>OY776112.1:135982818-138872818 GCA_963675035.1 Allygus modestus | reverse complement strand
TTTTGTCAAAAATACAGTAGTTTTGCTGGCATGGTACGATTGTCGTATTTTACAATCTGGAAAAACTGACTACATCGTCACTCGTTATTTAACTTTGGCGCTTGTTCGTATTCGTACGTCCTTTAAAACTAAAGTAAATAATCATTCAAACATGTGGCATTGCATCGCATCGAATCGCATTGATTTGAATCGAAATTCTTTGAATTGCATTGAATCAAAAGAAAATCGCTGCATCGCACACCCCTACTAGGAACCCTGGCTTATGGCATGTACTAATAATGCTAATGTCATACATGACTGCTATCCTCCGGATTACCAAGAAATATAACGGCACCTAGTTTTGAATTGTCAAAGTCATCTGCAGGATGGAGTTACCTTCATTAGAAGAACAACAAAATAATAAATACCCCCGTTACAGCAAACCTGCGTACTCAGCGAATTTCCAATGCATAATACATGTCTTAATGCCACTTAAAGCTGCATACCAAGTTTCATTAAAATGTATTCACAAATAAGCGATATATGCAATTTGAATTATTCTCCATAAGAGTAACATTGGCGATGAGTACGCAGGTTTGCTGCAACAAGAAAAAAAAAAATGGATTTTCATGTAAATATCAATATTACTCAACTAGGTGAAGCCACATACCAAGTTTCATCAATATACATTAACTAGCTGTTCCCGGAGGCTTCGCCCCGCAAATAATTTATAAAAACTATGACAGTTGTGTGTGCTGCATTCTGTGGTTAGCCCGTGGAACTACTACGAATAAAGATTAGCTGATTGTATTTTCATTAGCTCAAACAAAAATGAATGTCCATAAGAAATACAAGGGAACTTTGTCGGGATCTCTGGCGGAGCCTAAGGTCAGATCAGGATGAAAACCATTTAGTTTTCCTAGTTTATGCCTAAAGAATGAGTGTACAAAATTTCGGTTCTCTACCTACATGGTGGAGAATTAGTGATGAGTGAGTCAGTCAGTCAGCCAGGACTTTGCCTTTTATCGATATAGATAAATAAGAAATATATACCATTTTGATTATTCTCCATAAGAATAACATGGGGGATGAGTACGCAGGTTTGCTTCTACGGGAATTATCAGTAAAAATTGTTTTTTTTTGTGCAAATAACAAAATAATAGACCACAACCAGAAGAAGCCAAGTTTCATTAGTATACGTTCATAAATAAGTGAGATATAATTTTGTCTTATTCTCCATAAGAATAGCATTGGACAACGTACTGTGTTTAGCACTTTCATTATCTCTGTAACCGATTGACGTAGAGAAATGATCAAAACACCAAATTGTGTGTTTTTTAAAGCTGAATCCAACGGTGAAAACTAAAATTTGACTTTTTTGAAATATTACGAGTAAAAACTTTAAAAAAACAATTTTAGGGTACAATGCCTCCCCAAAATACCACTTTGGATGGGTCGATCTGTCAGGTTTTCTAATTTAAAGTCATAAATGTTGCTTTAAACGTTTGCACTAAATTTGATCAAAATCAGACCTTTTTTACAAGAGTTATAGAGGAAATTTGCTAAAAGTACATTAAACACACATGCAAAATTTACAGCCAATTTGGTTCAAGGGTGATGCAATTGTGGTGGAAGGATATCTGAACTGTACTATTGTCTCTACTCTATTATAACTGAAAACATGCAATTCAGAAATTCACAATGATAGGCGTGGATCAGTGGGAAAAATTCACTTCTGAATATTTTTAAACTTGAAGTTGAATTAGGAGAACTAAACTAGGGGTGTTTTGAAAAATCTGACCAAACACTTAATTTTTCAAATACTCAAGCACTTATAAAAGCCAAACAATCTAAATATATACGTATTTTTACAAACTTGATATTGATTACGATTCACAAAGTGGCATAGAGATATTTAGAAATAAACAAAGTAAGCGTGAAACTGCCAAACACGTATACTGACTAGTGTCAGGCCGACAGAGCCCCTGGATCATCTCGGGCGAGCCCTTGCAGTAGATGGTGAAGTGAGAGCCGCCCAGCTGCCGGGTGATGACGCTCATCCGCTGCAGACTGGAGGAGAAAGGGAACTGCCGGATGATCCCCAGCTCTTGACACCCCTACAACCAACCAATTATATCAACCAACCAATCACCTACTCTAGTGGAGCCACCCAGCTGCCGGGTGATGACGCTCATTTGCTGCAAGCTGGAGGAGAACGGGAACTGCCGGATGATCCCCAGCTCTTGACACCCCTACAACCAACCAATTATATCAACCAACCAATCACCTACTCTAGTAGAGCCACCCAGCTGCCGGGTGATGACGCTCATCTGCTGCAAGCTGGAGGAGAACGGGAACTGCCGGATGATCCCCAGCTCTTGACACTCCTACAACCAACCAATCATATCAACCAACCAACTCTAGTGGGAGCCGCCCAGCTGCCGGGTGATGACGCTCATACACTGCAGGCTGGAGGAGAACGTGAACTGCCGGATGATCCCCAGCTCTTGACACCCCTACGACCAACCAATGATCCCCAGCTCTTGACACCCCTACGACCAACCAATCATATCAACCAACCAACTCTAGTGGGAGCCGCCCAGCTGCCGGGTGATGACGCTCATACACTGCAAGCTAGAGGAGAACCCCAGCTCTTGACACTCCTACAACCAACAAACCAATCACCTCCTCTAGTGGGAAGCCGCTTAGCTGCCAGGTGATGACGCTCATCCGCTGCAGACTGGAGGAGAACGAGAACTGCCGGATGATCCGCAGCTCTTGACACTCCTACAACAAACCAATCATATCATCCAACTAATCACCTACTCTAGTGGGAGCTGCCCAGCTGCCGGGTGATGATGCTCACCTGCTGCAAGCTGGAGGAGAACGGGGACTGCTGGATGATCCCCAGCTCTTGACACTCCTACAACCAACCAATCATATCAACCAACCAATCACCCACTCTAGTGGGAGCCGCCCAGCTGCCGGGTGATGACACTTATATGCTGCAAGCTGGAGGAAAACGGGAACTGCCGGATGATCCCCAGCTCTTGACACTCCTACAACCAACCAATCATATCAACCAACCCATCACCCACTCTAGTGGGAGCCGCCCAGCTGCCGGGTGATGACGCTCATCCGTCACAAGCTGGAGGAAAATGGGAACTGCCAGATGATCCCCAGCTCTTGAAACCGCTACAACCAACCAATCACATCATCCAACTATCACCTACTCTAGTGGGAGCTGCCCAGGTGCCAGGTGATGACGCTCGTACGCTGCAAGCTGGAAGAAAACGGGAACTGCCGGATGATCCCCAGCTCTTGACACCTCTACAACCAACCAATCACCTATTCTAGTGGGAGCCGCCCAGCTGCCAGGTGATGACGCTCATACACTGCAGGCTGGAGGAGAACGTGAACTGCCGGATGAACAATCAATCAATCAAATCTTCTTTATTCATGTTACATGTTTTGAATAGGGTCACAAATTATGATTATAAAATAAACTTATAAATTAAATTAAATTAAAGAATGTCAACAAGTTATTACAATGTCCAAAATAGTAAATTTTCAATTTACAAATCTTAAGTCTGAAAAATTTCCAACTAAGAAAATAATAACATTTAAATTGTAACTTAAACATATTGCAAATTATTAAATTAATAAGAAAAAACTTCCAGTACAAAGGTCAATTCTCAGACATATCTGTAACTGTCACTTGTTGGGATGCTTATGAAAAGGTTATAGCAGGATGGAATTCAAAAGATCAGCGTTTGGTATTTATAAATTCTTGAACTGAATAGGAGGGGTTATTTATTAATAAACCTTTTAGTAGCAGTTTAAATCTATTTAAATTGCTTTCTAGCCTTAAGGGTACTGTAGATGCAGAAGGAATTTAAGTCCTGCATAAGAGGTCTTTTTTGTATAAAATTCTAAATTATGTCTAGGTAGGTTAGTTTTGAAACGTGTGTTATATTCACCAGAAGTGGATGACAACTGAAGCAGTTTTGCATAAATAATTGTTTCATAAATATACAAATTGTAAACTGTTAATATCCCCAGTTCGCAAAATAAGTTTTTAACTGAATCCATTCTTTTTAGCTTCATCTTTACACGAATAGCTCTTTTTTGTTGGATAAGTATTTTATCTAAGTTGTTTTTGGTTGTTGCTCCATAAATAGCAATACCATAAGATATGTGGCAGTGGATTAATGAATAATAGACTGTCTTTAGAGTTTCCAAATTACAAATCTTAGACATCTGTCGCAGTGCATAAATACCAGAAGATAATCTTTTGACCACATGATTGATATGATCATTCCAAGAAAGTTTTTCATCAATAATTAGACCAAGAAACTTTGTTCGGCTCACTTGATCTATTCTATCTGTCTTTATTAAAATATTAGGTTCAAATTTTGCTTTTGATTGTTTAGTTGAAAATGATATGAAATTTGATTTGTTTACATTAATAAGCAGATTTTTTATCCTGAAATTTTTTAGTAGACAAAAGACTTTCAGATGAAGACTCTTCAATATGTATTTGTGATTTTCCTGAAAATAAAACATTAGAATCATCAGCATACAGACACATGGACCCATCACTCCCAGAAATCGTCTCTGGCATACCCCTGATGTAACAGAGGAACAGAAGGGGCCCCAAGATCGACCCCTGGGGTACCGCATATCGCAGTGTCTGATGCTGGGATCTGAATTTTTCAATGTATTTTGCATTATTTTGTTCTACCACATAGTCGACCTCAACAAATTGTTCTCTGTTTTCTAGGTATGAAGCAAACCACCTCAGCTCTTTTCCAAAGATTCAAAATTCATTTAGGGTGTTTAACAGCTTACAATGTGAGACACTGTCAAATGCTCTACTAAGGTCTAAAAATACTCCAACAACCTTTTCACCTTTGTCTACTGAATTTATAATATTTTCTATAAATTCTATGCCAGCCGTTTTGGTGGATTTTCCTGGTCTAAAACCATGTTGTTCTTTATCAAGCAACTGATTAATTTCAAGATATTCAAGTAGTTGAATATAAACAACACGTTCAAAAATTTTTGGAAAAACAGGCAGTAGAGAGACAGGGTCGGTAACAGGGTTGATAACATGATGGGTCGGTAACATTTCCCTTTTTAAAAATGGGAATGACTTTGGCTAGTTTTAATTTTGATGGGAATATCCCCGAAATAAGAGAGGAATTTATTAAATGCGCTAACGGTTTTAAAATAAACGTTAATGATTTCTTAATTAATGTAATAGGTATATCATCATATCCTGCAGAATATTTATTTTCAAATGAAAGAATCACTTTTTCAATATTTTCCTCAGTTATAGTTTTAAATTTAAATTTAAAATTTCTACTTTCGGATTGAAAGTTCTGATGGATTGCAGTGGTAATCTTGACACCCCAGATCTTGACACTCCTACCACCAACCAATCATATCAACCAACTAGTAATGTGTCAAAACCAAAACTCGAATCTCAAAACCACCAAAACTTTGGAAAAGTTTCGGTTTCGAGATTCGATCGGCAAGTTTCGAGAATCAAAACTCAAAACTGCCGAGATTTTTTGTGTCATTGTTGTTTTTTTTTAACAGAAATCACGCCCGAGTGTTGATTAATAATGTGAAGGTCAAAAGCCTACTGTCATCGGTCGTCTACCTTCACCTTTTGTGGATTATTGATTTTTTATTTGTGAAAGAACAACTCTAACCAAAGTTTATAATTAAGCTACAAATAATTGGTTCACTAGTAGTTCTGAAACTAATATTTTTCTAGGATACTTCGAGAATGGCAGTAAGTTAACTGGTTTAATTGGAGTAACTGGATTTATTTTTCATAACCAGAACCAGGCAAGTAAATAGGATTTTGGAATTTGACTTTCGAGTTTCGAGATTCGATTTTTTAAGTTTTGGTTTCGGTTTTGAGATTTGAAATTTCTGGTTTTGACCATCACTACAACCAACCAACTCTAGTGGGAGCCGCCCAGCTGCCAGGTGATGACGCTCATACACTTCTGGCTGGAGGAGAACGTGAACTGCCGGATGATCCCCAGCTCTTGACACCCCTACGACCAACCAATCATATCAACCAACCAACTCTAGTGGGAGCCGCCCAGCTGCCAGGTGATGACGCTCATACACTGCAGGCTGGAGGAGAACGTGAACTGCCGGATGATCCGCAGCTCTTGACACCCCTACGACCAACCAATCATATCAACCAACCAACTCTAGCGGGAGCCGCCCAGCTGCCAGGTGATGACGCTCATACACTGCAGCCTGGAGGAGAACGTGAACTGCCGGATGATCCCCAGCTCTTGACACCCCTACGACCAACCTATCATATAATATAATTATACCTATTTCAGTTTTTCCTGAAAGTCTTTAAAATGTGCTTATACTCGTCAATTTTGTTTCGCATTTTGATCTATATGCATTTTCTGTTTCGTTTTGTCTTTCAATGCAAGTGTCATTTTATAACTTTCCTAGGGAACGGCCCAAACCCAGGTCTTGCCGTCCAAGTCGGCCTGCTCTTGTAAAGCATAATTAATTAACAGCACTTGAACAAATGGGGGCTAGGTCAAGTTTAGAACCTTAACCAAATTAGTATGATTATTTTATTTTTTTTTCTTATTTGAAACCTCAACCGCCAGTCGCCATAGGCCAATAGGCTGGTGTAGCGATCTAAAGACAGTGTCGTACCGTTAAGGAACATAGTAAAATGGACAAAACAGTGGTGAAAACTCGTGAACAAGTATCATAGCAGTCAGCCGGGATCAAACCTATAATTGATCTTAGCTGACTTGCCAGCGTTCTACTTCTGAGCTATCGCGTCCGGTAGCTCAGAATTGTTTAGAATCAATTCGTGAAACCTTTGATTATGAGACGGGTTATCTAACCACAATGCTAATGAATATTTAAAGTAAAACAATATAACACATAGGCCTAAATGTGCAATATTTGGATGGTCCATAACCTTCACAATATTACTTTCAGAAAACAGTACCATTATTAAATCAGAAAGTCGTTCTTGGTTCATTGTCGAATGCAGCCAGTTACTTATTCTTCGCATAGCTGAGAAGGTCCTTTCGCAAGTTGTGCTGTTGGACGGCAAAGTGAATGCTAGCCACATAAGACAAGATTGATGCAAATATGCTTTTTCTTCGGGTGATCTTAGATACCTCAAATCAGTGGCACAAATCTTCCACTCAAATCAAAAATCGGTGGACCTAGAGGCTTGAAAAGATCCCCGAACAACAGAAACGGCAATACAGTAAAACCTCGATCAACATCACTCTCTGTTATCTGTCATCCGTCTGAGAATTTTACTATTTATAAGCGTCGGGATTTGTGCCGTACGGCAGTGTCTGAGCGCCTGTAATTATGTTGGGCAGTGACTTAATTGTGACATAATTATAAATTATTAGTAAAACCTGCTAGACCCGGACATGGTGTACCGGTACATATTTGTAAACATAAATATTTCTAAACTAACCTAAAAGTTGAGAAGTCGATCGTTATACAATCGTTTAGAGCAGAAGACGCTCTACACAGCTGTATAAATTATAACTGTGTATGATTTTTTGTTTTATTTTGCAGGTTGACCAACTTACGACTCTTTAAAAAAATGTATGTTTAGTTGAGACATGTAATTTTTGTCATGTTTGTCTGATCTTTTTCGCGAAGGCATATTTTTATTCAAAATTTAAGCGTGCATAATGCCATGCTATTTAAAGCTATATACATCATATAAGTAAAAATATATTTTACATTTATGTATTCCAGTTTTGACCCGGACACTTTAATTATACTCCGTGGGTGTGACTCTCGCCGACCGCTGCGACTAAATTGCGACGTAAACACAGTATTTCCGCCGTAACTAATAACAACATTGTGGTGTTTAGCCCTGACCCGGTATCTATCTGGGTTTGTTATTAAAATTTGTGCTATTAATTTATACAAAAATTGTTTGTACAGTCTCCAAGGTGAACAAAAACAACTGGAGAGCCAAGGCTTTAAAGCAGGCAGTAAAGGAATGAAATTTAATGTCATGATCATGATCAATGATCATGTCTGTGGAAAATATAATGTGCCCCATGGAAAGCAGACAGTTTTCAGCCTAAAGGAAGAAAATGTCATCGCTGATTAAGTTGGAAAAAATATATATAAGTCGTATTATTCTTTGTTTTAAACTGTATTTTAAAATCCTTTTCCCCTTACGGTTTTTTAATTTTAGTTGCAAAGATTAAACAGCTGAAAACGTGACATAAGCATACTTTTTTTAACCCCAATCCCATTAACAATGTTTTTTTATTTTATTTTTAAGCCTTTGACTGGTGTACAAAGGCATCTGCAGACCTCAAAACACCGTCCGATACAGATAGGAGTTGTTAGTTTATACATTATAACGTTATTTAGGTGGGTGTCAAATCTACCTAATCTATTTTCCTAAATCTACCATTAGTGATCATGTCTGTGGAAAATATAATGGGCCCCATGGAAAGCAGACAGTTTTCAGTCCACAGGAAGAAAATGTCATTGCCGATCATGTTGAACAAATATATATATATATATATATATATATATATATATATATATATATAAGTCGTACTACTCCTTGTTTCAAACTGTATTTTAAACGCCTTTTCCCCTTACGGTTCTTTGTTTAGCTTCATTTTAGTTGAAAATAATTAACAGCTAAAAACGTGATGTAAGAATACTCTTTATTCATCCCCAACCCATTAAATTGTTGTTTTATTTTTGATTTTTAAGCTTTGACTGGTGCTAAGGCATCTGCAGACCTCAAAACACCATCCAACCATGACCAGGAGAGGTAAGTTGATGCGTTATAACGATATTTAGGTAAGTGTCCGGGTCAAGACCGTTTGTGGAGGTCGAGCCAGACACTTTTATTTATTTTTACTTTCTCCCTCTATACATAGTATATGGAGAAAGTATTGTTTTCGTCAAAATTTTCGAATTTGAGTTGTTAGTGGAAATATTCGTTTTGGTACTCCCTGAACCCAAAAAAGTAGTTTTTACCTGATGTCTGTCTCTGTGTGTGTGTCCGTGTGTGAGTGTGTGTCCGTGTGTGTGTGTGTGTCCGTGTGTGTGTGTGTGTCCGTGTGTGTGTGTGTGTCCGTGTGTGTGTGTGTGCGTGTGTGTGTGCGTGAGTGTGTGCGTGTGTGTGTGTGTGTGTGTGTGTGTGTGTGTGTGTGTGTGTGTGTGTGTGGATGTGTACAGAGCTAGAGCCCTAACCAATGAGCCGATTTTGATGAAATTTGGAATGTAGGTACTAATCCACGATATCTCCAGGCATTTTTTTTCATTTTTGGAATTTTTGATTTATAAGGGTAATCATACCCCAAAAACCGCCAAAAAACATGAAAAATCAAAATTTCTCAAAAACGGCTCTAAAGATTTTGATTAAACTGTAGTCGTTTTTAGAACTTTAGTTTTCCAACAAAATGACACCACCCGCATTCCTGTAAAAATTTTGGTTCAGAAATTACAGGACTTAAAACATCCAAAATTCAGTTTTTTGGATTTTTCATAAAAAGGTATAAATATAAATACCCCCGTCGCAGCAAACCTGCGTACTCAGCGAATTTCCTATGAATGAATATATTTCTTACTACCACATAAAGCCACTTACCAAGTTTCATAAAAATACTTAAATAAATAAGTGATATATAGCATTTTATTTATTCTCTATAAGAATAACATTAGGACTGAGAACGCAGGTTTGCTGCAACGAGGAAGATAAAATTGCGGGTTTTTTACAATTATCAATATAACTCAACCAGGTGAAGCTATATACCAAGTTTTAATGATTTATGTTCATAATTAAGGGAGTAAAAAGCTTTCCGTATTCTCCATAAGAATAACATTAGGGATGAGAATGCAGGTTTGCTGCTAAGAGGATAATCAACAAAAAATCAATTTTTTGAAGAAATATCAATATACCAGTACTAGGTGAAGCCTCCTACCAAGTTTCATCAATATACGTTCATAAATAATCGAGATATCAAATTTTAAATATTCTCCATAAGGATAACATTGGACAACGTACTGTGTTTAGCACTTTGAATATCACGGCAACGGTTGGACGTAGAATCACAATTTAAACACCAAAATGATTGTTTTGTAGAGCTAAACTGATTGGTAAAAACAAATGTGAAGTTTACATAGAAATGAACTGAGGAAAAGCCAAAAACCTTTTTCCCATAAGATTAACATGGGAGATTTTATGAGCAGGTTTTTTTGGATTTTCTCCGCAACCACTTAACCTAGGTTAATAATTCAAAATACCATATTATTTGTTTTTTTAAGCTCTATAACATGGTCAAAACCAAAATTAAGTTTTTTAACAATTTTAGGGTGAAAAATGCAAAAAACTGATTTTTGGAAAATTTAAAACCCCCATAAACCCCCCTTCCCATGGTCCGATATTTCTGGTTTTCGAACTTAAAGTCATGAATGTCACTTTACACATTTGAGCCAAATTTCATCGAAATCGGACGTTTTTTACTTAAGTTATCGCGGTAACGGACACATATATATATATATATATATATTTATAGATATATATATATATATATATATATAGATATATATATACATATATATAAATTTGAACGAATAGTGTTTTTGGCATCTGGGGACCTCAAAACAAAAAGTTATCATGGTCTCGGGCTTAAGTCTTACCATGAGACCTACGGTAATAGCTTCTTCCCTATAGGGGAAATTCCCTAAAAAAATTACTATTCACCATTAAAAAGAGCTCAAAAAACTAAATAATTTAGTATTTTGAATTACTATTCTACGATTGCTGGTTTCGGAGAAAATTGAAATTTTCATTTAGCGGTAAACGCAGTACGTTGTCCAATGTTATTCTTATGGGGAAGAAAAAAATTACTATTTCTCTCTTATTTACTGATCAATTTCATTCAAACTTGATATGCTTGTCAATTTAGCATTGACCAACAGAGTTAATTCGAAATATGTTGCCCCTTAATAACCGTGGGGGGGAATAGGGGGAATTTCCCCTCTTAAAACCACGAGTGTAGCAATGGATTCTGTAGTGCCTCCAAAGCAGGGATTTGGGTGGATATTTTTTAGAGATGTGCGAGTACTCGAAATTTCGATTTCGAGCCGAGTTCGGCTCTGAAACTCAAAGGTTTCGAGCGAGTTTACTCCCGCCGTTTACCCTCGCTACCACGGGTCGTCTGTAAATTCAAATTGAGTGTCAACGCATTTGAGGTGTTAATAGTTGTGATGTGAATTTTAGTGTTTTATTAATAAATAAGTAAGTTGTGGCTTATAAATTTGTGTTAGCCTACTCTTTACACCAAAAAGGAAGATTTACCAGGACCTTCAGATTGAGTTGTATGAACACTGCCTGTATAGTCATAGTCTATTTTTAGGTTAACCTAACTTTGTAAAAAAAGTAAAATATCAAAAACAAATCTGTAATGAAATCTATAGGTAAGCATAAGAAGTTTGTGCTTGTTTTTTGTTCCATAGTAATTGAAATTGTGTCAAAATAGACTCAACAAAATTCCATCCATTAATTTTAGGCTCAACTATTGTCCTTTGGCATTGAGCTGATTTTAAAGACAAGTGATTTGTTTAGGCTTTGTTTAAGTTTCATTAATGATTTTTTAAATCATTCTTAATATTTTGAAACTCTATTTAAGACATGGCTTCAATTTTATCAATTGATTTGCCGGGCACTTTCAAACATAGTATCTTCATGTTTTTATTAACTGATTGTTCTTATTAGGACTATTAGTGTTAAAATTAATGCTAAGATATGTTAGTAAATACATTTTGTGTGGTAATTAAGTAGGTTAATGCTTTACCATGTAATAGGCCTTTTAAATATTAACATAAAGTTTATTTTAACTTTTAGGCCTAAATGTAATTTTAGTTCATCCATTCGTAGAAAGATGTAGCTTAGGCCTAAACATAATATACAATAAAACGACGGATAAATAAAAAATAGGAAATAAAATAAAAAACTTAAATTATTTTTTAATGAAACTGTTAATTAATACCATATAGGTTATAAAAACCTTAATACCACAATAAAAGTATTTAACCTTCATGGCAAAATGTTAGGCAATAACTTTGGTATGGTTTATTTTCAGATAAATGTACTTATCTTTTTCCAATGAAACAGGAATCCATTTATTTGACTTACTATTGTTATTTTCAGGGCGTAGTGACTAGAAAAGTATATTTTAATAACAACATTTATAAATGGAACCCTATACACTGTTTTGATCCAATTTAACTCGACCTATGTGTTTTTTAGCGAATTTCCCCTATAGGGAAGAAGGTATTACCGTAGGTCTCATGGTAAGACTTAAGCCCGAGACCATGATAACTTTTTGTTTTGAGGTCCCCAGATGCCAAAAACACTATTCGTTAAAATTTATATATATGTATATATATATATATGTGTGTGTGTCCGTTAACACGATAACTTGAGTAAAAAAGGTCCGATTTTGATGAAATTTGGCTCAAATGTGTAAAATGACATTCATGACTTTAAGTTCGAAAACCAGAAAAATCGGATCATGGGAAGGGGGGTTTATGGGGGTTTTAAATTTTCCAAAAATCAGTTTTTTGCATTTTTCACCCTAAAATTGTTAAAAAACTTAATTTTGATTTTGACCATGTTATAGAGCTTAAAAAACAAATAATAAAGTTTTATGAATTATTAACCTAGGTTGAGTGGTTGCGGAGAAAATCCAAAAAAACCTACTCATAAAATCTCCCATGTTAATCTTATGGGAAAACGGTTTTTGGTTTTTCCTCAGTTCATTTTAATGTAAACTTCACATTTGCTTTTACCAATCTGTTCAGCTCCACATAACAATCATTTTGATGTTTAAATTGTGATTCTACGTCCAACCGTTGCAGAGATATTCAAAGTGCTAAACACAGTACGTTGTCCAATGTTATCCTTATGGAGAATAAATAAAATTTGATATCTCGATTATTTATGGATGTATGTTGATGAAACTTGGTATGTGGCTTCATGTAGTATTGGTATATTGATATTTGCACAAAAATGGATTTTTTGTTGATTATTCCCGTTGCAGCAAACCTGCGTACTCAGCCCCCATGTTATTCTTATGGAGAATAACTAGAATGTTATATAGCGCTTATTTATGATTGAATATTAAACTTGGTATGTGGCTTCGCCTGGTTAAATTCTATTTATAATTGCATAAAAAACAATTGTTTGTGTTCCTTGTTTCAGCAAACCTACGTACTCATTACCAATGTTATTCTAATAGAGAATAATTAAAATCGCTTATATGTGAATATATTTTTATGAAACTTGGTATGCGGCTTTATGTGGTATTAAGACATATATTATGCATTGGAAATTCGCTGAGTACGCAGGTTTGCTGTGACGGGGGTATTTATTTATATACTCGACTCGAACTCGAGATTCGAATCTTTTGCCATTTACTCGACTCAAACTCGACTCAACTTAAAAAACCTGTACTCGCACATCTCTAATATTTTTTAAAACAACTTGTTTAGAAGATTTTCTGTACATTCGACCGTGCTTTGTATTCTATATTTAGTAAATAAAAAGTAATTTATTCATTAAAGTTGGGCTAAAAGGGAGAAAGTATGTGTCAGTTTCCTGATACCGTTTATTTATAATAATATCTACCACATAGAAAGTACAGGGATATAGTAAATGATACACACGCTTTACAATGGTGTGGTTTTATTGGTGACATCGTTTATGGGAAGGCACTTTAACCTAAAAATAGTAAAAAAAGTGTCCGGGTCTAGCCTGGTTTACGTTAATTATAAATATAATTATATCATATTTATTTAATTATAAATTATAAAAGTGACAAAATTATAATGACATTTCTATCATCCATCTATTTAGTTATCCGTCACAGTTCCGGTCCCGAAGGTGATGGTTAATAGAGGTTCCACTGTAGCTCTAAAAGACTACCTCAAGTCAGATTGTTTTACTATAGATCAAATGTTTTTAGGATCTTTTCGGTTAAGTGTCAACAATCTATTAAATCTTTTTATTTTGTCTAAAACAAATAAAAACTCCTTACCTTTATTCTGGCCTCGCCACAAAAATTAACAAAGATATGAGGCAAGCATCGAGCGGTATGTGGCGCACTGAACTTTACTGTGTTGTTGAGCCAACCTCCAATGCCTCTCTACAGTTTGTGTATGCGCACCAGAGTCGGGATCAACAATAATAGTATATTTCATCACTAGGGACAAGTTGATGTTATTGATAATCTAAACAAACAGGTGTTACACAGGTTTTCATTGTTGACAAGTTGAATAACTCGTTCAATTTATATTAACCGCTGATGACCTCGACTGAAAAGTGTCATCCAATGTTTTTAATCCCGGACGAAAAACATCATCAAAATTAGGGGTGTGCAAGTAATCGAACTTAAGAGATTTTTTGAGTCGAATATTGCAGTATTCGGCTCGGCTCAAAATTTGCCAAAAAAGCTTGAAGTTCAAGCCGAATATTTAAAAAGTCGACTAGTAAAAAGAGTCATTTACAAAAGTAAATTTAAAGCAACAAATTTCCAGAAACAATGTTAGAATTCTCATAGTTTGCATCGGTAGGGCTCCATAACAGATATAATTAAGCAATGCTAATGCTTTTGGTCCTTCGTTAAAAAAAATAAAATATAAGAGTACTGTAATATTTTCCTGTATTACTGTATTGTCGACCTGATCAACCAATGCAATGGATCTACTTTCTCGATCACATCAAGTGGACATCTACACAATTCTGTTTGGTGTACAGTGTTGCCGTTGCCCAGTTGAGCTGTGCAATATTTCACGGTTGATAATAATTATAATACAATAATTGTACTGCTCCAGAAAAAGTACCCCAGCAAAAAACTGAAATCCATAAAAACACATTTTAACTGTTGCAGGAGTACTGTCTTTACTGCAACTAAGGTGGTGGCATGGTAAGAGTTAAGCCCGAGACCATGATAACTTTTTGTTTTGAGATCCCCAGATGCCAAAAAAACTATTCGTTCAAATTTATATATATGTATATATATATATATATATATATATGTCCGTTAACACGATAACTTGAGTTAAAAACGTCCGATTTCGATGAAATTTGGCTCAAATGTGTAAAGTGACATTCATGACTTTAGGTTTGAAAACCAGAAAAATTAGGCCATGGAAAGGGGGGTTTATGGGGGTTTTAAATTTTCCAAAAATCAGTTTTTTGCACTTTTCACTCTAAAATTTTTAAAACACTGAATTTTGGTTTTGAGCATTTTATAGAGCTTCAAAAAAATATAATTTAGTATTTTAAATTATTAACCCAGGTTAAGTGGTTCCGGATAAAATCCAAAAAAACCTGCTCATAAAATCTCCCATGTTAATCTTATGGGAAAAAGGTAGGGGTGTGCAAATAGTGATTTTTGACTCAAGCCGAGCCGAGCCGAGCTTTTTTTCTAAGTCCTCGACCTTCGAGCTTTCTCGAGCCGAACTTTTTATGAGAATTTTCTCTAAGGGTGTGCAATATACCGGTAGTGTTTTCTGACTCAAGCCAAGGCGGGCAGAATTATTTTATAGTTCTCGAGCTTTGTGCATTTTTGATTAGGCCTTTATTTATTCTTTATTTTCTTTTTTTCGTCTCGAAAAAGCTCGAAGTTTGAATACTCGCACACCCCTAGAAAAAGGTTTTTGGCTTTTCCTCAGTTCATTTTAATGTAAACCTCACATTTTCTTTTACCAATCAGTTCAGCTCTACAACAAAATCATTTTGGTGTTTACATTGTGATTCTACGTCCAACCGTTGCAAAGATATTCAAAGTGCTAAACACAGTACGTTGTCCAATGTTATCCTTATGGAGAATAATAAAACTTTGATATCTCGATTATTTATGAATGAATGTATGTTGATGAAACTTGGCAAGTGGCTTCACCTAGCACTGGTATGTTGATATTTGCACAAAAAAATTGTTCCCCGATTTTCCCCGCAGCAGCAAACCTGCATACTCAGTCCTAATGTTATTCTTATGAAGAATAAGTAAAGTTTTATATCTCCCTTAATTATTAACATAACTTAATAAAACTTAGTATGTAGCTTCACCTGGTTGAGTTAAATTGATTATTGCATAAAAACACATATTTTGTGTTCCTTGTTGCAGCAAACCTGCGTACTGAGCTTTCAATGTTATTCTTATAGAGAATAAATAAAATGCTATATATCACTTATTTATTCGTTTATTTTTATGAAACTTGGTGAGTGGCTTTATGTGGTAGTGAGAAACATATACATGCATTGGAAATTCGCTGAGTACGCAGGTTTGCTGTTACGGGGGTATTTAGTACTTATTTTGTTATTTTCATACTGTAGGCCTTTATTTATTGAAAAGAGGCCTGATGAATATAGAATAAGTGAATGAAAGACGACAAATATTGACAAATTTGGCTCGAGTCAGAAAATCACTAACTTACCGGTATACTGCACACCCCTAGAGAAAATTCCCATTAACCCTTTGAGTGCTGCCGCATCATGGCCATTTCTTATACATAAATTGTCGGGCTAATTTCAATGGAAAATGTAGTAGTTTATATAAAATATCATATAAAATACAATTTTAGAGGTATCCATATAACTTTTTATTTATTTTGTTCATGAATAAATTCTCTATGAAATAGTATAAAGTAACTATAATTCGAAAATAAATTGGGACTTAAAACATATTTTTTACATAAAACAAATTAAAAATTTGTTTTTTTTCCAACTTTGACTTATGCTAACATTATGCTAAAAAAATTCATTTGATATTTTCCAACCCAATAGGCAGGAAGAGCAGAAAATGCTGATAAAAACTGATGTATAAATCATCAATATGAGTCAGTAAATGTTTGCAAAAAAAAAAATAAATTAAAATATCTTACAGTTCAAAATAGGGCCTAGGCCTAGGCTATGAGGTTACTAAGCAACGTTGAAGTACAATTTTGTAACATAAACAAATATTATTTTTTATTTTTTTGACAGTAAACATGTTTATTATTACTAGTATATAAGCATTAGGCCTACCAAAGTAAATGAAATACACAATAAACTAGAAAACAAAAGACGTATGTGTACCTTTTACTTTCACAAAAACTTACGTATCTACGACAATGACACTGTTTCCAAGATCATTGTAAACTAATTCCCGAAGGTTACTCACGTTGTTTCCATCTATCCTGCTACTTATTTTTGTTTCATACGTAAATAGGAAGTAAAAAACACTAAAATATAACTTCAATAACAATAATATCAGTGATATTTACGTCGTTTGCCGGTATAACCTAAAATAACAACAAATACAGACATCACCTGCGACAGAGATGACTAAATTAGGGTCTGCTAGTAGACCAAAGGCAACAAAATTGCTATAGAGCTGATAGCTGGAAGCTTCTGGATCAAAACAAAATAATTTGGAAGCCAGTACCTTGTTTTGATATGAAGTACTACTGAGAGTCGCTGTCAGCGACACTGGCACTTTATGCGTAATGCATTGCGTCGCTGTGTGCAATGCCCCGGCACTCGAAGGGTTAAAAAAGCTCGGCTCGAGAAAGCTTGAAGCTTGAGAACTTAGAAAAAAGCTCGGTTCGGCTCGGCTCGAGTCAGAAATCACTATTCGCACACCCCTAATCAAAATGATACTTTTTGGTCAAAGTCATCAGCCGTTAATTCTACGAGTAAAAAGAATAGCTTTATCATATCAATGCATGTGTTGAAAACAGCTGTTTTTGAAGCAGTATGACGAAAAGTTATATTTGTGGGTGACTGGTGGTTATAAGCGTGTTAATACAACTGATTGTACGATTTCCATTCGTCAGATATTATAGTTGTACCAGGTACATATTCTGGTAACTGCTCCACACACTGACAGGAATCAGACTGCCGGCTCGGCGGGCAATCGTCCAGCGGTCTTGCCGCCTTCGAGTCGCGTTATCTTATCTCGCCTTATTATGTCTACCTAACTTTTTTCCCCTTTTATGGACACCAATTGCTCATGTTTATGGTTTATTTTCATTATACAACTCCTCCTACTGCAATATTTGGAAGGTTTTTTGCAATGTTGAAACATAACCGAAAAGATCCGTTTTTTATTTTAATTGGTTCCAAACCAGATTTTTCTGTAAAAATATGACAGACAAAATTTGTAAATGCTAAAAAAATAATAATCCCAAAAATTTAGGAGAGCGGTGCACCCCCGTAAATCTGCCCATGAAGAATAGGATAATAAAATAAAATTATTGCGTTGGAAATAAACAAATACCCAATCGGATATAAACCAAATACGTTTAAAGTATAAGGGTGAATATGAGGTCACAACTTACTTCCTCACTGGGTTTCTTCGGTGGTCTGACAACAGTCGGGGATATCAGATCAAACTTGGTGTCATCGCTAACATCAGGCTCCTCTAAAATCCAACCAGTTGATTCAAACATCTATAAAACAAAAAATAAAATTAGACTGTAACAATACATTATAAATACAGAAACCAATTAAGTTCACAATAGCTTAATTTTTTAATTTTTTTTATAAACTATTCATAAGCATTTTAATGTACAGAACTTGTAAATATAACTCTTTACAAGCACATGCTCGATTGGTGTTATGATATGCGACTTTCACTTTCCTTACAGCTAGAGAGTATCATTTCGTTGGTATGTATTTTTACAGTTGGGAAGCCTAAAATTAACATTACAGGGTTGCTTCATTAGAAAGATACATTTCTCTGGGCTCCTGTGTATTATTTAGAAGATTTTTCTTAAGCTAAGGATGAACTAAATGTGAAGCTGGATGTGTTCTATCCTATCAAGAACTTGATATAAATTCGAAGATTAGAATGCCAATATAGCCACATAGAGCCGCAAATCAAATTATGTCAATTCAATGAATTTATTTTAATAATGTTTACAGAAATTGGCCCTTTAAGTAAAGGACTTTCAAAAGGGACTGTTTATACTAGGGGTGTGCGAGTATTCGAGACTCAAGCTGTTTGGAGTACAGTGTTGCTGTTTCCCAGTTGAGTTGTGCAATATTTCACGGTTAATAATAATTAATACAACAATCCTACTGCTCCAGAAAAAGTACCCAGCAAAAAACTGAAATCCACGAAAACACATTTTCTAACTGTTGCTTCGGTATAGTCTTTACTACAACTTACAATTTCGTACATTACACAATAATAATTTTCTAGCGTCTGAAATTATGTCTAGCGACACTAGTGATTGTGAACTGTCTTAAAACGTTGAGTGAAGATGGTTATAGTGTAATAATGATTTAGCGTGACCAATGACCAGGGACAAGATTCTAGGTGATGAACGCCAAATAATGACGGCGTTTTGGTGTGCAGCCGAAATAGTACTCTCTGAAAATTGTATTGTTAAAAAATCGTCAATTGACGTAGAATCTAAAGTTCTTAAAGAGATAAAGCGAATACAAATACAACTATAATTATACTGTAGTTGTTAACAATTACTGTCGCAGACATTGAAGTTGTAGCCTACTCATCGCAACAGAAGTTGACGGTTACGGCGGTTCATCACAATCTCTCATTGTTTGTTTTAACACGTTAGCTGTCATGGGCTATTTTTACAATTATGTCGTACTGCCATTCCGTATTTTTTTAGCGAATTTCCCCTATAGGGAAGAAGCTATTACCGTAGCTGGCATGGTAAGACTTAAGCCCGAGACCATGATAACTTTTTGTTTTGAGGTCCCCAGATGCCAAAAACACTATTCGTTCAAATTTATATATATATATATCTATATACATACATATATATATATATATATATATATATGTGTGTCCGTTACCGCGATAACTTTTGAAAGAAACGCCCGATTTTGATGAAATTTGGCACAAATGTGCAGAGTAACATTTATGACTTTAAGTTCGAAAACCAGAAAAATCGAACCATGGGAAGGGGGGTTTATGGGGGTTTTAAATAAATCAGTTTTTTTAATTTTTCCCCCTAAAATTTTAAAAACACTCAATTTTGGTTATAGCCATTTTATAGAGCTTAAAAAAACAAATAATTTAGTATTTTGAATCATTAACCTAGGTTTAGTGGTTGTAGAGAAAAGTCAAAAAACGCGTCCATAAAATTGTCCATGTTAATCTTATGGGAAAAAGGTTTTTGGATTTTCCTCAGATAATTTTAATGAAAACTTGACATTTGCTGATACCAATCAATTCAGCTCTACAAAACAATCATTTTGGTGTTTTAAGTGTTGTTCTAAGTCCAACCGTTGAAGAGATATTAAAAGTGCTAAACACAGTACGTTGTCCAATGTTATCCTTATGGAGAATAAATAAAATTTTATATCTCGATTATTTATGCATGTATATTGATGAAACTTGGTATGTGGCTTCACGTAGTACTGGTATATTGATATTTGCACTCTAAATGGATTTTTTGTTGATTATCCCCATTTCAGCAAACCTGCATACTCGGCCCCCATATTATTCATATGGAGAATAAGTCAAGTTCTATATCTCCCTTAGTTATGAACCTAAATTAATAAAACTTGGTATGTAGCTTCACCTGGTTGAGTTAAATTGATAATTGCAAAAATACACATTTTTTATCTTCCTCGTAGCAGCAAACCTGCATACTCAGCTCTAATGTTATTCTTATGGAGAATAAATAAAATGCTATATTATCACTTATTTATAAATGGATTTTTGTGAAACTTGGTAAGTAGCTCTATGTAGTAGTGAGACACATATATATGCATTGGAAATTCGCTGAGTACGCAGGTTTGCTGCGACGGGGCTATTTAGTTTTACACTTAAATAGCATTTTGTCATCTGTTTGTATGTGGAGGATAGTAATTGTGAAGAAAATATGTTAATAGGGGTAGGGGATGGTTTTGGACCGATCGGGTCGGCAGCAATATTTTTCAACGGTATGTGGTTGAAAAATAACATCGCTGACCCGATCGGGCCGACAAGGATTTAGACGTTAAAAATGGCATATTTTACTATTCGCAGTTGGTAGCACTGATGCAGAAACTCTGTGTCTGTCTTTTACTGGTGCGCGCACACTGTTTCCCGCGTGTTCCTATCCCCACACATACCTACCTCCATAGTGCTGTTGCTGTTACGAGATGTGTTTGGCGGCATTCATATGTGAAGCGTTTTTGCTAACGTGAATACTTTAGTTATTTGTTTTGTTAGTTATTAACCTGTTACAATGAGCGATAATCTAAACGATGAAGATATAGAAAGGCTTTTTGATGTGCCCATGACAAGTGAACCTGACCATTCAATGACTGTTCATGATTAGGGTAATAATATCAATATTAATGCAGACGATAAAGACCACTTCAAACAAATATACCAGTAAAAACATTTTTACTACAAGTAAAAACATGTATGAAAATATGTATTTTCATTTATTTTTTTTTTGCAAACATTTACTGACTCATATTGATGATATGTTATGATGTTATGTTTATGATGTTGATGATTATGATGTTTATGTATTCGTTTTATGATTATGTTTCCATTTATAGTATTACATGCCATCCATGCATTATTTAGTGTTAATTTCCCCATAATCACCAATAATTTCCCTTTAATGTGCTATTTTACATGCAATTTCCCTTATCAATGTGTCATATAATTAATTTGCTCTCATAAATGTGTTAATTTGTGTTAATTGCCCTGTATTCATGCCCCAATAATAATCATCCTTATCACCACTTCTCAGAAAATCATTCCCCCTCTATGTATTGTAACATTTATTTATCTGTGTAATTTTAAAATAATATGTGTTTCATTAATTAATTACCAATAATCATTCACAGCCTATCCACACCTAATAGCCTACTCACTTAATTTAATATGTCTGCTAACAATAATATTTTAGATATAAGTTATGTAAGAGAATTGCAATGGAATTAAAATTTAATATAATATACTTTTCAAAATTAGTCCTTAAGGAATCTAAATTACAGTGACCAGTGTTTTACCATGTGTTTGTGAACCCTGTGCCTCCAACTTTCTTTTGTTTGGACTTTCTTTTTGGACAACATCAAAATTTTGTCATTGTTGTAATTTATAAACAAACCAATTTAGCCTAAAACATTCTTTCACTCGTAATTCAATGTTATTCAAGTCAGCACAACACTTCCCCCGAGATAAGAGCCCTCATTTATTTAAGAACCCCATTTATTGAAGAACTATGAACATTTTAATCCTAAGCATGTATTTATAGTGACTAGTGATGGTCAAAACCAGAAATTTCGAATCTCGAAACCGAAACCGAAACTTACAAAATCGAATCTCGAAACTCAAATCGCGAAACCCTATTTACTTGCCTGGGTATGGTTATGAAAAATAAATCCAGAAAAATTAATTAAAACTAATTATATATTTTGGTTAGAGTTGTTCTTTCAGAAATAAAAAATCAATAATCCAAAAAAGGTGAAGGTAGACGACCGAAAACAGTAGGCTTTTGACCTTTGCATTATTGATCGAAACACGGGCGTGATTTCTGTTAAAAAAACAACAATAAAGACACAAAAAATCTCAGCAGTTTTGAGTTTTGATTCTCGAAACTCACCGATCGAATCTCGAAACCGAAACTTTTCCAAAGTTTTGGTGGTTTTGAGATTCAAGTTTTGGTTTTGACACATCACTAATAGTGACCATTTGATAGCCTATGCCAGAGTAACTTTCACCTGTAATTGTAAATCATTTGTGAATCCCCTTGTTTAATAGCTTTCCGAAATCAAATTATTTGTCCTTCAGATAAATAAATATTATATTGTTCACCTTATATTGCATTTTATTCAAATAAGTAAAGGGTATTTTATGATAAATGTACACCTACCTTATGTATGGCATCCAAGACTAACTACAGTACACAGTTTTCCTCACTACAAGAAGAAGGAAGACAATTGCAGAAGTGTATTTATTTTTTAAGTCAAAGAAAGGTATTTGTGAGCTATATTTAAATAGCCTAGTGATCATACAGACAGTGTTCTGCTTCTTGCTTGGTCTCTTGCTTCCACAAGTAGTTGAGGTAATTGCAACCAGACAGCAGCTGAGAGCGCTCAGTGACGGAAAAGTAAACTACCACCAATGTCAGTCAGCCGGCCCGATCGGGTCGGCATGTTCCCGGATAGCGCCATCATTCGGCCAACCCGATTGGGTCGGCATGGCAGTTAACGTGTTAAATATTTAAACTATATAAACACAAAACTTGTTCAAAACATTTGATCAACAAAAATGACACGAGATCGCTTTAAGTGGAAGTTGTGATTACGTCCAAACGCACAAACGTCATCGTCACACAAAGAGTATACCTAATCAAATCAAATCAAATCAAAATATCTTTATTCGTCTCTTGCATAAAGGTACAATAAATAGTGTCAACAAATTAATAATACCATTAGTCTAAATAATACTTAATTACTATTTCTTTACAAAATTGTCCATGCAAAATTCATCTAGTGAGACAGAGCTTTCTGCATCAGGAACTCCTTTAGTGACTTCTTGAATTTACCATTGTCTTTAATATATTTTATTTCCTTTGGGATATATTTAAAAAATTTTATTCCAGCATAGGAGTTTTTTTTAGTGAAACATTCTAGTCTATGTTGTGGTAATATTTTATCATGTTTGTTTCTTGTATTGTATGAATGAAGTTCTTAACCTCAACATTGTGTATGGTAATGAATCCATTGGTAGTTCATGCGGTCAAACACTCACTAGATTTCCGCAGTTTCCTGGACCCTTTAGCAGTGAAAAATAAAAATGTTGTAATCATGCCAATAAATAATTCTGAAGAATTGAATGAAGAAGTGAGTGGAACTCATTGGAGCATTTTGATTTTAGATAAAACTGAAAATAAATTTTACCATTTTGACTCCCTTAATAACTACCTGTGTTCTGCAAAAAAAGTTGCTCAAAGGTTATCAGAGTATGTGGGTGGAGATCCATCTTCAGCATGTTTTTTATCATTGAATGCCCCACAGCAGCCCAATGGATATGACTGCGGCATTTATCCCTGTTGGATTGTTGAGTCGCTGGTGCAAGATATCATTACTACTGGGTCATTAAAATATCAATTTTCTTAAAAATAAAAAACTGTCAGAACAAGAGATCATACAGAAACGTTCACTACTTGCATATTGTCTTCAGAACCCCTCAACTCTAAACAACAATTTTTTTACTCTCTAATGATTGAAAAGGAGGGAAAACCTCATGTATCTGTTGCTGGAACAAACAATACAGCAGTTAAAACTTCTGTAAAATCAAACTCCTGGACTCAAGTTAAATATAAAACAAAGAACTTTAAATGCACTAATGATAAACCTGTTTTAGTAACAACAAATAAATTTGATGTTCTACAGAATCTTGGCCAAAATAATGAACACCATCCAAAACAGCCAACTTTCCCAAAGGCCTGCCCTGTATAAAAGAAGGGATCCAGAAGTAATGATAGTAAAACACACAAAACGAAAAGTAAAAACTTAACAACAAATGTTTGTCCAAATATAAAGGTAGCACTCTGTGCTGACAGTCAGGGTAGACATATAGCTAGCAGAATAGAAGACTACAGCTCGGCAAGAATCAACACTTTTGGTTATATTAGGGCTAATACGACCCTCCTTCAAGTTTTAGATTCAACATCCATAGATAAAGAGAGCCCCTTGATAATCTTGGGAGGGACAAATGATAGTCTGAATGGTACCTTATCAAGTATATATAGAGACTTGGAGGACAAATTATCAGAAATATGCAAAGTCAGGCAAGTATTCCTATGCACAATACCAACGAGACACGACAAGCCACTGAATCACTCTGTCAACTTTGATTTATTGCTGATGAATAACTATTTCAGAGAATTAAGTGCTAGGATAGACAATATGTTTCTGATAGATCTGGATGAGCTACAGCGGTTTCATTTTACAACACATGGACTGCATCTCAACAACCGCGGAAAGTCAAAAGTGGCATTTTTTGTTATTGATGCCATATCTGAGTGGTATTATAAGACTCAAGAAGATCAAACAACACATCATGCAGATATTTCCTCATATCAAGCTAATGCAAATCCTAGCTAGTTCTCCGTCACTTTGTCTCCCAAATTTAAATAATACAATGTCGATCACTGGGGATCCTACCATTAAAGTGCTAGAAGCTGACATAAAAGAAGTAATTAAGCAGCACATGAATAACAAGGCTGTAGTCTTTGCGCACTGTATATCAGCTGACCTCGAGCATGATAAAAATATGAGTGCAGGGGTAGCTGTAGCATTCAAAGAGTTATTTGGGAAACCTACAGCTACAGATTATTGCAACTTAAATCCAACTATACAAAGAGTTGAGAATGTTCTCAGCTTGGTGACAAAATCTAAATACTTTCAAAAGCCCAGAAATAACAACTATGCTTTTTATAATGTTGCAATTGATCAGCTTACGTTGGAATTTAAAAAACAAAAATCTAAAACCCTGATCTGCTCTCCGTTGGGGTGCTCAAGAGATCAAGTTTCGCCTCGGCACTTTGCCAGAAACATTGTTAAGTTTCAAAACTCCACAGGTGCCTCGGTGATCATTGTCACTTCTGAAAAGTACTATTCAAGAACATAAGGACAAACAGCCGTATCCTGAGTTTGTGAAACATCTTACACAAGCTATTGCTACAGAATCATCCCTCCAGAGGATCAATGAAACTCCCGAGTCTCTGCCTGTAAGTGATCCAAACTCTGCAGCCTCCTCGGTTGAAGTAGTCGATGAGCACCCTCAGCGGGCATCCCCGGAGGTATCCGTCCCTGCAGTTGCCACAACTGGGACTGTAGATGTAAAGTTAGATGAGGTAGATAGTAGTGATAGTTCTTTTTTAGCACCATGTCAGCCTTAAGTATTTACAGTTTGATAAGGGATTCAAATGCAGTTTTTTATTTTCCTTTGTTGAATAATGTTCCACGTTGTGATAATAATGATCTCTCATTGCTGCATATAAATATTAGATCAATTCAGAGCAAGTTAAATGAGTTGCAGTTTTGTTTAGATTATTTTAATTGCTCTATATTGTGTGTTAATGAGCATTGGCTAAAAAATGTTAATGTTAATTTGTTTGGTCCTTTCAATTATGAGTTAGCAGCTAGTTATTGTAGGGTAAACAATAAGAGGAGGTACTTCCATATATTTAAAGGAGAGCTTAGGTTTTGAATACACAATTATGGATTTAGGTAGTGTTTGTGTTGAGACAGTTTTTGAGGCATGTGGAATAGTCTTGAAACAGTATAAAACCATTATTGTTTCTGTGTATAGGATCCCATCTAGTAAAGAAGACATTTTTATTGAAAAAATGGAATACTTGTTATTAGAGCTGTCTAAATATAAGAATTATAATGTAATTGTTGCGGGAGATATAAATTTCGACATAAGAGGGGAAAAAAATGTTAATGAATTTTTAAATATGTTAAAGTCATTTAACTGTTGTTGTCTCAATACAAAACCTACGAGACTTGAAGCCTGTCTAGACAATATAATTAGTAATATGACCAGAGATTTTAATTTGGATGGTATAAAACTGGGATTTTCTGATCATGATGGAATATGGAATATGCATCAAAAAGATATTAAAATTCGAGTACTTAGCGATAGAGCTATTAGCTCTTTTCAAAATGCTTTAAGTGTTGTTGACTGGTCATGTTTGTTGTCTCCCTTTCATGGTAATATCAGTGATTGTTTTAATGTTTTTATTGATTGTTTAAAAACTATTTTTGAATCAAACCGTCCAATTGTTGTTAAAAAGGAAAGAAAGGACTTTGTCAAGCGTAAACCTCAACATAGCTCAAATTGGTACTCTGAACACCTCCAAAGGATAAGAATAATGCTTCTTATCTATAAAGACAGATCCCACTTAAGTGAGCAAAATAGAATAAAATATTTACAATTAAGAAGGATTTACAACCAGGAAACAAAGTTGGCAAAGTGCAAAATTAATGATGAGTACATTGCGAACTCAAAGAACAAAGGCAGGGCAGCTTGGAATATTATTAATAATGAAATTAATGAATCCAAAAAGGAAAATGATGTTCCAATTAATTTAAATACATTGAATCACAGCTTTGTAAATGCTGCTTGTGTAACCGTAAGTAATAAAAGTACAAGGGACCCAATAGCTTTTCTTTCGGCCTCAAAAAAGGTTGATACAAAATTTCAATGGTCAACCATTTCCCAATTGAACGTTATTGAATCAATTAACAAGCTTAGTAATTCTAAGGCTGAAGATTATTATGGTTTCTCCAATTTTATTATAAAAAAGATAGGCCCTCTTTTAGTAAATCCACTTCATATTTTATACAACTTGATGATTCAACAAGAAACATTTCCAGAATGCCTTAAAGTAATAGTCACAATACCAATTTTCAAAAAAGGTACTAAAACAGATCCAAACAACTACAGACCAATATCTCTCATTCCAATCCTTTCTAAAATTGTTGAACACTGTCTTCATCAACAAATATATTCATCCTTTGAAACAAATAACTTATTTTGTGAAAGTCAGTATGGTTTTAGGTCTAATTTATCAACAGTTAAGGCCTTGGAAAGTCTCATTTCAGATATTTTTGAAGGCTGTGACACCAAAATTAATACTTGTGCTACATTAATTGATTTAACTAAGGCTTTTGATTCTGTTTCTCATGAAATTTTGATCAAAAAATTAGCTTTTTATGGTGTAGTTAAAGGTCTCTTAATCTTTTAAATTCATATTTTAAAAACCGCTTTCAATTAGTACAAGTAAAAAATTAAAGATCTAGTCTGTTGAAAGTCAAAACTGGCATACCTCAGGGGTCAGTCCTGGGCCCTTTATTTTTCATTGTCTTCATAAATGATTTGCCTTACTTTATTCCTTGTAAGGCAACTCTTTATGCTGATGATACAACATTCCTCACAAGTGGTCCAAATTTAATTAAAGCACTTGAGAAAAGGGATGAAGTTACAAGGCTGGCTGAAGAGTGGTTTCAAGGAAATGAATTAAACATAAACCACTCAAAGACAGAACAAATTCATTTTGATCTTAAAGTAAATTCTCAAGAAAATAAATCAGTTAAATTGCTAGGGATCTACATTGATCAGAGGCTGGATTGGAATGAGCATTCTAATTTCCTATGTGGTGAATTGGCTAGAACAATTTTGTTGTTGAAAAAACTAAAAGCTAATGTTAGTGAAAAATGCATTCTTTTTTGTTATTTTGCATTCTTTCATTCCCATCTGCAATACAGTAACCTCTTATGGGGTAACTCCGTGGGAGCCAAAACAATTTTTAAATGGCAGAAGAAGGCTATTAGGTGTATTGTGGGGATAGAGCCCTGGGTTTCTTGCAAAGAATATTTCAAAAATTTTAAAATTTTAACACTTCCGAGTATGTATATTTTTAATTGCTTACTACATGTTAAAGAAAACATAACTCAATATAATCAAAGATCCAATATACACAATCATTACACTAAAAATAGACATTATCTTAATTTACCATTAACAAGACTTACGCTTACACATAATAGCTATAAATATCTCAGTATACAGCTTTTTAATAGGTTACCCCCAACTGCAGCAACGATTCCAACCAATAAATTCAAAGTTGTCCTTGATTCATGGCTGAAATCCAAATCCTTTTATTCAGTTGATGATTTCTTGTCCTTAGAGGTTATTGATATAAATTTTTAAAACTAAAATCAAAGAAACAATGTTATTGTGTTTTATTTTATTTTATACATTTTTGTGTAATTTAACTTTTTTCCCGCTTACTTTATAAATTAGAATTAGGACTAAATGTTTGACAGAAAAAGGACAGCATGAAAAAAATATGCAAAATGTTAGTAATAAGGAAAAATGTATTGTTGACAATGTCGATTGCTCACTTGCTTAAAAACAATAAAGAGATTTTGATTTTTATTTTTATTTTTGATTTTGAATGAAAATCATTATAACTCTTGAATTGGCCAATTTGTGTCTTGCAATACATAATACTGTACACTCAAGTATGTAGAGACGGTGAACGGTTAAAATATTTAGCTCAACAAAGTGATGTTTCACGGATACATCAGTTTTAAGATTTAACATTGTTCTTATAGCTTTCTTTTGCAGGAAAAGAATTTTTTTCAATTTTTGGCTCAAAGTCCCTCCATATATACTTATTCCATATGCAATATGGGACTGTATGTGAGCATAAAAAATAGTTTTTTTTAAACAGATAAATTACATTTTCTTTAAAGCAAAAATACCAAAATTGATCCTTTTAATGATTCTTTCAACATGCATATCCCAACTGAGATTTTTATCTACTAGCCCAAGGAATTTAGTATGATTCACTTTATCCAACTCTTTAGCATCAGCAAAAATAAGAGGATTTGGGTGGTTTCTGTTTTGTTTAGTATGAAAGACATAACATTTGTTTTTTCTGTATTCAGGATCAATTTATTTTCAATAAAAAGTGTTGTAATTTTGAAAGTTGAATGAAAGCTGCAACTTCTAAATCAGTTTCACTTTTAGCTGATACAATTAAATTTGAATCATCTGCATATAAATAAAGCTGTTTTTTTTTTTTGTTTTGAAGGTCACTTAAACATGTAGGCATCTCTTTTATGTAACAAATAAACAACAGTGGGCCTAAAATGGAACCTTGTGGTACTCCATTTTTTATTACTTGAGTATTTGATTGTTATTTATGGGATTTATTGTTTTATTCTGAGAAATCTAAACATATTGCTTCCTTTCAGAAGGATAAGAGGTAGACCATTTTAAATTAAAATTGTGGATCCCCAAATTTTGCAATTTTTGAAGAAGTGATTCATGAGGTAGGCTGTCAAAAACCTTTGATAAATCCATACAAATTCCAACTGTTTTTTTTTGTCAATTGATTTCAATAGCAGTTCTGTGAAGTCTACTAAAGCAGTGGTGGTAGATTTATTTTTCCGAAAGCCATGTTGTTCATTATCAAAAAGGTTGTTTATTTCCAGATGTGTATAAAGTCGGTTGTACATTGCTTTTTCAAACATTTTTGAGATTGATGATAAAACTGAAACTGGGTGGTAATTTTGAACTTCAGTACTGCTTCCCTTTTTATAAATGGGGCATTTATTTTTTAGTGAATCAATAATTTGGACTACAGTAAAACCTCGATCAACCGTCACTCTCTGTTATCCGTCGCCTGTCTATGAGAATATTACTATTTATTAGACTCAGGATTTGCACCGTACGGCAGTGTCTGAGTGTCTGTATGAGCTATTATATTATTTCAAACAACATAAATATGTATGTAGTGGGAAGTATTATCCTTTTGTATACAGTTTATTTTCATTTCTCTGCCAAACATTTTAAAATTTAGTTACTGTACACGTTTATATTATGGTGTTTCTATTATCCATCTATTCAGTTATCCGTCACAGTCCCGGTCCCGAAGGTGACGGTTAATAGAGGTTACACTGTATTTCAATTTCATTTATAGGTGGACATTTAAATTTTTGAATGGTTTGATGGTCATGAGTATTTTTAACTTTTGGCTGTATCTGAGGAAGCTATTTAAGTATTTGATCTATTTTATTAACAAAATTGTCATTAAAAAAATTACTGATACTTGATGGATCTTTTACAACTGAGTCACCAACTTCTAAAATAACATTATCTTTACAATTTTTATAATAGTTTTTTGTTTCACTATTTACAATATCCCATGTTGTTTTATATATATTATCAGATTCTCTAATTTTTGTGTCAAAATATTTTTTCTTGGCTTCTACTAATTTCACATTATACAACTTGTTTTTATTTTTAACTTCTATTCTAAGATCATTACATTTTCTTTCTCTGGCTAACTGACTTAATCTTATGATATTTTCTTTTTCCTGTTTCAACTCCTGGGTTATCCAGGTTTGTTTTTTATAGCATTTCTTTTTAATAACAGAAGGGAAACAAAGATAAAAATAATATTTAAATATACTATCAAAACAGTCATACTTATCATTTACTGGTGAACAATACATCGACAGCCATCTGTCCAACATACTTTTAAAATGTTCTATATTGTCAGATGAAAAGTTTCTTCCTTTAAAGGTTAAATTATTGATATTTGCTTATTTACATTTTAAAAGTTCTAACATTTGTCCGTCATGGTCTGACAACAATATTATCAAACCAGAAATGTTTAGTTCATTTTTATTGATGATAGTACAAAAATTATCAAGGCAGGACTCACAAGTCTGTGTGACACGAGTTGGAAAAATCAACCATGGTTTTCATTCCATACCTATTAAGTATGTTTTTTAAAGCTTTTGAACAGATTTAATCTTCCAATAAATTAATGTTAAAATCGCCAGTAATTATTATAAACTTTGCTTTACTTAAAAGGAATTCTATTAAGAAACTTAGCCTATCCAAAAACTCTCCATTTTTAAACTGTGGTTTTGTATAAACTCTTGCCAAAAAAAAACTAAAATGTTGTATCTTAAATTTTGCTACACAACATTCAAACAATTTATCCTCACACAATGCATCGATATCAGGAGAAACCAGTTGCCTCCCATGTAATCCCTCTCTTATAACAATTAATACACCTCCTTCCGAAGTGATGGTGCGAGAGAAATTAGAAACACTTGATTTTTTTTTTAATTTGACTAATTCAATTTTGGTCATGTTGTGCTCTGTCAAAACCAAAACATCTGGATACAGTTCAGACAAGATTATTTCCAAGGCTTCAATTTGTGTTTTTAAATCCATGATATTTTGATGTAATGTTTTTGTACTTTTGAGTGATTTTGTTGGCTTAGTTACTTGGGGGGTGGAGGGAACGTTAGAGGGTAGTTTAAATGTGAGGCATCTGGCTGTACATTAGTGTTAACTTGGGTGCTGATTGGTTCAAGCTGAGATAAACAGTCCTGTAGAGAACTTCGCACTATTCCGTTGGCATATAATATTCCGTTGACAGTTGATATATTGGTTCTGGCAGCCGTAGTTCGAGGCAGAAGCAGAGGAGAGTATTCTTCCAAAGAATTAAGTGTAATTTTTTTATCATTTTGGTCTTGACTCTTGCTGCAGTGGTGTGTAACTTGATTGCTATGACGAAGGGTTTCAATATGTATGAGTTCCTTAATTCTTCGAAGGAAGACTTGGTGTGGCAGTTCCTTTCTTATCACTCGAAAAGATTTTTCATTGCACACTATCATAATAACTTTAGCTCCTGGTATTCCTAGAAAGTGAATACCAGAGAGAAAGAAATACGTAGTTTCCAAAATTATGAAATGCGACATAAAATGATGGACCAATGTAGGCTAATCTTTTTTATAGGTTACAACAGAAGTTTGTGTAAAACTTTTTTTTTATCAGGTAATAGACGTATGAACAATCAAACCAATACTTAACCTAAACACTCTTCTAAACTGTTTACGGCATATTTCATATTTAATTCTAACATTTTCTATCGGCTGGTTTAATTTCCATCCATAAAACGTAGGAAGTATCCATAATGCCTATTAGGAAAGTGTTTTGATAAGCCTGATTTGTGTTTTCCAATTGATGTACATGTTATTACGTTTGCATATATTATCTAAATAAGTGTCAAACTAGACCTTCTGCAAGTTATTACTCTCTGTAACACAGGATCGTAGATCAGAATGCATTTGCCAAATGTTTGGCGATTTTAAGTATCAAGTACTCATTTGAGGTTAGGGGGCCATTATACAACCGGCAATGTAAAACCCAAAACATTGTTATAATTTCGTTGAAATAAAATACCTCCGTCGAACCTGCATACTCAGCAAATTTCCAAGTTCCTTTAATTCATAAATAAGCAATATATAACATTTTAATTACTCTCCATAAGAATAACATGGGGGCTGAGTACGCAGGTTTGCTGCAACAAGAAACACAAAATATAGGTTTTTATGAAAATATAAATAAAACTCAACTAAGTCAAGCCACATACCAAGTTTCATCAATAAATAAGCGATATATGCCATTTTAATTATTCTCCATAAGAATATCAGGGGAGCTAAGTAAGCAGGTTTGCAGAACAAGGAACACAAAATCCATATTTTGATGTAAATATCAATACAACTCAACTAGGGGAAGGCATATACCAAGTTTTATTAATTTATGTTCATAATTAAGGGAGGTATAATAGTTTACTTTTTCTCCATAAGAATAACATGGGGGCAGAGTATGCAGGTTTGCTGCTATGGTAACCATCGGTAAAAATTGTGTTTTTGTGCAAATAATAATAGACCACAACCATATCCAAGGTTTGTCGGGATAGGTTCATAAATAAGCGACATATAAAATTGATTTTATTCTCAATAAGAATAACATTGGCCAACATACTGTGTTTATCACTTTCAATATCTCTGTAACCAATTGACTTAGAGAAATGATCAAAACACCAAATTGTGTGTTTTTTAAAGCTGAATTTAATGGAGAAAACTATTCGGATGGGTTGATCTGTCTGGTTTTCGAATTTAAAGTCATAAATGTTGCTTTACACCAAATTTTATTAAAATCGGACATTTTTTACGAGAGTTATCGCACCCATGGACATACAGTTTCGAACGAATGGTGTTTTTGGGATCTGGGGACCTCAAAATGAAAAGGGTCTGGGGACCTCAAAATGAAAAGTTATCATGGTCCCGGGCCTAAGTCTTACCATGCCGACTACGGAGATAGCTTCTTATAGGGGAAATTCGCTAAAAACCAGAGATTTATGTGTTTATCTCTCAGTTTAATTCAAAAATGATTAAATGTCATACAAATTCAGTTGTAGGTTTTTGTTTAGTTTATTCCGCCTCCATACACAGGCCAAGTCTAGGCGAGCAAAGACAAGCGTGATAGTGTCATACGACTCAACGAAACATTCGGCCAGAGTTTGGAGGCGGCTTTATCAATGCTGTAAAGGCATCTCGTCATCATTCGTGATCGTGAACCCATAAACTCGCGAATGCTAGTCGAAGTTAAAAGTTGCTGATGAGCAAAGTAATGTCACTTCGTGTAAATAGAATTTCAACGGACGAAAAAGATATTAAGAATAAAACTGAAGGAAAAATGTGGTTGATAAATAGTTAATATTGATTTTCTATTGTTGTAGGCTGTATATCGGCACCGTTAGTGGTACCTAACCAAATACGGTAATTCGTTTTGTACCGTACTGGTACCGATTTTTCGGTGCACTGCAGACCCCTAATTATAGTCTATTGTATATTGTCACTCAAAAATACTCTAAACTCAAGAATAACTGGCTCTACTCTAATTGATCCAAAAGATAACCACTCGCAAACCCCTCGTCTATTTGAATAACAAATATCATGCAATGCTCCATACTATGTATGAAAGGGTGATTCAGTGAATCAGAGAAAGGTTTAACAAATGTCAAACCAACCCCTTACAAACCTTGAGGTCGAGAGGGTCTCCCGCAATCTTGTTGTCGATGATGGTGAGGGAATGGCAGGTGGCCATGGCGTACAACATCTCCCCAGTCTGGAGGTTCTCCAGCTGTTTGACAGGGACCTTGAAGTGGCAGCTCTCGGAGGGCACCACTCCCCACATGTCCAACCCATCCTCCGTCAACGTCCCTGTCTGGAGCAAACACAACATTCACACTAGAGGGCATGACTACCCACATGTCCAAACCATCCTCCGTCAACGTCCTTGTCTGGAGCAAACACAACATTCACACTAGAGAGCACCACTCCCCACATGTCCAACCCATCCTCCATCAACGTCCCTGTCTGGAGCAAACACAACATTAACACTAGAGGGCATGACTCCCCACATGTCCAACCCATCCTCCGTCAACGTCCCTGTCTGGAGCAAACACAACATTCACACTAGAGAGCACCACTCCCCACATGTCCAACCCATCCTCCGTCAACGTCCTTGTCTGGAGCAAACACAACATTCACACTAGAGAGCACCACCCCCCGCATGTCCAACCCATCCTCCATCAACGTCCCTGTCTGGAGCAAACACAACATTCACGCTAGAGAGCACCACTCCCCACATGTCCAACCCATCCTCCATCAACGTCCCTGTCTGGAGCAAACACAACATTCACACTAGAGGGCATGACTCCCCACATGTCCAACCCATCCTCCGTCAACGTCCTTGTCTAGAGCAAACACAACATTCACACTAGAGAGCACCACTCCCCACATGTCCAACCCATCCTCCGTCAACATCCCTGTCTGGAGCAAACACAACATTCACGCTAGAGATCACCACTCCCCACATGTCCAACCCATCCTCCGTCAACGTCCCTGTCTGGAGCAAACACAACATTCACACTAGAGGGCATGACTCCCCACATGTCCAACCCATCCTCTGTCAACGTCCCTGTCTGGAGCAAACACAACATTCACACTAGAGATCACCACTCCCCACATGTCCAACCCATCCTCCATCAACGTCCCTGTTTGGAGCAAACACAACATTCACGCTAGAGGGAACAACTCCCCACATGTCCAACCCATCCTCCATCAACGTCCCTGTCTGGAGCAATCACAACATTCACGCTAGAGAGCACCACTCCCCACATGTCCAACCCATCCTCCGTCAACGTCCCTGTCTGGAGCAAAAAATACAACATTCACGCTAGAGGGCACGACTCCCCACATGTCCAATGCATCCTCTGTCAACGTCCCTGCCTGGAGCAAACACAACATTCACACTAGAGGGCATGACTCCCCACATGTCCAACCCATCCTCCGTCAATGTCCTTGTCTGGAGCAACAACATTCACACTAGAGAGCACCACTCCCCGCATGTCCAACCCATCCTCCGTCAACGTCCCTGTTTGGAGCAAACACAACATTCACGCTAGAGCGCACCACTCCCCACATGTCCAACCCATCTTCCGTCAACGTCCCTGTCTGGAGCAAAAAACACAACATTCACGCTAGAGATCCTCCCCACATGTCCAATCCATCCTCCGTCAACGTCCCTGCCTGGAGCAAATACAACGACAACATTCACGCTAGAAGGCACGACTGCCCACATGTCCAACCCATCCTCCATCAACATCCCTGTCTGGAGCAAACACAACATTCACACTAGAGGGCACGATTCCCCACATGTCCAACCCATCCTCCGTCAACGTCCCTGTTTGGAGTAAACACAACATTCACGCTAGAGGGCACGACTCCCCACATGTCCAACCCATCCTCCGTCAACGTCCCTGTCTGGAGCAAACACAACATTCACACTACAACAAACAACAAATTTTAAACTTTTACATTAAATTAGTGATCTTTTGGAAAAGTGGTCAAGGGAAAATAGTCCACAACCGTGGCAGTGACAAATTCGTGGGTTAAAATTCCAGACCTGGAAACCAAATTATATTAATACTTTCTCGCAGTTATCTAGAATAATTACATCGTAGGTATCACACACAGCTTTTATCTGCTGTTGGTTGGGCACCAGTGACATTGTTTAAATTTTTGTTTTGTTTACATTTCAGATCAACATAGAATTATAATAGACGCGTCAAAGTCAAAACAACAGCATCCAGACTAGTTTTGACAGAGGGGAGCTTTGCTGTGTTACCAACAACTGCTGTTGAGCACCACTGACATCACTGATCTACTGCGTCACTGATGATCTTGTTTATGATGCGATACTGCGTCACTGACAGTGACGTCCGTCAACTAAGTTCAGATCAGGCAATGAAAATCATTTAGTTTTCCTATTTTTTTTCCTGAAGAATCAGTGTACAAAATCTCAACTCTGCAGGTAAATGGGAAGTAGGAGAATTCGTGATGAGTTAGCAAGTGAGGGCTTTGCCTTTTATAGGTATAGATAAGATTAACATTGATACTTTGAATGCCCAGGGGACAAAATGCTGAACATAAATGTTTCCCAAAACCCCGAAAAGCACAATTACACGTTAAGGACTTTCAAATAACATGTAAACAATAATATAATACATAATGGTTTCGTCGGTAGGCTTGTCACAAAAATCGCCTTATCTTTTAAGGCTCAATACAAGACCACTTTATCCTGCTCACCTTATCGAAGCACACACAGTTGATTGAGCCAGACACATTGATGGTGCGAGGACTGATGCAGTAGATGTTGTTCTTCTTGAGGCGGGACTGAGCGTACATACGGCCCACGGTCATGGCTGCAGGCAGGGCTGGTGGGACTACGATGGTGATCAGGTCCAGGGCCTCCAGGGCTATCTCATGCACTGGCACACCACGCATGGCCTAGGGGCACGGAACAAGTACAAGAGTAAGTGTAAATATGGCCCAGAAATATTGAAATTAAACTGTAATTGATTTTATATATTTATTTAAACGAGATTCTTAAATTAAACTGAAGAACAAGATGACCCCCCCCCCTCATGGGAAAAGATAACAATTCATTAAATCTGAAGTAGGAGTTTTCACAAAGGAAATGGAGGGACATTTGCTTTTTATTACAATAAATTTGGCTCATATTGCATAAAGACAAGGAACTTGTACATTAACACGTTCACTGCGTTAATCTTGTTAATACATGATAATTGCATTTGTTTCCTTGCTAGGCAAATGCTGGAATTCCGGCGCACCGTACTAAATGCGTTAAAGGAAATATGTAAATAGGATGCTTCAAAAAGAGGTTCTGTAAATTGAATATGCATATATATATATATATATATATATATATTATGTTATAATGATTGATTAGGGCTACTAATATTATAAGATGTATATTCATATTTTAACAAAGTACCCTTTTTTTATAAAAAACATTTTTATTTTAGACTGACATGTTTCGTGCGCTTAGGCCATTATCAAAGTCTATAAAAATATAACCTCACATTTAAAATAAAATAAATATTAATCATATGTTAAAATTATTATGACAAACAATTCATATGCAACTTTAAAATAATTAATTTTAACATATGATTAATATTTATTTTATTTTAAATGTGAGGTTATTTTTTTATAGACTTTGATAATGGCCTAAGCGCACGAAACATGTCAGTCTAAAATAAAAATGTTTTTTATAAAAAAAGGGTACTTTGTTAAAATATGAATATACATCTTATATATATATATATATATATATATATATATACACAGCCGCATGAGTAACCCACCCACTGAGGTATACAAATTCTAGACCTCTAGACTTCTAGATGAGCTAGAAACCTGAAATTTTGCATGCAGGTAGGTTATACCTTGTAACCCCCAGGAAAATCCCCAAAACTGACAGTTTTTTTATATTTGAACCCCTCAAAAAAAATGTTTAAATCCTCCCAAAAAAGTTTATTTTAGAATTCTAGTTTTTGAGCTCTAGCAGGCGAACGGATGGTTCCATCGAAAAACGGACACCACCACGTGCCACGGATTTTGCACGATCTACAATTTTATTCCTATGACTTTTTGCCGTATCTCGCTCCCTTCACCCTTAGGTAGCGATAGATTTTTCAAATTTCTGGCAACTTCAACAGTTTTTTTTTGTGGTTTTTAATTTACTATTACTTTAATTTAGTATTTACAGGCTTGATATTTGGAAAACAACATGTTTACACATTTTTCTTCATGAAACGGTAGTTAAACTAACATATTTTACTATTTAGAACCCTCGTAAAAATGTAAAACGTGATTGATTTATAATTAATAAACTGCTTTACCGACCTACTCAGGTTATGACTTTTTTAAATAGCTCTAGCGGCCAAACCGATGATCTTATCAAAATTCTGAGACCACCTCGTGCCACAGATTTTAAACGATGTTTTGGTCCTATGACTTTTTGTTGTATCTCGTTTCCTTCACCCTTACGTAGCGCTAGATTTTTCAAATTTCGTCATATTTTTGAGATTTTCTGGTGGTTTTTAATTTTTTATCACGTTAGTATACTTGATGGAGGCCTAATATTGGGCATGCAGTATGTCTACATCACACTTAGTAAATAGCAGCAGTCATATGACCAGCTTTGATTACTTAAACCTGTTGGAAAATCAAAAACTTTATATATCTTTTGATTTTACTGTTTTCTTAGTATAAGTAGGTGGTAGGAAATGACGGAGCTGGGCCAATTGTTATTAATTAGAACAAACGTGACACCTTTTGTTCTTGAGCTATGAACGTGAGATTTGGCATGCATTAGCTTGCACCTTTTAACCCCTAGGAAATTCCCAAATCCTACTATTCTTAGTTTGAACTAACTCAAAAAAACCACTAATTGCGAATAAAAAAAATAAAATGTAATGTTTTAGTATAATTTTATCTCTAGCAGGCAAACGGATGACCCTATCAAATGCCACTGATTTAGGACGATCTACAACATAGGTCCTGAGACCTTTTGTCGTATATCCCACCCCCTTCACCCTCAGATTCTTAGATTTTAGGTTATTTAAGGAGATTCATTCTCTGTCTTTTATTTCCTGACACTTTAATATACTTGTTATAGACCTAATATTTGGCACGCAAGATGCCTACATCACATTTGGTATGCAGCAGCAGTCATATTAATCAGTTATATTAATGTTAACCTATGATAAATCTAACAAATTTAATTTTCTGATTATTTGTCTGCTTTTTTAGTGTGGCACCACTTCTACATAGCTATGAAAGTGAGATTTAGCATTTTTGTTCCTTGCACCCCCAAATGTCCTTAAACATTTCAAAAACCTACTATTTCAATTGTTAATCCCTTCAAATTTAAATATTTGACGATTTGTATGTTTTCTTAATATGAGTAGTAGTAATATGTTGGTTCTGCGCCACTTTATGTGACACCACTATATATAAATAAATATATGAGGGAGTGGGAAGTATTATCAGTGTTTGGAAATGTTTATTGCAATGTTTTTGTTTTTTTGTGTATCTATGCCAGTGGCATTTTTAACGTTCTGATAGGGAACGGTCCACATCCTGGTAACAAAGGTCGATCTGTTCTTAGAAAGAATTATTAATTAATAGCCCAATGACAAATGTTGTGTAGGACCTAAACCTCACGGCAAATTTGATGATCTGTTTCTGAGACACACTTTAATTCTTGAACTAAAATTCATCAGGGAAAAATACCTTGGAGACAACAGTGTAGAGGAAACCGATACTAGCAATGACAGCCAACATCTGGACAAACTTGTACGAGTCTTGTTCGAACTTGAAGTCGACTGGAACGGGGTAGAGGATGGACCTGACGAGATTTCCCTTGGCCGTGGAGAAGCCTGTGCGTATGACGACGGCGTAGACCCTCTCGTTGCCGTAGTAACGGGTCTGGATGACGTGGGTGCCACAGAACACAGTGTGCCTAGCGTGCTCCTTGTCACTGTACATGATGTTGGGCGAGTTGGGCAACGGGGTCTTGGTCACCGGCACACTCTCGCCTGGAGAACCATTCAACGTTTACTGAGCTAATTAAGTTTAAAATATTACTTTTTGGTGGAGATACTTTTATATAATGCTGAGAAGTACTTAATACATTAGTAATTCTGTCTTTTAGTTTTTAAAACATGCTCAATATTCACTCTCGCTGGGGGGAGAGAGGGGGTATACCCACAGGTCCCCCACTCTTATTGAAGTTTGAAAGTTGTTCAAATCCTATACACTAATATAAGCAATGTCTGCATATAATATCTCGGAATCCTGTAGAGGGATTTTGCTTAAACTTTGAAAAAAGATAATTTTGGGCCTGAGAAACCAATTAATTGGCAAAATACTCAACCCCAGGAAAAATCAAATGCTGCTGGAAAACTCATTAGAAAATTTAAAAATTTAACATTGGACTTCTGGCATTTCAAATCAGAACAAAATAACCTTAACAGCTGTTAAAAAACTACCAGTGAGCTATAAAGGTAACACTACTTGGGTTCTTGAGGCTCAACCTTACCAGTTACTTCCTCTTCGTTGCATATAAAACCGCTCTAACAAAAATCTAACAAGTTTTAATTTTTGCTCAGTATTGCTTTGTGCTGATGATTAAATTAAAAACTAACTTGTATAAAATATCACACTTTCCCTTGAATTTTTTTAACTTTTTCTCTGACTTTCCCTGACTATTTTCAAATTCCCTGACTTTCCATAAAGTGTGAACCATGCACAGGATCAATATACTATTCGATAGCACAGCGAAGTGCTACCTGTGAGCATGCCCTCGTTGACGATGCAATTGCCCGTGAGCAGGACCGCATCGCAGTGCATGATGCACCCGTGGATGGGTATCAGCATGAGGTCACCCGGCACCAGCTGTTCCGTGGGGATCGTGGACACGACCGGCTCCTTGTGGCTGCCACTCAGCTGCAGCACTGTCACCACGTCGCTCGAGTGGATCGTGCTGTGCAGCTTGATCTGGTTCTGCAACCACAGACGGGGGTTACGATTGTAAAGGACAGATGCATTAATTCTTGTGTTATACAAAGACATTTTCCTAGACTAATGAGGTACGTATTCTAAAATAAGCCTAGTTCATAAGAAAGGTTCCAGAGACAGATTGGGCAGTTATGGACCGATCTCTGCGGTACCTACGTTCTCGAAGATTTTCGGATTTAAAAGTTCAGGTTAGAACCCACTTTAAAAACAATCCAATTTTCTTTGTTTAAAATTCATTGTTGGTGATGGTGAGTTATGTTTTTTAAGAGATTATTGCAGACATTTTCCATCACTGATTAGTAAAAACAAGTTTCATGACGTTTCGGGACCTGGAAAGACGAAAATAAGGCAGTATCTATCCTTGGGAAGGATGACACTATCAAAATGTTACCTGCGGATAAAGGAAACGCTACTGTTGTCCTGGACACAGTTGTGTATAAAGAGAAAATATTGGAAACCCTTCAAGCTGGCAAAAAGATCCTAATGAGAGTTTCGAACGCAGAGTTGCAAGCACACTTAAGAAGCATAAACAATTTTTCTCTGACAAACAAAGAACTCGTTTAACACCGCATCACTCGAAAATCCTAGATATGTATGGGTTACCTAAACTTCATAAAACTGATGTCTCTCTCAGACCTATAATTAGCTCCCGTGATTCTCCATGTAGGGAATTGTCTAAAGTCCTACTGGACATCTTAGTCTTTAATAGGAAAACTGACTCATTCATACAAAATTCTAAAGACTTCGTTGAGAAGTCAAAAGACATTGCACTGACTGAGACGGACAAGCTTTCACGTTATCATGAAACTGCTAGACTTGTGCACTCAATGTAATTATTTTGAGTTAGGGGGTAATTTATACCGTTAAGATGAGGGTATGGCCATGGGGTCCCCGTTTTCGCCTATCTTTGCTAATATCTTTATGGAGGAGTTTGAGTAAAAGGCATTGTCTTTAGCTCAGCTCAAACCGAAGATTTGGTGGAGTACCTACCAACACCGACACCTTCGTGGTCTTCCCGCATGGAGATAATAAATTAAAAGAGTTTTTTAGGGCACTTAAATAGCATTTCTCCTTCCAACCGCCTAATAATGGAAGAAGAAGTCCAAAACAAACTAGCTTTTCTGGATGTGTGCGTAGAAAAAGATAGGAATGTACTTAGGACAGCTGATTTTAGAAAAAAGACACACACAGGGCAGAATTTAAATTTTGATTCAAACCATCAAACTTCTGTCAAAAAAGGGGTTACGTACTCCTTGTTTGACAGAGCAAAGAGCCTTTGCTCGAACCAGGATGGGCTAAAAGAAGAAATAAAATAAGGAGATCAAGATTTGGCTAGTAATGGATAAATAGCCTCAAACCGTCACAAGAAAGTGCAGAAATCGTAGGGCTAAACAAAAAGAGTAAACAGCACAGAAAAATTTGTTCCCATGTCGATCCCTTACGTGCCGGGATTATTGAAAAAAAAGAGTTGCTAGGAAATTTTAAAAAAGAACCGTGTTTAAGACACAGAATACACTTAGGCAAAGTTTTGTAAAAATAAAACAAAAAATGGCACTCAGGACTCTAAAAACTGTGTTTACAGAATAAATTGCAGTAGTTGTTCTAGGCCCTATTACGGCGAGACAAAACTACCACTTCACACTAGAATCTAAGAACATAGGGAAACACGAGAAAGGGTTTAGTAGAAAAATCCAAATTGCTTAACACTGCTGTTCTAAAAATCACCACGTGAATTTTGAAGAAGCAAAAATAGTACACCGGGAACCTCATTTTTCAAAAGAAAATTAATTGAAGCTTCGTATATAAAACTAGCAAACCAAACCATCAGCCAATCCTCAGTTGAAATAAGGCCATTACGGTAGTCTATTCTTAACAAAAAATTGAAACATAAAGCCTCAGTAAATAGGGAGATAATTAAAACTCCTCAAAATTCACACATTATGTTAACCCGTAGTAAGGCCCGAGAGAGTCATCATGTAAACAAATAAGTCACAAACTTACATACCGACACGGCCGGGTGCTTTTGTTCTCTGTTTCAGGTTGCTGCCACCGCGCGCCCTGAGCGCTAGTGAGGTGCCTAGTCACATGGCTCGGACCTCCCGAAACGCTATACCAGTCTCGTTCGAGTAGTCGCGCCGTGCTGTCCTGTACCGCACCATGTGTTCTGTTTGGTGTCTGGCTTTTGTGTTTGGTTTGATTTTTCCTTTTGCTTCATTTTGACTGCTTTTACAGTTCTCTGTTTTAGCTTTTTTTGTTTTACAGCCTTGTCTGGATTGTGCCTTTTAATATTTTGTGTAATTCGGTTATGTTCTAGGAATTTTTCTCACCTAAAGACGGGATCAGATTCCAGATCCCGAAACGTCGTGAAACTTGTTTTTACTAATCAGTGATGGTAAATATCCACAATAATCTCTTAAACAACAATCCAATTTTATTCAAAAAACAGTATGGTTTTAGGCCTGGGATGTCTACTGGATGTCTTCTCTCGGCAATTGCAGATGGCTTTGAAGCCAACACTACTACATCGGCAGTGCTCTGTGACCTGAGCAAGGCTTTTGACTGTGTCAACCATGACATCCTATTAAAAAATGCTTTTTTTATGGAATCAGCAAAAATTCTTTTCTCTAGTCTTATTTCACTGATTGGCAAAAAAGGTTTTTACTAATGACAGATGGTCTTCTCAAGTCCAAGTGCGTTATGGCATGCCACAGGGATCGGTACTGGGTCCTTTTGTGTTTCTCATAATAATAAATTATTTGAACGTTCCTTCTTATGCATAGGGACTTCAACAGGTTAAGCTTTACAAAGAAATCCTATAAAGAAATAGGCATAACCCATTTTAATAAACTGCCACCAAATCCTCATAGGGTGTCAGTTCACAATTTCAAGAAATCAGTTAGGGCTATTGGAAAATCCCATGTATGATCTAAATAAACATTTTTATTTTTATTTAGGTATTGTTAGATTTAGTTCCCTTGACTGTGATATGTGATGTACACCTGTATTTTAACCATGACTTGATCAATTGCATGTACATTGCTTAACGATCAATAAATGTTGTCTATTGTCTATTGTTGGGTACAACCTTGATAAGCCAGAAGTCTAAAACAAAAAAATTACACAAATCGTAAATAATTTATACAAACGGTTTTATTGTTTCAATGTCTTCATTTATGGTCCAATATGACTATCCTAGGTTTTCCCCCTCGGCGAACTTGTGCTTAAGTGGTGGGGGGCAAAAATGTACTTCCAGGGGTATTTTTGCGGTTTTATAATTATATCCTATAAAGGACTCACAATATCATGTGATTCAGCTACAGTACAGAACTAAACCAATAATTAATTACACAACAAGAAGAAAAATAAAAACAGCTAAGGGAGAAAACTGAAATAATTAATAATTTGTCTACACCAGCAGTCACATCTCAGAAATTAGGTATGGATTTACTTACATTGCGAGTCTGTATGACAGTCATGATTATACTGATGGCCGACATAGTGAGGATAGCGACTGCGTAGTATACATAGTCATCGGCAAACCACAGGATGAACGAGAATATTTGGAACACATAGAATGGGTTAAGGACCTCCAGAAACAGGAGGGCAAACACCCCTCTCATCGGCACTATGATCTCATTGCTGTCGTAAACCAGCCGCCTAGAAAAACAACATTACTGGATCACTAAGATGGAAGACATAGAACGGGTTGAAGACTTCTAGAAACAGGAGTGCATACACCCCTCTCATCGGCACTATGATCTCATTGCTGTCGTAAACCAGCCGCCTGGAAAAACAACATCACTGGATCACTAAGATGAAACATAGAAAGGGTTGAGGACCTCTAGAACAGGAGTGCAAACACCCCTCTCATCGGCACTATGATCTCATTGCTGCCGTAAACCAGCCGCCTGGAAAAACTACATTACTGGATCACTAAGATCGAACACATAGAACGGGTTGAGGACCTCTAGAAACAGGAATGCAAACACCCCTCTTATCGGCACTATGATCTCATTGCTGCCGTAAACCAGACGCCTAGAAAAACTACATTACTGGATCGCTAAGATCGAACACATAGAACGGGTTGAGGACCTCTAGAAACAGGAATGCAAACACCCCTCTCATCGGCACTATGATCTCATTGCTGCCGTAAACCAGACACCTAGAAAAACTACATTACTGGATCACTAAGATCGAACACATAGAACGGGTTGAGGACCTCTAGAAACAGGAATGCAAACACCCCTCTCATCGGCACTATGATCTCATTGCTGCCGTAAACCAGACGCCTAGAAAAACTACATTACTGGATCACTAAGATCGAACACATAGAACGGGTTGAGGACCTCTAGAAACAGGAATGCAAACACCCCTCTCATCGGCACTATGATCTCATTGCTGCCGTAAACCAGACGCCTAGAAAAACTACATTACTGGATCACTAAGATCGAACACATAGAACGGGTTGAGGACCTCTAGAAACAGGAATGCAAACACCCCTCTCATCGGCACTATGATCTCATTGCTGCCGTAAACCAGCCGCCTGGAAAAACTACATTACTGGATCACTAAGATGGAACACATATAAAGGGTTAAGGACCTCTAGAAACAGGAGTGCAAACACGCCTCTCATCGGCACTATGATCTCATTACTGCCATAAACCAGCCGCCTGGAAAAACAACATTACTGGATCATTAAGATGGAACACATATAAAGGGTTAAGGACCTCTAGAAACAGGAGTGCAAACACCCCTCTCATCGGCACTATGATCTCATTACTGCCATAAACCAGCCGCCTGGAAAAACTACATTACTGGATCACTAAGATGGAACACATAGAAAGGGTTAAGGACCTCTAGAAACAGGAGTGCAAACACCCCTCTCATCGGCACTATGATCTCATTACTGCCATAAACCAGCCGCCTGGAAAAACAACATTACTGGATCACTAAGAACACAAATTCAAAAGGGGGTAGATTTTTTTACCACTAGCTTGTATAACATTAGAAATGTGAATTAGAAATCCATGCCTTTGGTGAATGAGGCCTGATATTTAAAATATTTGTATCAAAAAAGTCTTTTTGATTGTGTAAGTTCTTAGGTTAATAGAACAGGGGTTTTCATTGATGATTGAATCTTATTGCTTACAAACTTTAAATAATACATTTCCACTTAGACATAAACTTGCTTTATTTTCACATGGTTTGATTTATCTTGCCAAGAAACCAGAAAATAATTTAGCAAAACGATAAAAGTGCAGCATTAAAATATATTGCTGCTAGTGTGCTCCTTACATTACATTAATGCCAATCAGCATCAAAATAATGTTACTGACTTCATATTACATGTTTACAATTTAATGCGGATTGATCAAACTTACATTGCAGTAAGACCAATATTATAAGAACCAGGCAGTACAACTCCTACATTGTGGAGTCAGCAAAAGTAGCAATTACAATTTAGATACCTCAAATGGTTATCCAATAAAAGATCACAAGTCTGGGTATTTCATAATTTAACCAAACAGTTATTACTTGGGATATCAGAATAATTATGCAGAGTGGAATTGTCATGCATTGATTTTTAATGAGTTATAAAATCAATGATTTAGAATAGTCCACTGAGGAGCTACAGGACTTAAACGTCAACATTATTCTTACAGGAGAAGCAAGTAAAAATGTTCTCAAGCTTAACATACAGAATTAGATATTGATAGTAAAAAATCAACCACTTTGACCATGCAAACATATCAGGTATACATCAAACACGTAACGTGATCTGAACATGTTAACTCTCGTCATAAGAAAAAATTCAGTTTGTTTTGACATGAGATGTTTGACAAGTTTCATAAGTATGGAAACTAAACTAACACTATATTATGGCTATTTTAAATCTTTATTAAGTTATGGAATCACTGTATGGGGAGGAGCCTCTTCAAAGGAAAAAGTAACTAAGGTACAAAATAATCATGTCCCCACCAAAAAATCAAGCAAACAAATGTTCAATAATTTAAAACTTTGACTGCATTGACTTTATACACAACTTTATATAGCCTAAATTGTGTTATTTTACCCCCTTATTTTGCAAGTTTGTTAAAATAAATAAAAATATTTTAACAATAACAATGGCCATACATATAATACTAGAAATACAAATAAAATCCTGCAGTATCCTTTACATTGAACAAAACAATTAGAAACCAGTACGTTCTACATGGAGATGAGGATTTTTAACAAAATTTCAAATGATTGAAAAGAGCCTAGGAAATTTTCTAAATTATTTAAAACCTACTTCATTAAAAGGGCCTATTATACATTTGATGAATTATTAAAATACAATATGAATGTATTTTTTTATTTTTTATTTTACTTGTAATCTATTGGACTTAAAGTTTCTTCTCTATAAGGCATGACTAGTCACCAGTTTGAGCAGGAATGTTTTTGTATTCATCAAATGTTATGTGACGTTTAAATAACTGAAATTAAATCTCTTGCTTCCGAAATGTAGAGGTTATTCGAGCCGTTGTTGACGCTAGTGTAGGTGTACCTGAGGAGTTGCTGGGGGAGGCTGAGGCCAGTCTGCTGGTGCAACGCGGCTGTGCTCACGTCGCAGTCCAGGCCTGCCAACTTGAAAAACTCTCCCTTCCCCTCGTCCCACACGTACCTCTGCTTCTTGCACTCGAACATCCGCACACTCTCCATATCTGCAAGCGACACATTACACACAACACATTCAAATATGTCGTCACTTCATGCTATGCATTTTTTCCAATCAATAATCAGGTAAGGTCTTATTTTAATGGAAATTAATCTAAAACACACAGTATCCTTTTGATTCACAAAGAAGTAGTTAGAATACTCACAAACTCATCATGGAAAGCTCACTGCAAACCTCTCTTCAAAAATCTGAAAATTTGGACTGTCTACAACTTATAAATTTTTTATTTAAATTTTATATCTTTAAAAATCGGATTAGTTTTAATTCAAGAAATAATATTCATTCCAACTCCACACTGATGTATAGTTCGTGTCATGAGTAAAGGCACAGTTCCCCAGGTAAAGCACCTTGTCCTAATCATTTGTTGACAAACCAGCGCTTTTGTTGGGAGCGGCCACCCGGCACGGCCGGCATCCCCTGTTCTTTCCAAGAAATTCCATATCCTACTTTAATTTCTCATAAATTTATCCATTAGGGCTACGGCACAAAATGATGGATAATTTTTTCCGTCTACAGTAGACCAATAAGACAAAATTTGAATCAGTTACAATGGCCATTGACATAACATGGAATTTCAATTTATTAGAAATTCTAGTAGGACATGGCATTTCTTGGAAAGAGCAGGCGGATGCCGGCCGTGGTGGGTGGCCGCTCCCAACAAAAGTGCTGGTTTGTCAACAAAGGATTAGGACAGGATGCTCTACCTGGGGAACCGTGCCTTCACCCATGACACTAACTATACCTTATCGAAGAATGTCTAAAACTCAGTCAATATATCCTTTTAAAGTAAATAATTTAAAATACATATAACAATACATAGTTGCAAGGTACTTTTCTGCTAAACCGAATACAGAGAAATATAATCACAACGGATTTTACAGGAAGAAGATGTACACTGATATATCGTTGCATGGCAGCCAAGGTTTGATAAAACTTGTATTCATATTGCCTCTAGAATTTAAGTTTGACTCGAAATAAAGCAGGTTTACACACCTTTCTTTCGTCAATCCTTTGGTTTACTAGCAGATTACTAGTTTCGGGACTGCTGTCCCATTATCAAATCTGGCGTCGATAAATTAAAATCTGAACACATAATCACAATATTTACACTAACACAACACAAACGGACAAGTACGATTAAAACAAACTTTTATTTGGTTTTGGCCAGCCAAGGACAAGTCCAGACAGTGGGACACAAACACGTGGAAGGCTACGACGTGACTCAATGAGTCGATATGAGTCGCGACGTAGCCTTCCGCGTGTTGTTCGTGTCCCGCTGTCTAGACTTGTCCTTGGCCGCCCAAACCAAATAAATGTTGTTTTAATTGTACCGTCCGTTTGTGTTGTGTTAGTGTAAATATTGTGACTATGTGTTCAGATTTTAATTTATCGACGCCAGATTTGATAATGGGACAGCAGTCCCGAAACTAGTAATCTGCTAGTAAACCAAAGGATTGACATCGGAAAGGTATGTAAACCTGCTTTATTTTGAGTTAATAAAACTGTAATAACACCTATTTTTATAAGATGGAAAATTTTCAACTGAAAAATTCCACAATCTCCCTATTTTCATGCTTTTAGCTCTCCCTATTTTCATACTTTTAGCTATAGTCTCTTTTCATTTGATTTCATTTTCATTTATCTCAGTGTCACAATACATTTGATATACAGGCAAGGTTGTGCTCAAACAGGTGACTAGTTAAAATACAGTTGATCTCTTAAAAATAGACACAGGATTTTCTTCTTTGTTACAAACAAATTATTAAAACATAATTAGAGTTTAAAATGAAATCATAATAACATCATCCATGAAAAACTCTTCCACAGAATAGTAGGGCCTTTTTATCAAAAATTCCTTCAATAATTTAAAAACCTTTTTGGTTGTATCATCTTACAATAATTTGGAATTTTATTTAACAATTTCATTTCCATATAAAAAGTACTTTTTTCTATCAACTTAGTTCTGTACAGAGGATATTGAAGAATTTTATTTTTGTGTTATAATTATGTTCAAAATTATTTCTAAAATATTTGTCTTTATTCATAAAAACTTGCTGCAGAAGAATGTGTATGTATAGGGAAGGAGCAGTTAAAATGTTCAGATTTTTAAATATTGGTTTGCAAGATTTTCTACGTGGAGTCATAGTCATTATTCTCAAATATTCTTTTTTACCTTAAGAATTTTTTTTACCGAGGATGCTCTCCTCCAAATTGTGATTACATAACTAACCAGAGAATGGAAATAACCGTAATACATTTTCTATACATCTTTAGGTATGTAAGTAAGAAAAGTTATTTTATTTCCGAAAATGTATCCTAAATATTAACCAAGAGCTATCCAAAAATTAAACTTATTTTACCAACTGGGATTAGAATTTAAACTCCAAATTATTAATGCGCTACCTACTATGACATTAACGACAATCTCTTTTGAAAATATAAGTTCGGTTTCCTTAATTTTTGAGACATTGTTTTTAGATAAATGTTAATTTATATTAATGAAATTTATAATTGCAATATGTAAAGAATATCAGAAACCTTGTTTTGCTGAGTTATGTATTCATTAGAGCTGTCATTCTATTTACTTTAAAGTAAATTTTCTACTTACAGTACGATATACCATTATTTACTTAAAAACTGTATTAATACGATTATTTGGATTCCTAGCAAAAAACACTTCCAATTTGTTGTGATTTCGCTGTATACAAGTTAATAAACTCACCTACAAAAGAACCTCCAGACATGTGGATCGGCAACTTCTTATTCGGCATTTTAATCAGCTCGGTCAGCGCTTCGTCTCCGATTTTATCTTTAAAATTATTTTCATTGCTTAGAGACTCCCTGAAAGGACAAAACTTAGTTTACGTTCAAAACAAATGTTGAATTACAAGATCTATATTAGGTACAACTTAATTTCCTGTTTTACAAAATTTATCTATCACTATTTCAAAAAGATAATACAAAAAACCTTTGTTGCATGATGTGAGTTTCGAGACAACTTTACAGTAGGCCTAACATGTTAGTTTATTAGCGAATTTCCCCTATAGGGAAGAAGCTATTACCGTAGTCGGCATGGTAAGACCTAGGCCCGGGACCATGATAACTTTTCGTTTTGAGGTCCCCAGACCCCAAAAACACCATTCGTTCGATACTGTATATATATATATATATATATATATATATATATATATATATATATATATATATATATATATGTGTGTCCGTGAGCACGATAACTCTCGTAAAAATGATCCGATTTTGATAAAATTTTGTATAAACGTGTAAAGCAACATTTATGACTTTAAGTTCGAAAACCAGCCATATCGCTCTATCCGAAGGGGTATTTTGGGGGGGTTTTGTACCCCAAAAATGGGTTTTTTGAATTTTTTACATATAATTTTTGAAATTGTCAAATTTTAGTTTTTACCGTTGTATTCAGCTTAAAAAAACACACAATTTGGTATTTTGATCATTCCTCTACGTCAATTGGTTCCCGAGATATTGAAAGTGCAAACGTCAAAATATCACAACGAGATGAAGCTGTATGCCAAGTTTCATCAGTATACGTTTATAAATAAGCGAGATATAAAAATTGTATTTTCCTCCATAAGAATAACATTAGACAACTTACTGTGTTTAGCACTTTCAATATCTAGGTAACCAATTGACGTAGAGGAATGATCAAAATACCAAATTGTGTGTTTTTTTAAGCTGAATCCAATGGTGAAAACTAAAATTTGACTATTTTAAAAATTACATATAAAAAAATCAAAATACCCCCGTCGCAGCAAACCTGCGTACTCAGCGAATTTCCTACGCATGAATATATTTCTTACTACCACATAAAGCCACATACTAAGTTTCATAAAAATACTTAAATAAATAACTGATATATAGCATTTTATTTATTGTCCATAAGAATAACATTAGGACTGAGAAAGCAGGTTTGCTGCAACAAGGACGATAAAAATATGGTTTTTTTTACAATTATCAATATAACTCAACCAGGTGAAGCTACATACCAAGTTTTAATGATTTATGTTCATAATTAAGGGAGATATAAAGCTTTACGTATTCTCCATAAGAATAACATTAGGGATGAGTATGCAGGTTTGCTGCTAAGAAGATAATCAACAAAAAATCAATTTTTTGTGCAAATATCAATATACCAGTACTAGGTGAAGCCACATACCAGGTTTCATTAATATACATTCATAAAAAATCGAGATATCAAATTTGATTTATTCTCCATAAGGATAACATTGGACAACGTACTGTGTTTAGCACTTTGAATATCTCGGCAACGGTTGGACGTAGAATCATAATTTAAACACTAAAATGATTGTTTTGTAGAGCTAAACTGATTGGTAAAAGCAAATGTGAAGTTTACATTGAAATGAACTGAGGAAAAGCCAAAAACCTTTTTCCCATAAGATTAACATGGGAGATTTTATGAGCAGGTTTTTTTGGATTTTCTCCGCAACCACTTAACCTAGGTTAATAATTCAAAATACCATATTATTTGTTTTTTTAAGCTCTATAACATGGTCAAAACCAAAATTAAGTGTTTTAAAAATTTTAGGGTAAAAAATGCAAAAAACTGATTTTTGGAAAATTTAAAACCCCCATAAACCCCCCTTCCCGTGGTCCGATATTTCTGGTTTTCGAACTTAAAGTCATGAATGTCACTTTACACATTTGAGCCAAATTTCATCGAAATCGGACGTTTTTTACTCAAGTTATCGCATTCACGGACACATATATAGATATATATATATATATATATAGATATATATATATATAGATATATATATACATATATATAAATTTGAACGAATAGTGTTTTTGGCATCTGGGGACCTCAAAACAAAAATTTATCATGGTCTCGGGCTTAAGTCTTACCATGAGACCTACGGTAATAGCTTCTTCCCTATAGGGGAAATTCGCTAAAACCCATTTATGGGGTACAAAACCCCCCCAAAATACCTCTTTGGATAAAGGGATGTGGCTGGTTTTCGAACTTAAAGTCATAAATGTTGCTTTACACGTTTATACAAAGTTTCATCAAAATCGGATCATTTTTACGAGAGTTATTGTGCTCACGGACACACACGGACACACACACACACACACACACACACACACACACACACACACACACACACACACACACACACACACACACATACATATATATATATATATGTATGTACAGTTTCGAACGAATGGTGTTTTTGGGGTCTGGGGACTCTTTATTCATTTTTTAGCGAATTTCCCCTATAGGGAAGGAGCTATTACCGTAGTCGGCATGGTAAGACCTAGGTCTAGGGTCTTACCATGATAACTTTTCCATGATTACTAGGCCCAGGACCATGATAACTTTTCGTTTCGAGGTCCCCAGACCCCAAAAACACCATTCGTTCGAAACTGTGTGTGTGTGTATATATATGCGTGTGTGTGTGTGTGTGTGTGTGTGTGTGTGTGTGTGTGTGTGTGTGTGTGTGTGTGTGTGTGTGTGTGTGTGTGTGAGCACGATAACTCTCATAAAATTTATCCGATTTTGACGAAATTCGGTATTAACTCGTAAAGCAGCATTTATGACTTTTAAGTTCGAAAACCAGACATATCGACCTATCCGAAGGGATATTTTGGAGGGGTTTTGTACCCCAAAAATGGGTTTTTTGAATTTTTTACATAATTTTGGAAATAGTCAAATTTTAGTTTTTACCATTAGATTCAGCTTAAAAAACACACAATTTAGTATTTTGATCATTCCTCTACGTCAACTAGTTACCAAGATATTGAAAGTGCTAAACACAGTACGTTGTCTAATGTTATTCTTATGGAGGAAAAGAACAATTTTATATCTCACTTATTTATGAACGTACATTGACAAAACTTGGTATACATCTGGCTTCATCTGGTTTTGGTGCATTGATATTTGCTAAAAAAAAAATTTGTTGTCAAAAGCTCCCATAGCAGCAAACCTGCGTACTCAGCCCCATGTTATTCTTATGGGTAATAATTAAATGCTATGTCTCCCTTAATTATGAACATAAATGAATAACAACTGGTATGTGTCTTCACCTAGTTGAGTTATATTATAATTAGCATAAAAATCCATTTGTTGTGTTCCTTGATGCAGCAAACCTGCGTACTCTGCCCCAATGTTATTCTTATGGGGAATAATTCAAATTGTATATATTGCTTATTTGTGAATATATTTTTATGAAACTTGGTAAATGGCTTTATGTAGTATTAAGAAATTTATATCTCCATTGGAAATTTGCTGAGTATGCAGGTTTGCTGCGACGGGGGTATTTTTTCATAGAGGCTAAATAAATAAGTACATGTGAACGGAGTAATCAACCAATACAAATAAGACCGAGTCACTTTGTAAATTTACAAAAAATTCTTGACAGGCTCAGGGGAATTATTTACAATTAGGACTAAACGTTCTTTTTATGTTTTTAACCCCTTTTATATGGTTTTCCATATATATTTTATGGTAGTGATAATTTTGGAGTTTTTGAATATAACAGTTAATTATTAAATTCAATTTCCAGCTTTGAAGCTACCATAAACATCTCACATTACTTTCCGACCAATAAAGATTACCGTATATATTGTAATCGCTCGAATAAAAACTGATAAAGGCTATTGAGACTATAAAGGCTATAAACTATTGAGGCTTACTTGAGCAAAGTCTCCGCTGATAAAGTTTTAATCGTTTTCACGTGGTAGCACTTGTGTTTTTTCTTGTAGCGTTCCTGAAACAACATCATACTGGATTAGCACGCACTCAACAAATGCAATATTAACATAAATAAATCAAATTTGTTACATGTCAATAATGGTAAAAACCAGATCGATGTAGTGGTCTACAATTTTACAGTAGGCTTTCATAGTGGTAAACAATATTTAACTGTGTATCCATGAATCTGACCCTCTTGAAATAACACATTTTCAAAGGGATCACCAACTTTTCAATACTATAATCTCATACCCCTGAGAAAACCTGCCAAAAGTTAATACCAGTAAGCCCACACATCTGAAAACACATTTAATAAAATTTGTGTTTTAGCTTGATTTTTTAGTTTGGCAATTGTTATATAAAGTACTCCCTAAAATTCTTTTAAAGTTGAATTAACAACAGACTCCTGCTAATAAAACCTAGCTAAAGAAAATAAATTAGCGAGCAAATCAATGTAACTAGTTAAAATTATTCAAGTTAGTAGACGTTATAAAATAGAAGGAGGGCTGTCCCAGCTTTGTCGCTCTTTGTTATTCCATACAAAAATCAACATCCTTACATTAAGAAGACCTATTAATATAATGATTTTTCCAAAGTTTTTTGTGAGAAGCTATTTATTAAACAGTGCAGGGTAGACCTTATTGTGTTAAAAAGCATGATACTTTTCAAATTTTTACAAATTGCTTGACTCACTCTTGTTCTGTTTAGTTCCAACCCTCATTTCCTTTTGCATAGAGAAATTTCAAACATACTCACAACTATAAGTAGTTTATTGGCGATACTCAACGGACAGCGGTAGTGTGTAGCGTAGAGCATGAGGTGAGGCCACCAGTGGAAGACTAGCCGGACGGCGCCCAGCGTCAGGAGGATGAAGAACCACGAGACTCCAGTGGATACGGTGTGTCTGCGGTAGCCGTACACCTCCTGTAGGGCAGGAAACACGACTGGAGTAAGCTACGAGGAGGCAATAATGTGGTGCAATTTGATAAGCGAGCAATGCAAATGTATAAACAAATTCTAACTAAACTACTGGAAATCGACCATAGCATAGACGTTCGCAGAGTCCGTTCAGCGAGGGTGCCAGAACCGAAAAAGGCGTACCCCTCAATCTCGCTGCTCTAAGAACTTATTTATATACCAAATAATTGAATACGCCAATTATTATCGTATCTAATCCAACAGTTTGCTCCTCCTCGACACCATAAATATGTGCTAATTTTACTATTCAATGTTGTTTGTTTTGTCTGATCTAAAAATCTAGATTCGGCGCAGGCCTGGTGGCTGCACGTCACTCCCAATCAGTAAGTGTGTGTATCTTAACTTAATGTTTGTTAAACAATAGCAATTACCAATTAACTGAATTAGGGATCCAAGCACTTTTTAAAAAGCTGAAGTACCAGAAGGTATCATCTCAGAATGTATCTTTTCTCAGAAAAATATACGTAGTTGTAATATATCTAACTCATCAGCATCAGTGGCGATGGAATTATTATTTATATAGGTATTTTTATATTGTTTTACTTTTCCTATTGCCTTTGGTGCACTAAAAGTGGAAAGTAAAGTTCAAATAAACAGCGATATAAAAAAAATACTATTTCTATTTATCCTCCAAATTTAAATCATTATTACATTTGCTTTTCCTCTAAATCACTACCAAACAATGAATAGAAAGAGGGCGAAGGAGTATTATACTTATATCCGACACTCGGTTTCGAAATCTGCCGATCATCACGGGAAAAAGTCAGACAACAGTTCATGTTTTCGACATAGATTTTAATTGAATTTGTGTGTGTAAATACACTTAACTATGTAGGCCCTAACAATAATACTCCCAGTGAGACGTGATATGTACTTTAATGTATTGTTATAATTTATATGACCTTGATATAGACTAAGTTGACAAAATGTATGTAGGTTAGTACAATTTTTACTATTGACAATAAGAGGAGGTAATAATGTGGTGCAATTTGATAAGCAATGCAAATGTATAAACAAATTCTAACTAAACTACTGGGAATCGACCATAGCATAGACGTTAGCATCCACTGTTTTCCCCACTCTGCTGGATGATTGAAAATGTATTTTTGTGACAGTAAAGTTCTTAATTTTTGAAGCCACATTAAAAATATTACGTAAAATACAGCTGAAGCTTTTGCAAAACTCAGGGATAAGATCACCAATCCAAGCTGCTTTGCTTACTTTTTATTACTGCCCAAAACAAGTTACATATCTTTGGCAATTAATTCAGATGCCTAGACCAAACACATTATTAGCTAAGCAACTCTTGTTAGGTAATGAGATAAAAAGCAATACCCAAAACATATTGTCCCTAATATAGATAATTAAATAAATATTAAGCTCTACCTTATGCCATATTTTAGCAGTATTTTATCAATTAAATTCGCTAAAAAGGTATTAATCTATAAATGTTAACAATTCATAAAGTGACACACTGCCGCTTCCATTTGAAACTTGAGGGTTTTGGGTTGTACTACAGTCACTTGCACAGGTATTTAGTTAAGATTGTTCTATAAAGATATACATTTTAATATTGCTTGCAATTCAATTTACATGTAAGACTAAATATCATGTAAAAGTGGTGACATTGGAAGGTTAGAATTCCAACGTAATCAACCCTAAATCTGAAGTAAAGGATTGTGGTTTGGATCCAACGTTACACTGTAGGTCCCTCATTGGACATATGTCACTGTTCAGCTAATTAATGATTCCGACTAAAGAATAGTGCAGTAACAAGGCATATCCCTTGTTACTACACTTATAATTCATTCATATTAATTATATACGTATTATACAAAAGGCCTAATATATACAGTATGTATTCAAAATAAACCTAATAATCACAAATTTTATTTTAATTTCATCTTGAAAAATAAATTTAAAACTTAGTAGCCTGGGCTCAGAGTATATTATCTGACTGATAAAAAATAAAAGCGTAGCTCAAATTGAAAAACATTCATGAATTCAAACATTCACAATTTAAAATATTTCTATATTTAAGATTCATTGTTGGTGATGGTTAACTTAATTAATTACTGCGGACATTTTCCATCACTGATTAGTAAAACAGTTTCACAACGTTTCTGGGATCTGGGATCTGATCCCGCCTTCAAGTGAAAAGAATACCTAGATCACAACAAAATAGGTTTTAGGTATTTGTTTTTTGTTATGTACTAATCAGTGATGCAAAATGTCCGCAATAATTCCTTAAAAAAGAGTTTGCATGCAGCACGCTGACGTGAGGGAAGTGAATTTCCACATAAAAACTTTTAAAACTCAAAATCTGTGTAAAAAAATACATGTATTGAAATCTGAAAACATTGATTTTTTGGCTGTTCTGATGCTCCTGGTTTCATTTACCTGCAAAGCTGGGAATACAATTGTGCACATTATAATGTTAGGAGAAGGTCCAGGCAGGCTTGAAAGTAGGCGTGAGTTGTTGGGGATGATAAAAGTATTCAAACAAAGGAATAACAGGCTTTTCTAGTGTAAAACCCCCAGAAGACAACGTACTGTGTTTAGTCGAAACACATTTCCTTTAATAATTTGGTAAATATTTATGCTAGAATGACGAGAGGGCTTAAAACTTTCGCCTCACTAATTCCCATCTTTTTACATACATTAATTTTACATCCGGGGCTTTTCTGACCCTTTTTGGGCCCAAAAACTCAAAATTTGAAAGATTAATCCCCAAAAAAGGGGTTTAGAGTTTTCCGATTGTTTTGCCCAACGAACTTGTCTAACTGATTACAGAAAGGAACATCCCAACCAAATTTGAAGTTAATCGGACAAAAAATGCGACCGCTAGAGTGCATATATAACATTTTGAACGATCCCCCAAAACGTGTTCAGGGGGTCACGTTAGGAACTTCTATGGTGGTCCCGGGCTTAAGTTTCACTGTGCGGGTCATGCTAATAGTTCACTTTCCAAAGGAAATTCACTAAAAAAAAAACAATTTCAGAGGAGGAAAGAGATAGGACACAGCTAAATCACCTTGTGAAAGAATGATGAGTTGAATAGAACACTTAAATCACACAAAAATCAAGTAATATTTCGGCTAGCTGTGTAGCCTTTTTCAAACTCAAGTCAGTTAGGACACTCTCTTAAGCCAATTAATTGGTAACTTAACTGAGTTTGAAAATGGCTACACAGCTAGCCGAACCTTTACTAGATTTTTGTGTGTTTTAATTCTTCAATTCAACTCATCACTCTTTCACAAGGTGAGTTAGCTGTGTCCTGTCTCTTTCCTCCTCTGAAATGTCGAAGCCCAATGCTTTATCCATCAAATCTTAAAAAAACAATCTATATCAACTAATAAAACAATTAACGGGATTTTAATGTTTAGCTTAGTGTCTTTATAAAAGCCGACATATTCGTTCTAATGTCTATGGTGGTTCATTAGAAGCATCATAAACATTATATCTCCATTTCTCTGATAAGATAACGAAAGTCAACCCTCTCATTCACCAATAATGAATGACTACCGATGAGGTTCAAATCGTGTGATGGATCACAATAGACAATAGGCAATTTAAAATTTAACTTGATTTTCTTCAAGATGAAGTTAATCATCCAAATCCACATGAATTAATTTAAATATTTGCACATCCTAGAGAAATTATTATTTTAAAAATTTAAATTTAACTAAACCAATTTTATTTTATTTTTGTTTACTTTAACTTAGTGAATTTTACTCTACACAATAGAAAGTTTTCCTCCTAATTAAAATACTATAGATTCCACTACTATTTATTGAAATAAATTAACCTAATATTATAGTTTAGATAAGTTATTTTAGTTGAACAATAAAGTTAAATCAAGACAAAGTTAATCTGTCCAACCTTTAAAAACAATCGTTATACACAAATTACATTTTACCTAAAAAAAAGAACACCATGAATTAATTTACTTCTAAATATACTAAGTAGTATAGCTCATAAAACGCTATGCCTTATGTTTCGAGGGATTGCAATGTCTTTATATCAACTAAAATTTGAATATCATCCTGGTTTTATTGGTAAGGCATACAAATACTGCTGGCTCAGTGTCTTAAACAAACAAAAATGTACCTTCGTGAGCTGCAGACAAGCCTTACTATGGTGTTGCAACTAATATACCACAGTGGATGAATTGTAAAACTTCAAATGTTTAGTTTGCATAAATAAATAAAATACATTTTGTAACATTGAAAGCTCACCATTTGGTCTTCCAGACCCAAGTTGATATAGTCAACACCAGGTAAAATTCCATCATTGTCAGATTTCCCACCTGAAACACACATACAAATTTCAAACACTTTCACCAATGACCAAATAAGTCCTATCACTGACAACAATGTCCCACAACTCTTGAAGAAATTAACTCATCTCACGCCACAACCACCTTTTTAATACAAAGTTTCCCACTGCACTTAAACTTATCTTTTGAAGCAGCTCAACAATTTGCACTTATGTTTAATACTGCTCACTTAACTGATAAGCATGCATAACTAGTGGAAACTACAAAATTGATAAGAAGCAATTTGCATACTATAAACACGTCTCGTTGCAGAGAATCGGGCAGAAACCTATATACTGTTTAGTGACTAAAAAATAACCTACTGGCATTTGTTACCGACATTGACACAAGTGTATGTCACACAACTCTGCATCATAACAGTCATGGTGTTTGCATCAGCTCTGACATAAAAAACACCTGTGATCATCTTGTAGCATTACGATAAAGATAGACTTGGAGCATTGTTTGACTGCACTCTCAGGCTTTTGCTATAGTCTTTGTAATACCAATGATAAGATAATGGTTATTGCTAAAGTAATAAATCTTATTATTATTATCCAGTAGCCAAGGGCATAGCCAGAGGGGTGTGCTGAAGGTGCTCCAGCACCCCCCAAAATACTCATCAAATGACGTTTTTTAAACAATGACTAACAGAGGTTTCTTTAACCTCCTTAATAAACCTCAGTGTTGCTGCCTTGCTGGTTAGCTTATCGAACGAGTGAGCGTGTTTTTTATCCTAATGAATTTGAATTTAGTTACTATTTGTTCCATTCTTATAAACCTTTCCCCCTGGTTCATCACCCCCCAAAATAAAATCCTGGCTATGCCCTTGCTACTAGCTGTATCCCGCAGGCTTTGCCCTGCAAATGATATATAAAAACTATGACAGTTGTGTGTGCTGTATTCTGTGGTCAACTCTTGGAACTACTACGAGTCATGATCAGCTTTGCGTATTTTCATCAGCTCAAACAAAAATGAATGTCCATAAGGATTACATGGGAACTTGTAAATCTCGTGGGGCAGAGCCCTATAGGATTTTCGAAACGAAAATAGGCCTATGTGTTTATTTGGTATATAAGGAAATATCCTGTAAATTTTCATGCCAATCGGTTCAGTAGTTTTTGAGTGATTGTGGAACCCACAGCAGACAGACAGACATACACAAACCATCCCATTTTTATATATTAGTAAGGATAACCGTTATCAAGAGTGTATCTTAAGAAAGTGTATTTTTATCACAGGATTATATTTTTACTTTCTCCCCCTAAACATAGTAGCCTAATTGGAGAAAAAAATGTATAAACGTTTTTAAATTTGAGTTGTTGGAAATTTTTTTTGGAGCTCCCTGAATCCAAAAAAGTAATGTCTGTCTGTATGTGTACAGAGCTAGAGCCCACAACAATGGGCCGATTTTAATAAAATTTGGGAATAACTATCTCCTAAAAAAACGTTAAAAATCATGAAAATGTAAATTTTTCACAAACGACTCTAACGGTAAATTAAGAAATATTTATTTTGAAAATACCTATATTAAAAAAACTAAATTCCTCTCTTCTTAAAAAAATCTCAAAAACCACGAGTTTCTGAAAACACAACTCGAAAATCACTTATTCACACGACTCTGGAAATATCCACGTGTACAGCATTTAAAATAGGTTAGCTGTTGACGGATCAATTCGGTTTAATTAAGCTGGCCCATTGGGGTATGTATTAATAACCACATTGGTGTAGGATGCAAGGGACACAGCAGATTGCCAGTTCCCTCTGGTGACCTTCGTGGCCTATTAAAGCGCTTGTTGCTGAAACCGATATTCAAGGATTTGTTAACCATTTACTCTCAACAAGAAACTCATAAGCATGGGGAATTGCGTTTTCTCAGAAAAAGAGATTTTGAGTATTCATTACCTTGGAGTGAATCTATATACCTATAATACCCCCGTCGCAGCACTCAGCGAATTTCCAATGCATATATATGTGTCTCACTACTACATAGAGCCACTTACCAAGATTCAAAAAAATACATTCATAAATAAGTGATATAAACACATTTTATTTATTCTCCATAAGAATAACATGAGGGCTGAGTACACAGATTTGCTGCAACGAGGAAGATAATAAATATGTTTAAATGAATAATTAAAACACCAAAATGATTGTTTTGTAGAGCTAAACTTATTGGTGGAAAGAAATATGAAGTTTTTAGTCTGAGGAAAACTAAAAACCTTATTCCCATAAGATTAACATGGGAAATTTTATAGACACGTTTTTTGACTTTTCTCCACAACCACTTAACCACTTAATGATTCAAGATAACTAAATTTTGTTTAAGCTCTATAAAATGGTTATAACCAAAATTGAGTGTTTTTAAAATTGTAGGGTAAAACGTTCAAAAAACAGTTTTTTGGACAAATTTAAACTCCCATAAAACCCCCTTCCCATAGTCCGATCGATTTGGTTTTTGAACTTAGTCATAAACGTTACTCTCCACATTTCTGCCAAATATCATCAAAATCGGGAGTTTCTTTCAAAAGTTATCGAGGTAACGGAAACACATATATATATATAAATTTGAACGAATAGTGGTTTTGGCACCTGGGGACCTCAAAACAAAAAGTTATCATGGTCTCGGGCTTAAGTCTTACCATGCAACCTACGGTAATAGCTTCTTCCCTATAGCGGGAATTCGCTAAAAGGCAAAGCCCTCACTCTCTCAACCATCACGAATTCTCCCACTTCCCATTTACCTAGAGAGTTGACATTTTGTACACTGGTTCTTTAGGCATAACATAGGAAAACTAAATGGTTTTCATCCTGATCTGACCTTAGGGCTCCGCCAGAGACCCCGACAAAGATCCCATGTAGTACTTATGGACATTCATTTTTGTTTGAACTGATGAAAATACAAACAGCTGATCTTGATTCGTAGTAGTTCCACGGGGTAACCACAGAATGCAGCACACACAACTGTCAGTTTTATAAATTATTTTGAGGGGCGAAGCCTGCGGGCAACAGCTGGTGTTATGTTTATTTGATTATTCATGTGGTGTATCCAGGCTGTAGGTTACTGCAAAAGTCTAGTTACACCATGAAAATTCCTTGTTAGTGAATTTCCTATAGAAAAGTGAGCTATTAGCATGACCCGCACTGTGAGACTTAAGCCCGGGACCACTATAGAAGTTCCTAACATGACACCCTGAACACGTTTTGAGGGGTCTGTAAAAACTTTGTGTATATGTATATGTGTGTGTATGTGTACATGTGTGTGTGTGTGTGTCTGTGTCTGTGTGTGTGTGTGTGTGTGTGTGTGTGTGTGTGTGTGTGTGTGTGTGTGTGTGTGTGTGTGTGTGTGTGTGTGTGTGTGTGTGTGTGTGTGTGTGTGTGTGTGTGTGTGTGTGTGTATGTGTTCGCACTCTAGCGGTTGCAATTGTTGTCCGATTTACTTCAAATTTGGTAGACATTCCTTTTTATAATCAGTTGGTCAAGTTCGTTGGGCAAAACAATCGGAAAACTCTAACCCCCTTTTTAGGGAATTTTAAGTTTTCAAATTTTGAGTTTTTGGGTTCAAAAAGTGTCAGAAAAGCCCCAAACGTACACTTATTGCACATTAACTTATTGTACGTAAAAAGCCAAAGATTTTAAGCCCTCCCTCATCATTCTAGCACAAGTACTTACCGAGTTATTAAAGAAAATGTTAATTGTCAAAATACAGTACGTTGTCTTGTAGGGATTTTACACTGAAAAAGGCTGTTTTTCATATCTTAATATCGTTTTATCACCCCCCATACCCCTATACCAACTTGTTATCCTGACAATACCTCCTTCTAACTTTATAATATACATCATTGGCATCTTTATTAGTGAATTTAAGTATAACCAGGAGCATCAAAACAGCCAAAAAACATTTTTTTCCAATTTTCAAAAAATGTAACCAGTGTTGGTTTAAACCCTTTATTTGATCTTTTTAAGGTTTTAATGTGGAAATTCACTTCCCTCACATCAGCGTGCTGTGTGCGATCTCGTTAAAATACTAACACCTATTATGGCGGAACAGTGCTGCATTCCGTGATAAACCATGAAAAATTAAGGTCAATAAACTACTGTTTAAACTAGTATTGGCGGCTGCTATCGCGACCACAGGAAATAATCAGCTGTTTCAGGAACAAAGCTTGTAGAAATAGATATCCACAGCTGAATAAAAGGCTCCGCTAATATATGCTAAAATGGCCTAAAAACATAAAACTTTAAGCTACCGTAGCTCAAATAAGGTTACTTTTCAAGAAAAACAAACGACACATGCAGCTTCCCCGACCTCTATTACCCCTAAAAAATATATTTTCGTAGTTTGGGAGCCATTACAGCTCGAGAAACAGCCGCGGACGGACGGACGCACGGAGCCACAGATAAATGTGAATTATAGTATTGATAATAGGCATTTGAGGACATTAAATCCTCATGTTTATTAAACAATAGGCCGATGGGCGGAGGGAGCCCTCACAGACTTTTGAATATGGACTGAATACATGTAAGGATCACAACTAACAAATTGGTATGGGGAGGTTGATGTAGTTTACAAATAAACCCTTATATTCAAATTAAAGAAATAACATTATTTATTGCTTAGTGGTCAATATTTGGTAACAAAATAATAAACTCAAAAAAAGAATTATGCACCACAAAAAAGTATTTTAACACACTGAAATGCTATTTGATCCGATTTTGTCATTCCTTCAAAATTGGCACTTGATTACATGCATTAAAATATAATATTCAAATAAGATTTAAATATTTAGCATGTTTTGCAAACCAACAATGAAAACAAATAATTGCCTGGCTATATGGGTTGGGGAGAATTACATTTGATCAAAGGCCAAAGTGTCTTCCCCATATACAGTACCTAGTTTTTAAGGAGGAGAGTTTGTTATTTGATTATTTAAATGACTTTAGACTTTTAAAGAACTAGACTTTTAAATCCACAGGTTTTAGAATTTGTTTTAAAATACCTTTTCCTGTGACATTTTTTGATAAATGCATTATTAAATATTCAATCAGCATTGATTTAAACATTTTAAAGATTTTCTCCTAAGGTTAGCCTTTAAAGACAACTTTTGTTGTTCTTACTCATGATAAAAACACCTATTGAATCACAGACAAACTTTTGGGATGCCCCCAATACATATTTAGGCCTAAATATCTTCATTCAAGAACAATATTCAAAACGGTCAAATGCTAAAAATACTCAAGTTTTGATCAAAGCAGTCTTCATTTTGCAGTGGATAATTACCAAGTGTATTTTAAGAACCGAAGTGAAGCATAAAGGAAGTTATAAGTAGGCTAGACCGAACCTTGGACGACTTCCAACAGATTTTGCTAACGCATCACCTGCACTCTACCTTCTTCCTACCACAATAAATTTGCACTTGTTGGGCCAATACTTTCAACTGCTCTGAGACTGTCTTTAGTTAATACAAACTTCTTTTAATAACACATTTTACCATTTATAAATCCTGAATTTTAAACATTACAAATTCTAAAACACTTATCAGAAGTTTAAAATAAAAATTGCATTAAATCCGTTTAGTCTGAATACAAATAAACAAAATTAACCTAAGGTATTTTGGAACTGCTAAAAATACAAATGTTGCATTTTCCTCACACGTTATGACAATCATATTTGTAATGATATTTAAAATATAACATTAAAATAGATGGCAGATGAATAATACTTATGTGGAAAATATATATATAGGCTAGATAAAAAGGGAAATTTTATCCAGCTGTTTTTGGTTCCTATGGTAATATAATTTTACACATAAGGAATTGTTTATGATCATATGCTTTTAGATATGTATTATTCCTTGAGGGAGTTGCAAAGTAACGAGAGCAAACCAACAAATCTTACATTTTTTTACAAAATCTATAAATTATACATTACTATTTACTTGGACTGTTTTTTTTTTAGGGAGATCTATATTACAAAGATAATTCTCCTTTCTCATAGACCTATATTTTTTTGTTAAGGATTTATTTCCTAGACGGATGGAACTACAGCTTAGTGTGGATTGCTTATGGTTGGCTCGCTAACCACTGGGCGTAACACTATCAAACTGCTTACAGCCATTGGTGATTGGCAAGGACCGAACCCAAGACCTAGTCACATGCTGCAACCAAAATACACCAGGCCACCCACTAATAGTTAAACATTGAGGGATGGTCCCCCACTGTAACTCCTGATCTGAGCCCAAATGTAGATATTAATGGCATTAGGAATTTAGATTACAATTATAAAACTAGTGATGAAAACAGTGAAAATGAATCTTTTTTATAGGTATAAATGTTTGTAATAAAATATAACATGTCAGGCCCAGGTTAAATAGAGCACTAACCATATGTATATTTTACATTTCAACATTCAGGGTCTTTTTAATAATTACTTAGACTTGTTACTTTTCCTCCATGGTCAGAAAGAGAAAATCAATGTAATATCCTTAAATGAGCGTTGGTTGGAATCTAGAAGCATTAATTTACTTGATCAATTTGATGATTTTAAAATTGCAGATTGCTATGCAAGAGTTGATCAGCACAGAGGGGGTTCATGTATATTAATTGAAAAAGCATTAATTTTAAAATTAGAGAAGATTTAAACATTTTCAATAAGCCAAACTGTTTTGAGGGGTCTTTTATTGAAGTAAATGAATAGAATTCAGTGTTTTTATCTGTACATAGCATACCCGGAGACAGCATGGACAACATATTTTTAGAGAGGTCAAAACATATTTTTATTTGTTCTGATACAAATATTGACTTTTTAAAAGATCAAACAAGTACTCAGAGAATCTTAGAAATCTGCAACTGTTTTGGATTTACTCCTATTCTTTGTCCCTAATGTCTGTGTCAGGGTCACAAAGACCTCTAGTACATGTATTGACAATAATTTTACCAATTTAAGAAGCTGTAGAAAAAAGTAACGTAGTATTAGACACTGGAGCCTCTGATCACAAAATGTTATTTTTATCTTATGAGAAACTATGTGCACCTTCTCCAACATCTCAAGTTAAAAATAAAAATGTAATCCATAAGTTTACTGAGGAAAACTTTGGGAAATTTGAGATTTTACTATAATAACAAGCAGAATGGGGCTTTAGGGATTCTGCAAGTGTACTGGTATAGGTTAGTTATAAAAGCTGTCTTTCGGTTTTTCTGAATTGCTTCAGTGAAGCTTTCAAAAATCAGCTAAAATATACAGTCAACTCCCGATTATCCGGGGGAATGACCGGTTGGAGGGTCATGGATAACCCGAAACCACGGTTAAATCAAAGGGATTCAATAAATTTAATATTACGATTATAATAAAGGTTTATCAACATTTGTATACTACAATCTTGTGTTTTAATGTAATTTAAGATATATTTATGTAAATTAAACACTTTTGAAAATCTTTAAATTGTGATAACATCTACAAACAATCAAGATAATAAGAGTTAATACTAGTAATGGTTGATAGCAGTAAATACTATCCAAAACACCAAAAGATATTTAATAGGTTAAAAAGCTCTAAACACCGAACAGTATGCTAATTAATTCCGCACTGGGGAAAAACCCCCATGACGGGAAGGGTGATTGTTTTGAGGTGTTTCTATTTTAGCGAATTTCCCCTATAGGGAAGAAGCTATTACTGTAGTCGGCATGGTAAGACCTAGGCCCGGGACCATGATAACTTTTCGTTTTGAGGTCCCCAGACCCCAAAAACACCATTCGTTCGAAACTGTATATATATATATATATATATATATATATATATATCTATGGGAACCGCTTTCTGCCCTCCAACTGGTCAACTCAGCTGACAGGGTATCCATGTACAACATTAATTATTTGAACATTAGTTGTTTATTTTAAGTTTTGCTGTAATGACGAATGAGATATACATTTGTATGTATTTATTCAGAATAAAGAATGTCTATGTCTATGTCTAACAGCCAGGGACCATCCATTCTCAGATTGGCAGGTGAGGGACCAAACCCAGAGATTCTATCCCTAGCCGCTGCAAATGGAGGGATCAAAAGTGAAAGGGAAGTTTGTCTTAATGGACAGCCAAAAGACTTACCATATGTAATGACAACTTCATTTGCTGTACCCAACAGAAACCATGTCAAAACATTTAGCTTCAGCCACCTTTGTTCTTCGTATAATTAGTGGCACCACAAATTTTGAAACCCAACTCACTATCTATCATGCATATTCATAATAGTCAATTATGAATTATGGATTAATTGTATGGGGCTCAGCTAGCCAAGCCAAAAAAATTTTAGTTCTCCAAAAAAGAGTGCGTAGAATTATAGCAAAAGTCCTTCTAATTACCAACTGAAGGCCAATTTTTATCAAATTAATAATTCTCACTTTCTACAGCTCATACATTTATCAAATTGCTTTAATGGTTACAGAAAGTTTTGACACATTCATGCTTAACCAACAAGACCAACTTAACACACTAGATTTAAAAATTCATTGAAACCGGTATAGCACAGACTCAAATTAATCCATTTATCCCCTCAATACATGGGGCCTGAAATCTTTATATATAACTCTCTAAGCGAAATATTTAAGTCAAAATTGTGGGAGTTGGGCAAATTGTAGGATGATGGGAGATGGCTCAAATTAAAGGTCTTGATTCCAGGGACTCGGGAAAAATAGCAGTATGTATTTCTAAAAATTTTCCAGCAAACGAGAAATAACGTAAAACATCCCCCATAAGAAAAGCATAGGCATTTAAAAACGTCTGCTTTGTTTACAATAAACCAAATGATTAAGTGTCTACTTTGTTTACGAATTGACACGTGTTCCTACTTGGAGCAAGGTTAGGGGCTATCGCCCCTTCAAGCCACTAGTTTTTGGCATTTGTTTGTAATTGTTTAGTTTTGGTCATTATTCTTGTTACTGCAGATAAGAAAAAATACCTTTTATTTGTATTACTATTTTGCCTTAAGATATATCTGACTAATCACCTATCAATTGTATTGATGTCATGTGATGATTTTGAATAAATAAATAACTATATTGGTTTTAAAAAGAATAATTAGGTCTACAATATTCTTTATTCAACTAAAAACAAAATAAATAAAGTATTTAAACTTACGATGTTTAGAAGAAAAAAATAACATAATGTCTTGTTGTTGAAAGCACCTTGGTTTGAGTTGGCATTGTAGTTCTAAATGCCAGACAAATTTCTGTGAGTCATTTATTACCAGAAACTATCAGAGTTATATATATATATATATATAATAGACTTATCACAGCACTCTCCACAGTTATTGATTTGACTACGCCGTGACTAATTGAAGAAATCGTACCTTGAGCAATAACTTTCATCGGTAGATGAGGCATAGGTATAAATACACTTGTTAGCTATATCACAACACTCACAAAATTAGATAAGACAATTTTCATCAGCCTAACTCTAAAAAATAGATGGACAATTTAGAGACTACCAAACAAGCTCTTACATGAATAACAACTAAACTACTTCCAACAAGCCCTCACACTTGGTCCACTAATCACTCAGGATGACTCGGCATACCAATAACAATAGCTTAAATATCCCACGTGCAATCCACCTTGAATTCAGTTCCTCTTTTTAGCAAATTTCCACTATAGGGAAGAAGTTATTACCGTAGGTGGCATGGTAACACTTAAGCCCGAGACCATGATTACTTTTCATTTTGAGGCCCCCAGATGCCAAAAACACCATTCGTACAAATTTGTATACATGTATATATATATATATATATATATATATATATTTATATTTTTTTATGTGTCCGTAAGCACGATAGCTCTCGAAAAAAGGTCCGATCTTGATTAAATTTGGTACAGACGTGTAAAGTAGCATTTATTTGAATGAGTTCGAAAAACAGACGAATTGTACCATCCGAAGGGAGGTTTTGTACCCCAAAAATGTTTTTTGGGGGGTTTTCACATGTAATTTTGATTTTAATCAAATTTTAATTTTTACCGTTGAATTCAGCTTAAAAAACCACACAATTTGGTATTTTGATCATTGCTCTACGCCAACTGGTTACTGAGATATTGAAAGTGCTAAACGTTCCAAAAAGCTTCCTCACCATGGGGTTTTGAAAGAAAACAGCAGTACGACCAAACTTAGAACTGTTTTTGATGCAAGCTGCAAAAGTAGTAATGGAGTTTCCCTTAATGATGTTTTATTCACGGGGCCTAAACTACAAACAAACATCTGTGATGTCCTCATGCAATTTAGATGCCACAATTTTGTGTTTTGGTGTGACATAAGACAAATGTACCGCCAAATTTTGGTACACCAGGACGATCGCAATTTCCAATTATATTGTGGCGTGACAATCCTAACCAAGATGTTTCCATTTTTCAACTAAATACGGTTACATATGGGATGAACTGTTCTCCTTATTTGGTGATTTGCACTCTTCACCAGCTGGCTGATGATGAAGGTATAAATTATCCTTCAGCTGCTCAAGTTTTAAAGACGCAGACATATGTGAATGATATCATAACAGGTTCAGATACTGAAGAAGATGCATTAACCTTAAAACATCAGTTGGTTGATTTATTGCATTGTGGAGCTTTTGAATTCCGCAAATGGTTATCCAATTCTAACTTATACTTAATTCTTTACCAGAAGAGTATTTGGAAACCCCGGTATTCCTTCAAGAATCATCATGTCAACAATTCACTGTGCGATACTGATGCGTTTTCTTACAACATAAAACCATCATCTAGTATTAATCTTACCAAACGATCAGTTTTAAGCATAATAGCTAAATTTTATGATCCATGTGGTTTTTTAACACCCTACATTATGTTTCTGAAATGTTTCATGCAGTTGATATGGACAAAATGGATCAAACATCAAGACAATATAGAAGTTGGACAGTTAGTTATATTGCATTCTCCATCAAGTCCTCGTAAATGGCCATTAGCAAGGATAACTGAAGTTTATCCTGGTTCAGATTGAGTTGTTCGTGTCGTAAAAGTCAGAACAAAATCTGGTGTATTCACACGACCAGCTATGAAAGTGTTCCCTCTACCATTATACTGAATACTCTGCGTTCTTGTTGAAGTATATTTCTTCAAGGTGGCCGGTATGGTCAATATTTATGATGAACAATTTATTTATTATTATAAATAGACAATCAAATGAAACTTGGCTGTAAAAATACCTGCAGCTGATTTTAATAACATATGATTTCTGTATGTTGTTATTTTTTTTATTCTCAATGTTTCTATCTTGTTGTGTTTTTTTGTCATGTACTTACAATTTCTTTTTGCAACTCTATAAATTATGTTTTATAACTTTCATGAAAATGTGCGAAAATATAACTTGTAATCATTGTAATAAACTAGTGTTTTTTTATATATTTCATTATAGCACATATATGAATGATGGTGAGTTGTAAACATAGATTTTATATCTTAAAATCAATCTTGATGTGAACAATATACGGTCCTTCATCTAAGTGAATTTTATAATTGATAAATTCACCTTAACCCTCCATTTGGCTTCCATGTTACCGTTAGATAACAAAATTTAGTGATAAGGTTTTTAAGTAAAACTTATTATTTTCTCTGTAAACAATTTTTTCCCCCTGTGAATGAATATATATAAAACATTAGGACTAGGAAAGTTTTTTAGTTTGATTATGAATTAAAATGATTTAGATATGTCAATGTGTTTTATATGAGTAAGCATTACAGCTCTGATAACATACAGAACCAGTAAAATCTCTCCATCTCGGCTTATCGGTTCGTTTGGCAATGTTTTTGTTCCGCTATCTTGTATCATGATACTTTGGTGGAAACAACAATAGCAAAATACCCCTGTTTACTTTGGAAATTCGAAAAGGCTAGACAAGTTTTGTTTGTTAGAAAAATATTGACAAGTTTCATTTTGTTACTTTCATTTTACTGATAATAACTATTGATTTGTTGGTATTTAGCATTCTACAAGGTATTTTAATTTTGTTCTTTGTAAATAGTATAGCAGGCCTAGTTATTTCCTTTGCATTTGTAAATTTCATTAATTTTTAACTGATAACATAATCTCCACTTTCCAGTGCAGTGATTAAAGAAAAACCCGGCTCGTTCCACGCACTGGACTGTATTCTATGTGGCGACTACATTTCCAATTTATGTTGTAATCGTAATGTAAATATTTCCTGCAGGATATCAATTTGTATTTGAATGAATACTTTCTGGCTAAATTAAGTTCTCATTTTCAAATATCTTGTACAAATTCTTGAGTGTACTACTAATGATAAAAATATTATAAAATGGATGTACCGTAAATAAATAAATTGAATGAATCTGTAACACACCAAACCTTGACTAAAATAAGACCCCCTTGAGGTTCTATGTTTACAGTCAGCGAGAGGAAAGAAGATCCCTGGAATATGGCATACACACAAATAGCAGGCGTAACCATATGGTCACTATAGTAGTGCTTTATGCGGCATTCATTGTTACCATTCGGTACGTGCCTGGTAACAACATGATACTGTACCATAACAATACTTACATGTATTGCATTTTGCCATATAAGACCCACAGAACTATAAACATGGAACACCGACGGGGGATCTTCTTACCTCTCGCCAATAATATTTGTTAACATTTGTTAATAGGACAGTAACATAATTTAACTATAACAAATATAATGTTTTAAATATAAACTTGTAGTAGACAACAAAAATTAGTTATACCTCTGCAAATTTGCGTTACTAAAACAATTCTGCAAAAAATTGTATTAGGCCTAAACCAAGTAAGAAAGCACTTGGTATATGGTGACAGATCGAAAATCGTGTACAGAAAGAATGTGGGATTGAAGAAAGCAATGACACATTAGTCAACAGAGATGATTGGCCGAGAACTCTCCACTTATGGTCAATTGAAGAGTGACCAACGTCCAATTGCCGGCTGTCATTTAAGCCTCTGCCTAAACAGCTCCTGCGATTGAGACGAGTTGTTGCCAACCAATGAATCAGCTCAGTGAAACTCACTATTATATTATTTTGTTAAAATAAAATAAAAATTTAATTTTACACCAATTTTAATATTAATTTATTTATTTATTTGCATAACAAACCAATTGCCAATATGGTTGGGTTTTTTTGTAATATTACATAAATATTAAAATTACATGTGTATATACTAATTAAAATTAATCTGGAGTTGCTAAAAAGCCCTCAATCTTGTATAAACGCTTTGAAAGAAGTTCTTCTTTTAACATTTTCTTAAATTTGTTTGGATCGTTAATTTTCTTGTAATTTATTATAAATTTTGTTTGCCATATATTCTGGGCCTTTTTGGTAAAAATATGTTCTACATATTGGAGTGTCGATTAACGTCTTTGTTCTTGTATTATAGCTGTGATAATTCATTCTCATTTGAAATTTGGATATATTATTATGTATAAAACAGGAAATTTGTACAATATATAATGATGCTAGAGTTAAAATGGTGAGTTCTTGAAATAAAAGCCGACATGAATATGTTTTAGGAATTTTAAAAAGTGTTCGTATAGCTCTTTTTTGTGGTGTAAATATTTTTGTTGCATCGATCCCCAGAACATAAGTCTATGTGAGATCCGAGACTGGACATATGCATGATACACTAATTTAGTCACGTTTATTGAGCAACATCTTGATAGTATTTTAATCATGAATATTCCAATGCTAATTTTTGTACGCAGATCTTCTATATGAAGGGTCCATGATAAATTGCTTGAGAGTGTAAGTCCAAGAAACTTTGTAGTGTTACTAGATGTGATGACAGTTTCAACTAGCATTAGATATGGATTTGTAATTGTTGATGGATTATTAAATGTAATGAATTTCGTTTTTGTATTATTAATTTTTAAATTATTGTCACTAAACCAACTAAGGATGCTAGAAATTTGAATATAATTAGATATTTCTAATTAAGAACTATTAAAATTTGAATTATAAAACGTTGTATCATCAGCGAATAACATTATATCACCTTCATTTGGAACACTAATCAATTTATCAATGTATAATATGAAAAACAAAGTTCCAAGTATTGTTCCTTGTGGCACTCCAATATTAATGGTTGAGTATTCTGAGCTAAATTCACATATAACTGGATAGTCGTTTCTCTTGATTTCAGTATAAACTTGTCTATTAAATAAAAATGATTCTATCCAATTAAGGGCTTTATCATTTATTCCACAAAACATTAATTTATTTAATAAGGCCTTGTAGTTAACACTATCAATTGCCTTGGCAACATCTAATAAAATTGCTGAAGAAGGTATATTTTTATCCATGTCATAGAGAACAACATTCAGAATGAAACAAAAAATTTTGTTTTAGAAAATAATAACTCAATTTAACAGCAAAATTTCTCTCAATAAAAGTCATGATTCCTTCATGATTTGTAAAATAAAAATAAATGTCAATAACTCCTGTTAATATTCTGCCAAGAAACTTCGGACTCAAGTAAAGTAACTAGCATAGCAAAAGGTGTGACTTAAGATCTTTGATTCTTTATTCCATGCTTAACGTTAAAACTGTATGACCTGGATGTATATATGTTGTAGTATACTGTATATACTGAAGGAGACATCCCATGTATGTGGCCCAGCTGTCCCACTTTAAGTGTTTGCCTGAATTTGAAAAAGACGTACAGTGGAACCTCGATAACTCAAACCTCAATAAGTCGAATTCCTTGATAACTCGAATTTTAGTCATTCCCCTTGAACTTGCCTATCTAATGGCTATGTCATTTTACCTCTATAAGTCGAAGGGTTAACGGGAAACACCTCGATAACTCAAATTTTTACAGTATTCTTAGCCTGTCGCCGCACCTCTATAAGTCGAAGTTTTAACTGCAGAACCTCTATAACTCGAATATGTACAATCGCCGTACCTCTATAAGTCGAAGTATTGACTAGAGAACCTCTATAAGTCGAAGTTGTTCATTCACCAACCCTCCAGTGACTTTGCAGCCGGAAATTTCAAACCTCCCTCCCCAATAAATCTCTATCCCGGGTGCTCCTGGTGTCAGTAAACCAACCGACAAATTTAAGTTGATGAGCAACACGAATATCAAACACACTCATCCTCACGCATGGGTTTCACCTATGTGAGGATTTCATTTCATAAATAAGGAACAGTCTCATATTACTGTAAATTATATTTTTTTTTAATAAATGGTTTAGATTTGATTAGATTTGTGTTCTGAGTCGTTAGTTAGTGTGAGTTCAGAGGTTCTGGATGTAGTACGTGAAACGTAGTTTTTAGGTTGTTTTTTAAGAAGTGTTTGCAGTTTGGTAAAACGTGTTGGCAAAACTCTACCCCATGAGGAAAAGTTCAAGACTATTTGAGGCTATTGACACAGGAAATAAAAACAGTGACATCGGGAAACAGTTTGGAACACCAGTGAACACTGTCGACAATTTTAAAACAAAAAAGTGTCGTACTGCTTCACCCTAATTCCAACAATGTTCTGCCAATTTTAATTGTTATCATGTGTTGTTCCCTTTTAGTTTTTCAAATTATTTTAATAGTCTATACATTAATGTTCAGCTAAATGAAATTGATGCGTAGTTGGTCAGAACTGACTTCCGTAAGGGGGAGGGATTAGTTTGGGGCAGGTGATAAGAAGTGAGCAAAAAAGTCTAGAAAATACACAGACAGGAAGTGGTCGAACAGGCAAAACATCACCAAAATACCAAACTGTGAGTCATTATTTGTTTACTTTCCTCCCCTACAATATTTTCACTGAAGGAAGTATTTCGTCCTCTACTACTTTAACCAAAGAAGCTTTACAGTATATTTCCGAGCTTATTTTATACATTTAAAATTGTTCAAATCTATTTTAATTTTAATAATAAATTATTATACCGTATGACTATTTTTGATACATAGCTCGAACTTATGTAAGGATTATACCCTTCCATGATCCATCTATTGTGTTACCGTGACCTTCGATAAGTCGAAGTCTGTGGAAAATCACCTTGATAAGTCGAACCTCGATATTTCGAAATATTCTATAACTCGAATTTTTGACGTTCTCCCTGAGGTTCGAGTTGTCGAGGTTCCACTGTAATTTGATTAGGTCACCGACAGATTGTCCTGCTGTTAACTATTTGTTTTAGTTATTTACGTTAACTTGTAAACTATCTCCACCCCAGAAAGGAAGTGATAATCAACTTATGTTTGCTTCAAATCCATTTTTATTAGCCCCTGGAATATGTTCAAGGCTATATAGGTTTCTTACCTCCATCAAAAGTTCAAAAGGTTTAACATATAGGTTGTACCAACATGGTTCGTTGCAAGTGCAACATTTTCAAGGCTTGCAAGTCGTCAAAATGTAAACAAAACTCAACACATACACAAACGAACGAATAAACATTTAGATACCGGTAGCGCTGTCACTGTCACAGGCATCCCGACTAGACCCGGCAGTGGTAGCAGACTCAATGATTATGTTTGCTTCCTGACACACCAACTGCTGTTTTATCCCCTCCGTGAGAGAATAATAGTTATAGCTGACAGAAGTATACTCTGTTGGTGATTAGTGTAACTAAGTCCTTCTTGCATCCTGGCACACACAAAACTAGGGTCAGATTTGACAATGGCAATGAGAAGTTTACTTCAATATTTATAGTCAATGGTTATAGGCTTGCAGCTATCTAGTATTTTTTACAGCCATTGTAAAAGGTAGAATAAATTGCTGCCTTAATCAAGATTATCAGGAACTTCATGTGTAGGTAATAAAAATATAGGACTAAACAAGACTCTTACATTAGGTAAAGCACTGATATATATAATATATGTATTGAAGGTGATCCTACCAAATATGCTTTATCATCAAAAGTGCAAATTTCATTGTATGCTGATAACATAATATAGGTATGTCAATGACTAATGAGTATCCGAGTATCCATTGATGAAAAGCTAGGGCACTCGACATAAAACATTTTGAGTTGATGTAAAAATAGCAAATGGGTTAAAAATATAATATAATATAATAAAACACAAGCAAAAAATCCAAGAATTCCCCCTACAGTCCGGGATACAAGTCTGTCTGGCATTACGAACTGTCTAATTGTCTGGGATTTTCAGGTTAGGCACATGAGGACCGGGAGATTTAGTTCTTTTTGAACTAGAAATTGCCTATGATTCAATTAGGTTAGAAGATAATTATGGGCAGGTGCAAGACGAAAAATTTCCTTCAGAGATTGTTGAGTCTATGACATGCACAATTTAACGTACACGTAGAGTTACTCCGTTTAATGTAGCTTGATCCTACCTCCAAAATTTCCATCCTTAAGAAATTCAAATCGAGGTTAAATTAAATGGAGAATAGACTCTGGAATCTGGTGAGTGAATTAGCTCAGTTAAAAATAAGGCTTACCATTAAAACAAGTATAAAGTTGAAGTGTGCAGAGGACTGTAATACAAAACTCAAGAGCCATCGGGTGTTCCTCAAAGAAAAAATAAATAAATAAATTGGAGGAAGACCTAGAACCAGGAATGAAATTTTCTGAAGTCAAATAGCCTATTCCAGTTTAACAAAATTTGTAGATGATGTTTGTAATACTATGCTTTGAGATTTTAGTCAGTTTAATTTTGATAAAAATATAATTATGAAGGCAAATGTTAACACTCTATTGCAAATTATAAAAATGACTTATTCTTACTAGGTACTTAAAACATCCCCCATTTATAAAATCACTGGAAGTGGTGTCCTAAAATTATGGTAAGCCTAATAAAACTAAATATTCAAATTTTAATCCATTTCATCAGAGTCAATATAAAATGTTTCATATTAGGCCTATTGAAAATTATTTCTTTCTTAATGTGCAGAAAATTCTTCAAAAATTAGGTTGCAGTTTTAGCGAATTTCCCCTATAGGGAAGAAGCTATTACCGTAGTCGGCATGGTAAAACCTAGGCCTGGGACCATGATAACTTTTTGTTTTGAGGTCCCCAGACCCCAAAAACACCATTCGTTCAAAACTGTATATATATATGTGTGTACATGAGCACGATAACTCTCGTGAAAATGATCAGATTTTGATTAAATTTGGTATAAACGTGTAAAGCAACATTTATGACTTAAAGTTCGAAAACCAGCCAGATCGCTCCATCCGAAGGGATATTTTGGGGGGGGGGTTTTGTACCCCAAAAATGTTTTTTTTTAAATTTTTTATATATAATTTTTGAAATCGTCAATTTTAGCGAATTTCCCCGATAGGGAAGAAGCTATTACAGTAGGTCTCATCGTAAGACTTAAGCCCGAGACCATGATAACTTTTTGTTATGAGGTCCCCAGATGTCAAAAACACTATTTGTTCAAATTTATATATATATATGTATATATGTGTGTGTATTGAGTAAAAAAAGTAAAAAGTTATATATGTAACTTGAGTAAAAAACGTCCGATTTCGATGAAATTTGGCTCAAATGTGTAAAGTGACATTCATGACTTTAACTTCGAAAACCAGAAAAATCGGACAATGGGAAGGGGGGTTTATGGGGGTTTTAAACTGTCCAAAAATCAGTTTTTTGCATTTTTCACCCTACAATTTTTTATAAACTTAATTTTGGTTTTGACCATAGTATAGAGCTTGAAAAAACAAATAATATAGTTTTTTTAAATTATTAACCTAGGTTGAGTGGTTGCGGAGAAAATCCAAAAAACCTACTCATAAAATCTCCCATCTTAACCCACTGAGGAAGTAATTTTATTCTATTTGCAGTAGCCTATAGCGGGAATTGATTGGTGCTGCACTCTAGTACCAAAATATGTAACTAATGATCGCGGGCGTCTACGGTTCTATCCGCTAGGGGCGCGGACTGACTGAAAAACCTTAATATCGCCGCCAGGCCTTTGGTCATGTTAGCTGAGTTGGCTACGTCGTGGAAACACGTTGGCCAGGTGGTGATACGATGTTCGTGGGTTCGATTCCCGCACACAACCAAAACTGACCAGTTGTGCAACTCTCAATGAGTTAACTGGTCTGTGGCAATGTTAGTTGGAGGGCCCAAGTAAAACAAACGGTGGCAGGCTTGCTTGGAAGTTGACGGGATCGGTTAATTCTTTGAGACTTGCATATGGTCAACACTGATTTTGCTAATTTTTACTTATGTCTACTGTGTGTGTGCCAATGTGACTCTCTAAACTGAAAGAAAACAATATTTTAATTAAAATATACCATTAATCCATTTACAAACACCAATTTTATACTCCAATTCACAGGTTAATAAAATTACAAGTAAGGAACGAGACCAGCTCGTATGTTTATGCCAATGGGTCAATCTTATGGGAAAAAGGTTTTTGGTTTTTCTTCCGTTCATTTCAATGTAAACTTCACATTTGCTTTTACCAATCAGTTCAGCTCCACAAAAAAAATCATTTTGGTGTTTAAATTGTGATTCTACGTCCAACCGTTGCAGAGATATTCGAAGTGCTAAACACACTACGTTGTCCAATGTTATCCTTATGGAGAATAAATCAAATTTGATATCTCGATTATTTATGAATGTATGTTGATGAAACTTGGTATGTGGCTTCACGTAGTTCTGGTATATTGATATTTGCACAAAAAAATTATTTTTTGTTGATTATCCCCGTAGCAGCAAACCTGCGTACTCAGCCCCCATGTTATTCTTATGGAGAGTAAGTAAAATGTAATCACTCCCTTAATTATGAACATAAATTAATAAAACTTCGTATGTGGCTTCACCTTGTTGAGTTATATTGTTATGTGCATAAAAACACATTTATTTGTTCCTTGTTGCAGCAAACCTGCTTACTCAGCCCCATGTTTTTCTTATGGGGAATAATTAAAAGGTTATATAGCGCTTATTTATGATTGAATATTGATGAAACTTGGTATGTGGCTTCGCCTAGTTGAATTCTATTTATATTTGCATAAAAACCAATTGTTTGTGTTCCCTGTTTCAGCAAACCTACGTACTCATCACCAATGTTATTCTTATGAAACTTGGTATGCGGCTTTATGTGGTATTAAGACATATATTATGCATTGGAAATTCGCTGAGTACGCAGGTTTGCTGTGACGGGGTATTAGTAATTACCATTTGATTCAGCTTAAAAAAACACACAATTTGGTATTTTGATCATTCCTCTACCCCAATTGGTTACCGAGATATTGAAAGTGCTTTACACAGTACGTTGTCTAATGTTATTCTTAAGGAGGAAAAGAACAATGTTATATCTTGCTTATTTATGAATGTAACTGACGAAACTTGGTGTACGGCTTCATCTGTTTGTGGTGTATTGATAGTTGCTCAAAAAAATTATTGTTTCCCATAGGCTCTCGTAGCAGCAAACCTGCATGCTCAGCCCCATGTTATTCTTATAGATAATAACTAAATGCTATGTCTCCCTTAATTATAAACATAATTGAATAAAAACTGGTATATGACTTCACCTAGTTGAGTTATATTGATATTAGCATAAAAAAAACATTTTTTGTTGTTCCTTGATGCAGCAAACCTGTGTACTCAGCCTCAATGTTATTCTTATGGAGAATAATTAAAATTTTATATATCGCTTATTTTTGTATATATTTTTATGAAACTTGGTAAGTGGCTTTATGTAGTATTAAAACATTTATATCTCCATTGGAAATTCGCTGAGTATGCAGGTTTGCTGCGACGGGGATATTTAACTCTTCCATCAATATTAAATTTTCTTTATATCCTTTATAAGGTGTTGAAAACCTTATTTTATAAAGTTAGGTTAAACAATTAATTGGTACTTACAATACTACCCCATCAATGGTAAACAATTATTGAAGTAAAACCATAAAAAATTCAACAACTTTTGACCCAGGTCATATTTCATGGAACATAATTTGCTGCAGTGATTTTACATTGGTAAAACAGAACTCCATGACTATTAAAACTACATTAAAATATATTATATTAATTTTTGTATTAATATCTTAGGGTTTGATAATATTTTAACGACATAAAACTAACTGAAAAAAACACATCAATTACAAAGAATATACAACTTATTATAAAACTGTCTGCATTACTCTGCAAAATAACCTACGTATAGAGGAATAAAATTAATAATTAGTCGTTCACAAGTTTACCAGATTTTCCAGAGGATTGCATATATATATATATATATATACAAAAAAATATATGTATATATGTACAAGAAAATCCTTTGTATGAGCAGTAATTAGTGCATCGCCATTTACTGCCCTAAACTGTACAAACACAGAAACAACTGAAAGTTTGTTTAATTACCACTAGTCGTAAAACACTTTTAGATTACAATAAACTAACTTCCAACAGTCCTTACACCTCACTGGGGACTTTCTACTGGAGCACAACAAACTAAAAACCTGTCCTAGATTTATCTTGGAGAGAAAGTCAGTAGGCCTAATTTGTATTGATATAAGATAAAAAGTTGACCAATATTATATGACTACTAATTCATTCCCAGATCTTCAATTGCTATATGACTATAAACAAATTTTCACAATATTAAACCTGGTAGAGAAACAAAAATCCATTGATTGAAGGAAAAGAGATAATTTTCCATGATAAATAAAGTTTTTGCTAAAACAAACCAATTCAAGAATTATTCAAGGTAAAGTATGTTATCTGTATTTATCTTTCCTTAATTATTTAGGCAACCTGTATTATTTAGGCTTGATTTCTACATTTGGTTTTAAAAATTAACTTACGGGTACAGTCCCGCAGACGCTCTACGATACATTATCGGATGAACAATCGATTGTTTACGTATCAACATTGTAATCGAATGATACTCAAAATTAGTAATCTAATAAAAGTCTATATAAATTGGTACAATCAATTAAATACCCCCGTAGCAGCAAACCTTCGTACTCAGCGAATTTCCAATGCATATATTTGTATCTTAATACCACTTAAAGCCACATACCAAGTTTCATCAATATACAGTGGAACCTCTATTAACCGTCACCTTCGGGACCAGGTCTGTGACGGATAACTGAATAGACGGATAATAGAAATGTCATTATAATTATGTAACAATTAAGTCACTGACCATCATAATAGCTTGTATCCTCAGACACTGCCATATGGCGCAAATCCCGATGCTAATTAATCGTAAAATTCTCACTAACGACGACAGATAACAGAGAGTGACGGTTAAACGAGTGACGGTTGATCGAGGTTTTACTGTACATTCATAAATAAATGATTTATGACATTTTAATTATTCTCTATAGGAATAACATGGCGTCTGAGGATGCAGGTTTGCTGAAACAAGGTACACAAAAAATGGGTTTTTATGAATTTTTTTATAACTCAACAAGGTGAAGCCACATCCTAAATTTTATTAATTTATGTTCATAATCAAGGGAGATAACATTTTACGTATTCTCCAAAAGAATAACAAGGGGCTGAGTATGTAGGTTTGCTGCTACGGGAACTATCAGCAAAAAAATTGTTATTCGTGCAAATATCAATTGACCACAACGGTATGAATATACCAAGTTTCGTCAGGATCAGTTCATAAATAAGCAAGATATACAATTTTTCTTATTCTACATAAAGATAACATTGGACAACGTACTGTGTTTAGCACTTTCAATATCTCTGTAACCAATTGACGTAGAGCAATGATAAAAAAACAATTTTTTTAAGCTGAATTCAATCTTGAAAATTATAATTTGATTTACTAAAATATAATACGTAAAAAACTCAAAAACCCCATTTTGGGGTACAAAACCCCCTAAAATACCCTTTTGGATAAAGCAATCTGGCTGGTTTTCAAACTTAAAGTCATAAATGTTGCTTTACGTGTTTGTACCAAATTTCATTAAAATCAGGCCATTTTTACGAGAGTTATCGCACATGTGCCCGGACGCGGTAGCTCAGAGGTAAAGTGCCTGACTAGCAAGTCAGACGTGGCTGGTTCAATCCCGGTCCCGGCCAACTCCTGTAAGATCATGAGCGGTGACTCTGGCTTGCCCATGTGTGACTAATGCCGTTACGGTACCTCGCTGTCTTTAGATCACCGCACAGGTCAATGGCCTATGGTGATGGACTGTTGAGGCTAAAAAAATATATTTTTTTGCGGTATAAATGCCAAACGACTTTATAAACGAAAATTCGCAAAAAACCTCTTTTTCATAATTTACATTTATCCGTTTTAATGGGTTAATATATATATAAACAGTTTTGAACGAATGGTGTTTTTGGCATCTGGGGACCTCAAAACGAAAACTTATCATGGTCCCGGGCCTAATTCTTACCATGCCGACTACGGTAATAGCTTCCTCCCTATAGGGGAAATTCGCTAAAATTCAATTATATTTATAAATATGTTGTAATTTATTATTAAAAAGTAATGTAATCTGAAACAAGTTAACTAACAAATGAATGTAAAAAAGTGAACAAAATTAAAATGAATAGAAACACAAATTAGTAAACAAGTGAACATTATTGTTTAACAATTAAGCACAAATAAACCTATAAATAATCCTGAGTTTACTTCTTTAACAGCCTTAATAATGTGGTTAAAAGGATCTTCATTTGATAGTTTTACTTCCCTTTTTGTAAAGGTACTCACATAAATGGTCTGCCAATATTTCCACCCTAATTTTTAGGGATCATTTTATACTCTGCCATGACGATTCTATTGTTTGTGTATTTGCACTGGTGATAGAATCAATAAAACTTCTACAATGATTCACAGTAAAATGTTGGTATCCACTTGATGCCAATCCGAAATATGACCTCCAAAGATCAGTTACTATGGTAGTGTTTGGTTTCACATGTTTAAGTATCAAGTGAATTAGTGTTTCTGCATCCCTTTTATTATTTGGGCAAATTTCCAAACAATACCTCCCACTACGTCTCTTCTCTCTTACTAGTGTCCACCCCTACGTTAATTTCAATCAAGCCCAGTACCCATACACCTTCAACCAATCTACTTTTATTATATTATTTTTGTATTGCGTTTACACTCATCAATTTCAACAATCACACCCTCCCCACCCAACAACCCCTGTTCTTTGAAATGATTCTCCACCCAGCAGAAACACACTTCCCTACAATAGGACAACCAATCAGATATTGATTATCGGCTAAATGTTTTTACAAAGATGCTACATTCACGTATTAGAAAATCATAATTGGTTACATGATACTAAAGAAATACATAATAGTAAATACATCAGAGTAATTCAAAAGTCCAAATTTAGCTTGCTCAAAAAAAATTTTAGCACACTTACATACTCTACATGATGGTTGGTTTTAGAACTCTTCTGACAATGAAAAAGAACTAGATTTTCACCTCGAAGATACGTTTTCATTGCATCTCCACATTTTCCATAGTTGGGATTTTTTGGAACTAAACATTGTTCTTGTAGCCAAAGTAATGCACTCTCATCATTTTGAGACAAATAGCGATAATTTAATGAAGGCGTACTATCAGCCATTTTCGTTAGGCCTAATACAAAAAAGAAATCATAAACTAACAGAATGTGACCACCAAACAATTAAGATTTATGTAAAAACCTATGATTTCATTCAATTTCGATATTTAGAATTGATTACAATATCGATACGTAAACAATCGATTGTTCATCCGATAATGTATCGCCGAGCATCTGCAGAACTGTACCCTATATTACAGCTAGCTCCAACCAGTTTTTAATAATTCAGTTTCCTGTATCAATCTTATGGATATTCAACATTTATTGATTTTAGCTAATTTCCCCTATAGGGAAGAAGCTATTAGTTCCGTAGTCGGCATGGTAAGACCTAGGCCCGGGACCATGATAAATTTTCTTTTTGAGACCCCCAGATGTCAAAAACACTATTCGTTCAAATTCATATACAGTAGAGTCTCACAAACTCGACTCCCGATAACTCGACACTCTGGGAAACTCGACACATCATTTACTATACAGTACATGTATTACAAGACTATATATTTTGGAAACAAGGACAATTAGTTATTAATTCTCAATTTTTAAGTATTTATCTAATTTTTATATTTTTCTTAAGTTTGTAATACAGTATCATTATACATTTATACTATAATGTGTTTAAGTACAATCTAATACAGTAGCCTATACAATTTACAGCTAAATAATGTGTTTTCCTCCCCTCCCAATGTAATTCTGGATAACTCGACATTCCACAAACTCGACAGGGTCTTAGTCCACATTGTGTCAAGTTTGTGAGACTCCACTGTATATGTGTCCGTTCCTAACTTTCGTAAAAATGCTCCTATCTTGATGAAATTTGGTATAAACGTGCAAGGCAGCATCTATTTTCATGAGTTCGATAACCAGACAGGTGGCCCTATTTTAAGGGGGTTTTTGGGGGGCTTTTGTATCCCCCAAAAATGTGTTTTTTGGAACATTTTACATACAATTATTTTTAAACCAAAATTTTGGTTTACACCATTAAATTCAGCTTAAAAAAAACCATTTGGTATTTTCATCATCGCTCTACGTCAATTGGTTACTGAGATATTGAGAGTGCTAAACGCAGTACGTTGTCCAATGTTTATCTTATGGAGAGTAAGTACAACTAGAGACCACCCAATGGTCGAAATTCAACCAAATATTATTTGACGAACATTGAAAAAAAAAACAGTTTAAAATGTAGTGGGTTCTGTTGCGGTCATCTCTCTCTCTCCCTCCCCCAACCCCATCCTCACCGCAAGGTATTTTTTTTAAATTTTGAGTTAAAACGGATAGCCCAGTAATCAGCAGCCTTTTTATTATCCTTGAAACCTGTCCACCTCATCCTCTCCCCGTCTCTCATCCTCATCCCCCATCCCTCATCCTCCCCCCTCACAAACAGGTTTAATTTGTTTAATGGAGGGTTAAAACGGATAAGAGAAGGGTGATACCATTCCAGTACTCAGTAATATTTTGTATTTACATTAGTCCTGAACTATCTGTTCTGGCTGTTGTGGAGTTAAAAGGGATAAGAGAAGGGTGATACCATTCCAGTAATCATTAGTATTTTTATTTAGGCCTGAAACCTCTCCACCTCATCCTCTACCTGTTTAATGTGGAGTTAAAACGGAAAGCAGAAAGGCGTTACCATTCCAGTAATCAGTAGCCTTTTTATTTATGTCTGAAATCTCTCCACCTCATCCTCTTTCCATCCCTCATCCTCCCCCCTCACAAACATGTTTAATCTTTTTTATTGTGGAGTTATAACGGATAATAGAAGGGTGTTGCCATTCCAGTTGTCAGTAATATTTTGTATTTACATTACTCCTGAATCATCTGTTCTGGCTGTTGTGGAGTTAAAACAGATAAGAGAAGGGTGTTACCATTCCATTAGCCTTTTAATTTAGGCCAGAAACCTCTCAACCTCATTCTCTCCCTGTTTAATATGGAGTTAAATCGAACAACAGAAGGGCTTTACTATTCTAGTAATCAGTAGCCTTTTTAGCGAATTTCCCCTATAGGGAAGAAGCTATTACCGTAGGTCTCATGGTAAGACTTAAGCCCGAGACCATGAAAACTTTTTGTTTTGAGGTCCCCAGATACTAAAAACACTATTCGTTCAAATTTATATATATGTATATATATATATATATATATACACTGTATATATATATATATACTGTATATATATATATACAGTATATATATATATACTGTATATATATATACTGTATATATATATATATATAGAGGTATATATATATGTGTCCGTGAATGCGATAACTTGAGTAAAAAACGTCTGATTTCGATGAAATTTGGCTAATATGTGTAAAGTGACATTCATGACTTTAAGTTCAAAAACCAGAAAAATCGGACCATGGGAAAGGGGGTTTATGGGGTTTCAAAATTTTTCAAAAATCAGTTTTTTGCACTTTTCACCCTGAAATTTTTAAAAACCACAATTTTTGTTTCGACCATTTTATAGAGCTTAAAAAAATAAATAATATAGTATTTTGAATCATTAAGCTAGGTTAAATGGTTACGGAGAAAATCCAAAAAACGTGTTCATAAAATCTCACATGTTAATCTTATGGGAAAATGGTTTTTAGCTATTCCTCAATTAATTTTATTATAAACTTCACATTTGCTTTTACCAATCAGTTTAGCTCTACGATCAATCATTTTTGTGTTTAAATTGTGGTTCTACGTCCAACCGTTGCCGAGATATTCAAAGTGCTAAACACAGTACGTTGTCCAATGTTAGCCTTATGGAGAATATTTAAAATTTTATGTCTCGATTATTTATGAACGTATATTGATGAAACTTGGTATGTGGCTTCACCTAGTACTGGTATATTGATATTTGCACAACAAATTAATATTTTGTTGATTATCCCCTTAGCAGCAAACCTGCATACTCATCCCTAATGTTATTCTTATAGAGAATACGTAAAGATTTATATCTCCCTTAATTATTAACATAAATTATTAAAACTTGGTATGCAGCTTCACCTGGTTGAGTTATATTGATAATTGCAAAAAAAATACATTTTTACCTTCCTTGTTGCAGCAAACCTACGTACTCATCCTCAATGTTATTCTTATGGAGAATAATTAAAATTGGATATGTAGCTTATTTGTGAAAATATTTTTATGAAACTTGGTATGCGGCTTTATGTGATACTAAGACATATATTATGCATTGGAAATTCACTGAGTATGCAGGTTTGCTGCGACGGGGGTATTATTTATGCCTGAAACCTCTTTACCTCATCCTCTCTCCATCCTTCATCCTCCCCCCCCCTTCATCACAAACATGTTTAATTTTTTTAAATATGGAGATTAAAGGGATAAGATAAGGGTGTTACCATTCCAGTGGTCAGTACAATTTTTATTTATGAATCATCTGTTTTAGCAAATTTTCCCTATAGGGAAGAAGCTATTACCGTAGGTCTCATAGTAAGAGTTAAGCCCGAGACCATGATAATTTTTTTGTTTTGAGGTCCCCAGATGACAAAAACACTATTCGTTCAAATTTATATATATGTATATATATATATATCTATATATGTGTCCGTGAATGCGATAACTTGAGTAAAAAACGTCCGATTTCGATGAAATTTGGCTCAAATATGTAAAATGACATTCATGACTTTAAGTTCGAAAACCAGAAAAATCAGACAATGGGAAAGGGGGTTTATGGGGTTTTTAAATTTTTCAAAAATCAGTTTTTTGCTTTTTTCACCCTAAAATTTTTAAACAACTTAATTTTGGTTTTAACCATGTTATAGAGCTTAAAAAACAAATAATATAGTATTTTGAACTATTAACCTAGGTTAAGTGGTTGCGGAGAAAATCCAAAAAAAACTACTCATAAAATCTCCCATGTTAATCTTATGGGAAAAAAGTTTTTGGCTTTTCCTCAGTTTATTTTAATGTAAACTTCACATTTGCTTTTACCAATCTGTTCAGTTCCACAAAACAATCATTTTGGTATTTAAATTGTGATTCTACGCCCAAGAATAACTAAAATGTTATATGGCGCTTATTTATGATTGAATATTGATGAAACTTGGTATGTGGCTTCGCCTAGTTAAATTATATTTATATTTGCATAAAAACAAATTGATTACGCTCCTTGTTTCAGCAAACCTACGTACTCATTACCAATGTTATTCTTATGGATAATAATTAAAATCGCTTATATGTGATTATATTTTTATGAAACTTGGTATGCAGCAGCTTTATGTGGTATTAAGACAAATATTTTGCATTGGAAATTCGCTGAGGACGCAGGTTTGCTGCGACGGGGTATTTGCTGTTGTGCTACTTATTTATTTGAATAATGCAGTTGTTTATTAATGAAATTAAAAGTATAAACAAATACGAAAAACAAAGCACAAGTCCCCATAAGGATAACATGTAATATTTTAAAGCCAAAAGGGCATAGCCCTTCACGTCCAAACACCAAATTATTTACATTCGACATATCTCCTAATAGTACTAAATAAGTGTGTCAAGTTTCATAACTCTACAATAACGCATATTCGAGAAATCGGTACCACAAAAATTCGCTTAGCCGATTAATATATAGATTTTATATCTCACTTATTAATGATCATATATTAATGAAACATGGTAGGCCTATGTGGCTTTAAATGGTTGAAGGGGTTTACATACAAAACCCATTTTTTGTGGTCCCCATGGCAGCAAACCTACGTACTCTGCAGCTATAATGTTACTCTTATGGAGAATATGAAATATGTGATATATTGCTTGTTTGAATATCAATTGGTAGAACTTGGAGTGTTGCTTCACCTAGTGGTGATCAATTGGTATTTAAATCATTTTTGTGGTCAATTAACTGACCATTTTACAATCAGCACAAAACTCTTATAATTGAGATATTAATAGAGATGTATAAAAATACTAATGTTTTATTGTACCTACTATTGAGGAGTAGATAAGAACACTTTATGCAGACAATTGCTGGGTATATTTGGTTTTAAAGTGCACAATTTGCTATGTTATTATAATTACAACTTTGCAGCCTAATGTGTATCGAATCAGAGACTAGCCATAAGAACCATTCATTTTGTATCTAGGCTAAATGTGAAAGAGAATAGGCCAAGGTAACATAAATCGTTTAGTGAAAATTCATTTAACAGCTAATCAAATTTAGTTGGTAGGTTACTTTCTGGAATAATGCATTGTTTAAAGTTGATTAGCAAGATTTAGTTTGATTTTCTATTTGTTACATTTAACCTATCCATTTGTTAATACTTACCAAGTAATTACAAGTAGTTCAATCTAGTTATTTTTATAACTTTTTAGTTATAATTAAGATCTCTGAATCTACTGGTTTTAAACTGAACTAACCTTATTTGTACAATACAGTTGCGCATTACTTAGGTATAATACAGACATTTTATCTCATCAACTATAACATGTTAAAGGCTATAGGCCTAGGAACCTACCATTTTTATAAAATCATATGACATCTGATCATAGACACCTGCCTTGTGTACAACTAGTAACAATCAAGATGTTCATCCTGACTCTCGAGCCTTAAAAAGCCTACTCTAATCCTTGCTCACTGCTTCTATCCCCGTTATCACCCAAGAATTTCCTCACTTCTAATTAGACTAGTGGCTTGAAGGGGCCATAGTCCCTAACCTTGCTCCAATAGGTACCCTGCCTCATCTAATATTCTGAGGGGAAAAATATAAGATGGAACAACATGTTTTAACCCTAGCAGTGGCCTAATGTTGAAGTGGGAAATGGCCAAACAAATATGGCGATTTTGCAGACTTTTTTTGAAAATTTATATAAATTCAACAGTAGAAGTAAACCTAGCCAATCTCATATTCATTTTGACCAAAAAGAAGAGGATAATCTAGAAATACTCAAATAAAAAAGATCGAGGAAAATATTTCTTCGGTAAAGTGAAAAAAATAAAAAATAAATTTTGTTAAGAAATTTCAAAAACAGCCTCGGTAAAATTTTGTTATACACATTTTTATGGAAAATTCATTATATACATTTTGTAAACAATCTAATTCTCTACGTATAAATGTACAGAGTGTTCAAAAAAGGTGGGGACATAATTTACGTTGTAATTCCTTGGGTCAAAATAAGCAAAAAGTTTATATAAACATATGTCCTATCTCCTTTCGTTAAGCGTCTGTCTGTCTGTATGTGGTAAAATTATGGTATGTGTCTGGTTTTTGGTAAAATTAACGGTTTTCGTGAAATTTGGCGTCAAATATTTAAAATAGCCGCCATTTTGAAACGGTTAAAGAGTTTTTATTCACATTTTGCACAAAGAAAGCGGCCAATAAGATAAAAATTTGTGAAAAATCTAAACGCTGTAGCTCAAACCGTTTTTAAGGAGTTATGACTTTTTTTGTAAAAAACACATAGACAGACAGACGCGATATTTTTGAAATTACCCAGCTCGGGTAATTTTTCTTGCAGGAAGATGCAGTTAGTACCAATGCACATTTAAAGAATAGCGTTTTATGTTGGTATTGATTTTTAGAATGAAATATTGATTGGACAGGTTATATGATTTTATGAAAACAGGTGTTTCTGGTTTTTTTGTGGAATGGCCAATCCGACCAATTTGGTCGGATCAGAAAATCGCATTTATATGCAGTGTTATGTTATAGTTACTAGTAAAATCTTTTTTTCCAAATACGCAAGAATAGCAAAACATTCTTTTATTTATGTTTACAAGAGATAAAAATTTGTTACCATAAACTTTATGACTTTTTTGGTTACCTTATTTCATTAGCTTTACAAAATATGTATATTACATGACTTATTTACAACACAAACTAACATTGTTCAGTTTACACATATTTCGGGTTTCCGTTTATATATTACGCCCCTAAAACTTACCAAAAAAATCTTTCCACAACATGTTATACAGAGTGTTCAAAAAAGGTGGGAACATAATTTACGTAGTGATTCCTTGGGTCAAAATAAGCAAAAAAGTTTATATAAACATATGTCCTATCTCCTTTCGTTTAGCGTCTGTCTGTCTATGTGTTTTTTACAAAAAAAGTCAACTCCTTAACGGTTTGAGCTACAGCGTTGAGATTTTGCATAAATTTTCATCTTATTGGCCGCTTTTTTTGTGCAAAATGTGAATAAAAACTCTTTAACCGTTTCAAAATGGCGGCTATTTTAAATATTTGACGCCAAATTTCACAAAAACCGTTAATTTTACCAAAAAATTGCAAGATACATAAAAATTAGTAAATTTTATGGAGATTTCAACGATATCTTATTAAGCTTAGTTTGGACAAAGAATAACTGAGAAATTAATTTCTTTCTTGCTCTACCTCTACAGTTTTAACATTGTTTAAATGGAGAAAACTGTAGGTATAACAAGAAAGAAATTAATTTCTCAGTTATTCTTTGTCCAAACTAAGCTTACCGGTAATAAGATATCGTTGAAATCTCTATAAAATTTACTAAATTTTATATATCTTGTAATTTTTTAGTAAAATTAACGATTTTCGTGAAATTTGGCGTCAAATATTTAAAATAGGCGCCATTTTGAAACGGTTAAAGAGTTTTTATTCACATTTTGCACAAAGAAAGCGGCCAATAAGATAAAAATTTGTGAAAAATCTAAACGCTGTAGCTCAAACCGTTTTTAAGGAGTTATGACTTTTTTTGTAAAAAACACATAGACAGACAGACGCTAAACGAAAGGAGATAGGACATATGTTTATATAAACTTTTTTGCTTATTTTGACCCAAGGAATCACTACGTAAATTATGTTCCCACCTTTTTTGAACACCCTGTATAACATGTTGTGGAAAGATTTTTTTGATAAGTTTTAGGGGCGTAATATATAAACGGAAACCCGAAATATGTGTAAACTGAACAATGTTAGTTTGTGTTGTAAATAAGTCATGTAATATACATATTTTGTAAAGCTAATGAAATAAGGTAACCAAAAAAGTCATAAAGTTTATGGTAGGCCTAACAAATTTGTATCTCTTGTAAACATAAATAAAAGAATGTTTTGCTATTCTTGCGTATTTGGAAAAAAAGATTTTACTAGTAACTATAACATAACACTGCATATAAATGCGATTTTCTGATCCGACCAAATTGGTCGGATTGGCCATTCCACAAAAAAACCAGAAGCACCTGTTTTCATAAAATCATATAACCTGTCCAATCAATATTTCATTCTAAAAATCAATACCAACATAAAACGCTATTCTTTAAATGTGCATTGGTACTAACCGCATCTTCCTGCGAGAAAAATTACCCGAGCTGGGTAATTTCAAAAATATCGTGTTTTGCCATTGTCAGAGCGTCAGCTGCAGCAATTGTGCTGCGCCAAAAATTCATTCGATTTCTAATCATTGTAAGATTGTTATACAGCTGCTACACGGTTCATTTATGTAATAAAATGAAAGTTCAGAATGTGATCTTTCGAATGATGTATATATATTGATCACTTTTGAGTTTATTATTGGTTTTTTAACGTTACAAAATTTACAGTCATATCCGACCAATTTGGTCAGTGGCCACTATAGGCCAATTAAAAATCCGACCAAATTGGTCGGATGGCCACGGCTTGGGTTAATATAAACAAAGCAGACTTTTTTAAATTATGTTAGTTTTTCTTAGAGGGGATGTTTTTTATTTTTCGTTTGCTGGTAACTTTTTAGAAATACTGCTATTTTTCCCGAGTCCCTGGGATCAAGACCATAAATTTGAGCCGTCCCCCATCATCTTATGATTTACCAAACCGTCACAATTTCGACTTAAAAGTTTTGCTTACAGAATTACTATATATAGGCCCTAAACATGGTTTTAACTGTCTTGTATTAGCGTATGCTTATATTCCAGCTCCAGAATTCACGCACCTCAAGAGAGCATTTTAGGACTTATGTGTTACCTTACCAGCGAGGTGCTACTAAGTTAAGTAACTTGGGAGCCTTTGAATTCTCTCTATTGTAACAGTTATCAAGAGATATTAGACCATGTTTGCAATACAAAAGTAGGGTCACAGTGATTGGATCGATGTGAAACTGGCAATAGAATATCCATAAAACCCAACAATAGGGTATTTAAACTGTGACATCACAGGCCATCTGTTGAACAGGGTATTTAAACTATGACGTCACATGGCCAGCTGTCAGAGAGACTAAAATGGATGCCACATCGGGATGTACATAACCTCAAAATGACTTCCCGCCCTTTCGCAGACAACTGACTCCCGTCAGTCAGCTAATACATATATGACCTTCAAAACGAGATGATATAAGTCCTGGAAACATAAAAACTAACACGTAGCAGACCACACATAAACATCTGAAACTCTCGCCGAGCGATGGCGAACGCAAGAATGTGGAAGGCTAGTTCCCCGAAGTTGTGATCCCGACCTTGGTTGGTGGATAGGCGCTAACCGCGGCGCCTGGCGCCCATCCACAAGCCCAGGTCGGGATCAAAGCTTCTACCCTTTTTCCATAAAGTTATTGCTAGCCCTATCATTCGAGGAAGAAGTCACATTTAACAATTATTTTTACGTACGTATATACTTTATAAGTGTATGTAACACATGCATACATGGACGATAAACGTCCATACTATTTAAAGTCGCAACTGACGGTAAAAAAAGCCGTTTTGGCGCGGGACGGGGTAGGCTATCAAGTTATTGCTAGCCCTCTCATTCGTTTACAAATTAATTTTAAGCAACTATATATACGTTTTTGTAAGCTTTATAAGTGTGTGTAACAGAAAAATACATGGTCGGTAAACGACCAGACGTTTTAAGGTGCCAATCGACGGTAAAAAATGCCGTGTTGGCGCGGGACGTTGTGGGATACCTAGTTATTGCTAGCCCTCTCATTCGTTAAAAAATTAATTTTAAGCAACTATATATACGTTTTTGTAAGCTTTATAAGTGTGTGTAACAGAAAAATACATGGTCGGTAAACGACCAGACGTTTTAAGGTGTCAATCGACAGTAAAAAAATGCCGTTTTGGCGCGGGACCGGGTAGGATATCTAGTTATTGCTAGCCCTCTCATTCGTTAAAAAATTAATTTTAAGCAACTATATATACGTTTTTGTAAGCTTTATAAGTGTGTGTAACAGAAAAATACATGGTCGGTAAACGACCAGTCGTTTTAAGGTGTCAATCGACGGTAAAAAATGCCGTGTTGGCGCGGGACGGGGTAGGATATCAAGTTATTGCTAGCCCTCTCATTCGTTTACAAATTAATTTTAAGCAACTATATATACGTTTTTGTAATCTTTATAAGTGTGTGTAACAGAAAAATACATGGTCGGTAAACGACCAGACGTTTTAAGGTGTCAATCGACGGTAAAAAATACCGTTTTGGCGCGGGGCGGGGTAGGATATCAAGTTATTGCTAGCCGTCTCATTCGTTTACAAATTAATTTTTAAGCAACTATATATACGTTTTTGTAAGTTTTATAAGTGTGTGTAACAGAAAAATACATGGTCGGTAAACGACCAGACGTTTTAAGGTGTCAATCGACGGTAAAAAATGCCGTGTTGGCGCGGGACCGGGTAGGATATCTAGTTATTGCTAGCCCTCTCATTCGTTTACAAATTAATTTTAAGCAACTATATATACGTTTTTGTAATCTTTATAAGTGTGTGTAACAGAAAAATACATGGTCGGTAAACGACCAGACGTTTTAAGGTGTCAATCGACGGTAAAAAATACCGTTTTGGCGCGGGACGGGGTAGGATATAAAGTTATTGCTAGCCCTCTCATTCGTTTACAAATTAATTTTAAGCAACTATATATACGTTTTTGAAATCTTTATAAGTGTGTGTAACAGAAAAATACATGGTCGGTAAACGACCAGACGTTTTAAGGTGTCAATCGACGGTAAAAAATGCCGTTTTGGCGCGGGACGGGGTAGGATATCAAGTTATTGCTAGCCCTCTCATTCGTTTACAAATTAATTTTAAGCAACTATATATACGTTTTTGAAATGTTTATAAGTGTGTGTAACAGAAAAATACATGGTCGGTAAACGACCAGACGTTTTAAGGTGTCAATCGACGGTAAAAAATACCGTTTTGGCGCGGGACGGGGTAGGATATCAAGTTATTGCTAGCCCTCTCATTCGTTTACAAATTAATTTTAAGCAACTATATATACGTTTTTGAAATCTTTATAAGTGTGTGTAACAGAAAAATACATGGTCGGTAAACGACCAGACGTTTTAAGGTGTCAATCGACGGTAAAAAATGCCGTTTTGGCGCGGGACGGGGTAGGATATCAAGTTATTGCTAGCCCTCTCATTCGTTTACAAATTAATTTTAAGCAACTATATATACGTTTTTGTAATCTTTATAAGTGTGTGTAACAGAAAAATACATGGTCGGTAAACGACCAGACGTTTTAAGGTGTCAATCGACGGTAAAAAATACCGTTTTGGCGCGGGGCGGGGTAGGATATCAAGTTATTGCTAGCCGTCTCATTCGTTTACAAATTAATTTTAAGCAACTATATATACGTTTTTGTAATCTTTATAAGTGTGTGTAACAGAAAAATACATGGTCGGTAAACGACCAGACGTTTTAAGGTGTCAATCGACGGTAAAAAATGCCGTTTTGGCGCGGGACGGGGTAGGATATCAAGTTATTGCTAGCCCTCTCATTCGTTTACAAATTAATTTTAAGCAACTATATATACGTTTTTGTAATCTTTATAAGTGTGTGTAACAGAAAAATACATGGTCGGTAAACGACCAGACGTTTTAAGGTGTCAATCGACAGTAAAAAAATGCCGTTTTGGCGCGGGACCGGGTAGGATATCTAGTTATTGCTAGCCCTCTCATTCGTGTACAAATTAATTTGATATTTGCACAAAATATAAATGTTTTGTTTGTTGTCCCCGTAGCAGCTAACCTGCATATTCAGCCCTAATGTTATTTTTATGGAGAATAAGTAAAGTTTCATATTTCCCTTAATTATGAACATAAATTAATAAAACTTGGTAAGTAGCTTCACCTGGTTCAGTTATATTGATAATTGCATAAAAACTCATTTCTTATCCTCCTCTTTTCAGCAAACCTGCGTATTCAGTCCTAATGTTATTCTTATAGGGAATAATTAAAATGTTTTAAATCACTTATTTATAAATGTATCTTTGTCAAACTTGGTAAGTGGCTTTATGTAGTAGTGAGAAAAGTAAAAATGCATTGGAAATTCGCTGAGTACGCAGGTTTGCTGCGACGGGGGTTATTTAGCTGTAATACACGCAGTGTGGCGGTACATTTGAATACAGACAAATCGTGTAATTGTGAATTCTTAGTTTATCCTTAGGAATTATGATGGAGGGATACGTATTTGTTTATTTATAAATTTTAAGGTTAACAAATTCATTTATTAAACTATAGTTATGTATTTACATAGGTTGTTATATTTAAATGTTTAATTTTGTTATCTTTTCGTACATTATAAAAGTCTGAACTGGTGTTAATCCATATCTGTGGTTGTGACACTATTAGCGGCAAATAATGATCGACTGCAACCAAGGAGCTTATATTTGGAAGTAAGGACTTTACTATTTGTTCACTTGTAAATTTCTCTAGATATTTAAATGTGTGCGAAACTCTCGTCTTTGTCTGCACTACTCCCCTCAAGGTCGACCCGTCTCACCCCCTCGCAAGGGGGAGGGGAGCAGCCAGGTCCATCAACAAACAATAGACCTTATCAACATCCGGTGTTGTGGGGTCTGAGAAATGCGCTGTTGTACATTTGTGACAGAAAGTGGGAAATTTTGGTAACCCACTGGACACTATACGGGGAAAACTGATAATTATTTGTACAATAACACCTTTCCATGAGGCAGTCTTATAAATTAATATGACAAATTTTAGCTTATTTCATCCAGTAATGTACCTAACTTTAATTGCCCTAAGATTATTTATAATTACATTTTATGGTTTTCGGGACACTACGTCGTTATTTGTAAACCGATTTGGACAATCGATGTGTCATTTTAAAGTTTTTTTAAACATCTTAAAGAAATAGTTGAATAGTTTTTTTATGTCACAGCTGCAAACAAGCAACCGAACAACAAAGCAAACTACTCATATTAGAGTATAGGATACAATAGGCGATCGATTGTGCGGTATCAAAAACGTTACGCATGTAACTATAAACCTATAACGAAATGATTTAAAATGTTTCTATCAATCAGCATGCTAGTGCCGCTTGGAACATATCAAAAGGCACCACCCCGTTTCCGATGTTTTACAAAAGACACAGTTTATGGCCCCAACACCTTGTGAGAAATCTCACGCCTGCTGTCGGGCCGTTTTTGGGTTTTCACTCAATAGCGAAAGCGTAATAAGGAAAATATCAACGATTCTTCAGAAAGTGGGACAGAAATGCGTGGGAACAGAATTGTAAAATTATTGAGAATTTCCACTTGCAAAACGTGGCGCCACGGCGCAACCTTAACCATATAACGTCAGTTTGGGGTAGGTGAAGTGTTAAGTCTTAATTCCCATGATATCATTTATTGTTAAGACTATATTAAATTATATACTTATAACAATAATAAATATAATGTTTATCCAAACTTGAAATTACGCTTCCTTTTAGAAGTTATTGTTATAAATATACATGTTGAGGCTCTATTTATAGTTAAATTAAATACATGATAGGTCTATTTATTATTAAATTTCTATTAATATATAACTGTTATTGAATCATTTATTACAGGGCTCTCCAACCCCCCCCCCCCGGGCCACATTCGGCCCGCCAACAGTTATTAAGCGGCCCGCGGTTAGCCCAATAGTGCAAATACATAACGCCCAATATATAATACTGAATAAAATACTGACAAATTTATTATATAATTGTATTCAATTAAAACAAATAAATAATTTTATTCATCATTCACAGTTTTACTGTCATCCACTGGTAAAGGTCTCTTTTCAGTCATTTAATATTTAATACCTACATTTTACAAAATTTCTGGAGAGGACCCCCGGACCCCCCCATGATGTTTGCCCGCTTTACCTCCAACGATTTTTCATCTGGCCCTTAAGATCAATAGGTTGGAGACCCCTAGTTTATTACAGAAACCCCATAACCAACAAATTGTAATTTTTGGGGGAATCAAGAAAATCTTAATTTACACAAAATTGACATATATTTTAATTTAGTAATTTTTTATTGTTATCTACCAAGGTATTCAAAGTACTGGATGTTGTTTTAGCGAATTTCCCCTATAGGGAAGAAGCTATTACCGTAGTCGGCATGGTAAGACCTAGGCCCGGGACCATGATAACTTTTCGTTTTGAGGTCCCCAGACCCCAAAAACACCATTCGTTCGAAACTGTATATATATATATATATATATATATATATATATATATATATATATATATATATATGTGTGTCCGTGAGCACGATAACTCTCGTAAAAATTATCCGATTTTGACGAAATTTGGTATAAACGTGTAAAGCAACATTTATGACTTTAAGTTCGAAAACCAGCCAGATCACATTATCCGAAGGGGTATTTTGGGGGGGTTTTGTACCCCAAAAATGGGTTTTTTGAATTTTTTACATATAATTTTGGAAATAGTCAAATTTTAGTTTTCACCATTGGATTCAGCTTAAAAAAAACACACAATTTGGTATTTTGATCATTTCTCTACGTCAATTGGTTACCGAGATATTGAAAGTGCTAAACACAGTACGTTGTCTAATGTTATTCTTATGGAGGAAAAGAAAAATTTTATATCTTGCTTATTTATGAACGTATACTGACAAAACTTGGTATACGGCTTCATCTGGTTGTGGACCATTGATATTGGCTAAAAAAAAACAATTTTTTGCCAAAGGCTCCCGTAGCAGCAAACCTGCGTACTCAGCCCCATGTTATTCTTATGGAGAATAAGTAATGTGTTATCTCCCTTAATTATGAAAATAAATTAATGAAATTTGGTATGTGGCTTTACCTAAATGAGTTATATTGATATTTATATAAAACCCCATTTTTTGTTTTCCTTCCTTCAGCAAACCTGCATACTCAGCCGCCATGTTATTCTTATGGAGAATAATCAAAATGTCATAAATCGTTTATTTATGAATGTATATTAATGAAACTTGGTATGTGGCTTTATGTGGTATTAAGATACATATATATGCATTGGAAATTCGCTGAGTACGCAGGTTTGCTGCTACGGGGGTATTTTGCTGTTACACACACTTATAAAGCTTACAAAAACGTATATATAGTTGCTTAAAATTTAACTTGTACACGAATAAGAGGGCTAGCAATAACTTGATAGCCCACCCCATCCCGCGCCAAAACGCCATTTTTCACCGTCGATTGACACCTTATAACGTCTGGTCGTTTACCGACCATGTATTTTTCTGTTACACACACTTATAAAGCTTGCAAAAACGTATATATAGATGCTAAAAATTAATTTGTAAACGACTGAGAGGGCTAGCAATGACTTGATATCCTACCCCGTCCCGCGCCAAAACGGCATTTTCTACCGTCGATTGACACCTTAAAACGTCTGGTCGTTTACCGACCATGTATTTTTCTTTTACACACACTTATAAAGCTTACAAAAACGTATATATAGTTGCTTAAAATTAATTTGTAAACGACTGAGAGGGCTAGCAATAACTTGATATCCTACCCCATCCCGCGCCAAAACGGCATTTTCTACCGTCGATTGACACCTTAAAACGTCTGGTCGTTTACCGACCATGTATTTTTCTGTTACACACACTTACAAAGCTTACAAAAACGTATATATAGTTGCTTAAAATTAATTTGTAAACGAGTGAGAGAGCTAGCAATAATTTGATAGCCCACCCCGACCCGCGCCAAAACGCCATTTTTTACCGTCGATTGACACCTTAAAACGTCTGGTCGTTTACCGACCATGTATTTTTCTGTTACACACACTTATAAAGCTTCCAAAAACGTATATATAGTTGCTTAAAATTAATTTATAAACGACTGAGAGGGCTAGCAATAACTTGATAGCCCACCCCGACCCGCGCCAAAACGCCATTTTTTTCCGTCGATTGACACCTTAAAACGTCTGGTCGTTTACCGACCATGTATTTTTCTGTTACACACACTTATAAAGCTTACAAAAACGTATATATAGTTGCTTAAAATTAATTTATAAACGACTGAGAGGGCTAGCAATAACTTGATAGCCCACCCCGACCCGCGCCAAAACGCCATTTTTTACCGTCGATTGACACATTAAAACGTCTGGTCGTTTACCGACCATGTATTTTTCTGTTACACACACTTATAAAGCTTACAAAAACGTATATATAGTTGCTTAAAATTAATTTGTAAACGACTGAGAGGGCTAGCAATAACTTTATATCCTACCCCGTCCCGCGCCAAAACGCCATTTTTCACCATCGATTGACACCTTATAACGTCTGGTCGTTTACCGACCATGTATTTTTCTATTACACACACTTATAAAGCTTGCAAAAACGTATATATATTTGCTTAAAATTAATTTGTAAACGACTGAGAGGGCTAGCAATAACGTGATATCCTACCCCGTCCCGCGCCAAAACGCCATTTTCTACCGTCGATTGACACCTTAAAACGTCTGGTCGTTTACCGACCATGTATTTTTCTGTTACACACACTTATAAAGCTTACAAAAACCTATATATAGTTGCTTAAAATTAATTTGTAAACAACTGAGAGGGCTAGCAATAACTTGATATCCTACCCCGTCCCGCGCCAAAACGGCATTTTCTACCGTCGATTGACACCTTAAAACGTCTGGTCGTTTACCGACCATGTATTTTTCTGTTACACACACTTATAAAGCTTACAAAAACGTATATATAGTTGCTTAAAATTAATTTGTAAACGACTGAGAGGGCTAGCAATAACTTGATATCCTACCCCGTCCCGCGCCAAAACGGCATTTTTTTACCGTCGATTGTCACCTTAAAACGTCTGGTCGTTTACCGACCATGTATTTTTCTGTTACACACACTTATAAAGCTTACAAAAATGTATATATAGTTGCTTAAAATTAATTTGTAAACGAGTGAGAGGGCTAGCAATAACTTGATAACCTACACCATCCAGCGCCACAACGGTGTTTTTTACCGTCAGTTGCGACTCTAAATAGTCTGTATGTTTACCTTCCATGTATTCTTCTGTTACACACACTTATAAAGAATAGTTACACGTCAATATTGTTGCTTAATTTTACGATTTACTTGTAGGAGTGGGCTAGCAATAACTAGATCGTTCGTCCCTTCGATTGTCTGCTAGTGCTAATGGCGGGAAAGTAGGTGGTTGCCAGTGTACGAGCGATTAGTGACATCACCCGGCTGACAGTAAGATCCATGACCTCACGAATGTAAGAGTGACGTAATACAATTTGATTCAATACATTCCTTTTAGCACTAGCATATACGGATTTGGGAACTGATCGGACTGAATTATTGTGACGTCACTCTACATCCCGACCTGTTTGTGGATAGGCCCCAGCCGCCACGGCTAGCGCGTATCCACAGTGCCAGTTCGGGTATAGAACTTGGAGGAACTAGCCCTCCGCATTCGGCGTATTCTTGCCTTCGCCATCGCTCGGCAAACATCGGCGAGAGTATAGAGCCGGCTTTAAAAGGTTTGTACGTGCTAAGCTACATTCGGAAGGTTAGTTTTTATGAGTTTTATCATCTTGTTTTGAAGGTTGTTATTAGCTGACTGGCCTAATGTCTGCTAAACGGCGGGAAATGCCATTTTGAGGTTAGGTGCATACCAATGTGGCAGCCATTTTTGTTACTCTAACAGCTGGGCTTGTGACGTCATAGTTTAAATACCCTGTTCAATCGGGGGTTAGTGATGTCACAGTTTAAATACCCTATTGTTGGGTTTTATGGATATTCTATTGCCAGTTTCACATCGATAGTGATTGGCGCCTGCTTAGTGTATGCTCTGGAATTACTTTTCGCTTCTATTTGGCTTAGTACCGTTAGTGTTACAGTATATTTCTGTCAACAGAAAACAAAATTAAGGTTTTTAATTGAAAAACATTCATTTTGGTTATTTTCGTTATCTTCTGCTTTTATTTAACTTATGAGAAATTGTAGTTGTTTCTCGCCTTTCCCAGGCGTCAAACACCGTGGTCTGAACTGTGACCTAGCCTTGACCTAAGACTGTAACAACATAAAATATTTAAATTTAAACTAAGCTTGGTTAATAAACATTAACTTACCGTTCAGAGGTTCAATATCTGGGCTCCTTTCATTTTTCCTCTCTTGCTCTTGAATATTTTTTCCGTATGAGACACGGCTATAAGTGTTCCTTTGGAAACCGATTTTGAGGTGAGATGGAGTTGAAGGCATTTTTGTTAAGTTAGTAACAAAATTCTTGAAGCACTTCTAAAACTGTTTATTCCTCCACCCTATTGAGCGATTAAAGCTTGTGTTTGGTAAATACAACTATTTCAGCTTCCTGTTACATAACCCTCTCAAATAATACTGTACTGAACTTAGTTTAGTTATTCACTAAATAGACACAAATGTTTTTCAACACCCCACAATCACTAAACTCTTACAGTTCCTCTACAGCAAAACCTTGTCCTTATCTTCCAACTGTTGTCAGATTAATAGTAGGCTACATAGTACAACAATTTTAAACAAACAGCATGTACTGACAATGAAGTTAAATATGTGCCATTTTACTGCATTCTGGGTTGCAGCTTAAGGTTTTCTTCATCTATCAGGTTTGTTGTACAATGTCAACTTTTGTCAGTCCCCTGGATCTGGTTTCCGCCATCCTACTCTTGGCCTTTTGAGTTCATTTTCACCACAGAATATCACTTCATGATTATTTACTGTTAACATTTTCAGAATCATACTGATTTGAATCACTTTTTTAATTTTTTCGAGACTCGTAATTGGATTAAGATTAAAATCAATATACAGAAAGTCTCTTTGATTTTTACTGACTTGAGAGTTGTCAAACAGTAGGCCTATTTTTAATGTTTTTTGGATGTTTACAAGTTATTAGGAAACCTTAAGAAGCAATAGGTCTAAGATAACAACAATTTAGCTGTTAGCAGCCTGAAACTTAAGACAATGAGAGTTCACTTCAAAAGTGTCTAAATTTGTTGTTTAACAGACACACAAATAAAATTGCCATAATAAAGATATTTTATTTGGTTAAAATATAAATCCATCTTCAAATTATAAAACACGGGTGCATATATCACAGAAACTCTCATCAATCACTACCAGTTGACTGCTAATGATGCAATGTTCAGATTTTCCTTTGTAAGTACGGTAGCCTATAAGTTGTAGACACAACAATGAAATCGTTAAATCTTGTTAAATTGACGGGTAGACTTTCATAAGTGGTGCCAAAAACAACCGAATGAAAAAATCGAAATTTGTAATATCGATATTTTCTATCGAATGGAAATTCGAAATTTGTAATATCGATATATTGATATTAATAATCGATTTAGAATAATAATTTTAAAACATATGATATTTCAATAAAAATTATAAATAAACAAAGTTGAACTAATTTTTTTATAAAAATGACGTTCAATTTTCGTAAGCTTTGTAATTTAGCTTTAAAGGATGATTTGCAATGTTTTTTATATTTGCAAGAGGTAGAATTAATACCAAAAACTCCAGATTGTGACATATGCGGAAGACAACGGATCTATGGAAATCTTACTTCGGTTTGACTGACAAAGGGTATGTTCACTTTACAGTCAATCATAGTAAGAATTTCATAGATCCGTTATCTGGGGCAAATACCCAGACAATCGAAAGCTCTTGGAGAGCTGTTAAACGATCCTTGAAAACCGGAATCAGATCCGATTACTTGGCTGAACACCTTTGCGAGTACCTTTATCGCCGTGAAGTAAAGATGACGGACGAAGATGGATTCTTTCACTTCATCAAATCAACTAAAATGTTATATCCTGGACTATAGTTTTTTTCTTTGAACCATGTTCTTATATTCTTATTTTTTTAAAGAAAGTTATTTGTTTTGTTTCTGTTTACGATTGAATGTTATTTAATATCGTATGATATATATCGGTAGAAAACATCGATATTACAAATTTCGATTTTTTCATTCGGTTGTTTTTGGCACCACTTATGAAAGTCTACCCTCCTTGTCCATCGTGACGTGTCTAAAAATTGTAGTAGTGCTCTTATGTATTTAGTTCACAATTTTGTATGACAACAATGTTTCAATCTCGCTTGAGTCCGATTTACCGTACTCAATAAAAATATAATATGCGTGCCTTTTGGACAGAATTCTCTTGAGATACCAACTTTCTGACGATCCTCACTGATATTACACTGCAAACACTAAAACTTTTCCTTATATCTCAAATAAATACACTGGTTTTAGTACACACTACTACGGCAGGCAGACAACCAAAGTTGGGCATTGAGGTAGGACGTCAGTACGTCAGGACGATCGAAGAGAAGCACAAATGGTCCAAATGGCACGAATTGGAATTACGAATACCGCCGACCAGTGTTGCCACCAGGTAGATGATATTTTACCCTAAACGTGTGATGAAATTACCCTAAATTACCCTAAATTTTTTGTAAATTACCCTAAGAATTAATTTTCTTCTATAAAAGCTCAAAATACACTCGAGATTGGTTTTAAAACATGATTAAGGCATACAAAGTAAGGTAACATAGCATTTAATACTCGTCTTTGGTACTATAATACACATAAAACAAAATATGTAGGTAGTCTGTTAAAAAATTCAAATAAATAATCTGTTGTAATATATTTTTCAGCGCTATATATTAAGGCGTTTTTTAAGTAAAAAAAGTTGATACTTTTTCTCACGGTTTTTGGTGTATTACGATTATACAAATCGTAAACACCCATTTTTTAATATTTCCGTTATATTGGGTTTTTCCACCTTTGAAGTACCGTTTTAGGGGTATTTTGAATTCTACACTAGTTAAAAACGGCCAATCATAAATCTTTCGAAATTGGTTTATGTATTTTCAGAAAATATACTTAAGGGATACCTAAATTGATTTTAGTAAAATTTTAATTATTTCAGGAGATAATTTGTTTATCTTGGTTATGTTTTTATTCAAGTAGTTTAGAACTTCAGCTAACCCAAGCAAAGGGTGTTCAAAGGCAGTTTTACACAAGTATATGTAAAAATAAATTTTCATAACAATGTTGTGTAGAATAAACATTTTAATTTCAGCCCACAGCCGCACGCCAGACACCTGATCTACCCCTGAGCCGCCCATAGCGCCACGACTCGCACATGCAGGCACCCGCACACCATATTTCTCTCTCACTCGCACATCCCTTTACTCTCTCGCACATCTTACCTCTCTCCCTCTATCTTGCTACCCCTCATCGGCCTGCCTGCCCCCGTCACCCTGTCACAGAGGAGGTATCTTCTTTGCAACCTATGTCTACATGCTAGTTATATCTCTTTTATAATTACTTTTAATTTGCCCAGCTCTTACTGTAAATGTTTTAATTCCTGGAAAACGCATTTTACATTGCCAAAATATCTGAATTTAAACTACAAGGGGCTCTAGATTTTACCCTAAAATTACCATAAAAACTCCATTACCCTAAAAAAGGGTAATTACCCTAAAAGTGGTAACACTGCCGCCGACAAGCTACGTTGAGGAGCTGACAACAAGGCTACCACCATGCTAAAAAGCTGTGGTCCTATAAATTAAACACGTTTACCCTATATTACTTTGCGTAAATAAATCATCACCCGAGAATTACTCATGAAATATTTACGAACAAGTACAACATATTTTCAACTGTCACATGCTACGTTATGCAAAATTATTTAAACTATTTAATACCCTACATTACGTTAGTAATTTAATTACCCCATGAATTACCCTACACGGATAAAAATTACCCTGTAATGACTCATTTCCCTTTAAAAATGTAATATTAGATTCGAATAAATGTGAGTAATCAGTCTGGCAACTTCCTATCGCCACCTTCTTTACTTCATAACGTGAGAAGTGTAAAGTGTGGCGACTGGTTATAACCGCTCTGAACCAGCCTTAAGCGATCCAGCCCGAGCAAGAGTACTCAGATTACAACTATTGTAGTTAGACTATGGTTCTAACAATTTCAGTGGCTGGTGCAGTGAGCATATACTAACTGCAACTGTAGTTAGTCTATTGCTCTATAGCTGTTTAATTAGACCATTGTGCAGTATATAATGCTTTTACGAATTAGCTCCCACTCAAATACATAATCGTTGGTTCAGATTAGTGGTTCAACTGTTGATTTTATTAGGGAAAATACGCAAATAAAAATATACAATCCTGTTCTGTTGCTCAAGAAGCTCTATGAACAGGGCCGGATTTAGGAGCTGTAGGCCCCTAGGTACAATCAGTGGTGCGCGCCTTTACCCTCCAAGGTCCAAAACGGGACCGCTCCAAGGACGAAAACGGGTAACTCGATCCCCCGGGAACTCGGTCCGCCCATAAAGACAACCATTAGGCTCAAAACCTCAGAAAAAGAATTCAGTCCGAAATGCCGGGGGTAGAATTGGGTCCGACTGGAATCCAGTCTGAATGTATTGTTGTAAGCCCCGCCTCTTCATTGGAGCGCGATTTCACCAACCAGAGCCGAGGGGCTGGCTGTACACTCCTCCTGATTCAGTACTGACGGTTATACGAGAATTTCATTCGGTATTTGTTATTTTCTGGCATCGAATATTTAATGGTTAAAGATTTTTATAATGCAGCATTATTATTATGTTGTGAACCGTATAACTCAAATGTTAAGCTCCTATAGGTACCCCAGCAAAACTTCGAGAAATGAGATCTACGATTATGTTATAAACTGATCAAGCTTAGAAAGTACCAATATGTATCTAAATATATTACTGCAAACAATAAAACTAACCAACCCGTTTTTTTATAGTAGTGTCAATAAGCAAATTAAATTTTTTTTAATATATCAAACTAAATAATACTTTATTGACATTCAACATTACAAGCATTCTGGCAAGCGTCAGAATTAAATCATCTATTAAAAAAATGCATTATGTATTTCATTAATAAACTCCTTAACACTGTAATAGCACTTACCAATCAAGAACGACTTAAGATATTTTTTTAACTTAGTAGAGTATCACCTGATTTAATTCTCAGGTTGTCGGGTAGGGCCTCAGATTACCGTATACAGATATACGGTATAGTTTGTGTGATAGAAACACTGTTATTGAATGACAAATCCTTTTGACAGTCTTTTACTGCAATATACGTTAAGCTGTTAAAAATAAATAAATAACAATGGAAATGAAAACTAAAACTGCTAAAATATCAAAACAGTAATGTTTGTACTCTTATAACAATTTCTTAGTAGTGATCCTATTTAAAGCGTAATAATTGAACATATGTTAAAAACTTTTGTTTTCCGTGTGCCTTTATTTTTTATTTGACAACTGGCAGGTGTCCCGTTCTCCGCAAGGAGATTTAGCAGTTGTAGAGCCATTCGTTTTAAAGGTTTATTTACATTATAATCAGCTGACTAGCCATATAAAATATAACGGCATGAGATTAACATTGCAACTTTGAAAGCCTGTGGGGCGAAGCTGCAGGTGTCGATATATTCAAACCTGAAAAAGGCACATCTAGAGAGTACGAGATTTTCACAGATATCAAACGGATTCGTACAAAATAATAGTTATAGGGGTCTAAAACCGCCGAACAAAAATCAAGAAATTATTCTAATAATATAGATAGATAGTTTGGGACGGAGCATTCAAATTTAGAGAATATGTTGTGACCAACGAGGTACAGTATATTTATTTACATCTTGTTGGTTGTGAGCCGTGTTATGATTTTAACGAATTTACCCTATAGAGAAGAAACTATTACTGTAGTTGGCATGGTAAGACCTAAGCCCGGGACCATGATAACTTTTCGTTTTGAGGCCCCCAGACCACAAAAACACCATTCGTTCGAAACTGTATATATATATATTTGCGAATTTCCCATACAGGGAAGAAGCTATTACCGTAGTCGGCATGGTAAGACCTAGGCCCGGGACCATGATAACTTTTCGTTTTGAGGTCCCCAGACCCCAAAAACACCATTCGTTCGAAACTGTATATATATATATATATATATATATATATATATATATATGTACATACATACACACACACACACACACACCCACTCACACACACACACACACACACACACACACACACACACACACACACACATATATATATATATATATAAATATATATATGCGTGTCCGTGAGCACGATAACTCTCGTAAAAATTATCCAATTTTGATGAAATTTGGTATAAACGTGTAAAGCAACATTTATGACTTTAAGTTCAAAAACCAGCCAGATCGCCCATTCGATGGGGTATTTTGGGGGGGTTTTGTACCCTAAAAATGGGTTTTTTGAATTTTTTACATATAATTTTTGTAAAAAATCAAATGTTAGTTTTCACCATTGGGTTTAGCTTAAAAAACACACAATTTGGTATTTTGATCATTTCTCTACGTCAATTGGTTACCGAGATATTGAAAGTGATAAACACAGTACGTTGTCTATATTTGTATACAAGTTCAAATTTAATTGGTGTACTAATTTGCTAACAGTGGTTAGCAAACCCGTTATCTTTTTCAATGTTTATTAACTTTGCCCAACAATAAAATAAAAATACCATTATCAGTGTGACTGTACCTGCAGCAAAATTATTTTGTTTTGAACGTCTATATTATATTTTAAGCTTGCATTTAGCACCATTTTTTAAAATGCATTTAAACGCAATATATTCTTGAAAATGAAAACAACACGGTTTACAAGACATTCGCCCATGTTAAAAGTCCGTATTAGCAATGAATATGAACGTATTCATTGGTATCAGTGACTGATGGAACTAGTCGGGCGAGATAACTGGAAAACTTAGATCAGTACCTCGCGGACGTCTCTTGCGGTGTGAATTGGCCACGTGTTACGTTAGTTACATTACCGGACGTTATGTGACAGATGTACTTAGCGAATTTTCAATGCATATATATGTATCTTAATACCACATAAGGCCATATACCAAGTTTCATCAATATATATATTCATAAATAAACGATTTATTACATTCTAATTACTCTCCATAAGAATAACATGGTGGCTGAGTATGCAGGTTTGCTGAAACAAGGAACACAAAAAATGGGTTGTAATACAAATATCAATATAACTCAACTTGGTGAAGCCACATACCAAGTTTTATTAATTTATCTTCATAATTAACGGAGATAACCTTTTACCTATTCTGCATAAGAATAACATGGGGGCTGAGTACGCAAGTTTGCTGCTACAAAAACAATAAACCAATAAACTGTTTTTTGTGCAATAGACCACAACGATATGAAGCGATATACCGTACCAAGTTTTGTCAGGCTAAGTTAAAAAATAAGCGAGATATACAATTGTTCTTATTCTCCCTAAGAATAACATTGGGCAACGTACTGTGTTTAGCACTTTTATTCTCTGTAACCAATTGACGTAGACCAATGATCAAAACACCAAATTGATTGTTTTTTCTGACAAAATAACACAGGTGGCTGAAGTAAATACGAAATAAATGGCTGCTGAAATTTAGCGGATAAACGATTAACTAACTCACATTACACATTATCGGAGAACCCTTTTATTTTTAAAAACTTGTGTTAGTATTTTTTATATAACAGTTTTAAAACCCTTAGATAAATTTAATTAAATTGTATTAAAAAGGAGAGTACTTTATTTATTCAATCCTAAAACATGAATAAAACCATTTTTCTTGTATTTTCTTATAATTACGAAACAATATTGTAGGCTATTAGCATTGACTATTTATAGTCAATGCTATTAGTATCTCGTACTTTCGTATATATTCCGTACAAAACGTACGAACGTAGCTGTACGAGCAGGTGTGGGTACAGCTGTCCGACCGTCTGAATGTCTGTCTGTCCTTGATTTGTGGTCCACTTGTTGAATCATACGTTCACATAAGGTCGTTCCACATTTCGAAAGAATTTACGGAGAGGCTTAGTTTTTAGTTTTTATATTTTCGGTAGAAAGGTTTATTAAGAACTAAGTATCCTTCGTATTCAAGTTCCTTGAATGTTCCTCCACTTATAACGCCAAACATAATTTTATGGGATAGGTTATATATTGTTGATATGTATAGAGGATTAGTTTTGAGTTTTTATATAAAAACATATATTTATTCATTATTTTAATTACATTTTAAGGTACATCAATTAATTTAAAACTAAGAAGCCTTGGTATTTGGAGGGGGAAATGTTTAAGTAACAGATAGTTTTAAAAAAGGAGGTTTTGTTTATATAATACCCCCGTCACCTGCATACTCAGCGAATTTCCAATGAATATATATAACATAACATATTAAAATACTTTACAGGATTCATAAGAAATGTATTCACAAACAAGCGATATTTAAAAATATTAATTATTCTCCATAAGAATAACATTGGGGATGAGTACGCAGATTTTCTGCAACAAGGCACACAAAATAATGGGTTTTTATGCAAATATCAATAGAACTCATCTTACCAAGATGAAGTCACATACCAAGTTGCATCCATACACATTCATAAAAAAGAAATATATATATATATATATTAAGTATTTCCCATGAGAATAACATGGGGACCAAGTACCTAGGTTTGCTGCTACAGGAACCATAGGCGAAAATTTTTTTTGTGCAAACAACAATAAACCACAACCAGATCAAGCCATATACCAAATTTCGCCAGTTTATGTTCATAAATAAGCGAGATATAACATATGTTTCATTTTCTCCATAACAATAACATTAGACAACATACTGTGTTTAGCACTTTCAATATCTCGGTAACCAATTGATGTAGAGCAATGATCAAAATACCAAATTGTCTGTTTTTTTTAAGCTGAATTCAATGGTTTAAATTAAAATTTGATTTAAATTAAAATTACATGTGAAAACCCCAAAAAACACATTTTTGGGGTACAAAACCCCCCAAACACCCTTGAATCGTCCCATCTTCGGATGGTGTGATTCATCTGGTTTTCGAACTCGTTCAAATAAATGGTACTTTACACATTTGTACCAAATTTCATTAAGATCGTTCTTTTGAGTCCCTGAGTAGTTCTTGATTCTAGTGAGGAGGAGGAGGTCTTCCAAGTTATTAAGTCTCTGAAACCTAGTGATTCTGCTGGTGAAGATGGTATATCGTCAAAGCTACTCAAGAAAGTGGGTGAATGTTTATCTAGGCCTTTGTCTATTCTGGCCAGTGTTTATTTTGTTGGAAGAAAATTTCCCAAATCCCTTAAAACAGCATTTGTAAAGCCCCTCTTCAAAAAAGGTACAATTTCTGACATAAACAACTAGGCCGATTTCAATTACATCAACATTCTCTAAGGCTTTGGAAAAGATATTTTTGAACCGTTTTTATCCATTCTTGGTCAGTCATCACTTGCTATTTGACAAACAGTTTGGTTTCCAAAAAAACACTTCCACTCTCGATGCTATGTTCAGTTTCATTTCAAATGTATCAAAAGCCACTGATGAGCATAAACATGCATTTGGTATATTTTTGGATTTAAGCAAGGCTTTTGATATGGTGAATCATAAACTGCTGTTCAGGAAATTGGATCACGTCGGCATTAGAGGTAATGCAATTAATTGTATTTCATCATTCTTAGAAGGTAGAACCCAAGCAGTCAAGATTCCGCATTTAGATCAAAATAAATGTATTTGTTCTCAGAAATCTGGTGAAATTGTTGTCACATGTGGTATTCGACAGGGGTCGGTGTTGGGACCGATCCTGTTTTTACTCTTTATAAATGATATCCATACAATTGTGTCAAATGTTGATCTTTGTCTTTTTGCCGATGACACCTCTTTGAACACGAGTAATTCTTCCCGTAGTGATCTTTAAAATGAATCCTTCATATAAAGTAGTTTGTTATTGCAGTGGCTGGTTGATAATAATATTTCTGTTAATGCTGAAAAAACTCACTTTATTGATTTCAAGTTGAGGAACCCATCTGACGACTCCTCTAGCTTGTTTTTTGGTGAGAATGAAATTAATTGCTGTCAACGCACAAGTTTTTTGGGTTTAATTGTAGATCCCCGCCTAAATTTTTCTGACCATATTGATACATTTTCTAGCAAAATGAATAGTGGCATTTTTATTATTCGAAGATTGTCTAAGTTTTCTGATTCCAGTGTTCTTTTAACTGCCTACTTCGGGTGGTTGTATCCACATATTAGTTATGGCATCCCATTATGGGGACCACAAAATCAATAATGATTTTTCGCCTGCAAAAGAAAGCAATTAGAGTAGTTTTTTCAATGAAGAAGACTGATTTATGTCGAGGCGTGTTTTCCGGAAATAACCTGATGACACTTTTTTGCATCTACATTTATGAAAGTCTTTCTTTTTACATAAAAAACAAACACCTGTTTCATTTTGTAAGACCAGTCATTATAATCTACAGACATGCATCAACTTCATTATCCACACCTTACCACAACAACACTTTTTTGAGAAACAGTCATGCTTCGCCATAGTAAAACATTTAAACGCGTTACCCTTAGTTATCAAATTGGAGTCAGATATGAGAAGGTTCAGAGGCAAATTAAAATCATTTTTAATATCTAAAGAGTACTACAGTGTCCAGGAGTTTTTAACTGATAAAAGTAATGTTTAGTTGTTAACTGTTTTCTTTTTATTTTTAGCGAATTTCCCCTATAGGGAAGAAGCTATTACCGTAGTCGGCATGGTAAGACCTAGGCCCGGGACCATGATAACTTTTCGTTTTGAGGTCCCCAGACCCCAAAAACACCATTCGTTCGAAACTGTATATATATATATCGCTCGTGGATCGAGCGATCTGGCTGGTTTTTGAACTTAAAGTCATAAATGTTGCTTTACACGTTTATACCAAATTTCATCAAAATCGGATCATTTTTACGAGAGTTATCGTGCTCACGGACACACACACACACATATATATATATGTATATATATATATATATATATGTATATATATATATATATATATATATCCGATTTTGATGAAATTTGGTATAAACGTGTAAAGCAACATTTATGACTTTAAGTTCAAAAACCAGCCAGATCGCTCGATCCAAAGGGGTATTTTGGGGGGTTTTGTACCCCAAAAATGGGTTTTTTGAATTTTTTACATATAATTTTGGAAATAGTCAAATTTTAGTTTTTTCCATTGGATTCAGCTTAAAAAAAACACACAATTTGGTATTTTGATCATTTCTCTACGTCAATTGGTTACCGAGATATTGAAAGTGCTAAACACAGTACGTTGTCTAAAGTTATTCTTATGGAGGAAAATAAAAATTTTATATCTCGCTTATTTATGAACATATACTGACGAAACTTGGTATACGGCTTCATCTGGTTGTGGACCATTGATATTTTCTCAAAAAAATCATTTTTTGCCAAAGGCTCCCGTAGCAGCAAACCTGCGTACTCAGCCCCATGTTATTCTTATGGAGAATAAGTAACGTGTTATCTCCCTTAATTATGAAAATAAATAAATTAAATTTGGTATGTGACTTCACCTAGTTGAGTTATATTGATATTAGCATAAAACCCCATTTTTTGTGTTCCTTGCTTCAGCAAACCTGCATACTCAGACGCCATTTTATTCTTATGGAAAATAATTAAAATGTCATAAATTGTTTATTTATGAATGTATATTTAAGAAACTTGGTATGTAGCTTTATGTGGTATTACGATAAATATATATGTACTGGAAATTCGCTAAGTACGCAGGTTTGCTGCTACGGGGGTATTATGTATTAGTTTATCCTGTATTTTTACCTTTTTTATTTGTAACATCAGACCATTGTCAATGCTATTTGTATAGTTACATGACAAATACAAATTCTTGATTCTTGATATGACCTGGTTCTACTGAACTGCAAATAGGATAAGAAGATTAGATTAGATGACTGGTCTCATGCCGCATATGTGGTCGTCGGGACGACAGAAGTAGTATAAGTAAGTAAGTATAAGTATAATGGGGGACAGTGACTCTAGGGCCAATGGTAGTCGTCGCCGGTTGCTGTTTGGTTAGATGTTTCGAGGTATCGCCGCTAGGTTCGAGGCGCTGGCGCTGGTCACTGTCACCGGTCGCTGTTTTGATGTATCGCCTTAGGTTCGTGGCACTGGTGCTGTTTACTGTCACCGGTCGCTGCTTTGTTGTTTTGATGTATCGCCGCTAGGTTCTTGGCACTGGCGCTGGTCACTCGGTCACTTCACCAGTCACTATTTTGTTGTTTTGAGGTTTCGCCACTAGGTTCGTGGCACTGGCGCCGGAGCTTGGAGTTGGACGCTGGGCGCTGGATGGCATTAAAAATTAAAAGTTCTTTATTTGAAAATGACAATTTTTATTACAATTGTATTTCAAACGTCAAAAATGTGTGTCTATATACGTACAATATTAATTTTTTAGTTTTGGCGAATTTCACCTATAGGGAAGAAGCTATTACCGTAGGTGGCAAGGTAAGACTTAAGCCTGAGACCATGACAACTTTTCGTTTTGAGGTCCCCAGATGCCAAAAACACTATTCGTTCAAATTTATATATATATATATATGTATATATATATATGTGTGTGTGTGTCCGTTACCGCGATAACTTTTGAAAGAAACACCCGATTTTGATGAAATTTGGCACCAATGTGGAGAGTAGCATTTATGACTTTAAGTTCGAAAACCAGATCTATCGCACTATGGGAAGGGGGTTTACAATTTTCCAAAAATCGGTTTTTTTGCAAATTTGACCCCAAAATGTTAAAAACACTCAAATTTGGTTATAGCCATTTTATAGAGCTTAAAAAACAAATAATTTAGTATTTTGAATCATTTACCTAGGTTAAGTGGTTGCGGAGGAAATCCAAAAAACGTGTCCCATGTTAATCTTATGGGAAAATGGTTTTTAGATTTTTCTCAGATAGTTTTACTAAAAACTTCACATTTATGTTTATTAATGTGTTTAGCTCAACAAAGCAAACATTTTGGTGTTTTAATCGTTGTTCTACGTCCAACCGTTCCAGAGATATTCAAAGTGCTAAACACAGTATTACGTTGTCCTATGTTATCCTTATGGAGAATAAATAAAATTCTATATCTCAATTATTTTTGAATGTATATTGATGAAACTTGGTATGTGGCTTCAACTAGTTGTGGTATATTGATATTAGCACAAAAAACAAGTTTTTTGTTGATAGTCCTCGTAGCAGCAAACCTGCATACTCAGCCCCCATGTTATTCATATGGAGAATTATTGAAGTTGTATATCTCCCTTAATTATGAACCTAAATTAATAAAACTTGGTATATAGCTTCACCTGGTTCAGTTATATTGATAATTGCAAAAAAAACATATTACTTACCTTCCTCGTTGCAGCAAACCTGCGTCCTCAACCCTAATGTTATTCTTATGGAGAATAAATAAAATGCTATATATCACTTATTTATGGATGTATTTTTGTGAAACTTGGTAAGTAGATCTATCTAGTAGTGAGTCACATATATATGTATTGGAAATTCGCTGAGTACGCAGGTTTGCTGTGACGGGGGTATTTTACATTTATACAGTACACCAGTAAATCTGAATCATAAACGAGATAAACGAACCAGCGCCAGTGACTTCGCCTCATGGTAGAATTATAAGGTTTTTTATAAAGCCACCCGAGTTGGAATGTTACATGTTTTGTCAGCGGCACGATCGGTGAGAGGTTTTGGAACACCTCTAATAACACTCATGCTTTATGTTACGAAGATCCGCACGAGGTCTAAAACAGTTTATTATGTATACATACATGACCAAAGATGCAAAAAAGATCTGTAGATCATTCCTTTTATTTTTTACTTTTGCTATCAGCTGAGCCTACTGCTAGTGCTAGCCTCTATTATCTTCACTATTTTATTTAATTTTGGCGGGAACGTGTATTCGTAATTCGTGTATTTGAGTATATAATTATTATAACCTAAGAATTTAAGCCCAAACCTGTCTGCGTTTCTCATAGTTTAGAAATTTGAATTTATTATGTTTGAAATTAGAAGCGATTCACGATTTTTTAAATATGTAGTTTCAACAAAACAAGAGTGCTGCTATGTGCTGTGATTATTGATGAATTTTGGTAATTGCAGCTAAAGGGCCTAGTGAACATCGAAACATACATCATATCAAAGAACAACTACTGTGGCTAAAACTGCGCTAAGATTGTATGTAAGATTTTATTATGTTTTTCAATAAATGTTATAATCGCCACTAGGAGTTAAGTGTATAAATCTTAGCTGCATGACATTTTTTTGAAAATTCAGTTTGAACAACCGTTCTCTTTCCTTATTAAACTGATGCTTTATTAAATAAATCCCTTAATTTCAAAGCACAGTAATTGTCAGAAGTGTTTAGATGCTGGTTAGGCCGAAGCCTAGTCTATGCCATTGCCACTAGGCCTAGACTCAGTTACTTACTTGATACTTGATTCTTCCATTCATAGGCTCATGGAGCATTGAACCGGTCAAAGTGGTGCCAACTCTCACGTTAGCCACTAAGGTTAGGGTAGGTTAGTAGGGTTGCATTGGGGAGTACGTAACTCTTCATGTGATCGATAATACTATCCACGATATAGTAGTTGTGGTTTAGGAGATAAGCCCTCAGATGCCATTGTCAGTGTCTCAGTTGTGTGATTGCTGTCGTTTGCCTAATTGTCGGCATTGACAAACAATCATATATGGTTTCCTTCATGTAAAGTTGTGTAACTTAGCATATTTGAATTTTCATTCCAAGTATTATTGGAATTTCCATTCAATTACGGTTAGTAATGAAGGCACTAGTTCTGATGATAAATACAGTATAAAAAGCGCATAGGGCCTACATAAAAATCCCCGGCAAAGAACATTTAACAGTTTTTTATATTATTTTTATATTGAGAGCAGGGTCCTCAATAGTGCAGTACCGTACCGTGTAGATTTTTGGTTGTGGAAAGTTTGTAACCCTACCTAGGCATCTATGACATAAGCGAAATTGAAAATTTACTCTTAACAATAAGTTTTAGGTTACCTATTCTTATTCTTGAAGGATGAGAACTGAGGCTTTCTTGACCAATCAGAATGCGACCTCTCCAAGAGCGTAGGCCCTAAACTCAATTTAAGCGTAGCAATAAATAATATTTCTCATCTTAATTCACCTTTTATTGTACCTAGTAAATAGACCTAAACTATCAATTTACTTAAACAAACAATACGTTTTGTTTTAGCAGAAAATATGGTAGTGCCTATCAACATAAGTTAGGTTAATATAAAAATGTTTTTAGTGCGTAATGTCTGGTGCACTACACTTATTTATTCTTTACTGGTTTACTAGTTTCTTGGCAATGTTAGTCAGTGCGAGGGTCAGCACTGATTCAGTAACACTTGTAAAAATTTATAACAGCTTAAAAGAATAAATTTGATCAATAGTTTTCATTGGATTGGACTGCTAAGTATTTTTTTTTTAATTCTACAATAATTTGTAAGAATTCATGCCACTTTTAACAACTATACTAGACTGAAGTTAGTTAAGAGATAGTTGTTTATGGTAGGGAATGGTATTATCATACTTAGACTAAAATACAATAGGCCCTATACTAAAAACAAGCCCCCCCAGTGATGTGGGCTAGGTAAATACCCAGTGGGTAGGTAAGTAAGAAATGGGTATCTACCCGGGTATCTACCCGGGTACTTACCCCAAGCCCCAGGTAAATACCCAAAACGTGGGCATTTATGATTTTAATAACATTTAGGGGATTACTAGGTTCGTTGAAATTCCCATGCTGTAAAGATTATAAAATTACTGTGATTAGATTATAAAAAACTGTTTTTAAGAGTATAAAATGGTTACCACACACATTTAACTTCTGAACAAGATCGAGATAAATAAGCAGGACTGGGTATTTACAACTTTCATAGTCTTTTGAAGTGTTTAAAAAATTAAAAATATTGGAAGAAAAGAATTGAAATTTAATCACATTGTGATTTTGTTCTGAATTTGTCCAATTATAAAATTGCATATTTTTAAATTTGTATAGAATGTCTCGTATTTAACCAGTTCCTTCATAGTTTGGTAGTGGTGTGGTTTGTAAGATTGACAGGTCTTTTTACAAAATGTCCATGTTATTGATTATTTATTGGTAAAATAATTAATAAATGTAATCATTAAAATATCCTCAAGTGTTATACATCGATAATAACAAGGATAGTAAGAGTACCGTAGATTTAAATTACATTCGCGTTTTTACATAAAATATCATAAATACCCAAAATATCCGGGTGTTTATGAATTTTGGGTATTTACCCAGGTAATTACCCCTAGTTCTACATACCTGGGTATTTTACATCACTACCCCCCTCCCAAAAAAATGAAATAAATAAATAAGCATTTTGAATGTTGAATGGGGAACTTCTATGTGTATTAGGGTTCATATTGGATTATGTTCATAAGCTTTGATCCATCAATGTTAACCAAGCTTTTTACTGCTAAATTCAGGATTTTTGACTGACCATTTTATGGTTGATATTTAACTAAGTTACACCAAAAATAATTTAGGCCTAGCTACAAAACTAATGCACATATGGGTGTTTTGCATATTAATACCATGGTTATTAATTTGTTAGCCTAATGTAAATTCCCACATTCGATAATTCAATATCCAGGAAACTTGATGCACATTTGTAATAAGTACTTTTATGTTAATTCATTATTAGGCCTCCTTATTTTTGGCTCGAAAGGTCAAGTAGTATTGTTTAGGAACTGTATTATGCTACTATTTATTTTTCTTGTTATGTAGATAGGGCTTATATGAAAGTTAATAACATTTACTGCATTTAAAATAGTCTACAGTAATTTGATGAATAAAATAAAAACCATGGCTTTCGGCAAACTTTTAGTTTTTAAAAGAATTGTGAAAAATTCAATACTAAACACAAACTCAACTACCTTTTGGACAAATTACAGGTTTTAGGCTACATAAATTATTATCTACCTTTACATGTGATGAAGACGTATAAATCAATTTCTTGTTTTGGAGTCCAGCTTTAACATAAACACTTGACGAGATCTATTGTAATAATGTACTTACTTAATGGTCAATAAATGTCTTAATGTCTTATTGTATTGTATAGTTAATAAATGCTATGTTATGTCATCCAGGTTTTCATATTTCAAAACTCAGGGCCATGGCTGACGAGTTCCCCGATCCTGATGAAGAGTTTGAACTCATGCATGCAGCAGAGCTAGAGATGCTGCATGAAATGGAAATGGAAAACATTGATGGCAAGTTCCTATTTGTAACTATTTTACATCAGCTTTTTCTCTATTTGCAAGGAGGACAATTTTAAATGATGAAATACGGAATTAATTCAAGTAGGCTTATAGAAAAATGTATCACTTTAAAGTGTTGAGTACTAGTACACCAGTAAGTAATGTAATAAATTAAAACTTAACGCATGATCGTTGTATCAGGCTGAAAGCTGTGGGCAGCGCTAGTGATGTAAAATACCCGGGTATTTAATACTCGGGGTAAATAACGAAAATTCATAAATACCTGGGTATTTTGGGTACCGGTATTTATGATATTTTACGTAAAAACGCCAACAATGTAAGTCACATCTACCCTTACTACCCTTGTATAAATTTATAACATTTTAGGATATTTTATTGATTAGCCTATATTTATTAATTATTTTACCAATAAATAAATAATACCCCCGTCGCAGCAAACCTGCATACTCAGTGAATTTCCAATGAATATATAACATAACACTTAAAAACACATAACAGGATTCATAAGAAATCTATTCACAAACAAGCGATATTTAAAATATTAATTATTCTCCATAAGAATAACATTGGGGATGAGTACACAGGTTTGCTGCAACAAGGAACACAAAATAATCGGTTTTTATGCAAATATCAATAGAACTCATCTCAGTGAAGTCACATACCAAGTTTCATCCATATGCATTCATAAATAAGCGATATATAACATTTTAATTATTTTCCATAAGAATAACATGGGGACCAAGTACCTAGGTTTGCTTCTATGGGAACCATAGGCGAAAATTTTTTTGAGCAAACAACAATGAACCACAACCAGATGAAGCCATATACCAAATTTTGTCAGTTTATGTTCATAAATAAGCGAGATGTACAATTTTTCTTTTTCTCCATAAGAATAACATTAGACAACGTACTGTGTTTAACACTTTCAATATCTCAGTAACCAATTGACGTAGAGCAATGATCAATATACCAAATTAGTTGTTTCTTTATTCAAAATTCAATGGTAAAAATTAAAATTTGATTTAAATAAAAAATACATTTGGAAACCCCAAAATACCCCTGTCGCAGCAAACCTGCGTACTCAGCGAATTTCCAATGCATAATATATGTCTTAATACACCATGAAGCCGCATACTAAGTTTCATAAAAATACATTCACATATAAGCAATATATACAATTTTAATTATTCTCCATAAGAATAATATTGGTGATGAGTACATAGGTTTGCTGAAACAACGAACACAAACAGTTGGTTTTTATGCAAATATAAATATAATTTAAATAGGCGAAACCACATGCCAAGTTTCATCAATATTCAATCATAAATAAGCGCTATATAACTTTTTAATTATTCTCCATAAGAATAACATGGGGGCTGAGTAAGCAGGTTTGCTGCAACAAGGAATTAAAAAAATGGGTTTTTATGCAAATATCAATATAACTCAACAAGGTGAAGCCACATACCAAGTTTTATTAATTTATGTTCATAATTAAGGGAGTCATTACATTTTAATTATTCTCCATAAAAATAACATGGGGTTGAGTACGTAGGTTTGCTACTAAGAGGATAATTAACAAAACAATCATTTTTTGTGCAGATATCAATATACCAGTACTACGTGAATCCATATACCAAGTTTCATCAATATACATTCATAAATAATCGAGATATCAAATTTTATTTATGCTCCATAAGGATAACATTGGACAACGTACTGTGTTTAGCACTTTGAATATCTCTGCAATGGTTGGACATAGAATCACAATTTAAACACCAAAATGATTGTTTTGTGGAGCTGAACTGATTGGTAAAAGCAAATGTGAAGTCTACATTAAAATGAACTGAGGAAAAGCCAAAAACCTTTTTCCCATAAGATTAACATAGGGGATTTTATGAGTACGTTTTTTGGATTTTCTCCGCAACCACCTAACCTAGGTTAATAATTAAAAATACTACATTTGTTTTGTTAAGCTCTATAACATGGTCAAAACCAAAATTAAGTTTTTTTTTTTTAATTTGAGGGTGAAAAATGCAAAAAACTGATTTTTGGAAAATTTAAAAACCCCATAAGCCCCCCTTCATATGGTCTGATTTTTCTGGTTTTCAAACTTAAAGTCATGAATGTCACTTTACACATTTGAGCCAAATTTCATCGAAACCGGACGTTTTTTACTCAATTTATCGCATTCACGGACACATATTATATATATATATATATATATATATGTGTGTGTGTATATATCTATATACATATATGTATATATATGTCTATATACATATATATATATTTGATCGAATAGTGGTTTTGGTGGCATCTGGGGACCTCAAAACAAAAAATTATCATGGTCTCGGGCTTATTATTAAGAGATATACCGAAATCAAATATCCTGTCACAGGAAACCTGTGTCCTCAGCAAATTTCCAATGCCTTCCTACCACATGTACCTTCCTACCACAAAAAGCAATAAGCCTACTAAGTTTCATAAAAATATATTCATAAATAAGCGAGATATGACATTTAATTTACTCTCTATAAAGATAACTACAGAGTTTACAGGTTTGCTTCAACAGGGACCATAAAAGTGGGTTTTTATTTTATCAATGAGCCACAACCAGATGAAGCAACAGCAAGTTTCATCACAGTGAGGCAGCTTGTCAGTCTGATAAGTGCCAAGCATGTTGAAACCGTTAGTACAGTAAAAATAATATTTTATAAAAACCTTATCAAACTGTTCAGTTATTGATATATCTAATCGTATGACTAATCAATAAAACATGTTTTTCCTATACAAATTAATGTATCGTTGACTCTTTCCAAAGTAGATTAGGTCATTGTAAGCGCTGCAAGCCGATTGATCGGACGCTGACAGTTCTCAACAATACTCAGCGGGCCAATCTCATCAGCTGCTGGTAGCCAAAGTGATGAATTACTCATTTTAAATTTGGTGATGATTGTATTAGAAAGACTCGTTACACAAGGCATTTTGGTAACATTAATATTTTGGTAACAGGGTGAATGTGACCTAAAGAGAATTACTGTTATCAAGTTAGCAAGAATGTTAATATCATACCCAAAAACACAAAGTGTTGACGGGTTGCCAAGTCCTAAAATTATATGATATCAAAATGTTTTCCAAGTCAAAGATAGCACCTTTGATCTGACATTGTTTATCATCACAGATTACTTAAATATGTTAAACTAACAATGCTCGAAAGATTGTTGGTTATTTTCTATCTGTTCTTGGCCAGCAGATAATAATTTTTTATAATATTCAATTTTAATTTTTAACTATACTTTATTTAGATTTGTATCCAGTCAACAAGGTTATGTAGGCTACTAGTGTCTACAAGGTTATTTTTTTTATTTATATATATATATATATATATATATATATATGTATATATTTATTCATGTTTAAGACTTCCGGAATTGTTTTATCAATATAAACAGGTTAACATACCTTAAAGGAATTGCTGACGTCAAGGTATGTTAACCTGTTTATATTGAAGGTTATTTGGTGTAAACAACCCCTAAATGACATCATATTTAATTAAATTTGTACAGGATGTTTGTGACTTTAATTTTATTATTCATGCCAAATTTGGTGAGAATTTTAATATTCCAAGTACTCAGTCACAGTCAAGAAGGTTATTCTATATAAATTATAAACAACCCCTAAATGGTAAAACTTTGAATGAAATTTGTACAGGATATGTTTGTAAAACAAAGTGATATTGTCACCAAATTTGGTGATAATTATAGTTCAGAGCACAGTGCTTGACTTCTGGTTAGCATATGCTCTGGAATGACTTTTCTCCTCTATTAGGCTTAGTTCCGTTAGTGTTACAGTATACTTTTGTCAACAGAAAGTAAAATTAATTTACAGTGGAACCTTGATAACTCGAACCTCAATAAGTCAAATTCCTTGATAACTCAAATGTTTGCCATTCCTCTTGAACTTGCCTACCTAATGCTATGATATTTTACCTCTATAAGTCGAAGGATTAGCAGGAAACACCTCGATAACTCAAATTTTTGCAGTATTGTTAGCCTGTCGCCGCACCTCTATAAGTTGAAGTTTTAGCTGTAGAACCTCTATAACTCGAATTTGTTCAATCACACTACCTTGTAATAATAAGTCGAAGTATTGACTAGAGAACCTCTATAAGTCGAAGTTTTTCATTCACCAAACGTCCAGTGACTTTGCAGCCGGAAATTCCAACCCTCCCTCCCCACTCCAGTGTCGGTAAAACAACCGACAAATTTATGTTGATGAGCAACACGCAAATCAAACAAACTCATCCTCACACACAGGTTTCACCTATGTTAGGATTTCATTTCATAAATAAGGAACAGTCTCATATTGTTGTAAATTATATATTTTCTTAAATCAAATTGTTTTGATTTGATTATATTTGTGTCCTGAGTCATCAGTTAGTGCGAGTTTAGAGGTAGTAGTGTGTGAAACATAGTTTTTAGGTTGTTTTTTTACTAATTGTTTGTAGTTTGGGAAAACGTGTTGGGAAAAGTTGAACACTATTTGAGGCTATTGACACAGGAAATAAAAACAGTGACATTGGAAAGTAGTTGGGACAGCAGTGAACACTGTCGACAATTTTAAATAAAAAAAGCGTTGTACTGCTTCACCCCAATTCAAACAATGCTCTGCAATTTTAATTGTTATCATGTTTTGTTCCCTTTTAGTATTACAAATTATTTAAATAGTTTACAGTACATTGATGTTAAGCTAAATTGAAATTGATGCGTAGTTGGTCAGAACTGACTTCCGTAAGGGGGAGGGATTTGTTTGGGGCAGGTGATAAGAAGTGAGCAAAAAATGTCTAGAAAATAGACAGGAAGTGGTCGAACGGGCAAAACATCACCAAAATACCGAACTGTGAGTCATTATTTGTTTACTTTCCTCCTCTACAATATTTTCACTGAAGGAAGTATTTCGTTATCTACTACGTTAACCAAAGAAGCTTTACATAATATTTCCGGGTGTATTTCAGACGTTCAAAATTGTTCAGATAAATTTTAATTTTAATAATAATTATTATACGGTATGATTATTTAGGATACAAAGGTCGAACTTATGTAAGGATTCAACTCTTCCATGATCTATCTATTGCGTTACCGTGACCCTCAATAAGTCGAAGTCTGCGGAAAATCACCTTGATAAGTCAAACCTCGATATTTTGAAATATTTCTAAACTCATATTTTTCTTGTTCCCCCTGAGGTTTGAGTTATCGAGGTTCAACTGTACACATTGTACACTGTACACATTTTAATTTTAAAACATTTGTTTTGGTTATTGTCTGCTTTATTTATGAGAAATTTAGGTAGTTTTTCGCCTTTCCCGATTGCCAAGCACTGTGCTCTGAACTGTACACTATTTTATGTCACCAGTCAAGTTTATTTTGACTTGGTTAGCGAATTATACTTTTCCCCAATTTATTCTATAGTATCAGCCTATTGTTATTTTGGTAGGCATTGGTGATTGGGTCCCATAGGCCCAAAAACATGTTTTCCAAAATTTATCTACAGTTCCTATCTCGGGTAAAGTTACATTTTTCCATGAACTTGACACTGATCTGCTGGATTCAGCTCGAATGTAAATTATTGATATGGTCAATGCTTGCGTCTGGCAGAGATCGGTGTGCCACTTACCTTAGACACTATGAGGGTTTATGTCCGCAGGCATTGAACGTTATAATGTAATAACGTATATCCTCAGTGTCGTAGGATATTCATTAATTTAAGTCATTATTAATGTTTTAATGGTATTATGACACATCTTTTGTTTGTAGAAGAATTTTATGAAGCTCATGATGCGGGACCTAAAGCCAAAAGAAGCCTCAATTTCAAGAGTCTTGATGGAAACGACTCAACCAATTTGAAGAGTTCTCCTGAAGGCGAACCACTTGAAAGCAATTCTTTCCTGTGCCAGAATGAAACTGATGAATGTTCTTTACCAAAAAGTCAGCGTTTAAGTCAAAGTAGAAGTGCTTTAAATCTGGAAAATGGCCAAGACCCTGTAAGTTATTGATACAAGCTTCAGTTGTGTACCCTGAAAAGTGTAATAGTTATTTTTTTATATGGGAGTGCACAAATATTTGTATATCAGACTTACTTGTGTTAAACAAATTATAAACAACCAAATAAATTCCTCATAATCTAAAAAAGCTACTAAATTATAAATATATTTTGAGACTGCGTTTATAAAATGGGATTACTACTTCAATCAGGCTGCAATGAGGCGAAAGGGGGCCTGGTGAAAAAATTCTTTGGGGCCCCCAGAAAACCCGTTTTTTAACTTAGTAATTTGTTTCTTTTGGACGGGCCCCCAAAAGCCCATGGAATTCGGGGGCCTAGGGCAAATTGCCCTGATGGCCCTCCCCCTCGTGGCGGCCCTGACTTCAAAAGTAGCGATGTTGGTCCAAATGTTAGGTTTATCATTAGCCGTAATACAAATGCACAGTACTGTTAGAAAATCTACTGTCATAATTTAAAAACTGAAATTTTCATTTTATCACAATATCCTGAAAAAGGATTGTATATATACTATTTGAGATTCAATTTAAAAAAAAGGTCTTAATCTCCAACATAGGGCTTGCTGAAGACTTTCGCTTCAACAGATAAATACGGATTTAACATATTCAACTTGTTATTTGCTGGATTTGAATAAATCTTATATGGCTCATGTGGCAGATTTAGACAAACATGAACTGGTCTTAGATGTCTTAAAATTGAGTTATTTAGTTTATAGTTTTTTCGCAGTAAAATGTATGTTTGTTCTTTTTATAGGTAAATACAGAAAACTTGTTTGAGGCCTTAAATGAAAATGCACCTATGTCCAACAAGAGGCGAGTCGAAGACTTGTTTGGAGATATTGATGACATTTTCTTTGATGATGAACGTAAGTAATTAAATACCGCACAACAGTTTATAACTTAATTGTGTTTTACAATTAAATCACTTAGGTATAAATATTCAAAGCAAAGGGCTAGTGATGTGGCATTTAAATTAAGAATGGGTGTTACTCCAAGCACAAGTAACCAAATGCTGGAAAAATATATGAGGCCTTAACTATTCACTATCATGGAAACAATCTCTGGAATACTTAAGCCATTGCATAATATTATACTAATATTAGTTATTAGTAAGGTTTTGGATAGCGTATTCAAAAGCCGATACATCGGCCCTTGGACACAAAGGATTAAAGTTCTCTTGAAGTGAAAAATTAAACTGATTTAAAATGCTAATTACGGCATGCTCAAGTGAAATAGGAAATCATTGCACCAAATTTGATATTGTGATGCATGTTATTGTAATAAAATTCAATCTTACAGCATTTGGTTGAGCAAGAACATAAGTTTTATCATGTCTTTTATGATTCCTAAATTTTTAAAATCCAGAAAATAATTGAGAATTTCCTAAAGCTTTACCAATAAAAAGTTCAAAGAATACCTTTCGCAGACGATGAGATAGTTCAATCAAATTATTATTTAAACAGAAGTTATGTTTAATAGCTATAACAATAAATTTATTTTAAAGTTTTACAACCAAGCCTGGTATAAAGTTACAAACGGTCCCAGGCTAGAATCCTGAAGAATAGACATTTTTTGTAGATATGCTACGTGTTTTAGACCAGTAGAAGTCCCAAACTATAGTACAGATCTCTGTTTGTAACTGCATTTTCCTCCCTCTAAATGAAGCAAAATAAAATATTTTCACTAACATTAAATGTTTCTGGTGCAACTGGGAATGTCAGCCTAGGTATATTATAGTGAACAAAGTTCACTCATACAAAATCATTTAAAATACCAGCCATTAAATACTCGTTTTGAAAGCAGTTTGCTATTAAGTCGCAAGCAAATGATTCATGAATGGCCTCTTATCATAAATTAATAATTCCACCTTGTTTGACAAAACTTGACGTTACTGTACGGAGATGACTTGATGGCCAGGTAAACAAAGGTTTGAGGGCAAAGTTACCCCCTCCACTGTTCACAAACTGTTTATTGATACAGCCAAGCAAGAAACTATCAATGAAATGTATTGATGTTTAATGATCAACTTTGATAGACTATTGAAAAAAACAAGTCAAATGAGTTTCTCCAATATAAACAAGAAAAGATAGTGATGGGGCCCCATGGCAGAACAACGGGTGCGACATTGTCGCAGAAAGAAAGCGACGGCTGCAGAAAGATCACTCACATAAAAGTACACGGCTGCAGACAAATCAACAATTTTTCAATAAGGTTATTGCTGCAGAAAAATTCTCCATTCTGCAAACAAAAACTTTAAAGAAGCATATAAATTAAAGTAAACGTAACATTGTAACCTCAAAGTTGTGGAGTCTATTTTTAGAGGCAGAAATACGATTATACTCGTAGTAGACTGAATGAGCTCAGAGCTTATGCCGGTTGGTAGTGAGCGATATCCGATACCTATCGTATCGTTTTGCAATGTTGCGATATGACAAGTTGCGATACAATATTTTGATAGTGTATATAGGAAGTGATATATATCAGTAGATGTTAAGAGGGGGAACGGCGACCTAAATGTCGTAGGGTGAGGTCGGAGGGTGAGTCACGTGACTGGATTAAATTCTACACGCTCGCAACAACTGTAAATGAGCATTTTTTTACCAAAACAACATCAATTTGTCCTATTTTCCCTTAAAATTTCTTGATTTAACCCAATTTTGACATGATAAATTTTCTGGATTAAATTCTAGGTTAAATTCTAAGCGCTCGCGACAGCTGTAAATGGGCATTTTTCTGCTTAAAAAACTTAAAATGGCTACCTTTTCCCCTAAAATTTTGTGTTTTTAACCGAATTTTGACATGTTAAATTCACTGGATTAAATTCGCATGACGTCATCGGGATTCCGCAGAGCGTTCGCGACCTTCAAATGGTCGAATATACCGTGTTTCCAAATATGTTATTAAAATAATATATTTGTTCGAATACCGCAAATTATGCCTACAGTCCTTGAGTCTCAGTCTAAATTAATTTAGAAGCAAGTGCTTATTTTAGACTTTGGTTATTTATACTGTACTAGCCGATTATTTTATTAGGTATTATTATTAACACTATGTAGATATGTATAATATGTTCAGGCTATACAGTATGGATTGCCAAAAAGATAATTATTTGGACAGTTTTCCAAAAAGATTAGTATATTTAAATAATTTTCTTAGTTTCTAGTTTTTGACAAGTGGCTTTATATAATTTCAATGGTTGCGGTAGGAGCATTCAAAATCGCATTAGGCTTGTAGAAAGTTTTGGGATTTTATATATTCCGTTGCAGAAAGAATGAAAACATTCTGCCTTGGGGTGATGGGGTAAATTTCCACTCACAACCTTGTTTACTAACTCGCCATCATGTCACCTCCCTACAGTACGTCAGAAGGAAAGCAGCTGCTGTCAGACTTTTTGAAATATTGGTAAAGGAAAGCCCTGGAAACCATCAAAGAGTATTCACCCCAAGATGTATGTTTATTCTAGATAAAACCATAAATTTATTCGAGATATGACTTTGTATAGTTTCCCGTCATTGCAAATGAGTCTTCGTCAAAGGGTGCCCAAGTTGTCTCATTTATTTTGATTTTTTACAACTCTTGCTGATTATTTCAGACACATCTAAAAAGTCAAAAAATGATGAGCTGACTGAAGAAGAGAAACAACTCATGACAATAGAAACGATTTTATTCGAGAGAAAACGGCTTCAAGAATCCAAAATACTACCTCGTTCAACAAATTTAAGTTCAAGGTATAGACTTCTTTTAAAATGTAAAACTTTGTAAACTATACATACACTGTAACAATTAGTAAATCAATTAATTATCAAGTAGGTTGTATTTAAACAAGTCAGTTAATAAAACAAATACTGCTATTAAGATAAAGACTTGTTTTAAACTATAATGTTATTTGCAACTAGGTTTTATAATCAGCCTGCAGGTAGTTCTTAATACCTCTGCTATTATTACAAGTTAAAATCTTCATCGTTAACTTTTGGTTATTAACTCAGTATAGAAAGTACAGAAGCAAGGGAACTTGAATATTAAGTTAGTATTATAAGTCAAAGTTAATTTTTGAATATTAAGCTAGTATTAGAATTACAAGTTAATTTTTGTCTTTTATTCCAGAATTTCCAAATCAAATAAAGTGATTTTTTGCCGGACTGTCCCAAGATATAATTTTATGGCACTCACTGACAAGAAAGGAGAGAGGATCTACACAAGGATGCACTCAGAAGAGGAACTTGAAAAAGAGGTAAAGTTGTTCAGTCTGTTATTGTATCCGTAGCTTGTTATTGCTTTGACAAAGGTAAAGTAACCAGAGCTAAATTCCACATTGAAATGATTCCTAGAAATTAAAATGTTCAGAAGCACCTTTTGAATGCTGTACTCCATAAGCGTAATTTCAGTATTTTGATTGGAGGGGCAAAATCGGTTGTGATCGTGATTATTGAGACTTTTCATATATTACAATAACATTTTCCAAATTATTGGGGGGGCAACTGCCCCCCCCCCTAAGTTATACCTATGCTGTCTTCTAAACTTCAAAGGTTTTATTCAATTAGGGAGTTTAGAAAGGCACTTAGTTTCCTGAGTGTAAATATGTATTATACATTGTGCAATTAAGTTGTCAAAACAATAGCCTATTATGTTTTCTTTATATGCTTTGTACGTTATTGATGGGGATTAAAGTACTTAAATTCTATTTTATCTACAGTGGCACTCAAGGTGCTGGACTTGCCCCTTGCACAGGCTATACAGCCCATGCAGGGACACTCGTTGTAATGTATATCTTTTGTATACTTTGTCTATAAGTTTTATATTTTCTTATTGAGAATAAGTAAATTTGAAATATTTATCTTAGGTTTGATATAACGTTCAGTTTTAGTGAATGCCAAACTTTATTTGAATCCTTCGCATCAGACGTTGTATCCTTCGCTTAGTACGTTAAGTAATAAATGTTATATCATCACAGGTGACCTGTATTCTACTAGTTTCCCACTAAAAATTACATTTTCCCATCACCATACAAAACTAAAACACTGCACAAGGATAACTGTAATAGGAAAGGCTTTGCGATCCCGTGGCAGCGCCACTAGTCTGGGCGGAGGCAGCGGGTGGCGTGGGAGTGAGGGGGGAGGCAGCGGGTGGAGTGGGAGTGAGGGGGGATGGCAGCAGGTCGAGTGGGAGTAAGGGGGAGGCAGCGGGTGGAGTGGGAGTGAGGGGGCAGGCAGCGGGTGGAGTGGGAGTGAGGGGGGAGGCAGCGGGTGGAGTGGGAGTGAGGGGGCAGGCAGCGGGTGGAGTGGGAGTGAGGGGGGAGGCAGCGGGTGGAGTGGGAGTGAGGGGCGAGGCAGCGGGTGGAGTGGGAGTGAGGGGGGATGGCAGCAGATGGAGTGGGAGTGAGGGGGGAGTGGCAGCAGGTAGATTGGGAAGTGACAAAGTGAACTTGAATGTTCTCGCTCTGAGCATCCTAGCACCACTAACATTCAAAGCGGCCACGTATCCGTTTTAATTTCAACTGCTGTTTTGATGGTAGTCAGCCTGCTCTAGTGTTTTGTAGCTTTTTGTGCTGCCACCAATCATAGTTTGTAACTGTTCCCGCCAGAATTCACATTGTTCGTAGATTTGCTCCATTAGATCTGTGGCTGATAGCAGTGATAGCTATTGTTTATTTTGGAGTAGTTTACGTACTGTTATAAATTTGTTTAGTGGTATTTGTTTTGTTTGTGTTTTTTGTTTTCCTGCAAACAAAATTTTTTTACATAACAGCCATAAATCTAGAAGTAAAAGAAGTACTGTGTAACAATATTAGCAAGAGCTGCACTGTGGTGACTAGAGTGGTGTGATGTTGGCATACCTGTGTTGCGCTGTTGATAGGATACTTAAGACTGTTAACAAATACAAGGTTTATTTTTCTTTGCCATGAATGTTGTGATTTATAAATTACTAGCTGATGTACCCGTTCTTCGCACGGGTTAGAAACAACGAGGTATATATCTATAGAGGTCTCTTCTGGGGTCAAAAACTGTGCCTTCATGCTGACCGCCATTTTGACCCTCTATACCCTCCTGTCTCCATGGCAACAATATGTTTAACCAATCAAATCCTCTCTTCACAAGTTATGTTAGTCTTATTACTCTATGCCAGATGTTTTGTTTGCAAAAATATACTCCAGTTAGGCTTGACTTTTTTAACACGAGACGAGAGCTCTATATTTATTTTTATCTAGTTGGTTAGAAAGGTTGAGATCTTGAAACAGCTGTTCTTGTTTCTGCTCTTTAACCCTAGCAGTGGCCATTCGACCAATTTGGTCGAATTTTTATGTCGCCTGTTGTGGCCATCGACCAAATTGGTCGAATTCTACAGAAAATTTTGTAACGTTAATAAACCAATAATAATAAACTCAAAAGTCATCAATATATATATCATTCGAAAGATCACATTCTGAACTTTCATTTTATTACATAAATGAATCGTGTAGCAGCTGTATAACAATGTTACGACGATTAGAAATTGAATGAAGTTTTGGTACAACGCAATTGCTGCAGCCGACGCTCTGACAATGGCAAAACACGATACTTTTGAAATTACCCAGATCGGGTAATTTTTCTCGCAGGAAGATGCGGTTGGTACCAATGCACAGCTGAAGAGTTGCGCTTTTTTTTGGTATTAATTTTTAGAATTAAATATTGATTGGGCAGGTTATATGATTTTCTGAAAACAGGTGTTTTCGTTTTTTTTGTATTATGGCCAATTCGACCAAATTGGTTGAATTCTAAATTCGCGTTTATATGCATTGTATGTTATAGTTACTACTCATATAATATGTTATTTTGAAGAGGAAGAAATGTAGAGTAATTTAGTTTTGCCGATGGCAGCACTGCTCCTAGCATAACAGCTGTCAGATATTCAACAATTCGTCATTTGTTTTGATCTGTTGTTCGCCATTGCGGTATTGGTAAATGCTTGTCTATGCATTAGGTGATTTTTATCCGCGAATCGTTTATGAATTAGGTATTATTTCGGAGTTTTAGTGTTAGTGAAGTGTTTGTGTGTATATAACAGTAATCTTTATGCATTATATTATGCATAAATATTACTGAAGTGTGAGAAATTTGTGTTATATAATGTGTACCACAACTAGTCATTGACATGAGGACTTCAGGGGGAGGGTGAGTTTTATGTTTGTTTTATGTGTTTTTATGTATAGTAAATGTTTGATTTTTATATTTATAATAAATTTTTATAATTGTAATGTTGACTCTTTTTCATTATTGGGTAGGCCTAATATAATTTAGAACAATTATTTCGTAAACCCCTATATAGGCCTATTGACCGCACGTTATCTCGTACATAACACGCCACTAACCTATGTATATGTAAATATATATATATTTGATTGTTTATAAATACCTGTAGTAATAATAAATAGATATAATATGACAATATTTATGTTTATACAAATTACAAAGATCTCATTGAAAAATACTACTTTTCACAAATTTGCCAAGTCCGCGACTATTTGTTTGTTGCTACATAACACATATACAAATAATAATTTACCCTAGGTATTATACATTTATAATTAGGGAATTGAATGTACTACAACATGTTTATAATGGTTTTGGGGTAAAAAATTTGGTAAAAGAGTTATATACTAAATATTGTGAAATATTTGTTTACAAAAAACGTAAAAATAGCGAAACATTCTTTTATTTACATGTATTTATAACTGATACTAATTTTTTACTATCAACTGTATGACTTCTTTGGATTCCTTACTTCATTAGCTTTACAAATATGTATATATAAATATTAGTATATACATATATTACATGACTTATTTACAACACAATATAACACTGTACAGTTCACGCTTTTTGCGGTTTTCCGTTTATTATAATATTATGGCCCTAATACTTACAAAAAAAATTTTTCCCCCAATATGTTATATATTTATATGTAGGGAATTGAATGTACTACAAGATATTTATAATGGATTAGGGGTAAAAAATTTGGTAAAAAAGTTATATACTAAATATTGTGAAAAATTTGTGTTCAAAATACGCAAAAATAGCGAAACATTCTTTTATTTACATGTATTTATAAGTGATAATAATTTGTTACTATCAACTATATGACTTTTTTGGATTCCTTACTTCATTAGCTTTACAAATATGTATATATATATATATTAGTATATACATATATTACATGACTTATTTACAACACAATATAACACTGTACATTTTACGCTTTTTGCGGTTTTCCGTTTATTATTATTTTATGCCCCTAATACTTAAAAAAAAAATTCTTTTCCCAACATGTTATATATTTCTATGTAGGGAATTAGATTGTCTACAAAATGTATATAATGGATTTTCCATAAAAAATCCGTAGAAAAAATTTCACCGAGGCTGCTTTTGAAATTTATAAAAAAAAATTTCAATTTTTTTTATTTTTTTCACTTTACTGAAAAATTACTTTCCTGAATCTTTATTATTTTAGTATTTCTAGATTCCCCTGTTCTTTCCGGTAAAAATGAATATGAGGTTGGCTAGGTTTACCTGTACGGTTGAATTTATACGAATTTTCAAAAAAAGGTCTGCAAAATCGCCAAATCTGCTTGGCCATTTCCCACTTCAACATTAGGCCACTGCTAGGGTTAAGCTGTAAAATGGAAGAATCCACAGCTGTTCGCATTACAGTTTCTGAATGTTTACTTTCTTTTGAAATGTAAACATTGAAACTTGTTTACGGGGTGTAGCCCTAGTGAATTTTAAGGAAGTGAATAGGCCTATGTGTTGCACGGGTTCAAGACCCCCACGGGGATTTGTGTAAAGTTTCAGCCCAGTCGGTTCAGTAGTTTTTGCATTTATTATGAACAGCAGACAGATACACAGATTCTTTATAATATTTTTTTTGTTCAAAAGTTTAGTTAAAATCCTTATTGCTCATAAATATTTCTTAACATTTTTGTTTCAGATCAAAGAAATGACCAACCAAAACCTCTCAGGAGGCCTTCTGTCTGTAACATTTGAGAAGCTTCAGAAACTGGCTGAGGAACAGGTATGTTTGAGGTCCATTTTACAGTAAAGGCCCGCTAAACTGGCATCCGATGGTCTGGCACTTTCAATAATCCGGCATCGGTCTAAGGGTTCTAAAAAAAAAGTTGTGTGCGCTGTATAAGCCTTTCGGGCGCGTTCGGCAGAGTTCGGATGTGATCGGCAGAGTTTACGGGCAACGGCAGGAGTAACTAATCTGTAGGCCTATGTATTAAGATATGGCACTGAAAATCGATTTTCTGGTTGAAATGATGTTTGTTTTTATCATTTTCCATCACTGCTGAAATCAGAGAAATCTCAATAATAAAACATTGAATAATGGACAATGGTATCCTTTTGACTCTCTATTTGTATCGTTATATCCGCTATTCTCACAATAACGGCTATTTTTAGACAGCGCTCAGTAATCCGGCACTTTCGGTAATTGGGCTCCGCCAAAGTCCTGAAAGATTTAACTGCATATTAATCTCATAGTTTGTGTTTTGCATTTATATTTGTTTGAAAAGATTATTTTCAGTTTCAACAGTTTAGGGCTCCAAATTTATACCCTGCACATTATTTTTTGAGGAGCATATTCACAAAAATAATATGTTCTGGTTCATCTCACTTTTGTGTTTATTTATTTATTTTGTATTTATTTTGTTGTTATTTATTTATTTATTTTTTTTAATTGAGTCTAGCAGAGTTGAGTTTTGCCAGTTATTCTCAAGTTTGGAGTATTGTCAAGCGAGTATTTGTAATTTGCCTTTATCACTGTCAGTAAGTGGTTTCAAATAGTGTAATAGTATTTCTATCGTGGTTTATAATCAGTATTACGAGTAGCAATACATATAAAGTATTTAGTCCAGTACATTCAAACTGGTTCATGTTTTCGGCCTGTGAAACGTGGCTTAGTCTCTGTTTTCGGCTGATAAAACACAAATCGATTACCATATATTTAACATTTCTTGGTCCGGTCGTCACTTATAGACGATATTAGGTGGTTATATCATTATTTATGACCGATATGATGTGGTGTGGTTGTCATTTATAGCTGATATTAATCAAATCAAATCAAATCAAAGGTGACATGCTAATGCTAATAATATTAGGTGACATGCTAACAATTACAGCCAAAATAATGCGGACAAGGTGCCATTTTTAGCAGAATATGTTTCCTGTAATATTGATCTTACAGCAATTTACAGCTGATATTATGTGTCTCGTCAGTTTCAGAGTCTAGTCGTGAATTACCAGTGATATGCAGTTTGGTTGCCAGTTATGACGGATTCATGTTTCCCCATATAATTTTCGACTGATTTTTCGTGTATGGCTATAATGTGGAGCGACTCTTTGCGATTGATAGCGTTGCTCCCCAGAGTGGCGTAACAAATTTGCTTGAGTTTAGAGTATTTTACAAAACTTTCAGTCAAGTATTGAAAATTTCTACTTAATACTTGAAATTTAAAATACTCACACACCCCTAATTTGAGTATCAATTTGTTTTAAATACGTCTCTAGTTGTTACAACTCAAGTACCTCAAAACAGTATCCATCTTTTAACATAATGTCCAACTTGCCCAAGACAAGTATTTACAGTGCTGGTTCAGTGGAGTCAATTTGTATGTTAGTAAATCACTTTATAAATTGTAGATGCAACTAGGGTGTATTTTGAGGTGAAAATGAATAAATTAAGAGTTTTTGAACCTTTTAAATAATTTTGTAAATATTTATTTCATTTTTGGGCTCTCTGGAGTATGAGGGGTGGAGTCCTGGACAAGAGTTATCAGCTGACCTGGATTGAGCCTGTGGTTTTTTATTTTTAGAATAAGATAGAACAAAAATCTATGTTTGGTGGTCTGTTTGTAGTTGCAGAAAAAGTGGAATAGAATAGAAAAAGTACAGCAAGAGGAACAGAGCAGAACTGAAGTTGAGATTGTTAGAGAACAAGAGAAAGAACTTTGGGTTGAGAAATATAAACCAAAGTCATATTTGGAACTCCTAAGTGATGAGGTAGTGATTATGTTTTCATAATCTAACAACGGTTATTGAGTTACTTAAGACACAGTACAACATATACTAGCAGCTAAAAAAAGGTTGTTCCACTGGAAGTGGAAACTTAGCCACCCGAAGGAAGCCGAACTCGTCCGATGACGAACAAACTATCCGCAACAGATGCTTTATTATGAGAAAACAATGTGTGTCTTAAATTACCATTGAAATGTAGTATTTACAAATATAATCAGAAGAAACCTACTTATATTCTACAAAATTACGCTTCACGTACGAAAAAGTTATAGTAAACTAACCTAACCTAACTCCGCAGAGTGCTATATGGTGGCTCTTTTCTTTGTAGCATATTCAAAAATAGGTTTGTGTAAAATATAACAAAAAATGGTACCTCAAAAAGTAAACACGAAAAGATAGAATTGAACCTGGGACCGCATGATCGTGAACCTAGTGTCATATCCATTAGACTGCCATAGCGTATCGAACTAAGTAAAAGTTACAATTCATCAAGCAGTAGACGGCGCTGTGATTTTAAAATTTGCCACAGGCAGCGCTCGGTTTGATTTCAAAGTTTTACACTGGCAGCGCTCACATAGAAAATGCTTCACTGCCAGTGGAGCAGCCTTTTTTTAGCTGCTAGTTACAACATGTACCTCTGATAATTAAACATGGAATGACATTTAGTTGCACTTCATGTGAGCTATTAAAAATATTGACTTTAAAAAGCAGGGCCGCCACAAGGGGAGGCAACCGGGGACTTTTCCCCGAATTCCAGGGGCCCTAGGGGGCCTCCGGCCAAAAGAAACAAATTATCAAGATAGTACCATATTCATGTTATCATTAAGAAGACAATATATGAATTTGTATGGTATTTTTCCATTAAATTAAATTTAGTTACTTCTATTTATTATGTATTTACATAATTGTAAATGCAGAGCGAAGTACTTGGTAGGGCCAAGAGAGGTTTTCTCTGGGCAACATAGTTGTAACTATGTAATGATGTAACTACACACAAAATAAACATTTCTACTCTTTATTACAATTTATCAGGAAAATATGGATAGGACAAGCAGGCTTACCTTGGAAAGTATAGACATCTTAATGATAGCACACTGACAATACGAAACACACATAAAAGAATATTTTAAGGCCACTAGCCTCTTTGCTTCTCCAAGTTGACAATGAGGCCATTAGCCTTGAAATATTCTTTTATATGTGTTTTGTAGTGTCATTGTGCTGTCATTAGGATGCCTACACAGTACTTTCCATGGTAAACCTGCTTGTTCTATCCGTATTTTCCTGATAAATTGGCAAAACCTATCCAAAGCTAACTTTTATAACAATTTGTTGGCCTTTTTTCAGTTAATTTTATTTTAAACTTCACATTTGCTTTTACCAATCACTTCAGCTACACAAAAAAATCATTTTGGTGTTTAAATTGTGATTCTACGTCCAAGCGTTGCAGAGATATTCAAAGTGCTAAACACAGTACGTTGTCCAATGTTATCCTTATGGAAAATAAGTAAAATTTGATATCCCCATTATTTATGAATGTATATTGAGAAGCTTGGTATGTCGCTTCACGTTGTACTGGTATATTGATATTTGCACAATAAATAAATGTTTTGTTGGTTGTCCCCGTAGCAGCTAACCTGCATACTCAGCCCTAATGTTATTCTTATGAAGAATAAGTAAAGTTTTATATCTCCCTTAATTATGAACATAAATTAATAAAACATGGTAAGTAGCTTCACTTGGTTCAGTTATATTGATAATTGCATAAAAACTCATTTCTTATCTTCCTCGTTGCAGCAAACCTGCGTACTCAGTCCTAATGTTATTCTTATGGGAAATAAATAAAATGTTATAAATCACTTATTTATGAATGTATTTTTGTCAAACTTGGTAAGTGGCTTTATGTAGTAGTGAGAAACATATAAATGCATTGGAAATTCGCTGAGTACGCAGGTTTGCTGCGACGGGGGGTATTTATTTCTGTCAGAGTTAGATTACACCCTTCTTCACTGTGAGTGTTTCATTTGTTGTCCCTACTACTACCTTTCTGGAGAAGTAACTACATTTTGGGTTGTCCATTGTTGTAGAGCACAAATAGAGCGTTGTTGCAGTGGCTGAAACTGTGGGATAAAGTAGTTTTTGGTATCGAGAGAAAAGTTAAGGTTAAACACAAGGAAGATATGAAGAACAAAGGTATGTTATTTCAAAAGTTAAACTGTTTTAGATTAATAACACATATTAGTGAAATCCTTTGCACATGTGCATGGCTGAATTATTTGTCCAACAATTTAACTGTGAACTGTGAACTCTCTTTCTCTGTATCTGAGATCGTTGAATAAAAACAAAAGAAGAAGTGGTGTATAATGGTGATAATTGTAACCTGTCTCAGCCTGCTCACCTAGTGAGGTACTCTGAAGTTAGGCAGCGTTCACAGTTTCATTAATGGTCCTTATTGCTGTAAACACAATTTAATCGGCTGCTACTGATTTGTATTCTGTGATTTGTTCAGCAGTTCTTATTCAGCAGAACGTATTCTGATAAAAATCTGTTATATCTTACACTTGCATGAGAAATGGAAACAAAAAACTGGCTGGCAGGCAACTTCTATTTTCTGTTCTTTATTCTATGCTGGTAATAAATATTCATTATTCATTATCAAGATATAATGTCAATATATTAGATTTTCCGTTTGTTGTACCCACAGCAAGTTCACCACTTTATTGTAAGCTTATTGACCCTCCCCAACAATTTTTGCCTTATTGAATAGGATAGTTCCTGGCTGATTCTAACTTAAAACTTATAAAATTCACTTTACAAATCTCGCTGTCATCAATATCCTAGCTTATTACTATCAAACTCAATTACATTGGTGTTAATATCCTACTTGTCTCATGACTGTTGTCTCATTATCAGATCTTCTGCCTGGTAAATTACAATTACACAATACGGGATGTAATAAAAGGCGTCTTACAACACTTTATACTGTTTCACATACAGACGGTAAACATACATAAAATATGGTACTAGGCACATTTAGGAACCTGTATCCGGAACTTCCGGTAGCCAATAGAATATAAGCAAGGACGCCATTTTGATTCTGTCAGTTCTCTCGTTGGCCTGATGATGACTGGTGTGACTGGTCGAAATCGATGCCTAGTACCATCTTTTATGTATGTTTACCGTCTGTATGTGAATCAGTATAAGTGTAAATATATCTTAAGTGTTGTAAGACGTCTTTTATTACATCCCGTAAGTAATAACAACACGTAATATGCTAATAAAAAAGTTCTTTAATTACACAATGTCATCATTGTTCTTTTTATAATCATAACTCAACCTAGAATTCAATACCATGAATAGATTAACCCTTTAAGGTAGTAATTTTATTCTATTCGCAGTAGCCTATAACGGGATTTGATTGGTGCTGCACTCTAGTAGCAAAATATGTAACTAATGACAGCGGGCGACTACGGTTCTATCCACTAGGGGCGCGGGCTGACTGAAAAACCTTAATATCGCCGTTAAGCCCTTGGTCGTGTTAGCTGAGTTGGCTACGTCGTGGAAACACCTTGGCCAGGTGTGGATACGATGTTCGTGGGTCCGATTCCCGCACACAACCAAAACTGACCATTCGTGCAACTCACAATGAGTTAAATGGTCTGTGGCAACGTTGGTGGGAGGGCCCAAGTAAAAAACGGTGGCAGGCTTGCTTGGGAGTTGACGGGATCAGTTAATTCTTTGTGAGTTGTACATGGTCAACACTGATTTTGCTACTTTTTACTTATGTCTACTGTGTGTGCGCCAATGCGACTTTAAAAACTGAATGATAACAGTATTTTAATGAAAATAAACCATTAATCCATTTAAAAACACAAATTTCTATTCCAATTCATAGGTTTAAAAAATTAAAAGTAAGGAACGAGACCAGCTCGTATGTCTATGCCAATGGGTTAATCCATAGCCATTCATGGGTAACTCCCAATAGACTTGAATTGATTTTTCTTTTTACCGAAGAAAGATTTCACTGCACAATTCATGTAGAATTGATAACAATCTTACAGAATGGTTTTCTAAAATGTTATTTTAGCGAATTTCCCCTATAGGGAATTAGCGAATTTCCCCTATAGGGAAGAAGCTATTACCGTAGGTCTCATAGTCAGACTTAAGCCCGAGACCATAATAATTTTTTGTTTTGAGGTCCCCAGATGACAAAAACACTATTCGTTCAAATTTATATATATGTATATATATATCTATATATATATATATATATATATCTATATATGTGTCCGTGAATGCGATAACTTGAGTAAAAAACGTCCGATTTCGATGAAATTTGGCTCAAATGTGTAAAATGACATTCATGACTTTAAGTTCGAAAACTAGAAAAATCGAACCATGGGAAGGGGGGTTTATGGGGGTTTTAAATTTTTCAAAAATCAGTTTTTTGCATTTTTCACCCTACAATTTTTGAACAACTTAATTTTGGTGTTGACCATGTTATAGAGCTTAAAAAAACAAATAATATAGTATTTTGAATTATTAACCTAGGTTAAGTGGTTGCGGAGAAAATCCAAAAAAACCTACTCATAAAATCTCCCATGTTAATCTTATGGGAAAAAGGTTTTTGGCTTTTCCTCAGTTTATTTTAATGTAAACTTCACATTTGCTTTTACCAATCTGTTCAGTTCCACAAAACGATCATTTTGGTGTTTAAATTGTGATTCTACGCCCAACTGTTGCTGAGATATTCAAAGTGCTAAACACAGTACGTTGTCCAATGTTATCCTTATGGAGAATAAATAAAATTTGATATCTTGATTATTTATGAATGTATGTTGATAAAACTTGGTATGTGGCTTCACGTAGTACTGGTATATTGATATTTGCACAAAAAACTGATTTTTTGTTGATTATTCCCGTAGCAGCAAACCTGCATACACAGCCCCATGTTATTCTTATGGAGAATAAGTAAAATGTAATGACTCCCTTAATTATGAACATAAATTAATAAAACTTGGTATGTAGCTTCACTTGGTTGAGTTATATTGATAATTGCATAAAAACCCATTTTTTTGTTCCTTGTTGCAGCAAACCTGCTTACTCAGCCCCCATGTTATTCTTATGGAGAATAACTAAAATGTTATATGGTGCTTATTTATGATTGAATATTAATGAAACTTGGTATGTGGCTTCGCCTAGTTAAATTATATTTATATTTGCATAAAAACCAATTGTTTATGCTCCTTGTTTCAGCAAACCTACGTACTCATAACCAATGTTATTCTTATGGATAATAATTAAAATCGCTTATATGTGAATATATTTTTATGAAACTTGATATGTGGTATTAAGACAAATATTATGCATTGGAAATTCGCTGAGTATGCAGGTTTGCTGCGACGGGGGTATTTTATTATTTAGTTGATAATAATTTTTTGTACCGATCATAGCTTCCAAAACTCAAATATTTTTAGAGTAGTTCTTTAGAGAGTAAACTATTTTTGGCCTTGTCAAGTTTGAGACCCAATCCATATACAAGGTTCGAAGACCTGAAAAAATTATACTTCCACAATTAGCCATTTTATTAGCCTTGAACTTATAACAAAGGTTTTTCAGAGCCTACAGTGATGTGTATATTGATCATGATGCACATAATTTCAGATGGTAACTGGACATAGAAGTTTATACATAGTGTTATGTCCTATTCTCAGTCAGATTCCTATACATTCCAGTTGGCAAGTTCCAGAGGAGGACCGGCCCTGTAGTCAGCGAGGAGCTGGATGAGTACGGCCGACCGCTGCACAAGATCGCGTTGCTGTGTGGCCCTCCGGGACTAGGCAAGACCACCCTGGCCCACATGATCGCGCGACAGGCTGGTACGCAAACTGTACACTCAAACACATGTTTATTAGTCTGCTTAGCAAAAGAAATAAATACAAATCAATATACAATAATTTGTATGTTAGACATTTTTTGTCATACTGCTTCAAAAACAGCTGTTTTCAACACATGCTTTGAGATGCTAAATTTTTCATTTTTACTCTTAGGATGGAAAGTATCATTGGATGACACTTTTCGGTCGAGGTCATCAGCTGTTAATATGAATTGAACGAATTAACCAACTGGTCAACAATGAAAACTTGTGTAACACCTGTTTGTTTAGAGTAGCAATAAAATCAATATGAAAGCAAACTTTTAATGGTAACAAATTTTAAAAAAATTAGTTGCGGAGAAATTGTTATATTAATAGTTTGTAGTATGAAGAAAAATACCCCCGTAGCAGCAAACCTGCGTACTCAGCGAATTTCCAATGCATATATATGTATCTTAATACCACATAAAACCAAATACCAAGTTTCATCAATATACATTCATAAATAAGCGATTTATGACATTTTAATTATTCTCCATAAGAATAACATGGCGGCTGATATGCAGGTTTGCTGAAGGAAGGGACACAAAAAATGGGGTTTTATACAAATATCAATATAACTCAAGTAGGTAAAGCCACATACCAAATGTTATTAATTTATGTTCATAACTAAGGGAGATAACACGTTACTTATTCTCCATAAGAATAACATGGGGGCTGAGTACGCAGGTTTGCTGCTACGGAAAAATATACGCAAAAAAATGTTTTTTAGTGCAAATATCAATAGACCACAACGATATGAAGCAATATACCAAGACCAAGTTTCATCAGGATAAGTTGATAAATAAGCGAGATATACAATTTTTCTTATCCTCCATAAGAATAACATTGGACAACGTACTGTGTTTATCACTTTCAATATCTCGGTCACCAATTGATATAGAGCAATGATCAAAACACCAAATTGTTTTGGGTTTTTTAAGCTGATTTAATGGTGAAAACTACAATCACCATGGATTTACTAAAATATTATATGTAAAATAAAAATAAAAATTTTTGGGATACAAAACCCCCCCAAAATACCCCTTTGGATAGAGCGATCTGGCTGGTTTTCGAACTTAAAGTCATAAATGATCCTTTACATGTTTGTACCAAATTTCATCAAAATCGGATAATTTATATGAGAGTTATCGCACCCACGGACACACATATAATATACACACATATATATATACAGTTTTGAACGAATGGTGTTTTTGGCATCTGGGAACCTCAAAACGAAAAGTTATCATGGTCCCGGGCCTAGGTCTTACCATGCCGACTACGGTAATAGCTTCTTCCCTAAAGGGGAAATTCGCTAATATAGTTCATCGCTAGGACCAATAGTTGCTTTTCAATCCTCACTCATTTTCCGGCCTCACTTTTGGTCCTAGTGATGTAATCTACTAAAGTACGAAGTGACTACGTACACGTCCAATGTAAGGGCAAATTCACTTCGCTACCGCTTAGGTTAGGTTAGGTTAGTTTACGTTACGTTACGTTAGGTTAGGTTAGGATAGGTTAGGTTACGTTAGGTTAGGTTAGGAGGTTTTCTGGCTCTCAATTTGTTTTAAAAATCACAGGAAAATTAACATACGGTGCATAATTTGGAACGGACGTGAACAGTAGCGGCTCACGTCGGACGTGTACGTAGCCTCTGCCATGACTATTGCTAATGAGTGTGTACTTTTATTGTAATAAAGAATTTTATTTTATTTGAAAGTGAAATAAATAAAAATAAAGTACTGGACTCTAATTTAGAAAAAATAAATCTTTGTTTGACATAAAAATTTGTCCCACCTGAAGACTCTAGCACACGCTTTCTCTCGCCTCATGGCAGATATCGCTGGTGTGGCTCTATCAAATTGTGTTTACCAAACGTGTGGGTTTAGCAAATGTCAAGACCATTGAGATTTTCCTTTACGTGTTTATTTGGTACAAGGCTAATCCTAGCCAATTATTAATAAACAAGTTAATCCAGTTGCTTGAACTCCAGGAAATATTGTTCCTTTCGGATTACCCAGCTCATATCTAGTCTTGTTGGTTTATACTGTGTTGCCATTCCAAGAGTTAGCTTGAAACAGCTGTTCTGGCTTCTGTACTGTGTTTTGTTAGTATCATCAGCTGCTGTTAAATGTTCAGTTAAATTTATTTCTATTCTTCCATAATATTAACATTGTAACTTTAAAAGCTCAGGGGGCAGAGCCTAGAAGGTGAATGTTTTCCAAACCCCCAAAAGTCACATCTAGACATTAAAGATTTCAAATAACACACAAACTACATTTAAGGACAAAGTAGTTTCACCGGTAGCTTGCTTTAAAAAAATCGTGTTATTTGTTAATAAGATGGTAACAGAAAATCACAGTAACAGTAACAGAAGATATATAACATTGAAAGAAAAGTTGTTTATTTCCTTAAGTTTTGAGCAGAGACTTAAAATGTATACTAGGATCTTTTTACAAACTTTTACTTTTGAAAACATTAACTTCTCAATTAATTAAATGCCACGATACATGTTTATGCTGCCGAAACGCCGAAACTCTTGCCTTCTTTCAGGTAAAGGTAATCTTACCTAGGCCGTGTAGCTGTGATGACTGGTTTGTTGGTTACAACGTAGTGGAAGTTTGATCAGATGCTTAACATTTATTCTAGTAGCATTTTATAAATTTTTACTTTTGGAAACATTTACTTCTAAGTTAATTAAATGCCACGATACATATTTAGTCTCCTATAACTCTTCCCTCTTTCAGGGAAAGCAAATATTATGTAGGCCGTGTAGTTGTATGATGACTGGTGTGTAGGTTACAACGTGGTGGAGGTGAACGCTAGTGATGACCGTAGCCCCGAGGTGTTTCGCACTAAACTGGAGGCCGCCACTCAGATGAGGGCTGTGATGGGGTCCGAGCGCCGACCCAACTGTCTGGTGCTGGACGAGATAGACGGCGCTCCTGCGGTGAGAGGCATCGAGTAGCATAGAAATGATTAGTTCAACAAGTATCATCATCATTCATCATCATTGGGGCACGGGAGTTGGCCCTCTGAAGGGTCGATTTGGCTGCTGTCCTATCCCACTCTTTCCTTTCCCTCTATATTCTATCTTTCTGGTAACCTGCGCAATATTCCCGCTTGTGGAAGATGTGACTAGCCGCTATGTTGGGGTTTCCTAATCCGCAACAATGATGATGAAGTATTTCAAGAAGTGTTTATTTGTTTATTTGCCTTCCAACTGCTTAGCCATTCATTACAATAATAACTTAGATTAGTATTAAATACAAATTTAAAATAACATTACAACATTTCTAAAGCTAATAAAAATGTATAAATGTTGATACTTTAGAGAAGGAAGATGAATTCATAATTGGGGTTTTCAAAGTGGGACAAAGTACTATTTCCCAGTCTAATATAAATTATAAAAATCACATATTTTATTATTGCACCACCAGCACAAATTATTGCATAGGCCCTATAGGCCTAAACTTGTTGGAAATATTGTTTGCAGATGGGAGATATTTAGTTTTAGTGGCGAAGGGAGAAAAAGACACCTGGTGTCTTAAGTTTTAGCATTGAATATACCCTTTTAGTAGACTGAAAACCTTATGGGGTCTGTTAACAAAAGAGGCGGGATTCTCCCCTTAATTCTGACAGCACTGGATAGAAATCACCACCATCGCACGCAATGGCAGACGTAACTCTGGCTCATGCCGCTTGGCGCCCTCAGCTCGGCCGTGGCGGGTTTTTAAAATCTCATTTTGCTAGTAAAACAACTGTCTCACTTTACTCGCAACTCAGAAGTTGTGTTAAATAAAAATAAAATTGTAATAACTGTTAAAGTCCTGTAATAAAACTGGTGTCAAAGTAGTAACCGTCTTTCACCAGCATCAATCTGTCTGTTCGTGCTCTGTCTGTTCGTCTGCCTATGCGATTCCAAGTAGTTCGGGAAATGTTTACTCGGAGGAAGCACATACGATAGCCCCTGTTGCCGACCGCCCCAAATGGAAGCGATATCTGCTGTGAGGCGAGAGAAAGCGTGTGCTAGAGTCTCGGCACAGTGTGGGACGAATTTTTATGTCAAACAAAGGTTTATTTTTTCTAAATTAGAGTCCAGTACTATATGCTTTCTTTGTTAACCGATCTTAGCATGGTGTTTACCGTCATCTACTACAGGTGTAAAGTCAATGGTTTTAGTCAACACTCTTGTTCCCTTTCTCCCTTGTGGCTTCTAAAAACTGGTTATTAATTTATTTCAAAGAAATTAAATAAATAATACAGTAGAACTTTGATAGTTCGACAGTCTGTATACTTCGACATGATGGGCCGTGACGACATGACATGACAGTAGCGGCGACCGATTGTGTCCTTGACGGTTTCGCCGGTCAGTGATGGGAGCCCGCTTATTGTTTTCGCGAACGTGCGCTACCGCCTTTTCTATAAATAACTTATTCTTCCTATCCCCTACCCCGTCCTATCCACCCCTTTTCCTGCCCATCCCAGTAAGTAGGTCAAGTCAGTTCGCTCGAGACGCTGCAGGAGTTAAACACGTTTTTGATTCTTTCGTGATACGCTGTTATTTTTTGCTCATAATACTCCCTGTGTTAAAATGTTCCATATACTCCTTATAATTCGACTTTTCGATAGTTCGACACCCCTTTAGTCCACAAAGTGTCGAACTATCGAGGTTCTACTGTACATAAATATTACTAAAGTAAAAATTAAAAGTTTAAGATAACAACAAACTAATAAATGTTACTGGGCTCTTAGTGATGTACCTTTTTTGTGTTCTCAGAAGGTCCCCACTTTAACCTTTTTTTTGATTCTCCACAAGCTTTTCCCCAAAAATGATTGGATGTATGAACATTAATTTTCAAGGACAAGTTTATCAGGAAGAACAAATTCTAAATCTACAGTGCTTCAGCAAATTACATTTTCATTTGGATATTGAGTGTCTGACGAACCTAACTTGTTTGTTATAGTGTAGTGCCACACGAAAAAAATCAATTGAAGCATTCTTTCTTGTTTATATATTCAATGTAAATCTGCTTCTATGTATTATAAGGTTATGTTTTGTTAAGTAGGTAATGTAATAGTTATAGCAATTTCTGACTTTTTACACGTTTTTAATCTTGATGTTTTCTTTAAATGTATATGTTTCTCAAATTGTTAGCATTTGTCAATATTTTAAAAATATAACCATAGTATTGGCCAAAGACGATTTTCTACGCCTGGTTAGTTATTATAGCATACTCCTTTCCATGAGGTCTTAGATTTTCCAATACACAATATCCAATAATTAATAGCCAATATTTGTTATCCATTAGCTTTTAGCTTAACATGATGCCGCAAACCAGTGGATTGGAACTTGCCTTAAAAGAAGCTGTGCATCCATCCATCTAAAAATCCAAAATCGATAAATCTTCACTATAATTTAACATTTTGTACACTATTTAAATTTAAATTACATTATTTAAATTAATTTTAATTCTCTGCCTCACACCATTTAGGATAGTAGCTATGCTACTAGTAAAATAACAATAAAATAAATACTCTATTTTAAGTACCTAAGATAAATGAGTTGTTGATTTACTGAAAATGTTGTAATTATTTCTAGTATTAATTTTTGATGAAACTTGTAGAGTTTTGTACTTTGAAGAGAGTTTTGTACTTTGAAGAGTGCTTGATAATAAAGACACTCTTGTTACAGGCAAGCATTGACGTACTTTTGAAGTTCGCCCTCGGAAAAGGTTCAGGCCGAGCCAAGGGCGGGAAGGCCAAGAAGGCGGGCGGTGGTGGAGAGAAGACGGATGTTTTGAGGCGGCCAATCATCTGCATCTGCAACGAGGCGTACGGCCCGGCGCTGCGGCCACTGCGCCAGCTGGCGTTCGTGGTGCACTTCCCCCCGACATCTAGCGCCAGGTGGGAGCCGGGGCAGCGGTGGTTGGGAGTGTATTACTACAGTCAACTTTGGTTTAATCCAAACTAATGTGGCGTTTTCTAATCTGACTAACTAATCTGGATAAATGGATACAAAACATTCAACACAAAGCATTAAACACAATGCACTTTGCAGGAAAGAACAGCTGGACTGTCGTTTAGTTATTGTAGTCATTCCTTTTGACTAGTATTGTCTAGTTGAAAGACAATGCAAAATTTTGCACACATTTGAGAGGTCATATAAATAAACTAGGGGTGTGCGAGTACACGAAACTTCGAGTTTTCGGCCGAGTATTTTAATACTCAAACTCGACTCGGAAGTTTTGAAAACTACTCGAAAGTTTGAGCAAGTATTTACCGCTGATTTCCGGACGATCGCTAACGATTACGACCGGCCAAAACGCTTAGTAACGGCCGCAAAAGACAATCACATCACGTAAAATCGGCCGAAAATGACGACCGCGAACGATTGTGACCGGCCAAAAACGCGTAGTAACAGCCGCAAAAGGCGAAAGCATCACGTAAAATCGGTCGAAAATGACGATCGGACCACGTAATTTCGGCCATAACTAAAGATTTATTCATTTAATAATGATTATAAGTGATGTCTGGACCAGGTGAAATTGGCCAAATGACAACCGGACCCGTTTCATTGGCCGGAAACGAATGTCAAACTGTTTTGTTTGTCAATACGTAATCCAGTTTGATTGTACTGGCGAAAACTTTGTATTGCTACTCATGTATTAGTTAGAAACCATGTTTAGGTTATCAAATTTAGGGTGGTATCCAAATCCCATTACACTATTTTAAACTACCAACTGATGGCAAATACTCGCTCAAAAATACTCGAAACTCAAAAATAATTGGCACTACTCGACTCGACTCGATTCAAAAAATCACTACTCGCACACCCCTAAAATAAACACAGATGAGGTTTAAATATTAATGGATATGTGTTGTAAAGTATTTCATTTTCCTTCACCCTAGGTTTACATTACTGCTAAATTTTTCAGTAGTGGTAGCATGTTCTTTATTTAAATATGAATGGAACTTAAAGTACAAGAACCAAATATGTTAACTTGCACAATAAGCTATTGCACAGCAATTTAAATTGATTTAACTACAAAAATATAACCTTAGACATAGAATTTATAAAAGTTAAAGACAAATTCAAACACAGATCAATATAAAAGTGTTCCACGAGGATCACCGAAGATCTAATTGAAGTAGGTACACCTACAACTAACGGCAAGCCTGAAGTTTCTGTGATACAGGGCAGGATTTAGGTTACCACAGAGTCTTTCAAAACACTGCCTGAATAAAAAGTAATATTCTTTTTAAACCACATTTTTTGGTAAGCTTGCCAGGAAGACCCAAGATTTGGATGATACAGGATCAAATGTGAACATTCCGAGACAAATGACTGAGATGACAAACAGTTGTCTGAGATATTGAGTGTAGCACCTTAAAGCTGCTTTTACACGATGCAGGTTAGGATGAAGGTAACCTTGACAAGGTAGCCTTGCATAGGGTGTGTGGGCAGAACCTTGATCAAAAACCGTGCAGGCTGCTCATCATGTTTTTGTCCACACACCCTACGCAAGGCTACCTTGATAAGGTTACCTTCTCCCTAACCTGCATTGTGTAAACACGGCTGAAGGCTCAAGATGTTTAAGGCTATGAAAAGTACAGCAATTTTTGACAGCTATATGATATCACAATGGTTTGGCCAATCCGGATCCCACTCATCAGAATTTCTTTTTGTTCTGGCTAGGATCTGACAGAGCTCCCTGACTGTAGGAACTTTCACAGCCAAATGAGCTTCCTGTCACAAGAAATTCAGTCTTTATGTCTTTAAGATTTATAATCTAATCACATTGGATTGAAAACTCAGTTATATAGTTAAATAGTAATTGAGTGGAGAAAATTTTATTATAATTAATCCACTGTCATTTTCCACTGCTAAACTATTGCCTGGCGCAGGTTGGCACAGCGATTGTGCGAGATCACGCGCCAGCAACACCTCAAGACCGATCTGGGCACCATGATGGCGCTGAGTGAGAAGACCAACAACGACATACGAGCCTGCCTGGCGCTGCTACAGTGTCTCAAGTCGCAGGTCTATTTGAAATTGAATGATTTTTCTAGTATTTAAAATTATTTGCCTTAAATGGTCTATTGAGACTGTGGTAAGCTTTGAATAATGAAAGGGGTGATTTGCGCTAGGGTTTGGCGAGGAAGTATTTTAAAACCAGACATATGACTGGAATTAATAACATTTATTTAGTTTGTGTGTTCTCCTCATAAAAGGATCTATCAAAATTTATCCTAGTAAATAAACTTATTCCTAGTTTTTTATTTTTATGTAATACATCATTTATAAACAATATTTTCTGTGCCGGTCATGAATTATTTATTACTATAAATTAAATTTGATATTAAATAAGTTAGGCTTACATTTTAAAGTCATTTTGTATTCAAATTAACATGTACCTTTGGATAAATACAATAATATTAGTGACGCATTATGGGATTATTGTAACATATTGTTGCAGACTACCTAAATCATGATAAGTAGTTAGGCCGCAGATTGGCAGTGTTATCTGATAAACAAATATGAATGAGATGTTTTTGATTTATAAAACAGCTGAGTAACTTAAAACAACTTATTAGATCTCGCATGAAAACTGACAAGCATTCAACTTCTACGTTCCATTTACTGTTCACATGAACTGTGATATGAGCTATGGAAAATTTACATTATTGAATTAATCAAGAATGAAATTATAAAAACTTCAAAATACTGGGGACAGTAATAAATTAAATCTCAGTTGCATCTCTGTTAACAAAATGTTACAGATAAAATTTTGATTTTCCTCCTTTTATTTTATATACAGGGTGTCACAAAAATGCGTAGCGCGCTATGCAGAATCGGATTCTACATACAAAAACAAGTTGAAAATGTATTGTAACATTTTTTTTTTATTTCGGCTTAGTTTAGGCGTAATCCACCATTTTGTATTTTTGTGAAAATAATAATTCAAAAACCCTTGGAGATATTTTTATGAAACTTGGTATAAACTTTAAGTTTTTGGTTTTTTAAATTTACCAAAAATATTTTTTATCAAATTTCTAAATGGCGGCCATTTAAATATTTGAAAGTCATATTCCATAAAAACTAGCAACCAAAACAAAATTTTACAAGACATCAGATTTAAAGCACTTGTAATTAGATGGTCAAATGCACTAAGGAATTTGACTTTGAAAATTTTTCATGGTCGCCATTTTGAAATTTATTAAAAATTACCATAACTTTTTATTTATCAACCGATTTTTACAATCAAAATGTCATTGGATTTGGATTACAAAGTGCATTAAATTTGATGTCTTGTAAAATTTTGTTTTAGTCGCTAGTTTTCAGGGAATTTGACTTTGAAATATTTAAATGGCCGCCATTTTGAAATTTGAAGTTTAATAAAAATTATTTTTGGAAAATTTAAAAAACCAAAAACTTAAAGTTTATACCAAGTTTCATAAAAATATCTCCAAGGGTTTTTGAATTATTCATTATTAAAAAAAATACAAAATGGCGGATTACGCCTAAACTAATCCAAAATCCCAAAAATGTTACTATACATTTTAGACTTGTTTTTGTATGTAGAATCCGGTTCTGCGTAGCGCTCTACGCATTTTTGTGACACCCTGTATAATTATGTAATACTTGTTTGCTTCTTATGGAACGGTGTGGTAAATCTGGAATAAAGGAAAACAATTTTATATTTTTATGACGTGTAAAAAAGTACGTGACTTGATTAAAAATACGTGACTTGATTTCAGGCTCACAACGGCCGTGAAGCTACAGTGCGACTGTCACAGATCCATGCGGCGGCACTGGGGGAGAAAGATATGCAGAAGGGACTATTCACTGTGTGGCAGGAGATATTCCAGATACCCCGGCCCAAGAGGTGAGGAGGCTCCTGGAACAAAACATTAATAAACCACCTGCTTCTCTTATCAGACCAGTGTTAACGTTTCTGTAGTTCCTCAACAGATCATCTAAAATCGTAAATTTAATCCTAATTTTAAAGAATCAAAAATGCCTAGCGATTCTACTTATTATCATTCATAAATAATACTTTTACAGTAAAATACAAAAATATTTAAATTTTTAATTTATTACTAGATAACAGTGTGTGATAGATTTTGTAGCATGCTGTGCACATTTTTCTCTGGTGCCGTTTGTGTTTTCCCAAGCCGATATCAACCTCTGACTTTCAATTGACTGTGGCACGTTTGGCACAGAGTCCTGATATCAGGCAATCCCACCAACTCAATACAATTACTTCCTTTAAAGTCTGTGATAAAAATGGTTTGTTGACACAGTTTGGCACAATAAAAAAGCACATAGCAAATTTAAAAAGGTTCTAAATTCTAACAGTTATTATATATTCTACAGGTATTCTAAGTCCACAGGACTTTAAAAAAATGCAAGTAAAAAAGTCTGTAAATTTGTATTAAAACAAGTTTTCCAACAATTTTATAAAATATTTCTTTAATGTGTCTTTAGTTTAGACTGTCTTGATTATTTATAAAAATCTAACGTCAAAAAGTCCATTAGTTTACTGTGGTAATATGGGGAGATATGGTTATTAGGCCTCGGCAGCTTGTTTGGGATAATGTTTTTGGAGTATCTAGTTAAACCTAGAAACTAGTGAAGAGTACTGTCACCCCCCCCCCCCTCCCCAGAACCAGCCCTGAATTGAGTAGTAATATTCAATACACATGAGTAACTTAACAGTTTTAATTAATCATAACATAAAATGGAGATATTTTTGTGGACTAAAAAAGTTGTTACACAAAATAAAGTTAATATTTTATTACCATGTCTTGATAAAGAGACGAAGCGGGTGTGTGTTCTTCCCTATTTAATTGAATAGCCTTTGGCTGGTCTGATATTGTTTTAATTATTTCTTACACAACTTCTGTTGGCTACCAAAGTCTATTTACAAACACTGGGAGCCCATTGGGGTTTACTTAATTTTCACCTAAATGAGTAGAGGTTCCAGCAAATGAGCTAAACAAGACTTTTAAGGAATTAAACAATTTTGATTTGTAAATTATAACTTTTGTGCTATTATTCTGCTAATTTGAATGCTTAAATTGTATTTAGATTTTAAATTCATGTGACATTATTTTATAATATTAAAGATTGCAAATAAAGATGATTTTAATTGTATTGTGTATATTCCTATTGCCCAGGAATATCAAAGTTGCACAAGAGTTATTTTTCATTTTCACAAGAATCAAGAGTTGGGTTGTTCAAATTTACAGTTCCTTCTTGGCTAATGACGATTCACTTGGAACAACATTAGCTGGCTCGGTCCAAAACTTTATCTCTAGATGTGCGAGTACAGGTTTTTTAAGTCGAGTCGAGTAAATGGCAAAAGATTTGAATCTTGAGTTCGAGTCGAGTATACAGATAAAAAAAAACACATAGGTCGAGTTGAATTGGATCAAAACAGTTTATAGAGTTCCATTTATAAATGTTGTTATTAAAGTACTTTTCTAGTCACTATGACCTGAAAATAACAATAGTAAGTCAAATAAATGGATTCCTGCTTCACTGGAAAAAGGTAAGTACATTTATCTGAAAATAAATCATACCAAAGTAATTGCATAACATTTTGCCATGAAAATAAATACTTTTAATCTTTTGGTATTAAGGTTGTTATTGCCTATATGGTATTAATTAACAGTTTCATTAAAAAATAATCTCAGTTTTTCTATTTTATTTCCTTCTTTTTATTTATCTTATGTTTTGTATTTTATGTTTAGGTCTAAACTACATCTTTCTACGAATGGAGAAAATAAAATTACATTGGGCCTATAATTCAAATAAACTTTATTTTAATATTTAAGAGGCCTATTGCATGGCCTATTACCACTTGTGGTAAGTAAGTTTTGTGGCTTACTTACCACACAACATGTATTTACTAACATCTTAGCATTAATTTTAACACTAATAGGCCTAATAAGAACAATCAGTTAGTAACAACATGAAAATATGTTTGAAAGTGCCTGACAAATCAATTGATGAAATTGGAGCCGTGTCTTAAATAGGCCTAAAGTTTTAAAATATTACAAATGATTTAAAACAAATCATTAATGGAACTTAAACAAGGCCAAATCAAATCACTTGTGTTTAAAAAGAGCTCATTGCCAAAGGACAGTTGTTGAGCCTAAAATAAATGGATTGACTCAATTTCAATTATTATGGAACAAAAAACAAGCACAACCTATTATGCCTATTAAATGCTTACCTATTAGATTTCATTACAGAATTTTTTTATATTTTACTTTACAAAATTACAAGGTTAGGTTAATCTAAGAGTTAATATACAGACAGCGTTCATACAACTCAATCTGGAGGTCCTGGTAAATCCTCCATTTTGGTGTAAAGAGTAACACAAATTTATAAGCCACAACTTACTTATTTATTAATAAAACACTAAAATCCACATCACAACTCTTATCACCTCAAATGCGTTCACACTCAATTTGAATTTACAGACAACTCGCGGCCGCAGACGACCCTTGGTAGCGCGGGTAAACGAGGGGAGTAAACTCGCTCGAAACTTTCGAGTTTCAGTGCCGAATTCGGCTCGAACTCAAAATTTCGAGTACTCGCATATCTCTAATGTTTAGCTATAAAAACTACTACGTCATAGCATTAGTTTGAAAATAAATTTGTGATCACAGGATGCATTATAACATTAACGTTTGTATCCATTTTATAATAGGAAAACTTTTGTGGACACTGTTTCCCGAGATAGTGCCAAAGCTGCACTAGACCTGGACTCAACTGAAGGCAAAGCAGCCACCTCCACCCTTACTGAGAGGCAAGTACCAGTACCCACATCAAAAACTGATTTCATTCAATAACAAAGTTTTGGGACAGTTTGAAGATTACCCCAATCGGCATAACAAATGTTAATTGCTAGTTATATGTGATGATAAAATTCTTATATTTTTCACTACATAAAACACACAAATAAATTAAATATTAACTGTCTTATGGAATAAAATAATTAATTGAAAAAATGGGATTAATTCCCATTTTAAACACTTTCTATTGTTGCTGTGCTTAATTGAATAATACAATTTTTGGGTGTGCAAGTTCTCGAATAATCAAATTTTTTGGTTGAGTTTATTAATTCTCGACTTTATTTGAAGTTTTGAAAAATACTAGAACGTCGACCGAGTTTCTCCCGGTGAAGATCGCTGAAGATTGTGAGCTGCTAGATCAAGTAGTACAGTCATAAAAGACGACTGGATCACTGCCGAAAATTGGTACCGGAATGTATTATATTGTCTGATAGGACGATTAATCACATCATTTGGACCATAAGTGACATTGCGGTATTTGCTAAATTGCAACCGACCGCTTTTTATTGGCTGAAAATGATGGTTAAACCACACTTTTTATTGGTCAAAAATATAAACTAGTTTAACTGTGCTGACAAAAAAAATATTAATTGCTAAACATAATGTTGGATTAAAACCATAATTGAACTATGATATTCTATCTGGAGTTGTTTCCAAACCCCCATTATACTATTTAAAAGTGCTGTCTAAATTTTGGGGAAAACGAGATGGAGGGTAATTTGGCTCGTAATGTATTTAGCAGGAAATTGAATGTACATAAGCAGTTACAATAATGTTTATTACAAAATATAGGCTACATAGTCTCTATGAACTCTTAGCTACAAAATATATTTTTAATTTTTCTGAAATAATGGATGTATTGTAGAATCGAATATGTATTTTATATGGTAAACTTGTTTTCAGGGTGCGATCAGTTTTAAAGACGGTCCAGGGTTGTGGTGATTATGACCGTTTGGCTCAGGGCGTGTTTGAGAACTACCTGAATATGAAGATTAAAGACTCGACCATGGTTTCGGTGAGTTATTCTGTATGATATGCACACGTAAATATATAATTCAGCCAAGGTCCTTGTTGTGTTGATTCTTGAGGGAAATCATGAAAACATAAACACCAAAGGCCAATTTTCGGTTTAAATTCTCTTGGTTCTGCCTGAAAATAGTGATTGGTTAGAACAGAATTTGCCAAAAACTGTAATCACGTAGGAAACATCATATGAGAAGAATAGCCAGACTCTGACCCAAAATTGTCAGAAACTACTGTTATCACTAAATTTATAAATTATATTTATAATTTAATTCTTTAGACTATCCTCTTTTTTAAGTTAACAAATAATATTAGTATCAGTATTAACGTTGTAGCAGGTTAATTAACTGCTCAATATAACTAAATAGCAGTTCTTTAATTTTTGGTCAGAATTGGATCGGAATATTTATTGATTTCCCAATTATCTATATATTTAAAAAAATGCCTGATTTTTATTCACTCACTGCTAATCCTTAATGTTAATACTTAACCGATTTTGATGATTTTTTAAAATGTAAAAGATAATTTCAAGTTCTAAGTCACTGTGAAGCTAAATATTTGATTTACACTTTATTTTGGTTACATTCCAAGTTTTCAAACTGCATCAGTATATTTTTTCTTAGTTAAAAAAACAGCTGTTATAAGTAGAGATGAGTCAATTCAAATTTTTGTCGATTCTGATTCCATTGATTCCCAATAACAGTTGAAATGGCAAAGAAATGTTTTAAAAGATTTAAAGACAATAAATTAGTCAGCAATTGATTTGTATTTAATAAATTGAGACAATCAGTTGGTTAGTGATTATTTTCATTAATAAAATAAAATAAACTTAAAAAATAAATAATAAAAAAAATAAGTTGAATTGCATGTTTATTTGTCATATAATTGTTTAAGTTACACAAATCTCCTAAGATATGGTTTTAAATTGGTTGGTTGTGTTATAAAACACTTTGGATGTTAACTATTCGTGACCGATAAAAATACATTTGTAATGCATTAAATAATAATTTGTAATGTGTTCAATTTAGGGTTTTAAATTTTTTATATAAATTTGAAAAGCAAAATTTGTTTTTAAAATAATTAATTTTTAATGATTGTAGATCAACGTTTTAAATATTCTGTAATGTTAAATTTACTTTAAATAAATTGAATAACAATCAATTTTAGGATGTCTAGCAGTTGAAAAAGTTGGGAAAGTGGGGAATTTGAATAGAAATAAATAAAATATTGAGAAAGAAGGAAATCAACATAGAAAAGTTTGAATGGTCTGGAAAAATAATAAAACTGATAAACAGTGATTATTTTATCCGTATCCCTTGAACGAAACATTTCACAACTTTGATTGACATTTTATTTAATTTGTAGTAATAGACAACAAAATTAACCATAATTTGTCTTTGTACGACAATTAGTTTCAGTTTTAGCATTTAGTACTAGCAACTCTTATCTCTTGAATAAATTACCGAGACCCTCAACCGGATGCCAAACAATAGACCAGCCATTAAGAATGGGACAAAAAATATAGGTTTGCATGGCAACTAGAAGGGGTGTGCGAGTACTCGAAACGTCGAGTTTTCGGCCGAATATTTTAATACTTGAACTCGACTCGAATCGAAGTTTTGAAAAATAGTCGAAAGTTCGAGCGAGTATTTCACGCCGATTTCCGGACGAACGCTAACGATTGCGACCGGCCAAAACACGTCGTAACGACCGCAAAAAGCGATCGCGTCACGTGAAATCAGCCGTAACTAACGATTTCGTCATCTAATATTGATTACAGGAGATGTATGGACCAGGTGATATTAGCCAAATGACAACCAGACCGTGTTTTATCGGCCGGAAACGAATGTCAAGCCGTGTTTATTTACTCTTGCATCATCTCAATACCTAATCCTGTTTGATTGTACTGGCTAAAACTTTGTATTGCTACTCAAGTATTAGTTAGAAACCATGTTTAGATTATCAAATCTATGGTGGTATTCAAATCCCATTACTCTATTTTAAACTACCAACTGATGGCAGATACTCGCTTGAAAATACTCAAAATTCAAAAATAATTGACACTGCTTGACTCGACTCGATTAAAAAAAAAACACTACTCGCACACCCCTAATGGCGACTAACTCGCCACTGCTTCGTTATCTGTTTTTTTTTTTCATTCACGTACATCCTAAAATAGAACTCCTGTCAATTCTCCTTTCGTGTTAGTTGAGAGTATTTTTGAGACTAGAAAGGAAAAGGAAGTGATTAGTTGTCGGGAGGAGTCTTTTTCAACCACTTATTTTGATAAACGTTGTTTTGCTTATCTCTGTTTGTTTTTCCACGCTAAGTTGTTTTTGTTGGTACTGATGACGGCCTAGAATCGGAATTGACTTTGGGCCATCAATTCTCGATTCCGATTCTAAGCCTGAGAATCGGTGGAATCAAGAACCGACAATTGGAACCGACTCATCCCTAGTTATTAGGATTATATCTGAAAAATAGTGCGGGGGAGCAGCTCGTTTGTATTTAAATATTAATGAATCTTTTACTTTGGTTTTTATAGTGAATGATCCTACTTCAAATAGTCAATACTATTGGCGGGGCTGAGTGGCATTGTATACATGTTGTTTGGTTGGATTTGTTTACTTTCTTCATTGTCATTTTTAGATAAGCAGAGAAATTGTATAATTAATTCAAATTAGTTTTTCTTTGATTCTTTTCAAAACTGTCTTTAATCCGTTGAGCCCCGATCATGTAAATGGAGTGGTTCAATCTGTGTCGTTTTGTTATTTATTTTAACACTTTGGATGCCTGAATGCCTGAATTATAAAAAAGGTATGCTTCCAGTGGACACACACCCCATTAAGGATAGGTAAGAAGTAGCAAAACACCTGATCAGGTGCGCTACTCACAAATAAACCACCCATCCTATCAGCTTGGAATCGTGAAAACCACCATTCCCTTAAGGTCCGTCACACCCGTCAACTTTCCAAAGTGAACTTTCCAAGAGTTGCGCACAAAAACCACTGACTTAGACGAGGTTCAATCAATCAATCAAAAATTCTTTATTTATAAATCATGTACATCAGTACAAAAAAATAGTGTCAATGGATAGTTATGACAATAAAAATGCCATATCTTTATACCTGAAGGATAAATCTAAACTATTACAGCTATTTACTAAAAGAGGCAAAAATTTAAATAAAAACAACAAATGGTTTTGAGCTAAATTAAAATTATATCCAGTAAACCTAGATATCTACATTATATGAATTCCTCCAGTGAATAAGGTGATTTTTCAATTAGACATTTTTTTAGTTTTGTTTTGAATGACTGAACGATTGCTTATACCCTTATTGCTTATACCATGTGTTAAATTCAAAAACGATAAAAGGGGGCTCACAGGGTTAGTTCATAAATTTTACATGAATAAACTATGTTAAAAACACATTGTATCAAATTTATTTTATAAAACTTAAAATTTCAAAATATTCAAACCTATTCATCTGTTGTGTTGTTCTCAGGTGTCCAGTGGCCTTGCTTGGTTTTGCTCGTTTGACCTGATGTCCACCAAGATCCATGTGACTCAGAACTACGTGCTCTACCCGTACCTAGCATACCCGTTCGTCAGCTGGCACCTTCTGTTCGCGAACCTCGGCTGGCCGAAGCTCACCTACCCCAGCACAGGCTACGAGGTGAGGACAAACTGTGAGGAGCACTGTGCCCAATACTTTGACTTTTTTACTGACCCTGACACCTATTAAAGATATCATTTTACGAGTAAAATACTCATGTAAAATGCCTTACGATGTCAAACATTGTTTATTAGTGAGACTAGTTTGGAGCTAACTACAGCCCATCCTCAGCCGCTTCTCTTCAAAAAATAAAGCCCATCTTGTGATGTTTGATACAAAAGTACATAACATACTTAGACAAACATGCCACTCAGTTTGGAAAAGATTTAATGCTAAATAAAAAGGATGATTTCAGTGACAAAATCACATACAGATTATTTAAAGCAATCGCCGATAATACAGGTTCAAAAGTAAACTTACCAGCTGATAATGGAAACGCTAGGCAGAGTAAGACCGTGCCAGTACAATGAATTTTCAATGTTTTTATCAGTATTTGTGACAATTTGTCTATTATGTGATGTACTTTAGTTCGACAAACATCGCAAGATGGGCTTTATTTTACAGGGTTGCCACCGACCGGGAAAACCTGGAAAACAGGGAATTATGTGTGAACTTTGGTGACCGGGAAAAAATGCATGAATTATGCGGGAATTTTTGGTCGAACCGGGAATTTCAGGTCGCGATCGTTGGAGATTGCGTAACGCGTCTTACATAGTAACTGCCCATTTTGTAACCATTAATTTTAAAGCTCATTATTTTGTCTGAAGTTAATTTGTTTTCTGTTAGTATAATAACATCAGGTTTTAGTTCATCTATTGTAATTGAAAGAGCATCAATTCTGCTTGTCATGCATTGAATATTTTGATGGAATATCGATAGTTCCATGACATGGTGTACCGTATTTTCTTAATATGCCCACTTTTTGCTTACTTTACATATGTCTTATATATTTTTGTGTAGTCTAAAAAACTATTTTTTGGTGTGTCAAGCGTTTTAGTTTGTGAATGTATGGTGTTACGTTCTCTGCGACTTGTCTGTTAGTTGGTATCCTGTGTCCCTGGGGCCAAGTGATTGTGAGGTATCAGTCGCTTTGTTGGCGTTGTTATCTCTGTGGTCGACTGTGAACTATTTAAATTTTCACTGAACTCACTTAACAGACTGCTCTGCTTTTTTATTTCACTTTCACTAACTAGATGGTTTCGCCTCACTAACTCGCTGAGCTGAAGTTGGTCATGGGTGACTCCTGGTGAGACAGTGCAACTTGTTACCGGTGTAGAACAGCCTCTCCATTGTGAAGATGTCAGAAAGGAAAGAGATGGTGATTCTGCAAAAGTTCTGTTGTTTTTATTACATTCTGGTGTAGTATCTAATGTAGATGCGACTAGCAATTTCAATGTTCAGGAGGTTTTTCATAGTGTTTATAAATTGTTGAACATAACTTCTACCCTCCTATCAATTCAAATATAGAGAGAAAAATCAAGTTCATTACTATATATAATAATCCCTCCCCCCCTTCCCAGCGTATACCTATTTTTTTAAGTATAAAAAAAAAATATTTAAGTTATGAGATATAACTTAAATAATAAAATAATAATATATTTCGTAAAAAGTTATAACTTTTTGTTAAAATAGCAATTTAATTTGTATTGTAAATCGTTATAGGTGTCGCAAATACATAAAAAATGCCACGCAAGTTTTCCTGGAATTTTGAGATTTTGATCTGGAAAACTTGGAATTATGCATGAATTTTGAATTGCAACTTTGGTGGCAACCCTGTTTTAACATGTAGAGGAGTGGCTAAGGATGAGCTGTGGTTAGCTCGAAAATAGTCTCGCTATGAAATAATTTGACATCGTAAGGCATTTTAGGTAAGTATTTTACTCATAAAATAATATGTTCCCAATAGATGCAATTGGAGCAGTGAACACCGAACGGTGGCAGGGCCAAGAGTCTGTCTTAATTCACACCGTTTGTTTTATTTCTCTCACACCAATTTCCCAGAAAGGTAAAATGGAGATGGTTGGGGTGAATTAGGGTTTCAAAGGATTAACAATAAATATAAAATTATCAAATACTATCTGTTACCTGTCGCTTCGCTCGCATCATTACATAGCGTTAATAAGATATATAATATTGATTAAATGTCGCATCGTATTCCAAGTCAGTTTTTCCAAAGACGCCCCATTTATTTCTGGTAAACAATTGCCGCCGTTGGGCAGCACTTATAGCACTAGCTCGTCTGCGAGCTTCAGCTTCTTCAACAGTTTCTGTAGATCACTGCTCTGCCAGTTCAGTTGCTCTCAAACTGGCCTGCTGCTGAGCTTGCTCTTCTGCTGTGTGTGCTGCCTGCCGTAGAGCTTGTTGAAGCATTCTAATTTTCATTTGTGCTGAATGAAGTTGCCTCACTTTTATCCACTTATTAAATTAGGCTTTTTCTGAACTTTGAGGTAAATTTGATGTATGTTTCCCCAGCATTAATATAATGCATGTAGGCCTACCTTCAAGGTTAAATATGCAACAAAAGTGTAAACCAAAATCTAAACAAATAAATAAACTCAAAATCTTGTAAATCTCAAATACAGAACGCCTGTTTTTTAATTAACATTTTATCCAGTGCCCATAAGATTAACATGGGAAGTTTAGTGGCCACTGGAGTAAAGCCCTAAAGGAATTTTAAAACGTGAACAGGCCTATATGTTACTTTAGGATATTAGCTATCTTCCTACCAAATATCAGCTCAATCGGTTCAGTAGTTGGAACGTGATTAAGCCCCAAACAAACAAATCAACAAACTCACAAACTTTCAATTTTATAATATTAGTATGATTTTTGCATATACAACAATTAACTAACACCAAAACCAAATTCTCACAAAACAAACTCCATAACAAGTAAGTCGTACTGTATCGGCTTCGATACCTTGTACCAACTTTAGTAAAACTCGTACATGTCAGTGTGTTCTGTTCCACTGAACTCTTATGTTGAATGAAGATAGTTTGTAGAGTAAGTATAAGAGAGAGACATTTTTGGCAGATTTTTTAAAATTAATTAATTTCTTTATTTAATTTTTGTAGGTTTATTTATTATTTATAAGAAAAGGCTTGAATAGAAAAATCTGACAAATAAAAACTTATTAAATCTTCAATCAACTTGGCTCGGGTCAGGAAATAAATACTCCTTGACCACTAACACTGACAAGATCTTCGACTAGAAATTGATAAATAAAATGTCTGAGGTCTTCACTTTTCAGATTTCAACATCTCTAATAACACCATTGACTTTAAACACCACAATCTAAACGCAAATGTTTAGTTAGACCTCCCGATATAATAGGAAGATCCGAGCGTAATAGACGTATAAAAAGAAGTTTTGTCAGTGGTAAATTGGTCTGATGAAATATTAACTGTAGTAGTTTGTTGTCTCCGTCTCATGACATCAGGTGTCGTGAATATTGCAGCTGTCATTAGCGAGGTGGCTCCATTGCTATTCACCCGGAGTTATGTTAATTTACCCTTTTATAATGAAAGCTCCTCGCCTGTTTAGCAGGTAATGGGAAAGTTCTCGTTTACCGGGTCAAAAGGCGCTCTTCAGATTTTGAACGTTTTCTTTCATGATGCGCTTAACTCACTTCGTTTCAACATACGCATATGTTGAGGATTTTTAAAATAGTTTGACAGAATTTTTTTCCTTATTACTTTTAATGTTAAATTTAGTTTTTTGATGGTTTGGTGTTATTAAATTTCTACCTTGCTTGTTATGATGCTTATTTATCTCAACAAATATATATATATGTATATAAAAAACAAATTTCGAAATACGCTCTTTAAATTTTTATTTTTATTGTCGATTGTTTCCTTTTTAGAGTTTTTACTAGATGCTCTTGTTTTGTTTTATAATAAGTAGTTTTCTTATTTTATCAAAAATGTGGATGTAATTTATTTTAATTTAATATTGAATTTAAAAAATTGCTCATACGTTACCCTTGCTGACGTGTTCGGTGTAGCATGTGTGATTTCCGGCGGTTGCATAGCAAGGAAACAAATGCAATTATCCTGATTAAACATGATTAACTCAGTGAATGTTTAAATTGGGTGTAAGATAAAAATATATTATACCCATTGCAATAGGGTAGACATTAAATATTTTAACATTTGAAATATCTTAAAAACCCAGAATAAAAAAAAATAATAATTGGTACGTGTTCTTTTTATTAAACAGATATTTTAATTTATGACGTCCAATATTTTGAAACCAGTAGATTTTTGAAAATTATTTTTGGTAATCGTCCTAACAAGAATAGCACATGACTAAAGTTTTGTCTTTGCATTTTGATTTAGTAGTAGTACAAAGAAATCCAACTCAAACTCTGCCCGAATAGTGTTTGCTTGGTGCCTCAATTGCCTTAGTGATTTGGCGGACCTTTTTAATTAAAAAAAATTCTCTAATTTAATGAATTAAGCAAACCTATCAAAATGCTTACTCATTTGTTCGAAAGATGAAGGTAAAGTTTAAAATGGTAACTTTTCTAACATGTGTTGTTTCTCCAGATGACCATGCGGCTCCAGATGTGCTCCCAGCTGGTGGATGAGGTGCTCAAGTCCATGATGCTGTCAGTGCGAGCGTACACCTGCACAGAACAGCTGGTCCAGGACACTCTGCCGCTACTGCTGGAGATCGTTGTACCCAACTTGTCTAAAAAGTGTTGTTTCCCCAGATGACTATTCGGCTCCAGAAGTGCTCCCAGCTGATGGATGAGGTGCTCAAGTCCATGATACCGTCAGTGCGAGCGTACACCTGCACAGAACAGCTGGTCCAGGACACTCTGCCGCTACTGCTGGAGATCGTTGTACCCAACTTGTCTAACAAGTGTTGTTTCCCCAGATGACTATGCGGCTTCAGAAGTGCTCCCAGCTGGTGGATGAGGTGCTCAAGTCCATGATGCCGTCAGTGTGAGCGTACACCTGCACAGAACAGCTGGTCCAGGACACTCTGCCGCTACTGCTGGAGATCGTTGTACCCAACTTGTCTAACAAGTGTTGTTTCCCCAGATGACCATGCGGCTTCAGAAGTGCTCCCAGCTGGTGGATGAGGTGCTCAAGTCCATGATGCCGTCAGTGTGAGCGTACACCTGCACAGAACAGCTGGTCCAGGACACTCTGCCGCTACTGCTGGAGATCGTTGTACCCAACTTGTCTAACAAGTGTTGTTTCCCCAGATGACTATTCGGCTCCAGAAGTGCTCCCAGCTGATGGATGAGGTGCTCAAGTCCATGATACCGTCAGTGCGAGCGTACACCTGCACAGAACAGCTGGTCCAGGACACTCTGCCGCTACTGCTGGAGATCGTTGTACCCAACTTGTCTAACAAGTGTTGTTTCCCCAGATGACCATGCGGCTCCAGAAGTGCTCCCTGCTGGTGGATGAGGTGCTCAAGTCCATGATGCCGTCAGTGCGAGCGTACACCTGCAGAGAACAGCTGGTCCAGGACACTCTGCCGCTACTGCTGGAGATCGTTGTACCCAACTTGCGGCCTGTAAGTTATTTTTATGGTGCCTCTTTTGTATATTTTAATCCTTTGAAAATTCTCACCTGTATAAAACTGTCATTTAAGGAATTTTTGCGGACATTTTCCATCACTTATTAGTAAAAATATAGTTTCACGACGTTTCGGAATCTGGAAACTGATCCTGTCTTCAGGTGGAAAGAATACCTATAACATAACAAAATTAGTGGCACTAGCCAGGCAAGCTGGAAAAAAACTGAAAAGCTAAAACAGAGAACTGTAAAAGTAGTCAAAACAAAATAAAACTACAAATTCCCCCGTCGCAGCAAACCTGCATACTCAGCGAATTTCCAATGAATATATATGTCTTAATAACACATTAAACCACTTACCAGGATTCGTAAGACATATGTTCACAAATAAGCGAAATTTAAAATATGAATTATTCTCCATAAGAAAAACATTGAGGATGAGTACACAGGAAAATATCAATAGAACTCATCTACATGAAGTCACATACCAAGTTTCATTCACATACATTCATAAATAAGGGATATATAACATTTTAATTACTCTCCATAAGAATCTCTGTAAGAATAACATAGCGACCGAGTACCTAGGTTTGCTGCTACGGGAACCATTGGCGAACAATTGGTTTTTTGTGCAAACAACAATAAAGCACAACCAGATGAAGCCATATACCAAGTTTCGTCAGATTATGTTCATAAATAAGCGAGATGTACAATTTTTCTTTTTCTCCATAAGAATATCATTAGACAACGTACTGTGTTTAGCACTTTCAATATCTCAGTAACCAATTGACGTAGAGCAATGGTCAAAATACCAAATTATTTGTTTTTTAAGCTGAATTCAATGGTGAAAATTAAAATTTGATTTAAAAAACTTACATGTGAAAACCCAAAAAAAATTTGGGGTACAAAACCCCCCTTTGGATGGTGCGATTCGTCTGTTTTTTGAACTCGTTAAAATAAATGGTACTTTACACATTTGTGCCAAATTTCATTAAAATAGGACTTTTTTTACGAGAGTTATCGTGCTTACGGACACACATATATATATACATATATACAAATTTGAACGTATGGTGTTTTTGGCATCTGGGGACCTCAAAATGAAAAGTTATCATGGTCTTGGGCTTAAGTCTTACCATGCCACCTACTGTAATAGCTTCTTTCCTATAGGGGAAATTCGTTAAAAACACACGTCAACACAAAAAATCAAACCCATAAACGAGACAACACTAGTACACAAGTGTACACGGTGGATGCTCAGCTGTATAAAACTGATGGCAGTGGCTGTTGCCATCAAGACGAATTAAAACTATTGGAAAATCACTTGTACACAATCTAGCGAAGCCAGAAACTACGAGTAGTTGAAGGACACTTACTCAATAGGATTTGTTACTTAGACTAATGTGTCAGTTTTTTGTTTTTTTATAACTAGATTTACTAGAAATTGAACCCCTTATTGTAAGACTTGATGCTTCAGGCTTGCTTGCGGGTATATTGCTTGCTTCCATATTATATTGTGTTTGGGCTATTCTAGTTTATTTGTCTATTTATTCAGTTACATAACACCATTTATTACATGACAGGTAATACATTCGTTCAGTGGAGGCTCCAGTTGTAAAGAAAACACACTTTTAGACCCCCATAAGAACAATGTTGATTTTAAATTCTTGTCCCTCACAAATGGGTTGGCAAAGGTAATGTTTTATGGTTCGTAAACAAGGCTAATACCGCCGTCGCAGCAAACCTGCGTACTCAGCGAATTTCCATTGAATATATGTCTTGATAACACATCAAGCCACTTACCAGGACTCATAATAAATGTGTTAACAAATAAGCGATATTTAAAATGACACACATAATCATATTTAAAGTAAGTAATCATATTTTAAGTAATCATATTTTAATTGACAAAGTTTATTATTCAGTTGAGAATTTTTTGAAGACAGCAGCTGGGAGAGTTTGTTGTAGTGTTTTATATTGTTAACATTTTAGTTAGTTAAGATTACATGTATAGTTTTATTTTGATATATTTAACAATGACACTGTCACCTGTTATATTTCTGTATTGATCAGAAAATTTGATAACGTTTGTTGTGACAATAAAGATGACATGACATGACATAAAATATTAATTATTCTCCATAAGAATAACATTGGGGATGAGTACTTAGGTTTGCTGCAACAAGGAACACAAAATAATGGGTTTTATGCAAGTATCAATAGAACTCATTTAAGTGAAGTCACATACCAAGTTGCTTTAATATAAATTCAGTACTGTGTTTAGCACTTTCAATATCTCAGTAACCAATTGACATAGAGCAATGATCAAAATACCAAATTGTTTATTTTTTAAGCTGAATTCAATGGTATGAATTAAAATTTGATTTACTTAAAAACTACATGTGAAAACCCGAAAAAAAAAACATTTTTGGGGTACAAAAACCCCCTTTTGGATGGTGCGATTCGTCTGGTTTTCGAACTCATTCAAATAAATTGTACTTTACAAAGTTGTACCAAATTTCATTAAGGTCGGACCTTTTTTACGAGAGTTATCGTGCTTACAACACACAGACACACACACACACACACACACACACACACACACACACACACACACACACACACACACACACACACACACACACACACACAAATCTCACTATCTATTCGGCTGCCATAAGAATTTAGGTTAAGTAGCTGCCATCTTAAAGGTTGGAGTATGTTTAATTTTTAACGTGTATTCTTACTCAAAATTACGTTATTAAATTAACTATTAACTTATTTTCATTATTTGTTTATAACTATGTGTATTAAAATACATGTAATTTGACTGCCCTAAGTTTACATTTGATTCGGCGCTCCATGTATGTCTAGCAGTTAAATGACTGCCAGCAATAATATTTCATAAATATTTCGCATTATTTAGCTGCCACCACTGTTACCAATTCGTCTTGACGATCTTCATTGAAACGTTACGAGGATAGTGGTCAAAATTAGCTCTCTTCTCGCTGATTTTTAAATCTCCAAACTGTTAGCTTTGTCCAAAGCTCTGGAATGTCAGCACAAGGACGTTTGTCTTTATCGAAGTACTGTAGTTAGGTACTGGCACATTTCATTGAATCATGAACAGTCACAGGTTCAATGAAAATATAAAAAACATTTGATTTGTAATTTTATATTGACTTGTTTAAAATTTTTGAATTCTATACATCATAACAAGACAGTGAGTTGCAGTAGTGGCTTGTTTACGTCAAACTCCGATAACTATAACTGCACCCCCCCGCACGCACGGTCGGTAAGCAACGAGTTGGACTATCCATGGTCGGATTAGTGTAGTTCTACTATAATTACATTATTTACTTATAAAACCAATCTAGGTATAACAAATGTATAAAGGGGTTAGGATGAAAAACTTGCTATAAACACGAATTTCGGTTTTATGACCCAATTTTTCGGGTAACATGTTGCACGAATTCGTAAAATTTTTGGATAACATGTTACATATAACTTGTTTATTAAACATGTTACTCAGTGTAAACGCAGCTTAACGACAATGGCGCAAACAGTGACGGCGTCTGATTTATTTGAGACTCTAAGTAGGCTCAAAATAAACTTCAAAACTCTATCATTAAGTCATAAATATCGCTTTCAAGTTCTTATTAACTGACTCATATTATTGATCATAAAAGCTTACCGGAAATAGTCAAAGGTGTGGATCGCAGCGCCTTCGCTTACTCAGGGGTGCCCACAGAGGGGATGATAGCGCGGATCGTGCTATTCAATTTTATTTTGGGGGGACTTTTCATCTTTAGCGGGAGAGTTCTTAAAATACATTTTTTGAATTAGAAAGTTTGGGTTTTGTACCAAAGGTGACACGACTTTTATTTGGAAAATGAAACAGTATTTAGAGTTTATTTTATTTGAATCCAAGTTTGATCTTGGTTAGGTCTTACTTTGTTCAACATTGTCGTGCATCATCGCGTAGTAATACTCATTTTGCAGGCGGCTCTCTGAATTGTTTCATGCATGACAACTGCAGTTTTATTGCATTTCCCTAAGTTTTACAGGACTTCCCTCTATAATTATTGTGTTTAGTAGCTACTCACATTTTATTTTTCTATATAAGGCTACTTAAAATTTACTTTTCAGTTTTAAATCTAACTAACGCATTGCAATCAGATAAGGTTATGTATAAAATAGTTCCTGGAATCAGAGGCCTAACCGGGGGGAATATATATTTCTCCCCGCAGACAGTAAAAAGAGATTGGGATGTAAAATTAATGCATATTACATTGTGTGACATAAAAAGCCAAAAAATGTAGGCCTCCCTCTCTCATAACTTTAGCACAAATATTTATAGCCAGATAAGGTACTCAGCTGAAGTTTAAATTCTGATATTTAATTTAATACATAATTCTATTCAGTTATGAGAGTATTGGTCAGCTTTCACTCTCAACTTCTAAATTGAGAATAAAGATTTGCTTGTGTAGCCAGGTAGTAGAGTGGTTACACAAGCCCACCACCAATTGTTTTTTTGGTATTGCAACAAGTAAGCATTTCACATTGGCCTTTTCACACCGGCGTAACGTTACGTTATGTAACAGGACGTGACAGACTTTTTAAAAGATCGTTCGCCGTTGTTTCAAATGGGGCAATTCACACCGCCGAAAAAACGTACTGCGGAGTCGGCGAACTAAACCAACTAATCGCAAGGGATCGCTCGGGAAGCGATCTTTTAGAAACGTATGCGGTGTCGGTAGCCTCGCGCATGCGCTCTGAGCCACTTGTCCTCCTGCCTCATGTGCTCCGGAGCTGCTGAAGGGTTTTGACATATACTGTTTCTATTATTGTTTGTTTGTTTGATTATTATAAAAATGGATCAGTTTATTGATGAGGTACGTGCCCGACTACTGTTGTAGGATAGTCATTTGGAGAGTTGTAGGGACACCAATTTCAAGTATTTGCCTGGGAAGAAATTAATGGTGTACTCGGAAAAGACAGTCAGTTTATATTTCATTATTGTTTTCCTTAACTACTTTGTTGATTAGAAAAAAAATTCTTTACATTTTCTGGTATATGATATTTAAATATTAAGAATATAGCACTTTTTAAAGTAGGCCTATATAATTTAATTTAAATGAATTAAAGGGATAAATATTCTTATACGAGGTCAAATTTGTTTGGTGTACTAATTTTCTAGCAGTCATATTTATATATCCGCTGTCTTTGATAATGTTGACTAACTTTGGCCAAAAATAAAATTAAAATAGCCTTATCGATGAGACTTTACCTGTAGCTTAGTATACTGCAGGCAAATTTATTTGTTTTGAAAACGACTGTAACAGATTTTTAAGCCTACATTTAGCAAAACTTTTTTAATACAGTCAACGCAATGTATTCTTGAAAACGAAAATACCACGGTTTAAAAGACATCCTACCACCTTAAAGGTTTGTTTGTATCAGTGACTAACGAACTAATAAATTTAATACTAGTATTTAAATTAATCCTACTTAATAATCACTCTGAATAAACCGTTTCAAAATAGATTTGGTTTAAGTACTTTCAAAATTAGACAATAACAATCACGAGCTTCATAACAAGCCATTAAACAAGTCTTTAGCTCTTTTGAGTGCTGAGAAAACATCACTTTATGAAATGGATACCAGCTTTCATAAAATGAAGATTAAAAATCCAAAATTATATAAATAAACTAAAAACATGTCTATCTATGACATATCAAAATTTTAAATCAAATAGTTGACCCGTTTCGGAAATATGAATTTTTTAAGTCCGTAGTTCCTAGAAAAATGGCAAAAATCGTTTACTTATTATATTCTACCCGCAATAAAAATTAGTAGCAATTAAAATTTGAAATATTTTTGACACCAAAACACAAAAAATAATACAAGGAAAATGTTTATGTAACCGCCGTTATTGTAGCTTAGTCGGTTAATCTTTGGTGGCAAATCAAACTCGAGTATCCATAATTTTGAATCCGACAGTAGTCGGGGGAGAAAACTGGAAAACTCAGATCAGTAGCTCATGGACGTCGCTTGCGGTGTGAATTGGCCACGTGTTACGTTACGTTACCGGACGTTATGTGACAGATCTCGGTGTGAAAAGGCCTTTAGTGGGGGCTCTAAACCAGACATCGAACAAGACTTCGGACTAGACATCGGACCGAGCGCTCTCAAGGCGGTTTTTTGAGGAAAGATCGGTCCAATGTCTTGTTCGGGGTCTGGTTCGGGGTTTGGTAGTGTGTGGTACCTCATCCATACGCTGCTCCGAGCGCCATCACGAGCTCCGCCGCTAGCGATACGACGCCGGTGAGGGTTGCGGTCTTGACTGTTGTCATTTTAGTTTCCAGTTCACTAGTTTATGTAAGGTAGTCTGCACGATAGAGTGGTCTGAGGAAAACACTTTGATGTTTATTTACGAGTACAACAATCGGGCAGTTTTGTAAGACTTGTCCCATCCTTCACTACCACAAAGTGAAGAGGAATGACGCTTGGAGAGAAGTGGGTGAAATCGTGGGGAGGTGGGTGAAATGGGTGAAGTGGGTGAAATCTACACACAAGTACACTGCCGACTTGCACAACGGCAACTAAAATCATCCTCACCGCTTTTACCCCACTCGGTGGTTTTGGCGCTCAATCTGTCCGTCCGATGTCTTGTTCGGGAAGAAGTTCGGAGAGAATTTAGCTACCTTCATGCCCTGCTCCCTGCTCCCTGCTCGATCCGATGTCTTGTTCGGGCTAAAGTCTGGTAGTGGGTGGCCGCCTTGGTTACGGTTTGGGTATAAACTATTTCAGTTTTCTTTGGCCGATAAACTACGTTCAGGCCTACTTTTCGTTTTCGGTTTAAAAATTACGGCGACCATGAATTGCGGTAAAATTGCTTTTTGTTATCCGAAAAAAAAAACCGATCAAATTGCTGATTTTGGTCCATGAATTCAAGACAGTCGTCTTTTTAGGCCGATAATACACATTTTGGTCAATAAACGTGTTCGGCTATTCTTTACGGCCGATCAAATTATTTTTGATATGGAATTTTTATCAAATTTCCGGGGAGGACTCCCGGACCCCCCACCCCTGAGGGGTATTCTATTCACCCCCCCCAAAAAAAAACCTGGGCATTGCCCCCCACCCAATGTGACTCCCTGGATCCGCCCCTGATCGTGCCTGAATTTTACGTTGTAACATTAAGTAACAAATTCTTCTTTAGCTTCTTCAACAGGAAAAATTCTTCTTCAACAAATGGATACTAAATTCCAACAAAGCAGTAAAAAATACATATAATAAAGGTTAGGATGTTGGTGATTGGAGTAATATATCCCACAATTATATATTTATAGAAAAATTGTTATGGAATAGTTCCAGGACTCCCTGTACATTTATTTAATACAGTATATTTTAAGAAATTAATAAGATTTTTAAATTCAAAAACCCTTTTATATTTATAATTAATGGTTATATAATAAATAATGTTATTTTTTTTAATAAAGTAAAGCTAAAATAATTGGAACCTCTATAATTAAAATTCAATTTTTTGGATAGTTTAAATTGTATTACCGCGGTCCCTTGAGATTCGAACGATCCGAGTTCCACTGTATTTAAATGTGCTCACAACTATGTCAAACATGTTTGATGATAAAATCTGTATATAAATTTCTGTATAAAATGAATCTGTATATAAGTGATATAAATCTTTATTTTGATGCTACAATAAATGTCCTCATCAAAACTATAAAGTGAACGCTCAAAATAAAAATATATTTAAGATTAGTTGTCTGCGACAATGAAAGGCACATCAGTGGAAAACAGTGGCGGATCCAGCCAGGGGGCGCGGGGGGCGCGCGCCCCCCCCTTGGACTCAGAATGTGTGTAATTAATGGGTAATAGCATTGACTATATATCTATACTAGACTGAAAAGCTTATGGACCCGTCTGATAACAATAGAGGCGAGATTCTCCAAGTAGTTCTGACAGTACTGGATAGAAATCACCACCATCGCACGCAATGGTGGACGTAACTCTACAGGTATATAGTCAATGGTAATAGTGTAACGCTGTCTGCCGCTGTACTAGTTTTTGTGTTTAATATTTGCAAACACATTACTTGCACCAACACGTCGATCCTACCTACTGGGCGATGCTCTACAAAACGGAGCTTCCCCTATAACGGGTCGCTACGAATAGTTTTAACAGTACAATGATCATGGAATGTGTAGGCCAAGATGGTGAACCCCGTTGGTAGGACGGTAATGAAGCAAGTTGCTATATAACGATACGTCCTTTATGTGTGTTAAGTAACTTACTGCATCCAAACATTTGTAAGATAAACAGAGTTGCCGGTCGATACATAAAATTAGGGATTCACTGAGCTCCTTAAATCCGACAAACACAACTTACTATCTATAAGATAAAGGCACCGGCCAGGGCTGAGCATCTCCTAGGGTAACGCACCACTGCACCGGCCTAGGGGCTTGGGCCGAGCATCCCTAAGGTCACGCACCACAGCACCGGCCTATTGCCCTTGGCTGCCCTAGGAGCACACAGCGCAGCACTGGCCTAGGGGCTAGGGCCGAGTATCCCTTAGGTAACGCACCACAGCACCGGCCTATTGCCTTTGGCCGCCCTAGGGGAACACACCGCAGCACCGGCCTATTGCCTTTGGCCGCTCTAGGGGAACACACCGCAGCACCGGCCTATAGCCTTTGGCCGCCCTAGGGGAACACACCGCAGCACCGGCCTAGGGGCTTGGGCCGAGTATCCCTTAGGTAACGCACCCCAGCACCGGCCTAGGGGCTTGGGCCGAGTATCCCTTAGGTAACGCACCACAGCACCGGACTTTGGTTGCCCTAGTGGCACACACCGCAGTACCAACCCTGCAGTCTTCCTCAATCTTCTTCTTTTCTGAAACCTTTGCGTTCTACCTTGGCCATTTTGTGCGCGTTGGTTTAGCCTTTAGTAGTGCGTGTAAGTAAATAAAGCGAAGTGACTGCGTACACGTCCAATGTAAGGGCAAATTCACTTCGCTACCGCTTAGGTTAGGTTGGGTTAGGTTACGTTACTTTATGTTACGTTAGGTTAGGATAGGTTAGGTTACGTTAGGTTAGGTTAGGAGGTTTTCTGGCTCTCAATTTGTTTTTAAAATCACAGGAAAAGTAACGTACGGTGCATAATTTGGAACAGACGTGAACAGTAGCGGCTCACGTCGGACGTGTACGTAGCCACTGCCTAAATAAAGCGGTATACAATGTTTGTTTTTATAGATATTAGTTGTTAAAATGTGTATATTTAGGTACCTACTGTTTATTGTATCAGCGGAATACATCAATATTATACATTTCATTGCGAAATAAGTGTTACAATGTGGTGTTTTATTTGTTAGCATCATGATTGAATTGAATTTAGTGAGTACTAACAACTGGTGAGAAAAAAAATCCTAAGTGCGCCCCCCCCTCAACAAATTCCTAGATCCGCCCCTGGTGGAAAATAGTAAGCAACCCAACCCTACTCAACCAGTCGAGCCGCAGGCTGAGGCCGTGCGGACCGACGAAGAAGCGAGTAGATAGAAAGATCTTCGTGTTTTCACCTGAGTTTGGTCAAAGACAAAAATATTACATTTTACGATATTTAGTGTTGAAAACTAAATATTGCGGCCGTTTTGAAACGGTTTAAGGTTGAAACCTCAGTTCCCTAACAAAAATAGGATTTTATACTGAACAAAAAAAATATATATATACATATACCATAAAACATATATTATATTTGGGAATAGAATCTTAAAATATGTAGCCAGTGCAACATTTTAGTTATACCACTTATATCTAATTTGTTCCAAGGTTATTATTTATTTCAACTGAACAGTAATCGTTACATTATTGTATTGTTTCAGTAGAAATCACCTAGACTAATACAGTTGTTACAAATTGAAGTAATTTAGTTTAAATGGCATCGTATCTAAAAATGTAATAGCTGAAACTACATTAACGATGAAAATGAAGCCGGTTTTGTCGGAAACTCAACGACTTGAAGCAAATACGATAAACTTATAACGTAGACGTTAACATATTTCAACAGGCCATAATCAAGGAAAACTATCAAACTGCTAGAATTGTTTTAAATCTCGCTATGTGAGCTATAAGGTCATGCAAATGTATGATTTATTCCGAAAGCGTCGAGTGTTCTAACCGACCTCTCGGAGTTATGTCACAGTGAAGCGGGTGGGAAGTATGTAGGCTCGAAAATATCGTTGGCCTGGAGTGAGTACAGGAAATTATGATGGAAGATAAAAATCTTTGAACATCTGGAGTCAGGCCAGATGTGTTTTGGCTTCCACTTGCGCGGCAAAACTGTATAATCGGAATGCACATTCAACTTTAAAGTGTTGCCATTTTCGGGCCGCCTTGTCCACAGCAATTATTTATAGGAACATACTCCTGGTGTATCTTTTAAAAGCAGCAGCGTTCCATGTGGTAGAATGGCGAACTACATTTTGTCATACACCTATCAAAAACACGTTATTTGGCTGCCACTTCAAATGCTCAAAATTGATTCCTACCGGCCGTAGTTGATATAACATGTGATGTGCATTTGGCGGCCGGATACGGCAGTCAATTGCACCGGCCGCCTAATTCAATGTGGTTTTCACCATGAAAGGCAGCCGAATGCCATATGAGATTTATATATATATATATATATATATATATATATATATAATACAAATTTGAACGAATGGTGTTTTTGGCATCTGGGGACCTCGAAACGAAAAGTTATCATGGTCTCGGGCTTAAGTCTTATCATGAGACCTACGGTAATAGCTTCTTCCCTATAGGGGAAATTCGCTAAAACTGAACTCAGTGATAAAAATGTTCAATACAAAGTAATTAATCATAGGTGAAATTCCAAAATATTCTAATTGTGTGAGTTTAAACAAATCTGATCACTAAGATCCCTCTGTATCTTTTGGTCTCTCTTTTAAAATAAAATTATTAGTTCAGGAGGGTAGGGAGTTTGAAATTAACATTGCTCATATAGAGGAGCGTGCAAAAACTTGATGTTTCACTAAAGGAGCCTTCTTAATTTATTCCAGTGGCTCTTGGTAACACGATTAAAAGTTGCGGTCGCATTGATGTTTGCAGGTGAGTCTGACACTGTACAACAGCAAGGAGAAGGCGGAAATGGCGCATGTGATCAGTGTCATGATTGACTACAATCTCACATACACCCAGGAGCGCACACCGGATGGCAGCTTCAACTTCAACTTTGACCCGTAAGTTTATGACTTTGGTACAGTTTATTTTGATACAAGATACAAATCTTTATTATCAGAAAAGATACAATTCAATATACAATTTAGTACATCAGTATCCTCCAATCCGTCATTCTTAAACCTATACAAAATGGAATAATAAAGTTTGAACAATCCACATATTCAAGTTCAACATTTGAAAATTGCAGGCAATCAACAGTAGCCAGTCCACTGAACACCATTTACATTCCAAAAATCCTCTATTGTGTATAGGGGATGGTCTATCAGAAACTTGTATAATTGATTTTTAAATTTTTTTTAAGACAATTCTAATTAAATATATTCAAAAGACGTGTTAATGAATGGTTGCTCAGGTTGGTTATAGACGAGGCCGAGTCTATTATCGCAGCAGATTACAGGCGGCACTAAACTGACCCTTTACTCTGGCCGCCCTTCAGCACTCCCCCCCAGCCACTCGCCCCTCGCCATCATGCATGGACATTTTCAGCTGCTGCCAGCTTTCTCATGCTCACTTCATTCATATTCATTTTCCGTGTTGTTTTTTCCCTATTAATAGACGACATCTCATAGTTTTTATTATATTTTGTTTTTCCTTGATATGTTTAGTACTATTAACTATTTGGACACTATTTGGATACTAATTGGACATAACTCGGAGCCGACGCAAAAGCCTTAGCGCCCATGTCAGCTTATTCCTAAGACCATAAATAAACTTTGTTTATAACAATAAAGGTTATTTTATAATTTCTCAAAGCACAAATTTTTCTTTTATTAATAAAAAAAAAATACTTAAATAGTGTTTAATGTATTTATATTTGTTGTTGTTTATTATAAGTGCTGTATGATTTTGTATTTGTTATTGTTATTTTTTTTCTGGAATAAATTCCTTCATTCATTAATTCATATTCTTTGAGTTTTTTTGGTATCTTATTCTGTAGTTTTGGACCAAAGGTTGGGCTTGCCAATTCTTGTCACCTTTGATTATGCTTTATAATATGAATATCGTCCCAACCTCTTGTGTTATACGAATATACTTTGATTTGTTTGAAAACTGTTATTTACTTTCAAATTTACCAATACTTTATAAATAACAGTGCAAGGAACAGTTAGAATTTGCAGGGTTTCAAATGCTTCTTTACAAGAGTCTCTATAGTCTAGTTCAGCTAAACATCTCACTGCTTTCTTTTGAAGTATCAGCAGTTTGTAATATTGCACTTTGATGTAAATCCCCATATTTCAATGTCATATGTTAAAATTGAGAAAATTGAGATTTTATTAAAATTGAATAAAAAAAGGAATAATAAATTGTTTTCAAAGTATCTAAGGAACATGATGATTTTAGCTTTCTTAAGATGAAAACTGACCTAGCTAGTTTCAGACTGGTAATCAATGTGGTAATTCCAGTTGAGTTTATCATTTACCATGAGCCCCAAGAATTTTATATGAGAAGCAGTATTTATAACCTTTGATCGTCATCCACTGGCAATTTAAGGTCAAAATTTGAATTTCTGTTTGAACTAAAGTTAAGGAGAGCAGATTTACTTGTATTTACAGTTAGAAAATTTTTGTTAAAATATTGAATTATACAATTTGTGGAGGTATTTGTTAAGACTTCTAAATTAATTAATTGTCATCAGTAAAAATTAAAGACATGTCATCTGATTATGTAATAATTTTTCCTGGATCACAGACTCCTACGTCATTTATATATATACTAAAAATAAAAGTGGACTGAACCTTGTGGAACACCCCATTTCATTTCAGCCTTGCTGGAAAAGATTTCTTCACCATCATATTTTATCGCAACAAACTGTGTTCTCTTAAGCATGTAAGATTTCGGTAAATTAAGTGTTGTACCTCTGATTCCATAGCATTCAATTTTAAGTAATTATTTTTCTCTAGGAATGATATCTTGGGGCATAGAAAACCCCCCTCGAGGCCCCTAAATGGTTTTCCTAATCCATATTAATATTTTAAAAACGCTATTTAAAATCTAAACTTAGCTCTCATACAAGTTGAAGTGGGTCTACTTTCAGTGTCGGATCCTTGTGAAGTGGGGCAATTTTAGATTTAAACTGCATTGAGTGAAGAAGGAATTGGCGACTGGATATTAGCGGCCAGCGGAAACAGACGATTCAAGCACATAAATATATGTATGAAAGTGCGCATGGTGGCACAAAACCTAACTTCTGGAATTACATCACAATATGAACTGTAATGTAACTGTATATAAGCTGGGTAATCCCAAAGGCAAACATTTTTTCTTGAATTCAAGCAACTGGATTCGCTTGTAATTTGTATTTGATTTGTTTCTGTATTGTCTGTTTGTTGCAGCAATGTAGAGGAGGTGTGCCGGTTTGAGGCAGGCAAGGGCCGGTCCTTGAGCTACGCCGTGAGGCAACTCGTCTCTCGGGAGATAGAACTGGAGAAGCTACGCAGGGCCGAGGCGAGCCTTTACCGCGACAAACCACCCGAGGGATCACAAACTGCCGCAGCCAGTTCTGCAATGAAGAATTCTCCCAAAGATGTTTCTACTCCCAAAGGTAATTTGTGAAGACTGAGAGTGAAAATGCTGATACGTGTAAACATTGAAACTATGACAACTTGTGTACAGTGGTACTAGATGCTATAGGAAGGCTTAAAAGTAATCAACCACCCTTCTTCACATTTTTGCTATTTTAAGACGCTAGAAATATGTTTGCGGTAACCTTCTCGGATATAAAGAACTATATTAACGACAGTTTTACATTTAAGGTGGGTGGTATAAGCATTCTGAGACGTATCCAGCATATTTTAGTTGAATTTATGTTTTAATTTTGATAAAATGTAGGTAAATAAGACATACTTAGTTTACAGAACTGCTTTAATAAAGCTTGCCAATTATGTTTTTATAAAACAACTTACGTTAAAATGATGTAGGCCTATTGAGAATTTTTATAAGATTTTTTTAACCTTTTTAGGAGTTGGAAAGAAAGCTCTACCAAACCACTTGCAGAGGTTAACACCAAAAGCTGTGAAGAGGCCAGAAGATCTGGTAAGCCTAATATTACTATCAATTACTATAATTTATAAATACCCCGTCGCAGCAAACCTGCGTACTCAGCGAATTTCCAATGCAAATATATGGGTATCACTACTACCCAGAGCCACTTACCAAGTTTCACAAAAATACATTCATTAATAAGTTATATATAGCATTTTATTTATTCTCCATAAGAATAACATTATAAATGAGTACACAGGTTTGCTGCAACAAGGAAGATAAGATATGTGTTTAATTACAATTATCAATATAACTCAACCAGGTGAAGCTACATACCAAGTTTTATTAATTTAGGTTCATAACTAAGGGAGATAAAAAACTTTACTTATTCTCCATATGAATAACATGGGATCCGAGTATGCAGGTTTGCTGCTACAGGGAAAAATCAACAAAAAACTTTTTTTGTGCTATTATCAATATACCACAACTAGTTGAAGCCACATACCAAGTTTCATCAATATATATACATAAATAATCGAAATATAACATTTTATTTATTCTCCATAAGGATAACATTGGACAACGTACTGTGTTTAGCAATTTGAATATCACTGCAACAATTGGACGTAAAACAACAAAACGCCAAAATGATTGTTTTGTAGAGCTAAACTGATTGGTAAAAAGAAATGTGGAGTTTTTAGTGAAATTATCTGAGGAAAATCTAAATACCCCCATCGCAGCAAACCTGCATACTCAGCGAATTTCCAATGAATATGTAGCTTAACACATTAAAAAGCTTAACAGGATTCATAAGAAATGTATTCACAAACAAGCGATATTAAAAATATTAATTATTCTCTATAAGAATAACATTGGGGATGAGTACGCAGGTTTGCTGCAACAAGGCAAAAAATAATGGGTTTTTATGCAAATATCAATAGAACTCATCTTAGTGAAGTCACATACCAAGTTTCATCTATATACATTCATAAATAAGCGATATATAACATTTTAAGTATTTTCCATAAGAATAACATGGGGACCAAGTACCTAGGTTTGCTGCTACAGGAACCATAGGCGAAAAATTGGATTTTTGTGCAAACAACAATAAACCACAACCAGATCAAGCCATATACCAAATTTCACCAGTTTATGTTCATAAATAAGCGAGATATACAATTTTTCTTTTTCTCCATAAGAATAACATTAGACAACGTACTGTGTTTAGCACTTACAATATCTCGGTAACCAATTGACGTAGAGCAATGATCAAAATACCATATTGTTTGTTTTTTTAAGCTAAATTCAATGGTATAAATTAAAATTTGATTTAAATTAAAATTACATGTAAAACCCCCAAAAAACACATTTTTGGGGTACAAAACCCCCCTTCGGATGGTGCGATTCATCTGGTTTTCGAACTCTGGGGACCTTAAAATGAAAAGTTATCATGGTCTTGGGCTTAAGTCTTACCATGAGAACTACGGTAATAGCTTCTTCCCTATAGGGGAAATTCGTTAAAACCGTATTCCCATAAGATTAACATGGGAAATTGTATGGACACATTTTTTTAATTTTCTCCACAACCACTAAACCTAGCTTAATGATTCAAAATACTAAATTGTTTGTTTTTTTAAGCTCTACAAAATGGTTATAACCAAAATCTAGTGTTTTTAAAATTTTAGGGTAAAAAGTTCAAAAAACTGATTTTTGGCAAATTTTAAACCCCCATAAAACCCTCGTCCCATAAACCGATCGATCTGGTTTTCGAACTTAAAGTCATAAATGTTACTTTCCACATTTGTGCCAAATTTCATAAAAATCGGGCGCTTCTTTCAAAAGTTATCGTGGTAACGGACACACACATATATATATATATATATATATATATAAATACATATATATATAAATATATGTAATACATATATATAAATTTGAACGAATAGTGTTTTTGGCATCTGGGGACCTCAAAACAAACAGTCATCATGGTCTCGGGCTTAAGTCTTACCTTGCCACCTACAGTAATAGCTTCTTCCCTATAGGGGAAATTCGCTAAAATGATTAATTATATAAATAGTGAAATCATTTTGAACCAAAATGTCTCCAATACCTTAATACCCCCATCGCAGCAAACCTGCATACTCAGCAAATTTCCACTGAATATATAAATGTCTTAATACTACATAAAGCCACTTACCAAGTTTCATAAAAATATATTCACAAATAAGCGATATATACAATTTTAATTATTCTCCATAAGAATAACATTGGGGCTGAGTATGCAGGTTTGCTGCATCAACGACCACAATAAATGGGGTTTTATGCTGATATCAATATAACTCAACTAGGTGAAGTCAAATACCAGTTTTTATTAATTTATGTTCATAATTAAGGGAGACATAGCATTTAATTATTATCCATAAGAATAACATGGGGCTGAGTACGCAGGTTTGCTGCTACGGGAGGCTTTGGCAAAAAAATGATTTTTTTGAGCAAATATCAATATACCACAACCAGATTAAGCCATATACCAAGTTTCGTCAGTATACGTTTATTAATAAGCGAGATATAGAATTTTTCTTTTCCTCCATAAGAATAACATTAGACAACGTACTGTGTTTAGCACTTTCAATATCTCGGTAACCAACTGACGTAGAGAAGTGATCAAAATACCAAATTGTGTGTTTTTTTAAAGTTAAATCCAATGTTAAAAACTAAAATTTGAATTTTTCAAAAATTATATGTAAAAAATTCAAAAAAACCTATTTTAGGGGTACAAAACCCCCCCAAAATACCCATTCAGATAGAGCGATCTGGCTGGTTTTCGAACTTAAAAGTCATAAATGTTGCTTTACATGTTTATACTAAATTTCATCAAAATCGGATCATTTTTACGAGAGTTATCGTGAACATATATGTGTGTGTGTGTGTGTGTGTGTGTGTGTGTGTGTGTGTGTGTGTGTGTGTGTGTGTGTGTGTGTATATATAGTTTCGAACGAATGGTGTTTTTGGGGTCTGGGGATCTCAAAACGAAAAGTTATCATGGTCCCGGGCCTAGGTCTTACCATGCCGACTACGGTAATAGCTTCTTCCCTATAGGGGAAATTCGCTAAAAATCCCTTATAAGCATAAGAATTGGTGTGTGTGTTGAATTTTACCTCCGAAAAAACATACTAAAAGTCTCGAAAAAAAACTTGTGCTATGGCCGCCATCTTGGAAAATGGCGGCCAATTTTAACTTTTTTTGCCTATAACATTTTTGTTATTGATGATAGAGCAGAGTTTCAAATAAAAGTTGTTTGAAATTAACAAATGCACAATTCTGATCATTATCACTTTTGCTCTTAACCTAACAGTTTTCGAGTTATCAAGGATTTAAAGTTATAAATAAGTAGGGTGAATCAGACCACACTTCCAGCATGTATAAGGAGGGAACGATTTAGTATAAAGACATCCAACACAATTATCTGTACTAAATTGCATATAGGAAATCTATTTAAAATATTCTTATCAAAATCTATATACAGGGTGTTCAAAAACGAAGGTCATGAGTTTGAATCTGGAAATTTTCTTAATGAACCTAAGACAATTATACATAATTTTAGAAGTATCATCAAAACAAACATTTTGGCGGAAACAGAATCCAATTATCTTTATCCGTTTTAAAATGGTGGCTATTTTTATGAAAGTTATTGACATTTACGGAACAAGGCAGCAATTGATTGCATGTAAAATTTAGAAAACAAGTGATTTTTGTGAGTGCTAGATTTCTCTGTGAAAAATGGGGTACAAACCATAGTAGAGGCTCACAAACTCGACTCTTGCTAACTCGACACTCCGGGAAACTCAACACATCCGTTTTGCCATACATATCTAACACACTGGCTCTCGGGTGAACCTTACGCCCTTCCGTTGCTTTGGTCGTTCTTGGAGAATTTGGTATTTCCTCAGTCTGCCTCATTATTTAAAGTACATTAATGTAAAGTTTATATTTGTCTATGTTTCATAACATATACATATATATATATATATATATTCTAACCCAGCTATCTATCAGGCGTCATTTTAAACTACCACCCTGCGGCGTCATGCCTTAATCGGCATGTATATTAATACTTTATTAAAGTATATTACATTTAAGCTCCCTAGTAACACATTGCTAACATCAGATTCTTAAAATTTTAAAAAGTAAGATTTTAACTATTTCCCTAACAACCTGAACTTATTTGAAACAAGTTTCTTTAGTAGTGTCACTCGTATATTTCTATATAGTCTATTACCATTGGGGCGTCATGCTGTTTTTTTCCTTTCTGGAATGCATACCTTATGGCATCATGCGGTGTTGCCAGATTGAAAACTTCGACACAGATGTTTAATTGAGATTGCAAGGCTCTGCTAATGCTTGAGTTTTGGAACTCTGTCAATCACCCGTTTTAACACGGCATTAGGTTTAAAGTAATAAACTAAAATTGAATTACGTCATCATAATTAGAGTCAAGAAGTATAGATAGCCTACACTCAACAAAAGATGATTCAATAAACTTGTATTGTATACTAACAATAACTATGTGTACCCGTCCTTCGTGCGGATTGACGTTAGTGATCGTTAGCAGAGAAATTCTATCTTCTAAATATAACCTTAAAAGAAAAACAAATGACGAAAATAAATCTATTAAAAAAACTTACAATCTGATGGAATGTGGCGCAGCAAGAAAATCAGTTTTATTCTAATAAGGTTAGGTTAAAAATACCATGACACTTAATTTGTATCAATACTTATTTAACGTGCTAGAGGTTATTTTGTGAGCAGGACTTCTTCACTTTTAACCAATGTTAATGTTTTCTGTGTCATTGGGAAGAGCTCACTGTAAAATTGTTCACATTTTTCAAAATCGCCTAATTTGGGAGAAGATTATATTAGTCTGTAAGATTGAAATTGGTACAGGACACATTTTATTTGTAATCAAAAGACTGAATAAAGTAAACACAATTTATCAGCAAGATCATTTATGTTTTTACTCAAACAGTAACCCAACATTTATACTGTGTTGTAATCCTTCCCTGCGATTCAACAACTAGTAAAATACAAGTAAAAAACGGACAGAGCCATCGTACCGTAGCCTATGCTTTGTTTGTTGTTTGTTTTTGGGGGGATTAGGAGGCCCCGGCATGGCCGGCTAGGCACGTCTCCCTTGGGATATTGTGCAGCCACCGGAAAGAGGGAAAGAGGGATGGGAAAGGTGGTAGGACGGGGTCGGTCTGCCTCGCTCCAGAAAGAAAGAGATAACCATACCTAGCTCCCGGGCTCTGTGGGTGACAACACCCCAGGACGATTCGCCCTCTAATTCGAAGTCCCCCTAAGTCCACCATACAGGGACCACCATCGCACAGAGCCTCCAACCGGCCAAGGGTCAGGTGGCCCAGGACGGTTCGTCCCCCAGCCCGGTAGACGGGAGACCATCGGGTAAGGGCCCTTCCCCCAGGCACCCGTCCCAAGCTGCAAGGAAGATCCACTACTCCCTCCAAGGACTTGGACTAGACTGGGTATCCAGGCTCAACTGGGAGTCAAGCCCCCAGAAGAGACAAGGAGAAACCAAGGAAGGGAAGTTGGCCACACTAGATAGCCAAGAGACTAACCAATACTGTGACAGCTTCATTTTGCTGTTCCCAAAGTCGACCTCTGTACTAGTATAGACCAGTCAGAGAGCCGTCGGGAGCCTAGCCTACAGTTAGTAGCCTAGGCAAGTAATGTGGTCTATTCGGCCATCGCCATCGACCCTCGGGTGGTAGCGTAACTTCGCAGCGGTGCCGGCGCGTGACTCTTCGCTTGACTGTATAACAGAAATATCTATTATCGTTAAATACTTTCCACGCATTCTACTATTAAGTCTCGCGACTCTTCTAATGGGTTAAAATAAACGTGTTTTACGTGATTTTAAAGCTTTATCAAATTAAGCAGGTTATGTTCAAACCAAAACTAAAATCAGCTGTTTTTTTTTCTTAAGGGGATTTGCTCCTAAAAATGGGTAAAAATCGTAAAAAAATTTTTAAAATTATTTTTTATTTTAGATTGGGTCCTATTACATGCAAAAAATATGATATAGTTGATGATTGAACATTATTTTCATAAAAAAATATTTTCTGTGTTACTGCACTCTCACAAAATTTAACAATGTCATGTCGTTTAGGCATAGGCCTAAGCCACTTTAAATAATATATTTTTTGAAGTAGGCCTGATGAATATTTACTAATTTGGTGTGTAAATAAGCTAATGTAACAATAAACAAGTTTTTAGCCATATTTATCAGTTTATTTTCCTTTATTTCCTGGTTACGGTACACGCTCTCATTCAAACGCTGTTTTCCGCAACTTCGGAATTTCATGTTTTTCAAGACAATATTTGATACATCTTGAGAACCATTTGAGGTATATTATTTAAATTTTACAACTTATTCTAGATAACATTATGCAAATAGTTAGGTAGATTTAGGTCTCTAAGTTTATTAAGTACTGAAAAATATTAGTTTTTCATACACATTTTTTATTTGCACCATAACATAACAACTTTTTAGGCCACTAGGGTGGAGTCCTAAGTTTGGAGAAAGGTATCCATCCTAAATAAAAACGTGGTATGGTCCAGGAGCAGGTTTGAGGGGCCATTTTCTTTTTGAGCCTGTTATATATCATATTTTCTCGATAAGTATAACATGGCCACTTTTGAGGCTATCAGTGGAACAGAGGCCCTGAGACTTGGAGTGGGGGAAACGTACTCAAAATATTGTTGGTTCCCTACAACGTGGTATGGTGTGGGAGTAGTTTATTGGAGTCATTTTTCAATCAACTGGAGTGCCTTTTCTCCATAACATCAACATAACAACGCTTAAGCCAGTGGGGCGGAGCCCTAAGTACAAAAAAGGTATCCAAAGCAAGAACATATGATTCATAAATACAAAATATTACTGACTACTGGAATGGTAACATCCTTCTCTTAGCTCCTTATCCGTTTTAACTCCACATTAAAAAATAAACCTGTTTGTGAGGGGGGTGAGTGGAAGAGGGACGGGGAGATGATGAGGTGGAGAGATTTCAGGCATAAATAAATACCCGCGTCGCAGCAAACCTGCGTACTCAGCGAATTTCCAATGCATAATATATGTCTTAATACCATATAAAGCCACATACCAAGTTTCAAAAAATATATTCACATATAAGCTATATATACAATTTTAATTATTCTCCATAAGAGTAACATTGGTGATGAGTACGTAGGTTTGCTGAAACAAGGAACACAAACAATTTTTTGTATGCAAATATAAATAGGATTTAACTAGGTGAAGCCACATACCCAGTTTCATCAATATTCAATCATAAGTAAGCACTATATAACATTTTAATTATTCTCCATAAGAATAACATGGGAGCTGAGTAAGCAGGTTTGCTGCAACGAGCAAGTAAAAAAATGGGTTTTTATGCAAATATCAATATAACTCAACAAGGTGAAGCCACATACCAAGTTTTATTAATTTATGTTCATAATTAAGGGAGTCATTACATTTTACTTATTCTCCATAAGAATAACATGGGGGCTGAGTATGCAGGTTCGCTGCTACGGGGATTATCAACAAAAAAACAATTTTTTGTGCAAATATCAATATACCAGTACTACGTGACACCACATGCCAAGTTTCATCAATATACATTCATTAATAATGGAGATATCAAATTTTATTTATTCTCCATAAGGATAACATTAGACAACGTACTGTGTTTAGCACTTTGAATATCTCTGCAACGGTTGGACGTAGAATCACAATTTAAACACCAAAATGATTGTTTTGTGGAGCTGAGTTGATTGGTGAAAGCAAATGTGAAGTTTACGTTAAAATTAACTTAGGAAAAGCCAAAAACCTTTTTCCCATAAGATTAACATAGGAGATTTTATGAGCAGGTTTTTTTTATTTTCTCCGCAACCACTTAACCTGGCTTAATAATTCAAAATACTATATTATTTGTTTTTTTAAGCTCTATAACATGGTCCAAACGAAAATTAAGTGTTTTACAAATTTTAGGGTAAAAAATGCAAAAAACTGATTTTTGGAAAATTTAAAACCCCCATAAACCCCCCCCAGTTTTAGAGTTTTTATTTAGTAATCCTTTTGTATAATAACTTTGTCATGATACATTCAATGTAACTTGAAATGTACTAAATGAATAAAGATATTTGAATTGAATCAACATTTAATTTAACACATACAGTTAGGCAGCTTTTGTAAACCAAACTCTTCTATTTTTTCTGTTCCTGTTTTTTTCGTAAGAGGTATTGAACAATTGTCGTGTTCTGTATTGGTGCCAATTGGTTTTCGATTTCGATTCTGTAGTTCTAAATTGCATAGACCACCCTTAGAGTTTGTTTTGTTATATTCATCTGGAATTATTTTACTCCCCCAACAACACTTGTTTTTATGGCGAATATGAATAAATTATTAACGTTGGATGAATAAGATGCCTCGTGGAGCCTTGCTACTGAGTAAGGGTGATTACTTTGTCAGTACTATTCATTAATTAATTAACTAACAATTAACATGAACTAGGCCCAATGACCAAAGACAGCTGGGTCTAGTTTTGAATCTTAAAAATATTTGTTCAATTTTGCTCAGGATCGATCTACATCAAATTTTGAGGTGAGTGCTCTAACCACTACGCTTCCAGTTCTGGGGTGTGAATGAGAAAAGCTAGTTTATTATGTACATTGGCAATTAATTTCAGCCAAAGGCTCAAATACAAATACAAATCGAAATCCTAAATTTAATTTCTATGTCTACGTAGAGGAATTTTCATTCCCCTATTTTGTATTTGAACTCTCTAAAATTTATAACAGATTTCAAATTTTTTTAGCTCGTATAAAATAACAAAATTTTTACAACTTTAAGAGATTGTTGCATATATTTTAAATTATAAATAGTTTTTATCAAGTTTGAATTATTAATTTTAATTAACCTATTAAGGTAGTAATTATATTCTATTCGTAATGGCCGATAACGGTATTTGATTGGTGCTGCACTCTAGTAGCAAAATCTGTAACTAATGGCTGCAGGCAACTACGGTTCTCTCCGCTAGGGGCGCGGACTGACTATGAAAACCTAAATAACGCCGCTAGGCCACTGGTCTGGTCATGGTAGATGAGTTAGCTAACTCGTGGAAACACCTTGGCCAGGTGTGGATACGAACTTCGTGGGTTCGATTCCCGCACATGACCAAAATGACCAGTCGTGCAGCTCTCAATGAGTTAACCGATCAGTCTGTGGTAACGTTGGTGGGAGGGCCCAAGTAAAATAAACGGTGGGAGGCTTGCTTGGAAGTTGACGGGATCGGTTAATTCTTTATGTGTTGCACATGGTGAACACTGATTTCGCTAATTTTTACTTATGTCTACTGTGTGTATGCCAATTGGACTCTTTTAAACAGAAAGAAAACAATATTTTAAGTCAAATACGCCATTAATCCAATTAAAAACACTAATTTTATATTCCAATTCATAGGTTTAAAAAATGACAAGTAAGGAACGGGACCAGCACGTGAGTCTACGCCAATGGGTTCGTAGCATAATGAAAACACTAAAGGAATGCACTTTATAGTCAGTGGCGAGGCCTGTGGTCGTGTCTTGAATCGGAGATGGCTAAAATGAATTCATTAATTTCATCGAGTCACAAAACAAAGATTATACCAAATTTATAACAGCTACTCAGTAAATCAACGTTCAAGTTCAAATCAATTCAAATAAACATTCAAATGCATAATATTTTTGAATACAAAGCCTGAAGATCCTTATAAATTTGGAGTCAAGATAAAAATATAATTATACTATATCTATTCTTGTGTTGCTTCTCCCATAAGGCCAATGTTAACTTTCAAAGCTGTCGTTCATTAACATTTGTCCAAAATCATTGATTTATGTTTCATTTTAAAAAGAATAAAATGAGTGATTTCAGAATTTCAATATCACAAAAAGTTCACCCAAAAAAATATTAAATATTGATTATTTTGGAATGTTATAGAACGATTATTGTTTATGATATGGACTCACCGAAATCGCAAGAGATGTTTTTGCTCTGTCAAATTAGTTCTAAATCAATAATACCGGATCATCCGTTGAGGAAGGACAGCATTTCAGTTTACATTGGTCTTATGGAAGAAGCTGGTGGAAATGCCAAATTAATGTTTTGTGACTGGAGCCTACTCTTAATAAAGTAATTTAGAAATATATTGGTTTTTAAAGTTACCAAGTTTTTGTATGATTTTATTCATGTGAAATGCCACTAACAATAATAAAATAAAGATTTTTTTAATTTGTTGCTTTGTATGAAACTTTTAAAAAATCTGTTGCAACGCTAGTTAACATCCACAAATTACTAAGTAATATAGAAAAACACAATTCCCATCCCCTCTTATTCTTTTTGAGGGGGAATAATGTGTATATCCCCAAAAAATAAGGAAAATTGCCACTTTGTACTTGTATAACATTTTTGCTGTTTCTGTGTGTTTTTTGTTCTTAGTAACATTTTTTTCACGAGGTATACATAAATTTTACAAAGGAATGACTTGATAAAGCAGTGTATACAGTTGCTCAATGCACATAACATTTGTTAGGGAATATCGCCTCTGCATTAAAATTTGTCGAAGCTAAAGTCACTCGTCATATAGATGGAATCAGTTATGTAAACCTGTCTGTGGGAATGACAAATGTAGTGAATTTTGCACTTATGAGGGACTCGCGGCGTAATTGTTTGACCGATGTTTGAGTGCGGCATAACGGATTCAGAGTCGATAAATGCAAAGTCAGACAGAGGCTAGTAGACCGTGACTGGCTGATTACTGCTGATGTATAATGGGTTTTTATATTTTAATGTTCAATACATTTATCCTAAATTAGTCAGTATCTTTTATTAAACCGTTCATCACATTCATACATTTTGTCAATAATATTAACTTAAGTAATAAAATAAAAAAATTGTTTGGTTACTTTAAACAGTTATCGATATATTAGCAAATTGCCAATAAAATTTAAATTTGAATTAACTAACATTATTTTGTTAATAAGAACAAAAATGTCTTCATATATTCTTATATGAGAAAAGAGTGTTTTCATTGAGATGAAGTTTTAAGATAGTAATTGAAAGCTGTATTGTGAGTGCACTTTAATGTAGGTACCTGTAATTTTCATCAAGAAATTATTGCCAGTGTGTTAATTGGATTTTGTTTTAAATTAAATCCTCTGTCGTATTTGGCGTGTTCTGTTAATTCCTTGTTATATTTTATCTTTGTTTAAAATTATATTGGCTGTCCAGTGGCTTTCTTGAACAGTGTTGTTTCCAGTGCGTATAGGGTATATATTTTAAAGCCTAAACCAGAAAAACTTATTTTTCTAAACCCCTTATCTCCAGTCATAGCATTCTACGTGATTTGTTGTATTTCAGTTTTGGGGTTTTTCGCCACTTTTCATATGGGTTTTGATGTGGAATACTTAGTACACATACTAAAACTCAAAACTGCCTGCAAAATTAAGTGATCAAAATATTTTCAAGCTGAGATGGGTGTATTTTTAAATAATGCTTTTGATCCAACAACATTTTTGAAGTGTTCATACAATGTACATTAACGACCTAAATATATACTTAATAAATTATTTACTTTTTGTAAAATTAATAAAACCCTTCTTTTAAAAAATAACTTTGTGTAATATAGTGTGCAAGCTTATTTTCTCTTAGAGATAAGAATCCTGTAGTTATATTTCAAGAATAATTTAAAGTCACTAATTCAACTTGAGTTATTCCAGGGTGCTGTTGCGCAGGGTAAATTATCATTTTATTAAAAAAATAAAATATGTGAGATTGTAGTTAAAAAATAGAAAACAAGGAGTCCAACTACTGTGATTCCTGTTAGGCTGCTGACTGATAACATGATAACACCTTTCTTTACTCTCTGTGATAAAAGATTAATACATTTTCCCACATAATTTACATGTATTTTTTTATTACATAAAATTTAGTAAAGCCGTTTTCTGTAAAAATCGTTTGAAATTTGCCCATGAGCGTAACAGAGAATCAGGTAATTTTAACAAAATTTCGAATTTGTTGGCATATCACGTAAAATTAATTATACATTTAAATGGTATAAGCTATAAAAAACTATAGTTTGATTTATATCGGGGTTTGTCGTATAGGAGGCTAAGAAACACTGTTGAGACATTTCATTTTGTTTTTAGGATCAAATAACATCAATTAGAAATTTTCCTTATTTTATGTTTAAATGTTTTATTTATACTTTTTGTATTTAATTAAAACCTACTACATTAATTGTTGGTATATTTAGTCATTAAATTTAATGTGCAAGTCCGCAGCAACATAAATATTCTATAAATCAAATACGGCAGAAATCTTCCAGCCAATAAAAGCTCCATTGAGCGCCGCCGTGCGATAGAGATACACTTGACACAATAGCCGTAAATCCTCTGTAGAAGATTATCAGACCGAATCGTTTCAGTTCGGTTTGTAAACAATAAGGAAACGAGCAAAGCATGAAATGAGCCATAACTGGCGAGCGGCGAGTTCAATTCGGAAACAATAGAGGCCGGACTAAGTAAGGGACTGGAAGACACACGGCAAGATGGCGGCCACTAAACCTCGGTTGTAAATCTATTTGCTGGTCATTACGGCGGCCTCTCAGCGTCGCAATTCCGCGTCTCGTAATTAATCTCCTCAATGGCGCAGCCTCTCGCAGTTATTTTATTTATCATCGTGCTTTTCATACGAGGCCCCGCTCCCGCTCCCGCTCCCTCCCTCTGCTCTGTACTGTCTTCCCCGGCTACGTCTTCGCCCTTTTATCCTCGGTCAGTTCTAGTGCGCTATAAATAAAAGTAGTTTCTTTTAGAATTGCAAAACAGTAGAGAAGAACTGCCGGTTTAACCCCACAATCGGCGCTTTTTTCCCATGTTATTCTTATGGGGAGCCGTTTTTGCACCGACACCAGCTCCCGCCTTACACAAGTTTCCTTGTTAGCCTATACTAATGTCCAACCCCTGCCTATATTAAATATATTTTCCCAATCCCCATCCCTCCTCTATATTTTTTAAAATTAATTTTCAAATTCAGGCTAAAAAACTATCTTTAGTGTTTATGGTCTGATTTGTTTAAAACTTGGATATGTTATTGTCGTAGGCAAGTGTTTTAATAAATTACACTTACATTTCCCAAATTCACTATTACAGTCAAATTAAAAATTATTTTTGAAAAATACTACAGTGCCAATTGCCAACTTCTTTATTAAATGTCCGATTTGTCTGCAATTTGGATATGTTATTGTCCTAGGCAAGTGTTTTAATAAATTTCACTTACATATCCCAAATTCACTATTACGGTCAAATTAAAAAATATTTTTGAAAAATACTGCCAATTGCCAACTTCTTTATTTACTGTCCGATTTATTTAAAATTTGGATATGTTATTGTCCTAGGCAAGTGTTTTAATAAATTCCACTTACATATCCCAAATTCACTATTACGGTCAAATTAAAAAATATTTTTGAAAAATACTGCCAATTGCCAACTTCTTTATTTACTGTCCGATTTGTTTAAAACTTGGATATGTTATTGTCGTAGGCAAGTGTTTTAATAAATTACACTTACATTTCCCAAATTCACTATTACAGTCAAATTAAAAATTATTTTTGAAAAATACTGCCAATTGCCAACTTCTTTATTTACTGTCTGATTTGTTAAAAAAATTTGGATATGTTATTGTTGTAGGCTAGTGTATATGCACCATCCACATTTTAAAAATTCAATATTGCGGTTAAATTTTAAAAAAATTTGGAAAAATACTGCCAATTGGCAACTTCTTTATTTATGGTCTGATTTGTTTAAAAATTTATATATGTCATTATTCTAGGCTAGTGTATATGTACACACCATCCACATTTGACAAATTAACTATAATGGTCAAATTAAAAAAATATTTTGAAAAAATATACTAACAATTTCAAACTTCTTTATTTACTGTCTGATTTGATTTATTTTCGGATATGTTATAGCTCTTATATAGGTAACAAGACCACACTACCACACGTTCCATTACCCCCTACAATACAGTATTTTGTCTTTTTTGTTTGTTTATTTTGCTGTAATCCCAAAACTGACTTTGCTGTTTATTGTCCGATTTGCCTACACTTTGGATATTGTCCTAAGCATTTATTGTCTGATTTATTTTTGGATATGTTATAGCCCCCAACTATTATATCTAAAATTACAATATTATTTCCACCTATAATACAGTTGATGTGTTGTTTGTTTTGCCGCAACCTAAAAACTAACATTGGTATTTGTGTTTTTACAAAACTATATTTTGTAAATTACTTCCAATAACTCCTTTATTTACTTTTCGACTTGTTATATCCCCTTATATCTAAATTTACCGTATATTTTTTCCCTAAATACCCCATTTCCAAATTCAATATTACGGTTGGATTAAAAAAAATAAATGCAAGCTTATTATATTTGCCACAAGCTTATTATATACATCCAGCTGTTATATTTGCCACATTTCCAATATTGTTGTGACCCTCTCAACTACCTCTCATTGTAATATAATAAGTAATATATATCCACAAAATATTTATGGTCAGAACTGCCTAAATTTTGGATATGTTTTAAGCCAATGCGATAACAAAAAATAAATTTTTAAAACCCAAAACAACTAAACACAAAACACTAATCTTTCTTTGTGCTTGTTTGGAGTAGTCTTTATTTTATCCAACTTAATTTTAATTTTGTAGTTAAAATCAAACTTCCCACATTCTAGCTCCCTTTCCAGCCAGTGGTTGGAGACATAAAGGTTACGAATATTTTCAAACTGTACAATATATCTTTTTCTACCCCTATGTTGGACTTGTTTAATAGCGCTTATTAATAATTCCGCACCATATTCCAAATCCTCCAGTCTACTACATTCTTTAAATTTAACATTGCCTTTAATATCTTGCATCTCTATGTCTTCTTGTCCAACATCATCCCACTCATTGTTACGGAAACTTAGGTTTTCTATTTTTGGAAAGGAATTGCCATAAAATGTTGCGGTTCCGTTAGTGTTAAAGCTTGCAAGTGGCTCGTTGGTAGGTAGATAAATAATGTCCAAATCACCACTGTATGGCAACACGCTATAACCTTGCCTATTCTTATTTATCTCTATAAATACAGTTTTACAGACACCTTTAACATAGTATACACCCCTCCGTCCATCCTTTTCTGCCAACACTCCCACAAACTTGTTGTTTACTACAAACGCATACACTATATAATGTCCATAATGCTCTAGATCCTCCCAACGTCGCAGGAAGTAATCTTTTAATTTATCCTCTCTTTCCCTTCTTTCTTGTTCTTTAGCCAACTGTGCTTTGTATTCCTCTGCAACAGTATTTTCCACATATTCCAATTTACGCTTATTACTGTCAATGTCTTCTAATTCCAATTTCCTCTTTTTGGAACAACTCTCTAAGAAAGGCTTGGAAAGTGGCTCTATTTCTTTAATAGTGTATGGGTACAGTTTATTGGTCCGGCTTCTTAAAACGTAGGGAGTAAGGTTAGGACTTTCCACTAAGCCTAATTCTTCTAAATTGATGTGTTTAGGTATAGTGGAGAAAGGTGTATTTGATTTTGTAAAACATGTGCCCCCAGATTTGATGTAACACTTATGCTTTACACTTATAGCATCAGGAAACTCCTCTATTACCTCTACATAGTTAGTTGGTAAACAGTTAAAGCTAAATGCAGATAGAGCATACTTTATTAACTTTTCCCTTTGTGTACTATCTTTTGGCAGTTTTAGTTGTACTCCAGTTATCTTCTTCGTATTACTATTACCCCCAATATGCGTATTGTAATAAATCGTTAAACACTAAACAACAACTGTTTTGTAATTGATTGGCAACTTTCACCCACATCTTATGCAGAGGTACAGCATAGAATGGAGCATTTTGAAAGTACCGTTTGTTGTCTTCTATTAGACTTAAACAATCTCTTAAAGGTTCAAACCCTTTACCAAAACCTCTACAATAGTTATAGATTGTTGCCTCTAACCTTGTTATTCCATTCTCTCTAGCTAGTTTAGACGAGAACGTTTCTTTTAGTCTCGCATCTGGACAGTTTACAAAGTTTATTATATGGTTTCCTATTCTTTTAACTACTCCAGGGCTTGTAATCTGGCATATAAATTTATTATATATTTTTACCCTGCTATTTACATTAAACCATGTTAAACAGTCTTTACTAACATTATCTACAATAACATTATATCCATTCTTGTACGCCCCTTGGTAGCAAAAGTTAAAGTTTTCTGTAAGATATTGGCACATTTCCTCTTTATTAAATATTCCAGCCAAATCTAGTGTTATATTGAAATCCATAAGATAGTACATTTCTTTTTCCAGATCTTGCAGTATCTTTGGAAGATCCAAATTCGACTAAATAAGTTTATAGTCTCAATATAATTAACATATTAACTAACGGTGCCATCCCGCATTAGTACCCAAATTGTCGAAATTCTATAATTCTATTCTTAGTCCTTGTATAGTATTAGGTTTTGTATTATTAAACCCTACATTCTTATCCTGTGCAGTAGAGTAATATATGCATGTTATTTAATACAGATACGCACATTCTACAAGACCTGTACATAGATCTGTTGTATAAGCAGCAGAATAGACGTCTCACCCATTGTGTTGTTGTAAAGTAAAACATAAATGTAAATTGTGCTGGATACAACCGGCCAAATATTAGACAGGAAATGTGTTGGAAGTGTATTGCCAAATAGTAAGACAAATCACATAGTGCAGCATGTACGCAATCCATTACTATTTAGACAAAGGTCAGTATTGGTACAACATCCGATATATTAGCTAAATCCACAATCAAACTTGGAAAATAAACAGTAAAAAATTAATATTATAGTAACAGAAATAGTAAGAGTATAAGGACATAGTAATATTTAAAGTTTATAAAACAACACAAATGCAGAGACACAATAAATAACACACTCCAACACATTACGACACAGGCACAGATACTGGTTTACAGCCATTTTACACAACTTTACAGGTTCTGTCAACTGACACAAAAATAGTTTGTAAATTGTGTAAGAAATATATGTAATATAAAAAAATTTAACACAATCATAACATTTTGAGGACACAATGTTTGGACTGGGTTTCGCTAATATATCGGATGTTGTACCAATACTGACCTTTGTCTAAATAGTAATGGATTGCGTACATGCTGCACTATGTGATTTGTCTTACTATTTGGCAATACACTTCTAACACATTTCCTGTCTAATATTTGGCCGGTTGTATCCAGCACAATTTACATTTATGTTTTACTTTACAACAACACAATGGGTGAGACGTCTATTCTGCTGCTTATACAACAGATCTATGTACAGGTCTTGTAGAATGTGCGTATCTGTATTAAATAACATGCATATATTACTCTACTGCACAGGATAAGAATGTAGGGTTTAATAATACAAAACCTAATACTATACAAGGACTAAGAATAGAATTATAGAATTTCGACAATTTGGGTACTAATGCGGGATGGCACCGTTAGTTAATATGTTAATTATATTGAGACTATAAACTTATTTAGTCGAATTTGGAATTATATTAATAGTGGGTATTCCATATTTGCATATGGGTGTCAACTTACATGTTACACTTACCGCTCGCCTATGTTTATATACAATATCCATATATTTACAACCTCTATATGCCTATAGTGTAATTATATCTGTCCTGTTTACATGTTTCCGCTACTTTTTTGTATAAAAGAAATGTACTCTGTTAGCCATTTATTGGGAAATTGTATTAAACCTACTAACGAAAGATTTGGTATATGGTTTTTATTAGAAAATCTACGTAATAATAACCTTCTTACAGACATAGGTAATATAAACTATTGCGAGGGCGAACCAAAATTAAATAACTTAACATCTATAACGGATGCGTTTTGTGATAACATAATGTTAGTTAAGATAACCAATGTTACGGATTGTGATGGGGACGTTCGGAATAAATTTAAAGTTAAGACGGAAATATGTGGCTCGTTTAATAGCTACTTACGAGGAATATTTAAAAAGTTCTCTTTAGCTCGACATGGTGTTGTGGCCAAACTACCATTCTCCTTGGAGAGGTCCTCTGGGGTCCAAAGCGAGGGTGTGTTACAAATAATAAAGAAAGATATTGACCAAATTAAACAAAAGTATGATGATCCTATAGCAATTCCCTATAAAATAGAGCTTGCAAATGTTAAAATTAAGGATTTGTTGGAAGATCTTCCAAAGATACTGCAAGATCTGGAAAAAGAAATGTACTATCTTATGGATTTCAATATAACACTAGATTTGGCTGGAATATTTAATAAAGAGGAAATGTGCCAATATCTTACAGAAAACTTTAACTTTTGCTACCAAGGGGCGTACAAGAATGGATATAATGTTATTGTAGATAATGTTAGTAAAGACTGTTTAACATGGTTTAATGTAAATAGCAGGGTAAAAATATATAATAAATTTATATGCCAGATTACAAGCCCTGGAGTAGTTAAAAGAATAGGAAACCATATAATAAACTTTGTAAACTGTCCAGATGCGAGACTAAAAGAAACGTTCTCGTCTAAACTAGCTAGAGAGAATGGAATAACAAGGTTAGAGGCAACAATCTATAACTATTGTAGAGGTTTTGGTAAAGGGTTTGAACCTTTAAGAGATTGTTTAAGTCTAATATAAGACAACAAAAGGTACTTTCAAAATGCTCCATTCTATGCTGTACCTCTGCATAAGATGTGGGTGAAAGTTGCCAATCAATAACAAAACAGTTGTTGTTTAGTGTTTAACGATTTATTACAATACGCATATTGGGGGTAATAGTAATACGAAGAAGATAACTGGAGTACAACTAAAACTGCCAAAAGATAGTACACAAAGGGAAAAGTTAATAAAGTATGCTCTATCTGCATTTAGCTTTAACTGTTTACCAACTAACTATGTAGAGGTAATAGAGGAGTTTCCTGATGCTATAAGTGTAAAGCATAAGTGTTACATCAAATCTGGGGGCACATGTTTTACAAAATCAAATACACCTTTCTCCACTATACCTAAACACATCAATTTAGAAGAATTAGGCTTAGTGGAAAGTCCTAACCTTACTCCCTACGTTTTAAGAAGCCGGACCAATAAACTGTACCCATACACTATTAAAGAAATAGAGCCACTTTCCAAGCCTTTCTTAGAGAGTTGTTCCAAAAAGAGGAAATTGGAATTAGAAGACATTGACAGTAATAAGCGTAAATTGGAATATGTGGAAAATACTGTTGCAGAGGAATACAAAGCACAGTTGGCTAAAGAACAAGAAAGAAGGGAAAGAGAGGATAAATTAAAAGATTACTTCCTGCGACGTTGGGAGGATCTAGAGCATTATGGACATTATATAGTGTATGCGTTTGTAGTAAACAACAAGTTTGTGGGAGTGTTGGCAGAAAAGGATGGACGGAGGGGTGTATACTATGTTAAAGGTGTCTGTAAAACTGTATTTATAGAGATAAATAAGAATAGGCAAGGTTATAGCGTGTTGCCATACAGTGGTGATTTGGACATTATTTATCTACCTACCAACGAGCCACTTGCAAGCTTTAACACTAACGGAACCGCAACATTTTATGGCAATTCCTTTCCAAAAATAGAAAACCTAAGTTTCCGTAACAATGAGTGGGATGATGTTGGACAAGAAGACATAGAGATGCAAGATATTAAAGGCAATGTTAAATTTAAAGAATGTAGTAGACTGGAGGATTTGGAATATGGTGCGGAATTATTAATAAGCGCTATTAAACAAGTCCAACATAGGGGTAGAAAAAGATATATTGTACAGTTTGAAAATATTCGTAACCTTTATGTCTCCAACCACTGGCTGGAAAGGGAGCTAGAATGTGGGAAGTTTGATTTTAACTACAAAATTAAAATTAAGTTGGATAAAATAAAGACTACTCCAAACAAGCACAAAGAAAGATTAGTGTTTTGTGTTTAGTTGTTTTGGGTTTTAAAAATTTATTTTTTGTTATCGCATTGGCTTAAAACATATCCAAAATTTAGGCAGTTCTGACCATAAATATTTTGTGGATATATATTACTTATTATATTACAATGAGAGGTAGTTGAGAGGGTCACAACAATATTGGAAATGTGGCAAATATAACAGCTGGATGTATATAATAAGCTTGTGGCAAATATAATAAGCTTGCATTTATTTTTTTTAATCCAACCGTAATATTGAATTTGGAAATGGGGTATTTAGGGAAAAAATATACGGTAAATTTAGATATAAGGGGATATAACAAGTCGAAAAGTAAATAAAGGAGTTATTGGAAGTAATTTACAAAATATAGTTTTGTAAAAACACAAATACCAATGTTAGTTTTTAGGTTGCGGCAAAACAAACAACACATCAACTGTATTATAGGTGGAAATAATATTGTAATTTTAGATATAATAGTTGGGGGCTATAACATATCCAAAAATAAATCAGACAATAAATGCTTAGGACAATATCCAAAGTGTAGGCAAATCGGACAATAAACAGCAAAGTCAGTTTTGGGATTACAGCAAAATAAACAAACAAAAAAGACAAAATACTGTATTGTAGGGGGTAATGGAACGTGTGGTAGTGTGGTCTTGTTACCTATATAAGAGCTATAACATATCCGAAAATAAATCAAATCAGACAGTAAATAAAGAAGTTTGAAATTGTTAGTATATTTTTTCAAAATATTTTTTTTAATTTGACCATTATAGTTAATTTGTCAAATGTGGATGGTGTGTACATATACACTAGCCTAGAATAATGACATATATAAATTTTTAAACAAATCAGACCATAAATAAAGAAGTTGCCAATTGGCAGTATTTTTCCAAATTTTTTTAAAATTTAACCGCAATATTGAATTTGTAAAATGTGGATGGTGCATATACACTAGCCTACAACAATAACATATCCAAATTTTTTTAACAAATCAGACAGTAAATAAAGAAGTTGGCAATTGGCAGTATTTTTCAAAAATAATTTTTAATTTGACTGTAATAGTGAATTTGGGAAATGTAAGTGTAATTTATTAAAACACTTGCCTACGACAATAACATATCCAAGTTTTAAACAAATCGGACAGTAAATAAAGAAGTTGGCAATTGGCAGTATTTTTCAAAAATATTTTTTAATTTGACCGTAATAGTGAATTTGGGATATGTAAGTGGAATTTATTAAAACACTTGCCTAGGACAATAACATATCCAAATTTTAAATAAATCGGACAGTAAATAAAGAAGTTGGCAATTGGCAGTATTTTTCAAAAATATTTTTTAATTTGACCGTAATAGTGAATTTGGGATATGTAAGTGAAATTTATTAAAACACTTGCCTAGGACAATAACATATCCAAATTGCAGACAAATCGGACATTTAATAAAGAAGTTGGCAATTGGCACTATAGTATTTTTCAAAAATAATTTTTAATTTGACTGTAATAGTGAATTTGGGAAATGTAAGTGTAATTTATTAAAACACTTGCCTACGACAATAACATATCCAAGTTTTAAACAAATCAGACCATAAACACTAAAGATAGTTTTTTAGCCTGAATTTGAAAATTAATTTTAAAAAATATAGAGGAGGGATGGGGATTGGGAAAATATATTTAATATAGGCAGGGGTTGGACATTAGTATAGGCTAACAAGGAAACTTGTGTAAGGCGGGAGCTGGTGTCGGTGCAAAAACGGCTCCCCATAAGAATAACATGGGAAAAAAGCGCCGATTGTGGGGTTAAACCGGCAGTTCTTCTCTACTCAAAACACTCATTTTAAGCGGAAATCATCGGGGCCAAATTTGAAGGTGTTAACGAGGGTCTTATAGTAGGAGATTTTGTCGCGAAACGTGTGCAACCGATGATAAAGTAGGCGTATAAAACATCTCACGAAATCGGGGGAGCAAGCCGAAATTCCCCAAAGTTGCATATGCAAGTGGAAATCTAATTTTATGAAATTTAAAATTGCTTCAACTCATGTATTGTTTCCATTCAGTACCATGTATAAAATATTGCGGAAGCTCTATTTCAACTCGAAGGCGAAATCTGCAATCCAAATTGTTTTTGATATTGCTGACTTTTTCTTACTGCCCAATACGGGTTGCATGGCTGTCACTGGCGTTGAAATTGCCTAGACAAATCGCGCCTTTATAGTAAAAAATATTAGTCAATTATCAGCGTAGAATGAGTGAGGCATATTAAATATATTCATATTTATTATCTGTTTCTTAGTTTTCTAATGTTACAGTTTCTAATGTGCAAATAAGTTCACCGACTACAATTTCAAAACGCCGAACATGTTTTTGGTGAGCTATGTTACAATACAATAATAACACTTCAACCCCGTTTATAATAAATGAGAAATATCTCTCAAGAGCAGATAACAGGCTCTGCACAAAAAAAATGAAAATTCTTTTAACATTTACTAGCGGGTGTCCCGTTCTCTGCACGGGAATCTCACGGGAGGAGGGTCAGATGTTTTGAACTGTTTACATTATAATCAGCTGTTTTACTAAATAAAATATAACTCCATATAACATTGAAACTTTAAGAGCCAATGAGGCGGAGCCCTGAAGTTGGATGTTTTTCAAAACCCCCAAAAGGCAAATCTAGAGGGTAAGAGATTTCGATTGATACCAAATATGTATACAAAGTAACAGTTTTAGGGGTCGAAAATCGCCGAATAAAACTCAATAAATTATTTTAATAATATCGATATTTTTAATATGTTTAATTCCTAAACATATGTAATATGTATAGGATGGTAATAAATTTTATAGTGAAGACAGTCGTGATTTAATTTGTTCTTGGTATGAAACATTGTTTTATTCTTAAAATAACTTTACAAAACCATCATAGTAATTTATGTGGATTTTTAAAAAGTGAATGCAATTCTGAAGCCGCCTCCACGACAAATCTAGAGGAGTGACTCCCGCTTTTAAACATTTTACAATGTAAATAATCAGCTGAAGTACACGAGCGGCAGTAAACTATACACCCCATGCACACACTCGCGTTCGTCTTTTCTCGGCCAATGTGTATAGTTTGACAGATAAAGCAAATAGTTTGTCGATATTGTGTTGATACAGTATTCTCAAACCATGTTTGAAACACGTGTGTAAAAATGCGTTTCAGTAATTAGCTGCTAGGATTATCATTTGAACGTTCCAGGTAGATGAGATAGAGTCCTGAAAAGACGATTTTCAAATCCTCTGCTACCTTATGATAGTATGTAGGGTAAAAATTATGTAGACTTTCAATAAATCCGAAAAAAAATAATTCCCCATGTTGGAAAGATCTGTAGAGACAGTTTGTGAGAGCAGGAAGACATAAAGGACGGCGGTCGCGGCGTCATTCTGCCCCATTTGTCCGCCTTGCTTGACGCCGCCTACCGGGTATCTTAAAGATGTAATGGGCAACAGTTTTAAAATTTGATTTCTTGTTTGGGTGTTTGTCATTTTTCATAACATTTGAAAGATAACTGTATAAAACCTGGTCTTGATACCCAAGGTCGACTTTTTATTCGGAAGAATCCTATACTCTAATATGAGTAAGGTTTGCGTGCGTCCGTGCTTGCTCGCTTGCGGCTCTGATCTCAAAAATGGCACCAAAGATTTACTTCAAATGTTGTAAATAATTAATTTCTGTGATAAAAAGAAGTTCTAGACAAGTCGCATCTCCAGGAAAATCAAATAATGTAAAAAAATGAAAAGTTAAAAAATTAACATTGGACTTGTGGAGTTTAAAATCAAAACAAAAAATTGTTACAACTGTTCATAATCAACCAGGGAACTGTCAAAGTAATACTCGTGTTGTTTATAGTTGTTAACATGTGGTTTCCTGAGATCAGTAACTAAAACAGTTGAGTGAAGATTGCATATATAGAATGGTCATATCCGAAATAAATCAAAAGACATTGAGCTACAAATAACAACTGGAGGGACCGTAAAAATGCATAAAAGAACCAAGTGAAATATACAAATCTGATAATCAGTTGGGGGAAGTGGTGAAATATTACTCCAAGTCATCTAATCAAACTGACTGGCCTTCCCCGAGCAGAGCTCGGCCCCCCAGTTACTTATAAAAACAAGAGACAGTTCCCTGGTTGATTATGAACAGCTGTTACAATTCTTTTGTTTTTATTTTAAACTCCATAAGCCCAATGTTAATTTCTTTAACTATTCATTTTTGATTTTTGTTGGGGATGAAGCCTTGTCTATAACTTACTTTTATCCCAGAAATTAGTTATTTCCAGCATTTGAAGGAAATCGTTGGTGCCGTATTTGAGATCAGAGTTGCAAGCAAGCAAGCACGGACGCACGCAAACCTTACTGTAAAAAAGTAAATGAAAAGTAACAAAAATTAACATTGGGCTTTTGGGGTTTACAATGAAAACTAAATAATTTTAGCCTAACAGCTGTTTATAATTAATCAATGACCTGTCAGAGTAATACTCATGTAACATGTGGTTTGCTGAGAGCAGTGATTAAAATATTTGAGTGAAGATTACATATATAGAGTGGTAAAATAAATCAGAGGGACATTGAGCTGTACATAACTGGAGTGGCCTTAAAAATGAAGAAAAGAGTCAAATGAGCAGTAAAAATCTTCCCCCAATATGATTATCAGTTGGGGGAAGAGATGAAATATTACTCCAAAACAAACTGACTGGCCTCCTCCGTGCAAAGCTCGGCCCCCAGCCCGCATTAACATCCCAATGACATATGAGCTGAGTTCATCATCGTATACATATCTTTATAATGTAGCCTACTGGTAGTTGTCCCCTTCTTTGATTGCATTTCTAAGGTTACGTTAATGTCAATTGCGTGAGTGTGTAACTAACATGGTGTAATCCTAATTACATTAATGTAACCGTTTGACGCGAATTACTGATCCACTTTATTCAGCATTACTTTCATAGAACACAAAGAATGTTGATAAACTGCTAAACTTGGCGTGGTGATAAAATAATATATACATTCTTATAGAGCCGTTCCGACTTTACAATTCAGTCAAAAGTAAAGGACATAAACAAATTGCAAACCCTCACAGCTGTAAACTGTTTCTCACAGTTCATTGTTCATTTAATATCAACATTGTAATCTATATAGGCCTATTAAAGAATTTATCGGTTGAAAGTAGCAAAAAGAATTCATCAGTTGTAGAAAGTAGCAATAACAAAGAAATATATATGACGGCAGACCCTCATTGAAGCCTAGATAGCGAGTCGTAATTTGTTCTAATTCGTACTTTTTTGGAAGTCGTCTCGAAACCGTATTTCAGACTTGTATGACATCGTGTCAATAACACCCTTAACGCTCACTGTTGCATTTGATATTGTGTTACTATATAATTTCCCGTATACATCCTTTTTTCTAAGAAAGTTAATCTGCTTTATATGAATAAATCAACTGATTAATTATTAAACTTTCATTAACTATCCTAACCGAGAATACTCATCACGTTCGCCACAGGATTTATAAAGTTTTAAAAGTATTGCGAGTAGATTGTGGAATACTAGTGAATTCGTCCATTAAACTCATTTTACGCGGGCGAAGCCGCCCCGGGTTCTTGGGAGTTAGCTCATATGTTTACTACATTTTTATCAGTTTTGTAATCTATTGTATTAAGTTCTGATATCATAGTTGACATGTGGCATGTTCATTGCGCAACCTTCAGGAAACCAGTTTGGTTGATTTCTTTCTTAAGTACTCTTTAGTACATAACAGATTTTTTTGTACAAAACAAAACGTCACGCCTTAAGGGTTTCATGGGACTTCAATTTTTTTCTAATAGAACAAAGGAAAATGTTCTACCAACAATTTATCCTGAATAGCTTTAGCTTCAAGCCCATCGCATGTCAAACTATGTAGGGAACTGATGCGAATCGTTTACGCAATATCAAGTCAGATGTTGGGAATTTAGTATATCATCGGTTAGTTTTTAGTCGCACTTAGAACAAACTCTGTTGTCAGAATGTTCTATTTAAAGTTTAAAGCTCTCAGATACTAGGTTTATTTACTTCTCTCGTTTCCTCATCAAGCCACTTGCTAAAACTAAATGAAATCGCCAATGCAACTAAAAAATCCAGCGACAGAGGACTTGAGCAGTTATGGTCTTCCAAGCTTGTTCTGCGATGTCTCATCTTTCGATGAGGGAATCACTGCTAAGACACATTTGACTACCTCGTCGTATGACAGGAGGGTCGGACCTTTTATCCAAGTTGATGACTCGCCGCGGAACGGATCGCTGAGAGCCGAGACCCTCACAAAGGCTGCGTGACCGCGGAGGATTTATGGCCAGACGATGAGACTTGCGAAGACAGTGCGAGGGTGGCATCTAAGAGCTTCATTACAATATGAAAAGCGAGATGGATCAAATAACCGCTTACCAGGAGGCTAGAGATTAATTACCAGATACGGTATCCGGGCCTACGGACTCCATAATTGTTGTCAAATAGATTTTCAGTGGTGGTTGTAACCATGGGTGACCCGTCGTTTTACTGCGTGTCTCCCATGTTCTCTAGTTCTCGATATGGATTCTAGTTTAATTTGCGAGTTGGCCACCTAATGGATATGATCCATTTCGAACTGTTGTCGTTCCTTTTTTTCATAACACGATGAACGTTTCTAATTTTGTTGTTGAAGGAATGATTTTGGAAATTTGTTGTTATTTTTCTTTTCGGTGTACTCAGCGAAAATAAATACCTCTACAATTTACAAATTAAAAACCTATTGTTTTTGGTTTTGTTTAGTTTCTTGTTGTAATTTCTTACTTTGTAAATCCGTTTGGATATTAATCGTATGCAATAATAAAATCCGTATAATCTTAATATACGGGGTGTTTTTTTTAACTGTGCCACCATTGGGATCTTGTAAACTGTACATCATACAGTAAACTTTAAATGGGGAACATTCCCTTGTTTTTAAAGAGGTTTAAAAATAAGTAGATAAAACTTTTGTAAATGGCCGCCATTTTCCAATATGGCGGTCAACTTCATTTTTTCTTATGGCATACCCTGTATTTTATGGTGTTTACGGATATTAAATGAAAATGTAAGACTTTTTTATTCTTGAGTAATTTCTGATATACTTAACCGTTTATGAGATTCAGAGAGATAAAGGTAAATCATTTTTGTTGTTTTTGTTATCTGTGAGTAGGGGGCATTAGAGGGTTCAAAACCAGCAAAGGCGCGGTGAGGATGCGAGGATGCAAGGCCCCCCCCCCCGGTGACGTCAGCCCCCCCCGGTGACGTCAGCCCCCCCCCGGTGACGTCAGCCCCCCCCCGGTGACGTCAGCCCCCCCCCGTGACGTCAGCCCCCCCCGTGACGTCAGCCCCCCCCCGGTGACGTCAGCCCCCCCCCCCGGTGACGTCAGGCCCCCCCCCGTGACGTCAGCCCCCCCCCCGCCGCCAGCAGCACTTTTCGTGATGACCTTGAACATGAGGAAAAAACTTTCGAAAATTAATAATTAGCCTATTTATCCACCGATTCCCACGGGACTTTTTCCAGAGTGTAGGCCTATCCCCAGGGAAGCGAATGACGTAAGAACCCCATAGATCCACCATTAAACAAGGCCGCTATTAATTTATAACCGCGTTTTCCTTATGGGATCTCAACTGTTTACCGACTGATTTTGACGAAACCTCACCACATGTCAGGCCATGACCTAAGAAAACCATCGCTTAAAGAAAATTGAAAATCCACTGTTAAACGGGCCCGCTATTAATTTTTAAATGTGTTTTCCTTATGGGATCTCGGCTGTTTACCGACCGATGTTGATGAAACTTCACCACATGTTGGGCAGCGGCTTAAGTAAACCATCGCTTAAAGAATATTGAAAATCCACTGTTAAACGGGCCCGCTATTAATTTTCAAACGTGTTTTCCTTATGGGATCTCAGCTGCTTGCCGACCGAATTTGATGTGACTTCGTTACACGTTGTATGCCGGCTTGACTAAACCAACCTGCAAGCGGCTCCGCGATGTCACGTGTCGAGGCGCGTGCTAGGGCCTACGTGACTGTCCCAGCCTGTTTACTCATTAGCGGCCTTCAGGACCCCTCCGTTCTAGAAGGTTCCGGCAAGTGCGTCGCATGAGGCCTCCTCCTGACTGGAGTGCTATGTATGAGCATGTCATGTGTCGAAGCGCGTGCTAGGGCCTACGTGACTCTCCCAGCCTGTTACTCATTAGCGGTTCCGAGAATTGTTTACTACTTTCACCGCTTACTGTACGGTACGTAGCTATGTTACTTCAGTGATTGTCATTGCTTCCTTCATTCAGTTTGTGTTTGGAGCTCAGTGTATGTAGATGTTCTACTTCAGTGCTGTGCTAGTCTTTACTGAACCATATTCCGAGATTTTTTAAACGTAAGTATATGTAGCTCTTATAAGTTGTAGTGTGGAAGACTATTACATTTCCCTTTATAATAAGATTCTCATTTAAGGTATGATCGTTCAGCAATTTTGAAGTCATAATGTGTAAAGAGAGGTCTGGCCCATTAATAGAAGTTGAATAATTCGCATTATGTTTTAGGGAAAACGATTCGTTAAATGTTTGAGCGAAATAATTATCTAACATTAATATTTAAACTTTTACATATCCCAGTACACTGAGCCTTGTCGTTGTTTCTTTTCAGATGGAGACGAGTGGATTTGTAATGACCTTAGAACAGTTATGTTTTATAACGATTAAAATTAATGAGTCAAACTTTAAAAATTTAAAATAGATTCATTTCCACTCTTCTAAAATTTTTTGAGGGAAATAAAATTAGGTTTTTGCTTTCCAAGCCTTTGTGGTGGGTGGAGAGTATAGATACCCGATGTTGCAGATGGCTGTTCCTCGTATGTGTAAGGTCTGTGGACGCGTCTTCACAAACGTTGGAAACCTGGCTCGTCACGCTGCATCCGCCCACAACGACCGTCATTACGAGTGCCATGTCTGCGGTAGACACTTCGGGCGAAGCGACAACTTGCGACGCCACCTCACCGCAGTTCATCCTCCTACTCCTCACGACCAAGCGCCAGGTACGGTTTTTATGTTAAACAAGAAAAGGTGGATTGCTAGCCTCTGTGTAATTCCTCAACTTTGTATTTACTGGACCTAGGTAAACTGGCGATTGTGATGAGGAAGAGGTCGTTATTTCTCTATACAGTTCCTCACCCATCCTCACGATCAAGCGCCAGGCATGGTTTTTATGTTAAACAAGAAACCGCTAGTACTAATGACTTGTTTTCGAGAGAGTAAACGGCTTTAGTCGAGTAAACAGATTCAAGTAGTAAACAAGGGGCTGCCAGCCTCTGTGCCTCACTCTTGTATTACTGGACCCGGGTAAACTGGCGCTCGAGATGAGGAAGAGGTCGCCAAGCCTCTATACAATTCCTCACCCTTGTATTTACCGGGCTCAAACTGGCGATTGAGATGAGGAAGAGGTTGCCAGTTCCTCACCCTCGTGTTTATCGGGGTCACTAATAGGACTTGTTTTCCTGTTCGCAGGCCATCCGTGCCCGTTGTGCTCCGTCGCCCTGGCGGGTCCCGAGGATCTTCGCCACCATATGGAAGCGGTCCACGGTGCGAGCCCGTCAGCTTCGACCTCCTCCTCCTCCTCCGCAACGCCACCCTTCAGAGACCCACGGCCCGAGTGCGACGCGTGCGGGCGGCGATTCGCCCGCGAGGACCTGCTCCGGCGCCACGTGCAGCTGGTGCACGTCAACGAGGCCCGTTGCACCGAGTGCGGCACCCTTTTCCGCAGGGCCGCGTACCTCCAGCGGCACATGGCGAGCGCCCACCGCGGTATGAGGTTCGCGTGCGCCTACTGCGACCGAGGCTTCACCCGGCGCTACAACCGGGACCACCACGAGGCCCACAACTGCCCCATCGTGAGGAACCTCGTTGTGGACGAGATGCCGCGCCTGCCCACTCTGTCACCCGAGCCCCGACCTAGCTCCGAGCCTCAGCCCGGACCCAGCCGCGAGCCCCAGCCTGGACCAAGCACGGCACCTGACGGGATGGTGGGTGGTGGCGGACTACCCACGTTCCGCCCCATCCAACGGGCGTTCCGCGGTCGCCTCCTGACCTTCGGCCTGTCCCGGCCCATGGAGGACTTCTTGGCCGTGGAAGGACGCGCTGGTGCTGCTGTTCGACAGCGTCCTGGAACTGCTGGCCGACGTCAGGACCCGACACCCGAACATCAAGGTGAACATGTTCCTAGAGTGCGAATTCGCCAACGTTCACGGAGCCACCTGTCTGCGGGCCTTCAAGACGAAGAACGTGCCTCTCACCGCTGCGTCCAACTTGGAGGACTTCCTATCGGCTTCCTTCCACAAGCTGGAGGAAGAGAAGGAGCAGTGCCTGCTAGTGGGCAGCGGGTGGAGCTATCTCCGGATACGCGACCTGGAGATCCGCGTCAACCTCTACACCCCGTTGGGAGAACGCGGAGCCCGGTTCGTCCAGCTTCCTAGGACCATCTGCGAGACGCGTGCCGTTATCAACGTGCAAAACGTCGATGACATGTGCTTCGCGTATGCCGTCCTGGCCAAGTTCGTCGCGCAACACCCGGAGAGGCCCACATCGTACACACCGGACGTCATGGCACGCTACGACTGGGTCGGCCTACGCTTCCCCGTGGCCGTGAAGGACATTAAGGTCTTCGAGAGGAGGAACGCCATCAGCGTTAATGTGTACGGGATCGAGCGTGCTATGGTGGGGAGACGCCCTGACGGATCGCCAAAGTTCCAGGACCGCGTGTTCCCGCTGAAGATCTGCAAGCGGGAGTTGGAGGATCACCGGGACCTGCTGTACGTGACTACTGGCGGGGACAGTCACTACGCCTACATCACAAACATGAGTAGGCTAGTGCGAGCCCAGCTGACGTCCCGCGAAAGCGCTATCTACGTGTGTAAGCGATGCTTCGCTTACTTCGACAACCAGCCCAACAAGCTGCAACTGTCCGGTGCCGAGCGTCTGGAGGAGCACATGCGATACTGCACCGCCAAGGCTCCTCTCCGCTTGGACTTACCGAAGAAGCAGCAGATCCGCTTCGCCCACCCCGAGTACACTCGGCGCGAGCGCTTTTGCGTTTATGCCGACTTTGAGTGTGCTCTGCAGCCCGTCGCCGCTGACCCTGCGGAAGCGCCGCCCGGCACGAGGCCCCTGCAACTGCACGTCCCGTACGCCTTCGCTTACCAGATCGTGGACTCGCTCGGCCTGGAGGAGTTCGAGCCCCGCGTCTACTTCGGGGCAGACGCGTCCAAGGTCTTCATGGAGAGGCTCAAGATGGACGTGCTGGCGCTGTGGGAGTTCCTATTCAGCATGAGAGCTCTGCACCCTTCTCTGACCCGGCAGGAGATGGACGAGTACCTGGCAGCGACTCACTGCTACCTCTGCGGGAAGGAGTTCACGGACCAGGACGTCAAGGTGCGGGATCACAATCACGCCCCGCCCTACGAGTTCCGAGGAGCCGCCCACCGCTCGTGCAACCTCAGGTACCGGGAACAGCGACACATCAACTGCTACTTCCACAACCTGTCCAACTACGACGCCCACTTCGTAGTGCGCGAGCTGGCCATCGACCCCGGCGACGTGGACGTGTTGGCCCACACGGAGGAGCGGTACATCGCTTTTACCAAGCGATTCCACTTTGGTCAGCCCGGGGACAACCAACGACAGAGCAGTTTCGCGGTGCGCTTCCTAGACACCTACAGGTTCCTGTCCATGAGCCTGGCCAACCTGGCGGCGGGACTCCCCACGGACAGGATGCGCGAGACGAGGAAGCGCTTCCCCGACGACCGGCTGTTCGACCTGGTGCGCAGGAAGGGTGTGTTCCCCTACGACTTCGTGACGTCCTACGACACGCTGTACAGGACCAGGGAGTTGCCGCCTAAGGAGGCGTTCAGGAACTCCATGACCCTGGAGGACGTCAAGGACGAGGAATACGAGCACGCCCTCAACGTGTGGCGAGCCTTTGAGTGTCACAACCTCAAGGACTATGCGGACAAGTATCTGCGATGTGACATCGCCCTGCTCACCGATGTCTTTGAGCAGTTCCGCGACACCTCGTTGGCAGAGTACGGGCTGGACCCTGCCCACTATTACACCTTGCCGTCCTACGCCTGGGACGTAATGCTCAAGACCTGCGACGTGGAGCTGGACACGCTGCAGGACTTTGTCATGTACCTGTTCGTGGAGCAGGGGATCCGGGGAGGCATCTCTCAGGCCATCACCCGCTACGCCAAGGCCAACCACGACAGGTGCCCGGACTACCGCCCGGACGAGCCCACGCGCTTCCTCCTGTATCTGGACGCCAACAACCTCTACGGCTGGGCCATGTCCCAGCGCCTGCCGACCGGAGACTTCGAGTGGCTCAGCCGTGAGGAAATACAGGCGTTGGACATTGCGGCGCTGGACGCAGAGGCTGATCGAGGCTACATCTTGGAGGTGGACCTCCACTACCCCGCGCGCCTACACGACCTGCACAAGGACCTTCCCTACTGCTGCGAGACGAAGCGTCCGCCAACAGGGAAGTTCCCCAAACTGTTGACGACCCTGGACGACAAGACACACTACATCTGTCACTACAGGGTCTTGCAGCAGGCGCTGCAAAACGGATTGGAGCTGGTCGCGGTGCATCGGGCGATCTCCTTTCGCCAGTCGCGGTGGTTGGAACCGTACATCCTGATGAACACGGAGCTGCGGAAGAAGGCTAAAACGAAGTTTGAACAGGACTTCTTCAAGCTCATGAACAACGCGGTCTTTGGCAAGACCATCGAGAATGTACGGAAGCGCCTCAACGTGAAGCTGGTGTGCACCCCGGAGAAGTTTTCCAAGTACGTCGCCAGATCCAACTTCCTGGACCGGACGTACTACACGGAGGACGTGGCCCTGGTGCATCTGTCCAAGGTCAACATCGTGTTGGACAAGCCCGTCTACGTAGGCATGACAGTCCTGGAGCTGAGCAAGTGGCTCATGTACGAGTTCCTGCGCAAGATGAAGGAGCGCTACGGTGACCGCCTCACCGTGGACTACATGGACACAGACAGCTTCGTCTTTGACATCTTGTCCCAGGACGTCTACGCCGAGATGAAGGAACACCTGGACGACTTCGACACCAGCGGCTATCCGAGGTCCCACCCCTGCTACAGCCCCGTCAACGCCAAGGTCATTGGAAAGTTTAAGGACGAGTGCAACGGCCTGTCCTTATTCGAGTACCTCGGCCTGCGGTCCAAATTATACTTTATGGACATCGAGGACGCGGCGACAGGCGGCAGCAAGGCTCTCAAGCGGGCCAAGGGGGTAGCAAAGGGCGTTGTCAAGAATGTCCTCACCCCCGACGACTACAGAGAGTGCCTGTTTGACGGGGTCCAAAAGCGCACCACCAACGTCCGCTTCCAGTCTCACTTGCACCGGGTCTACACCGTGGAAGTGGACAAGCTGAGCCTCAGCCCGACTGACGACAAGCGGTGTGTCCTCCCCGACGGCATCCACACTCTGCCGTGGGGACACAAGGACGTCCCGCCACTACCGCCAGCCAGGAGAGGAGATCGACGGATGGAGGTGGACGGTGAGGAGGAGGAGGAGCGCCAGGACGAAGACGAGGAAGAGGAATTCCCTGTTTAGTTTTAATATTAATTTTAAGAAAAATTTGTAAATAGTATTTGTAAGAAAATATAATAGCTTTATGTACAGCACAAACCTGAGTTGTTTATTTCCTCCCCTTTGCTCACTCAAAAGCCGTTAGGCTTAAAGTGTGTGAGAAAGGCGTTATGGGCCGTTTGGCCCGAGCCGTGCAGCTTAAAAGCCCCCGCCAAGCGGGAGCGGTTGGCGGCGCGTGTCGGGGGACGGCCCTGAAGGAGTTGCCCAGGAAGGAATTACTCAGCGGTCTGCTGACGCTCGAGGTTGCACCCTTGAATTGATCAGCGGCTTGCTGACGCTCGAGGTTGCACCCTTGAGTTGCTAAGTGGTTTGCTGATGCCCGAGGGGTCTTGTGTGGCTGGCACGCCCTCTTTGGCGGCCTTCACTGCCGCTTGGCGGGGGCTCAGCCAGTGACACGCGCCGCTGGTATATAAATCTGAGGTTCAGCCCCGCTGCCTCAGTTTTGCTAATTTATTTTTAAAATTTAGTAAGGAGAAAGGAGAAATGAAAACACAAGCTTTATCATTATGAGGCATGTATTGTACAGTAATAAGGTTACATACTACAAAAACCTTACAAACTAGTTTTAAGCGAATATGGAGTGGAAGAGCCTGCGGACCAGAGCGTCGTTGACAGCGGGAGCGGTGAAGTCGAAGAGCTGGACGTAGTCGCTGAGTGACGTGTGGAGAACAGCCCGGCAGTAGTAACCGCAAACAGAAGTATCGTAGCCCTGGAGTCGATACCTGTTGTAGACGTAGTGGCGGTGATGAGGATTGCGCCTCAGGAACCTTTGAAAGTCGGCCTGGTATGGCGGCCTCCCGTAGCTGTCCAGGTACTCGAGTCTGTCCTCTTCCGAGCAGTAAAACGCCACCCAGTGTTCACCGCTCTCGGTGTGCGCCACTGTGTTGGATATGATGGCGGTCAGAGGCTTGACTGGTGCGTCCGGTAGTTGGTCAGAGGCGTAGACCGCGACGTTCCTCAGTCCGGGGATCCTCGCCAGGCATTCTCTGATCTGAACGGTATTCATCGTGGACGGAAGCAGCACAGGCAGCTCGAGGCGGACGACTCCAGTGTGTCATTAGCCACAAGCCAGTCCCACAATACTATGCAGTTATGAAGGGCGCAACGGTTGTGGGAGCTCTTATGGTGGCGACAGCGCAGGGTCCGGTAGGTGGGCGGACCGTTGAGCGACCCGCAGCCCAGATCCTCCATGTCCTGAGCGGTGGTGGCGGCGGGCTCGGTTATGAGGTGGCGTTGTACAAAGTCCCTCTTCTGCGATCCTTTGACGTAGACCAGGGGGCGGTGGATGAGGCAGGAGCGCAGCTTGTCCAGCAGGGCGACGTACGCGATGTCCCCCTGGTCCCACTCCAAGCCGTGGCAGTGGCGAGTGACCCAGACGCTCTCGCGCTGTTTCTCGGAAGTCAGGAGGTCTTTACTGAAGGGCGGGCGGGCGATGTGATGTAGGAGCAGCGTGCCGGTAGTCACGTCCACCACGCAAACCTCTTTCAGTAGAAAGTCATTATCACTGTCTTTAAAACACTGCATATCCATCACCACGCTTCCGTGATGACAGCGCGCTGGCGGCGGCTCGTTGTAGATCGGTGGCGGCACGTCCATCCCGTACGGCTGACTGAACTCGACTGAGCGCTGGCGGGAGCGCGCCTAGCGGGTTAACCTTGGGTGCGCGCGCCGCCATCACCTAACGGTCCGCGCACGGTGACCTTGAGCGCGCGGCAACTCGTTTACCCGCCAAAACCTAACGGTCCGCGCGCGGTGACCTTGAGCGCGCGGCAACTCGTTTACCCGCCAAAGTCGACTGTGACGTTGCGATGACGGTCCACCTCCACGACGTTGTCCAACTCGGCGTACACTATGCAGTTGAACGCCTCCGCCAAGGCTTCGGAGAACCCAATCTCTATGCGCAGGTTACCGTTGCGCACCAGGTTCCAGTGGCTGGATTGAGAGGCCGCCATATCGGGCGTCAGATCAAACGCCATCAGGCAGTATCCGTAGGGGTACTCGTTGCGACTGACTTCGTTACCACAGTCTGAGAAATTGATGCCGGTGCCAGTGTACAGCGTGTGGTAGGCGAGCACGCACAACTCCTGACCGAACGTGTAATCCGGTTGAAGCGGCTTACATGGCACTTGCTCACCGTCTATGTACAGCGCGAAGAAGTTCACGTGGCTGTGGGTGAAGTTGAACGGGTTCTTCTTGTAGTCCCCGTTGAACGCCTGATTGCTGACCAGGCCAACTATAACGCGTTTCGGCAGTTGTCCCAGAAACACACTGTCCAGAGTCTTGCTGCTGATACCGGAGGGTAGCGTGAAGGATTTGACTTCCACGCGCGTAATGGGATATTTGGCTGTACCCGACTCCAGCGTCCTGCTGTGAGCCAACAGCACGCTCGGGTTGATCTTACAGCGGCGCATGAACAGGTTGACTTCGGCGATGTCCACTTTGTAGTCTGTCACGGTTTTGGACATGATGGAGAATGAGTTCTTTGACCTGATCAGGCGAAAGCGCATCTCCACGCCGTTTAACATGAACTTCTCCTGGTTGCACAGGTCGACGTGCAGATGTCCGACCATGTCCGCGTACCGGCTGCCCTTGACAAACTCCCTCCGGTTCTTGAGCCCGGCATTATCCTCCTCAGTATTGTCCATGTACCCAGCATAGTCCTCGTAGAACAACTCCGCGGTGAGGTGCGATGTCTTGGCATCACCGCCATAGGACAACAGGTTCTCCAGGTAGGCGCGATAGGCGTACGTGTTGTTCTGAGGAGACACCAGTTTGTTGTTCAGGTACAGGTCCACTTGACTGAACAGCGAGTGCAACCAGTTGTTAATCGGACCCACCTCTTTTATCGCTTGATCACCCGTTACAGCGCCTCCGTTAGCCGTTCTAATGGTAGCCTTCACATGCAGTAGCGTCTGTGACAGATCCGTGTACTCGTCCCCGTGACCCGGAACTATGAACTCCACGGGCGAGTCGTCTGTCAGGGAGGAGATGGGCTTGTACTGCACCCATTTACCGCTCTCTATACTGGTCTGCGTGGGCGGTAGCGAGAACAGGTCCAACTCGGTCTTGACACACTCGCACGACTTCTGATGTAGAAACGCCATTATCCAAAAATGTCCTTCACGGTACTCTCACTCTTCTTGCTTCTCCTCTTCTTAGCGACACGTTTTGCGGGCTTCCTCTTGGGCGCAGCGCTCTTCTTCCTCGCTCCGAGGAGTTTCGCCAGAGACTGAGGAGTAACCTGCTGTACACGCCTCCTCTTATAGGCGCCACCACCGCTCAGCACGCGATCCAGTTTTTCATCGGCCTTACGTTTCAGCGACCCGGTAAACTGTCTGAGCCGGGTGTTGGCCGCGACTCGGGGGTCGGCTGTGCCCGCTGCCACGTCGCCCAAGAAGCCCACACCGGACCTCAGCGCCTCCTTGCCCAGCGTCGATGCGCCGGATCTGATCAAAGGGACCACTGTACGCATCAGCCCGCCTAGGAAACTGCCGATGCCGTGTCCGCGTTGGAAAGCGGCTCCTCTGAATACGGAGGATACGCCATGGCCCGCCTGCTGGTGGCGGTAATACGCCAGATAGGGATCGCTCGGATTCATTGCCGCTGCCTCTCTTTCCTGAAATGAAGCTTCATGCACGTAGTCCCGAAGTGGAATGGCAAGTGTCGCCCTTGGTTGTCCCTTAAATCGATTTCCACGCTCTCGAATGAGGTTTTAATCACCGGCACGTAGTGCGGGTCTATTATATACACTGTCGTGTTGGCACCGTACGTGTAATTCCTGATGTCGATGTTGAGGATCTTCAGTAGTGGCGCCACAGCGTCGCCCACCAGTTGGGGTTCCACCAGGTCGCAATACACGTACATGTGTGATGGCAGACCGGCGAAGAGGTTAGCCGGCCTCACGGACCTGTGACGCTTGACGATATCCGTATCCACCTCGTAGCCAAACTGTAGCGCCAAACTGGGGCTCAGTTTGAGGCTCTGAACGGCTGAAGACGTCGACATCAATTCCACCCTGGAGGACCTCTCGTCATACGAGAAGGCGCACAGGTTACTCTTCATTTGAGGGTGGTTGTTGATTGCGTGCACGAGTTCCTCGGTACTACTGTAATTGCCCGGCTCCACTTTGATTAACAACTTGTCCACCACGGCCAACCCGCCTTTCGAGTCCCTCATTCCCAGCACTAGTTTGATGTAGGTTCCCTCACCGACGGTCAGAAAAGAGAAGGGGTAGTGCGCCTCCGCCAGAGCGACCTCCCACTCGCCGTCTGACAGATCAACGGTCGAGGGTAGATGGGTCGTGTAGTTTGTCACCATGTTGTTGGGATAGTAATTCATTGAACTGTTACTGGGCAACGTCAGGTAAAACTGGTCGTGCCTCGTCATCGCAGCTGTTGCACGTCCGCTGCGGGTACCCACGAATTGAAGTCCTCTCCGTAACCGGCCCACTTGACTAGGTAGCGCTTACTGGAGCCTCGCCCCTCGGTGTCCAGTATTTTATCTATTTGATACAGGCGATCCGGGGCGATCGTCACCTTTTGCATCTCGTGCTCGTAGAAGCGCCCTTCCAGCGGCGTCCCGTTCAGGTCGCGCAACACGTACAATGGCAGAGGATGCGACCCGTATACGTGGTCCACCACGAACAGCTCCTTACTCCAATTGGTCTCGTAACCTTTGGCGAACGTGCCCTTCTCCTTGGCTATGCGCACCGTGTCGCCCGGCTCGAACCTGGGCTTGTGTCGCCGGATCGCCTTTCCATACATGTGACGCCACACCTTGTACACCGTTTGACCATCGCCGCTGTCCGCGTCCACGGGTCGTAGGCTACCACCCAAGCTCCTGTGCGGACTGCGGTTGTAGGCGTCCACAAGCCTGTCCAACACGTCCACGTAGCGATACGTGTTTTTGTAGGTCAGGTAGCGCCACATGCGGGTCTTGAGCGTGCGGTTGACTCGCTCCACCACCGCCGCCTTCACGTCGGGGTTCTGCGTGGTGAAGTAGTTGACACCGTGACTCTTGAACACTCGCTTGGTCGCGGCCCCGGTGAACTCCGTCCCCTTGTCGGTCTGTAGGCAGCGAGGAGTCGCCTCAGCGAATATCCTCTCGAACGCAGCAGCCACCTCAGGCCCGCTTTTCCTCTTCAGTGGTACCGCGAACAGCCGCTTACTGAATACGTCTATCACAGTCAGCAGGTAGTTGACTCCGTCGTTGTACCGGCTCAGGCCGCGCATGTCGTTCAGGTCCGCCTGCCACAGCTCCCGGGGCCCGAACACGGCGTAGCGGTTGCGGGGAAACCGCTTGCGCGCAGGCTTGTGCAGCGTGTAGGTGTCCTGGGCGCGCAGCCAGTCGGCTACCCGACGTTTCGGTAGGCGCGCGGCTCTGGCCAGGGCGGCCACCCCGCCGAGGGACCCGGGCTGGCTCGGGTCATAGTACAACTTCTCCATTACGGTGTGAACGGCTCCCAGTTGTCCAATGACGATTCCCGGTCGGGTTCCTCGGTTATTATCCTTCTTCGGGCCGCTGGGGGTCGCGGTCTCAGGCGGTCCAGTATCGGTGTCAACCTCGGTGAGAGGGGTGTTGAGGAGGCTGTCGTCGTGTCTCCCCAGGGGCTCGATGCCGAGTCCAGTCCCACGCCTAAGTAACGCAACGCCGTGGGATTGCCCACGTATTCTTTGGGCACGTTCATGTCCTTCAAGGCGGCCATCACTTGATGCCAGCCGGTAGGCAATCGGTCCGCCCTTCGCGCTCTCACTATGCTGTGCGCGATGTCCACTATATTGGAATCGGGGATCTTCACCTTGTTCACGTACACCGCCCCACTGGCGTCCCAGGCGATGGAGCTGCCTTGCCGGGTCATGAATCGCAACAAGTTGCGCGCCACCGACCTGTAGATTTTTGAGAACGATTCCACAATGTCCTCCTCCGCCGAGGCGCTAGACTCGTGCTTCATCTGACTCGGACCTCCCGCCGCTTCCTCCTCCCTCTCCTCACCCTCGATGATTGACAGACCTATGGGTTGACGTTTAGCCGCGGAAAAGTGCAGGAACCGCTGTAACACCTGCTGATATTGTTTCCATTTCTCCGTATCGTCCAGCCGCTTGTCGCTCAATATGCGATGCATCTCAGCGTCCAGGCTGGCTGGCTTATTGGCGCTACCTGCTCCTCCTCTTGGCTCCGGCCCTGGTCCCGGTCCTTCTCGCAATCTCTCGATGAGCTCCTGCGGTACAACCACCATTTTCCTAGCGTACTCCATGTCCGATTAGCTTCTGCGCTAGAACGGGCAGAACAGCGTTCAACAGCAGAGGTAGGAGGATCCCTCCGCCCCGTTGGACGAGGTAGTGTCGCTTCTTGGTCCAACCCTCGCCGCGTTTCACCAGCCGTCTGAGCGCCTGTTTGTGTTTGCTCAATTTGCGTTTGAGGCAGGGAGAAAGCGGTACGTTTCCGCGTAGCACGTTATACGCGCACTCGCACAACGACTTGATGCGACTCTTGTCGCACACTTTTAACAGGGCCTTGCGTTCTTTGGGCGTAGCGTGTATTAGGGCCCTCAGCAGCGCCGCGTCCTTCTTCACACGGTGTGACATGATGACTGACGCTGGCGCGCGCTCGGCCTATTTATCACTTCTTCTTGGGCAGGTACACGTAGTTCACCGGATCGTCTGGGAAAATGGTTGAACGTACGCGCATCTCTTCAGGCGTGGACTGTTTCAAGTCTATGAGCAGGTAGGCGTGCGGATCACGCGTGGCGTCCGCGTAAGCCTCCTCCACGAATTTTGGGTTCTCCGGGTATACTTGACGGGCGAGGTGTTTGATCTGAGCGCGGTCCCTGGGATTCTTGAAACACACTATGTAGTGGGCGTTCAGCGATATGTCGCGCTGGCCCCTACCCTGGTGAAACAGGTTTTGCGTGATGAAGAACACGCTCAGGTTGCGGTGGTGTGAGCCCTTGGTGAACAGGTCCGCCACGCCGGGACCAGCCTCGCGCATCATGTCATCGACGATAACCAGGGCGGGCTCGCTACCGTCATAGTCGTCCAGGTCTGGCAGGCCGGCTACGTAGCGCACGGCAGAGTCCGCACGGCTCTTGCCACCGCCACCACCGCTGCCATAGTGCCAAGTGATGCGGGCGAACCGCGTATCGCACATGCGGTCGGCGTGCTCTATGAAGCGAGCCACTAAGTGCGACTTGCCGCTGCCCGAGGGCCCGGCCACGATGGCGGTGAACGGGTGTTTCCACCTCAAGTCCATGGCGTCTACTGACTGCCGTGCACCGCCACCTCGGCTCTTGTAACTAAAGGTTCTTTTCTTGCTCTTTTTATTTGATTTTATTTTTCAATTTTGGAAGGAAATAAGGGAATAGGAAATACCGTTTATTTTATACAAATTCCAGGAAAGGAAGTTTGCTGCCAGGAGGGCCGCTTCTCTTTACAAGGCTCGTCCTCGGCCCCACGCCAACGTTGTACTGGGAGATGGCGTTGTCATCCAGGACTGCAAGGAACCGTCGAGGCATGTAGATCCGGATCGGGTCGTCGCCGACGAGACCCTCCAAGGTGGCCATCACCGCCTCGCCGTACGGTGTATCTACCCGCTCGAATGAGCGAATCGGGTACACCGCGTTGTCCCGCAGATCCGCGATGCGAGTGTAACCCGCGGCCTTGCAGCTATTGAGGGCTGTCCTGAGGTCCATCTTCTGGTCCGTGTTGAGCATGGCGCAGCGGCTGGATGCAGAATGACCGGCTCTCGCCACCGAGTCGCCTTTTATTGGCGGTGTCTACGTGCCGACTCACGCGTATCAACAACATGATGACATAGTTACTCACTCAATTCCAGGAAGGGTGATGTAATGGAAAGCTTTACTGCGTAAACAAGTGGATTGTTCTAGAAGCGTCTCGGTTATCAACTGCTTAGTGGAAGTTTCCACGCTCAATTCCAGGAAGGCTGACGTAATGGAAAGCTTTACTGCGTAAACAAGTGGATTGTTCTAGAAGCATCTCGGTTATTAACTGCTTAGTGGAATTTTCCACGCTCTCTCGTTTACTGGGTAGCGCGCTTGGAGTGTGCGCTCCTCTTGGTTTTCCCTGAGATGACGCAATCGCGCTTGGAGTGTGCGCTCCTCTTGGTTTTCCCTGAGATGACGCAATCGGTCTTTCGCCAGGTGGGTAGAGGAGTAGCGGTCCTAGTGATCCCGTCGTATCTTGACTCTCCCGTCTCGCTATTTGCCAGCCATAGGTTTTGCAATCTGGATAGCAGGTCCTCTAGACATATGCAGATTTCATCGTTTCGCTCCTCGTCCAAGTACAAGCCGCAACTGAACGTGGGGCGACCTCCTTTGAACACATTCATCTTCAACAGTACATTACCGCTGTTGGTAGGGTTCTTCACAGTGTACTGATATCCGCCAGCGGACCAGCACAGTGCCGGGGAATCGATAGGCACTTCCTTCCTCTTTACAGTCCACCCATCGAGCTTTTTCTTCTTTGACGCACATCCCTGCTGAACTGGCGGTGCGTTGGGGTTCTCATCGTTCATTGCGTTCAGCTCCTCTAGGAAGGAGCGGATCGTTTGGTCCACTTCGGTTGCGCTGACTCCGTTTCCGTTCATGGTGACGTCTCGAACAACACTGAGGTCGCGCGGCTCTGCCTCGGTTTTATACCCAGGTTGCACGCTTCAGCGAACCTTCTAGAAGCTTCCAGAAACGTGAGAGGTGGTCTTTCGCTAACGGGGAGCACTCCAGTCAGGAGGCCTCATGCGACGCACTTGCCGGAACCTTCTAGAACGGAGGGGTCTTGAAGGTCGCTAATGAGTAAACAGGCTGGGACAGTCACGTAGGCCCTGGAACGCGCCTCGACACGTGACATGCTCATACATAGCACTCCAGTCAGGAGGAGGCCTCATGCGACGCACTTGCCGGAACCTTCTAGAACGGAGGGGTCCTGAAGGCCGCTAATGAGTAAACAGGCTGGGACAGTCACGTAGGCCCTAGCACGCGCCTCGACACGTGACATCGCGGAGCCGCTTGCAGGTTGGTTTAGTCAAGCCGGCATACAACGTGTAACGAAGTCACATCAAATTCGGTCGGCAAGCAGATGAGATCCCATAAGGAAAACACGTTTGAAAATTAATAGCGGGCCCGTTTAACAGTGGATTTTCAATATTCTTTAAGCGATGGTTTACTTAAGCCGCTGCTCAACATGTGGTGAAGTTTCATCAAAATCGATCGGTAAACAGCCGAGATCCTATAAGGAAAACACATTTAAAAATTAATAGCGGGCCCGTTTAACAGTGGATTTTCAATTTTCTTTAAGCGATGGTTTTCTTAGGTCATGGCCTGACATGTGGTGAGGTTTCGTCAAAATCAGTCGGTAAACAGTTGAGATCCCATAAGGAAAACGCGGTTATAAATTAATAGCGGCCTTGTTTAATGGTGGATCTATGGGGTTCTTACGTCATTCGCTTCCCTGGGGATAGGCCTACACTCTGGAAAAAGTCCCGTGGGAATCGGTGGATAAATAGGCTAATTATTAATTTTCGAAAGTTTTTTCCTCATGTTCAAGGTCATCACGAAAAGTGCTGCTGGCGGCGGGGGGGGGCTGACGTCACGGGGGGGGGCTGACGTCACGGGGGGGGAGGGGGGGGCTGACGTCACCGGGGGGGGGCTGACGTCACCGGGGGGGGCTGACGTCACCGGGGGGGGCTGACGTCACCGGGGGGGGCTGACGTCACCGGGGGGGAGGGGGGGGGGCCTTGCATCCTCGCATCCTCACCGCGCCTTTGCTGGTTTTGAACCCTCTAATGCCCCCTACTTCTGTGCTACCATTGGGATCTTGTAAACTGTACATCTTACAGTAAACTTTAAATGGGGAACATTCCCTTGTTTTTAAAGAGGTTTAAAAATAAGTAGATAAAACTTTTGTAAATGGCCGCCATTTTCCAATATGGCGGTCAACTTCATTTTTTCTTATGGCATACCCTGTATTTTATGGTGTTTACGGATATTAAATGAAAATGTAAGACTTTTTTATTCTTGAGTAATTTTTGATATACTCAACCGTTTATGAGATACAGAGAGATAAAAATTTAATTCAGGCAGGCTTAGGCTCTCATAACAGCTGTTATTAATCTTTCGTCCATTTCCATTGCCAGCTGTTTATTAGCATTATAGCATTGTTGGAATAATAAACAATAATCACTAACCTGTAAACTTGCAGTCTCAGAATAGTTGTCTTTCACCGTGCAATTTATTAATAATTTCTTGTGGTTTTTAACTTGTACAGTTTTATTGTTTTTATTTTGTTTTTTTTATAATTACGCTTGTTATGACAGTTCTCTTACTATGGAATTTACAAACAATGAAAAACTTGACATGGTCGAAGTGTATTTTCTGTGTAACAGAAACTGTAGTGCAGCAAATATCGCATATCAAGAGAGGTATCCTGATAGGCGAGTACCGAATCGTAGGTATTTCAAACAACTTATTGTAAACTTGGCAGCCAATGGTTCTTTTGCAAAGCCACGTCAGAGAGTAAGCACAGTTGTTACTGATGAATTTCAAATTGATGTTTTGGCATACTTTGAGGCTTTTCCTAATGCTTCTATTAGAGAAGTTGCATCCATTTTGCAAACTTCAACCTCCTCAATTTTTAAAGTACTAAAAACAAACAAGTACCACGCTTATAAGTATGCGAAAGTTCAAGCTTTGATGCCGGGTGATGAAAATAGGAGGCTAGAGTTTTGTGGATGGTTAGCTCAGGAGGCTGTAAATACACCAGGGTTTTTATCGAACATTATATGGACTGATGAAACTAACTTTTCAAATAGGGGAATGTGGAATAGGAAGAACAACCATTACTGGGCTAAAGTAAATCCGTTAGTAGTGAGAGAAGGACATGACCAAGTTCGATTCTCGATAAACTGTTGGTGTGCTGTGTTGAATAATGCAGTAATAGCACTACACTTTTATGAGGGGAATTTGACAAGACATATGTATTTACAGTTTTTAGAGAACATTTTGTTGAACTCAATTGAGGATGTACCTTTAAATGTAAGAACCCAGTTGATATACCAACAAGACGGTGCCCCAGCGCATAACAGTGAAGTGGTAGTGCAGTTCTTGAACATTCACTTTCCCGGAAAGTGGCTTGGTACAAATGGCCCATTACCATGGCCAGCGAGGTCCCCAGACCTGACACCAATGGATTTCTTTGTTTGGGGTTATTTAAAAGACAATTTGTACAAATCCCGATACAACACTGTTGCAGATATGACAACGAGAGTCAGAGAAATCTTTCATGGAGTTCACCACAACACAATCAATAAGGCTGTGAATGATGTTTTAAAAAGGGCGACTGCTTGTATTTATACAGATGGTGGCCACTTTGAACACCTGTTGTAAATATGTTTCTTGTATCAAAAATGAAATTTTTATAATTAAAAGAAATCTTTTATGTGTGTCCTGTAGATAACTTTAATTATTTTCTTATTATAAGCAGCAAGTAAAATATGAATAAGCCACTAGCTCACTTGAAACTAATACACCTAGGCCTGTCTGAATTATATTAAACCTTTGTCTCTCTGTTTCTCATAAACGGTTGAGTATATCAAAAATTACTCAAGAATAAAAAAGTCTTAGATTCTCATTTGCTAACCGAAATCACCATAAAATACAGGGTATGCCATAAGAAAAATTAAAGTTGACCGCCATATTGGAAAATGGCGGCCATTTACAAAAATTGTATCTACTTATTTTTAAACCTCTTTAAAAACAAGGGAATGTTCCCCATTTAAAGTTTACTGTAAGATGTACAGTTTACAAGATCCCAATGGTAGCACAGATAACAAAAACAACAAAAATGATTTACCTTTATCTCTCTGTATCTCATAAACGGTTGAGTATATCAAAAATTACTCAAGAATAAAAAAGTCTTACATTTTCATTTAATATCCGTAAACACCATAAAATACAGGGTATGCCATAAGAAAAAATGAAGTTGACCGCCATATTGGAAAATGGCGGCCATTTACAAAAGTTTTATCTACTTATTTTTAAACCTCTTTAAAAACAAGGGAATGTTCCCCATTTAAAGTTTACTGTATGATGTACAGTTTACAAGATCCCAATGGTGGCACAGTTAAAAAAAACACCCTGTATAAGTATTTACTGTACCCATATCATATAATTTTTATAAACATTATGTTTATAATTACGTTTTCTCCGTTCTCAGATTTTAGCTTTTTGTATATCTACGAATTCGTATTGTTTTATATTTTCTGCCTAATCGGAAAATGCCCTGATCTTATTCATTTAACATCTCTGGATTCATACTCAAGGCGTAATATTATTCAGATAGTCAATATACTGCAGTTAATTCATAACCGAGATTTTTAGTGTGTGCATTTAAAAAATGTTTAGTACTTCGTTTTGATACGTGAAATCATTATTTTAGTGAAAAAATCATTAGTCTAAGTTTATGTTATCGACAGATACAAAATAAGTGAAGGCTTGTGAGAGAATTTTATCCTAAAAACAGCCGTCAAATTTTTTATTTTGCCTTAATAATTCATAAAATGTAGGCAACCAACACATTATTTGTTCTCGTTACTTCGTTTTCAATGCTGTCCGGTCCTTAATAGCTAAATTTATTTGCGCTGCAATAACTCGTCTAACCAATATACTCGTCTAACATGAGAATCGTTTAACTATATTGTTATTCAAGTAATGATATAACCCCTGAACTTACTTTTAACATGTGTTAACCGACTTGCAACTGCAAGCAACTTACTGTATCCCATATTACAACATGCGCGACAGGAAGGTTCTACACGGGCAGCGCCGCCGGCGTTATTCCGCCCCATTTACAAGATATGACGCCGTTCAGTGCCGGACTTTACAAGTTTGTCGGACCTAAAGTACAATCCCTTTAGATTTGTTTGCTTATATTACATCTTTTATGTATCACTATGGATGAATTTTCCTTAGTTTGTTTGAAAGTTTCCTTAGCTTGGAACAACTGTCCAACTGATTGCTATCAGCTGTCGCGGTGGGCCCTGAATTGGAAGATTTCTGGTGTGCAGTTTTGTATACGTATTCAGCCAGATTACCCTGTTACTCCTTGATTCACCCATTAGTGATAGCTGAAAATACCCGTGGATGACTCATTCGTTATACGCTGTCTGTTTATACACTTCTCTTTAATGGCGTGTAAATGGACAATTTGAGAATTGCCAGGGCCTATATTTATGTTTTTACTTTAGGTGCGGTCAGTTTAGGAAAAGAGCTTCTATTGCAGTATAAAATATTAGAATGTCTTGCCTTTCAACATTAGTTGTTTAGTTTGGTTTTAATTACGACTGAGATATGCGTATGTAAGCATTTATTCAAAATAAAGAATGTCTATGTCTATGATTTTGTCGTTTTAAGTATAGGGCCTACTAAGGAAAAAAGAGCCAAAAACTTGAAATAATAAAATACTCCCGTTGCAGCAAACCAGCGTACTTAACGAATTTCCAATGTCTTAATACCACATAAAGCCGCATACCAAGTTTCATAAAAATATATTCACAAATAAGCGATAAATACAATTTTAATTATCCTCCATAAGAATAACATTAGGGATGAGTACGGAGGTTTGCTGCAACAAGGAACTCAAAATAATGGGTTCTTATGCAAATATCAATAGAACTCATTTAAGTCATATACCAAGTTTCATTCATATAAGTTTCATTTATAAATAAGCGATATATAACATTTTAATTATTCTCCATAAGAATAACATGGGGACCGAGTACCTAGGTTTGCTGCTACGGGAACCATAAGTGAAAATGTTGTTTTTTGTGCAAACAACAACAAACCACAACCAGATGAAGCCATTTACCAAGTTTCGTCAGTTTATAATCATAAATAAGCGAGATATGACATTTTTATTTTTCTCTATAAGAGTAGCATTAGACAACGTACTGTATTTAGCACTTGCAATATCTCAATAGCCAATTGACGTAGAGCAATGATCAAAATACCAAATTGATTTGTTGTTTTTTAAAGCTGAATTCAATGGTATAGTTTAAAATTTGATTTAAATAAAAATTACATGTGAAAACCCCAACAAAAAACATTATATATACAAATTTGAACTAATGGTGTTTTTGGCATCTGGTGACCTCAAAACAAAAAGTTATCGTCTCGGGCTTAGGTCTTACCATGAGACCTACGGTAATAGCTTCTCCCCTATAGGGAAAATTCGCTAAAAAAAATCGCTGAGATTGTTAAAATTAAAAATTAATCTCACTCAGCCTTGCATTTGCTTTCAAAAATTCTCACTAATGAAACATGAACCACAATTAATTCATAGCCAATATCTCTACTCAAAAAGTAATGTAAATAGTCAGTTGTTTTCGTAAATTAAATAATTTACAAAGCAAATGAAATCCTTTCATGTTAAATAAAATCCCTTACAGTATTTTATATATGTATAAGCGTACGTTGTGGCACCGTTGTATCTGAAGTTGTGTGAACCATCTGAGTTATATCGGCACAAAGGATTAAGGGGATCCACCACTATCTAAAGGCTGATCTCTTGAATTGTTTTACCTTTTTTCTAAAGTTATATTTTTAAATTCAGCATGTTCAGTATTCAGTTGTATGCCAATCCGTCAATGTTTACATGAAAAAGATAAATATAAAAGTAAATCTATTCTAGAGTAAAAAGACTTATAAAACGTTGAGAGCTGTTTTCTCTGAATTGTGATTTTCTTAACGCCGTCCAGCGGAAGTTTGAATAACTATGTTAAGTACTTCACCTATTGTAATGCAATTTCTACCAGATCATCTTGATACTATTTGAAAGATGTTGGAGCATAGACATCACGAAACAAGCATATTTAAAACTAAATGTAATAATGTTTTATAAAAAACAGTGTTTTTTTGTAAAAGTATGTTATTGAAAATATGCTCACCACATAATAGTTTTTCCGGTTACCATGAATTCCTTACAACACTTTTTTTATGTTAGGAATAAACTAGTAACTTGGTGTTTGCAATTTGTTGATTATTACAAACGTTATTAAAAAAATAATACTTTAAAACATAAAAAACTCTTATAACCATACATATTTATTTTAATATATCCTACATTTCTCATCAAATCTACTAATTAGCAAAGTACTTATCAAAGAAAACTAATAAAGTCATGACAAAGTTGAAAATAAAAAAAGTTGGAGATAGTGGCGGATCCCCTTAGATAAAGTAGGAAAAATTACTCACGAAAAGCACATAAAATAAATAGGAGCCTGTGGACGATTAGCCGAGATCTACTTAGACGGCTTCCGCACGCTAATGCCGCACAACCTTGTTGGTCGTTCACCACCTTAATGGCTCCCATTAGTCCATTTGGAGGCTCTCTTTCTGATGTTGTGGTTCCCTCTTATTAATTACCCTATAAAGCTTACAGTATGATATGCTAAGTTATCAGGAAACAGTTATTATGGTTTCGTTTTCTGCGTTTTAATGTTTGTGTGTCATGCTCCGGGGGTGAGGGGGCTGAGCTATGTTAGAAGAAGGGGATCAAACATTGCTAGAAGAGTGACGGTTTAATGTTTGTGTGTCATGCTCAAGATGACTGGGTTGAGGGGATGAGCCTTTTTAGAAGAAGGGGATCAAACATTGCTAGAAGAGTGACGGTTTAATGTTTGTGTGTCATGCTCAAGAAGACAGGGGTGAGGGGGCTGAGCTATGTTAGAAGAAGGGGATCAAACATTGCTAGAAGAGTGACGGTTTAATGTTTGTGTGTCATGCTCAAGATGACTGGGTTGAGGGGATGAGCCTTTTTAGAAGAAGGGGATCAAACATTGCTAGAAGAGTGACGGTTTAATGTTTGTGTGTCATGCTCAAGAAGACAGGGGTGAGGGGGCTGAGCTATGTTAGAAGAAGGGGATCAAACATTGCTAGAAGAGTGACGGTTTAATGTTTGTGTATCATGCTCAAGAAGACAGGGGTGAGGGGGCTGAGCTATGTTACAAGAAGAGGATCAAACATTGCTAGAAGAGTGACGGTTTAATGTTTGTGTGTCATGCTCAAGAAGACAGGGGTGAGGGGGCTGAGCTATGTTAGAAGAAGGGGATCAAACATTGCTAGAAGAGTGACGGTTTAATGTTTGTGTGTCATGCTCAAGAAGACAGGGGTGAGGGGGCTGAGCTATGTTAGAAGAAGGGGATCAAACATTGCTAGAAGAGTGACGGTTTGACTAAGCTGAAAGAACGGCTTATTCACGAGTTTGAGATTTTAAGCCTTCTTAATAACGTTACAAATTGTAAAGACAGTGTACAAAGTGATTTTAAAGTTACATCTAATTTGAAACTGTCTCTAGACTATGATTTGCTGCATTCTGTCTTCAAAAATGGATTTGCTGCAACGAAATGTTTTTTTTTTAAATCTTTTCATTAAATTACTTTGAATTTAATCAATGTAAATTGTAGCTACCTATAGTTATTTCCGTAACAGTTGTTTCCGTCAAAGAAAAAATCGATGTTGTTTTGGTCAACGGAACCGATTTTTAAAGGTACGTGCATTTTGGGTCGTATAGTAGATAGATACTTTTTTGTGAGCATTTAATTGAACGTGTGAAAATTACACAAACCAGTAAGGGTTCTGCCATAATGGCTGCAAAGTGCAAACCTGTTATCACGATTGCAAGAATGAATCTTTAGATAACATTTTTCACGTATCACATAATATTTTTCTATAATGACTGGAAAATCATTCAGATGAGTTTTATGTAACTCTAGAACTGGATGGAGCGGTTTCAGTAATATTGTTTTTTTTAAATTTTTGTTTTTCAGGATATAAACAAAGCAACTTTTTGGTTAAAAATAGCTCCTTTACAATTGCACAGTCATGTTATCTCTTGAAATTCGTTTTGTCCCTGTATAAGCTAAGAATTTACATCTAGTATCTAAAGTAAAACGCTTGAGTCTTATTTATATTTTGCAACTGAGAATTAATTAAACAATTCCAGCAGATTTGTACCTCACCTATTACTGTATTATCTGTATCGGTGGTACAAGCAAATGACAAGAATTTGGTACACGACGGAAAAATAACGATGGAGTCAATTCGATATAAAGTAAATGGCAACAAACCCCTTACAAGGAATCTCCGATTGCCTCCCCCAACTGCAACTTGACTTTCATAAAACAGATATGAAATATCGTTCAAACGGCATAAAGTACTTGGGGCCACTCCCCCTCCCCCCCTCGTGGATGAATGATGACAGAGAGTTGATTCACTCAAGGAGCGCTCGCCGAGTAAATGACGCTAGGATAAAAGAGACGACATGGCGGGGGCGGGCAATAAACAAGGTGTATAGAACCGGCAAACAAAGGCCGTAATAGCCCGGGGTTGACGCTCATAAATATGATAATGCGGGGGAGGGTGGATACTGTTGCCAATTGGGCAGAGTCGCGACATTATGTGGCCACATCGCGGCCGCGGGCCAACATCTGGTAGAGTGCCGTGGGCCGATGATCGTGCTGCGATTTGTTAGGGGAGGGGGTGATTGTGGATTTGTACAAACAGTGTCACATGTGAGAATGAAATATGTTCTTATAGTCGTGTTGCAGCAAGGAATCTGAGCAGGATTGAGTGGAAGGTTTCGGGGGTTGGCTCAGCAAGTTTGAGCGGCTCACGTCTTGATTCCGCGTGTCTACCTTGTTCTCGCTTAAGACCAATGTTAACGTGAGGGGGCTCCATTCACGACATATTATGTTTCTTCCCGCTTCCCCCGTAAGCCCGTAAAGTCAATGTTAATTACCAAAGCCCGTCCCTCCTCAATTTATATAATTTATTTAAAGAGCAAAAAATTAATAATCGTTCAATAAAATTACATGTTACAACATTTTACAATTTGTTATGGGTGAACTAAAAACTTAATTAACGTGTCGAAAATCTTCTTACTGAAATCACCAAGTACTTTATTGCTCTTAAAATTAACCATAAGTCAACGATTTCGATTATCCGTTGAGGAGGGACGGGCTGTACAAATTGACATTGACCACTAACCTAATGAGAGAAGCAGGTATAAACGCAGAACGTTGTGTGACTGGTTGAGGACTCTTGGTTGTCAAATCCCCTCTTCTGATCATCCAAAATCATCGAAATTTAATTTTACACCATTAAAATAATATCTGGTTATTTCTCTAAGCCTGAATTCTGATATCACAAATAACAGCCGTTTAGTGGCATTCCAATATAGGCCTATCTAATGTTTACGATTTTGATAAGTGATATATATTTTTATTTAGAAAATCTGTTCCCTGGAATTGCTAGATAAAGTGTTGCTGGATTTCGTTCTATTAAAGTGAGTCATAAATCAATGATATCAGATAATTCTTTGAGGGGCTACGGGACCAAAACGTTATTATTGGTCTTATGTGGGATGCAGGTAAAAGAATAATCTTTAAAAATATCGTAATCTCATCAGGATTTGGACTTATTTCTCATCTGCTAAGGAAAAGATTATACCGAATCATTCGATTACGGAAAAGTATAACGTCTATCTTTCTTAAAAGATATTAAACGAATAACGACTTGTACAATTTAAATCGAAACCTTGAAAAGATGGAACTCAAGTTGAAATTCGAGAAATGTCCACACAAAATTGAAGACTTTTTAAAATGAAAACAACAATGAAAATATAACATAAATTTCAAAATAAAAACTTGTTAGTTTCAAGATTGAATCAATACTTTATTAATCACTATTAGAATTGCATACTTTGTTAATTTAATGTGGTCTTAACTATAAACTAATTATAGCAATTCAGATTTATACCAATAAAGAAATCCTAAACTCATATTGAAGAAAACATTCTCTGCGGGTATTAAATTCTTGCAACAATTTTAGATTTTGAGGTTGTAAATCTCTAATCTAAGAAATTGTTTAACAATGTGGTTATTGACTTTTTGTGCTTGAGCGGTACAAGTATTGCTCATCTTGATTACCTCTTAAATATACTAATCACGCAATACTAAGTGATAAACCATTGAACAGCATTTTTTAAAGTAAAAAATATAAATAAATCATAAATGTAATTGTTTGCAGATAATTGTTATAAATTCTACATTGGGAGTGTGAATATTTAAATGTTGATGTTAAAAACTCTTACAATAAAATGATTCGTTCGAATTTATTATTCAGACAGTCCGCTCGTTTTGATGTAAATTGTACTTTATCCTCAATAATGGAAATGCTAATTTATGAATTACGTCCGCGTTCAAACGGCCTGCGAACTCCACTTTAGTCGCGTTCCGGTAAAACGTTAAACCGAATTCACAAAGGATTAAGGGACATTCAGGACAAACGGAGCGACGTGACGCGAGATAAAAAAATCGGACATGCGTCGTCCGGCGAAAGAAACAACGGTGTTCATTATATTTGTGCGGATTAAAAATGCATCGCGTTGAAAGGCAAAAAGCCAAATGTAGAAAACCAAGTTAATGCGGGGCAAAGAGTCGGAACGCGACAAAAAGTCGAAAGTGAAATGTAACAACGGAATACATTAATGGTCGGCTCTTATGCGATTCGCTAAAGAGAATCAGATGCGAGGGGGGCGAGGGGCGACTTGTATGCAGGCCATCAGATAATTGTGCCGTGCGTTGTGTTGAAAGTTTAACCATCCAAGTTGCGGGCCTTGCGGCTAATCCCAGTGTCACGGCAGATCCCCGCCTTGGTTAATGGTCATCATCGCTATGCCGGAATCACCGGCTGTAGGGGCGGCTGAGCGAATGTAGGGGTTGACGACACTTGATGTTGCACTCGAGAATCTGTGTTTGGTAGTGTCAAATCGAATCTTAACAGTTTTGGCGAAGGGTTGGATTTTAGTCGTACGTGCATGTTTAAATTTTAATTGAATACACTCATGTGAATGTAATTTCAAAAGAGTTAACTTTGAAGTGAAATAAAAAATAATATATTGTAAAGATAAATACCCCCGTCGCAGCAAACCTGCGTACTCAGCGAATTTCAAATGCATATATATGTGACTCACTACTACATAGGGCTATTTACCAAGTTTTACAAAAATACATCCATAAATAAGTGATATATAGCATTTTATTTATTCTCCATAATAATAACATTAGGGTTAAGGACGCAGGTTTGCTGCAATGAGGAAGATAAGTAATGTGTTTTTTTTGCAATTATCAATACAACTGAACCAGGTGAAGCTACATACCAAGTTCTCTGACTGTAGGTTCATAATTAAGGGAGCTATACAACTTTACTTATTCTCCATATGAATAACATGGGGGCCGAGTATGAAGGTTTGCTGCTACGGGGACTATCAACAAAAAACATTTTTGTGCTAATATCAATATACCACAACTAGTTGAAGCCACATACCAAGTTTCATCAATATACATTCATAAATAATCGAGATATAGAATTTTATTTATTCTCCATAAGGATAACATTGGACAACGTACTGTGTTTAGCACTTTGAATATCTCTGCAACGGTTGGACGTAGAACAACGATTAAAACACCAAAATGTTTGTTTTGTTGAGCTAAACACATTAATATATATATATATATATATATATATATATATAAACGTGTGTCCGTTACCACGATAACTTATATGTATATAAGTATACATTTAAAAAAGTATAAGTATAAGTATGTATATGTATACCTATATATAAATTTGAACGAATAGTGTTTTTGGCATCTGGGGACCTCAAAACGAAAAGTTATCATGGTCTCGGGCTAGGTCTTACCATGCCACCTACGGTAATAGCTTCTTCCCTATAGGGGAAATTCGCTAAAAAGAGTAGACAAGTGTTATCATTTAACATATATAAATTTAAATATATTAGCATACTTAAATATATTAAAATATATATTTAAATATATCATTTACTTTCTCGGAGAGAGTAGATTGGTGACAAAATTAAGAAAATGTTGTATCATTATAATTCACACAAAAATTATTATCAGAGCTTACGGTAAATACCCCCGTAGCAGCAAACCTGCGTACTCAGCGAATTTCCAATGTATGTATGTGTATATATATATATGTGTGTGTGTGTGTGTGTGTGTGTGTGTGTGTGTGTGTGTGTGTGTATCTTAATACCACTTAAAGCCACATACCAAGTTTCATCAATATAAATTCATAAATAAATGATTTATGACATTTTAATTATTCTCTTTAAGAATAAAATGGCGACTGAGGATGCAGGTTTGCTGAAACAAGGTACACACAAAATGGGTTTTTATACACATTTTTTCATAACTCAACTGGGTGAAGCCACATACCAAATTTTATTAATTTATGTTCATAATTAAGGGAGATAACATTTGACTTATTCTCCATAAGAATAACATGGGGCTGAGTACGCAGGTTTGCTGCTACGGGAACTATTGGTAAAAAATCATTTGTCCTGCAAATATCAATAGACCACAACAGTATGAATCAATATATCAAATTTCGTCAGGAGAAGGTGATAATTAAGCAAGATATAACATTTTTATTATTCTCCATAAGGATAACATTGGACAACGTACTGCGTTTAGCACTTTCAATATCTCGGTAACCAATTGTCGTAGAGAAATGATCAAAACACCTAACTTTTTTAGCTGAATTTAATGGTGAAAACTAAAATTGTATTTATTAAAATATTGTATGTAAAAACTAAAAAAACACATTTTTGGGGTACAAACCCCCCCCCCCAAAAAAAAAAAAAATACCCATTTGGTTAGAGCGAGCTGGCTGGTTTTCGAACTTAAAGTCATAAATGTTGCTTTACATGTTTGTACCAAATTTCATCAAAATCGGTTCTTTTTTACGACAGTTATCGCACCCACGGACACATTATATATAATTGTATATATATATATAATGTGTCCGTGGGTGCGATAACGTTTCGTTCTGAGGTCCCCAGATGCCAAAAACACCATTCGTTCAAAACTGAATATATATATATCCAGATGCCAAAAACACCATTCGTTCAAAACTGAATATATATATATATATATTATATATATATATATTCAGTTTTGAACGAATGGTGTTTTTGGCATCTGGGGACCTCAGAACGAAACGTTATCATGGTCCCGGGCTAGGTCTTACCATGCCGACTACGGTAATAGCTTCTTCCCTATAGGGGAAATTCGCTAAAACACCAAAATATAACATATAATACCCCCTGACGCAATCGGTTTCAAGCAAAAGGTTTCGTCGTTATCTCGTTCGCTTTAAAAAAGGTATCTTTTAACCATAATTTGTCGAAAAAGCTAACATGGTGCAAAATTAAAAATAATATGAAGCTATAATAATGTAGAAAATGATGACATTAAAATTGACTTTAAAAAATCATACTCCCACGAAGATTTAATATAATAAATACAAATATATTAGCTGTAGTAGAAATAAAACACTGTTTACTGGGGTTAAAATGTATTTTAACAAACAAAAAATAATGTATGTAGTTATCAGGCACGGCTGGAATTATATAGGAAATTGTCATTAAAGAAGGTTACATTTTCAAAAGATGCAAATAGATTTTACGGATTTTCATTCCACACGATTATTAACAAGGCTTGGCCCTTAATCTCATTAAAAGTACGCAAGCGAATCCAGTTGCTCGAATTTGAGCAAATTCCCGCCCCACCCCCTTCTGGGATTTTCCAGTTCATATGCGTTATTTATTAGTTTAACTTGTGATGTCATTCTAGAAGTTGGCTTAAAACGACTGTTTTTGCTTCTTTACTGTGTTTTGTTTGTATATAAACACAAAGCTTAAAGCTGCTATTAAATGTCCAATTAAGTCGATTTTTATTATTTCTTAAAGTTAGCATTGGTACTTTTAAAGCCCAGGGGACAAAGCCTTGAAAGGTGGACGTTTCCAAAACCCCAAAAGGCACATCTAGACGCCAAGGGCTTCCAAATAACACATTAAAGGTCCTCTCTTACTTAGCGTTACGGGGCTTGAATCTTCAGGTGGTTTCTGGGAAACCGTTCCGACATCGCCCTACTACAGTGTTCTGAAACTCAACTCGAATTTGGCAGGGCCAGGATTCGATTCCGATCCTTCCGAATGCAAAGAGAGAGCATTATACCACCGCGGCAAGTCCGGTAGCGATTCCTGTTTGATCTAAAACACAGAGAAGTTAACTTCCAATGTTGTTCCAAGTAGATGTTGATTCAAAAAGGCCTCAGGAATTGCTGGGCGGAACCTTCATTGTACCTCTATTACTGTGTTCGTGATGTCAGCGGTGCGCTGCTCATTATTTGTGTCCCAGAATAACACCCTCCTGCGATCTCTTCGAGGAGTTCCGATCACAGCATTACCGAGAGTCCGGAAGAATGAGACGGCCTAAATGGGGCCTTAACACAAACGGCAGTGGATGGCCATTAATTGTAATCGAATCTAAGGGTAATGGCACGTCGCGCCGCCCCTCTGTTTAGGGCGCTTCCTGCCTCTGCACGGCGCACGTGCCGGGGCCATTCGATCCGCGATTGTCAGTCAATATGGACCTCCCGCGTGCACTTCCCCGTCGTCGCGGGTGGCGGTCATTGTCATGGGAGCGCGACGAGAGGGAAGCGATTGTTTTAGCTTCTTAATTGTCTGGGTGGCCTTTGTTTCGGCTGAGTTTTGTCGGGGGTGGTTTTATGTTGTCGAAGGTATAATGTGAGTAAACGCGTTGACAATCTGTAAGGTCAATGTGTTAAATTCGCCCTTCGTTAATCATCTGAAAATACAGATGAACAACACTTTCGGAGCAATTCTGAAGACTCGGTCAGCTCAAGTGTATCTCCCGATTAGTGCCATGCTGCATCCTCACTCTGGCTGAGTCTAGGCGAGCAGAGACGACGGCGAGAGTTTGGCTGGGTAGTTCGCCTCCACTCTTGTTATTCCAGCTGGTTATTTAGATTTTAAAATTACTATTTTATAGACGAGTCGTTCGTGCGAAAAACTCGGCCAGAGTATAGAGGCGGTAATGCAAGTGATAGTAAATATTGATTACTTATCAATACGATTGGGATTAGGCATTTTAATCGAAACCTCAGCCGGTTCGACGTATCCAAGTGGTACAGATAGAGCCGACTACGGTGGAGCACGGAGGTGGGCGTTACAGTGAAGGTCGAGACTAATCAGGTCAGTTACTACGAGTAGTTACTGGCTGCTCCTCCTGCACTTGACCAGACTCGTGGTGTAGTGGAGAAGAATTATCGGCCTTTACTGCCCGCTAGCTTCATGCTTGGTGGCTCTGTCTGTATTGTCTGGTTACGTCGACCGCCCGCTAGCTTCATGCTAGGTGGCACTGTCTGTATAGCTTGGTTACGTCGACCGCCCGCCAGTTTCATGCTCGGTGGTTCTGTCTGTGTCGCCTGGTTACGTCGACCGCCCGCCAGTTTCATGCTCGGTGGCACTGTCTGCATCGCCTGGTTACGTCGACCGCCCGCTAGCTTCATGCTAGGTGGCACTGTCTGTGTCGCCTGGTTACGTCGACCGACCGCCAGCTTCATGCTAGGTAGCACTGTCTGTATCGCCTGGTTACGTAGACCGCCCGCTAGCTTAATGCTAGGTGGCTCTGTCTGTATCGCCTGGTTACGTCGACCGACCGCCAGCTTCATGCTAGGTAGCACTGTCTGTATCGCCTGGTTACGTAGACCGCCCGCTAGCTTAATGCTTAGTGGCACTGTCTGCATCGCCTGGTTACGTCGACCGCCCGCTAGCTTCATGCTAGGTGGCACTGTCTGTATAGCTTGGTTACGTCGACCGCCCGCCAGTTTCATGCTCGGTGGCACTGTCTGTATAGCTTGGTTACGTCGACCGCCCGCCAGTTTCATGCTCGGTGGTTCTGTCTGTGTCGCCTGGTTACGTCGACCGCCCGCCAGTTTCATGCTCGGTGGCACTGTCTGCATCGCCTGGTTACGTCGACCGCCCGCTAGCTTCATGCTAGGTGGCACTGTCTGTGTCGCCTGGTTACGTCGACCGCCCGCCATCTTCATGCTTGGTGGCACTGTCTGCATCGCCTGGTTACGTCGACCGCCCGCCAGCTTCATGCTAGGTGGCACTGTCTGCATCGCCTGGTTACGTCGACCGCCCGCCATCTTCATGCTAGGTGGTAGTGTATGTATCGCCTGGTTACGTAGACCGCCCGCTAGCTTAATGCTAGGTGGCTCTGTCTGTAACGCCTGGTTATGTCGACCGCCCGCCAGTTTCATGCTCGGTGGCTCTGTCTGTATCGCCTGGTTACGTCGACCGAACGCCACCTTCATGCTAGGTGGCACTGTCTGTATTGCCTGGTTAAGTAGAGAGAACGGAGGTTTTGAAAAGGTTTACTAATCCGTGATGTTATTGAGGTATTATAAATATTGTCTAGCCCTAGCGCCAACATGGAAAATATTGGGCACGTGGAAATGAGTGGTTATTCGATTATCGGGATGTCCAAAACGTTGAGGGGTTTGGACCGTTTTCCCTTAGAAGCGACTGTGTGCGCTTAACACAGTTCCGTTGACGTTGAAATAAATAAAAAGCAAAACTTATAGTTTGCATGGAAAAGTCAATAATGTCTGAATTAATGATTCGCTGTGTAAACAACTTCATATCGACATCTTAGATGTCTCAACCATGAGCTTGTAAGATTAAAACTGGACGAGGAAATTTATGATTTATTGGAAGTTGTATTTGTGATTTGCGAGTTGTATTTCTCGAGGTATAAATACTTTTTCCCCCAACAGAAAAAAACGTTTGAACATAAAATAGTCTGTACTTCAGGAATGTTTGTTGAAAATATTTGTTTTGATAACTTGTCAAGAAGGATGAATTGAGGCTTGGAACGAAGTCACCAAACAAAACATACGTCTGTAGTTTTAAATTTGCTCATTTAAATTGTTGAAATTTCATAATTGATTTTATGTTCAGTATAACATAAATGTATAACAAATCTACTCACACGCACATCACCGATACTGCATTTATCAAATTACAGTACAAGCTGTTTGCGTGATAACGTTTATGTTTGTCAGACAAGGGGGAATATTAAAGCAATATTCTAAAACCATAACCACCAATCGATCTTTAATTTTACATAATTTCTGTTTAAGTTATAGTATGTTTGGGTTCCTAGAGCGTAAAAATCGACGAACGTGTCAGGTTACGATTTGACACGGGCCGACAAACCACGTCCTCCCAGTCACAAGGGTTGGTAATCTTGGTCAGTGGCCATTTGTCCGTATGCAATATGCCCGTATGCAATATGTCCGTATGCAATATAGAACGGTGTTTGTTCCAATCCCATGCTCCTTGGAGACCGGTGACCAAAACTGTAAGGCATATATCAATCGGCCATTATAGAAACATCAATCACCTAAACTATTCCACCCCTGGCTCCCACCGTTGCACGCCCTTTCTTGATCGGTTGATGCACGTTAGTAATAGGTTGGCTGTAGGCTAAATATCCAAACTTGTTACAAGTTGTATACCAAATGTCATAATGGAGGCTTGGTGTAGTGGTTATAGCGTGTGCCTTCGGTCTGTCATGCCCCGGGTTCGAAACCCGCCAGTCACCAATGAGATTGCTGCCCGGTGGTTCGGAATCCATCTTGTGTTTTGGATCTACCTGCGTAGAAAAGAAAACTAGATATGTTTCTGTGGCGATGAAAACTGACTCAGTATATGAACTCTTTCCACTAAAGGCAATACGATTTGTTGCAAGGTGTACTCATATGACGCCTCTGTTGAACCTTTCTATTGATTAGCTACTATCAATATTCGTTAAGTAATATAATTTAGTAGGGCGGATAGAAGCAAAATAACAATCAAATTGTCTTCTTTGCGATAAACTCATGACATTTTGCAAGGATGTTCCTTTTCATGTTCTTAAAATAATACGATATTGGTTATATAGAAGAGGAGGTTTTAGGGGTTTGTAAACGTGTCAATAAAGGTTTTTCATTTTTTTAAGTTAATTTTTAAAATAGACTTTTCCATAATCGATTCTCAGATTGTGGAGGAAAAAAGTGAGTAGTAAAAAATACATCGCTTTTGCAAAAAAATCCGCGATATGAACATTACGATTATCACTTTTATAAAATTTCTGATTATGATTATCTCAATTATTAACCATTAAACAATACCATTAAAACATAGTTTGCTTTCGATGTCGAGTTTTATATTATTTTTATTATTGTTTTGGTGTGGTAGGATTCAGTTAACCAGGATTTTATGTAGTAGTTTTGTAGCTTTTCCCTCTTTCGTGATATGTTAAGCTCAGTATAATACCAAAGCTTTTTCACATTCATATTTTTAAAATCGGGCTTAAATTCAATAATGTTTACACTCGTAGCCGTGCGTTTTTAATTGACCTCCTTGTGTTACAATTCAGATTGTAACGTGTGTAATCATTGAATATACAACATATACTAGTTAGTGTAGTGCTTATATACTCAATGGTATAGTACTTGGACGTATTTTCGTATAGGGTTTTCCTGTCCAACGAACTTGGAGAAAATTTGTTCAACATAAATCAGCAATATATTTTATTCCTAATTCTGTTATCTCTACTAGTTACCCTTAATGAGGAGGTGATTCAACTTATAAGACTTATGAATTACGTTACGAGTTATTTGTATAACGGTCATGTTATTTGTGTAACGGTCATGTTGTGAGACATTTGTGTAACGGGCGTGTTACGAGGTATTTTGTAACGGGCGTGTTACAAGATATTTGTGTAACGGGTTTGTTACGAGATATTTGTGTAACGGTCATGTTATGAGATATTTGTGTAACGGGCGTGTTACGAGTTATTTGGATAACGGTCCTGTTAAGAGATATTTGTGTAACGGGCGTATTACGAGGTATTTTTGTAACGGTCGTGTTACAAGATATTTGTGTAACGGGTTTGTTACGATATATTTGTGTACCGGTCATGTTGAGAGATATTTGTGTAACGGGCGTATTACGAGGTATTTTTGTAACGGGCGTGTTACAAGATATTTGTGTAACGGGTTTGTTACGATATATTTGTGTACCGGTCATGTTGAGAGATATTTGTGTAACGGGGGTATTACGAGATATTTGTGTAACGGGCGTGTTACGAGCTATTTGTGCAACGTGTTTGTTACGAGATATTTGTGTAACGGGCGTGTTCCCAGATAAAGTGGAGTGGCGAGACGTCCGCCGAGAGCGGGGCGGGGCCCACAAATCCTCCACCGGACACAAACCCCGCTTAGACACAACTTAACGACGTAAAGAACGAAACTTTCTGTTCTTTCTCCTAAATGGAATCGCGCCGGCGGCAGCGGAAAAGCTGGTTGTTTATTTGGGAGGCGCCAACGCCACGGGTTTATCAATTGCGCCGATTGTCCGCCCTCGTCTTCTTGTCCGACTTCTTTGCTTTTATCTCTGATTTACGCCTGCACGCGGTGTAATTTAGTTGTGTATTATAATCAGGCAAACAAAATCGTCATTGATGCGGGAAAGGTTAACTCTTGTAATTAATAATTGAATTTAATTAAACTATTTGTATTTATAAAGTGATGGCAACAAATCATCGTAACAAGATTGTGTGACCGAGCTATGCCGTTTTCAACAACTGGTTTTTGTCATTTTACATATTTATCTGTTTTATTTCATTTTACAATTCTTAGCGAAGGCTTATTTTTAACCTTCTAGTGCAGCTTTTGTATTCCAGTGAGCAGGGGTTTGATAACACAAATTATAATTGTTGAATAACATTTTAAAATATTCAATAACGTCAGTGCCATCAAAATTCTACTTACTGGCTTCTCTAGGTAGCCATAACTTTTTAAGAGTCTGAAATCAATGGTTTAGGATAATCCAAAGAGAGGGGTCAGGGCTTTAATGTTCAAACAGCTGGTCACGGGATCTTATGAATTAAGTAGGTGAAATCGTTTGGAGCCCCTTCTAGTTGCACCTTTCCTACTCAGTTCCCAATCACATATAGGAGGGAGCAGTAAACCCCAATCAGAGTCTCCGCACCCGAGATTCTCACCCATCTACAGCACTAGCCCGCCAGATTACAACACCCCCATGTTGCCAGTGGCCATTGTCGCCACTTAGTGACATTGTCTCTTCAGAGCCCGTAACCCAATTTAGCCCAGTAATTGCTAATGATGAGCCGCGCGTTTCCTGATTGAGCTGCCCGTATGTCCCGCTCCCGCATAACTGGCCCTTGATGATTTCGTCCACACAGAAATCATTGTCACCCGTCACAATTACTGTTTTACTCTTGACCCTTGTTGATTGAATGAATTGTATTTTTCGGGCCGGCCGACTAGTCTGTAATGGGTCAATGTGTTGAGTTATTGTTCGAGTTCTTTCGGTTTCAGTAGCGCGCAGTATAAGGTAAACCATATTTGCTATGGCTAGAATTCGGGAACCTTCTGAGTCTCTCCCTCATCCTATCAAATGTCATATTCTTAAGATTTAATAACTATTCGAGCATATATTAGTACTTTTTATTCACCTCCTGGTATTTACATAAAGCCTTCAAGATAGCCTTCGATTAGGGTCTCGAATGACCCTACTCAATATTTCAAATCTTGGAACTACCTCAAAAATCGGAAAAGATTAGAATCGGAAGACCTTAGATTGATAATAGTAAGGGTACGGTTGTGTCGAAATGGATCTTTAAACGCAATTAAGTGTTTGTCGTGTTAAAACTAAGAATTTATGTTAATTTTTATGATAATAAAATATTATGTTGCATGATAATATTCTTGAAACTGCGAAAATATTTTGGGGGAAATCACGTTTTAGGACTTAAATTGAATACAAATGCAGCACGTCAGGAAGTGAAGCTTCAGTCACGGAGGATTTCGTGATTCTACTCACAATATTCCTCCTCGTTGGATTATCCTAAATGGTTGACATTATGGTTTATTACAAAAAATTCAAGCAAGATAACATCCAAGAGATTGATTGAAATGCAACAGATTTGATTAGAAAGTCACATTTAACATCTGATTCGGCCTATTAATTTTATGTGAAAGCTTAAAACTAGTTCTGCAGGAGTAGTACAGTATAACAACTACGATCCCAATCTGTAGTTTTCTTTAAGGAAGTCAGTTATACTAAATGGTTTCCAATCATGAACCACAGAATCTGATATTTTATGGGCCGCCATCTTGAGAGTCTAGGACACTTCTCATGGACATCCTAGATGCCCAGTCTATTTTCGACTCCCAATATAGAGCGAGAGCGTTACGTGTGTTGTGAAGGTATTCTTAAAATTACATATACATTGATTATAATCAGTTCTTACAAATTCTTAAATGGTCTACGCCGTTAGGGCTAGATTTATCTTTAAACTAAATTAAAGAGATCCGTTTTAATGTAACACTAATTCATACATTCATTATGTACAAATAATATTTGGAACTATTTAATGAAGCCAGAATATGAAAACTGAAGGTGTAATCGTGACAACTCCTCATGTGGCTTTTTGTAATGATTATAATTTCATATGTGTAAAAATTCAGACAAATATGAAATTCCCTTAGGATTTCGCGCCATTACATTTTTAAAGAGTCATTTTTTCCATTGCTGACGACTTTATTTGGTTTATTCAAACATGTGTTCACATCTTCCCAGTGTAACTGTAGGGCAGCGAGGTAGCAACCATGAAGAGCTCGCGCCCACAGTCGGGATCAGCGAAAATTCGGTCCGGCCGGGCTCAAGGTCACATCTCAAAGTGTAGGACTCGTCGCAGCGCCCAGTACAGCGTCTTATGGGTTATTGGCGACGCGTCCTCAGTTAAATAAGGTTTACGGCGTCAGGAATTTTGTTATTTTAAAATGGTTTCGGAATCGTATCACTGGATAAATTCTTTATCTTTTGGTACTAAATTCAAATGTATTTAACCTCTAATTATGACGTGAGAACCCGTGTAGTTTCCAATGTTGTCATTGTTTCTATATTATTTAATTTAATTTATATTTTCGGTAGAAAGGTTTATTAACAACTGCAGAGTTTCTACGGTCAGGGGAGGGCAGGGGAAGTCAGGGAAAGTCAGAGAGTGGAGATTTGGTCAGGGAAAGTCAGGAAACCCAGTAATAAAGCTTATTTTAATACGTATCGACCCCACGTGCTAAAGATATGAAAATAAATTTGTAGCTTATAGACAATACTGATTATTCCACCTTAATGCTACTTCTCAAAATTAATTTTGTAATTTTTGGTAAGTCTCAAAATGGGTTAGGAGGGTCATTATCACAACAAAAATAACCCCGTGAGGAATCATAGACAATTTACATGACAATTCGGTGCTTCCATTTTTCCATCTGATCCCCGATGATGACAAAACTGAGGAAATGCTTTGCTCCAAGTTGTAGCAGTATTTTCCAGGTGGACTTCCAATGGTTGGCTGATGATCTTAGGATTCCTAAGGAGTTCATTCTTAACATCTTGTAATCCTCAATTATTGCGTTATTGAGATCAATTTATTTAATTTTGTTCTATTAACAATGATATATAAAATAATGTTTTACTTATTAAATATATAATAACTGTGCACACATACTTGTTTATTAAGCGAGAATGCGAAAACGTATGATGAAAGTTGCTCAGGGAAATATAAAATTGAAATTCCGTAGAAACCCTGAACTAAGTATCCTTCGTATTCAAGTTCCTTGATATGTTTCTCTACTTTTAACGCCAAACATATTTGTATAGGATTGGTTGTATTACTGATTTAGAGTTTTGAGTTTTTATTCAAAACATATATTTATTCGTTATTTTAATTAAATTTTTAGCTACAACAATTCATTTATGGCTAAAAAGCCGTATTTGGAGAGGGAATAAATGTTTAAGTAACAGATAGTTTAAAAGGAAGTAGGTTTTGTTTTATAAAAAGGCAAGTTATGTTTTCTTACTAAAGTATTTTATTTGATTATTGACTAAAACAAGTTTTTGCTTCACTAGTAAAATATAATCACTAATCAGATAATGTTTATCCTATCATATAATGTTTTATTCTTTCTTACAAATAAGTCTCTTAGAAATTATAAGATTCATCGTGAGCCTAATTACATCTCGATAACTGAATGTTCTTTCGAAATTGAAAGCTATGTTAAAAAACGTTAATTTCAATACAATATGGAGTAAAATGTACATAATTAATATTTTATAGGTGAAAATCTAAGTAAAATGAGGATCATTTAACTATACAGCGTGGAGCCGTGGTCCGCGACGGCGGCGCGCGTAGAACTGAACATAGCGGTTATGTACATCGGGTTATTGAAAAAACTAGAAGTTTTATAGAAAATATTTTTCAATAAAAGTTGAATACCAACTAATTAGCTACAACTTCCACGCTGGAAGTTTGTTTCTACCTCAAAAATAAAAAATGTTCTCGCTTTCTGACTTTTTCATGTCATGCTATTACAGCTTTCTAGTATTTTCATTATTAAAAATTACACATAATTTTAAACTAAAATATATTTTTACTGTTGGATGCGGAAATTCATGCAGAAAAGGAATATATAAGTTTCATTGTAGTTTTATTATTATTAAGATGTACAGGAGCGTGTAAACGACAACGCGCTCACCGCTCGGGATTACTCAGTTTTGCCGTGTCCTACTCTTTTGGTCTGGCCTGACAATTTGGCGAGCTCTCCATGGTTTCTACCTCGCTGCTACAGGGATGTACGGAGATGACTTGATGGCTAGCTAGTGAAATAAACGGTATCAGGAAACTGGCACATACTTTCTCCCTTTCAACCCAACTTTAATGAATAAATTACTTTTTATTCACTAAATATAGAATATAAAGCACGGTCGAATGTACAGAAAATCTTGTTGTTTTCAAAAACATTTACCCAAATCCCTGTTTCGGAGGCACCACAGAATCCATTGCTACACACGTGGTTTAAAGAGGGGAAATTCCCCCTATTCCCCCCCCAGGTTATTAAGGGGCAACATATTTCGAATTTCCTCACTTGGTCAATGCTAATGTTTGCTAAAGTTTGAACGAAATTTATCAGTAAATAAGAGAGAAATAGTAATTGTTGTATTCCCCATAGGAATAACATTGGACAACGTACTGCGTTTACCGCATAATGAAAATCTAAATTTTCTCCGCAACCAGCAATCGTAGAATAGTAATTCAAAATACTAAATTAATTAGTTTTTTGAGCTCTATTTAATGGTGAATAATAATATTTTGTTATATTTATGTTTTTTATGAAAAGTAAAAAAACAACTTTTTTTATGTTTCAAGCCCTATAATGTCTGAACCCGATTTTTTACAGAAATTCGGGTGGTGTCATTTAATTGGAAAACTAAAGTTTTACAAACGACAAAAGTTTAATTAAAATCTTTAGAGCCGTTTTTGAGAAATTTTGATTTTTCATGTTTTTTGGCGGTTTTTGGGAGATAATTACCGTTAAAAATCAAAAAGTAAAAAAAAGGAAAAACTCCTGGAGGTATCGTGGATTAGTACCTACATACCAAATTTCATAAAAATCGGACCATTGGTTTGGGCTCTAGCACTGTACACATCCACACAGACAGACAGACAGATAGACATCACGTAAAAATCACTTTTTTGGGTTCAAGGAGCACTAAAACGAATATTTCCACTAACAACTCAAATTCGAAAATTTTGACGAAAACAATACTTTCTCCATATACTATGTATAAGGGGAGAAAGTAAAAGGGGGAGAAAGGAAAGTTGCCCTCACCACAAACCTTCCTTACTCATGCCAATGGATGAAGTGATTCGATTTTTTTTATTGTACGATTTTGTCACAGCTGATCGTTAAATGTCATTAAGTTCATTGTTGTTTCTTGGTTGGCTGTGTCAATGAAGAGAATATGAACAGTGGAGGGGGTAAATTTCCACTCAATCATTTATTCAATAGTTTCCGATCAATTTATATCCGTTACAGTAATATGTACTTAAAAACTTTAACCCAATAGGGGTCTTGGTCAGCCGACGCAAGTATTGAGTTGTTTACGTAATCGATGAGAATCACTAATACTATAAGATGCATTAAAACAAACAAGAAGTTGTGATAGGTTTGTCCGTGTTTATGTAGTTGACTTTGACTTTGACTGTTGTGTGCCGTCCAATCAAAGTACATAATTTGTGTTCTTATTTCCAGCAAACCAAGGACTTCTTCGGGCGTGTTGTAGAAAACTCGCTTGTGCCCAACCAACGGAAAGGTAATTAAAAACCATATTTACAATATTAACAATTATAATTTAACCTTCTCCAATTTAATGCATTCTTTTATAGTATTCTTTGTTATTAGTAAATTGCAATCAGTTGTTAATATATGAAATAAAATATATTTATATAAAGTATTAAATAGTCAGCTTTGAGTATAAATTATGTTTTGCACAATTTACAGTTAGCACTACCTTTTAGCGAATTTCCCCATAGGTAAGAAGCTATTACCGTAGGTCTCATGGTAAGACTTAAGCCCGAGACCATGATAACTTTTTGTTTTGAGGTCCCAGATGCCAAAAACACTATTCGTTCAAATTCATATATATATAGATGAAAAATAAGTAACATGAGTACCCTGGAGAAATCATTTTAATTAAGTAACACTTACATGTTTCGACTTATAAAAGCCATGATCACAGTGCTGAATACATAGCTTAATACATAACCTTATTAGTCAATTTCCTATGGAAAGTGAACTATTAGCATGACCCGCACGGTGAAACTTAAGCCTGGGACCACCATAGAAGTTCCTAACGTGACCCCCTGAACACGTTTTGGGGGTTCGTTCGTTCAAAATTATATATATATATATATGTGTGTATATGTATAGACATATATAGACATATATATATATATATATATATATATATATATGCCGGCACTCTAGCGGTCGCATTTTTTGTCCGATTTACTTCAAATTTGGTAGGGACGTTCCTTTCTATAATCAGTTGGACAAGTTCGTTGGACAAAACAATCGGAAAACTCTAAACCCCTTTTTTGGGGATTAATCTTTAAAATTTCGGGTTTTTGGGCCAAAAAGGGTCAGAAAAGCCCCTGATGTGAATTTAACGAATGTAAAAAGATGGGAATTAGTGTGGCAAAACTTTTAAGCCCTATCTCGTCATTCTAGCATCTATATTTACCGAGTTATTAAAGGAAATGTGTATTGACCAAACACAGTACATTGTCTTATGGGGGTTTTACATTAGAAAAGCCTGTTAATCATTTTTTGGTGTACTTTTATCATCCCCCAACAACCTCACGCCTACTTTAAAGCCTGACTGCACCTTCTCCTAACCTTATAATTTGCAAAATTGTATTCCCAGCATTGCAGGTAAATAGAACCAGAAATATCAGAACAGCCAAAAAATCAATATTTTCATATTTGAATAAAAATTGGAATAATTGTATGTTTTTAACTGATTTTGAGTTTTTATAGTTTTTTATGTGGAAATTCACTTCCCTCACGTCAGCGTGCTGCGTGCGAACTCGTTTTCATTATCGTCCTCAAAATGTAAATAAATAAAATATGATAACAGACAGCTGATTGCGTTCTCTACTTGCGTGTGTGATATCTATTTGTCTTTATACTTATTTATTTATTTACGTTTTGTGGATGATAATGAAAATAAGGTCATGTATTAAGCTAATAAGCACTGTGATCAAGGCTTTTATAAGTCGAAACATGTACGTGTTAATTAATTAAAATTATTTCTCCAGGGTACTAATGTTACTTATTTGTCATCTATCATAGTAGCCCTTCTATGTGAATTTATTTTCATCTATCATAGTAGCCCTTCTATGTGAATTTAATTTATATGTGTGTGTGTGTGTCCGTTAACTCTATAACTTGAGTAAAAGACATCCGATTTTGATTAAATTTGGCACAAACGTGTAAAGCGACATTCATGACTTAAGTTCGAAAACACAAAGATCGGACCATAAGAAGGGGGTTTTATGGGGATTTTAAATTTTCCAAAAATCAGTATTTTGAATTTTTTACTCTAAAATTTTTAAAACACGCAATTTTGGTTTTGACCATTTTATAGAGCTTAAAAAACAAATAATATGGTATTTTTAATTATTAACCTAGGTTAAGTGGTTGCGGAGAAACTCCAAAAAACGTGTTCATAAAATCTCCCATGTTAATCTTATGGGAAAAGGGTTTTTAGCATTTCCACAGTTAATTTTACTGTAAACTTGACATTTGCTAATACCAATCGGTTCAGCTCTACAAAAAATCATTTTTGTGTTTAAATTGTGATTTTACGTCCATTCGTTGCAGAGATATTCAAAGTGTTAAACACAGTACGTTGTCCAATGTTATCCTTATGGAGAATAATTAAAATTTGATATCTCAATTATTTATGAATGTATATTGATGAAAATTAGTATGTGGCTTCAACTAGTATTGGTACATTGATATTTGCACAGCAAAATGATTTTTTGTTGATGACCCCATAGCAGCAAACCTGCATACTCAGCCCTAATGTTATTCTTATAGACAATAAGTAAAGTTTTATATCTCCCTTGATGATGAACATAAATTATTAAAACTTGGTACGTAGCTTCACCTGGTTGAGTTCTATTGTTAATTGCATGAAAACATTTCTTATATTTCTTGTTGCAGCAAACCTGCATACTGAGCCCTAATGTTATTCTTATGGAGAATAAATAAATTGCTATTTATCTCTTAATTATAAGTGTATTTTTATGAAACTTGGTAAATGGCTTTATGTGGTAGTAAGAAACATATACATGCATTGGAAATTCGCTTAGTATGCAGGTTTGCTGCGACGGGGGTATTTTTACTTGCTTGTATGATCAGTTCCGAGATGGTATTTTACAAAGTAACCATTATCTTGTTATCTGCTTAACATAACAAACAGCTGATTCCATAATCTACTTTTATTTTTAGCATCAGTTAGGAATTGAGATCTACATCCAAGTTATAAATGAAATCAGTGTAAAGTCGTTAATTTTAAAATTGATGTATCCAGATTTGGGATTTCCACGTCCATGAAAACCCAAAAACAATTATCGCTTGAAAGAAAATTGCAATTTTGTAATACCCACCCACACGACATAAAATTAATTTTCATCCATTTTGGCTGAATTCTCAATATTGAGTTTATAAAAACCGAGTCAGTTAGTTTGGTCCAAAGCAACAATCAGCTGTTACTTTATCTAGCGGTTAAGTAAGGCGCGGCGAGCTTTAAGAACTATACGTAACAGCGTTAACATCTGTTTTACGACGTGTTTTTAGATCTTAAAGTAAGACGTTAGACGCGGTTGTAGGACAATTGTCTTTGATAATGTGTGAATTTGAACATATAAGTAATTGTTGCAGATAAAGCTGTTTATAATTACTGTTTTACACCCGTGCTAATATTTGACCCGCCCTACCCAATTCCGGGGAGACGGTTCCATTCACCCGCTGGTTTATCGGATACCGCTGTATCAACACGGTCGATGCTGACGAGCCATCAATTGTGGTAATTGTCGTCTTGTTTGAGTTGGAGACGATGTTTGAGGATCAACCCGGCAATTGTTCAATTGGGGCGCCGCGCCGCGGAATTGTCGCAATTTTCCATGCGATTAACGACGGCGCTGCTATTAATTCTCCATTCTGATTGGTTGCGCGGGACAATGGCGGCGTGTTTGTTTTTCCTAATGAGATCTGCCCGGGGTGACGTCGCGGAGGGGGGGGGGGTAATTACGCTCCCGCAACCCCCGACAATCGAGTCACTAGAAGTATTACAAAGTTTAATCCGTCCCCTGGTTTTGATTAGTTCGCTAAGTATTTAAAGAGTCGGCTTGTCGAAGGGTGATATAGCGGTAGGCTCGTCATCTGTTTATTCTACCCTCCCCCCGTGTTACCCCTCTCTACAAACAACCCCCTCCCATGTTTAACTCCGCTGAAGCCGCGGCTTTGTTTTTTAAGCACGTCATTTCCCCGGTTTTGTTCGCCGTAATTAAGGTTTCAAGGGCAATCGTATCAACTATCTTGTAATCCTTGTTTAAAATTGTACCCTCCTAAAAGTGGATTTCTTTCTTTATCCCCGGTTCCTCTCGGTTTTCAACTGCTGTTATTATTTATATGACGAGAAGCAATTTTTCCAGAGTTTAGGGCAGTGAATATGTCCTTTATGTTACTGAGATTAAACACATACTGCTTTATAAACATTTTATCTAAGCGAGCTTTTCAAACTTTGATGCCACGCTACTTACATAATTTATCAAACAAATTTCGAGCATTTGAAATAGTTAAAAAACGCATATTTTCTGGGAAATCTTAAGTTTCTCTTTCTTTTTGTACATACAAGTTGTAATACTTGTTTGTTTGTTTTTTTCATACCGAGTTTTGACATAGACACTTACTACTTACTGTTCCGATTGTACTCCGTTAGGTCCAGATAGGTGAAAGCATAAGAGACGAATTTTGGCCTCACTATATCATCGTTGGCACTATTTGTACTGATTTTGTTTAGCCTGTCTAACGGCATTTGATAAAATCATGACCCTAGACGAATTGGTAATCTTTACCAAGCAATCCGATGAGTGATAGTGAAATGTAGTGCTGTTAAGTGATTTAAAAGTTTGTGCATTCATTTATGATAAGGCGCAGTTAGTTTACCTCCCTCCCTACCTCATGAGTGTATATTGCACCGATAATGATGTGAAATATTGTGCAATTGGTTTGTATTCACTACCTACTTTTGTCGTTTTGCAGCTAGAACAGATGAGATAGTGAAGAGTGACATATGGTACCACTTCAAGGAAGGGTTCAACAACGCCGTCAGACGCAACGTCACCCTGGCCGACCTGTATTGACTCTAACTAACGTCAGCCAGGCCGTGAAGTTGGCTAACGTTAGCTACTGCTAACAGCTGCAGTTTAACCTACGATAACCGTGACCGGCGACTGCAAGTGACAGTCTTCCGTCATCGATATTAGTAGTGGTGTGAGTTAGCTAACGGTAGTAATGCCAAGCAGTCTTCCGTATTACGTTTGCTGACAATAAGCCAAGGTACAGTCACTCTCCTCTTTGTTGATTTGTGCCAGCTTTTCTGGGGGTAGGCACTCGAGCTTTGCAACATTACAACAGCTTTTATTTGCATATTATTTATCATTGAATATTGTCGATTTTTCAATCATCACAATTTGTCTTCGCCTCGTCGACAAGAAGAAAACAGTATTTTCCTACCTTTAAATTTCCCTGAAAGAGAATTATTATCCTAGAAAAACCTTTTGATCATTGACAGGTATATTATATGTATGTTTTGTTATTTAAAATTGTATGTAATCATTTGACCTTTTACCTTTTATGAACAATCTCCTTTATGCACTGCCAAATTTTTTTAAAAATAAGTCTACTATAGTTTTTACTTCAGAATCTCAACTACTTTTTTAAATTACTGCCCTAATATCGAGAGTGATCGAGTAGTTAGAATGACACGCTTGTTTAAAGATTTTTAAGAGTATAACCGTGCATCAATATGATATAACATTTCATGGTTAAACCGTCGTTACGTAAGGCTTGCATACACAATAATAATTTTTGTGAAGAAACCGTGTTTTTATTCATGTGGTTGGATCATAAAAAATCGAAGCCTAGAATATATATTTTAATGATAAAAGTATATCGGTCCAAGTCATTGACATAGTGTATATGAACACGAATATTTAAAAGATTTCCTTGGTGTTACATTAAATTGTTTTTAGTTTATATTATTGTTATTTTTAATAAGTTTGTCAATAGTGTACAAAAAAATCATGTTAGGTTTTGTATTTATGAAATAAAACTTATTAAATATACCTGTGTTTTAATAACCTTCTTTGTATGGTTGTAGAGAGTTTTGAATTATTTACAAAACTGTGAATAGTTCTTATTAAGAACTAATTCATTAATATTTGTTTATATGCGGATGTTATACTTCTTACGATTTAGAACTGTTTGGCATGTTTAATCTTATAAAAAACTTATAGTCTTAATATAATAGTCTTAATCTTATAGTCACTAACAATTTTGTTTTGATCAAAGTTCACCTATACTAGTTTAGCAAGTTGTTACTGAGCTAACAAGACACAAAGGTTCGGTTGTTTTCCAAACACACGACACTTGGGCTTTGTTGTTTCCTTACATTCACATATTACGTTTCCATCTGAAGCAAAATTATTCCTTCTTACTCATTTTAATCTGGACCTGGACGCATATACTGAACTTAAACAGGAAATCACTGGGGTTTTGACAGTAAACAACCGGTATAATTTCAATTAATATGCAAAATGTTAAGCCACTGTGGAACATCATTTACAATTTTAACTATAGCAGTTTCTACCATAAAAATATAAAAATATTAGAGTAATTTATACATACCACCTCGTATTTTGCAGCAGTGATGCGTTTTCAAAACTAGTTTTAACAGGTTGAGTTTTAACCATTTACTTTTATTTGGTTTAAACCAGCCTTTTAAACCAAACACTTGTGTCAATACAATTGTATTACAAATAATAGATTTACCTTTGATAAAAACCTCGGCTCTTCAATGTAAACCAGTTTCTGTTTGCACCCAAGATTATAACCGCTAGTAATTACTAACTGCTCGTCGGCCCTGATCATCTTGCATCTGCAGCCCGCCGTTAAATGGATTGTCAATTATTCAGCAGCGAATTGGTTTAAGCGTTGACTGACTGATCAGCTGATTATCTTATTCAGCCGTTAAATAGCCTTCATAAGCTGGCCAATCATGTGAATATGCGCACTGGCCATGACTAAACTATGATTGGACATTATTATTATGTTTCTCTCAAAATTATAGATTCCAATTAACAGAAGTATCAAATTGACAGTTGAAATGTAACAGGTTTATTTGTTGGCCGGCGTGGAGTTGTATCACATCTTTTGTTGATTTCTAGAATACTAACAAGATTTCCTTGAAGGTTGTCAATTTAACGGTCATTTCCGCCAATAATATAATTTTCCCTTTTGTTTTTTTTCGACTCATGGAACTTACTAATTTGTTTAGTTATCTCACATATTTGTATAACACTGTTATACACCAATTTGTTATGTATACTCGAGTTTTCTCAATTGCTGGAAGATTTTAGAGGTTTTTGTTAGTCTTCAATATTGTAAATAAACAATCTACTTTGCTGCACTTCATGATTATAAATTGTAAATTAAAAACACATTAATCAAAAAATGGAATTGTATGTCAGCATGATGCTCTAACAAAGTATATACACTAGTACACTTTGTATCCTGATGAATACATTGCATTCGGAATTCCTTTTGCTGAAATAAAATTTAATTTATTGATCGATGTGTTTATATTTACAATTATTGCATAAATGATAATTCTGTACAAAAACTCTGCGGCGCCAATTTTACACTTGTACAATTAAAGCGACGACGGGCTTGAGTAACTACCGACACTCATTTGTCACAAGATAAACTCATCCGCATCACTTCCCATATTCATTGAAACGTCCGAACCGACGTGTAAAACAACAGCTGGCGGTAATATCGTTTGGAATGAAAACACATTAATATCTCGCATCCGGGCATAGTTCGGACACTATGCATTTAAATCGGTCAGCCCATTCATAAAATCCGTCAACGACTGGTGTATTTCACCGGCAACAATAGGACGGTAATAATATAAATACGGAAAAACGAGCGCGGGCCAGGCGAGTAGCGGAAATATATTTGACCGGAAGTGGTCGCGGCGATGAAGCTGCGCTAGGACCGAATAAATCAGATAATCCGTCGGAAACCCACCTGTCAGCTGGAAACTGCGCTCCGAGCGAATCCGGCGCGATGGCAAAATAGAAACAAATCTAACCGGATCATTACGAATGGCATCTTCCGATAATGATGATGAACGAAACTTTGTTCAATGGTGTGGTAAAATATAGTAGAATAGTTGGCTTCTCGTTTATTACATTTGATCAGATCAATTATGATATTTTCCTTGTGGAGGCAGTTGTTTTTTTAGTTTTGCGAGTTTTTTCCAAAGGTGTTCAAGTACTCGCGCAAGCTTTAGTTAAATCTACCACCTGCTTCTCCCATTACGTTAATGTTAGTGTTAAAACTTGAAACCCTTTAAAGGATAATCCAAAATATTTCATTTATGAGTAATTTTTTAACCATACATTTTTTAAGGAAACAGGGCAGCATTACTTAACGACGAACAATTATTTATTACATTTATAAAGGTTTATATGTGTCATTTTAACTTACGATTTTTGTTATAATTTTACACCCTGAGTTCCTTTTTATTCTTTAAAACGAATTATAAAACATATATTTCAGACCTTCCGTTAGGAGCTGCAAGGGTTAACAATTAGAATTATTCTCAAGCGAAAACCCGGTAGAAGAGCAACTCCTTCGTTACTTCAGCCTCTTCTTAAGCATATATCGCTAATTTGGGCGTTTTCAGTACTAATTTACAAATATGCATATCAATCACTTTGCAATGTAGAATTGTACAGAAATAAAAATAACCAAGCATTAACCGTGACGTTAAAAATATATTGTATATTACCATTGACTATTTATAGTCAATGATATTACTTAACATCAAGGTAGTCCTGTAGACACTGTTTTGCGTCGCATGGTCGCACACGCAGTGTAATTTTAAACTAATTATTTGTGAGTTCATCCAACCTCAAAGCACCATGCATGTATGAGGTTCACATGAAATACTATTGAATTAATTCAGCGAGTACCCTATCCGATGCAGAAGTCTTGATCGGTGTCGGCGATCAGCTTCCACTAGTAAAACTGCTTTACAAAGCACAGGAAAAACTTTTAATTTCGCGTCTTTACGCTGGTGTCTGAAGCTACTGAAGCTATCGTCCGACGTAGAAGATTGAAACTTGGAAGGAAAATTCATAGAATATTAGATCGGAAAGAACCTAGCAGAACCTGATTTTTTATTATAACATTTTTGTATTATTACCCGGTTTTTGTCCTTTTTCCCTCAAACATGTCTTTAAAGTACAACAAATAATACAATGTCTAAATTTACAAATAAATGAACGGCTGTAATTAATGTAGATTTACAAGCCACTTAGTAGCCGGTATAAAACTACCCGATAAGTACCTGCTAATGTCCCACATCATTATAATGGTGTCTACGAATCATTGTTGCCAACAATATGCTAATAGGCTTCATTCCCGCCAAACTTGTGCCGCCGGGATGAAAAATTAGGCCAATATTCGATACGATAATTCGGTTGTGGCGGTATGAATGCGTTGGTTATTTCTATAATTCGCTTGAGGGTTTCGATACTGGCGCAAAGGGAGCGTATGGTGATTTGATTTTGGTTGTGTGATTTAAATTTTATTTCCTTTTTTTCCGAATAATAAAGCTAGTATAGTGATTGTATTATGACGCTAATAGTTTTACAGTTACTGGTACAATATACTCGTGCGACGCACAATAAAGATCTTATTGGTTTAAACCCCAGAAAATATAGCAACAATTTTACAGCCAATTACCAGAAAGTTGCAAGAAAATAAAGGATGAAATTAAATTTAAAACAAAACCAAAATGAACTTTTTGAAAAATGTTATTTCAACATTTAGAACTTTAATATGATTCATGATTAAGTTAAATAATAGACCCTATTATTAACATACTATAATTATAATTTGTGTGACCCTTTAGAATAATACCCAATATTACAGTATTGTGGCAATTAACTGGGTTACATGTAACAAATCAAACAAAACATTTATGTGATTTATGTTCCTATAGCTTTACATTGCTTAACATAGCCTAACATTGCTGCGCCCTCTCAGGAATAGTTGAAAATAATGTTTTCGATACAAGTTGATAATTTAATTCAATTACCGTTATAATGTTATCTGTTGTAAAAAGCGGTTTCCTCCTGACATACCGTGCTTGAAGCAGGGATTTTAAAGTCCACCATGGTCCTTAATATTACTGATTTAAATTTTAAATTAAAACGTTACTTTTATTTTGTTTTTAAAATTTATTTTTATATAAACAGAAAATATGTCATGGCTCCTTAAGTTTACACCTCTTATCATCTATCATTTGAACCAAATTAATTACTTTTACGTGTGTTTTTCTGTATATTTTTGAACACCCAACAACCATTACAGTATATAACGTTGCAATCAAACGAAAAAATTGAAAATGATCTGGCAGTTTAGTAAACCCCAAACCCGCAAATCCGAGCCGCGTTGTTTTATTTCATCCCCTTCACATCTGGTCGCGGCCGCAACAAAAATAACGCACTCTATCAGCTAATTGTGTAATTAGTCAACTTTTCCGGAGCGGTTTTAATCTCGCTGATCCAAATTGTTTAGCTCTTTTTTAATTGCCTTTTTAATTTAAAATTCATTGTTTTACAGATTCAATCCGCCCGGCCGCGGTGAGGGTGAAGCCGTGAAAAAGGTTTTGTCGCGGTATTTTAATGTAGGCGTTGCGATTAGTTTAACTAACTACTGTACAACATAACGCGAGGTGAATCTTACTGATTCACTTTAATAGGTGGCCCCAAGTGTTCGTTAAACTAAGCATTGCGATGTGTTGTTGAAGGATTGAGAGGTACCCACACGTCAACCGGAGCTGATTGTGTGCCCCTTTACGGTATTTGGGTAAACCAATACTAATGTTCTTTACAAATCCAGGAGTTTTCTCCCAATAGTAACGTCCCATTCATTAACAGTTTTCTTGCAACCAAACCCTTCAAAACTCTTGATGTTTCTTGAAAAATTGTTTTTAATTTACTTGAAAGTTGCAAATAAAAGTTGTTATGCATGTTATATTTAGGATGTATTCAAATTAAAGGGTCATGTTAATTTGTCTAAGAATGATTAAAATGGTTTAATACAAATGTACACTGCCTAAAGCGTATGAAGGAGCGAACTGTATAAAACCACGTTAAAATTAGTATCATAACCGCGAGACACGGGGGTTGCCGGCCTCAAGTCAGATTCGGAAATGTTCGTTAAAATACCATAGTGTCCCTTCCCCACTCTTGGAGATTTAAATTGTCCAGTCAGTGGAGGGCGCACTAACTTTTGAGGAACTCTTCTGATATGTAAAATACTGTGCATCTTCTCAGAGTGAGTTCAGTGCCAGAGGATTATGCAAGTGTAAGACTTGTGTCACTAATTGAGAGTGTTCGGCCATAGGACTACCATAAGGTGTGCAATACAAATGCCGTGTAGAGTTGGTGTACTGCTAGGTCGGTCGCGAAACTGGCTTTTTTGGTCGAAAAATGCCTTCTTTATGCCAAAACCTTTTTTTACAAAGTATTATTGTGAACTAAAATTACACCTGGATGCTTACTGAAATCAAGCCGTATAAAAGTTTGAAAAATCGGGAAAACTCAGGAAATACCAGGGACATACCATGGGATAGTCAGGGAACATCTGGAAAAATATTCAAAAATCTTGGGATTTTCTTTTAAAACAGATAAATACAGGCATTAAGATAAATGTTTGTATTATTCAAGGGAGACTTAATACTGATTAATTCTATTATAGATACTCTTCCTCACTGTGTTATTGTTATAGATTTATTCAAGCTATTAATTTTAATAATGAGATATAAGCACAATATTATTTAAGCTTTAACAAAATGAATATGATTATGATTTGATATGATGATGATTATGATTATATGATTTATTATTACTATTAAAGGATTAAAAATGCAGTTCCACGACATACAGAAATCCAAGCTTATTGATAGTAGAAAATCCGCACACAACAACTTACTCTTACTCTTACATAATCATATTCTTATTTACACAGTCAACTTGTTAGCTGCCTAACTAAAAGGAAGGTGTTTCTTTTTAACATTGGTCTCAGATGCGGTTTGAGAGGATCTGAGGGCACTAATAATGAATGCATTACGTCCTCGTTCGAAGATACTCTTGAACAGTTTCTGGAGTGATGACTACGGAGAGATCGCCAATGGGAAGAGCTGCGAGTTGTGAAAAGTAAGTTCCGTGGAAAAGGACCTTGTGTACTGAACATGGCAAATCGTTCCTAGGCTAATAAGGTCGTAGCCAGTTAGGGCTGTTTCCCGCGTCGCACCGCTTTGCTTCGTGCGCACAGTTCTTATCATGGGTTTTGGGTATCCTGAAAACCGGTGGCGGAAGGCGGTGTTGGCATTTATATGACAGTTACTTAATGTATGCCCTTTATGACGAACCCATTCTCAGAGCGACTGTCGATTAACAGATTTGTTGCCGGCCCTTTCAAGTTTGAATACAATAATATTACAGAGATGTTAAACAACCTGTTGAACTTCATCTTCAAAAACCTTATTTTATTGGGCACTACCCACCTTCAGGTTATGCAACGTTAGTCCATGTTGGCGCCGATTTTGAAGAACAAAACCTCTTGTCATAGCACTTAAAAAAAGACACAAAACACTACCACTAGAACCTTATGAACTAAGCATAAAAAGACAAATCTGTGTTTGGTAATTGTGTATTTACACCACTATTGTAAAATGTGTATAACAAGCGGGTATTTACTCGGTTGTAGCATTAACAATCGTGATTGTCATGAAAATCCATATTCTTTAGGTATTTGTCAAAAAAAAACGATAAGAATAGCCTCAGCACACTTTCATATTTTTTTTTTTTGTTTTTGTTGCAATGTTTCGACCACTGGGCCGCAGTGCCGCGCCGACGCGACGGACTATCGGCGCAGGACAAGTGTCTTATTGTGGTGTAAATATCACTAATTATTTTGTGTTCGGCCGCAGCATACTTAATAGTGTGCAAGACAAATGCCGTGTAAGGTAGGTTGGTATTAGGCGCTGCGGCTTTCCCTATCATTCTTCTCTGTGCTAAACTGTATTATTTTACTGCGCATTACGATAACTCATCGTGAAACGTGTTCTTTTTATTCTAAACCGTAATTTTAATTAACTATTTATGCCTTTTAAACTAAATTTACATCAAATAAAGTGTTGAAAAACGTATACACTACTTATTATTAAATTGACAGCGTGGATAGCCTAACTGTTATGGCCTAACCTCAACACACGATAAGTGAACTTATTTGCAATACACTTATTTACACTGCACGCGGAATACCTTGACCTGTGGCTTACGGTACTCCACTGCCGGAGTGACTGAGATAACCAGCTGGGATAGCTGGGACAGCTGGGCTACTGATCATGGAATACTGACGAACAGTTATTTTGGTTACATAACAACAGTATTACGATTAATTTACTGATGATGCCAGATTTAGACCGATGTCTAATTCTCGCTCTACTCCAACTGTTTGAACAGAAAACAGTTCTCACAGGTCAAGATATTCTGCATCAAGTGTACGAACTATTTACAATTGTATCTTATATATTTTAGTTAAACATAAAATATGTATAATAATGCGTTATACGAAGAAGTTAATAAAACTCAGTTATGGTAATGTGAATTGTCTACAGTCTAGGCTAGCCTACTAATGGTACATCACAGTTGTAACGTTATGATAGTTCTGCCCATAAGGTGGACAGCTATAACGGACGAATAATTGTACCAATAAAGTAGTTAACATATTCAACTCAAGTGGCGATATTGGTGTTGTCGCTTCCCATCATTAAATATGTCCGGCCAATAGCTCGGCCATACATTTACATTCATAATAGCGAGTTTCAAAGCTATCGGGGCTCCATAGATAATGCAATGGCCGTGATGGGCCTAACCTAGTTACGCTCTACTCCCGATTATTTTACGTTTTATGGCGTTATGCGAGTGGTTATTCGGCTTAAATTCCGCGTCCGCGTTTGCTCTGTGGTTTCGCTACACGAAAAATGCAATAAAACAGAGTGGCTCTTTGATTTGATCAATGTCATCGAATTGTGGTTTCGTGTTTTACTAGATTTGAATATAGTGATGAAATTATATATACATTTTACTTAAAATGTATAAACGATTTTTTTCATTTACGTTTTTTGGTTGAGGACATTGTAGAGCGGCTGTTTATTAATTCTTTCATACGGAACATGTTAAAAACTCACCTTCATTTCTTCACTAAAACGCATATTTTGTATTGCTGTTTGACCAAATGTTTTCAAATTATTTCAATAAAAATATAAATTAACTTTCTGATTTTTTTAAATAATAGTTTTACCGTTTAATAGGGAAACGATTAAAACTTATATATATTTTTAATTGATTTATTTTATGCAATGATTCACGTACAGTAAATTTCAGTATTAGATTAAGTTGTAAAATCTTTCACTTTAATGCACATACATGTATTTAGATACCATATTTTGTATTACGTTTCTTTATGGAGGGTAAATCAAAGTTGCCGTTCCCCAACGCGGTCTAAAGTGGAATATTAGTCCCACGAATCCGCCCAAGTGACAGATTGAGATTGTCAATCAAGATTGAACGTAATTCAATCAAGAATTACGTTTATGTACAAATTAAAATATTTCTTATATACCAAAAATAACTAATACAACCATTATGTAGCATTATGTATTTTGCATATTACGGGCTCCGGTCTACCCCTTTGATTAAAGTTAAAGTAACATTAAAGAGGAAAATATTGACTGCAAATGCCCGTTTTACCTTTTCTATATATTTTTTTAACTTAGTTTTATTTATAAGATCTTTTTAAACTACAACTTAGGGTAGAAATTATTTTGAAATTCTAAAAACTAGCTTGAGTAGAATTAACTTTCTTCTGGCAAATTCCGTTTAGGCTATAGTATGTTGATAACATTATTATCGAAGCCGCAAACAGGAATTCTACGGACCTCCGCAACGCTCCTTTTCCCTATGTTAACAATGTCTTTTCACGTGGCAGATTTCTCCGTAGGGTAGACTGGAGCCTTAAGTGATGCAAAAACACAAGTAATTTACAAATGTTTCAAATAACCATCCACTCAATGAAACATTATTGCGGCGATTGATTAATAAACGATCAGTTTTCAAAATAGCAAACCACTTGTATATAATCTACGCTATCGGACATAAATCGTGAAGAATTTCTTACACTTGTTAGCGATTTAATTTACCAAGCGACGATCCCATATGTAAAAGATAGCTGTCTACTAATCCGGCAATTTTTACTTTCAATTTAGTAAATCCAATTTTACCATTACTCGCTCACACACAGCGTCGTGTGGCGTGGATTGATATGGCATTAAGGGAAAGTTTAAGATAGATTACGAAAAGTTTGTCGGGACTAAACAAGCAAATACCACTTTTGTTTTGTCTAACTTGATTTTTGTTGGAAACAATTACCTCTCCCGCGCGGGGTACAGGTGATGCATGATGTATCGTCGGGTGTTGTGTAGCGTTGACGGGAAATGTGGCGGAGCACACCTATCTGGAGCACACGGTTGATACACCAAGTTTGGAAGAAAAAATAGGTAGTTAAGAGTTGTGGCATTTAATTACTTTTTTATAGATGACCAACAAGGTGAATATTATTTTCACATAATATTTTTATTTTATGTTCAAGATTTTTCGAGAAAAAATCGTCTCAGAATACATGAAGTTTATATTTTACATTGTGTACGGTAATTGTTTCTCATGGCCTTGTTAAATGTAAATTATTTAATCTCTAACCAATTTGTAGCCATAAGAGTTCTAGCCATAAGAGTACCAGTATATAATACATATTTTATGTCATTTGAGAGATGATTCAAGGGTTTGAATGATTAGCCTAGTTGAAAATTTGGGGATACAACTGATACCTCCATCATCCACATCTGTCAGTACATACATTTATAGGCAGTAGCCATAAATCAACGCTTTCGAATAATCCTTAAGGAGGAATGAGATTTAGAAGTTAACATTGACCTTATGGAAGAAATAGGTAAAACGTGAAATGTTAATGCTTCGTGACTGTATTCCACTGTTAATTACCTACTACCATGTGGGTAGCTGGTGGGTCCGTTGTCGAACCTTTAAACAATTTTCAGACTTTTCTCAGAATCGATTTTAGCCCAGTCAATCTAGGTAAAAAATCATGCAAACCCGGAAATGCGAGGTATTAAGCTGAATTTTGGCACATATGTTCTTTATGATATCCTTGACCACATCCTAAAAGTCCCTTACCGTCCCATGTGTGCTTCTTCCGGTAAAATTAAAAAAGGGGGGAGGGGGGCGAATATTACTTAAACGCGCAGCGCTTGAGAACGGTAAGATATACAGAATTATAAAATACCGCCGTAGCAGCAAACCTGCTTACTCAGCAAATTTCCAAAGTATATATGTGTATCTTAATACCACTTAAAGCCACATACCAAGTTTCATCAATATACATTCATGAATAAATGATTTATGACATTTTAATTATTCTCTGTAAGAATAGCATGGCGTCTGAGGATGCAGGTTTGCTGAAACAAGGTACACACAAAATGAGTTTTTATAAAGATTTTTTTTATAACTCTACTAGGTGAAGCCACAAACCAAATTTTATTAATTTATGTTCATAATTAAGGTAGATAACATTTGACTTATTCTCCATAAGAATAATATGGGGGCTGAGTATGCAGGTTTGCTCCTACGGGAACCATTGGCAAAACAATAATTTTTCGTGCAAATATCAATAGACCACAACAGTATGAAGCAATATACCAAGTATCGTCAGGATAAGTTGATAAATAAGCAAGATGTACAATTTGTCTTATTCTCCATAAGGATAACACTGGACAACGTACTGCGTTTAGCACTTTCAATATCTCGGTAACCAATTGACGTAGAGCAATGATCAAAACAACAAATTTTTTTTAAAAGCTTAATTTAATGGTGAAAACTAAAATTGGATTTACCAAAATATTATATGTAAAAAACTCAAAAAACCCATTTTTGGGGTACAAAATCCCCACAAAATACCCCTTTGGCTAGAACGATCTGGCTGGTTTTCAAACTTAATAAATGTTGCTTTATATGTTTGTACCAAATTTCATCAAAATCTGATCATTTTTACGAAAGTTATCGCACCCACGGACACATGTATATATATATACGTTCTTGGGATGATTCTGACTCGACGTATATATATATATATATATATTATTTTAAACACAGTACCCTGGTTTAAATTATTTTATTTCAAGACCGACATGTTTCGGACCTTAAGGCCATAGTCATGGTCGTAAAAAAAACTTAACCTCACAATTATTACAAATAAATCTAAATATAAACAGTAAACTGCTGATAATATAATAATATTACTTTTGCTTCTCAACCATTGTGGCTTAATAGATTTTAGTTTCAATATTTTTTCATATATTGGGGTTTGCGTATTATTAATTAGCATGGTGTTAATAATATTTTGTATATCTTTTTTGCAGCTGGAGTAAACGTTGAATTCCTCTTTAACGTCAAGTTTGTCTCCTTTTGACCCATATTCTATTATTTTCAAATCATCTTCTATGCTTTTAAATTTATGATTGTACTTTATCATGTGCTCTGCAACATTTGACTTCATGCTTATTTGACTTCATTTCTTGTTTTTTGATTTAAATGCTTGCACATGTTCTTTATATCTGCAGTTGAACGTCCTGCCTTATACAGTTTTGAACGAGCATCTGGGGACCTCAAAACGAAAAGTTGTCATGGTCCTGGGCCTAGGTCTTACCATGCCGACTACGGTAATAGCTTCGTCCCTATAGGGGAAATTCGTTAAAACTAATTTATATTCAGTAAAATGTGGCCGTTAAATAGGTCATGTTATAAAATGTGATACCTTTAACCGTTAATCATTAAAAATTAATTAGATTTTTTTACTTTTTTTAGCGAGAACTATGTTATAAGTCTATATTTTTGTGTTATTTCTTGATGTAAAAAATGTAAAAGCTGTAGAAAATGTTAATAAACCTGCAACATCAGGTCTGAAAAGAAAAGTTATAAAAGAAATATGTTCACCATCTTACCCCAAAAATTAAAATCTTAGTACATCCATTGATATTTTATGGATGGTGGGCTACTGGAAAAGTCCGTCTCCGTCTTGGAATGGTTATATGCAAGGAGCGTTTCAGGGATCTGGTTGTGGAGTGAAAAGCAGCATATACCCAGTCCCTTTTATCAACCTTGATCCAAGCAACTTGAGCACGATCTACGATTTGCAGCTGAACAATGTAGAAAGAATGGTCAACAAAGTTGCTTTGTCACATTTGAGCTCTGTATTCAAAAGCTGTGGAAATCATTGCCTCAACTCCAGACTCAAAAAGTACTCTTGATGACGTTATACTCAAATTAGGTGGTTTTCACCTTTTAATGTCATTTTTGGGAGCCATCGGCTACACAATGAGCGGGAGGGGTCTTGGAGAGATTTGGATGGAAATTTACGCGAAATCCATGGAAGAGGCGTCACTGACAGTAACTTAGCAAGATTTGTCCTAGCACGTCCAGCCTGTTCTGTTGTCGTGAATGCCTTTAAAAAATGGTGTCACATAAACTCTGGAGCTACAGAACAAGATGTTGAGCTGCGAGATGCTCGGCAATCAAGAGATGATAAAGATTTTGACAAACTACTTTGTTGGCTAAAGTCACATTCGCCTTCCAGTGATGAAAAAATGGAGGTTTAATTTCTTTGTCAACTGGAACAGTTGCTGACGCTAAAATAAATCCGGAAAACGCCAAAGAAACGGGGCTTCTTGCAATTACTCAAATGACTGGTCAAACGTTTGGTGATGTAAAACTTAAAAGAAAAAGTAAAATTACTCCTCTTGCTGCTATTTATGCCACTATCAAAGTAAGAGGTCACGATTTTATAGAAGTGAATCTGAATCAACTGTTTCTTAGAATATCGAGTATTTTAAAATCTCCATCTAGATTGTAGTGTTGACAGAAAACCATTTATAAAGTAAATATAGGACATACAACTTTTTATTAAAACATTTTAGCTTAAAAATAAGGAGTAAATTTTTTTGTGGGTTAACCATTTTTAATGCACTAAGTAAAACAGATAAAAAGAAAGTCATCATAATATTTTGTAGCTAATATTTTTCTAAATTAAACACAGTTGTCATTTTTGCTCTATCTGCTTTTGTTCTCGAGTAATGTGCGTTTAAGTAAGTCGCGCCCCCCTCCCCCCTTTATTTCGTTAAAACGGGGGACGGGCGGGGACTTTTAGGGTGTGATTAAGTATACCAAAACGGACATCAGTGCAAAAAATTAGCTTTATACCTCGCATTTACGGGTAAAACCTAGATTGACTGGGCTATTTGGCAAATCTCAGTTTATGAGGCGAGCACTCTACCCACCGGGAAACCAAGCAAATTTTCCGCTAAATGTTAGGCGTTGGATTGGCGAATTAGGAACCCCAGCAAAGCCTATGCACGTCTTTCATATGGTAATATTCGCAGGTCACCGGAAATAAAGGAACTATCAGGGATGGAAAAGGTGGGACTTTATGAGTAGCCAATAACCCTTGAGAGCACAACCTCCCGTGACTCCTGCGACAGCTGATTCAGCCTCAAACAGGCTAACTGTCAAGGTATCCGTGTTAGCTAGGCACCCTAGACATCCTTGGGGGAAGACGTTCCGTACCCTGCTGTTTGCAAACAAGGAAGGACCGCGGTGGAAGGGAAGATGGTTATAATGGAAAGAGAAAGGGCTACTCATATGCTATGACATCTCCATTCTCTGCACCCAATGAAGTTCTCAAAACTATTAGACCAGTCTGAAATTCCCTAGGAAACTATTGGGGCGCCTCACTCGTTTTTGAAGCGAAAGTCTTCTCAGAGAGGAGAAATAAAACACCAAGTAAAGGCGCAAGAACAGTTTATTTACAATAAATATTACACAATGTTCTAGTGACTATCGGAGACGAGGAGACGTATTGTCGATAATTGCAACATCGAATCTACTTTTAAACTTTGGATCAAGGTTTCCTACTTATATACTTGAATACAATACTAGCTTTGGCTTTAAGTATCTATTTGGTAAATCGCTGTGTAATTTACATACAAACTCGGCATAACTTTGGTCTCTTATGTACAGGATAATATTAAGTAGCTATGGCACATTACTGAATTATGTGGATGATGGTAACAATTAACTTAAATCGGATTCAAAAAGCCGAGTCGATTGATTCACGCACTTATAACATTTACAAAAGCGATTTGATGAACTATATAATAAAATTAGCAAAAAATACCAGTTAGTCGATGAATCACATAGTTATTATTCAAAAAATGGTAATTTAATGTACAGAGTAAATAAGTAACCCTCGTAAGCTTTTAATTTCTTAACTACACTTAGAAACTAAAGTTAAACAGTTTGCCATTTCAATATTGCATTGCTACAATGAAAATTGTTCCTATATACATATATTTAATAACTATGACTATGTTTCCTTAATCTTAATAGCATTCTATGGTAACGCTTTGGCATAGTTTTAGTGGTAAAAAGAATTACTATTTACAATAAATAAACTATTAAAAATTAAAAATAATGTCTTTTGTTGCTAAATACCTATTATAGAATGGTCGTCTGTCTAAAATGCTATCAAACTTGTACAGTTCGGGCCACGGTGCTTGGCGCCTGGGAAAGGCGAGAAACTACTCAAATTTCTCGTAAATAAAAGCGGACAATATCGAAAATAACCAAAACAGGTATGTTTTAAAATGTAATAAATTAATTTTGCTTTCTGTTAACAAAAGTGTACTGTAACACTAACGGTACTAAGCCAAATAGAGGCAAAAAGTCATTCCAGAGCATACGCTAACCAGACGTCAAGCACTGTGGCCCGAACTGTGTTACTCTTGATGCAACTTGGTACGATGTTTAACAAAACAGGGTTGCAACCCTAACCCTGAAGGGTTGAACCCTGTATACGTTGAAGGGTTTAATTTAAAACCATCTTTAAAGAAACAGTTGTTTAATTTAATGAAAGAAGTGTTGTTTAATCATTAAAAACTATTTGCCTCCCATTTTAATTTTAGATAATAATAGTATTCTATTTCATAACATGAAATAAAATAAAATTTTTGTATATCTCAACTTTCGTTTTCCTAATGAAAAATTGTATTTGCCGTCTCGAGCACTATCTTACTAGTAGTAATACTGTTGTGGTAATGACAAATAATTGGCTTTAAAATTAAACTACATAGCTTGCGTGATTATTATTTAGGGAATATTTCAACAAGCAATAGAATTCTGGAACGCCTCTTGAGAAAGAGAAAACTTTAAAAAGCTAATGATGTTTCTCAGTAAATGAGTAACATTAAAACTTTGTGGTTAAAAAAGTCATATTCAATAAAATAAATAATTTTATAAATTCATTAAATTATGTTGTTAATCAATTGTCCGCGTTTAACCCAAAATGAGTTTTGTGTCTATATTTTTTGTTTCAGCATACGAAAATGTAATCTTGAATTGGCTTGTTTTAAAGAATTATAGTTTCTAACAAATGTTAAAAAAACAACGAACATCAAACCCATCTTTACACAATCACATGTCCTTTACAACATGTCCAGATGGAATTTGAGTCGACTGTACGCAACCAATGAAGGATTGGGTTGGGGGGGTTCATCTCCCTCATACCACTTCCCCTACACGCCACGGATCCTAAAAATATATCTTAGGTCCTTCGGACCTTAGGAGCTTGACGAAGAACATAATAAAATTGAAAATCTTTTACGTAGTTCAACAATCCAGAATATTTTTCCATCCGTTTGACCTAGGTCTGCTGCTGCGAGGGCAGCAGTATGGCCGGCGCGGAGGTGGGGGTGTGCGCGGGCGCGGGCGAGGGAGGATCCTTGCTCCTAGCCAGCGCCTGGAGGGTGGACAGCGACGGCAGCTGCAGACTGACGGGGAGGTGGAGCGCCGCGGCGGCCTGCTGTTGGAACGACGCCACCTGTTGCAGCGACTGGAGCAGCGCCGCGGAGTGCTCCTGGGCCTTGCGACGCAGCTCGGCCACGCTGGAGCTTCGCTGCTCGGCGCCGCCCCCCTGGTCGCCACCGGACAACAGCGAGAGCGGCTTCATGGGGCAGCACGAACACAGCCCGGGGAACCCTGCGGGAGTAACGGCAATCATCAGCTTCAGCAGTACAAAATTACAAAACAAAACCCTAAACAAAACTAGGTCCCAGTTAGCTTGCTTGTAAGGCCGTGGAAAGGTTTACACCATCATTTTCGTACCATTTCTGTAAAAAGGTTTTCAGTGTAGTTCGTATGCAATGTTATGAAAACAACCTTCATTAACCTTCATTAATGATAAGCAATTTCTAACGAAAACCTTGAGTAAACCTAGTCATTATACTACTTTAGCTAAAACCTCGCTGGTCAACAAGACTCTTACGCCGAGATTCTTGTAAGATTAAATATTTAAACTGGCAAGGTTATGCAAACCTTGAACCTTGTTGTTGAAAATATTTTAAAAACCTTGTGAGAAGGTTAAGTTGCTTATTGGGCTGAAACAGAATCCGGTTAGTTGTTTTGCTGCATTCTGTGATTAACATTTTGAACTAAACATAAGTATATTCTAAAGTAAAATAAATGTCCATAAGAATAACATTATACCCATGGGGCGGAGTCCTAATTTAAAATCGAAATCAAAATTATTTACTTTCCTATGAAATACCTAAATAATCAGTGTACCAATTTTCATTTCTACAGCATATAGAGGTTGGAGGGTTAGTGATTAAAAACCAACCAGGGATTTGACCTGAACAGTCGTATGAAATAATCTGTGATTTATAGAAAGCTGAAATTTTCTGTGCATCTTGAACACCACCTAAAAACAAATGTTGTTCATTTTTCAGGGTCTCTGATTATAAACATACTGCATTCAAGGTTTTAAATCTTGATAAAAAAAAAAGAAGAAACATTCGTTATACTTTTGTATAATTCTCATGACATACTTTAACTAAAATGCATTTTAACCATATTAACATATTATTATTTTAACATATAGCCATTACCTTTAGAGATACCTGATATTTCAAATATATCTATTTTATAAGTGAGCATAGTTTAAATATGGATTGTGTTTAAAATATGTTACAATTCATTTCCAACTGAATTACAATAGAGAATCCGATAAGCGGCACCGATTTTATAAATTCGATTGTTTACTCTCGCGACGCCTAATGGCGAAAAACACTCGCTAAAAACAAATGTTTTTATTGCATTTCAATCCATTAAGAGAGATTTGTTGTTTGCTTTTAACGAATAAATAAATGTACGCGCACCGATCAAATGCGCGTTGTGTTTTAAATATTTACCCGCACTTTTGGCGATAATGTATTTTTAATAAGCAATCATGCGAGGAAATTACCGTAGATTTACGAGACGAAATTCAATTTAACCACGCAGGTATCCAAGTATTATTGTTCATTAAATAAATGGATTATAATGAATAGTTATAGCGCCGAGTGAGGCAAATCAATTATAAGGCCGCGGTTCCGATTGCCTGTATCGACAGTAATTTGGATGCCGGTTGCTGCAGAATGATAAATCAAATTAAATAATGGTTAGATCTTCGGCTATGAAAAATGGTTTAGTGGTTTAAGAAATAATATTCAATTTTCTACTTATAATTCAAATAACTTAAAAATGTTGAGCAAACATTTAACACGACTTCATTCGGTTTATAATCGCTATAACGTAATAAACAATTCTAGAAAATATATTCAAAATTCAAAAAGTCATTAAGACTCTGTGGTATATCGTGGAGTACACACTGCAAGCCACTATTCATTAAATTGAACATTATCTCACAGCCATCCCGTTACATTTCTCAATCCCTTTTATCCATAAACAAAATTCATCTGCATACAAAAATAATTTTACTCATGGCCACAATAAGAGGAACATGGACTATGAAAATTAATGGATTCAGTTATTCGAAACCTCATCAACATTTATATATTTAAATATAAAACTTTATAATAAATTACCAATATCTGTTAAAACATAAATAAATATACGAAGACATTTTACATAACATGTTGAAAGGCTATATAATATTTGTGTATATTTACCGTGTTGTATCAAGTGAGTACAATGTAAGATTAGATATCCTAACAAGTTGTATAACGTGTTTTATTACGTAATTGACACATAGTTTTTTACGTAGAAGTAATTTAATTACTTTACCAGATGCTTAAAAACCATTATTCAAGTCTTGTAAACATACTTTAGTAAATTGGTCTAAAATCAATAACACCCAATTAATTACCGTCCTCAATTAATTACTTCCGAAAAGTTGTATAATTGCGTCTCTGCCTTGCGGCGGTGACAGGAGGGGGAAGGGGTAAAGAGGAGGGGGAGGGACATTATTAGAGGAAGCGCAAAGTTGATAACGCCCATATATCTCAATAAGCCCAGTTACCGGCAAAGTAGACATTACGGAACTAACACTTAATTCTCATCACTGTTGGATGTCGAGTCTTGCGCCTGTGCGGACGCGATTAATTTCAATGAGAGTCTCCGAGGGAAAAAACGACGCGCATAATTCGGTTTGGGCTCGTAAGAGGCGCTTATCCGATAAATCGCAAGGAGGCGCAGGTGCGCCGAACGTAACGTACGCGGAGTTGCTGTAATTGGGTTAGCGGCGCCACCTCGTCGACTGCATGTTTTATACTGATTACACCAAGTCGGTCGCACTTGCGCCGAACACTGCTTAATCAATGTTGTGAATATTTTCGAAATTTTACCCCCGCGATCTGTTAGCGAGTTTCCTTTATAGGGAAGAAGCTAATGATGTAGTCCGCATGATAAGATTTGGGCAAGGAACCTTCATAATATTTCCTTTTGATGTCCCCCAGATATTGAAAACACCTTTCGTTCAATTTGGTATGTATGTATGTATGTATGTATTTCTGAAATGTAAGTTTTGAATGTATATAACTGTGGGCATGTGTGTGTGGCCGTGATAACTTTTGTAAAACAGGTACGATCGTGATGAAATTTGGTACAAACATATAAGGCAGCATCTGCTTTTATTTGATCGAAAACTACAATACCGGACAAGTTGACAGTTGGGCTGTAACCAATAACTTGGTTGTCCGCTGTCACTGTTGCCATTTTGCCATGGAAAAATATCACTAGAATGTTATTCCGATCAGCTGGTGTGGAGTTTTGGCAATGCAGCACGTTTACTATTGCTGATCTTCGTTGATAGCCCGGTAAACCACGCCGCGGCGCCGGCGCCGCGGCGTGTGGCGCGCCGCCAACTGGCAACTTAATTATTGTCCGCTATTATAGGCATGCAGTATAATCCGGAGGAAGTTTTTGAACTCCGAAAATTTATTGTAATGTATTTATTAAATCGATTGTCAAATAAGTTTTAGTTTGCACTATTAGATTTAGCTCAAACGGCAAAACATTTAAATTTTGAATCATTCCTCTACGTCTTGGGTGACTGAGGTTTTTAAAGTGATAAAGGCAGAATTCATACTTTAATGTTATTCTTATGGAGAGTAAAATAAATTTTAATATCGCTTATTTATGATTACATATTGATAAAAATTGGTATGTGGCTTCATCTGGTGGTGTTACTTTGACATTTACATTTAAATCAAACATTGTTCTGGTCCCCGTTGCAGCATTTCTGTGTAACTCAGCCATAATGTTGAAAGACAAAGTGTTATATATAGATTATTTTTACATATTGCATATATTGATGAAACTTGGTAAGTGGCTTCATCTGGCAGAAAGGTATAAATTTACGCTTGGAAATTGGCCTTGGAAATACGCTGAGTACGCAGGTTCGCTGCAACGGGGTATGTTGGAGTTGTAACATTGTATGTTGTTAAGGTATGTGGTACAACCTGTGGAGAAGCAGTTTATATTACCAGTTGTAGTTTATATACAGTTTTATAAATCGTAGTTAAAAGCGAAAAAAACCTTGATCAAACAAATTGTAAATAATTACGAGCGGGAATAGTTTTAAGTGTTTTGGTAAAGAAACCGATAAAAAACACATTATGTGAACAACTTCCTGTAAAATGTTTTGATTGCATTTAACTCGGCTAAAGTCTTACCTAAACTGAACTTCAAAATGTGAACAGGAGATTTATACTAAAATATAATGACATAGTTGTGTTGTGATTTTAGCGAATTTCCCCTATAGGTAAGAAGCTATTACGGTAGTCGGCATGGTACGACCTAGGTCCAGGACCATGATAACTTTTGTTTTGAGGTCCCCAGACCCCAAAAACACCATTAGTTTGAAACTGTATATGTGTGTACACACACATATATATATATATATGTGTGTGTGTGTGTGTGTGTGTGTGTGTGTGTGTGTCCGTGGGCGCGAGAACTCTCGTAAAAATAGTCCGATTTAGATTTAATTTGATACAAACGTGTAAAGCAGCATTTATGACTTTAAGTTCGAAAACCAGACAGATCGTCTCATCCGAAGTGGTATTTTGGGGGGTTTTGTACCCCAACAATTGTTTTTTTTTTAAGTTTTTACATGTAATATTTATTGAAATCAAAATTTACTTTTCACCATTGGATTCAGCTTTAAAAAACAGACAATTTGGTGTTTTTATTATTTCTCTACGTCAGTTGGTTATAGAGATATTGAAAGTGCTAAACACAGTACCATGTCCAATGTTATTCTTATGGAGGATAAGAAAACATTTATATCTCGCTTATTTATGAACGTATACTAACGAAACTTGGTTTATAGCTTCATCTGGTTGTGGTCTATAGTTATTTGCACAACAAATTAATTTTTAAGGATTATTCCCATAGCAGCAAACCTGCGTACTCATCCCCCATGTTATTCTTATGGAGAATAAGTAAAGTGTAATGTCTCCCTTAATTATGAACATAAATTAATAAAACTTGGTATGTGGCTTCACCTAGTTGAGTTATATTGATGTTTACATAAAGACCCATTTTTTGTATGCCTTTTTGGAGCAAATCTGCGTATTCATCCCCCATGTTATTCTTATGGAGAATAATTAAAATTGTAAATATCGCTTATTTATGAATATATTTTTATACAACTTGGTATGCGGCTTTATGTAGTAAGATATATATTATGCATTGGAAATTCGCTGAGTATGCAGGTATGCTGCGACGGGGGTATTTTATATATAGGATCGCTAGACGATATTTAGTAAAACTATTTGTACGAAAATAGAACAACTACATTGTAACTGCCGTCCTAAGCCTAAAAGTAAAAATTACAGAATCCCTCGTGTCAGGAACGACGTTATTCAGTTTACAAAATTAAGCCAAGCACAACACGACAGGACAAGATGGTAGCGAGGTGGGTTAATTCAGTTGTTTACGTACCTTTGAGTGAAGGGAAGAGAGGCGGCGGAAACTGGGGTGGGAAAAACAGCGGGGGGTTGTGTCTGTGGGCGGCGCCCCCCTCACTGACGGGGCGAAAACTGCCGGATCTGGACACAGACACACAGTTAGTGGAGGTATACAAACAGCGGGGGGTTGTGTCTGTTTGCGGCGCCCTCCTCGCTGACAGGGCGAAAACTGTCGGACCTGGACACAGACTCACAGTTAGTGGAGGTATACAAACAGCGGGGTGTTGTGTCTGTGGGCGGCGCCGTCCTCGCTGACAGGGCGAAAACTGTCGGACCTGGACACAGACTCAGAGTTAGTGGAGGTATACAAACAGCGGGGTGTTGTGTCTGTGGGCGGCGCCCTCCTCGCTGACGGGGCGAAAACTGTCGGACCTGGACACAGACACAAAGTTAGTGGAGGTATACAAACAGCGGGGGGTTGTGTCTGTGGGCGGCAACCCCCTCGCTGACGGGGCGAAAACTGTTGGACCTGGAACCTGGACACAGACTCACAGTTAGTGGAGGTATACAAACAGCGGGGTCTTGTGTCTGTGGGCGGCGCCCCCCTCATTGACGGGGCGAAGACTGTCGGACCTGGATACAGACACACAGTTAGTGGAGGTAGCGCCGGAGGATAAATACAATGTGTTACTGTCTATAATATAGTACTAATGTAATTTCGAGTACCGAACAGTTTGATGGGATATTCTAAACAAGAGTTCGTTTAACCCTTGTGAGGTGAGGGGAAGCCGAATACTAAAGTAATTGCGTACTTATATAGTATTTATTCTAAACAAGAGTTCTTTTAACCTTGTGTGTGGTGAGGGGAAGGTTTCTTGGTGGGTAGAGGAGCCACCCGGTCCGCTCCCCTACGCACAACGCTCAGCCAATGATAACGCTCCTCCTTCCCCTCACTTCCCCTCACCGCGCACAAAGATAAAAGAACTCCAATGAATATGAGTTTCAATATACGCTTTTCCTTACGTGTCGGAATATCATGGAGCAGAGGTTTTCCATAAGTTCCTCTAAATAGTATGTAATTTTTTTAAAGTTTTTGAGAGGTATAATTTTCTCAATAAGTACTAGGTTGGACGTTTCCCCGGGTCGAGCCCACTAATATTCTCTGGTCAGTGGATTAAGGTTAAAAATCTGTTATAGACATCACATGCCCCTCATCGGTTCAAATCTATTTGCTGTCGAAACGGATCGAGCGTTGCAACAAGTACCCATGTAACATCAACTACTTAAATGGAACCTAGAGATATTTCATTTTAGTAAATATAAACAGCATATCCGTTAAACATAGTAGCGAAGTCCCATCCCATCACTCGACATCGAGGCGGAGCGGAGGCGGGTTATTAGAATGGAGAGACGTCGGCCCGGGATACATGGCGGAGTCTCGGGTAGCCATAAATCAGGTGAAGAATTGCATTTGGATCCGACTAATACATCGTATTTTCTTATTTTTACCGAGGGAGGGGGAGGAGCGGGCCGCCCTAAATCCCACTTGAAGACGAGTTTAGCAAATGTACTTTGACAACCGTGGCTGGAGCACATACGCCGCAGAAAATGCATTAGCCCCCCCCCCCCCTCCGGGGCAAAACCGGCCCACTCTCTCAATGTAAGTACAAAAATGAAATCTTTTAAAATGGTTTACATAATTCCAGATCCCGATGGAAAGGCGCTTAACCCCCCCCCATCCCCCCTCTCCGGGTCGCGAGCTGTCTTCTTACACCATCTTCCATCATTTATTTACTCTGTTTTTAAACCCCTTTGGATTTGTTTGTTTTTAATATTTCAGACTCGTCGGGGCAACTGCATTATTATAATGGAAACATTACTTATAGAGCAGTTGATTTTCAAATAATCCGAACAAATTCCATTCCTCTTATTCGCTTCTCTTTGTTACCTTTCCATCAAGGATTGGATTTGCGACGAGCTACGAGAAATGTTGATTTACGTCATCTTTTGAACGAGTTACACTGCCTCTCGTGACTCTCTGGGTTAAACAGACGAAAATAAATAACAGTTTTTATTTACTCTCCACCTAAGTTTTCCAGAGAAATTTTCCTCGTTAAATATACTCGAAAGAAGTAAATTATTTTCCAAGCACTCCGAATATTCTACTTTAACAGTTATTTTAACGTTTATCAATGCAATTTTTTATAATATCATGCATTAGTATTACATTTTAAACAACTTTTTTACTACATCCCGTATTACATTTTGTATACATTTTAAGATACTACATTTAAATAATATAAATAATAAGAAATTGAAAATCCTTCATTATTATTCTTTAACTATTATGCATTCTATCCTTTCAAAATACATATTGTAATATTTATATTATTTTACCATAACACTCCAGCTTGAAAATAACCCCGAATTTAATTACTTAATCAGTTGAATACTTTATCAAAATATCAGATTGAACTGTATAAAAATGTATAAAGCAAAAGGTTTTCAAAAATATTAAAAAAAATTGCGCGTTTGTCTCCTGGAGCCATACAAACTACGTTTGCTCTTTTATCCATTTTAAATAGTTTCTTGATTTTTCTGCGATTTCGACCTCAAAAATCTATTATTTCGTATACATATGTGGAATCAATAAAAAGTTCATTCCCTCCAAGAAGTGCATTTGGAGGTTTTAAAAATAGTCCCCTTCAGGGTAACGCCCCATGGGCTTTCCAAGTTTCAATTTTAATCTTATGGAAAATAGCAATCAATTTAATTTATATTAACTAGCCTTGCCCAACAGCTTCACTTGTTCTTCTGATTTCAGTTTTACAGTCAAATCAAATCATACTACTAGTAAAATTTCAACATTAATAAAGGGGTTAAACTTGACGGTTTTATTATTTAATTTATGGCTTTAAGAGAGGTTGTATTAAAAATAATATTTCCCCTAATTTTCTCACCGAGAACTTTCATTCAAGTATATGGTTTATGGGTGTCGTCCTTGTGGTTAACTCAAAACTTCTTGGTTCGGTCTGGCTTTATACAGCGTACAGCTACAGATGTTTTAAATAATATTATGGACAAAACAATACTCAGTAAAAAGTTGTAACTAAATATATAGGTCCTTCTTTAATTTTAGTAATCCCATAATGAAACCCGTCCCCAAATTTTAGCTACCGTAAAATCATTATGTAATTCCTATAAAAATATTTATATATTTAAATTTACCCTTCATAAATGGTACTGTAGTCCTCTTTGATATCTGGCAAGACTTCTACACCTCCAAACGGAGCCACTCACCGTATGAATTTTACATCCTTTTGTGTCTCTGTGATCATTAATAAACATTTAAATAAAGCAAATTTATTCACAATTAAATTCCATGTATCTAACTGTTGACGAAAGGTGGTTTTATCCCCGCATTTCAAAGAATTACAGTTATTGAAATCCGCTTTGAAAAACAGAAAATAATGAGTAACGTTGACATTGAATGATTCAACACAAGCTAATATCCGGCGGCAAGTGATGGCTTTCAACGCCGTGTGTTGTCATCGCCGAACACGAGGGTCAGCTGGTGGGGGGGGGGTGAGGGGGTGCTGAAAGATTCACTCCCCCGAGCTCACACCGTGTCACCAATTCAATTACACGTTTTTAAAAGATGCAAACAAGCAGCCTCCCCGCCCTCCCTCTCCGTGTCAATTATTCAGTGATAGTCAATGTTTAATGCCGCGTGGAGGCGCGCGCCGCGTAAAGAAGCCGGATGGGGCAAGTAGTATAATTACGATCGGCCGTCATCGACACAGCTGATTGGGGGGGTTACGGTGACGCGACGGGCGATAGTGATAACGCGAACCCCTCTAAAGCGGGTCCGTGCAAAGTAACCCCCTCTTGTCTAATCGGAATTTTTGGGTTAAATTCTGAGATACTTGGTACATTCAAATATTGAGCAATCACGTTTAAAAAATTGATTAAAATCACGATAAATCAATGCGTATTGTAATGTGGAAAGTTATTTAACATTATTTTGATGACTAATAAAACGTGAGGGGGTGAATACCCAACACGTTATTTGAGTAAGGAAGAGGTTCGAAAGTTAACAATTTTAACAATTTAAAAATGACTTTTTTGTCTATCAATGACAGTGTCATTTTGTACAGAGTGAAAGATTAACGATTCCGTTTAGTGAAATCGATTCAAACCCTCTTACAAATGTTGACCTTGGAATAAAAGCCGTGCTCCTTGAAGCTACGTCCAAGACCCTTAGGCTAGCAAGATACCCAAGCGTAACCGATTTTATACTCATTCCGACGATGATATATCAAGTATTTTAAATTGATGACCTGATCAATAGATAGCCAATGGTGAATATTGCAGATATAACTAAACAATGAATTTTGTGAATTCAACTATTAAATGAGACTTAACAATTAAGAAAGAAACAAAAAAAAACTGATTAAAATTGATTAAGCGCATTTAAGTGAAATAATCTTGAACGAGCGTAAAAACGTAAAACATTGTTTATAATACATTTACTATAACGGTAAAACATTGTAAGCACGTTAAAAGTCAACCCGACATTTCATTACCTGCCAAGCGCGTTGTGGCAGCCCTGAGTTTACAGTTGTGGGTGGAGGGGGGAGGAGGAGCGTGATAAATATTTGATGGAGGGAAGATGGCGGCTCCAAGTGGCGGCAATGGAATCAATTAGACGAGAGATAAGAGCAATTAGTGAGAGGAATCCAATAAGACCAAACACAAGGTGGAGCGGGAGCCGGTTAGCGATAACGAGGTTAGAACAGGCGAGCCATCTTGTCTGGCGGCAGGGCTGCCAACCTGGGCGCTGAACACTGTCCGAGACGGTCATATGCAAGTAATGTGTTGAAAAAGATCTACATTTTTATTTTTACTTTTATGTTCGTTTACGTTATTGTAATTAGGGTGCTAAGTACATTTTGTTTTACTTTTGTAATTCAAAATCTGAAAAACGTAACTTCTAGGAGTAATAAAACTAAAAGGTTTCGGTACAGTGTGTAATAAAGCTTCTAAAAACTTTTTTCCTTTCTAAACTCTTTAATCCATATATTAGTAAATTTCCCCCTCGTGGTTGGACACGGCGCAGACTAGGCAATTCAGGTGCTGCAATCACTTTGCCGCCGCGGAATTGCAGGCGAGTGTTCACAAATAATTTGTTGTAATACTTTAAAAATCATTCAGGATAAATATGTAATATATTTATTTACATTAGTAGAAGGTGGGGATCTACTTAGTCTCCTATTCGAATTAAATCCAAAACCTCCTAATGTTTGTATTATTTATAATCGTAATCCATCCGTTGGTTTTTCTAATGGACCTTATGGCTAAAGAAAATAACCGAAATGGAAAGGTTTTGATATTGAAAAATAATTATATTTACTGCTATTGAAAGTTTATAAATTGAGTATTAAAATAAACCTATGGTTTAATTGAGTATTAAACCTATGGAAAGTCTAAGCGTTTTATTAAAGAACAATGGATCTTTGTCCCCAAACATCATCAGTCTATCAACTTTATTGTGTAAATAAACCTTTATTAGAATCTTGATTTTCTATCCTTATTAGAAAATATATGTTTTCGCTGAATTCTTCAATTTATATAAAATTTAAAAAAAAACAATTTTAGTAAGATATTAATAATATAAAAGAATTCTGGAAACCCTGACTAATGTGTTATCTCATCCATCTTTACCGATGCATTTTAAAAGGAAAATTGATCAGACAAATAATTTATATTCCAATGTTTTCAACTTGTAACTTAATAATCGAGTAATTGTCATGTTATCGAAAAATGTAGCGTTGTGAGTTGTAAAGAAAAGCTTAACATTTGGATATTGTGATGTTACCATTAACGACAAACTAAACATCCTGCCTTATTAAAGTAAGTTGATGGTCAGATTACACATTACGATTTTAAAACACTTTATTACTTCCTTTTATTAATTTACAATAAATCGCATAACATATATTCATGATAAGATAAATTAAGTTGATAACTTTCTTTTATTGAGACAGTAGAAATTATAAATAGTTGTATTTCCTGAAGCCATGACACTTTTTAAATATATTATAAATATATTAGAAACTTACCATTTATTGGTAGAAGTAGCCTATAGGTGTCAAAATTGTAAGCCCCCTAAGTTCCTTAGGTGCTTTAGTAGTATAATGTACTAGGTTAGGAAGATTGCAACTGATGATGGCTTGTCATTAATCTGAAACCGGTCTCGCAAAAATAAAAAATGTTGACACCTATAGGCTACTTCTAACAATAAATGGTAATTTTCGAATATAAATAGTTGTAAAATAACTAAACAATAGTAATAAAATGCAGTCGCATCAGCGTGCAATAGTTTGTTTAGGTGCTCAATATTTCTTTCACCGATATTTGTTTCTTAGAACTACAGTTAAAAATGTATCGTCATCACACAAAACAGTGCTATAAAGCAAAGTCTATAAAACCCTATGATTATGATATACATATAATTTCACCAAGGAACAGTATGGAAACAAACCCGAGCACCTCGATTGAGTTTCTTGCGACAAAGTTGCCTCCTAATCCGCGGATTAGTGGCGGAAAGGTAAACCCGCGCGAAAACACAACCCTTCCCCGTCATATTGTAATCCTCATTTAATTAAAATACTAGCCACAAGCATCCGCGCGTAACCAGCTACCGGTGGATTACAGAGATTTGCTTAGCGCCGCCTCAGCACAGCACTTAGCCAGTCTGTTTGTCGGAGATTACCGCGGGGCCGCATCTTATCGGCGGATTATAAATGAAATTTACTTAGATCTAATGCGTGTCTTTAAGTAATTAGGTGTCGAGTGTTACTCGTGTTCACCGTGGTTGGTTTTATGGTGGTTTGAAGTACAGTTTGTGTGAAGTACTCCGATGGCACACAGTCGTTTGTTCTTATAACTGGAGTCAGAAATTTCATGTTTTGCGTTATGGGAAATTTTCAAAATCAATTTGCATTAAGACAAACACAAGTAAATTAAAATTTTGCGTTTTTCCTGTTTCTCCCGTAACACAATTTAACAATATCACGAACCTTGTCAATTATTTATTATAATAATTTTAGAAGAGAGAAATACCTACAAATTCCAGTTAGAGGAATTAACAACCACGTAAACGCGGTTAGCGTATCGTGATGTTTGACACGGTTGCGATTGTTTGGAGCCGTTAATCAGCGTGGATGCGTCAATCTTAGGCGTCTTGTGTGTGGTAAAATTCCAGTAAATTAAATCAATTATAATGAGGTAATCTTCTGTATCTATTTACAAAATTCCGATCAACGCCCAGGCTAAACCATTGCATCTAGAAGCACTAAATGTTGCATGTAGACTCCTCTTATAGCTTAAGCACCCACTAAGAAGGGATTTTAAGAATTTCCATAGGGCTATGCCCCACGGGGCTTCAAAGTTCCAACCCTTGTTATTCTTATGGACATTCACTTTGGTTTGAGCTGATGAAAATTCTCTCAGTTGATTATGATTCATAGTAGTTCCATGAATCAACTGCATTCCATGTGTGTGCTGCATTCTGTGGAATGCAGCACACACAACTGTCGTATTCCCGGCTGAAACCGGGAATGATGTGAATCGGTCCCCACGAAATATCTCGACCTAGGAAGAAGTTAAGTTAGGTTATGACGATTAATTTTAAAGCTTGAGGGCCAAGGACGGTGGAAAAAATATTAAAAAATGTCAAAAATTATGTGGGATACGCCCCACTGGACTTCAAAGATCCAATTATTTTCTTATGGATAAATGACTACAGTGTTTTTGTTAATTAGAAAAATGAGCTAATGATCAGCTGTGATTATCCATTTACACAAAAACCTATAGGGGCTATAGTCCCTGTAAGCCACTAGTTTGGTATAAAACCCACATTAGGAGGTATTGTTAAAATCTCTGACCATCATTATTATCTGTTGCAGATAAGGGAGCGTGCGGTATTGAAACGTTTCACAATTATGTTACTATGTAAGACGAAAGCATTTCGTAAGAGAAGCCTAAGGCCTCGGGTACGATACGAGCGGCGAGCGACTAGCGGTACCTTGAGCGGCACACCTGAGTGGCGCCTGTGGCTACGATACGAGCGGCGAGCGACTAGCGGTACCTTGAGCGGCACACCTGAGTGGCGCCTGTGGCTACGATAAAAGCGGTAGAAATTTACCGCTGCGTCTGTTATAGTCGCCTTCCAATGCACACGAGAAGAAAAGGCTCGGTCTACGACATCAAATGCAATCAGAAAAACGATTAGTTGCAACTTTTGACAAAGAAACATATTTGATTATTTGTTAATAGCACTGAGTAATTGTAAAAGGATTATGTTATAGATAGGTCTTATGTTATAGATAGTTTTAATCACTGATAAAACACTATAATTTATAAAATACCATTGGGATGTAAAAATAATTTCATAAAATATAATTCATGATAAAAAGGTGAGCAGGGAAGGTCAGAATAACTTGTACGTGTTGATTTTGCATAGAAGCAAAATCGCGATTTTCATGTCCTAGGGGGTTCGGAATAGAACTGAAGACGATGGCTTGAATAGTTTCTTTTGGCTGAGAGTAGCCTACAATCAGTTCGGTCATGCACCGGCCGAACTTTAATTATTAGTTTACTTAGTTTTTATTTTCAAAAAAATACCGCTTCGTTAGACCTAACCTCAAGAAAAATGTGTGTAGCCTGAAATTGGCATTGCTATATATAACATTACAAGTTTTTATAAGGGCCCTTGTTGCAAAAAAAGTCATTCATTTATACATATACTTTTTTCTGTAAGTTTCTGGGTGTTTTTAAGTAAAACAAATGGGGCAAAACAGTATTGAAATGTGAGCGGCGAGCGGCCGGCAGTGAAAAGTTTTCTAACCTGACCAGGCGGCAGTGGTGGCGCCACTCTCTGACTCCCGCCGCCGGTGCCGCTTAGAACTATCGTAGCCACTGTCCACTGATTTGCACGCTAACTAATGCAACCAGAAAACAGAGCGGTACCGCTTACGCCGCTCGTATCGTACCCGAGGCCCAAGAGTCTAGATCAGCGTTTCGTGGTTAATAATCGGTGAACAATATAATCCGGAGCCGGGAGGAATCGAGATAAATTTGGTTTTTCCAAATTGAACGTTAGTTTATAATTTTTTTTTAAAGTAGAACATTAGCTTTAACATGTTTAAATCGTAATATTATCAGGTAAATAGTTATTTAAATAATAATAATAATATAATGTGTGCTGTAGGGACAGTGCGAGTATTACGTAAAATCGTTTGTTCAAAAATTAAAAAAGAACTGTATTGTTTTTTTAACAACATTATTACAAAGCTAACCTATTTTAAATTTGTGTAATTCATTCGTGGAAAAAAGCCAAGGAAACGAATAATCCTTGTATTTCAATAAAGCTGGTTAAAACTAAGTCCACCACTGGGATAGAACTCCAAATTAAAACCATGAACCCTGAAGCCGCGTCCTAATTTAAAGCGGAGATGAAATTCTGCAAAGAACTCTCTTAAAGGGAAGTTAGCCTCAAACAACAAACCTTAATTATTTATAAAGAGACAATTAAGCAACTTATCCGACAAACGAGTGAAAGAGAGCACTTTTGAAGTCAGTTAGAGGTGGGTTCAGGCCGGCGGCGGCGCTCTCACGTCCTAGCTAACTCTCCAGTGCTCTAACACTGTAACACTGTTAGTTATAATTGTCTCTCTCTCTCTCTCTCTCTCTCTCTCTCTCTCTTTCTCTCCCTCTATGACTCCCTGATTCTGTTATTTCATCATACCGCCTTCAATTAAAACAATCCTGCAAGAGCTTATTCGATTTGCCCGGACGTGAAGGAAATACAAATTCGTGGGAACGAATTCGACATGTACTGTTACGTTTGGTGTTTACTGGTTTAAAATCACTGGCTTACACGGAGTGCAGGGAGCGTTACAGTAGAGGTAGCATCACTTTGATCACAAAGATGAAATATCTCCACTAAAGGAGTGGGTTACAACGCGAGAGAAAGCGACAACTGACAAGTCATTTTAGAAGCAAAATTTCCCGTTAAAGTCGCTTAAAAGTATTTTTGTTTACCTTGATATTATTGTGTAACTCTAATAAGGAATACTTGGCGTATTTTTATATAGGCTGTACTATACTAATTTAGTTTAAAAATCAACGTCATACATTAGTCAGGGATAGTTTACTAAAATCTAAAGACACAGTTGTCACTCTCAACTCACTATCAAAATTAACTTAAAATGACTTATCAAAAACGTACTATTACTTTGACATAATGTAAAATATTAATATGACTCTAATTCAAGAAATATATACTAACAAATTATCTCTAACTATAGACTTTCAAACATCAAATTAAATGTTTACCGATGCCAAATAATAAATTTATATGTGAAGATTAAATGGTTGTGAATAATTCGAAAGGAAAATTCAGCTTTACAAGTAAACTGGATAATTAAGTAGTTACGTAGTTGATGGACATAATCAGCACATAAACACCGTTTAACCAACATTACTATTAACAAATTAACTGAGCGAATTGTGATGATGTGCTGTGATTGTTGATAATTCCTGATAATCGCGTAAAACAAGCCATTAAAGCGTTTAGAGGAAGCCGATCAGCTGATGGGAATCAAGTAACAGCTGATTGACTGGTTAGAGATAACACTCTGTCTACAAAGGCCCGGGTAAACTAGTTATCAGCTGTGTCGACGCAATAGTTGATTAGTTGCAGCTAGCGTGGTCGATTCCTCAGTGTGGTGCTTGTAGCGATTCTGCTATGCGAGGGATTCGAATAAATAAATGTACATAAACTATAGGTACTGTTTGTACCTTTACACAAACTTCCACAAACGTGGCTATACGAGAGTTAAAAAAGTTGCACAGCTTATGGAATTTACAAAATGTTGTGTTTTTAAACAGATTGTTTTATTATTTTTAAATATTATGCGTGAGTATAAAAAAGTTTCATAAAGGTTCTCAGTTTTATATTTAATAATAATCTGATTACTCATTAAACTACCGCACCGGTGAGGAATAAAACCCAGTAAAGTTAATTCAAAAACCCTCAGAACGAATTCAAATAATACAAAAATATCCTAAACAGTCGTATGGTAAAGATAGAATTTTGAGTTTGCCTTTGAATAAATCACATGAACCGAACTGAGAACAATCAATGACATTTCCAATCAGTCCAGTCATTCGTTTGGACAAAATGCATTTCAGAAGATTTTAATTTATGACTATAGTTATTAGAAAGAGGAAATGTAAATATGTAGCCTTTTCACACAGTTACTAATACAGTTGTAACTTCACAAGAAGTTAACATCTAATTTTGTTATATTTAAGGGAAATGTTTCGTATCGGAATTTAATTGAATGATTGTTTGAATGCTACAACTTCAATATTATTTTACTGACTAAAAACTTAAATTTTAGCAGAAACGCTACAAGCACCTCAATAAAATGAATATGTTACACAAGTATTACCTCTAAGAAAATGCAAAGCCTCTGACATCTCTGAAAATTTGAATAGCTGTAACTTTTTTAAGAGATGTTTTTACTAATTTTACACTTAGGCGTCCATCAATTTGTTAAATATTTTTATCGGATGAGAAAAACAAAATCAACTCGATAATTTGCGAAGGTTATGTGATACACCGTAGAATCTGATTTTAGAATGCCGGTAAGGGACGTAAACTCAGGACCTTCCAAATTTGAGGCATCCGAAGAAAATTTATTCTTACTCTCATTGTTTAAATACAAATGCGGACTTCAAATTATGATTCATCCAATTTGAGTACTTGGATTGCCAGATTATTTACAAACATCTGAACCAAAATAAAGCAGGTTTACATACCTTTCCGTCGTCAATCCTTATGGTTTACTAGCAGATTACAAGTTTTGGGACATCTGTCCCACTATAAAATCTGGAGTAAAAAATTAAAAGATGAACAGATAATTACGATTTATATGCACTAACACAACACAAACGGCCGGTACGATTAAAATAAACATTTATTTGGTTTGGCCGGCCAAGGACAAGTCCAGACAGCGGGACACGAACACGTGGAAGGCTATGACGCTACCGTCCGTTTTTGTTGTGTTAGTGTGAATAAATTGTGACTATGTATTCATCTTTTAATTTTTGACACCAGATTTAATAAAGGGGAAGTATTTCCGAAAATAGTAATCTGCTAGTAAACCAACAAGATTGATGACGGAAAGGTATGTACACTTGCTTTATTAAACTTTAATCCTAGAGGCTATCTGAACACTAAATGTCATCAGAAGACTACAAAAACATGTCCACTTACAACTAGATAATTCAACGACACAACAGGCATATCGATATCAAACAATGCTTATACGACTGGCCGCATGACCTATACTAGTGTGCGTGTTTGTGCGTGTGTTTGTGTAGCCCCCACGCGGCTCCCGACGGCGGCACGCGTCCCTACAATACGTTTAATTGTGCGAACCTCCCCCGAGTGCCGTGTTGACAGATCGTTGACAATAAGAAAACATCGCGGGACGTGATCCAGCCGATCCTATTAGGAGCTTATTCCGCCGCACTGGATTAGCTGCACAAACAACGACTGTGGAGATGATCGGGATATTTCGGAATCGGGGTGGATTGGCAAACAACATCAGCGACGCTTAATTTTTCCTGATAATTTCTATTTCCATTTTATTTAAAATACAAGGCTGGTAGTTGCACAGTGGTTTACTATCCATTTCAGAATTTGTTACATATTAGTCTTATTAGAAACATTGCTACCCTTCGTGGTAAAATATATCTGCATTTATTAAATACATATTTATTCACCACGACATTGAGTATATTCTTATTTTTGTAACAGAATATGATTTAAATATAGCGCATATAATTTTTAGTACTGAATATTCAGTTATAATTCGTAAAATTAAATAGTTTATCTCTGTATGCGCCAACTACCGTGTCTCCTTGTGCTGCTGGTGGTGTGTTGACTTGTAGGGCATATTGCATTTTCTTCCACACATTTACTGGAAGATATATAGAGATATAACCGTTAACCGTTTATTGGATATTTCCAACATATATACGCTAACCTTTTTGGACATTTTCAACAGAAATGCGCTAACCGTTTCTAGATATTCATTAATAGTGTTTTGGAAATTTCCATCAGTGATGTGTTAACCGTTTCTCATACATGACAATAAACAAAAGTTTGACAATAAAAAAAATGCCTCAAAATTAAACTTCAAACTTTAGATTTTGCAAACTAAAATTTTGATAAAGAGCACCAACAAAAATATATGTAAACACTATATCGAGTTTTGGATAGTACTAGATTATATTGGTACACAATGTTTAATTATGTCCTGAAAGCAAATGAGTGTAGTACCTTTAACGTAATCAACTTAAATGGAATTGTAAGCTAAGCAGCTTTAATAAAATAATTGCAAAGTTTCATTGTTGAAAAATCGCGGTAGAAAAAGCAATACTGTGATTATAAGCGATCCTGTAACACCCTAAATTAGATTTGTTCTCACTTCGTGCCTGATGGTGTGCCATTCGACATGCTATTTGCTGTCACGCCAGGCCCCAGGTAAGCAGAACTCTAGTGTAGAATGATTGACTCCACACAGGCGCGGGCAGCGGTCTCCAGCACAGCGCCAGTTCGGCTCCTACAGCAGCAAAGTGCGGCGCTTCTTGTCGTTAACTGCTCGTAATTACGTAAATTACCCAGTTGAGGGCGAGGGGGCGAGATGCACATTAACACTGTCACTCGTGTCGCGCCGCGCCGCCAATGTTGTTACGGACATATGGCACCCGCTCTATTCATTAGAGATGATTGTCGCACATTAAACACTCTATAATTGTGTACTGGCTTCCGAGAACGTTAATTTAATAATCTTAGAATCGAGATAAGGGTAGTGTTAGTGGGCGCTGTGAGACGGAGACGTGAATAAGTTTTTTGGAGGACTTATTTTACCAGGCGAGGTTAGGATTGTAAAGTTCTTTATAAACAAAAGTGGGACCTTTGGAGGAAAATTACGTCATTCCTAGATGAGATGAGGAACTATACAAATTCCGGCCCAGGATTTTAACCTAGAAACTCCCTAATTTGGAACGGAAGTTTGCCTATGTGTTACCCCACTCGGTGGGAAAAGTATGTATAAGAAAATGTAGTAATCAAAAACATCCATGAGAGGGGTAAATTAAAGTGCAACTTATTTCTTATCTTCATAAACTGGCTGTTATAACCTAAGAAGTACTAAACAATTTTGTCATCACTCTGTATTTTAAAATAGCACATTACCATTGATTTTGTATAATCAATGACATTACCATGCAGATGAGATTTACGAAAATTATTGATTTCCTTGTAACATAACAACAAATTATCAGCTGACTTTGTCTGTCCTACTTTTCCTGTCCCAATCAATTCTTTGCCAGCCCCAAACAAAACCTTTCCTGTCCTAAACAATTGATGTTCCCGTTTTACTTAACAGGAGCACTAGTGTGATTTTGTTATTTTTGTCGATTCTGTGTTCAAACAGCTGACTTTAACACTAAAATGAATTGTAAAACCGTGTTTTTTAGACTACTTATAGAAAATTACCAGACTATGAAATATCAGATATTTTTTAAAAGTTTAGTGTGGTTATTTGCATGATGAAAAGTATCGTTCACTACTCGTCACAAAAGTCCTACTTCGGGGCTCGAAATATACTATTTCAGAGATTTTATATAGCAGGTATATCTCATTACATCTAAATCTATCTATCAAATCTAAAATTTTGATTTCAGGTAATTAAACAACAATAATTGTTATTGACTTGTTCAAAAGTAAAAGAATGCTCTATATAGTTTGGTTAAGAAAGCATTTCTGGAGTGTTTAGGATGCAACAAATCAAATACTCGAAAAATCGGTAGAGTGAAGAAAAAATAAAATTACTGGCCTTTTCAAGAAGACACTACAGATGGAATCGGAAACGGAATCTGTTACAAAAGTAGCCCCTCGCCACTCACCATGTGACGGCTAAGAGAGTGGGCGGGCGAGGGGTAGATAACACACTTACACTACCCCCGTCATTACAGAAGCCCTAACGACGCGGAACTATCTGGCTTATGACTTCCGCGTCGTCCGCTACTTGCAACAATGGATTCTCCGATGGCGACACCACGCCGCGCTGCCAGAAGCTATGTTGGATGTTTGAAGCATATTATATTTGTGTACGTAAAAGCCCAAAGAGAAGGTTTAGTCAGGAAGAAAAATAAGGTTTTTAAACATGCTACCCCTTAAGGCGCCGGGCCACCCTCAGAAAAATATGCGCCGCCGCGTATAAATACATTGTTAAGATAAGGAAAAGGAGCGGTTTGGAGGTCCACAGGATCCCTTTTTGCGGCTATGATAAACGGGATTTGATAGAAGAAAGTTAATCGTGCTCATGCTCTTTTTTAGAATTTCAAAATAATGTTTCTGTCCTAAGTTGTTTTAGTTTGAAAAAACTCATTTGTGTACATTTAAAAGATCTTGTAAATGCAACTCAGTAAAACAAATAAATAAAAAAGTATAAAGGTACATTTGTAGATGATATTTTCTTCTTTCATATTTTACTTTAATGAAAGGGTTTATGAAGGATAAAAAGTAATCCTGCAAACCCTTTTCTAGGAAAGGGTAGACCGGAGCCTTAATACCAGCGAACACATCAGAATAATAATTTACAGCTATAGTTGTTAACAAGGCTACTAGGTTGTGTGGCTTGATAACACACAATTTTGATCCAATAATCTACCTCATCTGATTTTGTTTCCTCTTTACTTGCTGAGGAAATTAAAACATTATATGCAGGAACAAAGGGCAGTTCACAAACAAAGTCCACACATTACGCGAAATATCTTGGCCTGTGTGAACTGTTTTCAGTTCAAACAGTTGGAGTAGAGTGAGATTTTTATCTGTTGTTTCCATAATCTGTTCTGCCAAACTGAAGCTCAAAATGGTCCAGCTGGTTATCTCAGTCACTCCGGCAGTGGAGTAAGCCACAGGCCAAGATATTCCGCGTGATGTGTAATCACGTGTTGTAATGCAAACAAAGCAGAAGTTTTTAAATCCCCATGTCATTTAAATGGGAATTATTTTATTCCGTATCAAATGTTTGGTACATAACTAAGAAAAATGCATAGTTTTACCCAAAATTACATGCTCAGACCTTTAAAATGAGACCCCTCCCAGCTTTCTACGACCTCCCGTTCACTCACAATTTCATTGTCAAATTTTGGACTTACGGAATTAGATATATGGATACTCCTCTGTTTCATGTAGCACCTGCGCGTCGATATTATTGTTCGCATAACATATCCCTTGGTCACGAATATAGATAGATCAATGCGTTCCAATCAAATGCATCAACCAAGTTTTGGTAATGTCGCTAGCCGAACGGTTAGCGTCTTGGACTTCGGTTCAAGGGGTCCCGGGTTCGAATTCACATTTTTGCATTTTTTTGGATAGTTTGTCTGAAACTTCTACAATTCCTTTTTACATTCTTACTAAATGAATGTATAATTTTCCTATATTTGCAGATTTGACTTACTTTTGTGATATTGTTTGGGGATTTCTAAATATGTGGTTTTAGTAAATGCTTAATGACCAATACTTTATAACTAACATTACGATGTAGTACTATGTTTTAGTGTACATGAAAATGATAAGTTTAAACTAGATATCCTGAGTCTTACACGGGGCTTGGCTCGGGTTTCAGTTTATATTATAAGTGCAAACAAATTAAAGTAGAATCGGACGATTTTTCAAATTCGCACCTGCTTACAACTGCACAAATAGAGGAATGTATTGTGACGATAAAACCTTGAATATGATTTCACAGTTTAATAATTTTTATTGACAGTAAAAACACCCTTGTACACTTTTCATTCAAATTTTTTATTGTAATATAGAAAGGAGCGATTTGTTGATTAGTATTATACATCATTCTCCCACTGGGTCAGATGATGACCGGTGTAACTGTCGAAGTATGGATATATATTTTATAAATGTAAGACACAGTTTATTCAACCTTCTTTTAATAAAATGTATTATTAATTAAGAAGCGTAAGAAGGTAACTTTAAATTTAAATAATTTCTTTAGTAGCATGATACGTGTTGTTACAACTAAACAGGACAGATAAAATACGTCTTACAACACTACAAAGTATATTTACACTTATACTGTATTTACGTACCAGACGGTCAAATTTACCATCTTTTGTGTATATTTTACCGTCTCGTATGTAAGTACAGTATGAGTGTAAACATACTTTGTAGTGTTGTAAGACGTATTTTATTCATCCTGTTTACATTTAAACAAACATGGCGCTGTCGTCTACCACTGTAAGGGAAGTATTTTACATCTCATTAAATTTATGGAGAGACAAAAGCTAAAAACTGATTTAAAAATGTAGGGAAACACTTGCAAGGATTAGGGAGCGGAGCTATGTCACAGAATCAACAGGAACTGCGGGCTTAGCCGTCGTCAAACTTTAAATTACCTCCAGGCTCCTTTCCTGGCTTACGTTTTGTTGAAATCCCTTGTGGAAGTAGGTTAAAACAGTTGTAATGAAGAGGATTAAACATATCTCTGTGCACAGAAAATCCGTATATAAACTTGGTTACGATATGTCTGAATTGGACTTGGAAAATTAAAATTATAAAAAGTTAGATTTTACGATAAAAACTGTTTGTACCTGGAATAGATTCTATCACTCAATTCTAAGTATATAACAATTTGCTAAAACACTTTTGTTTGTTTTCTCCATTATCGTACAAAGATGTTTAGACCAATTTAGCTGAAATGTCGAGGAAGATAGCTATTTCACCCTAAGAACAATACATTCTCGCTCCAAACCTCGTTTGGGTATTCGCGCTATTAGCCTTCAGGTCCACGCCATAAGCCCTATACAAATCTTTTGAAACGAATGTACAGTTTGTAATATTTGTAGTTCTCCTAAAAGTGTACAATTTATCTCAGAAAATATTTGTTAAAGGCTTCCGCCTAATCAGTTCAAACATATTTTCGGATGTGATCGATGGATATTTAAAAATACAAAAATATAGTCTGTTTTGCTGCTTTTAAAACACACGTTTACGAAATACGCTACAATGTAAGTGTTGTAAATATATTTCAGCTTTTATCAGATTTTTGTTCATAGGCTATCTTGAGATGTTGCTTACAAATTTAGTTAATCTTGAACATAATTAGGTAAAATTAAACCCCTCAATTAATGACGGTATTCAATCAATTTGAGTTGTTTGCATATTTTCCAATAAAAGGGTTATGCTCTTCGGTAGAGTGTCCTTCTGAACTTGTTCACTTCGTACAACATGACTGACTAATATAGATCAATGAAAATCCAAGCATTATTTTGCAGCTCAAGTAACAAAAAACAAATCATTATTTCCTTCTTAGATAATAATATCGCCAGGGTTTGGCCCGTTCCCTACCAGAATGTTACAAAATGCCATTGGCGTGGATACACTTAGAAAGAAAACAAATCTCCAATTAGTAACCACTGACTCTAGTCCAGAACAGTATTTTCCCATTACCCGATATCACGACATTGTCCAGAACCCTCATTTCCCCACTACCACCCGACATCACGACATTGTCCAGAACCCTCAGTTCCCACTACCACCCGACATCATGACATGTCCAGAACCTCTAGTTCCTTACTACTACCCGACATCACGACATTGGCTACAACCATCAGTTCCCCACTACCACCCAATATCACGCCATTGTCCAGAACGATCAGTTCCCCACTATTACCCGACGTCACGACATTGCCCAGAACCATCAGTTCCCCACACTACCCGACATCGCACCATCGTTCAGAACCCCCAGTTCCTTACTACTGCCCGACATCACGACATGGTTCAAACCCCTCATTTCTCCACTACTAACCGACATCACGACATCGGTCACGCGGCTGATCCGACGTTTAAAAATAGGATTCAATTGCAGTAATTGATTACGAGATGGCAGGAAAACATTAGTCCTAATTAGAGAGGCGGCCGTGATTGTAACGAACGTAGGCTAACGTTGTCAATTGGTGCAATGATTCCATCAAGACAAGCCTGACATCATGCTGAGTGAGAGCTGGAAATAGACGCGTACCTCGACAGCCTTCCGGAGGTAGAGACTGCTAATCATCGTAGTGCAAACCTATATGGGGAGGCAGAGACGAAATATTCAGTGACACGATAACTGGAAAAACAAATTCTTTGTTGAACCATTTTAACAGTATTGAAAGAAATGTATAAGACAATCGCTGAATACGCAGGTTTACTACAACGCCGGTGTTTATTATACATTTTCTATGGCTATACAGGGTGTCTCACGAAACGTGTCTCAAACAGATTTCAGACGAACCAATCGACATAGAAAGATGAAATACAATTATTTCCCACTAAATCGACCCCAAGGAATAACGAAACAATATTTTTAATTTGTTACAAATACAGGGTGTTCCAAAAATAGAGGGTCACAAGTTTGAGGGTCGGAATTTTCAAATAGAAACATGTAAACAATTATACACCATTTTAGAGCTCCACAACAGACTAACATTTTGGCGAAAACAGAACTCACTTATCTTATCTTTTTCAAAATAACGGCCATTTGTTTTGAAAAATATTGACATTTTGGAATACCTTGTATCTGCTAAACCACAAGACATAACTTAATCCTGATTCAAAATTCGTACTCATTTTAAAATCAGCGTTACCCTGAAATGCTACATCGCAGCATTTAAAACAAAATACTAAAATACAAAAAATACTTTTTTTGAAAATGTTTATGTGCCCAAAACTCCAAAAAGTCAAATAGTAACGTAAGACAAAAAGTATATCATCTTAAATGTCTTGGAAATCCTAGCAACTTTCTAATTTACAACCACTTTGTATCACTATTGTTTTTTATCAATCAACAAAAATCATCATTTCCACATATCAAATTCAGGTAAGTTATAAATAACCCAATTATAAAAGAGGTATCCAAGTACTTTGTAAGTGTTACGCACAAATAACATGCACTTTTTGTGGGAAAATGATGATTTTTGTTGATTGCTAAAAACAATAAGAGAAACGAGGTTGGTGTAAGAAGAAAAGAAAGTTGTTAGGATTTCCAAGACCTCTAAGACTTGTTAAAACAATTTAAACATAGTTTTACGTTAATCCTTGGGGTTAATTGAGTGGGAAATCATTTTATTTCATACTTCTAGGTCAATTGGTTCGTCTACAATCTGCTTGAGACACCTTACGTGAGACACCCTGTATATGTTGATATTCTACAGTGTATGGATATCAGTTTGTTGCATTTACTGCATATGTACACAAAGTAGGGGTTACATGAATAAAATAAAATAGAATAATATTCTTCAAACTTGAAACTTAACAAATAAATTACTTTTAGGCTCTATATACATAAAACCGATTTTGTAATGTTTTTTGTATGACGAATATATCCACATTAACACGTAATTATCTGTAGTTTAATACATAATAACCAAGAAACGAGTTAAAAGTAACAACCAAAACTAGCTTTTAAAATAAAACCAAATAAAATTATTCGTAAAGTAACTAAAATTATTTATTAAAGAAAGCCGAAAAATATGAAGCGATGGTTAATTTGTTGAAATATCCACAAATACGGCATAAAATATACGGTTAACTTTAATTTGGTAATAATAGGATCCTATTTAGATATCTTAAGAATTTAACTGCAATATGCCATGGTTTTGTCGGTTTTTATAGACGTTAAAAAATAAGGTTACATACCTTGTCGTCACCAATCCAGTAGTTTATAAAATTACCAGTTTCGGGGCCTGGAATTGTCCCATTATCAAATCTTTATGTATCACAGAAGCTAAAATACTGTCATCACCTTGAGGTTTATTTAGTAGAAGTTTGTAATTAGTGCTTAAATGTTAAACCTCAAGATGATGACAGCATTGTAGCGTCTGTGATACATAATGATTTGATAATGGGACAATACTAGTCCCGAAACTGGCAATCTTATAAACTAGTGAATTGATGACGACAAGGTATGTAACCTCATTTTAGCGAATTTCCCCTATAGGGAAGAAGCTATTACCGTAGTCGGCATGGTAAGACCTAGGCCCGGGACCATGATAACTTTTCGTTTTGAGGTCCCCAGACCCCAAAAACACCATTCGTTCGAAACTGTATATATATATATATATATATATATATATATGTGTGTGTGTGTCCGTGAGCACGATAACTCTCGTAAAAATTATCCGAATTTGATGAAATTTGGTATAAACGTGTAAAGCAACATTTATGACTTTAAGTTCGAAAACCAGCCAGATCGTTCTATCCGAAGGGGTATTTTGGGGGGGTTTTGTACCCCAAAAATGGGTTTTTTGAATTTTTTATATACAATTTTGGAAAAAGTCAAATTTTAGATTTCACCATTGGATTCAGCTTAAAAAAACACACAATTTGGTATTTTGATCATTTCTCTACGTCAATTGGTTACCGAGATATTGAAAGTGCTAAACACAGTACGTTGTCTAATGTTATTCTTATGGAGGAAAAGAAAAATTTTATATCTCGCTTATTTATGAACGTATACTGACAAAACTTGGTATATGGCTTCATCTGGTTGTGGACCATTGATATTTGCTCAAAAAAACAATTTTTTGCCAAAGGCTCCCGTAGCAGCAAACCTGCGTACTCAGCCCCATGTTATTCTTATGGAAAATAAGTAACATGTTATCTCCCTTAATTATGAAAATAAATTAATGAAATTTGGTACGTGGCTTTACCTAAATGAGTTATATTGATATCTGTATAAAACCCCATTTTTTGTTTTCCTTCCTTCAGCAAACCTGCATACTCAGCCGCCATGTTATTCTTATGGAGAATAATTAAAATGTCATAAATCGTTTATTTATGAATGTATATTGATGAAACTTGGTATGTGGCTTTATGTGGTATTAAGATACATATATATGCATTGGAAATTCGCTGAGTACGCAGGTTTGCTGCTACGGGGGTATTTTAAGTCATACAATCAATCCAGGAGGCAAATAAATGTATAGACCTGGTTCCGAGGTTTCAAGGCATTTCGAGTGCGAAACGTCTCGGGTTGGATTGACGGGAAAGAACTATGTTGATTTTATAAAGCAAAATGATTTTTTATTAATTACATAAAATGCTAATTGAACATATTGTACTTAAGAATTGTTTCCTAATAATTTAATTTAACAATTTGTATACCTATAAATACAAAATATACAATAAACACTAATTTTTATCCAAAAATAGCTTGATATTAGTATACACTACAAAATGATCAAATAGACAATTATTTATTTTCATCGACCATTATAACCTACTCATTAGTCTTATTGGATTATATACAACAAAAGTCAAACTCACACCATAGTTATTTAAACACGTTACAAACTGGTAAATAGAGTAGCGATATTGTTGTAGTTGTAAACAAAAGTGCGCAGGAGTGGCGTAGCGCCGTGTATAAAGGGCAATTAGGGCGGGTAAAGCGATTGTGATGTGTTTGCGTCTTGTAACATAACAGGATTGGCCCATCTCGCGAATACGCCTGCATATTTCATGAAACTCGAGAAAAAGACGTTACCCGTCGCATACGAAATGGCGGACTATACAGCGAGAAGTATGGCCGCCTTTGTGAACTGGCAACTGAGCAACCGGGTTACCTCCGAGAAAAGTACATCAGAAAACCGACTTTCTCCTTTATGAAAAATGTATAGCGTAAAGTTTTCTAAAAATTCTATCAACTTCTTCGGTTATTACATCAGAAGGAAACGAATTCGCGCCCCGGCGCGGCCATTTTTTATTCATCTCCCTCTCGGTGTATCCGAATAAATTGGATTTCATTCGGAAAGCGTCGCGTCGAGTTTTTATATTTTTAACTTTTATGTACTTTTCCTTTGACGGTAGAAAAATATGATAATTCACTCAGAAGTGGAGGCTCCGCCCCGCCGGCGGAAGAATTTTTTACCGGGTATGTCAAAAGGAACTGAATAACGAGACTATTAAATATGTATGCCGTGATAGAAGGTTCTTAATTGGCCTAATTCATTAGAGACACTTAGTGGCGGAGGAGTTATCATATTTTATCATTTCGCTTAGACGCGACTAACTCGGTTATGCAGATGAGTTTCGTCCCTGGCCACTGAAAGGGTCCATCTCCCCCTCCCCTCCCCACCCCGTGCAGATCTTCGGTTCGATATCCTTTACCTACCGGCTGTCTCGCTGTTAATCACATTTGCCTTAATTCAGCGCGATCGAGTAAATGTAGAATTGCTGTAACGGATATTTTACACTTTCGGTTTCAATCGAGTTCCCTTTAGCAATTTCATCACCTCGTGGATTTGTTTTAAATGTTTAATAAAATTAATTCGACTAGTTTACGGGACGCGTCGTATCAACAAGTAAACAATTAGAAATAGTATGATGTTTAGTGTAGAGATCTGATCCAGGGACAGTTCTCCGATCCTCTGGTGCCAAGCTCGGCCGTGAACTCCGAACCACAGGGTCACAGTGCAGCAGTGCAGCCACATTGTGACATTGTGATTCCTGTAAATATCGAACCCGGGACTTCAGGACCGTAGTCGCGCGCTTTAATTAACCTGAGAACATACCGCGAGGCAGTTAAACTTTCTCCTTTGTCAGAGTAATTTCCTAATTTAGCCAAAATAACTATAACTATGTACTAGCAACTTCGGCCGACTTACCCGTCAGTCGTGAACCCCGGGAAGAGAGGATGAGTGAAGGTCGCAGTGGGGGTGGTGGGGGGTCGGTCGCCTCCGGAGGGTGAGGAGGTGGCGCTGGCGGACCCCATGGCCGGGGGTCTGGGGGAGCTCTCGCCGGCGCTGCAACAAGGCATAACGTTAGCAACGACCAAGACGGATGGATACAACAAGACTCTTAGGATACTGAGTAAATACAATAAAATATGTCTGTATTTTCATAGACGAAGAGACTCAGAAATCTATCTGGTAGCTTCAGCTAATGCTGTTGAGAGCATACTAGCTTACTTCAGAGATACGCTGGATGACCGCTGAACAGCTAATTTCCCAAATATTCCTCGTACAAATGACTGCATTTACATCGGTAGACATTTGATAGGTTCAATACGACTTAAGTATGCGGACGGATGTTATAGCAGCACAAATATACGAGTTAGTATTCCATCATCCAGGTGGAAGCAAACGAGTAGGCTCTGGTCAGCATTTGATTTTGCTCTACAAATCATATATCATTGACTAGCAAACAAGTCAGCTCTCTTCAGCATCTGACGTTACCTTACAAATCATGTATTTTTGCAAGCAAAAAGATCAGCTCACATAAGCATTTTATGTTGCTCTACAAATTATATATCATTGGAAAGCAAATGAGTCAGCTCCCATCAGCATTTAACGTTGCCTTACAAATCATATAACTTTGGCAAGTAAACAAGTCAGCCCTCATAGTTATTTTACATTCCTATGACTTTAGCAAGCGAACAATTGAGCTCTCGTTAGTCAGGGAGGTTACCTGGGGGAGAAGGTGCGGTCCTCGTTGTCGCAGCTGACGGGGGTGGCGCGGTCCGAGACCTGCAGGTTCATATCCTCCATGTCCGCGTCCTCGCCGCTACTGCACACGTCCGGCTCCGACCCCAGGGCCTGCGAGGGCAAACACACATATCAATCACCACATAGCAGTGCGTATTGTTAGGTTTATCTGAACGAAAATGGGGGTAGAAGGAATAAGATGCTTAGTGTAGCCTTTCTCCTACTGAGAAAGATTGACTGTTTAATTAACCTGGACATTAACTAATAGACAAATGATCAAAGGCAATTCAGAGAGCTGCAGTTTAAGGTAGGACCCAACCACAATCACTACCCTGGCATTAGGTAGGGCTGAATTGGGCTTGTGTCCGTTTTATTCCCCCACTTGCGTACGTCATTTAAACTCTGTAGATTTCGTTGACAGGGTCGATTAAACATCGATACACAGCATTTGTAGTTGTTACACTTATGAACTAGTTTTTACTTTAATGTAATACTCCTAATTTAGATTTCATCCTACTTACCGACAATTTATTGAAAGTTCTTCCTTATTTTTTATTTATAACATTATTATGTGTATTAAAATATAGTATTACAAGGCAAAGGAAAAAACCTCTGTAAAGATTAAAACAAATAATGATTCATTAATTAAAGCAGTTGAAAAATTCAAATACCCCGTTGGAGCAAACCTGCGAACTCAGCGAACTTCCAATACATATAGGCCTATATGTGCCTCGCTACTATATAGAGCCACGTACCAAGTTTTGCAGAAATACATTGATAAATAAGTGATATATATATATATATATTTTATTTATTCTCCATAAGAATAACATTGGGACTGAGTAAGCAGGTTTGCTGCAACGAGTAAGATAAGAAATGTGTTTTTTTCAATTATTAATATAACTACATACCAAGCTTTATTAATTTAGGTTCATAAATAAGGGAGATATAACACTTTACTTTTCTCCATATGAATACTGGGGCCGAGTATGCAGGTTTGCTGCTACTGGTAAAATCAACGAAAATCTTCTTTTTTGTGCAAATACCAATGTACCACAATTAGTTGAAGTCACATATCAATATACATTCATAAATAATCGAGATATACAATTGTATTTATTCTGCATGAGGATTGGACAACGTACTGTGTTTAGCACTTGAATATCTCTGCACCGGTTGGACTTAGAATCACAATTTAAACACCAAAATGATTGCTTTGTAGAGCTAAACTTATTGGTAAAAATAAATGTGAATTTTTTGGTAAAATTATCTGAGGAAAGTCAAAAAATTTTCCCATAAGATTAGCATGGGAAATTTTATGGACACTTTTTTACTTTTTCCCGCAACCACTTAACCTAGGTTAATAATTTAAAATACTAAATTATTTGTTTTTTAAGCTATATAAAATGCTTATAACCAAAATTGAGTGTTTTTAAAATTGTAGGGTTAAAAATTAAAAAAAAAGATTTTTGGAAAATTTAAAACTCCCATAAAACCCCCTTTCTATAGGCCGATCGATCTTGTTTTCGAACTTAAAGTCATAAATGTTACTCCACACATTTGTGCCAAATGACATCAAAATCTAGCGTTTCTTTCAAAAGTTATCGAGGTAACGGACACATACTTACAGAGCAGCTTTACATGTTGAGCTAAAGTATTTTTTTTTCCATTAGTTTTATTTTAGTTTTACTGACCACACAGATAGTTAAAGTGGTCAGTTTATTTCCAAATTCTTTACTGTATTTGTTTTGTATTGTTTTTTAAGGAAATAAAATCATTTATCATATATATATATATATTTAATTATATAATTTAATTATATATATATATATATATATATGAATTTAAACTGATAGTGTTTTCGGCATCTGGGGGCCTCAAAACGAAAAGTTATCATGGCCTCGGGCTTAAGACTTACCATGCCACCTACGGTAATAGCTTCTTCTCTATGGGGTAAATTCGCTAATAAGACAGCTCAAAATCCTAAGGACCCGAAGCAATGAAATCTTCATTTCCATTTTAACTTTATATTAAAAACCTACTATGGTCGTCAATACTTAAATCGTTTAAAAACAGGTTAATAGAGGGGAATATGATAACTTATATTGTCTTTGATAAGCATAGACATTTTATATTATTTTGCAGAAAAATGTATTGATAATTTTGCGCGTGTGCCATTAAGTAATTTTAAGAATGGACACTTCTGATTCCAGGCAATGGAAATCTTCAAGGAAGCCTGTTAGTAAAGACCTTTGAAAGCAGAAACCATTAAATCACTTTTAAATCGGAAACCATGTTTTATTTTGTTTTAGAGATCTATTTTTTATTTAGTTTGAGATATCATTTTCTGATTGTAACATGACAAATTGTAATCATGAGCTACAACAGGAAAATAAACTCTATATTATTATTATTTTCTCTCTGGATCTTCCAAATTCAGTGTATTAAATACAAAGGAACTGGTTTTCAATTATGTTTGGATCTACAGAGAAAATCTAGCTTCTAGATTACTTGGTATATGATATTAATTACTAGCTGTTCAGAGGTAAGTATCATTTGACTGGTCCGACAAATGAGTATCATGATATGTTGCTCGAGGCCGAGTTGTGTGGCTTCTTTGGACTTTGTCTACCGCTTCTAGTGTTTAAACTAAACCTGGTTCAGTCAAAACAAACCTTAAATGTAATTAACGACCCTACCGATATAAAGAGTACCTTAATTAAAGTTTTTTTGTGTCTTGTAACTTAATAAAAATGTTTGCTATTATAAGCACTATACATATTTTGTTGCTATTCCAGTAGCTGTTGTGCATTTATATATAGGTCATAACGCATGTTAGTGTTGAATAATGTTGATTTCCCAAATATCGATTGACAAAGTTTACCTCTGAATAAATTAATTTAATCTACACATCAGCTGTGTTAAGTGGAAACAGTAAAAATATTGCAGGTCAGATACGTTTGCTTACGAAATAAGTTACTTAAGATTAAATAAACATATTTATTCTATAAATTGAGCAAATTCAATGCTTCAGCTAATTTAAAAGATAGGCGCAAACCTCGAGTGGAGCAACACCGGCTCAATGGAAATATCAGACCAATTATCCAAAGAATTGCGAAATGTGTTTTAAATAAAGTAGTTATTATTTTATTACCAATTGTTTAATTTAATGTTTTTAACAATTTTAATCCGTTTCTAATCACGCAACTTTATTCAACTGTAGCAGAAATTTAAATGTGTTGTATAGCTTATTTTAAATTATACTAAAACCATGATAAAAAACAATGTTCGTTCTAATGTGCAATGTTCAATGTTCGTTTAGGATTCATCTAAACCAAATATTTTAGAAGAACTATCTGTTGTCTATTTTAATAATATTTTAATAACCGAGTGATATTTTAACCACCTGATTAAGACAATAGAAAAAGATAATGCGGTAATTGATTTTAAAATGCGGTAGTTTTTTACCTTACAATGATGAAAGGTCATACTAGTTTGTAAAATCTGCAAAGATAGGGACATTTTTATTTTATTTTGTACAAACTACATGCAAATCGGTTAAATTAAAGTTTCAGACAAACTTTAACTAAACTTTTTCTAAAACGTGATATATTTAACCCTCGTTAAATTCTAAAAGAGAATTTAATTCTTGTTTTTCAAATTTTCGGTGAAAAATTATTCAAAATATACGTAATAAGTGCAAGCATAGAAATCATTAGCTCCGATTTGGAATACACTCTAAATATTATAAATAGGTCCAGTGGAGGGCTCAGATAAAATGTCCAAAGAATTGGGTTTTGCTTTTTAAATATAAGGATAAGAATTTACCTTCATGTTATCCTTATGAAACAATTAAGAGTTTTCTGGGTCTTTCAGGGTGGAAGTATCGACAGTTTCAAACCACTTTACAAACTACGGATCGAGGTAATTAGTTTGATACCTAATTGTCAAAACTGGCTGAGAAATATCGGGGGAGTTATGTTTACAACAATCGCCTCAGTGTGATACAGGTATGTAATGTGCCAGCTAAACCATTGACAGTGAAACACGTACTAAACACCATATATCGCCTCAGTATGATACAGGTATGGAATGTGCCAGCTGAACCATTGACAGTGAAACACGTACTAAACACCATATATCGCCTCAGTATGATACAGGTATGGAATGTGCCAGCTGAACCATTGACAGTGAAACACGTACTAAACACCATATATCGCCTCAGTATGATACAGGTATGGAATGTGCCAGCTGAACCATTGACAGTGAAACACGTACTAAACACCATATATTTCTTTTGCATTATAACAGGTAAGACTCATCCATCACAGAAAGTACTGCCATTGAAACTTTGTTTGATCTCTCCCTAGGTCATCTTAGTTTTTTCCTCAGTTCGAGCCTCATTAGTTTGAAACAGTATTTTTACGCAAAGTAAATATGACCTAAGTGAATTTTTAGAATATTTTTTCCTGCTTTATTATATTTTTTAAATGGCTACTTTATAGTTTGTTATTTTATTTATCTCAATTCCATTATGATTTCTTTCAAGCTTTGTCTGGAGTTTGACTCCTAGCTTCGTTATGATCTAGGAATCCTTTGAAGTTAAAGACGGAATGGGAATACAGATCCGGAAACGTCGTGACTCTTTAGTCCAATCAGTAATGGCAAATGTCCGCACTAACTTATCAAACAAAGTATTAGTTTACTATTAAGTAAATATACAGTGGACGGTTGTTTCGTTCAACCCCACACTTCCAAATCCCATTCACTAATTATTCCCGTACGGCTCACGGAAGCTCTCCCACTCCCGTTTCCAATCATCGCGACTGCTTCCGAGAAGCTCCTGTAAGCTCTTCCATAAGCAATACACCGCAAGACGCGACCAAGTATTGATCCCAAGATGGCGGCAACCTCCTCCGATTGCTTCTTATGTAATTAATAAGCCCGACTGTGTGCAGGTGCTTCTGCTGAATTATTGTCTTTGAATCCGCCGACTAATATACATTAGTGCAAACCGTCTTTAATGACGATTCCCTTCCCTTCGCGTCGGCAATGCAATTACTAATTAGAACAGCACTCCCTGGGGGCGAACAACTGTATCTTCGCACCTGCGACTGTCACTGCTTAACTCCTTACTTAATGACTACAAGTTACACCGTTTATCACATACAACCCTTCCTTACCCCCTCCCCTCACACCTAACCGCGCAGTTTTGGCTGATTTATTGTCTAAGTGCGTTTCCCAAACTCGGTGTTTATCGCTTACCCTGTTTGGGGAAATTTATATGAGTTTGTTTCCAAGATGTTGGGAATTATTATGTCTCTGGCTAGAGTTTAATTTCTCGGCGCATCTGGTTTGCGAATTCGTGGTGAATTTTACGTCGAGAAGTTGGAAATACATTTTATTTAGGGATTGCTTTTGGAGTTTGCACAAGAGTTGTTGAAGTGAAAGGGTGGTTGAGATTTAGTACGTGAAACCTTTGTTTGGATTTGTAATAGTCAACGCATCTGGGGCTTATGAATTAGTAGTAAACTTGAGCTTGTTGTTCCGGAAGTAAGTTGTATTTTTTACAGGTGTTCCCGGGGTTTACTTGAGACTGTTGCAATAAAAGTAATAATTTTTACTGTCTTAGCTCTAACTGCATTATTAAACGAGTAACGAGTGTTCACTGAAATCAGTTCGTTTGGCGTTTGAAGTGTGAAAATTGTCTATGGAAATCAAAGTTACTTTGTTGATAATGTTATTATACCAATAAAATATATCAAAAATATAAGTTAGTTGCTTACACGAGAAACTAAACTTGTGGAATTCTCTCTCCATTATTGATGGATGCATTCTTCTGATGTCTTTGTATAATTTGATCCAATAGAAAATAGTGTTTGCTAATACACCGTGTTCTTCATACGTGTAGCCTAACCATACTTTAAGATCTGGAAATTAAGATAATAACTTAAAATAAAAATAAGACTAACGAACAAAAAGACATTCCATAGTTCTTAAATCCAGACAATTGTTATCGACTTTGATCGAGCGCAATTGAAAATAGGATACAAAACGAATTCACAATGGGAGAGGACCAAACGGGCGACGCAGTGGTAACACAAAAATGGAATATCGCCACAATCGAGGGGTGATTGGATACATGAAATAATCGAATTTTAACGCGGTTACGGCGAAATAAAAGCCAGCCGTCGCGGCCCAACCTATGGAAATGACACCACAGGGTTCGGCAGTACGAGTAACTAACTATCGATGTAGGTGGATAGAGTCGGGAAATTTCCTTCATAGTTGTACATTTTATACGTTTAATCTTTATAAATTGTTTTGCTAGTTTTTTTTCCTAATTTTGTGAATGTCAAAGAAATATTTATTTATGAGTTAAGAACATCTCAAGAATAATAATTGGGAGTAACTACTCGCCGATTTGAAAAAAGGCGTATCTGCAAAATTATTCACATTCTGAATATATTTCTTATAACGAATGTTTTACTGTTTTAGAATTAAGGATTCCAAATATGATCCGTCACTAAACCAATGCGAAACTTTCTTACTACGCGATACAGGTGAATAAAACTCTTAATATAGCAAATTGTTTTACAATTACGTAGCCTATAAAATTACTGCTTTTGAAAATGTATTACTACTGATAGCGAGTAAAACATCCACGGTGTCTTCAGATTTGTAACATGTGATATCAACTCTATTGCTCTAATGTTATTTACTTTTGTAATTATCCTTATACCGTATTGGACATTTCCTACAGGTGTCACCAGTGTCAATCATAAGGCTACTTCAAATAGACTATATCATCAAACTGTTACTTCTAAGCACAGTATTTTGTAAATATGTGACTTATCGTAAATTATTAGCAATCCACTGAATAGATCTAAGCTATTCTGAACGCGTTTCGCAGCAACTAGGCTGCATCATCAGCAGAAGAGGTTAAGCTACATAGTAGGTTGATCCACGAGGTTATGAAACGCGTTCAGAATAGCTGAAATCTATTCAGTAGATTGCTAATAAATTGACGGTAAGTCACTTATTTACATTTATAAGCAATTCCTTGGTTGGTTATCATCTCACAACACTATTTTGGGTTCTGATGAGACTAATATCGATGAATACACAAACACTAAGAGGTTAATGTTAAAAATGCAAATAATTGTTGACGATTGAACCGTTGTAGAATATATTCTACACTCCAACAAAATATATTGTAGCGTGCATGTATGGATAGCATGCTGTCTCTCGCGCGCTGTTTATTGTTGAAGTGCCCGGATGAAACTTTTTTTGAATTTTGCCCATAAGACCAGGGCAAAATTGAGACAAAGTTTCACCATCGCGGAGTCGTTGTGCACTTATTAATAATCATCACGACTCTTTATTATGACAAAGAAAATAAACGGCAAGAGATTTCACGCGGGAGAGGCAACAGATAATTAAAGCTTGCACGTTGACACTACCTTGTTCAAGTGGAGAACGTCGTCTGCGAAACTCCGTTGCAAAATGTGTCAAATTTTATAGCTTTGGATCTCACCTTAGGGTTTATTCATTGGTAATATTATTGTAAATCGGGGTTTTGTCAAACAAATCGGTGTACTCGTATGTAATGTTTAACTTCTAATATTTTTTAAGATTTTTACATTTGACTCTAAATTTGTTTTCTGTAATTTCAAAGCTAGTAGAATGGCTACCACTTCATTATCCGCGATTCCCTACAGTCTGCAATCAAACCAAGTCTCACTCGTGTAAGGCACGGGCGACTCGCTCGAGTGGTGCGGGGGAGGGGGACGCATCACTCTGGCCCCTGCATTAGCGGAGACAAGTGAAATATTTACACCAACAGCGGCCCGGATTGTCGGAATCAGGAAGGCGGAATATGATAATGAACATTATTTTTCTGGCTTTTCCCGAGCAAGAAGCACCCTCGATGCTAATGTTACACAACGGCATAACTGATGGCCTCTTCCTTTCCCGGAATATTTTATACTAAGGACATCTTTTGTTGTCTGAATGAATGGGTTATGTCTTTTGATACATATTTTGTGTGTTTTATACCGATAAATCATGCAACGTCGCTCCGCTTTGTCGAGAGTCCGCCATTTGCATTTATTTTAATCATTCTGCGTGGCGCACGCGCTCGTATACGACAGGGTGTTCCTGTACGACAGGGTAGCTTTGTCTCTTGGAGACACGCCAGACCCAAATATTGTCGCGGTTATGAAATAAAACTTCCTCCTAACAATACTTGTAACTCGTAAGCGGTTCCGTCGAAATGCATTGCTCTCCCCTTTGTGTGGCGGCGGTAAAGAAATTTGAATGTTTCTTTCAAACTCTTCCTTCTCTTTATAGTCTCAAAGGTTGAAATCTTCATTGCGAAAATGGGTACTCGGAGAGTTTATTTTCCAACATAATATACTCTATTTTTAAACACGCTTGCTTACATAACGGGCCAGTCAAATGTTTCACAAGCTTAAGAAGGTCGTCCAACTGGCGGATTTACTATACTTCCTATACTTTATCTGCCACATAAAAGATAAGTATACTATCATTTGACCCCGGTGATTACACATACGTATGGTCATTAATGGAATTAAAGCAAATTACAAGTTTTGGATAAAGTTTCCAAGATAATAACGACATTTTAAACAGCTAAAAATACCAACCGTAATAACAAAATCAAATATAATTTTAAAGAAATTAGTGCATATACCTGCCAACATTGATTAGAGAAATTCATGTTCTTTTGTGATTTGTATCCAGATTTTCCAAAAGAATAAATCCGTACTTACTTTGATGAATTGTTAACTTTCAAAGTCCAACACTCCTCAACGGATTATTCTAAATCGATGATTTATGATTAATTTGTAAGTGATATAACATAGTTAACGATAACAGATAGCAGAATCTCTACACCACAAATAGTTCACCAATAGGAAAAAACGTAATTATTGAATATTTAGGAATATTTTTTAACAATTATTTTAGGTTATATACAATTCTGCTCACTGAAATTGCTAGGTATTTGTTGTTCTTTTTAACATGAGCCATAAATCAAAGATATCAGATAATCCGTTGAGGAGGGGTTTTGAAAGTTGACATTGGCCTTATAGGGGAAGCAGGCAGAACGCGAAATGTTGCGTAACTGGAGCCACCTCTTAAATAAAATTCGCACGACAATTACGCAAGAGTGAGTTTCTTGACAGTGTCAGTACCTTGCTGGGAGACGAGTCCTTGATGTCCTTGTCGGGTTTGCCCCGGTCCTGGTCCTCTCGCTTCCTCTGCTCCTCCTTGAGCCTCTCCGCCTTGCGCCACTTGGCCCGTCTGTTCTGGAACCACACCTGCGCACAAAACTGCTTGTAAACAATCTGTCATATAATAGAAAACAATTTAGATTTTATTTGGTTTAAATTATTTTTACTTTTAGTTCTTGGGAGCATTCAGCGACCAGGGTAAAAAATTCAATTTAAAAAATGGTTTAAAATTTCCCCGTTTTATGCTGTTTGAAAAAATATATAACACTCCTATACTTTTAATTAATTTTCATGAGATATAAGTAGTTTTAGTTTTTGTAACACGAATTCAGTTCCACAGCGAGCTCTACTGGTGCCATCATGAGGCACCCGAAAGTTCACTTTTTCAGTGTTCAGGTACAATTATTTCATATACTAGTACACCTAAAAACTTAAGATTTTAGCCTAGTGTTCTAGACTGCCTGGTGAGTGAATTGATAAATTTACATTGTATTATCTATAGTTTTAGTAATAAAATTTATATATTTATATATAAATCTTTAAAAAGATCTTAAAACATATTATTTTTTCCTGAAAACGTTTTAGTGGTAAACTAACTAAAATTCATTAATATGCTGGGTAATATTTTTACAACAACTTTACAAAAAATCATTTCTGTAGGTAGTACATATTTTAATATATAGCTAAGTGTATCTAACTACTGTCAGGTTTCCCCGTATAGATAACATTGTAGGCTCCATGGCTGCGCGTGCTTCCCTTAAGATTACCGGACATAATATACCAGGATATACCAGGATATAATTATCAGTATTATATAAATCAAAGAACGTTGTAGGTGTTCAATGATTGCGTGTTTTAGTTTGATGTCCTACAAGCGGGAAGGAACGTTAGTAAAATACGCAATGACCGTAACCTACCAAGTTATATGGACTTGGTTGGAATGTTTAAAACTGCATCGAAACGTTATTTTGTGCATTTGTTTAACTCTAGAAGAAATATAGGTTAAGTCCAAATCACCGCAACCAAAAATCAAGTCCGTTACTAAACTCAAAACCTCTAAAGACTTAATGTTGTTTATGTTTTTAATTCAAATATATAAGCTGTCATTTTTATTAGTCGTTTTTTGCTACTTTTTTTATAGTAAATTTGTTGTATTTTTAATTTATTTTATTTGCGAATAGAAGAAAATAAAATTAAAAGATAAAAGGCTGCAAGATAGGCCTGCGGTTCTCCCTACATGTGGTTGGGGCTGGGTTGGGGTACAGCGTGAATACATGTCACGCGGTGGGAGTAAAGCTAAATTATTACATTTTAGTTTTAGTATATTGTGGTGCTTTAAAATATTATTTTTCATCACAAGGAGCAAAAGTATTTGTTTTTGGTGCGCAATCGTGTTTTACGAGCGAGGCGAAGCCAAGCTCAGAAAAACGATTAAGCCGCAAAAACAACTCTGCTCCTTGTGATGAACAACGTTTTTCATCATACTGCTCATTTAACCCTTTGGTAGTTGAGAGTTTAGACCAAAATTAGGTGAATTTTATAGCTTTGGAAGTTCAGATAGGTAAACTTCAAAATATTTACATTTCTTTTATTTACAGACAAAATGTATAAAACTCGTTTGTTACCTTTGAATTACACAAACTTACAAAGGAACAATAACAATCTTTGATGTTAGCGCACTGAAAAAATGCACAGCTGATTTTTCGGTGCCCTATTTTAAGGTATCAGAAATATGCGATTTTACGGAGTAATTACAGACCCAAGTTTCTCGTTACTTATGCACACTGCTGTTATTAAATGTTTCTGAATTACAATGTAAGGCTAATAAAGCTATGTAAAAAATTATAATTATAACATTCAAAACCATTTATTTCAAACCAAATTCTGTAGTCGACTCAAAAACATGTTCTTTTTAAGTAAAAACATTGATTTTTTACAAAACTCTATTCAACTGCTGATACTTCTAAGTTCATTTAATAAAATATCGTTCCTTTCACTTGCACGCTTGTGGCTCACACTTTATAAAAACTAAAACGTGACGTAAAAATATGTATTTAGAAATAAATTTCTTTTCTTTTCTTTTCTTCAACTGTCAGCATAAGTAAGAAGGGCTAAGTATAAATATGTATTTCAGCGCAAGCAGTCCAAATGTAACGGGACGTAGGACTCAGTTCAAATAGAATAAAGATATCAGAGACAAATACAGGTATAGATATTGATAGAGAGGCGACAGAACGACAGAGAGAGTGGAGAGTGGAGACGAGAGAGGGAGATGTGCGCCTTTGAATGTAATGCGATATTCAGACCTTTTCTCGACACTGATGCGATGCGATTCGATTCGATATCTGAGTGAAGAAGTGAGTTGATTTTGATCAGCGCAACTGCATTTACATCAAGCCTTCCCACTCCGAGTTCGCCTCCTTCACGAGATTTGCACAACAGAGGATCACGAGAGAACCACTGAGCAGGGTTGGAATCCTGAGTGACAAATCTTTTTTTAATAAGTCATTAATTTTTTTTCTGGGGGTAAAATTAATTTTGTCTTGCGGCACTTTTTGTTTTGATTGACAAACGCCGACATTTTAGTCAACAAACAAATAAACAAAACCAATAGACATATTTTTGTACTTGTAGTTATTTACCTTCGGAATAACACTGATAAATTACATTCAATATTCGATACCTCGAAAATTAAAAAATTGTATAACTTAAACTCATTTATAGGCATATTATCCTATAATGTTCATCAGGCTTGTCTATATTTACGGAGTAGTTGCTGCGTCTATATTACCTTCAACACTTCGTTACCAGATAATAAAACTGTTGGCTTTTCATAACAATCTGTCATACGCCACACCCTACTACCCACTCCAAAAGAAGAAGAAATACCGAATTTTACAGTTTACCGTATTACCAACTGATGCAGCGCGCTGCGGTGGTTAGGTTGAGTTACTCTATTTTTCTAAAGACGCTGTAATTATTTTTAATTCATACAACTGGTAACTATTTTTTAGCTATTATTTGGACTGAAACTCCATAATTTACGCTTGTTTCGCCCTAGACAATGTATTAATTCGTCTAGCTCAATAATTATCTACCAGTAGCATTACAGCCGGTAATGACAGGGCGTGGTTAATGTGACCAGATTTAATTCATACAACTTTGACCAATCATCAATCAAACGATTCAAAAACACGTATGTCAAATTAAATACCCCCGTCGCAGCAAACCTGCGGACTCAGCGAATTTCCAATGCATAATATATGTCTTAATACCACATAAAGCCGCAAACCAAGTTTCATAAAAATACATTCACATATAAGCGATTTTAATTATTCTTCATAAGAATAACATTGGTAATGAGTATGTAGGTTTGCTGAAACAAGGAACAGAAACAATTGGTTTTTATGGAAATATAAATATAATTTAACTAGGCGAAGCCACATACTAAGTTTCATCGATATTCAATCATAAATAAGCGATATATAACATTCTAGTTATTCTCCATAAGAATAACATGGGGGCTGAGAAAGCAGGTTTGCTGCAACAAGGAACAGAAAAATGGGTTTTTATATAATTATCAATATAACTCAACCAAGTGAAGCTACATACCAAGTTTTATTAATTTATGTTCATAATTAAGGGAGTCATTACATTTTACATATTCTCCATAAGAATAACATGGGGGCTGAGTACGCAGGTTTGCTGCTACGGGAATAATCAACAAAAAATCAATTTTTTGTGCAAATATCAATATACCAGTACTACTTGAAGCCACATACCAAGTTTCATCAACATACATTCATAAATAATGGAGATATCAAATTTTATTTATTCTCCATAAGGATAACATTGGACAACGTACTGTGTTTAGCCCTTCGAATATCTCTGCAACGGTTGGGCGTAGAATCACAATTTAAACACCAAAATGATTGTTTTGTGGAACTGAACAGATTGGTAAAAGCAAATGTGAAGTTTACATTAAAATAAACTGAGGAAAAGCAAAAAACCTTTTTCCCATAAGATTAACATGGGAGATTTTATGAGCAATTTTTTTTTGGATTTTCTCCGCAACCACTTAACCTAGGTTAATAATTCAAAATACTAAATTATTTGTTTTTTTAAGCTCTATAACATGGCCAAAACCAAAATTAAGTTTTTTAAAAATTTTAGGGTGAAAAATACAAAAAACTGATTTTTGGAAAATTTAAAACCCCTATAAACCCCCTTTCCCATGGTCCGATTTTTCTGGTTTTCGAACTTAAAGTCATGAATGTCATTTTACACATTTGAGCCAAATTTCATCAAAATCGGACGTTTTTTACTCAAGTTATCGTGTTAACGGACACACACACATATATATATATATATATATATATATATATATATATATATATATATATATATATATACATATATATAAATTCGAACGAATAGTGTTTTTGGCATCTGGGGACCTCAAAACAAAAAGTTATCATGGTCTCGGGCTTAAGTCTTACCATGAGACCTACGGTAATAGCTTCTTCCCTATAGGGGAAATTCGCTAAAATCAGTAAACAAATAATTTTGGCATAACTTTGGTTCAGTTTCAGTTATACCTTACCACTGTCATGTATTGTAAGCGCGATCACAAAATCCTACATCCTCAGTAAAGAGTTGATGAAATGAAATGTGTAAAATAGACTTTCATTCACTACTAAAGCTGTGCGAGAGTTGTACGAGAGGCCCTGATAGTATTACCAAGCACCGCTGGAGTGCGTCGCTGTAGTTACCTCGTTGTCTCATCGTACCGCGCGCCGCTCATAATGAGTTCTCATCCCCGTATCAAAGCTAATGAGCCCTTGCTCATTACGCCTAATTGTGTATCCACTCTGCTGATTTCTTGTCCGGCACCTTCAGTTTTAGCGACCTTGTTACAACGAGCCTTTGTTCCTCTTCTTCTCGCCGGACACCCTTATTGTCCTTATTGTTCCAACATTTCAGTCATTTCCTACTTTATTCTCGACTTTGCGAGTTATTTGTTCTCACTCAGTGTCATTTTCTCATTTCCAAACAACTTCTTTGTTTCAAGAGTCCTCACTTGTTTTGTCCTGTTTCAATTGCTTTCGACTCGGGCTTCATTACTTTGAAGAGGTAAATTGGCCTAAAAAGACTTCCACTTTTGAAAGACAATACAAAAGGCGACATTACATATTATAAAACGCATTTATACGTGTTATATATTTTTTTTTCTTTTGACGGGATGGATATTTATGATTGAATTAGTATATTAATTTACTTTATGTGTAATAATTTGTATTTTTTGTAACTATTGCACAGCATCTGTTGTTTATTATCTCAAATATACAAACAAATCTGAATAATAATAATAAATTTGTAGAATACTAATAATAGTTTAGCATACGGTGTGTGATAGACGATCTTATGAGTTGCATTTCTACAATGTCTTACATCACCGCGGTATAAGTTTAAATGAATACGAAGTTTTTTAACGTCAAAGGTTAAGTCACGATGCTCCCGTTTTCATAACAATACCAAATACAGATTAAAACATGTCAATTTGTGGAAGACAACAAACAACGTAAAGATTAAAACCTCGTCCTTTCATTCGTAAATATAAACAGTTGACATTGTTTCGCTCTCTACAACTTCGCCAGCTACGAAAGCAACTAAACCTGCCGACCGGCAACGAATCTGAAATTCCACTCAGTAAATCTTGACAGCGAGAAAGTGCGATGTACCGCTGAGCCCGCGGGAGGGCTATTAAAACTGGGGTCCGGACCGGAAACAAAATGTTGGTCTCCTAAACAAGATGAGCTGAGAGTCAACAAGAGGAGAGACAATCCGCTCAGGCCAATATTTGCGGACAATGTCGGGCGAGCAAGCAGCCCGCGGCGACGGCGTCCATCTGCTACCACTCCTGCGGTCCGGTGTTTGTCGACGCTACCACTGCTGCGGTTCCGGCACAGCTTTACACATCGATTAGCCCACTGATTGCTTTGTTGTTGTGTACAGTGTCGTAAATGGCTATACAGGTTTAGTGAGTTTGTGATTCTTTTAGGCTCAGTAATTCGATGGGTGACAAGCCAGCTTGAGCGACGAGGCTTCTTACAATACACGATACATAATACAATGTTAGAGTCTTCATTTTATCAATGACAGTTAAATCTTATGCGTGGAAATGTCTAAGACCATCCAAATTCTATGTTCTTATAAAATTTAAAAAAACGGGAGTTTATTTCAGGCTACTGAGTTATTTTTTGTCTCTTTGGAAATAAACTAAACGTAGGTGGTTTGGTTTTGTGTATTTTTTATAGAAATAAATCATTTACTATATTAAAAGAATTACAACGGAGTGTACCCTTCAACTATTTTTATTGAAAGACTTCTTAGTTTTGGCACTAAGACCATCGACGGAGTGCCATATATTATTCAAATCAGCTGATCATGCACACACCTCTCTTTTATACATCTTGCCCTTCAATATATAGACATAGTTCCTAGTTTCGGCACTAAGGCCATCGTCGCGTCGGAGTTTAATTCAAATCCTCAAATTAATTTAAATCAGTTTTATTTCATTTTTGTATATATTATTCATAACCTAAAATAATATAAAAACCTAAAGTTTTGGTAAAAAATATAGCAGGAATCATTCGACTACGGCATATAGAGGATCAACTGCTAATTAAAGGACAGTCTTTATATTCTAACTTAAATCATGCAGTTGTTAAACATCTGGCACCGGCTCAGGGTGTTGGATAGATCCATAACTTGATTGTAGCAACGAGTCAGACAGGCATAACGAGATCGATGCAGAGTGTAATGAATTTCAGGAGAATTGTTGTGCTAGTAACCTTCTAAAGAATGCTGTAAAAAGGCGCATACAATTAAAAACTATAGTCGATCAGCTAACGAAAACCCCATAACAACTGTGGCTATGACTTAGATAAGAGGACTGTCGGAGGAGTAAACAAAAGTTTGGACATAAGAATTACCTTTAATAAAAGAGGAACCTACGCCGATTATTGAGTAAGGTCAGGTCAGGAAACAATGAACACCTGACTGAGTCAGAAAAGTTTACAAAATATCCTGTAGTTGTGGGCGTAACTATTATGAAAAAACGATGCGTGTCGTGGACGCTCACAGATTACTTCCTAAGGCATAAACAAATAATCCACGATTTTTTAACTTTTCATGTGACTGATCACAGTGTAAACCGGTCGTCGGCAGGCAATGGGATTGAGAAAAGAGAACAATGCCATTGAAGCCGCTTGCATGGCCGTCGATGCAAAATGTATTTCTCAGTATAGCTCATCAATACTCTCGATGTTTGCCCCACCTGTATAATGGGAAGTAAAATAAAAAACCAAGAATGCAAGAACGGTCCACACACCTCCGCCCCCGGCTGATGTGAAATCGCCTGAGGGGTCAGTTGCGTCCAGGCGCACGGCGATCCGGGCGACTCCGCAGCCGCGTAACACCGTTGGCCAGTCAAACAAACCGTTCCTGGCCTTCACGAAACGCCAACACTAAGAATCTACGACGAGTTCCCTATGCATTTTGTTTTCGTGTGTATGACTAAATAAATGTGAGTGAATCTCAAAATAAATGCAAGCAACCTGTGGCTTTACTTTCACCGGACCCCTCACACGTTCGCCGAATTAAAAGTCCGCAGTGTTTGACAGCTCGCGTTTAACTTGCGCGTAATCCCGCGTGATTGGCAATTCTAAAAGCCGTCGAGCGGTGCACCAAGGGCGCCTCGCTGCATACGTAACCGCGACGCCGCCGCGAGCGCGATTTTCTGCCTCAAATCTAATGGATGCGCCATCAATATTCACGGGCCAAAGTCCGGTTCCGCGGTTCCGCTCCATTTTTCCCTTTGCGATTCGATCCGTAACCGGACCAAAGGGAATTGGAAAAGTGTGTTTGTATAATGAATGGAGCGCCAAGACCGCGTGTCGGGCGCGGCGTTGCAGGGAGAGCTTCATGTCATGATTTTATCATCGGTTGCTGAGAGTCCGGACGGGTCAAACTCTTTCCAGAGACCGAAATGTGGTGGTTAACGTTTGCACACCATTGGTATAAAGGAAAGAATGGCGAATAGTTTTTAGCTTGGTTATTATCTCGTAGTTGTTTGTGCAATGGAGGGTAAACATTTTCTTAACCGTTGCTTTCAAAATATTACACCTCGAATTTGTTCGGTTCACAAAACTATAGAAGGGAGTTGTATTCAGAAACTAACAAGATTGCTCGTATAATTAAGATTATAATTCAGTTTAATTGCTACTGACATTTTTTTTTGGTAAATAAAACTGTTTAAATTACACTATTTTCACTACAATGCTATGTTTAAAACGTTAAAACACATCTTCATTGCTAAGAAAACGAAAGAAGCGAACTTATAAATTTAAGATATTTAGTCTATGTACAATTTTGTCTTAAAAATAATTGAATCTTGTAGAACAATTATTTATCAAATTAAAATAAACGCTATTTTCCAAATGCAATACATAAATAGAACATTTGCCGTGTGAAAAAATATACCAAGAATGTATGAAAGAATGAATTTTAAAATAGCATTTTTGTTCATGGTAGCGTATTCCTAACAGGGTTAAATTGTTTAAATGACCAGATGAAATCCAGTGGTTAATTAATTAACTGTGAAATTATTATTTTATATTACTTATTAGAATTTGTGAGGATAAGGATTTATTTACTTATATCTAAAAACCCATCTTGACTAAAAACATATAGATAGTTTGTGTTAAAATCCGTATGAAAATACTGCGGTTATGATCTTATTATGCAATTAATGGTAATTATAAGTTACCCCTCAAATTATTAAAAATGACTAAGAGCTTACGATTCCACTAATTACTCTATCTAAGTTCCAAAATATAACAAAAGAAAATTTCAGAAGAACAAATTAATGAATTTAAAAAAATTATTCCACTGATTATTAGCTAAATAACCTACCGTCAAATTTCAACACGCAATATAATGACCGACACTAAAGTTAGACAAAATAACGAATTAAAAAACCTTATTCGTAAAATATAATAAGCCAGAAATAATTATAAAAATTAGATTTCACGAAGTAGAGTATACTTTTGCAGCGACGCCGACACGGACTCGTTAAGCCGATTTGACAAAGTTTTTAATTACTTCTGAATTTATATTTCGCCAGCGGAGTTCATTCATAAAATTACTTTTGAAAAGAGTTATCTTATAATTTTAGAATTTCCCTTTGAGACGGGCAAACAACGTTGGTTCTTAATTGGTTTCATTATTTCATGTAAATTATTTCATCGTGTGAAGGTGGTTGTTTGAACAAGTTGCTGAGCGAGTTTGGCCATTTAAACCAATTACGAGTTCCATTACTGTTAATCCTTTGTGGATAAAGAAAAAGATAATTATCTCTTCTTGGAATCATCTTCTTCTTTTAATTTAAGTAATACAAATACTAAAACGATAACGGGTTGAGTAATTTTATTAGTATTCCTGTTCGGGGTTTTAATTAATAACCTCATTTTTCTTTGTATTCAAGCCGGAAAAAATAACAACATTAAATATGTTTTAATTTTAGGTTTTCCAAATTTATAATCCTTGAAACCCCTTTAATGTTATTAAATCTTCCGTCTCTTCTCTCAATTTCTCGTTTTTCAAATATATACCATATCGTCCACATTTTGTGCCATACTCAAAAATAGTACTTGTTTGCCATTAATCGTAGAGATAGTAATAATTATTCCCAGACGATTAACATCCTCCTTTTAATTTATAAAATTACATTTTTGAAACTAGAGTTAGACAAATACATTACAATAATATTATTAATAATTACTAATATTATTAGTGATAGACTGCTAGACTTCTAGATTAGTTTGACTTCCTAGACCTAATATCGCCTCTTAAACAATGACATTTTAAATTTAATTTCAATATATGCTTTAATGAAAACAATAAATCACTAAAAGGGACTTTTATTATTTTTTAATTTGTTGCCAAATAATGCTGCTATATGCGTAAACATTAAACATTATTGTCATACGGCTGCTAAATCTTCATGATTCCAATAAATGTGTACAGTAAAAGATCTACTTACATTAAGTCGAGTTGAACAAATCAAATACTCGGGTCGTGTTTGAGCAAGTAAACCTTAAATACTTCAATCAAGCAAAGTACCATAAACAAATAGCAATCTAATTGCCTCACTCTAGATTTTGAATTCGACATTAACAAGGTAAGTAAAGACATTTTGAAATCAATCAGTTTGGTTGAGCCCCCCGGGATCCCTTGTCAGGTCATAACCCCCCCCCCCTTTGCCCCTGCCCCATACTTGCGCAAAATTCGATTTATTCGCCGCCACTTTGCCCATTCCCATTGTTGGTTCTTGGACGCACTCACTTCCGACGCGACCCTTGGGAGAATTTCTTCTCGGCCGCGTTCAATTCTTTTAAGCGGTTTGTAATTTGACATGCCTTCAATTTCGCCGACGTTTATAAACTTAATTTTGCCTTTTCATGTCGATTTATAAATTGTATAGTTTCCCGGACAACTTTAGCAATTTGGATTCGGCTGAAATAGGTTTTGAAGAGTTGTATTATTTTCAGTTGTGTTTAACCATTGGTTTAACTGTGGACAAAGTAAAAATATTTGAAATATGGTTTTAAATCCCGTTAGATAATTTGCTGAGTACTTAAACTAGGAGTACACTCTTATATCGCGTATAAGGATTGAGCTCACAGTTAAAAAAAAAAAGTTTCAATTGACAATATACCTCATGGGCCCTCCATTATAACTGCAGCTTGACATACAAATCCAGAACATGACAAACAATGAGGCCTGAAATCTGTCAATCAGTCAGACAAAGTGCATATGAAGTAGTTATTCACCCCTCAGTCTCACTGAGGGCTGTGTCATGTAGGCAGAGTCTTTAGACACAACTTATCTTATTATATAATCACCAGTATTTTTTTCGTCCAATTTCCGGATGAAAATTGCTCAGTAATCAGAAGCGCCCCAAGTACAATATTTGAAACATAAATAGTTTGTAGGTCGTAGAGGTGCAGCAATATATTTTAACGTTCATAATCTAAGGCCCCGTACGGTAAAGTATTAATTAAAAGACCAAAATTTGGCGATTAAGATTAACAATAAACATATGTTTTAGCGAATTTCTTCTATAGGGAAGAAGCTACTACCGTACTGGTGGCATGGTAAGAGTTAAGCCCGAGACTATTAACTTTTTGTTTTGAGGTCTCCAGAAAACACTATTCGTTCAAATTTAAATATATGTATATATATATATATATATATTTACACACACACACACACACACACACACACACACACACACACACACACACACACATATATATATATGTGTGTGTGTGTGTGTGTGTGTGTGTGTAAATATATATATATATATATATATATACATATATTTAAATTTGAACGAATAGTGTTTTCTGGAGACCTCAAAACAAAAAGTTAATAGTCTCGGGCTTAACTCTTACCATGCCACCTGTACGGTAGTAGCTTCTTCCCTATAGAAGAAATTCGCTAAAACATATGTTTATTACATATATATATATATGTGTGTGTGTGTGTGTCCGTTAACACGAAACTCTAAATAAAAAGAGATAATTATTATTATGTATATTATATATTAAATATTTAATCATTATAACTTGAGTAAATACCGTCTGATTTCGATGACATTTGACACAAATTTGTAAAGTGACATTAATGACTTAAGTTCGAAAACCATAAAAATCGGACCATGGGAAGGGGGTTTTATGGGGGTTTACAATCTTCCAAAAATTCGTTTTTTTGCATTTTCACCCTGCAATTTTCAACACACTTAATTTTGGTTTCGAGCATTTTATAGAGCTTAAAAAGCAAATAATATAGTATTTTAAATCATTAACCTAAGTTAAGTGGTTGCGGGGAAAATAAAAAAAACGTGCTCATAAAATCTCCCATGTTAATCTTATGGGAAAGAGGTTAAATTTTCTTTAAATAAGTTAATATCAATTTATTTATTATTAATAATTCCTTATACAAATGTTAATACTTACAATTTTTGTACCAACATCAATTTTAGTAATAATATTCTATAAAATTCCAGTTTTCAGCTTTTCCTCAGTTAATTTTAATGTAAACCTCACATTTTCTTTTACCATTGACTATAAATACTGAAGGAGACATCCCATCCATATGGCCCAGCTGTCCCACTTTTAGTGTATGCTAGAATTTAAAATTGAAGTAGTTTGATTGGGTCACCGACAGATTGTGCTAATGTCAACTTTTTATTTTAGTTATTTACGTTAACATTTAAGGTATCTCCACCCCAGAAAGCAAGTGATAATCAACATATGTTTGCTTCCTGACACACCAACTGTTGTATTATCCCCTCCTTGAGAGGATAAGTAATAGTTGACAGCAGTATACTCTGTTAGTAATTATTGTAAACTACGACCTCTTTCAATCCTGGGCATACACAAAACTAGGAACACATTTTACAATGACAATAGTCATTTCGGTATTCATAGTCAATGCTTTTACTAATCAGTTTAGCTCTACAAAATAATCATTTTGGTGTTTAAATTGTGATTCTACCCGTTGCAGAGATATTCAAAGTTACGTTGTGTCCAATGTTATCCTTATGGAGAATAATTAAAATTGATATCTCGATTATTTATGAATGTATGTTGATGAAACTTGGCATGTGGCTTCACCTAGTACTGGTTTATTGATATTTGCAACAACAATTTTTCCAATTTTCCCCGCAGCAGCAAACCTGCATACTTAGCCCCCATGTTATTCTTATGGAGAATAAGTAAAATTAATGTAATGTATGGCCACGCTCCCCCGTTGGTCATATTGGATTGATTCTCCATAAGCGCAATGCTAATTAAACATCTATTTAGGATCCACATTTTTATTTCATTTTCAATCTGATGTAGGTAATTTTGTTTGACTACTCAAAATAAAGTAAGAGTGATTTTTGTGAGTACAAATTTTTTTTTTTGTGAGTGATTTTTGTGTGTGTGCCAATGCGACTTTCTAAACTGAAAAAACCAATATTTTAATTAAAATACACCATTAATCCATTTAAAAACACCAATTTTATACTCCAAGTCACAGGTTAATAAAATTACAAGTAAAGAACGAGACCAGCTCGTATGTCTATGCCAATGGGTTAACTGTTACAGATTATCAAAAAAAATGGTCAAACTTAAAAGAAATACATTTTTTAGTAAATATTATAATTAATTTTCAAAATATCTTCCACAATAATCACCCGCGATAAGAATATCTTTCAATTGACACCAAAATCAAAATTTTATCTCAAGAGATAAGCGAAAAATTGGGGACTGAACTTAAAATTATTCTAATGGGCGATAAAACCAATATAGCCGACAGGGTAGCCGGCTCTTAATTATGAACCTAAATTAATAAAACTTTGTATGCAGCTTCGACTGGTTAAGTTATATTGATAATTGCATAAAAACACATATTTTGTGTTCTTTGTTGCATCAAACCTGCGTACTCAGATTTCAATGTTATTCTTATGGAGAATTCATAAAATGCTATATATCACATATTTATTCGTGTATTTTTATGAATCTTAAAATTAATGTAATGTATGGCCACGCTCCCCCGTTGGTCATATTGGATTGATTCTCCATAAGCGCAATGCTAATTAAACATCTATTTAGGACCCACATTTTTATTTCATTTTCAATCTGATGTAGGTAATTTTGTTTGACTACTCAAAATAAAGTAAAGAGTGATTTTTGTGAGTAAAAATTCGTTTAACTGTTACAGATTATCAAAAAAAATGGCCAAACTTAAAAGAAATACATTTTTTAGTAAATATTATAATTAATTTTCAAAATATCTTCCACAATAATCACCCGCGATAAGAATATCTTTCAATTGACACCAAAATCAAAATTTTATCTCAAGAGATAAGCGAAAAATTGGGGACTGAACTTAAAATTATTCTAATGGGCGATAAAACCAATATAGCCGACAGGGTAGCCGGCTCTTAATTATGAACCTAAATTAATAAAACTTTGTATGCAGCTTCGACTGGTTAAGTTATATTGATAATTGCATAAAAACACATATTTTGTGTTCTTTGTTGCATCAAACCTGCGTACTCAGATTTCAATGTTATTCTTATGGAGAATTCATAAAATGCTATATATCACATATTTATTCGTGTATTTTTATGAATCTTGGTGAGTAGCTTTATGGGGTAGTGAGAAACATATAAATGCATTGGAAATTCACTGAGTACGCAGGTTTGCTGCTACGGGGGTATTTTAATTCCACATTCGTTAGTTGGTTATAATAAACAAATATGTTTATCTAAATTAACGAATATACTTTCCCTTTAAAGGAAACAGGTGATTTGTGTAATGAAAAGTTGATAGCAGTAATTTACATCAACCATATGGTTTTTAGTTTTATTTCAAATTTTACTGTACTTGATGATTCTGTAAGATTAAAGCGATTTTAAAACAACCGGCTTCAATTAGTTGTTTGATATAAGTCAACAGTAAATTATGTTTGACAGTTTACGATTGGACCTGCCGTTTAGAACAATTTAAAAAAATGCTAACACAAGAAGTAGTTTTAGTCATCATTTATAGAAGAAGTCGCAACTCAATAACTGTAGTCTATTTATCCTCAAGCAATCGAGATAAAACGCGTAGTTTGTTTTTAAAACTCTATTTTTTACTATGCTCAATAATTGGCCATATCTTAATTTACTATTTACCGTTTATGTTAGTTTTTACATAACTATTAACCAGCAAAAACAATAGGGCAAAGAGTTATTTAATTCTATGATTTAGTAAAAACTAATAATTTAGTTATTTGATTAAACACTTGCTTAGGTTTAATATTATAATCGTTGGTAGGTAGATCGCAAACACTGAGCTCTAACTAAGTATTGGAGGTAACACGTATCAAGGAAACTGCGTGGCGGCCTCCTGAATATGGTGCGTGAGGATAATCATCATTATTAATAAATTAGTTTCCGATAAATAAGGCTGGTGGTATTAAATAGTAAATATAAATTATCGGTTCTATATGATTCTTATATAGAATACAATATAAATCCTTAAGGACTCACTTGAGATTATTGAGTCAGCCGTGATTGTTTTTTCAGAACTAAATTATTTAATCGTGGTTGATTTATTAGTTTATTACTACTGTAATGTTAAATAATGATCTTAATTGCCGTTGAATTTTCAACTGGTGTTACGCTAGTAACTTCATAATACTGAAACAAATATTATAAACTAAACATATATAGTATTCATCATCTTTTTACACAAGCTTTGCCTCTATGTAACAATCTATTTTCACGCTTCAATTAAGAAACGATTTTATTTAAGAACAAAACTGAAATAACATGAAACACATCTCGAATCGCTGAACAGGAGATAAAACCATTTGTGGCGAGCTTATAAAAACGAAGACGGAGGGAGAGTAGATGTAAAATGTGATAATATAAAGAGCGGCTCTATTAAAGAGGGATCGGCGTTATGGATGTGGCCGTTCCCTTAACATATTATCGAAGATTATAAACTCCGGTTAGGGTAAGCCCCGGCTGCGGCGCGGGGCATTTTAAATCCGCTCCCAGGGGCCGGGCCCCGGGCTTCAGACGAATTATTGGCATTCGCTGCGGGCCTATTAGCTGTCAGATTAAATTGGAATTGAAAAATATCTCTGGCAGGTTGTGGAAATGGGCACCGAACCCCTCTTTTCTTTTTAGCCCTCCCTCCAAACTCCTTACCATCCCTTTGCACTCCTTGGGTGTGATTGGTCAAGGACTTTGATATGTTTGGTATGTGTTTGGAGTGGATATAAAATCTGGATGGAGTTTTATTTATGGAAAATGTAAGAATTTTTGTTTAAAATACCAGAACCACTCGACCTATAAAATAGGACTTTTAAAAATGAGTAATAAAAAAAATTATTTTGAATATACTCATAGTTAATATTTATGTTCAAATGCACCAGAACATAAAATTGGATAATTTAATTTTCAATGCCGTAGAAGTGAAAACTATTCAATTGCACTATTTAATAACAAGTTAAGCACCGCGAACCACCCAGAAATACGCTCAACCACCTAGACAACTATCTACTCCTAGCCTAGTTTTGACATCACCTATGGTATGGTATTTCCGAAATAAATGTAATCGTTCGAAGGCTCTCGATTCTGAACCAATAGACAAAGATTTCGATATTCGAGTTGGTTCTACGACTGCATACATTTTTAAATCCTACTAATTTGAATGTGAAAGTTTGTAGGTATGTATGATTGGATGTATGGATGTTTGTTTGTAGTTCCATATACGTAAACTATGGCGTCGATTAAGCTAATATTTTGTGTAAACATAGCTGGCAGATCACTTTAATATATACACCTGATAATCTATCTATACATTCAACCTTGGAGCTCCACCCCACGGGTCCTGTAAGTTCCAATGCAAGTCTTATGGCAGGATACCATTTATAAAATTGCCAGCTGTAGTTGTTTGTCAGTTAGGGCAAAGGAAAGTCATATGGTCAAACAGAACAAAGATTTTATAGTTCTGGTCAGGTTAATATTTCTAACGTGTATTAATTTGTCGCAAGCGATGTCGTGCGCAACAGCTTGTTTGCTGTAACTGCTATGAGGTATTATTTATTACAACTAAGATATTCTTCAATTTCCATGGTAGGACTACATTTCGTTTGAAAGGCTGGACAAAATAATTTATCATTTTGGAACTGATTAATAAAAAAATCTAATTAAAAAATCTTGAATTCAAAAACATATACAATACATTAAATTGTTGTGCAGAAAAACAACAAATAACATCAAAAATCAAAAATTTTTATTTTGTGTTTTTTTATTTTTTTATTTGTGTGATCTGAGTTTTGTTATGTCAAATAAAATCTGAAATAGCTGCTAACACATGTGCGTGAGACCAGCTCCTCTGTAATTAAGTAAATTTAACATGAGAAGATGTATAACCATTTATAGCGAATTTCCCCTATAGTGAAGAAGCTATTACCGTAGTCGGCATGGTAAGACCTAGGCCCGGGACCATGATAACTTTTCGTTTTGAGGTCCCCAGACCCCAAAAACACCATTCGTTCAATACTGTATATATATATATATATATATATGTGTGTGTGTCCGTGAGCACGATAACTCTCGTAAAAATTATCCGATTTTGATGAAATTTGGTATAAACGTGTAAAGCAACATTTATAACTTTAAGTTCGAAAACCAGCCAGATCGCTCTATCCGAAGGGGTATTTTGGGGGGGGTTTTGTACCCCAAAAATGGGTTTTTTGAATTTTTTACATATAATTTTGGAAATAGTCAAATTTTAATTTTTACCATTGGATTCAGCTTAAAAAAACACACAATTTGGTATTTTGATCATTTCTCTACGTCAATTGGTTACCGAGATATTGAAAGTGCTAAACACAGTACGTTGTCTAATGTTATTCTTATGGAGGAAAAGAAAAATGTTATATCTCGCTTATTTATGAACGTATACTGACGAAACTTGGTATACGGCTTCATCTGGTTGTGGACCATTGATATTTTCTCAAAAAAACATTTTTTTACCAAAGGCTCCCTTAGCAGCAAACCTGCGTACTCAGCTCCATGTTATTCTTATGGAGAATAAGTAACGTGTTATCTCCCTTAATTATGAAAATAAATTAATGACATTTGGTATGTGGCTTTACCTAAATGAGTTATATTGATATTTGTATAAAACCCCATTTTTTGTGTTCCTTCCTTCAGCAAACCTGCATACTCAGCCGCCATGTTATTCTTATGGAGAATAATTAAAATGTCATAAATCGTTTATTTATGAATGTATATTGATGAAACTTGGAATGTGGCTTTATGTGGTATTAAGATACATATATATGCATTGGAAATTCGCTGAGTACGCAGGTTTGCTGATACGGGGGTATTATGTTTTTATTATATTTTACAACTTACTTTAAAGAAAGAAATTTAACTAAATATTTTCAAAAAGAAATCTTCTGATGATTAAAGTATGTAAATTCAAGTAAAAGTAGTATTCCTGTGAATCAGCAACACTGTGCGAAATTGCTTTTAAAACAACGTACAGAAATTATAAACACTGTGTGTGATTATAATTTAATAATTTAATGATTGCAAATGAAGCAAACTAATTACATTCTTCATTTTACAAAACAAAAGCTAATAATTCAAATAGAAATATCCCCTCTAATCAACCGAAGAGAAATAAACCAATTAAGTAATTCTTTTTTTTGAAAAAAAGCAATTATTTGAGTAATTATTTAAGTAAGTGACATCTTCAAATCCAACTGGCAACAAAGAAAGCATCATCTCGTTGTGCAATAACAGTCTAATCAAAGGCCGTCTCTGGCGTTCTTCTCCAATTGCGAAAATAATCAGGAAAAATGTAATTTCGAGCTCATTGTTTAATAACGGTAGAGGGTCGTTCTTTCCGACTTGGGACAAAACGCTAATAATCTCTTTCCAGAAACAAAAGTGACACTTCCACCTCGATTGTGTCGACCGGTTGATTAAACAATTAGACTTCTTTCGACCCCGTCCATGGGGTAAACGCTCTAGCGTCGCGGATGGGCTAGGGTTGTTATATTCATGAGCTATCTTTCCCAAAAATATAACAAAGCATAATGTGTGTTTTTTACTCGTCTCGCACGGAATACCGGACCGATTGAGCTAATATTTGCTGGGATGACAGCTATCTCTCAAAGAACACACAGGGCTTCTGCAACTTCGGAAATCCTTTAGGTCTCCGCCCCATCGTCCTTATATTAATAATCTTATGGACATTAGTTTATATTTAACTTAGGGCCGCTTTCTCCAACTCAAGTTTAAACTAAACCTGGGGTTATTTTGAACTTGAGATTAAGTAACAATTCGTTTTCCCTAAAACTTGATCCAGCCAGTTTTAGTTTAATCCATGAGATATCAAGTTGGCAACATTTTCATATGATTTGGTTAGTTTGTTTACCCTCAAGTTAAACTGGAAACACATGTTTATTACACAGGATATAAGGATATACAATCATATAATACAATCATTAAACAGTGTTCTCTTCAGGATCAACATAAACCAGGTTTTAACCATATATAATACATTGGTAAAGAGGTATTTCTCATAAACTCAAGTTTAAACCGAAGTTTAAGTTAAACTGTACTTGGGGAACGCGGCCCTTAATCAGTTTTCATCATTACAGGTAGTTCGAAAGGGCAATGAATAATGAAGTAATCATAACTGGTGATGTAAAATCCGGATACTACATTTTGTTCAAAAATTAAAAGGTTAAGCATTTGCAAAGAGTATAACAAAAACTTATTGGTTTAACAAATCGTTCTTACATATAATCCGATGAGTGACGTATGGAGATCCGTGCGCCCGCAAAGGCACTTTCTTTTCAATGTAGTCCGTCGGCACAGTCCGATGGCACTATCTGTTGTAACGTCGTAGGCCCATGGTTTCGGCGGTACCAATGATGTTAAGAGAGATTCGTCTTGTATAGATTGGGAGGTAGTTTTCTAGTACATTCTGGGGGTGTCGGTAATTCAGAGGATTCCAGGAATTATTAGAAAGTTCGGACTTTTATAACATATTATAACATTCATATACATAAAAGCTGTTTTATTGTAGAATCTAAATGTTTGTGTTACAAAAGTCGTTACACCATTCACTCAATTTATCCCTAAAATCTTAAGGGAGGAACAAATATTTTTCGAACGAATTTGTTTTACCATACTATTCTTATGTTCATTATTCCAATAATATGAAACTCAATGTTTCTTTACTTACTTTGTTGCAATGTGCATCAGTCTATCTTATTAATTAAGTAAGGTGGAGTCTGCCTGGGGTCATGTTTGTCCGTTCTAATACCAACATTTCTGAGCCGAATCAACTGAATTTTGCAGGAATATATATAATATATGTGGGCTCCGGGTATTCCTATTCGCGTTTAAAAATCCTTTAGGGCTTCACTCCGCGAATCTTGAAAGTTCCGATTTTATTTGTATAGATACTAATTTTACTATTGTTATCGTTGGAGAATTTCCAAAACATCCGGATTTATTGTAATTATTGGAATTGTACCCGTTCTTCGCACGGGTAACAGCTATAATGAAAACAAATGTATTAGCTGTTGGAAATTGAATACCTTTAAGTGTGTTTAAACTCATACCTTTTCTTTATATTTGTGCCCTTAGGGAAATTTTTATAAAAAAACTAATATCTTTCCTCCAATTTGCTCACCGAGACCTTTCATTCAAGTATGAGGTTGATGGGTGTCAGTCTTATGGTTTTCTCAAAAGTTCCTGGGTAAATGAAGCTTTATATGTAGATATCCCCTGCGAAGGCATTATTAGAAGTACGAAGTAAACCAGAAATGCCGACGTAATTTAAATATTCGATTGGATATGTAGATGAACCAGCCCTAACAACGCGCTATCAGATGTCACTAAATAGTTTACAACGCTAATAAGTCCTCCCTGGAATGTGAAGCAAATGTAGTATTGCACTGCTGAATAAAAACTTCAAGAAATTCACCAGAGAATTTGGCTGTCAAAACGCTAGGATGTAATGACAATAAGATCCTCCCTACAGTGCAATTTAACAAAGCGCCAAGCTGGCGGTATCAAGCGGTATGAAGACGTAACTGAGCTAATGACACAATGTGCCGCGTCGTTGCGCCGCGCTTCCAGGAAACGCTCCGTGGCTCCACACGGTTAGCTTGTTATCAACAAATTGGCGGCTTCTTGCAAACGACTTTGTACATCTAACCGACTTAAGGGATGTTAACGATGAGTGAGTTCATCCGCCTGTTGTATCGCGAGATGTGAATGCGTTGCTACAACTGGTCTGATAGTTTAAAGTGGAATAAGTTATGAGACATTGTTATAACTATGTATTTGGAGTTATTAGATGAAACGTACTTTTCAATCTAGAATACCAAGTTCTGTGAGTAAAAACCATTGAAAATTGCGATTTTGTTTTGAAATTACAATTTTTGGTTATCAAAAATTTGATGTTATCAATGTTATCATTATACATTTGTAAATATAGAGGCTAGAATTAGGCTTGGATCTAGTACTGCCTGGTTGCGATTTAGGTTTGTAGATCGGTAACAAATGTAACACTTAGATATGCGTAAGGTTAGATTATAATGCTTGATATCTCGCAGTACCAGTTAGGCGATATTTGACTACAATAAGGTTCGTGAAGTAGACTGTGCTAGTCATAAAGAATTACTATAACCGTATAAAGTGTGTCTAAAGCAGATTACAGATGAACTAACTTGACTTAGAAGGATGAATCTAAATGATTCCCGTTAATCAACCTCAACGTAAACATATTTTTAACTTCTTTTAACATAAGATGCTCCAAAAGATAAGGGGCACTAGTGCGATTCTCTGAGTTTTAAAATATAAACATATGTCATGTTGTACATCATGTTAAAGCCCCATAATAAACAAATATTTTGGCCAAAATATAACACACTTTGGAACAGTCTGTATTTTTAAAAAGTAAAATCATACTTTCTACGTCCAGATTGGTTTAGTGAGGAATAATTTTGTTCCAGCTGATTAGTTCATCTGAAATCTGTTTAAGACATCTCATATGAGACACCCAAAACAAAAAAAGGTTATAAGGTTGAAAGGTTATACAAACACTCTCAAGTATAACCCCACACTTTCAAGATCCAATAATATATTTATTTTAAAATGCATTCTCTGCTTATAAACATGCGCTCTTTATAACACTCTTTCTACAAGGGTAGAATAATCCATACACACCCGAAAATCAAATTCTTTCCTTGGGAATATTTCGTTAATAACCCCGTTACTTTTCATTCTCATTTTTACACCCCACAAAGGCTACTAGTAGCAGCGCGGTGAAAGGCAAGTAACAATGAGTTCATTAAATTTGTCCGAGTGGGGCGCAGAAGGCACGTTGTTACTACGGACAGAGTGAATGAGTGGGGGCCACGTACCTCATCTAATTATACCCCTCTTATCACCGGTGTACGGTAGTTGGGCCGCGGTGTAGTACGCGCCGTCGAGGGCCCTCGGACAAATTGTACAATCTGGCCCGCTAACAATACAAAGACTCTTGTGTTACTCCACACCTACCTCTCCCCCTCCCCACCTCCACGGTCCTTGGGTTCTCAAGATATGCCGACATGGGGTGGGGAGTACGAATGATACCGTGGGGTTATGTGTAGGAAGGGCAGTGCGGAAGCTTTTGCACCAAAAAATAGACAAAAAATAGGCTTATTTCTATAGTGCTACTGAAATTAAGCAACTGGTTATCGAACTTGCTTTTCCCGCTTGCTCATAATTTCAGCTTTATAGTTATATCAAAATCCTACGAAATAAACGATGAGAAGGAATAATCAAAGATAATAACTATATAACATATAGTTTGCAATATGTTATTGTCATCATTTAAGAGCGGGCTCCAGTCATTACGGATTTCGCGTTTGTATACCAGCTTTTGCCATAAAGATTAGATTTAGTTTTAACGTTGAAGACTTGTCCCCCCTCACCTGGTTATCCTGATTGATTGTTTTTGAGCCATTTCTAAAAGCAATAAAATGCCCCTAATTACGTCAGTGAACAGAATGTTGACAAATCACTATTATAAATTGCAATAGTTCAAGCAAATTCAAAGAAAACTACGAGTAGTAGCCCGTCGTGGCTTCGCTCGCGATCACAGTAGTATTTTATGTTTGAAAAGTTAGTTACATTTGTTAAAGCACCTAGGGGACCGAGCTTTGCTCGAAAAGGATGTCGGTTTGTTAAAAATTACGAGAGTACAATACCATAAAAATTCACGGTTCCTCACCAAGGCGAGCATATTTGCTTTGCTTATTTGTTCGTTTATTTTCATTTCGGACATGTCTGCTTTATATTTAAACTTCAGATTTAATGGTTCTCGCAATTTATACATAACCTAATCATGTACAATTAAAGTTATGTGCACATTGCTTCTATAATCACGATCCTCACAAAAATCACATAATACTTTACCAAGTGAGTGTTAGAGTGTTATTTTTACAATTGAATGGTTGCTTATGAACAGCTGTCAGGATTCTTTTGTTTTTATTTACAAATCTTAACCATAACCCCATTTTTAGTTTTTCGAATAGTTTTCTATACAAAACGTTATTTTTCAATGGATGAGAACAATTAACTAACTCATAAATTCGAATTCTCCAACGTTTGGAGATCTCTAAAGTAAATTTTGGAGCGGAGTATAGACAAAGGTTTTATTCTGATGTACTAACTGCCATCCTAACAAATGCATGCTCAATCGGGCCAGTTAACTACTAATGTCAGTGATGATTAAATTAAAATTATAAAGACCGACGGGGCATTTAATTCCCAAAGGACATACGGGACGGAAAATATAGGCCTGATTCTGATTAAAGTGAATCGTCTGCTGTCTTTCTACTAATTTTTATCTCAGTCGGTCTAGTACGTATATGATTAACATGGAAAAGTTGAAGGTCATTAGGACCGAGCCTCATTGGAACGGAAATAAGCCCATAACTTTTTTTTTTTTTAATGGACCTTTCTTCTTCCACTAGTTAATAAGATAACTAGTTTTGGAACTAGTTTTTGTAGTTCGTTAAAACCGGTTCAGAAATAACGTAGGAGTTCTCTTAACAAAAATCGCCTTAGCATATTAATATATAAGATGTTTCAATTCAATACTTGCGATTTTGTAATTTAGTATAAGAATACCACTTGCTCGACCTCCAAACATTTTTCTCGTTCTTTATCAATCAACGAACTCGGATAATTCGTTGAGTAGGTAGCGTTATATAACATTAGTCTTATGAAAGAATCGCGAAATATTTCGCAAATGGAGCCCCCTATTAAATGATAACGATGGCCTATTGCGATCTGTTATCTTGGATAATTCCCCTCAAGGTTTACTGTTTATTTCAGAGGATTGAACATTCTCAAGCGCGCCCCGACGCCGACGGTGGACCTACTACGCCATTGCCGCTCTGCCACAGAGCTCAGCAGGACGACGTTAGGTGAAGAGTTCTACAATACGTTTGCGACTGCTGTCCTTTACATAATAATGTGCACCATCATAGTAATGGAATAATATTTCAGCCGTTTTATTCTATTGAACTTTCCAAGGTTCTTCTGAGCTTCAGAAAGAAGGAAAGAGTAACTGTACAACTAAACTTTCCAGGCTCGAATGATTTTTGCAGTACCAAAATTATTTATTTGATTACGCGTTAAAGTTGCGTGTAGTTTACAGCATAGGTTTTGTACGTATATAACATTTCCCTTACTATATAAAACTTCAGAAAACCTGTATTTCTTCAAACAATTTCTTCAAGGTTCTTTGATTCAGACGGGAAGTAAAATATGGCAAGTGCATGGTCGCCGGCTAAACTTTAGAGAATCATTCCAAACTTCGGAAAAATCATATAATATATTTTATATTATTTTATTATATATATATATATATATATATATATATATATATATAGTAGGCCCAACTGAATGAAAGAAATAAATGGATCGTAATAATTTTAAAATATCATAAAATGACATGGCCGCTTGCATTTGCAAATTTGGAGTGACAGTTTGCTTGCGCGGAAAAGTCTGTGCGGAGGTGACTTGACGGCTAGCTAGTGAACAGAGTTGAGTACTGAGTAGGTTGCATATGATGTTGCACTATGAAACTGTCTAGTTTAAACGCGACTTATTTGGAAATGTAAGACTCGAAGGCTTTGGCTGGTTTAAGGTGCCTGTTACTATTCTGTTTGTTAGTGTAAATTAAGTGAGTTGTTCAGCGGGTATACGGTATACGGTATTAGTGAGTGAGGTCCCACTTCCCCAAAATAAAATCACTATAATCCTTCTAATCCTTTAAATAAACTTATGTCTCGTATTTGTTTCGAGTCACTGATATGATTTAAGAGTTATTCTTGACTTTTAATGTTATTAATTAAATATACGCCTCATGCACGCGCGGTATTTCATATTTAACCACGCATTTTAATTTAATTACACCATTAATCAGTCAGATTAATCAGGAATAATTCAAGTAAAGTCGAATCTAAGTACAAACTTCAAGGTATAACAAAGTTTACTTCTTACACTTTTAACCCGATTTCGTTAAAAACATGTCGAACCAACTCTTCACTTAGGAAAACTCAATAAGGGGAGTTTTTAAGTCGCCGGGAAGTGTGTAAGAGACGTGTTAAGTTGTAAGCGGCTTACAAGTAAGCGGGTTTGTGTAAGTGCACATCGGACGACAGAAGTAACACGATTATGACGCGCGGCGGCGACGCGACGGTGGCGGGAAAACTACGCGCGTTCCCGCGCACGCCCCAGGGTTGCCATGGCGACGGAGAAGGCGGGACAAACTGAATAACTCCGCGATATGTCCGCCAACCGCGTCCATATTTCTTAGATTGTTGTAAGTGGATGTTTACCGCGCTCGGGAACATTTTGAGAATAATATCATGTTATGTATCAATACCCCCACCGCAGCAAACCTGCGTACTCAGCGAATTTACATGTCTTAATATCACATAAAGCCGCATACCAAGTTTCATAAAAATATATTTACAAATAAGCAATAAATACAATTTTTATTACTCTCCATAAGAATGACATTGAGGATGAGTATGCAGGTTTACTGCAACAAGGAACAACAAAAATAATGGATTTTTATTTAAATATCAATAAAACTCATCTAAGTAAAGTCACATACCAAGTTCCATTCTATACATTTATAAATAAGCGATATATAACATTTTAATTATTCTCCATAAGAATAACATGGGGACCGAGTACCTAGGTTTGCTGCTACGGGAACATAAAAGAAATTTGTTTGTGCAAACAACAACAAACCACAACCAAATGAAGCCATATATCAAGTTTCGTCAGTTTATATTCATAAATAAGCGAGATATAAAATTGTTATTTTTCTCCATAAGAATAGCATTGGACAACGTACTGTGTTTAGCACTTGTAATATCTCAGTAACCAATTGACGTAGAACAATGATAAAAATGCCAAATTGTTTGTTTTTTTAAGCTGGATTCAATGGTGAAAATTAAATTTGATTTAAATAAAAATTACATGTGAAAACCCCAAAAAACCGATTATTGGGGCACAAAACCCCCCTTCGGATAATGCGATTTGTCTGGTTTTCGAACTCGTTCAAATAAATGGTACTTTACACATTTGTGCCAAATTTCATTAAGATCGGACCTTTTTTACGAGAGTTATCGTGCTTACGGACACACACACACACACACACACACACACACACACACACACACACACACACACACACACACACACACACACACACATATATATATATATACACATACATAAATTTGAACGAATGGTGTTTTTGGAATCTGGGGACCTCAAAACAAAAAGTTATCATGGTCTCGGGCTTAAGCCTTACCATGCCACCTACGGTAATAGCATTTCCCTATAGGGGAAATTCGCTGAAATTACGTTGAGTAGTGGATTTCTTTGTTTAACGTGTGGTAACAGATTTGATAAAGTTGTTCTTATTACGACCGCTATTTTAATTTTCAATTTACTTTCAATAATACATTATGACTAGTATTCAATTTTTCAGTGTTATTAAAAAATTATAAAAATGTGAATAGTTTTTAAAACATAAGTGTTAAAAATCTTGTTTTCATGAAAAAACCCTAATTTTTAAAATTCTTAAATATTTGCTTGCTTACTTTGAAGAAAGGGTATAAGACCTTTTTGTGACTCTGTTTTTGAGATTTTGTGTGCTGTTTTATGGTACTTTATACTAAAATTCAACGTTGCTAGAATATTAAGAACAAAAGTTTTCATTCCTCTTTCTTCTATATAGGCCCTATATAAACACGAACACCCGATCATCCCTCAGGCCAAGCCACTACACCTACAACTACGAAATTTGGCACTCATCCTCTTTCCATAATGTAGGTAACCACTAAGAAAGGCTTTTAAGAAATTTCCGTAGGGCTCCGCCCCACTAGGAGTTAAAATCTCAATCCAGTGTTATTCTTATTGACCATTGACTTTGGTTTTAGCTGATGCAAATTCAAACAGCAGCCCATGATTCGAAGTAGTTCCGCATAAACTTTTTTATATAGTAAATTAAATGAAATAGTATCAACAGAATCAGGGTACTCAGTTTACTGATGTTATTTATCATTACCTTTCAACTTTTTATTTTATGTTGGAGCAGTACAAACGTATTATTCATTGAACTCCTAATACTGTATATGGTGAATGACTATGGTCTAAGGAGTTTTTAATTTTTCCTAATATTTATATAATCTCCTCCAAGTTTACTAAATCTATTTGAGGAAACCTCTAAATCGTAAAATATAAACCCCGACTTTTAAAATCAATTTATTACAAAACTCTGTAAAGATCGAAATAAATTTTGGTTTCTTAGAAACATTTTGAAATTCAATGATAACCTTATCAACCTTATCATACTCTCTTCAGAGCCCTGGGAACAGAATATAATTTCTTCATTATAGTTGTTAAAAATCTAAAGTGAACACATTTTTTACTGCGACTTTATTTCAAGTAAAGATACTTTATATTTTGTTGTGTTTTGTAATCAGTCAGTACAATGCGTATACAATAATTTGTTTATAACTGCTTTAAATTTATGTTTTGTCAATATCATTTACTTTTTCCCAATCACAGTTATTTTTAAATCATAGCTTAATATCTCGACAGGACGTAAATTAAACAACATAATACATAATCTTATTTAGAATACAGGTAATAAAACATATTACGTTCAGAACAAATTAATATTAATGAATAAATAATTTTATTATCAACAGACGTAACCTTGCCTTAGAAATAAATATATATTTATTGGTAACTATTATTTGTGTAAATAAATCATTTTATTCTTAAAGTGTGGAAAAACAACATTTTCTCTCTTAATTTATTAGTTCAATTAGTTGTAGAGGGGCAAACATTGATGTTTGCTTTATATTGACCGAATTGCAACCGAATATGCATATAAAAAGAAGAGGTCCCACCGAGATTTGAACTCGGATCGCTGGATTCAAAGTCCAGAGTGCTAACCATTACACCATGGGACCTGGTTGAGGGTTGCCGACCGCACGTCACTTTTGAGCGTTGCCCCTGGGGTTTCGTTTAAATTGTAAATTGTACTATTCTTATGATAAAATGGAATATGTGTAATTCAACGTGACGTTAGCTATAGTTGTTACAAAACTGAATGATTGAACAGACGTCACTTAGTTTAACTGTACTAAGAATATGTTTAAATTGGATAGACACTCTGTAATATCCTACTTTACCAGTATTTTACTACTAATGTGCTAATCATAAATGGTTGCAGAAAATAGTCAATTATGAAATTTTTATGCTTGGGTAAAAATTGGGGAAATGGGTCATAAAATAATTTATAAATTGATAATAATGAAGATAGATAACATTGGTATAAAATTAGAAAAACTGGTGTTTAATTAGTTATTCTTTCATCTGAACAAAAATATATATATTTATGGCAAGTTTAGTAACCCTATTAGCTGACGCGTTAAGGCGGTCCCACACTTCTCGCGAATACTCCGAACATACGGAGTTCGGCCGAATTTTCGGGCGTGTCGCGAGAAGTGTGGGACCGCCTTTAGTCAGTTGAGACTGTATTTGACCTCCTCAGTTAGGGTCGATGGACATTACAACTTGGCAAAAAATCTATTAGAAAAGTTGAAACTATCCAAGATTATTTTACTATCATCAGCGTTGGTCCGGATTTACAAAATTTCTTAATTACTAGCTGCTTAACGTGGCCTTGTCCTCATAAACTGAAATATAGGATTATTTTACTCTGTATTCGCGATGTTTACTCTATATCCTTCGCAAACCACCCCAATCCAATATATCTCTTCCATGGTTCAAATTATCGGGGCTGATGATGAACATAGTGTGTTTTTAAAAACTGCTGAAAACAAACTACACTGTATTAATGTTTACGTTTTACTTTTGATATATTTAAAATATAATTTGAACAAAATTAAAACTCTAAATGGAAATTATGGTTCAACATTACATCCTACTAAAAACTGACTTTCCTAAAATAATCATAATCTCTGTCGAATGGTTATTTGTTCTTTAACATTTTGCTAACAACACTTTTAATATATAGGATTATCCAACATTTATAGTTAAAAAAATCAAACAACTGACCAAGAAAACATTCATAGTAAAACCCACATTAATTAGAGTTGAAAACATTATAAGAACATAGACATTGTACCAACTCTTAGTCTATATTACAACAATAAAACTTGACAATGAATTTCTACGAGAAACATTCATTAGCACAGTGTAAAGTACTGGCTGTTTGAAAGTTTCGTTAAAAAGTATCATTTTACTGTTACCATAATCTTAGTAACTTAATTTCCCTGTATTTTTACCAGGTCAAACTTCGCGATCAAAGTAAAAGACATAGCGACTTTAGATCGGCCAAACCCCCATAAACAGTTCCGTGCCCGTATCATGGCTCCCCGTGCTCGGTTCCTAAGCACAATCGATGCCCTAAGCCCCGGGTCCCAACAGGCCCGCTTTGCATCCATACTTCGCCGTCGCGGGACTGCGGATTTGATATAACTAAATAATGCACGCCGGGCGATGCGATTAGGGCGGCCACGGACCCTTATTGCATACCATTATGAGCCTTATTGCATACGATTATCGGGCCTCATCAAACCATAATGGCATCTTACTGCCCTGGGGCAGCCGGGACCCTTCTTGCTAAGGCCATTTATATGAGATACACACGATTTTATTTTATGGGCATAGACAATTTTTTTTGAAAATGAAACAAAAGTGATTTTCCTTCGAAAGAGTTAGTAGAGACCAAAGCTGTTCGTTGTTTACAGACTTTTTCTTCTATTAAGTGTGTTTTCTTACCAGATTATAAGAAACTAGAGAGGACGTTTTTACTAATTAAAACATTTACAAGTAAAATAATATATGAAATAATATTTAATACGAAATATCTTCAGAAGATTATTTCCAACATATTTCATAAACTACAAACTTTTAAAAGTTTATCTAGATTAAATAAAGGTGATTGCAAACAATTATAGATAGAATATACAATTTAGTAGCATACGTGGGTGAGAATGAAGACTTTGCAAATCAATCAACACTAGCAAGAATGCTTTCATAAAAAATACATTTATCTCAGGGAATAAATTTACATTTCTTTCTTTAAAAAAATTTGAAAACACTTTGGATATGCAAAGTTGAAAATACGTAAAAAACATGTTTTATTATATATTGAATAAAAACACATTTACCACAGGGAACAACTTTATTGAATCTTTCTCTGTAAAAACAATCTTTAAAACAATTTCTAAATGGATCGTCAAAAATATATATTTATGTTTGTATAAAGAAAGATAAATTATCGTTATCAAAACTAGCATGTTGTGATTGTGAACTGACCTGCACCCTGGCCTCGGTCAGGTTGATCTTCATGGCCAAGTCCTCCCTGGTGAAGACATCGGGGTAGTGGGTCTGGGCGAACGCCGTCTCCAGCTCCTCCAGCTGCCAACAGAGCAAGGCATCAGTCCATTGTCGATGTGTAACTGTTATAGCTACAATTAGTAGGAAGAATCTCCATTTGCCGAACATAAAAGTTGGTCAAACCTCATCATGCGCTAATCTGGAAAGAGTTCTTGAGTTCTTGTTCTCCAGAAAAAACATTTAGATTAATTACCGGCTTGACAAATAGTGATAGTGAGAACTGCAAACTAATTTTCAAGGATTGGAATATTTTAATGGTAATGTCAAGCTTCTAAGGGTTAAATTATCTACTTGTTCAAAAGCGGACTTTCTAGATACGTATATGAGACTTGGTTCATTGGAAATTGTTGTCTTCTACCACACGAAAAAACCCTCCTTGAAAAGAATCTGACTTATGCCCGTGAAAAATTGTGCGAACTTTTTCCAGAAAATCTCAAGATATTTAGGGCAACTTCAAACAAAGTTGTCAATCAAAGAAATCACCTATGGTTCTTTTTGTGTGGATGAATTCTTGGTTTGGAGTAGTTTTTTAGATGCATGTCATTTTAACTGCTGATTGTAAATAGTTTTATTTTATATTGCCCATATTTTGTGTTCAAATGTACTTGACGTCCTGATAATGTAAAATATCATTACAAAACTAACGTAGATAGGCTAGAGTTATACAACTAGAAAGGAGCTATATAGGAGTAAAATCCTCAGGCGGTTTAACTTTACTTAAAGTTTGACATTAATCCAATTTCTGTGCCGATAGAGTCAGATGGTGCGTCCGAGAGTTACCGGTTATAAAAATCGTAACCCTAGTCTAACAAAATTACATGTTGAATCCCCCAGTAGAGGATGGATTATAGTATAGTTATCTTGACTTGGTGGTTGTACAGACCTGCTGCAGCGTGAACGTGGTGCGGTTGCGCCTCTGCTTGCGGCGGACGAACGAGTCGTCGTGGATGGCGGGGTGGTAGGAGTAGCTCGTGTCTGCAACATGCAACATATATCATACAACATGGCCGGTCATACTCACCAAGTGTACAGACTAAATTTGAAACTAACACCTGGGGCAGTTTTAGAAACGGGTGTCAAGCAACTGAATATTATGTTACTGAATTTACTTGTCTGATGTAGTATATAAGGAAGTGGGAACTGTGTATTCAATTATATGTATCTAACGATTTAAAGCAAATAGATTGTTCAATCAAATTAATGTTGAAAGTCCCCGGTCTATATTTAAGACTTAAATAGATAGGTAAATAGATTTATTGTCTTTAAACATGATTGCATGCGATGGGTCTCGTCATTATAAATCTAAATACACTTGCACCCTTAAATAAAAATGCTATACTACAATAATAAGATAGATAAATTTGCGTGTTATCATGAATTATAGCAAGCAATATTACATATATATATATATATATATATAATATATTATATTATGTATTATCTCCGTCAATAGTCCAAATGTTTCAAACAAATTATGCTGACATGTTTTGTTGCAAGAGCAACATTTTCAAAGCTTGTAATTCATCAAAACGTGTTTCTAGGTCGTGTCAGATTTTTTATTTTATGTTTTGAAGAATTACAAGCTATTAAAATTATACGCTTGCAACGTACTTGAACTTTTGACGGAGTTAAGGTAATTTATTTAAGATTGTTCAACTCAAATGGATAGGTTTTACAAGTAAACCAATTAATGATTCATGGAACACCTAGACAAAGTGAATGCTATCATTTATAATATTTCACTATTAAAACTTCAACAGTATATAAAATGGATCCAGATGTTGTTTTGTGATTACTATTTGCATATTTGTGTAAAATAGCATGAAAACCGTAAATAAATACAACAATCATGATAAAATATTATACATTTTATTGTTATTTTGTATAATTCGGTATTACAAACATCTGTAAGGTTTCTGTTTTGGTTTGCTCAATTTAGCATACTGCATATCGAGAGTAATATTTTATTTACTAAAGAAATGATTTAATATTTTATGTGAAATTCAATTACGAAGATAGATTAAAAGTTCCAAGATAAGATATGTAAGTTGATCAAATAACTTACGTTGGAAAAATAGTAAGAATATATTCAGTATAAAACTTTACTTTTATACAAAACTGGCTGATGTACCCATTCTTCGCAGAGGTGTTTTCTTTACCCGTTCTATATTCAATGCAATTTGCATTTTAGTTAGCTTGAAACAGCTGTTCTTGTTTCTGCTCTTTAAGCTGTCAAATGGAAGTGTCCTCAGCTGTTCGCATTACAGTTTCTGAATGATTACTTTCATCTGAAATGTAAATATTGAAACTTAGGACGATCACGGGGCGTAGCCCGAGGGGATTTTAAGGAAGTGAATAGCCCTCTGTGTTGCATGGATTCAAGATATATCTTTGTGTAAAGTTTCAGACCAGTCGGTTCAGTAGTTTTTGCGTTTACCCGGAACACCAGACAGACAAAACCACCTCTTCTTTGTAATATTATAGATAGATAACCTCCTCTATTTAAGGATTTTTTTGTTTATGAATAAATAAGCAGCTACATTAAGCTAATATTAAATTTGTTAATCCTAATAACAATGTATCATACTTCAAAGATCTACAGTTTCTCTTTCTCAAACAGGCAAACATTATGTTACAAATATTCTATTTTGGATTTTCCTGTTATGAAGATTAGTCAGTTATTGGAATTTGGAATTAATAATAACATTTAGTTTCTTAAATATCAGTTTCATGTAATATTACTGATTGCAATTCATGCCAAAATAGAATTTCAAAGGTTTATTTTTACATTGTTTACCTAAGAAATATTTAAATGTTCTTTAAGATTCAACATCTCCTTTTAATTTATTTAAAAATTCGGACTAAAAGGTTGGTTTTACCTTTTTAACTTTCCAGACATTACTTATCTTAATAAATATTATCAAAATACATTTATGTTTCTAATTTTTAAGATTTTAAAATGACTTGCACTTAATTTCTTAAAAGTTTGTCCGTACTATAAGCCGCATTCTAATCGTCGTAAGCACTCGTTTGTTTTATATTGATCTTTAAAATTGTAAGATAAGTTGAAAAGCTAAACAAAACTACAGTAATTTGTTTCCGTTTGAGGTATATAATGAAGAAAGGGAACTGTTCATTAACTTATCCGCATTTGATATAACAAGATAAGCCGAGCAAATTGCACAAAGTGAAAGTTATTTAAATAAAGCAATATTATGTCATCTTATTAAGCTTTTGATGTCGGTTTAAATCTAATTTATCACATAACCAGCTAATTTTACTTCACCGGCTTAACATTTTAAAACTGACTAATAAGAAAATATTCTTTTAAAAATTAAGTTAATCCACCCCGAACAATATTTTATATTTTATAAAGCTATAATTAATTCAGGCAATTAGTTTTATATTAGTTTTTAAATTTGATTTTTAAACTATTTCAAAACCATTCGTTGAGACCATTATTTTAATTCTACATAATTTATTCAAAACAAATATTCAAACTCTAAAATAATAGTTCATAATTTTTTTTCAGTACCTGCGAACCCTCATTTTAAATTAAAAGCAAGAATAATTTTTGGTCTTGTGATATGTACTTATACAAAATAGCTATGTATATCTTATAGATTTATTATTAAACTGCTATCGGATTTTTCTCCGGAAATAACGAGTTTCGAAAATGTGTCAATTATACTTCTAAAGTTACCATTTTTAATGTTCATTTTTAATTTGCTACACTACACTTTTTTAACAAAACAACGAAATTTTCTCAACGAATTATCAAGCGTAAAACTTATGGGTTTACTGAGTTAATTGTAAACTGTGACAGTTTAAAGCGTAACTTTTTAAGTTTGAAGAATTGTTTTGGTACAATCCAAACAAGCTCTGTAATAGCTTACCCTCGTTTCGATCGCTTGCATCGGGACTGTGAGGTCCTTGTGACGTGTGCAAAGTGAAAAGGTTAAAAGAGGCTAAAAACCTCTGAAAATATCCATAGACATCCAAAAAGAACTGACACATTTAAACACAAATTGTTATTGACACAATTTCAACTATATGGTAACATTTATACAACACAGATAAAAAAAAACTAAAAAAGGTTTTAGTAGTTCTTAATAAAATCTCAATGTGACCACCGTTTAAAGGTCTGCAAACGTCAAAATTGAAATTCAACCTCTGACCAAACCATCTAAGCATTTTTGAGGAATGCTTGCAATAGCATCTCCTATCCGCTCTCTAATATGTTTCAGGTTTATAATTTTCGTTGAATACACAATGTTCACGTCGGACCAGTGGAGTCTGCTGGACTTAAGTCTGAACTCCTTGGTGGCCATTGCATCGGTCCTCCCCTCCCAATCCACCGATCACAAAATTTGTCATCTCGAACATCCCGAACATCGTTGTGAAAATGCGGTGGAGCATCGTCCTGCTGGAAGAAAATTGGTCCTGCCTCAATTTAAAATTCCTAAATTAGAAACTGCGAATAACAGCTGGCATTATCATCAATCAAAAAATGCTCAAGGGATGCAGCAATGTTAGGCGACAGGCTAAATTTCGCTCTGACGCCTAAACAAAACGTTTCGTTTCGTATAGCTTTAAACGGTGGCCACGTCAAGATTTGATGATTACCACTCAAAACTTGAGTTGTTCTATCTGTATATACACACCCACACATATATATGTATATAAATGTTACCATATACTTGACATTTTGTCAATACAAATTGTTGTTAAAATGTGTCAGTTCTTTTTGGATGACCCTCCATTTTTGAGAGAAGTCTCAAACTGGTTTCTTTATTTATTTTTATTTCTCACTAAAAGGGCGAAACCTAAGTTCTTTATTATACCACAAAATTATCGGGAAACATAAAAACAGATTTTTGCGAGGGAAAAGCGGAAATGCTCTTGTTACCAATCCGCGTGTCATTTCCCAAGGCTACTCCGATGGGCCGATGCGATAGTTGCCAATCCCGCCGCTGCCAACCGCGGCCACGCTGATTGGCAGCGGCAAACACAATTCCACCAAATAGCAGTCATGTTTTTTGCCAGAAACGATGATTAAATCCAGTGTACTTGCAGTTAATTGCCGGCTGGTTGTTTTCCTGATCCTCGTTTTTAATTAAAATGCTGTCCGAAAATAGTGGAAAAACGGGAATATAGCAAAAACATTATTTTTACTAATAACTTACTCGATTTAAAAATTAAGTTGGCAATTTCCGAGTGCTCGCTCGCTCGGTTTAAGCCCGCTGCATTGTCGGGGCACGGAATTTAATTTCCTCCGTCATAAAAATTCAATGTTTAAGCTTTTAAAAATAATTGTATAATCTGGCGCTATTATGAAGGATGGTGGGGCGCGGTGAGGGCGAGGGGGGAGCGCTATACATCTGTTATCATCCGCCCCTCCCTCTTGATAACGGTAATCATAGTTTAACCGACTCACCCCTCTATTCACGCTTTTGTTTAACACATATAGGGTTGTTTGATTGTTCGGTGATATCGTGAGCTTGGATTTACATTCAGTTAATTGGGGCAGTCAAGGTGTAATACCGATTTGCAAAATTGTTGAATAATTGTAACTTGTATTATTTTAACTGACATAAAATGCAACCTTTAGTGTTTAAATAGTAATAGTAAATTACATAGCACCATATAATATTATGTTAAGCAACGAGTTTAGTAATCAGGAACTGTCTTTACTGACGCTTGTTCATCTACCTGGTTTATTCTGTGCCTATCAACAATCAGGTCCAATACAATTCCCACAGTTGCTGCTCCATTGGTAGGAGATCGATCGGTCTGGATTTACACCGTAAGAACAATGTAAAATAAGCACTCGACATGGCTTCTCATAAAACATGACTTTTCGTATCACTGTTTGACCAAATGTTTGGTTATAAATTTGGTTTAGATCCTAATAAGTATTGCTGGTTTCGTTAGCGGTGCTGACACAAAAGATTACAAAAATAATCTATTCTTTATATTTGTCTTATTCTTAGAAATGCATTTCTTGCATTTAAAACATCGCGTACAATCAAATTTCGCATTTTAAAGGTCCTAACTTTAAGACCTAAGTACGTTTCTCATTATAAACAGATAAGTCACGGTCTCCAACGCCGCCCTCTTGAAATACATGTAACTTTACCACATTCAAAAATGTATAAATAAACTCAACCTCCCGCGTGGTGAAATTATTCCGAACACCAAGTTACAAATGATATATATCAAATAGCTGCATAACAACTGACAGTAACTGACAGCTTGAATTCAATTAACGAATGAAAATAAAACGTACTAAAATCGTCAGAGCGCACCACGGGAAGGTAAGGCAGGATTCGCTCGGGGTTCCGCAGGGCTGAGGTTTAATGCCGTTGCTGTTTTTAATACCGCGGTCGCGAGGCGGGGAGGGGCGCAAACGAAATCTCCGGTGATTAAAAGGTTTGCCAGGTTCAAATTACTTTGTCTCGCGAGCTCTTCAATTTCCTGCCAAGTGTGATCATGCTGCGGCTCTATTCGATTAAAACTTCATCAACCAGCCTCCGCCAAACAACTTCAACTTCCGGCTCTCCTTGTGGAGGTTTTGCAAAAACATGGTTTCCCTCGAATTAGATATCAACAAACACAGACAATGGTGGGGGGGAGACTTTAATATAGCTAGCTTGATAAATGACTGATTAATTATTCTAATTATCTTGCATAATTACTTGATTGATTTTTGTACACATTACAAAAGATCTTCCTTCTTTAATAGATTGTTTGAATGCATGATTGTAATTTTTGAGGATTATTAATGGGTGTAATTCTTTAATTTTCCTTTATATTTTAATTTGTAATAGAGTTAAATAATTTAAAAGCAATTAAGTGTTTATAACTTTGCTTTAATTGACAAAAATGTATTCCCCTAAAAGGTTGTAATCTCTTTTATAAATGTAAGTGTGGTAAATGATATGAATTACTCTTAAGTATATTTGCCAGTGTATATAAAAAGGTCTAAGATTTCATGTATATGTATGTATTTATACTGTAATTCAAATATTTCACACATGTAAAGCCTAAACCTTTCGGGAAATTTATTTTTAAGAACATTCAAATAGGTTATAATTAAAGTTAGGATGTTTTATGAGGAATTTCAAAAGTTTGACTTAAATTTCCACGGGATTTTAAATTTAATTGGAAACATACTTTAATTTCACCCATTACAGGTATGTAGTCGAACTTTTCTCACTAGGTATTGTACCATTATTGTTTTTGAGGACACCCGATACTACTGTCGAGCGTTCTGCCATAGCTACATCCAATCAAAGGCTTTAGGTGATCTTAGAAACGCTGCACACAAGCCGCATTACAATGATGACGTGTCAGTCCGGTGGTCACGTGGTCTGATGTGGTGGTGGGGGAGGCGGTGATAAGAACGTGCGGTTATCACCAGATGTGACGTCACAGAGGCTGCGGTTGACGCTAAGTGATTGGAGAGGGAAGTGTCATCAGGTGTGACAATGAGGGGATAATCCCCTCCCCGCCCCCTCCCGACATTAGATTAACACAGGGCTACTTTGTCTTGTACGGGGAATCTCCACCCACCCCCTAGGTCACGATTATTGATGCTGACTTGATGCGGGCGAGGTTTTTTCACGTCTTTTTACGCTAAGGTGATATTTTTTCTCACAAGAATTCTGGACACTTCTAAACATCCGCCCACCATACCTAATACCCTCCCGCCTTGGAGTTTTAAGAGAAACCGCCTTAAATAGTATTACAAAATTTCGGGACACGACCTCAAATTTAGGGACTTCACCGGAAAATCATAAGATAGCTGGACATCTTAATCCACGGCAATAGCCTTATAAAATTAGTTAATTTATAAAAAGTTTAATATAAAAATTAGTTTATTTATGAAAATTCCGTTATGTTATGTTTTAAAATTAGAGTGCAGTTGGTTAACCTTTTTATACAGAGTATAAATAAAAATATACCCCTGTTGCAGCAAACCTGCGTACTCAGCGAATTTCCAATGCAGGTATATGTATCTCACTACTACATAGAGCCGCTTACAAAGTTTCACAAAAATACATTCATAAATAAGTGATATATAGCATTTTATTTATTCTCCATCAGAATAACATTAGGGCTGAGGTCGCAGGTTTGCTGCAACGAGGAAGAGAAAAATGAGTATTTTTGCAATTATCAACATAACTCAACCAGGTGAAGCAAATATAAGAGGGAGCAAGGGAGATATACAAATTTACTTATTATCCATATGAATAACATGGGGGCTCAGTATGCAGGTTTGCTGCTACGGGGGAAATCAACAAAAATCTTTTTTGTGCAAATATAAATATACCACAACTATTTGAAGCCACAGACCAAGTTTCATCAATATACATTCATAAATAATCGAGATATCAACTTTTATTTATCCTCCTTAAAGATAACGTTGGACAAAGTACTGTGTTTAGCACTTTGAATACCTCTGTAACGGTTGGACGCAGAACAACAATTAAAACACCAAATTGATTTTTTGTAGAGCTAAACTGATTGGTAAAACAAAATGTGAAGTTTTTAGTAAAGTTATCTGAGGAAAATCCAAAAACCTTTTTCCCATAAGATTAACATAGGACATTTTATGGACAAGTTTTTTGAATTTTCCCTACAACCACTTAACCTAGGTTAATGGTTCAAAATACCATTTTTGTGTTTTTTAAGCTCTATAAGATGGCTATAACCAAAATTAAGTGTTTTTAAAAATTTAGGGGGAAAAATTCAAAAACTGATTTTTAGAAAATTTAAAACCCCCCATAAAACCCCTTCCCATAGTCCGATCGATCTGGTTTTCGAACTTAAAGTCATAAATGTTACTCTACACATTTGTGCCAAATTTAATCAAAATCAGGCGTTTCTTTCAAAATGTATCCCGGTAACGGACATATATATATATATATATATATATATATATATATATATATATATATATATATATATATATATGTCCGTTACCGGGATAAATTATATATATATATATATTTGAACGAATAGTGTTTTTGGCATCTGGGGACCTCAAAACAAAAATGTATCATGGTCTCGGGTTTAAGTCTTACCATGCCACCTACGGTAATAGCTTATTTCCCTATAAGGTAAATTCGCTAATTCCCTATAGGGGAAATTCGCTGATAAATCAACTGATTTGACTTTGAATACATTGCATTTTAAGATGCAAGCAGATTTAGTTTAACCAACAGGGCATAATTCGCAATTGAGGATAGAAGTGTTTCAACGGCGCTTCCATTAGCGTTTCAACTTAATCAAAGCACAATATCCAAAGCCGTTTGGGCGAGTAAACCGTGAATAACGCTGACAAATCGGCTCAACGGAATAAAAGCCGAACGGCAAGACAGGCAAGCCGATTACGCGATTCGCGCGAAAACTGCGAATTACGCTGTATATGTTGGCAATCCTGTTCACACCATCGCGTGTAGTGGCAATCCTGTTATCCTGTTACTTACTTTCAGTGAGGGTCCACACTATACGGCAAATGTTTATGAACTTCACAAAACGTTCGGTAAACACAGATCGTTTCGTAACAACGTTAATTTATTTCAATGGTTGGTGTATTTGAGGTCTGATTTATAAAGGACAGTACGCTAGTTATGAAAACAGTTTTCCCTTGGGAATATTTGAGGCAAATGTTAAGTTAAAACTGCGAAAATGTTAAATAAAAAGCTAAGAAGCGGACATTTGTAAAATTAAATTAAACTTGATATCCCGCGGACCGGGCATTCTAAATTGGGTTAGTACGGTTTCTCATCTCACCTGCTGGAATAGTCCCGGAAAGAGCGATACCGTGGTAGTTCCTCTTCTGTAGCCCTTATTTTGTCTAGTAAATGAGATCTCTAAAAATCACGAAAACAATATATTTTGTTGTAAATTTACAACTCCTTTTAGCGCGATGTTCGCAAACTCATCAGACAAACCCGAGCTAAGAATAAAACACCGCCATTAGAGCAGGGCCATTATAGAATTAAGACCGTAAGCGAGTTAGGCATTGAATTCGGGAGGGCCAATAATAATTATGACTGGATGGAAGAGGGTTCCGTCCCTGGAGGACGGCTCTCGCGTATTGTAAGGCCTGTAATCCGGCTAATTCGCATGATGTTAATGGGACTAGCGAAAATTAGGATTGTATTATGGACAGTGGGATCAGCGGCAAATTGACGGCTGAGGGGACGACGTGCACGAGAGCGCCCTTCGGGGGGAGTGCGCCCTACAAACGGCGCGGCGGCGACTCGCAGCATGCACACTACGTCGAGACGTAGTGCGAATTATGCCCTGTTAGTAAATAAATTTGCTTGCATATTAAAATGCAATGTATTCAAAGTAAAATCAGTTGATTTATCAGCGAATTTCCCCTATAGGGAATCGCACCATCCAAAGGGGAGTTTTGGGGGGTTTTGTACCCACAAAGTTTTTTTTGGGTTTTCACATGTAATTTTTATTTTAATGAAATTTGAATTTTTACTATTGAATTCAGCTTAAAAAACAAACAATTTGGTTTTTTATCATTGCTCTACGTCAATTAGTTGGTGAGATATTTAAAGTACTGAACACAGTACGTTGTCTAATGTTATTCTTATGGAGAAAAAGAAAAACTTTATATCTCGCTTGGTTATAAACATGAACTGACGAAACTTGGTATATGGCTTCATCTGGTTGTGGTTTATTGTTGTTTGGAAAAAAAACAATTTTTTCCTTATGGTTCTCGTAGCAGCAAACCTAGGTACTCGGCCCCCATGTTATTCTTATAACAATTAAAATTGTTTATATCGCTTATTTATGAATGCATATGGATGAAACTTGGCGTGTGACTTCACTTAGATAAGCTCTATTGATATTTGCATAAAAACCCATTATTTTGTGTTCCTTGTTGCAGAAAACCTGCTTACCATCTCCCATGTTATTCTTATGGAGAATAATCAAAATGTTTTATATCGCTAATTTACGAATGTATACTGATGAAACTTGGTATGATAACCTAGTTGATTTATAATGATATTTACATAAAAACCCATATTTTGTGTTCCTTATTGTAGCATACCTGCTTACTCAGCCCACATGTTATTCTTATGGAGAATAATTAAAATGTTATATATCGCTTATTTTTATGAGTGAATATTGATGAAACTTGGTATGTGGCTTAACCTAGTTTAATTCTATTTACACTTGCATAAACACCCATTGTTTGTGTTCCTTGTTTCAGCAAACCTACGTACTCAATCCCAATGTTATTCTTCTTATAGAGAATAATTACAATTTTATGTGTCGCTTATTTGTGAGTATATTTTAATGAAACTTGGTATGCGGCTTTATGTAGTATTAAGACATAAATATTATGCATTTTAAATGGGTACGCAGGTTTGCTGTGACGGGGGTATTTTGTTTACTGGTTACCAAATTTGAGGCATCTGTTTGGAGTAAATAAATGGGTTTTTTCTGTTCACTCATGGAAATTAATTGTAAATGCGCAAATGACAATTAAAACATGAGTGTTTTTTTTATTTTGATCCTTTCAATGATTTATTCAAATATCCGAGGTATTTAGTGTGTATTTTCCATTGCTTTGGCAAGCTGAGGAAAGTGATTCCCTAATTTGATTTCACCGTATCAAATCATCGGCGTTGTCTACTGTGGCTTGTTTATTTGACAACATTGCACCACAAAAGATAGCTGTCACTTGGGCTCTACAGTCAATCCTAAAGCTACTTAAAATACCGATTTTACCCGGGGATCACAATAACTGTACTGAATAATTCGGTGCATGAAATTTGGAACTACCGTACCTCAACTAAGAGAGGGCTAGAGTCAAGTAATATTTTTCACTAGAAAATCCAGCTGCTCGAATTCGAGAAATATGGTTATGTTAGTTTAAATTGTATGCCAGTCCAGAAGTTAGCTTAAAACAGCTGAGTCATCTAAACAAACCAACTCACCTTCCGAGGAGAGCTCCGACCCCTAGGTACCTTTTCTTATACATCTAGACACTTGGCGAGTTTCGCAACAGCACAGCTGCCGGCGGATCACGCGATCGCTTGTCAATTGTTGATGACTCAGTCCGACAAATCATGCACAACGCCGTCCTTCTGTTTCACTAATTGATAATTACACTTGTTAATGGCGCAATTGGTTAATTAATGCTTGTTAACCCAATTTGAGGGAATGCGCCCAGTTGGCGACTTCTGTCAGGCAAGATTTCCAGTTTGACATTACAATATGCGTTTCGTCTTTAGTTGATTGAAAGGAATTGTAATATTACTATATTGTTCTATAATCAATTGCATAATTAATTATAATATTATTATATTGGAATTAACTAATTTCATAATTCATGTTATTATTCCATTATATATATTATTTTAAAAGCTCCATTAAATTTTCTATTCTAAACCTCTACGTTTCTATCTGAATTTGTAGTAATTAAAGCCCTTAATCATAAATACTGCGAAAAATTTAATTATTTCTCAATCTGGAAGATATTATTTTTCTATGAAAAAAGAACGTTATTTTTCCTCTAATTCTCTTTGAATTTCATTTTTACTACTATTTCTTTAGTTGTATCAAACACGAGTTTTGGTCCTCAAACGCCTATGTTTTTAGCATTTTAATTTTGTTGAAAGAAGACCAATTTAACTTCTTTCTAGGAATAAGTTACAAAAGCAAGGGAATGCAATGACCACCCCTGAAGCAATGTACTACACAAGGAGTGATCCGATAGTTAGCGGGGTAATATCTCAGATTATCATATCACATAATAAATTAATTCAACACCAACTTTATTCTATTTATAAACTCAATTCTATTATTAGGCCCTGCAAGAGAAATATGATGTTCCAAATGAGTTGAACCATTCTCTAACCCCTTAAAGGTGAAATCAATCGTGTACCCCGGAGTCAAATGTTGTTTGTTCTGTCGGGGGGGGGGCACTGGCAGCGTGCTGGAGTGATGGATTTGTATAACTATCAAAAATCGTTTTGGATTTTAAAAGATTAAATACAAATGAGACATTTTATAAGATAGATTTTAATTATCATATACATTTTCTTAAATTCGATTTGTAAAAATAGTGGTTTGTAATAGTGAGGGTTTGCTCGGAAGTTACTGCTATTTGTATTAATATTATTTTAAAAAACTGTATTAACTCTTACCAAGGCAGTGTAAACTATGTTTAGTTATTTTTATTGGTTATTAATTTAATGAAATGCAAATATTTAATAACAATGATGACAATGAAAATATTAACTAAAAATGTATTTAATAATTTTGCTTAAATATTTTCAATCATTTTAAGGTGTTTTTGTCTAGTCATTTTTTCTTTTATTCCATGGCCGATTTTGAAGATTAATGGAGCAATATTAAATTGGGGTTTGCGCTACATGATTATTTGCATTGAATTTACGTATGTTTATCTATTTATTGATTGATTCCCGGATTATTTTAAGTCTTGGACTTTATCATTGAAAATAATGTTAACGTTATTCTACTATTTAAGAAAACGTCTGCGTGAATAATTTAAAGATTGTGAAAAGAAAACAATCTACAATGGCTCTTTACTTTATCAATATAAAAATACCTCATGACTACTATTTTTTGTATTAAATGATAAAAATGTACAAAATTACATATAACTCGTCCCGCGCACAGGCCCACTCGTAGCCCATGCGGAACTATGTAAGTAAAATGTTGTCTGGGAGTAAAATTGATTTTTATTTTATTTTATTTATATGAAAAAACTAATAGAAATACTCAACCGTAAAGTATATAAGTGATAGAGAGAAAAAGAAAATCACGAATTTTATATAGTCTTTTTGCTTCTGGAAAGTCGTTGACGGAATTATATTAAAATTGCTAAAATACTAATAAATACATATTTTGTATGTAAACCAACCTTTGCACCTATCCCTAAAAGATTTTAATTGTTATCGAAAGTAATACAAACTCAAATCATGTACGATCATTTCAGAAAAAAATTTTAGTCAAGAGGTATTTTTTAACTGAAATAAGAAAATGTATTAGAACTACTGTATGTATAAATAAATGTAGTATAATTATCTAATCGCATAATATAGGATTGACTTTGCGATTAGAAACTCCTGTGACTGGTTTCATGCTAATTTTCTTACTGCAAATATAATGATAAGACTGAACGAATTTGTTTTTCACTGAAAACTTTAGAATACCGGTACCAGAACAATTCCTCTTGTGTCAAACTTTTGGGGATTCATTTGGATTCAAAGCTCACTGGGGAACCTCATACTCACAACATTATTTCGAAGATTTCACGAGACTGTTTTTTGTTAAGGAGGCTAAAATATTGTGTCTCTAAAAGTATGTTAATGACTGCGTATCATATGTTTTTGCATTCTCACCTCCTCTACGGGAACTTCCTATGGGGAAATAGTGTAGGAGCAGGCAGGATCTTTATTTGGCAAAAAAAGGAATTGCGAATCATGTTTGACATCCCAAGCTCTTGTAAACCATCTTTTATCAGACATCAAATCATGACTTTGCCTTGTATTTTTATTTTTTGTAATTTTTGTTTGTTAAGGAAAATGAATACAGTTTTATCAAGCGTAAATAATTACATAATTATAGCACAAGTAATTGTAACAATTTGGAAATTCCAACAGTCAGGCTAAGTAAATCAATTCAATTCAGGCCATACATTTTTACAAATACAGTTATTTTATAATATAAGTTACCTGCTGATTTTAGAGAACTAAGTATGACTGAATTTAGAAATAGGTTGTCCAAGTGGCTTCTGGACCAAGGTTTTTATTCTGTTGTGGAGTTTTTAAAAGTGGAAGTTTTGAATATTTAGCTGGTAACAGTTATATCACTTTAATTAAGATTTATTTTTAAGATACTCATATATTGACGTTGTCTATTATATTTGTTTGTGTTTAATGACAATAAAGGCTTTCTTATTCTTACATAAGAAAATAAACCCAAAATGTAAAAGAAATAACTACAATATGTAGGGCCTGTAATAGATTTTACCTTTTAGCGAATTTCCCCTATAGGGAAGAAGCTATTACCGTAGGTCTCATGGTAAGACATAAGCCCGAGACCATGATAACTTTTCATTTTGAGGTCCCCAGATGCCAAAAACACCATTCGTTCAAATTTTTATATATATAATATTATTTATTATTATATATTATATATTATTATATATATATATATGTGTGTGTTGTGTGTGTGTGTGTCCGTAAGCACGATAACTCTCGTAAAAAAGGTCCAATCTTAATTAAATTTGGTACAAATGTGTAAAGTACCATTTATTTTAACGAGTTCGAAAACCAGATGAATCGCACTATCCGAAGGGGGTTTTGTACCCCAAAAATGTGTTTTTTGGGGTTTTCACATGTAATTTTTATTTAAATCAAATTTTAATTTTTACCATTGAATTCAACTTAGAAAAAACAAATAATGTGGTATTTTGATCATTGCTCTACATCAATTGGTTATCGAGATATTGATATTGCTAAACAAAGTTATTCCTATAACAATGCTATCCCTAATGTTATTCTTATGGAGAAAAATAAAAAATTGTATATCTCGCTTATTTATGAACATAAACTGACGAAATTTGGTATATGGCTTCATCTGGTTGTGGTTTATTGTTGTTTGCTCAAAAAACAATTTTTCGCCTATGGTTCCTGTAGCAGCAAACCCAGATACTCGGTCCCCATGTTATTCTTATGGAAAATACTTAAAATGTTATATATCGCTTATTTATGAATGTATATGGATGAAATTTGGTATGTGACTTCATACATGAGTTATATTGATATTTGCATAAAAAACATTATTTTGTGTGCCTTGTTGCAGCAAACCTGCGTACTCATCCCCAATGTTATTCTTATGGAGATTAATTAATATTTTAAATATCGCTTGTTTATGAATATATTTATTATGAATCCTGTTAAGTGTTTTAATGTGTTATGTTATATATTCATTGGAAATTCGCTGAGTATGCAGGTTTACTGCGACGGGGGTATTTTTAATTTTGAGAGATTTAAAACCATTCTTTAACATCTTAAACATAGGTATGGCATGAAATAAAGTAATAGTAATTGGAATTGTCTAAGAATATTATTTGGCACAGCCTAACATTAAATATAGTAATAAAAAATATTAAAGTAAAAATAAACCATAAACAAAGAAATAATATTTGCCCTTAGTGAATTATTTGTATAACATACTATTCAATACAAAAGATATGGAATAAATAGACAAAATAAAGATATAATACCCCCGTCGCAGCAAACCTGCGTACTCAGCGAATTTCCTATGCATGAATATATTTCTTACTATCACATAAAGCCACTTACTAAGTTTCATAAAAATATTTAAATAAATAACTGATATATAGCATTTTATTTATTCTCCATAAGAATAACATTAAGACTGAGAACGCAGGTTTGCTGCAACAAGGACGATAAAAATATGTTTTTTTTGCAATTATCAATATAACTCAACCAGGTGAAGCTACATACTAAGTTTTAATGATTTATGTTCATAATTAAGGGAGATATAAAGCTTTACGTATTCTGCATAAGAATAACATTAGGGATGAGTATGCAGGTTTGCTGCTAAGAAGATAATCAACAAAAATCAATTTTTTGTGCAAATATCAATATACCAGTACTAGATGAAGCCACATACCAAGTTTCATTAATATACATTCATAAAAAATCGAGATATCAAATTTTATTTATTCTCCATAAGGATAACATTGGACAACGTACTGTGTTTAGCACTTTGAATATCTCGGCAACGGTTGGACGTAGAATCATAATTTAAACACTAAAATGATTTTTTTGTAGAGCTAAACTGATTGGTAAAAGCAAATGTGAAGTTTACATTGAAATCAACTGAGGAAAAGCCAAAAACCTTTTTCCCATAAGATTAACATGGGAGATTTTATGAGCAGGTTTTTTTGGATTTTCTCCGCAACCACTTAACCTAGGTTAATAATTCAAAATACCATATTATTTGTTTTTTTAAGCTCTATAACATGGTCAAAACCAAAATAAAGTGTTTTAAAAATTTTAGGGTGAAAAATGCAAAAAACTGATTTTTGGAAAATTTAAAACCCCCATAAACCCCCCTTCCCGTGGTCCGATATTTCTGGTTTTCGAACTTAAAGTCATGAATGTCACTTTACACATTTGAGCCAAATTTCATTGAAATCGGACGTTTTTTACTCAAGTTATCGCATTCACGGACACACATATATATACATATATATAAATTTGAACGAATAGTGTTTTTGGCATCTGGGGACCTCAAAACAAAAATTTATCATGGTCTCGGGCTTAAGTCTTACCATGAGACCTACGGTAATAGCTTCTTCCCTATAGGGGAAATTCGCTAAAACGTAGGCCTACTGTTAAGCGGCTTAATTGAAATCGAATTGTCAGAGTTGAATTAAATCCTAGATCCTAGATTTGCGACATTCCAGCTAATAATGTATTGGATATCGGAGAACATATATCTTCATGAATAATACTACTTTATGAACTTAACTATCCGCTTCTGGGATTCAAAACTATGTTATTAACTGCGGCCCACCAAACCGCCGCGTCGGCCTGGCGGTTCCTCCATACGCCATTCGCTTAGAGAAAACAAATAACACCGAACATTCCAATGTTATAGCAGACCAAACCCTGTTAAGGCTTACGTTCACTATATGACTTACACATTAATTTAAAACGAGTTCGCACGAAGCGCGCTGACGTGAGGGAAGTGAATTTCCATATAAAAACTTTTAAAACTCAAAACCAATGTAAAAACATACATGTATTCCAATTTTTATTGAAATCTGAAAACATTGATTTTTTGGCTGTTCTGATGCTCCTGGTTTCATTTACCTGCAAAGCTGGGAATAGAATTTTGCGCATTATAATGTTAGGAGAAGGTCCATTCAGGCTCGAAAGTAGGCGTGAGGTTGCTGGGGATGATAAAAGTACTCTAACAAATGAGTAGCAGGCTTTTCTAGAATAAACCCCCCATAAGACAACGTACTGTGTTTTGTCGAAACACATTTTCTTCAATAATTCGTTAATTATGTATGATAGAATGACGAGAGAGGGCTTAAAACTTTCGCCTCTCTAATTCCCATCTTATTACATGCATTAATTTTACATACGGGTCTCTTCTGACCCTTTTTGGTCCCAAAAACTTGAAATTTGAAATATTAATCCCCAAAAAAGAGGTTTGGAGTTTTCCGATTGTTTTTCCCAACGAAATTGTCCAACTGATTGCAGAAAGAAACGTCCCTACCAAATTTGAAGTTAATCGGACAAAAAATGCGACCGCTAGAGTGCAAACACACACACACACACACACACACATATATATATATATATATATATATATATATATATATATATATATATATATATATAGACATATATATATACAATTTTGAACGACCACCCAAAACGTGTTCAGGGGGTCACGTTAGGAACTTCTATGGTGGTCCCGGGCTTAAGTTTCACCGTGCGGGTCATGCTAATAGTTCACTTTCCAAAGGAAATTCACTAACAACAAAACGAAAATACGTGTTCAAACTATTTTTCTAGGAGGTAAGTAAGCAAAAAATAGTTGACTGTCTCTTATCAATCAGCATATTTACTTTGTTAACGTTTTCATACTATGGAGCTTCAGACTTTATAACCTACTATAACCATTTTCAGTTACTAGATATTTGAATTCTTTATTTAAATCCTACTTGAAAAGAGAAAATCATTTTATTTGATCATTAGCAAACTTAAGAACATGCCCTCGGCATGGAAAGCACTTCTATTCTAAGTAAATAATTGTTAAACTTGCATCAAAGAAGTGCATATCGGCAACACCCCTCGGCTGTAAAACAAATATTTTACAACTGAACTGCACTCAATGCCGCTAATCCGTGAACCAGCTGTGAAGCGTGTGTTTGTGTGGCGGTGTCAAGTGTGGGGTGTGGAGGGGTACTCACAGGGGTGCGACGACGAGAAGGGGTACTCGAGCGAGGGCAGGCGGGGAGCTGAGCTTGGGTGAAGGGATGGCGGGCAGTGGTAGCAGAACATGCCGGACCCGTGAACGTGCGGCCCAGCGATCTGCAACAGGAGGAGAGACTGAGGAACGTAACGTAATGAAGGGGTACACCAGCCAAGGCAGGTGGGGGCCAAGCTTGGGTGAAGGGACGGCGGGCAGTGGTAGCAGAACATACCGGACCCGTGAACGTGCGGCCCAGCGATCTGCAACAGGAGGAGAGACTGAGGAACGTAACGTAATGAAGGGGTACACCAGCCAAGGCAGGTGGGGGCCGAGCTTGGGTGGAGGGACGGCGGGCAGTGGTAGCAGAATATGCCGGACCCGTGAACTGCCCAGTGATCGGCAACAGGAGGAGAGACTGAGGAACATTCTATCACGAAGACACTCCATATTGACGGGTCAACACAAGGATTTAACAAATCATACGAAAGTAATTAATTTAACTATTTATACATTACTCATATACCCACGCTCTCCCCGGTGCACTGTTTTGTCATTTCACCTTTTGACGTCGAGTGGTTTAACCATTACATTCCAGTGAAAACACATTAAACATTGAACGTAAATGCACCTATTATAATTGAATTAAAATATAAATTCAATAATGAATATTTAAAAATCCCTTGAATGAATCAAAGGTCCGCGGGTTAAGAGAAATCAATTGTGTTTCGTAGTTTTAAGAACAAGCTGTAATATATCGTTTCTTTAATGTTGTAGCCCTCTGGTAGGAGGTGACCTGAAACAAGCTGTAAGACAAGTTAACGACTTTATTTTACGACCTTCACTACCGGCCATGTAATACCATGATACAGAGTCACATAGATGCATAGATATGAAAATGTGGTGAAGAGAGAACTTTAGTGCCATGACTTTGCTAATACGTGGTTGGTACCTGTTCTTTTAGTATCTTCATTATATTACGGATTTTAGAGATTTTAGAAGACCGCAAGTTTGATATAGCCGCAACATTTGTTTTTAAAGGCAATTCAGTAAATTGTTGCAAGAATTGTTACAATCTATTATAATATAATTTCTCTATCGTGTGAGAGGTCCTCAAGCGTAATTTTCTAGAGGAAGAGATATTTGTTGACATCGTAACTTTTCTATTACACACTAACTGAAATAGAACTAATAAGGAGAACTCGTTATCCCGAACTGAAATCATTATTTAGAAAGAGCTGAAAGCAAAGTGTAACCGAGTTACTGTCCAAATAGTTACCCTAACTTGTTTATTAATTAAACAGGATTAAAACACAGCGGCGCATGTGGGAGGGGGGAGCGACGGAGTTGCAATTCCATCTGCGAAGGTAAAACAGTTCTCCATTAGGCGGCGCTACATGTGTAAACGCAAAGTTCCGTGTAAGCCAATTTGCCAACTTGGAAGACATATTCAATTAGAACAATTTGGCGGGTATGAGACGGTATCCATGGCAACCCTAGCGCCAATCGCGCTCTGTTTACCTGCTCCGCTATATTGACTCACTCAGATTCGATTTATACTGTAATTGCTAGCAAATATTTGGCCGCCATAATCGAAACGGTTCGTCGAAAGAGTGTTTTACAGTTATTCGATAATTCGACCCGATATATTTCCATTACCGAGAGACCCGCGGCGTCTGGATGTTTACCTTCGGCGGACCGATATTCGAAAAATAATTGGTTTCCAGCTATTACGCTTAATTTGCCTTTCATCGAATGAATTAAATATTATTATTGGAATAAATTTATTTGTTAGAAACAATCCATCGTTTTATTTGAAGATTAGTTTTGTGGTTCATCAAAGATAATTAGGGTTTAAATAGTTTTGCTCTGTCGATTAAAATGTTGATTGCAAGTTTTCACCTTTTACAATTTTCTAATGAATTTGTAAAATGTTATCTTATCGATTCTAACATTAGTCAAAATATAGGGATTATTAGATGAATATCATAACTAACGTTATACTGTTACACCTAGTCTTAGAATTTAAACTGTTGTATTGTTAAGATATCCGTTTAAGATAGCGTTTAAGATATCCCTAATCTGAACGCTTTTGTGGAAGTGAATAGTTAGGAAGTTTTTTATTTTCTTGCTCTTGAACTCTGATAAAATTAATCTTCTTACTACCTCATAACTGTTTATGAGTTAAATATATTTATTATTAGCAAATTATTGACATAAATTAGGGAAATCCTTACGTTCGCCATATAATACCAATTAAAAGTCCACAACATTAACGACTTCAATAAAACAAAACAAAACATGACGTTAAAACGTTCTGTTTAAGTGATAAGGAGTTGTATAAAATATATATGCGAGTCAAATAACACCTTAACTCTACCACTTTCTTCCCCTACTAGCTACTGAGCATGCGCAGTGCAATACAATTCAAGGAATCTGCGCAAGTTGGTCATATAACCATGTAGCCCTTAAAACCTGACCCATGTATTATAAGTAAAAGTGGAGAGTATCACAATCATTAACTGCATCGGAAAATTGAATGTATTTTTCATATACTTAGGACACAGTTTTAGCGTTGTGTGAAGATGGGTAGTAAATACATATAGAGTGGTTGTCACTTCATGATGCATGAGTGCTGGGACGATGCGACGGAATATGGGCTAGCTACCGCTAAAGGCTACATAGTTTTAAGAATGCATGAGCTAAACTTACCATAATCGTCATCTCAAGTTGAGCCCTATTTATATTTATATTTAATTGACTTTGTAAGTAAACGATTTTTTTACAATTTAATTGGGAAATAAAATTACTTTGTGCGAATAAAAACAAAGGTGTTCGTGTTTGTTCAAATATATGACGTCATTAGGTTTTGATCATGATCATTCTAATGTCCGGGGTGCCTCGCTAGCCTAACGTTTAGCGACTTCGATTTTGATGGTGTAGGTGACGGCCTCAATATCCGGGGCGCCTCGCTAACCTAACGTTTAGCGACTTCGATTTTGATGGTGTAAGTGACGGCCTCAATATCCGGGGCGCCTCGCTAGCCTAACGTTTAGCGTCTTAGAGTTTGGTGTTAGAGGTGACGGCCTCAATATCCGGGGCGCCTCGCTAGCCTAACGTTTAGCATCTTAGAGTTTGGAGTTAGAGGTGACGGCCTCAATGTCTGGGCGCCTCGCTAGCCTAACGTTTAGCGTCTTAGAGATTGGTGTTAGAAGTGACGGCCTCAATATCCGGGGCGCCTCGCTAGCCTAACGTTTAGCGTCTTAGAGATTGGTGTTAGAAGTGACGGCCTCAGTGACCGGGCGCCTCGCCTCGCTAGCCTAACGTTTAGCATCTTAGAGTTTGGTGTTAGAGGTGACGGCCTCAATATCCGGGGCGACTCGCTAGCCTAACGTTTAGCGTCTTAGAGATTGGTGTTAGAAGTGACGGCCTCAGTGACCGGGCGCCTCGCCTCGCTAGCCTAACGTTTAGCATCTTAGAGTTTGGTGTTAGAGGTGACGGCCTCAATATCTGGGGCGCCTCGCTAGCCTAACGTTTAGCGTCTTAGAGATTGGTGTTAGAAGTGACGGCATCAATATCCGGGGCGCCTCGCTAGCCTAACGTTTAGCGTCTTAGAGATTGGTGTTAGAAGTGACGGCCTCAGTGACCGGGCGCCTCGCCTCGCTAGCCTAACGTTTAGCATCTTAGAGTTTGGTGTTAGAGGTGACGGCCTCAATATCCGGGGCGCCTCGCTAGCCTAACGTTTAGCGACTTCGATTTTGATGGTGTAGGTGACGGCCTCAATATCTGGGGCGCCTCGCTAGCCTAACGTTTAGCGTCTTAGAGATTGGTGTTAGAAGTGACGGCCTCAGTGACCGGGCGCCTCGCCTCGCTAGCCTAACGTTTAGCATCTTAGAGTTTGGTGTTAGAGGTGACGGCCTCAATATCTGGGGTGCCTCGCTAGCCTAACGTTTAGCGTCTTAGAGATTGGTGTTAGAAGTGACGGCCTCAGTGACCGGGCGCCTCGCCTCGCTAGCCTAACGTTTAGCATCTTAGAGTTTGGTGTTAGAGGTGACGGCCTCAATGTCTGGGCGCCTCGCTAGCCTAAAGTTTAGTGTTTTAGATGTTATTGTTAGAGATGATGGCTTCAATGTCCGGGCACCTTGATAGCCTAACGTTTAGCGTTTTAGATTTTGTTAGAGATGACGGCCTCAGTGTCCGGGCTCCTCGCTAGCCTAACGTTTATCGTGTTTGATGTTATTGTTAGAGGTGATGGCCTCAATGTCGGGGCGCCTCGCTAGCCTAACGTTTAGCGTGTTAGAGTTTGGTGTTAGAGGTGACGGCCTCAATGTCTGGGCGCCTCGCTAGCCTAAAGTTTAGTGTTTTAGATGTTATTGTTAGAGATGATGGCTTCAATGTCCGGGCACCTTGATAGCCTAACGTTTAGCGTTTTAGATTTTGTTAGAGATGACGGCATCAGTGTCCGGGCTCCTCGCTAGCCTAACGTTTATCGTGTTAGATGTTATTGTTAGAGGTGATGGCCTCAATGTCGGGGCGCCTCACTAGCCTAACGTTTAGCGTGTTAGAGTTTGGTGTTAGAGGTGACGGCCTCAATGTCGGGGCGCCTCGCTAGCCTAACGTTTAGCGTTTTAGATGTTATTGTTAGAGGTGACGGCCTCAGTGTCCGGGCTCCTCGCTAGCCTAACGTTTATCGTGTTAGATTTTATTGTTAGAGGTGACTGCCTCAATGTCGGGGCGCCTCGCTAGCCTAACGTCTAGCGTGTTAGAGTTTGGTGTTAGAGATGATGGCTTCAATGTCCGGGCACCTTGATAGCCTAACGTTTAGCGTTTTAGATTTTGTTAGAGATGACGGCCTCAGTGTCGGGGTGCCTCGCTAGCCTAACGTTTAGCGTGTTAGAGTTTGGTGTTAGAGATGATGGCTTCAATGTCCGGGCAACTTGATAGCCTAACGTTTAGCGTTTTAGATTTTGTTAGAGATGACGGCCTCAGTGTCCGGGCTCCTCGCTAGCCTAACGTTTATCGTGTTAGATGTTATTGTTAGAGGTGATGGCCTCAATGTCGGGGCGCCTCGCTAGCCTAACGTTTAGCGTGTTAGAGTTTGGTGTTAGAGGTGACGGCCTCAATGTCGGGGCGCCTCGCTAGCCTAACGTTTAGCGTTTTAGATGTTATTGTTAGAGGTGATGGCCTCAGTGTCTGGGCACCTCGCTAGCTTAATGTTTAGCGTCTTAGATTTTGGTGGTAGAGGTGGCGGCCTCAATGTCCGGGTGTCTCGCTAGCCTGACGTTTAGTGAATTAGAGTTTGGTATTAGAAGTGACGGCCTCAATGTCCGGGGCTCCTCGCTAGCCTAACGTTTAGCGTCTTAGAGTTCCGTGTTAGAGGTAACGGCCTGAGTGTCCCAATTGTTTTGGACCGTTGCCCTTTAACAAACTTTGTAAAATTACCACTAGCGTAGAGAAGCTCAAGTGAATCTAGCGCGCCTCGTGTAAAATTTACATTTTATACAAACAATCAAAAACAGACGAAATTGTCATTTTAGGCTTGAAACTGTGATTTGCTACTACGAAATTACAAGAATCCATCGCCATTGAGCATTTGTAACGCGTATTCACAAGGGCGTTCCGTTTCTTGTAACCAAATCGAAGGCCGGCGAGATCCCCTGATTGAGTTAGGCTGTTGTCGATCTAATAACCCGTCCAAGTTAGCGGCAGAGGTCGCGAGGATTCTACTGCAGATTGACCTCACTTAACCCTTCATTGTGGCCGACTTGGACAGAAATAGCGTCGATGGACGCTGCTTTTATTTTTACAAACATGTCGCCGTTATTGGATTTGCTGGCGGAGTCACGAAACTCAGTTAGCCCAAACTCCTGGGCTAACCCGCTTTGTGGATTTCTCTGTTTTCTTACCAATAATGTCACTTCTCTAACTCGGCTAACGTGCTTCGAATTGTAGTCGGGTCGAAGATTATCTTGTTACTTGGTAACTTGAAGTTGCGGTTAGTTGATTAGGTAGTTGGGTTATCTTATTAGTTTTTAAAAAAGGCTCAAAAAGAAGACAACTTCTTGATTAGCATAGTACTTGTTGTTATTACATCCCAAAATGAAGAATGTGCAAACGAGGGATAAGATAGATCAAACATTTTATTACTAAAATTGTATATACATCTATCGTTTTTTAATATAAATCATCATAGTATTTATCTTTTTTATTTGTATTGCTATATTTTTCACGTCTCTTAATATTTCTATAATATGACAGTAAATTTGTTTGAACTTAGGAGAAAAAGACTTGCATTTATACAAAAAAAAACTCGTTCAAACCTTTTTAACGACGAATTAATTCAATGTAAAACGATGCCCCATTGTGACTTTCAGAATAAAACCGTTTTAAAATTAAACCTTTGTGTTAAAGAAATCTTAAATATAAAGGATACAATACATTATTAGTTTTTAACTGTCAATTTTAATATGATATAAGGTGTCACTGTTGCTTCACTAAATTACATTCGTAAACGTTTGCACCAGTAACAGTTTTTAGCAAAAATAACTGTCAGGTTTAGTGTTCAGCCAGTAGGCATAACAACAACAGGAAGTTATAACGACGAAAGTTGCTGAATCGTAGCAAGGAGCCACACACAAATTACGTAACGCACTTAAGGGGGAGGGGCACGAAAAGGCGTTACCCTGCGTTATGTGAGAGAGGGGGGAGTCTGGCTCAGCGCGACGTAACTCACACATATTATATATAATTTAATATGATTTTTTTACTACTATTCATTACGTATGCCAGTCTTTTTGTGTGTTAAATTTGTTACTGAAATTTTATTTTTTTATTACTTTTTTAGGTTTCATTTTAACTTGGATAGTTTATTTTCTTTTTTGACTCTCAAAAATTATTCTTAAGAAAAGGCTAGAGTAAATGTAATTTCTATGCTGTCGATTGCCTCAAACCTTATCATTATCATTTTACTGTTTTGCGTTTTGTCCTTTAAGGGTTTGTCATAATATCAATTTTGGTTAGATAAAAAACATGTTTGAATGTTTTTTTTAAATATTATAAAATTATTTCTTTACGAATTTTAAACATACTAGTAAACCGGTCGCGGCTTCGCTCGTGATCATCATTTATAAATATTGTGTTACCGTTCCAAAGCGAACATTGCCTGCTGATTAACTGTGTGTACTATATCCAGCTGATTGCTTAAAACTTATAGTTATTTCCCAATGTTAAGCTTATGGGAAAAACTCAACTTTAAAGGGCCCCAGGGCCTCACTCCCAAATTATTTCTCTATAAAAAAGGTTTCCTGCACAACTTCACGTTAGGCTCTTTCCAATGACACCGAAAACATGAAAATCGGTTCAGTAGTTTAGGAGGAGTGATTGTCACAAAAAACCTGCTCGCCTATTAAATAAGTATAGATTTATTTTAGATATTAAAAACAATATCTGATCGAAATATTTTAAAATGACGATTATAACACGATTTCAAGCTTTTTAACACTTACTATGATTACGTTACGTAACTTATGGGGGGCAGGCTCAGGTGTTATGGTGTGTTATGTGGGGGAGGAAGGGGGGTTCAAATGATAAAACATGCGTTAAGTAATTTGGGTATGGTCCCCAAGCTAAACTAGTGATCTTAGTAAATGTTTGTAACTGCTGTTTTTTTTTTCATTTTAATTTATAGGTAAAAGCAAAACTATTTTATTAAGCAGCAATGGTTTTAGAATTTATTTTGAAATCATGTTATTTTCCAGCAAAATCTTTTCTCCTCCATTATCCATAACAGAATGCATTCTTCTCAAGCTTTTCACACGATACTAGTTTGCATTATGTTATATAAAAAGGTTACTATGTCTAGACGGTCATCAATTCTACTAGTTCCAAGATAATGGTGATATACTCTCAGGAAAAATTGTATCAGCTTCAAATCATATCATATTTAACGGTACTTTAATTCTGAAACTAAGTCATCTCAGGAAGTTACTGTTGACGGATTAACGTCCATGAAGGTACTATACCCTTTTACTTAGATTACGATGTCTGAATTCAATCCTGGAGGCATAAATCATGAATAAAATCGAATTCCTTGTTCTGAATGTGTGGAAATATTTCTAAAAACTATACCCAGTCAGTTAGTGTTAACGTTTTCGCTTCAACGCGTCAATTTCAAAAGTAGATTCGACAACAATAGAAGACCGCTGTTGATGTAGAAGCTACAACATAGATGTGCGGCGACGCGGGCCAGTTGAAGGCGACCGGACGTATGTGTTTAGCCCGGCTAGTAGAGCCCCTACGGTAGCGATAGCGGGCCTTAATTGTGCTTGATTAAATCTTCTACACTTATTAACTGGATGATTAGACTATTACTAGCAGGCCGGCAGTGAGCTCAGGCGGCCGCAAACACTGCTAAAACACTGATAGTTCTTGTAACCGCGTACACTTGTGTTTTTTGGAATTAGTATTGTTTTTTGTTATTAGTATTTTGTTGATGGCGAGAAGAAACTAATGTGGACATTTGTAATTACTGATTAGATAAGACAGTTTCACGGCGTTTCGGAACCTGGAATCGGAGATCTGTGGGTAGCGTGGTATAGCGTGGTCTTCATAGTTCTCGCTTTGCAATCCATCACGCGGGGTGCAAATCGATCCTGAACAAATCTGAAAATCTTGTGAAGTTCTGTTTTTGTTTTTAATTTGACCTGTCAGCGAATAGTAATATATATATACAAGGAATTAGTGCTGGGGGCTGGGCTTTACTTGAATTAACAGCTTTACTTGTAAAGAGCATGCATTATTACAACATGTTCTTGTAAAATCACATTTGAGACTTTACAACGAATGTGTTAATTTAACTGATCACTGGTAATTTTTAAATAGATTTTATTTTTTTAAGAGATGATATGATACTTTAATTTTGAATTGCAACTCAATAAATTGTTTATTAATGAGGTTTAATGTCAACATTTCTTTTACATAATTTGATTTTTTCTAAGGTCTTAAAGTAAATTGACCGGATTGATTTCGACCTAGCTGTACAATCATATTTTCTCATATTAAATTGTATGTATATAAGTATCGAGTATCCTTATTATTGTCTTGTTTCAACCTAAGACCATTTTCAAGCTAAAACTACCTTTACCATAGTATAAATGAATGTGTTAATTTGAAGAAATAATTGGCAAATTATAAAATCAACTAGCTTAGAACCATCCAGAAAAATTCAATAGAGCTTTGGATATTCATCAAATAGACTATTAAACATTTTATTTTAGAGTATCGACTAGGCCTACGTATCATATGTCGGTGTTCCTGTAAGAGCCAAACAATGGTTTGCTGGATTATGCTTTTCAACGGCCACAAAACTCATACAGTAAAACTGTGATATTACATTTCCGCGTTAATTATTATTATTATTATTATTTTTAATTAAGTTTATTTTCAAGCCTGTTAAATGTAGATAGAGACGGTTTTTTCAAACAACTGATTTATTGCAAAAATATTCCAAAAAATACATTATTTTTTATTAGATTGTGCTGTAAACCTAATTATTGTGACTGTGAACAATGATCCTGTGTACTACTGAACAACTTTTTTCCCAGTTTAAAATACCCGATTGCATAGTGAAATAGGACGAATTTGTGTTTTAAAATTGACGCTTTATTTTATGACCATATAAGAGATATTATATTAAAAACTCATATTTCTCCTCTGATTTCTTCACCGAGATCGTTCATTCAAGTTCATGGTGTCAGAAATTGGTTTCCGTTTTTCATAAAAATGAATGATGTACGTACCTATAAGTAAAATTTTACGCTAAACCATCTCTGTATCTGATTCGTTATAAAATTGGTTGTGCAATCAACTATTATACATATTTAACGCCGAATTATCAGTATAATTGCAGCAATTACTATAGTTTAATTTTTGTAATCGGCTGGTCTAGTTATGTTTATGTTTGAATAATTAACTTTACAAAAATAGCGATGAGTTACGCTATGTATGACTTATTTAATTATGTCACAATTATTTGCCCTTTTATAAAGTTCATTACAGTAATTAATTTAATGACTGAATTCCATCAGAAATTTTGTCTCCCGCTTTTGGTGCCCTATTTGCATATTCTTTTTAGGGGTATTAACCTTTATTCTAGTACAAAGCCATACATTATCACCATTCCGTTTGGATTGGTAAACGATGATAGCATTAAAAATGTTAATATTTAGTTTGTCTTGTTCAATTCTTGTACACTGTACAGCACTCCGATGTATACAAATATTTTGTGATTAACAAATATAAGTTTGTAAGGTGTTTTTGATGGACATTTTAGCGAATTGTACCAGGACAAATAAACCAGTTCTCGTGTTAATTTGATATAGTCGACACATGTCTACCCTTCAACCAATACATACAGTTACGTACAACACACATTCAGTTACGTGCACCACTCATACGGATACGCACAACACACATATAGATACGCCCAAAGGTGTCTGGTGCTGTATATGCCAACGGAGCCGTCATCACTTTTGCACTATAGTTTGCACGGGACTGTCATATTTGCTCGTATCTTTGTGTCTTCACGCTTTTCTCATTGTACAATTATTCTTTATTTATTAAAATAGAAGTCATTGATTCAGTGCGTCCACATTTTTAGATTGCTTAGTGGGACTAGTGGGAGATATACTATTGGCTCCATACTTACAATTATACTGAAGCAATAAATTTGTTTAGCTATAGCTATACAAATACATATATAATTTTGTACGAACAAAAAAATATTGTTGGCAATCCAGTTGCAAAAACTTGTATACAAAATCCTTTTTACAGTGTACAATATTTTAGCTTGTGTCTGTTATTTATTTCAAATGTATTTAATGCAAATAAATTATAGTTTTACTTAGTCGTAAATCTCCACCCATATAATCCAAATACCACTACCGACTCGCCGCGAAATCTCAGGAACCGCTGAACGGATTGAAATAAAATTCGCAACATATACATCGTAGGCGCTCACTAAGAAACGGCTTCACAAAATGCCCTGGGCTCTGCACTTACTTCTAAAGTTTCAATGTTAATGTTATGGGTCATATAATTATATAATTATTTATAATCTTTAAAAAAAAACTTGATTATTTCTTGTACTTAATACAACTGTTGGAAATAATATCATGTGCGGTTATAAATGGAGTAATCATCAAGGTGACACAAGTAAATCACTAACAGTATCAAATATTACAACTAAGTCATAATACTGTAATATATAGCGTATAAATTATAGTATACAACACCATTTGCGTAATCTAATAAACAATATTATTAAGATTTAATTACCTCTTTATTTTAATGTTCGCAGTATTTGCTGATAAGTTACGCGGCTTCTTTACTTAAATGGACAACAACAATTTACAAAATCGTCTGTAGACTACTTAACTAAATTAACTCTGAGGAAATAGACTGCTAATATATGTTATATGTGAAGGAAATTTGTTTAAATACCGTAGGGTTTTTTGTTGGGAAAATGCGATTTTTAATATGTATTTAATCTGAATGATCTGCATTGTAAGAGACAACAAATATTTATGTATTTTTATTATAATATATTAGACTATAGCATAATTGATTTTCACGGGGTATCAAAATCCCAACATTAACAATTTTTTGTTAAGTCGTCTGTAATCAAAAGCAACTTATTTCGATATTTCAAACTGTGTATCCAAATGTTTGAGACTCATGTAAAGGTGCGTATTTAGAGATAATTAAAATATACCACAAACTTAACCTATTTACCCCATTACATTTGTATAATCCATGAATAAGTCTGATTATGTTTTTTATCGAATTCAAGTCACAAAAAAGTCAAGTGAAGTTTAAATTTGTTTAGTTTACAAGCACATAGATTTGTATTTTTGTATTTTAAGTACAAACAGCTAGTTATTTAAATGTTATAAAATATCCTAGGTTTAAAATTACTAAACACCCTTTGGCCTAACTGAAAAGAACGCAAGGAGACATTATTTATAATGTGTCACAGTTTAATTAACACAATACAAAATGTACTCAAATTTATCGAGTAGATTTAATATACTCTGTAGATTTAATATTTTATATCAAAAATATTATTTACCTTGAAAATGTGCAAATCCTCTTGAGTGGATTACCGGCCACGGACGCGGTAGTCAGGCGCACTGATGGCTTATCAGCAGGTGATAAGCGGCTACAGCGGACGGTTCGCGACTGATAGCGTGTGGTGGCGGGCCGGCGCCAGCTGGTGGGGGCGCATGCGCGGGGGGCGGGGCTTACCAATGGGTGCTCACGTGGCAGGGGGCGTGGCCTCCCCCCTCTCACGCTAAGTGGTTTGCTTCTTGTAAAGTAATTTTCTTTCAACGATTTGTCCCGGAATGTGATACCGTTTAAATAGGCCATTAGAAATGAAATCTTCCTGCGATCTTTATTGTGTTGGTGTTTACTTAAACGGTTCCATAATTATCGGGACCGACGCTGACTGCTGCCATTAGCCATTAGCCATTAGCTATTTGCCGTTAGCCGTTAGCCATTAGCTAACTCGCTGCTATCGTCTGCAGACTTCCGCAGCGGGACACTTGAGGTGATCCTCGCCGTTGATATATTGTTAGGGTAATTCAAATCCACTTGGAAATTACAATGTACACTTAAAACCCTCCGTGTTTCAAGGACCGCCCCTCTGTATTCGTGATACCGTAGTAATGTCTGTGTAGTCATCAGTCGATCAAATCGGCGCTAAAATTAAATTACAATCAAACTAAGTACTCGTAATTTGTTTTTAATTCATAGTTAGTGAGGGTAAGTATTTTTTTTTAATTATTGCGATCATTAGCCAACACTGATTTGAGAAAAACATGTTTCACGACGTTTCGGGATCTGGAATCTGGTCCCGTCTTCACGTGAGAATACAAATAAAAATTAGTGGCACGATTTAAGCAAAACTGAAAATAACGTGAATTTTTGTTTTTCTTTAATCAGTGATGGCTATAAATTTTTGCAATAACTTAAATAAACGGAGCTCAATTGTGAATTTTTAAATTATTCCTAACTAGTCATACAACAAAATTAATGAAAGAATACATTAGGCCTGTTAGTGGAATATAAACAACAGGATATTCTGATAATAAATACAATATGTTATTACTCTGAATTTGGGACCGGCAAGTACTGCATTCGTTTAAAACAAGAAACATTATAGCGGTAAAAGTAAACAGTGAGATAATAACAACAGTCTATAGCATATCTAAGATAATAAAATACAAAATTAGTAAAACGAAACACACTTGATTAGAGAATGGAGAAGTATAGCACGGCATCGTAACAAAAAATACAACAGAAAAAGAGTTACATACAAAATTAACACTGTACTTTGGGAATTTAAGGTAGAAATAAAGTGTAATGAGAACAACAAATATTAATATTATTACTAGTAACCCGTCACGGCTTCGCTCGCGATATAAAGATACAGAGAAAAGATACATTTTTCTTAAAGCACTTCATCATCTGGGGGGCCGAGCTTTGCTTTAAAAGCCAGTCAGTTTGTTCAAAATATCTATCTTCATGGTTCCTCTCCAAGGCGAGCATATTTACTTTATGTATTTGCATTTTTTACATGTCCGTTTCATATTCAATCATTCTATCTTAATTTGTAATGGTTCTAGAATTGTATACATAACCTAATAATCTATACATTAAGTTTATGTATTCATTGGTTCTAATCACTATTCTCATAAAAATCGCACTTTACCAAGTGAGTCTTATTTTTACAACTGACCTGTTGTTTTTTGATCAGCTGATGTTAACATTTTATTGTTTTTATTTACAAATCTTAACCCTAACCTCAATGTTGTTTTTTCGAACAACTTTTTTTATACACTACTATATTTTTCCAGGGATTAGCCTAATTAGAACTTACTACTTTACCCAGAAATATGATGGATCCAACATTTGGAGGGCCCTAAAGCTGTTTTGGAACAGGGATAGGCAAAGGTCGTGGTTTTATTTTGATGCATTAACTATCTTCCTGACAAATACACAGTTATGAGCATCGGGCAATTATTATTGATTTGCTGGCATCGGTCCAGTTAACTAATATCGGCCAGTGTTGTTTGAATTAAAATGTTAAAGGGCAGCGGAGCAAAGGACATGAGAGACGGAAAGTATAAGCCTATTTCTGCTTATGGTACATTCCCATTACCTGCTTTCTTTCTACCAATTATTTTTTTCAATCGGTCTAGTAAGTATATGATTAAAATGGAAATTTGTAAGGTCATAATAGGACCGAGCTTAATTGAAACGGGAATAAGCCAATAATTGATTTTTGGGATGAACCTATCTTCTTCCAAATATCTGCTCAATAACTCATGTACATTGTGCATGATGGGCTTAAAAAAACAATCGAATGGGTTTGGTATCAATCGAACGCTCTTAACCTCTAGATGTGCCTTTTGGGGTTTCCATAAACTCTCGATCACGGGGCATTGCCCAACGAGCTCTCAAAGTTTCAATGTTAATCTTATGGAGTTATATTTTATTTAGTTACTCAGCTGATAGAAATGTAAATCCTTATATTATATAATACGTGGAGCCAGTTTTTGTTAACGCAACTCCTCCCTCATTTCTTGGCCAAGTTTAATGTTTGAAGTGTCAAAAAATTCGTCTCAGTTCGTAGTTTTGCAATAAGGTTTTTAATTTTCGATATTTTTATTGACAAGGGCACGAGCTTCCCTAAAAGTTATTATTTTCCCCATAAGATTAACATGGGGAATAATTTTATTTGAATTGCAGCTGTTAACACATAAGTTACGGGTTAAAAGCAGTACCACATCTTACAAGTAAGGAATGTATCTATATAAATAAAATAAATTTCGTTTCTACATCGCTTTGGGCATCAGTGAAATGTATGCAGCGGAGATATTTAAATTTGGTTTATCTGTCTGTTTGTTTATGAACCAGGTTTGTTCCGCGTGTCACAAAAAAAAGCTGAACCGAATGAAATAAAACATTTTTCCATTTTCTTGGGGGCAGAAATCCTTTAGGCTTTTTAGGATTCTGCAAAGGTATGTCATTAGGGCTATGCCCAATTGTCCATCACTGCTCCCAAGAAGATTTTATGGGTAGAGGTTACTCAACTTTTTTTCAACGCCATCGGCATTTTTGTTAATAGAGTACATACAAACAACAAATGCACCATATTTTGTCTAATGAGCATTTAGTACAAAAAAAAACATAATAATAATAATAACATAGATAATTTATCTTTTACCAGAGAATGGATGAAACACGTTCTTTACTAACTACTCCACAACGGTATACTAAACAAAAAAAAATAACGGCACGGCAACAAAACATTGGGTAGGGAACACATAAGCCCTTGCAACATGGTATTTAAAGCTCATTTTGTCTAGGTAGTCATTGTAATTATAATGCTGAATTTGTTATGTGTTTTTAAGCCCATCATGCACAAACTACATGAATTATTGAGCAGATATTTGGAAGAAGACAGGTCCATCCCAAAAAGCAGTTATGGAATTATTCCCGTTCCAATGAGGCTCGGCCCTATTATTGACCTTCAAAATTTCCATGTTAATCATATACTGTACTTAATTAACCGTTGAACAAATATTTGGTAGAAAGTCAGCAGGCAATGTGAATTCACGATAAGCAGAATAAATAGGCCCATACTTTCCGTCCTTTTGTCATTTGCTTTGTTGGCCTTTAACATTTTAATTAAAACAACACTGATCATTATTAGTTAACTGGACCGATTGAATATGCATTTGTGAGGAAGGAAGTTAATATATCAGAATAACAACATTACCTTTTCCCTACCCCTGTTCCTAAACTGATTTAGGACCCTCAAATGTTGGAGCTATCAAATCTGTGGGTAAATAAATAAGTCCTAATCAGGCCGCATCCCTGAAAAAATATAGTTCTGTATAAAAAGTTGTTCGAAAAAACATCTTGGGGTTAGGTTTACGATTTGTAAATAAAAACAAAATAATCTTAACAGCAGTTCAAAAACAACCAGTCATTTTTAGTGAATTTCCTATGGAAAGAGAACTATTAGCATGACCCGCACGGTGAAACTTAAGCCCGGGACCACCATAGAAGTTCCTAACATAGTCCCTGAACACGTTTTGGGGTGTCGTTCAAAATTATATATATATATTCTAACACATCAAAACAGATAGATATAAATGAAAAAGAAGTTTTTGCGAATTTTCGTTTATAATACAAACGTTTTCAAGCAATAATTCCTTGAAAACGTTTGTATTATAAACGAAAATTCGCAAAAAGTTCTTTTTCATCATTTGTATCTATCTGTTTTAATGTGTTAGTATATAAAGTCGTTTGGCATCTATACCGCAAAAAATATATATATGTGTGTGTGTGTGTGTGTGTGTGTGTGTGTGTGTGTGTGTGTGTGTGTGTGTCTGTGTGTGTGAATGCACTGTAGCGGTCGTATTTTTTGTCCGAATTACTTCAAATTTGGTAGAGATGTTCCTTTCTATAATCAGTTGGACAGGTTCGTTGGACAAAAAAATCGGAAAACTATAACCCCGTTTTTTGGGGAAAATCCATTAAAATTTCGAGTTTTTGGGTCCAAAAAGGGTCAGAAAAGCCCCGGGCGTACAATTAATGCATGTATTAAGGTGGGAATTAGTGAAGCGAAAGCTTTAAGAAAATGTATATCGGATAAACACAGTACGTTGTCTTATGAGGTTTTTACATTAGAAAATGTAAAACATTAGTACACAAATAAATTCATAGTTGGTGAATAAATGATTCATAGTAAATAAATGATTTGTTGGTGTATTTGTTTCTTCCCCAGCAACAACGCGCCTACTTTTAAGCCTAACTGGACCTTCTCCTAACCTTATAATGTGCAGAATTGTATTCCCAACATTGCAGGTAAATTAAACCAGGAGCATCAGAACAGCCAAAAAATCAATGTTTTCAGATTTCAATAAAATTGGCATAAATGTATGTTTTTACACAGGGTTTGAGTTTTTAAAGTTTTGTATGTGGAAATTCACTTCCCTCACGTCAGCGTGCTGCGTGCGAACTCGTTTAAATTACACTCATTTGGTAAAGCATCAGCATGTGATGATTAGAACCTATGTATGCATAAATGTAATGTATAGAACCAAATACATCAATTTACTGTCCAAAATAAAACTAAACGAGAAAATAAAAAAGTAGATATGCTCGGTTGGAGAGGAACCGTGAAGATAGGCATTTTGAACAAACTGACTGGCTTTTCAAGCAAAGCTCCGTCCCCCAGGGGCTGAAGTGCTTTAACAAATGTAGCTAACTTTTCAAATATAATATTTCACTATGATCGCGAGAGAAACCGCGACGGGCTACTAGTTCTGCATCAAAAGATAAATTAGCTGACTAAATGCTCACTAGAACAAATATGGTGCATTCTACATTGAAAGTTTGAGTAACCTATCCCCATAAGATCTTATTTGGAGCAGTGACGGCCAATGGGCATAACCCTAATGACGCACGTAATAATTTACAGAAGCGTAAAAGTTTCCTGTCCCACACGAAAATGAGTAAAATGTTGTAATTTCAGTCTTTTTTTGGGAAACGCAGAACATTAATGTGGTTCATAAACAGTCAGATAAACAAAATTTAAATATCTCCGCTGCATACAACATTTCACTGCTCAAAGCTAAGTAGAAAGAAAACTTGTGTTCTATTGAGCGTAGCTCTTATACTAAACTCTGGCTTTTTATTTCCACGTACTCCTCCTAAACGGCTGAAGTGATCCGCACAAAATTTGACACGGTCGTAGTAACCAACTATGGGAAGGTATAAATCTGAAATGGTCCAAATCGGACGTCAGGCCCTACGGCCCTACGGCCCTTTAAAGTTACAATGTTATTTTAATAGAATAAATTTTTTATTTGGTTTATTTACTGTGTGTTGATTATACAGCTGTTATAAGGATCATATCTAACTTCAGACTGTTACTATCAGCTGTTTGTAAATACAGTAGTTTTCTGTACAATTTGTTGTTTTGTTTAAGTCAGTGGTTTGTTTATCTTAAATAATTAATTATAACAAATGTATGTGTTTGTTCTTACGTAACTGTCACGTTTACGCAGAGGAGGCGCCAATCTTGGATTAATTAAAAAAATACTTGCTCCACTCAATATTGCAAGCAGACAACTGCATTGCATACATAGTATAGAAAAATACATTCCTTACTTATAACATCTGGTATTGCTAATAACCTATCCATAATGTTTTAACCCATTAACGTAGTAATTATATTCTATTCGCAATGCTTGATAACGGAATTTGATTGGTGCTGCACTCCAGTCGCAACAAAAAACTGCTTCACGTATTATATATGAGGATTATTATCTTATTATCTCTGTAAGACGCCGACGCAACCTGGGCGCATTTTAATATGAATGAATGATGAGTGTAGAATGGGTGAGATGCCTTGTGTGGCCTTATTACTGACTAAGACCAATTGATTCTTTAGCCAGGATCATTAATTAATAGCCCAATGACCAATAGGAATGGTTCAAGCACCGTTTAAATTTTCTTCATTAGTCCCCCGCTTGCCGCGCGGGGAGGCTGGGAAAGCAGTATTGCATTAGACTACGTCGTACCAGAAGCTATGAATATATATACAATACAATATACAATATATATCTTCAAAATCCTTTGTCGTACGCAATACACGTTTCTGTGTATTATTTTATGAATATGTTACGGTTCTTTTATGGAAATTTGTAGTTTTATTATCTACTTTACTGTGTGTAATAGATGCAGTAATTTATTTCTAATGAACGGCCTATTTGCTTGAAATAACAAATTATTGAATAAGAACTTTAAATAATAAAACACCTACCTAAAATATGTAAGAATTTATATTATATATTATAACCAAGTAAATTTTTACAATTTTAGTTTATCATTTTTATTTTAATAGTGTTTTTTTACATTTTTAAAGAATACAAAATTGTGCATAATAATTACCATCTTCGTTATTATTTCCAAATGTATTTATTTTATTTAATAAAAATAGGCAGCTTGTATATTAAAATGTATATCATACCCAAACACACAAAGTGTTGACGGGTTGCCAAGTCCTAAAATTATATGATATCAAAATGTATTCCAAGTCAAAGATAGCACCTTTGATCTGACATTGTTTATCATCACAAATTACTTAAATATGTTAAAATAACAATGCTCGAAAGATTGTTGGTTATTTTCTATCTGTTCTTGGCTAGCAGATAATAAATTTTTATAATATTCAATTATAATTTTTAACTATACTCTATTTAGATTTTTAAATTTCAAAATAAAGATTTTGCATCAGTGAAGCTGCTGGCCAAGAACGGATAGAAAATAACCAACAATCTTTCGAGCATTGTTATTTTAACATATTTAAGTAATTTGTGATGATAAACAATGTCAGATCAAAGGTGCTATCTTTGACTTGGAATACATTTTGATATCATACAATTTTAGCACTTGGCAACCCGTCAACACTTTGTGTTTTTGGGTATGATATCATTTGTTTTTTATACAATTGTTCATTAAAAATTGTTATAAATGAGATTTCAAGTTGAAATAAAACAAAATATATATCAAGGATGAAATATTATAATATATTGAACATTAATTAAGATTAATTTATCTTAATTTTACCTAGATGTTTTTAGAATTTTCTGGCAGTTTTTTAAACATTATAATATACATTTTTTGCACCATATGGGCATTTCTTGACTTTCACTTTCTCATCACCTGCATCTATCCACTTATTTTTGTTTTGAATGTAAGCTATGTAATGTCCTGATGCTGAACTGTTTCCTAAATGGAACACCGCATTTTTTAATTTGTATAGAACTCCATTAATTTTGATTTTTGCAATTTGTAGACTGGGTATTATTAGACTTGAAATTTTGTTATCATGTGTTTGCCGAAGTTGTAGTTAAAAAATTATGAAGTTACTTGTAACTAAGATGGATGATTATGATTAGTACCTGGGGGCCGAGCTTTGCTCGGGGAAGGCCAGTAAGATTCTTTAGATGACTTGGAATAATATTTCAACACTATCCCCTACTGATAATCGGATTTTTTAAACTCATTTGCCTCTTTTCTACAGTTTTAGATCCCTCCAGTTGTTATTTATAGCTCAATGTCACTTTGTTTTATTTTAGTACTTTGTTTTATTTTAGTATATGTACTCTTCACTCAACAGTTTTAATCACTGCTCTGAAAACTACATGTTAATAATCATAAACAAGTGAGTATTACTTTGACAGTTCATTGATTGATTATAAACAGCTGTTCCAATTCTTTTGTTTTGATTTTAAACTCCATAAGCCCATTATGGAGTTATTCTCCATTTGAGAATAACTCAAATGTTATATAGCGCTTATTCATGATTGAATATTGATGAAACTTGGTATGTGACTTCGCCTAGTTAAATTCTATTTATATTTGCATAGTAACCAATCGTTTGTGTTCCTTGTTTCAGCAAACCTACGTACTCATTACCAGTGTTATTTTTATAGAGAATAATTAAAATCGCTTATATTTGAATATATTTGTATGAAACTTGGTATGTGGTTTAATGTGGTATTAAGACATATATTATACATTGGAAATTCGCTGAGTACGCAGGTTTGCTGCGACGGGGGTATTTTGTCCCCATCGCAGCAAACTTGTGTACTCAGCAGCTATAATGTTATTGTTATGGAGAATAAGAAACATATCTTGCTTGTTCATGAATATAAATTGGTAAAACTTGGTATGTTGCTTCATCTACCAGATAAAAACCAGATTTTCTTGGTCCTTGATGCAGCAAACCTGCATACTCAGCCCTAATTTTTTTTCTTATGGAGAATAAATACAATGTTATATCTCGCTTATTTATGAATACGCTTTGATGAAAGTTGGTAAGTGGCTTCATGACTTAGTGAATTCCCATTTTAAATTCGCTGAGTATGCAGGTTTGCTGCAACGTATTTTGTATTTTTACATTATTTGATTTTTCCTGGAGATGAGACCTGTCTAGAACTTATTTTTATCCCGGAAATTAGTTATTTCCAACATTTGAAGGAAATTGTTGGTGCCATTATTGAGATCAGTGTCGCAAGCAAACACGGACGCACGCACACAAACCTTACTCATATTAGAGTGTAGGATAGTGATCATTTTCACAAGTTGTGCATATAGTCAGCAAGAGGGAACCAGGCGATAAATTGACTGTGGAGTAGTTAATCGAAATTGGCTTTTCTTTTAAGATGATTAGGATGAAAATTTGGAATATAAATTTACTGTCGTAGCTGGTTGTGCTGTGGTTGCAGTTTGAACATTTGTGGTTAATTTTATTGAGTGCCTGAATTGAAATTCCAGGGGTTGATGATTCGAAATAAGGCAATTTAAAAATTCCGCACAGTCTTGTTGTTCAATTGTATTAAATGATGGTCCCAGTTGATTTATAATATCTATAGAATTTAAAATCTGGTAATTTCTTCGGTAGGATATTACCATTTTTTGTGGAGCATTGGTGTCGTAATTGTTTGTTAACGTCACGATTGGTGGGCAGTTGAAAATCCATTGTAAAACTAAATTTGCATAGCATGACACGCCATAAACCTTTTTGAAACCGAGATTTCCCAGTTCGTCTTTATTGTTAGTAATGTATTGAATGGCTCCTAATTTAGTATTACGAATTTGCCAGATTTAACCTGGGATTTTTTCTTGAGATTTTATTCCAATTTTTAATTGTTTTAATTCTGGTCGGTACTCACTCCTTAGCCTATTATTTTCGGATATAGCTGATGCTTGTGCCTTAACATTTTGAGGGTCAAAGTTTAGAATTAACAGACCAGAGAGTGAAGTCACGCGAGATAAGGGCTACATATGTTTGGCCACATGAAAATACTGCATAACCAGCATCAACAATACAACTGTTGAGCGTTAATCCCTGACTTTTGTGAATTGTAATTACATATTATGCTACTGCAATAGGAAACTGCTTTCGGAAAACGAATGCTCCAGGAATTACTTCAAATTTTGTGGACGATATTTGAATTTCAATATCTCTGTCTTTAAAAGTTATAATAATGTTTTCGATTGCATCGTGAGCATATTTAGTAAAGTCTTTTACAACACCCACTGAACCATTAATAACAAGACCCTGACTTATTTATTAAAAATGAAGCCAATTTTGGTGACAAGTCTATTTAGGCGAAACTAATATGTATTATATTATCGTTTGTGTCTTATTTGAAAACCCTTAACGACTAGATGTGACTTTTGTGGTTTTTGAAAACGTCCTCCTTCAGGTCCTTAGCCTCCTAAGCTCTCAAAGTTACAATGTTAAAATTATGGCAAAATTAAAATAAATTAAAATTGATCATATAACAGCTGTTAATACTGACAAAACACAGTAAAGAAGCAAGAACACCGTTTTAAATCTAACCTCTAGAACGGACTTTTAAATTATTGCAAATGTGCTTATTAAGTAATATTATTTAGAGAGAATATGCTCGTTCATTTTGAAAATAAGGTCGTTCGCTTGGCTCACTTGCCTCAGGTTGAGCTCGTTTGCTACACTCACTCGCCTATTTATATATATATAACTAACTTCGGCATCAACAAAAGAACTTGAGATGCCATTCAAGTAGATTTTGTATTTCCATAATGAACATGTGTTTATGCCTTTTAAGTATGTTTAGATATAATTAATCTATATAACAGCTGTTTGGTGTAACTAACTTATATAACTAAATAACTTACTAATCCGACTTTGTTTTTAGATTTCATATTATGTTTATTGCATATTATGTTATTTTCGATGTATTATAGTATGTATAGCTTAAACGAATTAAAATATATTCATTACCTCTATACCCTTTTGTTTAGTTAAATTCACTATTGAGTGAATTAATTTGAATTTACAAGCCAGCTGATCAGATTTGTTTTGGAACACATGCGATACTTGGATTTTTGTTTACGTAGTTAATGTAAACAAAGCAGACATCAAATTCAGTAACAATTTTGAAAGTGGAATTTAATATCATTTGTTTTAAAATATTACGTTTGCAAACTTACAATTTAGTGTCAAAAGTGAAATATGTGAGTAAACACAGAAGTCTGTGCGAAATTTCGTTCGAGTTTGATGAGAAATAAAGTCCTTAGGCTTAATGAACAAAATGAAGTGGACAATTTGTGAAAAGTGCCAAAACTACAAGATTTAGGCTACTTTTATACGTTAATTTCTCGCTTCTCAGACCTTTCTTAAACCAACTGTAATTTCTCGCTTCTCAGACCTTTCTTAAACCAACTGTTGTAATTTGTCGTGTTTAGTGAAAGGGTTTAGCATATAAATGCACTGCCAGATTCACTTAAGGCTGTAATACGCTAATTTGAGAAGTGAAAAATCGTCTCATTCTGCTTCGTGTTAGTATAGCACGGGTCGTGTGGTGGACTTGGCGACGTGACACGACCGTGCCACTAGATAGTAATCACATTACAGTAATGAATAGTTACATAGTTAATGTTAAAATGTTATAAGAAATACATCCTGATAACCATGGCGTCAATCAGAGCCACATACACAAATTAAACAAAAGACAATATTGCAAAACAATTGACAAGTTAATTATGAATTTATTTATGTACTAATGTTACAATAATTTGTTCCATATCAATTATTAATTATTTCAGTTAAGTATAGCCAATCAATGACAAAATTACGTTTTGTGTAAAAACCAGCTCATTTTACAGATTTAATTTAGTTCAGCAAAAAAAATCCTAAGATGGCAAATCTATATATTGAATACCCTAAGGTGATTTTTGTAAAGACATTCTGCAGTTATTTCTGACGCATTTCCACCAAGGGTATATAAAAATAGTCCCAATCTGCACATATACATACAATTGGTTTCCAATTTTGGATACTTCCATTCTGAAAGGTATATATACAGACCACCCCCAAAGTTCGCTTTTTCGCAGAAGAATAACTCGAAGATCATAGTTTCAGAGTTGGGCTGCTTAGTAAACGACTTTCTCAGATAACATATACGAGATAATGCAACATACAGTGTAAGTTAAGACAGTTACTCAATGACCCCGCCTTTCATTAATTTTCCCTGATTCTATATCAAAGCTATTGAGAACAGTCTTACTCATACTTTTTGTCGGAAAAATTTATATAGTACAAGAATTTTTTCATATAAATCAGGAAATTATTTTAACAACAGTTTGGGGATTTTTTCCCTCTAGAAGTATTAATGGTGCACATGTTTCGAATCAATCAAAAGCTCTTACTCTATGGATTTTCATTTTTGGGTTTTGTAAAAAAAAGTCCACTTGTAGGGCGCCGGGCGTATGGGCTTTCAGATCTGTGATGTTAATCTTAAGGAGTTATTAATTATATTATTCAGCTGATTATATTGTAAAGCATTATATTTTAACGTATAGTAAAATGTTCTGTATGAAGGCAGCTCATTGAATGGCTCTACTTTAGTTTAGGTGCATTCTCGATCAACTATTATGCAGCATGACAGAGTTTTACATCATTAAAATTATGAGCTAAACGTAAATACAAACACAACTGAAAATACAACACAATTTGTATAGTGCTTATGTGAAAACTAATAACTAATCATATATATTACAAAATATCGGTTTTTCTTTTCCGAGTCCGTTCGGCTCTTCTACCCGACCGATTTTCATAAGTGTGGTCTTAAAGGTATGTAAGCCCAGAGATTTGCCAAGAAGCATCCGCATTCATTTATCTACCGCATAACTCGACTTGTACTCAATCAAAAATTCCTCCCCATGCATTTCTTATGGGAGTTTCAAATTTGCAGCATTGTCTTATGGCTATTTTTCATATATCTCCGGATTTAATCCAGGTACATAGTTTTGGTCTTGATATACTCATTGAATTACAGGCTTTTAATGAGATAGAGATCATTAAAATCTGTCGAGTTTAAGGTGAGTTGTGGACCTCCAAACAATATAAATTTGAATTTTTCCTAAATTCCACTTTATTTAAAGATATACATCTCCAGTTCAAGTTATGTTACCCGAAATGCATTTGTCAAAGAACCCACAGTGGAGTACTAGCTTTCATTTAAGCCATTAATTATAGAGATTGGATGTGTTTCATGTGAACGCAAGGTGGACAGCCAATATAAATTTTAATTTTACTAAGATTTGTCGTTAATTAACGATTGATAGATCCAGTATTGTTTATGTTATTATATATGTTTGGTATGAGAACACTCGGTGGATTACAGGCTTTCATTTGAGCCATATTTTATGTAGTTCTGATGAATATGAAGCGAACTATAGACCTCCAAACAACACAAATTTTAATTTTTAAGAGTTGCCTGCAATTGTTGATCAATAACTCCAGTTTTATTTAGGTTAGTTGATATGTTTTGGTCTTAAACTTCTCACTAAATTACATGATTTCATTTGAGCTATTGATAGTTTAAATCAGACAGGTTTTAGGCGATTTACGATCTTCAAACTAACATAAATTTTAATTTTTCCAAAATTTGCCTTTAATTAAAGATCCATACCTCAAATTCTTATTAAATTATGCTATATATTTTAGTCTAAGAACCTTGAGTGAAATACGGGCCTTCATTTAAGTCACTGATTATTGAAATTGGACGAGTTTTAAGCAAACGCACTGTGGACAATCAGCATAAAGTTTAATTTTTCCAAGAGAAACAAGGGTATCTTTCCCCATGGGGTTTTCCAAGGGTAGTGTTAAATGTTATCTTTAATTAAAGATCAATGGCTCCAGCATAATTTATGTTACTCTATATATTTTGGTATGAACAATCAGTGAGTATTTGGCTTTCAGTTGAGCTATTGTTTATTTTGGTAGGAAGAACTTTATGCGAACTGCTTGGTTCCAAATAAAAAAGATTTTATTTTTTATAGGATTCGTCTTCAATCAACGATCCATAACTACAGTTTTATTAAAGTTATTTGACATATTTTGGTCTTAAAATACTCATAAAAATAAACTCTTTCATTGGAAATGGTGATTGTTGAAATCGGACAATTTTAAGGCGAGGAATGAACCTCTATACAGCACGTATTTGACTTTTTCCCAATTTATAGTTCTATATTTCCATTTATGTTATGCTAAATGTTTTGGCCTAAGTGCCTTCAGTGAATCTTTGGTTTTTATTGAGGTATTAATTACATTCTGATATACTTGTGCTATAAGGGTTTTGAGAGTTAGAAAATAGGAAGTATGTTAAGCGAACCCTGCTCTCCAGTTTCAGCATAGTTTTCAGAAATTGTCTTTATAAAATCTATTCCTCCTTTTTTTAACCAAATCTAAATGTATCTGGCAGGCCTACTAATTTGATTACAGTTATATCACCATTATTAAGTTAAGTAATTTTGTTATTATTAATTTCAATGCTGCGGAGCAGCACGGGTCCTCTAGTTATGCTTCTGGAGCTTAAAGAATAATACAAACAAACCCAAAATACATTTTATATTGATAGATCAGATTTCTTAGGTAACGGTAATCATTGGCGTAAATTACTCAATTGTATTATAAAAACACCCAATAAGGGCATTTTATAAATTCGAAACCATACTTCGTAACGATAATAAAAGAAAATCGTGAAGCCATTATCCAAAATATTTTTCTGAAAAGATATACCAATACCATTTTACCATATACTATTTTAGTCTAAATAATTTCTGGAACTCATGGTTCCAGACGTTAGGACTTCATGATCCTAACGTCTCCTGGAAAAACAAATCCCTAAAACCAAAACTAAGAAGTTCAACTCCAAAGTCCAGAAATATGAACTTTGGTATTAAACTGACTCAAGAAGTATAATATCAAAGAGACAGTTGAAAACTAATTCAAGAGTTGTTGAGAGGTCTGCAACAGTGTAATTATTGCACAGGAAGATTTCATTTAAACAGCTGATTATTATTGCGGCTTCAACTTTACTTGATTTGTTTGATAATTATTTGCTGGCGTATTCTTGAAATCTGGGCCTTTAAACAAGTTCGAATCGAGTTAAACTAAATATGCATTACCTTTTGTGAGCCTCATTATTGTTAATGACTTGCACCCTAATTGTTTTTGTTTATTGATTGTTAATTTTCTTAATGATTCACTGATTGGTGGGTGATCACTTTTTATTATTAATGTGTTTTATAAATAAAACATATATATAAACATATTTCCCCTTAATATTTTCTTTTAGAATGAATTGTTTTGATGATTCAACAAGACGCAAAAATGTGTCACTAGAATGTCCTCGTGCATGATAAGTCTTATACATCTAAGAAGTCTGATTTCATGTATTATATTTGTGTCTACAACTACAATGTTAAATTTGCAATGGTGCCCTTTAGCACTAAAACAGGAGTTTACTGATATTTTCTGAATTATGATACACACATGTAGGACGTGTAACGAATTTATTTATTTGTCATATCGTACAAAGTCTTAGCCACGGTAACTCCTTAACATTTTGTACACGGATTTTCAATATGATTCCATGCATTAACTCAAAATAGTCCAATTCTTGTTTTTTTATTTTTCCCGCGTGTCTTTACCGAGTGAAGGTGTTGAAAACAATAAACGTATGTTTTATCGCATGGGTAATGAAACTAACACAGAACTAATCACACTTGTAGTATCTAACGTACACCAATAATAAAGTTTTCACCGGTGCATTTAAAATAGAAACTATTTTAAGAAACAATTGTTAGAAAAGAATATAAGTTTTTCCCTACATAATACAACAGTTGACTGGACGAATGTAAGTTGTAAGTAGGCGCCGCTAAGGGCCCTTCCGTATCAATTGTCAATCCGGTGTTGAATACCATATTGGTATTGCTTTCTGATTGATGGGGGGGCCTAAACCAATATCTTCCCAACTTTCCCGATAACTCTCCCAAATGTGTGGATTGTGTCCCGCTGTTCCAACTTGAAGACTAACTCACAATGACGTATATCTTGTATTGGAATTGGGTATATCTCAAATGTCAACCGCACTCTCATATAGTCCAATGGAGACTTGGAGCTCGGAGTAGTGTCATGATACAGTTGTTGTTGAACAGCAAAAAAAGTTGTGGCAGTTGTTTCTCTAGTGGGTTTGTAGACTATACAATAGCGTTATCTCGCTTAACTCGCGAGATAAAGCTATTGTCCTGTACTCTGGACAAAAAGGCGCAACTGTTGATTATGCCTTAAAGTGTAAGACATGTTTTTTCATCAGGCATCAGAAAACCTTTTCGTTAGTTTTTCCATTTTAGTACTGCATTTGTAAGATTAATTCTAAGTTTTAACTATACACTTCAGAGTTTTTAATTCATATTTTTTCCGCCCTCACTATTTAAAATATAAACACAGACTAAGGGCGCTTTTGTTGTTGATAACGATGATTTTCCATTGCTACCCTGGTTGCTTGGGGAGGCAGAGGGCGCGGAAAAATCTCAAATGTAAACAGGCCATAGAACGTTTAAAAGGACTAATTTAGTTGTAACCTCCATGCTTTAGCATGAGCTTTTACTCAAATCTGCTCCTTAACAAATATAGTAGTGTTTAATACTCAGTTTTCGTATACTTTATTTGCACTTTAGACTCCGGTCTACCCCTTCCGCGCAGCGATAGAAAATGATTTGCTGGATTACAGCTGCTACATAAACCCTTTACAATCCCAATTGTTTGTGTTCCTTGTTTCAGCAAACCTAAGTACTCATTACCAATGTTAATCTTATGGAGAATAATTAAAATCGCTTATATGTGAATATATTTTTATGAAACTTGGTATGCGGCTTTATGTGGTATTAAGACATATATTATGCATTGGAAACTAATTCAATGCCTCTTCTGCGGAATCAAACACCAAGTATGGCTCGGTCCCCCGGTACTAATATTAAGTAGAAAAAAACATCTACTTTAAGTCCTTTTAAATGTACAAACTTAAGACAAACATTAGTTTAAAATTCAGTAGAATTAACTTTCTTTTATCATATTCTTCTAGAGTGTGTTGATAACGTGATTATTGCATAGCTGCAAACCGAAATCCTGCGGACCTCCTCGACGGTCCATTTTCCTGTCTTAACAATTTATTTTCACGTGGTGACGCAGATTTGTCCGTAGTGTATTCCGGAGCCCTCTAAAACGAGTCATGATAAACAAAAAAATTTATGTTTTAAAAGGTTTGCTTGGTTCCCAGTTTGTATACAAAGCCTTGACGTAGTAAAGAGTACAACTTCTTAACCTGATATCCGTTTTAGCGAATTTCCCCTATAGGGAAGATGCTATTACCGAAGTAGGCATGGTAAGAATTAGGCCAAGGACCATGATAACTTTTCGTGTTGAGGTCTCCAGATGACAAAAAGACCATTCGTTCAAAACTGTGAGCACGATAACTCTCGTAAAAATGGTCCGATTTTGATGAAATTTGGTACACACGTGTACAGCAACATTTATGACTTTAAGTTCGAAAACCAGATAGGTCTACATATCCGAAAGGGTATTTTGGGGGGTTTTACCCCACAAATGTTTTTCGTTTTAGCGAATTTCCCCTGTAGGGAAGAAGCTATTACCGTAGGTCTCATGGTAAGACTTAAGCCCGAGATCATGATAACTTTTTGTTTTGAGGTCCCCAGATGCCAAAACCACTATTCGTTCAAATATATATATATATATATATATATATATATATATATATATATATGTGTGTGTGTGTGTGTGTGTGTGTGTGTGTGTGTGTGTGTGTGTGTGTGTGTCCGTTAACACGACAACTTGAGTAAAAATCGTCCGATTTTGATGGAATTTGGCTCAAACGTGTAGAATGACATGCATGACTAAGTTCGAAAACCAGAAAAATTGGACCATAGGAAGGGGGGTTTATGGGGGTTTTAAATTTTCCAAAAATCAGTTTTGGATTTTTCACCCGAAAATTTTTAAAAAACTTAATTTTGGTTTTGAACATTTTATAGAGCTTAAAAAAAACAAATAATATAGTATTTTGAATTCTTAACCTAGGTTAAGTGGTTGCGGAGAAAATCCAAAAAACCTACTCATAAAATCTCCCATGTTAATCTTATGGCAAAAAGGTTTTTGGCTTTTCCTCAGTTTATTTTAATGTAAACTTATATTTGCTTTTACCAATCTGTTCATTTCCACAAAAAAATAATTTTGGTGTTTAAATTGTGATTCTACGCCCAACCGTTGCAGAGATATTCAAAGTGCTAAACACAGTACGTTGTCCAATGTTATCCTTATGGAGAATAAACAAAATTTGATATCCCGATTATTTATGAATGTATGTTGATGAAACCTGGTATGTGGCTTCACGTAGTTCTGGTATATTGATATTTGCACAAAAAATTTTTTTTTTTTTATTATTCCTGTAGCAGCAAACCTGCGTACTCAGCCCCCATGTTATTCTTATAGAGAATAAGTAAAATGTAATGACTCCCTTAATTATGAACATAAATTAATAAAACTTGGTATGTAGCTTCACTTGGTTGAGTTATATTGATAATTATATAAAAACCCATTTTTTTGTTCCTTGTTGCAGCAAACCTGCTTCCTCAGCCCCCACGTTATTCTTATGGAGAATAACTAGAATGTTATAAAGCACTTATTTATGATTGAATATTGATGGAACTTGGTATGTGGCTTTCCTAGTTAAATTCTATTTATACTTGCATAAAAACCAATTGTTTATGTTCCTTGTTTCAGCAAACCTAAGTACTCATTACCAATGTTAATCTTATGGAGAATAATTAAAATCGCTTATATGTGAATATATTTTTATGAAACTTGGTATGCGGCTTTATGTGGTATTAAGACATATATTATGCATTGGAAATTCGCTGAGTACGCAGGTTTGCTGCGAAGGGGTATTTAGTTTTGTTATATAATCTTTGAAAAAGTCAAACTTTGGTTTGCACCATTGGATTCAGCTTAAAAAACACACAATTTGGTGTTTTGATCATTGCTCTACGTCAATTGGTTGCAGAGATATTGAAAGTGCTAAACACAGTACAGTGGACCCTCTCTTAACTGACCCCGGATCAACCGCCACTCGGATTAACCGAATCTGCCCGGGTTCAAAATTGAGGTCGATTTAGCCGCCCTGAGTTTTAAAACTGGTCGGTTTAACCGACCTTTTCTAGGAATTTAGAGACTTCCGTTCCCGTTATTATCGCTTTACTAAAATAGAAACATTCAGGCCAAGTTTTTTATGAATCAAATGGGAAACACACAATATTGTGGAACGTCACTCAACGTAAATTTATTGATACTCTGCGTCGAGTACAGTACAGAGCTTTTTCGCTTGTTGGTCGCGCGTGTGTACATCCTATCGGATCACAGTATAGTACTCTACTGTATACTATGCGGTGTGATGACAGTATAGAGGTGGTTTTATGATCAACAGCGTGTTTTTTCATTGTTACTTGAGATTATTTCATAAGAAAAAATTGTAAAAGTAAGCTTTACCTTATGCAGCTGAGTTTTGATTAATATAACATCAATAACACATTCATTTATACAGTATTTTACAAGTTTTCGTAGTTACCCGTTTTAACCGACCTTTTAGGTTATCCGACCTAGGCCCGGTCCCGTGAGGGTCGGTTAAGGGTGCGCCCTATCCCAGATTGAATGATCCGCATACGCCGCGCCACCACAAGCAGGGGCATGCATATTTTACGCTTGAAGACCTTTTTGTTCTCCTCAATCAACCTGTTATTTTACAGATTTCTACCAAAATATTTGCAGTTTCACACTTTTCAGATTCCAATCTAGATATTGTACGGTTCCTTTTATCCAAAATAATTGTTCTCCTTACTTTAGGAAGCTTTAGAAAAACACTTAATTTGAAAACTTTACTAGTGACCTACCACTTATTTTGAATTAAAATCACGATTTTTAAATCGTATGATACATAGATGAACATTTAGTGAATGAAATAACAGCAAATTATTGTTAATTGGTTAACAATTGAGCCTACAATTTGGGAGATGCTAAACGCTTACTTTAGCGTGCGAAAGGCAGGAGGGCGCACCCTCAAGAGAGGGTCTACTACGTTGTTCAATGTTATTATTGTGGAGAATAATAACAATTTGATATCTCGCTTATTTATGAACGTATACGGACGAAACTTGGTATACGGCTTCATCTGGTTGTGGTCTGTTGTTATTTGTACCAAAACCCGATGGTTCCTGTTGCAGCAAACCTGCGTACTCAGCCCCCATGTAAATCTTATGGAGAATAAGTAAAATATTATGCTCCCTTTATGAACATAAATTAATAAAACTTGGTATGTGGATTCACCTACTGAATTTCTAAAAAAATGTGCATAAAAACCCATTTTTAGTTGTTCCTTGCTGCAGCAAACCTGTGTACTTAGCTCACATGTCATTCTTATGTAGGACCATTAAAATGGCATATATCGCTTATTTATGAATCTTTATTGATGAAACTTGGTATGTGGCTTTACCTAGTTGAGTTATATTTATATTTGCATAACAACCCATATTTTGTGTTCCTGCAGTTGCGTACTCAGCCCCATGTTATTATTATGGAATGATTAAAATGTTATTTATTGCTTATTTATGAATGTGCTACACTATGCCCGTGCTTTGCAACGGGTTGAAAAAGAGTAGAAAATGTTAAACAAAACAATGAGTCTGTCGTTAGATATAATCCTTATAACAGCTGTTTATTTAAATGATTTGAATTAGGAAAACACACTTGACATAAACCAAATAAAATTCTCCTCCATATGAATAACATGGGAACTCTGAAGTCCCGTGGGGTAGAGCCCTGAGTTCTTTTCTAAACGGCAATAGGCCTGGGTACATAGATTATATTTGTGCAACATTTCAGCAGAATTGGTCCAGTGGTTTTGCCGTGATGGAACAATAGACAGACAGACACTACTTCATTTTTATAATAGTAGTGATATTAAAGAAACTTGGTAAGCAGCTTTATGTGGTAATAAGATACATATATATATATATGTATATATATATATATATATATATATACACATTGGAAATTCGCTGAGTAAGCAGGTTTGCTGCGACGGGGGTATTTATTTTTATGATGCAGACCTTCCGTAATCTACCAATAGTCCAAAACGTAAAGAAGTTGCTGTCGAAATCACTACCGCACATATTATTAAAAGTTTGCATTCGGAGTACCGCATAAGTTTGATTAAAAAAAGCAGTTAATGAAGAAATCGTCATTTAGCCGCCACATTTTAAAAGTAAAATTGGTCAGTAGTCAGGAAAAGGGTTCTAAACTAAGCTTATAAAGAGAGAGAGCCTTTAGGGAATGGTAATAAAAAGAAATTTGCGGGAATGATTTCTCATCAATATTGATAAATGTTGATTTGTGAGAAAGAATCAGCCGAGCGGCGATCACTTGGCCATCAAAGCCACATCAGCAGCGAATATCGGCTCCGACTTATATTAAATGCAAATTAATACTCACTTTTTACTTGCTCCCTTATACTCTCTCGCCAAGCACGTTATTCATGCTTATTACGTTTACCTTTTGGCTAGAAGATTTTTAACGTTTTTTTTTCTATAAAATGAAGCGGTCTTACTTCGAAACCACGAGAACCCAACATGTACAATCCGGCTTTCAAAACATAGCTTCCAGAGTAGAAATTCGCTAACTTACTTCAACAGTTGTATCTTGCTGGAACAAGCTTGATAAATAAGGAATTCTGGTGTTTGACAAGGAAGTCAGGACACTTCCCAACAGTAAGCATAAGACAGTAAATGCTTTCACATTTAAAATATTTTTGAAATTTATTCTATTTATTCGAATAATACAGATATATATGGAACGCCTCTGCTTAGCCTTAGGGCTAGTAAATTTGATATTTTCTGACAAGGGCTCCACCTCTGACTAAGCTTTTACCAACTACATAATAGACAAGTCCACTAGAGCTTGTTGAACCTCTACATTTTAGAAATGTTTTTGGCTTTAAGTAATACGCTTGTCTGTTGATTACGATCTGACTTTCCCTTTTTTACCGTTTTCTATAAAACTTTAAATTGAGACTCGCGAAGTCACATCTGAATGAGACTTTTTTTATTGTCACAGAGACGATGTTCAAAATCAGATGTGAGGAGGCATGGACTAAAGAAGCTTTCTTGAATAGAGATTAAGATTTTTAGTGATCTTTATAAAAGTTAAATTTTCACATTTCGTGCTCATATCTCCTTTCAGAATTGTTAAGGCAGCAAATATGCTGTTACTCTTATTCTCATCAGACTCTTCGTGGAATTAACTCCTTTAGAAAAATACCTCTTGAAATGATTGATGGAGCTTGTGAATCAACCGAGTGCTTAAAGTTGGAAGTATTGCTTGAAGTGTTCGTTTCAAAACTTCCAACTGGCGTTGTTAAAGCTCCAACTTATCAGAAGAAATAAGGCTGTGTTTTGATTTGTTGGTGGGTTTCACGACATCAGATGGTTAATGAATGGAACATAAACTATAATCAAGACACTTTGAGAAGGAGCAGTCCACAGTTTTGTAGTTTGTGTGTGTTCTTACAACCACGCGAGTCGTCGCCCTGAATATGAAGACTGCAACGTCTCCGAACGAAGAAGATATTAACTTTGTTTTTACATCACGGTTGAACCCAGAAGAAATATATAGTACAATCTTTTTCATAGTTGATTGATAGCTTGGAACACCCCTAAAATCGAATGGCTATTTTCATGGGCTACTTTAATGAAAAAAATCATGAACGCGAATACTTTGTTGTGATTTAAAATTGCGGAAAACCAACTAAAAAGGAGTCCTGGGTCGTGGTTTGAGCCAATATTACTCCCGATTTGAGAAATAATCCCCCACAAGCGATCACTTGACCGTCCGATCGAACTCTCATCCGCCGGATGCAAATTTCACTTCCCGTCCCTCCTCAACATATATTTATCAAACGAATTATTGGAATCTACATATTTTTCCATCTCTTTAGCGATGATACAGGGTTTTGACGAAGTTTGAGGGGGAGGGATGTAACGAGCTTGATGAAGACCGGCGGCGCGTTATGATATCGCGATTATTTCAAGTAGGGAGCCTATAATCGAGTTTGGCCGGATAGAGAAGAGTCATAATCAACATTGCAAAGTTCATTATCTCCGTGTACTTTTTATCAAAGTCCATCACTCTACCCCAAACGGCTTAATCGAATTTTGCGCTTATTTCGGTTCATTAGTACCATTACGCTTTCTTTCTCGTCCTTTGATTTCGAGCTCTTAAAGACTAAATTCGCAATACCTTTATAAACTTCGCAGAATCGATTATTTGTCTTCGATTATTTGTCTACACCAGAGCCATTTTTAAGTTTTGATATTGGCAGTTTAAATCTAGTCTCGTTATATAAATTATATAAGGTAATTTCTTAGAAACCATCACGAATTAATTCGTTTCTTATTTAAAATATATTGTTTCGCTTTATCTGAATTTAGCAATTGAGATAAAACTAATGATCAGGAACTTGCGTCATTAGTAATAAAAAACTAAAGTTTAAAATATCTGTACCCGAACAGTTTTGATAAAATAACGAATATATGAGAAGTGCCTGTACAGTATATCATTGAGCATTGTACGGTGCACAAGTGAAAGGCCAGGTCGTCCATATAACACTAGTGTTAATTTTAACATTGGGCTTATGGACGGCAGGTGTTTCATAAGCTGTTTGTTCTAAAGGTACATAACGAACATAAGCAGTTCTGAGATATGCCTGTACAGTATATCAATGAGCATTTGGTACGGTGCACGAGTAAAAAGCCAGGTACTCCATAAGACTAGTGTTAATTTTAACATTCGGCTTATGGCCGGCCAGGCTTCTCACTCAAGCAACGAACTGTACAACGACACTTCTGCCAATCCAGAAACCTTATACATACTAAATGAAAGAACCGTACATTTTACCATGCTCACGAGCTTCGGATTACTCAAAACATACTTGATAACGGTTGAAATTGTAAGTAAGATGTTTAAGTACCACAAATCCACGGTGACCCTCAATTGCCTTGTGCCAAGTATCCCATACTCTGGCCCAAGATGCGTCGAGTCGCTCAGGCGAGTCATATCAGTATCATGTTGGGCGAAATACCTCAATACTATACAGTGTGTTTTAGAACTCCCTACCAATATTTTAGGATAATCTTGTATACATAAAAATAGACAAAAAGGATCCTATGAACATGTGTCCCAAAATATAGTTTTCCGTCTATCTGCCTGTATGTCTTTTGTACATAATTTAACATAACTTTATAACCACTTAAGGTATCGACTTCAAATTTGGTACATGTATTAAACCTTATAAGACCTATTCTAGTATGGAATATCAAGTTTCTACCTAAAAATATATAAAAATTGCGGCCATTTTTTTTTCAAAAAAAAAAAATGATTTTTGCCATTTCTGGACTAAAACATCATGTTTTAACTTATACAAATTACAATTTCTCAGTTATTTAAAATTGTATAGTTAAAATATTCATATTATTATTTTTAGGACAAAACAACAGAACATTTTTGATTCTTACGTTTTTTCCATAAATATTACGGTTTTAGGATATTTAGCTTTGAAAAAAAATGGCCGCCATTTTGAAATATTATTAGGTATAAACTTGATATTCCATACTAGAATAGGTCTTATAAGGTTTAATACATGTACCAAGTTTAAAGTTGATACCTTAAGTGGTTATAAAGTTATGTTAAATTATGTACAAAACACATACAGACAGATAGACGGAAAACTATACGTTTTAGGTCACAGGAACCGTTTTGTTTATTTTTATGTGTACAACATTATCCTAAAATATTGGTAGGGATTTCTGAAACACACTGTAGATATACAGGGCAGTATGACGTTTTTCACCACACTGCGCTGTAATCACCTGTTTTCCGAACGTCTTTTGAATACCGAAAGTAGAGTTTTTCCGCCCAAGGGCCGAAAGGCAGCTGATCTATTTAGCCAGTGTTGCAAACTTGTTTTCAAGCGTACACGATGTTACCTGATTAATACGTGCACACTATTTTGTGTTCTTTGGTTGAAACACTGGAACAAATAACAATAAAATTCAAAACATTGAACTATTGATGATTTGTTTATTGGTTAACTGTTTTTAGTCCGAGATTGCATGAGGCCGCTCGTGTTTTATGATCGATCACATTTAACCCGTTAATAATTGTAGTATGGTGAAAAATAGCGTTCACACCTCTGCCGAAAGGGTTTTGCATAGCCCTCGAACGATTTATGACCTCGACTTCGTCTCGGTCATAAAACACGATGTCGGGCCAGAAAAACCACACTTTTGGCCCTTGGTGCGAAATATACTATTCTAAACCCGCAAAAAAAATAATCAAAAGCCAATGTGAAGGTTTTCAGAACATTAATAAGCAACCGAGGTAATTAACCTACAAAACCTATTGAGTAAACAAAACAAAGTAAACAATGAGTAATCATACAAAAGTTAAAAACCGCCAAAACTCATATACGGCAGATTTTATGAAAACCAGTTTGAACCAACAACAGCTCGCAGGCGAACCGCAGTCGGTGGTGAATGACAGTCTAAAGTGTAACGCGTAATGAATTACTACGCGAGGCAACACTATAGTGAGTAGCGCTTATTCTGCGGTCCTATGTTCATTGAAGGATTTGCGCTTTACACAGAATTGCTACTTGTACCTGATTCCGGTTTGTTTTGTTTTTGTAACCATATAACCGTAAATCTCAGTAAATATAATACCACTACTGGAAAAGGCATTGTATTGATTTGTTTCTTATAAGTAAATAAACTATCTGGCCCGACAGTCTTTGTTCTTCCTAAACACATTGAATTTGTTTTATTTCAAAAATGCATGCTCATTTTCAAGATCAGTTCGTTCGTTTCGCTCACTCGCCTCCGGGATGAACTCGTTCGCTACGCTCACTCACCTATTTTTATATAGAGCTAACCCCGGCATCAAAAAAAATTGGGTTGCGATTCAAGTAGATTTGTTATTTCCATAATGAACATATGTTTATGCCTTTCAAGTATGTTTAGACATAATCCATATAACAGCTGTTTGGTGAACTAACTAACTAACATACTAACCCGACTTTTGTTTTATGTATTTATATGTATAATGTGTTGGTAGATACCTTTTGTATATATTGCGTAGCGGCTATAACGCTAACTAATAAACTCAGAGGATGTCAGTTGGATCTTGAATAATATCTTATCTGAATATTCGAAACTGGATCCAGCTGGTAATTTTTGTTAAATTTAGTGGTGCTTTCTAAGAAAAGGTTGTGACATGAGCATCTCCAAGGTTTGAACCGTTCCCTAACAAAGCCTTGTACCAATGGCAAGAAAGACGACAAAGAAAAAACTTTCTCCGTTGCATCAACGCTGCATACTCAGCGAATTACAAATGGTACTTTACTACATCATAAAGTAACTTACAAACTTTCAACAAGCATATTCATAAATAAGTGAGATATGACTTTTTATTTATTCTCCATAAGAAAAACATTAGGACTGAGTATGCAGGTTTTTTGCATCAAGGACAACGAAAATCGGGTTTTTATACAAATACTAATAGATCACCACAAGATAAAGCAAATTTCAAGTTTTACCAGTTTATGACCATAAATAAGTAAGATATCACATGTTTCGTATTCTCCAAAAGAATAACATTATAAATTCCTAAAATGATATCTTTGGTATGTAAATAACGATGTATAACAATTATATTATTAATTTTTAATTATATTGATTATCATATTCTACCTTAGATAAAAATATTAAATTTCAGCAAAAAATAAAAGGAACAAACGATAACTACACAATACCAAATCGGGTTTGACTGAATGTTCGTACGATATTGAAATTTCATCAAAGTGTCAGCACGCTTTATTCTCCATTAACCCCCGCAGGCAATCGGTACGTTAATGACAGCCTGCGAGCGATTCACAACTTTAATTCTATCGTTTGATTCCGTTTGTATTCGGGTGTTTGGCAGTGGTTGTGCAAATTGTACGGCACAAACAAATCTGTGGATAACTCGCTCGACGCTGATTTGTTTTGTTGTGTTGTTGGCACCACTGACAATTACCAGCTGATTAAATAGTCTGTCAGGGTTGCCAGCGCTTCAGTTTGTTGATTCTTCTTTATCGCTTCATCGGTTTTGTTGTCGAGGGTGGTCCATTTGTCGATATTTACTCGACTAATGTTTCAATCAGTGCTGCAAGTATATCACGCCATTCTCGAATTATATATGTGGCTTTATAAAGATGATGTATCATGTGTACCATCTTCTTGTTAAATAAATTATATACTCTAATACAAGCAATGCCTGTTTGTTTGTTTGTTTGTTTGTTTGTCCCAGCGGATGGATTTTGCTTAACTTTTGGGATAAAGGGTATTTAGGCCTCAAACCCAGTAAAACTCAAATAAATGTCGATGTCAGAGATGCGGTCTCCAATAATTAGCAACCTAGCTCTTATACCAGTCCTACATGTTCGGTATTAAAATATTATAGTTCAGAAATGTAACATCTCATTTAAAACTATTCCCACAGTTGAAAATGGTTATATAATTTAGATAATTATTGTTTAGTTGTAGAACTAGCTTGAGTCCCGTTTTTCGCACGTAGATCTTACCAGTCACATAAACACATAGTATTTGTAATGCTTAGTTCAGTTCCTTCAATTATTGTTCAATTTCACAATACTTTACTTATTGAACTAGACACTAACTTAGTCTTAGTTATTATATATATTTTTTTCAAATTGTCAAGCTCTGCTACGACAGTTTAAAATGTTTTTGCATCTTGGAGAGTACAAGTTTGGGTACATGATTACACGGCATTTGGGCTGTTTGGGTTACATGTCTGCTTATTATCGTGTTCGGTGTTTATTATCTTCGACGTTGAGGTCGACATTGCTTGCATTTTCTTCATTTTTCATTACATTTTTCAACTGTTAACTGTCTTCACAGGGTTCGTGGGGAAACATTACTTGCTGCGGCGACTGTTTCAGAAACTTTTTATAATAAATATAATATGCAAACCAATTTAACTTAGGACCAGTAAGGTATTAACAGTAAGCTATTTCGCTACGAGTAACCACCATCTTTTGTCAGATGCACACATTCAGTGTTTGAGAGGTGTTGCTATGAGAGCCAGAATAGCATAATACAAAAAATTGTTAAAAACTATTAGTGTTTGCAAGCAAATTAAATTCATGCTTAAGAACATTGTTGTTCTTATTCAATTTCCTAAAAAGGTTAAGTAGAAATTAAGTACTGAATCAACATATGGCAATACAAATGGCTTTTGAAAACGTAATAGTGTCGTGTTTGGTACCAATTTCTTTATTTTTTCACTAACTTTTTAATTATACTGAAAAAAATTGAAAACTGTGTGTGTCATAAAAAATGTAAACAGTTCAGTTTTAACGCTAGTAGCATTGACTATATACAATGCTAGTAGGTTTAAATCACTGAAACAGCTGGGTGAGGAAGCGACCGACGCGACAGGGGGACGGGCCGGGCAGCTCGCAGGTAGCCAAGGGTCCAGACGCCAAGTTACTGTATACAGAAAATATTAACCCTAATAATAATAAAAAAATACAATTTGTTTTTCCTTATTTGCAAAGTCATACATAAAATAACATATCCTTGTTCACTTGCCCCATAAGAAATCTCCCTCTTTAAAGAAAACATTTTCCAAGATCTGTTTGATACACGATGTAACAGGTGGTAAAGCAACAACACAACGGTGCAATAAAACTTTCAAGGGCTCTCGGTTTACCTGGGTTGCAGGGCTACGACTACACGACGGTGGTGCAGCTGCGAGGGGGCTCCGTCGTGCAGTCGTAGTCTGCACTGCTTAATTGGGGTACACCTCGATGAGGGTTTGACAGCCAGTGGAGACAGTATTTACCCCATATTATAAATGGACATAGAATGATAAATAGAAATATTGAAGATTAAAATGGAATGACTCTGTATAGTTTTTAAATATTTAAAATGTATATTTAATGATGCTGTTAATAGTATCTTTGAAATTGTTACAAACTACAGCATACGTAAAGAGTGGCAAGTGGCATGAACAAATTATTAATATTTGAATGCAGAGTGTCAAGTTTTATGAAGCAGCCTTTATTTTCTTTTAGTCAAGCAAAATAAACTGATGTACAACTGAAACCCTAGGCCGCAGCGACATCCGTTTTAGACAAAGCATTCTAAACAAGATGGTGATAACCCCATAACACACGCAAACCACCCCGTTACCCCCCGCCCCCCACAAAAGGAGCTGAACTGGTATTTCTGATATTCCAAAGATTTTTTGATTCATCCGCCTCCGCGGCAAAGAGTATATTTTACACGATTGGGTATATTTTTATTTAAATTCAAGAAGTGTTTTGTTGCTTTTTATATTGCGTTTTACTAAATTATAATTATCTCCTAAAATATTATTATTTGTATTTAAACCTATTATATATTATAGTCTGTCAGGGTTGGCAGCGCTTCATTTTGTTTTCGATGAGGGGTTTCCGCATGTGTATTTGTATTTTAGCTTTTGATTTTAAACCTGACAATGTTTCGCACTCTGGTTTTATTTCCTAACCCAAAAACGGGAGCAACTTTGACAGGACATCACAAAACGATCTTCAAAGCCAAAATAAACCGTAAAGAATTATTTGGTTTAATTGGTTGGGTAATAAATTCGGGGTAGCTTTTATAAGCTTTGTTGTTATATTTTATTCAAGTGATTATTTTTTTCTCTAGGTAGTTTTCAAAAACTAAAGCCTTCATTGCTCTGCGCTTTACTTAAAACAAGGAAATAACTCTATCACCCTCTCAGTAGCTCATACGATGAGAAAAATCATAATTGATGATAAAGTATTTGTCATTTTAGCGAATTTCTCCCAAATTCATTTTTTGTCGCTATTACCGTAGAAGAGGACATATAGCTATGACCTATATAGGGCGGGGACGACGATAACTTTGCGTTTTGAGGTCCCCAGATGCCAAGACAATTCGTTCTAATTTGTACATATATATTATGAAGTATCGTGTAATGGGATGAGCTTACAAACTTCATTATGACAAAAGTGTGGATTTTCATAAAGTGAAATTCATAGCTCGGCTAGGAATGAATACTCACTCAGTCAGCATTGGAAATTCTTAAACTACATTTATACGTACGAAAAATAAAGTGATTATTTGATTTTAAAACCATCATCATACTATAGTCATAGATTATCTCCCGATAACTGTTTTAAGCAGATGTTAAACTAGCCATTTAAATCACAGCTGTTAAAGTAAGTAAAAACCGTACTGCTGAACTCTAGCGGGAAAAATATTTGGTCTAAAGATTTCAAGAATAAGGAGAACATTACCTTTATTAGTGAATTTCCTTTGGAAAGTGTACTATTAGCATGACCCGCACGGTGAATCTTAAGCCCGGGACCACCATAGAAGTTCCTAACGTGACCCCCTGAACACGTTTTGGGGGGGTCGTTCAAAATTGTATATATATATATATATATATAAAAAGACACACACATATATATATATATATATACATATATATGTTTGCACTCTAGCGGTCGAATTTTTTGTCCGATTTACTTCAAATTTGGTAGGGACGTTCCTTTCCGTAATCGGTTGAACAAGTTCGTTGGGCAAAACAATTGGAAAACTCTAAACCCTTTTTTTGGGATTAATCTTTCAAATTTCGAGTTTTTGGGCCCAAAAAGGGTCAGAAAAGCCTCAGGTGTAAAATCAATGCAAGTAAAAAGATGGGAATTAGAGAGGCAAAAGTTTTAAGCCCTCTCTCGCTATTCTAGCATAAATACTTACCGAGCTATTAAAGAAAATGTGTATCGACTAAACACAGTACGTTGTCTTATGGGGGTTTTCCACTAGAAAAGCCTGTTATTCCTTTGTTAGAGTACTTTTAACATCCCCAGCAACCTCACGCCTACTTTCAAGCCTGTCTAGACCTTCTACTAACCTTATAATGCGCAAAATTGTATTCCCAGCTTTGCAAGTAAATGAAACCAGGAGTATCAGAACTGCCAAAAAATCAGTGTTTTCAGATTTCAATAAAAATTGGACAAATGTATGTTTTTACACTGATTTTGAGTTTTAAAAGTTTGTATGTGGAAATTCACTTCCCTCACGTCAGCGTGCTGCGTGCGAACTCGTTTGTAGTTAAAACTGGTTAGTGTTTTTAGTGAAAGAATTATAAAGCTTTTCACTAAATATTCATATAACTTTCGAAAGAATTAACGCTAACAAAGAATATTTTTAGATTTTACCATCAAAAGGTGAATTATTTTAACTTGATTAGCCTTTACACATAAACTTAGCCAAGGTGTCAATCATTAGTTAGTCAACATCCTTAGTTAGTTAGACTAACATCCTTAGTTAGTCAAGTTGTAACATTAACTGATGCTGCAGAGCAGCACTGGTTCTCTAGTGTGGTATGATTTTAAAGGGGTAAATATTTTCTAACTAGAAACTCAGTTGTGGTATGGATAAAGTTTTCTTAAAGACAGCCTCGCAGGTAGACGTTGAGGGATTAGCGGCTGGGGCTCGGTGCAGACTACGTCTATACGACTGAGCCGCTAATGAGATTCGGCAACGTCGTGCTGTCTTCGCCCTGCAGATATGTTTATTGCCCCCCCCCCCCATTGGGGTCAGGTCGCATCCAGTCGTGTAGACATACAACCGTAACAGGTAATAAACAAAACAATAACCATTTAAATAACATGAGTTTTTGAAGGCCTGAGGGGCAGAGCCCTAAGAATGTTGTAGACTGGAAATGGTGTAAAAGTAGGCCTAGCTACTTATGTAACATTTCAGCTCATCTGATTCTGAAGTTTATGCATTTAAACTTAATAGAAATAGCATTAACGCCCCACCATCCTTTTAAAAAAAGTATTGTCGCTGAAAAATAGGCATCTAAAAAACTGGCCACCTCCGGAAACAGCATTATATTTAAGTAATCACCTCATTGCATTATTATCAGTGTGAGCGCTCTGAAATTGAGAAAGTAATGAATCCGTACCACCCTTGTTCCGTACCACACCCTTCTCACTCAGCGAGTTGATCAAGCAAACTTATAAAATATAAGATTTTAAAAATATTTTCCCGTATTTCACCATTTTTACTTTTTCTCTCTATACATAGTATATGGAGAAAGTATTGTTTTCGTAAAAATTTTCGAATTTGAGTTGTTAGTGGAAATATTCGTTTTGGTGCTCCCTGAACCCAAAAAAGTGGTTTTTACGTGATGTCTGTCTGTCTGTCTCGTGTGTGTGTGTGTGTGTGTGTGTGTGTGTGTGTGTGTGTGTGTGTGTGTGTGTGTGTGTGTGTGTGTGTGTGTGTGTGTGTGTGTGTGTGTGTGTGTGTGTGTGTGTGTGTGTGTGTGTGTGTGTGTGTGTGTGTGTGCGTACGCATCCATATCTTTGTCGGGACACACACCTGCATGGGAGCAGACAGTCGGGCAAACACCCAATTGTCGGGACTCACACACGTCCCGACAACCAATACTGCATCAAACGTTTTAGTTGGTCTCCAGAAAGACTTAGAAACAAAATTTGAAAATGACCCGACAAGCTCTGTACGAAACCGGTTTCACGTTTGCATATCTTTGTCGGGCCCAAAATAGCACTGTACAGTGGCGCGCCAGTGGCGTTGCGGTGAACTACCCGAACTAGAGTGTGTGGCCCGACACTCGCTTCAAATGCTGACTTAAATAAACGCTTGTGATTGGTTGGAAACTCTTTACGTAATACAGCGTTGCCAATTCGATCTATTCCCTTGAGAAGGATTGGAAATTGGAAATGTTGCTTATGACAAGTGCCAGTTGGGCAGTTGCCAGTGTCAGTCGTCACTGTTGTAAGGTGAGTAATGTAACGTAATTACCTACTACACTACTGATAATTAATTACATGTCATGGATATGATTTTGCCTATATACAGTGTGTTAATTTTTTACTTTCTCCCCCTTATACATATGGAGAAAGTATTGTTTTCGTCAAAATTTTCGAATTTGAGTTGTTAGTTGAAATATTCGTTTTGGTGCTCCCTGAACCCAAAAAAGTTATTTTTACGTGATGTCTGTGTGTCTGTCTGTTTGTATGGATGTGTACAGAGCTAGAGCCCAAACCAATGGTCCGATTTTTATGAAATTTGGTATGTAGGTACTAATCCACGATATCTCCAGGCGGTTTTTTTCATTTTGGAATTTTTTATTTTTAAGGGTAATTATCCCCCAAAAAACAGCCAAAAATCATGAAAAATTAAGATTTCTAAAAAACGGCTCTACCGATCTTGATGAAACATTAGTCGTTTGTATAAATTTAGTTTTCCAACAAAATGACACCACCCGAATTTCTATAAAACTTTGGGTTCAGAAATTACAAGACTTAAAATATCAAATATTCATTTTTTTTATAAAAAAATATTACTATTCACCATTAAAAAGAGCTCAAAAAACTAAATAATTTAGTATTTTGAATTACTATTCTACGATTACTGGTTGCGGAGAAAATTTAAATTTAAATGTTGCGGTAAACGCAGTACGTTGTCCAACTTTATTCTTATGGGGAATACAAAAATTACTATTTCTCTCTTATTTATTGATAAATTTCGTTCAAACTTGATATGCGAGTCAAGTTAGCATTGACCAACAGAGGAAATTCAAAATATTTTGCCCCTTAATAAACCTGAAGGGGGAAAAGGGGGCATTTCCCCTCTTAAAACCACGTGCGTAGCGATGGATTCTGTAGTGCCTCCTAAACAGGGATTTGGGTGGATATTTTTGAAAGCAACTTGTTTACAAGATTTTCTGTACATTTTATCGTGCTTTGTATTCTATATTTATTAAATCAAAACTAATTGATTCATTAAAGTTGGGCTAAAAGGGAAAAGGTATGTGTCAGTTTCCTGATACCGTTTATTTATGCTCACTACTGGAATCTCGTTAACCTTAATAGTTACAAGGAAGGTTAAACAAGTAAAGTAGTGCGTAACTAAAAACTAAATAAAATGGCAAAAAGAAATCAAAAATATTCCACCAAACTCGTTCGCTACGCTCAAAAAAACATTTTTGACCAATAACAAAAATTGCTTATAAAACTCTTATTTTCAAGATACAAAATACCCCCGTAGCAGCAAACCTGCGTCCTCAGCCAATTTCCAATGCATTTATATGTATCTTAATACCACATAAAGCCACATAACAAGTTTCATCAATATACATTCATAAATAAACGATTTACGACATTTTTATTATTCTCCATAAGAATAACATGGCGGCTGAGTATGCAGGCTTGCTGAAGCAAGGAACACAAAAAATGGGGTTTTATACAAACATCAGTATAACTCAAGTAGGTAAAGCTACATACCAAATTTTATTAATTTATGTTCATAATTAAGGGAGATAATAGGTTACTTATTTATCATAAGAATAACATGGGGCTGAGTACACAGGTTTGCTGCTACGGGAACTATCGGCCAAAAAATGATTTTTAGTGCAAATATTAATAGACCACAACGATATGAAGCAATATACCAAGTTTCATCAGGAAAAGTTGATAAATATGTGAGATATACAATGTTTCTTATTCTCCTTAAGAATAACATTGGACAACGTACTGTGTTTAGCACTTTCAATATCTCTGTACCATTTGACGTAGAGGAATGATCAGGATACCAAATTGTGTGTTTTTAAGCTGAATCCAATGGTAAAAACAAATATTTGACTTTTTCAAAAAATATATGTAAAAAATTCAAAAAAACCATTTTTGGGGTACAAAAACCCCCCAAAATCCCACTTTGGATGGGTCGATCTGTCTGGTTTTCGAACTTAAAGTCATAAATGTTGCTTTACGCGTTTGCACCAAATTTTATCAAATCGGACCTTTTTACGCGAGTTATCGCACCCACCGACACACACACACATATACATGTATATGTACAATTTCGAACGAATGGTGTTTTTGGGGTCTGGGACCTCGAAACGAAAAGTTATCATTGTCCCGGGCCTAGGTCTTGCCATGCCGACTACGGTAATAGCTTCTTCCCTATAGAGGAAATTCTCTAAAAATGAACACACTGTACACCTACAGGCTAGAAATCTTTGCTCTGAGATTGTATTTGGTCAATTAATTGCTAATAATGTTACTTTCTGTTGATATTTTAAACTTGCTGATAGTAAGCGTAGTATTTTCATAAACCTAATTTCAAAGTTCACAAAGAAACAATATTTTTTTAGTTGGAGGGAATATTGTCAGGTTTATTGGTGCAAAAAATTAGAATTATTTTTGCTCTCTTCTAAGTCAGTATTTTCATAGAAAAATGAAGCAAGTTAATTTTTTATCTTGGCCTGTAGGGCTATTCTGTAAAAATCTACCAAGTTACCAAGTTTCCTCTCAAATTCTCTAAAGAAGGCTAACCTAGAACCTAGGTTCTGATTTATTTTTATTATTCCCCAAAAGGGAAGTAAGTTACATTATAAACCTCATAGAAGGTGAGAATAACCCTTATTCGAATTTTTTATCATACAGTTATGTGGTTAAACACTAAGTTATCTGCTTTATAACATTAAAATGTATTGTTAAATTAATATAATATTCATTACAGTGTGTATAAAAGTATTACAATAAATCACAAACATCAGTGAAGGCTATTAAACTTAATTAATAATGGAGTGTGTTTGATTGACTTAGACACATTAGTAGTGTGGGTTTGTAGGTTTTGCGCCGGAAGTGACGTCACATCCGGTGAGTGACCGGATGCGCTGAGTCATGAAAGACGTCATCTGAGGCTGAGCCAGTGACGTAGGCGGTTTTGTGACGAAATGAGTAAAAGTTCAAAGTTCAAGGTCACGGTGAAGTTTTTTTAAAAAAAATCTACCTCGCACTCGTAAAACGATTGTGATTCGATAGTTAATCGATAAGAAATATCGAATGAAAATTATCGAATTAAACAATCGAATGATACGAGTGCGAGGTAGTACTATTACAAATATTACTTTATTTACAATAATTCATGTTTACAATAGTTCCCCGTTGTTCGTTGTCATCGATGTTGTTGATCCGGACGAGTTGCGGCCATCACTTCGCTTTCTGAAGAAAGACGGTAGATACTTCGATCCCTGCGCAGAGTCCATGTTGTGTTTTTGACACCTATCTGTTCTGTTAGGTGTTTGCATTTCATTGCTGTCAGGAGGAAAGAATACGTGACGGCAATGAAATAGAAACATCTATCAGACCTTGAGTGAAATGATATTGTTATTTTGTGAAGAGCGTCTCGGAGAGCTCGATGTTCACCGGTCGAGAGCCGGAGGTGTACTGACTATTCGCTAGCTAGCGTTTTTGGTATCAAACAAAATGGTGGGGGTAAAAGTGTAGTAGAACGAAGCAGATGGTGGACAGCAGATGGGCGGCGGCAGGTGGCAGGCGGCAGGTGGCAAGTGTGCGGCAGATGGTAGTCCCCCACTACACCAGTCCCCCACTACACCAGTCTCCCCACCAAGTTTTACATCGCACAATAACTAGTTTACATGTGTTAGTTAGGGTTTAGCTCTTAGACTATCAAGACCTTACCTCCGTAACTAAAAACCTCAATAATGTTTGCGCTTCAACGCTGTATAAGTATAACAGCTACTATGATCTAAACCGGTGCATGTATTCATATGGTTCTTTTTGCGTAGCAAACAACTGGTTAAAAGTGTTTCAACCTCAATTATTCTTCGACGAAACCGCTCATTGTCCACTAAAAGTGTAGACCTTCTGTCTTCATCGTCAGGGAAGTAGAAAGTAGTGTCAAGGGGACTACTGAAGGTCACCTTCCTCATGTTCCTGTAAAACTGCGACATTTTTCAGACCGTCTAGGTAGATGTTCATACGACAAGAGCTGGAAGAATAATGATGTAGCGTTATCGTGTATAATAGGCATCTACCCCCACCACAACGTTACCTTGTCCTTCAAACCATCGTTTTTACGCCACGGATGCTATACTGTTGGTTAGATTTAAATTTAAATTGGACCTACTTGTTCGCCTTGTCAAGCTGCGTAATTGAAGTACCCACATGTTAGACCTTGAACCAAAAACAAAGAAGTTATTTAGGTTTGTCCTTGAAAATAGTTGTTTTTTCGCTGTTGCTGCTATACCCTTTGTTGGATCTGAATTCTGTTTGCACCAACTTGTTCGTCTGATCAATCCGCGTAATTTGAGTACCCACTTAATATATTTTAAACCGTAAATAAAGAAGTTATTTAGGCTTGCCCTTGAAAATAGTTGTTTTTCGCTGTTGCTGCTATACCCTTTGTCGGATCTGAATTCTGTTTGCGCCAACTTGTTCGTCTGATCAATCCGCGTAATTTGAGTACCCACATGACATACTTTGCACAAACTGTGTACCCCCCCCCTTTTTTGGGTCATGTTCAAGGTCAAGGTCAAGGTCAAGGACCTTGGGACTTAGAAATTTTCACAAAGTGGGCTGCACACAAACATAAGACTAATAGTCTCCTGCCTATGTACAGGCCAAGTCCCTAACTTGAAATGCTTAGGGTGGTCCTGAAAAGGACCGTTTGTGTTTGAAGGAGATGGTGGATAAGGAGCGGTGAGCGGTAGTCAGTGTTTATTTTTCCTTTGTAACCCACTTTATTTGTCCCTTCTGACGTACTAAAATCAAGTCGCACTTGGTCTCAGGAGGTGGCAGAGTGGACCTTGGAAGGTGGACCTTGACGTAACGGCCGCCGCCAAAGAGGTGTTGGAGTAGGTACTCATCATCGCTGATCTTCCCCACAAGTAGATACTCCACGTTTAATTTCAACTGCGCAAACTTGACGGCGACAGACTCCAGCGGCGTTACCAACTCGGTAAGTTTCACCGTAGCCGTCCTCTTCATTATCTCCTCAACAGTTGGTGGCGGCGATGAAGGTCGAAGCGATGAAGGGCGAGGTGATAGCGATGGTGAAGATGCAGTGGACGTCGAAGGCCGTTGGTCGAAGTAAAGTGGGTGGTTTCGAAAATTCTTCCGTATGCAAGATTTAAAAGAACTAGGTCTTTTGAATCCGCTCCTTTTTCCGAAGACTTCTTCAAAGTCTCCTTCAAACGTTGCAGTTTCTCGGGTGTAATGGGAGAAGACATAGCGCAGAGGTGTATTCAGTTCGCAAGGCAAAGCTGGAATGAGGTACCAGACGGAGCAAAGCGGGTCGCCAAGTGTAACCGTGACATTTCCATATACGGGTAGAAAGCTAAAAACCGGTCTACATCCGGTTCCCCTTCCCCCGTGACGACACAACCCCCCCCCTTTTGGGTCATGTTCAAGGTCACCCCCCCCCCCGTAACGTAACATCCCCCCCCCCGTGACGTAACATCCCCCCTTCCGCTTTGGTGACGTCACTTTGCCTTTATAAGCGGGAGCAGTCCGCAGTCTCGTCGCAGTAGCTTGCCGCCCGCTGTTTGGGTATACGTCCCAGTGGGTTGCACTCTGCTGCAGCGTAGGTCTGTTAAGTGTGCGTTGGGCCCGACGCGCAATTAAGAGATCCGCGCCCTTGCATGTTTAGTTAGTTTGTTAAGCATGTTAGATAACGCTTGTAGTTTGCTGCTAGGTAATGTAGTTAGTCTAATATATGTTAGTGTTTGGTATCGGTTTGAAGTGTCTTATTTACTAATGAAATATGTACTCCCGGCCCTACAGGTCCCTCAACAACCTTGGTCAAAACTTGGGTTCGCAGCAGCCTGACGCCGGGTGTTTGGGTCTACGTCCCACCGGGTTTCAGTGATACTGTTGACCTTTGCAAAACCGACCTTGGTTGTTCTTGTAAAAGTAACGTTAACTGATTAATTTTGTTTACATAGTTGATGGTAAAGTCTTTATTTTCAAAGTAATGTATCTTGCTTCTCATCCTTTTCCTAACCCCTCTAAGGTATGGCGCGCAAACCGACCTTGTGTCAATACGGCGCGTAAACCGGTTGACATTTCCCATCTTAGCCTGAGAAAACTGTGTAAAATATAAAGTCAGTCTCTTGTTTAAAATCAGTCTCTTGTTTGTTGTCTTTTGTCCCCTTCCCAAATACAGAGCGGGGAATAGAGCAGTATGTTATGCTCTATTCCCCGCTTTGGCTTCATGTTCAGATGACCTTGGGACTTAGAAAATTCACGTACAAAGCGGGGAATAGATCGGTTTGTGGTCCAAGTGAGAATCAATTACTGCTCTATTCCCCGTTTCAATAATATGACCAAACGACCTTGACCCACTTCGGGACTTAGAAAATCCTCGTATTGTAATATATCCCCCCCCCCTGACGTAACATCCCCCCTTCCGCTTTGGTGACGTCACTTTGCCTTTATAAGCGGGAGCAGTCCGCAGTCTCGTCGCAGTAGCTTGCCGCCCGCTGTTTGGGTATACGTCCCAGTGGGTTGCACTCTGCTGCAGCGTAGGTCTGTTAAGTGTGCGTTGGGCCCGACGCGCAATTAAGAGATCCGCGCCCTTGCATGTTTAGTTAGTTTGTTAAGCATGTTAGATAACGCTTGTAGTTTGCTGCTAGGTAATGTAGTTAGTCTAATATATGTTAATGTTTGGTATCGGTTTGAAGTGTCTTATTTACTAATGAAATATGTACTCCCGGCCCTACAGGTCCCTCAACAACCTTGGTCAAAACTTGGGTTCGCAGCAGCCTGACGCCGGGTGTTTGGGTCTACGTCCCACCGGGTTTCAGTGATACTGTTGACCTTTGCAAAACCGACCTTGGCTGTTCTTGTAAAAGTAACGTTAACTGATTAATTTTTGTTTACATAGTTGCTGGCAAAGTCTTTATTTTCAAAGTAATGTATCTTGCTTCTCATCCTTTTCCTAACCCCTCTAAGGTATGGCGCGCAAACCGACCTTGTGTCAATACGGCGCGTAAACCGGTTGACATTACCCATCTTAGCCTGAGAAAACCTTGTAAAATATAAAGTCAGTCTCTTGTTTAAAATCAGTCTCTTGTTTGTTGTCTTTTGTCCCCTTCCCAAATACAGAGCGGGGAATAGAGCAGTATGTTATGCTCTATTCCCCGCTTTGGCTTCATGTTCAGATGACCTTGGGACTTAGAAAATTCACGTACAAAGCGGGGAATAGATCGGTTTGTGGTCCAAGTGAGAATCACTTACTGCTCTATTTCCCGTTTTAATAATATGATCAAACGACCTTGACCCACTTCGGGACTTAGAAAATCCCCGTATTGTAATATATATTTGGAGGGGGAAATGTTTTATATACTGCAACAGCGTGGTAAAAATCATCATATCGCTATGGAAGCTGTAGGTGTAAACACTTGGCTTGTTCCTTCTGAGCTTGCTTTGTCAGAAGCATTTCTCACTATCCTTGCTTTTGAGTATCGAGGGATTAACTTAAAAGTAGAGATGGAGCTTAGACCGTTACACAGAAATGATGTGTATTGTGTTTTGATGATATGGCAATCACCTTCCAACATGGAAATTTTCCATTTTATCAAAACATTGTACAATGAATTTTGTGTAAAACGGATAACTATGACCCTTGTTTGATCTTAGAGCTATCTTGCGTTTCTTAAAAAGTAAAATAGCAAAGGTAAATCCTTTGCTATTTTACAAAACAGTTTACTTGACCTTGACCCAGTTAACGAACTTGGAATATATCAATGTGCACTTTATAACGTCGCAACAATAGTGTAAACCCCCCCCCCTTACCTCCCACCACGGATCGTCGGCTATAAAAGCGGGGGCTGACCGCAGAGGTCTCACAGTCTCAGGCTGACAGCCTAGCTAGCTGTTCGCCTTAGCTGTCTGTAATAGCATCTTTAGTACATAGGTGGTACCCCTGTATACTAAAGATTCTACCTTAGCATATTAGTATGTTATGCATGTTAGTTTGTTTGTTAGATTATAGCTTGTAGTTTGCTGCTAGTAAATGTAGTTAGTGTTGGTGTTTGTAATTATTTGTGGTGTTGGTCTTTGAAGTGTTTTATTTACTAATGAAATATGTACTTTTCTTTCACGCTTTAAAACTGATCTTGGTCAAAACTTTGGTTCGCAGTTGCCTGGCGCCCGTTACTGACCAACGTCCGACTGGGTTTCAGGATGTTGTTGACCTTTGTAAAACCGACCTTGGTTGGTATGTCCTTTTCTTACACGCTATAACTAACCTTGGTCAAAACTTTGGTTCACAGTTGCCTGGCGCCCGTTACTGACCAACGTCCGACTGGGTTTCAGGATGCTGTTGACCTTTGTAAAACCGACCTTGGTTGGTCTTTGTAAAATTAACTTTAACTGATCAGTATGTTGCTCATCCTTTTCCTAACCCCTTACAAAAAGGTATGGCACGAAAACCGACCTTTGTCAATACGGCCATGCAAACCGGTTGACATTACCCATCTTACCCTCGAGAAACTTTTGCAAATACTCCCTGCAAACTATCTGTAACTTCCTTTTGTTTGGATAAATTAATAAAAGGTTCTGTTATCAGGTTTATTGCCTATAACTGTGACCTTTCTTCAAAATTCACTTCCCTAATACAGAGCGGGGAATAGAGCAGTTTGTGATCCAAGTGGGAATCACTTACTGCTCTATTCCCCGTTTTGGCAACATGTTCAGATGACCTTGACCCACTTCGGGACTTAGAAAATTTTTGTTTGGTAAGATAGTGGAAGATGTATTTATTTCCTACAACAAGGATTGGGTGTTCGTAAAACTGAAGAGATAAAAATAGATGTGGAACCAATCCCTTTGAAGAGAGAAATTTACCGACTATTACAAGAGGGGTTTGCCTTGTGTCTTTATTACACTACACGTTAGGATGAACCAGCTATATTCATTGTAAAAGGGTGGGGGTAAACAGATATAAGGCAGTCGGCTTCGGAGTATAGTTATTATTCAGCTATGGATAGCCCAGGAGGGTCGTCTAGCTTGGATGTTAAAGGCAAAGAGGAGAATGATAAAGAAAAAAGAAGGCGTGCTAGAGAGAGAAGAAGGATTGCAGTATTGAATGAAGCCTATAATTTATTAAGAACAAAATTACCTTTTCTTGAACCAAAAGCTTCAAAACTTTCTATTATAACACAAGCCATAAAATATATTGAAATGTTGGAAATGTTATCACAAAATGCATCATTTCAACTGCCTGAAGAATTGCTAACAATATAAATTGAAAAAACTTTCTTCAACTAACTAACTAAGAGTCTTTGGAAATACTGAACAGCGGAAGACAGAACGGGGAATAGATCAGTTTGTGGTCAAAGTGAGAATCACTTACTGCTCTATTCCCCGTTCTGGTAATATTTTAAGGTGACCTTGACCCACTTACAGAACTTTATACTTTGTTAGTATTAAATTGTTCATATATTGATGCGATAATACCCCTTCCCTATAACAACTTACCCCCACCACTTAAATCGGGGGTATAAAAAGAGGTTTTTCATCAGTGCTTATCTCATTCTCCTACTTGTGTTATCACTAGAATATATAGCAGCTATGTCACCAAAGGATAATATATTTCCTTCTGCAAAATCAATCGTGGGAAATATAAAACATATTATGATTGAAAGTGAGGATGAAAATGAAGACGAATTGGGAGATGTTGAATTATTAATTGATATGGATGCAATGGAAGATCTTGAATTATTAAGTGATATGGACAGTGATGATCTTGAAGCAGGATATATGGAACAAATTGAATTGTTAAGTGACGTGGAATCTGAAACCTATAGAATCTATCAGCATCTTCTCTGTTCTGAAGAAATACATGATGAAACTCCAACCACTAGTAGTAGTAGTTTGGATGGGTTATTTTTAGATAGTGCACGAGGGGTATATCATATTCGTCGACGACTATTTCTTTCCGATGTTTCTGATACAACTGATTCCGACTCATCAAATGAGTCTGATTAAGTGTTTTTTTTTTCTTGTCAACTGTCAAACTTTAAATACAGAGCGGGGAATAGACCAGTTTGTAGTCAAAGTGAGAACTACTTACTGCTTTATTCCCCGTTTTGGTAATATCGTTGTATAACCTTGACACATTTACAAGACAGAAAATATTTACCAAGTTTAAAATATATTAAATTTTCCTGTAGGAGAAAATTGACCTTGTTAAATACATAGCGGGTAATAGATCAGTTTATGGTTTAAAATGAAATCATTTACTGCTCTATTCCCCGTTTTGGCAAATATGTTCAATGACCTTGACCTAAATACAGAACTTTGTAGCCTCCAGCTACAATAGTAAATATAAAATATAAAAAAATAGTAAACTTAACGTAATACGTACCCCCCACCACTTTTGCTAGGGTATAAATAGAGGGGCATTTGCAGTGTTGTTCATTATTGCCTTGACCCTTGTGGAGATCGCACCTATATTATGCATCGCTGCAATATTTGCAAGTCTTCATTTAAGGATGAATTTCTTTTAATGATTCATAAAGAACTAAAACATAACAACAACCAAGATGAAGAATATGAAGAAGAAGAATTGAAAGAAATAGATCAAATGTTAGCTCAACACCAAAATTCCAGACCGAGTGTTATTCAATATGCACCATCAACATCGACTTCTACCTCTGCTCTGTCTACACTTCACCGTCCTTCAACATCATCAGCTGCATCGACTTCTACGCCTGCTTTGTCTACACTTCATCGTTCTTCAACATCATCAGCTGCATCGACTTCTACGCATGCTCTGTCTACACTTCACCGTCCTTCAGCATCAACAGCAGTAAATGTAGAACTACATGCCCGAGCACTTCCGGGTAATGTAGTAACCCACTTCAAAATTGACAATGCAAAATTACAACTCAAAGAATTTTTAAATAACGCAAAAGGATTGGTATGCAACACTTTGCAAAATGAATTAAAAAGATTAAATTTTATCAAATTTGGACTATTAATGGATGCTTTATTTACAAACATTCAAAATGAAACTTCACCAAGAGGTTTTTTAACAAAAAACCGAACTATTATGTTTTCGTCAGATATTGATTCAATCGTATCTGAATGTTTTGAAGAGCTAATGACAAAAATACAAGAACATGAAGGAAGAGGCTCTGGATGGAGTTTGTTAAGCATCACAGGGCTAGACTTAAGAGTACACAAACACGGCTATGGAATTCGAGGAAGTAGCTACATCCCTCTACCAACAAAGATTAGAAATACCTTATCCTGCGTCAACGTACAAAATCAAGATACTGAGTGTTTTAAATATGCTATGTTGGCCAAATATGTAACAATTCATCCGGAAAGACCAAGTCACTATTATGAAGAAGTACAACATAGATATAATTTTCAAGGGATGACTTACCCTGTTGATATAACAGACGTTTCAAAATTTGAAAAACAAAATCCTTCAGCTTCTGTCAACCTATTTGGATTGGATTCGTCAAACAATGTGTACCCCTTGCGTATAACACCAAATGAGCGCAGAGATCATACGGATTTGCTATTAATCACTAAAGGGGACATATCCCACTATGTCTACATTAAAAAGTTTGAAGCTCTTGTTTCTAAACAATTATCTAAACATGAAGAAAAGAAAACAATTTGTAAAAGATGTTTTTGTCATGTAAACAAAGAATTAAGAAGAGGAGGTTCAGAATGGTTAGTAGAACATCAAAGGTTATGTAGTGGAAACTATGAAGTAAGAATTAAATTGCCGCATCCTAGCAGAGCGCAGATAAAATTCGACAAAGTAATACAACAATACCGTGTACCTGTTGCTGTATACGCTGATTTTGAAGCGTCTTTACTTCCACTCGAACATCAAGAAGAGAACGTAACAAGAAGGAGCAAATACCAGCAGCACACACCGAACAGCTATTGTTTAATAGTAAAGTCCACGCTTTCTGAAGATCATCTTTGTAAATACGAACTGTCGTCTACGCCGAAAATTTACCGTGGTGAAGAAGCAGCTCGACACTTCGTTGATGACTTATATATCATAGCTGGGAAAGTTGAAGAAATGTACAGAAATGTGGTACCGATGATTCCTATGAATGAAGATGAAATTCAACAACACGATTCAGCAACAACATGTTATCTGTGTACTAACACCTTTACACCGGATAATGTTAAAGTGCGAGACCATGATCATCTTACAGGAGCTTACAGAGGTGCAGCCTGTAACTCTTGTAACTTAAACTACAAACTTCCAAATTTTATTCCCGTTGTTTTACATAATCTTAGTGGATACGACTCTCACTTTATAATCCCGGAATTAGGGAGGGATAATGGAGCAATAGATGTCTTGGCAACAACCATGGAAAAATTGATTAGCTTTTCTAAAAAGATCGGTAATATAAAACTTAGATTTATTGATTCCTATAGATTTATGCCTTTCAGCCTTATGAAATTATCAGAAAATTTAAGAAGAGAAGATTTGATCGAAACAAGCAAAATTGTACCAAACAGTAAAATGGATTTGGTTCTTCGAAAAGGAGTATTCCCATATGATTACATAGATGGACTGCATAGATTTGATGAAACATCACTACCTCCACCAGAACACTTCAAAAATAAACTTAATGATTCGGAAATATCACTTGAGGACTATCAACATGCACGTCGAGTATGGAACGAGTTAGATATGAAGACCTTAGGAGATTACTCGGACTTTTATGTCAAATTAGATGTAACTCTTCTTTGTGATGTAATGGAAGAATTCCGAAACACCTGTTTTGCTGCATACGGTTTAGACCCTCTACATTCGTATACTTCACCAGGATTAGCTTGGCAAGCCATGTTAAAAGAAACAAAATGCAAGCTCCAACTTTTAACAGACATTGACATGGTTTTAATGGTTGAAGCTGGAGTAAGAGGCGGATTGACCCAAAGTGTTACCAGACATGTCAAAGCCAACAACAAATACCTTCCCGATTACGATGAAACCAAACCGTCAACCTATTTAGGATATTTCGATGCAAATAACCTGTACGGATGGGCAATGTCAAACCCACTTCCTTTTGATAACTTTAAATGGATTAATCCCGACTCTATTGGAGATATTTTACAAATTCCGAAACATTGTGACACTGGATATATTTTGGACTGCGATTTTGAATACCCAGAAAATTTACATGATCTTCATTATGACCTTCCACTTCTTGCTAAAACAGAAATTTCACCAATTGGAAAACACCCCAAATTAATGATGACATTAAATAATAAACAACGCTACGTGGCTCACTTTTGGGTGGTTCAACAAGCTATCGAATTAGGACTACGTTTAACAAAAATTAATAGAGTTTTGGAATTTTCTCAATCATGCTGGTTGAAACCCTACATTGATTCAAATACCATCAGAAGAGCAGCAGCTACATCAGACTTTCAAAAAGATTTCTTTAAATTAATGAATAATGCGATATTTGGAAAAACATTGGAAAACAAAAGAAGACACAAAAATGTTAAACTTGTTACCGACGCAAAAAAATTACAGAAACTAGTACAGCAGCCAAATTTTGGAACATCTATAATTATTAATGAAAAACTTGTAGCAGTTTCCATGAAGAAGACGAGTGTGAAGATGGATCGTCCTTTGTATATAGGCATGTCAATCTTGGACATCTCAAAAACACACATGTACGATTTTCACTACAACAAAATGGTGGCGTTCTACGGAAGAGAAAATATATCTATTACATATATGGACACTGACGCTTTCATATATCGCATAGTAACATTGGACATGTATAAAGATTTACGTACATTTATTTACAAGAACGACTTTGATTTCTCCGATTATCCAAAAGATCATCCAAACTACGACAATGACAGACACAAAAAAGTACTAGGCAAATTCAAGGATGAGGCTAATGGTGTTCTGCTTGAAGAGATTGTTGCACTGATGTCAAAACTATATTCTTTGAAACTCTATAATGAAAAAGAAGAAGAAGAAAAGAAGAATAGCTATATTAAGAAAGCTAAAGGTGTAAAGAGTTTATATTTAAAGAAAAAAGTGCATTTTGAACACTACAAGCAATGCTTATTTGAGGATAACATCATTACAGCTAAATTCAACACCATCAGAAGTTTTAACCATCAGCTGTACAGCGTGAATGAAGTTAAAAAGGCGCTATCCTGTAATGACGACAAAAGACAAACACTTCCAGACAAAATCAACACATTGCCATTCGGCCACTACTCCCTCAACCCTATTGACGAGTAACCTTTTCATCGTCCTTCATCCTTTATCCTTTTCCTTTCCGTAAAAAAAAGGGGAAACACAGCAATGTTAAGCTGTGTTTCCCCTTTTTTTACACAAGTTTTAAATGACCTTGAACTATATGTATATATATATAAGGAGATTTATACCAAAGAATATTTAATACCATATCAGCTGCCTTCGTGAAACCATCATGTCAGACCTGAAGGAGAAGATTATTAATGAACTACACAAACCTGCAAGAATAAAGTTTCCAAGAAGAAATACTGTTATAAAAGGGATAAATGATCTATATCAAGCGGATCTAATTGAAATGCGACCGCATAGCAGAATAAACAAAGGATTTAAATATATACTCACAATTATTAATTGTTTTACAAAAGTTGCAGACGCTTTGCCTCTAAAGGACAAGACTGGTAAAAGCGTAACAGAAGCCATGGAAATAGCTATAAAAAGAGATAAAAACAAAATTAAACATTTGCAAACTGATGATGGAACAGAATACTTTAATACAAACTTTGCACAGTTAATGAATAAATATAAAATAAATCATTATTCTACAAATTCAGAGAAAAAAGCAGCTATTGTAGAAAGATTCAATAGAACCTTGAAAGGAGCACTGTATAAACAATTTTCAAAAAGAGGTTCTTACGTATGGTATGATGTTTTACCACAATTAATAAATGATTATAACAACAGGTTTCATAGAACTATTGGTATGAAACCTAACAAAGTAAATAGAAGAAATGCAAAAGATGTATTAAAACGCATAAAGAAAAATACAAAGCCTAAAGTAGAAAAAATGCAGCCAAGAAGATTTAATGTAAGTGATAAAGTACGGATTAGTAAATATAAGGGAGTGTTTACCAAGAAATACCTTCCCAATTGGACGAATGAAGTTTTTACAGTGTATAAAGTGCAACCGACTGTACCTGAAACGTATATTCTAAAAGATAACAAAGGAGATTTGTTGCAAGGTGCATTTTATGGACATGAAATGTTAAAGTCAACAGTAGGTGATGTATATCTTGTTGAAAAAGTGTTACAAAGAAAAAAGGACGCAGTTAAAGTGCGGTGGTTAGGGTTTAACAAAACTGAGGATTCATGGATACCTATAAAGGACTTGGTTTAATGCAAGCAACTCATTTCATCGTTAACCTTTGAGCAGAATGGAGATTATTCACCATAAAGATCGATTCAATATTAATAACATAGATGATTTAACTGTGGATAACGTAAATATCAACAATGGTAAACACGGTAGTTTATTTCCAAACACTGTTCGATGTATAGTAAGTGGCCCCTCAAACTGTGGAAAGACTAATGTTGTCTTTAATTTGATCACTAATCCGCAGGGATTAAGGTTTAATAACCTATATATTTTTTCAAAGTTCCTACAACAACCAAAGTATCAATTGCTGGATAAAATCCTATCTGATGTGTCTGATGTTAATTTTTACAAATTTAACGCTAGTGATAGCATTATGCAACCAAACGAAGCGAAACCGTATTCTGTATTTATATTTGACGATGTATCTTGTGAAAATCAGGATACTATTAGAAACTACTTTGCCATGGGAAGACATAATAACATCGACAGCATATATATAGGACAAACTTATAGCAAAATCCCAAAACAACTTATCAGAGATAATGCAAATATTCTAATTGTATTCAAACAAGATGATACTAACCTAAAACATATATATAACGATCATGTGAATGCGGATATGCCATTTGAAAAGTTTAAAGAGCTTTGCGGAAAAGCATGGGCGGAAAAGTATGGATTTTTGGTTATTATGAAAGATCAAGCTATAAAAGATGGTCGTTATAGAATAGGTTTTGATAAATTCGTTTTAATACACTGATTAGCGGTATTACTGTACAAGTCGTCAAGGTGTGAAGATGGTTAACCAGGAAAAGCTATTAAAGGAAATAAAATCACTTAGTGATTCTATTAGACAAAAAAAACGAGCTTTAAAATCAGGTATAAATGAAAGAGAGCAATTTTTAGAAACAGCATTCAAACCTGTTACTGAACCTTTAAAGCGATTAGCACAAAATATGGAAAAACCTTCAATTCGCTTCGAAGGAGACAAAATGCTACCAATTTCCAAATATGAAGAAGAATTTCAGAATGATGAAAGTTCTGACCAGTTACAAACATCTGAAGAAAGCGACGAGTATGAAGAAAGCGGAGATATAGGAGATTTAAGGGAAAAGAACATTGCAGGAGATACAAGTACAGAAGATACAAGTGCGGAAGATACAAGAGCAGAAGAAGAGGATATCAACCCATCCAACTTAAGCAAATTAGGCACAGATATTATGTTTAAAGGAACACTTGGAAGAAAATATACATTAAAAATGTTACATGGCACACATGCTAATCGAAATTATCATACATATGGAGCTAGAATAGAGGATAAAGGATTAATGATTGGAGATAGAAAGTTAGATATAAACGAAAATGATGATATAGTTATTGGTGATAAGAAATATAAAGGTACAACAGGTTTGTTTGAACTCATCTTTAAAAATAATCCTGGTAAATATACTAAAAAGGATTTACAATTGTTTAAAAATATACTAGAGTATACAAATGCACATAGAAAAAAATATTCCAAAGACCTACCTATTCATAGAAACAGGTCAATAAAATACACAAACATTATATCTAGTCTTTTCCCCTCGAAATCAAATAAAGCTCCAATTAAAAGAAGAGCTTTATCTTCTGCTGAATTAAATGTTTTGCATAAAAAAAGAAAAACAACTGATCCTACTACATCTGGAAGGGGATTATTAAAAAATTTGTATAAAACCAATATAATATATTACTACGATATAAATAAGTTAGTTGATCGAATGAGGTTATTACATGAAGCTATGGAAGCCGGGCACACTGGTTTAGAAAACGAATGGGTAGCTTTGGTTGATGAACTGCGAAAACGAGAAATAATTGTTCAGTAGACGTATATATATATATATATATATATATATATATATATATATATAGTAAGAACCTAAACGATAGTGATTCAGTTACATCATGAGTGTGGACAAGTTTGGACGGTATTCCGAGTTTGGAGTAAAATCTGGATATAGTGAAAAAAGAGCTGGGTTTCCGTTAACACCTGGTGGTAATTATAATTTTGAAGGAAAAGTAATTCAAAATGTTGGTGATCCGCTTTTGTCTTCTGATGCGGTTACGGTACAATACATGGATAAAAGAACCCCGATTGTACACGAAGACCATTGGGGATTTTCCGGTAAAAGGTTAAGCAATATAAAACATCCCATTTATGATGGTGAAGCAGTAAATTTAGCGACTTTAAAATTGTTAACGATTTACAAAAAGAATGAAACTGATACAAGCTATGATGTAAAAAAATTAAAATTGTCAAATGTAGGTGATTGTGAGCAGGATGGAGACGCTGTAAATAAGAAAATATTTGATATAGTACACAAGAAATGGACTACAGAATATGAAAAACATATGGAAAGGTTTGGTGCAGCTTTATTTAATTATATCCATCGGGCTTCAGGAAGAGCTGTAGCTTCAGATGTTGACAGCCACAATTATTTAGACTGGAAAAAGATACACAATCCAGAAAAACCTAATCAATTAGATAAACCGTCTGAGCCTTCTAAAGTCAAGACATTAGGAAAGGGGGATAAAGTGAATGTGATTAATGAACCAACAGAAAACGATGAAGATTATATAAGAGAAAAAAGAATTTAAATACCCATGATAAGGGATAAAGCATCAGTTATATTCGAGAAATGATACAGAGAGGATGATGGAATCCAATATTACTGCGTGGAGTTTAATATCTCAAGAGCCGAGATTTCCCCAAGGAGTGCTGACAGATGGTTTTGTTCAACGGTTTGATAGATATATGGATTGGGAACAACTTTCCATACACTACCTCTTCACAATGACTATGTTAAGAATTTATTTTCACAGAGTTAACTGGATTCATATTTTACAAAGACAACAGTTTTCAGAAAACTTCCTTGTAGAGATGACATCAAATTTTAATAACTGTTGGGAAGTAATAAGTAAATATCAAAATCTCTCTGAAAATTACATTGACAATTTTAAAGATAAACTAGACTGGAATGTGTTATTTAATTACCAACGATTAAGTGGCAAGTTTCTAAGGGAACATGACAACTATTTAGATTTTATTCATTTTACCGAAAACAACGATACCATCACCAGCGGAGAAACATTTGAAACATCTTCAATTACACCTTATTTCTATTTTTACTACTTTTATTTATTATGTCTACATTTAATTAATTAATCCATTTCTATATAATAAATGGATTTTAAACAGTATATATAATACAAGAAGCCAAGACTAATATTACATTCATTGTAAAACATTTATAGAGTGCACCTACTGATTGTAAGTTTGGCTATAAATAGTCATGCCGAGGGCTAAACGCATCAGTCATAATCGAGAGAGATTACAGAGAGGAAGGGGAATAGCATCAACAGCATTTTCTCTATTAAGTAAACCGGTTGGAGCTATAGTTAACAAGGCGATTGATTTATTACCTGTGGAATTACATTTACCTGGAGGATATCAATATTGTGGTCCTGGAACCAAATTAGAGAAACGGCTTGCTAGAGGAGATCCTGGAATAAATAAGCTTGATCAGGCCTGTAAACAGCACGATATAGCGTATTCCAAATTTGGTGATACAAAAAATAGATCAATAGCAGATAGAGCACTTTCTGAGAAAGCTTGGCAAAGAGTAAAATCTAGTGACGCGAGTATTGGTGAAAAAGCAGCGTCTTTAGCAGTAACAGCAGCAATGAAAGCAAAAACTACGTTTGGAGGAGGAAAGAGAAGAAGGCGTGGGAAAAGACCCGCTAAGAAACAAGGAGGTAATATCAGAAGAAAACGTCGATCTACTAGTGGTAAAGGTAAAAAGAAACCAACAATATGGTCAATGATAAAAAAGGGAGGAGGACTATACCTAAGACCGTATCGTGTGTATTAAATAAGAAAGAGCAATTAATAATTAAAAACAAAGAATTAACCAATGAAGAACTGATTACATATGCTTCTTGTTTGAAAATCCCATTTTTTAGAGGAGTATTTATGAAAGATGAATTACCGGTTAAAATGTGGAAAAATGAGACTGGTATAGTAAATTTGGATAATAGTGAAGGATTAGGCACTCATTGGGTGTGTTACAAGAAACTTGGTGAAACGATTTATTATTTCGACAGTTTTGGAAACCTTCCACCACCGAAAGAACTTCAACAATACTTTCGTGCGGCAGAAAATGTTTTTTACAATTATACAAGAAAACAACCTGATGATACATCCATTTGCGGTCATTTATGTTTAGACTTTTTAGCTAAAAGTGTTAGTCAACTTTAAGATGTCTTCGTATACAGTGTCATTAACCGGTAACTCATGTACTTTGCGCAGTATTCTGTTTCCAGCGCTACGTTTGCAAAAAGGAAGACTGAAAAAATAGGAAGCCGCATTATTGGATTTAACAACATATAACTCTATTCCAAACGTTAGTGAAGGAATTAATAACAAAATACATTATTACAAGACAAAAGATAATAAAGGAAAATATTCAGCTTTGGAAGAATTCAGTTTACCAACAGGAGCTTATGAAATTGATAATATAAATGAAGTTATACAAAAACATATGGGAAAAGAAAATATAACGATAAAAGGCAATAACAATACAATGAAAGCCGAAATTACTTCTAAGTATTATATTGATTTTGGCCAAGAACGTTCAATTGGTAGTTTATTGGGGTTTTCTAAGGAAACAAAGGTATTAGAACCTAATACAACTCATTCTGGGAATAGAACTGTGACGATCATCAAAGTAAACAGCATAGACATTACATGTAACATTATACAAGGATCCTACAGAGATGGAGAAAATCGGCATATATTACACACATTCTACCCATCAGTCGCACCGGGTTTCAAGATAGTAGAAAAGCCTCAAAACCTTGTGTACCTACCGTTAAACACCAGTTTCATTTCAGACATCGTGCTGAACATAGTGGATCAAGACGGAAACCTTATTGACTTTCGAGGAGAAGCTATTACTGTAAGAATACATATAAAATCATCCGCTTAGATAATGGGGTTATCATTTAAAAAGAGAGTGCCAACCAGCAAAGAGGTCAGTAGCTCATCAGCTATAGAAGGATTAACAAGTGACAACATTCGTTTTCTAGAAGAAATTGGATTAAAGGTCATTAACAATGGATATACTGGATATAGCGCAGGGCCCAACATTCGACGAGACCTTATGGGAAAAGGAATATCACACGCACAACCCTTACGCTTCGTCCAAATTAAACAATAACGATGAAATTAGGATTCCTATACAACAACAAGACATTTATACTCTTCCATGCGAAAGTTATTTATATATTGAAGGAAAAGTAACAAAAGCTGACGGTACTGTTGGAACCACTGTTCCGTTCATAAATAATCCTATGGCATTTTTGTTTGACGAGATTAGATATGAAATTTCAGGAGTTACAGTCGATTCAACAAAAAAGGTTGGAATTTCCAGTACATTAAAAGGATTAGCGTCTTTAACACCAAATGAGAAGAATCTGTTAGCTGTTGCAGGATGGGTTGCACCAGACAAAAGTATAATTACTCCTGACGCTTCGGGAAACTTTGATTTTTACGTACCTTTAAGATTACTTTTAGGATTTGCTGAAGATTACAGAAGAATAATAATAAATGTAAAACAAGAACTAGTTTTATTAAGGTCATCAAACGATAATGATATTATTAAAGCATCTGCTGGAACAACTGAAGCCAATTTAGACTGGAAACTAACATTAGACAAGATTGTTTGGAGAGTACCACATGTGCGACTAAATGATGAACACAGGATTACATTATTAAGAAAGTTAAAATCAGATCGAGACATTGTAATGCCATTCAGAAGCTGGGAGTTTCATGAATACCCCGTTTTACCTTCAACACAACGGCATACATGGACTGTAAAAACTTCTACTCATTTGGAAAAAGCGAGATATGTAATCTTTGGATTACAAACAAAGAAAAAAAGTAAATTAACTGAAAATGCTGGTGAATTTGACCATTGTAAATTAACAAACTGTAAAGTGTTCCTGAATTCACAATTCTTTCCCTACGACAACTTTAATATCTCTTTTGATAAAAAAAGGTACAGTGTTTTATACGATAAGTACGCTAGGTTCCAAAATTCATATTACGGCAAAACAAACACACCTCTACTATCTCCCGTACAGTTTGAATCGAAAGCTCCGATTGTTGTAATTGATTGCTCCAAACAAAACGAATCTGTAAAATCGTCTAGTGTTGATATAAAAATAGAAATGGAATTTCAAGAAAACGTACCTGCAAATACATCTGCGTATTGTTTAATTTTGCACGATAAAATTGTTACATACACACCGTTGACTGGTATTGTAAAGACGGTATTGTAAAACGTTGTACCACCACCGGCACCGCCACTGTCGCTAACCTATAAATAGCGGAGCAACAATGCAGGTCTTCAGTTGATCGTCTATCGTCGCATGGGCAACATCTTCTACAAAATGAGTTCTCCATCTGTTGTACAAGGTGATGCAGAGGTAGCACCGTTATTGGAACGTGATAATACTAGTGAAGAAGAAATAATCAAGGAAATAACTGCATTTTTAAAGTTTGGTAAAAGAGATAGAGAGGAGGAAAGTAATGCAGACCCATCAAAGGTAGTACCAAAGAGGAAGAAGAAAGTTGAAGAAAATATTCCTCCTCACATTTTAACTGAAGTTTTTTTACGAATCTTTTACCCCATCTCAGCATGCATCAGTAAAAGTGTATCAGTTGGATTGATGAAGTCATTGGATTATTCCCCTACAGTAATACTACACCATGGAACAAAAAAGGTTTTATTTTCGCAAAATGCTTGGGAGTCATTTTTGAAACATGTACATTTAATAGAATGTTATTTAACTAACAGTTTGTGTGGAAGGAAAACACATATTCGACTTTTGGATTGTGACAATGAAATCGATATTGTTAAACATCGTGGACAACTACAAGTGCGAATTAGAGACTTGACTCAACATGAAAATAAGATTCTACTGTCACGTGAAGAATTCTACGTTTTAAACTACGCAACAGAACCTATTACAAGGTACATGAGACAGTTGGTATTTGCAAGCGCTATTATTAAAGAATATTTGGTCGATACTTTGGAAAAACAACCTGATAGCACCATCGTGTACGGACCTGTGGATACATCTATTTTTAATAGAATACCTCATGAAGTTTGCATGTGGAGAAAGTTAAAGGATTTTGAACCACTTGTAGAAATCGCTACAGAAGCTACAGAAGAAACAACACAGGAAGAAGAAACGGAGAAACAAGAAGAAGAAAACGAAACACAAGAAGAAGAAGTTAAAAAAGACTAAAGTTTGACTTAGTAAAGAAGAACACACGTGGGGTAGGCCTATTGGGGACGGTGCCCACGTTAAATATACACCAACGCGCCTGCAACTGTACGGCCTGGTATTTAACCTACCGTGGTGTGGAAAACAGTTTAGTTGATCGCTAGGTGCCATGATGAGCGGAGGGGATGAAGAAATGAGTGTAAAGCCTTGTGTAATAGAATTTCAAGCATTTCGAAATAATGATGATAGGTTTATTATCAAGGAATTAGTAATTTTAGACTTGCTTACATTTGTAGCCTACCCATTCACGTTTGATGCTCCTTTTTCTTTTAACAAACTTAACACCAAAGCAAAAAGTACAAACAAATGGATAACAAACTACTTTCATCACATACATTGGTATGAAGGATTTATAAGCTACAGTAATCTGCACAGTATTATGTTTAACTTTTGCAAACAATATTCACATATATACACAAGAGGATTAGAAAAAAAGAACTGGATACAAAAGTACACGCACGGTGATGTTTTCGATATAACTATCAGTAAGGACTTTAACATTAATCTCGGTAATATTTGTGTCGCTGCAAAAGATCTTAAACACGGCCAAACAAACTGTGCATTGTACAACGCGTATCGTTTGGCTGCTTACTTGAAACAAACGCAGGAATGTGGTGGGGGTAGCGGAGAACAGAAATGTGGTGGGGGTAGCGGGGCCTATAAATACGAGGAGACAGCACCGCTCCAGCACGAGTATTATTCGAGACTCCGAAGAGGCAACATCACAGAAGACACCACAACCACCACTGACGAAGATGGCATCACAACAGTTTCTACAAACACTGGTTGATCAATTCAACACTCATTCAAAATCCGACCTTCTGCTAACTAAAAAGTGTTCAGAATTAAAAGAACAAAAACACTACATTATTCATAACATCAAGAAAGTGGAAACCACACATGGAGAAGCAATTCTAGTTTCATTGAGCGAAGGACCTTTCACTCCAGGAGATGAGCCGAAGTTTCAAGTATTTCTTCCAAAACGATTTGTTCAACTGCTACAAAATGAAGATTTGCGAGATATTCAACCGGGGACGTTGTATTTGGTATCACACGGTGTAAGCGGCAACAACTCGACGGAACTCACTCTGCACATCACGCATCCTTGTACATAATGTCTTTGTTTGTATTTTTCTGTTTGTATTTCTAGTCATCAATGTTAGACTTAAGCTTATTGTATTGTAAGATGTTTGTTTAATAAAGAAAATATATAAAAAAAAAAGAAATAAAACAGCAACACAGCAGTATATTATTTTATATACTGCTGTGTTGCTTTTTTTAAATTTCAAATGGATGACCTTGAACTTTCATTCAGGGTTAACTTATGAAGAGGTATAAAAGAGAGGGAGCAGTGAAGTTAGTCTCAGTCTTGTCTAACACACGCTGCAGCTAACATGTCGGTGCCACCTATGAACAATTTATTTTTCGATAACAATTTGAAGACATATTGTTGCGAGTTACAATGTTTTAAAATACCAGGCGATCAAGTTGACGGGAAAGCTTGTCGTAAGTGCAAGTGTTTCAGCTATTGCATATGTAGATGTAAAACGTATCAAATGAACCGACAAGATAAAATACAAGAATTACGTCGAAGGATTGCATTACTGTGGCGGCGAATGTAGTAGCAACCATCTGCCTCGCACCACCTGCCGCCTGCCATCTGCTGTCCGCCATCTTCTCCGCCCCACCACACTTTTACCCCCACCATTTCGTTTCATACCAGAACGCTAGCTAGCGAATAGTCAGTACACCTCCGGCTCTCGACTGGTGAACATCGAGTGCTCTTCACAAACGTAAAACATTATATTAAAATGTCCATTAAAATTAGGTGTATTCATTATGACTCTATTCATCTTGCGACTTACCAAGACCTCGAGGTGTTTAGTGAAGAGTTAAGACTTCTTATTGCGTCCGGTTACGATTTATCTTTGGAACTTTACGCATCAAAAAACAACATGGACTCTGCGCAGGGAACGAAGTATCTACCGTCTTTCTTCAGAAAGCAAAGTGATGGCCGCAACTCGTCCGGATCAACAACATCGATGACAACGAACAACGGGGAACTATTGTAAACATGAATTATTGTAAATAAAGTAATATTTGTAATAGTACTACCTCGCACTCGTATCATTCGATTGTTTCATTCGATAATTTTCATTCGATATTTCTTATCGATTAACTATCGAATCACAATCGTTTTACGAGTGCGAGGTAGATTTTTTTAAACAAAACTTCACCGTGACCTTGAACTTTGAACTTTTACTCATTTCGTCACAAAACCGCCTACGTCACTGGCTCAGCCTCAGATGACGTCTTTCATGACTCAGCGCATCCGGTCACTCACCGGATGTGACGTCACTTCCGGCGCAAAACCTACAAACCCACACTACTCACATTATAGATTGAACTTAAAAGCTCAAACATAAGGCCTCTGTTGGAATTACTGTCTATTAGGCTAGACTGTAGTTGGCAATGTTGGTTGATCTGTCTGTAAATGTACATCATTTATTGGCTCTCTTTATTATTTCATCTGAAGTTTTATAGTTTCTAGGTATCAGTTCTTAAACTTAATTATTAAAGTTGAATGACAGTGAAAAGTGCTAAAGCCGTTTAATTGAAACCAGTGCCAATTTAAAATTGCTAAGAAAATAAATGTGATGTTATCAAACCTTGAGCTTAAAGCCATTATAAGCTGTAACTTATGCAGCCATCCTCTAACTTAAAAAGAGGAACCATCCACAGATCATGCATTATTAATTTACATCTCTTCTTAACTATCAACAGACGACTAAAAATCTACTTAAAAGAGGTATGAAAAAGCACCTAATTCTATTGAGTTGACACCCACATTCAAGTGAACAAAAATGAATTTCACCTTGTACAAACATAACCTTAGAAGTGAACAAACATAACCTTGTACTTGGCATCCTTGGAAGTAAAGTTACGTTGGGTTAGGGTTTTTAAGGTTTGGTATGGTAAACTAAACTTACCTGACCTTTTCCAACCCAAGAAACCTAACCTAACAATACCTAACCTAAAATAACTTTTCCTGTATTTTTAGGGTAAACATAGGTCGGATGCAAAAAATAATATTATGATGAGGTTCAGCGTTGAACGGCAGTTTTATTTGACTACCCACATGCCATCCCCCAAACAAATTTTTTGAGCCATTTTCCAGAATTCCCCTACACTTTTCCGGCCATATATCCGTTGTTTTACGTCGAAACGGACAAATTCGTTGATATTCTTAATCTACTCGCTGTCCCGGTATCATTTTCGTGTATCCACATGTGCCATTTTCGACGAGATTTTTTAATATTCCAGGGTGTTCCTAGCTTTTCCGCTAAAAAAACTATAATTTCCAGAATCCAGAATCCACCGTGAAATTCCCTACATTTGGGTAAAACAATTTTCAAATTCGAATGAGATCGTTGATCGATGGTTTAACCTCTGAAAAAATTATGGTTTTCTCTCTTTGTATTAATATATTAACATATAAATGTAAGACTTATATTAATGTCGTAAACAATCTTTACAAATCCAAAATATGTTTAAGACTATTTTACAAAAATAAATATCTTACGTCTTAATTTAACCTAGGGTGAAGTGGAGTGTTGTAATCAGGAAATCAGTCTTGAAAAAGTAAAAACAGCTTCCTAACCTTTCCAAAAATAAAACAGACATAGCCTACATTTTTGAATAAACCAAAAAATATTTCAAAAGGATTTGGAAACCATTTTAAAACTGATATAATGGAATAAATACACAGTGTGTCTCAAAACTCCCCCCTCCCCCATATTATGTTTTATGTTTTTATTAATGGAGATAGAAAGCTTTACTGTGAGGAATGTTTATGTGACCGAAGAAAGAGGTTTTTCTAGTATACAATTTTCAAGCCCTATTTTGGAAATGGGGTAATTTGGGGGCAAGTCTAAGTAAACAATTTAAACGTAAACCCCTTACATTATGTGATCATCACTTTTAAGTCCTTGTTAAAAGAGGAAGAATGGTGCAAATTAAAGGACTCTTATGTTGTTCCTATCCAAAATGGCGGCCATTTCAATTTGGGATTTTCTATGCAATACCCCTTAAATAGTATTTTATAGGGATAAAACCCACGAAAATGTACGTAATTTGCACTCAAAGTACCCAAAGTGACTTCGAGTTGACAGAATCACGTCCAGGACTTTATACCATACCCTAAATTTCCTAAATGTTACCTTATTTTGCTTTTTTCTAAATAATGAAAATTTGAGTTACGACCTGATTTGAGTCCTGGGTATGATTCTATCATGACTTCAGGTACCTAACTTGAATGCAATTCGCGTACATTTTCGTGGGGTTACCCCTTTAAAATGCTTTTTATTGGTAATTTTATTAAAAAATTTCAACTTTAAATTAGTGCCATTTTGGATAGGGTCAACATACAGACCTCTAAATTGTGTCATTCTTCTTATTTTATCAAGAGCTTTAAAATTAAGTATCACAAGGTAGGGGTTTGCACTTAAAATCTTTGGCTTACCCACACATTTTAAATGTTTTTAACAAAATAGGGTTGAAAATGTGTATACTTAAGAAAGTCCCTTTGGTAACATAAAAATTCCACAAAGTAGTTTACCTCCATTAATACAAAATAAAATTATAATGTGGGGTGGGACTTTTCAGACACACGGTATAGTGTATTTGTTTAGATTTTTTATCAATAAAATTAATTTTTGTAAAACATATTCTCCACTATTACTGTTACCACACTTCACCTAAATTAACATTTTTTTAAACTCTGATTTTCCTATTCATATATTTAAAATTGTAAGAATTAAAAAGTGAGGCTAGAAAATAACTAAACTGGTTACTTCCAAGAGAAACAACACCGATGTTAATCCCTTTTTCATGCCTTTTAACATCCCCTATTCTCCCTGGTATGATTGCGATAAAGTATAGTTTGTCTTAAAAAAATTCGGGATATTTTCTAGTTTTACCTTGTTTATAGTTATTATATTGTTGAATATATGAACTTAGTTGAAGTTTTTGTAAAACCTATATTTTACACTAGAACATATAAAACACAATTTTAAAATTGTTAGTTGTAAGACTATTTTCATTTTGTAGAGTAATAAACTTTTTCTATATGTAAATTTATCTGCATTATTTAACACTTACATTTTACTTCCTGATTCTCCCTCTGTAATAAAAAAAATCAATCATCCTAAACAATTGAGATCCAGTTGTCTGTCCAGTTCAGGTAATCAAATTTCACTTTTTAAGTCCTAATTAATGTTAAGAGAAACTGCAAATTCAAATTTAAAATTTTGAAAAGTTTTGTCTAAGCTCAGTCAGACAAAATGGAGGTAACAAAAATCTGACCACACATAAGGAATCTGTCCATAGATCACTACATGATCTATGGATATACTTATATTTCCCTGCTGATCAGATTATGCCACTTTATTCCATTGAAAGAATATGAGAACAAGGAAGAAATGCCTTATGTTTATCACAGTATACAAGAATTAAACACACTGCAAGCTGCTTTTATTTAGCACAATTCAAAATAAATCAAGGGTTTGGATTATTTAAGTTAAGATTGACTCTTCATACTCTCTACCAGTGCTACCTTGCATTACAGTTTACTTTTTGAGCCTACAATACAACTCTCATAGAGAACATTTTAGGAGTTAATAAATTGAAACTGTACAATATTTATTTCATTACCAGTTTGGTTTTAGAAATAATAACAATCATCTTCCTGCTTGTAATCTGTTATGAAATTGGTAAGGTTAAAGAATTTTTCATAAAATCATAAGCATACTTCAATAAGTAGGTGTTCTAATACAGTAGTGAATTATGCTGTTAATTTTTTAATCTCTCTTTAAAAAGACACCGAAGGCCATGCTGTGTTATTTTAAAGTGAATACATAATTTTGTTGGCTGTTCTGATGCTCCTGGTTCTATTTACCTGCAATGCTGAGAATACAATGCTGCGCATTATAAGGTTAGGAGAGTGTCCAGTCAGGATTGAAAGTAGGTGTATGGATTACGGGGATGATAAAAATACACCAACTTATGAATAACAGGTTGTTCTAATGTAAAACGCCCATTAGACAACGTACTGTGTTTAGTCCACATACATTTTCTTTAATAACTCGGTAATTATTTGTGCTAGAATGACGAAAGAGGGCTCTCAAGTTTTGCCTCAAAAATCTCCACCATTTTACTTGCATTTTACATCCGGGACTTTTGTTACCCTTTTTGGCCCCAATACCCCAAAATGTTCAACATAAAATCCAAAAAAGGGGGTTAGAGTTTTTCTATTGCTTTGCCCAACGAACTTGTCCAACTGATTATTACAAGGAATGTCCCTATAAAATTTTAAGTTAATCGTAAAAAAATTTGACCGCTAGAATGCAAACTCACACACCCACACACACACACACACACACACATATATATATATATATATATATATATATATATATATATATATATATATATATATATATATATATATATAGGGGGCGTGTGGTATATATATATCCACAATTTCGAGAGACCCCCCAAAACGTGTTCAGGGGGTCACGTTAGGAACTTCTATGGTGGTCCAGGGCTTAATTTTTACCTTGCGGGTCATGCTAATAGTTAAAATTTCCATAGGTAATTCACTAAAAATTTAGTTTAGAAATATTGCACACATTTTTTTCTGTGTGTTTTCAGTAACAGCATTTATTTTTAATAAAAAACATAAGCTTTATTTCAGGACGATATAAATTGTAATTTTTTCAAGTTTCAAGGGGGGAATATATCCCCCTGACCCCCCCCCCATCCACATCACCGATGAGGGGGGTGGGGGAAGTAAGGTATGGGCCTACAGAAGCAGACCTCGCTGAAAACGCGGTGGCCGTGGGGCTGCTATTGCCGCGCGCCAAGCTCCAGCTCCAAGCCAAGCGCGCCAAGCTCCAGGGCGATATGGCAACACTGGGATGACTCATCTGGCTACGATTCACCGTATTTTAACACACAAACGGACATGTCCTCGATCTATATGTTTGTCGGGACAATAAACACACTATCGTGTTTGTCGGGACATCCCGACAGTAAGTTTTCCTAGTTCACTCAGACAAAATGGAGTGTAACAAAAATCTGACCACATATAAGGAATCTGTACTTAAGGATGAACATTAAATATGTTTCAGCTTGAAAGTCCCGACAAGTGTGTTATATTCAGGTGTCCCGACTAAGATACGCATGCGGGTATGTGTGTGTGTGTGTGTGTGTGTGTGTGCAGAGCTAGAGCCCTAACCAATGGGCCGATTTTTATGAAATTTGGTATGTAGGTACTAATTCACGATATCTCCAGGCGTTTTTTTTTCATTTTTTGAGTTTTTAATTTTTAAGGGTAATTATCCCCCAAAAACCGCCAAAAAACATGAAAAATAAAAATTTCTCAAAAACGGTGCTAACGATTTTGATTAAACTTTAGTCGTTTGTAGAACTTCAGTTTTCCAACACAATGACACCATCCGCATTCCTGTAAAAATTCGGGTTCAGAAATTACAGGACTTAAAACATCAAAAATTCAGTTTTTTTGATTTTTCATAAAAAGACATAAATATAAAAAATACTATTTACCATTAAAAAGAGCTCAAAAAACTAAATAATTTAGTATTTTGAATTACTATTCTACGATTGCTGGTTTCAGAGAAAATTGAAATTTTCATTTAGCGGTAAACACAGTACGTTGTCCAATGTTATTCTTATGGGGAATACAAAAATTACTATTTCTCTCTTATTTACTGATCAATTTCGTTCAAACTTGATATGCTTGTCAATTAAGCATTGACCAACAGAGGTAATTCGAAATATGTTGCCCCTTAATAACCCTGGGGGGGAATAGGGGGCTTTTCCCTTCTTAAAACCACGAGTGTAGCAATGGATTCTGTAGTGCCTCGAAAGCAGGGTTTTGGGTGGATGTTTTTCAAAACAACTTGTTTACAAGATTCTCTGTACATTCGACCGCGCTTTGTATTCTATATTTAGTAAATAAAAAGTAATTTATTCATTAAAGTCGGGCTGAAAGGGAGAAAGTATGTGTCAGTTTCCTGATACAGTTTATTACTATTGTTATAGAATATACTGTAACAGAGGACGACCATTTACTATGTTAGTTTTAAATAAATGTTATTCTCAATTAAATTGTTTTGTAAAAATGAATATGGCCAGATGCAGCGTAATTTTATGAAAATATGCACTCCATTATGGAATAGATAATATTAAATATATCCTCTTTCAAAATGTCATTGGACAATGATCGTATTGTATTACTCAACAAATTTCAAAAGGATAAGTTTGTTCATACAGTTTGTTAGTTAAAAAATGGGCTCATTGGATATAAGACACAATTCGTAACTATTATAACAACCCTTAACATGTATTAAGGCACAACGCCCAATACGCGTGCGTGGGCACAAATACGTAACAGCTCATGTAAAATTAAAATTAAATACTAGTTAAGGAAAGAAATTTGAAAATAGCAACAAGGGACAGCCCTGTCAAAACATGGTGCAAAACAAATCATCTAACACCAACGCCGGTGATCCACAGATTCATTTGCCCCGACAATCCGGCAAACCGCCAACAAAACAGAGCAAATCAGACTCTAAAGCAGTTCATTATTTGTTCGCGTCAATTAGTCCGTCGAGTAATTATTTAGCGAATAATCAAGAGGTTTTAACGCGCAGGATCCCTCACTGATTGAATTTGAGCCGATAACGCTCGCGCCTATGCGAGATGCGACAGGGCGGTGGGGACGACTGTTGCTGATTACCTACCTTCGTGTTGGGCAACTCATTTATATATATATTTATTATTTCCTATTTCAAATACGCCAAGGCACTTTTTTTAACTGCTCTGATGTTTAAAAACCAATTTTGACGGTTAAGGTATCATAGGTTGAGGTGGAAAGTATAGTAAGAGGTTTTTTGTAGAGTTTTAGTATAATATGGTTTAGCATTTCTTAACGTCACGATTAAAACCAGTGGTGAGTGGTGAGTTGTGGATTCGTCTTGTTCTGTGGGAAAGTAAAAAAAAATTAAGAGGAGACAGGAGAGCAGACATGTTGAATTTTAATCTCAATACGACCTAAGTTAAACTTAAAGTATAATAAGTAGTTTTTATGATCAGAAAGTTAATATCGGTCTTATGGGAGAAGCAGAGTACTGGAGCCCCCCTCTTAACACGCCTAATAAGCATCCAGTCCCGCCACCATCGTTATTTTGAAATAACAGTTAACAAATTAGAATATTTCATATTTTATTCTAACGACCTCTTTGTGGTTGGTAGTTTCTTTTTCGTGGGATATTTTACTTTTTTTAGAATACTTAATCAAATAAAAGGAAAAGAAACATTCTGAATCAGTCTTACAGCGTAGTTTGCAGTTGATATTAAAATGATTTTAATACAGAAACATTTGTAGTAAGTCGTATTGTTTTCCGTTACAGGAACCGAATTGAATGTTCCTAGAGGTCGGGATGACGTGTCTTCCCCTATGGAGGCAACCCCGTGGTCTCTCTGGCTCAACTCTAGACCCCGCCCCCAACCCAGCCCAATCAACGATTCGCATCTCAAGTAACTCAGGTAATTTTGTTACTCCAGTCTAACATTTATTCCACCTTTTAAGTGTGTATCTATTATTTAGTAATTTCTCCTCTAATACTATGATTACCCTAAAAGTATTTTATACCCTACTACCCCAGGGCTTTATCCAGTGGGTTTACCTAGGTATAACAATAATTTGTATTAGTATTAGTTTTTAAACTGGTAGTAACTTTCTTCCACAGGTCCGGACCTGATTGAGGTGCGCCCTCTAAAGCTGCTCGCTCGTTATACTTGCACCTCAAACTCCCTGCTAACGTGCAGCATCCACAGACGACACATTACTGGACTATATGGGCTCTGGTTGTCAATCACCCACAGACGACGCACCACTGACTATATGGGCTCTGGTTGCCAATCACCCACAGACGACGCACTACTGGACTATATGGGCTCTGGTTGTCAATCACCCACAGACGACGCACCACTGACTATATGGGCTCTGGTTGCCAATCACCCACAGACGACGCACTACTGGACTATATGGGCTCTGGTTGTCAATCACCCACAGACGACGCACTACTGGACTATATGGGCTCTGGTTGACAATCACCCACAGACGACGCACTACTAGACTATATGGGCTCTGGTTGACAATCACCCACAGACGACACACTACTGGACTATATGGGCTCTGGTTGACAATCACCCACAGACGACGCACTACTGGACTATATGGGCTCTGGTTGACAATCACCCACAGACGACGCAATACTGGACTATATGGGCTCTGGTTGACAATCACCCACAGACGACGCATTACTGGACTATATGGGCTCTGGTTGACAATCACCCACAGACGACGCACTACTGGACTATATGGGTTCTGGTTGACAATCACCCACAGACGACGCACTACTGGACTATATGGGCTCTGGTTGACAATCACCCACAGACGACGCACTACTGGACTATATGGGCTCTGGTTGATAATCACCCACAGACGACGCACTACTGGACTATATGGGTTCTGGTTGACAATCACCCACAGACAACGCACTACTGGACTATATGGGCTCTGGTTGACAATCACCCACAGACGACGCACTACTGGACTATATGGGCTCTGGTTGACAATCACCCACAGACGACGCACTACTGGACTATATGGGCTCTGGTTGATAATCACCCACAGACTACTAGGTTGAATCTCCACACAATATTTTTTAAATTGAATTCTTTTTGAATTTTACTTCAGTTAAGATTCTTAAGTTGATTATTCAAACCAACAAAATTGGTTCCTTTATCAGTATAGATAACATTTACTCTCCCTCGACGAGAAATAAATCTTCTTAAGTCTAAAGTGAAGGCATCAGTGTTTGATGAAGGAATCAATTCGAGGTGCACAGCCCTATAAACTGTACATGTAAATATTACAACCCAGCATTTCTTATTCTCTCGCGTTATGAGCGAGCCTGCTAGATCAATCCCTGTGACTTGGAAGCAAGATGTCAAATTAGTTCGGTCTTCAGGTAGTGGAGCTTCAGGGGCTCGACATGGATTGGTTGAAAGCTTTTTACAGGGTATACATTGATGTGTTACTCGACCAATAGTTCTCCTCCCTTTCAAAATCCAAAACTTTTCCCTCAAAGTAAGTAATAAAGCTTGTACACCAGCATGCTTATTGTTGATATACTGTTGTTGAATCATTCGTTCTGTTATAATGTGATGGTAACACAAATGGGTGAGTAAACTCTCTGCTATATTCCTGATTCAGTAGTCTTGTATTCAATCGAATAATACTATCTTCATCAATAATGGTTTTAACTCCACTTAAATGTTTGTGTTTCTTCTCTTCATTGAAACGGTATTTTTGTACAAGTTTAAACAGTAATTTCTCTGCTCGTTGAAATTCTTCCGACCTTATGCCCGAGTTCTTGGTCTTGGTCTTAGACCGCAACATCCAAGCTATGGTTCTTACAATCGAAGGGTATTTAGAAAATAGTTTTCCCAGCATGACAGCGATTGAAAAAGTCTCAACAGTGCTTGCGGTAATCGCAGACTTCTTTTTTTCACTCTCAACAATTTATCTGTCAGGCAAAGGGTTTTCAGTTGGCCAAGCATTACTAAACAACCATGTCGGTCCATTCTACCATTGTGAATTAAGTAACTGTTGTGGTAAACAACCTCTTGAAATTAGGTCCGCGGGATTTGCATAACTGGAAACATATCCATCACGTTGTGATGGATTACTAAACTTATTTATCTCTTTGACTCGATTGTTAACAAATACAGACCATTTCCCCTGATTAGCGATCCAAGCTAGTGTAACAGAAGAATCTGACCGATAAAAACAGGGTAAGTCAGGTTTTCCTAGACACTGAAGAGCCAAGGCACAAAGTCTTACACCAGTGAATGCTGCCATCAGGTACAACCTTGGTAATGTAATAGGATTTACTGGTGAAACTCTAAATATGGCTAGCACTAAACTAACATGTACAGTAACATTAACTTTAGCCCTCAGAAATATACAGACTCCAAAAGCGCTTTTGGAGAAGCGTCGCAGAATTCATGAAGTGGGCTTGAGTTGTTCATAATGATTCGACGTTCAATTTTACATCCCTCGATAATTCCTACTTGTTCAGACCATTTCTGATATTCAGATTGAAGGTGTTCTGGTAATTTACCATTCCATCCAATTTTTAAACGCAAAGTCTTTTGCAAAATAACTTTTGGGATGAGTGTTACAGGTGCAGTACAACCTAGGCGGTCATAGATTTTTTGTGTGTGCGATAATAATGATCTTCGAGTCAATTCCTTGGGTACCAAGTGAGAAAATGTGACATTATAAAACAAAGTGTCTGAAGAACAATCCCACTTTAACCCTAAGACGTTTTGTATTGTTGGCTCAACATTTCCAGCCCATCGCCTTAGGTTGAACTCTCCAAGACTCAAAAGGTCTTGTTCTTGTATTATCAAGAATCTCGCTCATTCTCATTGTCTACACCCGCCAAACAGTTGTCTAAATAAAATTATTTCTGTAATTTATCAACAACAGACTTCAAACAATCTGGTGCATTACGGAATAAATTATTGATTATAGCGCCTAACAAGAAAGGGCTTCACTTAAGTCCAAATACGACTCTAGTATGTCGATAACCTACAACTTTCCCTTCTTCCCTCCACAAAAATCTAAGCATGTCTCTGTCTTTGGGGGACACAAGAATTTGCTGAAATGCTTTTTCAATGTCAGAAGTCAAGCCAAATTCATGTTTTCTCAGATTAGTTAGTACGTTTGGAACCAACTCAATCACATTTGGACCTACTTAAAGATAGTAATTTAAACTACAACCATTTTTGTCTTTACACGAGGCATCGAACACTGGTCGTATTCGAGTTGTGCTCCCTTCTTTAATGACTGCTCGATGATGAAGGTAATGAACAGAATTAACAGTTTGGTCCAAAGAATTTTCTTCTTTTTCAACCCTTTCAATTATTCCCTTGTTAATCCATTCTTTGAAATATCACAGTCCGCATACAAACTCATGTTTTTCAGCTTCCCTGTAGTTTACAGTAGACGTTTCTCAGCAACATGCATATTGGACTCCAGCAAAAGGCGTCCTTCAACCCACGGAAGTTGTTCGATGTAGCGGTCAGTCGAGTCTCTCGTCACTGGTTCCTCGAAGAACGCTACCACTTGCTCGTCCTTTTCTTCCTTCTCCAGTTTCACACTTGGGTTTGTGATTCCCATTGTCTCAAGCTCCCAAAACTGCTCAACATTCTGCTAAGACTGTAAAGTGATAAACTTAGACGAGACAAAAGAAGAATCTCTACTAGATGAACCAACGATCGTCCAGTCCAGTTGCGTTTTTATAGCTACAAAATGGTAATTTATCTTGTGAAAATGCGAAGTGATTGTTTGTGCCAAAATATCAGCACCCAATAACACATCGATATTAGCGGAGTCTTCTTCGTCAGAGGTCAAAATAATGTTCTCTTGCTCCAAATGTTTGATCAAACTGTGGTCACAAAACTTGGGTACCCGGTTACATACAACCTGCTGCTCTATAACTTGTATATTTGTTTTAATGTCAAAGTTTAGTGAGCTCAAAGTGACGTCATACGTTTTCTAGTATTCAGGAACAGTTTGCTTACCTCCAAAGACTTCTTGCTGAATTGAAACTCTACCATTGCTTTTAAGGGCTAATTCAGATACAAATTGGGTAGAAATAAAACTTTTGTGAACCTAAGTCGCACAGAATTCTAACCTTTTTAGATTTTCCATTACAATTAATAAAAGCATTCAAAGTCTGTAAGTAGGTATTTTTGCTTTTATTGTCTACAGTAGAAAACGAATTTGTTGTATTTTGAACAGGGGTTTTAGGCTAGTCCTTATCACTGGGCTCAGTTTCATTAGTTGCATGGACCTTTGGACACAAAATTGCTAAGTGTCTACCCAAGCAGATATGACATTTCACTTTATTTTACACTTCTGAGCCCAGTGCCCCTTTTTCAAACACCTGAGACATGCACCCTTTTACTTTCTCCCCTTATACCTTGTATATGGAGAAAGTATTGTTTTCGTCAACATTTTCGAATTTGAGTTGATAGTGGAAATATTCGTTTTGGTGCTCCCTGAATCCAAAAAAGTGATTTCTACGTGATATCTGTCTGTCTGTCTGTCTGTCTGTCAGTCTGTCAGTCTGTCAGTCTGTCTGTCTGTATGGATATGTACAGAGCTAGAGACGACACTAGTAGACCGATTTTGATGAAATTTGGTGTGTATTCACCAATCCACCATATCTCCAGGCTTTTTTAATTTTTTTTAATTTTTGATTTTTAAGGGTAATTATCCCCCAAAAACCGCCAAAAAACATGAAAAGTCCAAATTTCTCAAAAACGGCTCTTACGATTTTGATTAAACTTTAATCGATTGTAGAACTTTCGTTTTCGAACAAAATGACACCACCCGCATTTCTGTAAAAATATGGGTTCAGAAATTACAGGACTTAGAATATCAAAAATTAAGTTTTTTTTATTTGTTATAAAAAAACATAAATATAAAAAATATTACTATTCACCATTAAAAAGAGCTTAAAAAACTAAATAATTTAATATTTTGAATTGCTATTCTACGATTTCTGGTTGCGAAGAATATTTAAATTTTTATTTTGCGCTAAACGCAGTACTTTGTCCAATGTTATTCTTATGGGGAATACAAAAATTACTATTTCTCTCTTATTTACTGATCAATTTCGTTCAAACTTGATATACTTATCAAGTTAGCATTGACCACCAGAGGAAACCCCAAATTTGTTGCCCCTTAATGACCCTAGGGAGGGGATAGGGGGAATTTACCCTCTTAAAACCACGTGATTAGTAATTAATTCTGTAGTGACTCCAAAACAGGTATTTGGATTGATATTTTTGAAAACAACTTGTTTACAAGATTTTTGAACATTCGACCGTACTTCGTATTTATATTTAGTAAATAACAAGTAATTTATTCACTAAAGTTGGGCTAAAAGGGAGAAAGTATGTGTCAGTTTCCTGATACCGTTTATTTGTTTACGAGCTCATTTCTTTCTGAGACCGAGTTATCAAAGATAGAAAACAATCAGGCGAGTTATGGGTTTTTCCACAAAATATGCAAAGATTTATATTTAAGTTTGTATTTAAATCTGTGCCTAGTTTTACATTACTTTCAGATTGAGAAACAAGAATTTCTGCTGAAGGTGTACTTGTCTTAGGTTTACCTAACCGCTGAGTTTTGGTTGAGTCTTTATTAAGCCTACCTCTTGAGAGGCAACCTCAGCCTCTCCTCAGCTTCTAATTAAGTTTTTAGAAACTGTAGGAGTTCTTTCAAACAATTATCAGGCTCTTTTGTGGAAGTATTTTTACTAACACGATACCTTTTCCATATTTTAAAAATATGTTCGGGTATGGCTGTTTCAACAAGAGGGAATAACATGGCAGCATATTTCTCTTTGGTTACTTCCAATGATTCAAGAGCTATCATTTGCACATCGAGCTTGTCAAAAAGGCATGTGATTGACAAGTTACCAGTTCTATTTAAAACTAAAGCTAATAGTCCCCTGATACAGTATTCAATAAGGAAGTAATATTTTCCATACCCATATTTAAGGAGCTCAACTGCTTTCAAATAGTTTTCTTTTGATGGAGGAAAGCCTTCAATTCGTTTTTGAGTTTATGCCCTTGAGAATAATAATATCGAAAATTAAAAACCTTATTGCAAAAATACGAACTGAGACGATTTTTTTGACACTTCAAGCATTAAACTTGGCCAAGAAATGAGGGAGGAGTTGCGTTAACAAACAGACGTATTATATATAAGGATTTATACTTCTATCAGCTGAGTAACTAAATAAAATATAACTCCAGAAGATTAACATTGAAACTTTGAGAGCTCGTAGGGCAATGCCCCGAGTTCGAGAGTTTATGGAAACCCCAAAAGGCACATCTAGAGATTAAGAGCTTTCGATTGATACCAAATATGTATATTAAATAATAGTTGTAGGGGTAAAAAATCGCCGAGCAAAAATCAAGAAATTCTTTTAATAATATAGATAATGTTAAAAAGTTGGTAAATCATAAGAAATTTATTAAAGAGGTAAGACTATGGTTGAAGGGTTTTAAGAATGTTGAGGATTTATTACAGATAATGGGTTAGACTTGATAAACACATACTTCAAAATTGTCCATTTAAATATGTATATATATTCTTTGTTTTTGATTTAGAGTATTTTAAAAATAGGTAATTGTAGTTTGTTAGTTATGACTTTGCAAAGATGTCTTGTAGAATTTATATTATTTTATTTTTCTTTGTGTAAGATGATATTAATTATTATCGCAAAATTAGATATTTTGAGTTTAGTTTAGTTATGTTAAAATAAGTATTTATAATTTATTCTATTGTATAATACACCTACAACATTCACAAGGAGCACAATATTTCATGTTAATAACCTGTATACAGAATGTAATACATGTTTTTGTTAGCTCCTGAACTCTTTAGAACAATTTTTTGTAAAGGAACCCCTAAACGGACATTATGTCTTCGGGGCCCTATTTATTTATCTGCACAAACATAAGTTTCTATGGGTCAACCTGGTTTTATTTGTATTTTATATGAATGATAATTTCTTTGCAAATTTGTAATATTTATGGGTAGGAAAAATAAAGATTTATTTATATCTTAGTACGTTGTTTTAGATATTATCCTAAAGAAAAAAATAGTAAAGAATGGAAGTATGAAGACCTAAGAGGCCAATGACGAAGATTGAGGTTGACTTCTCTGCCTTGTATATGGTTTGGATCAGAATTGTTCAGACGTTATCATCGTGGAAAAAATAATGTGGCTTTGAAGAGGTGCATAGTATTGTATAAAGATAAATTATTTATATTTTCTTGAAATTTATGAAATATCCGTTGTTCAATATACATAATTTATGTGGCAATTTTAATTTTTCTGAAAGGTCCACACTTTGAATCAAGAAGTGTCGCAACAACATTCAAGTCTCTTTCCTGTTGGTCAATTAAGCAGGGAATATCCGCTAACAGATATTATATATAACCTTTCGTCTTTGCCTATCACAAAAACACAAAAGTTAAGCTTATATTTAGTTAAAGTATCGTATAATAACAAACATCTGTATTTGTATACAGGAAAAACCCAATTTCTCTTTTGGCTATGTCCACGGAGCCTTGGAGCATCATCTTTTCTTCAGCCTCCGGTTTTTGAGTTGTTAGCAATGTGTTATTAACTCATCAAACTATCCTATTACCTAACTGTTTACACACAAATGATTCAAGATCATAAAAATCAAATACCCCGTCGCAGCAAACCTGCGTACTCAGCGAATTTCCACTGCACATATATGTCTTAATAACACTTAAAGCCACTTATAAATATCCCTAAAAAATGATTCACAAATAAGCTGTATGAAAAATAATAATTATTCTCCTTATGAATAACATTGGGGATGAGTACGCAGGTTTGCTGCAAAAAGGAACACAAAAAAATGGGTGTTCATGTAAAAGATCAATGGATCTCAACTAAGTGAAGCCGTATACCAAGTTTTATTAATTTATGTTCATACTTAAGGGAGATATGATATTTTACTTTTTCTCCATAAGAATAACATGGGAACTGAGTAGGTTTGCTGCTACGGGAATCATCGGTAAAATTTTATGTTGTTGTGCTAATTTCAATAGGCCACACCAGAAGAAGCCATATACCAAGTTTCGTTAGTGTATGTTCATAAATAAGCGAGATATACAATTGTTATTTTTCTCCATAAGAATAACATTAGACAACGTACTGTGTTTAACACTTTCAATATCTCGGTAACCAATTGACGTAGAGCAATGATAAAAACACCAAATTGTTTGTTTTTTGAGGTAAATTCAATGTTGTAAATTACAATTTGATTTCAATAAAAATTACACGTAAACCCCATTTTTGGGGTACAAAGCCCCCCCCAAATACTCCTTCGGATGGTCTGATCCGTCTGGATTTCGAACTCGTTCAAATAAATGCTACTTTTCACATCTGTACCAAATTTCATCAAGATCGGCCTTTTTTAACGAGAGTTATCGTGCTTACGGACACATAAATAAATAAATAAATATATATATATATATATAATATATATATATATATAATATATATATATATATATATATGTGTGAGACCTACGGTAATAGCTTCTTCCCTATAGGGAAAATTCACTAAAACAATATAGACTGAATGTAACATTTTCGGTACTTCTGGGTTTTGTGACTGCAAGATATAACCCGTGCAACGAAGGGGCCACTAGGGAGTAAATCTCTCGGTGAAAAATTAAACATTATAGAAAACAAACAATAACCAAATTCAATTCTACTCACTGCATTGAAACGTTTGTCATCACCTCTCGAATACTTTAAAGCCGTTTTTACTTAACATTATTTTATTTTAAAATAAGGCGATTTTTTTAGACTGGTTACGAGCAAAACTATTATAGGTTTGACTTCATGGTTGGTGTGTTACTTGAAAGCCCTTGCGACTATAGGCCTACATAGATGTACCTTTTGGAGTCCTGAAAACGTCCACGTTTATGGCTTTGCCCCCTAGGCTTTCAAAAGGACCAATGTTATCCTTATGGAAGAATATAAATCCATTTAATTAGACATTTAACAGCAGCTGTTGAAATACTAACAAATCACAGTAAAGAAGCAAAACAGCTGTTTTAAGCTAACTTATGGAATGGCATCACAAGTTAAACTAATAGATCCTTATATGAGCTGGAAAATAAGCGTTGGGGGGGGGGATATATGCTCGGATTCGAGAGTGCGATTCGCTTGTTTAGTTAGCTTATTTTCTTAACCCTCTTAACTTTGGTAAAGGAAAATGTATTAAAAACATATACTAATGTGCCCGCGTGTTAGTAGAGATTTAATTGCACTGATAAATAATGAGCTAAAGACAAGATTAAATTAGGACGGCGGGTCTGTTAATGTACTTTTTAAAGTAAATCCGGTTGTATAAGCTTTGTGAAATCCGTTACAACTTTTTTTACCATAGTCAAATTCAGTTACAGTTTTCTCTAAGCTGGATGACATTCAAATTACCGTTATATTTTGGTGTACTTTATTAAGTGGGTGATTCCAATTTCCCAAGCTTACATTATTCCAACAGCTTTGTGGTCCTATGGTTGAAAATCAAACCAGTATGAATAATTGTCTGGACAGAAGTGGCAGATTTGACTAGTCGGTATACTGGTCTGTACGGTCAAACTGCACATGATAGGATTAGGAACACTCGTTGCATAATAAAAACTCTGTAACAATATCCACTCGCCATTCTCCTTTCTTTGAATCGAACCCGTTACGCAGATTTAATCAAGAATTTGATGGTTAGAGATTGTAAACATTTTAACTTTGGGCTAAATGAGTGTGAAGCTTACCGGTACAGTATACCACCCTTTCTATGTTGGTATATAAACCTTATACCGATGCGGATGGTCATTATCTTGACTATTTTCTTTACGCGTATTGCCATAATGTCACGCACATAACGAAACTCTGCATAATTTAGATTGTAAATATTAATGGTATATTCTGTTATAATTAAAGCCGTAATACTTGTAGGTAATGTTAAATTACTTCCTATACAAAATTATACCATATTAGAATATTGAGGTCTTTGTTTATGATTATTATAAGTATCTTCTTATTTCTTCAGCTCTATTTAGTCTATTTAATAGACTAAATATTTTTTAAATGAGCTATTTTTGAATCATTTATACTCATGTTCTACGTAAATTATTTCCATATTGATGAACCAACCTACTGACCAAAGTTAGACGTTTTCTCAAAACTAAGGTGTCGCATCCTGCTGCTTCTAAAAGATGTGTTATTATAAATTATTTGCTAAAAGTTCTATAATCTCTCAATGCAATTTTTTTTCCGATACTACGCCTTGCTTCATGCAATTTACAAATGGTCTTTACTGGTCAGATGTTTATGGAAAAGAGTTGGAATGATTCCTCATAAAACGTGATTATCAAAACCGATTCCAATCGTGATCCTTTATCCGTCTAACGGTCTTTCGTATTTCCTCTAAGTATTCCTACATCGTTTGCTCATATTCAGCGATCCCTCTGTACTCATTTCGATAATACACAATTCGTATTTTACCTTAAAATCGTTACTACTTTATGTATTCAGTGTCATATCATCTATTAACATCAACCACACGTTTTATTAAAAATGACACTGACACTATTAAACTCAAGAAATTTGAACCAAAGCTTAAAAAATCTGTATAAACTAAATATATTAGTAGTAATACGCATTTAAAATATAAAATATTTAAAATAGTTAAATATTTTAAATATTGTACAGTTTAATAACAAAATTATTTAAAATGTTTCTTAATACACTTCTAATCCTTTGCATTTTTAAATTATATAAAATATATAATTAGTTTATTAAATGTAAGTTTAATTTAATATAAATTTTTCCATTACTAATTATAAGCTAAAATGCATTTTTTATTATAGTTAAACATCCAACAATTTATCAAACATTCGATATTTTAGGAACTTAAATAATGCTATAATGTTTTCCATAAAAGTCTATACAGGGAGTCCCGTAACTCTCTGGGCAGAGGTATATAGAGCGTATTCCTTTGTTCAATACAAACATATTTTACCATATGAACATGGATGCCTAGTTTTCCATCTGTCTGTCTGTACGTGTTTTTTACTTAAAATTATAATTTGTTTAAAGTAGTAAACCGACTCCAACCAAACTTAATTTAACTGCTTATGGGAGTAGGGTCTATCAACACAAAAGTTAAGGCGAAATTCTCTAACAGTTTTAAAATGGCGGCTATTTTCGATTTTACATCTTAAATAGCTTGAAAACCAGTCATTTTACAAAAGATTTACAATACTATAACTTCGTTTAGATATTTTTTGACAAATCTAACGATACTTCTGAAATCGATAAGAGTTGAAATCGAGTAATAAATAACTTAGCTGTTTCAATTTTCGTTTTACCATTCATAGCCCAACTTTGGTTTCGCCCCAATAAAATAATAGAATAAATAAAAAGAATTTCAACAGATCGATTGATTATTACTTAATTTCAATAATTCAATTATAGTTAGATCTGTCTTAAAAAATCAAAAGGAAGTTATCCCTGTAAATCTTTTGTAAAGTGACTGGTGTTCAAGCTATTTAAAATATAAAATTTAAAATGGCCGCTATTTAACAATTTTTAGAGATAATTGCATAACTTTTGTGTTGAATGATCCTATTTTCATAAGCAATTGACTTAAGTTTGTTTAAATTCGGTTTAAATTTTTTTAATATGAAATTTAAAGTAAAAAACACATACGCAGACTGACAGATGGAAAAGTTGGCATGGGAGATCCATGTTTATATGTTAAATTTGTTTAGTTTGACAAAAGGAATAAACACTATATACGTTTGTCCAGAGAGTTACGGGACACCCTATGTATTTTACCTGTCATTAATTAAAAAGGGTGAAACCTTTACCAATAAAATGATTGTCATTTTAAGAGTCGTGTAGGCTTTACACTATAATGAGTAGAGATTATGATTAAGATTGTTTGGGTCTAATCAGTCCGACAACACTTGGAAATATATCTGCACTTAAAATGTACATAAACATAAAAATCAAAGCTATAGGCTAGTATAGAGCACCGTAATGTTTTCAGTAGTGTTTCTGAACACAAACAGCAACACGTTTTTATTGTATTATTTAGGGTATAGAATAATAATTTTACCTCTCGCGTAAGTTTGAAAAAGATTGATTCTAGTAAAATGACACGGTAAATAATCGTAAGTTATACACAATTGTTATACATTAAAAAATAAATAAAAATACCCCCGTCGCAGCAACCCTGCGTACTCAGCGAATTTCCAATGCAAAATATATGTCTTAATACCACATAAAGCCGCATACCAAGATTCATAAAAATATATTCACAAATAAGCGATAAATCAAATTTGATTTATTCTCCTTAAGAATAACATTGGGAATGAGTACGCAGGTTTGCTGCAACAAGGAACAACAAATATGGGGTTTCTTATATATATATATATATATATATATATATATCAATATTACTCAACTAGGTGAAGCCACATACCAAGTTTCGTCAACATAAATTCATAAATAAGAGATATATACCATTTTGATTATTCTCCAAAAGAATAACATGGGGGATGGGTACGCAGGTTTGCTGCAACAAGGAACACAAAAAATTGGTTTTAATGCAAATATAGAACTCAACTAGGTGAACCAACATACCAAATTGTATTAATTTATTTTCATAATTAAGAGATACATTACATTTTAGCGAATTTCCCCTATAGGGAAGAAGCTATTACCGTAGGTCTCATGGTAAGACTTAAGCCCCAGACCATGATAACTTTTTGTTTTGAGGTCCCCAGATGCCAAAAACACTATTCGTTCAAATTTATATATATGTATATATATATATATATATATATATATATATATACATATATATGTGTGTGTCCGTGAATGCGATAACTTGAGTAAAAAACGTCCGATTTCGATGAAATTTGGCTCAAATGTGTAAAATGACATTCATGACTTTAAGTTCGAAAACCAGAAAAATCGAACCATGTGAAGGGGGGTTTATGGGGTTTTTAAATTTTCCAAAAATCAGTTTTTTGCACTTTTCACCCTAACATTTTTTAAAAACTTAATTTTGGTTTTGACCATGTTATAGAGCTTAAAAAAAAACAAATAATATAGTATTTTGAATTATTAACCTAGCTTAAGTGGTTGCGGAGAAAATCCAAAAAACCTACTCATAAAATCTCCCATGTTAATCTTATAGGAAAACAGTTTTTGGCTTTTCCTCAGTTTATTTTAATGTAAACTTCACATTTGCTTTTACCAATCTGTTCAGTTCCACAAAACAATCATTTTGGTGTTTAAATTTTGATTCTACGCCCAACCGTTGCAGAGATATTCAAAGTGCTAAACACAGTACGTTGTCCAATGTTATCCTTATGGAGAATAAATAAAACTTGATATCTCGATTATTTATTAATGTATGTTGATGAAACTTGGTATTTGGCTTCACGTTGTACTGGTAAATTGATATTCGCACAAAAAATTGAGTTTTTGGTGATTATTCCCTTAGCAGCAAACCTGCGTACTCAGCCCCCATGTTATTCTTATGGAGAATAAGTCAAATGTATTGACTACCTTAATTATGAACATAAATTAATAAAACTTGGTATATAGCTTCACTTGATTGAGTTATATTGATAATTGCATAAAAACCCATTTTTTTGGTCCTTGCAGCAACCCTGCTTACTCAGCCCCCATGTTATTCTTATGGAGAATCACTAAAATGTTATATAGCGCTTATTTATGATTGAATATTGATGAAACTTGGTATGTGGCTTCGCCTAGTTAAATTCTATTTATATTTGCATAAAAACCAATTGTTTGTGTTCCTTATTTCAGCAAACCTACGTACTCCTTACCAATGTTATTCATATAGAGAATAATTAAAATCGCTTATATGTGAATAGATTTTTATGAAACTTGGTATGCGGCTTTATGTGGTATTAAGACATATATTATGCATTAGAAATTCGCTGAGTATGCAGGTTTGCTGCGACGGGGGTATTACTTATTCTCCATAAGAATACCATGGGGGCTGAGGACGCAGGTTTGCTGCTACGGGAATTATCGGTAAAAATTGTGGTTTTTGTGCAAATAACAATAGACCACAACCAGATTAAGTCGTTAGTATAGTTCAAAAATAAGCGAGCTATAATGGTTTTCTTATTCTCCATAAGAATAGCATTGGACAACGTCCTGTGTTTAGCACTTTCAATATCTCTGTAACCAATTAACGTAGAGAAATGATCAAAACACCAAACTGTGTGTTTTTTTAAGCTGAATCCAATATTGAGACTAAAATTTGACTTTTTTAATAATACATGTAAAAACTTCAAAAAACCATTTATGGGGTACAAAACCCCCCCAAAATACCACTTCGGATGGGTCGATCTGTCTGGTTTTCGAACTTAGTCATAAATAATGCTTTACACGTTTGTACCAAATTTTATCAAAATCGGACCATTTTTACGAGAGTTACCGCACCCACACACACACACACACACACACATATTTATATATTAAAAATATATATTTATTTTTATATAAAATAAAAATAAAAATAAATAAATAAATAAAAATAAAAAAAATATTATTTTTATATAAAAATATTTATTTTATATATTACAAATTAATAAAATAAAAATTGAGTACCCTTGTTTCGAGTTTTATATTTAAACCAACATGATTCGGCACCTAAGGCCATTTTCAAGGTTGATAAATTTCACATAGTTTGGTTTAAGTTATACAATAAAAGAAATAATAGTAAAATGTAAAGAAATAAAATCAGAGTAAAATTAAATTAAATTAAAAACATATGTATAAATAATTATGGCATGGTTGGGAGTTTCTTGAATATCTCTTCTATCTATTTATGTTCTTGTCTCATTTCCCATATTTTATTAAATATTGGATTTGTAACGGGTACTTGTGAATTTAGTATACTTTGAGGATTATCTTTGTATTTCATGAATATATGTAGTTCTTCTTTTGAATCCATTTTATTACCTTTTTCATATATTCTAGTACCGTCATATTTGTGTCCATATTTTCATAGTTATGGTTTGAATCCAATAGATGCTCCGCATACGTAGATTTCATGCTTGTTTTATTGTTACTTTTGAGGGCTTGGATATATTCTTTAAATCTCACTTTAAATGGTCTTCCTGTTTGCCCTTTGTAGCACTTTTCACAATCGGAACAATTAAGTTGATAGATACCGGATTTTTTGTATTTGTTTTGATTTTCTGTTTGATTCGTCTTTCTTTTGATAATTTCAAATGCATTGCTATTAGTTCTGTAGCTTATTTCAATATTTGTTTTGTCAAACGTTTTTCGTATTACTTTGTTGATGCATCTGTTATATGGTACATTTATAAATACCTTCGGTTCTATTATCTGATTCTGAATTGGTTGTTCTCTTTTCTTCTTCACTTTCTTAATCATTTTATTAATTACAGTTGCTTTATATCCATTTTTTATTGCTAAGTATAATATTGTGTCTTTTTCTTTTACTTTCTCCCTCTATACATAGTATATGGAGAAAGTATTGTTTTCGTCAAAATTTTCGAATTTGAGTTGTTAGTGGAAATATTCGTTTTGGTGCTCCCTGAACCCAAAAAAGTGGTTTTTACGTGATGTCTGTCTGTGTGTGTGTGTGTGTGTGTGTGTGTGTGTGTGTGTGTGTGTGTGTGTGTGTGTGTGTGTGTGTGTGTGTGTGTGTGTGTGTGTGTGTGTGTGTGTGTGTGTGTGTGTGTGTGTGTGTCTGTGTGGATGTGTACAGAGCTAGAGCCCTAACCAATGGGCCGATTTTGATGAAATTTGGTATGTAGGTACTAATCCACGATATCTCCAGGTTTTTTTTATTTTTTTGAATTTTTGATTTTTAAGGGTAATTATCCCCCCAAAACCGCCAAAAACATGAAAAATCAAAATTTCTCAAAAACGGCTCTAACGATTTTGATTAAACTTTAGTAGTTTGTAGAACATTAGTTTTCCAACAAAATGACTCCACCCGCATTCCTGGAAAAATTCGGGTTCAGAAATTACAGGACTTAAAACATCCAAAATTCAGTTTTTTGGATTTTTCATAAAAAGACATAAATATAAAAAAATTACTATTCACCATTAAAAAGAGCTCAAAAAACTAAATAATTTAGTATCTTGAATTACTATTCTACGATTGCTGGTTTCGGAGAAAATTGAAATTTTCATTTAGCGGTAAAGGCAGTACGTTGTCCAATGTTATTCTTATGGGGAATACAAAAGTTACTATTTCTCTCTTATTTACTGATCAATTTCATTCAAACTTGATATGATTGTCAATTTAGCATTGACCAACAGAGTTAATTCGAAATATGTTGCCCCTTAATAACCCTGGGGGGGGGGAATAGGGGGCATTTCCCCTCTTAAAACCACGAGTGTAGGAATGGATTCTGTAGTGCCTCCAAAGCAGGTATTTGGGTGGATGTTTTTTAAAACAACTTGTTTACAAGATGTTTCTGTACATTCGACCGTGCTTTGTATTCTATATTTAGTAAATAAAAAGTAATTTATTCATTAAAGTTGGGCTAAAAGGGAGAAAGTACGTGTCAGTTTCCTGACACCGTTTATTTTGAATTCATGTTTGTTCATAGGTATGTTGATTAATCTAGTTATCATCGAACGGAAATCAGACATCTTATATTTCCAGGGATGGTTTGACGTTGAGCGAATGAGAAGTTCGCTTTGGGTTGGTTGCCTATAAATAATAAAACTGTGTTTATTTTCCTCCTTTTTGATTTTTAGATCTAAATAGTTAATAGCATTAGACTGACTTTCTTTCGTGAATTGTATTTCATCTGATATAGAGTTCAGATTGTTGAAAAATGCTTCACTTTCATTTAAGTTTCCGTTGAAAAGACAAATTATATCGTCCACATATCGGAACCAGTATACAATTAGTTCTAGAAAGGGGTTTGTTTCATTCATTATTTTACTTAATTCCATGTTATGCATATAAATATCAGACAGAAGACCAGAGAGTGGCGATCCCATTGCTAATCCATCCTGTTGTCGGTAGAAGTTTAATTAATATTCAAAATAACGTTGGTTTGTACAAGTTTTTGTCAGTTTTAATATTTTTTAATCTCTTGTTTGGGTAATATAGCACTCCTTTCTAAGTCTTGTTTTAGGCTAGCTAACGTGTCTTTACATGGTATGTTTCATGACATGTCTTTCATGTCAAAAGATATAAATATACTGTTTGCTGGGATTATGATATCTTTTATTTTATCAACTAGTTCTAAGGTGTTTTTTAAACTATAGTTCTTCCCATGCAATATTATTCTTTATTTTGTTATTTAAATATCTACAGAGTTTGTATGTGGAGGCAGTTCGATAATTCACCAATGGTCGTATTGGAACATTGTCTTTATGTGTTTTTGGCTGTCCACATACAAACTTATATTGGTTTAAAGATAAAACTCATAAACAAGGGTACTCAATTTTTATTTTATTAATTTTTAATATAATAGTAGCCCTTACCAGTGAATCGAATACAAATTTCACAATATATATACAGTATACAGTTTCGAGCGAATGGTGTTTTTGGGGTCTGGGGACCTCAAAACGAAAAGTTATCATGGCCCCGGGCCCAGGTCTTACCATCCCAACTACGGTAATAGCTTCTTCCCTTTAGGGTAAATTCGCTAAAAGACCCGTCTATTTTTTAACCAAGCATTTATCAACACCACAGACTCTCTAAATACATACTTAAACTAGGCGGTGATGAATCGTTAAGTGTAAACCTAAAACAACGTCGATGTCCGTCAACTCCAACCCCTGGCTGTTCCTTTTCCCATAGGAAGGTATCGGGTTACAAACTCCCCTCGTAATACAATTAACAGCCGCACACACGCAGCTCACTCGATTATCCATCGACTACATCAGCTTGCATCCAAGATGTCTGTCGGCAATCAGGTTAGGGGACGACGGGCCGGGCGCTCTAATTCAATCGGTTGATCTATTGACTCACCTGTGGACTCGACTATACCACAGACGTAGTGACTTAGCACGCTGGGTTCAGGATTAGTCATATTGCGATTACCCGCAGACATCATCAGCTGCATCCAAGATGTCTGTCGGCAATCAGGTTAGGGGACGACGGGCCGGGCGCTCTAATTCAATCTGTTGATCTATTGACTCACCTGTGGACTCGACTATACCACAGACGTAGTGACTTAGCACGCTGGTTTCAGGATTAGTCATATTGCGATTACCCGCAGACATCATCAGCTGCATCCAAGACGTCTGTCGGCAATCTGTTGATCTATTGACTGACCTGCTGGCCACGAATATACCAGAGGCGTATTAGTTTTGCACTCGAGTTACATGATTTCACGGTATTGTGTAAATGGTGAATTCCCATTATACCTTGTGTTGTAGCATAAGGAGTAGGATTTGGGAATGTAATCACTGCATTGTTAAGACTATTGCAACTTACCCATGTTACGTCTAAAATGTAAAATATCCTGAGCCAAAGTAGGCCTGTAGGACAAATGTTCTCTGCTTATTCTCTACTCTGTTTAGACCCTAACATTTTTAACTATTCCAAGTCAATTTAAATTATTTTCATTCATTTTACAATGAACGAATTCTGAACGAATCTGTGACAGATCGAAATCTTTTTTAACTATGAAAATCTGCTAACTCATCTCCATTAAATCATCCTTACTGTCGTATAGTTCAAAATACGTGTTAGTTATTTTTAGATTCCTCGTTTGGTGCGCTGCATTTGCCATAACATTTTTTTAACATGTAACATAGAGCGGGAAGAATACAAAATAATAACTCCATATGAAAGATAATCTTGAGTGTTGTATTTACATCAAAACTGACTACGTGTTTTTTAAACAACGTCGTATCACGAATAAAACACTTTATATTTGCCTAGCCCCTTTAATTAAAGACAAAAGACAAACACAAAACCCTGCTTATTTTTAACAAAGCATCGCTAGCTATTGTATAAAAAATTCTAAGGATACTATAAATCAAATTGAATGTCCTTCTTTCTCTTTAACATCGACCATTTCGTCTTACAACCAAATTAAAGACAAAACACCCATATCAGTTATATTTATTTAAATTGTGTTGTTCATGATCGACTTGTTTCATCTTCAATAGAGAACGACCTCATGACTTATTCTATAGAGAGAACCAATCCGACCGTAACTTCTAGACTGGGGAAATTTACGAAACAAAAACGTTTTGAGAGAACTTCGAAGATATCCAATTGAACGTATCCGATGTCAATGTAAGTTTGACACCAAATAAGTTGAAACAGTGGCACCCAATTGCAACTTTATATTGCACATGATGGAGAAATCGAAAATGGGAGTAAATCCCAATCCTATCCCGTCGAGGAGAAATGTAGGCAAGAAGCCGATGGTTTATGTCGCATCTTAAAGTGATATAAATCCAAACCGACTGGAATACATATTGATTTGAAACTTGAATTTTCTATCGGTCCAGTTGTTATTTTAATTTGACATTATTTACTTAATCGAAATTAAAGACAACTGTCCTTACTTATCGATATGATTTTTACTAAATGATTCCCAAAGTTCTATACCCATTGACGGCATTAATTTACATAGACAAACTTACGTTCTCGGTTCAACCCACGGGCATATTCAACGATTTATTGTCATTGCAACATTTTACAGTCGGTAGCAATGTTATTTAAAATATACAATACAATACTGTATTTAGAATAATTCTTAAACAAAATATGAATGACTAAATTTAATTTAAAATAATTAAAAGGATAATAAAGGGAATTATGACCGAGTTTAACAGCTTGGATTGTTTTGGGGAAATCTTTAACTAATGTAAACTATTTATTTCCCTATATTGAAGTTCTTTTAACATGTCTCACAGTTTTACAAATAGAAGATGAGGGTAAATAGTTATGTTGTTACAGAGTGTCATGGCAAAAACAAAAGGTTTGCAGTATTTTAATTAATTAGTTTTGTTGTTACGGCCTGATGCATCTGTTATATAAGTGCAGTCTACAATGTAATTGAACAGGAGAGGTTTATGAATACCAACTCTGAGACGGTTTATTTAATCACCCTCTCCCAATAGTCGACACCCCAGCGACTTTCGTCTCTCATTTCAATAAAACTTAAATCAAGAACGAAAACTTCATGGGGGCTATGAAATTGATAATTAAAACTTGAAGAAATCCCAGAGCGGAGAAGTGAAGTTAAGATCTTGAGGATTTGTTGAAATTGTGTTTGTTCATACAATAATTACAATTTGCAAACCCTGCAAACTACTTTGAAACAATTTAGATTAATTAATTTTCTCTGCTACTAAAGAAATTTTAAAGAAAGTCATCCAGAACTAAGGAAAGTGAGGGTCTTACTTTGATTGTTAGCTCTATTTTATGAAAATTTGTTAAATACGCAAAATGCACATGGCGTAGGCCTATACGCTAATTCTCCCCGTAAGGGATGTACAATGTAAAATAATGTAAGAGGAACTGTTTCTCGAAATCAAGTAAAATGGTGTCTATAAAATTCTGTTTTCGGGTTTAAATATACTTTCAATGTGCTCAGTAAATTCGCTTTGCTAGGGCAAAACCCTCCAAATGCTTAAAGTTGTGTTGCCTTTTTATAACATCTACAAATGCTACCATTGGGTTTATATATACTAGAGGGGACACCTTAAGTGAGCCAAAGTTAGTAACCGCAGTGCTGCGATCTAGCGTCATCATAACTAACGTGATCTGCGGCACCGTTAGGCCGAGTTAACTCGTCCGCCGTACCCGACCCGTGTAAACAAAATATCACTTTGATGACCATCACAAAAAAAGATTTATTTAAACATTTTAAAATCTCTACGAAAACATTCCTAACAAATATGATGAACAAAACCGCGACGATCCCTGTCGACAAGGCTTTAACATTCATTTGCATTGCGTGTCCCCTCTAGCTTCTTAACTGTGTTTTATTGCAATAAACAGCTGATTTACCATGCAGTTTAATTGAACTTATTTAACTAAGCAGTACCTTGGGGCGAGCTTTGCTCGGGGAAAGGCCAGCCAGTTTGTTTAGATGACTTGGAGTAATATTCCACCACTTCCCCCTACTGATAATCAGATTTGTATAACTCAATTGCCTCTTTTCTACATTTTTAAGGTCACTGCAGTTGTTATTTATAGCTCAATGTCCCTTTGATTTATTTTACTACTCTATATATGCAATCTTCACTCAAATCTTTTAATCTCTGCTCTCAGGAAACCACATGTTAATTAATAAACATAAACAACATGAGTATTACTTTGACAGTTCCCTGGTTGATTATGAACAGTTGTTACAATTCTTTTGCTTTGATTTGAAACTCCAGTACCTGGGGGGTCGAGCTTTGCTCGGGGAAGGCCAGTCAGTTTGTTTAGATGACTCAGAGTAATATTTCACCACTTCCCCCTACTAATAATCAGATTTGTATAACTCATTTGCCTCTTTTCTACATATTTAAGGTCACTCCAGTTGTTATTATAGCTCAATGTCCCTTTGATTTATTTTACTACTCTATATATGTAATCTTCACTCAACTCTTTTAATCTCTGCTCTCAGGAAACCACATGTCAATAATCATAACAACATGAGTATTACTTTGACAGTTCCCTGGTTGATTATGAGCAGCTGTTACAATTCTTTTGTTTTGGTTTGAAACTCCATACGCCCAATGTTAATTTTGTTAACTTTTTATTTTAGTTTTTCTACATTATTTGATTTTTCCTGAGAACGAGGCCTGTCTAGAACTTATTTTTATCCCAGAAATTAGTTATTTTGAACATTTTAAGGAAATCGTTGGAGCCGCTTTTGAGATCAGTGTCGCAAGCAAACCTTACTCATATTAGAGTATAGGATAAGCCCAATGTTAATTTTGTTAACTTTTAATTTTAGTTTCTTTACATTATTTGATTTTTCCTGGGGATGAGGCCTGTCTAGAACTTATTTTTATCCCAGAAATGAGTTATTTCGAACATTTGAAGGAAATCGTTGGAGCCGTTTTTGAGATCAGTGTCGCAAGCAAGCAAACATTTTTCATATTAGAGTATAGGATATTAAATACCACTGAATTAAAAGTTACTAGCAAACCATATGTTTGTATCTTTAATCCCAGCTTTTCTGCTTCTTTTGTTTTGATTTGCTGTCCAATGTTATTTAAATGGGCCAAAACCGTACTTTGAGGGCTTCCCAAGGGTTTCTGGTTCCACGCACTGACTTGAGACCCCAAAAGGCACATCTAGACGTTAAGGGATTTCAAACGACACGTAAATTATCAAAATCGACCCAGTAGTTTGGCCATAACCTTCTGCACAAAAATCGCCTTATTCTTTTAATATAATGATGACTAGTGGCTTACAGGAGCCCCTAACATGGTTTTTTGTAAGTGGATAATCACAAATTGTGGGGAACTTTCCCTGCAAGAAACAAAACCAGTCGTGGTTAACATTTAAGTTTCTTGGGGAGGGCGAGCTCACATAAATAAAAGTTGTTGGAGTCGCACAGAACAGTTTTGGGTTTTATTCCAAGGTCCTAATAAGCTAAGCGATTTCCCATTAAAAACATCCTTGAAGATTCAGTCCCTATATAACTAAATAATCGCACGGTACTCTGTCAACCCACAAGTCCCCATGGCGATCGGTGTTCGGATTTCGGGCACTTGGCCAAAAAAACAATCGCAAGTCGAGTAAGGTCTGAGCACCCAGGCGAAAGCGAGCTGGGTTAGAACCTCATGTGTCGATGAAGGTCTGAGCACTCTGGCATAGGCGAACCGGGTTAGAACCCCATAAGCATGTCATAAACTCAATAGTCCAGCCCATCGTGGGTATCTACTAAATTTGGTCGACAGAGCTCTCAACAAAATTTTTCGGTAGTCTCAGATGTAATTTCAATAATTCGATAAATGTAACATAAACGCCTTATCACACCCAAGCGTCGAAAGACAGCTTAGGGTTTATCGAAGTCCAGAAATCGCATCCTCGAATAAATAATAATAATAAAACTAATACAAAAATAACCTGCTAATCGGCTTAATCGCTAAATCACGTAGCGGTTCTAGTCCCACGATATAAATATAAACTGTGGACTGTATGCATCACTCCCAGTTGCGCCATGGCACACGGAGTTCACACAAGTCCGGGTCTAACCGTCACCCGCAAATATTACAGCTAATTCTTAATATCTTCCACACCCTACGCCAGGGTTTATTCCCGAATCCCGATCAACTAAAGAATTAAATTCAATAACGATGCTGATAAAACACGAAAACGAACAAATAAACGATTTAATAACGCTCAAAACACTTACAACCCAACAGCTAGACGTTTATGCCCATGGCATTCGAGCCAACCTGGTGTTCGTACTCAGCCTAACCTATATAACTACCATGGCAATTCTTAGCCTATAAGTCCTACACCCTATGGCCTAGGGTTTAACGCTAAGTCCATCGTATCGCCATAATTTTATTATAAAATCACCATTAATAAATAACATTATTAAGTCAGCACGCACGTACTATGTTCTAATAAATTCCAGAAAGTAAATACAACACAATGTGTAGGCGTAACCGACAACTAAAATAAAATTAACCGTCAAATACCTTTGAATAAATTAAAACCGGAAACAATCAGCAATGGGCGATAATTCATTAGATACCTAGGTCACGTCATAAACATTCGTAATTATATTTTATTTACAAATAATTAGTTCAGTTATATTTGCCTAGTAAATTCTCAAGTTGGCTAGTTATCAAACGGCAAACGTGGGCCTCACCCTAGGGTTCATAAAAATCACCCATGGGTCTACGCTACTTAAAATCCTAAACACTATGTCTTGTTCGTTAAAAAAATCCTAACTCGTATTACTTCATACTAAAATCCTAATATACTAGGGTTTATCGCACCCATGGTTAAACACAACGATCGCTAACTATGAACATTAAATCCTATAACATAACGTTAACTACCCTCACATACGAACTAACCTAACTAAATCTAAATCGAGGTTGAATGGGTTAACTGGCTAAGCACACGCACAAGATACGACTCTAAAATATACAGCATTACTTCTACAAGCAGTGTGAAAATTAAGCCAGTGCAGGGTAGCCTGCTTATCACCCAACCGTTAAAAAAATAGTAAATTTAGAATTGTTATAATAAATCGCATTTAGCAACATGGCAGTGATATATGGCAGAAGCTCAGTTATAATTGCAATAATTAACATCCAATCATGGCAATACATAAAGGCAGAATAAATAAATCAGTACACAAATAAAATAATATTTGAGCAAATAACCGTCACATTAGTCCTGGAAAATGTTTCCCTAAAAATCTAGCACGTAAACATCTAATAAACACCCATACGCCAAGGCGCACTTGGGTTTATGGCATAACAAATAAAATTCCACTCTGGTCAGTAAAATAAATTAAATTCTCTGTACAAACAAAATAACGGAATTTCTAATTAATAAATATTCAAGCCTTTACTTTCACAAATCATGCTATTGAGCGTCAAACCTGTGCATGCTTGCAGCAAACATGTTCACTTCATGTTCAACATTTGGGTTCAATTACTCCAGAACGCTAAAATTTAATAAAACAGCCTTCTAAATAGTTAAAACTGTAAATCACTATCACGGTCATTATTATTCACACTTTTACACATAGAAATGCAATTAAAATTACGATTATCAACTTCGTTCCAACTTTTAAAAACCAGGCATAACCTGTCACTTTTCACACAATTTGATTATTACATAAAACATTTATAAAATCTAGGCATCGTCAATTCAGTTCTGTTCTAAAATATCCTTTTAGCGAATTTCCCCTATAGGGAAGAAGCTATCACCGTAGGTCTCATGGTAAGACTTAAGCCCGAGACCATGATAACTTTTTGTTTTGAGGTCCCCAGATGCCAAAAACACTATTCGTTCAAATTTATATATATATATATATATAGACCTAGATATGTATATATATGTATATATATATATATATATATATATATATATATATATGTGTGTCCATTAACACGATAACTTGAGTAAAAAACGTCCGATTTTGATGAAATTTGGCTCAAACGTGTAAAATGACATTCATGACTTTAAGTTCGAAAACCAGAAAAATCGGACCATGGGAAGGGGGGTTTATGGGGGTTTTAAATTTTCCAAAAATCAGTTTTTTGCATTTTTCACCCTAAAATTTTTAAAAAACTTAATTTTGGTTTTGAATATGCTATAGAGCTTGAAAAAACAAATAATTTAGTATTTTGAATTATTAACCTAGGTTAAGTGGTTGCGGAGAAAATCCAAAAGAACCTGCTCATAAAATCTCCCATGTTAATCTTATGGGAAAAAGGTTTTTGGCTTTTCCTCAGTTTATTTTAATGTAAACTTCACATTTGCTTTTACCAATCTGTTCAGTTCCACAAAACAATCATTTTGGTGTTTAAATTGTGATTCTACGCCCAACCGTTGCAGAGATATTCGAAGTGCTAAACACAGTACAGTACGTTGTCCAATGTTATCCTTATGGAGAATAAATAAAATTTGATATCTCGATTATTTATTAATGTATGTTGATGAAACTTAGTATGTGGCTTCAAGTAGTACTGGTATATTGATATTTGCACATAAAATTGATTTTTTGTTGATTATTCCCGTAGCAGCAAACCTCCGTACTCAGCCCCCATGTTATTCTTATGGAGAATAAGTAAAATGTACTGACTCCCTTAATTATGAACATAAATTAATAAAACTTGGTATGTAGCTTCAATTGGTTGAGTTATATTAATAATTATATAAAAACCCATTTTTTTGTTCCTTGATGCAGCAAACCTGCTTTCTCAGCCCCCATGTTATTCTTATGGAGAATAACTAGAATGTCATACTATATCGCTTATTTATGATTGAATATCGATGAAACTTAGTATGTGGCTTCGCCTAGTTAAATTCTATTTATATTTGCATAAAAACCAATTGTTTCTGTTCCTTGATTCAGCAAACCTACATACTCATTACCAATGTTATTCTTATGGAGAATAATTAAAATCGCTTATATGTGAATATATTTTTATGAAACTTGGTTTGCGACTTTATGTGGAATTCAGACAAATATTATGCATTGGAAATTCGCTGAGTCCGCAGGTTTGCTGCGACGGGGGTATTTTATATCACCTTCGGTTTATAATTTCATCTTGAAATGAAATTAACTTTACTTACAAAGGTTCACGTCGCGTCGTTACCGCACACGAAGTTTCACTGTCTTCACTGGACTGAATCTGGCGAAAGACTGATGTCCACTCGTCGCCGAGGATTGAGCCGTTGGTGGCTATCTGGTCTAGACGTTTCTAGATTCTCTTGAATCAGCTAATCTGTCTTTACAAAGCGGATCACCGAGGAGAAGAAGTCTACGTCACCCAGAACTTTGTAAACACCTCTGCTAATGAGGGTTAGGTAAATGCAAAGAACGTAAATATAAGTTTATACGTCGTTTCATCCCTGTTAAAATGGTTATTATGTTCGTGAGCGGCCGTTTTATAGACTTATATTACGTATTTATGTCGTTCGTCGTAGTTTTCACCCGGCAGTCGGCAGTCTTCACCTTTATGGTAAACAAAGGATTTGACCGATTGAAAATCGCCGATCGACTGGTGAGTGAGTTTAAGACTCGTCAAAAAGGTTTCCTGATATAATAAAATTTATTACACCCAGTTTCCTATTTGAAATTTTTGTCCTTAGCCAATAGCCTATATTTGAAGGCCAGCCTAGATCTTTACCCCACTCAAAAATAAGTTCATCACAAACTGATCATTAGTTAATTTTGCTTATTAGTAAAAACAACACTGTAGTGATATTTCCATAAGAAAATCATTGGATATTTGAAGTCCAGTGGGGCGTAGACCACGTAGGCCTAATTCTTGACGTTTCTGATATTTTTCCCACTGTCTTTGGCCCTCAAGCTTTAAAACTAATCGTCATAACCTAACTTCTTCCTAGCTCGAGATATTTCGTGGGGACCGATTCGCTTACGGAATTAAATATATAGATAATTAATCGTCTACTTGAAACGCATAATAACGAAAACAATATTTTACTTTTCTGCACAATCAAACATAATTCACAAACTCTTCACTAATTTATGTTTCTACGCAGACTTTAACCAATATTTTGAGATAATCCGATTCTTCTATATTTCTGATACAACAAAATAAATACCCCCATTGCAGCACACCGGCATACTCAGCGAATTTCAAATGATACTTCACCACCAAATGAAGCCACTTACCAACTTTCATCAAAGCATATTCATAACTAAGCGAGATATGACTGTATTTATTTTCCACAAGAAAAACATTACTACTGAGTATGCAGGTTTGCTGCATCACGGACCACAAAAATCTGATTCTCATGCAAATTCCAATGGATCACCACTAGACAATGCAACATACCAGTTTTTACCAATTTATGTTCATAAACAAGCAATATATCACAAGTTTCTTATTCTCCACAAGAATAACATTATAGCTACTGAGTATGCAGGTTTGCTGCCATGGGGACCACTAAAAAATGGGGTTTTGTGCAAATATCAGTAAACCCCAACCATAAGAAGCTACATACCAAGTTTTATTAGTATATATATGTTCATTAATAAGCGCAATATACAATTTTACTTATTTTCCATAAGATTAACAGTGAAACAAACAACGTGCTGTGTTTAGCACTTTCAATATTTCAGCAACCAATTGACGAGCGATGATCAAAATAACAAATTGTTTATTATTTTAAGCCAAATTAACTGGTGCAAACTGAAGTTTGGTTTGGTTTATTACTTCTCAGTTTTTTCTGAATCGCTTGTGGCGTTTCAAAACTTGACCTCGAGTCAAGCAAAACGGTTGTAAATATTCAATATCTAGTAGTTACTTCCTTTTTGAAGGGCTCAAACCGCCGACAAAGTAAGATTTCTTCCTATAAAGATAACATGTAGTAGTAGTTGTCATCACAGTGAGCAAAAGTGGTTGTTTTGGGCGCAATCGTGTTTTATACGATCAAGAACCAAAAACACACTTTTGCTCATGTGATGAACAACGTTTTTGATCATACTGCTTTCAACTGACAGTTTGACAGTTGAAAATTTTGACTAAAAACTAGGTGATTTGTTTCGTTTTGGTAGATCAGATAGATTAACTTTACAATATTTACATTTATTTTAATTACCAAAAAATATCGCCTTAAATTTTGTCTACGTGTTTGTTACCTTTGAAAAAGACAAACGTACAAAGGAACAATAACAATCTTTGAGGTTAGCGCACTGAAACAATCCACAACTAATTTTTCGGTTCCCTATTTTAAGTTATCAGAAAAATGCAATTTTTCGGATTTATATAATTACAGACCCAAAACTGCTGCTTTTCGTGCAGTATGATAACAATTAATTTTAAATCAATTGCATTCTTGAACAGCTGTTTACGCAGTGAAACGCGCAGTTACCAGCTGATATAACAAACACAAGCTACTGAAATAACGAATGGCATGCCAACCTGCTGAAGGCGGTTCCGCACTTCTTGCGAACAGGCCTGAACATTCCCCGAACTGAACACTGAACATTATTCCGTCCCGTATGTTCCCTTATGTATTCAAAAGTTCGTGCAGCTCCCACACTTCTCGCGAATACTTGAACATTTGGAGTTCGGGCCTCTTCGCGAGAAGTGTGGGATCGTGTTTATAACATTTATACTTACTTGGATGGAGAAACTTTGCTGGGACTCAAGCAACAGGTTCTCTATTTTTTTTTACTAACCATCCAAAGTAAAATATAAAGACACATATGGATAGTTAAATAGTTTTCAGACACAAATTTTAATTAATGTATCAAGGCTAACAAAGTGAGATAGACCCAACACAAAATATTACAGAATTAAATTTCATAAAAAAACATTGCGAACAAAAACTGCTTGGAGGCGCCGGGTATCGATCCCGGTACCTCTCACATGCTAAGCGAGCGCTCTACCATCTGAGCTACGCCCCCAGCTGAGCGCTCTGCTTTGAATTACTAAACATAATTTGTATTATTTACATATAGTTTCAAGAAGGCTTCATTTTATTTATGTATTTCGGGAGGTCTTGGGTTTCATCCCAGGCCGGCCATTCTGAGATGTCTGTGTTATCAACATTTTGCGACATGGCCGGGCTGAGAGGTCATTGACCTTTGTTAATTACATGTGTTAATTACTCTTATCTCTTTGAGGTACAAATTATTTGATTAGAGGTACTAGATAGTACTAAATAGGTACTAAATGGTGACATATTTTTTATATGGAAATTCTGACATGGCTGGCCCGTCGCATGTCGCTGGCCCGGAAACACAAAAAACAATTAACTCCGATCTGGGTGAGGTACTATTTTTTTTATTGGAGGTACTAAATAGTACGAAGTAGGTGTAAATCTTACTCTTCAACATGTGGAAGCGCACGGATTATCTTCAATCATTTAGTAATGTATTTAGATTTTTTCACTTTTAAAATAAAATGATTGCAACAATTTTACTTCAACTATCTTTTAGAGGGGCCATTACATACTGTCTATTTCGTAAAGATTCTTAAAATCATAATCAAATACTAACACAAACCGGATTCACTTTACAGGTTAATCCGCATATTCTATCACTTGAGATGTTCGGATTAACAATAGAATTCTATAAAAATCAGACATACGTTAAAAATAATTTTTATTTAATTAAAAAATCAATACTAACGTATGTACAATTAAACAGTATAGAGTAAAAGTTAAGTGTAGCATTTTCCTCTGAATAGGTAATTTTTAATTTAAGTAATGATAGGAGACTCTTCAAATTATAGTATGTACATTTATGGCTTCAGTGGTAATGAGGTGGCCGAGAACGGTTCGGATGAATAACTGTGTTCGGATTAAGGCAAGGCCGCACTAGATATATCTAGCTATATCTAGTGCGCCCTTGATTAAGGCGACCCGCGTGCAGCTTTAATACGTCGATGAATATTTTGATCGCCTTAATTTTGCATTTAAATTTGAGTAATAGTCCATCAAATGAAGAATAATAACTCCCGATACTATTTTAAAAGGTTTAACCCCTCCTGGCGTTATAATACACGTCTCCTACCATAAAACAACTCCAGTAAGAGCATCCACGTAATAGAATCCATCCGAGAGAGTTTTCATCCCCCATAAATAGCTCCCCATCAAATTACGAGGTATATGTAAAACGAAGGCGTTTGGACGCAGATATACGGCGCTCCCGCCGCCCCATGCAAAACGCGGCATGATGCCCTTAAGGCGGCATTACTGCTCCATAAACGTAAACCCGGTAATGTACAGCCCCCGCGGGGCATGCGCGCCAAATTGTATTACTTGGGCCGCACTTCACCCCCCCCCTCCACCAGCCACCAGCAACCTTTACCCAGACAACGTTGCTTACTTATAGCGTACATTTTATTTTGTTGAAAATATGTCAGTTAAAAATTATTTAAACAAATTGAGCATGAAAGTAGTTTTAAGTAAGCTGAAAATTAACTCGGTGCGTAATTTGTGATCATTACCTAAGGAGTGGGTGGGAAAACCTGTAACCTAATGGAATTCATTAATCAATTTGAATTGAAGCAGACCTAACTAAGGCCTAGCTCGAACCCACTAATTTTACACATTGCCAAAGATTTAAAAATGAAATTGGAATTATACTACTACTCAACATAATTTAAGTCTTCCATCAGTAAGATGAAACTGAATTAAACTGTCGCGAAGGCTCAGTTATCATCCAGGGCCGGGCCATTTCTCGAGTTTTTTGTTGTTGAGATATTATGTTTAAAACCTCTTAATATCATCATTATACCAGGCTTACCTTAACACCCAAAATATAAGGTAAGCCTGTAATATCCATGTTCAATATTATTAACGAACCATTTGTTATTTCACCCGATAACCGTAAGTTTACCACTTTTATGATAACCCGCAAGCCCCTATATCTCGTATGGTAGACAGGTTAGCGTCTTGGACTACGGTTGAAGAGGCCACGGGTGTTCCGATATCCACAACTGCATAGCTATTGGACGCTCTCCCTGAAAATCCTTTGGAAGAATTTAGTTAAAAGTGCTAAAATAATACTCTAATAAATGTTTATGGTGCAGCCTAGAACCACCCTTATTTTTCAAAGCCAGTAATTGTAAGCATTTTTTAATTGCTTTTTAGTATTTTTTGTAATAACGTATATGTTTTAAAAACTGCTTCCTGTTTTCAATTTATAACTAATCTAAAAGTGTAAACCATGGTCTGGATAGGGTCGAGCAGGGCGAAGTGGACAAATTGATCCGACACGGCGCAGAGGCAGACATTGCTAGGTCGTTTATTTGATCGTCGCCGCGCATTGCGTCAACATCAGCCGGACCAGGAGGCCAAGGATTAGATTTTGATCTTGAGTGGTGGGGGAGGGGGGTCACAAACTCTGGGCCGGAATACCAACCAGGACCTGATACTCCTCGAGATGCTCTTTTTTTAATTTGCACTGCGGTTCTTGTCAACCGATCCAACCCCCCTGCCCCCTGCTTTTATGTTCTTTGTTAAGTACTCGTTCGTGAAGTTCGTGATCTCTTTCTGGGAATGAGTAGTGAAAATTAATTACATTTAATAACGCTAACGCCTTCCTCTGGCATAGGTAGGTGTAGTTTGTAAAATGTTTAATGGTTTAACATTACAGTATAATTAAATTAGTGGCTTGAAGGGTGGCTTAAATAAGTGGCTCCATAGCCCCTATATAACATTGCTCCAATAATCTGCTTATCTGATTTTTTTACTCTTTACAAGCAAAGGAAAATAAACAATATAAGTAGGAACCAAGGAGGTGTATTAATATAACTGAAGGTAACACTGCTTCACTATTTTTGTCGAAAAAGCGAGCCGGTGATTTTATCAGGTTGGTACACTGGTGAGGCAAATTTCTCGTTCTTTGATAGTTCTTGGATAGTTCGTAGTTGGTTGTTTTATTCTTATAAGTGAACCTACTCATGAAAATCACTGGAATAAAAGTAATAAAAGTTGGAAAAAATTATTTTTTTCGTTTGATTTATACATCTACTATTGTCGTGAAATATGATTAATTGTGAGCAAATAAACAAATACAAGTTTATTAATGTTGTGTGTGTGTTTTGTTTAATGTTTGTTAATGTTTTTGTTGGTTAATGTTTAATGTCATTTGTTTGAGCCACTGTGTTGTCTCATTCGATTTCAGCGAGTAGTTCTTTGCATCACCAAAATTTGGCAAAGAACGGCTAGCAATTTTGTTCATCAGTGTTGTCTCCAGTATAACTAATGGAACTCCTTGGTAAGAACACAACATGACAGTTCGTAAACAAAGTACACATTTAATCACAAATCACATGTTTTAAAGTAAACAGAGCAGACGATTTTAAATCCCCATGCTTTTCTTATGCAGGATGTTTTACGTTGTTTCTCGTTTGCTGGTAATTTTTTAGAAATACAGTACTACCATAGAATAAATAATACATTATTATGTATTATTTATTCTATGGTACTACTATCCATTCCGAGTCCCTGGGATCGTCTCCTATGATCTTGCAATTTGTCAAACTCCCCCAGTTTTATACTTAACTTCATTATACTTAAATCTCGCTTACAGAAGAATATATAGATGTTCAAAATGTTTTTATTTTTGGAGGTCCGTTACAGAATTTTACTTTCTAATTGAAAAATAAAAAGGTGAACTCCAAGAGTAGCTACCGCTTCTAGAAAATGTCTGTTCATCTAGCTCGGTAAACATATGAACCCGTTCCCACACAAACTAGTGACTTCTTCACGTGTGTGGGTCGAGACGGATTCCTCACTAAACTAGATTCTGAATGGTACCTCTGTAGTTAAAACAACTAGTTTTAAATGCAAATTTAAAATTGTATTTGTATTAAGAATACATTTTCTATGTGAAAAGTTGTTTTTCATCCTATTAAAACTGTTCTATTGAATTAAATACATAACAATTAGATCAACAGTAAATAAATAAAAACTAACGGGTTATTTTATAGTATCTCTTTTCCATTAAAGCAGATAAAATTGTCGTTTTAAAATGCCTTATTGTTACATTTCCTCCTAAGTAATCCAAATGGGCTATGATTCACTTTTGTTAAAGTGTAATTCATTTTTTAACCATTCTAATAAGAAAACATATATATATTCTTATTCGTAATTTAAGTTACACAAATTCGAATTTTGCCAACACGTAAAACATCCACGTGAAAATTAAAAACGCACACCGGATACAAAATAACTGTAAAACTAAACAAGGCTAATCAACCTTACTTAGTTCACCATACTTAGTTCAACCGGGAACCCCAGCCAAAGAAAAATTTGTATACATTTAACGTAGGACAACAAATTGGGCTACGTGTTAATAATGTTTTATCCGCTGAGCACTCAGTTCTGTTATTTAATTGTGTGATGTAGTAATTCCACAGGCAAACAGTTTTAAATAAAATTAGTATAGATTTTCTATCTGTGCTAATACTAGTACAGCTACTGAAAGTTATATTCGCTTGATGTGGGTCTGCGAGGTTAAGTCCAAAACATTAAGCCCACCATATTTTATAAATTATCAGATTAAATAAAAAATATATATTTGAGTGAAAAAATAATATATAAAGATTCTCATCCGGTGGGGACACTCAAGACCATCTCCGGTGGACATTCCGAGCTGATATCAAGTTTCCAGATGTCCAAATGGGTTGCCAAAAAACTCGGATGTTTTCCCACTTGGACGGCTCAAGAGTGAGCCTCAATCTAGCGACAAGAGCGCTCCTGGCGGCGATTGGCGGCGACACGGCAGTTAGCCCGCCTAACCTTGTCTCAGCTGCGACAATCTTCGCACCGACTGGCGGGAAAACAATCTTGACACCGATCCTCCCTTCTGGCGGGAATAAATACGATCCCGACAATTCAGAGCTGCTGGGGACATGGCGAGCATTAATATAGGATCTTTTAGTCACTTATAATGTGTTGGTCTTTGTCCACAAATGAAACTAAATCGCTAAAATATTAATTATTTTATTTAATTTTTGTATAGTTTTGATTATTTTGTTTTAAAAAGTTGAAGAATGTGTTGGTTAAAAACTATACGTAACCAAATTACGTATTAATCTTGTCTATTTTACTTTTTTATTTATAATATCATTATATATATATATCAATATATATAATATTTTTAAGGTTAATTATTTTGAAATAATTTTCACCTTATTACCATAATGTTAATCAGTCATTCGATAGTACATCTTATTAGCTTAGCCTATCCTTATGTTTAAAACACAAAAACGAGTTCACAAGCAGCATGCTCTCGTGAGAGAAGCGAATTTCCGCATAACAAACTTGTAGGAATCAAATAACAGGGTAAAATAAACACTGGTGCCAACTTTTGAATTTAGTCGGTAAATAGTTTATGGCATTTAACATGGGGTGTAATTTCACACTTTTCCAGTTACGTTAACAGTAGGCCTACGTCTGAGACTTCTACAAGGTCGATAACAGGTCAATTTCCCTGTATTTGCAGGTTTTACTTACTTTTATGATATTTTACTTTGTAAATTATAAAAAATTAATTTAAAAGTTTTTTATTTCATTTTTCTAACTCGTATGTATTTGTCTAAAAACGCTTAAGAGACAAAATGATCCCATAGATGTGGTTTTAATAAATCCTAATGTGGTCAATACCTAATAACAAGCATTACTAGACGCAATGAATACAGAATAATATAGTATTCTGTTTTCATTGATATATGTCTTTATTTTAGTGTACATGAAAGTTATAAGTTTTAAAAGTGATCCTGAGCCTTAACACGGCTTCGAGCAATGGGCGCTCTAGTAATTTATTATTTAAGTAAATTATAAGATAATATTTGAGGCTTTATGTTCACCTCAAAATAGGCCTAGACATAATCCATGTTAACCCTTAAAGGGCTGAATTATTACGTGGCTTTGAGCTGAATTATTTTAGGTATAGGTGCCGAAATATTTTTTTAATTTTATATACGTATGTTGCTTTTTCTAAACTAAAAATATACTAATTTTTAAAATAAAAAATAAAATGTTTTTAAATAATTGTATTTATAATATATTTTTTTACAAAACGGAGTGCTTTAAACAACGATTTACACGTCAAATAATTGACACGGTTATACAACCAACAAATAAGTATGGTTTTACTGTTATTTTATACGGATATATCCGTCTTTATCCCAGTAAAACTTAACTAATAGACGGGATCTATCCGTCTATGGCCCGGAACGGAACAGGAAAAAGACGGATATATCCGTCGATATCCCTTGAAAGGTTGTAATAACGGTTTTGAATTTTGAAGTAATTAATAGGAGGGTATGGATACATTATTTACTTCTATTCGGATTTTCCAGATAAATAATACATTTTAAGTGATTCGCAAACCCCGTAAACGTCTTAGAGGCCTAAAATCGCTGAACCAAAATCAATAGATTAATTTAATAATGTATATGCGTCACTGCATATGAAAATAATAACCATATTGGTATAAAAACATTGATGTCACCCACTCTGAACAAACCTACACTTTCAAAAAGTTAATGTTTCCGCCCAGGATCGAACTGGGGACCTTCTGCGTGTTAGGCAGACGTGATAACCGCTACACCACGGAAACTATGTTAAAAACTAAGTTCTGTACGTAATTTAATTTAAAAAAGGACTGATTTCTTGAACGAATTGATCATTACATGGACATTAACTAACTAGTCGTGCTAGTACATTATTGCTGTATAAATATTGCAAATATTTAACATAATTTTAACAAACAAATGACTTGGGTGGGCGCTTCTTTTATATTTGTTGTAACATTTATTTGTTAACAATCCTTTAAAATAACAAAACTTAGCCAAAAGATTGTCCTCATCTGAGTAATTTGATAGTGTCTGATGGGATTTAAAATGTATTAATTTTAAGGCAAATTCGTTCAATGGTTCACTGCCACCATACTTAGTTCAACCGGGAACCCCAGCCAAAGTAAAATTTGTATACATTTAACGTAGGACAACAAATTGGACTACGTGTTAATAATGTTTTATTGTTATTTGCTTTTATTTGAGGCAATTATTGTCATAATTATAATTTTCATTTATATATATCCATTTCTAGATATTTTTATATCCGATTACTAATAGACACTTAAATAAATTAAAGTTTCAATTACGAACTCATTTTACAGACGTTTGTAATCTTTATACAAATCAGTACTTTGTATTAGCTCTGCAGTTTATCACTACCTTCACCTTCCATTAAAATAACATCTTAAAACAAATGCATGTTAAAATCGTATAGATACTCTAAAAGTTACGGTATGCTGGATATTGGGGAGTTTTATAGCTTCAGGAGCAATGCAATATTCTCAGCGCGTTTACAGTTGTACTGAAATCGCATTTGTTTGCAAATAAACCAGTTTACGATCCGAGTTTACAACAATGTCCCGACACCTCTGTAAACCCCTTCATCCCGCGATGAGAAATGGGGGGTAAAAAACCGGTCTTTAAGATATTTTGAGTTGGAAAACCGTATGTACGTTAAACATAAATAATAAAGAGAAGAACAGTGAATCGAGTCATACAAGATACTCGTGAGGCAATCCATCGGCGGGAGTTATAGGGGAGGGTTTATATTAACACATTGACATATTCGTCCCGCCTTTACAGTCCATCAAATGTTTAGTGGGGGTGTAAGAGTAAAAGAGATGTTCGTGTCGTTCGATCCCCGTATGTAAATGCTTCCCTTCTGGTAATATGCTTTATTTTGACTGTAGGTTATCTTGCCATAGATAAAACCTTAATATTATGTTATATATTACATTCGATTGATTTTTAGTAGTTTTTTCTAACCAAATTCCATATTTTTTTAACTAAAGATTTGTAAAAATAACTATTTCCAATACGCACTGTTTAAATTTATTAACGAATTTCCCTTATAGAGAAGAAGCTATTACCGTAGGTCTCATGGTAAGACTTAAGCCCGAGACCATGATAACTTTTTGTTTTGAGGTCCCCAGATGTCAAAAACACTATTCGTTCAAATTTATATATATATATATATGCAAATATCAATATACCAGAACTACGTGAAGAACTACCACATACCAAGTTTCATATATATATATATATATATATATACATATATATATATATATATATATATATATATGTGTGTGTGTCCGTGAATGCGATAACTTGAGTAAAAAAGGTCCGATTTCGATTAAATTTGGCTCAAATGTGTAAAGTAACATTCATGACCTTAAGTTCGAAAACCAGAAAAATCGGACCACGGAAAGGGGAGTTTATGGGGGTTTTAAATGTTCCAAAAATCTTTTTTTGCATTTTTCACCCTAAAATTTTTAAATACTTAATTTTGGTTGTGACCATGTTATAGAGCTTGAAAAAAATATCGATTTTGAATTATTAACCTAGGTTGAGTGGTTGCGGAGACAATTCAAAAAACCTACTCATAAAATCTCCAATGTTAATCTTATGGGAAAAAGGTTTTGTTTTTCTCAGTTAATTTTAATTTAAACTTCACATTTGCTTTTACCAATCAGTTCAGCTCCACAAAACAATCATTTTGGTGTTTAAATTGTGCTTCAAACCAACCAGTACGTCCAACCGTTGCTGAGATATTCAATGTGCTAAGCACAGTACGTTGTCCAATGTTATCCTTATGGAGAATAAATAAAATTTGATATCTCGATTATTTATGAATGTATATTGATGAAACTTGGTATGTGGTAGTTCTTCACGTTCTTCTGGTATATTGATATTTGCACAAAACATTTTTTTTTGTTGATTATCCCCGTAGCAGCAAACCTGCGTACTCAGCCCCCATGTTATTCTTTTGGAGAATAATTAAAATTGTATATATCGTTTATATGTGAATTTATTTTTATGAAACTTGGTAAGCGGCTTGATGTAGTATTAATACATATATTATGCATTGGAAATTCGCTGAGTACGCAGGTTTTCTGCGACGGGGGTATTTCTTCTTGTCATGGAAAGCACATTTGAATTAGGAAATATAAGTATAAACTTATTCTTGACTAGCATTGGAGAAGTAATTCACTACCCTTGTTCATAATTTATTTTTATAACGTGCGGTCGAATTCAAATGGCTCACCAGCCGAAACGTTCTGCCATTTTTAAACCTTTAGCAGATAAATTTGTTGAACATAAATTCACTAAAAATTATAAAGAAAACAAAATAAACGGTCTCAGGAAACTGACACACACTTTCTCTCTTTTATCCCAATTATAGTCAATAAATTATTTTATATTTACTAAAATTAGAATATAGAGTACGATAGCATGTATGGAAAGTCTTCTATTGATTCTTAAGATTAAATATCCATCATAATCCCTTTTTTGGAGGCACTACCTAATCATTTGCTACACCCATAATGGTTAAGAGAGGAAACCCCAATCCCTTGCACAGGGTTAGGTGGCAACATATTCCGAATATCCTCTATTGAACTATATGCCCAATTCTTAACGGAATTGATAAGTAAATAACAGAGAAATTGTATTATTTATTCTCCAATAACATTTGACAACGTCATACTATGTTTACCGCTAATTTTCTCCGCAACCGTTAGTCGTAGAGTAATAATTCAAATACTAATTTATTTATTTTTATTTTTATTTTTCAGGAATAATATATTTTATTTAAAGTTCACGGTTTTATGAACAATTCAAAAAATCAAATTTGGGGACATTATAAGTCCTATAATAATTTCTGATCAAGATTTTAGCTATTCTCGCCCTAGACATCCCAACAGACAGACGTGACTTCAAAAATCACCTTTTTGGGCACCAAAACAAATATTGCACCGATAACTCAAATTAGAACATTTTGACGAGAACAATACATTGTTCATATACTATGTACAGGAGAGAAAGTAAATGAATGAATTATTTGGGGCAACCAGATTAACATTGTTTTCTTCAATATTCATTGTAAATGCGCCAATGTGTACATAGAAACAAATTATATTGTCAGAGGTCAAAAATAAAGTAATTAAATGCGATAATCTCATACTAGCCTTAAAGATACTACAAATTAATATAAATACTACTGTAGTCTAAATTTACTGACATTTAAAGAGCCAAACACAGGTGCTAACTAAGCTGTTCGAGTCAGAGTTGGCGGTGACTTGGAACTCGTAGCACATGGCAGGAACTATATACAGTGCTCGTGACATTCTACAAATCAATACCCGTTCAAAAAAAAAAAAAAACGTTCACTTAGTTCAAATCCTAGCTAAAAAGAGCACCTCATTATAAAAAAAATAAAACTAAGTTACTTTATTGATTACAAATTTAAAACAGCCTCTTTTACCGTGTAAACCCTTGTATTCAGATTTATTCTCACTAAAAAAACTCAAGATCAGTATCACAACCCGAGGTTGCGACCCTTAACTAGATTACCCCTCCCCTGACAGTGGCAGCAATCACAAGTCGGTCCCCAAATTGGATCAGCGGGGCTGATTGGGTCGTCAGCTCCTTACGTGGGGGGGAGGGGGAGGGTACGCCAAACATTGTCACCAGAGCCGCGCCGGGCGACAAATTGGTTACTAACTACCGAATGAAAGGTATTGGCCTCGGATCATCGAGTGAGAGGTTCCCGTTATCAATCACTTCGAGTTGGGTTTATACCAGAGCTCCTATCGCTATGCTGGAGCTCAGTGGCGTAGATAGACCTTTGTCAAGGGGGGGATATAATACCAAACAAATTGTGTTCGTGAATATCGTGTACAGGTACAGAAAATTAGAGACATTATTAACGTTCCCCTTACACTTACTCAAGTGCTGCTTAACGCTGCTAAGCTCCCACACTCACATGCTGTAGTTGATGTTGATGGGGCTGTGGCCATACTGCAGGTGGTGGCAGTAGTACACGCATCATTGTCACTAATCACTTCACTAAAGCACTGATTTTTGCCCACTATCTGTAACAACACCTTCACTTACACTTAAAGTTTCACCACTTTCATTTTCCCATTTAGGAGCGACAAACCCCGTTAGTTTACATTGTTTTGGAATATTAATTATAAAACAGACATGCGTCGCAACGCCGCGAATTATGCAAGGTCACTGACCCGACTGACCTAAAATTAAAGAGACGTCTTCTAGACCGTCTAGCGTCTAGTGATGTGTATTTTTTGCTACCAAAAGTATCTGATATCCGGAAATAAAAGTAAGAATAGAGTAATTATGAGTTCATCCAATAACTGATATCAGACTAACCCACCGAGTACTAACGAGTACTGATTACTAAGGAATCAGAAACGGCAGCCGGGACTCATTGATACAGAAACTAGATACTTTTGGGCCAATAGGAGCGCTAGACTCAATGACTAACAAATTTATTTGTAATCATTTAATTAAAAGTATAAAAAGATTGAGAGCATACAAAATCGATTTTTAAGAATGATTGGTCAAAAGATTGGGTTTAGTTATATGGATGTTCCACTTCAACATATTGAAGAGATAATAAATTTAGAAAATATAGAAATCAGAAGGAAATATTTGGACACATTATATATTTTTAAAATTGTTAAAGGTTTTATACACACTCCAGAAATTTCACAAAAAATTAGTTTAAACAATTCAAGAAATTTCAGAAATTCATGTACTTTTACAAAACATTTTTATGGAACAAATTTTGAATATTATACTACTCTACCGCGTCTTCATAGGATAGGAAATGAAATTTCTACAAGTTTGGATCTATTTGATTGTCACCTTGAAAAATTTAAAACTGAAGCCAAAGACTATTTTTGTAAAATTTTAAAGTAATTTAATAAGTTAACAGTTTAAGTTCTAATATGCAATATATTTTAAAAATTGTACTATTACCTATATAATTTTATACTACTTTGTAAATGGCTTGTCCGTTAATAAATGAAATGAAATAAATGATTACATAACACATAACCTGAAATTTGTTAGTTTATAAATATAATAATAAATTAAATTTACTTTTAGGGTTTAGTTTACCTAATTTTAACAATTGTTTTAACCTAAAACATTTGTAACTTGGGCTCAGTTGATGGAATACCGAAATGATTGCTATTGATGAGCCTACTCATCCGAGACATCAACCATTTTTGTAATCAGTACTGGAAAGTTATCGTTAAACACATCACCAATACCGTCTAGACGTCGCACAGTGGTCAAATTCCTCTGTTTACACGCGAAAAAGGGGTATTTTTCATGTCTGCAAAAATGTGTAATTTTTGACTGAAGAGTTTCCTAAAGGGTTGGGAAACCAGAAACCTGCTTTTGATTCTCCTACAGGTCGAAGGGTGGAGGGGAATTCTTGGGGAAACCCAAGAATAAAGTCACATTCCTTTATTACCAGTCCAGATTTGCTTGTTGGAAAATGTTGCTGTACGACACAAATCTGCTCTTCCACTAAACTGAAAATCGTCCTAACGCAATGGAAAACATCCTGAAAGGCAATAAACGTAATTATAAGACTTAAACAATATTTTAACCGTATTTATTAACCCTTAAAATGTTTTAAAAACAATAAAAATTCGGTTGTTCCACTTAAGTAGTGCATAATTTTTTGGGTTGGTGATCGTTGGTCATAATTTTATTACTAGTTGATAGGTCTTTTTATACTTAACAACCCCTATAAATTTCAGCTGCTACCTCTTGCAACCTTTAGAGATATATAATTTTTTGTAGAATCATATCATAAAAAGTTTTAATCAAAGAAATATACATATATTACAGTTAAGTACCTGGGGGCCAAGCTTTGCTCGGGGGAAGGCCAGTTAGTTTGTTTAGATGACTTGGAGTAATATTTCACCACTTCCCCCTGCTGATAATCAGATTTGTATAACTCATTTGCCTCTTTTCTACATTTTTATGGTCACTCCAGTTGTTATTTATAGCTCAATGTCCCTTTGATTTATTTTAATTGTCTACATATGTAATATTCACTGAAATCTTTCAATCTCTGCTCTCAGGAAACAATATGTTAATAATCATATACAACATGAGTATTACTTTGACAGTTCCCTGGTTGATTATGATCAGCTGTTACAATTCTTTCGTTTTGACTTGAAACTCCATAAGCCCAATGTTAATTTTTTTAACTTTTCATTTTAGTTTTCTTACATTATTTGATTTTTGCTGGGGATGAGGCCTGTCTATAACTTATTTTTATCCCAGAAATTAGTTATTTCGATCATTTTAAGGAAATCGTTGGAGCCGTTTTTGAGATCAGTGTTGCAAGCAAGCAAGCAAGCAAACCTTACTCATATTAGAGTATAGGATTCGGGAATACACATTTGGATTGGTGACATTGGATTTTTGCACAACATTTTATTACTGGTTGATAGATCTCTTTATTCTACACAACCCATATTAATTTCAGATGCTACCTCTTGCAAACTTTTGCAATAAATATTTTTTTACAAACTGCTACCACTGAACGAGTAAGTTATTTTAAATTTGATAAATTTGTCGAATACAGTTTTTATACCATATTGTTTTATACTGCTGATATAACTGGGGACTTTTTTTGTGTGAAAGGTCGTATTGTGCATTCAACCCCTAGAAAAATCTATTTAAAATGCTCGCGAAGAAGACGATGGAGGACTTGTTCCACGTGCTGCTTGTGTCATCCGATCCTTTAATTAGTAGCTATAGAATTAATTAAACATCGAAAAAGGGTTAGCAAACTACCCTCAACTGTACTTAGTTTTCTACAGGTTCCAGAAGAACCCAAATCTGTAGAAGTAAGGTCAGAAGACTCAGAAACCAACATCAGTGATAGTGATTAACCTACTAAGTGTGTGCAAAACATCTCAATAATGTTATTTTTTCAATAAGTAATTTAGTGTTTTTTTTTTTGTTTAATGTAATAAAGTAGTCGAAATATGTGCTATAGTTACGTATTCCACTCCGTAACACCCTTTTCATGCGTCACAAGGAGTTTTAAATAGTTTGCAAAGTCTTTAGATTTTTTCGCGTCTATATCGCCAGCCGTGACCACTGTGCGTCGTCGAGGTCAGGTGCGCTAGTTGACGAGCTGGCCGCTGAGATGAGGATAGCCTGTTCGGTGACTCACGGTGCTCGCTGCTCACGTCCCACTTGGCGCGCATATACTGTGCCGATGCGTTCATCTGCTACTATTTTATTGAACGCGAACAACATTCTTATAATATAAATAAGATATTTTAGAAATATTGCAAACATTATTTTGTTTTTTTTTTCAGCAACAGCATTTATTTTTATTCAAAAGGCGTAGGCTTGATTTCAGGAGGATACAAATTATAATTGTTCCAAGGTTCAAAGGGGGGATATATCCCCCTGATTCTCCCCCCGTATCTTTGCCACTGCGTGGAGCTGGGGAAATATTCTCAGTTGAGTGTTGACACTCGTTTAAAGCAGTGAAGACACATTTACAAGGGAATTATGTTTTTGTAATCGATAAAAAAAAATGATTCAATCAAAGACACTGAAATAGTTATTTATGAATTAAGAACATAAATTAGGTCTTTATCAATTGAGAGAAAACCTTTACCTGGTAGTGTTGCGAAAGCGATAAAGACATTTTACACTTTGAACGTACACAACTTCTCCTACAACTGCAATTTTAGATACCACACAACATACAAAAATTCAAGTTCAACTAGTTCGGACTAATTGGCGATATCGAGGTTAAAAAACACTAGTTAGCCTGGTCCAAAGCAACAATTAATTAACTGTTGATTACTTCAGCGAGCGGTAAAGTAATGCGCAACGAGCAATAAAACCCTTTTTGCTCACTAAACAGAGTTTTTTTACGATGCGTTTTTAGATCGGAAAGAGATACTTTAGGCGCGTTTGTGGCGTTTGTAGGAAAATACTACTACTTTTACTAAGCATGTAGTTTTGTGAGTGATTTTTGGAAGTTTTATTGTGAAAAACATACAATACCCCCGTCGCAGCAAACCTGAATACTCAGCTAATTTCCAATATATATACGGATACATATATGATAAGTTATCTTGCTTACGGATATATATATATTTTTTTTCCGTACATATATATATATATATACATAATATACAAATTTGAACGAATGGTATTTTTGCCATCTGGGGACCTCAAAATGAAAAGTTATCATGGTCTCGGGCTTAAGTCTTACCATGAGACCTACGGTAATAGCTTATTCCCTATAGGAGAAATTCGCTAAAAATGGACCACTAATACAGGAATTAGTATTGCCTTATTACAAAATCCCCCGTCACAGCACACCTGCATACTCAGCGAATTTCCAATGAATATATAACATAACACATTAAAACACTTAACAGGATTCATAAAAAATATATTCAACAACTAGCGATATTTAAAATATGAATTATTCTCCATAAGAATAACATTGGGGATGAGTACGCAGGTTTGCTGCAACAAGGAACACAAAATAATGGGTTTTTATGCAAATGTCAATAGAACTCATCTTAGTGAAGTCACATACCAAGTTTCATCCATATACATTCATAAATAATCGATGTATAACATTTTTATTATTTTCCATAAGAATAACATGGGGACCAAATTCGCTAAAACAGTACCATGTCCATCTCATTTCCAACCTTGCCCAGTATTGATTATCGCGTGATTTTCGGGTTGAAATTGTTTTAGTTTTAAACTTGATAGCTAATAAACTTTAGTCTAAATAAACTATCGATAAAATTGCTCTTAAAGAAGGAATCTATATTATGAAAACCTCGAGTAAGGGAAAGGGAAGGTGGTTGAGATGCAAATGCAATTTTCTCATCTGTGTGTGATGGCCCAACTATAACCAGGTTCATTATTCAAAACGTACACCTCCCGCGCGGCGGCGGCAACACCGGAGTGGATTATTTGATTCGCCAAGACACTACATACAATAGCAACTCAAAGGCGCCGCAGATTGTCGACAGGGATGCGATCCCTCGTTAGTGCCTACTACATCTTCTGTGTTCAGTTGGCAGCTTTGTAGGATGGAAAACAACGAATAGGCAGAAAGAAATAAACAAATAATAAAATGTATGCCGTGAACACCAAATTGTCTATTGAAAATACTTTAGTTGTCCCAACAAAATTGCAGCTATGCTGCAACAATTGCAACTCTACAATATAATACATAAGGGCCATGTGGTACGATGTCATGTAGATGTAAATTAGAGTTAGTTAGGACAAGCTGACGTGAGAAAAACGGTTTTCTGGATATAAAAGATTTATAACCTCCGCTCGTATACCGGATTTCAAAAATCCAATAGCTGAGCGGACCAATGGCCAATAACTGTAGTGTGTTTGTAATTAACAGTGTTACACGATATAAATAAATTTACAGTAATAAATTTATCAATGAATTCACTACCAATTAGTCCGATTCCAAAGTTATTTATACGGAGCCAATCAAGTTAGAGTCGTTCATTGCAGATTCAGCGGCAGTGAGAGTGTGCAGGTCACTTATACCGCGGCGAGGGTTACTTGCTATTCCTCTCTAACAAATTTACCCAATCAACCCTTCAACTACTACCCTTGAGGTGCGTCTGTATTGGTTTTATTCGGCGTATTACCTTAGTACTTTTAGCAATGTAATGTTATACTCTCTGTGTTTTTCATCCTCGTTCAAAATGTCTTAATAGAAACCTGTTGGAAATGTTATACTGAGAATTGCATTCTAATTTATCTTTTAACAATTAAATGTTATTGTAGTTAAGACGAACCTGAAACAAGATTTTGACCGTTCTCTTTTAAAATGAAAACTTAAAAATACAGCAAACCTATTCTATCAATCATTCAGATGAGACCTCGCTAAGGTACGTTATAGCATATTGTACTTCAATCAATAATTCACAAGTTCGATTGCCATGGTTTGGAAGCTATTCTATCAATCATTCAGAGGAGACCTCGCTAAGGTACGTTATAGCATATTGTACTTCAATCAATAATTCACAAGTTCGATTGCCATGGTTTGGAAGCTATTCTATCAATCATTCAGAGGAGACCTCGCTAAGGTACGTTATAGCATATTGTACTTCAATCAATAATTCACAAGTTCGATTGCCATGGTTTGGAAGCTATTCTATCAATCATTCAGAGGAGACCTCGCTAAGTTACGTTATAGCCTATTGTACTTCAATCAATAATTCACAAGTTCGATTGCCATGGTTTGGAAGCTATTCTATCAATCATTCAGAGGAGACCTCGCTAAGGTACGTTATAGCATATTGTACTTCAATCAATAATTCACAAGTTCGATTGCCATGGTTTGGAAGCTATTCTATCAATCATTCAGAGGAGACCTCGCTAAGGTACGTTATAGCATATTGTACTTCAATCAATAATTCACAAGTTCGATTGCCATGGTTTGGAAGCTATTCTATCAATCATTCAGATGAGACCTCGCTAAGGTACGTTATAGCATATTGTACTTCAATCGATAGTTCATAAGTTCGATTCCCATGGTTTGGAAGCTATTCTATCAATCATTCAGAGGAGACCTCGCTAAGGTACGTTATAGCATATTGTACTTCAATCAATAGTTCATAAGTTCGATTCCCATGGTTTGGAAGCTATTCTATCAATCATTCAGAGGAGACCTCGCTAAGGTACGTTATAGCATATTGTACTTCAATCAATAGTTCATAAGTTCGATTCCCATGGTTTGGAAGCTATTCTATCAATCATTCAGAGGAGACCTCGCTAAGGTACGTTATAGCATATTGTACTTCAATCAATAGTTCATAAGTTCGATTCCCATGGTTTGGAAGCTATTCTATCAATCATTCAGATGAGACCTCGCTAAGGTACGTTATAGCATATTGTACTTCAATCGATAGTTCATAAGTTCGATTCCCATGGTTTGGAAGCTATTCTATCAATCATTCAGAGGAGACCTCGCTAAGGTACGTTATAGCATATTGTACTTCAATCAATAATTCACAAGTTCGATTGCCATGGTTTGGAAGCTATTCTATCAATCATTCAGAGGAGACCTCGCTAAGGTACGTTATAGCATATTGTACTTCAATCAATAATTCACAAGTTCGATTGCCATGGTTTGGAAGCTATTCTATCAATCATTCAGAGGAGACCTCGCTAAGGTACGTTATAGCATATTGTACTTCAATCAATAGTTCATAAGTTCGATTCCCATGGTTTGGAAGCTATTCTATCAATCATTCAGAGGAGACCTCGCTAAGGTACGTTATAGCATATTGTACTTCAATCAATAGTTCATAAGTTCGATTCCCATGGTTTGGAAGCTATTCTATCAATCATTCAGAGGAGACCTCGCTAAGGTACGTTATAGCATATTGTACTTCAATCGATAGTTCATAAGTTCGATTCCCATGGTTTGAAAGCTATTCTCCTCAGAAGTATTAAATTATCTTGCCAAAATAAGACTGGAAATAAACATAGTTAAACATTTATATTGTTATAACAAATAAGACATACAAAGAAATTTGTATTATTATTACATTTACTAGCTCTGCTCATTAACGCTGAGAACACATTAAATGCAGTATTTTCCTCAAGACCTTTTGTTCGTTGATGAGTTATAACACGATAGGTCAGACCTGTCCTGCAGTTTTTTCGTTTGACTTATAATCTTTATTACACTCATAGCACAAACATATTTACACGTCACATAAAATACCACGTATCACTACTAAAATATTGAGAAATACCCCCGTCGCAGCTAACCTTCATACTCTGCGAATTTCCAATGCATATATAATGTTTCTCACTACCACATAAGCTACTCACCAAGTTTCATAACAAATACATTAAAAAACAAGTGACATATAGCATTTTATTTATTCTCCATAAGAACATTGAAGGCTGAGTACGCAAGTTAGCTGCAACAAGAAAGATAAGAAATGTGTTTTTATACAATTATTAATATAATTTAACCAAGTGAAGCTACATACCAAGTATTATTAATTTATGTTCATAATTAAGGGATATATAAAACATTACTTATTCTACATAAGAACAACATTAGGGCTGGGTATGCGGGTTTGCTGCCACGAGGAAAATCGGTAAAAAATATTTTTTTGTGAAAACATCAATATACGAGTACTAGGTGAAGCCACATGCCAAATTTCATAAATATACATTATAATCAAGATATCAAATTGTAATTATTCACCATAAGGATAACATTGGAAAACGTACTGTGTTTAGCACTTTCAATATCTCTGCAACGGTTGGACGTAGAATCACAATTTAAACACAAAAATAATTGTTTTTTAGAGTTGAACTGATTGGTGGAAGCAAATGTGAAGTTTACAGTAAAATTAATTAAGGGAAAGCTAAAAAACTTTTTCCCATAAGATTAACAAGGAAGATTTTTTGAATATGTTTTTGGATTTTCTCTGCAACCACTTAACCTAGGATAATGATCAAAAATGCCATATTATTCGTTTTTCTAAGCTCTATAAAATGGTCAAAACTAAAATTGAGTGTTTTGCAAATTTTAGGGTAAAAAATTCAAAAAACCGATTTTTGGAAAATGTTGAAACCCCATAACCCCCCTTCCCATGGTCTGATCTTTCTGGTTTTCGAACTTAAAGTCATAAATGTTGCTTTACATGTTTGTGCCAAATTGAATCAAATCGGATGTTGTTTACTCAAGTTATCGGGTTAACGAACACACACACACACACACACACACACACACACACACACACACACACACACACACACACACACACACACACACACACACACACATATATATACATATATTTAAATTTGAACAAATAGTGTTTTTGGCATCTGGGTACCTCAAAACGAAAAGTTATCATGGTCTCGGGCTTACGTTTTACCATGAGACATACGGTAATAGCTTCTTCCCTATAGGAGAAATTCGCTAAAAAAGTATCATCAGTTTCGGGATACAAAAATCATCCTACTTAAGCAGTGTAATAACAACTTATAAGATACGTACCCTCCTTTAAAGCTTTCAAGCTGTACAATTGTGTATGACGACGTCAAATTCGCTCATCGAGCAATAAAGTCAGTTTCAAGTGTGAGTAGGCCTACCCCAGGGAAATGTGTTTAGGACGGCCAATAGCGTGACTGTGTCGACAACTGGTAGTAGAGTAATGTTTGAAGTTTGACAATTGCCTCATGTGGACAACCGAGTTGGTTCTGTCCTAACGTGATTATCACAAAAGGGTATCGAAGGGAAGACCGAACGCCGAACGCCGAGCGCGGATTGGCGGCGACTTCAAAAGCGCGTCAAATGGCGGCCGTACTTTGTCGGACGTTCCGAGCGAGCGCCGCGCGTCATATTCTTTGATGTGGCATACATTATTGACGGTTTTAGCGAGGAAATCACTTAGACAGAGATTCACCTCGTTGAATGTCCGAGAAACCGTGACTCTTTTGTAGTAAAAAGCCTCTAAGTAATTAGGTTTGTCTAGTAATCTCATTCTCATCTGCTATACTTATTTTATAAAACTTGGGGGATTTGCGTTAGCGTAAATGGTTTTCTTGACGAGGGCGCTTTAAAATGTTTATGAAACGCTTTGAATTGAAATATCTCGTCCTGACCTTCTGTTGAGGTTTCAAGCGCATTTCCACTTCCCCACACACGTATTACAGATTGATATTATTGCACTGTAATTATTGTAAACTACATACACTTTTTAATTTTGCTAGTAGTTTAAAATGGATTAAATTATTTACATTTGTTATTACGTTTTAAGTGCAGATTTTTTATGTTCGTTAAAGTAACACTTTAACTTTCTAAACAGGTTCGTTTATTGTGTATAACATTATTTAGCATGTAATGTTTAGTGTTTCGGTTTGACTGGTTACGCCCTACTCTGATCACCAGTTTCTAATTTTAACGCATTCCAAAATGAGTTGTGATAAGGATTAAGAAATTTTATTCAAGTCAAAATAAATGGTATTATTTAGTTATATTTTTATTTTAAATACTTTTATACACTTTAAACTTGTATTTCAATTTTTCTGAAACTGTAATTTCAATTCTTGCTTGAAAAATTATTACAGAATAAAAAAATTACCGCACAGGCAATCTGTGTAAACAACATGAAATGTATAACGGGGAAAAGTGTGTGTGCATTTGTACACTGTGTGAACATACTGAATTTTGTGACGAAGCTAATAAATCGTATCGGGTAATGAATACGTATTTTAAAGAATTTCGTAATCATTCTATCAGATTAATTCAAATACACTATCGAGGGGATTCACATAAAAACTAGTCTAAACACCTATCTAGAAAGAGAATATCAATTTACGAGTATAAAGAATATCAAATCTATATAAATAAAATTAGAGTTTTGTCTGTACATTGCTTAGAATAATGAAATTCTTGGTTATTTTTGCGTTTCATAGGAATCAATCAAGCCTTATCTCAATTTCTGTCTGTTTGTTGGTTGGTTGGTTGGTAACGCTCTGCATCACACCTTCGTCCGCTATTCACACTAAAACGAGAGAACTGTTGTGGCTGAAACTTATTTTCTGTATCGTATGCTTATATGAGAAGGTTTTAGACGGATTAAAACTAGCATAAATCTTTTTGAAATTAAACAGCGGTCTCTTAAAAAACTTATTTTATTTGATTTCGACTAAATTTGTCCGCTTTTCACGGGAAAACTAATTAACCGATTGCAACTAAACTTTTTCACTGTGTTCTATGAATGTGGTGAAAGTTTTAGGCTACTTCAGTTGGTAAATTTCACCCTGGGGCTTTGCCCTTTGGGGGATTGAAATTACCATGTTATTCTAATGGGAGAAAAAGTTTTGGCACGTGTGCAAATTGAGGTTCATATTGGTAACAGCTGTGATTAGAAATATGTGTTACTATAGGATGGCAAGATTTTAAGACCTTAAAAAATTTGTACTGTATGAAATAATTATATGAAGCAGCAGTTCTGCGGGCAGTGGAAAGCTTTAATGGTTCTTCAATGTCTAGGTTTTAAACTCAACGGAGCAACTACAACTCTTTTTCATTAGTTTATTACACGAAAACCTTACAATCTATATACTTACAATAAGGGTTTTCTCTGTTACATCCCTTTTTCACCTGTCCTACTTAACCGATTTTTACGATTGAGGTGTAATTTTAAAGCTTATATATAATCTAGCGCACTGGCGAATGATAATTATAAAGGTCATTTCGTTTAGGACTTCGCCCCCCTAGCCTTTGATTTATTTCTAGAGGGCGATTTCAAAGGTCCAGTGCTGACCAACTTGCATTATAACGGTTTTAAATGTGATTGTAATTTAACAGCTGATTATTAATGATCATTTTTTGTTTATGATAACTATTGTGTAAGATTAGAATCAACAACATAAGGTCTGAATCAGTATGCCCCGTAAAGGAAAAAGTTGTTTGGGTAGAAAATCTAACGATGCTAAACGGAGAGATAGAATAGATCTACTGGAGACAACGATGATTCTGACACGGATGATGGTCTACAGCTGGAACCTAGCAATAACGAATTAAATGATTTGGCTACAAGTCTGACTGATAAGTACGAGCTTCCACCAGTCGTGTCCATTTTTCGTGTTGAATGGCATTATATAATAACAATATTTTAACATTAGGAACTACCAGGAATCAATAGGGATCAACAGATAGCAATGGGATAAAAAAAACTACGCGAACGAAGTTGCGGGCACCAGCTAGTTATAAAGAAAGAGTAAAACAAATAAATCAGAAGGTTGCATTCATGGGATAGCCAATCCATTGCGACAGCGGGACTCCCCAGCAGATGTGAGGGCCGCGGCCGCCGGAGCGATCCCGGCCATCCATCTTCTATTCAGCTGTGATCAAGTTTAATGCTAGCTGAAACTCGACACCGAACCCCCTCTCAATAAAAATATCATTACCGACCCCCTCCCCCCCCCCACCAGCGCCGTCTCCGCGGAACCGGAAGTCCAGAGTGTGAAGAGGAGGTCTGTCGGTATTAATATTTATAAATGCAATAAGGACAGTTCCGCAACTGCGAGACGGTCTGCGCCGGACGCAGCGCCATATCTCGCGGTTCATTTGAGTTTATAATGTTTTATCGTTTTTGTCAGTTTGCTCTCATCCGAGACTCCCCGAGTGGCGTTTAGAGATAAATGTGTCGGGAAACTCGCTACATTTTGGTGTGCGACTTTGTAGGGAACCTATTTGGCCAGTGAAGTGTTCTTCAATATGGTGCCAGTTCTAAATATTTAATATACATGTAGGGGGTATCTCAGGGAACACTTGTTATGATTGTTGGATTGATATGTTGATTAAAAAGATGTCGAGGTATAAATTCATTTTATTGACATTGGTCTTTAAGGCTTCGCCTCTCATACCTTTAAAGTACTAATGCAACTGTTATGAAAAGAAATGTAGTATATGCGGCGAAAGTATTTTAATTCATAAGTAATAAATTGATTAGTAGGTCAATGGCTTATTTAATACGGAACAATATAGTACTTAGGAAAGATTATGGTAGGTATATGTTCTAATTTTAGCAGGTAAGAAGTAAACGTGACAAATTGTATGCGGTCAACCTACTGTAAAGAATAAGTAGTTTCTCTTAAATTCCTAATACAGTATGAAAACGCTGTTACTTTCAAAATCATGCCATAAATTGCACAGTAAAATAATCTTCTTAGATAAATAATTTCTTTAGTAGGATGACGCATGTTGTTACAACTAAACAGGATAAATAAACTACGTATCACAACACTAAAAAATATATTTTTACTTATACGGTACTTACATACAAGAAGGTAAATATACACAAAAGATGGTACAAGGCGATCGATTTCAACCAGTTGCACTCTCTGATCATTCGGCCCATCTACATTCTCTGATTGGGCCTTCTGATACTTTCTTCAGAAGAAATACCTTCTGTCTTTTGTGTATATTTAGGCTACCGTATTGCATGTAAGTACAAAAGTATAATTACATTTTGTAGTTTTGTGAGACGTATTTTATTTGTTCTGTGTTCTTAGATCTAAATCGCCCAGAACTGGGTGAAAATCAACAGTGTATAAAACAACTTTGTTAGCAGGGGAAATTAAAGAGAAAGCTGATCAGTGTTACCAGTGACTATATATACTGAAGTAGCCTTCTCATTGCCATTGTTAAAGCTGACCCTACTTTTGTGTGTGTCATAATTCGAAGAGGACGTAGTTACACTGATCACCAACAGAGAACACTTCTGTCAACTACTGTATTACTAATCCTGTCTATGAGGGGATAATAAAACAGTTGTGTGTCAGGAAGCAAACATAATTTGATTATCACTTGTTTTCTGGGTTGGAGATCTTTTACAAGTTAACGTGAATAACTAAAATAAGTTGTTGTAGCAGCACACTCTGTCGGTGACCTAATCAAAACGCGTCCACTTCAAATTCAAATTAGAATGTTGAGGTTACACTGGCAAACACTAAAGCAGGGGCAGCTGGTCCCAGGACAACCTTAAAACTGGTCTATACCAGTTTGGATGCTGACATTGGGTACAGCAAATGAAATTGTCATTACATATGGTCTTTTGGCTGTCCATTATGAAAAACTTCCCTTTCATCTTTGAACCCTCCATTTGAACCGGCTAGGGACAGAATCTCCGGGTTTGGTCCCCAACCTGCCAACCTGAGAATGGATGGTCCCTGGCTGTTGTACATGGATACCCTGTCAGTTGAGTTGGCCAGTTGAAGGGCAGAATGCGGGTCCCCTGTTTGAGAGCCTCATCCTAGCTGTCACAGGGGCACGGGAGTTGGCCCTCTGAAGGGTCGATTTGGCTGCCGTCCCATCCTAATCTTTCCTGCTATGTTCTATCCTTCCGGTAACCTGCGCAATATTCCCCCTTGTGGAAGATGTGCCTAGCAGCTATGCTGGGGTTTCCTAATCCGCAACAATGATGATGATGAATGACAGGGGCAGCTGGGCCATATAGATGGGATTCCTTCAGTATATATAGTCAATGATGTTACAGTATTATAACCCCCCCTTACAGAAACTTCGTACTTAACTAGCGGTAGTAATGGGGAAATACCTAACTATGGGTTTACAGTCTTTTATAACCACTTTCAATTGAGGGTAAATCTTTGGTTCTAGTGACGCCGTTTTTAGGCCTCATGCAACAATACATAGGTGAAGCTTCTTGGTGGAAAATGAATATAATGCTAACAAAATTACCTTGGCTAACACTTAGCCGACGATTAACAAACCTTAATAAATAATTACTCTTCTTTATCTGCTTTTTCTTTATTTGTAGATTTGTTTGTGTTAAATAAATGTGTCTTGGTCTGGATTACCACCTTCAAGGTAAGTCTTATCTTTTAACTGAATACCTTTTACCTTTTTACCTAATTAATGAAAACTCGTTTTACATAGGTCCACAATATATTTATTACCTAAATTACAAAAGGGAATGATAGCAAGTGAATTTAACGGGGTCTAACAACAGTAATAGAATATGGGGGATCTTCAAAATGGTCTAGGTCATCTAGGCCTATAAGCTTTTTAGTAAATGTCTTTAGCAGTTCATGTCTAATACTTAATTCTTATTTCTTAAATGCTCTTTATTCTCAGGAAGGGGTGTCGTGCCGGCTCGAATGATATATTTTATTGAAGAGATCAAATTCATTTAATGTGATAGTTTGTTTACTAAATGCAACAATGCGATTTGAAAAGGTCCGAAGAAAAATGGCAAATGGTTTTCACTGAATTTATAAATTGTTAAATGATGTTTGAACCAATAGTTAAATTTCAATTAATTATTTCTTGATTTACTTTTATTTATACTATTTGAACATTAGGCTTGTTCAGAAATTGTTCATTATATCTCTTTAACAATGTCCCTAATGAGTATATCAAAACGGATGATGGTTACCACACAGGAATCAAAGTTCTTCACCCAGAGTATTACAAATGAAGGGAATTTAGGCAAATGGGGTTGAATTTAACCATGTATTCTTTTGGGCAGTGAAAGTCCCTACTATTAAGCACTAAGCAAGGCAATTCTTAGGCCATACTTGGGAAAACTTGTCCTATAAAAGAATGATGTTAACACATTTGGAGGTAGGCAGCAACAAGAAGGAGAACAGGGTTGTAGGTCTTGAAGATCATAGTTCTATTGTTGAGTAGTACAGGTGGAGAAATCACATGTTGTAAAACAATTGACATAATAATTTTGATTTTCTAAGGACTAATTTTGAAAAGTAGTACTATGTAAAATATTATTATATTGAAATTTCTTACAAATATTATATATCTAAAGTAGGGTATATTTAAATTATTCAAGAATCACTTGAAGTATTAAATTAAGAATAAACTGTGGGAAATGGTTATTTATCAATTGGTACAAGGTAAATATGGTGAACATTAGCATAACTAACTATATATTTTATTGTAAGACAAGGGGAGATGATTTTTCTGCGGGGTGAGGGGACAATTATTTAGTATTCAACAAATTATATGAAATAACATAAAATAATAAAGTAATTAACACAAAATAATATATAATAATAAGGGGAACATATTAAATTAAAGGTAACATCCATTATTATGACACAAGGACAAACATTATGAGGGCAGATAGCTAAAATATGAACTATTCATCTTGAAATAGGGTATGATAGCAACTATGATTCGGTTATGGGGAATAATGGCATTTATGTAAGGAAAACTGGGAAATTAATATTAATGATGAATGAGATGTAATGTAATACTACAATATATAAAGTGATTTTAACATATTAAAGCGCTACTCAGCATCACTGAAAGGTAATTTATCCATCATTAAATTTTAAATATGTTAACACGTTACCAGATACACTAGACAGATAATATATTGAAATAATAGCGTAGGTATTATACTACTTTGTTACAAAAGAAAAAGTAAATGGGAGTTATTGCTATTAAATATATTCATTAGTGAATTTCCTATGGAAAAGTGAACTATTAGCATGACCCGCACGGTGAAACTTAAGCCCGGGACCACCATAGAAGTTCCTAACATGATCCCCTGAACACGTTGGTGGTCGCATTTTTTGTCCGATTTACTTCAAATTTGGTAGGGATGTTCCTTTCTATAATCAGTTGGACAAGTTCGTTGGGCAAAACAATCGGAAAACTCCAACCCCGTTTTTTGGGGGATTATTCATTAAAATTTCGAGTTTTTGGGCCCAAAAAGGGTCAGAAAAGACCCAGACGTAAAATTAATGCTTATTTTAAGATTAGAATTAGTAAAGCGAAAGTTTTAAGCCCTCTCTCGTCATTATAGCATACATATTTACCGAGGTATTAAAGATAACCCCGTATCAGCTGCGTACGGTAGCGTATTGCTGCGTACGGTAGCGTATTGCTGCGTACGGTAGCGTATTGCTGCGTACGGTAGTTTATTTCTGCGTACGGTAGCGTATTGCTGCTAAGGGAGGCTTTGGCAACAAATTTTGTGAGCAAATATCAATAAACCACAACCAGATGAAGCCTTATACCAAGTTTCGTCAATATACGTTCATAAATAAGCAAGATGTAAAATTTTTCTTTTCCTCCATAAGAATAACATTAGACAACGTCCTGTGTTTAGTACTTTCAATATCTCGGTAACCAATTGACGTAGAGGAGTGATCAAAATACCAAATTGTGTCTTTTTTAAGCTGAATCCAATGGTAAAAACGAATATTTGACTATTTCAAAAATTATATGTAAAAAATTCAAAAATCCCATTTTTGGGGTACAAAACCCCCCCAACATACCCCTTTGGATGGAGCGATCTGGCTGGTTTTCGAAATTAAAGTCATAAATGTTGCTTTACACGTTCATACCAAATTTCATCAAAATCGGATCATTATTACGAGAGTTATCGTGCTCACGGACACACACACACACACACACACACACACACACACACACACACACACACACATATATATGTGTGTGTGTGTGTGTGTGTCCGTGAGCACGATAACTCTCGTAAAAATGATCCGATTTTGATACATAACTGTTCCGAACAAATGGTGTTTTTGGGGTCTGGGGACCTCAAAACGAAAAGTTATCGGTCCCGGGCCTAGGTCTTACCATGCCAACTAAGGTAATAGCTTCTTCCCTATAGGGGAAATTCGCTAAAAATGTATATCGGCTAAACACAGTACGTTGTCTTATGGGGTTTTTACATTAGAAAAGCATGTTATTCATTTGTTGGTGTATTTGTATCATCCCTAGCAACCTCGCGCCTACTTTCAAGCCTGACTGGACCTTCTCCTAACCTTATAATGTGCAAAATTGTATTCCTAGCATTGCAGATAAATGAAACCAGGAGCATCATAACAGCCAAAAAATCAATGTTTTCAGATTTCAATAAAATTGGAAAAATGTATGTTTTTAGACTGTTTTGAGTTTTAATAGTTTTATGTGGAAATTCACTTCCCTCACGTCAGCGTGCTGCGTGCGAACTCGTTTACTAATTCTATCTACGTTTGTGGGGGCGGATTTTGACTATATGAATGGCGAAGGAAAATGTGTGGTAGGCGGGGGAGAGTAGCCTCAACACCCCTCGCGGATCGAGTGCGTTGTTTAATAGACTGACCCAAAAACTGTGGATCAGATTATAAACTTGAAGAATATTCTCGTCAAAGTCTCAAGGGTGGGAACACTCACGACTGTAGTACAGATAAATCTGCAAACTTTCCTGGGTAACATGGCTGATGCAGGAGAAATATGTTATGATGTCAACTTCGATCTTTCCATATAGTTTATTTCTCCGCTCGTTGACGTTAGCCCATGGACCTTTAAACAGAAATATTTAATCAGAATTAATATAAGTTCTGAGTGTATTGGGGTTTCAGCCGTTATTAGAAAAGAAAATGTTTTCGGATCTTGCAGATGTCTCTCTATTATAGATAGATAAGAGATATAGTTTGGAGCAAAGCTTGCTGGATTGAGCTTCTATTTAAATATAATGTTCAGCAACTTACACTGCTAACCTTCCTTTGTGTGACGATCGCTTACTACAACTAGTGGCTTTGTATACTTCATATTTGAGAGGGTACAAAGTCAATAGTATAACGTAATACTGGGCGCTTGCACAGAGAAGAAAGGGTTATATCATTGATTATACATCCTACGGAATGTAGGATGTATAATCAATGGTTATATCTTCTCTGCAAAAGCCTGATTTGAGAATTGTGTTTGGGTGAAAATGATTGTGATCGTGACTTTTGCTACATTACAAGAATATGCTTTCTAAATTATTAGGGAGCACCTGCCCCCCTTCCCCCCTTTCTACCCCCGAATCACGCCCACGCTTCTTTGTGGCGCTCGTGATCCGCGAGAAGATAGATTCCCTCTTCCTCTCCATATACTAGCAAAACCGATATCCCTCCTGCTTCCGTAAAAAAATGTTCTGATGCGAAGAACGATCTTTCGTAGGAGTGCAAGTTATCATATCCGCTGACTAATTATAGTGAACTACTGCATATCAAGTTTCTGGCATATTAGCTGTGGCCCGTGGGGTAAATAGCAGTTTCCTCGTAAACGCCACTGAAGCTGTTTTATATTTTTTCTAATACTTAGGAGAGGGCTCCAGTCTCCGGCTTCTACCAACCTGCTGCTCCCATAAGTCCCCTGTTAACTTTCACATCCCGTCCTCAACGATTATACGACATTGTTTATTAATGTCTCATTTCATAGAGCAAAAACATACCCAGAGATTTCAGTGAGCAGAACCTTTACACCATAGAAAAGTAACCCATTTCAAAAATCGTAAATATTGAATATTTTGACAATTTACTGAACGATTATTATCGTGATATCAATATTTGCTCACTGAAATCGCGTTTTTTTGCTCTTTAAGTTGAGTAGTTTAATCAACAATTTCGAATAGTTGGTTTTTGTTTTTGTGTATCCACGCCAGTGGCATTTTTAGTGAATTTCCTTTGGAAAGTGAACTATTAGCATGACCTGCACGGTGAAACTTAAGCCCGGGACCACCATAGAAGTTCCTAACGTGACCCCCTGAACACATTTTGGGGGGTCGTTCAAAATTATATATATATATATATATATATATATATATATATATATATATATATATATATATATATATATCAAAACATTAAATTCACAGATTAGGGCTACTGATAAATATAATAAACAAAAAGTAAATAAACTTGAGTACCCTGGTAAATACCAGTTTACCAGGGTACTCAAGTTTATTTACTTTTTGTTTATTATATATATATATATATATATAGACACATATATATATATATATATGTTTGCACTCTAGTGGTCGCATTTTTTGTCCGATTTACTTCAAATTTGGTAGGGATATTCCTTTCTGTAATCAGTTGGACAAGTTCGTTGGGCGAAACAATCGGAAAACTCTAAACCCCTTTTTTTGGGGATTAATCTTTCAAATTTTGAGTTTTTGGGCCCAAAAAGGGTCAGAAAAGCCCCGTATGTAAAATGAATTCATGTAAAAAGATGGAAATTAGAGAGGGCGAAAGTTTTAAGCCCTCTCTCGTCATTCTAGCATAAATATTTACCGAGTTATTAAAGAAAATGTGTATCGACCAAACACAGTACGTTGTCTTATGGGGGTTTTACGCTAGAAAAGCCTATTATTCCTTTGTTAGAGTATTTTTATCATCCCCAGCAACCTCACGCCTACTTTCAAGCCTATCTGGATCTTCTCATAACCTTATAATGCGCGAAATTGTATTCCCAGCTCTGTAAGTAAATTAAACCAGGAGTATCAGAACAGCCAAAAATCAATGTTTTCAGTTTCAATAAAAATTGGATTAAATGTATGTTTATACACTAATTTTGAGTTTTAAAAGTTGTTATGTGGAAATTGACTTTCCTCACGTATACGAAAAGTTATCGGTCCCGGGCCTAGGTCTTACCATGCCAACTAAGGTAATAGCTTCTTCCCTATAGGGGAAATTCGCTAAAAATGTATATCGGCTAAACACAGTACGTTGTCTTATGGGTTTTTTACATTAGAAAAGCATGTTATTCATTTGTTGGTGTATTTGTATCATCCCTAGCAACCTCGCGCCTACTTTCAAGCCTGACTGGACCTTCTCCTAACCTTATAATGTGCAAAATTGTATTCCTAGCATTGCAGATAAATGAAACCAGGAGCATCATAACAGCCAAAAAATCAATGTTTTCAGATTTCAATAAAATTGGAAAAATGTATGTTTTTAGACTGTTTTGAGTTTTAATAGTTTTATGTGGAAATTCACTTCCCTCACGTCAGCGTGCTGCGTGCGAACTCGTTTACTAATTCTATCTACGTTTGTGGGGGCGGATTTTGACTATATGAATGGCGAAGGAAAATGTGAGGTAGGCGGGGGAGAGTAGCCTCAACACCCCTCGCGGATCGAGTGCGTTGTTTAATAGACTGACCCAAAAACTGTGGATCAGATTATAAACTTGAAGAATATTCTCGTCAAAGTCTCAAGGGTGGGAACACTCACGACTGTAGTACAGATAAATCTGCAAACTTTCCTGGGTAACATGGCTGATGCAGGAGAAATATGTTATGATGTCAACTTCGATCTTTCCATATAGTTTATTTCTCCGCTCGTTGACGTTAGCCCATGGACCTTTAAACAGAAATATTTAATCAGAATTAATATAAGTTCTGAGTGTATTGGGGTTTCAGCCGTTATTAGAAAAGAAAATGTTTTCGGATCTTGCAGATGTCTCTCTATTATAGATAGATAAGAGATATAGTTTGGAGCAAAGCTTGCTGGATTGAGCTTCTATTTAAATATAAATGTTCAGCAACTTACACTGCTAACCTTCCTTTGTGTGACGATCGCTTACTACAACTAGTGGCTTTGTATACTTCATATTTGAGAGGGTACAAAGTCAATAGTATAACGTAATACTGGGCGCTTGTACAGAGAAGAAAGGGTTATATCATTGATTATACATCCTACGGAATGTAGGATGTATAATCAATGGTTATATCTTCTCTGCAAAAGCCTGATTTGAGAATTGTGTTTGGGTGAAAATGATTGTGATCGTGACTTTTGCTACATTACAAGAATATGCTTTCTAAATTATTAGGGAGCACCTGCCCCCCTTCCCCCCTTTCTACCCCCGAATCACGCCCACGCTTCTTTGTGGCGCTCGTGATCCGCGAGAAGATAGATTCCCTCTTCCTCTCCATATACTAGCAAAACCGATATCCCTCCTGCTTCCGTAAAAAAATGTTCTGATGCGAAGAACGATCTTTCGTAGGAGTGCAAGTTATCATATCCGCTGACTAATTATAGTGAACTACTGCATATCAAGTTTCTGGCATATTAGCTGTGGCCCGTGGGGTAAATAGCAGTTTCCTCGTAAACGCCACTGAAGCTGTTTTATATTTTTTCTAATACTTAGGAGAGGGCTCCAGTCTCCGGCTTCTACCAACCTGCTGCTCCCATAAGTCCCCTGTTAACTTTCACATCCCGTCCTCAACGATTATACGACATTGTTTATTAATGTCTCATTTCATAGAGCAAAAACATACCCAGAGATTTCAGTGAGCAGAACCTTTACACCATAGAAAAGTAACCCATTTCAAAAATCGTAAATATTGAATATTTTGACAATTTACTGAACGATTATTATCGTGATATCAATATTTGCTCACTGAAATCGCGTTTTTTTGCTCTTTAAGTTGAGTAGTTTAATCAACAATTTCGAATAGTTGGTTTTTGTTTTTGTGTATCCACGCCAGTGGCATTTTTAGTGAATTTCCTTTGGAAAGTGAACTATTAGCATGACCTGCACGGTGAAACTTAAGCCCGGGACCACCATAGAAGTTCCTAACGTGACCCCCTGAACACATTTTGGGGGGTCGTTCAAAATTATATATATATATATATATATATATATATATATATATATATATATATATATATATATCAAAACATTAAATTCACAGATTAGGGCTACTGATAAATATAATAAACAAAAAGTAAATAAACTTGAGTACCCTGGTAAATACCAGTTTACCAGGGTACTCAAGTTTATTTACTTTTTGTTTATTATATATATATATATATATATAGACACATATATATATATATATATGTTTGCACTCTAGTGGTCGCATTTTTTGTCCGATTTACTTCAAATTTGGTAGGGATATTCCTTTCTGTAATCAGTTGGACAAGTTCGTTGGGCGAAACAATCGGAAAACTCTAAACCCCTTTTTTTGGGGATTAATCTTTCAAATTTTGAGTTTTTGGGCCCAAAAAGGGTCAGAAAAGCCCCGTATGTAAAATGAATTCATGTAAAAAGATGGAAATTAGAGAGGGCGAAAGTTTTAAGCCCTCTCTCGTCATTCTAGCATAAATATTTACCGAGTTATTAAAGAAAATGTGTATCGACCAAACACAGTACGTTGTCTTATGGGGGTTTTACGCTAGAAAAGCCTATTATTCCTTTGTTAGAGTATTTTTATCATCCCCAGCAACCTCACGCCTACTTTCAAGCCTATCTGGATCTTCTCATAACCTTATAATGCGCGAAATTGTATTCCCAGCTCTGTAAGTAAATTAAACCAGGAGTATCAGAACAGCCAAAAATCAATGTTTTCAGTTTCAATAAAAATTGGATTAAATGTATGTTTATACACTAATTTTGAGTTTTAAAAGTTGTTATGTGGAAATTCACTTTCCTCACGTCAGCGTGCTGCGTGCGAACTCGTTTAATGTTGAGGAGGGTCGGGATTTGAAAGTTAACATTTAACACATGAGAGAAGCAGAAACGTGAAATGTTACGGGACTGGAGCCCCCTCTTCAGAATCCACTCATGGGTGATCGGTGATTGAACTCTGAGTAGCCTCTCCCCGCAAAACAAACCTCCCCCACCATACGGCGTGCGGGCCGGGCCGACCACCATCTGTCATACTGCTGCTACTACTCGCTGCTCGCTACTCGCTACACGGCGACACGCGTGTTTGTCTAGCTAATGAGCGTGTTGGCTGAGCTGGAGATTAGTCTCCCTCGCCCCCCGGCACCCCGGCAGCTCGGCTGCCCCTGTTGTGGCAGTGGTTACATAGTGGTAACAAGTGGTGCTCCACGCGTTGGCGATTACATGTTATTGGTTACCTACAGAATTGAGACATCAAACTCATTGAATGTTGCAAACATAGATTATGTCATCAAACTCATTGAATGTTGCAAACATAGATTATGTCAGTATATCTGTCGGTCAGTCTAAATACCTGCCAGTCTATTTGCCTGTCAGTCTAAATGCCTTTCAGTCTATTTGCCTGTCAGTCTATCTGCCTGTCAGTCTATTTGTATGTCAGTCTATTAGCCTTTCAATATAATTTACCTAACTGCCACCAGCCTAATATCTGTCAAAATATATTTGAACTAAACCCGTTTTATACCATTGAAAGGAAGATTCCCTTTACACTATGTATCAGTACACCGCTCGTCCCACTGTCGGTTGCCAGACTATCTGTCTGCCTCTCCGCGTTGACTGTTTGTCTGCCCCTCTGTCTGCCCGTCCGAGTGTAATGCAATCGGCCGTGTGATTGAGTTCGCGCCCAATTTGTACCGATCGCGGCGCTAACAAGCCCCACACAATGCCACACTTCATCACGATTGTCCCCGGATCACCGCGGGGGGGAGGGGGGGGGGCACGGACCACCTGCCGGGCCTACGGTGATAAGCCGATACTTTGTTTCCGTATAAAATGCTTATCGGCTCCCCATCATCGACTGTGATTTGTTAACCCCGTCCAATTGTTTTTCACCCTGATCGCTTCCATTTCATTTTCGTTTTGCGGTTTGGAATCGAGCACGGTATCTGGTTTGGATCCCACAGCAAAGATCCCTCATCTAGCATTGACCACTGACCATGGGATATTCTATAATTAAGGATGTCTCCAGTCACAAACTATTAGCGAATTTCCCCTATAGAGAAGAAGCTATTACCGTAGGTCTCATGGTAAGACTTAAGCCCGAGACCATGATAACTTTTCATTTTGAGGTCCCCAGATGCCAAAAACACCATTTGTTCAAATTTATATATATATATATATATATATACGTGTGTGTGTGTGTGTGTGTGTGTGTGTGTGTGTGTGTGTGTGTGTGTGTGTGTGTGTGTATGTCCGTAAGCACGATAACTCTCGTAAAAAAGGTCCGATCTTAATGAAATTTGGTACAAATGTGTAAAGTACCATTTATTTGAAAGAGTTCGAAAACCAGACGAATCGCACCATTCGAAGGGGGGTTTTTGGGGGGTTTTGTACTCCAAAAATGGGGTTTTTGGGGTTTGCACATGTAATTTTTATTTAAATACAATTTTTTACCATTGAATTCAGCTTTAAAAAACAAACAATTTGGTATTTTGATCATTGCTCTACGTCAATTGGTTACTGAGATATTGAAAGTGTTAAACACAGTACGTTGTCTAATGTTATTCTTATGGGGAAAAAGAAAAATGTTATATCTCACTTATTTATGAACATAAACCGACGAAATTTGGTATATGGTTTCATCTGGTTGGGGTTTATTGTTTTTTGCACAAAAAATTTTTTTCGCTTATGGTTCCCGTAGCAGCAAACCTAAGTAATCGGTCCCCATGTTATTCTTATATAAAATGTAATAATTAAAATGTTATGTATCGCTTATTTATGAATTTATATGGATGAAACTTGGTATGTGACTTCACTAAGATGAGTTCTATTGATATATTGCATAAAAACCCATTATTTTGTGTTCCTTGTTGCAGCAAACCTGCGTACTCATCCCCAATGTTATTGGAAATCGTTGACTTATGGCTGCGTTTAAAGAACAAAAAAATTCTAGCGGTTTCAGAGAGCGAAATTTCAAAATCACAAATAATCGGTAAAATACCCCCGTCGCAGCAAACCTGCGTACTCAGCGAATTTCCAATGCATTTATATGTGACTCACTACTACATAGAGCTATTTACCAAGTTTCACAAAAATACATACATAAATAAGTGATATATAGCATTTTATTTATTCTCCATAAGAATATCATCTGGGTTGAGGACGCAGGTTTGCTGCAACGAGGAAGATAAGTAATGTGTTTTTTTTTGCAATTATCAATACAACTGAACCAGGTGAAGCTACATACCAAGTTCTCTTAATGTAGGTTCATAATTAAGAGAGATATACAAATTTACTTATTCTCCATATGATTAACATGGGGGCCGAGTATGCAGGTTTGCTGCTACGGGGACTATAAAAAAACTTGTTTTTTGTGCTAAATATCAATATACCACAACTATTTGAAGCCACTGTGACTACTTGGATGCATAGCCAGTGACGTATTTTATTTTGGGACTGATCACCCCAATTTAAAGAACATTATCCCAGCAGAATTACTAGCTTCTGCAAGTTGGACGAAACTTATTGATGCATCTCATGCTGGTTCAACAATTACCGTTTAAAGATTGAAGGAATTGATCAAAACTCATTAATTAGCATAAATATAATAAATTATATATAAAAGTGCATGTAACTTATTGGCCTTGACAAAATTAAACATTTTCCCAACACCTAACAACAGTTTTAAAGCAATTACACATGTGTTACAAAATTGAAGACTTTCAGAAATGATTCAAATGCAGCAGCTGATAGGAACTATTTTACTGGCGAATTTTTTTTGGTTTTGATGTACTACGGCCAATGTTTGGAAGATTTAAAGATTACTACATTGGAAATGCCATCAAGACTAGAAGTGGAACACAAAAACGGGAAGTCCTGACGAGAATCACAACGGATTTGGCACATTAGCATGTGCGAAGAGGACTTTCTTTGTACCACCATCCTTGGACCATGTTCCTGTTGACCGCCCGCTAGACTGAGAGGACACCCTCTAAAACAGCGGCTAAAACTTCTAGACGGTAAATCTCCTTCTTCGTGGTGAGTGACGAAAATTGTATAAAAACTATTACTGGACGATTTTACCTGCATACATCATTCCCATTTATAAACAGTGTTTTATTTAAACATATTCATGAACAAAGTGTTAAAAATAAAACAATAACAAATAAGGATAAAGACATGTAAATATGTAAAGCTTTGTAGTTTCATAATGAATCTGATAGTTGACTTTTGTGATTAATTACTATAACAACTGTTGGATGTTTTAAATATAAATTAATTTGTAAGGTAATAAATTTCGTTCTTTGTTAAATTCAAGAATAATTATTTGTCTCAATCCATTATCTAATTGACAAAAGTAAAATATCTCAATTTAAAAACTGCCATATCAAGTGTCAAAGCATATAGCCCCTTCCAACATAAAAGAAGAACCACCCCAAAACCCTGAGCTAGACTGGAGCCGTTGGAAGGTTACATTTTGGCGCCTGAACGTGGGGCTGAATTTTAAAGCCTCTAGTAATCGTAATATTTGAAACTAATGATCCAATTTTAGTCTAATATGAAGGAGTCTTGAAGAAATAAATGATTTTGGATTGAAGAGATGTTTATGTGTGTTACATTTGCTATCAAATGTTTCAGCATATGAGAATATGAAAATATTTTAATTCGCATTTTGACTATTGATGTTATTATTTTCCTAGATGTTTAACCTTGTTTTCTATTGTATAATTTCTGTGTCTGTTCGATTTTGTGTGTTGGACATTTAATGTTTTGTGAGGTTCATTTAACTTATATGATTGATTGATAGACCCATTTTAACCTGTTTCATATATTGAATAGCCATGAGTGTGAATACAAAAATGAATGTGTATTACCTACGTAAGTCAGAAGTTAAATATGAATTAATGATTAGAGGTCAAGTTACCGAGGGTTCTGCTGAAGACCTTAGGAGACGTTTGTCGAAATGTTTTAGAGATGGATTAGCAATAGATGATGTTGTAGTAGCTTCAATGTCTGTCGATGAGGAATTGTTCGCTTGCGAAGAAAATTTGAAGGAGTTGTCAGTTTTAGTGGAGGAATTTGAGGGAAATCTTCATAACTCGGAAGGTCGACGGATTAGAACTAGATTATTTCATAATTTTCAAAGAGTTGAACGCATTCCTGTAGGAGCATCTGAAGATGAGGTAGCCATATCACAGCACGTAAATCTTTTGAGTAGGAGTAAAGCATTATTAGATTTATTCCAAATGAATGAGAATAGGGAATCTAGTCCAGAAGAACGAAGACAGGAGTTGGTCCAGAAGGTAGAAGGGAATCAGGATGTTGAAATACAGTTTGATAAATTAAATGTAGGAAAATCAGCTTCATTAGCGATAGGGAGTCTTGTTGCAAATAACAATTTCAGTAATAGTCATAACAATGTAGTTGGTAAATTAGATACATTTCCCCTATCTTCTCTTCCAGTAAATCAAAATGAAACCACTAACAACTTTAGTACACACCCTGTGACACATGAATCACTTTCGCGTACAAAGGCCATACCAGTCTATAAGTGGGGACTAAAATTTGACGGACAAAGTCAAAGTATAGGAGCTTTCCTTCAGAGAGCAGAAGAGTTGCGGAGAGCTAGAGGTGTTACAACGGTAGAGCTATTTGACTCAGCAGTAGATTTATTCTCAGGCCAAGCACTTGTATGGTACCGTTCTACAATTGGTAGAATCTTAACGTGGGAGTCCTTATGCAGTGAGATTAAAATAGTTTTTCAATCCCCTGATCATGATATTCGATTACAACAGGAAATTTTCAACCGAGTACAGGGTGAGACCGAGTCGATTGACTTATTTATTGCGTCAATGGAAGGTTTGTACGGGAGATTAGCAACACATGTTCCTGAAGAGGTTAGGTTAAAGCAAATTTTCCATAATCTTCATCCGCAACTTCAAGATCGTTTGGCACTAGTTGACTTCACGTCCATCGAACAGTTACGTAAATTAGGGAGAAAAGCTGAGGCCGGTCGGTTTCGATCAACTATCCCACGTGGAACTTCAAAACATTTAGCTGCATTAGAGCCCGATCTAGCGTTTGAATCCATACGACGCAGAACAACCCCAGTCGCCACCATAGAAACTACCCCAAAGAAGGAAATAAGAACAACTTGTTGGAATTGTGGAGAAGTAGGTCATCGACACAATACTTGCCAAAAGGAAAGACGTAAATTTTGCTATGGTTGTGGGACACCTAATGTATTCCGTAACTCATGTAAGAGATGTTCAAAATATTCAAGTAACGCTAATGATCCAAAAAACGTGTAATGCCGGAGGGCGATCAGGAAATTTGTATCGACCCTCCTAATAATAACAAACAAACCATAATACCAGTCAATTATTTGTTAAAATCTAAAGAACAGGACCCGAGACCTTACTTAGATATTAGAATATTTGGCAAATCATTTCGTGCATTATTAGATTCCGGTGCATCACAAACTGTTTTAGGCGAAGACGCTCTTTGGATTTTAGATAGGTTTCCTGCTAAATTAATTGATACACCCAATCATTTTGTAGAAACAGCTGACAGCCAAACACATGTTGTAAAAGGACTTTTAAATTTACCGATTACCTTAGAAGGGAGAACTAAGAACTTACCTGTACTCGTTGTACCATCACTTAAGCAATCTATCATACTAGGAGTAGATTTTTGGGACGCAATGCACATTGTAACTGACTTACATGACCGAACTTGGGATTTTTCCTTTGAAAAACATAAAGTTTATTCCTTAGAGTCCAAGGAAGGCTTGTTGTCTAAGAGTAACCTTTCGGTAGAACAGGAAAAGAAATTGATTTGCTTAGTTGAAAAACATTTTCCTGAGTGTGAAGACCAGACGATAGGTAGGACTGACCTTGTCATGCACACTATTGATACAGGTGATGCTAAACCCATCAAACAACGATATTACACCATGTCCCCTGCTAGGCAAAAATTAGTTGAAGAGGAATTGGACAAAATGTTAGAATTAGGAATTGTCGAACCATCAAAAAGCCCATGGTCATCACCCATAGTTCTATTAGACAAACCCGATGGAAGTAAACGATTTTGCATAAATTTTAAAGCTTTAAATGCAGTCACAAAACCAGATGCGTATCCTTTACCTAAAGTCACACATATCCTAGATAGACTTAGAGATGCTCGATACCTTTCATCAATAGATATTAAATCTGCATTTTGGCAAATCCCTCTCGACCCTTCATCGAAAGAAAAAACTGCATTTACTGTACCAGGACGAGGATTGTACCACTTTAACGCTATGCCTTTTGGTTTACACAATGCTCCTGCGACATGGCAAAGATTTATCGATACTGTACTTGGACCGGAATTAGAAGTAAACGTATTTGTTTATCTTGACGACATTGTAATAGTTAGCTCTGATTTTGGAAAACACTTAGAAGTTTTAGACAGGGTATTGAAAAGGTTAAAAGATGCTAAACTGACCCTTAATAAAGCTAAATGTAAATTTTGTAGACCGGAACTCAAATACCTAGGGTATCTAGTTGACAGTAACGGCCTTAGAGTAGATCCTGAGAAAGTAGAGTCCATCTTAAAGATACCTACTCCCAAAAATGTCAAAGAGGTTAGGCAGTTTGTAGGAACAGCAAGTTGGTATCGTAGATTCATCCCAGAATTTTCTACTAGATTGTATCCTTTGACCACCATGCTGAAGAAAGGAAAGAAGTTTGTATGGAACGAAGAAGCACAGAAATCATTTGATGATATTAGAAGTTGTCTAATAAAATCACCCATCTTAACTTGTCCTAACTTTGATAAACCGTTTACTATCGCCTGCGACGCATCTGCAGTAGGTTAGGGCAGTGTCCTCACTCAAGAATTGGAAAATGGAGAAGTAGTTATTGCCTACGCCAGTCGCACACTTACTCGAGGAGAACAGAAGTATTCAGCTACTGAAAGAGAGTGTTTAGCCGTCATTTGGGCTATAGAAAGGTTTCGACCCTATGTAGAAGGTACAAGTTTTACAGTTATTACCGATCATTATAGTCTACTGTGGTTTTTCAACCTAAAAGATCCTCAGGGACGACTAGCAAGATGGTCTTTAAGATTACAGCCTTACGATTTTAAATTAATTCATAGAAAAGGAAAGGAGCACGTAGTCCCTGACATGTTGTCACGATTGCCTCACGGAGAAGAAGAAGGAGAAACGCAAGTTATAGATACAGTGTATCAACTGAAGAACGTCACATGTCAAGAAGTCGAAGATAAATGGTACAAGAAAATGATTAAAACTGTGGAAGAAATGCCTGTTAATTATCCTCTTTGGAGAGTTGAGAAAAGAACACTTTGGAAACTGGTATTGGACAAAAACGAGACATCAAATGGAGAAACCTGTTGGAAGGAAGTAGTACCTAAAGAAAGAAGATCTGATATCCTATCACAATATCACGATGCAAAAACAGCTGGTCATCTAGGAGTTTTCAAGACATTTAAAAGGATTCAACAACTATACTACTGGCCTAAAATGAGACCAGATATTGCCAGATACATTAGAAACTGTACGGTATGCCAACGCACTAAATACGATCAAGATAAACCAGCTGGGTTTCTGGGAGCCCGTAGAAGTTGTGATACACCTTGGACGATGTTAAGTGCCGACTTAATGGGACCATTCCCCAGGTCTACTAAAGGATTTAAGTACCTTTTAGTCGTTACTGACACATTTACAAAGTTTACTTTGCTTTTCCCCATGAGAGCAGCGACAGCAGTAACTGTAGCGCGACATCTTGTAAATGACGTATTTATGATGTATGGTGTACCTCAATATATAATATGCGACAATGGATCTGAGTTTATTGGTTCAAGTGTTAAGAAGATTGCGGAGGAATATCAGGTAAAGATTTTGTTGAATGCCAGTAGACATCCACAAGCTAATCCCACCGAGAGGACAAACAGGACAATCATTAGTATGTTAAGGGCATACATTACAGAAAACCATCGATTATGGGATCAAGATTTACCCCAACTTGGATTTGCATTGCGGTCAGCCGTAAGTGAAACTACAGGGTTCACACCAGCATATCTAACTTTTGGTAGGGAGCTAAATGCTACCGGTAAGGGATTTAACTTACTAAAAGATTGGGAAGAAGTGCCTGAAGCTGTCAATAGGTCTCCACATATAAGAAATCTAAAAAAATTAGTTAAATTATACAATACCGTGAAGAGTAATTTAGAGAAGTCTCATCTGAAGAATGAAAAACATTATAATCTACGGAGAAGAGAATTATCACTTAAAGTAGGAGATTGTGTTCTTAAACGAAATTTTGTGCAATCAAACGCAGCCAACTATTTTTCATCAAAACTTGCTCCCAGATTTGTGGGACCCTATCGAATTAAAGATAAGATTTCCCCTGTGGTCTATCAATTAGAAGACTATTCTGGAAAACCCATTGGGAATTGGCATATTTCAGACCTAAAACCATATCGTTCATAGTTTGAGAAAATTTCGAGGAAATTTCCTTCAGTTGGGAGGGTATTGTGACTACTTGGATGCATAGCCAGTGACGTATTTTATTTTGGGACTGATCACCCCAATTTAAAGAACATTATCCCAGCAGAATTGCTAGCTTCTGCAAGTTGGACGAAACTTATTGATGCATCTCATGCTGGTTCAACAATTACCGTTTAAAGATTGAAGGAATTGATCAAAACTCATTAATTAGCATAAATATAATAAATTATATATAAAAGTGCATGTAACTTATTGGCCTTGACAAAATTAAACATTTTCCCAACACCTAACAACAGTTTTAAAGCAATTACACATGTGTTACAAAATTGAAGACTTTCAGAAATGATTCAAATGCAGCAGCTGATAGGAACTATTTTACTGGCGAATTTTTTTTGGTTTTGATGTACTACGGCCAATGTTTGGAAGATTTAAAGATTACTACATTGGAAATGCCATCAAGACTAGAAGTGGAACACAAAAACGGGAAGTCCTGACGAGAATCACAACGGATTTGGCACATTAGCATGTGCGAAGAGGACTTTCTTTGTACCACCATCCTTGGACCATGTTCCTGTTGACCGCCCGCTAGACTGAGAGGACACCCTCTAAAACAGCGGCTAAAACTTCTAGACGGTAAATCTCCTTCTTCGTGGTGAGTGACGAAAATTGTATAAAAACTATTACTGGACGATTTTACCTGCATACATCATTCCCATTTATAAACAGTGTTTTATTTAAACATATTCATGAACAAAGTGTTAAAAATAAAACAATAACAAATAAGGATAAAGACATGTAAATATGTAAAGCTTTGTAGTTTCATAATGAATCTGATAGTTGACTTTTGTGATTAATTACTATAACAACTGTTGGATGTTTTAAATATAAATTAATTTGTAAGGTAATAAATTTCGTTCTTTGTTAAATTCAAGAATAATTATTTGTCTCAATCCATTATCTAATTGACAAAAGTAAAATATCTCAATTTAAAAACTGCCATATCAAGTGTCAAAGCATATAGCCCCTTCCAACATAAAAGAAGAACCACCCCAAAACCCTGAGCTAGACTGGAGCCGTTGGAAGGTTACACCACATACCAAGTTTCATCAATATACATTCATAAATAATCGAGATATAGAATTGTATTTATTCTCCATAAGATTAACATTGGACAACGTACTGTGATTAGCACTTTAAATATCTCTGCAACGGTTGGACGTAGAACAACGATTAAAACACGAAAATGTTTGATTTTTTGATTTAAACACATTAATAAACAGAAATGTTAATTTTAAAGTAAAATCATCTGAGAAAAATCTAAAAACCTTTTTCCCATAAGATTAACATGGGACACTTTTTGGATTTTCTCCGCAACCACTTAACCTAGGTTAATGATTCAAAATACTAAATTATTTGTTTTTTAAGCTCTATAAAATGGCTATAACCAAAATTGAATGTTTGTAACATTTTGGGGTCAAATTCGCAAAAAACCGATTTTTGGAAAATTGTAAACCCCCATAAAACCCCCTTCCCATAGTGCGATCGATCTGGTTTTCGAACTTAAAGTCATAAATGCTACTCTCCATATTTGTGCTGAATTTCATCAAAATCGGTTGTTTCTTTCAATAGTTATCGCGGTAATGGACACACACATATTTATAGATATATATATTTGAACGAATAGTGTTTTTGGAATCTGGGGACCTCAAAACGAAAAGTTATCACGGTCGCGGGCTTAAGTCTTACCATGCCACCTACGGTAATAGCTTCTTCCCTATAGGGGAAATTCGCTAAAAGCCACAATATTCAGTATTTACGATTTTTTATGGGGGAACTATATTTTATATTGACATTATTTAGCTCATTGAAATCGATAGGTATATTTGTGTTCTTTCAAATTATCAGCAAATCTATAATTTCAGATAATCCGTTGAGGAGGGACGGGCATAAAAGTTAACGAGTTAAGGTACGTTTCCATTATGACAGATCCCCAGGCACATTTCCCGGTATGTGTGCTGGCACATGTGCTTGATGTTAGTTAAAATGGAAACAGTCTGTGACATGTCCCAGGCACATGTCCCGGGACACAGCCCATGTAGTTCTTTCTTCAGACCACAGTAGATTGACCGCGTGGTCGGCTCCCGGCTCCTACGCATGCGCGTGTCCCGGGGACAAGTTACAGCCTGTTTCCATTCTCCGTGGCACAAATCCCGGTACATATCCCACGGTTTCGGCACATGTTGTGCCCCACGGTCGACTGGCACATTTTTCTCCCCAGCACTTGTGCCGGCACATGTGCTCGAAGTTTGTTTAAATGGAAACGGTCTGGAACACATCCCGGCACAAGTGCCGGGGAGAAAAATGTGCTGACACCAGGGGCGGATCCAGAAGTCAAGTTTGGGGGGGGGGGGCGGTCACAGAAAGTTACCTCTCCCGCTTCCGTGTGGATGGTCCCTGACACCGTCATTATTGTTTTTAACCATATGAAATTATACAACGAATGAAAGTAAGTTAACATAATATATCAATAACCTTGTACTCAAGAAAAAAGCAATCTCAACTTTATAAACAAGCTAAACAAAAATTAACTTTAGTTCTACTGCGCCCAACCGTAGATAAAAATAAAATATTTAGGCATTACACTTTTTCCTACGTCATCTGTAGGCGTCTAATAACAAGTAAGATGCCTAAATAAACAATTTATTTTAGTATTTACCCACGCAAAAAATTATTTACAAAACGTATTTGAAATCTGCAATACTGAACTATACTACGTGAAGATACAATTAGGAATGAGGCTAACAGCCAAGGTCAACCACTTGAAAAATGAATATGTCGTACCACATATTTACGAAAAAATACTTTGCGTATGAGCTTCGGTTTGCACGCAATTAAATTTTTGTTTCCTCTTATTTCATTACATATAATTCGAGGCACTTTTTGCTTCTAGCCTAGCCACTAGATATTTATTGTCTAGCAAGGGATTACGCGGTTTTAAACAAAAATCAAACCTAACCTGTGAACAAAGCACCGCTGATAGCAAACGACGCAACGGTAGGCGGGCAAAATCCAGTAAAAAATAATCACCGAATACACTTGAAGCAACCTTTGCTGCTAAAATTTACCTCCAAGACCATGTTGAAAACACTGCATTTTCGGTCTGTCAACTGGCAAAACTGCAACAACTTCGCGATACTCGGGAATATCCATGTTTTTGTAAGACGCTTTTAGGTTAAATACATGGATCTAAGTAATGTGTTATACACTAAAATGGACGTTTAAAATTTTACCTGACTAATGGTGTGTATTTTATTTCATTTAAAGAAACGTTTAGGTTTGTTAGTTTGAATTTTAATGTAACCTTGTAGACGGGAGCGGCAAAATTTGACTCTCGGAACCGAAAAACGGGGTTTCGGGAGGCTTTTGATGCTTACATTTTAATTCTGATTTATTCAAACTTGCATCGTATGCCTGAATAATAAAATAAACACAAAAATTCTTAGGTTTGGGGGGGGGGCGACCGCCCCTACCGCCCCCCCCTTGGACCCGCCCCTGGCTGACACTGTGGGATATGTGCCGGGATTTGTGCCACGGAGAATGGAAACAGGCTGGAACTTGTCCCCAAGACACGCGCATGCGTCATCAGCGCATACGTCATTCTCATAACATTCTCGAACCCACTTTGTATTCTCAAGTCTCTCATCAACGAATTGTAGGTTCCTTCTGGACGCCTATTGGCTAAAAAAAAACATCTTATCCACCATCTTGGTCGTTTTCGCCTTTTTCCCCTTATTTCATAGTATATCCCTGTCATTATCACAAAATCAGAAGCAGCTAAGTCGTCCATAATCGTTCTTAACTGAAAATTAACTAAACAAACACGGGAAAGACTATTCCACTGAAACAATGTCTACTTCCACTGTTCTCTGGTGAATTGTGGTCTGAAGAAAGAACTACATGGACTGTGTCCCGGGTCATGTGCCCGGGATTAGTCGCAGACTGTTTCCACTTTAACTAACAACGAGCACATGTGCCAGCACACATCCCGGGAAATGTGCTTGGGACATGTCATAATGGAAACGAACCTTTAGAGGATTTTCATTTTACATGACTTTGGTCGCATTGCCGCTCGACTAAAAAAAGTCACGTTGGGGCACGAGTTGCCGAGAAACACTGATTCAAATGGGCGCTTTCATATTGGTACGACAGCAGTCGTGACGGTGCACGATCAGGGCACGACCCGTTTTGCAGTTTTCCAGTCATGTCCTAGACGTGCGTCTGGTTGTCTCAGTACACGACTTTATCTACGGGTTGCGAAGCATAGTTTTATTTTGGAACCTTCACTGCTCGACTTTTGATACATTTGGTGCGACTTGTCCCAATTTCCGCTTGGGTATTTTTTTGTTTTTTGGGAATTCTAGGGGATGTTTAGCGACGAACGGTGGAGAAATACTGATTTTAGACCTGGTGACAGAGTTCATTGGAAGCATGGCCATAAACGAAAAGCTGGCGCGGGAGGGTATGATTCAATTAGTACACGATAGGGATTATTATCGATTTATTTGTGTGTATTTTAGTTTGAACTTGGAAATATTTACAAATACACCACTATTTAAAACTTAAGTTAAAGCAAGTTTCTCCTCAGGTGGAATGGATGTTCTCATTTTAATTTGATTTGATGATACGGTCCTCCACACGTTACAGTAACTAATCAAATGACAATGGAGACATTCTGAAATAACCAAATACCTTTTTCCCGTCACTTCTCAAGTCCTCATACAAAGTATGCAGAAGACCTTTCGATTTCCTTTCAACCAATAACGGAAGTACGGACACATGTCTACTTCTTCGGCGCTTTTCCCTAATCAGGAGGGGTAGTCGTGACAGTTCGTCTAAGACTTCCACTGGGCCAAATTACATGCGGTTTGTACCAAATCTATATATATTAATACGCTAGGGGGTTTTCTTCACAGTCTTAACTCGATAACGGCTGGAAGGGTTTTAACTTTTGAGGTGTCAAATTAAAATTATGTTTACTTATAGTTGCCAATACGTCTCAGAATTTTAAGAAAGGACATCACTTAAATACAGTAAAGGGCTAAATATTCGGAACAGTGGCGCTATCCGACGGCGGAAGTGTAAACTGCTTGTTGATTGAAAGTACGTTTCTCAGATGTTAAACTATCATCCGTTTTAATATCAGATGTTTTGTTATGTTTGTTCACCTCTGATGTAACAAACTTTCCTTGGGTACAAACTTGCTCGGTTTCGAGCAAGTTCTATTGGTATTACTGGAGGTAAGACTGATGAACAAAACTGCGAGCCGTTCTTTCCCAATTTTGGTGAGGCAAAGAACTACTCGCTGAAATAGAACGAGTCGGCAAGGGACTCAAACAAATACCTACTCATGATTTTAACATAAATAAACTTGTAATTGTTTGTTTGCTCATAATATATCATGTTTCACGGACATAAATCAATTGAAAAAATTAAGTTAATCCAACTTTTATTACTTTTATTCCAGTGATTTATTCAAAAGATTCACTTATGGGAATAAAACAACCAATCAGGATAGTTCAAAGAACGAGAAATCTTCCTCACCAGTGTACCTGACAAAATCACCGGCTTGCTTTTTCAACAAAAATATTGAAGCATAGTGTTACCTCCAATTATACAATAAACCTCCCTGATGGTTTCGAGCAACAGGACAACTAGTGAAAGATAATTGTTCTTATATATACAGGTTTTTGTTGTATTTTTGAATATTTGGTCGGCAACTAGTTTATAAATAAGAATACAAATTCTCTTATGACATTTAACATGGGGTAAAATTGCAGACTTTTCCAGAACTTTGGACAGTTCGTCTGAGACTTTGTACTAGGTCGATCTGCATGAGTTTTGTTCTGAATTAATGATAATTGTGCCAATTGCAGGTTTTGGTCGTATTTTGAATATTGTATATTTTAATAGTAAAATACCCCCGTCACAGCAAACCTGCGTACTCAGCGAATTTGCAATGCACATTTTTGTCTTAATACCACATAAAGCCGCTTACCAAGTTTCATAAAATTACATTCACAAATAAGCGATATTTTAATTATTCTACATAAGAATAACATTGGAGTTGAGTATGTAGGTTTTCTGACACAAGGAACACAAACAATTGATTTTGATGTAAATATCAATAGAATTCAACTAGGTGGAAGCCACATACCAAGTTTTATCAATATTCATTCATGAATAAGCGATTTATATAACATTTAAATCATCCCCCATAAGAATAACATGGGGGCTGAGTAAGCAGATTTGCTGCAAAAGGAACGCCGAATATGGGTTTTCATTAAAATATCAATATAACTGAACTAGGTGAAGCCACATACCAAGTTTTATCAATATTCATTCATGAATAAGCGATTTATATAACATTTAAATCATCCCCCATAAGAATAACATGGGGGCTGAGTAAGCAGATTTGCTGCAAAAGGAACGCCGAATATGGGTTTTCATTAAAATATCAATATAACTGAACTAGGTGAAGCCACATACCAAGTTTCATCAACCTACATTCATAAATAAGCGATGTATACCATATTTTAATTATTCTTCATAAGAATAACATGGGGGATGAGTACATAGGTTTGCTGCAACAAGGAGCACAAAAAATGGGTTTTTATGCAAGTACAACTCAGTATAACTCAACAAGAGGTGAAAATACATACCAAATGTTATTAATTTATGTTCATAATTAAGGGAGACATAAGATTAGACTTATTCTACATAAGAATAACATGGGGCTGAGTAAGCAGGTTTGCTGCTACGGGAAGTATCGGTAAAAATTGCTTTTTTCAATAGAATAGACCATAACCTATGTGATATGAAGCCACATACCAAGTTTCATTATTTGTTCATTAATAAGCGAGATATAAACTTTGACTTATTCTCCATAAGATAAACATCGGACAACGTACTTTGTTTAGCACTTTTAATATCTCGGTAACCAATCGACGTAGAGTGATGATAAAAATACCTTATTGTTTGTTTTTTAAGCTAAATTTAATGGACTAAACAAAAGTTTGGGTTTCAAAAGAATTACATTTAATAAGTTCAACCCCCTTTAATATAGAGCGACCTGTTTGGTTCTCGAACTCATGAAAATAGATCCTGCCTTACACGTTTGTACCAAATTTCATCAAGACCGGACCATTTTTACGAAAGTTATCGTGCCTACGGACACATACATATATATGAATTTAAACGAATGGTGTTGTTGGCATCTGGAGGCCTCAAAACGAAAAGTCATCATGGTCCCGGGCCTAGGTCTTACAATGCCAACTACGGTAATAGCTTCTTCCGTATAGGGGAAATTCGATAAAAAATAATTGAAATTCTCTTGAGGCATTTAACATGGGGTACTGTATATGAATTTGCATTTTAGTTATTTTGGCAGTTTGTCTGAGGCAGATTTATATGAGGTCTATACTAAATGAAAGATAGATTTTCCCTTACTTATTTGCAGGTTTACTTATACTTTTATGATTTTCTATTACATAAATTACAAAATACATATCAAAATATATTTCAGCATTTTCTTTTCATTACCTTAATCAGCTGATTAAGACGACTCATGTTTAATCGTCTAAAAGACAATCTTAAACACGTGGTTTAGTGAGTATTGCCATTGCTTAGTGGCCAGACAAATCATTATATTCATCATACTGCTTCGAAAACGTCTGTTTTCAATATATGCGTTGCGGGGCTAAAGCGGGTTGGCCCCGGCTAAAGCAGTGAGCTCTATACAATCTGGAGAGACCACTGCCATGCAGTTTCTGTCAAAAAAGCGTGCCGTAGAAAATCAGCTGAAATCAAAATATTTCCACTGAGCTCTATGTTATATCTGGAGTCACCGCTAGAAGACTGAAACCTAGATTGTACCAAGATATTTTGCCAAACATGTAAACCTTGTTTTTATTTAGTTTGTTTTAGTTTAAACCCTTTTCTTCTTTTTTTTCAAAAGAAACATTTTATTAAGTTAATTTTAGTTTTCAAAATAGTCTCAAGGTGTCTCTGATTTGGGCGAACCTACTATGTTATTGTTAATGTTTTCCATTCTTCTTAATTAATAATTCTGTGCATAATGTAAATACGTTGAACCAGAAATAAATTATGTAAAAAAAAAAAAAAACCGCTCTATGTTACAAAAGCGTGCCGATGTGATTTTGGTCGTTATGTTGGCCAATATGTTTTAATGATGCATTGTGGGAGTTTTTGACACTTTGGTGGTATACTCATTTTATTCCCCATTTAAATCAATGTTAATTTAGTGAATTTTCAAAACCATTATCATTGTTTTAAAGTACATTACAAGTTGAAACCTGTTGTTAAACTGAACTTTGTAATCTTGCGAAATGTTTTAATTTAAATAAAAAGTAACCAATCATGTTGAAGCTAAGTAATTATTTAGGTAACATGAAAATAGTCTTCTTTCTAGGTTTAGGGTAGCTGGTGAAATACATTTAAAAACGGGCACTTGGGTGGTTAAATTAATTAATTATTTTACTTACATATAAACGTAAAAAAATCATGCTATTAAACATCAAACATTTAAAATTCACATAATTATTATTCATTATCAACATTATTATGAATGTTTAATTGTTTAATGTTTCTACGTTACATTAAACATGAAAAAATCATGCTAATAAACATCAAACATTTAAAAATTCATATAATTATTATTCATTATCAACATTATTATGAATGTTTAATTGTTTAATGTTTCTACGTTACATTAAACATAAAAAATCATGCTATTAAACATCAAACATTTAAAAATTCACATAATTATTATTCATTATCAACATTATTATGAATGTTTAGTTGTTTAATGTTTCTACGTATCAGTACAAGTTTGTGTTTAGTGTTGATATGTTTTTAAACTCAAGACGATGATAGTATTTTATTCTGTGATACAACAAGATTTGATAATGGGACTAAACTAGTCCCGAAACTAGTAATCTAATAAACTATTGGATTGATGACGACAAGGTATGTAACCTGTTTTTAAAGTCATACAATCAATCCAGGAGGCAAATAGCATGAATAAGTTTTGGTTTGTTTGGTTTTACCCAAGGGAAGAGTTTCCGCATTCGGAAACCCCCTTTATACACAGTGGCTTTGAAATCATAACCACTAATATAGATGCAATAAAAAACTCGATTGTTTTAATAGAATAAATATTATTACCTACAGACTCAAGATTCATATAAAGTAAAACAATAATTTATATAAATATGTTTACATTCCATAAAAGGTTACTTTTAGAATTTTAAATTTGCGTTGGATTGTATTACAAAATATTTTTGATCAGCTAGATTAGTCAAATACAGTGCGACGTTGAAGCGTTCTAGTAGGGAACGGGAGAACTACTTCCGTGGATGTTGCAAACAGCACGTTAGAGCGCTCTAGTAGGAGGCGGGAGTACTACTTCCATGACTGTTTTAAACAGCCCGTTGTAGTGCAATTTTATTGCAGTCTTAACACAGATAAATTTCTTGTCTGTGGTCTTATCCACAAGCACAAGTGATGAAATTTGGTACAAACATGTAAAGCATCATTTATGACTTTAAGTTCGAAAACCAGCCAGATCGCTCTATCCAAAGGGGTATTTTGGTGGTATTTTGTACCCCAAAAATGGGTTTTTTGAAGTTTTTACATCTAATATTTTGAAAAGTCAAATTTTATTTGTTACCATTAATTTCCGCTTAAAAAAACAACAATTTGGTGTTTTTATCATTGCTCTACGTCAATTGGTTACCGACATATTGAAAGTGCTAAACACAGTACGTTGTCCAATGTTATTCTTAAGGAGAATAAGAAAAATTGTATATCTCGCTTATTTCTCAACTTATCCTAATAAAACTTGGTACAGTATATTGCTTCATATCGTTGGGGTTTATTGATATTTGCACTAAAAACAATTTTTTGCCTATAGTTCCCGTAGCAGCAAACCTGCGTACTCAGCCCCCATGTTATTCTTATGGAGAATAAGTAACGTGTTATCTCCCATAACTATGACCATGAATTAATACAATTTGGTATGTGGCTTTACCTACTTGAGTTATATTGATATTTGTATAAAACCCCATTTTTCGTGTTCCATCCTTCAGCAAACCTGCATACTCAGCCGCCATGTTATTATTATGGAGAATAATTAAAATGTCATATATCGTTTATTTATGAATGTATATTAATGAAACTTGGAATTTGGTTTGATGTGGTATTAAGATACATATATATGCATTGTAAATTCGCTGAGTACGCGGGTTTGCTGCTACGGGGGTATTTAGTATTAAGTCAATTTTAATTTTATCATTCCTGAGTCACTTTAAATGTAAAGATGAAACGTCTAAGATGTGGTAATATCCTTGGAAAGTTAGTTTTCAGATATAATAATGAATACAAAATCTGTATCTGTGATTAATATATGAATGAATAAGTTTAGCCATAGATTAATCTAAGGTTTAGCTCTACAAAACAATCATTTTGGTGTTTTAATTGTTGTCCTACGTCCAACCGTTGCAAAGATATTCAAAAAGGCTAAACACAGTACGTTGCCCAATGCTATCCTTATGGAGAATAAATAAAATTTGATATCTCGATTATTTATGAATGTATATTTATGAAACATAGTATATGGCTTTAACTAGTTGTGGTATATTGATATTTGTACAAAAAATTGTTTTAGCGAATTTCCTCTATAGGGAAGAAGCTATTACTGTAGGTGGCATAGTAAGACTTAAGCCCGAGACCATGATAACTTTTTGTTTTGAGGTCCCCAGATGCCAAAAACACTATTCGTTCTAATTTATATTTATGTATATATATATATATATGTGTGTGTCCGTTACAGCGATAACTTTTGAAAGAAGCGCCCGATTTTGATTAAATTTGGCGTAAATGTGGAGAGTAACATTTATGACTTTAAGTTCGAAAACCAGATCGATCGGTTTATGGAAGGGGGTTTTATGAGGGTTTCAAATTTTCCAAAAATCAGTTTTTTGAACTTTTTACCCTAAAATTTTAAAAACACTAGATTTTGGTTATACCCATTTTGTAGAGCTTAAAAAACAAACAATTTTGTATTTTGAATCATTAAGCTAGGTTTAGTGGTTGTGGAGAAAAGTAAAAAAATGTGTCCAAAAAATTTTCCATGTTAATCTTATGGAAATACGGTTTTTGGATTTTCCTCAGTTAATTTCACTAAAAACTCCACATTTATTTCTACCAATCAGTTTAGCTCTACAAAACAATCATTTTGGCGTTTTAATTGTTGTTTTACGTCCAACCGTTGCAGTGATATTCAAAGTGCTAAACAGAGTACGTTGTCCAATGTTATCCTTATGGAGAATAAATAAAATGTTATATTTTGATTATTTATGTATGTATATTGATGAAACTTGGTATGTGGTTCAACTAGTTGTGGTATATTGATAATAGCACAAAAAAGTTTTTTGTTGATTTTTCCCGGTAGCAGCAAACCTGCATACTCGGCCCCCATGTTATTCATATGGAGAATAAGTAAAGTTTAATGAACCTAATTTAATCAAACTTGGTATGTAGCTTCACCTGGTTGAGTTATATTGATAATTGACAAAAACACATATCTTATCTTCCTTGTTGCAGCAATCCTGCGTACTCATTTATAATGTTATTCTTATGGAGAATAAATAAAATGCTATATACCACTTATTAATGAATGTATTTTTGTGAAACTTGGTAAGTGGCTCTAGGTAGTAGTGATACCCACATATTTGCATTGGAAATTCGCTGAGTACGCAGGTTTGCTGCGACAGGGGTATTTGTTGATTTTAACGGTAGCAGCAAACCTGCATGCTCGGCCCCCATGTTATTTATATGGAGAATAAGTAAAGTTTTATATCTCCCTTAGTTATGAACCTAAATTAATAAAACTTGGCATGTAGCTTCACCTGGTTGAGAATTTATTGATAATTTCAAATAAACCATATCTTACCTTCCTCGATACAGCAAACCTGCGTACTTAGCCCTAATGTTATTCTTATGGAGAAATAAATCAAATGCTATATATCACTTATTAATGAATGTATTTTTGTGAAACTTGCGGTAAGTGGCTCTAGGTAGTAGTGATACCCATTGGAAATTCGCTGAGTATGCAGGTTTGCTGCGACGGGGGTATCGCATTTTATATTCATCAAGAATTTAACACAAAATTATACAGTTAAATATATTGTTTTTCTTCTACCTGTATAAGTAATTCTATTGTAAATGTCAACTTGTTACACTGATTGCAAGCCTAGTATAACAGGCTCAGTGTGACTGCCATTCACCCACTGTTGTCCGGCCCGGCAACCATTCCTTTACTGTTGAAGACAACTACACCAGTTGCACACCAGCATAATATAAACAATGACACAATGTTACTGTACGTGAATTGTCCGGGCGGCCGTTGCAGTTGAACAGTAACTGGTATTAACAGAGGCCTTGAATTTCATTAAAGCCTGAACACAGATGCACCTGTTTGAAAATTACTTAAAAGAAATTTCGTGGAATCTACGCCTCGATCTATTTTAATTAATAAATTACACACTTGTATAAAAGTCACAGTTTATAATCATATGTCGCATGTCGCCCTTATTAAACACCTACTTTTGTAGTAAATAATAAAATAATTAATATGCCTTGCCGCAGCAAACCTGCGAACTCAACAAAAGACCAATGCATATATTTATATATATATTCGGATCCGGCAGAGGAACATGTAAAACGCAGTGAAGCACGCCCGGTAACAACTCTCTCTACATGATGATAGACTTATTTTGGAATTTGGTTCCCAAAAACCTTTTCAAAATAGAGTAAAAATAACATTCCTCCTACAGTGCTTCATCATGAGCTGATATAGTGGTTCTCGTTTCTAAGGCCGGAACCGTGCGTGGGGAGTTGGTGTTTTGGAGAGCAGAAGTAGTAGTTGAAGACGCATGGAGGATAGGTGATTTCCCTGTCCATACGCTAGTGGGGTTTTCGTTTTATTACAAACGTTGTTAGAGGGTTGAATAAATAATACGGAGACGCGCAGCCTTTTGGTTAACAAGACGACATCTATGACGAATAGGGTTACCAGGAAGCCAACCCAGGACAGTTGGAGGTCCGGTTTATCAACAAATCCCCAGTCGCTCAATAGTCACGCAAAGCAGATGAATGACAAATTAAAATAAACTAATATAAGATTAACTTATTTTATGTTACTAGTTGTCCTGTTGCTCGAATCTGAGTAGGTCTGTACCAAACCTGAAAGGTTACTTCAGTTGTAAACAAACATAACAAAAATCTTATATTAAAACATATGATAACAACGTACTTTCAATGAACAGGTAGTTTAGACTTCCGCCGTCGGGTAGCGCCACTGTTCCGGAAATTCAGCCCACTACTGTATTTAGGTGATGCCCTTTCTTAAAATTCTGAGACGTATTGGAAAATCGACGTAAAAATACCTTTAATTTGACACCTCAAACGTTAAAATCCGTCTAGCCGTTATCGAGTTATGACTGTGAAGAAAAAACCTCTTGCGTATTAATATGTAGATATATTTTGATGTCAGACCAGCATTTTGGTATTAGCGTAGTTAAATACAGACAACTGTCTGCTAACTGCAAGTTTGCCAACTTGTTATATTTTTATGTCAAACTAGCTGGGCCGACAGACGTTGTCCTGACCTAATGTAGTTGAATTTGTTTTATGTCAAATACTCGTTAATTTTCAAGATGAGCTCGTTCGTTTCGCTCACTCACCTCCCGGATGAGCTCGTTTGCTAAGCTCACTCGCCTATTTTTATATAGTGCTAACTTCGACATCGAAAAAACAGTTTGAGTTGCCATTCAAGTAGATTTTTTATTTCCGTAATGAACGTATGTTTATGCCTTAATTCAAGTATGTTTAGATATAATCCTTGTTAACAGTTATTTGGTGTAACTAACTGAACATTGATTAAATCAAAGGGAACTTTGAAGGCTAGTGGGACAGAGCCCCTAGGTCGGGTTCATTTATAAAAACCTTGTCCTGACATTAACAAACACAACAAAAAATTATTCAATTTGGAGCACTCATTCTCAAGTTATGGCGTGACCAAGGGAAATAGGGATAGTTTTCCAAAAAAATGACACCACCCGCATTCCTGTAAAAATTCGGGTTCAGAAGTTACAGGACTTAAATCATCAAAAATTCAGTTTTTTGGATTTTTCATAAAAAGACATAAATATAAAATACCCCCGTCGCAGCTAACCTGCGTACTCAGCGAATTTCCAATGCATATATATGGGACTCATTACTACATAGAGCTATTTACCAAGTTTCACAAAAATACATCCATAAATAAGTGATATATAGCATTTGATTTATTCTCCATAAGAATAACATTAGGGTTGAGGAAGCAGGTTTGCTGCAACGAGGAAGATAAGTAATGTGTTTTTTTTGCAATTATTAATACAACTGAACCAGGTGAAGCTACATACCAAGTTCTTTTAATGTAGGTTCATAATTAAGGGAGATATACAACTTTACTTATTCTCCATATGAATAACATGGGGGCCGAGTATGAAGGTTTGCTGCTGCAGGGACTATCAACAAAAAACTTGTTTTTTGTGCTAATATAATATACCACAACTAGTTGAAGCCACATACCAAGTTTCATCAATATACATTCAAAAATAATTCAGATATAGAATTTTATTTATTCTCCATAAGGATAACATTGGACAACGTACTGTGTTTAGCACTTTGAATATCTCTGCAATGGTTGGACGTAGAACAACGATTAAAACACCAAAATGTTTGTTTTGTTGAGCTAAACACATTAATAAACAGAAATGTGAAGTTTTTAGTAAAACTATCTGAGAAAAATCTAAAAACTTTTTCCCATAAGATTAACATGGGACACGTTTTTTGGATTTTCTCTACAAACACTTAACCTAGGTTAATGATTCAAAATACTAAATTATTTTTTTTAAGCTCTATAAAATGGCTATAACGAAAATTGAGTGTTTTTAACATTTTGGGGTCAAATTTGCAAAAAACCGATTTTTGGAAAATTGTAAACCCCCATAAAACCCCCTTTCCATAGTGCGATCGATCTGGTTTTCGAACTTAAAGTCATAAATGCTACTCTCCACATTTGTGCCAAATTTCATCAAAATCGGGTGTTTCTTTCAAAAGTTATCGCGGTAACGAACACACACACACACACACATATATATATATATATATATATATACATATATATAAATTTGAACGAATAGTGTTTTTGGCATCTGGGGACCTCAAACGAAAAGTTATCATGGTCTCGGGCTTAAGTCTTACCATGCCACCTACGGTAATAGCTTCTTCCCTATAGGGGAAATTCGCTAAAAATATTACTATTCACCATTAAAAAGAGCTAAAAAAACTAAATAATTTAGTATTTTGAATTACTATTCTACGATTGCTGGTTTCGGTGAAAATTGAAATTTTCATTTAGTGGTAAACGCAGTACGTTGTCCAACGTTATTCTTATGGGGAATACAAAAATTACTATTTCTCTCTTATTTACTTATCGATTTCATTCAAACTTGATATGCTTGTCAATTTAGCATTGACCAACAGAGGTAATTCGAAATATGTTGCCCCCTAATAACCCTGGGGGGAATAGGGGGCATTTCCCCTCTTAAAACCACGAGTGTAGCAATGGATTCTGTAGTGCCTCCAAAGCAGGGATTTGGGTGGATGTTTTAAAAAAAAACTTGTTTACAAGATTTTCTGTACATTCGACCGTGCTTTGTATTCTATATTTAGTAAATAAAAATTTATTTATTCATTGAAGTTGGGCTGAAAGGGAGAAAGTATGTGTCAGTTTCCTGATACCGTTTATTTATATACGTCTCGTTCACCAGGAAAACTTAAAGATTTGAGATGAAACACGCAATTCCGCATGTAACATTGCTATACTCTTGTAACTTTTACGAAACAAATGCTATTTTATTAACAAATCTAAACCTCGAACAAGTGCAACCCCGGACCGGACAGCGGACAGAGCCTCAAAACCCGGACTCTCCGGGGCTAAACCCGGAGTCTGGTAACCCTAAGAATTTAACTGATTTGTTGACGTTCAGATCTGAAGATGTGTTGATAAAAACACGAAAGAGCTGTAGCCTCCCAACTTCAACGGATCAGTTGACGGATTGTTATTAACTGATTTTAAACAGTTTATTTAGTTAAATCATAGATTAAGAATGCCACTAAGGAGTATGTTTAATCTATGGTTAAATCAATGCTCCAGAGGCTGTCCATAGTAAAAATTAAGCTGAAAAAACTTCATCACTGATGTCTACAGGTAACATTATTAAGTGTATTTTTAAGGCTTCTGAAATCACTTGACTTGCTATCTTTAAACTAGCGATTGTGTGCCAAAGTCAATAACAAATTAAATAAACGGATATATTATTGAATCGAATAATATGTTTTTCTTTGGTAGTAAACCTTTCAAATAGTTTACAATTCAGCTTATTTACAGATTTCTTTCCTTTAATCACTTTCGTATTACAGTATTTTCAAACTCATTGTGACAACCCGTGACTGAAAACACACCGTTAGCAGCCCTTCCTACTGGCAAATACTCAAACTACAACAAACAATTACTTCACCGCCAGAGCGCGAAGTCGGTATTGCGGAATGTGTTTGGTCCAACTAATCACTGTAAGATGCCACTACGATCGCTGCACGAAATACCACAGAGTCGGTAATGCAGAATGGGTTTAGTCCACCTGCCAACTGCAAGATGTCACCACATTCCACTGTATAAAGCATAGTCGATAAAGCAGTATGGTGGACTGGGAGATCCCTTGTGAGATCCACCATTGAAAATCGTGTAGAAGAGATGGGATTCAATTTTCTGAACTTGATAGTAAAACTTATATCAGAAGAATTCGATTGATGACAGATGAATTTTATTTTGAAGCCAAAATAATTCGACTCACAGAATAGTTGCTGTTGTTGCTGCTGCTTTGTGAGAAACAAAAGCAAATCGTCTTTAGTCTATAAATGGGAACGTTATGAAAGTATGATAAAGAAAGAGTGTTATATGACGGCAATATTTTTAGTTGTGGCTTTGATTACAAAATAAAGTTAGTAGTTGCAACAATTGTATCTAATTTCGTTATCAAATGGTTGTGTTTTACTCTACCTGAACTATATTTGAGGTGCATCATCCAAGTCAAAAATTGTAGAACATTCTACATGCGTAACGCATTCTATACAGTTTACCCCCCTCCCCCTCCCGCGGCAACCCAATGCAACCCTAATTTTGTTGTTGGTGTATTGAGGCAAATTTACAACAAACAAAACATTAACAACTACAAATTTCCAGAATACGTTTGTTTACAAAACAGGGACATTCAGATATGCTGGAAACACCGTTTACCAGAATGTATTGGAATGAATTTAAATTTGTGTTGGTGCTTTGTTTATTTTTGGTTTGTTATTCATTATAACGGCAGAACAATAATGCGGATATATATGTATTGGTTTGTTTCATTTACATGCTTACATGGATCTGAACATTTGTCGTACTCTGTATATTCAATGGTCGTACCCACTTTAAATTTGTGTTCAAATCAAATATAAATATATATTTCGAGGGTATCTGTAGATCTACACCTCCCCCCCCAAATTATAGTACTAAACTAGTCATGAACAATAGCATGCCAGTTAGACATTACTCGAAAATGTAACACTGAATTGTACTATCATTGAAATACAGAGTTAATGATACTATGCTTTATGGAAATCGATTAATCTTAACCAACTGCGTGTTGAAATAAATAAATGTAACTGTGAGGATTAAAATGTAACTGTGAGGATTAAAATGTATACCTAAATAATAACCATTCAAAAACTAGATTTACTATAAGCAGTAATTTATGTAAAAGTTAGGGGGCACCCGGGTTTGAACCGGGGACCTCTCGATCTGCAGTCGAATGCTCTACCACTGAGCTATACCCCCACGTGAGATCACTGCCCAAGAAAGACCTATATCAGCTGATTTAAAATAATTGAATGTTTACCAATTGCTTCTTCGAGAGGATCTATAATAATAATACCCCCGTCGCAGCAAACCTGCATACTCAGCGAATTTCCATTGAATTATAACATAACACACTAAGCCACATAACAGGATTCATAAGAAATATATTCACAAACAAGCGATATTTAAAATATTAATTATTCTCCATAAGAATAACATTGGGGATGAGTACGCAGGTTTGCTGCAACAAGGAACACAAAATAATGGGGTTTTATGCAAAATATCAATAGAACTCAGCTAAGTGAAGTCACATACCAAGTTTCATCCATATACATTCATAAATAAGCGATATATAACACTTTAATTATTTTCCATACGAGTAACATGGGGACCGAATACCTAGGTTTGCTGCTATGGGAACCATAGGTGAAAAATTGTTTTTTTGTGCAAACAACAATAAACCACAACCAGATGAAGCTATATACCAAATTTTGTCAGTTTATGTTCATAAATAAGCGAGATATACATTTTTTCTTTTTCTCCATAAGAATAACATTAGACAACGTACTGTGTTTAGCACTTTCAATATCTCAGTAACCAATTGACGTAGAGCAATGATCAAGATACCAAATTTTTTGTTTTTTTATGCTGAATTCAATGGTGAAAATTAAAATTTGATTTTAATAAAAATTACATGTGGAAACCCCAAAAAACCCATTTTTGGGGTTACAAAACCCCCCTTCGGATGGTGCGATTTGTCTGGTTTTCGAACTCGTTCAAATAAATGGTACTTTACACGTTTGTACCAAATTTCATTAAGATCGGACCTTTTTTACGAGAGTTATCGTGCTTACGGACACATATATATATATATATATATATATATATATATATATATAAATATATATATATATACATATATAAAAATTTGAACGAATGGTGTTTTTGGCATCTGGGGACCTCAAAATGAAAAGTTATCATGGTCTCGGGCTTAAGTCTTACCATGAGACCTACGGTAATAGCTTCTTCCCTATAGGGGAAATTCGCTAAAACCAATTTGTTGTATATCCTTTTATTTAATACGTTAAGCCGTTTTTGTCAACGTAACTCCTCCCTTAATTCTTGACCAATTTTAATGTTTGAGGTGCCAACAAATTCTTCTCAGATGTCAAGGGCACGGGTAGCCCTTAAAGTTCGTTTTTTGTCCATAAGATTAAGATGGAGAATTCGCATACTAAAACAGCTGTTGATAGTACAACAAAGGATAACAGAAGAACCTAATGTTGTTAGCTGAATATAAATAAACAAAAAAAATACTGAAATGACAACCCATCTGTCTGTGTGTTTTATGAGGGCGAGTGTAAAATGTCGTTATTTTAGGCTTAATTTTACAGCTAAGGTAAAAAATACCCCCGTCGCAGCAAACCTGCGTACTCAGCGAATTGACAATACATATATATGGGTATCACTATTACCTAGAGCCACTTACCAAGTTTCAAAAAAAATCATTAAAAAGTGATATAGCATATTATTTATTCTACGTAAGATTATCATTATAACTGAGTACGCAGAATTGCTGAAACAAGGAAGATAGAAATGTGTTTTTAGCGAATTTCCCCTATAGGGAAGAAGCTATTACCGTAGGTCTCATGGTAAGACTTAAGCCCGAGACCATGATAACTTTTTGTTTTGATTTCCCCAGATGTCCAAAACACTATTCGTTCAAATTTATATATATGTCTGATGTGTTTTATATATATATATATATCTATATATGCGTCCGTGAATGCGATAACTTGAGTAAAAAACGTCCGATTTCGATGAAATTTGGCTCAAATGTGTAAACTGACATTTATGACTTTAAGTTCGAAAACCAGAAAAATCGGACCATGGGAAGGGGGGTTTATGGGGGTTTTAAATTTTCCAAAAATCAGTTTTTTGCATTTTTTACCCTAACATTTTTAAAACACTTAATTTTGGTTTAGACCATGTTATAGAGCTTAAAAAAACAAATAATATGGTATTTTGAATTATTAACCTAGGTTAAGTGGTTGCGGAAAAAATCCAAAAACATGCTCATAAAATCTCCCATGTTAATCTTATGGGAAAAGGTTTTTGCCTTTTCCTCAGTTAATTTTACTTTAAACTTCACATTTTCTTTTACCAATCACTTCAGCTCCACAAAACAATCATTTTGGTGTTTAAATTGTGATTCTACGTCAAACCGTTGCAGAGATATTCAAAGTGCTAAACACAGTACGTTGTCCAATGTTATCCTTATGGAGAATAAATAAAATTTGATATCTTGATTATTTATGAATGTATATTGATGAAATTTGGTATGTGGCTTCATGTTGTACCGGTATATTGATAATTGCACAAAAAATAAATGTTTTGTTGATTGTCCCCGTAGCAGCTAACCTGCATACTCAGCCCTAATGTTATTCTTATGGAGAATAAGTAAAGTTTTATATCTCCCTTAATTATGAACATAAATTAATAAAACATGGTAAGTAGCTTCACCTGGTTCAGTTATATTGATAATTGCATAAAAACTCATTTCTTATCTTCCTCGTTGCAGCAAACCTGCGTACTCAGTCCTAATGTTATTCTTATGGGGAATAAATAAAATGTAATAAATCACTTATTTATGAATGTATTTTTGTCAAAATTGGTGAGTGGCTTTATGTACTAGTGAGAAACATATCAATGCATTGGAAATTCGCTGAGTACGCAGGTTTGCTGCGACGGGGGGTATTTTGCAATTATCAATATAACTCAACCAGGTGAAGCTACAAACCAAGTTTTATTAATTTAGGTTCATAACTAAGGGAGACATAAAACTTTACTTCTTCTCCATATAAATAACATGGGGGCCGAGTATGCAGGTTTGCTGTTACCGAGAAAAATCAACAAAAACCATTTTATTTGTACTAATATCAATATACCACAATTAGTTGAAACCACACACCAAGTTTCAACAATATGCATAGATAAATAATCGAAATATAACATTTTATTTATTCTCCATAGTGATAACATTGGACAACGTACTGTGTTTAGCACTTTGAATATCACTGCAAAGGTTGGACGTAAAACAACGATTAAAACGCCAAAATGATTGTTTTGTAGAGCTAAACTGATTGGTAGAAAGAATGTGGAGTTTTTAGTGAAATTGTCTGAGGAAAATATAAAAACCGTATTCCCATAAGATTAACATGGGAAATTTTATGGACACATTTTTTGACTTTTCTCCACAACCACTAAACCTAGCTTAATGATTCAAAATACTAAATTGTTTGTTTTTTTAAGCTCTACAAAATGTCTATAACCAAAATCTAGTGTTTTCAAAATTTTAGGGTAAAAAGTTCAAAAAACTGATTTTTGGAAAATTTTAAACCCCCATAAAACCCCCTTCCCATAGACCGATCGATCTGGTTTTCGAACTTAAAGTCATAAATGTTACTCCACCTTTGGGCCAAATTTCATTAAAATCGGGCGCTTCTTTCAAAAGTTATCGCGGTAACGGACATATATATATATATATATATATATATATATATATATATATATATATATAAATTTGAACGAATAGTGTTTTTTGCATCTGGGGACCTCAAAACAAAAAGTTATCATGGTCTCGGGCTTAAGTCTTACCATGCCACCTACGGTAATAGCTTCTTCCCTATAGGGGAAATTCGCTAAAAAAACAACAAGAAAACACAAAACATCAATCAAGAGCTCAAACTCTTGAACTGGCAAGACAAACTCTTTTAATCAGACATCTAATGGAACAACTTATCTCGGTCTCGAGCAACAGGCCCACTAGTTCCATTATGTTGCCCGAATATCGTCCCAGCGATAAAAATTCCATAAATGTCCTATAAAAAATGGCAGAAACATGGCGTGTCCCTGAAATGGCTTTCCAGTATTTTTGTCCATTTTACACATTTTTAAGTATTTTCAAGAGCATTTTCTATTGTGAGACTGTTTTATTTGTTTATTAAAAATAATAATTAGAGTAAAAATAACCCACTAAAATTAAAATACCTTAGCAAAATATGAATATTAATTGTTTTACAATTATTTTTTGGGTTTTTTCTTGGTTTTCATAAACCACAAATGAAAAGTAAAAACTTCGACTATGCAATTAGGAGGCTATTGGCTTCGAGGCATCGGTCTTTACTCTAATCTGATAAAAAACTACACTCGTACAATTACTTCCATGTTATAAGAAACATGTATGAAATAAAAAATTATAATTTTTGACAATCCGGAAAATGTTTGTGATAAATGGTAAATTTCTATAAAATATTGATAGAGCAGCGATTTTTGGCACATCGGCGAACCGCCAACAGTTTCGGTGGTTCCCCAATCCCCCACCAGATCGCGGTCAAGGCACGACTGATTGTGGATTAATGGCAGTTCCGAAGCGAAGGCTGCTTCCTGATAGGCTATTGATACTGATACTTAGCCATGAAAGGTCACACGAAATAATACCGACCGCCGGGAAGGTTGTTGGAGCCGATGACGACGACCGAACCAGTTTGGACTGACCGGGCCGTATCACTCTGCATTCCTGCATAAACCGATAATGGCTAACTTTATTCCGACCAATAAAATAGAAAGCTGGCATTTGGCAGGCTGTTATCTAAATGTTAGATTGGCGCAGTTTGGAGAGGCAAATATTTTCACAAAAAAACCATGAAATATTTCCTATATACTAAAAATATGGAAATTAGTGAGGCGAAGATTTAAGCTCTCTCTCGTCATTCTAGCATAAATATTTGCCGAGTTATTAAAGAAAACATATATTGACTAAACAGAGTACGTTGTCTTATGGGGGTTTTATACTAGAAAAATCTGTTATTCATTTTCGGTGTATTTGTATCACCCCTAGCAACCTAAGGCCTACTTTCAAGCCTGACTGGACCATTTCTGAACCTTATAATGCACAAAATTGTATCTCCAGCATTGTAAATGGAACCAGGAGTATCAGAACATCAGCCAAAAAAATCAATGTTTTCCGATTTAGATAAAAATTGTAATAAAAAAATGTATGTTTTTACACTGATTTTGATTTTGAAAAGAAGTTTTTTATGTGGAAATTCACTTCCCTCATGTCAGCTTGCTGCGTGCGAACTCGTTAGTGAATTTCCTTTGGAAAGTGAACTATTAGCATGACCCGCACGGTGAAACATAAGCCCGGGACCACCATAGAAGTTCCTAACGTGACCCCCTGAACACGTTTTGGGGGGTCGTTCAAAATTGTATATACATATATATATATATGTATATATATATATATATATATAGACATATATATATTATATATATAGAGAGAGACATATATATATATATATATATATATATATATATATATATATATATATATATGTGTTTGCACTCTAGCGGTCGCATTTTTTGTCCGATTTACTTCAAATTCGGTAGGGACGTTCCTTTCTGTAATCAGTTGAACAAGTTCGTTGGGCAAGACAATCGGAAAACTCTAAACCCCTTTTTTGGGATTTAATCTTTCAAATTCTGAGTTTTTGGGCCCAAAAAGAGTCAGAAAAGCCCCGTATGTAAAATAAATGCATGTAAAAAGATGGGAATTGGAGAGGCGAAAGTTTTAAGCCCTCTCTCGTCATTCTAGCATAAATATTTACCGAGTTATTAAAGAAAATGTGTATCGACCAAACACAGTACGTTGTCTTGTGGGGATTTTACATTAGAAAAGCCTGTTATTCATTTGTTGGTGTACTTTTATCATCCCCAACAACCTCACGCCTACTTTTAAGCCTGACTGGACCTTCTCCTAACCTTATAATGTGCAAAATTGTATTCCCAGCATTGCTGGTAAATAGAACCAGGAGCATCAGAACAGCCAAAAAATCAATGTTTTCAGATTTGAATAAAAGTTGGAATAAATGTGTGTTTTTAACTGATTTTGAGTTTTTATAGTTTTTTATGTGGAAATTCACTTCCCTCACGTCAGCTTGCTGCGTGCGAACTCGTTTTAATTTGAGCTGAGTAAAGTATAAAGAGCTGTTAATGATTCGTAGTAGTTTCACGGGTTAACCACAGATTGCAGCACACTCCACAGGTTTTATTCCCGGTTGAAACCGGCTACTGTAAAGTTGTATTTCGATTTGTTTGTTTGATAATCCAATCTCGCTGATCCCAAATGGGGTGTTTACACAAATAAATAAATGCGCAATGAACAGATAAAGACGAACTTGGCGGGCGAGTACTTGCTGTTCGTCAAACAACAAGATCCCCAGGCCTAAATAAAAAATGACTATATATTTAGACTATATTATCCTTTGTTGCATAACTTTTAGCACAAAGGATTGTAAAATGTTATGGATTCGTTTCTCTGTACGTTTTAAATTGACGCAGTTCGAAGAGGAAACTGTTTTCAAACATAGCTTGTATTGTAATGTTGCTTTATATGAGCAAATGAATATATTTGATGACTGATAACATCTTATCGGTAATTAGTTAAAACCAACTCCAAGTGTTTACTTCCTGCATACATCGACGTTAGCAAACATAGCTTATCTGGGAGATGTTCGAAATAGCGTTGTGTCATACATTAGTCAGTTAAATCTTCGTGATAACTGCATCTTTTGTGGTGATAATTGTTTCAGTAAAATAGAGGAATTTGATAAAATCGTAATGTAAAAGTTAAGAAGGAAATATTTACCGTCTTTTAATCAATCCATGATTACATGTTATTGGTAATGTTTGCGATCTGTGTGATAAGTTGTTTTCTGTTGTTCATTATTTTTAATCAACAAAAAAATTGGACTTGTTATTTACTCATACATCCTTTGGCAAAATTGTTGTGTTTTGGCACATATATTGCAACAACATTCGTAGTTGTGGCTAAAAGTAATCGTTTTGCAGATCTTTATTGATGTAAAATTCCTTATTTTTTCACCTATTTTATCTTTTCGTAAACTGAAATGCTGGCCACCGCTTGGTCAGCTGCCCTTCCTTTTAAGTTATTTATAATATAGATTTTGACGAATTTATACTTTACAACAACATTCTAAACACAATCCTATTGTTTGATTTGTTTCTTACAAATCCACATGACCGCATGCAGTGGTTTCCTACGGTGATGACCTAAATCTCCTTTCGACCGCATTCACCGAGGATTTCTGCGGTTTCACCGAGAACCACTGCATCACGCAGCGAACGTCTCTTGTTAACTGGGTCAGTTATACTTCTAGGATTTCTCCAATTTTTGTGACAGTTTGAGGAACTCAGTAAATACGCCATCTATATATCTATCTACTTCGTCACTTAACATTTTATTTTTAAAAATTTACATTAGTAAAGCTATATAAAAAAACAATATTCTGTGAACTTTGTTATTGTCAGATTAAAGAACTTGTTATGACAATATGAACGAGTAAAAACTCAAGTCAGGAAAAGTACATTCTTTACATTCAATTAAAAGTTATATTTTGATTGATACATTTAAAACATGAACAAAATCACTATAATTTAATTTTTCTGTTTTAGAGTTGTCATTTAGACATTTTTAACTTGGGGAGAGCTACATTTGTATGGGACATTTAAAGATTAATAAGTTATTGCAGACACTGTACCACTCTTCTCCCCCCCTCCCGCCCACCTTATTAAACATGTAAACATATTTTTCTGTAGTCTGTTAAAAAACAAAAGTTAATTTCTCCGTCAAGTTAATTAACAGCTCCGTCTGCTGTTCTGCTGTTATGACTTATTGCTTATACTATACAGTAACTTATTTTTACATGCTATTATTGTCTGGGTATTTTTCGCACGAAGTGGCCTGACCTGAAGACGGGAACAGATAAGTACCGAACTGACGTAAAGTTTATTTTTGCAAAAATGTGTACTGCTCTTATTTCTTAAACGACGTCACGAGAAATGTTGGTATCTTATGTGTCAAAATCATAGTCAATCAATTTCTGAGTAAATTTGTAAAAATATATGCTGTATAGTTTCAACTCAAAACAAAATAAGGTAAACATTTTGATCTGGCTTTAATTTTAGGGACTACATTACTGACACGCGTTTTCTCACACGTGGCAGAATGGAAACTTCAGAAGGTCTCCAAAACACGTGGTGTTTGGGAACAACTAACAATTTGACTATTTTTACCTTTGCTTCTACTTTTCAGGTTTCTTTTAATAGATCTCCAAAAATAAACACATTATCACCGGTTCTAACACAGCTGCATTTTCTTGAACGGGTTGTTTTCTGTTTTCTGTTTACACCAGTGTAGCCTCGAGCACTAAACGATTAGATCCTCGTGCGAGGCTATTTTCGTCGCAGACTCCGTTCAGTGTGATAACGTACTCGTATGTGAGAAGAGCGAGAGTTTGTGAAGTGGCAACGAATCAGTTGTACTATATTTAGAGTTTAATAGACGGGCCATTGGTCACCCTGTTTCCGGTCGTGGCCCGTGTCGGCTTCCGGTGTCGCCAGTTTGTCTGTGGATGTGATTGTGGAGATATGCCTCGTGCACGCCGTAAGTTTTGGTTTTAATAGCTTTATTTTTTCAGGAGTTAATGGTATTACTTTTTTATGTTAATAAAAATAAACATTTACAGTAGTAACAAGTAGGCAGACTATATTTGGACTATATTACTCAACTTTTTTTGTTTTTTTAATATATATTTATTGATTCTTGTAGTAGGCTACCTACTTTAAAAAAATGTTATTTTGTATCAAATCTAGCTTTGGAATCATTACCGCAAAATACAAAAATAATCCAAGATATAGATGGAGGCTCGCGTTGCAGGTAAGATTTCTTTCTGACTGTATTCATTGTAACTAATAACAATGAATACTTAAACGTTTAAGTATTCATTGCTAATAACACCAATTGTACGGTATTTATATTTACATAGAAAAGAAAACCTGCTTGCAGTTTTGTTAGTCACAACTAAATAACTTTTCCTTAACAAATATCATAGATATTTCCCAAAGCTTATTCACGTTAAAATACAAATTTTCTTTGTTTGATTGGTTTTATTTTTATTTTTAAGATTTAGCCATGATCCTTGTCAAATCGAAGTGTATCAACACAGTAGAGTTTGTGTGTGTGTGTGTGTGTGTGTGTGTGTAGCAGTCAGCGATCTCTATAACTACAACAGGGAGTCCAAAAGTTGTAGTTAGTTGTAGAGGTCGCTGGTAGCAGTGACAGGTATGACATGGGGGGGGTTGTTAAGGGGAGGGGAGCAGCTGATTATGCGTGACCTTGAGTGACCACTGGCTGTGTGCTGTTTGTTGTGTGATGAGTGTTGATGTTTCGCATCCGACACTGCAGCCACAATAGAAATGTTTCAAGTTTCATCCAGCCTAAACGAGTGGTCGGATATTGTTGATGGCTGGTTCTAAAGAGGAAAATATTAAAGCGATTTCATTGAGCAAAGTTTTGCATTTATTTTGATTTATTAATAATTTCGCCTCGAAAGATAAATAATTACATAATTTGTTTATCGAATTTTAAAACGTAAATCGAAAATATTTTCAGTGAAATCGCTTGATAATCACCAGTACAACATTCCTTCCAAATTTCAAAATTATATATTCACAAATAACTACTGGACGGAACTTTAAGTTAACATTGGCCTTATGGGGGAAGCAAGTATAAACACCAAAAGTCTCGTAACTGGTGCCCCCTCTTAAAATTTAAATGCAGGAAGGCTACCTTGACACATCCCAAGGAAATAAATATAAAATAAAATGTAGGCAGTAGCGTTTTTAGTGAGGAACATGAATCAGTTACTGTGAGGAAGAAAAAGTAGGTACATTAAAGTACATTTTAAAAGGAAATTTGTTAAATTTGTAATCATTCTCACTACCATTCTTCACAGATATTGTACGAAATGCCCATCCGTCCCGATTTTTCCTGATAATCCAGGTTTTTTGTGGGGTCCCGAAGTTGATTCAGAACGCTTTCCCTGTAAACCTTATCTGGAAGAATTAAACTTAATTTTCTTGTAGACATCTAACAATGTATATGATATGGTCAGAATTCACTAAACACGCAGGTAGCAATAATGTTCTTTGTTCACGACGCTATATTTACGGAACTTGAGGTAAATGGTGAGAGAACAACACTTATTCTGACCAGAACGATTTCGTCCCTTTGTTCGAGTTCAGCTCCACAAGTATCAAGTAGCTCAAAACAACAATATTGAAACGGCCGCGGCCGCAGCCCCTCGCAGCAGCTCAAAAGCGGCAGAAACGTAAATTGTAAGCAGCGCCGCTAGATGGCAGCACGACCCACGGCCGCGGTCAGATCTCCGCGCATGCGCACTCGGAGTTGTCGCCGCGCCGGCCGACCGCGACGACTGACCGCATCAGTCGTGTGTATGTGTGAAATTGACAGTGGCATAACCGAACATGTCGCAGTTATCTACCGGTGATAACAGCAGATAGGTGTGAGTGCGTTGTGCAACTCGCATGATCGAGGGTGTTCAGTGGCGTGGTCGCGTCCCCGAGGTGAGGTTAGGTTTTGTGGTTCTGGACGCGCGAGGTTGTTGTGTGGTGCGCGAGTGTTCTCCGACCCCGGCCTGCTTACTTTGGATGCGTTTCCGAGATTTTGTTTTGACGGTTCGTCTATGCGCGTGTGTTTCGACTCCCTGTGTTTCGCGTCCGACCGTCTTGCAGAGGACGGCGACGACGAAGACTGCCAAGTGGTGGCGATGTCCAATGGAAAAGTGATCACATCCGAAGGTAGGTTTATGCGCTTCTGGTCAGAATTGGTTGAATGAACTGGTTTTTTTTTTAGTTGCGTAAAAGTCGCTCACAATATATAGATAAATAATAAATTCGTTGTATAGGTTTCGCTATGAGATTCTTTCTTGTATAGTTAAGCCTGTCCCACATTATTCGCGAATATTTGCCAAATATTCTTCTGAAAGTTCACTGAACATTCGTCATTGGTTTATCAACAATTTACTAATTCAGTTTTTGGTTCGGCAAATTCATTCGACACTCGGAATTCGATCGAATTCGGGCGTATTCGCAAGTAGTGTGGGTCAGGCTTTACAATTATAATACTTTTTACTTAATTGGTGATATGGTTTGTAGAAATTGATAAGAGACTCTGTTTGTTAGTATGTATTAATTTGTTTAGTATAAACATTTTCCTAGAAAATAACATCGATTTTAACCTATCAAAAGAGGTAGGGAAGTGAAGACTTATCAATAATATTCTATAGACTTCGGTGCCAAATGTCTCAAATCCTGGAGTGTCCACACAACTTTGGGGTTTGAACTGGTTTCCACACCTGTACTAATGGAAACGCCTCTTGAGTTGAAATATAGAATATATGGTTTTTATTCAGAAATGTTGACGGCGCCGGCGGTTTTTTGAGTCATTTTGTTGTTAATATTATGTATTGGCTCAACATTTGTTTATAGCCTACCTACATAATAATAATAATAAATTCTTTATAGTGGAAAATAACTCTGAATGCCCACATAGTCTAAGAAGGTTATATATTATTTGTCCATTTACTCTTTAGGGACATTGTTTGCCCAATATAATATTTGACCACAAGTTTCTCATCAAACCGAACATTTGAGGTAGGGTCTATGTAGTGTGTGACAAGGGGGCGACCTGTATTTTTTTTCAAACAGTCAGAAATGTGATATTTAGATGTGATTTAAATTAAACCCCTACGTACAATCACGAATATTAGTAATCTAAAACCTCTGTGTATAATCATCATACAAAAATGCCACATCAGTATTTGTTATCTAGTGATACTCAAGATAAAACAAAAACAAGTAGCCTACTCGAGCAACCATCCCATTGTTTTACTGAGAACATTAAACTTTGATGAAAAAAGTGAAGGGTAGACACAGTAATAAATAAACAGTATCAGGAAACTGACACATACTTTCTCCCTTTTAGCCCAACTTGAATGAATATATTAATTTTATTTACTAAATATAGAATACAAAGTACGGTTGAATATACAGAAAATCTTCTAAACAAGTTGTTTTTCAAAAACATCCACCCAGTTCCATTTTTGGAGGCACTACAGAATTCTTTGCTACACCCAGCGTGGTAGAAACCATGGAGAGCTTGCACCCATAGTCGGGATAGACCAAAATTCGGTCCGGCCGGGCTCAAGGTCATATCTCAAAATGTTAGGACTCGTCGCAGCGCTCAGTACAGCGTCTTATGGGTTATTGGCGACGCGTGCTCACCTAAATGAGGTTTACGGCGCGAGGAATTTTTTTTATTGTAAAATGAATTTTTGAATCGTATTACTGAATAAATTCTTTATCTTTTGGTTCTAAATTAAAATGTACTTAACCTCTAATTATGATGTAAAAACACGTATGATTTTCAATATTAGTATAAAAATCAAGGATTTTCATCGAAAAATAATAATTTCCGACTCAATGGCTGCCATTTTTGCTTTACTTGATACATTCCTCAATTTTTGACATGAAACCAAACTATATAAAAACTATTGTACATAAGGCTTTTAGAGAGGCTTAGTTTTGAGTTTTTACAAAAAAATCGATTCTATATAATTTAATTTATATTTTCTGTAGAAAGGTTTATTAAAAACTAAGTATCCTTCGTATTCAAGTTCCTTGATATATTCCTCTGCCTTTAACACCAAAAATATTTTTTAGAGGATAGGTTATATTGCTGATACTGTGTAGAGGATTAGTTTTGAGTTTTGATATAAAAACATAAATATATTCATTATTTTAATTAATTTTTAGCTACAACAATTCATTTACGACTAAGAAACCTTCGTATTTGGAGGGGGAAATGTTTGAGAACACGTGGACACGGAACAGATAGTTTAAAAGGAAGTAGGTTTTGATTGTATAAAAAGGACAAGTTATGTTTTCTTAGTAAAGTATTTTATCTCATTATTGATTAAAACAGTTTTTGCGTCAGGAGTCAAATATAATCACTAATCAGATATGTTTATCTTATCATATGACGTTTTATTCTTTCTAAGAAATAAGCCTCTTATTATTTACTGCCTAATTTACTTTACATATAAAATTATAAGACTCCTGATGAACCTCATTACATCTCGATAACTGAATTTTCTATCGAAATTGTAAGCTATGTTCAAAAACAATAATCTCAATACAATATGGAGTAAAATGTACATAATTAATATTTTCTAGGTGAATATCTAAGTAAAATGAGGAGGGTTTAACTGTGTTGGATGTGGTAGAACAGCGTGGAGCCGTGGTCCGCGACGCCGCACAGTGGGGAAATTTTGATGATTAGGAGAGCTAAAGTCAATGCTCTTAATATACACAATAAGAACCGTCATAAACTGTTTAAACTGATTTATCGTGATGAAAAATATACTTTTTAAAGTTAATCAAGTAAGTATTATATTGTTAGCACTTTTATAAATATGAGATTCGTTAGTTAAACAGTGATAATTAGTAAAGGTAAAATTACCTTTTTATCATTATGTCTTTCACATTTCTTTAAGTGAATAATATAACAGTGAATGATATTTTAGTCTATTTATATTCAATTAGACTGACTAAGCGAAGAACTTAAACTTGACTTAAACAGTTTTAACAGGGATATAAAAGAAAAACCAAGTGTTGTTTGTTAAATTTTTTTCACGTAACTTTTTATAGAAATAATTTTCCCATTTAATTACCCTGTTTAGTACAGATACTGGAAGTTCGTTATAAACAATTACTATAATGTACAATGATTTATACAAAATAGATGTTTATCTTAACAAACTTTGAATAAAACTCGCTTAAATACACACAATTCTGCTATGGACCTTGAGTTACAATTTAAGTATTTTTAAGTATAAAAACCCCAAAGACAAATAATGCAAAACTAATTTTAAATTGCGATTTTGGACTGTTAGGTTAACGGAATGTTGAAAAAATCAAAACATAGCTAAACAAAAAATCAAAATAAAAACATTTTTCTAAAATTGCATTTTCTACCCGATAACAAAATTGAACTATGGGCATTCCGTAAGAAAAAATAAAGTTGGCCGTCATATTGGAAAAATGACGGGAAATTTTTGGAAATGAAATGCATTTTAAAACGGAGCTTAAAAATGTAAAGGTGGTCCCCCATAAGAAGTTAGCTGTCGGACCTAAAAAAAAGTTAGCTATTGCCCAATTTAAGGCGGGACACCCTGTGTATATATATATATATATATATACATATATAACATAATGTTTTATATATATATATATATATATATATATAACATAATGTTATTAACTTAATCATGTTCTATATACTAGGTTAACTTATAGGTTAATCTATAGAGATTCCATTGCAGTATTTACTACAGTATACTACTACAGTATTTACAGTATACAGTATTACAGTATTTACAGTATATATACTTTAATATTATTAGGATAACAAACCCGAAATAGTAGACGTCTGTAATTATATATGCGTTTATTATTTTTTGTTTAAGAAATAAAAAAGTATGAAAACGATTTACAATCTTGACCATTAAGGTCTGAGAACGAGCAGTAATTAATCATTAAACACTACTAATTAATGCCATTAAATGTAGAAGTTTTGCGTTTGAGGGCTAGTTAAATTATCTTACCAAACAGCAATAAAATACCCATATAAGCCAAAAAAGTGTACTGACGAAAATTACCAAAAAAATAGTGGCTCCCATGGAGGAAGGTTGTGGCAGATTAAATGATCAAGAACGTTGAGAGTATAGTTTATTCTTTCAGAATATGTAACTATTAAGGCGAACGCGAGTGGACGAGACGTATTAATGACTATTTATTTATAAATTTAATTCCTTCCAACCTTTTTTTAATACAATTTTATTTTTTAACTATAACCCATTATAATCAATTAGATTGCTAATGTTTTTACCTTTTGGTGGGTCAGCCATCCCATAAATATTCAATAGATTTCTATATTAATACTACTTAATCAAACAAACCTAACGTAAAAGTAACTTTTTCAACGTGATCACAGAGGAACTGTTGCTTCTGTAACAAATAAGAGAGAAATCTGGCCTACAATAGCTTCCAAAAGATTGAAGAGGCCTGTTTCTTATCGCAAAACTATCTGAAATTCCATTGATAGCATTTGTTGTGCCCAAACATAACTTTGGATTTTTCACTTTTGCTCTCCTAGATAACATTAATTGCCCCACTGTGCGCCGGCGCGCGTAAAACTGAACATAGCGGTTATTTACAACGGGTTATTGAACAAACTATTATTTACATCGGGTTATTGAACAAACTATTAGTTCTATCGAAAATTGTTTTGAATGCAAATTTAAGTTCATCTAATTAGCCACAACTTTATCGCTGAAAGTTTGTTTCTATCTCAAAAATAAAAAAGTTTCTCGCTTACTGACTAAGCTGTTAAATCATGCTGTTAAAACTCTCAAATATTTTAATTATTAAACTAAAATATATTTATACTGTTGGATGTGGAAACTCATGCAGAAAAGGAATATATAAGTTTCATTGTAGATTTATTATTATCAACAGGAGCGTGTATACGCTCACCGCTCGGGATTACTCAGTTTTGCCGTGTCCTACACTTTAGGTCTGGCCTGACAATACGCGGATCGTTTTCTGCCCATTTGGCAAGCTCTCCATTGTTTCTACCTCGCTGGCTACACCCCGTGGTTTTAAGAGGGGAAATGCTCCCTCGTTCCCCCCTGTGGCAACACATTTAAATTTCCTCTGTTGGTCAATGCTAATGACAAGCATATCAAGTTTGAACGAAATTTATCAGTATATAATTATTTAGTTGTTTAAGTTCTTTTTAATGGTAACAAGTAGGCTAATCTTTGTTAACATTTATGATTTTTTGTGAAAAATAAAAAACTGAATTTTGGATGTTTTAAGTTCTGTAATTTCTGAACCCGAATTTTTCCATAAATTCGGGTGGTGTCATTTTGTTGGAAACCTAAAGCTCTACAAACCATTAAAGTTTAATCAAGATCGATCGAGACGTTTTTGAGAAAATTTGTTTTTGGTTGTTTTGGGAAATAATTACCCTTAAAATAAAAAATTATAAAAAATGAAAAAACGCCTGGAGATATCCTGGATTAGTACCTACATACAAAATTTCATAAAAATCGGACAATTGGTGTCGTCTCTAGACCTGTACACACCCACACCTACACCCTTAAATCACATGTGGTGACAGTGTCGCTTCAGATGCTCTATGGCACCACCCATTAATACTGGTCCCAGGAAGAAAAATAAATACCCCCGTCGCAGCAAACCTGCGTACTCAGCGAATTTCCAATGCAAATATATGGGTATCACTACTACCTAGAGCCACTTACCAAGTTTCACAAAAATACATTCATTAATAAGTTATATATAGCATTTTATTTATTCTCCATAAGAATAACATTATAAATGAGTACGCAAGTTTGCTGCAACAAGGAAGATAATTTGGGGTGTTTTTTTTGCAATTATCAATATAACTCAACCAGGTGAAGCTACATACCAAGTTTAATTAATTTAGGTTCATAGCTAAGGGAGATATAAAACTTTACTTATTCTCCATATGAAGAACATGGGGGCCGAGTATGCAGGTTTGCTGCTACCGGGAAAAATCAACAAAGAACTTTTTTTGTACTATTATCAATATACCTCAACTAGTTGAAGCCACATACCAAGTTTCATCAATATACATACATAAATAATCGAAATATAACATTTCATTTATTCTCCATAAGGATAACATTGGACAACGTACTGTGTTTAGCACTTTGAATATTACTGCAACGGTTGGACGTAAAACAACGATTAAAACGCCAAAATGATTGTTTTGTAGAGCTAAACTGATTGGAAGAAAGAAATGTGGAGTTTTTAATGAAATTATCTGAGGAAAATCTAAAAACCGTATTCCCATAAGATTAACATTGTTTTTTTAAGCTCTACAAAATGGCTATAACCAAAATCTAGTGTTTTCAAAATTTTAGGGTAAAAAGTTCAAAAAACTGATTTTTTGAAAAAAATTAAACCCCCATAAAACCTCCTTCCCATAGACCGATCGATCTGGTTTTCGAACTTAAAGTCACAAATGTTACTCTCCACATTTGTGCCAAATTTCATAAAAATCGAGCGCTTCTTTCAAAAGTTATCGCGGTAACGGACATATATATATATATATATATATATATATATATATATATATATATATATATATATATATATATATATAAATTTGAACGATTAGTGTTTTTGGCATCTGGAGACCTCAAAACAAAAAGTTATCATGGTCTCGGGCTTAAGTCTTACCATGCCACCTACGGTAATAGCTTCTTTCCTATAGGGGAAATTCGCTAAAATGAGATATTCTTGTTCAGCTCGATCTCTACATTACGAATAGGCCCTATGATAATACACACGTCAATATATCATGTTGAAATCGTGTGTATACCTTATGCCTTATGACGAAACGTGTTTTAAGAATGCGTAAAGGCGACTTGGTTCTTATGGCGACACGTGTTCTCTACATTATAAATGACGACAGTATAAGAATTTACACTAAGTCGGTAATGGCCCCATCTGTCATACAAACGTCTTACCAACACACACTGTGCGTTCTGGTCACAGGTGTTGCTAAAGTATGCAGATGCGACAGTGATGTTACTTAGTGCAACAGTTGTGTGTATTAATGCTAAGTCGCAACTATTTATCATTTATCTTAGCCAGACATCCGCCAGAATCTCAGAGTTTCTCATGAGAAAATGTCTTCATTAACTCAATTATGACTCGCTGTGACCATAACACGCTGTAAGTGTACTAACACTCAAAAAGATTACATGTTATATAAATAGAAATATTCAATTTTACAGTATATAATGTTATAAATATCATTGATGAATTTAAATAAGGACATTCTTTTTTTAATAAATTAGATATCAAGAACAGTGCCATTACTTTAATTTTGTCTCGCTGTGAGCGATTGTTAATATTGTAATCGGTTAAAACTTATACTAATGGAGATAAATATTTCTAAGGAATCTAATACTTGAAATGCACTTTCTGAGTCCAAATAAAAATTATGTTTTATGTTAAAAATAATTTCGATTTTGCGCCCCGCAACCTAGGCCGCAACGTTACTTCTCTTAGCTGTGACATTTTAGTGGGTTTTAAATTATACTTGAACTAGAACCCAAATTGTCTTTATAACCAGCATGTAAAGAGGTAAATAATTAAAAAAATTGAATCATAAGTCCATTTAGTTCGGAAAACAATAACATGTACGTATTGTCTAACTGCTTTGTCAGAAACCAATTTCTATGAGGTTGAGCTGTTAATCTTCACCACTGGAAAATAACCCGTGAAACAGCCTCTAACAGATGTACACGACCTACCAAGTTATCAAAAGCAACATATGTTAAAGCCCGCCAATTTTTTAATCTGAAACCCAAACCCCAAAATAAATATTCATAGCTCACACTGTGTGTAATTTGTCTGCACACAGTATCTGACAAACGGTAAGATAAAATACCGTGTACGTGGTATTAGCCATATTAACGAAATCTGTTGGATTAACAGTGAACTAACAGTTATGAAATTTTTGACGTCACCTGCTGAGCGCCCCTAAGAAAATAAGTGGCTGCTGTCGCCTGAAGTACTAAGCGTGTTGCCATAAATAAAACTGTTGCCACAGGTCTGCTTTTAAGAACTCTAAAGGCCTTTTCACACCGAGATCTGTCACATAACGTCCGGTAACGTAACGTAACACGTGGCCAGTTCACACCGCAGGCGACGTCCGCGAGGTACTGAGTACTACTGATCCAAGTTTTCCAGTTTTCTCCCCCGACTAGTTCGTCAGTCACTGATGCAAACGTTTAAGGTGAGAGAATGTCTTGTAACCCGTGATGTTTTTGTTTCAAGAATATATTGCGTTGACTTCATTAAAAAAATGGTGCTAAATGCAGGATTACAAATCTGTTATAGAAGATTTAAAAACAAATAATTTTGCTGGAGTATACTATGCTATATGTCAAGTCCCATTGATAAGGGTATTTTTATTTTATTTTTGGCCAAACTTAATCAACATTATCAAAGACAACGTGTATTCAAAAAATACTGTTAGAAAATTAGTAAACCAAACAAATTTGAATTCGTATGAGAATACTTAGTCCTAGTATTCTTTTAGATAAAATTATGTTAGCCTACTTTAAAAAATGACATATCCTCATTATTTAGAATATCACATATTGTACCTCTTATCAGAAAATGTACAGGAAAGTTTAACTTGTTTTCTAAGCAACAAAGTAGTTAAGTAAAACAATAATGAAATTTAAACCGACTGCCTTTTCCAAGTTCACCATAAATGTCTTTTCAGGCAAATATTTTAAAATGGTCATCTACAACTCTCCAAATTACTACCCCACAACAATAGTCGGGCACGTACCTCATCAATAAACTGATCCATGTTTTTAATAGCCAAAAAAACAAACAACAATAGAAATAGTATATGTCGAAACCCTTCAGCAGCAAAAGACGCGTATATGTTCTCACGACGCGTCGCGACGTGTGGCTTGTCGAGTCACAGATGGCCTTGATCTGTCAACGGATGTCGAGTCGTCTGATTATTTTCGAGCCTAACTGTTCTCACGGCGTGAGGTTGGACAAGCCACCGACGGGTTTGGAGAAAAAGGCCGAGCCAGTGAGAGACTGGTAACAACAAACAGAAAGTGACACTTTACCTCGACTTCAGTTGCTTTGGTACCCCTTGGTGTGTAAACTGTATGCAAGAAGGACGCCATTTTTTTGTACGCGAACCATTCGGGATTGTACTCTTGAAATTTTGCACTTCCAGTCTTACCAGTCTTTTTCAACTTTATAGACAGTTTTTTTTCCTATAGGTCGCCATTAGGTTTTCTTTCTTCTTTTCAAATCTTTAGGGAACATTCAATGGTGAAACGCGTTTGAATTCGTTTCCGCGCATAGTAAACTTAGTTTCTGTCTTTATGGTCTTCGTGTAGTGGATTCCAAATTGTAGGTTCCTCATGTTCATCCAAGTCCAAAACTCTATTATAGCTTCATTGTTCCACACCATTTTTAAACCCGTACACTTAACACCACCACACTCTACAACACAACACAACACAAAACTGACCAAGATACAAGATAGATGTTTCATTACATTAAAACACCATAATATAGCTTTTATTTATTTTGACTTTACAACTTTTTGCCAGTTTTATTGTTTAATCCTACATGCCTACTTTAATACGAGCAATGGCTGTTCGTTAATTGCTTCTTTCCAAAATTTACCTCGGAATCCAGCGGAACGATTGTTATAAAACTTCGGAATTAGGGGCTTTTGAACCTAAAAAATCAATTGGCAAAAACCTTAACCCCAGACAAATTGATATTTGATTTAAAATCTCATTTAAAATTATTGGTAATTTTAGCATTGGGCTTATGGAGTTTCAAATCGAAACAAAAGAATCATAAACGTTGTGGATAAATAACCAGTGAACTGTCAAAGTAGCATACTTACACAAAGTACGTATTGACGGATGATTTTATTGAAAACAGTGACTAGAACCATTGAATAAAGATTGCATTCAAGAATATTTTCAAGAACATATATTGTTCACTCACGAAACTAATCAAATATCACCGAGTATCACCTATGTTTCTCCGGGGTATGTTAAAAGATGACCTTTATTCCTACCAAAGTTTTCTGAACTTGTCATTTGACAAATATTTGAGTCTTGTCCAACCACATTGGTAAGAGTTTGATAATGAGCTATTCTTATGAATTTAGTGAAGAGTTTGGATATGTAGGCTATTACTCGGAACTATGAATGAAGACAATTGTGAATAAAACCGCTATAAAATAAGTTTTTCCTGTGAACAGTTAAAGAATTTCGCCAATGGACATCTAAAATATGAATGAACATATAAATACCGACACCGTACTTAAATTTGCCAATAGTTGACGTTATGATTGATTAAAATTTGATTTACGGTCCGTAATCTGAGAGCAGCCTAATGGTTGTGAAATACTTGTGAGAATGATGTTCCATTACCCCGGGTATTAGAACCGAGATAGAAATCTGAGCAGGATTTTTGCTCATTTTACTGGTTGTTATTTAGTTAGCCTATTTCGAGATAAGTAATCATCACATAGGTCTACAAATAGCAATGGTTTTCTGCGATAATTTTATGAAACGTAAATGGGCCTTTTAAGCTTGGACGAATGAAGTTCGAGAAAGTTTACAGTAAATTAAACGAATCTTACTGTTAATTAAATTGTTAATGTTAATGTTAATGTTAAATTGTTAATATTACAGTCCGATATCGGAAGAAAGTGACTGGCGGAGCGGCCGAGCGGCGACCAAATATTATATTTCATAACCTCATGGAAACGTAAAACACATGGTTATAAATTGCCTATAAACATTATTTAAATAGTCAGTTAAACAAGTTTATAGCGCATTTATACTGATCTAAGAAACCATAGTTTGTCTTAACTTGTCACACCCCACAACAAAATGATTATATGATTATATGAGATATATATACATATTATATATTTTACAAAACATGAATTTCAATTTAAAATGTCTAAATTCGTGTTTTAAAAATATAAATATCAAAATATAAACTCATCGGAATAAGATACAACATATTTGAAAAATGCACTATCAACGTGTTTAACTGACTACCTATTTAAATAACGTTTATTGGACATTTATAACCATGAGTTTTACGTTTCCTCGAGGTTATGAAATATAATATTTGGTCGCCGCGCGGCCGTTCCGCCAGTCACTTTCTTCCGATCTATATTCTAACGTTGTTTTGAAATTGTAATTATGTGTGATGATAATTAGGCTGTCACTTGTGATTAATTTTCAATTTTTCAGGAGATGTTAGTTCATTGCGTTCTCCACAAACATGCCTGTGGAAGAAGTGAAGGATGAGGTTCAGGACATCCCATATTAAGAGTGGGCTCCAGTTACGTAATATTTCGCTTTTCTCCCTGCTTCCTCCCATGAAATCAGTGTTAACTTTCAAAACCCTTCTCTCAGAGGATAATTTGAAATCATTGATTCATGGCTCATTTTAAAGAGTAAATAATAGGACCTAGCGATTTCAGTCAGCAAAAATTTGATATCAGAAACACTTATCGTTCAGTAAAATTCAAAAAAATTAAATTTTGTTCATTATTGTAATGGGTTAATTATTTGCGATTCCAAAATAGTGCTCACTGAAATAGCTAGGTATTTTATTGTTCTATAAAATGAACCATAAATCGACAATTTTGGATAATTCGTTAAGAAAAGGTCGGGATTTGAAATTTAATTAAATTGAATTGGTCTTGGGAGAAACAAATAGAGGACGGTGAATAAATAAATAATTTTTATCGTATTTAGGCATATTTGAGGACTACCTGGTGAGATCCATCCATTTTCTCACGTTAAACCCCTTTCAGCATTTACATATTTGAAGACTCTGATATTATATTGATATTCAGGGACATTTAATATCAATAATATTCCAAATTAACCTCAAGATTAAGAAATTTTAAAATTAATTCAAGAAAATTGATAGTGTTTTTTTTTTTAAGATTTTGAACTTTCTTTCAAATTTAATTCTCTGTTTAATTATCTGTTGTTTTAAATATTAATAGAAGAAAATTGATTATTATCGATCGAGCCAGATGCTTATGAACCCTACGAATTTGAAACCCTGAGATAAAAGAGAACTCATTTTGCTCAATATTGTCACTTTGATAACTTTTTTTATCTATATGTAATTAATACTAACTTAATAAAACCAAGGTTATTTGTGATTTGTAAAAAGAGTTATTTATTTATCATTAACATATATTATAAGTTATTATAAGTTCCTAAAAGATTAATTTCACTGGGTTTTATCGGCTTCTCCATGTTATTAGTGAATTTCCTTTGGAAAGTGAACTATTAGCATGACCCGCCCGGTGAAACTTAAGGCCGGGACTACCATAGAAATTCCTAACCTGACCCCCCTGAACACGTTTTGGGGGTTCGTTCAAAATTTGATATATATATATATATATAGGCCTACATATTATATAGTATATAATTATTAATACTAATAAAATAAATTATAAAATTAATTAATACTAATTAATTAATGAGTATATTATATAGTAATATATATTATATTACATATTTTATAAACACACGCACGCACGCACGCACGATGTGTGTTTGAACTCTAGCGGTCGCATTTTTTGTCCGATATACTTCAAATTTGGTAGGGACGTTCCTTTCTGTAATCAGTCGGACAAGTTCGTTGGGCAAAACAATCGGCAAACCCTAAAGCCCTTTTCTGGGGATTAATCTTTAAGATTTCGAGCTTTTGGGCCCTAAAGGGTCAGAAAAGCCCCAGATGTAAAATTAATGCATGTTTAAAGATGGGAATTAGTGAGGCGAAAGTTTTAAGCCCTATCTAGTCAATCTAGCATAAATATTTACCAAGTTATTAAAGAAAATGTGTTTCGACTAAACACAGTACGTTTGTCTTATGAGGGTTTTACACTAGAAAAGCCTGTTAGTCCTTTGTTGCAGTACTTTTATCATCCCCAGCAACTCACGCCTACTTTCAAGCCTGTCTGGACCTTCTCCTGACATTAAAATTCGCAAAATTGTATTCCCAGCTTTGCAGGTAAATGAAACCAGGAGCATCAGAACATCCAAAAAAATCAATGTTTTCAGATTTCAATCAAAATTGGAATAAATGTATGTTTTTACACTGATTTTGAGTTTTAAATGTTGTTATGTGGAAATTCACTTCCCTCACATCAGCGTGCTGCGTGCGAACTCGTTTTCTCCTTACATGCACAATCGGTTTATAGTTGCTTGATGATGCCACTGTTGGTGATTGTTGTACTCAGCCGGCACGGATTGCTCTGCATGGTCGGGCTACGACGCACATGGCCAATCAAAGCGACTGTCGCAGTTTATAGGTTAAGTGGTTATTGTGATAGACTGACAGATTGAAATAATAAATGTCGTTATAACCGACTGGCTGGCTACTGCTCCCGCCGCGCCGCCGCGCCGCCGCGCCGGCCGCCAGGCTTATCAGTATGTCCTTGATAACAGGTTTTGTTTGTTTTATCCTTATCTATGTTTTGTCCTTATTCAGAACATTCCTTTTCTTATTTAATTCAAATGTTATTGTTTAAACGGACAAAGCCAATTACAAATGTTAAATGCAGTAATGTTTTTGACAATTTAATACACCATATCAAATCGAAATATGTTTAATTCAAAAGAACATATTGTACGTTACATTGTGATTTGTGATACACAGTTTATATTCTTATTTTTACATGTATATAAATAAAATTAGAGTTTTGTCTGTACATTGCTTGGAATTATGAAATTTTTGCATATTTTTACGTTTTGTACTATATGAAAGCAGAAACGCGTCTTATCTCTATTTCTGCCTGTATGTTTGTCTGTCTGTCGGTGACGCTCAAAACGACATTTTACGCAGCCTTCTCCGGGAAAACGGGTGCACTGACATTGATGAAACTTTGTTTCTTCGTTCTATACATGTGTGAGAAGGTTTTAGGCCACTTTAAACCGGCATACGCCTTTTGGAAAAATAATGGCGGCCGCTCAAAAAAGTGATATGTGCGATTTTGGACACGTTTTTTCGCTTTTCACAGGGGAACGGGTGCACTAATTTCGATGAAACTTTTTTCTGTGTTCTAACAGTGCGTTAGAAAGTTTTAGGTTAGTTGGATTTTTGGAAATCACCTTAGGACTCTGTCCTACGGGGTTTTAAAGATCCCATGTTATTCTTATGGACAAAGTATTTATTTATTATATTGAACCAGATGATGACTTCATAGTTATACTATAACTTAAAATTTTGTAAACAGCTGTATATCATTATGGAAATAAAAAAACCTGCATGAATGGCAACTCTCATAACGGAAATAAAAAACTACTTGAATGGCAACTCAAACTCTTTTTTCCATAGGCGAGAGTAGGGGTATTGGGGAACTCTGCGCTCTCCCCCCCCCGATCTTAATGACCCCCCCCCCCCGATAATATATTTTTGCCCCCCTCCCCCTCCCCGATATTTTTTTCTATGCCTCTCTAAATAGATATTTTATGTAGCCAACTACTGAGTGTCTCAGCTTCTCAGTAAATTTGAAAAGTATTGAGTGTTAAGGAGTTGTATTAGGTCCTTTTAAAAGTTGGGAACAGAACATTGGAAAACACGTGGTCTCATAAACATCCCTCCTTCACTCTGTTCAATCGATGAATAACAGGAACTACTGATCGACAGTTTTTCCCCTGAGGTTCATAAACAGATTAATTTCGAAAGTGCCTTTGCCATCCTCACGTCCACCAATGAAATATTGTAAAATTAATTCGGTTGTTATTCTTATCAAATTCATCTATTATTTAGACATCCAACCCGTACGAAGAACGGGTACACAGCTAGTAATCTAATAAAAATAGACAAGTAATAATCCTATATAATATAGCGTGTAGTGGTGACGTGTACCGACTATTTGACCACCTATTCCGACTAAACTACTGAACGTAGAGGCCAGGTTGGTGTCATAAGATTTTCCTCAGGCCCAGGATGATGAAAAAATACGATATCCTAAATTTATTTAGTTATAAGTTTGTAATTGGCAAAATTTGATTTGCAATAATTTTGTTTACCGAGCCATGTGTTCCCTACTTTGCATCCAAATTCAATACAACAGATGAGTTAATTTAAGTTTGTTTTTGTAAACAAAGCAGACAACTATTCCTAACTAATTCTAGGTTTTTGGATTGAAATGTACAAGCAGCAAGGAACAAATATTCCATGCCGGATGGAAATAGAGTTTAAAATACTGTATAAAAGTGTCAGCAAAGTCAATTCAGATTTATGTATTCTATATTTACTTTTTATAGGCTATTTCAGTTTTTGTTTATTTTTACTCTTGCGGCGAAATTGGGTTTTATCACTGTTAATGGAACCAGAAGTAGACGATTTTCTTCTAATAATCCTGGGTCTCAGAAAATATGACAGCAGGGCATTACAGCGGTTCACTGCTAGAATTGTAGTTTGTTAGGTGGTTTTTAAAGTTTTGCGTAAAACTGAATCAAAAGCTTTTTTTAAACATCTGTGATATTCCCTAAAGTAGTATTACGATTTGTGTATGAGTATATAAAAAAACATGACTAAGACAGAAATACAGTACAGAATGCACACTAATTTCCTGTACGCAGCTTGCGCTCCCGTTTTGAGAAGCGAAAATAGTAAATAGTTAGCTTAATTTGTATTACTAATTTGAACCCGATGAACAAACTGTTAAACACTTAATAACATTTAACTGCAGTTTTTACGAAACAAAATTTAGCTTGAAATGGCACCAAAACGGGTTTGATTCAACAACCAAAACTAAACTAACAACAAAGTTTAAACGAAGCCCTTTTGGGCTATCGCAAGCAGGCGTAAAATGTACTTCGTAAAATACACTTTTTGTATTTAGACACGTTCTGATAACTATTTTAATATGCATTATGGCTTATGCATTAGGCTTTATTACAATAACACCTTTAAATTTTACACGGCGGATTCCGATCTTGCTACATGCAGTTCAAAATTAGCTGTATAAATATAAATCGTTAAGCCATTTAATTTATTTTATAACTAGTGAACAATACTTATTTAGTTTGTTTAAGCCCGTAATTTTTGACGGGCTAATAACAGGTAGTAAACAGTGATAATAATTAACCAACACCCATAGAGGGAAACATTGTTCTCACAAAGGTTTTATGAGAATGAGTTGAATTTTCTAATGTTATCAATTATTATATTAGATTACAATGAAATTTGTGTAAGAACAAATAATATAAATAATAAAATAGCCTACTAAATTTTGAAAATGTTGTTTATAAAATATATTCGTAGTAAAAATAAATCGTAATGTTTAACATTATTTAGGAGGAGGGTATTATGAAATGTAAAGTCTGAAATATTGGTTGCTTTATAAGTTGAGTTTGACATGAAACGCTCAAACTAAAGTAATCGTCCTATGCAATAATAACTATTATTATTATTATTATTTATTTTCAATTATGAAATTCAACTTAACCATTTAACTAACCACGTATAACAAAGTAGAAACATTTTTCATTGTTTCTACATTTCTATAATGTTATTATACTTTATATCATTTTAGAATAGCAAATACTATTATCAGTTTTTAGCGAATTTCCCCTATAGGGAAGAAGCTATTACCGTAGGTCTCATGGTAAGACTTAAGCCCGAGACCATGATAACTTTTCATTTCAAGGTCCCCAGATGCCAAAAACACCATTCGTTCAAATTTTTATATATGTATATATATATATATATATATATATATATATATATATATATATATATATGTGTCCGTAAGCACGATAACTCTCGTAAAAAAGCTCCGATCTTAATGAAATTTGGTACAAATGTGTAAAGTACCATTTATTTGAACGAGTTCGAAAACCAGACAAATCGCATCATCCAAAGGGGGGTTTTTGGGGGGTTTTGTACCCCAAAAATGGGTTTTTTGGGGTTTTCACATGTAATTTTTATTTTAATCAAATTGCAATTTTTACCATTAAAATCAGCTTAAAAAAACAAACAATTTGGTATTTTGATCATTGCTCTACGTCAATTGGTTACTGAGATATTGAAAGTGCTAAACACAGTACGTTGTCTAATGTTATTCTTATGGAGAAAAAGAAAAATTGTATATCTCGCTTATTTATGAACATACACTGACAAAATTTGGTATATGACTTCATCTGGTTGTAGTTTATTATTGTTTGCTCAAAAAACAATTTTTCGCCTATGATTCCCGTTTCAGCAAACCTAGGTACTCGGTCCCCATGTTATTCTTATGGAAAATATTTAAAATATTATATATCGCTTATTTATGAATGTATATGGATGAAACTTGGTATGTGACTTCACTTAGATGAGTTCTATTGATATTTGCATAAAAACCCATTATTTTGTATTCCTTGTTGCAGCAAACCTGCGTACTCTTCCCCAATGTTGTTCTTATGGAGAATAATTAATATTTTAAATATCGCTTGTTTGTGATTATATTTCTTATGAATTCTGTTAAGTGGCTTAATGTGTTATGTTATATATTCATTGGAAATTCGCTGAGTATGCAGGTTTGCTGCGACGGGGGTATTTTATTTTATTGTACAATGGTGTATTACCGTGCATGTTAAATTAATTACATACTTCCAACTCTGGCCTGTCGCGGTTACTGGTGGTCCATCTCGCTACGGTACCAGTGCTGCCCAAAGGCCGGTTCACAGCTGGTAACGAGCATGCGTGGCCTCAGACTGGCCAATTACCGCCCAAGGACTGCTGTGAACCGTGCTTATGTGAAACCTCGCCGTTGGCGCCCCTCAGTCTCCTTTTGGATGTTTAAAAAATCAAATACTTACATGTTACTGTGAGTCACTATTGTACCCACTTACTCATACGTAAATGTAATATTTTAGATCCCTATTGAATTCTACGAGTCATTCTAAGAAGCATTTATTCATCTGATATTCTACCTTTTATAATTAAACGGTATTTTATTATGTAAAAAGATTTACTGAAATAGGTACATACCTTGTCGTCAACAGTTCAAATTGTAGTCATGTAATCCACTACATGTTTTGCAGTGAATACGTCATTTTCAAGTGGTGTTCAAAAAACGTATTATCCAAATAGGATAGGTCAAAATTTAAAAGTGGCATGGTCACAAACACTTTTAAAAACAAATAATCCATTAGGCCTAATCTTTTTATGATTACATTTTAAAACTGTTATTTCGTTGTTGTAAAATTGTACTAACTCATGTTGCAGTTTTAAAATAGCTGAAGTTTTAGAGTCATGAATCGTATTAATTTCATGGATTTGATAACAGCATGACAATTTTCCAAGCTTGTATGCATAAACAAAATGTGGCCAAGACCTTTTATTTGATGATCACCATCCCATTGCTCTGTTATATGCGAAACACCCTTTGGGATTTTCGCTTATATCGCAAGTATGCAGTAGGGACTTATAAAATTGCCGTTAAAAGCAAAAAGTTTTTAATGGAATTCTGAATATTGTATTAACTATTATTTTATTCGTCCGACCAAAAATATTTATTTTGTTGTACTTATTAGCCCTTTCCATATCATAATTATTGACCTAGAAAGACAAATGTCCGAATAATTGAAACGAGGCACGATGGTTACAGTTACAACTGGAAGATTCGTTTATCATCGTGGGTGAAACACGTTGTGGGAAACTGATGAACCTTTACGTCTAACATTTACTTTTTTATATGATCACATGACTAAATAAAATCATCGTCTGTCATAGATAAACTCTGATACTTTTAAGCCCTGTAGAGGGAAGGTCTAAAGGATTTTCAAATATTTTTTGACGTTTGACACTCCTAGGAATCATTACATTTTGATATGCTTTGCTGTGGGATAGATTTTGGCACGATAACTAACACCTTGAAATCTAACATGATTTCTCATTCGTTTCATGAATTATAAAAACAAAGTGCAAGTTAATAAAGTTCTACACAATTGCGAACCTTATAAAATGACACGAAGCTCTACTTCGTAAAATCGGAAGTTTTTACTTTGAATTCTCCTCTGTCGTAGGATATTTTATGTTTCTCACGAGGTCCGAAATATAAATAAAGGAGTTAAACCGGTTGACGCCGTGAGCAGTTGGGCCCAGGATCGGACCTCGGGCTCCCGCCTCGGCGCCGACTGGATTCCGCCGTCACACCCACAACGCAGTAATGGGCCTAGTAGTTGAGACTGCCAGCAGTATCGGAACATCTTCTGTGGTTTCGTGTTACCTGTTTCTCTTACAAGAACAATAGTAACGTATAAATCCCGTGCTTTTTCAACAATGTACCTCGTTCAAGAACAGTAATTCCGATTCCATTAAGAATCATTTTGATTTTACCGGCGATTAAAAATTGTTGTTCTACAACATCAATCCCAGTTTAATACTCATGATGGATTATATTAAAAGAATTTCTTGAGTTTTGTTCGGCGATTTTCGACCCTTTGAACTATTATTTCATATGCATACTAGCTGGTACCCGGATAGTTGCTGCCGCAGAAGAGGCATTTAATTTGTTTTATGTTAAATACTCGTTCTTGTTCAATATGAGCTCGTTCGCTTCGCTCACTCGCCTCCCGGATGAGCTCGTTCGCTACGCTAACTCGCCTATCGTAAAAAGAGTTTGAGTTGCCATTCAAGTAGTTTTTTATTTCCATTATGAGAGTTTCCATTCAAGTAGGTTTTTTATTTCCATAATGATAAACAGCTGTTTACAATATTTTAAGTTATAGATATCACCTGATAAAATCAAAATAAATCTCTCTTCCATAAGATTAACGTTGAAACTTTGAAGTCCGCAGTGGGGCACAGCCCTAATGTCCTAGGACTTCGGTTAATGGCCTATAACCTTCCCAGGGTTAACCTGTGTTACTATGCAAAATTTCAAACAACCGGATGAACGGTATGGCAGCGCATAAAATACGAACGGACAGACGAACAGACGTACAAACATTGATTTTTATATATTATATTTGGTATTGTGGTGCACAAGCAAGCTTATCTGCTGGCCAAACAGCATAAACCCACTTGCCACCTCGAGGACGTGGCTCAATAAATTAAAGAGACATGTACTGTAATAACATAACTTTTATCAAACAAAGACTAAAACTCTACATTTACAAATGGTAATTAAAACGGTAAAATATCAATATGATAACAATGAAAAAATACTTTAATGTATTAACAACAAAATTATCTAGATTTAAAGGCGAGTAGCCTGGAAAGTATAAATATTAATTTAGAAGAACTAGTGACTATAAAACTTACTTGGGTCCCAGACCTAACAGGCCCTGGACCCTGAGGCCTCCCCTAGCCCAGATACTCCACTCTACCTCTCCATCTCAGACTGACTGACTGACCCCCAAAAACTACCCAGCTGACCTACTTAAGCCAGATCCTTCCAATGTTCCAATGTTAATATTATGGAGTTATATTTAATTTAGTCAAACAGCTAATTATAATGTAAAACAAAAGCTCTGACCCGACCCTCTGCCTGCGAGATTCCCGTCCGGAGAACGGGACACCTGCGAGTAGTTTATTTGTTATATCAAAATTACGCTCACTTAAATCGTAATAGGCCTAGGTACTTTTATGTTAGCCTACATATGAGATGAGTCATGAATAAATAGTTTCGGACAATCCATTGAGGAGAGCGGAATTTAAAAGTTGACATTGGTCTTGTGACTCATGGGCGTTTCAGTTGCGAAAGATTTCGCGTTTTCGGATGGTTTCTGCTGCTCCCCCCATACGACCAATGATAATTATACTCCCATCGCTCTCAAATAGACAATCCAATTTCATTAATTTATAAATAGAAATAAGAAAAAAAATACCTAGCAAATCCTAAATCTATCTAAAATAACAGTGCCCCTTCAAAAACCGCTAAAATTAAGTATTTTGTAAAATTTTGAACTATTCTTTTAAATTAAATATGAATCCAAATCAACAATTTTTGATAATCCAATGAGGAGGGGGGGCGCAGTTAACAGTTGTTTAACTCCTATGCTCTTAAAGGGTAATCAAGTAGAACATCTTAATCTCTAGTGTCTGGAACCTCCTCTTAAGTAAAACATATTTCACAACATAAATTAAGAAACAGCTTGCTGACCTGGAAGTTAATCCAATATTTCCTTATACTAGTTTTTTCTGTTCGACATTGGGCTTTGTATTAAAGTATTTAACCTAAATACATGCCATCATTACCATAAATGGACTAGACATATACTAGAACTTGGGTAGACAATATTACTAATAACACGTTTAATAGTTTTTCCTTATATGTCGAATAACTCACTAATAGGCTATGCTAAAATTTACGGATAAAAACTAGTTCCGCAAGATTTAGCTCTTTCATTTTATGATCCTGTCAATATAAATATCAAAGGTGATAAGTTTGTCTTAAACGATCAAACAACTTTTTATTCTGCTTTTAAAAAATATGTTGGCCTGGGATATCGGATTATGTTACTAGGAAAATGATAATTGGGGGGTGGGAGGGGGCGAGGGGAGGATCTTGCCGAAGTAGTTTGATAGCTGTTGGCTTTTACTAAAGTTAGCAAATAATGCCGTTACATCACGACAAACATCCTAGTTCACAAGTTCCAAGCATTTTCAACATAGTTTCAAGCGACCGTAGAGATAACTTGAATTGAAATAGTTATTAGTGAATTTCTTTTGGAAAGTGAACTATTAGCATGACTCGCACGGTGAAACTTAAGCCCGGGACCAACATAGAAGTTCCTAACGTGACCCCCTGAACACGTTTTGGGGGGTCGTTCAAAATTTTATATATATATATATATATATATATATATATATGTGTTTGCACTCTAGCGGTCGCATTTTTTGTCCGATTTACTTCAAATTTGGTAGGGACATTCCTTTCTGTAATCAGTTGGACAAGTTCGTTGGGCAAAACAATCGGAAAACTCTAAACCCCTTTTTTGGGGATTAATCTTTCAAATTGTGAGTTTTTGGGCCCAAAAAGGGTCAGAAATACCCCGTATGTAAAATTAATGCATGTAAAAAGATGGGAATTAGTAAGGCAAAAGTTTTAATCCCTCCCTCGTCATTATAGCATATATAATTACTGAGTTATTAAAGAAAATGTGTATCGACTAAACACAGTACGTTGTCTTATGGGGATTTTACCATTGACTATACACCTGTACTAGACGGTAAACCCAATGTTGGATTCGGTTAACCAAAAATCAGCGCATTCTGTTGAGTGCGGTCGGCAACAGGGGCTATGGAAGGTGCTTCCTCCTAGCAGACATTAGGCTAACTACTTGAAATTGCCGAGGCAGACGAACAGACGGACAGTTTCAGACAGAGCAAGCTGGTGACAGTTACGACGTCAACAACATCCGGTCCACCTCTCGTACTCTCTCCCTCCTCCCCCCTGACCACCACTCTTCCGTGAATACCGATAAGAAACTGTCGTCTCTACTGGCGGCCCAAAGCAGAATTTCAAATCCATGTTAGCGTTAGCATTGCATTCGATAGTTTCTGTATTAGCATTGACTATACACCTGTATACTCAATGATATTAGGCTTTATAATCTACAATGCACAGTAAATATCTTTTGACCTCATTTCAATGATAAATTATGTTCATATTATTTTGTTATTTGAAATTTATATTTCTCAAACTTAAAATAAAAATAGTAACGTGTAGTTTAGTTTTTGTTTTACTTTTTTTATCAGTTTGAATATTCAGTTTAACAAATTGTTAAACTTTATTAGTATTATGTATCGTGTGTTTTGAGATATTTAATTACTGAGAGTACAAATTATTCAACTTGTCAACAATGAAAACTTGTGTAAGAGCTGTTTGTTTATACAGCTTCATCTCGTTGTGGTCTACTGATACTTGCTAAAAAAATATTTTTGCCAAAGGCTCTCGTAGCATCAAACCTGCGTACTCAGCCCCAATGTTATTCTTATGGAGAATAATTAAAATTATATATATCGCTTATTTGTGAATATATTTTTATGAAACTTGGTAAGCGTCTTTATGTAGTATTAAGACAGTTATATCTACAGTGGAAATTCGCCGAGTATGCAGGTTTGCTGCTACGGGGTATTTGAGAAATTGTTATGTTAATGTTGTTTGCAGTATGACGAAAAATATAGCTATCGGTTATGGTTATCGGGGGTAGCTCGGCTCTGCCTCAGCCGTTACACTTGACCTCGGATCTAAAAGCGTAATTGTTTGTCCTAGCGAAGAAAAATACTAATTTTTCCAATTACACACTTATAATTGAGTAAATTTATGTTATCTTAATTTTTATCATCCTTCGCCCCCGGGAAATGTATTCACAAACGTTTTTGAAACTATCATACAGTGTCCAGCACAAACGTTTTTGAAACTATCATACAGTGTCCAGCATCAGTGAATAAAGTGAATTGACTATGATGTCAAGTCTGCAAAAGATGACTCATCTTTAGTACCGGACCTCTACACAGAAATTAAGTATGAAATTAAAAAGATTAGGTTCCAAAACCCATAAATTAACAAAACGTGAAATCTACAAATCGGCTTCGAATGTAATAAAAAATGATTCTTTCAATACTTTACTTGGTATGCAAATTCTGCACAAATAGGATGTACATACTTGACCGTGCTATTAGATTAAAGTTATTAAAACACACTCTTTGGGAATCACGTGCAACTAGAACCCAAAGTTACCACAAATCAACCACTATTCAGAAAGTCAAAAATGTTTCAAACCAATAGAGAAATAACTAACCCTAACTAACCCTCACTGGCAGCGGCGGCTTCGGCCAAACTTCAAAACGGTGGATGTGAGCCCTTTCCCCAGCCCGTCGGAACGGAGGAGTGTTGACAAAAGGGGCTGTAAATAACTCACATCACCCCTGGGAAAATACCAACGTCCCGCTCAAGGAGGTGCTTATTACTGGTCAGTGGAGCCATCAAACAGTTGTCAAAATTGGGAATTCAATTCGCTCTGAAATATGAAGTAAGATTTGAGTTTTTTTAACGTTATTACAATCGTTATTTACGTGGGTCAGCGGTTGGATATATTACCTTCACAAAAAAAGATGACCCAGATTTTGTTACAGAGTGTTCTGTTATTGCGTTTATTCAATTTCTAAACATTGTACATTTTATGGCTAGTATTCCTTCCTTCTCCTGTGTCATTAAATAAAATAACAGACGATACCCTAAGTCATGTTATATGTATATAAGTTCTAAGTTGCATTTAATTAGGCTAATTCATTAATTGTTGTTTTCAGTATTTTTTTAAATATAATTATTTCACATAACAATTACAACGTCTCAACTTCTGCAGCAACATGCAGAAAAAGCCTAAGTTTAAAAATATAATACCAATGTATTTGGCTAATAAACATTTACATTATTAAATTTAGCAAGTTTGTGTGTAGAATAATATTATTATTAACTTTATAATAACCCATATATTTTTAACTTTTACATTCAAAGTTGAATATTAGAAATATAAAAGTGAGATTGTAATTATAAAATTAATAGGAATTGTTTTGCCAAAACTGTTTTGTAGTTATGGGCAAAACAGATCAGGCTTCGTAGTTAAATTTTAGGTGCTGAAGTGGCTTGAATAATTGAGAATACTTCAGGTTTTGAATAAATTATCGTGATTTCTTCCTTTTTTATAACAATAGGATGGAGGGTTGGATTTTTTGTTTACTCTTTCCTAGATTATTCTTTACACTAAACCCCTAACACACCCTTTCGTAATAAGATCCACCTTGCTCAATGCCATCATTGCCACTGAGGGAAGAGAAAACGCGCAAGACGCGCCGCTGTCTGTGTGCGAGGTATACGCTAGCATGACGCGCCGCGCCGGGCGTGCCGTGCCGCCAGTGCCGTGCCGCGCCGCATCCTGTGTACCCTTATCAAAATTAAATTTAAAAAACCCGCCACGGCCGAGCTGAGCGCGCCAAGCGGCATGAGCCAGAGTTACGTCCGCCATTGCGTTCTATGGTAGCGATATCTATCCAGTGCTGTCAGAACTACGTGGAGAACCCCGCCTCTTTGGTTATCAGAACCGTCCATAAGGTTTGGCGTCTAGGACAGGTGTATAGTCAATGATTTTACACTAGAAAAGCCTGTTATTCCTTTGTTAGAGTACTTTTATCATCCCTAGGAACCTCACGCCTATTTTAAAGCCTGTCTGGACCTTCTCCTAACATTATAATGCACAAAATTGTATTCCCAGCTTTGCAGGTAAATGAAACCAGGAGCATCAGAACAGCCAAAAAATCAATGTTTTCAGATTTCAATAAAAATTGGAATAAATGTATGTTATTACACTGATTTGGATTTTTAAAAGTTTTTATGTGGAAATTCACTTCCCTCACATCAGCGTGCTGCGTGCGAACTCGTTTATGTATTAAGAGCGTTCAGTAGGTCTTAGTCGCTAGAGTTGTGTAGTGGAGCGCGGCAATTCTTCGTAAGCGACAAAGACACTTTACACCATGACACATACACCATTACATCATACATCACCATTGCGTTACTACAAAGTATACAACAATTCACTATTATCAATTTTGGCTGAATTCACGAGGTAGAGATTATGAACACCGAGTCAGTTTTGGTCAAAAGCAACAATCAGTCAGCTGGATTTTAGCTGTCGGCTTGCGGAAAAGTAAGGCGCAGAACAGAAAACAGATGTTTTGCGATGTGTTTTTTGATCGTAAAGAAGCACTGTAGGTGCGGTTGTAGAAAAATGCATTCCAAACACGCATACCCTTTACAAGATAAAATACATCTGAAAGGTATGCAATCAGCAACTTTACTACCTAACACTTTATTGGTAAAACCCTTACTTTATTTCAATCAGGTAATGCAGATATGATTCGGATGCAAGTTGCCTTGGGAATTTCGTACTGTCCTTATTGTGTAGACTGGTTGCATATATAGTTTACTCTAGCAACTACTGTGAGTTGCCCAGGGTGGACACACTAGTGTTCAGCGGCCCCCACGACCCCGGCTAGGCCACCAGCACGACACGGTGCGTGTGCGTGTCGGGTATCCACGCCTCGTGATAATGATATTCTCCAGCCGCTCCTGCATGTACCTGCAAGATAAGCATCGGACCGGACGGCTTATAAATACACTTTCCTCTGATATAATACTAATTTACACCGCATTGCCATGTTTTACTGTCCCAAACATGTGTTATGCTTTCACACGGTGACCGTAACCATTTATAATGGTGTGTTTTCCCTAAAATTGTTTCGAGTATGAGCAGTCAATCTAGAGTGTGCTCAGTCACGAACCTGTTGGCGTTTCTGTCTGCCTCTCCCTAGGTCAGTGTCATCTTTCAAAGCCTTTCCTCCTCAACGGATTATCATAAATCGTTTATTCATGGCTTATTTTAAAGAACAGAACAGCGATTTCAGTGAGCACAATTTCGGTATCAGAAATGATAATTGTTCAGATAAATTTCATAATATTTATTTATTTGATTTCAAAATACTACACAACATGAGAAGCCCAATTGCAATGCAGCATCAATACACAAACACAATGTCATTCACAATTAATTGAATAGTGGAGGTTCTGAGACAGCCGACATTAGCTCTTCAGTATTCATATTTCAATAGCAAAATGTATCTCACTTTGCAGCCAAAATCATTTATATATTATACATACAATTCAAGGCAAAACTCAAAACTTAAAAATATATAAAAAAGATAATTACATGACAAATTCCTGATTAGCATCACTCACAAACCGCCAGCAAACTATTAATAATATAATTTATAATAACAGTAACAACATTAGTCTGATAACATTCAACATTAAATAAATCTATAAATTTTGAATAACAATAACCAAAACAATGACATAAACAATAATAAGAAAATTTTAAGTATTTTTAATTAAAATTGCAACAACTTGGCGAAATGATTCAATAGCATTATTAAAAATATCTAAATGATTTAATTGCACATTATACAATTTTATCATTGTATTGACAGAAGAATTAGCTCCAAGGTTAGCGATAATATTCAATTCATAAGATTTATTTAAGGTAGAATCTATTTGTGATGTCGTAGATATGTTCATTGAAATAGTTAGATTTGTTTGTTCTTTAAAATGAACCATGATAAATCATTTCGGATAATCCGTTGAGGAAGAAAGGGCTTTGAAATATAACATTGTTTTTTCCGTTTTTTTTGGGGGGGGAGAGAAGCAGATATAATCAAAGAGCTGGCTCTTAATGGTTAAACACGTATTATTTGATAACGAAGAGAATTTAGTTGAAATACATAAGGTAAACATGTATATAGAAGTGTAGATGTTTTAGAATATATTAAATAACGCCATAGTTGTTGCTAAATATAAACAGGAATAAGCTCACAGGGGGCGACGACCCGCCATTGTACAATAGTATTTTAGGTAGAATTATTCTTTCTTTTCACCTGGCACTGTGCCATCAAACAAGTTGCAACGACTGGCGCGCCAGTCATCCACCAAGTTATGACAATACTCCTTTATGATGATGGTGCTATGGGATTATAGTTTCGCGAAATCGTTAAAACAGCAGCAACTATTCTGTTGGTTAACATACAGGTTCTCGTGTACAGTGCGATAAAGATTTTGAGTTATAAAATAGACAACTCTTCATTTCAGCAATTTTAATGGCAATATTTGTATCTTCAATAATAACTTGATCTACTAGTTAAGCTTTGAAAGAAAAATGAATTGATAGAACACTGCTTTAAAACCACTACTTATTGTAGAATGAAATCGTATATGGAACGATTACCAAAATCAATCTCTTATTGTAAAATATTTAACATAACTACTATCAATGAAAAGGAATTGTTTTAACTCGCAATACTTATAACTTGTGTTGGTAAGGAATTTTGTATAATAGTTGTACTTTTGAATTTTACTTTTAACTTAGGTTAGTAAAAAATTTACTATAACAAGTTTAAAATACCCCCGTCGCAGCAAACCTGCGTACTCAGTGAATTTCTAATGTATTAATACCACATAAAGCCGCATACCAAGTTTCATAAAAATATATTCACAAATAAGAGATAAATACAATTTTAATTATTCTCTATAAGAATAACATTAGGGATGAGTACGCAGGTTTGCTGCAACAAGTAACACAAAATAATGGGTTTTTATGCAAATATCAATCAAACTCATGTAAGTAAAGTCACGTACCAAGTTTCATTCATATATATATTTATAAATAAGCGATCCATAACATTTTAATTATTCTCCATAAGAATAGCATGGGGACCGAGTACCTAGGTTTGCTGCTTCGGGAACCATAAGCGAACATTTTGTTTTTTGTGCAAACAACAACAAACCACAACCAGATGAAGCCATATACCCATATACCAAGTTTCGTCAGTTTATAAATAAGCGAGATATAAATATACCCATATACCAAGTTTCGTCAGTTTATAAATAAGCGAGATATAAAATTTATTTTTCTCCATAAGAATAGCATTAGAAAACGTACTGTGTTTAGCACTTGCAATATCTCAGTAACCAATTGACGTAGAGCAATGATCAAAATACCAAATTTTTTAAGCTGAATTCAATGGTATAACTAAATATTTTATTTAAATGAAAATTACATGTAAAAACGCCCCAAAAACCCCCCTTCGGATTGTGCGATTCGACTGGTTTTCGAACTCGTTCAAATAAATGCTACTTTACACGTCTGTTCCAAATTTCATCTAGATCGGACCTTTTTGCCGAGATTTATCGTGCTTACGGACACATTAATAAATATATAAATATATATAGACATATATACAAAATTTGAAAGAATGGTGTTTTTGGCATCTGGGGGCCTCAAAATGAAAAGTTATCATGGTCTCGGGCTTAAGTGTTACCATGCCACGCTACGGTAATAGCTTCTTCCCTATATGCGAAATTCGCTAAAACTCATATTTCAAGCTGGCAAGTGAATTGGTCGATGAAAAGTCACTCACCACTCACCCTTGTAAAAAAATCCCCCTTAGGGGCTAGTAAATAACAATTAACAAACACAATATAAACTAAATCATCAGTAAAATTTGTTGGTTCAGTTTGTGACTTTACTGTAAAACAATAAACAAATAAATAAAATGTAAATAACAAACTGACTGTTCATTCAAGCTTAAAACATACTACAGTACTATCATTCGTTCTGTCTCTACAAGCAAATTTGAAACTAAAATTTCTCTTGTATAGTTTACTTCCAAAACGCAATCGGTGGTGGTGATGTGAAGGGGTGTGGTGGCAGCCCTGATGTCGGTGTAATTACCTGCATTGCTGCCAGCTTCCGGTTTCCGGTGTAACTCGTTTTATCAGTCCATATAACTCGGTATCAGTAGAGCTCTAATTAGATAAGTTGAGAATTAAGTGTAAGGCATAATCATAGCTTAAACTCCTTAGGAGTACTTATGTTTATTCTGTGGTAAAGTTAAATAAGTTAGGATGGGACCCGATTAAAAGCTTAATCTTTTCAAAACCCTTCGTAGGTTCGTTTGGTTTGGCTAAAATGTGTAGTACAAAGTTAATTTTTAAATTAATCAGAATGTGGTAAAGCTATTAGCTGCACCAATACTGTGTATAATAACGTATAAAGCATTACAAATATAAATGCCGTCTGAAAGATTCGCGTTAAACTGTTAAACGACGAATGTTTCTAGCGCGTGGTATAATTGTTTTGTGTCTGGTGCTAGGTTTTGTCTACAACTAGCAGTCTAAATTGAAATTAATGATTCAAAAATGATGATTGTTAACTACAATGACAGGTTAAATTACCCTTTGTTTCATCAAAGTGATCCAAATAATAATCCTCCACTGACTATCACACACTTTAGAAGCATATGTAAAGCTTCATCTTCAGGCTACTAAGAATGTAATTATTCGATTCTTAAGGTAGTCATCACTTTCATACGTCATTATTTGTCTAGATATTATTTGGCGGGGGTTTAACATACTCTTAATTGTTAGTAAGCGTTCTCTTCAACCAAGCTCGTCTAAGAGATTCAAGAATTAACGGAATATGGTTTCAGTGTAAAATTGAAGTGATGTTCACAGGGGTGCCCATCCCCCCACCCCAAAGACAGAAGCGCGATTCCCCCCCAAAAATTATCCCTGGTCCTTTACTACCCCTCCCACCCGAGGATGGAGTCGTTGCTCATAAAATGTAGTGTTTAAAATTGTGTTAAATTAAATAGGGTTATTTATTATTGCACCCTTATTTGTATCAGGCTTACTGAATAAAATGCATCTAAAAAACAGAAATCGAATTACTACATTTTTTATTATCTAGTTTATTTTGTATTTGTTAAATAAATTTGCAATAATTATAATTGAATATAGCCCACACATCAATAGCATTTATTTTGTCTTTATATTTTATATCGTTGCTAAATATATTATATAAATAGGCTGAGATGGATGGTATATAATTATCTGTTTGCAATATGTGTAAATAAATATGTTAAATAAATAGGCCTATTACCGCTCTTTTGTCACAAGACTTATTTTTAATATATTTGTTAATAATAACTATAATATTTTTGCAATTGACATGATATTAGCCAACAGGGTTTTGTTGTGAAGTGTTAACATGTGGGGTGAAAAAATTCCCTAATTTAAAATTAAAGTACGCTTTTCTATTCCCCACTTCACAACTTTCACAAAGACCATAGTGAAGGCTAACTCCCCTCGAAGCAATTTAAAATCATCCGTTCAAACCCATAATTTTAGATTAGGAAGATCCTAAAAGACAGGAATTTTTATTACAGACTGGCTGCTATGGCTGTGCTTGGCAACGGGGTGAAAATTCAGAGTACACTTCACGCGGAATATCTTGGCCTGTGGGAACTGTTTTCAGTTCAAACAGTTGGAGTAGAGCGAGATTGCCATCTGTTGTTTCCATCATCTGTCCAGTCAAACTGAAGCTCGATATTGCCCAGATGGTTATCTCAGTCACTCCGACTCCAGCAGTGGAGTAAACCCCGCGTGATGGGTAGACAAATTATTGTAAACAAAACAATGACAGTCTAAAGTTAGATATTAATCCTTATAACAGCTGTTTATTGAAATGAATTTAATTAAAAAAAACACGTGTGACATAAACCAAATACAACTCTCCTCCATATGAAAAACATGGGGACTTGGAAGTCCCGTGGGACAGAGCCCTGAGAACTTTCCTAAACGGCCTGTACCCCTGGGTACATAAACTATATTTGTTCAAAACTTCAGCAGAATTGGTCCAGTGGTTTTGGCGTGATGGAACAATAGACAGACAGACACCACCTCATTTTCATAATAGTAGTGATTGATTTACCATAGTTCCCTGATTGCAATCACAGCATGAGTGTACGACGTTCGTCAGAGGCAAACATAACTTTCTCAATCAACCTGTATTTAAAATTTTCAAAGGATCAAGTACATTTTAATGTAATAAAAACATAAATAATTTGAGAACAAAAACCTAAAATAGTATTTAAATTGAGAAACCAAAATACTTATGAACGTTTTATAAAACAAAAGCCTACATCAAGGGTTGTTGAAGACAAACCGTTGACATGCAGGTTTGCCGACTCATAAATATTTAGCATTGTACAAAATCGTTACAAAATCTGGGAACATTTTACAATGAGCTAATGAGTTTTTGTTTACTGCTATAAATTTAAATTACCGTACTTGAAATAAGAAGTGTAAATTACTTTCCATTTTTTTTTAGATTTTTAGGGGTGAATATATATCCCCCCTCCCGATTATGCCTCTGTTTTCAGAAGCTATTTTAAACATATCATTTGATTGATTGCAATGCATTAGTTAAATTTAATACTGAAAAGTTACTTCTGACTAGCTAACTTCATACTTTTGAATGTGTATATAAAATGTCTCACATTGAAAATAAAATGTGAGTGGCTACTACACAAAATATTTATGCAGGGGATTTCACATATCAGATATAGGGAAATGCAATAATGATGTTGGGAAGTATGATCAACTAAAGTTGTCATGCGTGAAACAATTCAGACAGCCGCCTGCAGAACGAATATTACTACGCGATGCACGACGATGTTGAACAGAGAGACCTAACCAAGAGCAGATGTTGGTGTTCTCATAAAATAAACTCTAAATGCTGTTTCGTTTACCAAACAAAAGTCGTTTGTCACATTTTGTACAACTCCCATTATTTTTATTTTAAAAGAAGGTATTTTAAAAATTCCCCCCAAATATCAAATTTCCTTGCTAAAATCGAAAAAAACATTTATAGCGCAACCCGCGCTATCGTCCCCCCCTGTGGGCACCGCACCCCTGGATGTTCAGATTTTTGCAGACAAATTTAGAGACCTAAAATTTGCTTGGGTAAGTGAAAAGCTGTATAATCGATGACTGTTATTTTCTAGTTGTAAGGTTAGAGGAGAAGGATTACCTCAATAAAAATATCTCAAAGAGTGACTCTGTTTCCACGAAGACTTAAACAAATAAATACAATTCCGTGTATGTTGTAGATGTGGAGGACGGTGCAATGCCAGTTTTATCTCAGCCCTGGCACATAATCGTATATGGGTCACCTGAATCCCGAATAGTAATTAGATCAGTAAATATTGCGTCAAGACTGTACGCCGAAACTGGCGACTCACCTTATAACGGTTTGTTTTAGTTTCGATGAGTTGCGATGAGTGAACATTACATTTACAGTAGAGTGATCATTGCGTGTTTAAGATGTGAAAATGTGGACAAACGGCCAGGGCCAGGGCGAAAATAAAGTCAGTTAGGCAGCGCTACATGTATCAAGTTTCATCGTGATTTAGCCTCTAGATCACTTACAGGGTGTCCAGCCTAAAGTGTTCCAATAGCTAACTTTTTTATTTTATGTCTGACAGCAAACTTCTTATGGGGGACCCCCTTTATTTTTATGTTGCTTTTAGGTATGTATTTCAATTTTCGAAATTTCCCGCCATTTTTCCAATATGGCTGCCAACTGATTTTTTTCTTATGGGACACCCTATATTTTATGATGGGTTTAGACAGGAAATGCGATTTAAAAAAGTTTTTATTTTTGGTATATCTCTCCTAAACATAACCAATCATGCTCTAGCGCATCTTTAATGTTTAATTTGACTGTATTTCAAGAATCATAATGTAGAAAGTCACAGTTGTGCAACAATGGAAACTACACACGGTCAAGTAAATGAAAAGTATGAGATTTCCTGTTCCAGTTTATTCATTATTGTGGTGGTATTAACTATCTTCAGAGTACAATTTAATGTGACTGTGTACTGTATACTGTGTTTGTTGTTATAAGACTTTTAACGAACAATTGGATATCCTTATATACACAGTAATACGTGAAGCAGTTTTTTGTAAACGCAACTCCTCCCTTATTTCTTGACCAATTTTAATGTTTGAAGTGTCAACAAATTCGTCTCAGTTCTGAGTTTTGCAATAAGGTTTTTAATTTGAAATATTATTATTCTCAAGGGCACGGGCTGCCCTCAAAGTTCGTTTTTAGCGAATTTCCCCTATAGGGAGAAGCTATTACCGTAGGTCTCATGGTAAGACTTAAGCCCGAGACCATGATAACTTTTCATTTTGAGGTCCCCAGATGCCAAAAACACCTTTCGTTCAAATTTTTATATATGTGTGTGTATATATATATATATATATATATATATATATATATATATATATATATATATATATATATATGTATATATGTGTGTCCGTAAGCACGATAACTCTCGTAAAAAAGGTCCGATCTTAATGAAATTTGGTACAAATGTGTAAAGTACCATTTATTTGAACGAGTTCGAAAACCAGATGAATCGCACCATTCGAAGGGGGATTTTTGGGGGGTTTTGTACCCCAAAAATGTGTTTTTTTGGGGTTTTCACATGTAATTTTAATTAAAATCAAATTTTAATTTATACCATTGAATTCAGCTTAAAAAAAAAATTGGTATTTTGATCATTGCTCTACGTCAATTGGTTACAGAGATATTGAAAGTGCTAAACACAGTACGTTGTCTAATGTTATTGTTATGGAGAAAAAGTAAAATTGTATATCTCGCTTATTTATGAACATAAACTGGTGAAATTTGGTATATGGCCTGATCTGGTTGTGGTTTATTGTTTGCACAACAAACAATTTTTCGCCTATGGTTCCTGTAGCAGCAAACCTAGGTAGTTGATCCCCATGTTATTCTTATGGAAAATACTTAAAATTTTATATATCGCTTATTTATAAATGTATATGGATGAAACTTGGTATGTGACTTCACTAAGATGAGTTATATTGATATTTGAATAAAAACCCATTTTTTGTGTGCCTTGTTGCAGCAAACCTGCGTACTCATCCCCAATGTTATTCTTATGGAGAATAATTAATATTTTAAATATCGCTTGTTTGTGAATACATTTCTTATGAATCTTGTTAAGTGTTTTAATGTGTTATGTTATATATTCATTGGAAATTCGCTGAGTATGGAGGTTTGCTGCGACGGGCACGATAACTCTCGTAAAAAAGGTCCGATCTTAATGAAATTTGGTACAAATGTGTAAAGTACCATTTATTTGAACGAGTTCGCAATCCAGATGAATCGCACCATCCGAAGGGGGGTTTTTGGGGGGTTTTGTACCCCAAAAATGTGTTTTTGAGGTTTTCACATGTAATTTTAATTTAAATCAAATTATAATTTATACCATTGAATTCAGCTTAAAAAAACAAACAATTTGGTATTTTGATCATTGCTCTACGTCAATTGGCTACCGAGATATTGAAAGTGCTAAACACAGTACGTTGTCTAATGTTATTCTTATGGAGAAAAAGAAAAATTGTATATCTCACTTATTTATGAACATAAACTGGCGAAATTTGGTATATGGCTTGATCTGGTTGTGGTTTATTGTTGTTTGCACAAAAAAAATTTTTCGCCTATGGTTCCTGTAGCAGCAAACCTAGGTACTTGGTCCCCATGTTATTCTTTTGGAAAATACTTAAAATGTTATATATCGCTTATTTATGAATGTATATGGATGAAACTTGGTATGTGACTTCACTAAGATGAGTTCTATTGATATTTGCATAAAAACCCATTATTTTGTGTGCCTTGTTGCAGCAAACCTGCGTACTCATCCCCAATGTTATTCTTATGGAAAATAATTAATATTTTAAATATCACCTGTTTGTGAATACATTTCTTATGAATCCTGTTAAGTTTTTTAATGTGTTATGATATATATTCATTGGAAATTCGCTGAGTATGCAGGTTTGCTGCGACGGGGGTATTTGCCCATAACATTAATGCCCATTGGTCCGCCACTGTTCTAAAGAAGATCTTATGGGTACAGGTTACTAATCTTTCACAGTAGAATGCACCATATTTGTTCTAATGAACATTTAGTCAGGTAATTTATCTTTTAATACAGAATGGAGGAAACACGTGCTTTACTAACTACTCCACAACGGCATACTAAACAATATAAAATAACGGCACGGCAACGAAACATTGGTTAAGGAACACATAAGCCCTTGCAACATGGTATTTAAAGCTTAGTTTGTCTATTTAGTCATTGTGATTATGATGCTGAATTTGTTATGTGTTTTTTTAAGCCCATCATGCACAATGTACATGAGTTATTGAGCAGATATTTGGAAGAAGATAGGTCCATCCCAAAAATAAGTTATGGTCTTATTCCTGTTCCAATGAGGCTCGGCCGTATTAATGACCGTCAAAATTTCCATGATAATCATATACTTACTAGTCAGATTGAAAAAAATAATTGGTAGAAAGACAGCAGGTAATGGGAATGTACCATAAGCAGAAATTGGCCTATACTTTTTGTCCCTTTATGTCCTTTGCTCCGCCGCCTTTTAACATTTTAATTCAAACAACACTGACCGTTATTAGTTTTAACTGGTTCGATTGACAAAGAATTTTTTAGGAAGATATTTAATGCGTCAAAATAAAACCACGACCTTTGCCTACCCGTGTTCCAAAACTGCTTTAGGGCCTTCCAAATGTTAGAGCTATCAAATTTGTGGGTAAAGAAATAAGTTCTTATTAGGCCTCATCCCCAGAAAGTTGTATAGTTGTGTATCAAAAGTTGTTCGAAAAAAACACATTAAGGTTCAGGTTAAGATTTGTAAATAAAAACAAAAGAATCTTAACAGCTGTTAAAAAAAACCGGTCAGTTGTAAAAATAGCATGCACTTGGTAAAGCATCAGCATGTGATTTTTGTGAGAATAGTGATTGGAACCAATGTATCCATACATTTAATGTATAGATGATTAGTTTATGTATACATTTCTGGAACCATTACAAATTAAGATAGAATAATTGAATATGAAGCGGACATGTCCAAAATGCAAACAAACAAAGTAAATATGCTCACCTTGGAGAAGAACCGTGAAGATAGGTGTTTTGAACAAACTGACTGGCTTTTTAAAGCAAAGCTCGGTCTCCCAGGTGATGGTGTGCTTTAAAAAATTTATATTTTCAAATATATACACAGGATAGATAAAATAGTCTTACAACACTACAAAGTATATTTACACTTATACTGTACTTACATATAAGACGGTAAAATGTACACAAAATAACAAGGCGGTCGATGTCAACACGTATCATGCTAGTAAAGAAATTAAATATAATATTGCAATATGATCGCGAGCGAAGCCGCGACGGGCTACTAGTGTTATTAATGTTAAGGGAAAGCCACAAAAACAAAAGATCCGCTGCTGAACTGTATGCCACTCGTTTTTCTGACAGGCGGCATCCATCAGATAAGAGCTTTTTACGCCTTGAAAAATTATCGTTTAACTTAGGTACCAAAAAACGGATTCGATCACATCCTATCACAAATTTTAATACCGAAGCGGATGTTTTGGCCTCGTTTATGGTTGACCCGCATATCTCTCTACTCGAGAAATTGAGAGGTATAAGACCCTAAGTAAAAATTCAGTTTCAGTAATATTACGGAAACATAAATTTCACCCATATCACGTCATTCATAACCAAAAATACGTGAAACTGATTACCCTATAGAAGATTAGAATTTTGCACATGGATGACAGAACAAATCCTGTTTCAACCTCGAGTTTTGCCTAATGTTTTATTTTCGGACGAGGCAACGTTTCACAACACCAGACATCTGAGCAGGAATAATATTATTGGTCTACTGACAACCCTTACTGGATGCAGGCCATTGATCAACAAAGAATGTGTTCAATAAACGTTTGGTGTGGTATTTTTCAAGGCAAAATGGTCGGGCCTCACTTTTTCGACGGCTTGCTAAACGAGCTGAACTGCGCCAACTTGATATAAAACCATATTCTTGTACTTTTAGAAAATTTTCCTCTTGAAGCCATACTGAAAATGTGGTTCCAACAGGGTGGTGCTCCACCACACTTCTCCGTCAGTGATGTGTTTCAAGGATGTTGGATAGGTAGAGGAGGCCCAGTTGCATGGCCTCCGAGGTCACCAGATCTCACACCACTGGGCTTTTTTCTTTGGGGTGCGATTTTAAGCCGTCTGCTGTGCCATTAGTGAACAAACAATTATTCTTTCGCAAAGAGTTCATGAAGGGCGCTTGGCCATGTGCATTGACCAACATGGTCAGTTGTTTGAGCATCTGATGTAGAAATCGTATGATTGAGCTCTCTTGTTGTAAATGTGTACATAATTCAATCATAAGTGTATTTAATCCTAAATAAATAAAGAGAACCCATTTCATTCCCATTTAAAAACTGTGTTTTACTATTTAATTTGACCAAACTATTATTTTTAACAACTCAAAACTAATAGAAACTGCTAAAAATGATTTTACTTAACTATGGATTTTGAGTGGCTCTAGAGCCTGATTGGTTATGTTTAGGAAAAATATACCAAAAATAAAAACGTTTTTAAATAGCATGTCCTATCAAAAGTCATCATAAAATATAAGGTGTTCGTTCTATAAGAAAAAATTAGGTTGGCCGCCATATTGGAAAAATGACGGCAAATTTCGAAAATTGAAATACATACCTAAAAGCAACATAAAAAAATAAAGGGAATCCCCCGAAAGAAGTTTACTGTCAGACATAAAATAAAATAGTTAGCTATTGGAACATTTTAGGCTGGACACCCTGTATTAGCAAAACAGTTGTTTTTCCAACTTGGATCATTTGACAGTAGTACGGGTTATCTCAACCTCTTTTGCTATATATCATGGTCGATTTGACCACAGAAAAATTTGTTTTCTGTCATTTTACATACCGAGAAGCACAATAAACAGTGTTGACAATGGATTCTCTATCGTCTGCCATTCATAACTTTCTTTTATGATTGGGAAAATTTGAAAATTCAAATGTTATCAACAATCATTTTGCTTAACACACACAAGGTGTACAAATATAGTGGATTTTACCCGTGTGTTATATGGTTTGGAATAAACATATTTACGGTTTAAGTGGTCCTTAAACGCTCTTATTCGGGTTTAGCCGCCATTTTGTTCTCACTAAAAACCGTGTAAAACCCTTGTAAGTGTTTACTGTAATCGTCATTTTAACGCTGCCTATGCGCAGCACTTCAACTGTTTCATCTCTGACTCATCTGAACTCTACGTCAGTTCCACTCGATTAGCTGGCAATCCACTCCAGGTTCAAAGAAAGTACAACTCTTCTATATAGATGTTTGGGTTTTAAAAATAAACACCCCAGTGAGCCTACACGTGGCGTCTGTCACAAGCGCAGGCGCGTTTCGCTCTTGACCTTGGCATATCGAGGTTATCTCATTCCCGTCCACACCTTCAGCGCCGCGCCGCCCTCGCGCTTTATTTATTGTCATCTCGATTTGTGCCGATTAACCTTTTGATTGGGTGATTTATTGTTTGGCACAGTCATGTCACCGGGACCTTTAGATTGGATCTGAAAACGTAACCAACGTTCGCCATTTAGTTTTGTCAGAGAAATTAATTTGTAGACTCATTTATAACTACTGACCTAGTATAAAAATAATACAGATTACTGTACGTAGTAATGGACAGCTCACTTAAAATAATATTACTATACTACATTTGATTGCCACGCCACAATTATTTGTTTTTCTTTTCTTTTTGAAGACATGTAAGTATAGACGGTGTCTTCACATTTATAATAATGGTATATTGGATTTTATGTTCAATAATTTTAAATTAGACTAGATAACACTTTCCAAGAAAAAATAGTTGGCTGAAAAGTAGCAATTTTTGGTTGGATGCTAACACCAAATTTACATTTATAAAGCTATAATTACTTTTCACCAGTTTTTTTTACTTTCTCCCCCTGTACATAGTATATGGAGAAAGTATTGTTTTCGTAAAAATTTTCGAATTTGAGTTGTTAGTGGAAATATTCGTTTTGGCGCTCCCTGAACCCAAAAAAGTGGTTTTTACGTGATGTCTGTCTGTGTGTGTGCGTGCGTGCGTGCGTGCTTGTGTGTCTGTGTGGATGTGTACAGAGCCCTAACCTATGGACCGATTTTTATGAAATTTGGTATGTAGGTACTAATCTTCAATATCTCCAGGCGTTTTTTTCATTTTTTGAATTTTTTATTTTTAAGGGTAATTATCCCCCAACAATCGCCAAAAAACATATAAAATTTTAGGTTTCCAACAAAATGACACCACCCGCATTTCTGGAAAAATTCGGGTTCAGAAATTACACGACTTAAAACATCCAAAATTCAGTTTTTTGGATTTTTCGTAAAAAATCATAAATGTTAAAAACGATTACTATTCACCATTAAAAAGAGCTAAAAAAACTAAATAAATTAGTATTTTAAATTACTATTCTACGATTACTAGTTGCGGAGAAAATTGAAATTTTCATTTAGCGGTAAACGCAGTACGTTGTCCAATGTTATTCTTATGGGGAAGACAAAAATAACTATTTCTCTCTTATTTACTGATCAATTTCATTAAAATTTGATATGCAGGTCAAGTTAGCATTGACCAACAGAGGATGTTCTAAATATGTTGCTATTTAACCCTGGGGGGTTGGGCAAGGGGGCATTTCCCCTCTCAAAACCACTGTGTGTAGCAACGGACTCTATAGTCCCTCCCAAAAAGGGATTTGGGTGGATATTTCTGAAAACAACTATTTTAGATAATTTTCTGTAGGCTACATTTTTCTATACTTCATATTCTATATTTAGTAAATAACAAATATTTTTGTCATTGGCTAAAAGGGAGAAAGTATGTGTCAGTTTCCTGATACCGTTTATTTAGTTTATTATAAAACTGTATCAGATTGTTAACGCTACGAAGAGTTTCAACCTGAAATAATTCCGAGTTAATCAATAAGCACGTCATAATTACACGTATCAACCAATAATTGTTATTACATTATCAGACGTTGGCAGCACTGGAGACAGCTCCCGCCGGCAGATCAGCTGACTCATGTTTGGCTGTTGCCATGGCGCTGTCTGCAGACAGCTGACGTGGCGCGGCGACCGGCTGCTCGGCGCGTCTCAGTTTACCGCTGTTTGAGGTTATACAACAGAGGCGGTGTTGCGTGATACTCGTGCGTTTACAGTTAAGTCGGGAGTTTTACGGTTATTTTTATCACCTCGGCGAGTGACTCGTACGCATGTGGTGGACGTTTGGATGGAATCGCGAAACAAATGGTGTTTTAGTTTTACAGCTTGTTTGCGAACAAAACCTTTGAGTAAGTGAAAGATTTGTATTAATATTTAACACTGCCAATTTTCTTTTTGCTACTAGTTTCAGCTCTAAACGAACCCTTTTACTTTTTTCTCATACATTCTAAAACTTGACTGCTTGTATCTTAAGTCTACTTGTAAAAGTAGTTATGAAAATTAAATTGTAAATAATACTGTACAATAGAACCCATTATAATAGCCTACTTTTGCAGTATCACTGATAACTCGTTGATACGAGTCTATCGGTGATTGTGTAACCTACCTCTCAGAAACGGTTAAACGAAACCTAATTCAATTAATTTATTTGATTAACATTTTAAATCCAATAAGCGTGATAACCTTTTAACTTTCAAAGTCTATCCACACTTTCACTGTGGAGATTCACAGTTAACTCCCTCCCGGGCCGATAGATTTCAGCACGTGTGTGTCGGTCGTACCTTATCGGAGTTCACGGGTTCACTCCCCGTGCATGCGCAGTCACTGTAGCCTAGCGAGAGGCGCGAGGCGCGGATGTTCAGTCGTATCTTATCTGTTATCGCAGTGTGTTTGTGTGTATTACGGTAATTTATTGCGCGCAGTGAGCCGCTTGTATCAGTAGCGTGCGCGCCTGTGCCGTGTGTGTGTTGTGTTGTGTTTCAGTGATTGTGATTCAAATCAGTGAGAGTGTGTGACTAGCCGCGGTTTGCCATGTTGAATGATGGATAACAGTCGACTCGGTAAGTTGTATTGACTATTTAAGTGTGCCTCACGTTTGTTTCAGTGTGTCACGTTGTGAATATTTAACTGGTTTGATTGATTTTGAAGCATTTACACGTCTAAAATCTACCTTCGGTAAAGGGATTTTTACACGAGTAGCAGTCGGTTTTTAAATTGTCGAAGGTTTTAAATACAGCCTTGATTAGATATCCAAGATTTAAAATGATTGAGTAAAGATTTTCAGATTGGAGCTCCTACTACATTCCCTGGTTTCCTGCCGTGAACGTTTTGTATTTTAGGAGGGTTGTTTGAAGTAATTTAGTTGGCTAAGAGTATACTTCTATCACGTGCATAATGTAAAGGAGAGAGAAATCCCTCATAAAGCATTTAGGGACCGTTTTCGTAAAATGACGTTATCCCCTATTTACGTTTTAAGAAAATAAATTGAGTAATTAAACCAAAGCGATGCTTGTAGTCTTTTCCTAGCTTTTACTCGCGGCTTCGCCTGCCATATTGGTGTGATTTTCCGTAGAAAGTTAGGTAATACAGCACAATCATAACATACGCTCGCTTCCCGTTCCGGTATTTCTAGCTTATTGAAATTAAGTCATACGATTGACCTGAAATTCCAAGCTATAAGTCACACTCAATCAGAAAATCATACATAATTTCTATAACTTATTGTGCTATTGTGCAACCAAATTTCCAAGCAAATATTGTACTAGTGTTAAGAACGAGTAATTTATACTATAGCCTGTGTTCTTAGGAGAAGCCGCGACGGGTGGTATTTTTTTTAACTGTTAAATACCCAATCTGGTTATTACAATAAACGGGTAGTGGAACTTTCAATCTTTGACGAATACAAACAAACAATTCAACGTTCATAATATACACTGGATCAAATGGAAAAGTGTACTGTCACAAAAACCTGTCTGATTAAAAAAATGTTCGTTATGATTTCTACACGAAATTAAAAAAATATTTAAAAATCCTCTAAGATTTGTTTGCCTCTTTGGCATTGAAAGTGCCAATGTCAGCCGTTGCAGTCGGTGGTTTTATTTGTCAGGTTTGATCTCTGATAGATGCATGCACATTTCATCTAAACATTTGTTTATATTTTCATAGGTGCTTATGGGATTGTCAGTCGATGTTGTTTCAAATATTTGTCATAACCCTATTTGCAGGTTTTTGATTAAATTAAGTTGGTTTGTTTTATTTATTTAAACTAATATCAAAATAGAATAATCCTTATAATTACTTTTTTCTTTCTAGGTAATAATCGTATATATATATATATATACATACATATATATATATACATATATATATATATACATATATATATATATATATATATATATATATATATATGACAGTATTGAATTATATAATAGTTACGTATAAATCAAATAAAAACGTGGGCACTGTCCACATTATTATGGACGCCATTTGTTCAATATATTAGCTGTATCAGGCTGTATGCTGTATGTAAAGTAGCCTACTCAAATCATATTCACTGACTTAGCTCTTTTGATGTTATACTTTTTTTTAACATAAAATTATTGTAACAATGTATAAAATAAATTATTATTCAAATTAAATTTGGATTTTTGTAAAGTTAATAAACATATTCATAGGTTTTAAATTATTTTAAGGCAAAATTGTAAAATGTTATTTTAATCAGGTTTATTGTATACTATTGACATTAATTTAATAGGCGAGCAGGTTTTTTGTGACAATTACTCCTCCTAAACTACTGAACCGATTTTCATGTTTTTGGTGTCATTGGAAAGAGCCTAACGTGAAGTTGTGCAGGAAACTTTTTTTATAGATAAATAATTTGTGAGTGAGGCTCTGGGGACCCTTAAAGTTGGGTTTTTTCCCATAAGCTTAACATTGGGAAATAACTGCAAGTTTTAAGCAATCAGCTGGATAGAGCAAACACAGTTAATCAGCAGGCCATGTTGGCTTTGGAACGGTAACACAATATTTATACGGGAATGTCAGTATAATATTACGTTGTGATCGCGAGCGAAGCCGCGACAGGCTACTAGTTGACATTAATTTATGAAGTAATGTTACATTAGTTTGAATATCTAATTTTACGGGCTCTTCAAACTTAATATTAGTTTGGAAAGAAACCAATAATTAACAGTAAGTCCCTGCTCAACTTGAGCTGGTTTTGAAAATTGACGTTGTGTAGGCGTTGTTATAACAATTTTGATCACATAGCGTTGTTGGTTACAGTGTTGTGTATGTTTGTTTTTTAAATATTGAAACAATTAAGAGTATTAATGCTACTTAAATTAAAATCCACAATATACAATTAATTCAAACACTATTATAGTGCCTACAATTAGGTAGTATTACCATCAGGAGGTAGCTACTAGTGTTGAACTAATAGATTAATCCAGCAATATTCCATAGGAGTTGCTAATATTTTTTGAAAGTCTTAGTTAGCAATAAGAACATAACGTTCGCCTTTTATTATTATACAACTATTATTCTATTCTTGTAATTTTATGGAATGTACACTTGTAAATTACACTGATAATACCAGTCTGTGGACTAGTAATACTAGTCTAGTAACTTTTATGAAACAGGCCCTCAGTTGTAGTTGTACGAGTTCGCGGAAGAGTTTATCGATATTGGCACTGGTTTTGTTTACGCTAGTCTGCTGTATTCTCAAATTCCATTGAACCCGTGTCGCCCATTCCGGTGCCAGTTGGAAGCAGTGTGGCATTGTTTGGAGCGAGTTCAGTACACCAGCAGTGTAGCGCGGGGCCGGCCGCGAGTGCTCTATCAGCTGTGTATCAGCTGTTGTTCGCGTCAGGTGTTCCTGCAATCAGCTGATCTATGGATTACCTCTTCATTGTGATGCACAAAATACTGCAATGCTTCCGACAAGCGGCAGCTACCAGCAAGTCTTGTAAGTTTACGATTACAATTTTTGTTTGCGAATGAAAACGGTTTTACTTACCTCCTTGGGAACTTGATTAAACAGTCAGTCAAATTTAAAGGTATTAGAGGTTGCAATTGATTGGACACTGGACACAAATGTATGTGATAACGACAGAAAATTAATGCATGTAACGGAAAATTTATTTAGGCTAGTAAATATAAACTAGGTGTACGCTCAAACTTCCCGTAAGAGGATGAACGAAGATTTTATTTTATAACTTAAGTCGAACAATACATATTATACTTGCAATATAATCAATTTAGAAGTGATTACAAAATGTAATACATTTATCACAATTATTTTAATCTGTTGAAACATGTTCAGAGTTTGTTTAGTTTTATGTTTGTAAATATTTTTATTTATAGTTTGATTATCGAAAAAAGTGACTGACGGAGCGGCCGCGCAGTGACCAAACATTCTATTTCATAACCTCGTGGAAACGTACAACAGAGGGTTAGAAATTTCCAATAGAGTTATTGAAATAGACAGTTAAAGAAGTCAGATAAACAGTAGCACATTTTGAAAATAATTGAATTTTGAAAATATTTATTATCTTATTCCGATGAGTTTGTATTGAGAGTTATATTTCGATTAAAACTGTCTTAATTCGTAAAAAAATATAACTCTTAATATAAACTCATCGGAATAAGATACAAAATATTTCAAAAAGTAACTGATTATTTAAATAACGTTTAAAACGCTTAGTTTTCCGTCTATCTGTCTGAACATGTTTCCTACTTAATACATTATATCTTATGAACCTCTAAAGATATCAACTTCAAACTTGGTACATGCATCACATGCAATAAGGCCCATTTTGATTTGAAATATCAAGTACCGTATCTACTTTGTATAATTTCAAAGTGAAAACTGTAATGTTTAGTAAAAAGCTTCAAGGATCATAAAAGTTGCGTCATTTTGCCCTAAAAATAATGATATGAAGATATTATCTATAGAATTATAAATAACTGAGAATTTACGATATTTATATGTTAAAACAAATGCTTTTTGCCAATTCTGGACTAAAAATTCATGTTTTAACTTAATCACAATTTCTCGGATATTTACAATGCTACAGTTACTATTTTCATATAAATGTTTTAAGGATCAAATGACGCAACTTTTATGATACTTGAAGCTTTTTCCTAAATATTACGGGTTTTAAGATATTTAGCTTTGAAAAACAAAAATTGCTGTCATTTTAAAAAATGGTACAAAGAAGAAACTTGATATTCTATACCAAAATGGGTTTTATTAGATGTAATGCATTACCAGGTTTGAAGTTGATATCTTTAGAGATTCATAAGATATGCCGTATTAAGTATAAAACACATACAGACAAATGGACGGAAAACTAAGCGTTTTAGGACATAGGCCTACCTAAAACTTAGATATGAACTTTTTCTTTCTTTTTGTATAATGAATCATATACTAAAGTCCTGAAACGTTTTTGAACACCCTGTATATACCAGTAACGTTTATTTCATTTTATTTTTAGTTTAACTGGAGGAAGAACGTAATAACTAACATACAGATTGTCAAATATTTTAAATCAACCTAAGTTAATCATATAATAATTTTAATATCAAACAATTTCAGTAGTTTTTTTATATAATTTCGCTTATGAAAGTGTATCCACAGAGTTCCTTGGGTCATTTGCTCCTTTAAAAATATTTGTATAAAGTCACTCCAGTTGTTACAGCTCAATGTTCCTTTGATACATTTTGGATATGACATAACCACACTGTATATTATCTTCATTCAGTGGTTTTCGCTGCTCGCTGGGGTTTCGTTACTGTTATTTTAGGAAACAACATGTTAATCCTATCCTATCCTTGAATCTAATATGAGTAGAGTAATATTTGTTTGCTTGCTTGCAACTCTGATCTCAAAAACGGCTCCAACGACTTCCTTCAAAAGTTTTAATAAACTAATTTCTGGGTTAAAAATAAGTTCAGACAGGTCTAATCCCCAGGAAAATTCCGATTATGTAAAAAAACTAATTTGAAAATAAACAATATAAAATTGGGTTTATAGAGTATTAAATCAAAACAAAAGAATCATATCAGCTGTTTATATTCAATAAGTGAGCTATTGCAGTTTATGTAGGCCCCTATTAACATGTGATTTCCAGAGAGCAGTGAATAAAACCAACTAAAATCGTATAACGCAGATTACATTGGAAAGTTCATGTCATATCCAAAATTAATTAAAAGGACATAGAGCTATAACAACAACTGGATTGACCTTAAACATCTCCAGAAAAGAGGCAAATGAGCCAAGAAAATCTACTCATCAGTTGCGGGATGCGATGAAATATTACTCCGACATCTAAACAAACTGACAGACCTTCCCCGAGCAAAGCTCGTCCTCCGGGTACTACTTAAACAACCACAACTTGAATATTAGTTTGAACGTTCACTCTTTGATTATAAACTGCTGTTATTATTTTTTAGTTTTCATTTAAAACTCTTTAAGCCCAATTTTAATTTTTTTAGCTGTAATTTTTGTTTATTTTTCATTATTTTATTTTTACTGGGGATGAGACCTATCTATATCGTATTTTTATCCCAGAAATTATTTATTTTTTAAAGAACATTTTTGGAGCAGTTTTTGATATCAGAATTGCAAGCAAGCAACCAACCAACCAACCAACCAACCAACTAACCAACCAACCAACCAACCAACCAACCAACCAAACAAACAAACCTTAGTTATTTAGAGTATAGGATTAGCGTTTACAAACCTTTTCTTGGTTCAATAGTTGATACTATGATTAATTAGGCCCTACATATCAATAGTAGGCCCCTAATATGCCTGCTATTTTAAAAACTTTACATTTTCTGAACTGCGGCTCTGGTTTGGTTGTAGGGACTAAATTTACTGATGGATGTCTGATCTTATCCAGAACCTCAAAAATTGCCTCCGGGTAAATTTTTCTATTTTTTTAAGAAGGTATTTTCCGAAAAATATTACTTGAAAATTACTTGAATATTACTTGTAGTGACACTGCTGTTACTACTGTAGTAACAACTGCAGTAGTGATGATCTTCAGTGCTGGCCAAATGTGATGGATGAGCGACTCACTTTGTAAATTTAAACATAAATAACCAGTGTTGGAATAACACGAGCGGAGGCGAACTACCCATGCACAGACTCGAATTCGTCTTAGCTTGCCTAGACTTAGCGATAGTGTGGAGGTGGCATAAGAAGACATTATTTTGGGAATCCATGAAAAATAGCCTAAATAAAATAATTATATAATTATTTATTTTAAAGTTGTTTGTTGTTTTTTTTTCAGAGGTACAACTATTAATAAAATAGGCTACCGGGTATGTTTCAATGAAATGTATCATTTTCCAGTATTTAATTTGTTTATAGGTTTTAATATGTATACCGGTACCGGTATTTAAATTATAGACTTACTCATTTTATGTTAATTATGTTTACATTTACAATCATGCTAACGGGCCATACACACATTACGTAACGCACTTAATGCGTTTGGATCAACACTACGTAACTCACACATTTTAACCCTAAGGGGCCGTGCATATATTATGTCACGCCTACCCAGGGGGGAGGGGGGCGGGATATCATGACAGACCGTGACTCAGGGGAGGGGGAGGGTTAAGGGCTGCGTGACGCGTTACGATTAATGGAGTTAAACTGACGAAATACCGTACGCCACAATCCAATACTTAGTAATTAAAAAGTGTGTCATTACAGGGTGGAGGGGGGAGTAATAAGCAGCGTGACAAGGGGGGAGAGGGAGTCAAAAAGGGCTGAATATAGCGTGACGTAATTTATGCATGGCCCCTAAGAGCTGGTGCACTCCCGTATCTATTGATAATGTTATAATTCTTTCACAATTAAAAAATAATTAAACTGATATCTAAATCAAGTTAGTTCCGTCATACTACTTTAATAACAGTAAAACTAAAAATAAATACGTAATATGTTTTGAGTAAGCTGCTTTACACCTATGTTTTTTGTTGTTTTATAGTGTAAAAATCATGACTTGATACAGTATTGCCCAGTGCCAACCCACATTTTTAGTTTTTTAAGTTGTTTAGTATTTGTATTAGTTATAAATTAAATTTACAGTATTCTGATTTAGCTGATAAGTAGGTTACAGTCTTGTTTGTATAGATTTTGCTTTGAAAAAGTTATTCAAACATGATTTATAGAAATCCATATTCTAAATTGCTAATAAAATGATGTTTAAAAGGTTTAGCTGTTTTATAGAATCATGTTTAGTTTTACAGCTTTATGACTACTTTAGTACCAATGACTTGTTGTATAAACACCAATATGGATTTCGACCTAAGCATAACACTGTTTTAGCTATAGAGGCCATTGTAGAGTTTATTGTTAATAGCTTTGAAAAGAAACATATAGTAGCTTCCAATTTAATAGACTTGACTAAGGCTTTTGACTGCCTTTCTTTTGATATTCTGTACGATAAGCTTTCCTTTTATGGTATTAGAAATAAGGAATTGAACTTAATTAAATCCTATCTTTCTGGAAGAAAACAAAAAGTAGTTGTAAACAACAATGACTCAACTTACCTAGATGTCTTTGCTGGTGTTCCGCAAGGATCCGTTCTTGGACCTTTTCTGTACTTGATTTTTGTTAATGATATGTATTGTAATGTTCCCACTTTTTCGGTACTTTACGCCGACGACACAACATTGATATGTTCAGACAATGATTTTGATATTGTCAAACATAGACTTTCTGATGCTCTTATCTCAGCAAAAAAATGGTTTGTGTCGAACAATCTTATAATAAATGAAAACAAAACTGAATTAATTTATTTTGCTCTAAGGGATATTCCTATTGCCTGTAATGTGAATAGTGATGTAAAACTGTTAGGTTTTACATTGGATAATCGTTTAAGCTGGGAACCCCATGTACTTAACCTTTGTAAGAAACTGTCTCGTGTTGTATTTTTGCTTAGAAAACTTAAGTTGTCGGTAAGTTCAGATGTTTTGATAGTAACATATTATGGTCTCTTCCATTCACTTGTTAGCTATGGGATTCGCCTTTGGGGTAGTTCTTCTCATGCATCTAAAGTTTTAATATGGCAAAAAAAGGCCATAAGAGTCTTGGATAATTTAAAAAGTAGACAATCATGCAAAGCAAGTTTTCTGAAACTGAATATCATTACTGTTCCATCTTTATATATTTTAAGTAATTTACTTCATGTCAAACAGAATATTGTTTCTCTTAATTGTCAAAGCTCTTGTCATAATTATTCAACTAGACAAAGAAACAATCTTGTAACTCCTCATGTAAGACTTTCCAAAACCTTGAATAGTCATATGTACCAACAGCTCAAATTATATAACAAATTACCCTTAGCTATTAGAAACCTACCATACAACAGCTTTAAAAAGGTTCTAAACAACTGGATCAAAGAGCAAGTTTTCTACACAAATGATGAATTCTGGGATTGTAAATTTTTGTAAGTGACCATTGGCTACAAACCTACTATCACTCAAACTTCTGCCTTTTGTGTTTAGAATAAGTTTATGTATTGACTGAAACATTTACATTGTACATACTATGTTTTGTGATTCTCTTGTTCCTATTGTTTGACGTGTCCTATTGCATTGTTTAAATGCTTAACGGAAATAAAGAATATTGTCTATTGTCTAAAGCCTACGATTGAGTTACGTAACACATTGGGGGGAGGGGGGTTATGGTCAAGCGTTATGATGCGTTACATGGGGGAGGGGGGAGTCTGAAATGAAAAAAGGGTTACATAATATTGTGTGTGGCCCCTAATTTTCACTATGGTAACATTTTGGTATAAGGTCTGTCAGTTATAATGAAACCTAACCTACAACCGCATTGACAATAATCTCTTCCTTTTACCAAATAAAAGACAAAAGGTAATTGTAACGTAAACGGTAGCCTCTGGAATTTTGTGTTTAATAGTATGAATGGATTCATTCCAATATTTAATAACTGATTTATCATAATCTTTTTCCTCCATTTTTCACGACTAAAACATGCATGGTAACTATCCAGTCTATCTATGGGGCCCTGTGAAATTCTGGAGTAATGGGTGGAGAGAAAGGGTAATGTAAAGGGAGATGAAACAGAGAAATGTAAATGTTTTTCTGACCACAATGTAAGCCACGCAACAAATCACTGCCTGCACTAACGGTTTTTTGTTAAAATGGAAACTAAAGCAAGAATATCGTTGGCAATTAGAATTCAAGATTTTTAAGAGAGGGTAGCAGTAAATCCATGTAGATTTCTAAACCGAAATGAGCCAATGTTTCTTTCAAGTTCCATCCAGCCTTAACTGGTGGTCGGATATTGTTGATTTATGGCTCTTTTAAGAAGGAAAAAATAACGTAGCGATTTTAGTGAGCAAAGTTTAGAATTTATTTGTTATTCATTGATAATTTTGCATCAAATACTAAAAATTAAATAATTTTTCTATCACATTTTAAATCATATATCTAAAATAGTGTGTCACTGAAATTGCAATGTAAGGTAAAGAGTTGGGGTTCAATAATGAACAACGCCTTAATTCCAACTACTATAATATTTTGGTATATGGCCTATCAACTATAATCAAACCTAACCTAACTAAACAGCCAAATTACGCTGACAGTTACTTCATGTTATTGAACCAAAAAGAATAAAACAGTAAGCTGAAAAAGAAAAGTTAATAGAACTGTTGGATCCTGTTGCCGCACAGTTGCGGCCGAGTCATTTGTGTAGCAGTGGCTCTTTTCCGAAGTGTTACAGCAGCGTGCAAGCATTTTTATTTTGTGTTTGCCAAGTCACATGCCTTCAACTTAAATTAACTTATGTTGAGTATACTGGGATGCGCAGCAGAATACCTTTCTTGAGGTATATTTATATCTGATTATTGGCAGCCGTGTTATAGTATTTTCTCTGCCGTTGTTGTTTGTAAGTTTCTAAAAAAATAGCCCTCTGCAACTGTTTGTATTTTTATTTTAATAACATGCCAAGTAGTAAATACTATGTAGGCTTAAAATGTAGTTTGCAAGGCCTAAGTCTGATATTGGTGTAAAATAATTAATTAATTAATGGACATAATAATTTTGACTGCCTAATAATTAATGCAGTAGGCCTAAGCTATATGAGCAGCTTAAAACCCCGGTACTCTGGAGAGCCCGTAAGAAGCCAAACTCAGGATCCAACAGGTTAATGAGCCTAACATACAATGTTGTTGATACCAAATAAGGTTTGTTTGCAAATGTTATTCCTACGTTTGTTAGGTTTATTTTTAAAATAAAATGTTAATCCTAAATTTGGAATATTATGTGTACAGTTTCATAAGCAGCCACCAACTAATGGGATGCGATATATCGATCTTAAACATTCGATACCTTGTATCGAATCAAAATCCTCGATATTTTGAATTACATTCGAACAGAACAGCCTACCGTATATGTAAAATAATTTACTTGCTATTTATATTAATGTTATTATGATCTAAAATCAACAAATTGTATATCGTTAATAATAATATGCAATGCCAGTTACAAATATATTTCAGTGAAACATTTAACAAACGAAAACTACAATTTAAAAATAAAAACAAATAATATAGAAACATATAGGCCTAACTAAGCTAAAACTTAAGTTACCTATCTTTGCCAGGCTAAACTTAGTAGCCTGCTTTCATGAATTGAATGAACGGAACCCTGGCGAAGGATCAAATTGTTGGGTAGCACAGTGGTTAGCATGTTCCCTTCATAAGCTGAAGTTTGCCGGTTTGATCCTGAGCAAAATCATGAGAAAATTGGGGGAAGGTTCGATACTGGGTCCAGCTGCCATTGTTCATTGGGCTTTTATCTCATGATTCTGGCTAAAGAATCAGTCGGTCTTAGTCAGTAACAAGGCTGCACAAGGCATCTCACCCATTCTACACTCATCACTCATTCGTATTCGACTTACAATTTGCCCAGGTTGTTTTGGCGTCTTAAAGAGATATTAAGATATATATATATATATATATATATATATATATATATATATATATATCTTAATATCTTAATATCTCTTATAATATATATAAAGATACCGTAACCAAGTTTTAGCTTGCTTATACATTTCATGATTATTTGTTGTATTTTTTAATTTGTTTCGTTTGTTACATGTTAAGTTAAATGTTTCACTAACATATATTTTTAATTTACATCATCGCTCTTAATCCCAGTTTTCAGAGACTGTTTCAACACACGCCATGAGGACTCAAATGTTTGGTTGTTTTTGTTCTTTAGGTTAACGATCGATTTAAAATGTGATTTGATATATCGCATCCGATTAGTTGGTGGCCGCTTATGACACTGTAAGCTTACCCATAGAATATATTAGACCTATACCATTGTATCACATCCGAATAATGGACGCATATTGTAGTACTGCACCCCGTAAGAGCGCTACAGTTGTTGGTTGTTGATAGCTTGTACTGAAATTATACGACTGAAAATACATTCGTAGTTGCGCTCATTACTTATTACTACATGTAGCTCCTTTTTTAAAAATCTTAAGGTGGGTACCACTCATGTTTTCTTATATGTAATCGTACACTTGAATTTGCCCTCACACACTATAGGCCTAGGCTAATTGTCTATTTTATAACCTATCTTACAAGTTGCTGGTACCTACAAGATTACCTACCAGTGATCAAAGCTGTAACCTATAAACCCCTTTCAAGTTTTCTTTTAAAAGGATTTGGACATAGATAGATTTAAATTCAATATATAGGTCTTTAATAAATTTCCCCTTAGACAATGCTTATTTAAAGCTAGAATAAACTCATGACAAGGCTAAAATTAGAATCTAATTGTGGGTCTTGGTCAGCGTAAGATGATTGACAGATATGGCCCACACTACAGTAAAAATACAGAACAAAAATATCATAGACCTACATAAATCAAATTGAAGTTAATTTAATTAGCCTCAAAGGATAGTGTTAAGCCTTCATACGTATTATATTTAAAGTTGCAACTGCAACTTTAAAGTCAGATTTTTAAATATATCGTCATCACAGCATAACTCAGGTTGAAATAGGTATCATCTCCCTTCTGTTACAAACATCCATATAAAGGGTTCAACAGTAAAACTTATGTAATGTTCCTATTTCCAGTGTAATGTCGGCGTCCTCGCCAATTAGAACTCTTTCATACGATCCAAAATCCAGCACAGTTAGTATACAGAAAGTTTACATTAATGGAACTTTAAATTGACTCATATAAGAATAACATGATTATTAATAGACTCAAAGTCGCGTTTCGTATTTAGATTAAGGTGCAGAGCAATTGAGCAATTAGGAACAATCGAAATACACGTAGTAGTAACCTCAAACTGAAACTTCAATCAAAACAATTCAGTTGATATTTGACTTGACACTCTTGACAGTTTGACGGATCAGATGACAGTCGAGAACTACGTGATTCAAATCAACAACCTAATTGACTGATCATTGTTCAATAGGAAAAAATAATTATTAAAATGTAACAATAATTCGTCAATTATAGTTTATTACAATCACTAAACCATCAAAACGTTACCCTAAAAATTTCATAACAATCCATCAAACCGTTAAAAAGGAGTTAGTGTAACCTGAATTCGATTTTCAGACAGAAGTATGAGGATTCACTAACGTTCATCCAATAATGATTACTGGGTTGCCAGATTTTAATTAAACCATTTGGATAAATCAAAGTAACTCTCACAACACACATTATATTTACACTTATACTGCTGTATTTACAAACAACACGGTATATATATACACCACAGATGGTACAAGGTGATCGATTTCAACCAGTTACAACGGTCATCAGGCCAAACAGAGATAGTTTTACCCTGTTTAATTTGGCAACATGTATCATGCTGCCCAAGAAATTAAATGGAGTAACTAATCGTACTTTGAAAAGATTATGACATAACCTGTAAGAGCATTGGTTTTTTACAGACAATGGTTATACATTGTAGCAATGACTACATAACTACAATTGTAGTTATGTAGTCATTGATTGTAGTCTAGGATACTGGATGTGGTTCTCATTTGGGATCGTCACCTTACTCGAATGCTTTTACCTGATTGATTTTGCTAGAGATAACGAATAAATCTTTATAATCTCAGTTCTAAACCTCGGAAATTTAGCGTTTCGGCAATGGTTTCGGTCTACATGAAGGTCATCAGCTATGCTTATGTAAAAAATAGCATGTGGGATATGTGGCGATCCTAGTTACACCGCGGGAAGCTTTTTGGATAGCGAAAAACATTTGTTTGAGCTACATTCTGTGGAAGATTGATGAACCATCATCGCTATCATACACATGTATATTGAGTAAATCAAAACATCGTATATCATTGATACATATTGAATATTTTGAGGCTAAAGAGGCAAAGCCTTGAAGGAGTTTTGGAAAATGTCTTAATTTTGACACGTTTAGGAATCCCAACGGGCATTTTGATAGGCTATGCAATATGTTAAGGTTTTGCCACACAGCGGATTTCCCGTTAGATTACATGTATTTCAAAATTCGCGTTTTAAATATAGAACGAATAGACATTACGTTGTTAACAGCAACTGATCTTCCAAAAATATAAACATAACTGTTTCAACGCATATAAAGGCGTTGCAAAAAGTGATTTATTAGTGAATTTCCTTTGGAAAGTGAACTGTTAGCATGACCCGCACGGTGAAACTTAAGCCCGGGACCACCATAGAAGTTCCTAACGTGACCCCCTGAACACGTTTTGGCGGGTCGCCGGTCGTTCAAAATGATAAAAGTACACAAAAAAATGGATAACAAGCTTTTCTAATATAAAATCCCATAAGACAACGTACCTTGTTTAGTCAATAAACATTTTCTTTAATAACTCGGCAAATATTTATGCTAGAATAACGAGTGAAAGCTTAAAACTTTCACCTCACTAATTCCCATCTTTTTACATCCACTAATTTTACATCCGGGGCTTTTCTGACCTTTAGTGGGCCCAAAAACTTTAAATATACATGTGTATGCACTCTAGCAGTCGCATTTTTTGTCCGATTTACTTTAAAATTTGGTAGAGACATTCCTTTCTATAATCAGTTGGTCAAGTCCTTTGGGCAAAACAGTCAGAAAACTATAAACCCTTTTTTTGGGGATTAATCTTTCAAATTTAAAGTTTTTGGGCCCACTAAAGGTCAGAAAAGCCCCGGATGTAAAATTAGTGGATGTAAAAAGATGGGAATTAGTGAGGTGAAAGTTTTAAGCTTTCTCTCGTTATTCTAGCATAAATATTTGCCGAGTTATTAAAGAAAATGTTTATTGACTAAACACGGTACGTTGTCTTATGGGATTTTACATTAGAAAAGCCTGTTATCCATTTGTTGGTGTACTTTTATCATCCCCAGCAACCTCACGCCTACTTTCAAGTCTGGCTAGACCTTCTGCTAACCTTATAATGCGCAATATTGTATTCCCAGCATTGCAGGTAAATGAAACCAGGAATATCAGAACAACAAAAAAATCAATGTTTTGAGATTTCAATAACAATTGGAATAAATGAATGTATGTTTCGAGTTTAACACTGTGAATGTATGTTCATAAATGAATGTATGTTTTGAGTTTACTCACTGTTTTGAGTTTAATATTAGTTTTTTTGGTGGAAATTCACTTCCCTTACATCAGCGTGCTGCGTGCGAACTCGTTTTTGCTTCAAAACAATTATTTGACATAGTTTTCTAATAAAAAAACAAAGGTTAGCCAAAATTAGGCTGACTATCATCTGATTGTTCACACTGCGCTAATCTTACCCGTAGACTGTAGATAAAAAAAACGGCGCACTAAAAATAGCGCTCATGTTCAAGCAGAATGCGCCGTGCAGTGTTTTTCATCAGAGATCGTATTGGCACGATAACAGCAGTGCGGCGCTTTTAGCACGCGTCCATTGTTTGTAAAGCTCCAGATACATTTAACAATTTCACTACGTTTTTTAGGGCAAAAAACTGTGTAAATATTAAAAACTGCATCCAAACCATATTTTGGGTAGATTTTATTGTTGATTTGCGGCATTTATGGGGCAGCGAACACCGAAGAATCTCCTTACAATTGATTTGCAAGGAAAAACTCACAGTAACCAGACATTAGTACACACCTGAAATAATGGCGGTAATCTTGTACTCGATAAATAAATTTAAATTAGTTTATTCATGGTTAAACTAGCAACGAACTCCGAATAACCTCTTGAGGCAATACCGGCATTGGGAAGGTTACAGAAAGGTCGTCAACGCAGCAAAAGGTTTATGCCATTACTAATAACATGATTGAGGATATGACAAAAGATTTCCAAGACTACATCGAGAGTATGATCAATGTAGTCACACAATAAACTAACCAAGCTAAACATTTCATGTAAACCATACAAGCGCCCCACAGACTGTGGCTGAGCAGTTAATTTCCTTTTCGTCACTTGGTTAACATGTTTAGTGCGGCGCGCCGGATTTCCCGTGGTTGCCTAAAATGGAAACAAATGCAATTATCCTGAATATACACGATTAACGCAGTGAATGCGTTAAATAAACCTTCAAAATGAATCGCATTCCAGTAACGTACGCCGGGTTCAGTCCCGGTATAATATCTGGTTTTGACCACTACGTTTAGGCTGTAATGGTAAGTCTTCATGCTAAAATATCAGACGACATTTGATAAAGTTATGTGGCTTGCTAAGAAAATATTTTTACATATAATATGCTTGCCTCATTGATGATACTGTAGTTGTGATCTTACGACAACATTTTTCCGAGTGAATTGTCCAAAAAATCATTCCGGTTAAAAAAATCACAATATCCCAAAAATCTTTCGTCCAGTTACAATTCTGCTTTCGACAGTAAAATATTAAAAACATTCGTTTTCGTTTTTCCAATTTTATTTGTTTAGCAATTTTTTCTCGAGAAATCATCATGCATTTCGACAGGAGACATCCACAATAGATGCAGCCAATCAAGTAATGGAAGAAGAATATTGAATTAAATTTGCGATTTGTAATTGCAGTTGTAAACTACTAGTTTAAAAGACATTGCCCTTAAATTTAATCGTAAAAAGCAGGTGCATAAAATCTATAAATAATCATTTTTATATTAACTAAAATTGAAGAATAAATTATAATTTTAACTTTTTTAAACTAATGTAAAATAAATGCTAAATAAAAAGAAATATTATTCGTGATTTTATGTTTACTTTAAATTACCCTAAATATTAATCTAAACTCCGTCTGAATCAACTGGAATCTATTAATGTTAAACTGTATCCTATTTCTTATCAACACAGCCGTACATTTGTTTTCCGGTTGTACGTTCCAACCAGGCACCCGAAATATACGAGTAAAACCGAACTGTCCGGTCGAAAACCGGACGGTTGGCATCACCAGTGGTGGTATATGTTTATGTATTGTCTTTTATATTTTAACGTGCGGAGGGAGAAACCAATTTAAATTACAATAACATTTATTCACACCAAAACTAATTGTATACGAATAGTTGCAGTAAGGCAAGTCAAGTGTCTCCTTCACGAGAAAAATATAATCACTAAACAAGTATGTTTAGTCTAACTCAGTGGTTCCCAAATGACAGTCGGTCGTGGACCCCCAAGTAAATAAATCAAACCATCAGGGCCCCTGAAACATGTGTTAGATTGAAATCACATTGTTTATACTCTGATACCTTATTAATTACTAAAAGTCTTAGTGGTAAGTAATACAACATCCAATTGGCTATAACCAACTAAAAGTACTTGTGGAAAAATAACTTCCAAAGTTGTTCTATAAAACTCAAATTATTTTTATTTTACAAGGCATATGAGTGAGTTAATTATATTTGTCGACAAAGCAGTTGAAATTAGTAAGTAGGTACATATTAGTAAGTGGACGTAAACAAATGTTGTTATTATGTTCAGTGTGAATTATGAAATCTATCCCTTTTCCCAAAATGTCTTCAACGGACAGTCTAGGACGCAGTTTGGAGAAATTCACACAGAAACCATCATGCATGTTGAGAAGATTTCTATACTTACTCTTCATGTAAAACCTATTCACATGTTGTACAAAATGGTGTTAAATGTGCCATTGCTTTCAGAGATAACGTCTTGTGGTCTCGTTGCACAATTAGCCAGAAATATAATAATTTCTAAACGTCAAAGCAAATTACACATTGAGGTCGTGGCTTTTCTTCAGAGCCAACATATGTAAATCCTAATTCCAAATACTTACTGTAGTACTTTCAAATTTTTTTACTAGAATTAAAATTGTTACTCATGCTGTTAAATCTAGGACTATAGGCTGTTGACAGCTGAACTTATTTTAGGCCTACACTTGCATAGTTTTGCCAGACTGACTCTGAAATATTGTCTGCCATCCGCCAAGAAAATACTATCTTTTAGTCGGCAAAATACTTGTAATCCCCAAATAATTTCTACACAATCTCAAAAATAACCAAAACTGGGTAATTACTGCAGCGTGGAAAAAAGTAATGGGTGGGAGGGACGGAGGGATGTTGGTGCCAGATGCCATAGTTATGCCTGCAGTTGTAGTGGGAAGAACACCATAACAGATCCTCTATTTGTATAACTCCCTCGACAGCTAAAATTTTTATTATTCAATTCAGGTTATAGATTATTATATTTAGGCTATTTGTTGTTAAAGAAATTAAATTTCCTGAATAAAAAATATACCCTAGTTCGATTTAAAATACCAGCTAGCCGTCGCGGACCCCTGTGGGTCCGCGGACCACCTTTTGGGAACCACTGGTCTAACAGATAACGTTTTACTTCTTATAAAAAATAAGTATCTTTTTATTTTACGTTTAATTTACTTACACATAAAATTATAAGATTCATAATGAGCCTCATTACACCTCTTTTTCTATCGAAATTGAAAGTTATGTTACATAAAAATAATAAAAATACAACATGGAGTAAAATGTACTCAACTCATATTTTGTTTTCCCAAGTGAACATCTAATTCAAATAAGTGGCGAACCGCGTGGGTCGTTACGACGTGACGGCGGCGCGCGTAGAATTGAACATAGCGTTATTTACATCGGATTATTGAACAAACTAGATGTTCTATAGAAAATGTTTTCCAATAAATGTTGAATACCTACTACAGTAATTAGCTACAACTTTCTCGCTGGAAGTTTGTTTCTACCTCAAAAATAAAACAAATTTTCGCCGACTGACTTTTTCGTGTCATGCTGTTACAACTTTATAATATTTTCCATTATTAAAAATTACTCATAATTTTAAACTCAAATATATTTATACCCTTGGATGCGGCAACTGATGCAGAAAAGGAATATATAAGTTTCATTGTAGTTTTATTACTCTTAAGAGGTCCAGGAGCGTGTAAACGACAGCGCGCTCACCGCTCGGGATCGGTTCGTTGCCGTGTTCTACATTTTTCGTCTAGCACATAATTCCGTTTTCTGCACATTTTTGGGCCGTCAGACGATCGCCAGCAGAACTTAGCGGGAGCGGGAGGGGGATGCGACATACCTCTCGTATGTCATCAACTTCCTCCCCCCCTCGTAAAAGGTGCTTTTCAAGATCTCAGCACTGCCTACCGGGACAAACTGTAACTGCCACTGAGGCGTACGCTACTACCATAAGAAAGCGACCGCTGATTCTTTCTTCTCTGAGGTGGCATAGAGAGGTGAAGGAAGACTCTCGGTGTATTTATTCGCTTCTCTAAATAGTTTGATTGCAGATATCATCAGATATAGGCTACTGTTACAGCAGCAGACCTCTGCGGGCGGAATTCTTGGATTGTGACTTGCTCCGGTTTTGTTTGTTATTGATTACAAGCAAGTGATTCATTCAGAATGCAGGTCACATGACTCTCAATTTTAAGTCATGAACTCAGCAGACCCTAGAATTTTAATCATTTTTCAATTTGAGTGCTCTCGTCAACAAAGTGTCATCCCGAAAATATGAACACATATAACAAATTCAAATCAATATTATACCATATTATACTATTATATTATATATCATACTTATGCTTAAGTTTTTTGCTCCGTCACCGTGACGATGTAGGCCTATCCCAAGCGTAACGGTTGATGACACCACTCCATCCAGAAGAGGTTGAGTCGAAGTGCTGGAACATGAGAACTTAGTCTGTTCCAAGATTGCAATTGGCATTTATACTACGTGCTAATGGAACAGTTCTGCATTCCACACGTTTTGATTATGGCCAAAGCCCTGATTTAACCACATATTTCATGCAAAGTACGATTATCCCTGGGGTAGCTGCACCAGGAGACGAGAATTTAAAAGGGTGTTCAGAATTCTACAAATACCTAAGAGCACAAGAGCGAGAGTTGACTATCGCATTGGTCACCACAGATCAGCCGCAGTTGAACACCCCCTCTCAGGTTGGGGAATCAACTGGGGCCTGATACCCCTGCTACTGCCTTCAAAGAAAATAAATTAAGAATTTTCATATGCCTAGTCTTTGATTAAAAAGCGAATTTATGTTTTGTATGCGAACGGCAATCCAGGGATTCATCATCATTGTTTTTCTTCGTGAACCTTGAAAGTGTTGGATTCTTTGAACAATGTTAAGTTTCCTTGATGTAGTGTTACCTGATGCTTCTATTTCTTCGTGCAACAATATCTGATATTTTCTACACGATGTTTATAGTTGTATTACAGGATATTCTGCCTTGTTTTGTTGCAGACATGGCGACAGCGAGTGTGCAGGAGTTGCAGGCGCTGCTCGCCACCAGGGAGGCGCGGATCAAGGAGCTGGAGGTGCTGCTGAGACAGCGAGATGAGGAGATCGGCGACCTCCGCTCGCACCTGGACAAGTTCCAGAGCGTCTTCCCCTTCCACGTCAACAACAACCACCTGGACAACGGCATCATACGGCCCAAGAAGCAACGCGCCCAGGGGATATCGGCGGAACCGCAGAGTCTCGTCAGCATACAGGAGCTCAGCCAACAGAAGTTCAACACCTTCCCTAAGAGTGACAGGTAGGTCACAACGTTTTCATGCTTAAGATAACAGTCTAGATCTTTTGGAATTATTAACCTGAATTTATATAGTTTTGATATGTTAAAAACAAAAGTTGTCAAATGTTGGTCTTTAGTCAACGTCCGCACGATTGAAGATGAATAGATTGCCGACTTTACGAATGTGAAGTCGTATGTACCAAGTTGTACATCCTTGATTTGCGATGGTCACCCGAAGACCGGGTTATTTTTAAGTGTTAATTGATTTTATCCTTTTACTCGAAATTCCTGGGTGGTTTGCTGTGCCTTGAGTTTGTTCTATGCCAACTGCCAAATTGTAGACTATTTAGCGATAGTTTTATCGAGTGCAGTAAATCTCGAAAAGTAAGGCAGGAAATGACGTTGAAGAGTTGTACTCTTTCCGTCACCCATTCAATCCTCGCGTGACAACCGCTGAGGAAACCTGAAACAAACATTTCAGGCGAGCGACCATTGGAAAATCAATAGCAACAATCACTGTTCCCTTCACATCCTCTTCCTTTAAAAAACAAAAAACACATCGTGTGTAAACGTATCAAAGATTGCTGGGAAAGTCAGGCCAACAGTAGTTTCAGCAAAGTTTTAAATTAAAACACCACTTTCAACTGCGAATGAAGTTGATCGTGTCGACATGAAAACCGTTTAAAGTCGACCTCGGAAAATATTATGTAAACGATTCAGCCGAATAGATCCATGTTAATGGTGTGCTAATAATTCCACACCGGAGACCAGTTATTAAGCGGAAGGATAGCTGGAACGGATATCTACGTGAAAGGTCAGTTGTGAACCCTGGGGCGGGCCTGTGATGTTGATGGTCCTAACTCTGACCTTCGCAACTGCGGCCGCATGTGGCTACATTCTGACATTCTGTTGTCCTGCAATCTCACATTCAATTATCTCTCCTCTCCCTGAGGCGGTACAGCTCGTGGGCCGTTCTTTGACCTTCGACCGAGTGTAGGACTACCACTTTTACATAGATTCATCAGTTGGCGTTACTCTTGTAATTGTTTCCATGTTTTTCGATGTTTCTCCATGTTTCCCCCGGTAAATCTATCGATCAACGACACCACGCAAATTTCAAAATTATTTCCCCAAAATGTAGGAAATTTGACCCTGATTATAGAAATGATTATATTAAATTTTTAAATGATTATAGTTTTTTCCGTGGAAAAGTCGGAAAAACCCCGGAAAATCGGAAAATTGGAAAATAATATTTTATGTTATATTCCTATCATATGGTTATTCAAAATGTGCGGGATTTCACCCTGAATATGTTCGTGCAATTGCTTTTCCGATTTACACCTTTTGTCCACGGAAAAGTCCGGAAAACCCCGGAAAATCGGAAAATATATTTCTCTTATAAATACTATAATGTGGGTATTCAAAATGTGCGTAATTTCACCCTGAAAACGTAGGTGCAATGATTTTCCCGATCGTACAATTACAAAGCAAACTACGAGCCGATAAACCTCAAGTGCGCAGGAAACGTAAAAAAAATGGCGCGATATACGGCAAACACGGGTTATACAGCGCTCTGCTGAGTTAGATTAGGTAAGGTTATGATAAATAACTAAGACATCTATCATAACCTAACCTAACCTAACTCCGCAGAGCGCTTTAATTTAAGTTTATACACTCAGTTGAGTTGAATAGATTGTAAACGTTTATTGGCAATATCTTACTTATTAATAGTCCGATTGGGAAGTTAATTGCATGTACGTATTCAGGGTTAAATCCCGCAATTTTAAATACCCACATGACAGTATTAAAAAAATATTATTTTCCAATTTTCCGTTTTTCTGGGGTTTTCCCGACTTTTCCGCGGAAAAGCCTATCATTTCTGTAATCAGTAGCAAATTTCATAAATTTTAGAAAACAAATTTAGAAATTTGCGTGGTGTCGTTGATCGATAGATTTACCTTCTCCCCATTGAACAGTTTCTCGAATTGTTATTGTTGATGGATTCAGACAACCTGTAGAAGTTAAAAATAATTTGTAGCTTTACTTAGCCTACTCGCTTTTCGGATATAGCCCCTACATATTTCTTTTAGAATTAGCTCAAGGGGGCTAAACTTTCATAATAATGATCAAATATATTTCTCAAATAGTCTAAAGGTATCATCAGATCATAATGTTGCATTGGTTTTTGACACGCCTAATTGACTGCTGTTTCGATTGATTGCGATCCTTTAAAACTCAAATTGTCCTGTAGAAAACTTACATGTGTCGTCATAAGACTCCGTGTTAGTGTGTCTACAATATCAGAAGGACCAAATTGTAACAACTCTTTTTTCGGACTTTTTGATATCGAAAGAATGTTCTCTGACAATTAAAATAGTTTTTTCTACAATAAACTGACAATTCAAACCCTACTGTTTAAGATGAAACAATATTCCACGGGGTGCAGGTATTTGGCTTGTAGTTCTTACGGGTCAAAGCGGAAATAAATAGGCCTATTTTGACGCCCCGCCAAAATGCCAAATCGCACTACTTTGCACTACTAAATTTGTAACGACCGTCAAAACTCGGGCGAACGCTCGCCATATACCGCCATAATGAACGTATGTATATGCATGAGGACGCACGTGGAGCGAATCATTAGTCGGAGGTTTAATTGGTGGCCCGAGTGCCGCTAATGTGCCTCGATAAGCGGCCAAACATGCAGATCCGAGCAAAAACTCTTGTAAAGAAGGATTATTAATGTTGATTCCCAAAACCGGTTACTATGTAGGAGGATGGAGCAATCCCATGGGGCCCTCGGTGTTGTGATGTTTTGAGACCGAGTTGAAAAACATGTTTAACCAACTTGGAAGCAAAGATGTCGAAATTACTAAAGAATATTCATCACCTTGAAGCAGCCGCATGCTAACTTGGTTTTGTCTGCAACTAGGCATTCAGCACACGTAAACCTGGTCGTCATATACATTTTATTTAATGTCAGCTTAATGCCGCATTAGTCTTCTATTGTCTTGAATTTTAGAATACTGGATGTAATTGCACATCAATGAAATAATATATGATAGTGAAACAGTAAATACAAAACTAAAGAAAATAAATATCCAATTATTTAAAAAAAAACACCAAAGGATTAATATATATCCAATTTCACGCTAAAAAAAATATCTTGGACGACCGGATTAACGTAAATTTTAAGGGCATTTCTCTTACAGTAATAGGCCCTACAAAACCCACGGATCCCGGCAACATCCGATGATAAACAATTGAATTAAAATTGTGCAAGGTGTTGAGTTTGGAGAGCAACGACCGAGGGAGTAAGTGTGATCTCGTTCTTATTTTGATCCCGAAATAACCGACGGCCAACGATAATGAGGGATCGGGTGTTGACGGCCGGCGCCATGTAACCCGTCCTGCCGCAGCGACCGCACACATTACCATCATTATATTTAGATTCGCCTTCACCTCAGCAAAGTTAGGCTGGCTGATCATATTTTTCTTATAGAATAAGTGCCATTGGAATTTTTCATTCCCTTAGATTTGAAAATAATTTTTGTAGAAGGTCAAATTGCCAGTTGCTCGAGTACAAAATTGTTGAGTTCCAAAGAGTTTAGCTAAAGTTTATTCAGTGTGCCTGAGCATGTCTTTACCAAGGCCTCACTACATTTAAAGGGTTCATTTGGGGATTTCTCTTTGTTCTTTCGCCTTTCTCTCTTCTCACGACGAGGTCCTTCAATTTTGAACGCATTCGTTTAAGTTAATCGTAATTTATTCATGAACTGACTTCAAATTGCTTATTGCAGAATCCTGACTCCGACTGGTCTCTGTACTGATTTGGGAATCGACTTATTACAGTAATGTAGCTTTATAAATTTGTTATTTAAAAGACGGACTATTACATTTAGAGCAGAACGTTTCTTTACCCAAAAGTAGGTTAAAAATTTTTGTTGTTGAGAATTCCAAGGAAATCTCTGAAGCTGCCTTTGTTACGTTGCACAATAGACAGGTAGTTGAGACAATCTCTATAGATTGTGCGGGAAACCCTCCATAACATAATTTATAGTAGCGGGTTTTACTTTGATGATTCAAAATCCGGATTTGTTTGATTGTTTTATTTGACCTTTCATTATGTCAGAATGTCTAGTGTTTTCAAGATTTGAATGAACTAAGCTAGTTCAAAAATTCGTTGGGGAAATAAATTAGAGCTGACCACATCGATTCCCTCCATAAATACACGTTTTTGAAGTGAAAAGAAAGAGATCAGAGAGAACATTTATCTCTGTTTTTAGCCTCTGAAAATAGATGTAGCGCAATTTAAGAAATTTACAACAAACCAGTGGCGGAGGTGCGAATGTATCAGGACTGAGACAAGGTGCTAAATATTGGCTTAAGTGTTGAACTGCTGCGCGGCTGGCTCCATCCCAGCGGCTGTTCCACTAGGTGCTCGCGGCTATTTCTGCCGCTGTCTACTTGTTGTTATAATCTTACGGTTGAGCAGCCTTGTTAACCTCATAACTTCAAGGCTGCGTGGATCTTGTTGCGTTTAATTAGTCGCTAGCTCAACTCTTCCAAGATTGTAATCGGTACTTCGGTAGTTTACTAAAATGAGTACGTTTGGTTATGCGATCTAGAGGTTATTTTGAATTTATCGCTAGGTTGTTTTGGAAATAAATTTTAGGATTGATATAGCCATCATTGGCTCATTGGTTTAGGTTATCGGCGGGAGTAAACGTAAGAGAAGGAATATCCTCACATATCAAATGTTAAACATAAATAAATTTATTGAGAAGCCAGTGTATATTAGAAAGGTGACATTGAAGTGTTAAATGTATTTTTCACAATGGACTTCTTTGCAACCCGTGCGTTTATGAATTCTCATTGTCATAATTTACTTTAATGATTGCTCAAGTTATTTTCCCAAAAATCTGTAACTACTCCAATGGTTCTCTTTAAATCTTGAAGATTAATTTTTTAATAAAATAGTTTACTCGGATCGGCAACATTGACTTATGATACTGTATATTATACCTTCAAATAATAATCTTTATATATAAATTCTGTAAGCGAAAGTTTTAACTCAAAATTGTGGGAGTTTGGCAAATCGCACGATGATGAGAGACGGCTCAAATTAAAGGTATCGATCCCAGGGACTCGGGAAAAATATCAGTATTTCTAAAAAGTTAGCATCAATCGAGAAATAACGTAAAACATGTGATTAAGTGTCTACTTTGTTTACGATCTGACATGTGTTCCTACTTGGAGCAAGCCAAGTAGGGCTATGACCCCTTCAAGCCACTAGCATTAATAATAACTAGAAACCACCCAACTAAATATTATTTGACGAATATTTGAAAAAAGTTTAATATTTAGTGGGTTTTTGCACTCATCTCTCTCCCCTTCTCTTTTCCCTCTCTCTCTCCCTTCCCCTCCCCAACCCTCACCCCCAGGTATTTTTTAAAATGTGGAGTTAAAAAGGATATCAGAAGGGCGTTACCATTCCAGTTAACAGTAGCCTTTTTATTTATGCCTGAAACCTCTCCACCCCGTCCTCTCCCCAGCCCTCATCCTTCCCCCTCACATACAGGTTTAATTTTTTTAACGTGGAGGTAAAAAGGATAATAGAAGGGTGTTACCATTCCAGTAGCTAGTGAAACAACATAGTAAAATAATTAGTTTCTAATGACGCGCAGACTTTTCACTACCACAAAACCAGAAATAAATAGTAAAAAATCGTGCATATCACTATTGATGATTAAATTTGGTTTGTTATTGTTTATATTGCATATTTCAACATAGCAATTTTAGCAATTTTTATTACACTCCACTGAGTACACCACTTAAGTTGCGTAGTAATGGTTCAATGTAACATTCTTTTTTCCTTATCAAATGGTATGATCAAGTACTCTATGCACAGTTTTCAATGCCCGCTGCAATCTAACATGTGATTTTAAAGTTCTATTGATATTTCGTTGTTATTCCGTAACCAACGTGGCAACCCATAAGACCAATGTTATTTTTTTCAAATTTAAAATTAAATTTTCTCTATTTCTCAGAAACTAAAGTAAATAACTATAGTATTGTGCAAATCTACAAAAAATACATTTCTAACGGTGTGCTTAGATTTTTCCTACGATGCGCACGAACTGAGAAAAACGTACGACAAAAATCATGCTTGCCTGTTAATATGCTTGCCTATTAATATAATAGATGATTGTTAGAAGTGGATTTTGTGGAAAGGTTTTAAATAAAACCTGTTCTGAACTGAAAAAATTCAAAGAAATTCGAAGGACACGATCACAAGGTTAGAAATTTTCAGAAATAAAATTGAGACGGATAGGTACTTTATAACTGGCACATTGAATCCAAGCAAACCTGCCCCTAGAGTTCCAGAGAGACAAGACAAGCAGCCGATGAGGAAGCTCTCTATTGGCGGACGGCGCGTCGTCGCCATTGTTGTGAATGAACCAAGGCCGTTCGGTGTCAGTACACGCGTTATCGGCGAGGTCTTGCTCTGTATTCGCCGCACGCGCTGCCTCAGTGTCCGGGCAAAAAGTGACAAAAGCCGGGAGTCGGACAGCCCGGCGCCTCCAGCGAGGGGATGGGGGCATTGGGGACCTTGCTGCTTACGAGACTAGTGCACAGACTGAGAACACGGAGGAGGCATCTTCCTCAACAAGGCAAGATGAAGATGATCTTGGTGTGTACGGATGTCCAGAATCATTCGAAACAGTTCCGAGTTTTGAGGTTATGTTCCGAAAATGTTTTTAGTTTCAATCAGGACAGTTTCCCTTAAATCCCCTTCAGAGAGGGTATTTGGTTGGGAGGAGGGAGGCATTCAGAAGCACCCGAATCCTGGTACTGTAATAAAATTGTCTCGTTACTTTACAGGCTTTGTTACTAATAATGACAATTTCTTAGCATGTGAAAGCAACGAGGATGATGGAGTCCGTGCGCCGATGCCGCATGATCGAAGTGATATGTGTCCCGTCGTGTCGTTTGTAATTGAGAATGGCGAGTCACCGAAAGCGCTTCTGTGAAAAACCTCGAAACAAATGCAGCGTGGTGACGGTCGGTCCACATATCACTTAGATTAACTGACATCAGTGCATAAACTCCATCCATCATCCTCGACGATCCACGAAGTCAGCTGGTTGAAATTTCTGAAGTTATTCGTGGTCAACAGACTAATGTCAGATGAAGACCTGTGACTAAAGGAGTACCGCATGGATCAGTTCTCGGACCAATCCTTTTCATTCTTTTAACTAATGATTTACCTACCCTTTCAGCCAAACTATTATGTTTGCAGATGAAACTGCCTTGCTCTTCCCTCCAAAATCAGTTGAATATCTAGACATAAAAACATTTATAGCTCTTAACCTTCAGTAGATTACTGTCACAAAAACAATCTGGTATTCCACGAATGAAAAATAGTGCAAATCAATTTTATGAAGAGGGATCATGACGCTAATGAACTTCCGAATCTTACCATATACCCTGGGGTCACAATTGACAAATCCCTACCTTGGTTCGATCACTTTTGTGCACTCTGCCAGCAGCTCAGTAGTTCCCTATATGCTTTAAAAAGAATAAACTCGATAAGTACATCTGAAACGTTAAAAACAGGCTACCATGTTCTTGTTGAAAGTAAGCTACGCTATAGAATTGCTTCTTGGGGTGTAACTTCTAAGAATAATCTCTGTCGGGTGTTTGTCTTACAGAAAACGGCAGTTCGAATAATTACTGGAATGGATTCGCATGCAAGTTGCAGAGATCCCTAATAGCTTTGGAATTGCTGACAGTTGTAAATATTTAAATTCCCCTGGGCTCTTTCAGTGAGCTCACTCGGAATCAAAATACTCTCAACTATTACACAAGAAATGCGACAAACTTCAACCTGCCTGCTCACAAGCGAAAACACTATGAGGGTAAAGTATGCAGGATCAAACTATGCAACATATGCAGGGTCAAAATTGTATAATGTTCCTTCCTCATACTGTGAAGTGTTGGTAAATCCTGAAGAAGGATATTGTTTGTGTTGCTTGTTTCATGACGAAAGAGTTCTTAGGTAGGGAGAATATTAAATATTGAAAAGCACAAAGAAAATCTTACGTAATACAACTTATTTATCTCTTTTTTAACTTACCACTTTGTATTGTTTTATGTTTTTTACGCCATTTCAGATATTAATGATCTTGAAAAAAATAATTCTCTCTCTTCGATCTCTATTATGCCGACCCTCGTTAGTACGGTCCGATGATTTTGGGTAGTTTGGACGGATTTGAGAGGGACGAGTGAGTTTGATACCCCCTAAAAAAATAATAAATTTAACAAAACAATACTCCAATGACGTAATTAATTTTTACACAGAATAGTAGTTAACGCTAATTAACTACTTTGTTGTAGTTTATTGTAATTTGTTGGGCTTCTTTTGTTTGATGGGTCTTGTTGTGTTTCTTGTGTTTTTTATTTTCCAATTAGTGTTTGGAACCTTGAGAGGTGGCGATCCTTAGTATGTGTTTTGTGATTTCAAATTAAATATAGTTCACAAATATTAATGTTATTCCGGTTGAAGTGTTGTTTCTACCTTTAAAATTTAGCATTGTTCGCTTCGCCTGTTGTTGGGGCTATCTCTATCCAAAATAAAAATTTCAGAAACCAAGGAAACAAAAAACAAAGTTTTAAGAATATAACAGTACAGCATGTCTTAATTCATGTTCTTTGATTATAGAACTGGGATCAAGATAAAAACAAAGTTACACAATGGCAATAAGAAAGAAAATACATAGAACAAATTAGTGAAGTTTGAATAAATAAAAATAGAATAGCAGTAATATTTCTACTGGATAGTCAGCAATGGTGTAAAATGGATGTTCATTCAGCTATTTTTTAGTTATCCTTGTATCATAGTTATTATGATCTTACATTTTTCTGGAAGTAGATTTATAAATTTGGGGCCGTTGATTGATGTTTTTCCATAAAGAGCAAGTCGGTGCATGGGAAGATTATAGTTATTGGCATTCTTAGTAAAGTGTCAGTGGACGTGAACACCTGTTATTACTTTTAAGTGCTGATGAGCAAAGAATGGTTTCTAGAGTGCTACCACCGTGAAGATCCCAAGCTGCTTGAAAGCCTCACAGCAGGAGTCCCTTGGCTCCAATCCAACCATAACTCTAATGGCCTTCTTTTGTTGGATTTCCTGTACCTGAAATCAGATGTCGAATGTTTACATTGAGATATTTTTATGTATACATTGTGTATTTAAATCTCTATTTATAAAAATCAGTTTTAAATACAGAATTATTTAAAATATTTGTTTAACTATTCTTATTACAAGAAAGCAAGTTAAAATTGCATTGTCATCCATTTGTTATCTATGTTTCAATTGTTTGAAGCCCTAGCTCAATTAAACGAGTTATTAAAAACGGGTTAATAATTAATTGTAAAGTACAGGAGGTATATATTTAATAATATTTAAACTAGGGGGTATATATGTTATAATTATTTTTTTAAGGTTTTAAACCAACTGAAACCTTGCTGATTTTTGCCAATATTAATAACCTGTTACGCCTGTCGATTAATATCCCCACGCGAAACGAACGACTCGCGTTGTATCAGATGTTACGACCGTGTCGAAGTTTTCAAAATCGATTATTCACACCGTGTCGACCACACGCATACTAACTGTTGTATCTCCATAATCGGCCAAGACCAGGCTATGATACGTTGGCCGAGGTCGCGTTGCTGGAATGGTATGCCTTCTTGAATGGCGATATACACGATGACAGTATCCCCCGAAGTTGGGGTAATTCCGTAGGAACACGCCTATTCACTTATCTGATTGGTTTTTAATCAATATAAACGAATTAGTGGTGTTTAATGAATCGATACAGTGTTGCATATCTAAGCTGTCAAATTAATCCTCCCTTAACCGTAATGTAAGTATAAACGTCGGAAAAATTAATTCCTCCAATTACATATTATGGATATTACCCATAGAACTCTATTGGTATTACCAGATTTTCTCTAACATTATTTTAGGCTTTAGGATATATTGTACGGATGGTGTTATTATTGATAAGATACACCGACATTTCTCACTTCACAAGCACAACTAGAAATACGGGCAAAAAAGTAGGAAGAAGTTGCAAAGAAATTGGATTCCTTGAGGATTTTATGAAACTCTATGAAAGCAGTCTAAAATCAATTGAAATCAAATTGTAATTGTAACAAATTAATCTTAAACAAATAAAATAATAATAGAGGGGCCTCCCTGGAGTGAGCCGCCGGCGCCGGGGGGCCACTACGATCCTAAATACGACCCTGTAGGCAGACGGTGTGAAAACTTTGTTGTAACCTTCTTGACGTATTCCGTTATAAAGTCGACTCCAAGTTCCCGGTTTAATTGAATGTTTCGGATGTACCAAGGCGAATTTACAGCAATTCTCAGCACTTTGTTTTGAAATACTTAAATTTTTTAAAGTTTGCTTGAAGAAATAGCGAGTCCTCATATCTGACAGGAGTGCAGTATAAAGGGCCGAAGAATACTTTTGTATATTAAAAATTAAAATGGTACAGGAAGGTTTAAGAGAAGGCTTTCTGTTAATGAGAGGGTAAAGGATGGATAGTGAAGGATGAATATACTTGGTTTAATTTTGTATTTACATGAAGGTTGAAATTTAGTTTTTGGTCCAAAAGAACTCCCAAGTATTTTACTGCCCGGTCTGAAGGGTTCCAATTTATTGTACTGTTGTTAATAACAATTTCCGGTGGAATTTGAAATGTTCTTAATGTGAAGATTTTTGCTTCGGATTTTGTTGGATTCAAGCATAGATTCCACCTGTTGAACCATTGAACAATATCATCAGTTGAAGATTGAAGTTGTTGTTGTGCTTCGAGAATGTCTTTGCTCTGAGTGATAATCGCAGTGTGGTCTGTGTACATGGCCAGAGTAGCGATGTAGTCATTGGTAGCGTCTAGTGGAATAGGAATATAATACAGTACATGAAAATGTTAAAAAGTAATGGTCCCAAGATTGATCCTTGGGGCACCCCTGCAGAAATTCGGCGATATGCAGACGACGAGGAATTAATTTTTACACAGAATTGTCTGTTGAACAGAAATGATTTTAATAAACGTTTTAAATACAATGGGAATCCTAAGCAATCAAGTTTTAAATTAGACCTGCATGCCAGACCTTGTCGAAGGCTTGTGAGACGTCAACGACAATTGCAGCAGAGTGTTCTCTTTTTCCGAATCCTAATATAATAGTTTCTGTTATACGCTGGACTTGATGAGTGGTTGAATGTTGGGGTCTAAATTCGAACTGATGCAGAGGGATTGCATCAGTGGCTTCAATAAATTTGTTTAATCTCCTCTGGATAACCTTCTCGAACAGTATTGATAAATACCCCCGCCGCAGTAAACCTGCATACTCAGCGAATTTCCAATGAATATATAACATAACACATTAACAGTTAACATGATTCATAAGAAATATATTCACAAACAAGCGATATTTAACACTTTAATTATTCTCCATAAGAATAACATGGGAACCGATTACCTAGGTTTGCTGCTGCGGGAACCATGCGTGAAAATTTTGTATTTTGTGCAAGCAACGATAAACCCCAACCAGATGAAGCCATATACAAAATTTTGTCAGTTTATGTTCATAAATAAGCGGGATATACAATTTCTATTTTTCTCCATAAGAATAACATTAGACAACGTACTGTGTTTAGTACTTTCAATATCTCAGGAACCAATTGACGTAGAGCAATGATACAAATACCAAATTGTTTGTTTTTTTATGCTAAATTAAATGGTAAAAATTAAAATTTAATTTAAATAAAAATTACAGTGGAAACCCCGAAAAACCATTTTTGGGGGACTAAACCCCCCAAAAAACCCTCTTTGGATGTTGCGATTCGTTTGGTTTTCGAACTCGTCCAAATAAATGGTGCTTTACACATTTGTACCAAATTTCATTAAGATCGGACCTTTTTTACGAGAGTTATCATGCTTACGGACGCGCATATATACTAAATTTATAAAATTGAATGTAAAATTTATTTTTTACATGTATACAAATTTGAACGAATGGTGTTTTTGGCATCTGGGGACCTCAAAATGAAAATTATCATGGTCTCGGGCTTAAGTCTTACCATGAGACTTACGGTAATAGCTTCTTCCCTATAGGGGAAATTCGCTAACAGTCACTGGATCTGTAACTGGATGTAGAACATTTTGGTTTGTTTTGTTTGTGAAAAACAATAATTTATGCCTTTTTCCAAGAATCAGGGAAATATCCTTTATGAATTCAAGAATTAAAAATAGAGGTTAAAACCGTTATTGCTTTTGAAGTGAGGTTTTTTAGAACAATATTTGGGATAAGGTCAGGTCGAGGTGATTTTCGCAAGGGAAGCTTCTTATTAGCTCCTTTATCTCAGATGGGGCGACATAGGCCTACTTGATGGGTAGCTCAACTGTTAAGGTTTAATTTGTAATGTTGTCGTTGACGAGGGCTTCAGTATCATCATCACTTACGTTATTAGGAGAGAATGCTTCTTCGAAGAAATCAGCTAGGACGTTACACTTCTCAAGATCACTTTCATAAACAGTGTTGTTATGTCTTAGTAGTGGAATCGCAGTGGAAGTGCGTAGTATCCATTTAGTAGCTTGCCAGAGACTAGAGTCACTTGGATTGATATCACTGACTTAAGCTTTGTAAGACATAATTTTGTACTCGACGATTTCCCGGTTTACTTGTCGAATAAGTTGGTTAAGTCTCCGCCGCATATGAGGTTGCCTGTATCTCATCCATTGACGTCGAGCTTCATGCTTGGATTTAATTAAATTAATAATACGTACAGAAAGGGTCAGGAAAATTTGCTTTTCTTGGTAAACTGCTTATAAGTAGCCAGTTGCGTTACTTCTTGGAGACATTTTGTGAAATGTTGGATAGCCGTGTCGATACCATCAAATGAATCAAGGTTTTGAGTGAGTTTCCGTGACACGAGCAATGTCAATACTATGACAAACCAAATACACCCGTTGCAGCAAACCTGCGTACTCAGCGAATTTCCAATGCATGCATATGTTTCTCACAACTACATTAAGCCACTTACCAAGTTTCATAAAAATACATAGATAAATAAGTGATCTATAGCATTTTATTTATTCCCCATAAGAATAACATTAGGGCTGAGTACGGAGGTTTGCTGCAAAAAGAAAAACAAGAAATATGTTTTTGTGAAATTATCAATATAACTCAATCAGGTGAAGCTACTTACTAAGTGTTATTTATGTTCATAATTAAGAGATTTATAAAACTTCACTTATTCTCCATAAGAATAACAGTAAGGCTGAGTATGCAGGTTTGCTGCTACTGGGATAGTCAACAAAAACAATTTTTGTGTGCAAATATTAATATACCAGTACTACGTGAAACCACATACTAAACACTCGAGATATCAAATTTTATTTATCCTCCTTAAGGATAACATTGGACAACGTACTGTATTTAGCACTTTGAATATCTCTGCAACGGTTGGACCTAGAATGACAATTTAAACACCAAAATCATTGTTTTGTAGAGCTGAATAGATTGATAGAAGCAAATGAGAAGTTTACATTAAAATGAACTGAGGAAAAGCCAAAAACATTTTTCCCTTAAGATTAACATGGGAGATTTTATGACCAGGTTTTTTGGATTTTCTCGACAACCACTTAACCTAAGTTAATAATTTAAAATATTATATTATTTGTTTTTTAAGCTCTATAAAATGCTCAAAACCAAAATTGAGTGTTTTAAATTTTGTTGGGAGAAAAGTGCAAAAAACTTATTTTTGGAAAATTTTAAACCCCCATAAACCCCCCTTCCCACGGTCCGAAATTTCTGGTTTTCGAACTTAAAGTCATAAATAATGTCACTTTACACATTTGAGCCAAGTTTTATCAAAATAGGACGTTTTTACTCAAGTTATCGTGTTAACGGACACACATATAAATTTGAACGAATAGTGTTTTTGGCATCTCGGAACCTCAAAAGAAGTTATCATGGTCTCGGGCTTAAGTCTTACCGTAAGACCTACGGTAATAGCTTCTTCCCTATAGGGGAAATTCGCTAAAAGGCAGAAAATACTGATTTTTGCTTCTTTAAACCATTTGCGTTCCAGTTGAGGATTTTGAAATTTTTCAAAATAATCCTATTAGATTTAGCCATGGTTAATAAAAGACGATATTACGTTGGTCAGAATAGTTTTGATCATTGGGATTAAAGATTTAACAAGTTGTAAGAGTACAAGGTATAAGGTATAAGAGTTTCCAGATTATTTGTGCTTGACTGTTCGGTATTACCAGACTTATTTGAGTCGTCCTCTAATCTATTAACATTTGAAGAGGGAGAGCGGGTTCTCAGGGGTATTTAATGTGAATTATGTTTACCATTTATGACGTCAGCATAGGAGGCTTCGTGAATTTGGGGTCGGGCTTTCTCAGTTGATTGTGGAATCATTTTGGCCCCGGAATTATTTCTTATGACCTCTATGGATGGCTTAGAGTTTAATTGTTTAGGTTTTGGTTGTTTTGAATTTTTGTTTTTAGACAAGAGGCTTTGATAATGTGTACAACTTTTGAAATTGGCGGTGTTATTTTCACCACAGTTGACACATTTCGGTGTCACATCTTTAGAGAGGGGACATTCAGAGAAGTGATGATTGTCGGTGCAGCGAACACACCTGGGATCGAGGTGACAAAAGTTTTTGGTATGTCCATTACGTTGGCAGCGTGTACATTGAGGAATGTCCTTATGTTTTCGCTTTGGCTCAACAGATACTAGAGCGTGATATAACTTGTCAAGTTTAAAGATTTCTTGGCCGTCGTCGTTATTCTCTAGCTCGATAATGCACCAGGGTATAACATATTTCTGTTTATTAAGCAGCCTAACTACTCTACATACCGGGAACTTCATACTGAGAAGATCAGATTTGATTTCATCCTCAGTTAATGAGCAAGTAATGTTTCTGGTTACAACTTCTAGTTTTTTATCCAGAACATATTGAAATGTATTAAATTTAACATAAGACTGTTCGTGAAAGGATGTCAGAGTCCGAAAATCTGTGATATCTGTCAGGTTTATTTTAAGAGACTTTCCTTTAACCGCAGTTGAAAACTCGTGAGACACGTTATTTTTAATGTCCTTTACAATTTCTTGATGATTAGTTACTTCATGAAGAAAAATAGATGGAATTTTATTTTGAAAGCTACTCTGTTGTTTAGGACTATTTTCGGATGAATCAATTTTACTAGTTGAAGCATAACTATGATCGGAAAGTACATTGAACTGATTTTGTTTGCGTAGTTGCGAGGGATCTAAGACTTAACTTTGGTGTGTAGGGATTAAAGCGCTACCTTTGGTTATTTTACGTTTTGGAGAGACGAATGGTTCGCCCTCTTCATGCTGTTGCTCCGTATTACTTGGATTTTCATCAAAGAGATCTTCGTTGGTAAAGAACATGGCTGAACTACTATCTTTAGGTTTAACGGGTGAACATATTGTAATCTTCTGATTCAATGTTGTTTTGAGGTTAGATTTATGTTTGAACAAAGAAGGTTTTTTATTTAGTGGAGCAATTGCACAATGTTTATGTTTAACACGTTATAAAAGTGTTGGTAACAAGTTCACAAGAAAAACCTCAAAAAAATAATAATTATAAAAAAATATCACTAGCAAAAATGTCAACAAACTTTGCTGCCAAATCACAACCTGTCAAATTTAAGTTGTCGACGCCTTGTGAACCTCGTAGATAGAACGCCCATCGTAAATTCTCTATATGGGTCAATACAGTGGCCGAAAGTTAACGGTTGTCCATAACTAGTTCCGACGAGACAGATTGCATGACGTCATTGCCCAATCAGCTGACTGCGTCATATATAAATATTGACAGCTGTTTACTGCACTTGCGATTGTTTATAACCTTTTTCAGCGTTCCGCCATGCTAATGTTTATTTGCTAGCGAGTGTTTGGTATAATTCTAAGGAACCACTGAACCAATTTTATGCTTGATAAGTGAAAACATGTCGATGCGTACATTTGCATAAACCCCTTAAGTTTTCTTGTCTGTACAAAGGGGTCCCACTGGCCTTCAAAGCTTCAATGCAAATATTTTGGAAGAGTAACCATCAATTGAATTGCCTACTTAAGAGACGTTGATATTAATGAAACGCAGCACAACAGTTAGAACAGATATAAGCATAATGCAAATAAAACTTTCCCCTACTATTGGAACGGAAAGACAATTTGTACAATAGGTTGTGATAGTTAACATTTTTGAAAGAGAACATTTCAAATGTTTCCACCATTTTATAAACTGACGTACCGTAACATTTAATGTGGACAAATTATGCTCGATCTCAGTCAGTAAATAAATTCAATGCACTTGTTTGCTCGTTTGCTGTGTTATACAGTCATCGCTAAAGTAAAAATTAATGTACGCAATTTCTATTTAGTACGTTTGTTACAATTACAACGCTGCTGCATTCCGCCCGTGTATAGGCCTACAACATGCCAGCTGAACTCGCCAGTGTATTCTCTTTCTTGCGAGAATTTCTATATCAGGCATCACAGAGCCCGAGATGTTTTGATAGTTTGAGATTGTAATTATCTGACTACTAAATAAAGTAACTCCATAAGGTTAGATAAGATACATCATTGCAGTTCCAAGGGGTCCTTGGAAAGCCCTTGGGGCGGAAATATGAACGTGGACTTTTTCAAAGCCCCATAAAAGACACATATAAGGGGTAAGAGCTTTTGATTTACATTACCAAACGTGTATGTAAATTAATATTGTTTAAAGACCTTAAACTTCCAACAAAAATATAGAGAAAGTATTTAAAAACTACAGATTGTTCAATCGCATTTCACCTGCATCAAGCATGTCACCTATCAGAGATAACACATCTGAACCACTCGATAACAGATGCCAATGTGACAATCAGCTGTTATGGTATTCACAAGTCAGCTGTTATTATGCAGTGACGTCACAGCTGTTTGTCACAAGCATCCCCCTCCCCTTCCATCCATCTGGTTCATTGTTAAAAACTAGCTGACTTTAGCAGGGACTACATTACCACAGTTTGCATCATGTTTTTTTTCGTTCGTAATTATAATTTTCAATGCATATTATTTTTCGAGCTAGAGTTTTTCATATCCACTATTTATATTGTTTCTTCCAGTGATTTTCAAAATGTAATTTTTATTCAGTTACTGGTACCAACTAAAATTTGTTAGTGGATAGTTCTTTCCAGCAATATATAATTTTTACCCTGGCATTTTTCGAATCCAAACAAAATAAGCATTGTTTATGGTGGCGGAAGTTTATTTGCATTGCCAATGTAATGTTTGCAGCTGAAATATTGCTAGGCTTTGTATTCCTAATTGAACCAAAATGTACCCGAATACAATATGTTTATGTCTATAGCCTGTACTTTCTATATAATTTAATGTTTTAGACATTCCAATTTTTTAAAGTGCCTGGGAAACCGAACTTTGCGCGGAGAGAAGGCCGGACTGTTCTTTAGGCATGGAATAATTGTTCACTACAGCCCCCCCACCCTCTCTATGACAAGCTGATTTGCCTCTTTCTGTACGTTTGAAAACTCCAGGTGCATTAGAGCTCAGATATACTTCAGATAGTAATTTTTTTGAATGGACTCAGCTACATTAAATTCAGTTACATTTGATTCAGCTTGGATATCCCCACTCTGTTGGCAATATTCATTCAGTATTTCTACACAGTTCTCAGCAAGTCACACGTAATTGATACTTTACCAGTGATGGTCCTAAGCGATCACATAAGTCCAATTTTAACTTTCAAATCTCGTGCTTCATAAACTGATTATTCGAAATCGTTGATTTATAGACAATTAAACATCAAAATACGTAGTGATGTCACGAGCAGCAATTCATTTTAATATCACAAATAATTACTCTTGAAAAATATCGACTATTCATATCAATATTCTTTTCTCTGAAATCGCTAGGTATTTTTTCTCTATAAAATGAGCCATAAATGAACAATTTGGGATGATATCCTGTTAGAGAGGGACGGTATTTGAAAGTTAACATTGGTCTTGTAGAAGAAGCAAGTGACTGGCGCCCCCTCTTAACAGTTTTAACAGCGTAAATTATAACAGTGCTTAGTATTAAAACGAATTGCGGTCATTCCAATGTTTTTGACGATATGTAAACGACCTTTCAACCCCCAATCACATGACCTCAGCTCGTAAATAACTCATTATTCATGCGCTTCGTTCTGAGTTACACCATAAGTAGGTCTTGCATCGTATTTTAGATATCAGTGTTATAAATAATCCTCTTTTAAATTGCTAATTAATGGATTTTTTCAATCTGCACGATTAATGGAACTAATTAAACTGGGTAAAACAATCATTCAAGAGTAATACATACTAATTTTCATAGAAATAAAGGTTTTTAAGTTATTGTGTTCTATAAAACGGTTTTAAGTTTGTATTTAGATAGATTATTTTTTTACTTCTGTAAAATCAGGGGAAGGTTCTACTTAAAGTGCTCAATGTTTGATTAACAAATTGTAATTTTGATTAAATATATTTGATATGCGAACTAACTATTAAGGTTTGTCTAAAACTGATCTCGGGTAGGTTTAATTCTTATGGCCTTAACATTCCAAAAGTAATTAAAGACTACTAGTAACCCGTCGCGGCTTCGCTCGTGATCACAGTGTTATGTTTGAAAAGTTAGTTACATTTGTTAAAGCACCTAGGGGACAGAATTTTGCAAAAAAGCCAGTCAGTTTGTTAAAAATGCCTACAGTTCCTCTCCAAGGCGAGCATATTAGCTATACATATTTGCTCCTTTCATTTTTTTTTGGACAAGCCCGCTTTATATTCAATCCTCTTCTAGAAATGTCAACATAAATTAAAAATTTATAGGCTATATTAAAGTTATTTATACATTGGTTCGAATCACTATTCACACAAAAAATCACATGATGATACTTTACCAAGTGCGAGTGTTAATTTTACAGTTGTCTGGTTATATTTAAACAGCTGTTATGATTCTTTGTTTTGTTGTTTGTTACAAATCTTAACCCAAACCTCAAGAATAATTTTATATACTAAACTATATTTTTCTGGAGATTAGACCTGGTTAGAACATACTAGCTGTGTACCCGTCCTTCGTACGGGTTGTATATAAATGGTAGATTAACCAAAAAAATTAACAACCAGCATAATTTTACAATATTAAAATTACATTTTACACTTTTAAAGTAGAATTAAATTAAAGTTAACGAAATATACTATGGCAGATAGTTCGGGTACTGTTGCCAAGTCGAGGAACTCTGTCGGGTAGTGAACGGTAAGGTTTTTGCGACTCGAAATCGGTACACGTAACACTTTGGATTCGATTTTAGAAATAAAAGAACTCAAGTACAACAAAATATTAACCTTTTTTAATTTAACACTTTAAATACTTTGATACATTAATCTTTACATTCCAATAAATTAATAGTAATGTAACGAAACATTAAACTTTAAAAACATTGACAAACCACTTTTAAAATCACCATTCTTGCCAGGTCCTGTTTTCATTATAATTGTAAATAAACAATTTAAAAAAAATCATGTTTTAAAAACATATGACTACTTGATTTTATTTAAATAAATGTAAATCAATATATACGAACTGTTCTATCAGTGGTCATGGTTAAATGAACGGTATTAAATATTGTATATGTTCTTTCCTCCCTTTGGAATAGACCTACATTTGTGTTGATCTCCGTTGCTTGTTCATTGGTGGACGTGAGGATGGCACAATCACAGAGCTAGGAATTTTCCAGATTAAACTGTTTATGAACCTAGGTGTAACAAACTGTCAATCAGTAAATCCTGTGATTCATCGATAGTGCCGAGTGAAGGCTAGATGTTTCTGAGACTTAATTTTTTTTCAATGTCCCAATCTCAACTTTTAAAAGCGCATAAGAAAACTGCTCAACCCCTTAATCTTCTCAAAAATACATTTTCATATTTACTGTTAAGTTCAGACGCTCAGTGGTCGGCTACATAAAATATATTTTTAGAGAGGCGTAGACTCGTCCACTCATGTCTCACTTACGACAAAGGGTCTGTGTGAAATCTCCAGAGAACAACACCGTGACTCCCCATGATGTTGTTTCTTATTTCCTTTAAGGCATCAAATTTCAGCTCTACTGGTTGAGTAGTTGGTGTGTTATGACTAACACGCTTATATTAAAGGCCACTGGGCCAGAGTCCTTGAGTATATTTATGTCTGGAGTAGGTAAATGTCTGCACTGAGCTATCAGCTACATTCCTACCGAATTGTTGATCCATCAGTCCAAGAGTATGTGCAAGATTGTTAAAATATTGTATTTTAAAATTCCGGGGGGCGAAGCCCTTAAACATTTTCGTAACAGGAATAGGCTTGCGTTTTGTTCTGATGAATTAATTATGTTCCTACCGAAATGTAACTTACAAAGGTCCAGTAAATACTAATCCTCGTAAAATTGCCATAAAAGTAAATTAGCGAAAAGACCTATAGGACTTTTTTAAACGTATTCTTATTGTGAATCTGCAACATAAGGGGAACCACCATCCAAAATTTTATCTTCAATAGACATTGTCGTTTCTTAGATAAAGTGATCACTATGTCAGTGAGTGCATGAGTCTGACAAATATAGATTTAGATCATATATCCACTTATGTTATTTGTTACCAATATTTACTCAACATTTTAAAAAAGAACTACTACACCTATTTATAGAATGACTATGCCATCATCTGGTTCAATATAAATAAATGCTTTGACCATAAGAATAGCATAGGATCTTTAAAACCCTATGGGGCAGTGTCCTAAGGTAATTTAAAACAATCCAATTAGCCTAAAACCTTCTAACGCACATACAGAACATAGAAAAAAGTTGTATAAAAATCTGTGCACCCGTTTTCCGGTGAAAAGCAAACAAAACATGACCAAAACCGCACAAAATCACGATTTTGAGCGGCCGCCATTATTTTTTTAAAAGGCATATGACAGTTTATAGTGCCCTAAAACCTTCTCACGCATATATAGAACAAAGAAACAAAGTTTCATTAATGTCAGTGCACCCGTTTTCCAGTGAAAAGTGTCAAAAACCCGTCCTTGAGCGTTACCGGCAGATAGACAGATAGACAGACAGACATAAATTGAGATAAGATTTGTTTTGGTTTCCTTAGGGTGTAAAACGTGAAAATATGCAAAAATTTCATAATTCCAAGCAATGTATTGACAAAGTCTAATTTTATTTATATAGATTAATTATAAGGTATATTGAAATAAATATATATATACTTGATGTACACGTTCTTCGCACAGGGGTTTTCCTTACCCGTTCTATAGTCAATGCAAATTGCATTTTAGTTAGCTTGAAACAGCTGTTGTTCTTGCTTCTGATCTTTAGGCTGTCAAATGTAAATGCCCTCAGCTGTCCGCATTACAGTTTTTGAATGTTTACTTTCTTATGAAATGTAAACATTGAAACTTAGGACGTTCACGGGGCGTAGCCCGAGGGGATTTTAAGGAAGTGAATAGGCCTATGTGTTGCTTGGGTTCAAGATCTACCTTTGTGTAAAGTTTCAGCCCAGTCGGTTAAGTAGTTTTTGCGTTCACCCGGAACATCAGACAGACAGACAGACAGACAGACACCACCTCTTCTTTATAATATTATAGATTTCTTTACCCATAAATTCAATGGCTTCGACATTTTGAGAGCCCTAACGCAATTTTGGAACAGGAGCAGGCAAAGGTTTTATTCTGATGTATTAACTATCTTCTTTTCAAAATTATGTTCAATTAGTCCAGTTAATCTAATCTACTAACGTCAGCGACGTTTAAATTAAAAAGTTAAAGTCTATAGGGCGGAAAAAATAGGCCTGTTTCTGATTATGGTTCAATGTCTGGTGTCTTTCTACCAAACTTTTGCTCAATCAGTCTAGTAAGTAGTAATATGATTAACACCAACAAAATATTGAAGGTTATTAGGACCCGAGCCTCAATGGAACAGGACTAAGATCATAACTGTTTTTTTTTTATGGATCCATAATCTTAGAAATATCTGCTCACTAACTCCTGTATTTTGTGAATGATGGACTTAAAAACATATAAACAGTCCAGCATTATAATCACAATGACTGCCTAGACAACATGAGCATTAAATACCATGTTGCAAGTTATGAAATGGACGAGTTTTAAACCCTTTATTAGATCATTTTAATGTTTTTATGAGGAAATTCACTGAAGTTATACTCCTGATTGGGCTGAAATTTTACACAAAGGTAGATCTTGAACCCATGCAACACATAGGCCTATTCACTTTCTTAAAATCCCTTCAGGCTATACGCTCCGTGAACATCCTAAGTTTCAGTGTTTACATTTCAAAAGAAAGTAAACATTCAGAAACTGTAATGCGAATAGCTGAGGTCATTTACATTCTACGGCTTAAAGAGCAGAAGCAAGAACAGCTGTTTCAAGCTAACTTACCTTTCTAACCCGGCGAAGAACGGGTAAATTCTACTAGTACTCAATATAATATACCAAAAAAACTGCCACTGGTAAAACAAAATGTAATAACTTCATCTAATTTTAAATTTTTATCCTTGCGTCATGAGATGAAATGTCTTCAACAAAACTTCTTAAATTATTTATAAATAGATAATTTAATTAGCTTTAAAATTATAGGTGTAGTAAGGATATTTGTTAACATGATGGCTTCTTCCAGACACCGGGCCGCCGGCCCCGTGCCGGGCCTAGCATCGCCGCGTATGATATGTTTTAGGGGAAATTCGCTAAAGCAACTATTCAGTATACTGTACAGACCCTGTGTGTGGTACCCATCGACGTAAATACTACAATACTGTATGTAGTATTTACATCGATGGTGGAACCACGGAACCGGTACGAGAGCACACGAGACGTTCCGAAAACATCCGAAGGGAACCGTCGTCGCCGTTTCCGCGGCTCTACCCTGCGCACACCTAGCAACCCTGCGGAGGCGCGGCGCGGCGAAGAACTTCCACTCCGAATTCCCCCCGGTGGATTCGAGAAGAAGTTTTCAACTGCGCCGCGCCGCGCTTCTCTTCCGCTTCCGCGAGAGTTGCTAGGTGTGCTTACTCTCATAAGATAACATGCAAGTAACTTTTCTTGAGAGCAGTGGAAGTTCTTCCACCGCGCCGCGCCGCGCCGCGCTTCCGCGAGAGTTACCCAGTGTGCTTCAAGCTTAAATGCTCATTGGAACAAATACGGTGCATTCAATAGTGACAGGTTGAGTAACCTGTAACCATAAGATATCTACTTTGGGGCAGTGACGGACCAAGGGGCATAACCATAATGACGTACGATGATTTGAAACAGCTTAAACCTTTCCTGCTTCACGCGAAAATGGGCAAAATGTTTGATTTCATTCAGGCCAGCCTTTTATTTGTAAACCGCGGAACAAATCTAGATCATCTGGCTGGACAGACAGATAAACAAATTGTAACATAAATTAAAATATACCCGCTACATACAATATTTCACTGCTCAAAGCTGAGTAGAAAGAAAAAATATTTGTTTTATATAGATAAATACATTCCTAACTTGTAACATCTGGTATTGCTAATAACCTGTCCATAATTTATTAACAGCTGCAATTCAAATACATTATTCTCCATGTTAATCTTATGGGCAAAAAACGGAACTGAGGGCGGCCCATGCCCTTTAGAATAAAAATATCGAAAAATAAAAACCGTTATGCACAACTACGAATCAAGGCAAACATTTTGGTACCTCAGTCGTTAAAATCGGTTCAGAAATAATGGAGGAGTTCTCTTAACAAAAATCGCCTTGGCGTATTAATAGATAGATTTTCATTACAATCAGCTGATTAACTAATTAAAATATAACTCCATAAGATTAACATTGAAACTTTGAGAGCTCGTGAGGCAAAGCCCCACAGTCGAGAGTTTATGGAAACTCCAAAAGGCACATCTAGAGGTTAAGAGCTTTCGACTGATACCAAATCTAATATATCAAATTCTCATGTCACAGTGTTTGTAACAAAACTCCTCCGAAACGGCTTGACCGATTCTTATGAAATATTTGTTTGCATATTCGGTAGGTCTGAGAATAGGTCGTAAACTATTTTTTCCCCGATAGGCGAGTGAGCGAAGCGAACTAGCTCATATTGAACATGAACGAGTATTTAACATAAAACAAATTCAATGACATTAGGACAGGACAACGTCTGTCGGGACAGCTAGTATGTATATAAAATAATAGTTTTAGGGGTCGAAAATCACCGAACGAAAATCAGGAAATTCTTTTTATAACATAGATATTTTGTAGTATATGTTACTGTTTTAGAATTAACTAAAAATTAGATCATGGTCATGAACTCAATCGCAATTTATTACAAACTAAACATAAACAATGTTTACCCATAAAACTAGCTGGTCAAATCATCAGTTGCTATACAACATTGTTCGCGCGCAAAGGGATTGTTTTGGTTACATCCCCACCCTTTATGAAATAAAGGGTGGAGGGGGTCTAAAAAGAGCGACCCGTTTACAGGTGTCTCGATTTCACATTTGAGCGAGTCACACCCACAAGCATCTTAAACAATACACAGTACATTCTTAAACATTTGAACAGTCTATAACTTTTCACATTCATTCATCACTCATCATTAAACAGTATTTGCGTAACGTTTGAACTATATTCAATAAATTCAGTGTTTCAAATAAATACAGTGGCTTTCATTACCAGTTTTCAATTCCTTCCATTAAACAAATTCATTAATTCAAATCACATGACAAATAAACACTCTGAGCACCCCATGACCACCGACTGTGGACAAACATAATTAACATGTGTTTTTATTAGGAGAGACCTCTCAAAACAGTTACAGTATACTATTGGATGTTAAAACGGGTTTTAAATAGGTTAATTCAGAGAGGAGCATCGAGGAGAGGTTAGAAGAAGGAAGAAGCTATGGGAGGCTAAAGAAAAGAGAAGAAGGATGAAGTGAAGGGAGGTGATAGGATTGAGCAATGAGGGTTGGTGAGGGGGTGAGGGGAGGCGATAGGATTGAGCAGTGAGGAGAGGTGAGGGGAAGTGAGTGAAAATATCGGTGGGAAGGGGAGAGCAGAACTTATGTATGCATTGGCTGTACATTTTAGTAAGGATGAGGAGTTCGGGTGGCTTCATTGTTGATACCGGCTCCTCTCCTCCAACCACGAACACATCCCCTCATCGCGAACAATTTAAAATAATTCTAGTATAGACTGTAGACTGTCATTCGCGTTGTCGAGGAATCAACTAAGTGGGAAGCCGTGTCCTTAGAACCGGTTTATGTCAAGACAGACGCTCAGCCGACTCTGATCCTTAAAAGCTCCTCCCTCGCACGCTACGGATACTGATCAATAATGTGATTTACTGTTGATTGGTTGTTTACTTCTTGAACTTATTTATATTAAGTTGCACGTATATTTGCACAGAGGTTTGAATTATTCTGGGAATAAGTAGTAAACAGGTCAATTTTGGAATTTCTTCAGACATGAAGATTAAAGTTGGTCACTAGAACTAGAAACCCCAATAGTTGTGCATTTACTGTGAGGGAGTGGGAGAGAAGAGACGCAGGACAACAATATGTTATTTTATTCATCACATCACAGTCTCGATTAATACATATCGACTCTCAGCGGCAGTGTGTGATGAGTAATGCCACAGAGAAACGAATTATAGATTCCTTTTTGGTAATGCTGAGACGGGTTAGGGACTGTCTCCTTAAGAATTGGTTCAGAATGGCAAACATGTCGGGCTTCACAGAGATCTCCAAATATCAAACGATTTCGCGTTGTTTGTTTTTTCTCTAGGGAAGGCACCATACCACTCGAGTTTAAAAGTTTAAATAAAGGCATCCAGTGAGTTGATTATCAAAATCGTATACTCAAATACGAGCAATGTATGTCTGCAAAATGGGCCTTGGACTCTTGAAAAGGGTTTTACTTAAACTTTTTTAAGGGGTTATGGGGCCTCAGAAATCGGTTGGTCGAGAAATCATGAAATTAGGAAAACTCTTTTGATAATTGAAACATTAGACTTGTAGCATTGACTATATAGTCAGTGCTTGTAGCGTTTAAAATAAACAGCTGATCAAAAGTAAACAGTACTCTGTAAAAGTAAAAGAATTAGTATTTATTCTCTCAGACTGATATTTTCACGCTTTGGGGTAGAGAAAATCAGCCACTCTTTTAGAGTGAACATTCACTCTTTATAAAAATGAACTGTTGTCATTCCGTGAAAGAGTGAAAGATTTCCACTCAGTGGAACCGTTTATTTCGGAGTAGAATGCACTCGTTGAAAGAGTGGAATGCGCTCGTTGAAAGAGTGGAATGCACCCGTTAAAAGAGCGGAATGCACTCGTTGAAATTTGAAATGCACTAGATGAAACAGTGGGATGCACTTGATGAAAGAATTAAAGCGTGGTCTTGTTATCTTACAAAAAGTGAATAACCATTTATTAAAAGAGCGAAAATCATTTATCTTTGAGTGAAAGTATGATCTTGTCATCCTACAGAAGAGCGAATTTCATTTAATTCACTCATTTGAATAAAATGATCATATAGGCATAGAGACATATAGTCAGTTATTTTGGTTAATAATATCAAGGGGAGTTAATTAAAAATAATTGTTTTATAGTTAATATCACTAATAGTTATTAGCTTAACTGATATATCTAACGGTGCCGTATTATAATTCAGAATCGGTCACATAGTAAAGTGGTTGACGGTAGTAAAGTAGTAAAGTGGTTCCGGGAGACAAAGTAGCACTATATTCCTTCATTACAAGGAGTAAAATTTGACTGTACCAAGTAGTTTGGGGGAAACCAAATTTATCACACAAGATAGAAACGACGTTTCTTTCCATTTTTAAAATTTATTGTATTAGTTCACACATACGCAAAAAGTTAGAGAAAACTTAGTAAACAGATTTCATAATCGGCCTGGAAGGACGAGTCCTGCAAAGTTCATTAACACATATATAATTTCAATTTCTGGTAAATAGTTCAACCAAATTCGATAAAAATGTTAAACAGGAGCATCTCATTTACTTGTTAAATATTAAAAGTAATTTTTCACTGAGAAAAACATGTTTTCTGAAAATAAAAGTACCAATCTCTGTAGGACAGGAGCTTCAATTTCAGATCAAAACTATTTAAATCGGTCCTTTACTTTTTGTTAGTAGATTTACAAAAGGAATGTTGTTGATAATTGAATATGGACACTTATGAAAGCTAAAAATTAAAATTAATTTCTCATTAGAGACAACACATCTAAACTAAACAAAGATATTGATGACATTAGTGTATGTCAAAACCTTCAGTTTAATACAAAACTATTTAATAGTTTTTGCTAGTAATATAAGTGATTTATTGAAAGTTGAACAATATTTGTTATTGGAGTAATAAACGCAAATATTGTGTGTTAAAAAACACATAAAAAGAAAAGAAATGTAATTATGACATAACTGCAGGCCATAACCTTTAATTTAATACTAAAACAGTTACAATTGGAACAGGAGTTTTTGCTAGTAGATTTACATAAAGCATTTTGTAAAAAATGTTAATCGGGCTGTTTCGGGAGCTCAAAGTATTTTCTATTGAGAAAAATCTATATTTATAATGGTCGTGCATGTGCGTGTGTGTCCCAGGTGATTTTGAAAACGCCTTCTCAAAACTGCTCCAGTCCATAATGTTGCAGAGGACCAACAAATTGCAGATAGGTACTTTTTTGTTTTTCCTCCAGACCTCAGGACTCTGCCTCAGTGGCATCAAAAGCCGCTATGTTATTCTTATTGAGAAAAGGTTTTGGTATAACGGCTCCTCAAACTTGCTCCCGGACCTTAACACATTGTTGGGGGACTAAAAGACTGGATATTTTTTCAGTGCTTAGTGCGATTTCCATAAATCCCTTACAATGGTTGTTCCCGGCAATACATGTTTAAGTATTAGTGGAATCAACATTTGTTATCTGGTCAAATTATAAGACAGTATCTTTTGAGACCGAATAAAACTGAAATCTAAATAGCCGAAACCAGGTTAGACTTTCATAAGTGGAAAGATATAAAAAACCGAATGAAATTGTTCGATAGGGTATAACGATTATTTAGGTTATTCGGTTATGGTTTCGGTTAGGCCTATTAAGGTTTCGGTTAGGCCTATTAAGGTTTCCGTTATTTAGGCTTCAGTTAGGCCTACCGTAAAACAGGCTTGACCCGGACACTTTTTTTACTATTTTTAAGTGCCTTCCCATTAAAGATGTCACCAATAAAAACCAGACCATTGTAAAGTGCGTGTACTATTCACTATATCCATTTACTTTTAGCCTAACTTATATATTATTATGTTGGATGTTATTATAACAAAAATAAATACCCCCGTCGCAGCAAACCTGCGTACTCAGCGAATTTCCAATGAATATATATGGGTATCACTTCTACCTAGAGCCACATACCAAGTTTTACAAAAATACATTCATTAATAAGTGATATATAGCATTTGATTTATTATCCATAAGAATAACATTATAATTGAATTCGCAGGTTTGCTGCAACAAGGAAGATAAGATATGTGGTTTTTTTGCAATTATCAATATAACACAACCAAGTGAAGCTACATACCAAGTTTTATTAATTTAGGTTCATAACTAAGGGAGATATAAAACTTTACTTATTCTCCATATGAATAACATGGGGGCCGAGTGTGCAGGTTTGCTGCTACCGGGAAAAATCAACAAAAACCATGTTTTTGTGCTAATATCAATATACCACAACTAGTTGAAGCCACATACCAAGTCTCATCAATATACATACATAAATAATCGAAATATAACATTTTATTCATTCTCCATAAGGATAACATTGGACAACGTACTGTGCTTAGCACTCTGAATATCACTGCAACGGTTGGACGTAAAACAACAATTAAAACACCAAAATGATTGATTTGTAGAGCTAAACTGATTGGTAGAAAGAAATGTGGAGTTTTAGTGAAATTATCTGAGGAAAATCTAAAAACCCATAAGTTTAACAAGGGAAATTTTTTGGTCACATTTTTTGACTTTTCTTGACAACCACTAAACCTAGCTTAATGATTCAAAATACTAAATTGTTTGTTTTTTTAAGCTCTATAAAATGGTTATAACCAAAATCTAGTGTTTTTAAAATTTTAGGCTAAATAGTACAAAAAACTGTTTTTTGGAAAATTGTAAACCCTCATAAAACCCCCTTCCCATAGACCGATCGATCTGGTTTTCGAACTTAAAGTCATAAATATTACTCTCCACATTTGTGCCAAATTTCATCAAAATTTGCGCTTCTTTCAAAAGTTATCGCGGTAACGGACATATATATATATATATATATATATATATATATATATATATATTTATTTATTTATTTATTTATTTATACATTTATATAAATTTGAACGAATAGTGTTTTTGGCATCTAGGGACCCCAAAACAAAATGTTATCATGGTCTCGGGCTTAAGTCTTACCATGAGACCTACGGTAATAGCTTCTTCCCTATAGGGGAAATTCGCTAAAAATAAACGAGTTCGCACGCAGCACGCTGACGTGAGGGAAGTGAATTTCCACAAAAAAACGTTTAAAACTCAAAATATGTATAAAAACATACATTTATTCCAATTTGTATTGAAATCTGAAAACATTGATATTTTTGGCTGCTCTGATGCTTCAGGTTTCATTTACCTGCAAAGCTGGGAATACAATTTTGCGCATTATAATGTTAGGAGAATGTCCAGGCAGGCTTGAAAGTAGGCGTGAGTTGCTGGGGATGATAAAAGTACTCTAAAAAAGGAATAACAGGCTTTTCTAGTGTAAAACCCCCATAAGACAACGTACTGTGTGTAGTCGAAACATATTTTCTTTAATAGCTCAGTAAATATTTATGCTAGAATGACAAGAGAGGGCTGGAAACTTTCGCCTCACTAATTCCCATATTTTTACATGTATTAAATTTACATCCGGGGTTTTCTGTTCCTTTTTGGGCCCAAAAACTCAAAATTTGAAAAATTAATCCCCAAAATAGGGGTTTAGAGTTTTCTGATTGTTTTGCCCAACAAACTTGTTCAACTGATTACAGAAAGGAACGTCCCTACCAAAGTTGAAGTTAATCGGACAAAAAATGCGACCGCTAGAGTGCAAACACACACACACACATATATATATATATATATATATATATATATATAATTTTGAACGACCCCCCAAAACGTGCTCAGGGGGTCACGTTAGGAACTTCTATGGTGGTGCCGGGGTTAAGTTTCACCGTAGAGGTCATGCTAATAGTTCACTTTCCAAAGGAAATTCACTAATAAAAGTGTCCGTGTTAACCTCCACAAACCGTGTCTCGAACCGGACACCCACCTAACTAACGTTATAACATATAAACTAACCTTATCTGTCCGTAGTTGGACGGTGTTTTGAGGTCTGCAGATGCCTTTGAACCAATCAAAGGCTTAAAAGTAAAATAAATAAAAAATTCTTATGGGTTGGGGATTTTATTCTTTGCAACTAAAATGAAACTAAACAAAGAACCGTAAGGGGGGAAGACGTTTAAGATACAGTTTGAAACATGGGGTCCATTATATTTTCCACAGACATGATCACTTATGGTCGATTTAGGCAAAGAATACTTTTTCGCCGCTGCTCTTAAAAACAATACCGTATCAGAGCTAAAAACCACAATGTTGTTATTAGTTATGGCGGGAATACTGTGTTTGGCAGGGATGTATGGCAGGGACGAGTCGTAACGTTTGACAAGAGTCACATCCACGGAGTATAATAATTAAAGTGTCCGGGTCAAAATTGGAATAGGCCTGTCGTAAATGTGAAACATATTTTACAAATAAGTTGTTTATCTCATTAAATAGCATGGCATTATGCGCGCTTAAATTTCGATTAAAAATATGCCTTATTCACGAAAACAATCGGACAAACGTGAAAAATTACATGCCTTAGTTAGACATAATATTTTATTTTAGCGAAAATTCGTCAGTTACAAACGATTAGAGCATGCCTCGTTTACAACAAATGTAGGCCTAACGATTAGAGCATGCCTCGTTTACAACAAATGTAGGCCTACCTATAACGAACGACTGTTCAACTTTGCAGGTTTGTTTAGAAATATTTAAGTTTACAAATATGTACGTGTCCGGGTCAAGACCCCCTGACCGGGTCTAGCCAGTTGTACGATCCGGTATGTTATGTTTCAGTTTAGGTGTCTTGAAATTTGTCTAGATAACAAACGTTGGTTCCAATATTACTTTTAAACATGCATTGTTAGGAACAACACTATCATGTTATGTTTGTTTATTTCATTTTTATTTTTAAGTTTAATTGAATAACAAACTAAACTAAACAAACATGACGTAGGTACGGTAATTACAAACATAAAAGCTATTAAATATTAATTAGTGTTAAAAATATCAACCTAATTAATATACCATAGCCTATCAAACAATTTCATTTGGTTCTTTATTTTGTTCCACTTATGAAAGTATACCCGAGCCGAGTAAGATCGAAACCATATTGGATTCGTCTGGTAAATTAAATGCAAGTTAAACAAAGGTCATAGCTTATAGGTCATAGCTTATTTTGGATTTAAAATTTGTATCACTTTACCCTTGTTTTTGGCAAAAACAAATGTGATTTCCAAACTCTAGAGGTAAATTTATATGAGGTTAGTTCAATGAAATTTATAATTTTCAATCAAAAAGTAGGGCTAGGATGAACTTGTGCCAAAAGGCACAATTATCCAGAGACATAAGTTTTACCTTACGGAACAATTTTGGAAAATGTTTATTTTAGATAAAAATGAAGAAATTTAGAAAAAAAATTGATTAATACAGTTGTGTATGGAGATAATAAATTATGTCTAGAAAATTAAAGTCGATAGGCATACCTTACAAACATTAACCTCCAAAAAGGACCTGACTTATTGAGTTTGCCTTATTGAGTTTGAATAAACACTTATCTAGGGCAGTTCTGGTAATGCAATTTTCATTTTTTTAGAAAAAGGAAATAGGCGAGACCCAGAATATGGTGTAAACCAGTGTGCCACATTAAGTAATAATAACATATCATCATAGTTGAAAGCACGATGTATAGGTAGCTATAGTTTGTTCTTTTTTCTGTTCTTGCAAATGTTCATTATTTTCATATTGTAAAGTTGCATTGGTGAAAGCCGTCAATAAATAAATAAATTACAAAACATCTAAAATTATTTGGTAACTTACCGTACGTTTTATTAGTGAGATAATAATTGTTTGAACAAATTAAGACTTTCTACTGTTAACGAGTGGAAATTATAATGTAAATAATTACATTTATGAGCGTTTAATGTTTTAATCACGTATGAAGGAGGTTTATCACATTAATACTTTGCTGGTTGACATCTTTCCTTTCAGTTATTTTGTCGTCTGGAGTCTGGAGTGGCCTAAGTCCCATAGTCCACCGCTCGGCCTGCATTTTTTTACATAGAGTACGGTACCAATAAGGCTATTAATTATAATTGTATGTAAAAATAAGAATGCATCTTTTAATTAATAGAAAATCAAATATACATACAACTTTTTAGCTAATAATATTTAAACCTTAGTTTTTGTGTTTCAAGTTACGAAAAGAAGTTTTTTCCTAGTCAACATGAACATGAATAACTACAGTTGTGTATCGAATCTATGACACTGTGACTTACGTTACTCTATAGTTGAAACAAAGACGTTGGCTAAATTTCAACGATTCAAGTACCACTACAATGGCTCCCAATGTTAATCTTACGGGATAAAAAAAAATATTTGTTTTAAAGATATTTTTATTATTACTTAACCAAATATTCCCAGTAACGAACTCGACCGAGATTTCGTACTATTGAATATATCTCTAAAGTTTGAAGTGGATTTGTAGAGGCGTTTTTGAGTTATTTTGGTCACAGACACGCCAGTTCGAGTTGATTATCTTACCAGCCTAAGCAGTAAAGTTATGTATAAGGATTTTCTCTCACTTCGTTCACTCAATCCAATTAGTCGATTTCATGCTTTCTGATATTATAAGTTATAGAAGTGTAAGCGTGTTTGAAAATACCAAATCCTTGCAACTGAACGTAATTTTGTTTAAATTAAATTTGTAAAATGCTCCCAAGACTCACGACGATACCCGTCATTTGGAACTCTTTCAGATTAAACAGTAGTCAATCGAAATACCGTTAACTCTTCTAATTATTTTTCCTTAGTTTGTTTGATCTGATGCAATTCTTCTCGAAGCAAAGCACAGGTGTAGTTGAGTACTCAAGTGATATTAAAATGTCACCAGCTAGTGTAAAGTGGGGTAGTGACTCGCGTCAGTAACTGTCACGTTCATGTAGAAAGGAGGATATTTATACCTCCTTATGATACATGTCGGGTCAGTCACCCTGAATGACGTCACTTGCCATCTGACAGCCACTGGCGACGTCACAGTCTGTTGTACAACCATCACTAGCCAGTGTAGTGTGTGGTGTGTCGTAGTGGCTCGCGTCAGTAACTGTCACGTTCATGTGGCAAGGAGGATATTTATACCTCCTTATGTTACATGTCGGGTCAGTCACCCCGAATGACGTCACTTGCCATCTGACAGCCACTGGCGACGTCACAGTCTGTTGTACAACCATCACTAGCCAGTGTAGTGTGTGGTGTATCGCAGTGGCTCGCGTCAGTAACTGTCACGTTCATGTAGCAAGGAGGATATTTATACCTCCTTATGATACATGTCGGGTCAGTCACCCCGAATGACGTCACTTTCCATCTGACAGCCACTGGCGACGTCACAGTCTGTTGTACAACCATCACTAGCCAGTGTAGTGTGTGGTGTGTCGCAGTGGCTCGCGTCAGTAACTGTCACGTTCATGTAGCAAGGAGGATATTTATACCTCCTTTTGATACATGTCAGGTCAGTCACCCCGAATGACGTCACTTTCCATCTAACAGCCACTGGCGACGTCACAGTCTGTTGTACAACCATCACTAGCCAGTGTAGTGTGTGGTGTATCGTAGTGGCTCGCGTCAGTAACTGTCACGTTCATGTAGCAAGGAGGATATTTATACCTCCTTATGATACATGACAGGTCAGTCACCCCGAATGACGTCACTTTCCATCTGACAGCCACTGGCGACGTCACAGTCTGTTGTACAACCATCACTAGCCAGTGTAGTGTGTGGTGTGTCGCAGTGGCTCGCGTCAGTAACTGTCACGTTCATGTAGCAAGGAGGATATTTATACCTCCTTATGATACATGTCGGGTAAGTCACCCCGAATGACGTCACTTACCATCTGACAGCCACTGGCGACGTGACAGTCTGTTGTACAACCATCACTAGCCAGAGTAGTGTGTGGTGTGTCGTAGTGGCTCGCGTCAGTAACTGTCACGTTCATGTAGCAAGGAGGATATTTTGTATACCTCCTTATGATACATGTCGGGTCAGTCACCCGGAATGACGTCACTTTCCATCTGACAGCCACTGGTGACGTCACTGTGTTGTACAACCATCACTAGCCAGTGTAGTGTGTGGTGTGTCGCAGTGGCTTGCGTCAGTAACTGTCACGTTCATGTAGCAAGAAGGATATTTATACCTCCTTATGATACATGTCGGGTCAGTCACCCCGAATGACGTCACTTTCCATCTGACAGCCACTGGCTACGTCACAGTCTGTTGTACAACCATCACTAGCCAGTCTAGTGTGTGGTGTGTCGCATTGGCTTGCGTCATTAACTGTCACGTTCATGTAGCAAGGAGGATATTTATACCCCCTTTTGATACATTTCGGGCCAGTCACCCCGAATGACGTCACTTGCCATCTGACAGCCACTGGCGACGTCACAGTCTGTTGTACAACCATCACTGGCCAGTGTAGTGTGTGGTGTGGCGCAGTGGCTCGCGCCAGTAACTGTCGCGCTTATGTAGCATGGAGAATATTTATATACCCTTATGATACATGTCGGGTCAATCACCCCATGTGACTTCACTTGCCATTTGACAGCTACTGGCGACGTCACAGTGTTGTACAACCGTACTAACCAGTGTAGTGTGTGGTGTGGCGCAGTGGGTCGCGCCAGTAACTGTTACGCTCATGCAGCATGGATGATATTTATATCCCCTTATGATACATGTCGGGTCAGTCACCCCGAATGACGTCACTTTCCATTTGACAGCTACTGGCGACGTCACAGTGTTGTACAACCGTACTAGCCAGTGTGGTGTGTGGTGTGGCGCAGTGGGTCGCGCCAGTAACTGTCACGCTCATGCAGCATGGATGATATTTATATCCCCTTTTGCTACATGTCGGGTCAGTCACCCCGTATGACGTTACTAGTCACTGGCAAAGTCACAGTCTGTTGTACAACCGTCATAGTTTGTTATCGTGGTCTGGGCAGTGCTAGCATTATGCTTAACTTGTCTCGTTTTGTTTATTGGAAAGTTCAAATTACATAATTATATAACGGTTAGTGACTGCACCTGTTTGTGAAAACCTTTCTTGAAAACAATCATTTAACACCACCTGGGATAACATAGGCACTTCGCCTTACGCAATATTCGCCGTACGCAGTATTTCATATTACTGCAATGTCCACGTGCATCAAATGGCCCACTTTGGCCTAATACACCCACATCTCTCCTATGGAATTAGATGCTGAGGAAGCTGTTCAGTACCAATCAAAAATTTAAAAGAGTCTTCAGACTTCAAAAGAAAGCGATGGGAATCATTGCTGAGTTAAAATACAGTGTCATACAGACGGTCCTTCAGGGACGTAGGTTTGCTGACCCTTGCTAGCATTTACATTAAAGACCATTTTATTATCATGCCGATATATACACACCCTGAAACAGGGCAGTGCCATATATAACACTCCGGTATAACACAGGGGCTAGATGTGTATATTGCATTGCTCAGCGCAGAACATCGGCTTTTGAACGCCTTCCATTGCAAATGGTTATCAAACTATTGAATGCCCTTCTTGAAGGCCTCGTGGCCGAACAAAATTCTCGAAAATTTAAAGCTCGATTGAAAGCTACTTGTGGCCACGAGCCTCTGCAGTCTACTCAGTGAACAAGTTTCTCGCCGACCTTTGAGAAACTTGTTTTCTTTGATGTCCAGAAAGGAATTTTGGGGTTTCCCTTGTGAGAAAGAGAGAAGCTTCTATAAAGTTTCAATGTGGTGTGCAAAACCGATGAATGTTTGTGTGAGTGTGTAGATAGGTAGTTTTAGGTTAAACACAGTAATTTTTGCCAATGTTTACATTTTTGGCATGCAATTGTTTATATTGTTTTTACGGCAATAAAGAGAGATTTGATTTGACGATCGCCGCTTCCAATATCCGAGGACGCGAGACACCTGCTCCTGATCGCAGGAGGTTGGCCGCCCTCGTTTGTCCTGCTATAGCAGTGTAATTAACGCTCCAACTTGCCCCGTCACGCCGACTAACTAGCTGCCTCCTTACCCGGTTTGGTTTGATTTGATTATTTTACTGTATGAAATGGTGACGGATTTATTTCATTAAGATAGGACGACATTTTTCTGTATACTGTATCAATCTCAGTTTTTCATCTCGGATAAATTTAACTAAACGTTTTGTTTTGTTTCAGGTAATCATCCAGATTTTGATGGTAGTGCACCTGTTTTAGTAAGTAAAAACCTCACGGTTCTTGAGTTATGGCAAATATAGAGATGCATTTAAATATCGTTGATTAGGTTTTGGTAACTAAACCGACCTATCACACTTGAGTTGGTTTTGATTAAAGCTAACACTTGTACGATAAGCACCTCAGGTACCCACTGTTAACTGTATTAATAAAATTTCAATCCACTGTTTAACGGCTGTCTGTCGGTATGATTACAATTTCTGAAATAATCTTTCAGTGGCGTAAATGAATTAGGATAAAGAACCCCTTTGAATTGTGTACAGTAAACTGTTCAAATACCTGTAGCCTAGTATTAGGACTCAATCATCAAAATATCTTTTTTGTCCAGATTTTTTTACAAAATGGTAAAATAACAGATTGATCTTCAACCACTTAGAGGAAAATTGGTATGAGACAGATGAAACAATTAAAGTCGCAGTAACGGTTTATTACTGCTATCGAAAGTAAAAGCCTTTCATTTCAATTTCAATTTTCATTCATTTATTTTAATTTTCGACAGGGTAGGGAGTTAACACTTCCCCTCACTCCCCTCGTGCCTCGGGAAAGGTCGTGGTGGAGGTTTTCTTTTCTCCCCTTCATGTGCTCAAGCTGTTCACCCAGGACACCGACAACGTGATTCAGTTATGATTTCCACCAACTCCTCGCGGCCTTGGTGTTTTGTGGGGTTTTCCCGCCGGCTAGTACATGGCCTTCACACAGTTTCCGAGGTCCATCGCGTTAATTTACGCGGCGCGGTACAATGTACGTGGACACGCTTCGGCGCGGCGCAGGACGGTGTAAACTCAGTGGGTCATTTGCTCGAAATCGAGCGGAGTTGGTTGTGCCTGTATCAGAGTTGCGCCCATCTAGGGCAAACAATGAAGCCCACATGGTCGACCACCATTATACTCCAGTAACCAATCACATCCTCTCTTCACAAGTTAAATGTTTGTCAGCTGACTGTCACGAGCAGAGTTGATAGGTGAGCAAATGGTGGTCGACCATGTAGGCTGCACTTTTTTACGCGAGACGAGACCTCTAGATATTTAACCTCGTTGGTTACGCCATTTCAGTAGTTTTTGTTTTCAGATCTTAACATGTATTTTTTTGTGTAGACAGATGTTTTAGAATCCAACTGATTACAATTGATCTGTATGTTATCCTTACTAGTAGAATGTGTACCCGTTCTTCGCACGGGTAACAGCTGTAATAAAAAAATGTATCAGCTGTTGGAAATTAAATACCTTAAGTGTGGTTAAAGTCATCTATTTTCTTTATATCTCGTGTCCTTAGAGAAAATGCTATCAAAAAACTAATATTTGTTCTCCAATTTGCTCACCGAGACCTCTCATTCAAGTATGGGGTTGATGGGTGTCAGACTTATAGTTTTATCAAATGTTCCTGGGTAAATGAGTCTTTACATATAGACTAGTAACTTTACACATAGGTAGATCTTGAACCTTTGCAACACATAGGCCTATTCACTTCCTTAAAAACCCCTCGGGCTGTACGCCCCGTGAACGTCCTAAGTTTCAAGGTTTACATTTCAGAAGAAAGTAAACATTCAGAAACTCTAAAGCGAACAGCTGTGGACACGTCCATTCGACAGCTTAAAGAGCAGAAGCAAGAAAAGCTGTTTCAAGCTAACTTACCTTTCTAACTCGTGCGAAGAACGCGGGTACATTCTACTAGTATATGCTACAGTGGCCTAATTAAAGCTACCGTAACTCAAATAAGGTTGCTTTTCAAGAAAAAAAAACGACACGTGCAGCTTCCCCGACCTCGATTCCCCTTAAAAATATCTTTTCATAGCTTGGGAGCCATTGAGAAACAGCCACGGACGGACGGACGGACGGAGCGGACGAACGGACGCACGGAGCCGCAGACAAAGCGAATTATAGTATTGATAGGCATAAAACATCTAGAGGGTGGCTTGTACCCTTTAGAAATGGAGTACCACAAATTAAAAACTATCACAGTATAGTACTACAGCAGTATGCACAACCAAGGATCGAGGTTGAAATCGGTTCAGAAATGACGTAGGTGTTCTGTTCTAAATAATTATAGAAGCAGGTATTTCAAATTTACTGTACTGTAGCAGGTAGGTTGCAATACTGTACTGATTATTGCCCAATTACTAACTGTGAGGTTTATTGTTATTACATTCTTTTTAGCGAATTTCCCCTATAGGGAAGAAGCTATTACCGTAGGTCTCATGGTAAGACTTAAGCCCGAGACCATGATAACTTTTCGTTTTGAGGTCCCTAGATGCCAAAAACACCATTCGTTCAAATTTATATATATATATATATATATATATATATATATATATATATATGTGTGTGTGTGTGTGTCCGTAAGCACGATAACTCTCGTAAAAAAGGTCCAATCTTAATGAAATTTTGTACAAATGTGTGAAGTACCATTTATTTGAACGAGTTCGAAAACCAGATTAATCGCACCATCCAAAGGGGGGTTTTTGGGGGGTTTTGTACCCCAAAAATGTGTTTTTTCGGGTTTCACATGTAATTTTATTTAAATCAAATTTTAATTTTTACCATTAAATTCAACTTAAAAAAACAAACAATTTGGTATTTTGATCATTGTTCTACGTCAATTGGTTACCAAGATATTGAAAGTGCTAAACACAGTACGTCGTCTAATGTTATTCTTATGGAGAAAAAGAAAAATTGTATATCTTGCTTATTTATGAACATTAACTGACGAAATTTGGTATATGGATTCATCTGTTTGTGGTTTATTGTTGTTTGCACAAAAAAACTATTTTCGCCTATGGTTCCTGTAGCAGCAAACCTAGGTACTCGGTCCCCATGTTATTCTTATGGAAAAATACTTAAAATGTTATATATCGCTTATTTATGAATGTATATGGATGAAACTTGGTATGTGATTTCACTAAGATGAGTTCTATTGATATTTTTATAAAAACCCATTATTTTGTGTGCCTTGTTGCAGCAAACCTGCGTACTCATCCCCAATGTTATTCTTATGGAGATTATTTAATATTTTAAATATCGCTTATTTGTGAATATATTTCTTTTGAATCCTGTTAAGTGTTTTTATGTGTTATGTTATATATTCATTGGAAATTCGCTGAGTATGCAGGTTTGCTGCGACGGGGGTATTATATTTCAACTCTACACTAAAACGATTTGAAATGCCGCCACTCACTCGTGTGTTAAGGAAAATATGGATGAATTATTATGAAATTAGCGAGATGCCTTGTGTAGCCTTGTAACTATGTTTAAATTTTTTTCAGAAGATTGCGTAACTCGTCGCGTCTTTGTAAAAGTCCATAAAATTATCGGAATTTTGCAGAAAAGCATCAAACTTGTTATACAACTAAATACCTACAAATTTTATTTTATATCGTAATGTCAATTGATGTGTAACAATTATCACATTATACTGTACTTAAATTGTAGTGCATAATTATTTACGCATAATCACAAAACTACCGTGTAGTGACGATCGTCTTGTAAGTTATTATCTGTTTCACAACCATATGTACAATAATGCAAAGTTGAAATTTACACTGGTATCAATAGACTTTTAACCGGGCTCTAAAACATTTTAGTTCGGCAATTCAGTCACGCCTTTCTTAACATTTGCATATTAATCTTGCACATTGTGTTGCTTCTCTCGTACCACACATCAATGCGTCCATTAAATTAAACGTAACTTAGAGCGAGTAACCTAGGGATCTTAATTTAGCGTGAGTAAATATCAAACTGATCATCAAGTCTTACAAGCCTCTTTACAAGTGACTTCTATCGGGTATATTTATCCTACTTCATATTATAAATGTGAAAGTTTCTAAGTTTTTATGTTTGTTTGTTTATATATTTGTGGCTAAATAACGCTCTAACCAATGCACTGATTAAGCTGAAATTTGGCAGAGAGGTACTTGATAGGCCTAAGTAACATAGGTTTATTAAAAATGCGAAAATCCTATGTCTTTGCCCCACGGGGGTTCAAAATTCCCATGCAATCCTTATGGACATTCATTTTTGTTTGAGCTGATGAAAATACAAACAGCTGATCTTGATTCGTAATAGTTCCACGGGCTAACCACAGAATGCAGCACACACACTGTGATAGTTTTTAGCGAATTTCCCCTATAGGGAAGAAGCTATTACCGTAGTCGGCATGGTAAGACCTAGGCCCGGGACCATGATAACTTTTCGTTTTGAGGTCCCCAGACCCCAAAAATACCATTCGTTCAAAACTGTATATATATATATATATATGTGTCCGTGAGCACGATAACTCTCGTAAAAATTATCCGATTTTGATGAAATTTGGTATAAACGTGTAAAGCAACATTTATGACTTTAAGTTCGAAAACCAGCCAGATCGCTCTATCCGAAGGGGTATTTTGGGGGGGTTTTGTACCCCAAAAATGGGTTTTTTGAATTTTTTACATATAATTTTGGAAATAGTCAGATTTTATTTTTCCCATTGGATTCAGCTTAAAAAAACACACAATTTGGTATTTTGATCATTTCTCTACGTCAATTGGTTACCGAGATATTGAAAGTGCTAAACACAGTACGTTGTCTAATGTTATTCTTATGGAGGAAAATAAAAATTTTATATCTCGCTTATTTATGAACATATACTGACGAAACTTGGTATACGGCTTTATCTGGTTGTGGACCATTGATATTTCTAAAAAAAAAACAATTTTTGACAAAGGCTCCAATAGCAGCAAACCTGCGTACTCAGCCCCATGTTATCCTTATGGAGAATAAGTAACGTGTTTTCTCCCTTAATTATGAAAATAAATTAATGAAATTTGGTAAGTGACTTCACCTAGTTGAGTTATATTGATATAAGCATAAAACCCCATTTTTTGTGTTCCTTGCTTCAGCAAACCTGCATACTCAGCCGCCATGTTATTCTTATGGAGAATAATTAAAATGTCATAAATTGTTTATTTATGAATGTATATTGATGAAACTTGGTATGTAGCTTTATGTGGCATTAAGATAAATATATATGCATTGGAAATTCGCTAAGTATGCAGGTTTGCTGCTACGGGGGTATTATAAATCATTGGCGCGGCGAAGTCTGCGGGTGACATCTAATAAGTTCATATTCTAGAGTACAGTAAAATTCTTTAAACTTTTTACATGGATCATGGTTAACAGTATGCAGTTTGGTCGCGGACGGGCACCGAGTTACTATAACTCTACTATAATATCCCAATTTAATAGCGCTACTGGGTTCAAACTTGGCTGAGATTGGCTTCAAGCAGACGCGTGATCGTCGTCAATAGCTATCGTGCTGGCTTGCAGATGGTTATATCTCTTAATGGTAACCACATTATCACTGATTGCTTCATCTTCAATCTATTTTATGATTGAAAGAAAGGAATAGTGGTTTTAAATGGAGAAATAAAATTACAATGGTTATCGAATGGACGCAGGATAATGTTTTTGAGGATTGAATGTATTATAGCTTTATAGTCCCAGTTTAATTAGCGAATCAGTCATATTGCTATTGCTATTGGTATTTTTATGGTAGCTCTAGAGAGTACCAGATGGAGTAGGTATCGGTATGAGGAGGGTATATCGAATGTTTGCAGAAGTACGTAAAACTTGCTATATAGACCTCTTCTCCCCATTTAGCTTTCTGTTTAGGTTATATTTCCAAACTTAAAATTACCTCACGTAATTTACGTATTTAGATAAAAAAGTAATTATTTTACTATGGGTGTTTACTGTTACACTTAATTTCTGAGATAATTCAAAACTATGCTGTCCTGCTATCTTTCATTAACCAAAACAAAGATTATAGTGGTACCAAGACTAAAAAATATGTATTCTTTAGAAACAAACTGTGTTCTTACGTCGATTTCCTAAAGGATTTGTAATTCGTTTCTTTTGCGGTATGACACGTCGTTAAGTATGAAATACCCCCGTCGCAGCAAACCTGCATACTCAGCGAATTTCCAATGGAGATATAAATGTCCTAATACTACATAAAGCCACTTACCAAGTTTCATAAAAATATATTCACAAATAAGCGATATATACAATTTTAATTATTCTCCGTAAGAATAACATTGAGGCTGAGGACGCAGGTTTGCTGCATCAACGAACATAAAAATGTTTTTTTTATGCTAATATCAATATAACTCAACTATGTGAAGTTATTTACCAGTTGTCATTCATTTATGTTCATAATTAAGGGAGACATAGCATTTAATTACTATCCATAACAATAACATGGGGCTGGGTACGCAGGTTTGCTGCTATGGGGAGCCTTTGGCAAAAAAGTTTTTTTGAGCAAATATCAATAGACCACAACCAGATGAAGCCAAGTTTCGTCAGTATACGTTAGTAAATAAGCGAGATATAACATTTTTCTTCTCGTCCATAAGAATGACATTAGACAACGTACTGTGTTTAGCACTTTCATTATCTCGGTAACCAATTGACGTAGAGAAATGTTCAAAATACCAAATTGTGTGTTTTTTAAGCTAAATCCAATGGTAAGATTTGACTATTTCAAAAATTATATGTAAAAAATAAAAAAAAAAAAGAATTTGGTAGTACAAATGCCTCCCAAATCCCTTCGGATGGAGTGATCTGGTTGGTTTTCGAACTAAAGTCATAAATATTGCTTTACACGTTTATACCAAATTTAATCAAAATCGGTTGATTGTTACGAGAGTTATCGTGCCCACGGACACACACACATATATTATATACAGTTTCGAACGAATGGTGTTTTTTGGGTCTGGGGACCTCAAAACGAAAAGTTATCATGGTCTCGGGCCTAGATCTTACCATACCGACTACAGTAATAGCTTCTTCCCTATAGGGAAAATTCGCCAAAAGTAAAAACTACGTTACGAAATTAGTTTTTATAGCACCAAAAGTGCCAAGAATTGTGATACAAATTTCGCTCAAATAGTGTGTCTTGTCCACATATGTTGTAAGATAAAACAACAAAACAAACATCAACGGGACAAACTACCTAGATTATAAATAAAATTACCATTTTAAATCGTATCAGATACCTAAAGTGATGTCTAGGTATCTGCTATTACCGGAAAAGTGAAGTTCTGTCAAGAAAACGCAACGCCTTTCGCGGCGCGACATTGAGCTTGTCTAATCAGCTGCAAGTCTATGATAACGCCTGCCACTTTTTACTGTGGAGCGCTACTTCCATGTTTGTTTACTGAAGTACCTGTTATTCTTGTTCGCATGTAACGTACTACAAAAGGAGGTTTTTTTTAGTTCTCAGAGATCAGACAGCAAAGGAGGATAGTTCCCAGGTAGAGTACAACATTTTTCCACTGAAATTGGTTGTAATTGTATTTCTGACACAGTCAGATTATACATTTCTAACCTAAGCTTGAAGTTGTTTTGGAATTATTGCGGACATTTGCATCACTGAATGAGAAAATAAAGATTCACGTCGTTTCGGGATCTGCAGTCTGATCCCGTCTTCAGGTGAGGAGAATACCTATAACATAACAAAATTAGTGGAACAATACAGGAGAAGCTAGGAAAAACTGAATAATCATGATAACCATCAAAGAATTAAGCTTCAATACCATATTTTTTAGAGGGTCGGATTATTTTTTGACACCCCCTCCCCACCCCCCCGCTTGGTGCAGCGCTCAGCTCAGTGACATGTCGCGATCTGCACCTGAGTCAGCGATCTCAAGGCTTCCTCAGTTCCCGGTCTCCTTGCGGTGTGAGCGTTATTACCCCAACCAAACGCCATTACCAACATTGCGGGAGTGGCGGAGACCTGTTCAGCATTGTTGTAATAACCTAGATGCACTGGATACAAAGTAATAATAAGGCATTCTTGCTATGTTTTCTAATTAGAACAAATCTACAGTATTACGATGATGTCTTGAAAGAATTCACATGTTTTTTCCTCCACAAGACCCGAAGTTGCGAAGCCTCGCCGCAACAACGCGAATTTAGCGTATATGGTTTATTACCAAGAATTATTATCTATATTAAAAGGAAACCTAGTGAACAAACGTTTACAAATGCACAAATAACAATTCCACGCAAAACAAATTTCCGATTATATATATAGTTAATTTATCAAACATAAATTTACATCTTCTTCACAATTGAACACAAAGGATTGCTAAAACAAAGGATTACAAACAAAAACATTTTGGGTAAATTAAAACAGTTTACATTGAATATGGAAAAATTATTTGTTAGTTATACAGTACTTAAATTGTTTTATAAAAATGGTTTCTCAGAATAGATATGGTGAGTTGCATTGTGGTTGTGGAAATTGTTTTCAGTTTTTCTTTTTGTAAATTAAACTTTTTCCGTATATCCGCAACAAAGATCAATAATCCATATATTTCGATACTTTTTAGCGAATTTCCCCTATAGGGAAGAAGCTATTACCGTAGGTGGAAAGACATAAGCCCGGGACTATAACTTTTTGTTTTGAGGTCCCCAGATACCAAAAACACTATTCGTTCAAATTTATATATATGTATATATATATATATATATGTGTGTGTGTTTGTGTGTGTCCGTTACCGCGATAACTTTTGAAAGAAGCGCCCGATTCTGATGAAATTTGGCACAAATGTGCAGAGTAACATTTATGACTTTAAGTTCGAAAACCAGATCGATCGGTCTATGGGAAGTGGGTTTTATGGGGGTTTAAAATTGTCCAAAAATCAGTTTTTTGAACTTTTTACCCTAAAATTTAAAAAAAACACTAGATTTTGGTTATAGCCATTTTATAGAGCTTAAAAAACAAACAATTTAGTATTTTGAATCATTAAGCTAGGTTTAGTGGTTGTGCAGAAAAGTCAAAAAATGTGACCATAAAATTTCCCATGTTAAATCTTATGGGAATACGGTTTTTGGATTTTCCTCAGATAATTTCCCTAAAAACTCCACATTTAGCTCTACAAAATAATAATTTTGGCGTTATAATTGTTGTTTTACGCCCAACCGTTGCAGTGATATTCAAAGTACTAAACCCAGTACGTTGTCCAATGTTATCCTTATGGAGAATAAATCAAATATTATATTTCGATTATTTATGTATGTATATTGATGAAACTTGGTATGTGGCTTCAACTAGTTGTGGTACATTGATACTAGCACAAAAAATGCTTTTTGTTGATTTTTACCGGTAGCAGCAAACCTGCATACTCGGGCCCCATGTTATTCATATGGATAATAAGTAAAGTTTTATATCTCCCTTAGTTATGAACCTAAATTAATAAAACTTGGTATGTTGCTTCACCTGGTTGAGTTATATTGATAATTGCAAAAAAAACACATTTTTATCTTCATTGTTGCAGCAAACCTGCGTACTCAATTATAATGTTATTCTTATGGATAATAAATAAAATGCTATATATCACTTATTAATGAATGTAATTTTATGAAACTTGGTAAGTGACTCTAGGTAGTAGTGATACCCATATATATGCATTGGGAATTCGCTGAGTACACAGGTTTGCTGCGACGGGTTTTTTAAAATTTACTATCCACAACTAAAATATCCGCTCTTCGGATTGATCCATTATCTAAAAACCCACAGTTTCTTCATACACCTCATAGCCTTTGTCCCTAAAACAGTCAGCAATTATTTGTCTAATTTTATTGTGACGTTCATATCATCTGAGCAATTCTCCAAACGGGTATTTACCAAGAATGTGGGCCAAGGACTCAAATGTATATTGCTCAGTGTTCGTGCAGTGACGATATTGGTTCCCATTCTTGGATCTGTCGTGGTTTGATCTAGTTGGTGCCACGTCCCCAATAATTTTTAACATTTCTCTATACTCTGATGTTGTTAGATCTTTAATTTTATGGAAGTTTAAATTGGTTTTTAGGCATTCCTCAAATAAACATATACCTTTCCCTTTAAATGGTAAGGCACACCATTTTGTATAATCTATTTCTTGAACGCGATATCAGAGCTTTTGATGAAAATAAAGACATATGAGGGATGAGTTCAGAGACATTTAACTTGTTATAGTACTTTTTTTTTAACTCATAGCCTTTGTCCCTAAAACAGTCAGCAATGATTTGTCTAATTTTATTGTGACGTTCATTTCTGAGCAATTCTCCAGACGGGCATTTACCAAGAATGTGGGCCAAGGACTCGAAGGTATATTGCTCAGTTTTCGTGCAGTGACGACACTGTTTCCCATTCTTGGATCTGCCGTGGTTTGATCTAGTTGGTGCCACGTTCCCAATAATTTTTAACATTTCTCTATATTCTGATGTTGTTAGATCTTTGATTTTATGGAAGTTTAAATTTGTTTTTCGGCATTCTTCAAATAAACATACACCTTTTTCTTTAAATGGTAAGGCACACCATTTTGTATAATCTATTTCTTGAACGTGATGTCTGAGAGCTCTTGATGAAAATAAAGACATATGAGGGATGAGTTCTGAGACATTTAACTTGTTATAGCACACTTCTTTTTCTTTGGAAAAGTATCTAAAAAGAGCAATATAAGGGTCTTTAATATTTTCCAGAATCTTGCATATGTTTATGTGCTGAACAATTGCCTCCCACTCAGCCTTAAACATCCATAATCCTTCGTATTTCTTCGGTGAATATGTCATTGAATTAGGAATATCAGATGGCAGTTCTAATATTTCCTTCAGGGCTGATTTGGTAATAAGATTAATGTCATTCAGGAATTTCTGTGTTTATTTGTTCAGAGGAGCGGTTTGAATGGATATACTAGACTGGGCCATATAAATTTATTCAGGACATACAACTTTTGTTCATGTTTTAAAAATGAAGATGTAGTAAGTCTTTGAATGTTTTTAACCAATGATAGGATAATGTTTGAACTATTTATAACTATTTGATTTTCAAAACTTACTCCAAGATATTTAATTATGACTCCTTTCCTCAGTGATTCCAATATTTCTCCTTCAATACAGAAATTATCTGGACACAACTCTCCCTTTATAATATTTATTACTTTGGTTTTCTTCATATTAAGACTTAGACCAATTTCATCAAATTTGGATTTAATACAATCATGCAATGCCATAGCAGATTCTTTGATTCTAGCTACCAACACAGTGTCGTCAGCGATACCCAGTACACTTATTGCCGGAAAAAAGTCTTCAATTGTATAACTGTAGTTTTCGCGCATTGTTGTATTCGTCAATTCATTCAGAATATGATCAATGCTTAACTTGTTCAGCGTTGGATATAAAGAAGCACCCTGCAAGACACCTATTCTAATTAAAATAGGTTTTGCCTTACCTTCTGAAGATTCAATTAGGGTTTGATTATTGTTCATAAGTTCCTTAATATTGTTAATTAAAAGAGTCGGTGTCTCCAAACTGTCCAAAACTTTTGACAAATGTTGATGGCCCACGTTATCATAAGCTTTCTCGATTTCTAAGAACATTATGTAGCAATCATCCTTTTTTGCTCTAACACTATGTAAAACAGAGTTTAGGATATTTGAGTTTATGTGAGTTCCTGATGACTCACAGAAATCCTCTTTGAACTTCATTAAACTGGACATATTTCTTTAACCTAGAATCTAGAATTCCTTCGTAAATTCTTCTGATGAGTAACAAATAGATATTGGTCTCCAATTTCCTATCTCAGTATTTATTCCACCTTTATCTAAAAGAATAGTCCTTGCTGACTTTAAAATAGGGGGTGGGGGGGTTTTCATTTTTTGAAAATTATTAAATATTAAAGATAAGATTAGTGGTACTTTTGCATTTGTTATGCTTCTCATTATTACTTTGCCAGGGCCAGGCGCAGTCTACTTTAATTATTTTTATGGCCTGAACAATTTCGTCTTCAGAGATAATACTGTTGTATTCTGCATTGATGTTCTTCACAGTTGTGTCGTGATGTCTGGTATATACTGTCGGAGCTTGTAATATTTTGCCATTTTTATTTGAAAATTTGTTTTCAAAATAAGAGTACAGATCACTTCAAATAATTTTGTAACGATTACTATCCCCCTCAAGCACTTTCCTGATGACCCGTTTTATGTGGTTATAAAATTCATACTGAATCAAGTCATACATGTATTTTTATTTCCTTTTTCGTCGATCTGATTTAGTTTTCCTTTCAGGGTTGCTATTTTCTTCATAACTTCTTATTAGTTTAACAGCCTTCTTGGTTTTCCTCAAATCATAATACCTTCTGGCAGGGTGTTTTGGACCAGGCAATAGATCAATGGATTGAGCAAGATATTCATCAAGTTTTATAATTGTTTGTGGAATTTATTTTCATCCAATTCCATTTGAAATGTATTCGTCCACTCATTGTATTTATCATCTAAAATACTAATTTTATTAGTATTAGTAGTTTCAAAGAATCGGTTTTGTCATTTTCATCAACAGTATTTTCCTCTTTCTCGTCATTGCTTGACCTTACTCAGTATTTATTTTCAATATTTGTCCGTAAGATATCTGGATGAACTTTAGAAACATGCAATTTTAAACCTCTAACATTTTAAAAATGTTTTCCATAGTTCTTCACACTTCTCTTTCAGAAAACCCTCTTTTCCATTTACACAGTTGTTCTTATCATTCCTTTTTTGTAACTGTTTTTCAGTATTATTCTTGCAGGATTTGGAAATGTTGTCTTTGTCTTTCCCTCAACTGCTTGCTATTCTATCTTTGTTCTTTATAGCATCATCAACTTCATTATAAATCTGAGTTACAGAAAACTCTTTGACATACATATATTTATGATTAATATCTAGTTGTGGCCTAATACGTTTACACACAAGTTTTACATTATGTACTCCACATTCTACATTATTCTTCTGACGTCTATATGGCACTTCCACTATTGTATAATTATTTGAATCTGTTAAGCAGTTACTTAGTTTCAGAGCAAAATTGTTTACATATAGCTGATTTAATGGAGCTAGAGAATGAACATGACAAAAAGCCATACTATTTCTTTCTAAATTTAAAAGAGACCAATGAAAGCAATAATTATCATTATCTGCTCTTATAGTCTGACAATTATTCCTGCTATTAATAGTTGTGATCACAAATTCATAACTTTCTAAGTTTAGACAAGCATTTTTAATTAAGTTAACATTGTTTTCATTTAATATGAAATTACTCACAGCAGCATCCATAAAATAACAATTGTTAGGAAAGTGAATGCATTATCTTATCCATTTTCTCATCTCATCATCATCATCAAGTTTATGCCACAGTTTTGATGGCACATCCAAAATATGTTCCAGGTTTTCGTCTTTATGACTTGCTTTAACATGAGAACCAAGTCTTTTAAATTTTTTTTGCAAATAGGGCAGTTTTGAGTTTCGGGAAATGTATATTTTTCTGCAAGCCCAGGTCCTGGGGTTTGTTCCACGTCACCACACATTAAAATAAATAATTGGAAGAGTACTGACAAATAATTTTGATTATTAATATTACATAATGTTTTCCATCGACGTTTGTTTTTCTTCAAATTCACCTAAACTTACTTTGACTTGAAATTGTCTACTTCCAATATGAAAAAACATATAATTTAGTCTTATGCTGTGTATTGAAGAACTACTGTATACCAAATGGTCATTATTCGATTTGACAAAGTTTAAAACTAAATTAATATTATATCAATGTGTCAATTGTGGGGTTTGTTTAATGTTTTATCGAAATGGAACACTAAAAGTTAATTCATATTTTAGCATAGCTGACGTGCACTTTTGCATAATATTTTTCCGAAAAATTACATGTGCCCATTGAATGCGAAATATTTGTTTTCTAGTACATTCGTTTACCGTAGCCATTTATTTGTTTTGTTTTTTTTTTGAAATACATATTTTGTACTCTGTAAGTGAAAAGGATGAACACATTCTCTGCCTCGTACGTAATTCATATTTTAGCATAGCTGAGTGCACTTTTGCATAATATTTTTCCGAAAAAGTACATGTGCCCACTGAATGCGAAATATTTGTTTTCTAGTACATTCGTTTACCGTAGCCATTTATTTGTTTTTTTTTTTAAATACATATTTTGTACTCTGTAAGTGAAAAGGATGAACACATTCTCTGCCTCGTACGTAATTCATATTTTAGCATAGCTGAGTGCACTTTTGCATAATATTTTTCCGAAAAAGTACATGTGCCCACTGAATGCGAAATATTTGTTTTCTAGTACATTCGTTTACCGTAGCCATTTATTTGTTTTGTTTTTTTTTAAATACATATTTTGTACTCTGTAAGTGAAAAGGATGAACACATTCTCTGCCTCGTACGTAATTCATATTTTAGCATAGCTGAGTGCACTTTTGCATAATATTTTTCCGAAAAAGTACATGTGCCCACTGAATGCGAAATATTTGTTTTCTAGTACATTCGTTTACCGTAGCCATTTATTTGTTTTGTTTTTTTTGAAATACATATTTTGTACTCTGTAAGTGAAAAGAATGAACACATTCTCTGCCTCGTACGTAATTCATATTTTAGCATAGCTGAGTGCACTTTTGCATAATATTTTTCCGAAAAAGTACATGTGCCCACTGAATGCGAAATATTTGTTTTCTAGTACATTCGTTTACCGTAGCCATTTATTTGTTATGTTATTTTTGAAATACATATTTTGTACTCTGTAAGTGAAAAGGATGAACACATTCTCTGCCTCGTTCTTCGTACTTTTTATCCCTATCTGAAGTTTCCCATTCTTCATAGGCGTTAGCTGAATCACTGTGGTGGAAAAAGATCTTAGTGACTTTGCCACTTGATCCGCTATTAACATGTTAATGGCCTAATTTTTAAGTTACTCTTAAATATTTAATCGTCTTATAATGATGTTGAGAGTGCACCTGGACCTTTCATTCTTTCTCACTCCACCATCAGAGGTATTTATTCGCTACCGATGTCCAGTCGTGTCCGCGACCATGGAGCATGGTAGCATGTTAGCATGTATCCCGCGGGTGGCTTTAGTAATTGGGCCCTTGACGTCACAGTTCAATGTCGCTCAATTGACACTTCGGATCCCCCTCTCCCCCTCTCCGACACTCAATTTCCTCCTCTGCAACTAACTGCGCCTAGCATGCCGTAACTAGACGCTGATTTAAGTACGCCATTTGTTGTAGACGAGCGTTCTCATTCATTGACAGCTCATTCTGCAGTCAAATATGTCGAGAGAGTGAGCCTTATACCATACCGTAAGCATCCGGAAGGCCAAGTGGTATCTTGATCTGTAAGAGCAATAGTAAATTTCATTGCGCGCTCCTTTTCGACCAATCGCCTAAGAAATTTGGTTTCTGTGTCAAATTTATGGTTTAGTAGTCCTAGAGTGAGTTACCTTTTTGATTATCCAAAGTCGTATAATTATACAATTCTTTTTTAATCAATGCTGTTAAAACCACATTTTTTGCTGAAAAATTCTAAACTCTAAATTGCAACTCACAAAGAGGTCTACTACGCTTTCATTTGGGCGCTAACAACAATTTGAGTGAGGAGTAATGCTCACTGAAAGTTAACTTGGGTGTTTATCGTTCAAAACGCGAAAATGGCCTCCGGCCACTTCCAACCCCTTAAACACAACACCTAAAAGGAAAGCCCGCCTAGAGAACCCTGGAAAAGTCAAACAGTCGCTATAGTGCTTCTGAGCTTCGCTTAGTTAATTCAGTAGAACATAATTTTGAATTATTTATCACTAAGGCCAGTCATCTACTCGACATGGAAATCTCTGTTCGACATGCGTCTATTTTTGATTCTATACCTATATTAGTGGTATAGTTGGTGGTAGTCATTATTCCATCTTTAATTGCTCAAAGTTTATCGTTACCGTAAACCCGAATATGAAAATATAATTCATCACCACTGGAAAGACAGGCGGACAATATCGCTTTAATTAGACTGCACCCGACACAAAAAGCTCGTAACTCGTTACATTGTTGGCTCCATCATCAATAATCCGCGGAGTGGCTCGGATGATCGGATCACGGGAGGCCCGGGGCCACGGGAACCGGTTGCGAGGGTTACCAAACACCTAATTACCTGCGATCCATGTCCAACTGCTCGCTGATTCCGCTCCTATGGTCGGCATATCCCACTTTCACTGGTCTTTGCTCCGTTCTGTTCTCAGTTCTGAGATAGTGTCTAGATAAGTGGGTGTGGGGAATACCGCCTAGAGGCATTGTCGGTAACAGAGTGAGGGTTGTATTTTGTATTGCATAATCCTGCCGTTTTTATGCCTGTGAACTGAAATGGCAGCTAGGGGTTTAAAGACTTAGAGCCAGATGTTATAGGGCCCTGTTAAAGACTCCTGAACAAAATTAAGTTGCTGTTAATTTCTTGGAAAGTACAGGTTACTCTACTGTAAAAAAGTGTATTATTTCTAACACGTATATTTTCAGCAAACAATTCACTGAAAGATTTTTTTTACTCATGATTTTTACGAACTCAAATCTGACTCACAAAATGCAGTTTTATTGTAAACGAATGGTCAGCTGATTCTTAAGCTAAACTTTGCTCACAATTTCAACACCCTGTGAAGTTCAACGAAAGCAATTTATGAGTGGGATTTCACTACACACATAGCAAAGTCAAGGAACTCATCTTCCCGCAAAATCTAAAACAGTAACATGCAAATTAGGATTAATTCCTATCCAATTTGCAGGAAAACAAGCCTAGATATTAATTAACTGAGGAAATCCCAACCGTGCAATTTGGTTCTCATCTCCGCGTTGATTGTCCAAATGTCAGTTGCTGCCACCGCAAGATTGCGTCTTCCTCTCTTCCTGTTGTCAAGTCATCGGCCTTGAATCTCGTCTTCCTTTCTATTATTTTTCATTTCTGTGTTCATCATTCCCTGTCCTTCCCTCATCCTCAGTAATTGTCACATGTGTATTATATGTAAACACCGTGCATTTAGTACTGCCTTCTCTCTAGCGTCCTCCTATTATTTCTTCCTCGTCCTTTGTAAAGCACGTCATCCTTATAAACAAGGTCATCTGTTGTCCAAAGTAGGTGATGATCTTTTTCCACAGCTTCAGTTAATGTAGAAATGATCTTAAAACATTACTTTTGCTTGTTACATTATTTGATTATTCTCTTTTAAACCTTACTCTCGCGTTCTCATAAAATGGTCTCGTAATTTTCTTAAAAGTGAGTTAAGTAATTGTTTGATAAAATAATCCTTTAAGTCAGTTTACAAATTAACTTGTTCAGGTGGAATTAATGTTGAATTTTCAGGTTAATTATTATACTGATTGAAGATTCTTTTGGTCCTGAGTTTGAGATTCGGTGCTGTTTATTCAGCATGGTTATTACTAAAATAAGTGCACAATTTTCCGTAAACCCTGCTTGCGAAGTTCACCGTAGAACATCTCAATCGGCCACGCCGCGGCGAGGTTATCCTTATCCTACGCTTGTTGACAAGTTATCCCACAGTCGAGATGCAGTCTGGCAGCCTCCCAACACTACACCAAGTGAATTACGATGAAGAAGATTGCTCGAGCCGGGTGTTGTCTTCCTAACTGGCGTATTTGTTATTCTGTGTTGTTTTTCGTGAGTAGTATTTGTGTTGTTTTTAAATTACATTGGAGGTTTGAAGGTTGTGATGTGGTCATATGCGTTTTTCAGGGTTGCATTGATTAGTTTACTGTGTTTTACATTGTTTTTTTAACTCGATAATATTCCTTGCTTGCAAGAGTACGATGCGTACACAATATTACGCATGGACTGTTTTTTTTCGTTTTGTTTTGTTTACATGTATGAACATATATTTAGCATGTTATTGTTCATTCATGTTATTTTGTTGTTGTTGTTGTAGTGTTTTTGTCGATGCAAAATTGCCCTGCGCAGCTTCCGCATTGAGTCACCTGTTTTGATTTCGTTGAACTTGTCTACGAAACTTGTGCCTCCGCGTTGTCAAATATTTAAGCGAGAATCTCCCATTAAATTACCATCTATACAGTTAATTGTTAGTTTATTTTTGCGCATTTAACGATGAAGGTATTTTAAAATACCCCCGTTGCAGCAAACCTGCATACTCAGTGAATTTCAAATGGTACTTCACTACCTTGTGAAGCCACTTACCAACTTTCATCAAAGCTTATTATTCATAACCAAGCGAGATATGACTTTTTATTTAATCTCCATAAGAAAAACATTATGACTGCGTATGCAGGTTTGCTGCACCAAGGACCACAAAAATCGGATTTTTATTTAAATACCAATGGATCACTACTAGATAAAGTAATATACCAAGTTTTACCAATTTATGTTTATAAACCAGCAAGATATCACAAGTTTCTTATTCTCCGTAAGAATAACATTATAGCTGCTGAGTACGCAGGTTTTCTGCCATAGGGACCACAAAAATTGGGGTTTTATGCAAATATCAGTAAACCCCAACCACACGAAGCTACATACCAAGTTTCATTAGAATATGTTCATTAATAAGCGAAATATAAAATTTTACTTATTCTCCATAAGATTAACATTGGGCAACGTATTATGTTTAGCACTTTCAATACCTCGGTAACCAATTGACGTAGAGCGATAATAAAAATTCCAAATTGTTTGTTTTTTAAGCTTAATTTTATGGTTACACCAAAATTTGGGATTAAAAGTAATTACGTGTAAAAAGTTCAAAAACCCCATTTTTGAGGTACAAAATCCCCCTAAAACCCCCCTTAAAATAGAGCGACATGTCTGGTTCTCGAACTCATGAAAATAAATGCTGCCTTACTCGTGTATATCAAACTGCATCAAGATCGGACCGATTTTACGAAAGTTATCGTGCCTACGGACACGCACGCACTCACGCACGCACACAAAACGAAATGTGATCATGGTCCCATGCCGACTACGGTAATAGCTTCTTCCCTGTAGGGGAAATTCTCTAAAATGATGGCTGAATCATGGAAATTAAAAAACAAAATTATGGAAGGTATTGCATACGGGCAAAACAACATCCTTGTGTAGGCTAATACTAAATAAAGTTTTAAGTGACCAATAAATAAAAGTTTCGAAAAACTAGTGGTTTTGATCAACAACGGCAGGTCAACGTAGGTTTGTATGGAGCAGTATGCTGTTGACAAAACTTCTTCGGAAAGAATTACCTTTACAATCGTTCCTCGAAAGACACCACTAAATTCATTCAACTTGTGCCAGAGTTAAAATGCTCACTAACGCCCTCTCACATAATTCCAACGTTTCCCCGAAGTTGGTTTATATCTAGTGCAACATAAATGTCCCGTTTGGCAGCACTAGTGCGCCGGACAACGATCCGCTGTGTGTGACCGCAGGTGTCAAGGAAGTCGCGTCGGCCAACATATACAGATATACATTTATACAGACCACCGCAGCGCCAGACGAAAGCGCAAGTGGCTATTGGCCGCCAAAACCAACCCGCCAGATTCTAAAATGGTCGGTTCATTCCGAGAAGCTCCTTCGCTATTTCGGCGGACATCTGGTCGATAGTTTTTTACGAGCGTGTGATACGGGTCTTGTTACCAGTTTTTCAAAGGGCGCCCACTCCAGTTGATTGCGTGCGGAGATATTTGATCGGCGTTTATGTTTTTGCCACTCGGCCCACGCTTGTAACTGAGAGGACGTGTGAACATCATAATCGAGCGAGTAAGAGGCGATGTTTTTGTTATTTTTCAATGACTTATTTAAAGTCTCCTGCCGTGCTAGTTGTGCTTAAAATATGACGTTTCGGTAAATTAACAGGAAATTATGTTTTGCGTATTAATATGTACCCATAGTTTGAAACCATCTCTAAACTTCAGGGGTTCATGTGCTCTAACTTTTCAGCCGATGTAATTTAAAAATAAAAACTATTTTTAGCTTACAATATTCAAAGATGAATAAAATGCTTCTTATAACACTACAATGCATATTTACACTTATATGTGCTTACATATGATGTGTATTTTATTTAATCCTGTTTAGTTGTAACAACACGTAGATTTCAAACAAATCTAAGAAGCTATTGCTATTGTGAAGAAAATTACACTTGTTTTCTTGGGTTTCACACGTAAAATGTGTCATATGCTTTTAATTTTATAGTTAGGTATGACGATCCGTGGAGAGCGAAAAACATTTCTTTGTCATAATTCTTTGTCATAATTCTTTGTCATAAAAGAAACTGATGATCTTTTGCAGCTCATATTTATGTGATCATTTAACCATATACAATAATTGCCGTAGATAAATAGTTTTAAACATTTGTTAAGGCCAATGGCGTGAAGCCCTGAGAGATGTCTGGACATTTTCTTAATTTTGAATCGTTTAGAAATCCTAACAAACATTTTGAGGATATGCATTACGTTAGGGTTTTGTTATACGATAACATCTTCACAATTGGCACGGCGTTCAGTATTTCCCATTTGATTACATGCAATTCAAAATCAGATTTAACAAAATATATTGTGACAATTGAACCTTTTGTTGAAGACTTCTCTTTTTTATTTGGATAACGTCATACTTTGGCATAATTTTTTACTTATTACATTTTTGGCAGTTAAATATAAATTCTATAATATAGCATTCTATTTATTTACTCACGCAACCTCTGTACCATTTATAACGGATGTGATAACACACTCGCACAGCCTGTAGGTTAAACATCCTGAACCCTGAACGGCAGAGGTTGAGGGGTAGGGAGGAAGACCAGGCCGCCGTTGTGCGCCGCTCCCGCTCACGAAGGTATGCAGTAGTGTGCAGTAAATGCAGTTTAGCTGCAGTAATGGCAGAGCTCGCTAGCACGGTCGCTCAATGCCACCTATCACTTGTTCTGTACCCCGCTGCCAGCTGTAGAGATGTAGACAAATTGTAACAGAGAAAAAGTGTAATATCGCATCAGTTGAATATTCCTTAACCATTTGATTGCCAAAGGTCGTTCTGAAGAAGCTACAATCCTGAAAGATTTCGCTTATCTAGTGGACTAGCTTCTCCTATAAAATCGATGTCAACCCGGATTATCCGAAATTTATTTATTAAGATGTAACATATAACTAATTTTAAAGAACAGAAATATAAATAGCGCCGATTAGAATGAGGAGTAATTTTATATAAATCGTTCAATACAAATCAAAATTATTCAAAACTAGCTGTTACCCACGTCTTCGCTCGCGTAACTTTTAAAATTAAAACAAAGTTGATTACACTTAAATATTGTAAATAATAAGATTTTTGTAAATTTATACATGCAAATAAGTGGCTGTCAGTGATAATTTTGTATTCAACACATTTCTTCAACAGTTTTATTGCAGAACTACACGGTAAACAATGTTGTATGTTTTAATATTTTCTGCAAGAATATACAGATTATTTGCATTGTGAAACACGTCAGCAGAAACTAAATTTTGCACTTTGATCCTAAAAATACGGGCTATAAGATAGTGTATGTCATTCGCCCTTTTGCCGGCATAAGCTCTTGAGTAATTTCAATCCAAGCAGGATTGCAGGTTAAAGTTATAAAAAGATCATGCCATCCATATTTACGGGCATAAGCGAATGCGTTCTGATTATGCTCATGAAGGTATCGTGGGCTATTTGCAAACGGAAATGGAAGGATCACAATTTTTCCTAAATCATTAGGACTCACGTTAACATAGTTTCTTATAGCATCTTTAAGGTGGCTATAGTTTTCTGCGTGTAACTTGTTATGATTTAATGAAATAAACCTCAAACGTTCGCTTTCCAGCTTTACATTCATATCTACCAAGAACTGGTTAAGCAGTTGTTTACAACGCAGAAGTAGATAGAAGTAATCACGTCGATCCGTGATATGAAACCTATAAAAGTCCATACATGATACCTTTTTGTTAGGTATCTGATATCCAGAAGCTGGCTGTATTTGGGGTAGGCTATGTCAAAATGATAACACTCTTGGCCGTTCTATAATATAATTGGGTACGAAAGTGCGTCATAGAATGTATGAGTGTCGGAAACTCTGATCAGTGTGTTGCCGCGCTTCCGCAAAATAATGTCCCAAACGGTTTGTGTTCAATATTAACTACAACTGCTTTTCCGTTGGTAGTAGGATTGTTATACCGCATTTGTGTTGCCCACGCAGTACTCAGTCAGGGTGGATCATTAATTTACAAAATTTGTGCAGCATGTTCTCAACTGCTGTTTTACAGTCTTGAACCAAAAGGTTGGTATCTGGTGAATATCTGTTACACTTATTGACTTATATCTCTTTCGACGCCTTGAATAATCTGACAACGTTCTACAGTTTCTAAATTCTCTTCGCCTACGAAATACAACTGTAATTCTGAGGATTAATCGTATGATACACTTGTCCTTGTTTGGTAAATGTTAGTGAAAATCCATTGAGATCACTTTATCGGCTCCAAAAGACAGGATCGGATATGAAAACAGGAATTAATTGTACTTCCTAATATTGTTTAGAAATCGCCGTGATTCTTCATATCAGATACATTATAAAACAGTTAGTTCTTTTTAAGGACTAATCTAGAAATAGATACATTTCCATTGGTGCAACACATTCCATCGGGTTCTTCTCTCCTTTTTAATTTTTCACAAAACACACTTTAGCTTATTCATTCTGTACATTTTCAATTGTGTTTGACGGTGGTAGTCGAAAGCTTTATCGTAATAAAAAGCTGCACCCACGGATACTATAAGAAGATACCATAAGCCTTCTTATAGTATCCGTGGCTGCACCTTCAAATCCTGCCCACGTATTTATTGCCAAGTCTCCGCCTACATAACTGCTCTTTCAGGAATTGCGTGTCTGCGTGCCTCTGTTTCTTCATTTGTTTGAGCTGCGCGCTGTAATGCAAAATATTCAGCATGATGTCGGCGCCTTGCGTCCGCCTGTTCTGGGGTTTCAGCTTCTATGCTTACCGCTTGCCATTCGAAAAATCCGTTGGGGAGGTTTGGTACGTTGAGTTGGGCTTGTAGTTCAGCACCTGAAGTGGGTTGAGTATGCACTGAAAGGGTGACGCATTTTGACTTTTGATTGATGTTGGGGACACCTAGTAGATGAAAAAAATCCATGTCGTTGCCCCCCCCCAAACAGGTGCACAACATGGGGGGAGAGGGGTATTTAGCGCCAGTTAGAGGGCTATCAAGCGCAGGGGCGCTGTTTACAGAATCGCCTGTATCTGATCAATGGTTTATGATGACAGGACAGTAGTGGGTAAACAGCAAAGAGGCATACTATTCGGCGCTTTTTTCCCATGTTATTCTTATGGGGATCAGTTTTTGCACCGACGCCCGATCCTACCCTACACAAATTTTCTTTTTGGCCCCTGCCTTATTTTCCTCCATTTAAAATTTGCATTAATTTTAATACATCCTTTGCAGAAATCCACGAGTTCAAAAATAACTCCACACTAAATAAACAACACATGTAAACAACTTAGAAGTTATTGTGTAGTAGTGGTGAAATGGCGGTTTAACATCACTTCCGGCGCTTTTTCCCCATGTTATTCTTATGGGGATCAGTTTTTGGACCGACGCCAGCTCCCGCCTATAGAGCTCCCGCGCCCTAGCCTATACTATTGTCCAACCCCTGCCTATATTAAATATATTGTCCCCATCCCTCCTCTATATTTTTAAAAATTAATTTTCAAATTCAGGCTAAAAAACTATCTTTGGTGTTTACTGTCCGATTTGTCTGCAATTTGGATATGTTATTGTCCTAGTGTTTTAATAAATTCCCCCAAAAATACTGCCGCCAACTTCTTGATTGTTGTAGTGTTTTAATTCCAACTACGGTCGAACTGCCAACCGATTAAAACATCCGCCGCTTGCACGCGCAACGATCCGCTGCCTGCACACGCTGACATACTAACACACTAAGTCACGGCCTCTCCACCCAGGACTCTGTGTGAGTGTTAGCAGTGGTGTGATGTCTTTAGGGACAGCTGTTAATCCATAATTGAAATAGCCTAATATTTGTAAATCTCCAATTCACCATTTCCAAATGTGTATTAATACCTAAAATGTGTATGTAAAAAATAATATTGCACCACCAAATTGGAAATTTTTTTAATTTTTGCAGTAATTAAACTGCAAAAATGTCTTATTTTAGAGTTAAAAAATATGTTTTTATTATTTAAAAAAGATAAAATTTTAAAATTTTCAACCAAGGATATATATAGAAGCCCCAAAATCACCACCCTCATTCCAACAAAAAATGTTGACCTGTGCACAGTGCTCCACGTCTTACTCCAACAGAAGCAATTTATTACGCCATTATCGACTTGTTCACAAAGTTATTCCTAAAATTTGTAAAATATGTCATCAAATATTTGACAATAGCAATTTTAAAATGCATATGCTAGAGAACCACAATACTTGTAATGTGTGTAAGAGAGTCATCACCCGGAACAAACCCCGCCACCACCTACGATGTGACAAGCGACCCTATAATGTGTTTAAGTTTTACGGCGAGTCCGCGGATATATTAGACACTCTCCAATCTTGTCCTCTACCCATCAAATGGATTCTTATTAGGAGAGTAAAATTCATCAAACACTCAGTGGACAATAATGGTGATTTAATCATTGACAAAGAATGTATTGCTGATTTTCGAAGTTTAACTAATTTATCAATTGAGAAAGCACAGCTAAAGACTCAAATTGAAAATTCACTTTTAAAAATCGATACCTCCATGCACAAGTATCAAGCTCAGGGCAGTGGATGGATATATGACCGCACCAAATACTGGCAGTTGCATGTTTACAAATATAAGCCCCTAACTCCCAAATCATACATTCCCACGCCAGAAAATATAAAATCAAAACATGCTGTTTTAAATATTAAAAATAGTGATAATAAATGTTTCATGTGGAGTGTTTTAGCAAGCCTGAATCCAAGGAATCGTAAAGAAAATGCAAATCGAGTATTTTACTACGAACCCCACATAGGCCAGTTAAATATGTCAAACATAAAATATCCAGTAAAAATATCCGACATTGATAAATTTGAAAAACAAAACAACATAAGTGTTAACGTATATGGAATTGAAGGAAAAACAATATATCCACTGAGAATAACTAAACTAAATAGTAACACGCACGTCAACTTGCTTCTTCTACAAGAAGCTCGGAAATCACATTACTGTTTAATTCGTGATTTTGACAAGTTAATGTTGCGGTCTACAAAATATGACCATAAGAAATATTTTTGCAAGTTCTGTTTGCAACATTTTGGCACCAAAGATATATTGGAACGTCACACAACACACTGTAAAACCTTTGATGCTCAAAGAGTACAAATGTCTGAAAAAGATACACTACAATTTACGAATTACAAATATCAACTTAAAGCTCCTTTTGTGATTTATGCAGATTTCGAATGTTTTATAAACTGCGGCAAACACACTCCTTCTGGATTTGCTTATGTTGTGGTGAGAGACTCTAAAATTATTTACGAAGAGTTGTACAGCGGTGAAAATGTAATGGATGTGTTTTTCGAAAAGTTATTTAAAACCTATGACTTTATTAAAAGTCAGATGGAAGTATATGTTCCCCTTGTAATGACTCCAAAGCAAGAGGCATCCTTCAAAAACTCTAAATACTGCCACATATGCCAACAGCTGTTACTGGGTGATAAAGTGCGCGACCATTGCCATCTAACAGGCAAATTCCGAGGACCCTCCCACAACGCTTGCAATTTAAACTATAAAGTAACCAAGAAAATTCCAATATTCTTCCACAACCTTAAAAACTATGATGGTCATTTAATAATGCAACACTTGGGAAAACTCAATCGCAAATTGAATTGCATAGCCAAAGACATGGAAAAATATATATCGTTCTCTGTTGATGATTTGGTATTTTTGGATTCCTACAACTTTCTGTCTCTTCCCTTAAGCAAATTAGCTTCCAATTTAAATACATTTAGATTTATAGACAATCCACTACTACAATGTAAGGGCGAATTTCCATACGAATACATGACAGGACCAGAAAAGTTTTTAGAGCCCCTACCACCCATAGAGGCATTTTACAGCAGCCTAACTAAAGAATGTATATCTCCTGCACAATATGAACACGCTAAAAACGTATGGAATCATTTTAATATAAAGAATTTAAAAGAATATCACGATTTATACCTTAAAACAGATGTGTTGTTATTGGCTGATGTGTTTGAGACATTTAGGGACTTGAGTTTAAAGGATTATAAACTCGACCCCGTCCACACGTACTCATTGCCTGGACTAACATGGGAGGCGTGTCTTAGAATGACTGGCATAAAATTACAGTTATTTAGTGACATTGACATGCATTTGTTTATAGAACACGCCATTAGAGGCGGTGTAAGCATGATTTCCACACGCTACGCTAAAGCCAATAATAAGTACATGGGCGAACATTATGACCCAAATCAAGAAAGCACCTATCTTGTATACTTAGACTGCAACTCGCTATACTCTACAGCAATGTGCGAGTCGTTGCCCGTTGATGGCTTTAGATGGACAAACGAGAAAGATTATAAAGCTAATAAAAATGAAAACTTTGGATTTATTTTGGAAGTTGATTTAAAATACGATAAAAGTTTACACGATTTGCACAACGACTACCCGCTCGCACCAGAAAAAATGAATGGAAAATTAATACCAAATTTAAATGACAAAACCAAATATATTTTGCATTATAAAGCACTAAAAAAATACGAAGAACTGGGTTTGGTAGTTACAAAATACCACAGAATCTTAAAATTCAGACAATCAAATTGGCTCGCGCCCTATATTAATTTTAATATTGAAAAGCGACAAAAAGCTGAACATGATTTTGAAAAAGACTTTTACAAACTGTTAAATAACAGTCTCTTTGGTCGAACAATTATGAACCAACGCAAGTTTCGTGATATACATCTTGTAGACGAGTCTAAGTTAACAAAGTATGTTACAAAGCCAAGATTTGACTGCAGCAAAAAGTTCGATAACAACTTGCATGCTGTGCATTTAAATAAATTAATTGTAAAGTTTGATAAACCAATATATTTAGGAATGACCATTTTGGATATCAGCAAAGTAATCATGTATGATTTCCACTATAATTATATGTCAAAATTTAAGAATAAAAAGTTCTTAATGACAGACACGGATTCTCTGATGTATTCTATAGTAACAGAGGACTTTTACAAGGAAATACAATGTGACTTGGACCGTTTTGACACCTCTGCATATAGTAAAGACCATTTCTTATACTCTGATAAAAACAAAAAAGTTACGGGCAAGTTTAAAGACGAATTAAATGGTCAAATTATGTATGAATATTGTGGTTTAAGGCCAAAATTATACTCTTTCATTCCTCTACAGTGGTTATACGAAAAAGAAAAGCAAAATGAGCTAGAGGTTAAAAAGGCAAAAGGAGCTGACGGCGCTACAGTTAAACATCTCTTAAGACACCAACACTACTTACACTGTCTTGCAACCGGAGAAGATTACTATGAGAATGTTACAAGAATTAAATCCACAAACCACCGTCTTCAAACATTAACGATGAACAAAAAGGTACTCTCTTTTGATGACGACAAGAGGTTTATTCTAGATGGCATCAACACCCTTGCCCTTGGTCACTATAAAATTGGTCAAACATAAATCTGTATTTGCCATTATTCTTTGGCCTTTCCTTGTCTATTACAAAAAAGCCATATTTAGACCTATCCCAGCACTGATGGCAGAGATTTCTAAATTGGTTAAATGAAAAATCATTTCCCACATGATTGTTATACACATGTTTTAAATTTAAATCGTCTTGTTTAAATAATATTAGGAAATTAACATTGTCACGCAAATGTTTGTTTACTTTACTGTAAGATTGACACAAGTAAAAACTGCTAATATTTTTGTGTCTGCCCATTGAGAAAAATTGAGTGATATTTGGACTATTTATGTCGTCAAATACAACTATTGAGTGTGATTCTACATCATTTGGTGTGATTTCACAGTTTGAATATGTGTGTAATTTAACTTCATCACACAGACGGAATATTTCAATTATTTTTTTATATTTTTCTTGTTCTAAAGATTTGGATATTATATATAAATTTGTAAACTTTAATCCTTGTTTTTTTACAATTAAGTTATAAATTACAACAGTCTTCCCCGAACCACTGGGCCCTATTATAAGACAGCGAATATTATTAGGAAATAGACCCAACTTCTTTGGTGTATTTTCTTTATGTGCAATTTTAAATTTGTTCTTTTGTTGAATAAATGACATTTTTTATATAATGGTGTATTTTCTTTATGTGCTATGTTTGTTAATTTTTTTATATAATAAAAATGGCAAAGAGAAAGTGTAAGAAGGGTAAGGGATTATTCTTAAAGCCATATAGAGGCCGTGGCTTGTTAAATACCCTTATAAACAACCTTCCTTTCCCACTCCACCTACCTGGAAATTATAAATGGTGCGGGCCCGGAACTAACGTGCGTGAAAATTTAGCCAGAAATGTACCTCCAAAAAATAAGCTAGACTCTTATTGTAAAGAGCACGACATATTCTACATGAATAATCCTGATACAGCCGCCCGGAACAAGGCAGATATGAGATTAGCGGACCAGGCTTGGACTAGGGTTTCGGCAAAGGACGCCAATCTGGCCGAAAAAGCAGCAGCTTATGCAGTGACAAATTTGATGAAGGCTAAGGCAAAAATGGGAATGGGATTAAAATTTAATAAAAAAGATGGACAACTTTCAGCTGTTAGAGGCCGCAAGAGACGTGCCTCACTTTCGAGGAGTGTACCTAAAAAACGAGCTAAGAAAACAGACCCCAAAAGTAAGAGAATGTGGAATTATTAATTTAGACAGTGACAGGGGCACACATTGGACAGCATATCGTAAAAATAAAGATATTGTAATATATTTTGACCCTTTCGGAATACAGCCTCCAAAAGAGGTAATTGAATATTTTGTACCATCTAAAATTTACTATACAACTGATCAAATACAAGATTTAAACAGTTCCATTTGTGGAATTTTATGTTTATCATTTCTGAAAAATTTTAGTTTATAAAAATGGATTCATTTACTATAACATTCACAGGTACAGAGCCAGAGTTAAAGTCGGTGTTCTTTCCTCCTATAGAATTAAATGGTGATTATGTAATTGGGCTGGTAGATTTTCAAAGTTATAATTCTATATTTAATGTTAAAAAACCTCTAAATACTTTGACATATTACAAAATGCACAAAATTACAACTCCAAAAGGGGAGGTTACAATTGACGAATTAAACCGAGCATTAGATGGTAAAGTTGAAGTTATTATACAAAATAAAGTAGCATTAATTAATACAAAAGTCAAACTTATATTTTACAAAGGCCTAGTTCCAAAATTAAATAAACTTAAAGACACAAAATTAACTATAGACGAGGGTGAGGATGTGTATTATTACGATCACAAAGCTCCAAATGTAATTGAAATTGCTGAAGGTACATACGAAGTGTTTGAGCTTGTGAAGGAAATTCAAAAGCAACTCCCAGATTTTGTACTTATAGCCGATAATAAAACTATGAAAGCCACATTACATTCTGGCCATGTGTTTGATTTTACAAAACCGTGTTTAGGGTCTGAATTATTGGGATTTAAAGGATTTTCTACTCCAGATATTGCGTTTAAATCCGTAAATAAAATCAACATAAATAATGTAAATGTGATTAGAGTAAAATGTAATATTGCGAATGGGTCTTATTTAAATGGTGACAAATCACACACCATACACAGTTTTTACCCAGAAGCTCCTCCGGGCTACAAGATTATTGAGGTCCCCAGAAATATTATATACTTCCCTGTAAATAAGAGAAGTTTAGATGTTGTTAGCATTACATTTGCAGATCAACACGACAAGCCAATTGACTTTAATAAAGAAGAAACTACAATTACTTGTCATATAAAAAAGATATGAGAATTTACAAGAACGGACTGAGTGTGCAAAATGCCAGGTTTCTGCGATCAATTGGGTTGAAGTTAAAATTTTCTATTAATAAAAATGGAAGATTTTCTAGACGTTGCAGGAAAATTCCAATACGATGATAGCCTGGTTAAAATTACAAATCACTCCTATGTTCCACACAACACTTTAGCAATAAATAATTCCGATGAAATTCGAATATGCATAAATAATCAAGATTTACTAACACTCCCATGTAGGAGTTATTTGTATATTAAAGGAGAAATAGAGAATCATGATAAAGGACATTTTATAAATAATGCATTTGCATTCTTATTTGACGAAATTAGATACGAAGTTGCTGGTAAAGAAATAGATATTGTAAGAAATCCGGGAATTTCCAGTCTTATGAAAATATTGTGCTCTTACAATAAAACAACTAAATTGTCAAATGTAGCATTTGATTCTGATGAAAATTTAAAAGAGTTCCATAAAAGCGGCAAGTTTAGTACTTGTGTCCCGTTAGAGCTGTTAATGGGTGTGTTTGAGGATTTTAATAAGGTTTTAGTAAATGTTAAACAAGAATTGGTGTTGAAAAGATCCAAAAACGACTTAAATTGTATATTAACAACATCTGGTGTCGATCCTATTCCTAAAATTACACTTAAATCGATTCAGTGGGTGATGCCGCACGTGGTACCATCTGATGGGGAGAAGCTTCAATTACAAAAGATGTTATTGCAAAATAAAAATTTGCAAATTGCATTTAGAAGTTTGGAGCTACACGAACTCCCATCATACCCCGAAACCAAGAGACACACATGGTCAGTTAAGACGTCTTCGAGTTTGGAGAAGCCCAGGTATGTTATATTTGGTTTCCAAACAGGTAGGGACAACAGTGCACGAAAAAGAACTGATGAATTTGATCACTGTAAATTGAAAAATCTCAAAGTGTTTTTAAACTCTGAATATTATCCTTATAGCGATTTAAATCTCGACTTTGAAAATGGAGATGCCTCTAAAGCTTATGAGATGTTTGTGAGGTTTAGGGAGAGTTACTACAACACCGTCCCCGATCCTATGTTTAACAGAGCTGACTTTATAAAGAAATATCCTCTAATTGTAATAGATTGTTCTAGGCAGAATGAATCAATCAAAGAGGGGGTTGTAGATATTAAATTAGAAATTGAAACTGCAGAAAACGTCCCTTCAAACACATCTGCATATTGCCTAATAATACACGATAAGGTGTTTGAGTATAATCCTTTGACAAATGAGATAAATAAAATGTAAATAAAATGAAAACAAATATTCAACAAGAATTGGTAGAGTCTGCAAAACAAATAAGAGAAAAATATAGGGCGTTAAAACGTGGTAAATTTCTAGAGGCTGAAGAGAGGTTCCAAACATTCCAACCGTTAATAGAGCCTTTGCAAGAATTAAAAATTTAGCCACAAAAACAGAGAGGCCAGTTCTCCCAATGATTTTAGAAAAGACCCCGTCTAGAATACCAAGAATAACACAAATAACACCACACAAATTAGATTTTGGTCTTTTAGCATCAGACTATTTAGGAAATTACCTTAGTAGAAGTAGTATGACAGACACCACATATGGTATTAGGCGAGAAGGAAATAAATTTTTTATTGGGAATCAGGAAGTTCAAATTGCCAATGATGATGTTACAGTTGGAGAAAAAATTTATAAAGGGACAAAGGGATTGTGGGAATTGTTAACTTTAAAAGAACCCGTAAACTATAGTCAGGCTGATTTGCAAAATTATAAAGAGATTTTGGAAGCTACAAATGCACATTTAAAGGGTTATAAAACAGGTGCGGCGATGTCAAGCAATAAACACACTAAATATCTTAATATAATTAAACCCCTGTTTAAGACTGTTGGTGAAGGTTTAAGGCAGGTAACTGGTAATAAAATAGACTATGTTTATTGGGACGATCCTAATGAGCTTGTAGATAGGTTAAGACTGCTTTGGTTAAGCCGATTGGCGGGAAATTCTGGAGTGGATAATGAGATAGATTCTATCATAGAAGAATTGAGGGAAAGTGGAATTGTTTATTAAATAAAAATATGATAGATAAATTTTATCGCACATATAACCCGTATAGTAAACCAGAAGCTAGAAGTTTTAAAGAAACTACTTTAAATCTAAAAGATGATGGTTGGAATGCTTTAAATTATAAAATTAGTAATGTTAAAGGTGGGGAGTTTACTGACGATGTATCGACTTTGGGGCAGACGTTAACTAGAAAAGGTGATGCTTTTGTACAAGGTAATACTAAATATAAGTTTTTAGAATCCAAGAATAATAATTGGAACGCTAATAAACGCAAAATTACTAATGTTAAACGAGGTGAAAGCGCAACCGATGTGCCCACATTAGAGCAAACTTTAATAAGAAAAGATGGTGTCTTTGTACAAGACAAAAATAATTATGAATTTTTGGAATCGGAGGGAAATGTTTGGAATGCCAAAAAGCGAAAGATTAGTAATTTGTTGGCTGGTAAAGAAAGCGATGATGTTGTAAACGTCTCTCAAGTACCAAAAATGGATCTAAACTTTTGGGATTTTAATAATAAAAGGCTAGTTCGTGTTAAACCCGCTGTTGATGAGAACGATTGTGTTACAAAACATCAGACTGTGACTTTAGACGGTCTTAAATTTGATGGTAAAAATAAGCAATTAACAAACATTTTACCTGGAACGTTGCCAAATGATGTGGCTGTTGTTAAGCAAATATTAACAAAAGGTGAGAAAAGCATAATAAAACAGGGGGATAAATATTATAGTGTGTTAACATTAGATAGAGATATGTGGGATGCAGAGGACAAATTAATAAAAAATGTACCTGAAGGCAAAGATAGGAGTGATGTTTGTTTAATGTCGCAGGTTTTGAGGTATGACGATAATATTAAAACTTTTAGACAAGACAATATTAAATTTGATATTTGTTTAAAATCACACGCATTAAGGTTTAACAATAAAACTAATAAATTTATGCAAGACAATAATGAAATCGATTTGATGATGTACAATCCTAAATTGTTGGTTGCAGACCCTACATCTTTAAGCGGATTTAAGACTTTAGATGGAGGGGCATATTTGCCAAAAAACTATGTATATCAAAGAATGAGTGATGGTATGTTAGTTGGTAGCAATGGAGGTGTTTTTGAAACGACAGAGACTGGCAGATACGTTAACATTAAAAATAAAGAATAAAAAATGGAAAAAATTGCTTACGAATTGCATAAGCCCGCGAGAAAGAACTTTGTTAGAAGGTCTTTTAAGGTGTTGGGTATAAACGAAACTGTTCAAATAGATTTAATAGATATGCGGAATTATGCTAGAGAGAATTCTGGAAATAAATATATTTTAACTTTAATAGACACATTTTCTAAAAAAGCTTATGCTGCTCCACTAAAGAATAAAACTGGATTAGTAGTCACAGAAGCTATAAAAACTATTCTCCCAAAGGGAGTTAAAAATATTCAATCTGATAACGGAAAAGAATTTTTTAATGAACATTTTACCAAACTAATGAAAATTCTAAATATTAATCACTACCACACTTACTCTACAACTAAGGCGGCTATTGTGGAAAGGTTCCAGAGAACTTTAAAGAATTGGTTGTATAGAGAGTTTAGTGCACAAGGGAGTTACAAGTGGTTGGATTTACTTCCAAAGTTAATAAGGATATATAATAATAAAGTACATAGATCCATAGGGATGAAACCTAACCAAGTAAGTGCTAAGAACTCTAAAGACGTACACGAAAGGTTAGCATCTAAAGTACAAGTTAAAAAGCCAAAATATAAGGTGGGGGATAGTGTAAGGATATCTAAATATAAACATGTATTTAGTAAAGGATATACCCCTAACTGGACGGGAGAGCTTTTTACAATAGCAGAAGTTAAGAAAACAAAGCCTGTGACTTATATTTTGAAAGATGAGAATGGCAATATAATCAAAGGAGGATTTTATACAGAAGAATTGTTAAAGACTAAATATAAAGACATGTATTTGGTAGAGAAGGTAATTAGGAGGAAGGGTGATTTATTATATGTCAAATGGCTCGGGTTCCCAAGTAGCCAGAACTCGTGGATTTCTGCAAAGGATGTATTAAAATGAATGCAAATTGGATTAAAACACCAAGTTTTGGCGGCAGTTGGGACACTAAATCAGACACCAGAGTTTTTAAAAAGAGGAGGGACAATATATTTAAGGCAGGGGTATATTTAATATAGGCCAGCGGGCGGGAGCTCTATAGGCGGGAGCTGGCGTCGGTCCAAAAACGGCTCCCCATAAGAATAACATGGGGAAAAAGCGCCGGAAGTGATGTTAAACCGCCATTTCACCACTACTACACAATAACTTCTAAGTTGTTTACATGTGTTGTTTATTTAGTGTGGAGTTATTTTTGAACTCGTGGATTTCTGCAAAGGATGTATTAAAATTAATGCAAATTTTAAATGGAGGAAAATAAGGCAGGGGCCAAAAAGAAAATTTGTGTAGGGTAGGATCGGGCGTCGGTGCAAAAACTGATCCCCATAAGAATAACATGGGAAAAAAGCGCCGAATAGTATGCCTCTTTGCTGTTTACCCACTACTCAGGACGATATAAGCACCATTTTGTTTGTAAGATGTTGTTCTAAGAAAAAGGTAATATCTATAAAGTCCGTAACTATTACAAAAATCCAGATAAATTACTTTTTATTTCAAATAAATTTAGTTTTGGTAGAAACATTTTATTATTAAAAATAATAAACGTACAATACTAAACAATTTTATGCTATAATCATTCCCAAAAATATTTAAAGAAACAAATATAAAAACAAAAATAAAACGAACAATACTGTATTAAAAGTACCGCATCTATACGTTAAAACAAACAGTATCTATAAAAACTCTGATTCTATTGTATATTGCTTGGAATTATGAAATATTTTCACATTTTACACCCTAGGTAAGCCAAAGAGGGTCTTACCTCAATTTCTGTCTGTCTGTCTGTCTTTCGTAGCGCTCAAGCACGAGCTTTTGTTGTTCTCTTTTCACGGGAAAACGGATAGGCCTACACCATTTTTAATTAAACGTTGTTTCTTTATTCTACACATACTTCTAACGTACGTGAAACTGTTTTAGGTTACTTTAAACTGGCATTCTCCTTTTGAAAATGACTTTTAACAATCTATGCTTTGCGAATACGTAAATTAAAAATTAATTTGAGATCGTACAATGTGTAAACTTACAAAAATCCAATCACTTGAGCTAAAAATTATCAAAATATTTATGGCTTCATAACTTTTACTTTTAAAGATTTTCAAAATTGGATAAATCTATGAATAAAAAAAATTACAAATGTACAGAATTTTATACTTTATATACACATATTTTACAATACAAAGTTTGAAGCAATACTAATTACCTATAGACTGTTTTACACATTGTGTATAATGTCTTCTTCTATTTAACATTATTTTTCAGATTTTGTTGCGTTTGGAGGGCTTTTACACTTATCATAACACTTGCAGTAAGAGCAGCATGCTGAGTCTTTATAAAAACAGGCACAAGTTTTCTTTGAGCAGTTTTTGCAGTTACAAGGTTTAATAAGAAAAGTGGGCTTAGCAGGCACTGTCATGAGAAGTGGCTGCAGTTTATTATTTTCATCTTTGTAGTAGCCATACATTTCTAAATCTAATGGCTCGATGAAAGCATTCAGGGAGTGTTCCCAGAAGTATAGTTGAGCTGCACTCCTCAATACATGTAATCGAAAAGAGTCTGATCTACATGACATTTTAATAACTTCCTTGATGACATACGGAACTGTCCGATATCTGTATATAGCGATTTTCATTGCAGGATTTTCCACTTTGCTTTGTAAGATTTAGGAATAAAGTCTCTAACCGTTGCACAGTTTCTTCTGAGAGTGGCTGTACACGTAATAGATCCAAAACATCAAGAGCTATGTTTCATAACATAGTTATATGCAGCTCTTTTTGACCCAATCTTACTAGTCTTATCACAACCGGTATAAGTATACCTGCTGCAATACTTTACAAAACTTATCAGGTAGAACTTCTGCTGCCAAGTGACAACCTAAGCCTCTTTTCTTGTTACCTACACCAACTATTATCCATAAGGTCTGACATCTTGTATGCTTAAAAACATTCCAAAACATTATCCCAAGTACTAGTACATCTGACTCGGGGCTATATAAAATTACGTGTTTTCCTTCTTTGTTCGAGTCTAGACAATCTTTGACATAAAGAAACATCCTAGTGTCGGCTTCAAAGTGATTACTTTTGAGATTCACTTGCTCTGTTATGTTTTTACCTCCCTATTTGCAATAACAAAAAGTTTTATTTTTGAAACATCCAGATAAAAACAAAGTTTTGCCATTGGGGACATGGACGTTATTTAAAATGAAACCCGAGAGGTACTCAATCAATTTTGTTTTGTTTTCCGTTTTAGATAAATATCTTGACTATTTTTGGGGGATTTTCTTTGAATCACTGTGAATGTAGACGATAAATGGAGGCTTTCATCCAGCTCTGAATTCATTTCATGTTCTATTGATTAATGATTTGTCGTCTCTCTTCTGGTATTATTGTGATGTAAAGCTTTTTCAAGCTGTGACATTTGATATTTGGCAAAATCCCCGAAACATTCCATTTTAGATAGTACCATAGTTGGTACACTGTGAATGAGTGCCATTCCATCGTAAATGTGTATTTGGTTCTGGAGAAGATTAATACTGTCCATACTTCCTGTACACCTGCAATCACTTTCAATTATGTTTAATAGGTCTGCCTTTGTACTCTTCTTGAGGTTTCCATTTTCAAGTGCAAGGCTTGGTGGGTACGGTGCTAGTTCGTGTGATACAAGCTCTTCCATGTTGAATCCATTTTGGGTAGCCAGAAATATAGTTTGACTTATATGTCAAGTTCACTAGTATTGGTCTTTTTACAATTCTTAATTTCCACTTTGCCAGGAGAATTAAATGATAAAACTGTTTCTCTTTTTAATGGAGCGTAGAGACTTTGTGTGTGGTTTGTCATTCTGTCACGTTTAAACTCTTAATACTTAATCTTTCCATTTTCGCTTATACTTGATACTTCGCCCCTGCGCTAGATAGCCCTCTAACTGGCGCTAAATACCCCCCTCCCCCCATGTTGTGCACCTGTTGGGGGGGGGGCGACGACATGGATTTTTTCATCTACTATGTGTCCCCAACAATAATCAAAAGTCAAAATGCATCACCCTTTCAGTGCATACTCAACCCCCTTCAGGTGCTGGACTATTATGGGGGGAAACAGGTAGAACGTTTCATGATTAGCGTCCTCTCTTAATCTCTAGCTAGTGAAGATGAAATTGATAGTGGATGTTAAGCAAGTCGCGACCAAGTGAGTAGGAGTAGAACAACGCAACACTTGCAGCCCGCGCCCTGTGGCCGTAGAACTAGTTTCGAACAAACCGCTCGCCAGATAACTGCAGGAGAGTGGATAATTTGAATGTATCGGTGGCGTGCACGATGTTGCAGCATGTTGTAGATGAGACGAGATGTGAGTGGTGTGATAGTAAAGTGTTGCTGCGACTAGCACTAGCAGATGGTAGGCGGTTTTCAGGACTTTGGTCTTTACTTGTGCGTTGATACCCTATTATTTCTGACGTTATTTTGAGTGTAGTTATAAATAACTAGTTTATGTTCTATCCTCCGCACGGTTAACTCGCAATCATAAAACACAGACGGTTTGGACATTTTCCATACCATTTATTGCTGTTGTGACGATGTCAATAATGCTATACTCTAATGTGAGCAACGCCTGTCTGTCTGTTTGTTTGAACAATCTGTCTCGGAATACAGCGGAACGAATTTTTTAACCTTGGAATTTGGCGCTTTTATACCTGAAAAACCGATTGTTAAAAAACCTCAACCTCGGAAAAATGTACATGTTGTAACAAATCTCATGTGAAATTTAATCATTGTGCTTATGAATTTTCAGATGAAAACAAAATACTGTAGTCATCTATGAACAAATTAGTCATTGAACTGTAAGAGTATCACTTACACAAAGTAAAGTATCAGCAAATAATTTCATGAAAATAATGATTAGAACCATTGAATAAAGATTGCATGTAGAGTGGACATATTTTTTACATACGAAACGAGTCAAATATCACCGAGTATGGCTCGGTCTCTCCTTACTATCAATATTCTTCTGAATGATATTACAACTTGAAGGCCCGTGGGGTGGAGCCCTAACAAATTTTGAAACGTGAACAGACCTAGCATGTGCACCAGTCCTTATTATATTGCCTATAACTACACCCAAAATTTAAGCTCAGTCGGTTCAAGTAGTTGATAATTTTCTAAACAATCAGAAATTAAATTTATATTTTCTTTAACTTGAGTACGGTATTTAAATTAATATTTTTACCATGTTTATTATATAGTTCAATTTTCTTCCTTCCTGAGATATTAAGGTTTTGTTTTGGTACAAATTCGGGTGGACTCCTAGACAGAAATTGGATTGAGATAGAACTCAAGTATTGTATGATTTACTTAATTTTACTCGACGAATATCACCATCTAATTTCGGACAATCAAAGTTGACATTCTGTACACCGATGTTGTAACGTTTTGTTCCCTCTATTTAAGGGCAATTCAAAATGAAAATGTCCGATCCCAAGCCACACCAAAAAAAAACCAAAGAAAGGTAAAAAAGTATATGTCCCGCTCGTTAAATTCGGGGAAAGGCTTCAACCATCAGGGTGGATTAGCACCTTATCCTCCACCAGCTTGGATTATTGACTAACCAGTGTTATATCTGTCCAGTGTTATTTATGTTATTTTTCTATATCTGATGTGTTATTTCTGCGGCCGGACTCACGGCCAAACACGCCGGTTGTGAATGGGCAGGCCGGGGAGTGAGCAGCGTGGAGCGCAGTGATAGCACAGCCACAGCCGCGGCTCAAGGTCACCGCTCGCCGCGACTATACCGATCTAAAAATAACACAAATGGATTCGACCTTGGGTGAGGAACGGAATACATTATTTGAGTGAGATGACCGACCGGCGACAGGCTATAACGTGGGGCTGCCCCTGCTCACACGCGTTAAACATTTACAACATTCATAGTTTTACGAGTGGGCTCTAGTCACGAAACATTTGGCGTTTCTACCTTTTTCTCCCATAACTCTTATGTTAATTTTCAAATTCTAAGCCCGCCCTTCGTCAGCGGATTACCCGATATAGTTGATTTATCGCTCACCGTAAAAGCAAACAAATACATAGTGGGTTTCAGTGAGCAAACCTTCGATTCCACAAATAATAATGCTTCAACTAATTTTTAATTAATTAAAGAATGTCAATATTAATAATTTATGGCTGAACTATTTGCGATATCGTAAGTTTGTTCATTGAAATCGCCAGGTATTTAATTGTTGCCCTGAAATAAACCATAAATCAACAATTTCGGATAATGCTGTACGTTGAGGAGGGACGGGACGGGCTTTGACAGTTAACATTGGCATTTTGGAAATGCAGGTAGAAATGCGAATTGTTACTTGACTGGAGCCCCCTCTTAAGTCTTTGGAAGACACATCCGAGATTACTCCAGTCCAGATGGATCTCCGGGCGGTTAAGCGTTGAGCAGTCATACAAGAATGAGAAACTATTTTTCATGATTATTGTTATATGGACCAGGTTAATGTGAAATTACATGTTGTAAAAATTTCAAAATATTTCAACTTAAAATTAATCCAACAAATCTCTCCAGCGTTTGTCAATGTATTTTCACGTGTAGACTCAAAATTTTGTCGTAGAATAGTGCCCCAGACCGGGGTTTTATAGTAGTGGTTATCAGATGGAATTATTCCGGCTTCAAGGTTACATAACGTTGGTAAATAACTGTCAAACAGGATAGCCCGCCTCAGTTGGATGTTGATGCCACAGCGAGTTTTTGCGCAATATAGTAATGATGAAGTTGTTCTTGGCATATTTTTAAATGTTAGAATACCTGTACGAATTTTAACTATTATAATTTAGTTGTTGTATGCTAGTATTCCTGCAAAAATTCCGCCAGACGGTTTTCGCCATTCCCTCAGTTAGGCCGACGTTTGTTTAATACACAACATTCGCTAAGCTAATTCACTTTAAAATTGTGGAATAATTCTCTTGGTCCTCTTTACTTTCTGTAAATGGAAGAGGTTAGCCCTTAGCCCCTCGCTTACACTGAATCAGAGAACAACAACAACAACAAAACAACAACAATAATAATAATAACAACAATAACAATAACATTATTGCCTTGGACGATTTTCACAATTACATAACGGGGTATAGAATTATGCGGAAAGGAATTCGTTTCGTTCTACTTGTTTGGAAACTTATACAATTTGTACTTTAACTAACCAATAGGTAGTTATAATCGTAATAAATCATGCATATTATTAGCAACGCCGATTTTAATTTGACAGTACTTTTCTTTGATATTAAAATAAGTGTTCTGTAATTTTAAGGCGACAATTGAAAATAGTCCCATTTTTGTTCGGAGATAATTATTTTCATTTTTAAAGTAGTATAGTCATTTTTAAAGTACACGCTCAACCATAATCACTAAGCTATCCTAAGCTTGTCTAAATAAGTATTTAAAAATAAGGCCGATTATCTTTTATCACTCTTGCAAATTGTATAATTATAGTAAACTGATCTTCTGCCCTGATTCGACCAAATCTGTTTTCTCGTGCTCATTATCAATTTATAATATATCTATATTTGATCCATTGCGATAACGATTGGGAACGTTAGAACAATTTAAATAATTATAAGCTATTTGTGCAGATCAATGCCTCGACCAGTTAGTTACTGTTTATTAATAAAGCATTATAATCTGTTCAACACTTTTCTTGGTATAAGGCTCTAGGATATATAACTGGTCTTGGTCTTTATGCATATGTCAGTTCTGTTGTGCTGACAGGCTAACTAGCTGGGAGATTTCGTGTCGGCGAGGTGGCAATACTGGGTTGTGCTTAGCACTGCCACTTGGTGTGATAAGGCTATAAATATCTGTGATAACACGGGCGCCCGCTCGGCCTCGCTCCACTCTACAAATACTCAAACTGTTCCGGTTGTTGTCCCGTGTCATTTCGACTGCATCAACTGCTGACAATGTAATTGTTGCTTTTCATGAAAGTGCACGGTGGATTTACTTCCTGCTCTCTTCACATGTGTTATCGTTGGCACGGCCAATTAAGTCACTGTCAGTGAACATATTGTGTAGCTGTGACATAACCTTTTAGAAAATCGCTTTGTCTGATAAAACAATTAAGTAAGGACTATGGTCGGGGTGAGTTCCCTTTGTTTCCCCTCAAGTCGTCTCCTCATGATGATTAATTTATCCTAGTTTGACTCTAGTATTTATTCCAAAATCCTATAGCCGGTGTCCCGTTCCCTGCTCGGGAATATCGCAGGCTCGGGAATAGGGTCGGATTTTATCGAACTTACATTATAATCAGCTAACTATACCAAATTGAAATAACTAACATTGAAATTTTCAAAGCCTATGGGGGAGTTCTGATGGTAATTGTTTTTCAATCCTCCAAAATGCACATATAGGGTGCTCTCATGTACCAAACATGTATACAAAATAATACATTTAGAGTCCAAAAACTGGCGGTCAACAATCTATAAATTATTTTGATATCATAGAAGATAGATAGATGCAATGCCCGTTTGTTTGAGTAGTTGATATAAATTAATATGAAACATAGTTATTCGTTCATTCTTGTTTTTTCGGCAATGGTTGCTGATTCGCTATCATTTGTAATTTTTGAGCAGAGAGAGAGAATTTTTCGGTCTTGTTGAAACTAAAATCTAAGTGGATAAGTCTTAAGTAAAAATTTACTGATATTCGACGGACATCATTACAATAGAAACTTGCCGATTACTCGCCGAAATTTTACATTAAGTAATTGTTAATACATTAATTATTAAATGTCTCACTTTCATGTTGAAGACTCACTTGTAAAATGTTCTTTAAATATCTCGCTTATGAATATAGTCTAATAAAAGTTGATAAGAACAATTAAAATACATAAATGTAACAGGAGATAATCGTCCAAATATAGAACTGAAAAAAAGCAAAAAGTAATTTAAAACACTACACTGTAACAGAAATATTGTCTTTTCAGTCTTTTTGCAGGTGCCGCCGCAAAATTGTACAAGGATGAATTAATTATAACCAGTTACCACATTTATTTGACGCCGGGTTTTGTTTGTTTTAGGTAAGCTAATGGATGGTGTTTACCGACCGATGCTAGTGAGTCAACAGATATCAGTGACGTGAGTCAGCCAGTTGTGTATAGCCTGCATTACTGATTGAGGAAATTCTTCTGTATAAATGCATGCACTGCAGTTTTCGCTGAATAGAAACTGTTTCTATGGATTTTTACCACCAACTAAATGGAGTTTGGTGCCTCTTGCACTGGAGTTGCCAACAAATGTTGTCGAACAAGTTGTCAGTTTGCTTTAGACTGACAATAATTTATTGCCATCTTTTTAGTAAATTTCCTATGGAAAGTGAACTATTAGCATGACTCGCACGGTGAAACTTAAGCTCGGGACCACCATAAAAGTTCCTAAAGTGACCCCTGAACACGTTTTGGGGGGTCGTTCAAAATTGTTTATATAAATATTTAAATATATATATATATAAATATTTAAATATACTGTATATATATATATATATATATATATATATATATTTAAATATACTGTATATATATATGTGTGTGTGTGTGTGTGTGTGTGTGTGTGTGTGTGTGTGTGTGTGTGTGTGTGTGTGTGTGTGTGTGTGTGTGTGTGTGTGTGTGTGTGTGTTTGCACTCTAGCGGTCGCATGTGTTGTCCGATTTACTTAAAATTTGGTAGGGACATTCCTTTTTGTAATCAGTTGGACAAGTTCGTTGGGCAAAACAATCGGAAAACACTAACCCCCTTTTATGGGGATTTTAAATTTTGAAATTCAGTTTTTGGGCCCAAAAAGGGTCAGCTAAGCCCTAAATGTAAGATTAATGGATAATAGGTTATAGAACGTAAAAAGGCGAAAATTTTAAGCCCTCCTTCATCATTCTAGCACTAATATCTACCGAGTTATTAAAGAAAATTAAAATTGAGTAAACACAGTACGTTGTCTTATGGGGATTTTACATTGGAAAAGGCTGTTTTTCATATCTTGATGTCGTTTTATCACTCCTAATACCCCCACACCGATTTTTGACCCTGATGGTACATCCTCCTAAGCTTACAATGCACAACATTGCCATCCCAATACTGCATTTAAATAGAACCAGGTGCATCAGAACAGCAAAAAAACTGAATATTTTCAGTTTTGCTAAAAATGTCACAAATCTTTGTTTAAACCCGTTATTTAATTTTTGAAAGTTTTTATTGGGGAAAAACTAACGTCAGCGTGCTGCGTTCGAACTCGTTTAAACTTTACCCCACTTAAATTAACTTATTAGAATGTAATTCTTTGTTTCCCAAATTTGTTGGCACCATTTACCATTTACCATCTGTCTTCTCCACAGTCCTTGAAGACCGGGGAATCGTCAAATGTCTCTGGTTCATGCTCCATGTAATTTGTGTGTGTGTGTGTGTGTGTGTGTGTGTGTGTGTGTGTGTGTGTGTGTGTGTGTGTAGCGCAGTGAGCATGAATTATTTATTTTAGTGTTAGATCCATGTTCATCGATAAATTCTGCAAGTTTGTAGTAAGGTAGATTGATCAAATATTGTTTTGTTTTTTAAAGGTTTTTGTTTCTTTTACCTTTTTAAAATTTTGCGGTAGTAAGTTAAACATTTTAACTCCAATATAATTTGGAGTTTTACTAGTTTGTTTCAATTTGTGATGGTTTAAGTCAAAATTATTTTTATTTCTAAGGCTATAGCTATGACAGTCTATTCTAAGTTGAGGGGGTTATTTTTGATCAATGTTATTACTTCAAAAAGGTATAAGGATATGACAGTTAGGATATGATTTTGGACAAAAAATGGTTTGCAGTGTTCCTGTGGCCCATTTTGTTCTATGATGCGGATGACTTTTTTGTAGTATTACTATTTTGTGATGTTTCATTCGCAGAGCCCCAGGTTATGATTCCATACCGCAAATGGGGGAAGAAAAGGGCATGGTACGCTGTTATACTTATCACTTTATTGGTTATTCTTCTTGGTATGCATAAAGTACTTGCGACAGTTTTTTATGAAGTTCATGCGAGTGTTCCATCCAAGTTAGTTGGTCGTCTATAGTTATTCCTAGAAATTTTGCAGATTTGTGTATATCGTCATTTCCCTGTTCTGTCTGGTTATTGTTATTGCTTATTGTTATTGGTTATTGTTAAGTTAATTACTGTACTATGTTTTTTGTTAATTTATATTGAGATCGATTTCTTTACAAGCATTTGTAGATGTCTGTAGGACAGTTTCTATTTTGGATTTTTGCAGGTGTATATTGTTGTTATTAGTTGGAGTGATGTTTGTGGTATCATCTGCGAACATAATGCAGGGGCTATCTTCTGCTAAATTGGTTGGGAATGAGTTAATGTATGTCAAAAAAGCAACTGGCTCAGAATTGAGCCTTATGGGATTCCTTGATAGGTTACTTGCATGGTGGATCTAAATTTGATTTCATAACCATTTCTATGCTTGCACTATTTGAACTGCTTGCGGTTCGATCAATAATTTGAGATCCAATTTAGGGCTGATATTTAGGGTGATATTCAATATTCTTAGTTTGTTTATTAAAATGTTCCTGTTTAGGCTGTCAAATGCTTTTTCAATGTCCAGGAAGATTCCCGTCGCCTGTGATTTTCTCTCCCATATGCTGGTTATTTTTTCAAATAAAGTTGGTAAGGCTGTGTTAGTAGATTTCCCGGTTCAGAAATCATGCTGTGATTCAGTGAGTTTAATTTTAGTTTCCAAGTAGGTTTAAAGTTGATTATGGATGGTCTTTTCAGTGTATTTAGAAATCGTTGGTAGTACAGAAATTGGTCGATAGTTTGAAATGTTGTTTTTTTCGCCCTTCTTAGATTTAGGGTAAATTAATGCTATTTTTGCTAGGTCCAGGGCTATTGACTGTTCAGTTGAGGTATTTACTATGTTTAATAAGGGCATCTTTATTTCGTTCTTACAATATTTTATAATTTTGTTAGTTATTCCGTCAATTCCTGGTGAGTTTTTTGGTGGGAAATCTGTTATCATTTGTTCAAGTTCCTTCATGGTGATCTTATTAAATGTTGAGAAAGATTCCGGGTCTGTTAGCCCTGCTTCTTGGATCTGGTTCATGCTGTCAAATTTGCTAGGTAAGTTTGGGTTGAGTTTTCCAAGTGTGATGTAATGTGAATTCAGAAGGTTGCAGACTATAACTGGATCACTTATGTATTTACCATCACTGGCAAGGTGAATTCCTTCGTTTTTCTTTTTAATCCTACTGACTATTGCATTGCTCTTTTGTAGCTTAATTTCCAAGTCGTATGTTCTTTTAATTTTTATGTAGTGAATTTATTTTATTGACTTTTATTTTTATGACTGTGTTTGTCTTCAGTCTTATTCGTTAGAAGGTATTTTTGCTCAGCCTGGATTAAGGTCGCTTTTAGTCTGTTAAGTTTTTTATAGGAATACAACTTTTTTCCTATTAACGTTGCTGTAGGCTTTATAAGTTTTAGGCATAATTTCTTCAGTTTGTATTATTTTGACAAAATTTTTGTATTTTTCATTTACATCATCCGTGTTCAATCTTGAGTAGCTAGGCAAACTTTTCATTCATAAAGTTTTCCTGTTGTTATTTTCCTAGTTAATCTTTTGATAGATGGGTTAGCTCTGTTTTTTGTTTTAATTGTACATTTAAGGCCTTGGTGGTCAGACAGTGAGTTACTATGAGTTAAAATACTTATCTCTATAGGATGGAGATTGGTGCAACACATGTCGTTGTTTTCTAGTAGGGGCTATTTCCAGTGCTTTCAAGTTGTGTTCCGTTAAGGTGTCTATAAGGTCGATTGTTTCAGTATCGTTTTTCTTATATAAGTCTATATTAAGGTCTCCTAGGAATAGGATTTTCTTTTTTAAGAGACATTATTGATAGAATGTTAGAGAAATTCTCAAGAAAGACATTGGTATTACTAGCTGGGGATCTGTACCCTCCTATTACAATAATTTGTTCCTTAATTAGTTTTACAGCTGCAAATTCAGAGGTAATTTCTTCATTAAATTCGTTGGTTTCTATCTCAATAATGCTTTGGGGGTTACAACTAGAATCTTGAAGAAGATAGCAACTCCTCCCCATCTGAGGGTTTTTCTTGAGTAATTAGCTTCTCTGTAATAGTAGTTAGTAGTCGGGAATATGAACTGATTTAAGTTAATAATTTTTCAAACCATGTTCGGATAAAATTTATAGGTCTGGGTCATAATTATGTAATTCTAACTGTAGTTTATCGACTTTGTTCTGTAGTCCTCTCTGTATATTATTTAGATGTTATATATTTAGGCCAATATTGTTTTGGTTTTGTGGTTTTGTCTTATTATTGTTTTTCAGTTGTGGTTGGATATGTTGTCATGCTATGAGGCACCTCCGGTTCGCGCCTTTCTAAATCGATTACCGCTTCTGGAGACCAATTGCAGTGGGATTGAAATTGTATGAAACCACCCAGGAAAATTATTACTTAGACTACCGGTCCAGATCGTTGGAAAAATATTTGTAGGGTTTTCGTGGAACTATGTACTATTAAAGGTCCTGTTCCATCATCTTGTTTAAAAAATAAGCCAAATTATGTGAGCAAGCTAAACTAAACTAATACTAAAGCCGTTAAGGTCTATATGTGCCTTTTAGGGGTTTGGAAAACATCCACCTTCAGGGCTCTGCCCCCTGAGCTTTCATACAAAACCTTAACCTTATGGGATGTTTCAATGTTAACCTTATGGAAGAATAGAAATCAATATAATTGGAAATTTAACAGCAGCTGTTGATATAAAAAAAAACACAGTAAAGAAGCAAGAACAGCTGTTTCAAGCTGATTTCTGTAATGGCATCACAATTTAAACTAATAGAGCCGTATGTTAGCTGGATAATCCCAAAAGGGGGAAAATATTTGCTCGAATTTGAACAACTGGACTCCCTTTTTAATTATTAACAACCTTTAGCTACAACGTGAAAAAACACCAAGACATTACGCAACGTGAATGAGCACACAATAATCCAGTGCTTCGAAACACCACTATTCGTTTAGTATGCAATGCATTTTAATGTGCACTATAAAACATACTTTAGTAAATAAACCCCAAACGTTAAAAACAAAGATTTTAAAATAACATTATGCTGTAGTTTATAGTTGACACAGATTCAAAGGTGTTATAAACTCTATATTTAAAACTCTTCGGAATATTTGTAATCAAATGGGAAATACAGTACGCTGTTCCAAATGTGAAGGTTTTATTATGAAAACCATAACTTATTGTATATCGTGTTCGTTAGGATTCTTAGCTGTGTCGAAGTTCAGTGTCCAAAATTCCCTATGCACTTTGCACCGGTTCAAATTTCAATGTTTATTTATGGCAGACGATGATTTTATTCGATCACTTAATTAATATTATGTCTTCTTTAATGTTTCTATACAGAAGTTAGTTGAATTATCCCCGAGATATCTGAGATTGGCAGGTCTAGTTTTATAAAAGATTAGAGTGCCCACTCTAGTCTCTAGACACGAAAACTCCTAGTTTCTACCTGCTTCCCACATTATAAACCAAATTTTAACCTTCAATGCCCGTCCCTAATCAAATTATTATATGTAGCGTTGATTTATAGTTCATTTTAAAGAGCAAAAACATATCTAGCGATTTCAGTGAGCAAAATTTCTATATCACAAATCGTGATACATTCTGCTCACCGATATCGCTAGGTAAGTTTTGCTGATGAACCGTAAGTTATCGATTTCGGATAATCCGTTGAGAAGGGACGGGTTTTGAAAGTTAGCATTGCCCTTGTGGGATAATTAGGTAGACGCCGAGGACTGGAGCACTGTCCAATATTTCTAAAGGTTATTGTATGCTTTTATTCAAATGGATATGAAGTAAGTGATACCTCTTGGGTCTTTTATATATTATGACGTCACCAACTCGGCAAGGCGGATCGCTACCGCATATTGATCGGCGGGCTAATCACCCAGCGTGTTATGTAGATGCGAGGTGAGTTAGAGCCGCGTGTGCGTGTGTGTGTGTGTGTGTGTGTGTGTGTGTGTGTGTGTGTGTGTGTGTGTGTGTGTGTCGGCCCATATAGGCTGATCACCGGCGGTGTGCGTGTGTGCATTTGTGCGGTGTAGCCCGGCGTTCGGTGATTCCTGGACTGTTTGAACGAGTAATGTTATGCAAGGGTGCGATAAGACAAGGCGACTTTGTCGCTAGCGTTAGGTAGGTGTTGCGCGATGAGAAAAGTAAACAATAGCCACAGCAACTTCAATTGAAGATTGAAGAAGTCGCCCTGAGTCCAGCTTTGCACCCCGCAATACAGCATTTTGTTCTTGGCAGTAGGTAGTGGATAGAAAAATGTACGAGTTTCAAAATGTTAATATGTAAAATACATTGCCGCTTGTTTGTGAAAGATTTGGGGGCTTGATTTGATTTATGGTTAATTCCACGGTCATTAAATGTATTAATATTAGAATTGATTGCAAACCGAAATTGCCTAGAGTAAACGCACCTTACCACGTTCACCTTTGGAGATTTCATTGTTACTGAAAAGCTCGTCCAGCGAGCTTTTAGAGCCTTCTGTAAAATTCGTAGACAATCGTGTACGTAGTTTGACCATTCTTTTTGGACCTCAGATTTACTCATTTCCTAAGAGATATAACTAAAAAGTTATTTTCCATGTTTTTATTTACTTATCAAAACCTAACGCATTGGTATTCAAATAAATTTTAGTTTCTTGTCCTTTTATTTACCTTTTATTTCCCAGCGAGAAGAAATATCTTTAATTTGACTTCTTCCTCAAGGTCAAATTGATCTCGATTAGTAATATTCCTAACGGTAAACTATAGCTCTACGATCCGCATGGTTTCGTTAACTTGAGGAGTACCACATGTTTGTACAGTTTTGGTCGATAAAATGGTTTCACAGGCATGAAATATAACTTTTATTGATGAACCCTAGGTGATCACCGAGCTGGTGGAGAGAATCGATTTTAGTTTTAAGCATAATAACAATGTCGAAGTCATTTGTATAGCCTACCTGATTCAGTTTAACATTATATTTTATATTACCACATTATCTGTGGTTTTACTAGAAGACAATCTATTAATACTTTTAAAATGTCTTGTTCGTTTTATATTAGAGAAAAACTATCTATGGTTTTAATACGATACGCGGCTCGTCAGTTTCGTTCCACGCAATGATTTACCATTGTGTCCGTTAGACGGTTGCACTTCGTTGTTTCCGTGCGCACGAACTACAAATCAGCAATGTAACACTGTCGCACATAAATATAATATCGATCGGTACGAGAGCAAATAGAGGATCGTGAGTGATATAGCGATGAATACACAAACAGATAGATCGCCTCGGTATTGCCGTGCCATTGCCATTGTCGTGCCGCGTGCCGCTGTCGGCCGAGCTGCCGCTACCGAGCACCGGGCTACAGTTGTAGCCTCGTCACGTGACCTGGCGCTAGTCACGTGAATCTCGTCAGCTAACTTTGCGACGTCAATCTAACTATCTCAACTTTGTACTTTGCTTGTCAGCGGGTTTTGTGTAGGTTAATAGCAGTTCGACACGTTTACAAATCGTGTAACTTGTAAACTTGATGGCCGGAGCATAAATAGAGTACATATTGTTTTCTCTACTATGCCAAATTAAGATGTGGTTGTTAAAGAACATCCATACCTCTAGCCCCTTTGTGAGCAATGTTTCTTTACTTGAGCTTAACCAATAATCGATTTTGCTTGCTCGAACATCGACCTTAAAATGGTTTTAACGATTTAATTCTAACTGTGGAAACACTGATTTTCGGGAAAGAAATGCCGCCACGATAAACAAAAATAATAAAACTAAACACTTTTACAAAATTAATTACAGTTGGCGATTTTTAAAATCAGCAATACAAAGTAAAATTAAACAAAGTTTGTACGAATCTACAACATGGAAAGGAATTTTCCCTGAATTTATTCACTTCAATGACTGTGGGTGTAGGTATATTTATTCCAGCGAGCAGGAGTGAAGACAGTTTACAAGGGCGTGGTTTACTGGGCTATCGACCAAGACCAGCCAATAGTAGACGTGCTGCATTGCCAAACTGCACACCAGCTGGACTGCAAAACACTTGAGTGTAGGGTTGTTAAATATTTCTGTACCGGTGACTTTGGCGCTAATATTTGTTCGGCACTAAAGGAGCTGGTGCCAGGAAATTGTTCTAACCAGCTCCAGTGACTTCGGTGACAGTACGAATTCACTCACTCAAAAGTCGCTGTCACTGTTTGGTTGTTTCAATGTATCTCCGCTAGGTTCGTGGCGCTGTCGCTGGAGCTGGAGCTGGGCGCTGGCGCTGGCACTGGTCACTGTCACCGGTCGCTGTTTGGTTGTTTCGAGGTCGTGGCGCTGTCGCTGGAGCTGGGAGCTGGAGCTGGCACTGGTCACTGTCACTTGTCGCTGTTTGGTGGTTTCGAGGTATCGCCTCTAGGTTTGTGGCGCTGGCGCTGTTTGGAGCTTGGCGCTGTTTGGAGCTTGGCGCTGTCGCTGGAGCTTGGAGCTGGGCATAGACGAGATTGACGAACTACGAACCAGAACCAGTGACTTCAGTGACAACACGAGCCCGCATTGTTCATGCAAGTCGCTGTTGTGCGTTTACTAACTAAAGCGCTGTTAATACAATTTTCCGATGACTGTTATTTGTATAATTAAGTAGTCTTTTTACAAGCTTTCTTTATTTATGATTTAGTAACAACTTTATTATTTTACTTCTAGGTAATTAATATTTTTTTAGTGATACTCCTAAATGTTTTCGTAGTTAAATGAGAATTTGTAGTTGTACTAAGAATTTTAATTATTACTTGTTGTTCCTATTTTATGAAATATATTTAATTCTAATGCCAATAAGTGAGCTGTTGATTCCTTATAAGGTCATGATTAACTTTGATAAATAACACAGTGTCAAAAAGGGGTAATTTATCACTGGAGTTGTTACGATGAACTGCGGGAGTAACTGGTGCCAAGTCACCGGTAAAAGTAGCTGATATTTCTTTGGCGCTGTCACTGAAGTCACTGATCCAGCAAAGTCACTGGATCGCACATCTCTACTTGAGTGACTTTTTTCTGTGACGAAATGGCAACAGTAACAGTGTTGAGCCTCATTATTGCCTAGAGCCCGGCAACAGTGACAACGGTTCAGACTTATTATTGGCTAGAGCCCACTTATCACCTTTCCTGCTCCCGATAATACCTCTGTACTTTCGTCCTGAAGTACAGCGAGGAGTCCGGATGCTCTATTGTCACTATGAAAACAAAAGTACAACATTTGAAGCTAATTACCCCGTCATAAACGTGGGTTGGAGACAGTTTTCTATAAGAAAAGCAGAAGCACAAGGTGAATTCGTAGCGATATTGTATCTGCCATGTAGTTGGTGGGGAAGGTGTCGCGACAATCGGGTACAGCGACAATCAAGTACACGCGACATTCGGGTTCAAGACTGGTTGACGATGGTTAGTTAGACATGGGAGCCATAAAAACTTGCCCAGCGAAAATCGGATACAAGATCTGCCTGGGCCGCGGCCAGCCCGCGGGGTATAAACATTGACTATACACACTACGTGAATAGTCATTCACGTAGTGTGTATAGTCAATGGTATAAATAAGAGTGTTATTACTAAGTGAGGGTTATTTTTACAATTGACTGGTTGTTTTTAACAGATGTTATGATTTTTACTTTCTCCCCCCTATACGTAGGGTCTAGTATAAGGAGAAAGTATTGTTTTCGTCAAATTTTTCGATTTTGAGTTGTTAGTATAAATATTCGTTTTGGTGCACCCTGAACCAAATAAAGTGGTTTTTACGTGGTGTGTGTGTGTGTGTGTGCGTGCGTGCGTGCGTGCGTGCGTGCGTGCGGCGTGCGGCGTGCGTCGTGCGTCGTGCGTGCAGAGATAGAGAGCCCTAACCAATGGGCTGATTTTTATGAAATTTGGTCTGTAGATACTAATTCCCCTTATATCCAGAGTTTATTTTTATTTTTTTAAGGGTAATTATCTCCCAAAAATCGCCAAAAACCATGAAAAATCAAATTTTCTAAGAAACTGCTCTAACGATTTTCATTAAACTTTACTGGTTTGTAGAGCTTAAGGTTTCCAGCAAAATTACACCACCTCCATTTCTGGAAAAATTCGGGTTCATAAATTGCAGAACTTAACATCCAAAATTCAGTTGTTTTGATTTTTCATTAAAAAAACATGAATGTCAAAAAGGATTACTATTCATCATTAAAAACAACTAAAAAAACTAAATAAATTTGTATTTTGAATTACTATTTTACGATTGCTGGTTGCGGAGAAAATTTAAATTTTCATTTTGCGGTACACGCAGTACGTTGTTCAATGTTATTATTATGGGGAATACAAACATTACTTTTTCTGATCGATCTAGCAAAATTCGTCTCTGTGATCCTCTTAAAGAAATCCCCTTATCAAAGCTACTTCTTTCGTAAACCTTTTAACAAATTGGCCAACAAATCTACTAAATCGGACAAAAAAGACACGGTAAATTAATTTGAATTCTGTTGTAAATGATAACATAACGCAGAACATTTTGCTTCTCCAAACCGGTTTGCCCTGTCATTGGCCATGTCGTCAGTGTGTGACGAGATGAAGCCCCGGTGTCGGGTTACGGCGATGTTACACGGCAGTGCTTCAGATGTCCAACAAGTCGCAGGTGTATCAGCTTTGCTACACGTGTATTCGAGTGTCGCCCTGATGCTTTGCGTTGGATAGTTTTTCTTTTGTTATACGCGGTTCAATTAAAAATTGTATGGTATTCATTTCAAAATGCAATATTTTGGATATATTTAGAGCATAAATTAAATGGTTGCATTAATATGTTTAAACATCAGCTTATAATAATGTTGTTGATCCGAATGAGATTATATCTAGTATTTCCTCTTGCGGTAATCATACAACGTTTAAGATATTTTCCTCTAGAAATTAATTCATTTTCGTTTGCTCGAGTGTACTACAAGACGCGTAAGCGTACTATCAAACAGATCCACCATTGCAAATGGGAACGTAAGTGCATGCTCTCTACAATCAACACCAATTCACTCTTGGGAATGGAATGCAGATCACAAGCGCAGCAGTAGGCGTCGATGTCGGCAACACAGAGAGTAGGACTACCATTCGCAATCTAATTAAAAGATATAGATAGCGGCTTAGCGCGGAGATTCAAAGCCCTGCCACGGGCCGCGTGGCGGGGTCGCGGTCGAGGCCCCGGGCCCCGACTGACCCCGATCCCGCGGCTAGGTTGGGGCCTGATTGGCTACCCATAACTGGCGATTGGATCCGTTACTAAGGGATTTCCTTATTGCGGTTCCGACGGTGTTATGATCCTCCCTTTAGCTGCGATAAACTACAGTACAGTATGTACCTTATTTGGTCGAGTAAAGGTTTTGCCAATGACGATTCAGCTTGATGCATACATTCCCGTATTGCTGACCGAATTTTCACAGTATTTCTACGCCCTTTGGCGCAACGTCTGGAAAAAAATAATTTGTGTTTAAAATATGCCTGGAATATTTTCCGTCACACTAGTGTCAGAGGACATACTGTACCAACACAGATACTTATACTAAAGAATTACTTTTATACAGGCTAACATCTCTAAACCACATGTAATAATTAGTCATTTTTCCTCGTCAGGTAGTACTAGGCTTTTTTATCTTATATACTCCTAATTTTAAGTACGAAACGCATTTGTTTGAATACCAAAGTCAATGCAACTTTTATTCACGCCCCCGGGCCTAAGCTCTCTGCCCCTTCTCAATATCAAACCGGTTCACAGGCTGAGTTAGCAGGCGTCGAGTATGCCAATGTAGTTTGTATGTGCATTTAAATGCCTCGGAACGCATGATAATCATAGTACATCATCTCTAAAAAAATCTTCAAGTTTGGTCTTGGAATTTGATTTATTTAGGAATTCATTTGGAAAGGGGAGGAAATAAATGGAGGTAAATAATTTGCCAACTCGTGAACCTTAAAAGTTTGTGAACTGGTGTCGCGTGGTGGTTTCGACAGGTTATTATTTGCAAATAGGAAGGTATTAATAGCGGTAGGCCTGCGGCCTTGGGCCTACGACAGGCCGGCCCACTAGTGTATCCTCCCGGTGCGGCCCAACAATGTCGGCCGTGTTGGCAACACCGACATCTGCCCGTCATTCACAACCTTATACGCAGGAAGGAGTTACCACTGATGCATTCGTTCATCACGCCAGAACCATATTAATCATTATCATGTTAATATAGTTTATTAATACTAATTATTTTTCGCCAGATCGTTCTATATTCGCCAATTTTCTAAAGTAATACTTGTAATGATCAAAATGTAAGTTTATCTCATCCTGCATATTTAAACTATAATATTTGGTAGGGCTTTGCCCCATTAGTCTTACATTAGTTCCTTTGTTAGACTCATGGGGTGGTTTTTGTTTGTTCCGACATTTACTTGAACATTATTTGTTCATTCACCGAAACGTACACCAGGTTCACAAAAGATGCAACACACAGACATCTACTTTATTTACGGCCGTTTGCACGAATGTTTAAGCATGAATGTTTAAGGGATTTATAGTGTAAATGATTTGATGTTTCCTTAGTTCACTAGTTCAGACTGTTTAGGCTCTGAGCATTATGCAAGCCCAATTAGGTTTTGATTTATTACAGCAGCAGTTATAGACTAAAAATCCGAACTCGGTGGTGCTGTGCAGTTATGGTGAGGATTATTTTAAGAGTATAGCTTTTGAGAAATTTCTGTGGCTAGCCCGTGGAACTACTACGAATCAAGATCAGCTGTTTGTATTTTCATTAGCTCAAACAAAAATGAATGTCCATAAGAAATACATGGGAACTTTGTCGGGATCTCTGGCGGAGCCCTAAGGTCAGATCAGGATGAAAACCATTTCGTTTTCCTATTTATGCCTAGAATCAGTATACAACATTTCAGCTCTCTACCTAAATGGGAAGTTGGAGAATTGGTGATGAGTGAGTCAGTAAGTCAGTGAGTCAGTCAGCTAGGGCTTTGCCTTTTATAGATACAGATAATAACCTTAACTGAGGTTAAAATTAAGGTTAATTTTACCTATTTTAAGGTTAATTTGTTAAAGTTGATATTTGAGCAAAAATATTGAGTCCCGGTTGGGTCTCGAACCTACGACCTTTGGGTTACTGTACACTCCCCATTCGGCCATTCTGACTCATGAGAATCAAAGGATGGACTAAGATACAAAAAATACCAATAGAGTATACCTACACGACTTGTACTACATACTTTGTATTCTTATAAGATTGGATAATACTTTCGATTTATTCTTGTAAGTGAATCTACTCGTGCAAATCACTGTAATAAAAGTAGGATCAAATTAATTTGATTTATGTATCTATGAAATATGAATGTTTATGGTTGGATTTGCTAACGCGGACTACCCAACGATTGGTTCGTTGGCCCAACCGCGGTAATGCCAACTGACCATTATCCAACCATTTCTAACCATGCCAATCACTCCCCATCGTTAGCCCAACGATGTGTGCTGATGGGGCGAGTAATAAAAACCTTAAGTCAGTGTTGTGAGTATTTTACCACATATAGATCAAATAAGGTAGCGAATACAGATATAATAAGGTTGATTTTAGTTTACTATTAACTAAAGTAATGGCAACCTGAACAGCTGAGTATTCCTTACCATAGTTATATGAACTAGTGTGCCCATTACCTTAGGAGGGTAAGACTAAATTAACTATAAGGTAAAGTAGCGGTAACCTTACGAGTTTTGTAATATTTGCCATAATTTTACTATATTTGTATTTATACGTAAAAATAACATTACTAAGGTTAAATTTGGTTTAACCTTAAAAATAATGTAAAACAACCTTAGAGTTTTTTACGTGTAGGCATCATGGATTTTTACAAAGCGAACATCAATGTACAGTACTTATAAATTCTATCGGAAAAGCAATATGCTGTTCAACGACTAAACCAAAGCTTACTTGACAAGCTCTTGCGAAAGCCGTGCAACCCACACCACTCAGTGGTCAGTTGTTGTCGGTTTGACTTGAGTTGATTAAATTTGCCAGTAGCAGAAGTAGACGGACGTGACGCCGACGCGCGACTCCAGCGCCGGCAGGTGCGTGGAACTGATGGAACTACGGACGGGTGATTAGCTGAATGGCGAAACATTCAAATGGATCAGCTAGTTATGGGGAGGGGAATTGATGAAGCTATTAGTGTTGGCCAATAGGGGCGTGGGCCGGCGGTGAGAGCAAAGCCAAGGCCCGACCATCCTAGACAAACAGCTCATGGTTGGGCTACGCCTACGAGGATTTGCATAATTCACAATAGTCAATTTGAATTGGGCACAGGCATTTTCGGCTGTGGCCCTGTTACGGATGAATTTTTGAACAGGTTGAGTTTATAGACCAAGGATGCTAACATGTACGAGGATTTTTTGTTTCCCGCAACCCAATTTACAAGTACAAAAATACTGTTTGGGACCAATGCAAATACATGCGCTAGTAACCCTACTTCCTCACTTCTGTCTCCATACGCTAGACGGTTTATATTGCTTGGCTCTCAATTAGCAGAACAAATATGGTTTCAAAATTTAGTTAATGGACTGCTGCAATGATGATGGTGGTCTCGCACCTACGGCGTATACAAATGGTACCGTCAATTACGAGGATGTAAGGACGTGTTATACAGTATTGTTATTGATGCTTTTCGGGTCTAACATCTTTCGAAATGAAAAACTAATGTTACAGCAAGCTTATTGGGACAAAAATCAAGTTCTGCACTTAAACTTACTCACATCTTGGAAGCATTCGTTTACAAACATTGCATGTGGTGGACGAACACCAAATTAGCCCTCGATCTTTTATCAGTGTTGCAATTTTAAAGACACCGAAATTTCTGGTAATTTGTCAACCTTTTGACCACTCTACCCGCACACATTCCCAACGCATTTTTACAAATTCCCTCTAGAATGTTTTATATTTTGTTGTAAATATTGCGAGGAATCAATTTGCCATTGTTGATCGTTAGTATTGTGTGGTTATAGCGTAATACGAAGTAGCTATCGTTTTCAATAAAGAGGCACCGAGCAGCTGGTGCGATGGCAACTCATCTGCACACAATACGCCGTCTGCCACCGCCAGTGTTGGAACGACTGCGTGCCGCACATCTGGCGATCGCTATATATCTATCTCTGAGATGGTGCTACACTGGCTACCGTCAAGAACGGTTTAATTACTGCTTCCATCTATACAAATAAAATTTTCTTACTAGGTCAGCTCGTTAAATTACAGTAACATTGTTCGATTGACGTTTTCAGATGTCTATGTTAAGCTACGGTTGATGGAAATGCCTAGAGAAGAATATCCTTTGAATAGATTTAACTGAGTGTCCAACGTTGACAAAAAGCTTGGAACACCTAAAAAATGAAAGATGTACTCTTGTCTAGAAAACCATTGAACAATCAGGAAACTTTGATGACTTTGGAGAGAAGCAGGAAATGTTATAGAAACTCATTGGTCGCGTATTTGAGAAGCAATACTAAGAAGAGCTATATTTGGCGCGGATGAAGTAGTGATACTAATTTCATTGTCCCAGATGGGGGGGGCGTGAAGGTTTGTTTTACAACCCCATATCACCAGGTGCAATAGCCAAATGAAACTTAGACTTCTAATTATGGTTTCTTTGTTACGCAACTTTCTCTTTATTTTTATCACGTTTGTTTCTTTATCCGTTTTTTTTGTCTGATTCTCTGAGGTTTCAATTTTTTTAGAATAACTGAAATACCCTTGTTGATAATTGCATCCATGCAAAGCTCACATTTCACAGCCCGATGCAAGTACAGTATTCAATTACTCCCAATTCACCCAACAGTACGCCCTAATAACGTTCGGCAATCGCCTCGCTCGTTACTGGACGCCGCGGCCGAGCGGGCACATAACTCACCGGCCCAGTCTAGCTCGTATATTGTATTTAATTAATTTAGCTAGGCCAGCTGACGTTGTCGCTTCTGGTGTTGCAAAGGTTTGCTTGACAATTGAATAAGGCTATCCGTTCAATTTACATTTGGAAATTAGTAATGTTACCACAGTGAAACATAATTATCAGATGAATTACTGTAATTATTTAGAATTGGACATTAGCGTGCTTGGTTGATGCTTATAATATTAACTTTAAATTTTTGCTTACATAAAATTTGGTTGTTTTTGGGTTTTGTCGAAAAATAGGAACGCTTATGTGGTATCACTATTACTTTCCTCAGTATTTCAGATTTTAACATGCTATAAGTTTTCTTGTTGATATTGAATAACTGTGATTAATGTTGGAAATATTTTTGGCGAGGAACTGTTATTCATCGAAACTATTAGTACCTGAAAACCTTATAGACAATTGCAGTAGCGATGTACTACTGTCGTAAAGTTTGTAGTGTCTTGGGGATTATAGCTATAGATACTGTCAAGAGTACGTTAAAACATTTTAGTTTGATTTAATCAACAAGTGGCGTTTTGTCTTCGATAATAAACCAACAGCGTTTAGTTTTAGACTTAATAATACAACCTTCATCAGGATATGGAAGTACAGTAATTTTTTGTTACTGTATTCAAGCGCCGTGTTGAAATTTAATTTACGCCTAGTTCTATTACTTTGCAACACATCTGTATAGGCATATATATTAACTCTGTTTCCTTATAGAATTAGGTAATTTTATATTAGATAATTACTAGACAAATAAATAAATTCAACCCCAGTTTGTGTTCAAACAATATACAAAATACTCGTTTACATGACGACTACTCTTCTTAATGACGGTATGATGTCATATGTACTACTTACGTAAGCGAGTACTTCGCCCGTATCACAGGTTTGCAAATTTCCTGGATACCGCTTGTATACCCGTGGCCCTGATGTTGATGTGTTTATGACACTCTGGCTCAGGATAAGGACGCCGAAAATTGCTATTTTATTGAGCGGGCGCGGAATGTAGGCCTAGGCCGCCAGCCGGGGCGCCAAACTCGCGCCTTATCAGTCGCGTTATCAGTAATGAGACTCAACATCTGTCCTCAGACTGTGTTTAGTTATTGTGTCTGGCGCATTATCTAGCAGCACAACATTTTACAGTGATGATCATAGTAATGCTATTGTCAGCGAGCACAGAATAGAAGTAGAAGGGCTACGTATGTCAAACAAGCATTACGGGAAGTGAAGCCAATCCCCTACCGCTCTTGCGGGCAAGTCCTGGGAACTGCTGCAATCAGCGGCAGAAAACCTTTTTCAAATATACGATGATTAGACACATTTATAGTAGACCTAAAATTACCAAACTTAGCACAGAGAATATTTGTTAGTGCTCCTCACTGATGGTAAGTTTAATATTTTTAAATATATTCTATTGTATTTTCAATAACTAATCATATTTGAAGAAATAATTAAAATAAGTATGAAAAAATCAAAAAATTAGTATGGGAGGAATATTTTTATTGTTTGGTCAGGAAAGTTTTGTCAGCGGCAAGTTTGAGAGCTTGAGTTAATCATAACATATTTTTTCGAAAAATTTACGATCAATGGAAATAAATCAGGTTAAAGAGGAAGCAAAATTTGTGTTCGGCGACGCTCGGGCGCTGTCATTACGAGCTGCCGCGTGTCGCCGTTGCCCGTGCTTCTCGACGTAAACACAACAAACACAATGACAATGTGCTGTCTCTGGCATTCATTAGTGTAAGTGGATAATAAGGAGTGTTGTATGAATGATTTGACGGTGACGTAATGTTTATTCCTTACGAATGGGTTTATTTATCCCTCTTGTACTGATCTGTAGGACAAGAAAATGTCTTCGGAAATACTGTCCATCCGAAAAGAACTTTGGTGTTATAATTTTCAAGCAACATTAGAGAATTTCATATTTGAAGACAAAGGTAATTTGTTAACAATAATTGTATTTGCTAGTAACAAGCTCAGAAGATAATTATAACTGTTTTTTGTGTTTTTCATAATTAGTATAGACGGAGCAATAAATAATAATAATAACAATACCAATGATCTGCAGTTTATTTTGTCGGTTGGAAAAAGAATTTCTTGAAATACTTTAATACTTACTTGCTTAAATACTTGGGGTTCCCAACTGGTATTGACAATACTTGGGCAGGTCATTTGTTAACGAGTTTTAAAACTTGTTTCTTTAATAGTTCAAGTCTTAATTGCCATAATTTTAATTTACGGTTAATTAAGACTTTAGGGATTAGACTGTAAGCTAATAGCATTAGATTATACAAGCTTTATCCGGACAATCAAAATTGTACTGTATGCAATTGTATGCTCAAGACGCGCGGGACTAGGATGATTCACCGCTCTCCCCTCCACTGGTGGGGGCACCACCACCACCGATATTCACGTGGCTTCACCATCGAGGTAAAACTGCTGGAGAGATCGCTAAGTGAGCTAAAAACGGTCCGCGTAGGTCTGTGCGGAACAGAAATGGTGGGCCACTGTGTGCTCAGAGCTGTTTCTGGCGTTGAACGCGCTGTCGTTTACACGCTCCTGGACTTCACTGCCATGTTTGAATTGTAATGAAATTTATATATCCTTTGTGTACGTGAACTACGGAATCCGAAAGTATAAATATTGTTTTATTTTACCGTTTTTTAATATTTTTATAATTAAAAACTCTTACGTGTTATTAAAGAGGGACATGAAAAAGTTACTCAGCGAGGAAGTTTTTTATTTTTAGGTTAGAAACAAACTTCCAGCGTGAAAGTTCTAGATAATTAGTTTCTCTAGAACTTTTATTTCAAACATTTTTCGGTAAAGTTGTTGGTTTGCCTACAATTCGTTTGGAAAGATGCTGAAACCTTTCGCCGCGCTCTATCCAAGACGTGCCACGCGCCGGGCGCCGTGCCGCGCTGTTAAATTCAACTCAGTGATGCTGTGTTACAACATGGCCTAGTTTTTTGATAAAATACATCGTTATACGACTTTTGTTTTAGTCGTATTTTGCTAAGTAATCTTACAACATTCTACAATTCAACTGTAATGTGTAATGTAACAGTTAATCAGTAAATAAAAATTAATTTTGAGAAAAATCATTTCATTTAATCCTATGCCTTCCAAAATACTCTTAAAACTGACTAATGCTACGGATACATTTATATTATACCCCATTATTATTATACTGTACTTGTATCGTCTCTTAAATAAATCATAATCAATTGTTATCATACACTGAAGATAATTTTTTGTTATTCAATAGCGAAATGTTGTATTAATGCAACATTATGTAATCGTTCTTAATACTATACGTGGACGGGTGAACGAACCATGTTGGTAATTAATGTTTATTAAGAATACATTTGCTATTAAAAAGTATTTGTCTTGGTATTCATTCATCAACCAAATTTTATGATATAGGCCAATTAACTTTCATACAATCTACAACTTTTGGCAAACGTCGAAGTTTATATGCTAAAATTCAAAGTTTCACTAGTCAAAAGAACGATATTACTGCTCATAAAAAATTCATTCCAGTACCAAAAACTTCAAAACATAATTATTGAACAACACCTAAAGCCTAGTAGGTCGTACATAAATTTATATGACTGGAAATATGAAAGAATCAGCCATCAAGGAGATTATTTTACAAAACTCCCAACTTTCTGTTATTTTTACGCAACTAACCCTGGTAGAATATAAAATTCTGTATTAAAAATTCGAGAAACTATTCAGGAATACGGATCAGAAGGCCATTCAACCATAAAAAATGTTCCCTGGCTGCAAATTCAATTCAAGTGAGCGCGCGTCGTGTTTTTCCCTATATCCCCCATGCTAAGCGCTGCCGCGGTAGCCCACCATTTGCGGCGCGACCTCGAACGCGGCCGGACCGAAATTTGGTTCGCTTCACCACGGGCGCGAGCGGTCCAGTAGTTTTAAGTCTTTGGGCTTCACCTGCCGCGTCCGCTGCCCTCTCTATTTCTATTCTGTGCTCGCTGGCTATTGTATTATAGCACATTGCAGCATCTGTGTTTCAACCTGAATGAATAAATTTTTCCTGCGTGATCCGAAAAAGTCAATTAAGCCTTTTTCGATTCAAGACTTTCCGCTATTACATATTTCCTTAAAAATATCCTGAAAAATCGTCAAAGAATCTCCTTAGGCCGAAGAATTTATCCGCTGAAATAAAGGATTATGCTTTATCATACTTGTTTTATTACTTTCTATGGAGAAGTGCCCCTCAAAAGTGCTAAACTGATAGTATTTAAAATTAAAATATACATTATAAAGGATCAAATAAAAAAATAATAAAAAAGACATAGGAGAAGAGTTTGATTTTTGAATAATCATATTTAGGAACACATTTTTACAAAAACAATAATTAAGTGCTTGATTACATATGAACAAAGTATTTCATAGGAAGTAAATGTCTGTTTTTGTGGTAAATATTCTGTCATTGAGAAACAACTGTTTTGGTCAATAATAACATGCTGTGATGAAGAACAAACTTACTAAAAAATTAGCGGATAGCGAAAATATAAAATAATATTCCACAATTTACTAATTTATAAATTCAATGTAAAAAATGCATCAGAGTGAGGTAACAAGTTTTTTAAATTGCACCCCACTGGGGTTTGTCTTAGGCCGGTCATTATGAGATGTAATTGTACGGTTTCTCATGTCACTTAAGTAAATGGGTGCCAAGAAGGTCCGCATCGCGCCAGGGATGAAGCGCCAGTGTGGGAGGAGTAGTCTAGGTTACAAATACATTTTAACATTGTCATTAAATAATATTAGTATCTTTTTAAATAACTTGCTCGTGAGAATGTCAACCATCAGCAGTAAAAATACCACTAGCGATAATAATCGTAATACAAGGGAGTACATGCATACCTTTCATTGATATAATAAATACGATTTTAACTTAATACTTTTATCAATAGCTAATGCGAGTGAATAACATCAATGTTTCACTATTGCGCGCTGAGTAACAGACAGTAGCTATTACCACTTACTGCAATTACAAATAAAATACAACCGAGGCCCGTCGCAGCAAACCTACGTACTCAGCGAATTTCCAATGGATATATAAATATATCTTACCAAGTTTATGCACTCTGAAGTAAGCGATATATAGACCCTAAAATTGTAACTATTCTCAATAAGAATAACATTGGAGCTGAGTAAGCAGGTTTGCTGCAACAAGAAACACAGCAAAAAGTGTTTTTTTATGAAAATACCAGTAGAACTCAACTAAGTCGAGCCACATACTAATTTTCATCAGTGTACATTCATAAATAAGCCATTCATAACATTTTAATTATTCTCCGTAAGAATAACATGGGGGCTGAGTACGCAGGTTTGCTGCAACAAGGGACACAACAAATTTTTTTATGTAAATATAATGCTCAACTAGGTGGAGCGGCATTCCAAGTTTTATCAATATACATTTATAAATACGCGATTTATAACATTTGAATTATTCTCCATAAGAATTATATGGAGCTGAGTATGCAGGTTTACTGCTACAAGAACCATCGGCAAAGAATTGTTTTTTTTATGAAATAATATAGAACTCAACCAAATGAAGCCATTTCGTATTTGCATGATACATGTACATATGATGAGGTTTGTAAAATCACTCGGAGAGGTAATAAATACGTAGGGGCCATACACATATTACGTAACGCATTTTTCGTCATTTCAGACCCCCCCTCCCCCATGTAACGCACCAAAACGCTAGACCATACCCCCCCTATGCGTTACCTAACTCAATAGTAGTAGGCTTTAAAACAACTTAAACCTTAAAACATCGTTTTAGTAGCAATTTGGAATATGTATCTCAATGAATCATTAAACTTTAAATGACTTTCTTTTAACAATTTTTGTAATAACTTATTTCAAAGCAAAATGTATACAAACAAACAAGACTGTTACTAATAATATGAACAACAAAATAAACCATCTCAGCTAAAAACAAACAAATTTAATTTATAACTAACACAATTACTAAACAACTTAAAAACTACCGATGTGGGTGGCACTGCGCAATTAATGATTTTACACGCTAAAACAACACAAAACATAGGTGCAAAGCAATACAGGACTTACTCAAAACACGACATTTATTCATTTTTAGTTGAACTATTATTAAAATAGTAAAACGGAAGTATTTTTTATATAACTAACTGTAACCTTGATTTAGGTATCAATAGGTACGGGAATGCTCCAGCTCTTAAGGTCAATATGTGTGAGTTACGTTACGCTGATCCAAACACCCCTCCCCTCCCTCATATAACGCAGCATAACGCTACGCCATACCCCCTCCCCCCCCTTTTTGTTGTATACGTGCGTTACGTAATATGTCTATGGCCCCCTATCGCCTTTTTATACAATTTCCTGCTAACTATCTTACTTGCTAAAGTCGCCGAAAATTGTCAAAACGAGCGGTTCGTCTATGACGACGCGCTCTGCAAGGAAACATCATTTAGCCCACGTTTAACACAATACAATAGACAATGGCTCCCAGTGGTGCCGCGCCGTGCAGCGGTGTTTTTTACCTCGTCACGTCTTAGTTATGGGCTGGCACTATAGATAGCGCGGTGGTTTACTGTTGCTATTGGCGGGCTAGCGGCGCTGTAAAAATGCCACTTTACTTTCATTAATAACTGGTTTTATAACTATCAGTCCGGTTAATCGCTTTTCTTTATTTTCCTAAGCGATTGGCGATGGTTTACTTTAGATTTTTAGGGTTCAATACTTATCTAATGAACGGGCTCATTTTACCATTAAGAGCTGGCTACCCTGTCGGCCATATTGGTTTTATCACCCATTAGAATAATGTTAAGTTCAGACCCCAATTTTCTGCTTATCTCTTGAGATAAAATTTTGATTTTGTTGTCAATTGAAAGATATTCTTATCGCGGGTCATTATTATGGAAGATATTTTGAAAATGAATTATAATATTTAATTAAAAATGTAATTTTTTAAGTTTGACATTTTTGTCTGGTAATCTGTAACACTTATACGAATTTTTACTCGCAAAAATCACTCTTTACTTTATTTTTAGTAGTAAAAAAATCACCTATAAATCAGATTGAAAATTAAATAAAAATGTGGGTCCTAAATAGATGTTTAGTTAGCATTGCGCTTATGCAGAATCAATCCAATACTCCCCGACGCGCGACGGGGGAGCGTGGCCTTAACGGGATGAGGAAATTTCGTTTTAGTGCAATTAAAACAAAATTACTCGGGGGCCGAGCTTTGCTCAAATAAGTGTCTACAGTAAATTTATCATTAAAGTCACTCACTTACTTTACCATTATACACAGTTGCAGTATGATTCTTCAGTGTTAATTTTAAACTCCTAACATTAGCATATTTAAAATAACAAAAATATGTTATTTTAGGTATCTAAATGCATTAATATCTAGAATGGGAATTTAATCCCGACATTCGACCAATCTATTTAGACAGTCTGTTCGGAAGTATCTCCTGACTGCAAATTATCCTATAGCTCTCAGAATTATCATAAAACTTCAGTATAAGAAAACCAATAAACACTCAATTAATTATGAAAATAAAAGATTTATTAAAATAAAAGATTGCACGCACAGTACTTCTATTAGTGAATTCATTGATATAAATCGATGTATAATTTTGTTATAATTGCACAGGGAAAAAACTAAAAGCAACCAGTCTACAAATATTTCACATCATTTGAGGTGCGTGTACATCAATGTGATCAGTACATAAAATGTGGTAAACCTTTGTAAACATTTGTTACATAGGCCTACACCGCACACCGCAGCATAGCTATGATTTTACTTTTGACTCGAATACAAGTATAATTCTGGCGTGAAAGCGCCTTTTGAGTAAAGGATTTGGTTTCTCCATCGAACATTTCCAACGCGACTTGAAGCACATAGCAAATGGCAGCAGCAGCGCGCCGGTAATGTATGTATTGAGTGGCAAATACGTGTTTATTGTTTATTATTCCCAGAGTGGCAATACGGAGTGTGGTGAGTGTGAAGTGGGCATGTTGATCATTGCCGCTCCCCGCTCCAGCGGCTGTATTGTATGTATATCGCACTCGCGACTCGCACTGCCAACGCCGCCTTGATGGTCGTGTCGGGGTGGTGTAGGGCGGGTGGGAGGGGGTCGTCAGGAAAAGCTGTGTCCATTGAAAACGATCAGACGCTAATTCGTGCAGATTTGGATGGATTTTTAATTTGAATATACATATTGTATGGACTATCGTACAAGACTTCCCTCAAAAAAGTCTTAGTCTCATGGTAGACCGATACTAAACTATACAGGGTGATCAACTCAAGGAGGCCACCATTGGGATCTCAGAAAGTATTAATGCGACAGCTTTTTACATTCCATTGTAAACGAATATTGCACTCTGAGTTAAATTTTATTGTTTGCAAATTGTAAAATATGCCTCTTTCATAATTGTTGAAAATAAGAGCTTTTGAAACTTTCAGCGACCTAGCGGCTAAACGGTAAAGTTTATCAAAATAACACCATGCATAAAATACTCCCGTTGCAGCAAAACTGCGTACTCAACGAATTTCCAATGCATTTTCTTACTACCACATAAATCCACTTACCAAGTTTCATAAAAATACATGAATAAATAGGTGATATATTTAGCATTTTATTTATTCTCCATAAGAATAACATTAGGGCTGAGTAAGCAGGTTTGCTGCAACTAGAAAGATAATAAATGTGCTTTTAAGCAATTATTAATATAACTCTTATGTAGGTGAAGCTACATACCACGTTTTAATAATTTATGTTCATAATTAAAACTTTACGTATTCTCCATGAGAAACGTAAGGGATGAGAATGCAAGTTCGCTGTTAAGGGGATAATCAACAAAACATCAATTCTTTGTGCAAATATCAAGATACCAGTACTAGGGGAAGCCACATACCAAGTTTCATCAATATAGTTCATAAATAAGATAACAAATTTTAAATATTCTCCATAACGATAACATTGGACAACGTCCTGTGTTTAGCACTTTGAATATCTCGGCAACGGTTGGACGTATAGAATCACAATTTAATCAACAAAATGATTGTTTTGTAGAGCTAAACTGGATTTGTAAAAGCAAATGTGATGTTTACAGTAAAATTAATTGAGGAAAAGCTAAAAACCAGTTTCGCTTAAGATTAACATGGGAGATTTTTATGAACAGGTTTTTTGGATGTTATCCGCAATCACTTAACCTAGTTTAATGATTAAAAATATTATATTATTTGCTTTTTAAGCTCTATAAAATGGCCAAAGCCAAAATTGTGTGATTTAAAAATGTCAGTGTGAAAAGTGCAAAAAACTGATTTTTGGAAAATTTTGAAACCCCATAAACCCCCTTTCCCATGGTCCGATTATTCTGGTTTTCGAACTTACAGTCATGAATGTCACTTTACACATTTGAGCCAAATTTTATCAAAATCGGACTTTGTTTACTCAAGTATCGCATTCACGGACACATATATAGATGTACATACATATATATAAATTTGAACGAATCTTGTTATTGGCATCTGTGGACCTCAAAACAAAAAGTTATCATGGTCTCGTGCTTAAGTCTTACCATGAGACCTACGGTAATAGCTTCTTTCCTATATGGGAAATTCGCTAAAAAGGGGTTTCTGTTAGAAATTTCAAAGTTGACCGCCACATTGGAAAATTGTGACCAAATTTTAAAATTGTAACTGTGTAATTTTAATAAGCATAAAAAATAAGGTAAATTTCTCAATTAAAAGTTTGTTGTAAATACTTTCCCAATCCTAATGGTGGGAGATCCCAATGGTGGCCTCCTTGAGTTTAAGGATCACCCTGTACATGATTTAAAGGTCAAATCTTGCATAGTATTTGACATTTCCACAAACTGTACCTCGAAATGACCATTGTGTATATGGAGATAATCGAACGTTAAAGATCACTAATATGTACTACTAAATGGAGTGTTTGACTTGCTGCCATCACGACCCGACTGAATCGTTTGGGTCGGGTTGCGGCGTTCTCTTTTGCTAATTCCTTTAATTAACGTACAATTCAGTAAATACATAAACAAATCTGTATTTCGATGCCTTATGGCCTTATGTAAAAAATAGATTTAGGTTCATGATAGTATCAATGGGTTCCGATGATCTGAAATGGGAAAAATAAGGGATCCACACTTAATTATTTATTTTATAAATAAGTCACAATTATTTAAAAGTGTTAATCAAGTTGGTCGTGTTTTGTTTGTTTAGTTTTCGGTTTATTTCGGTACAGTATTGACGGCCGCTATCGCGACCGAAGGAAATAAACAGCTCTTTCAGGAACAAAGCTTGTAGAAATAGAAATCCACAGCTGAATACTCCTGGCTCCGTTAATATGCTAAAATTGCCTAAAAACATAAAAGTTTAAGCTACCGCAACTATCTAGTAAGGTTGATTTTCAAGAAAAACAAACGACACGTGCAGCTTCCCCGACCTCGATTACCCCTAAAAATATCTTTTTGTAGCTTGGGAGCCATTAGAGCTCGAGAAACAGCCGCGGACGGACGGACGCACGGAGCTACAGACAAATGCGAATTATAGTATTTTTGGTTTCGGTAAGACATGGAAATTAACTGTGATTTTGAAAATGCTGCACACTTTCACATAAAACACAACGTTTTCTATGCTTTTACGATCATTTAATCCAATAAAGTAAACGGTATCAGGAAACTGACACATACTTTCTCCCTTTTAGCCCAACTGTAATGAATAAATTACTTTTTATTTACTAAATATAGAATACAAAGCACGGTTGAATGTACAGAAAATATTGTAAACAAGTTGTTTTCAAAAACATCCACCCAAATCCCTGCTTTGGAGGCACTACAGAATTTATTGCTACACTCGTGGTTTTAAGAGGATAAATGCCCCCTTTCCCCCAGGGTTATTATGGGACAATATATTTCGAATTTCCTCTGTTGGTCAATGCTAACTTGACAAGCACATCAAGTTTGAATGAAATTGATCAGTAAATAAGAGAGTAATAGTAATTTTTGTATTCCCCATAAGAATAACATTGGACAACGTACTGCGTTTACCGCAAAATGAAAATTTCAATTTTCTCCGTAACCAGCTATCGTAGAATAGTAATTCAAAATACTAAATTATTTAGTTTGTTGAGCTCTTTTTAATGGTGGATAGTAATATTTTTTATATTTATGTTTTTTATACAAAATTAAAAAACTAAATTTTTGATGTTTTAAGTCCTGTATTTTCTGAACCCGAATTTTTACAGAAATGCGGGTGGTGTCATTTTGTTGTAAAACTAAAGTTCTAAAAACGACTAAAGTTTAATCAAAATCGTTAGAGCCGTTTTTGAGAAATTTTGATTTTTCATGCTTTTTGGCGGTTTTGTGGGGATAATTACCCTTAAATCAAAAATTCAAAAAATGAAAAAATTCCTGGATATATCGTGGATTAATACCTACATAACAAATTTCATAAAAATCGGTCCATTGGTTAGGGCTCTAGCTCTTTACACATCCACACAGATACACACACACACACACACACGCACGCACGCACGCACGCAGGCAGGCAGGCAGGCAGACAGGCAGGCAGACAGGCAGGTAGACAGACAGACATCACGTAAAAACCACTTTTTTGGGTTCAGGGAGCACCAAAACGAGTATTTCCACTATCAACTCAAATTCGAAAATTTTTACGAAAACAATACTTTCTCCATATATGTATAGGGGGAGAAAGTAAAAGTTGTCTCAGGAAAAATAACTTGTTTAAGTTTCTGTTAAAATCAAATTCTGAGAAGAACATCCGTTTCCCCCCGCAGACAGTTCCGTTACTTTGTCACTTCATTGTTCCTGTTATTAGTCACACGTGCCGTTTTACGAGGAAAGTAGCAATTGGTAATAAAAATGTTTAGTGCCACTTTCAGCCGCGATAAGGTTATATATAGTTTTCTTTTTCAGGCTGACATTTATGATTGTTTTAACGGTTTTATCTACTGCTAACATTTGTAATAGCTCTAATCTGTTAAAAGTCTGCAGTACAATTATTAAAATGCTGTAGAATTATTTCAGTAGTATCGTGATGAATTGGCTAAAGTTGGATTGTTACATATGTCAACTTTTGAATAAGTATCAAACCGGGATCATAACCTCAAACGATGGAAATTAATCATTTTAAAGGAAAAACTATAATGCAGATTTAACTTTCCGGTTTTATCTAAAAATGAGGAAGCGAGTTGTAGGTGATATTAATGAATCACATTATTATATTATTTACATATTTTTCACTTGTTCCCCCTATACATAGTGTAATACGGAGAATACTAGTTTTCGTGCAAATGTTGGAATTTGATTTATCAGTAGTGGTTTTCCTTTTGGTGCTCCCTGAACTCAAAAAGTGTTTTGACGTGATTTACGTCAAAACACCTGTGAGACTGTAGGTATGTACAGACCTATGAGAGCCATACCAATCGGCCGATGTTGATCAAGTTTTGATGTGGCCACTAATCCATGGTATCTCCATGCATTTTTAAATATGTATTTTAATTTATTATTTTCAAGGTAATTCTCTCCCCATCCCAACAAGGTAGGAAGTTTATGTCAGCTTCCTGATACCGTTTATTTTAACCATCATTTACTAGTTGTGATTTGAACGAAGTCACAACGACATGGATACTGGTACACTATAATTTCGTGTGTATACAAGAATCCTCTGATTTGATATACACAATCCCGGAAATAAAAAATATATTTACAACTAGCTGAGCACCCGTCCTTCGTACTGGTTGTATGAATAAATAATAGATTTACTAAATAAAATAACAACCCAATTAATTTTACAATATTTAAATTACATTTTACATTTTTACCGTACAATTAATAAAACGTTAACCGAAATATACTGGCAAATAGTTGGGTACTTTTGCTAAGTCGAGGAACTATGTAGGGTGGTGAACGGCGTGGTCATGGTTAAAAGAACGGTGTTACAAATATATATGTTCGTTCCTCGCTTAGGAAGAGACCTACCTTTGTTTTGATCTCTGTTGCTTGTTCATTGGTGGACGTGAGGATGGCACAATGTTGACTATACAGGGTGTTTCATAATTCGTGTTGGATACTTTAGGGTATTGTTCCTGGATGCTTAGTAAGCTCATAAATAATAAGCATTTTTTTAAATATGCGTAAGTGGCTGTCTGTCTGTCTGTATGTGTTTTAAAGAAAATAATTTTTAATTTCAAGTATGTTTAAGATAAAGCTTTGAAACTTTGTATATGGGTTCTAATTATCAATGTACATAAGTGGATTTTTTTTGTCAAAATTTGATCTTTTCAAAATTCAAAATGGCGGCAACTTTAAATTTTCAAACTCAAATATCCGCCATTTTGAATTTTGAAAAGTTCAAATTTTGAAAAAATTCCACTGATGTACATTGATAATTAGAACCCATATACAAAGTTTCAAAGCTTTCTTAAACATACTTGAAAAAAATTATTTTCTTTAAATCCTATACAGACAGACCGACTGCCACTTACGCATATTTAAAAAAATTGCTTATTATTTATGAGCTTACTAAGCATCCCGGAACAATATCCTAAAAGTATCCGACACGAATTATGAAACACCCTGTATAAATGTGGTCAGTCAATTCCAAAGAAAGTTGTACACTAAATATTGTGTTTATTTGATGGAATAAATGAATTCCTTCATTGCATATTATCCCCGCCTCGATTTAAAGTACTGTATTATATAACGAATACTTTTATAACGAAAATTTGCAATTTTTTATATCAAACCGAAATTAGTTTTTTCGAGGACGAGAGCACTTTCACTCACTAAGCGTTACTTTCTCACTTACTCTCGTACAGAGTAATTTGTTTTATTTCAATCAACTGCAAAAGTAAGTACTGTCTCCAATAGAACCTAGATGATCAATGATTTCGCAGTTAGTTGTCTTACAGGAGTATTCTACGAATACGATGACCCCTTCACAGTGAAATGTATTACATAACTGTCAGTGTTTTGGATTAAAGGTTTCAAAGAAACTGCTATTGAACTAAATTGATTTTCCTGGTTAGTGTTGCATATGGATTGGTCATTGAAGTACACCGCATATACTTATGCAAAGTAAACACTCGCGTGAATATAATAATATTTGTTTAGATCAAAATGAATTTCCTTTTTTGAGAATGGTTCCATTTTCAACTGGTACAAATAAATATACAGTGTGCAATATAGTACCTAGATTATAAGGAACTTCCCAGTTAGCCTTTTCAAAGAGTTTTCTGCAAATAAGATGACTCCATGTGAAATTTGTAACAAAGATGACCCTCTTAGTTTTTAGATTGCGAAGATTTCAAAGAAACTGTTAGTGAATGAAAGGCTTTTTCTGGCTGGTATAAATGAGTTGGTCAGTGAACGGTGCGCCGCGCCGTCTCTGAGATCTCTGATGTGATAAGGCGCGAGTTTGGCGCCCGGGGCGGTGTTCGTTCCGAAACATCGGTCCCCCTCCCTTACCCCACAGATCCAAAATTGTGCAACCTCGCAGGAACTCTCTACTAATTATGCAACCCGCTGTTGCCTGTAGCCCCGGGCCACTCGCCACTCGGGTGAGGTGTGTTATGGCAGAGGCCCTCTACCGAGATAGGTCATGTTTGCATGTGTTACTTCGTGGGATGGTCTCCGGCAATTATCTATTGCGATGAATTATTTAGTGTTATTCTGAATTTAAAATGTATGAACTAAAAGTATTTAGTAATATTTATTAATTCAAAGGTATTCATAGGACTGGTATGGAAAATAGTGATAAATTTGTATAACGTTTAATTCACACCTCTGTCCAGACGGACATTTATTTAGGGGATAGAAATTCTAATAAATATGCGTTATCTAACCCCAAACACCTGTGAGTTAACTAATACATAGTCCTGTGCTTTTGTTTGGTACTATTGCTAATACATAGTTCGGTGATGATTGAATTGTAACTTACCTGAATTAACTATAAGCTATTTTGTTTTGTTTGTTCCAGGTAATCTACCAGAGTGAACATGTTACTGGCTGTAACTGGTAGGTGTGGTAACACTTAATACAAAATTCCATTATTTTAACATGTTGGTTTCATTAATTCGATTAATTTCATTGATTAAACACAAAATCCTATTGTTATTTAGTTTGCGCATTTTAGTTTGAACATAACCAATCTGTAACTTTAGACTTTAGAACTAGATCATATTTATTAGAATAATTACAGTGCGCACTGTGTACTATTAAAGGTTTATATGCATTCTTTCTACTAAAATTAAATCGGAGTCGACGACTGCAGTGGTGGCATGTAGCAGGGCCAGGTAACATGCTACATGGCCCTGGGCATGTAGGCCCATCGTTATCAGCGTCAGCTGTGTTTGCCAAACATATTGCACAGACGTCTTTGATGGTTGTGAGCCATCACTCGGTATCTTACTTGTCATAGAGGTGTTCGTGGCTCTGCTTACAAATCTCCAGGGGGATTTCCTTGTTGAACAGCTATTATAATACGTCTTCGAAAAAATGCAACAGATGATTAACAAATACATTCGCGAATTTGTTATCGACGGGTGGGTGGTTAAGCTTTTTAGTTTGCTTCGGGATAATGTTCAATTACAAGTAGTATTCTTCTTTCTAAATTTTATTTAATTTCACAAAAAGCTGCTGTAATAGCTGAATGTTGTTTTTGTACGTTTACGAGTTTTGCAGAAATAAACACATAACAGTAGCTGTAGAAAAATAATTTTCTCGATTAATATTACGTTAGAAGCTTATTTGTTGTAAATCTTTCTTCAGAAGTAGTAACCGTATTCTCAACTATTCAACAAACAGAACACTCCAGATTACGTTTTAAAGCAGCTACACAAACCATAGAATCAAAGTCAAATTATCATATCGCATAAAACATATACTTTGGCTATTTTAATAAATATACTTTTGCTTTTTTAAGTCAGTCTAGTACTTACAAACCCTTTTAAATGTAGAACAAATATTGTTTCCCAACTACCGTAACTTAAAATCGAAACATTATCTAATAATTATAAAAACGGCAAAAGTAGCGTTTATTGTCTGTTGAATTCCATTTCCAGTGGGTTAATAGCGTAATTATCGTAGCAGTGAGCAGTGAACAGTAAACCGTAAGCCTGATGTGTAAAGCTCCTTTATTATCCATTGTAATCGTATTTTCACGTGGACGCAGTAGTTCCCGAAGCCTCAGTCCGTACCTATATGATATTTCGTAGTAGAAGACAACACATCAGGAGCCATTGTTGTCAGCCAGATGTCAAAGCTGGGCTGTCCACACGTCAGCGCGGCCCAGAACTCAGCGTGGCGCTGTCGATAACGTCATATATTTTATTATAAAGAGACAACTTGTCCATAATTTATTTTGACGATATTGATGTCTGATTCCAAAGTTTATTTTGACGATAATAATGTCTTGTTTTAATATTTTTTGCGCCCAACAGTAATTCTTTGTCCTAGAATAATTGATCCTGTAACAAGCCATTGGTTGTTAAGTTGGTTTTCTCACAGAGAAGTAATCTGTGGTTTCTAGAATCACGCACGCATTTTCAAACTTAAAATTTGGTCACTTAAAAATTACTTGCACGTCATTTAAAATTAATTGTATTTATATATTCTAGTAAAACTCAAAAACCTGTATGGATTGAAGGCTGTTACGTATAATTCATGAAACAAATTTGTGATACCCGCAATAAGACAAGTGTTCAGTAGTGAGTAGCATTGAGTAGGGACAAGCGCATTGAGTTTCGATTAACAATATCCTGCCTAATTAGTTTGTATAAAAACATGAGTTTATCGAAGCCGAGATCGTGAGGTTGGATATCAAGCCGGAACCGGGCCCGGTTGGAGTTTTTTATCTCACTGTGTTTGGGGACTAATTTGCATGCACGTAAGAGCTCGATTTTAAAGTGATAACCCCTCTTTTGCAGGGATGTAAGCCCGTTCCAGGCCCGATTTATTTCAACCTGCTTCTCACAAGATCAGTGACAGTTCGTTCTTCAAAGGATTGTCTGAAATCTTTCATTAATTTGCGATACATTTTCAAGAACACAAAATATTAGTGAACCCAGTAAAGAAATACTTATCTTAAATAATTCTTAAATGTTGTTTACTGTATTATGGGGTATCAATTTAACTACTAGGTCATTTGTGATTTTTATATCTCAGTAATCTGCTCATATCAGTTTTCCTCTAAACTGAGTCATCAATTAGCGGTTTCTGATAATCCGATGAAGAACTACGTAGATTAAAAATAAACTTTAGTCTTATGGGAGAAGCAGGTAGGAAGGATGTCTTTCTATTAAACTACATTAGTTGTATGGAATTTCTTTTTAAAAAGGATTTCGTTCTACAGATATTCCACATTTAAAACGCTAATTTTGGAATCCCGTGTACTTTAATTGGATATCCGCCGTGCTAAATTTGAAGGTATTAAGTGACAATCCCCAATATATTGTATATCTAAATGTTCGTGTATTTATATCTTCCTCATGTAATTGGGTTGCAGGATCCTAGTGTTATTTATTAAACCCCGTAACTGTTATGACAACGCAACATTATTTTACGCGCGTTGTGATATAAACTCATATCACAAACATAATAAAATTAAAATAAATACTGTAATAACAACGTATTAGGTCATGAGATGTATTACATATGGATGTCGTAGAAATTAAATCAATCACTTTATAGGTATAACATTTGCTCACACTCGAATAGCCCGATATATACTAGCATACATATTTTAATCTGCGTATAAACCAACTTTCCAAGGATCACAAGCGTATTTCCACAAGGATTAAACTATAATCATGAACGGCGAGCCACCGGACCACCAATGCCGCCAACCTACCCGCGTGTGAAGTGCTAAAGGCCGCGCCGGCGCCGCAGTGGTACCAACGCTGGGTAATTGTCGCATAAAAATGACCACTTACTGAAAGGTTAATGCCGCCGCAGCCTCCGCAGTCTGTTTATGGGCTCAGTTCAGGTTCGCGCTGCCAGGGGCTCTGTTGCTAATCCGCGGTTTACAAGTAACCGGTTCACGCAAGGTGTAAATCTCGGCTAACGCCCCCTAAGTCGAATATATTCTGCATGGTGGGTTCGGTTCTTTCAAAACATGCGGGTCTTTATTTCGCAAATCCCTAGTTTATTTGGGATTTCAATAAGGCTCGTTGGTGCGGTTCTGAGCCACATTGAGCGGCTGTTTTGATATTAAATCTCTCTGAAGTAGTTTATATATAGCTTTTATTGATGGTTTTAGATTTATCCGTGTTATATTTCGGTTTTTAATTTCCTTGTAACTGATTTGTATGGTAGTGTTCTATTATAATTATAATTTTTCGTATTTGTATTTCGTATGGTTTTTACCTCGCTGATTATAAATAATCCATTTGCTATGTTTATAATAGACTCCATATCCACTTCATCTCGGTAGAATTTCCATTTGCAGGCTCCAAATGTACATCCTTCCTTTAAAATGTGACACTCTTGCCATGTCTCTACACAATCTTCCTGTGCGACTTATTTATTGCATGTGCACAGCACTAAAGGTTGAGGCTATGGTTCCGGGGAGACTTAGTGCGGAGGAGATTTCTATTAGCCCTTATTTTATTATTTATATTGTTCTCTTCCAAATTATAAATAACTAGTTGATGTACCCGATCTTCGCACGGGTTAGAAAGGTTGAGATTAAAAACTATGACAGTTGTGTGTGCTGCATTCCGTGATTAGCCCGTGGAACCACCACGAATCAAGATCAGAATTGAGATATGTACTGCTTGAAACAGCTGTTCTTGCTTTTTCTGTCAAATGGAAGTGTCCACAGCTGTTCGCATTAGAGTTTCTGAATGTTTACTTTCTTCTGAAATGTAAACCTTGAAACTTAGGACGTTCACGGGGCGTAGCCCTAGGGAATTTTAAGGAAGTGAATAGGCCTATGTGTTCAAGATCTACCTTTGTGTAAAGTTTCAGCCCAGTCGGTTCAGTAGTTTTTGCGTTTACCCGGAACATTAGACAGGCAGACAGACAGATAGACAGACGGACTGACAGACAGAAACCACCTCTTCTTTATAATTATAATATTATAGATTAATTGACTTTTCTTTGTTTGCCAATGAGTACGCTTTGCATGTTCGTCTCTGCTTTTATGGTTTATTCGTTACCGCGAAAAGTCTTCAAATTTCAAATATTTGTTGACAATTAGCGAATTTCCTCTATAGGGAAGAAGCTATTACCGTAGTTGACATGGTAAGACTTAAGCCCAAGACCATGATAACTTTTCATTTTGAGGTCTCAGATGCCAAAAACACCATTCGTTCAAATTTATCTATCTATCTATATATATATATTTGTATCCGTAAGCACGATAGCTCTCGGAAAAAAGGTCTGATCTTAATGAAATTTGGCACAAATGTGTAAAGTACCATTTATGTGAACGAGTTCGAAAACCAGACGAATCGCACCATCCAAAGGGGAATTGGGGGGTTTCCACATGTAATTGTTATTTTAATCCTATTTTAATTTTTACCATTGAATTCGGCTTAAAAAATAATAAAAAAACAATGTGGTATTTTGATCTTTGCTCTGCGTCAATTGGCAATGTATACATTGCAATTGGTTACTAAGATATTGAAAGTGCTAAACACAGAACGTCGTCCAATGTTATTCTTATGGAGAAAAATAAAAATTTTATATCTCGCTGATTTAAGCGAGAACCAAACTGACGAAACTTGGTATATGGCTTCATTTGGTTGTGGTTATTGTTGTTAGTACAAAAAAAATTCGCATATGGTTACCGTAGCAGCAAACCTAGGTAATCAGTCCCCATGTTATTCTTATGGGGATTAATTAAAATCGTGTATATCGCTTATGTATGAATGTGTTATGGATGAAACTTGGTATGTGACTTCACTTAGATAAGTTCTATTGATATTTGCATAAAAACCCATATTTTGTGTTCTTTGTTGCAGCAAACCTGCGTACTCATGCCCAATGTTATTCTTATGGAGAATAATTAATATTTTAAGTACTGGTATCGGTTATTTGTGAATAAATTTATTATGAATCCTGGTATATATTCTGTATATATTCAATGTAAATTCGCTGAGTATGCAGGTTTGGCGCGGCGGGGGTATTTTCTTCTTGAAGTACATTTTATAGTGCATTGTTTACGACAGCATTTGTTACATCCTAAATTTGACAGAACTCAACGTGGTGAGATTTGTTCCCATGCAGATTATCACGTAAGCACTTCATATTTGTCCAACTTAGAATAAATTTCATATGACCTCTCATGGGTGTTCTCCAATTTAGAGAGAGATCTCTCTCTAAATTCCTACCTTCAGGCTCCCCTCCAATTAATTAAAGTATTCCAACTTCTTATTCAATTGATCTTCGAATCTTAATTAAAGTTTTGTCCTTATGCATATACTGTATCTGCACTTATTATGTTATCCCCGCGCATTTAGAGTCCAGTGTGAAGGATTACCCAAGTAAATTCTGTAATATTCCTGGAAGGATCATTTGCCCGTGGGCAGTGTGGTGTGGTTGCCCACCATTTGCCCAGATGCCCACGCGGCTGGCGTAGCCCTGACCCTGGACAGGGACTGTTGGCATCGCTTGGCCGAATGATGAATGCACTACGACATACCTCCGACTCTCGCGTCATCACTTCACCTCCGAGTTCGTTACATGTTTTGTCATCAAGAGGGGGCTCCTCACGAACAAATTGGCGTTTCTCAATCACCAATGTTACATTTCAAAGGCTTGTTTCTCCTCAACGGATCCGATATCGCTGATTTATGGCTCTAATTAAAGAGCAAAATCACCTAGCGATTTCAGAGAGCAAATCTTTGATAATCCTGCAATAAAATTACAAAAAGTCGACATTTTCGTTTGTTTTGAGAACGAACTTTACTTTTGACATCGACATTCTGCTCACTAAATAGCTTGGTCTTTTTTGTTCTTTAAAATTTACCATAAATCAAAGATTGTGGGTTATCCTTTGACGAGGTACCGGCTTTGAAAGTTAACATTGACCTTATAGGAGAAGCAGGAAGAACCGCGAAACGCTGTGTGACTGGAGCCCCGTTCTAGGGAGTGGTAGAATCATAAAACAGTTTTGTAAAATAGCAATCAACAATCTGGTAAATGATTTGGCCCTCGCAAATTAAATTAAAATAACTTGTAATGATTTTTTACAAAATTTTACAAATAAAAACACAACTTTTGTGGATATATTTGGATTTATTAAATATAAATGCACACAAAATATATGATGTTAATATCTTGACTATATCTTACAGGCATACTCTCATTGAGTATACGGCTACTCAACCGTATGTTCTATATTCAACATTCCAACAAAGATGCCCAGACTACATATCAATCAAAATTTACAATATAACTCCTTCAGGAATAAAATTTGTAAATAACACAAGACAATTTAAAAATAAATTGGAGCAATACCGTATCAAGAAATGTCCATACAAAAACGAAGACTTTTTAAATGAAAACAACAATGAAAATATAACATAAATTTCAAATCAAAATTTTGTAGTTTCAAGGTTGGATAATGCTTATTTTGTAAGATTCAAGGATTCAATTGATCAAAATTCTATAAATTATTATTAGCATTACATACTCTGTTAATTTAATGTAGTCTTACCCATATGTGGCAATTAATATGTTTACCAATAAAGAAATATATACTTCTTATTACTCTACATATTCAATGATACTACACGTAATGTTTGGTTTGACATTGGCAGTGGTAGTTATGTGAAAGTAAACAAGTAATAATGCATTTTTCGAATGAAAGCGAACGTCGGTTTCAAAATGAATGCGGTAAGCCAATTTCAAGCAGACTGCTTATGTTTATTCTGGCGTATGGCAAACATTATTGGATAATCAGCCAATTATTTCAAGTTGGTTATAAACATCCGGCGCGGCGCCGGCGCGGTGACGGGATGCGATTGGAGAGCGCTGCGCTCTGATGGGGAATCTGACAACTATGTGAGCTAGTTCCAGCCGTTGCTGCTAGGTAGCGCTCACGGGTGGATCGTGTTATTGTGGAGACGATCTCTCGATCTCTGGGGCTCCGCTACCCCCATCTATAATGCTGCATCATCTGAAACATTTACTTGACTGCCAGTGGATTATGTAAAAACAGCTAATTTATGTTAATTTCGTTGATTTGAACCTTATTTATCTCTCCATTCCACCTGCTTACTCCTCAAGGTTTTGTTTTTCTACCTTATTGATGCATGGTATACACATTTTGGAAAGTCAGGGAATGTGAAAAAGGTCAGAGAAAATGCGTGATTTTTATACAAGTCAGGGAAAATTTTGGATTTAATCGTAAACGCAAAGCACTATAGTGTAAATATATTGTGTTTAACTATCACCTATTGTAAGAAGTGCGTATTCCGAGTTGCGAGTCAAGGAAAATTGACTTATCTGGTCATTGAAATCATTAATTAAATAAAAGTGTAAAACACGTAATGATTTAATATTCTGCACTTCTTGTCTCATTTTAGATTATATTTTTGTCTTAAAGATAATGGAGTTGAATGGACTTCTTTGAGGAGACGACGATATTAACCTTAATGTGTGCATGAAAAACAATTATTGTATAACAGAATTATTAGAAAATAAAAAATACAGTATCTGTAACTTGTTATTGTATTACAGTGTATTTCTTCTAAACTTATTTGACAAACTAAATGAACTGTATTAGAATCTATTGAACTTGTATCATGCACGTACGCATGGTTATTGCGAATCAACCATTCACCCTACCTTTCTTTAGGTGGAATTAGACGGCCTCTGAGTTCTAACCTGCCATTAAAATTATTTCGTTAAATAAAAAAATCAAATGTCAATAATACAACAATTTCTTAAAAAGTACAAATGTGTTTAACTTTCCAGCTTTGTGTCCTAACAAGCTACTTTGCCTGGAAAGCGTTAAACATGAGATTCCAATGCGCTTTTCAAGAACCTTCACGAGGGAAAGTGGTATTGCTCGTGGGAAACCTGTCTAGAAGGAGGCCAATATGATATTGGCTGGTAGCGGCGGCGCGGTCCTAGCTGCAAGTGGAACCAGTCGAGATTCGTAATTGCTAAATTTACATTTCCGGTCCGGTCTGCGCGCGAGTAATTTGTAGCCGATCATAAATTGACGAGCCGCCGCCGTGAGTAATTAATGGATTGGCGGTGGGTCTCACACGGCGCGGCGCGGCGGCGGGAGTTGTGGGTCGCCTGTATGGCAGTGTTGTGGCGGGTAGGAGCCACTCTCTTGGTGACAATTTGAATCACATGCAAATCAAATCAAATCAAAATATTTGTATTCGTCTCTTGCACACATGTACAATAAATAGTGTCAAAACATAAATAATGATTACTCTAAATAATACTTAATTACTATTTCTTTGAAAAATTGTCCATGCAAAATTCATGTAGTGAGTACAGAGCTTTCTGCATCAGGAACTCCTTTAATGACTTCTTGAATTTACCACTGTCTTTAATATCTTTTATTTCCTTTGGGACATATTTTAACAAATGTATTCCAGCATAGGAGTTTTTTTTAGTGAAACATTCTAATCTATGTTGTGGTAATATTTTATCATGATTTTTTCTTGTATTATATGAATGAAAATAATTGTTACTCTTGAATTGGCCAATGTGTGTCTTGCAATACATAATACTGTACACTCAAGTATGTAGAGACGGTGAACGGTTAACATATTTAGCTCAACAAAGTGATGTTTCACGGATACATCAGTTTTAAGATTTAACATTGTTCTTATAGCTTTCTTTTGCAGGAAAAGAATTGTTTTCAATTTTTGGCTCGAAGTCCCACCATATATACTTATTCCATATGCAATATGGGACTGTATGTGAGCATAAAAATAGCTTTTAAAATAGATAAATTACAAAGAAAGGACATTTTCTTTAAAGCAAAAATACCAGGATTGATCCTTTTAATGATTCTTTCAACATGCATATCCCAACTGAGATATTTATCCACTGTTAACCCAAGGAATTTAGTATGATTCACTTTATCCAACTGTTTAGTGTCAGCAAAAATAAGAGGATTTGGGTGGTTTCTGTTTTTTCAGAATAAAAAGACATGAAATTAGTTTTTTCTGTATTCAGCATCAATTTATTAACAATTAAAAAGTGTTGTAATTTTGAAAGTTGAACGAAAGCTGCAACTTCTAAATCAGTTTCACTTTGAGCTGATACAATTAAATTTGAATCATCTGCATATAAATAAAGCTGGGTTTTTTATGTTTTGTTGTAGGCCACTTAAACATTTGAGCATCTCTTTTATGTAACAAATAAACAACAGTGGGCCTTAAAATGGAACCTTGTGGTACCCCATTTTTTATTGCTTGAGTATTTGGTTGGTATCAAACCTGTATTGATTTGATTTAAGAGGGGCTACAGCTACGACACATTTGCTAGTTTCTACCTGTTTCCCCCAGGTCAGTGTTGGCATTTAAAGTCCGACCCTCCTCAACTTATTATCCTATATAGTATAAAGTATTATCCTATATGGCATTCAGTGAAATTACAAAATATGAAATATTTATATCTAAGATTTTTTTATTGGTTAACTATTTGTCGTGTCGGAATTCTGCTCGTATTGAAATCGCTAGGTATTTTTGTTTCTTCTTTAAAATAAATTATAAATCAACGATATCGGATAATCGTAAGGAGTGAAGGGCTTTGAAAGTTAACACTGGCCTTGTAGGAGAAGCAGGTATAAACAGGAGAGGCAGGTAGGCGAATTGTTGACTGACTGGAGCACCCTCTTAAACTTTTTTTATGATTTATGCGGGTTTTCTCCAGGCGATTTTTGTATTAGTTCAATACGATTGTGTTCAAATATTCGGGAAATTGTAGGCTTACATGAATACTGTATAAATAATGTATGGCAAAATGCATGTACTTATGGGATTTATTTTGAAATTCGTAAAACATCGTTTTTTTCTAATTTCCTTCATCGTAATGTTGGTAATTCATGATTTTTCTTTTGATCACAAATCGAGTCCTCTACGTCTATGTAAAATATAAAGTTGTTATGTTACACTACGATCACGCCCAATAGGGAGTAACTTAACACTTTCACTATGATTGTTGTAAGGTTACACCTTCAAAAGTGTAAATTTGAAACTCCTGGGTTGCTTACACTTTCAGACAAAACGGAAGTAAAAAGGTGTAATGGAACACCCGAAGCAGTGTAATTTTACACGGTGTTGAAAATTCCCACCCGATGACAGGGAAGATAAAAGCGTTTAGTGAACTATAGTTTGGACTTACACTATTATTGGATGCAGTTTTTACTATGTGTATGGTGAGCTTACACCTTTTGCAGTGAACTTTAACCCTAGTGGCGATAGTTTACTCTTTTAAAAGTGTAAATTGTAACTTGGCACCAATTTAAGATAAACCTAACTCTCAGTGTAATGTAACATTACTCTTTCGTTGGTGGCAACCCAGCAGTTATGTTTTTGGTTTAAGGTTACACTTTTGTTTTTCCAGACAACTGAGAAGGTGCTACACATGTGCAGTCGCTATATGCACAATGCCACTAATTGGCGGCAGTTTTGTTATATTCATTCCACAATCTTTTGTCTGATGCGCTGTGACGTGATAATGTCGGACTGGCTGCTGTCTGTGCGGCTGTCGGTCACGGACCTATGATACCGACGATTGTGACCAATGATCGGTCGGTAATGCAGTGTGATTGATGCGAATGCAATGACCGTCTTGCAGGTGCTACTGTGCTACACCTGCACCGTTGCAGTAGCAGTAGCGCAGTAGTGCGGCGGTCGTGCGACCAACGACCACCTCGGCACGACATGTCGTTCACGGCGCACGCGACAGGCCGACAAGTCTCTGTCTCTGTCGTGACCACCGGTAGACAGCTTGTCGGCTCACTGTCTTCGAATATTGTAGACAATTATTTAAAATTCAAAATCGTTTACCGTCGTGAAAACTGTACAAGGTAACATTGGAATATGACACATGTTGCTTAAGAGGGGGCGCCAATCACGTAACATTTTTTTCGCGGTCCTACCTGCTTCTCATATAAGACTAATGTTAACTTAAAATCCCTCCTCAACGTTGACCAATAAAATAATCGAAACTACAGGTAGATTATTTATGAAAATTTACTGAACGATTGTTGTTTGTGATATTGACATTCTGCTCACTGAAATCGCTAGGTATTTTTCTGCTCTTTAAAACGAACTACAGTATTTGAGTTCTTGTAACAACCGAATGCGGGGAACAGTAACGGTATCTATGCTCGCCACTCATTGAAGCGGCAGTTTAGCGGCCAAGGCGACCCCAGGGCCGCGCTATCACTACGCGATATCGCCGTATTTGCTCAGTCGATATCGCTCGCGGTGCGATGAGTTGGTTGCTGGTCGTGTGGTGCGGAACTTGTGCGAGGAAACCGAGTTGTGGCTGGTTGCCGCAATTACGGGCCTTCGCGGCCCTCATGGGGCCCAGAAATATCCGATTAAGGTAACGTTTACGCTTTAAACGGCGATTTTATATGGGAAATTCAAGGGTAACTGGTGTGAACATTTTAAGCTGTAATTAGTTTGTAATTTGTTGGTTTAGTTTTCGGATAGTAATAACGATTTAAAAGTATTACATAAAGGACAGCTTTACCGGTTTTATAAGTGGTTCATCATGTTGTAAATATTCGGGACACGGGCATTTATTTATTTCTCACACACATTGGTAGATTTGATTGTGCTGTACACCAGCTGTTGCCGTGTACACGATGTTACAGTAACCATGACCGCTACACGACCTTGGCCTAGTTGTACCTGTTAAAATATCTTTTATGTGAGAATTTCAGTTACGGGTTAATATCATCGTGTCTGATTTCAGCATAACTAGTTTTCAGTTAGAAAGTATTACTAAATTAAAAGTTTGATAACATTAGTTTTATAATATGTATATCAAATATATAAGCAGTAGTCTTTGCTTTGATGCAATTAAGGTTGAATTATTGGTTGTATTTGCTTTCTTTGAAATATAAACTAAGCAAACCCACATTTTGAGAATAATTTTAAAAAGAGAATTTAGAGGCAGTTAACTTAATTTCCTTTGTTCTCTGAACTAAAGGTTTTAGTTTTACCAATCCAGCATCTCTTTGATTTAAGGTTTTGCGTCTGTTTTATGCAGGAAGTAAGAATAGTAGAACAGAAAATCGTTTCTATTCTACGACACTTATGGAGGAAAAGTTCATAAAAACTCATCAAGTTAGTACAATATTTTTCAAGAAGTGCATAATCTACTACCCTTTGAAATAACATTATATTATAGTATAAAGCATTAAAGTCAACAAGTAATTATAGGAAAAACAGACCGAGAGTTAGCATAAATCGTTGACTAGAAACTGACTGTATGAAATGTTTAAACTATTTGTAAATGTTAGTGGATTTTAGGTAAGTTTGTTTTTGTTGATAAACGCTACAGAGGAGTCGTTTTGTTTGTGACAGGCTACTAATCGACGGGATTCAAATTAATATTTTGATGATTCAGTAACTATCCACTTATCACACATAGTAGAAATTGTGGTCAATTACCCCCCTCCCCTCCGCTAAATTGTATGCAACTTTATGTAATTTGCTTTAGTAAAGACAACAAATTATGTATTTAGTTCAGAAGTATGAGGAGAAAAATTGCTCGAATACGAGTATCAGATGATGAGGCTCTTCCGTTCCAAATGTTAATATTGCGCTTGCCTCGGTTGGAAGAGAAATCTAGCGCAATCGCAGGGCAGTGTGCACAGCCGCGAGCGGCACATTGTAATTGCAGACTATATTTGCAATTGTTTATGATCCTAGGTCTGACTATTTAATATTGTAGTTGTTCGCCCGCGGGTGGCTCAGTAAATACATTACATATACTCAACCCTCCCCCCCCATGAAATGTCGTCCATGATCAATTTATTGACACAGTTAATATAACTAGGTATACGCTCCTATTTCGCGTAATAGGATGAAGCGAGGATTTGTAATACTACCATAATAGGCCGTATAGGTGCTAGAAAAATTAATTAAAAGTAACTTACCTAACCTCACTTAGGCCCACATTAATATTTCGACTAGCCTACCACATTCCAGTTTATTGTTGAATCTAGTAGGTGAAGAACCAAAATTTATTCGCCCTGAAAAATAACTATTTACCACATAAACATTCTTCTCAGAATAGTCATTGTGTAAACAATTTGTCTTTGAATTCTGTATTGTTAATTTGAAGTGGATATAAATAGGCTATAGGCAATAGGCATATATTTGAACAAGTCTTAAAAGCCCACTTACTTCTGGTCTACCAAATGAACAACTTCAGTGAATGTCACTTTTGAGAATCAGGCAATAATTATGGGTCAAATTATTGCCAGGGAAAAAACTAGTACAGTATCCGGTAAGACCCAGGCCAAAGGTGAAATGTGATATGTAAATTCTCGTTAGTTGAAATCTAAACAAACATTATCATATTTGTAACGTGTCGCAGATTAATTGACCAAAAGTAACTTACCAAACCTCACCTAGGCCCACATTAATACTTAAACTGGTCTACCACATTCCAGTTCATTGTAGAGTCTAGTATATTAGGTGAATAACCAAAATGTATACACCCTGAAAAATAACTACTTACAACATATAACTACACCTCTCAGAATAACCATTGTTTAAAATTTGTCTTTGAATAGAGGTAAGTTTAAGAGAATATAATAGGGGTAACCCCAGGGCTCTGAGGGGTGGGATATTTCCGGCTCAGAGCCCTGGGGTTACCATAGTAGGCTATGGGCAAAAATTTGATTAAGTCTTTAAAGCCCACTTACTTCGAACCTACTAAGGCATAACTGTAGTCAATGTTACTTTCAAGAATCTGCCATTGCCTTCCTTATTATCAAAAATTAATGTAATGTCTAAATCGCAAATTAATATAGCTATGAAACTATGTTAGGATAACTAACCTATGACTGTTTTTATGACTTTATACGATATATGAGTTGAAAAACAAAATTTGAGTTTTGCCAAAAGCCAAAATGTTATTTGAACATATGACTTGTTAGCTGATTAATACAAATTTTACGAAAAACAAGAACAACTAATGGCGTTTTTCCAATGGCACCAAACACTTCCGATTTGACCAAAATATTTTTGCCGACAAGATATCAGCACTTACAAGTCTCACGCACAAAATTGTGTTCAAATTATAACTACAACTAGGCTATATTGATCCGTTACTGTTAAGAGGTATTTTTTTACACAAAAATGAGAGTTAATAATCTCCTCTTTTAATTTATTATCAGAATCACAAATGAAGAAAAGTTAAACATGAAACTATGTTTACAATAACTAACCAATGAATAACCTACCTAGGCGCTTAAAAAAATTGAAATTAGTAGATTAGAAATCTATATCTCTTACTGAAATAGGCCCTATAAGGTTTTAAGTAACAATTTTAACCCACAGCGAAGTCATAGAACAACGACACATTAGCCTCCAGGCTGTTTGGTGACTTTAGTATTGTTGTTGGCTAGAATTAATTTTTTTACATTTCACAGTTTCTTTTAGTGTCAAAGTCATTACTTAAGTTATTCAAACAATAAGAAAGTCATAATGATTAGATATGTATAACATTAGACTGCGCCTTTAGGCCTAACCAAATTTGTCATAAAAAATAACCACCATGTAACAGGGGCGTATTCAGGGGGGAATATCCCCTGAAATTTCAAAAATACGTGTGAAAAACAGGGGAAAGAGTGGATGTAGGTAAGGCCAAACCCTATCCACTGCAAAAGAGAATCCTAAATAAATACACCACTGACAAGTAATAGAGCTAACGCAAACTTACCGTACTACTTACTGAAAATTATGTCTTAAAAATCAACCCATCCTGTTGTAAAAGGAGACAGTTTGGAATTTGTGTGTGATAGGCTATCAGAATTTTTCAAAGCTGTTGCTCTATTGAACCATAGTTTACATCGTACCGTACCTTACATAGGTTAAAGTCGTAACCGAGTAGACGCAGACTGTGTAGCCTTTCCATATGGCCTACAACTTTCGTTACATCGTATAGGTACTTTCACTATAATTCTGAATACATAATTTTTATTGTTTTAAAACGAATAAATGTGGAATAATTTTATTACAAATTCTTGATTCAAAACTCAATTTATTTGCAAACGCCATTAACTGAACTGACCGGCCACTGCCAGGAGACCACAGACTACAGACGACATAATCAATTGTTTTGGTTAGCTGCTATTCTCAACATCCGGCCGTAGTCTGTTTGACTGCAAAATCAGTTGAGCGACTGTTTGCTTACCACCGACTACCCAACCCAAGACACGTCTGAATATTTCCGAAAAATGAAAAAAATAGAAATATAACAAAATAATAATCCAATTATAGTTTATTACCACCCTTTTTACAATTAAGAGCTACCCTGAAAATTTCAAAGCAATTCATTAAACCGTTAAAAAGGAGTTAGCGTAACAAGAGTGTGACTAAACACGAGTATGAAGGATTCAACTCGCATCATCCAATTATTGTTGTGTCGGATAGCCCGCGATAGTGTTTTAAAACACCGTCCAACCCATCCGAGTACTTTTAAATCTATTTCACGAATATTAATTTTAAATATTCATAATTACACTATTTAACTTAGTTTACGAAATTAACATTTGTATAACGAATCCTTAAAGGATGACTTGTAATCAAATGTGATGTATATGTAAAATGTATACGAGGATTCAATGGTGTAATCAGATTTTCATTTGTACAAACAGTAACGGAGTCACGATTTTTTACGATTACAAAGGGCCACTAACGGAAAGTTTCTTACTTGGTCGTTGAACCATAGAAAACTGTTTCGCATGCAGCTCGCTGACGTGAGGGAAGTGAATTTCCACATAAAAAACTGTTAAAACTCAAAATCAGTGAAAAAATACATTTAGTCCAATTTTTATTGAAATCTCAAAACATTGATTTTTGGCTTGCTAATGCTCCTGGTTTCATTTACCTGCAATGCTGCGAATACAAATTTGCGCATTATAAGGTTAGGAGAATGTCCAGTCAGGCTTGAAAGTAGGCGTGAGGTTGCTGGGGATGATAAAAGTACACCAACAAATGAATAACAGGCTTTTCTAATGTAAAACCTCCATAAGACAACGTACTGTGTTTGGTCAATACACATTTTCTCCAAACTTGGTAAATAATTACGCTAGAATGGTGGGAAAGGGCTTAAAAGTTTTGCCTCACTAATTCCCATCTTATTACATGCATTAATTTTACATCCGGTGCTTTTCTGATCATTTTTGGGCCCAAAAACTCAAAATTTGAAAGATCAATCCCAAAAAAGGGGTTTAGAGTTTTCCGATTGTTTTGCCCTACAAACTTGTCCAACTGACTATTGAAAGGAACGTCCCAACCAAATTTGAAGTAAATCGGACAAAAATACGATTGCTAGAGTGCAAACACACACACACACACACACACACACACACACACACACACACACACACACACACACACACACACACACACACACACACACACACACACACACACACACACACACACACAACACACACACACACAACACACAAAAACACACACAAACACACAAAAACCCCACAAACACACCACAAACAACACAAACACACCACAAACACAACACAAACACACCACAAACACAACACAAACACAAACACACCACAAACATACCACAAACACAACACAAACACACCACACCATACACCACACCACACACACACACACACACACACGTCTATATATATATATATATATATATATATATATATATATATGTACAATTTTGAACGACCCCCTAAAACGTGTTCAGGGAGTCACGTTAGGAACTTATACTGTATAGTGGTCCCGGGCTTAAGTTTCACTATGCGGGTCATGCTAATAGTTCACTTTCCATAGTAAATTTACTAATAATTCGTGTTACAAGTTCGATTGAAATTACTAAAGCGTTAATAACTTATATGACCAACACGCAAACGTACATGAATTGTTTTGTTCAGTATATGAACATAATTCGTCCAAATTATGGTATTTATTACAGTCGTGATATTCTTTCCTGCCATAAAATTAATTAATAAAACCACGAGATTGCACACTTGGTGTATAGTTCCCTATGTAACTGTAACAAACCAACTTGCTCTCTTCTACCATTTTTGTACTTTACTGAGCGAATATGTTAATCTAAGACAACTTATATGACAAATATTAACGTTATGGTTCTATCAGCAAATGCTTTTTGATTTAGAGAGGATCCTGTTTAGTTTAGAATAGTTCATATCTAGATCCATTTAATCTACATCTATAATATGCTAAAGCGATTTTTGTGAACACAAATTGTCCGTAATTTGTGCACCGATTTCAGCGTTTGAGATATCGCTAAACCTGCCTTGATCCGTACTGTGAAAAGTGGTTTCAACCGTACACTCCGAATGGCACAAACTCCCCGAAAAGCTCATTTTAGCGAATTTCCCCTATAGGGAAGAAGCTATTACCGTAGGTCTCATGGTAAGACTTAAGCCCGAGACCATGATAAATTTTTGTTTTGAGCTCCCCAGATGCCAAAAGCACTATTCGTTCAAATTTATATATATATGTATATATATATACATATATATATATATATATATATATATATATATATATATGTATGTGTGTGTGTGTGTGTGTGTGTGTGTGTGTGTCCGTGAATGCGATAACTTGAGTAAAAAAGTCCGATTTCGATGAAATTAGGCTCAAATGTGTAAAGTGACATTCATAACTTTTAAGTTCGAAAACCAGAAAAATCGGACCATGGGAAAGGGGGTTTATGGGGTTTTAAAATTTTCCAAAAATCAGTTTTTTGCACTCTTCACCCTGAAATTTTTAAAACACACAATTTTTGTTCCAACCATTTTATAGAGCTTAAAAAAAAAATAATATAGTATTTTGAATCATTAACCTAGGATAAGTGGTTGCGGAGAAAATCCAAAAAACCTACTCATAAAATCTCCCATGTTAATCTTATGGGAAAATGGTTTTTAGCTTTTTCTTAATTAATTTTACTGTACACTACACAATTGCTGTTACCAATCAGTTTAGCTCTACAAAACAATCATTTTGGTGTTTAAATTGTGATTCTACGTCCAACCGTTGCCGAGATATTCAAAGTGGTAAACACAGTACGTTGTCCAATGTTATCCTTATAGAGAATATTTAAAATTTTATATCTCGATTATTTATGAACGTATATTGATGAAACTTGGTATGTGGCTTCACCTAGTACTGGTATATTGATATTTGCACAAAAAATTGATTTTTGTTGATTATCCTCTTAGCAGCAAACCTGCATACTCATCCCTAATGTTATTCTTATTGAGAATACGTAAAGCTTTATATCTCCCTTAATTATGAACATAAATCATTAAAACTTGGTATGTAGCTTCACCTGGTTGAGTTATATTGATAATTGCAAAAACCCCACATTTTTATCTTCCTCGTTGCAGCAAACCTGCATTCTCAGCCTTATTATTCTTATGGAGAATAAATAAAATGCTATTTATCACTTATTTATTTAAGTATTTTTATGAAACTTGTTAAGTGGCTTTATGTGGTAGTAAGAAATATATTCATGCATAGGAAATTCGCTGAGTATGCAGGTTTGCTGCGACGGGGGTATTTTCTCATTTGTTAGTCTTCGCCGTTAAATGGAAAGATTTGGATGTTCAATAGTCCAACAATCCTGGGAAAGCCACCGTGTTAGTGTAACAACGCGGTGGTTACAATGCGAATATTCACAGGTTTAAAAGTGGGTTCCAGCCAAGAAACTCTCTTGTTTCTACCTGTTTCCAAGTAGCCGATATTATTTTTCAAAGCTCGGCCCTCCCCAACGGATTATCCGAAAATCGCTGATTCATGGCTCATTTTAGAGAGCAAAAAGACATCTAGCGATATAAGTGAACATAATTTCGATACCTTATCCGACGCCAATCCTAAATCACTAGCAGGTGACTAGTTTCAGTACTGCTGTCCTATTTTCAAAACTACACGTTGAAATCTAGTTGTAAAACTCGTAGTCGTTGTTCAAGTTTAAAAAGTTACACATGTCACAAACATACACGGACAGGGGACACGAATACAAAACAAACATTTAATACGGTTAGCGTGGCCGGCCAAGGACAAATCCAGACTAAAGTAAGTAGGCAAATTATGAATAAATTAGACAATTCCGATCTCTTGAATTAGAATCGTTTACTATGATTCCAAATTATTCAATATTTACAATTTTCTATCGGTGGACTATTTGACATATTGGCGGAATTTTGCTCACTTCAATCGATGGGTACTTTTTTGTTCTTTTAAATGAATCTTAAATCAACGATTTCGAAAAATCCGTTGCGGGACGGGATTTGAAAGTTAACATTGGTCTTATAGGAGAAGCAGTTAGAAATGCGAACTGTAGCATGACTGGACCCCAGCCCAAGCTACCGCGCGATCAGACATTGATTACCAGATGTTATAACTCTCACAGTGTGATGATTGGCCATTGTGTCGGCGTGTGGGGTGGAGGCGATACACTACGGGCCTACAGACAACACCGCGGCGATAATGTATCTGTAATGCCGAGATACAACTGGGAGCGTCGAGACCGGGTCAGTTACACCTCTGTAGCATGACTGGACCTCAACCCAAGCTACCGCGCGATCAGACGTTGATCACCAGATGTTATAACTCTCACAGTGTGATGATTGGCCATTGTGTCAGCGTGTGGTGTGGAGGCGATACACTACGGCCTACAGACAACACCGCGGCGATAATGTATCTGTAATGCCGAGATACAACTGGGAGCGTCGAGACCGGGTCAGTTACACCTCTGTAGCATGACTGGACCCCAACCCAAGCTACCGCGCGATCAGACGTTGATCACCAGATATTATAACTCTTACAGTGTGATAATTGGCCATTGTGTCGGCGTGTGGGTTGGAGGCGATACACTACGGGCCTACAGACAACACCGCGGCGATAATGTATCTGTAATGCCGAGATACAACTGGGAGCGTCGAGACCGGGTCAGTTACACCTCTGTAGCATGACTGGACCCCAACCCAAGCTACCGCGCGATCAGACGTTGATCACCAGATGTTATAACTCTCACAGTGTGATGATTGGCCATTGTGTCGGCGTGTGGGTGGAGGCGATACACTACGGGCCTACAGACAACACCGCGGCGATAATGTATCTGTAATGCCGAGATACAACTGGGAGCGTCGAGACCGGGTCAGTTACACCTCTGTAGCATGACTGGACCCCAACCCAAGCTACCGCGCGATCAGACGTTGATCACCAGATGTTATAACTCTCACAGTGTGATGATTGGCCATTGTGTCGGCGTGTGGGGTGGAGGCGATACACTACGGGCCTACAGACAACACCGCGGCGATAATGTATCTGTAATGCCGAGATACAACTGGGAGCGTCGAGACCGGGTCAGTTACACCTCTGTAGCATGACTGGACCCCAACCCAAGCTACCGCGCGATCAGACGTTGATCACCAGATGTTATAACTCTCACAGTGTGATGATTGGCCATTGTGTCGGCGTGTGGGGTGGAGGCGATACACTACGGGCCTACAGACAACACCGCGGCGATAATGTATCTGTAATGCCGAGATACAACTGGGAGCGTCGAGACCGGGTCAGTTACACCTCTGTAGCATGACTGGACCCCAACCCAAGCTCCCGCGCGATCATACGTTGATCATCAGATGTTATAACTCTCACAGTGTGATGATTGGCCATTGTGTCGGCGTGTGGGGTGGAGGCGATACACTACGGGCCTACAGACAACACCGCGGCGATAATGTATCTGTAATGCCGAGATACAACTGGGAGCGTCGAGACCGGGTCAGTTACACCTCTGTAGCATGACTGGACCCCAACCCAAGCTACCGCGCGATCAGACGTTGATCACCAGATGTTATAACTCTCACAGTGTGATGATTGGCCATTGTGTCGGCGTGTGGGGTGGAGGCGATACACTACGGGCCTACAGACAACACCGCGGCGATAATGTATCAGTAATGCCGAGATACAACTGGGAGCGTCGAGACCGGGTCAGTTACACCTCTGTAGCATGACTGGACCCCAACCCAAGCTACCGCGCGATTATACGTTGATCACCAGATGTTATAACTCTCACAGTGTGATGATTATCCATTGTGTCGGCGTGTGGGGTGGAGGCGATACACTACGGGCCTACAGACAACACCGCGGCGATAATGTATCAGTAATGCCGAGATACAACTGGGAGCGTCAAGACCGGGTCAGTTACACCTCTGTAGCATGACTGGACCCCAACCCAAGCTACCGCGCGACCATACGTTGATCACCAGATGTTATAACTCTCACAGTGTGATGATTGGCCATTGTGTCAGCGTGTGGTGTGGAGGCGATACACTACGGCCTACAGACAACACCGCGGCGATAATGTATCTGTAATGCCGAGATACAACTGGGAGCGTCGAGACCGGGTCAGTTACACCTCTGTAGCATGACTGGACCCCAACCCAAGCTACCGCGCGATCAGACGTTGATCACCAGATATTATAACTCTTACAGTGTGATAATTGGCCATTGTGTCGGCGTGTGGGTTGGAGGCGATACACTACGGGCCTACAGACAACACCGCGGCGATAATGTATCTGTAATGCCGAGATACAACTGGGAGCGTCGAGACCGGGTCAGTTACACCTCTGTAGCATGACTGGACCCCAACCCAAGCTACCGCGCGATCAGACGTTGATCACCAGATGTTATAACTCTCACAGTGTGATGATTGGCCATTGTGTCGGCGTGTGGGTGGAGGCGATACACTACGGGCCTACAGACAACACCGCGGCGATAATGTATCTGTAATGCCGAGATACAACTGGGAGCGTCGAGACCGGGTCAGTTACACCTCTGTAGCATGACTGGACCCCAACCCAAGCTACCGCGCGATCAGACGTTGATCACCAGATGTTATAACTCTCACAGTGTGATGATTGGCCATTGTGTCGGCGTGTGGGGTGGAGGCGATACACTACGGGCCTACAGACAACACCGCGGCGATAATGTATCTGTAATGCCGAGATACAACTGGGAGCGTCGAGACCGGGTCAGTTACACCTCTGTAGCATGACTGGACCCCAACCCAAGCTACCGCGCGATCAGACGTTGATCACCAGATGTTATAACTCTCACAGTGTGATGATTGGCCATTGTGTCGGCGTGTGGGGTGGAGGCGATACACTACGGGCCTACAGACAACACCGCGGCGATAATGTATCTGTAATGCCGAGATACAACTGGGAGCGTCGAGACCGGGTCAGTTACACCTCTGTAGCATGACTGGACCCCAACCCAAGCTCCCGCGCGATCATACGTTGATCATCAGATGTTATAACTCTCACAGTGTGATGATTGGCCATTGTGTCGGCGTGTGGGGTGGAGGCGATACACTACGGGCCTACAGACAACACCGCGGCGATAATGTATCTGTAATGCCGAGATACAACTGGGAGCGTCGAGACCGGGTCAGTTACACCTCTGTAGCATGACTGGACCCCAACCCAAGCTACCGCGCGATCAGACGTTGATCACCAGATGTTATAACTCTCACAGTGTGATGATTGGCCATTGTGTCGGCGTGTGGGGTGGAGGCGATACACTACGGGCCTACAGACAACACCGCGGCGATAATGTATCAGTAATGCCGAGATACAACTGGGAGCGTCGAGACCGGGTCAGTTACACCTCTGTAGCATGACTGGACCCCAACCCAAGCTACCGCGCGATTATACGTTGATCACCAGATGTTATAACTCTCACAGTGTGATGATTATCCATTGTGTCGGCGTGTGGGGTGGAGGCGATACACTACGGGCCTACAGACAACACCGCGGCGATAATGTATCAGTAATGCCGAGATACAACTGGGAGCGTCAAGACCGGGTCAGTTACACCTCTGTAGCATGACTGGACCCCAACCCAAGCTACCGCGCGACCATACGTTGATCACCAGATGTTATAACTCTCACAGTGTGATGATTGGCCATTGTGTCGGCGTGTGGGGTGGAGGCGATACACTGCGGGCCTACAGACAACACCGCGGCGATAATGTATCTGTAATGCCGAGATACAACTGGGAGCGTCGAGACCGGGTCAGTTACACCTCTGTAGCATGACTGGACCCCAACTCAAGCTACCGCGCGATCAGACGTTGATCACCAGATGTTATAACTCTCACAGTGTGATGATTGGCCATTGTGTCGGCGCGTGGGGTGGAGGCGATATACTGCGGGCCTACAGACGACACCGCGGCGATAATGTATCAGTAATGCCGAGATACAACTGGGAGCGTCGAGACCGGGTCAGTTACACCTCTGTAGCATGACTGGACCCCAACCCAAGCTACCGCGCGATCAGACGTTGATCACCAGATGTTATAACTCTCACAGTGTGATGATTGGCCATTGTGTCGGCGTGTGGGGTGGAGGCGATACACTACGGGCCTACAGACAACACCGCGGCGATAATGTATCAGTAATGCCGAGATACAACTGGGAGCGTCGAGACCGGGTCAGTTACACCTCTGTAGCTGCCGACTCTGCCTCTCCCCCTCCGCATAACATTGGCGAGTGGGCTCCAGGCACGAAACATTTCACATTTTTACCACCTTAACGCCAATAACTTTCAAACCCCGTCTCGAACTGATTATTCAAAATATTTCATTCGAAAGGGCAAAAAACCTAACGATTTCAGAGAGCAGAATGTTATTGGTCACAATTAAAGAACCCGCAAAAACATCGCAAATGTTTAAATTGTTTAATGAATTTTGAACGATTATTATTTGTGAGATCAAAATTTTTCTCACTGGAATTGCTAGGTATATTCTTGCTTCATAAACTGAGCCATAAATCAACAGCGAAAAATGTCTTATGATCCATTGAGGAGGGCGGAATCGAATACGATAAGCAGAGTACTAGAACCCCCTCTTAAACAATTAGCTAAATAAATTAAAATCCCATAAATAATTAAGTCATCGCAATTACTTGTTTGTTAACAATACAAATAATAGTCTATATACTGGCCGTTGAAAGAGGAAAAACTTGTGTCGAAATACTTAATAATCCCAGTGTTCAATGATTGATCTTTATTAAGTATTCATTAAATTATTTATTTCATGTTTGTTAAACTTCTAGTGCAATTGTGGGGTTGTTAGTACAGTACCAGCCGTCTCATACCGCACCTGTGCCCTGTCCGCGGCACGTGGGCAGTAACGCTCGTATGCTCGCTGTGTTTTCTCCATCGACGCCAATTATATCTTATCAGCCGTGAGGTACGCCAATGGACCGGCTCCGAGCCCCGTGCCGAGCCCAGGAGTAACGAACGACCCATGGTGCTACAGGGCGGGATAACTCCTGCAGGGATCATTAGCGTTGCTACCTGCTCCTTGCAGTTGATCAGGGACATGTATTCCTACATGTTATTTCCTTCTCATTTTGGTTTGAGGGGGGGACCTGACTAAGTGTACGGGGGGGTCTGTTGGGGAATTTTGTGTGCCGCATAATGCTAAATTTAGGCTATTTTAAAACGTTATACATTTGAATCCTTGTTTTCACTTAGTTTTATATGCTTAAATGTTTGCAATCTTGCATTTTAACGAACACGTTTTGAAAGTAATGGGTTTCCATTTTGAGATTCAATAAAATACAAATTTAAAAAAACACATTACAAGGATGGAATTTGTATTTTCTGTTTTTGCATTTATCTGCTCTTTTAATTTTATTGATAATTTCATTTTATTTTCAGTCTTGTTTGAAGGTCTTAGTTTCTGATCTTACATTACACAATATGTTATGATTTTAAACATCAAAAGAAAACAAAGTAATCAGCATCAGTACCTTAATTTTATACAGATACTCACTTTCAAAAAGTGACCTTTAAAACCCGTCCCTCCTCAACAGATTATCCGATATCGTTGATTTATGGATCATTTTAATAAGCAAATGAATACCTAGCGATTTCAGTGAATAACATTTCAACATTATAAATAACAATCATTCAAAACTTTCCAAAATATTTCATATGTACGATTGGTTATGGGTGAAATATTTTTGATATCGACATTCAGCTCACTGAAATCGCTTTGTATTTTTTTCTCTTTAAATTGAACCCTAAAAAATCGATTTTGGATAACCCGTTGAGAACGGACGGGCTTTAAAAGTTAACATTGGTCTCATGGGAGAAGCAGGTTGAAGCAGAGGACTGGAGCTCCCGCTTAAACCATACCAGAATCGAAATTGCATAAGTATCACACCCGTCAAAAACATGCCAGAATGAAAGGTACTGATGACGTAATTTCGAATTGAGGTTATCCAAGTCGAGGGGTTTGGTCGCTTCCTTCGAAAGCATTTATCTGCTCTTACTTAATGTGGCATTGAAATATTAAAAAGCTGTCGTAATACATTTGCAATGCAATATTAATTCACACGAGACCAACTGTAAAAAACCTCCGAACTAATAAATAATCTTTATAAATATTGAGTGCTCCATGTCTCCATACCTGCACCGCCGCGCGCCGAGCGGCTCTCGTTGCCGATGCAAGATAGATGATCAGTAGTGGGTGAGAGGGCGCGGGCATTGTCTCTATTGTAATGTGATGCTGACACCCTGTACAGTACGTGGGGCTGGGCACTGGCCCGGGTGATTTATCAGGCGTTAGGTGTCAGTACCGAGGCCGGGAATGTATCGAGAACTGAAATTATAATGTGCGACATTGTAAATGACAATGGCAAAATGTATGCAGCGCGTGCGATTTACCCGCTCATTTTATTCTGAAAACACTCGATTTGATTAAGAGTAAGAATATTAAATAGTGTCTTTGAATATTTTTCCATTACCAATGTATACTCAAACGCTAAGAAGGTCAGGATAAATATTAAAAATTCAGCCTCTTTTTCTAATACTTGGACCGCTGGAGACGATGTTCCGCACTTAACAAAATATAGAGTGAGTGTTGCGTTTATAATTCCTTTGTTATGGTGCTTTGAGAGAACTAATGTACATAAACACGGTTAAATAAGTTCAATGTCAATCAGTATTACCCAGGATCATTATATACAGATGTGAGTGAACCAGAGAGGGAGGCCAAAACTAACATGTTCGTGGCATATTTATCGGATATTTAGCAAGTTGAATTTGTTTTACTGCTGCATGGATATTTTATATTCGTGTGTTTGTTTCATAGCGCACACGTATCTAATACATGATTATAGATTGATACATATTTTAGTTTTAATCTTATCCTCTTCCTTTTTTCACCAAGATTTAGTAGGCTATCTTTGTTTGTTATCCTAGATACCGTAAAACAAGCATTCCTCATCATAGCACGAGGGGTTTGAATTTATTCCAGAATATTATCTATAACAGAGGACAAGAGAGTTGCAATTTGAGGGCGTGGCTTGCAGGGTTGTCAACGAAGATCAGGCAATAGTAGACGTGCAGCATTGCCAACACTGTACTCCAGCTGATCGGAATAACATTCGAGTGATATTTTTCTATGGCCAAATAGCAACAGTGATAACGTACAACCATGATATTGGCTACTTCCCAACTGCCAACTCTCTTGTCCACTACTGTATTATAATAATACCGATGGCGTGATAACAGTGATAAAGCTTTGCTGTACGGAGATGATGACCAGCTAGTAACAGAGGGTTGAGGGGAAAGTTACCCCTTCCATTGTTTTTACAATGTTTATTGACACAGTAAACTAAGAGGGTTGAGGGGAAAGTTACCCCTTCCATTGTTTTTACACTGTTTATTGGCACAGTAAACTAAGAGGGTTGAGGGGAAGGTTACCCCTTCCATTGTTTTTACACTGTTTATTGACACAGTAAACTAAGAGGGTTGAGGGGAAAGTTACCCCTTCCATTGTTTTTACACTGTTTATTGACACAGTAAACTAAGAGGGTTGAGGGGAAAGTTACCCCTTCCATTGTTTTTACACTGTTTATTGACACAGTAAACTAATAAACTATCAGTGAAACGAAATGATGTTTTCTATCAACTGTGATGATATCTTGCAATAAAAACAAATCATATTACTCAAACCAATGCCATAAGTAAGGAAAGATTGTTGGATGGGGTAGCTTTCCCCTCACCATCTTGTTTACCAGCTGACTATCAAGTCATCTTCGTACAGTACTGACATAGAAATGTTATAATCGTTAAATAAACCAACAACATAGTAACATTAAGTGATTAATTTATCTTTTTACTCCAGATCTTTATACTACCCCGACGTCTAATCTACGGTTATCACTACCTCTGTTCAGACACCGCCTCTCTCGCAGCTGCCGCACTAACAGACCGGGCAGGCTACTTTCCCCCGGTGCAACGACCACTTAATTCTATAAGGTGCTCTATAAACTATGAGATATTCGCCTTACGAGTAACCCCAGCCTGCTCGCTTGGCTTAGTACCGCATTGGTGATAGGAGCAGCGGTATCTGTTAGTATTAAGTATTAAGTATTAAGCGGTACATATTACTATAGCATGGCATTAGAAGTAATCACGGACATTTACTGTCAGTAAATGAGATAAACTAGTTTCACGACGTTAGTAGTTATGTAAGTGTAGTGTTTCATGGTTATTTGACATGTTAGTTAAATTTTTTTTTTTTTGTGAAATTCGTCCTTTTAGTGATCTAGTGGGTGTATGGGTAAGTGAACGATTCATTGTGAACTAGTCTGTGAGTGTGTGTGTATGGGTGTGTGGGGGGTTAGTTAGTGTAAATGATGGGGTAAGGGTAGTGGGATATGGGTATTGCAAGGGTATTGTAAGATTACTTGGATAATGGTGGGATATGAATGTGTCAGGGTTATGGCAAGGGTAGGGTAATGGTACTTGAATGGTGTTATATTGGTTACTTGGATAAGGATATGATAGGGGTGTTATTAATGTTACTAGGAGAGGTGTGGGAGTATGTGATGGTATGTGAAGAGGATATGAGAGATTTATTTTTTTTGTAATTTTACAGTATCTATTACACTGTTATAGTATGCGTATATTTTTAAAGTATCTATAGTATATTTTTGTAAATGATTGAGAATCAGAGTTCTGTAAACGTATGTTTTTACATATTAGCAAAGTGTGGGGGTGAATCTTGTTTTTATTATTAGAGAATATGTGCAATGCGTGTTTGTGTATTTTTAAAAGAGTTTATACAGAGTATGTACAGACACTGGTATAGGACGATGTATTTGAACCTTAGAGTTTCAGTGTGTGTAGACACCTGTGACCTCTTTCACTACTGTACATGGTTGAGTGCGTGTGCATGAGTGTGTCTCCGGTCTTTCACCCATCGAGTGGTATTTAATGCTCCTCGACAAAGCTAACGCTCATTCCACAAGCAGAAGCCATGGCCTCTGTAACATCATATACAGTGTGGGATGCAGCGAGCATCACCAACTTGCTCAACATAATAAGAGGCGAGGCGGTTAACCGCCTGGTAATTGTTAGATGGGGGATGCTCTGCCCCGATGGCCGCCACCACCTGCTGCCACGGCGTTACGTGGCAAACCAACCCGGGCACCTGGAGGAGGTGGAGATGCGGCTCCGGAACCTCACAAACAACGGCGAGGTGGCCCTCCTACAGAAGAGGACAATAAACCTATTTTAGAATATAAGTTTTTTTATAAAATAAATAAAAATAAATAAAAAAAAACAAAAAAAACAACAAAAAAAACAACAAAAAACACAACAAAAAACTATAGTTTTAGTCACTTCTCTAAGAATCAGTTATTCTTAGAGGCATCGCGCTGGTTCTTGGAGCGTAGTGTTGCGGGTTCGCAGGATCCAAAAATACTGTATATGTGTTTCCGTGAGCAAGATACTTCTCGTAAAAACTTTGGATTAAATTTGGTATAAACGTGTAAAGCAACTCTATTAAGAATTTATACGAGTCTGTCTAGAGTTTATAAATATATTATTAATTACCAAAAGATGATCCAAACATTCAAACATCCAAACATTTTACCTATCATACCGTATAAATAATACATCACAGATTAGCAGCTCAAAAAGGTAACAACAATATGTTACAGCTGGTAAATTTACAACGGGGAACTATATTATGGTCCGGTCATATCTGGTCATATTTGGTCATATTTTTAAAGACAAAATCACTATGATAAAATGAAAATAAACTGTTTAAGAAGATATAATAAGTATTTAAGATTTACGGTGCTAGTCCGTAATGTATAACCGGTTTTATTTAACTATACATTCTATATACTTAAACGTGTCAATTCCATAAACTAAGATGGAGGTCATTATAAAGTGTCTAACTATGCGAAATGGGTGGTTCATCCTTACGCGCCCAACACTATACAGCCAGTGAGCCTAACAACAGGGGAGCCAGAGAAATGACTTATTTCAATAATTGTTTAATATTATCAGACTTAATTTGTAAGTTGAGAAAAAGCTGTCTGATAAAATAAAAGTGGCTTTGTAGACAACTACAAACTTGAAGATATGAGTCTCAAAATCCTTGCTGCTCTATATATAACTATACTTGTACTGTAACTGTACTTGCTCTATATATAACTATCCGAAAATATAAATATTGTTTTATTTTACCGTGGTTTAATATTTTCAATTATTAAAACGGGGGACATGAGAGGTCACTCGGGGGTTTGTTGTTTTTAAGTTAGAAACTGTTAATCCTTGAATTGTGCTAGTACTGTTAGAGCACCAAATTTTACATTTTTAATTTGTATATAGTTACAATACGTTTAGCTCAATATATGTTTCAGTTATTCGATTGTAAAAGAAAAAACAAAAATGTATCAGCTTTAATTAAGTTTATTGGTATTTAATATTTGGGTATATTCTGACGAAGGCCACCCGAATAATAGTTTATACGATGATTAAATCAAGTTTATTTACTGCCTACGATGTAGAATAGGCCAGCGGTGTACACCCTCAACTGGGTCAGGGCGCGTGCGTGGCGGCGGGGAGGGTCAGTGCTCCGCGTGGCAACAATACTTGTCGTTATCACCACCTGTTGTCGTCGGTGGGCGTCTGACACAGTAGTCACACAGTAGTCACACAGTAGCCACACAGTAGCCACACAGTAATATTGCCACAGCAGTCTTTGCTAATAGTACACAGAGAAAAATGGAATTTGAAAAATGGATATTGGTTGTCATGACCAATATTAGTTAAACCACGATTAGTTAACGAAAGTGGTTGGCCAGGAAAGGTTATCGTAAACAAAACAACAGTTAGTTTAACTTTTTGTAGTAGTTGTTTCAAGGCAACTTTGGCTATTCCTCCGAGAGCTAAGTTAAGCCCGGGGTTCTAGGACTGTCTGGGTTAAGCATTGAGGCTAACAACTAAATGAATGAAAATGAAATGGGTTGTAACAAACTAGAATATGGGGTTATTACAACTACTTTGGTTAAATTAACCAAATCCTCAATTTTCAGTCAAGCCGTTTGGTTCGGGTTTTAACAACTACTTCTAAACAAATTATTTTAACCAATGAATTTATTGGTTAACTTAACTTATAAAATATATATATATTTTTTAACTCTCTGAGCTTAGTTAAATGAACTCATACAAATAATTGTCCATATAGTAACCTCTGACACTGGTTGAACTAACTTATAAACTTGGATTAACCAATCACATTTCTCTGTGTAGTTTTTACCTGCTATTTGCTGAGTAACGTTTGTGCTAGTGAAAATGAGTGAGCGTATCTTAATTTTGGACTTGCCTAAAACAAAAGAAGGGGCTGTGTTTTTTTACAGCCGAAAGAGTGTTTGCCATCTCGTCACCATTTGGACTCGTATCTGGCCGAGAGCGAGATTACAGTCAGCGATTGAAACACAACCGAGTACTTATATCCAACAGTGAGATTCAAGCAAAATAAAAAACAACCCCAGAATCCCACATAAAAAATAAATATGAACAACTATTAACTATTATTTGGAAAAATACAAGATATATAAATTTGAAGTTTAGAGTAAGCATACCCCAACTAGTCCAAGATTTCTGGAGCAAATTACACTTGGATAACTATTTATTTAATAACCTCTTATCAGATTTTCAATTATAATTATTAAAAATTATTAAAAACCATATTGCAATATTAATCATTAGAGTGTAACCCTTTCAATATAAATATATTTTTAAGTATTCTTTATTATTTAGCAAATTACAATGAGTAATATGTTAATTTTTAATAAATTATCTATACATAGTGAAAGTGTGCTTAATATAGTCGGGTTAATAATGGTAAGACGGTTTTGTGGATAATAATTTTATTATTTATTCAAGTTAACTTTAATGGGGTTTTTCTTTTTTCACTGGTTTGATAAACATTGAAAGCGAAATTGTGTAATTAGTTTGATTACATTTCCATAAGAACTTATAAACAGTTACTTTAGTTTGAAATTTAAATTTACATGTTTAACATTAATAACAAATATTATTTTAAATTTCTCAATTTAAAAATGAAAAGAAAAAATAGTTCAAGAAAAAACGTTTGAGGAATGTCTGGTCCGTGGTCCTGGGTCCTTGGGGAGTTCGATGTCGGGGCTCGGAATCGTCTGTAGGCGGTTGACATCGGGACTCGGTGGACTTGGTGGTTCTTCCGGACAATGGAGTTGTGTGAGCTTCCGGTGCACGCCGATGCACACCGTTCCGGGGACGGGTTCGTAAGTAGACCATGAAAAAATAAACAAACGTGTATGAGTAAATAGATTATTAAATAAACCACCCTAGGAGGAATAATAGTTTGAAATTTATTTCAGAAAATAAACTCACTGATTTTATTAAATTAATGGTAGCTATTCTGTTATGATTACAGTGAAGGCGGATTGGTAATTTGATTAAAATGTGCGGACTCCCAAAACTGCTGGTTGTGTGCATAGCTTCTGAAGTGCACGGTGTATTAATTTGTAGTTGATTGGGTATGTTACTCAATTTTATATTACTCAAATAAAAAACCTTGTACCAAAAATAACAAAATAAAATCATGGAACGTGTTGTATAGATTATCAATGAGTGATAGCCGGATTCTCTGATATTCTCTGATAGCAATTGCTTACATCTTTAGGCACTATGACATGTTTATACAGTTGCTCCAAGAACCAGCGCGATGCCTCTCAGCTACCGCGATAATTGATTCTTAGAGAAGTGACTAAAACTATAGTTTTTTGTTGTATTTTTTGTTGTTTTTTGTGTTTTTTTTATATTTTTTTATTTATTATCAAAAACTTAAAAACTAAAAGAGGGGGATGACCCTTTTCTGTAGAACTGCCACGGAAAGGTAACGTCAACGTGTACACGATACAGCGCCTGCATTAACCTCCTTACAACAGTCACTTTCCATTACACTTCCCATTACACCGCGACGTGACGAACGGCAACTGCTTTTGCTGCATCGTTTGATTTGGTGGCAAAGTGTGATGAAGAGTTTTATAATAAATCGATTGTGGTTTTAATTTGATAGAAATCTTGTAAAACAACAAAACTTGCCTGCTTGTTTACCAATTAATTTTGGCATTGACTGTCAATGTAGATCTGGATTTGGGCTCAATATAGGAACAAGAGTTCAAAAATTAACAATAAGAGGCTACTATTTATTTACTATTTATTATCTGTTTTACAACTGATATCTAAATGCGGGAGTGGGAGGGTTTGTGGTTCGGGGTTTTGGGATTTGAAAAATGAACCTAACGAGCGCGGGGTTGCGGCTTGGACAAAAACTGTTGTCTATTCGGTCCAACTCCGGAGTGGACACGGTGTAAATTCGTCTACCCTCTCTATAATTTGTTTAATGCGGCACAAATAATGTGTGTTTGGAATATACTATATAAAATAAATATACTATCCATATACTATCCATATACTATCCATATACCATCCAAACTTATTTTTAAACAACCCCGTTCTCCCCATAAAAAGTACCAATATTGAAAATATTTTAATTACATTGACTTAATTAAATTAAACTACAACTAAGCTAAAATGGTTTGGCGGGAATATATCGGTAGTATATTTTGTTATACTTAGTGCAATATATCTGATGTAATCGCCTATGATGTTTTAATGCGAATTTCTTTTAACTTCTTTTGTGGGATATCGTGTCCTGTTGAATGGTGTGGCCTCGTTCTTCTTGCAGCCATATTCTCTGGATCGCTGATAAAAATATCATTTCCTGTTGAATGTGTAGTTGCGCCTCGGGGTGATTGCGCCTCGTTCTCGGGATCGCTGACCCCAATGGCGTCCGTCGCTCCCGTACTCCCGCACATTCCCGCCACGCCCCACCTCTGTCCACCACGGATTCCGTTGAAGTAGGTTGAACACGTCCATGTTGTAATATGTTCTTCTGATCAGGTGAAGACGCCGGTATTTTCAGATGTCCGGTGGGGTCCCAATTGGAGTTTTTTCAATCGTTCTGAATCAAAAGTATGTGTAGCGAGTTTGTAGAATCCCAGAAACGCGTCTGCTGTGATTTTTCTTGCACGTTTAAAGAATTTTAGGTTTGTGGTTTGTGGCGGCCGGGCGTTTATCACGGCAGATGTTAGTGGGTGAGCCGCCTTGACACGGGGTTCCTTCAGTTTCGTCTGGTGTAAACACTTATCTGCACGTATTATATATTACCGTTATATTCCCCGGTTAAACGGAAAAATTTTTTCGCGACTATCTATCTTATATCTATTGTTTGATACTTAGAAATAATTTCCTATGTAAACTATAAATTTGACTCAACTAAAATATTAAAATTCCCCATGATAAACTATAAATTTGACTCTACTAAAATATTAAAATTCCCCATGATAAACTATAAATTTGACCCTACTAAAATATTAAAATTATCACTAAATTATCACTATATAAATAGTAAGTGATACTCTAGATTACAGTAACCCCATTTTTAACACACATTATTAGGCCTTATGTAATTAAACACTCTACAACATATTATTTTGATGATTACAATTTTAATAGCCGACCTCGAACCATTCCGCGGTGCCCAACGATCCACATTTGTTTGAAATGAGTGATGTGAGAAAACTGGGATGGGATTGATAGGAATAATGGATATTCATAAAAATTGTTCTCTACACTACTCTAAACAGCTGTTTTATGGGGAACGCCTCTAGGGCCGAATCCCGCCTAGATATGGGGTTTGTTTATAAATAAATATTGTGTGGATTTCCTCCCAATCCGCATATTATCCGTGGCCACGGATAATAGGACAGATTTTTTTCTACCATCTGGATAAAGAGTAATATATAACTTGAGAATTACAAACAAAAGCACTATTATAATAATACTGATATATTAGAAAATATATTACTCTTACCAAATATAGCAGATTGTGAGGGGAAGTGCGTGTATTGTATGTATTTGTGTTTTATTATAAATTTATGATTATATGATAATAAGATGTGTACAAATTTAACATATACTAGCAAACCTATAAAACATCTAAAAAAGAAATGACTCATTACTCTCAAGTTGAGCCACATGTTTTATTTCTTGCGTGTCTAGATTAAAGAGGGAAAAGCTGAAGATATCCTCAGCCCCAGGATCGGAGAAATGCGACAGTTGCACAAAAAACAAAGGGGACACAATACGCTATTAGTGTAACGGAACCCGGTGACGGTAGCTGTCCTATCGGGTGAAAGTGGCACTTACGGCGGTACAACGCGCAGTTCACTCTCGCTTTCACTGCTCATGCGCGTTGCCGCATGCGACACCAATTAGCATAGACGGGTGACAGACAGCTGTGGCTAATATCATTCATAGTCATACAAGTCGTGAGGTCTTGTCAAATACGCTCTAATATAATCATTTTATTCATTACATTCAGATTGACCGATTAAAAACGAGACAACAAATCTAAAAGCAATTTAAAAATTACGCTGTTTTTGTGTTCCCCATATAAATAATAATGCCACGACGACTCGGGGATATGATAATTAGCTTCCGAGGTGTAAATGTAACTCGGCCGTTATTAATTAAAAGATCGGAGCAGTTTGATTAAAATCACGGGTAATTATTTTTATGGTAAATTATCTTGGGTTATTTCAATCCTACACGAGTAAGTAATGTTCAGTAATGCATGGGGACGAATTAATGTTTATTAATAAACTAGCAGATGTACCCGCCCTTCGTACGGGTTGTACATAAGTGGCAGATTAACTAAAAATATTAACAACCCACATAATTTTACAATACTAAAATTACATTTTACACTTTTAAAGTAGAATTAAAGTTAACGAAATATACTATGGCAGATAGTTCTGGTACTGCTGGGTACTGTTGCCAAGTCGAGGAACTCTGTCGGGTAGTGAACGGTGTGGTTTTTGCGACTCCAAATCGGTACACCTTGGATTCGATTTTAGAAATAAAAGAACTATCGAAATATTAACCCTGTTTAATTAAACATTTTAAATACTTTGATACATTAATCTTTACATTCCAATAAATTAATAGTAATGTAACGAAACATTGACAAACCACTTTTAAAATCACCAGTCTTGCCAGGTCCTGTTTTCAATATAATTGTAAATATTTCTAGGTAGTGAAAATGGGTTATAACCACTTTTAAAATCACCAGTCTTGCCAGGTCCTGTTTTCAATATAATTGTAAATATTTCTAGGTAGTGAAAATGGGTTATAAATACTAACTGGTTGGTCGGCGCTCTCGAGGCCCCTTGCTTCGTGGTCTCAACGGGAGCGGGGGGTGTGGGTGTGAGGGGTCTCAAACGTGGCAGATGGTCGTGGAATTCGTTTAATAGTGATAAGTAGGCCCAGCATTATTAATCTCCTGAAAAACAATAGCTTCGTGTACAACTTTTATATATTAGTCTGTTCCAAAAATGTCTTAACAGAATAGAATATTTTTATTTTCTCATAATACATAGTTGTAACTTTATTTTTAATCACACGGCTTGTAACGGAGAAGTGTGGGCTAAGTGTGGAGGGGGGGGGTTAATGTGATGAGGATATAATAGATTTATTTTGTGTAATTTTACATACTCTTTTATCTATTACTCTGTTATAGTATGCGTATATTTTTAATGTATCTATACTGGATAGTATATTTTTGTAATTTTCAAAACTAAATGATTGGGGTAAGTTTTTTAATTGAGAATCTTTTAGAGTTTTGTAACCGTATGTTTTACATCTTACTGTAGCAAAGTCTAGTATGGGGTTATTGGGAGATATATCTTTGAATAAACCTAGACGTGAAGGGTGAATGAAATCTTGTTTTGTAAACGAATCGGTTTTAGAGAATACGTGCAATGCGAAGGAATCGTTGTCTGTGTATATGAGATCGAAGGGGGGAAAGGTTTTCTTTAATTTATTGTAGTACATGTCGTACATGTATCTCTTACTTAGATCTAGTATTGAAAAACCTAAACATATTGGCTTATTACAACGAACCTTTCTTTTTGACATAAAGACTACGTAGTTATTTTCGTTTAATATTAATCTGTCTACAAAGGTGGGCTGTTTTATTAATCTCATAAGTTTTCTAGTGTTGTTGTACAGGAAGTGTTTATTTAAGTTATCGGTTACCCTTTCTATTGATTTACCATATATCAGGTTTGATTGGAGTTTAAAGAAATTGGATAGGGCTTTGTCTTGGGAATAGTGCATTCTCAAGTCTGTGTTCATTTTTATGTAGGGTTCTAACCAACATGATTCGTTAAATGAAATAGCTCTGTGGACTTTTTCTAATATGAGTCCCATTGAGAGAGCTTGTTTTAATGTCTCGTAGTGTATTACGTAATGTTTTCTGTCTTGAAAAGAAGATATTAATTTACCTTCTACGTGATGAGGACATAGTGGATAGTCCCTGTGATCTGAGTTAAATGGATATTTTAAATCCACTTCTAAGATGTAACCCGTACCTTCTGGTTTACTTTCTAAATGAACCGAGTCTGGAGATACCCACTTGAAACCGTCCAGAGGAAGTGGACATTTCAACATTACAGCGGAGTAAAGACCGATAATGTCATAAAAAAAAATTAGTGAGTCGGGTTTAGTGGGATCGTAATTGGGGAGTGAGGGTTGGTTGGAACTTGCGTATTTCTTTACTGCACGCGTAAATCCACCTCTTATACCTTTCATTATCATATTATACATTTTATCATCGTTTAAAAGTTCTATGCGAGTGTTTGTAATCTTGAGCATGACGTCGAAACTGTAAGCTCCTATTGTCAGGTAGTAGAACATGTCGAGTTTATAGTTTTCAATACAGATTGATCTTATAGTTTCTAATTTATCAATTTCTGGATAGAATTGAGAAGAGTCTAAAAACTTCATTGTAGTATTTTTAATTCTCTTTGAAATGCATAGGAACTTTTCTATTTGACCCTTGAAAGGTATGAATTTTATATTGGCATTGACGCTGGTGAAGTAGTTTAACAGTTCTATTCCTAGATCTTTTATAATTATTGGGACAAAGTATGGTAATCGGTAGTTTATATTACAAGTAGAGTGGGCGTAACCTCTTATTGATCCGTTTAAGTGATTGTGATCGAGAACGTAATCGTTGAACATACCTTTACCACAGATGTGACAGGGAGAACCTTCTATGGGTGGATGTGGAAATTCCTTTGGAGGTATATTTCTCTTGTACAATCTACCGATTAGTTCACACTCTCTTTCTAAAGAGTTCATAAAAGCTGTAATGTCTGAAAAATTTCTAGTTCTAATTATTTTACTGTTTTCATTGACGATATTGTATGTGAGACTTTTTATAGTGAATGTGCCTATGCGGTGAACGAAAGAAGTGTTTGGATCTGGTTCACAAGTATCTTCTTTGTTTAGCTGTTGTTCTATGTCGCAGTATATGACAAACGGTATTTTCAACTGTCTGTTGTAGTTTTTAAAGAACAAAAACTTGTTTCCTTCTTTTGGAAAGGTGACGGTTGGTATTGAGTGACTGTTACAGTCGAGTTCGTGAATGAGGAGTCGGTCTTGTTTATAAAAGTGTTTGAAACACTGCCGACAAACGTATAACCTAGTAGTTGTTTTGACCAGTTGTCTACCGATAAATGCGTCAAAGTTTTTAATCCACATATAGTGGTTTTTATAAAACAGTATATCTCTGTGATCGGGTTTTCTATGAGGTGTTACTTTTAATGGAGTGATTTTTCTATTTCTATCTTCTATAGAGTAAACGTTTATGGAGATGTTATTTACGTTTTCAAATGTTTGTATTTCGTCTAGTTTTACGGGAAAAGACACGCACGACCATTTATACTTATCGTTCAAATGCACGTATTTGAAGTAATTTAATATATTGTGATAATTCTTTCCCGAATCAGCCAAAATTTTTCCCATTATGGCGATTTTGAAACAGATATCGTTGCAACACGTTCTTCTACTACCCTTACCGCGGAATGGATTTACAAGAGATTTTTTTCCTCTAAGAAAGGGGGGTAGTTTGAATCTGGTAGATGAACCCCAGACTGGTTCGTATCTGTTGATACGGAGCTCTAGTTTGACAATCGTGTATATAGCCCAACCCGAACCTCGTAACTCCAAAGTGGATTTTTCTAATAATAATTTATTTATACTGGAAGAGTACTGCTGATTTAAATCAGTTAAACTGAAAACTGTCAAATTTTGAGTTTTAAAACTTTTTGTTTGCAATTCGTCGTTAGATTTTGAAAACTTACACTCCAACAACATATTATACTTTATGCTATCGTGCATTTGTTGGTAGTGTTTCAATAAATAAATAACATTCCCCCTCAACCACTCCATGTAAGTTTTAACGCAAGAAAACCCGAGGGGGTTGTCAGCCTTTAGTGTAACGAGTCTGCACCTTGCAGCTGATTCAATTTGAACGAAATGGTTTTCAAATGAAGTGACGTGTTCGTGCGTGTCAAGTTCGGGATATAAAACGCCACATACTTCACATAGCACGTCCATCGTGAAAAATGAGGAAATGGGGATTGATTGCGGATTAAATACCTTTGGAAAAATTTTAAAATTTTACATTTCTTTTTACTCCAAAACTCAATATGATCCTGTCTTGTAAACTGTTTTATATTCTTTTTTATATTTAATATTTGGTTTGAGACTTATTTCTCCATAGTTCGCGGTCTTCAACTTCTGTTATATATTTATCAAGTATTTGTTTTGCATCGATGTAACTTATAGAATCATCAAATTTTCTTTTTTTTGAAGTTGAAACTTTTCTTAAATCCTCAACATTAAGAATTTGGAAGTGGGTATCAATTATACTGGGTACGAGTGGTTTTGGTGAATTTTTTGTTATAAACATATTCAACCCCGCTTTGGGGAACTTATAGAGTAATAATAGTGCGTGTGGATATGTTACCTCATATGCGTTTTCAATATAGACATCTTTTACATCTAAATCTGGTTGAGTATAAATTAATGCTGTCTCACTGTAGTCATTTTTTTCTAAAATACTTTGTATGACATCGCAATCGTAAGGGTTTAGAAAATCTTCAACTTTTTTAAATTCTATATCTATTGGAAGATTGTCTACATAGTAAAGTTTTAATCTATTTAAAGGAGGTGTTTGGTTGGTTGCAGTCATTTGAATGAAGAACTGCGATAGCCTTCAGGAATTTATATCCCAAAAGACTGAGGAAACAATACGAACATATGTAGTTGTATTTCACCATAACAATATAGAATGTCTGGGATGTTTGAGAATCGATAGGAGCCTTCAAAAATTATTTAATTTGTCAGATAATAAAACATATGATATATATTTGAAATTGAAAAACCCACTGTCTGACTGTTGCACTCGTCTTGTTCTGACAAAAATAACAAGTGAAAACTATAAACAATAAACATTTGAAAAATTTTAAATGAAATAATTATATATAAAAAATATTTAATGGAAATTGTTGAGGTCGAAAATGAAAAACCAAAATCTAAAATACAAAATATTTTTTTAACAAGATTAAAGGAATTCATTCAAAATAGTCCTTCCCATAGAATCGAAAAAAATGAAATGAATGGCAAACCTTCACTGATGACGGTGACACTTCTTGGAGTAGTTTTTACGATAATTTTTTCAATATCAGCCGTAAAAGTCGGAATTATTAACGCATTACTTATATTACTGTTCATAATTTCTGTTATAATTCTAATTTTAAAAAATTCTAATTAATATTATATTCTATACAAAATAATACAGATTTCATTTTCAAGTTTTTATCACTTCTCTTGTAGTAAACATTTAAAATGTTGATTTTATTTCTATGCTTGAGCTCTAAGAACTGTATGAGAAGTTCTGGATATTTTTTAAAAACTATAGCCTTTTCTAAGCTCATGATGCATCTAAACTCCATTTAATGTCTCGGAAGAATTGTGATGTTGGTTCCTAATGACGTCACAAAAGCGCTTCCCGAATAACTCAAGGGGTTGGCAGAAACCCTGGCGGTTGTACTCCTACTTTCTCCAGATTTCTCTTCGTCTGCCAATTTCTTATATTCAGGAATTTCCAATTGTTCAATTGCACAATCCCACAGAGATTTCGTATGAGGAGAGTGAATTTGATCTATTTCCAAACTATTACCTTCGAAAATTAGGGGGTCGCCTTCGCATATTCGCCTTATTGAAACTACACCGATGGGCGTAAGTTTGCAGTTTGGAGTAAACGATGACACGGCTTCGTTTTTAAACTTCAATTCTGTTGGGTAGGTATTTCTGATAAACTTATACCAGTAGGCCTTGTGGCTATCGTCGAAGCAGTCCAGAATAGTTTCATCTGGTTTAATATCGGAATATTCTTCTCTAATCTTCACTATGTGAGAGTTTTCGTATTGTTGAATGAAGTTATGGAACCCGTCGCGGTTATTTTTACAAACGTCTGAACTATGAGATTCTGGAAATGCGATAGTGTTTTTTGGAAGATCTCCCGTGTACTTGAAGGCTTGACCCTTCTTATCGTCATCTTTATAAGCCCATTTGCTTATATCACCACAATACGTCTTTGGCACTCCGATATTAAGAGTATCTTCCTTACAACAAATACTTTCTCTTGTACCGGGCGGATATTGCAAAAGCCGCTTAGCTTCTACTGGTATAACAGATAGTGCGCCAATGGATTGCGAGTAGAGAAGGTTCATTTTATGCAACATAAAATACTGTTCATCCAAGTTTCTACCTTCTGTATCTATACAACGATATGCTTTTATCCTTGTATAAATGTAGGGGTTTAACGTAACATAATGTAGTACTGGTTTTGATGCATCTGTTGCTGTGTAGGGCTCAATTTTTGTTATCTTTAAATGTTCCCTATGCGTTTTAAACTCATCACCAGTAGTACCCACCGTTGGGATATTCTCTCCATCGTCCACCGCTTGTATGAATATTTTAAAATTATTCGGGTCACTACTAACGCCAATTTTATCGCCCGGTATTCCCAATAGAGACCATAATATCTCTCCTCTAGGTACTATAAGAGTGTTTTTATCAAATACAATATTATCGGGGCAACTATTTTCTGAAATTGGTGTGATTCTATACGGTCTGGTAGCAATTAAATACGAAATAACACTATCTTTTCCTTGATAACACGAGATGGTGCTGAACAAAGTCTTTACATAATCATCCCGCTGTGTAAGACCATACTGTGTGAATAAGTCGCTAATACACACCCCGGAAATAGCCGAGCTGATTTTATTGCCATACTTATTATACATGTAAATTTCACGCTCGAAAACGGTATTCATAATGAAATTTTTAAACAACTCCTCCGAATCTCCTCCAGTTTTCTTGTAGTGTGGAACAACACAGTTTTTTATTCGCGTTGTATAAATTCCGGTTGTCATTTTCTTTTTTATTTACCAAAAAAAACCGATAATTAATTTTACTATTGCATTTTCAATTTCTTAGCTGGTGGTTCTTCCTCATTTTTAAAAAGCGATGCCACATATGGTGAAAACAACCTCTTCGTTAGTGTAAGGCTGACCAGAAGGGATATGTTCTGCAGGCTCGATTTTAACGCCTTCAATGAAGGCGAATCGTTATCCTGAACCGATCTGAGAATTTCGTCGACGTCTTTGGCTCCTAATATTCTAGCGATGATGTTCGATCCAGAATCATTTAAAATGGTTATTTTATCCTTTTGTAGGGACGTTGAAAACACTTCTATGTACTTTTGAATATCCGGAGGGGTAAACTTTTTTGCCTCGGTCAGTAATACCTCAAAAAATGTAAACACGTAATTCGCCATGTTTTTATCTGAACTGTTTTTACCCAAAACAGAATCAATTATGAGTCCAATTTTAAACTTTTTATAAAGTATATTGTCATTAACACCGTCAATGTCCTCTAGCTTTGCAAAACAACTCTGTAAGTAGGCGCAGGATCCCGTGTTGTACAAGTATTTAATAATGTCTTTCTTTAACGAGTCAGAGGACGATATTGATGAGGGAGGCGGTGTCCGCGGCGGGGGGAGTGTTGGTGATGGAACTATCTGTGGTTGGGAATTGCTGTTGCTGTTATTATTATTATTATTACTATCATCCATCCAATTTAAATCAGCGAATATATCTAACATTTCCGGGTTGGGTATATCTCGCTGTAAAGTGAAATCCTCTGCATTTAAAAAGGTGGGAGGGTTATTTAAAATAGTGTTCATTTTTTATAAAGAAAAAAATGATTTTTATGCAATGTTTTGTGTTTGACTTGGATGAAACTTTGGTTTACGTACAAGGAAAGGATATTTTTGTCAGGCCGTACTCAGAATCTATTCTACAAGCATTAAATAAAACACAGAGTAATATGCTAATTTTATGGTCGGCTGCTGATTTTACGTATGTTCATAACATACTTATAAGACTAAATTGGAGTCATTATTTTAAAAAGGTTCTTAGCAGAGAAGACTGCGAGGTTTCTTTTAAACTATACGGTGAAAATAAATCTTGTTTTTTTATAAAGAATTTATTGAAAAGGGAAAGTGAAATGTACAATATACAATTTATATTGATTGATGATTTAGCTTCAAAAAACGAAACAACAAATGAGTACGATTTTAAAATTAATATTGTGCCGTATAAAAATCCAAACTCCGGTCCAGATATACACCTATACAATGCAATCAAATGTTTCCTATAAATTTAGAAACCAACTCTTTGACCACAATTGGTTTATGGCGTGAATCTGAAATAATCATAGTTGAAAAATATTTAATAATGAATGATAACCTTTCGATATTATAGGGCTGAAATATAATCGAAAATACAATAAAAAATAAGACTGATAATAAAAATAATGAATTTTTTATATTCATATTATTATATTTTTATACTTGTTATCATAATGGTAATTTACAAACGCCCCAGTAGAACCTTTGAGATATTTAAATACAACAATAAATATATGTATTTCAAAGAAATACCTATGGGTATAACTGGTGTAATTTACAATGGCATTCCGTATATATATGACAAAGATTCATTAACAGAGTGTGGTGGAAAGTATGATTCGGTGTTTGAAATAAAAGGAGTTAATAATAGGTTCATCTCGAAATGTTTTATTTCTGAAAACGTTGTAAGAAGCGTGTTTGAGGAAGCCCCATCCGCGTTAGGCGACGTTGATTTCAATTTCCCCACACTCGTTGACCATTAACAATTTTTTATCTGGTATGTAATGAAAGTTGGTATTTCTGATGAAATTAGTTGGCCTGTTGTACAGCAAATCGAGAAACCAAATTAAACTGTCCGCGTTGTTGACCACGAAATCTGCGACTGGAAAGAGTAAAATGTTGAGTTTTCGAACGCTTTTATGTGTTTTTAGGAATTCATTTAAATCGCTGACGCTATAGTCCCCGTTCATGTGACCTAAACGGCCACAGTTTTTTATTTCTATAATAGTCTGATATGACTTTTTTACGTCTCTGGAATCCCAAAAATGGATGCTGTATTCTGATAGCCGTTTAAATAAATCATCGTAATAAAATATTATATTCTTTGTATATTTTGGCATCCAAATATTGACTTTGAAGGGTAAACTAAACCCATCTATTTCGTTACACTTTATAGAATCTAAATAGCGTGTAAAAATATTGTTTGTATTTAAAATATATTTTTCTATTGTGGAAATGAAATTAAAGACTTTTTTTATCACCTCCGTTCTATCAATTGGTAATCCAACTTTATTTATCCTCTCATAGAACTCTACAGAATCTCTTTTTTTTCTTTTTTTGTCTTTATAAAATTTATCAAAGACTGGCAAAACGTAAGACAGCAGTAGTTCACCATTTGTTGAAAAATTTTCATCAACTCCGAGAACGTTTCGCCTATAACTGCATGTGGCGTTAAAGGAATTCAAATTTGTATATTCATAAAAAACCCTCGAGTTACAAACAAACGCGTAATCGTTTATTGAGGTATTCTCCAAAACATATTTAAAAAACGTCTCAATAAAAGTGTTATAACGTGGGTTGAATTCTTCTCTCTTATCATAATAATTTTCAATCATTTCTAAAAATTGGCGAAAGAAGAGTTCAACAAAATCTTTAAACTTTGGATTTATTCTTCTAGCCACCCCCACTATTTTTAAACACCCACTCTTAAGCTTCATTATGTAGTTTTTCTTCTCTGCTAAAAACATTGTCGTTTTTGCTTCATAATCTAGGGTTAAAGAGATAGTCTCTAAACCCAAACCCTCTCTTATGTACTTATTCAAGACGTTAGCCACGTCGATATCAAAATTCTCTTGTAAAATAAAAAGAGAATCTGTATCTCCGTAAACAACAGTCATCTTTAGTTGTTTTTCTATATAGGATTTGATTAATGAGTGAATCTTTCTTCCGTATGACGTTACAAGTGCCGCACAGGGGAGGTCACGCATCCGTCCCTTTGACGCCAATAACCCATAAATGGAGTTGGCTATGAGTTTGTATGCCTTGTTTAGATAGACATTTTTTGTTTTTTTCCTCTGCTCAATTAAATATTCCACTATAACAGACAGCGGAGCTTTTAAATACTGTCTTTTGATTGTATAAAATCTGTCCATTTTATTAGTTCGTCTCAGGAATTCTTTAGCAAGGGGAGAATTCTGATTTAGATTATCGATGACGTAATTGGAACTTATATTAAATTCCCTAATAATACTGGGATACAAAGAAGTAAAATCGACTACCGAAATTGGTCTGTTAACATAGACGGTTCTTTGAGCTTTCAATACCGTTGCACCGCGATACTGTTTGTTAACTATGGACTCAAACATATCTCCGGAAAATGTACGATCCTCTACAAGTTTAAATGGTACACACATGCCCTGTGCGGGGTACATTATCGACGTGAACTTACTTATAATCTTGGACGTCGCTTTGCTCATGTAGTCAACCGTATCACAAAAACATATACTTACCAAAGGTAGTAAGTGGTGAATTATTTCCTTTTTCGCATATATTTCTACTGTCAGTTCAGAATCGCGTGCAACGTAATCGCACATTTGTTGAAGAAATTCTAAATCTTGCCCACTCTCTGCATAGTATTGGTTTAGTTTCATGAAAGACATGTCTAATTTATTTTTGCCCAGTTCTACTTTGGCTATGTTTTTTAATGAAAATGAATTGTATTCGTTGGAGTGCATGCGTTTGAGATAAGCCATTACGTCGATGATTTGAAAACGCTCACAACATACCAAGGGACTTTTAATTCCTATTAACATTTTGTTTATTTCTTCTACTGAATAATAGTTTCTCGCCAATCCTAAAATTATCATTCTATTTAAAATAACAGGAAAATCAAATTCCAATATATTGTATCCGATTAAAAACGACGCTTTTAATTCAATTCTAAAAAAGTCACATAGTGCTGCTACAAGTTTCTTTTCTTCTACAAAACACTTATAAATCCTCTTATCGTCTGTAGAGTCTATTTTTATGTTCGGATTGGGTAGTAATAAATAAATTATTTCCAACTCTTTATCAAATCTCTTACCGCTGACGGTACCTATAACGAAAGAAACCGAAACAATCTTTTCATCGGGAGCTGCCCCATTGGGTATAACATCATACTCTCTACCTTTCACCACCTCTATGTCGAACGAACACACCCTTTGATTTGGGACTGTCTCGAAACCATATAATTCTTGTAATGTATTTTTAAAAACTCCATAGTAAAGAAAATCTTTGTTTTTACGTTTTTCAAATTCAAAGTATCTCTGCAGAGAAGAGGGGGTGAAGTTGATATCGAAAATATGAAAGAGCGACTTGTTGAAGGTTAAAAACTTTTCAAGACCTGGTAGGATGTGAACACTATTAACGTGAACAAACGCTGACAAACCCCTAAGACTATCTATGTAAACCACATCTTCCACGGTTATTTGAGACTGAGTTCTCAGATTCGCCAAACCGTCATTGTATGTGATTTTATATATATGTTTACCAAAGAAATCATGAGCTTTTTTTTCAAAATCTTCCTTCTTCTTTTTATGAATTAATAATTGCAAATAATAACAATTATCACTATTTAAATTTAATTTTCCACATATAAAATTACAATTGAAGTCAAATCCAACGTAATCACCCTCGGTGCTCGTCCACTTTGTAATAAAATGATCTCCCTCTTCGAACATTAGTCCGGACTGAGGCGAACCTATAAAAAACCTATATATAATAAAAAATGTTTGAAATATTTGTATTATTTATTATTGTTACAATTGTAATGTTAAAGCCAGATTCAATTCAAATCTCATTTCCAAAGTATGATTACAAAAAGTTTTGTGACAAATTCACAGGATCGTGGGACGGGGAAGATTGCACTTGTAAACATCCAGATTTCATAACAAACAACCACTATAACGGAAATTGCGATAGGGTTGTCGATATTAAATGTATAAAAATATTCAACTCGGGGGGAAAGTTATTGAACTTCAATATCCAAGATCCTTACACTGAGGGTTTCTGTGACTGTGGCAAATACTATTCTTATGATGTTTCGAGTCGTAAATGTGTTTTGAGAAAGTTAAATATGAGGTTGAGCATCCCGGAAAGGTGCGAAGATGGATATTATTTTGATGATAAATATAAAACCTGCTTGAAAAAACTCTGTTCCTGGGACATTTTAAACCCTCTGGAAAAAATTGACCAACACGCTATATCACCCACCACATGCAAGTGCGATTTTGAAAACGGTTATGCCCCCATTGCTTTAGTTAACGGCACAATCGGCTGTACAAAAGTGCTCAGAGGAAAGGCGTGGTCTACAAATCACATAATTCTATTAGAGAAGTCTGGAAATGGCCGGAAGATATCGCATTTGTACCCACTGTCAGCACTCGGTCCCAGATTTGCAAAACGCATAAGCGATATTAACGGTGACAGTGGAGCTTTTATGCTGGCCATAGAGCAAAGTCACGGAGACTGGCTGAAAGATTTATTTTCTAGGGGGGTTAAGATCGACTCCTCTGGTGACGACTATGACAAAGCCTTGGGGTTTTATGAATCGATGACTAATATATTAACTGTTAAAATTAAAAATGAATGAAAGTTTTAAACTGATTTCTCTGTTATTTATTTTCTTATCAATATTTATTCTGTTTAAAATATCAATTGAAACTGTTTATAGATATTTTGTCAATGAAAAGTTGAACGAAATACTTGGAATATCCAATAACGTAAATACAAAAGAAATTAAATTCAAATCAATTTACGATTTTGACAATACGTTGACGATTGACAGTTTCAAATTAATTAAACCAAAGAAAGTACTTTTGGAGGTAAGGGGGTGGAATGCTGACGGATTTAAAATATATTTAGATAATAAATTAATAATCAGTAGAAAGTGTTTGAATGGATTTTACTATACAAAAAATGGTTGTTCCAAAACAAACGCATGTCAAGACAGGCGGGATGGTGAAATAGTAGCAGATAGTCGGAATAAAAATATGTTATACAAATGCAATGGTCACAACGGAGTAAGAGACATAATCTCGGCATATGGTGTGAAACTATTGAAACCATTGAAACCATTGAAACCAAAGGAGGATGTGACGAATAAACTCGGGGGAAATTGTGATTCACATAAAGCCGTCCCAGTGAACGTACCAGACATGTGGACTTCCTCTGACATGTATAAGCAGTGCGTAGACGCATTTTGGAATTTCAAATTCTGTCCCAAGGTTGAGAACACCAATTACTCGAAAATTTTGGAGGAAATCAGAGATGTTTTAGATGATGGAATCTTGTATCGTCCACTAAATTTAGATGTATCGGTGTTTGATGAGAACGTCCAGAATTGTGTTCCCTTTGATTATGCACGACATTATAAAAACGGTAAAATACCTCTACTGTATAATGACATTTTCATGTTAGATCACAGTAATGTTCTACCCACGGTGGTATACAATTCAATTACAAAGAAAAAAGAATCGATACCCAACCTTCACGAAAATGACAACTATAATGACCGAGACAAAGAGGAATGTCTTTCACAATACCAAGAATATACGAACGGTGAATTTTTGGGACTGTTAACAGTAGCGTATTCCAATGTAATTCTTTCGTGTAGATGCGGCAAACCCGTAAATAAACTCGTTGTTGATCAAAATGAAAATCCTAGTTTTTGGGGGCGTGGTTTTTTTGGAGAAAACTCCTACACCGATAAAAAACACAACATTCATATCTGCGAGGGTCATCTCCATAAGTTTATACCCACGTGTGTGGAAAACATCGAGTGTGTTAATGCAGACGGGTTAATTCCTCTGAAATCACCCGGTGTTGGTATAACGAATGATTTTGATTTAAGTTTCTGTTCAAAAACGGGACGTTTACAATACATCCTCCAAAATAATATAAAAATAGATAAATTCTGTAAAAATTTAAAAAAATATCGAGTTCACCCATACTACAATATTCCAATAGATTGTAAAAAGAAGAAAATTCTAAAAGATTTATCTTATAGAGATTTATCTTTAAACACTTTTAAAATTAAAAACGATTCAATATTTAAAAACGATATTAATGCGCTGAATTTGCATTTTTTGGGGGGGGTTCTACCGTAAGGGTATATAAAACCACTTTCCTTGTGTTGGGAAAAAATTTATCACGGCGCGGCTTCACGATACTCACAACCCGTTGATCTTTGTCGAGCAAACACTCGTATATGGTGTTGGTAGTTAAATTATCGCTTGGTGTGCATATCTTGTAACAAATGCCGTTTCTATCGGCCATTTCGCTCGATGTAAATTTCAAGTCGACGGTAGACTGGTATTTTGTTTTGTAAAGTCTTTCACCGTGTATAAAGATACTTCCGTCGGTTTTTATATTAGATTTGATATATTCCGCATCAAAACTTTGAAATAGAATTGTACTATTATTGGGTGAATGAGTTTTGCGAATCTTTTCTGCTAGGCGTTCTATAAACTCCATTCTCACACTAGCGCCAAAGTGTTTCGAGTGAGCGAGGTCTATAAAAATTAAAACATTCCCCACCAGTTCCGCCACGAATGTTATGTTTTTTAAGTACAAACTATATTCCCGTCCCCATTGTTTGTAAAGGGGAGGTTTTAAAGTAAAGCTTGTAGTATTGCTTGTAAAGATTTCATAGTTGGAATAAAAGTTCACTAAACCCCTTTCCCCGTCAACCTTTGGGTATTCATTAGTGGGTGTAATAAATGGATTTTGGGATACATTTTCAATGGAACAAGTAAGGTACTGTTCATCTATATGCAAACCGTAAGTAAGAGCGGTTTGTAAATACAAATTCCTCGAGCTCTCGTCCGCACTCAACGGGTTTTCAAGCTCTATTACACATTTGTTTTGGAGACTGTATATATTTACCCCGAGATTTTCTAAAGTGTACAGAATAAAACCCCCCTCTTTTAAATAGATGTTTTTTTTTACCAAAAGACCGTTTTTAATAATATCATATAACAGCGAGCTTGGCATAATTTCTTCTTGCGACTCGTAGCAAATTTCCAACGTAGTCCAATTTAAAAATATCGGTTTAGTTTTCAGGAGAGTTTTTTTCTCTATGCGAGGATTTTTACAGTTCGTGTATGCTCTGAGATTGTTCCAGTAAATTATAAAATTAGTCTCTATTGGTTTTAGAGATTTTTTTATCACCTCTACCGCGAGAGGACTCTTTCTCCGGATTTCGCACTCAAACTCCATAGTGTTTTAAAAGTCTTCTTTGGCGGTGGGATAAGATATACATAATATAAAACTCTTTAATGTTAATAATATCAGAGTATTGAAAATAATAAATGTAACAATAATGTGCATAGTATTGTGTTTTTATTCTCCTGCTTCTATACGTTGTAAATTTTTTATCACACATCCAACAATTAAAAACTTTGAACGAAGTGTCTGAACTCCTCCTGTCTACTAACCATAAGTTGATTTCCCTAAAACAGTTTTTATTATTAACTAACGCCGGTATGATCAGTTTGTCCCTATGCTCAAGTATAAAATCTCTTTTCATCGGCATACGCGCCGAGATATATAGCCAATGCTGATATGTCAAAAACCGCATACATTCATTGCTCATATTTTTAAAGTTGTGTTTGATAAAATATAGTTCGTGAAACAGTCTTTTCTTGTTAAATTGTTTTTCAGTTTTTTTCACATGTTTAATAAAAAAACGAAAGGGGGTTGACCAGTAAAGTGCTCTAAAATAGTTTACTTTGTCTTTTAAACTTAAATAACTTGGAATGATTTGTTCCAACACCAATAAGTCCAATTGTATAAATTTCATTTATAATAAAAGATGAGGTTATTCTGTTTAAAGTGTAAAAAATATACCAAATCGGAAAATATAAAAAAGGTTTTGATATATATTAGGGGGAATAAGAGGTTGCAGTTAAAAGCTCGCTGTTTTGTTTGTAATGTCAGGAAGTGTAAATTCTTACCATATGTACAGCTCCGGTGATAATAATTACAACAGTTGTGGTGATATAAGCACGAGTGGAATTGACTATGACGATGATGAGTATATAAGCCTTAGTGATAATGATATTTATGAAAATTCTGAAAATACTCAGTATCACAAGGAGTATATTTTGAAGCATGTAAAATTTGCATTTAAGAAATTTGGAGATATAGAAAGTTTGTTTTTAAAATATTTCATTATTATTTGGTATTTGTTAGATATCATTTCTCTACCACCCCAGAGTATAATGGAACACGTAATACCAAACGAGAATGAAGAAGAATTGTGTGAGCCTTGGAAGTTCTTCTCTATTATGATAAAACATTACAAGAGATATTGTTGTTCTGAATACAAGTTATACAATATAAAGTCAACTTTGACTGAGACTCTTGAATTGCAAAATAAACTGTCTAAATACTTGAGATTACCGCTAGATAATTCTTTTATACCAAGAATAAAAGAAATTCTGTGGCATTATAGACACCATAAAACCGTCTGTAATATCGAATCAATTTATAAAATTTTAGCAAACATAATAGATTTGGAATAATCACAGACTGGGCGTCAAAAAGTATTTAAATAGTGGTCTTGGAATGATGTTCTCAACGGTTTTATAATAATTATGATCTTCATGATTCATATAAGAGTTATTGAATGTAACGCTACAGTATAGATGCAACATGGCGTGTAAAACGGCATATACCATATGGGTTACAAAAAATTCTACCTCCACAGATTTATTTTGAGAGGTGGTTATGTAATCGTTGTTGTACAAAATCTCTGATCTGTATCTATTGTCTATTAAATTCAATAACTCTTTAGAATTGTAAAAAAAAACTACAGCATTTTTAATAATAACGGGAATGATAAATTCGTTTGTGTATTTTTTTCTTTTAGATTCAAAGAGCAATTTTATTTTAAGGTCACTTTCATAAGTAACATTGAGAAACGACACTTGGCCCATCTTTTCTATTTTAGGTATCAAAAACAGGTGTTCGCTGATTAAAGAATAAACCTGTTTCAAGTCTATTATGTAATTGTTATTATTATACTCTTCAGAGTTTTTAAGCTTATTCATTATGGCAGATATTCCTTCGGTCCACTTTTTTATAATATTAACGTCGGTCTTTTCCTCCAAATCAATAAAAGATTTTACGTGTCTGCTCGGTTCTGACACTAAAAAGATTAAAAACGATTTAATCTCGGTAAGAGTAACGTAGACATCTTTAATCATCTGTTCGTAGGGGGTTTTTTCAGATGTATCAGTTGTTGCTTCCTCTGTAATATCGGAATTGTTTCTTTCTTGTAATGGAGTTTTCTTTAAAAAGTTAAACCACAGTGTCGGGTTTGTTGTCTTTATTTCACTTTTATAAGAATCATATAGTCGTTTGACCTCATCTTTTGGTACATTCGAAGCCGCACAAAATCGCTGCCACTGATTGTACAAATTCTTACTATTCATGTTTTTTTTTATATATAAATAAAAAAGGATGGAAAATACAAATCCTATTAATGGTTTTGATACTCCTATTTATTGTATAAAATGTACAAATTTCACAGCAAACAAAGATCCGATAGTGGTTAAACGTGAAACACATCACTTGAAAGCTTTGTGCGTTAAATGCAATTCTAAGAAAAATAAATTTCTCAAAAGAAATCGCCAAATTACCGCTAAAGAAAAAGAGATCGAATCAAAACCGGACATTATTAACTCTGATACCCCTAAACAATCTGATGAGCTTTCGTAAAAAGGATTGCCACGCCGGAAGCGTGTGTATGTACACCTTGTTTGAAATGTAAACTATTGCAAAAGACGTCACGATATTTAATGTAGTCGGATTATTACTGTCTATCCAAAGGGATTCATAGGGGCGTTCAGAGTATTCTTTTGATGAGGGGTGTATCAAATTTATTAACTTGATTGTTTTTAACGATTTATTTTTTTCTCTTAGTAGAAATATACTTTCAAAATCAATATATCTATAAAATACAAAACCGTTTATGTTTAACTGATTTGCTCTAAGAATAATTTTACAAGTCTGCGCACAAAACTCATATTCTTTTTTCAAATCGTTGTACAGAAGAACTTCTTTGTTGTCCATTTACATATATTTTTTATATCTTGTTAAGTCGAATTTCCTTTACTCTTTCACAACTGCACATCCACCCGCAGTGTTATCTGTGTTTGATGAGTCGTGGAGTCTGGGAGTTTTGTCTCTGAAAGCTTTGATTGCTGAATTTATAACGTTTCTGTAATTCCTCTCGATGCATTCTTGATTCTGTTTGGTTGAAACTCTTTTAGTTTTTTTGTGGCTTTTCACGCAAAATATTTTATGTATGCTACAAGTCTGCGCACAGTTTCTTTTTACATACATTCCATTTACATATATTTTTTATATCTTGTTAAGTCGAATTTTATTTGGTTTACTTTTTCACAGCTGCACATCCACCTATTGTTCACCTTCTTGCAGTCAAGTATATCTGTGTAATTTTTGATTATGTGTCGCTTTATAGATGAGTCGTGGACGGTTATACTGGGGCATTGGTCTCTGAAAGCTTTGATTGCAATACTAATAGGTTGATAAATTTCAGTTTTGATAGAATCAATGAATTTATAATGGTTCTGTAATTCTTCTCGATGTATTCTTAATTGTTCTTGATTCTGTTTAGTTGAAACTCTTTTAGTTTTTTTGGGTGGCTTTTCACAAGAGTCACTCAATGCCAGGGAATGTTCTGAGGCGGTATCGCTGTCAAATTCCTGCATTGTAGTTTGCTGGTCTCTCGGTTCTAGGGAATGTTCACTGTCGTATCCCATCGTAGTATAATGAGTGGTGGTCATATTTTGCTTGTATTTATACAGTTTAGCCGAAATTATCTTTTGTAAAAAAATATTACTATAATTCTTGTTATAAAACAAATATACAATATCTATGTTATTTTTTTTACAAATACTAGCTTTAACTAGATCGCGGTTTATAACTCTTAAACATTGGAAATGGAAAGGACCCTGCAATTCAAAAGCCAATTTTAGTTTTGGAATGTATATATCTAGTTCAAAACGAAACCCCTCAATTCTTTGATTTATTTTTATTGGATGGTAGTATTTTGGAAGAATTTTATAAATCTTTTTGTATATCGAACGTTCCCACTGAGAATTGAATTTTAATTTTCCTAAAACAACTCTTTTGGATTTTATTATCTTCAACATTTTTATTTCAGAATAAATTGCACATTTTAGCACATTTTATCAGGGTGTTTTAAATGTAGGCGCTTTGGATAAGTAGTACAGTGTGTTGCTTTGCAAGCCGGCTGCGTACGGATCACATTTCTTTAATATTAGAGGAAAAAAATCTATAGCAATTGTTGGATAGGTTATTTTAGACTGTAAAAAATCGTCTGCCTCATTTATATTGTTGAACGATTTATTTATCATACTGTATTCTAGAATATTATTTATATCACTAACGTCGACACTTTGTATAAACAACACAAGACGATGTTTCAATATCAATTCTCGTCTATTTAACCAAATTCTTTTTTCTAAAGTTGAGGAGCAAACGTCTTCTAAAAATATTTTTCTTGTTATTTTCGGCCAAGCACATTTTAAAATTTGTAATTGTTGGTTTAGTATGTCCTCATCCTTGATATTAGCATAGAATTCTAACGGACTTTTGTTGTAAATACATCTTACAACATTATGATTTGTATACCCGAGCAATTCCAAAATCAAGTTCATTTTTATTCAAACTATAAATAAAATAGATGGTTTACGTATATCTAGCTTTAATATTAATCATATGCCTTTCCACTTACTCGGTGTATTACGCAAAAACTGCAAGCCCCGAAAAAACCGAAAGGGCCGAAAAACCTCAAATAGAGGACAAAGATGATTTAAAACAAATTTTAGATAAACTGTCCCTTATTAAAGTGGACAATTTGGAAGATTTCAGGGGTTATATGAGGGGGCCTACCGAAAATATAAATACAATGTTGAGTTTACTTAAAACCCTTAAAGAACATTACGATAAACTGGATACACCATTAAATGAATTTTCGAAATTAAAATCAAACTTGGAAACAATTAGCAACTCAATTACACGGTTGGAAAATCAACAGTTGTCCACACTAATCACGAATATGCAAATAGAGTTGCAAGGATTAAAAATCATAAATAATGAAGATGTTTCAAATAAAATAACAGAATTAGGAAAGAGCATTGAATCATTAAAGTCTCTCATTTCTGCACTCAAATTGCCAGAATCTGAAATGGTAGTTTTAAAGGGTCAGATTACGGACTTTCAAAATTCTTTAGGTATACTTAAAGACATTAAAGAACGTTGCGATAAATTGGATACACCATTAAACGAGTTGTTGAAATTAAAAACGCTATTGGAAACAATTAGCAACTCAGTTACGCAGTTGGAAAATCAACAGTTGTCCACACTAATCACGAATATGCAAAAAGAATTGGAAGGATTAAAAATCATGAATAATGAAGATGTTTCAAATAAAATAACAGAATTAGGAACGAGTATTGAATCGTTAAAGTCGCTTATTTCTACCCTCAAATTGCCAGAATCTGAAATGGTAGTTTTGAAAGGTCAGATTACAGAATTTCAAAAGTCTTTAGGAAAGACTAGCGAAGATGTTAAAGAAGTTATAAAAATACTAACGAAAATAGAAAAATTAAACATTTCCGATGAAGTCTCCAAAATAGAAAACAATCTAAAGCCCCTTCCCGGAATTTTAAAAACCAGCGCCGAAATTAAAACGAGTGTTGATGATTTAAAACCCTTTATTGAATCTCTAAAATGCAGTCCAAATCTTCACGATATTGAAAGTAAAATAGATTCTCACTGGCAAGAACTATCAAAAACGCTAGGTAGAGTCGATAGTGTCGTTAAAAGTTTAAAGGATATTAAGGAGCTTATTGAAAAAATACCATTAAATCAAATAAACAAAATTTCTGATGTGGTAAAAACCTCTTCAACAATAAACACTAATTTGCAAGCCGTTAAAACAGACGTATTAGCGAATAAAGAACTTGTAAATCGAGTAAATCTTAGTCTAGCTGACATTAAAAGTAAAATTGAAACTCTTGATTTGACCCCTTTACAAGAAGTCAAAGATAATATTTCTCAACTACATGCTGTGTTTGAAAGAGTCATTAAAACTTTAAAACCAGGAGCGCGTAATCTACTGCGAGACGGTGTTTTGATTTTCAAAGATGATCAAAACCAAGATTACTCTGTTCACATTAAAATCGCAGCTTATAGGATAGGGGAATTGGAAAGTGAAATTAGGAAATCCTTAACCAAAGACCAAGAAAAGTTTAAAATTCAATTGGTAAATGGTCTAGTAGAAGTGGAGTATTCGCAGGGGTTCCATATGGATAATTCCATTCGCGAATTACTAGGATTTCCTAGGGTTGATGGTCCGATATTTTTAAAACACTACAAAGCTACCAACCCTAGTAACATAGAACACATTATCTTAGAAACCCTGGTTCACAAACATAGCGTCGACGCAATTACTAGGAAGATGAAAAGTGCCGTACACGAGCAGATAAGTATTGTAAATAAAATACCCAAAGATTTAGAAACTATCATAAAAAAATTAGGGGAAAACAAGATTCCAAAACCTGTTGCTATAGCTGCGGATCATATAAGAAACAACTATTCTGATGTTGAAATGTTTTCGGTAATCGATATTATATTTAAGAGTCACGAGTTCAACAAGGAATTTAAAAAATATTTAAACATTCCCTGGAACGCTGATTATACATTTAAAGACATAATCAATTTATTGGACAAGAAAATTGACGTTCAAATTCAAAAAATTGTCGAGAAGCTCAGAATCGGAACCGTTGAGACTTTATTAGATAAGCAGACATATTTTGAACATTATCATCTATTAATAACAGCAGTAGACTCTCAATTTAATGCGCTTGAAAAGAAAGTAGTCGCCACAATCACTGCGTTGCTAAATAGGGGCGGTGGAAAAACAATCTAATGCAATCTAATGCAATCTAAGTAAAAATATTTGTCCCAGATAGTGCAGGTAAATTAAACATATTTCGACTACGCGAATAAACTAACCTATCTTCCTCGTTATCAATCCGTAAAATCTTTCTTTGAACATCTTCGTACATAACCGATTTGAGGATTTCTTTTCTTTCTATGGTCGCGTTCCTAGTTATGGGAGAAATGTCACTTTTAGGAAATATTGCCAGTGCTAAGAGTATTAAAGTGTAATTAATCTCATTAGATTCGATTCTATTTAAAAGGTTTGAAATGTTAATCATAGAACAGAGGGGGCCCATTATACGTAGATAGCTATGAATGTCAGTGCAATATTCAATACAACATTCGGGGAAATCATCGTACCACGTCCGGAGCCAAGGGAGTTGTTGCGTTTGAGTTTTTCTATACTGACAAAATATTGGATTCGGTTCTCCGTCAAATTTGATAACCACGATATTTTTCGGCTTTAAAAGGTCAATAAAATCGCTCAATTGTTTGTACAAATTGATATCGCGCAGATCGTGTTCGTTATAAAAATTTACCCTTTCCGTCTTTAAAATGTGCACAGAATCTAATTTCTCTTGTGTTGGAACCTGTTGGTATTTTTTTATCATATTAATCGTGATGTTAGTCCTTCCAGTCGGAAAACCACACATTTTGGCGCTTACTCTTTTAATCTCCTCATTTATCATTTCATTAAAAACTTCCTCTCCATATAAGTCAACACCAATTAAATACAACTTATCTGTTAATTTAACACTCCCACCGTGCATTGTCCAATAAAAATACTCTAATGTTATAAGATACCTCCACAAGCTTTGATATATATTCTTCTTTAGATTTGAATCTTGTATTTAAAATGTCTTGTTCTAGTTCCTTTGGTATTTTTAAAACTGTTTCGTGATTCAAAGCCCACATTGGGCACTTCTTCATGTAATTCCTAACAACACAAGATTTTATTTTTTTAAAACCCCCAAAGTCTTTCACCGCATTAAAATCATCCACTATCACAAATTCTAAATTTAACCTTTTCATAGACACTATCAAGAGCTCAAACAACTCGTCGGGACTCCATCTATGACTCTTTGTCATGTCAATATCCGCTATGACGTTTGAATCGTGAAAATTTACAACCCTGTTGTATCGAAACAAGACAAACTTATTAGGAATTAGTGGTGGTAATATTTCCAACTTGTAGTTTAGAATGTGTAAAGTTTGTTTCTTAAATATTACTATTTTTTCCGCCATGTAAAAAAGGAATGATAGATACTAACATTCAATCCTGTTATATAAGGTGTTTAGTTGATCAGATAAATCCCGAATGGATTGAAAAATGTAATTTCGTAAGCTTGTACAGCAACAAGAGTAAAAATAATATCACAACGTTATATATCACGGACGATGGGAAAAAGATACTGTACATAACAAATAAAATCTACGTTTTAAATTACCAAGACGGCAAACCCTGGAGTCAAAAGTATGAAAAGTACCTAAAACATCTGTTTCCAAAAGAATTAACCATTTCTATGTTTTCTTACAGCGGTTTATACTTTAATGAGTTTAAACACGGGGATAGTCTACTGACTCTATCTGAATACATGAGAGTTGAAACTTACAATCCTAAAATAATTTGCGGGTTCTTAGATGGTTTGAAAAATTTGTTAAAATATCATTTAAGTATATTTTGTTTTTCAGAAAACCTACTATTGGTAGATAGAAATAATGAAGAAATATTGTTGCCATCTTATAATTATATAGTTTCTCTCGCCCATCCTATTCCCGAAGAATTGTTTACGGTTTTCAAAAACAAATTACACCCCAGCGTTTCAAAACATATGAAAACTTTAAAACTAAAAAATAACGTTGCCAACACCGGCTTGTACAATCCCTCAAAAATGAAACAAATCTGTACTCGAGTAATAGAGAGAAGCGCAGCGAATGACCGAGTTTACCTTCTAAGCTCTATTATATATTATTTTTCAACAATTGGAACTCTGTGGAAATTACAAAAACACTGGACACTGGGTGCAAAGAAAAATCAAAAGTGTGTTGGTCTATGTTTACATTCTAAAAATCATACAAATGTTAATTTAAAAACAATGATTCACAATTACGTTTGTGTAGATCTTGTGAATTTACCAATTAATTTTAAAAAAACTAAATTTCTTTATACTGAATTTATAAAACATGTAAATGATTTGCAGTGCTACCTTGGGAATCTAAATTAGCTGTGAAGTAATCAGTGGCAGTATTGTTTTTAATATATAGTTTACTAATTCAGAAAAGGAGTGGTCGGTTTTCATAAAATAAAACAAAACCTCATCCGTGAGGTTGTTTATTTTAAAACAGGGGTTTTTCTCTTGTAAATTCAACATATATTTTTTATAGGGATCAACAAAATTAAAAATCACCGCCACGTCATTTTTCATTTCTTTATAAAGATTCTGACGCAACTCGGTGGTAACGTTTCGAATACCGATGTTTTCTATATTAAAATTAGCCAAATTTTTTGTCCCAGTGATATTTTTAATTGGTTTTGCAATGCGTAAGCTCGAAAGGCTTAATCCAAATATTATAATGTAAATATAAAGTTCTGGTTTTTTATAAAAGTTGAATACTTTTCTCATGTAAGCTAAAACTACGTCAAACTCGTGATCCTTGAAGATATTAAATTGAAAAAACAGATATTGTAAAATATCCAAACAGTCTTCGCGACTACAAACGTTCTGGGCATTTTTTACTTTCATTTGAAACCTGTACCATCCATAATTGTCGTCTCTATTAAATTTAGCCCTGTTGAACAACGTTTTCGCTTTATTATTTAGATCTCTGGATATTTCTTGGGGTATTGAAGTCGGCATAGTAGACGTGACTGCCAAGGCACACATAAAGGGCAGTAGAGCAGAGTAGTTGTTTGTAGAAGAATTTGTATCTTGTAGAAATTGAATAAATATTATATTACTGGCTATGACATATTCAATGTTTTTATCAGCCGCTTCCCAAACGCAGATATATCTCATTAAGTTGTTGGCTAACATAAACACGTCACGAGGATGAATTTTATACAGGGTTTCAAGAGTAGGAATGATTATCGCGTATTTTTCTATGACCTCGTTAAACCAAAATATTTTCTTAATGTTACTGTTGAAATCAAATAAATTCACAGAGTCTGTAAAACATTTTCTATTTTCTTCTGATATATCATTTACATTTAAGTTTTTAAAAATCTGCTCTATTTGTAATTGATTAAAGGGTTTAAATTCCACATCTGTTCCATTTATTTTTCCAATTATAAGCTTTACCCAAGCATAGAGCTGTTTTAACGACGTCAAACTAGACTTTACATTTGTGTGGACAAACATGTCCAGATTTTCTGGCATCAAAAGCACAGTTGGTACCACTTGTTTATCTTGGGACATCAAAGCTATCCTTATAATATCCTCTTTGTCGACTCTATACAACAGCTGGCTATAATCAATAAAGAATACCATTTCATCAGTTTCAATGTTTTTAAATATGTAGGAGGTGTCGTTCTCTGTAATATTTACGGGAACGCCATTATACTTATAAATGTGTTGGTCAAACTTTAAACCGTGTAAAGTGTTCATTACGAATGAGGAGCTGGCTTACTCTCCTTCTTTATTTATATAAAAAATATGTTGCGCTATAAACCGCAATCTACAAAAACCCCTGATCTGAAAACGATTTTAAAAAGAAAGTTGATTTACAAATTATTGGTTAAATTCCTTTTATACATAAGTTGTATTACAATATCGTGCTACTGCTTGCTGGATTATTCAGAATCTAATTTTCACACTGTAAAATACTTATTGCTGTATTCGTCTATCATGTCTCAACTGTCCTGTCTCGCTATTATGCATTTGTCTTAAATACTTGCTAATATCTTTGGGGTTTATATTTTTAAATAAAGATCTCCATTGATCATATATCGGCAGCAGCATTATATCTGGTAAATCATATCCAAAACTATAATATCTAATGGTTTGTGTAACAGACTCCATTTTGAGGCGCGTTATTCGACACAAAACCTGGAGTGATAAGCCCGTAATGACGACCGACTTTGATGGTTTGATGTTTAACGTTGACCAGAGTCTAAGTAAGTTTGCAATGGATACTTTAAAACTGTGTTTTTTTCCAAAGTCGTATATCTGAGAAATTTGATTTTTTGTGCCAGAAACTATGGGGCATTCGTAATCGTTCCCACAAAAAAATACGAAATAAAATAATAACCTCTTGTAGCATAATGAATTGCTATTTAACCAACTATTCAATGAAGAAGACGTAAGGCACTGTAAACCCACGTTAGGTAATCTAATTACTATAAGGATATTTTTATATCTCAGCGAATTAAGAGAGATGAAAATGTCTGTATCGGCGGTTATTATAACTTCAATAACTTCAGTCGAATTTATTGAGTTCAAAACCGCTTTTACAATTTTAATATCCGCTTCACCGGGTTGGTCCGTAGAAAACAATTGGATATTTTCACATTCCTGACCAATTTTACATACAATATTATTGGCAATATATGAAATTATGGAACTTCTTCTATTACGATCTGTAATTAAACTCAGACCAAAGAGTTTTTTTCCAGCAGTTAATGCCCGTTGAATTCTTTCATCTCGTTTCTTTTGTAGGCTTAATTTTTGATCTGGAGATTTTCCATCGAAAAACAAATAAATGGATGTGGGATTTAGTGATAGTTCTTTGACAATTTTAATATAATATACTAAATTCTCCACCATTAAATTTAACAAAGTATCAGGGTTTTCGACTATAACCCCGGTGGGTATGGCGTAGGATATTTGATACAACAAACCCGTACAATCAAAATAAATTCTGCTGCACTTGTTGTTTTCTCTAGGATGACTCTGTAACGGATATATTACTTGGTCTCCAAAAATATATCTATGCAAAAACGTGAAACCCATTTAAGAAAAAATGAGAAAAAAATGACAGCGAAATCAAGCACAAACTTCCTCGGAATGGATTTTAGCACTCCTCTGAAGAGCAGTTCGCCGTTTACTAACATAATACTGTTACTCCTGTGGTTTATATTTTCGTATATCGCCACAGTAATTGTAAAATTTATGGATGGAGAATTTTAAAATATTAAATAAAAATGTTTATCAGCGATGAGGACATTGATAATTTACTATTTGTTGATGAGATTAATGAGTTTTTACACTACATATCGAATAAAGATATTGATAAAAAAATTATTGTAAATATTATACTTGTTGTATTCGTAAATACAAATATAATATGCCCGGACTGGATAAAAGAAATAATTTCAGTAATAGAGAATGACAATTTCAATACTAATATGCTGGCACCGACATTGAAATACGCTGACGGAATAGAACTAATTTTCAATGGCCTTGTTGAAAAGATTTACGATTTAAATGACAACAGAGAAATAAACGTCAACGAATATTGCGTTACTTATGACACGTTCAACGAATATTTAGATGCCTTGTACGTGTGGTTCAAAGAAAACTTTGAAATTAATTAGATTCAATGTCAACGGAAAAATTAACATCAACTCCGACTAGTGACAACATGTCCAGAACCCTTGCAGCCGAGGTTGAATATGGAATGTTTACCCTTTCGCCCCTATTATTTTCTAGGGTTATGTTTGTTGAATCACTCAAATCGTACATTTCCTCAACGAAACTGTTCAGCCCAAGTGCGATCAAAACCTCTCGTTCGCTCTCAGATAGCCCGAATGCGTGATTATTTCTATTGCTATATTTTTGATAACTTACTTCCGGTTGTCCAGTTAAAGCCGACGTGGGTGTCGAATCTGCTTCTGCACTATGTATTAATCCGTAAGGGTTCTGTTTCCCCATTATAACTACAAAACCCTCATACAAAATTGCTTTAACGGGGCTTCCGTCTTTACCGTTGACGTAAAAACTTTTTGTGACGGGATCGCTTACAAAGTAGTCCTTTTTACTTTGCAAAACTTTTAATTTGTCATAAGGTGTAACCTGAAAACATTCATTGTATAACGCTGATATTTCGGGAGTAAAAAGAAAATTAAATGCTAACCTTTTAAGTGAAAACGGGTGCTGAATTATATCAATATCGCGCTCTGCGACGTCATCCAGCGATAAAGTATTGTGTAATTTTGGCATAGATTTCGCTTTGAGTATGTGCCCAACAACGGATTTTTGCGCGCCGTTCAGTATAAAGAGTTTTGTTCCCAAACACCCGTCTTGTTGGTAGGAAATTGAAACGTCACAGTACAAATTTGTATTGTCATCGTAATTAAGTTGAATCCTATTTAGAAATATCTTTTTAGTTTTTATCAAATCTGGATTTGGGGTCCAAATTAAATTCATGACTTCTTTGTTCAGCGGGTCGGGATTAATGGATAGATTTTTACCCAAATGAATAACTTTATCGCTTTTAAATTTTAAAAGAACTAAATAGGGTTTGATTAGAACGGGAAATTTATTTACCAACACTTGAATTAATGAAACCTGTTGTAAATGCAAAGTTACAGTCACTATATTGTCAGTTGTGAATAGTTTCTTTTTATATACAGAATTTGCGTTTAAGACACACGAGTCTTCTATGTTGTATTCCAGAGGTAGTATTAAAATATTCGCCTTCAAACAATAAAAAGGAACACCTTTAATTAGTTGATATCTGTTTTTTTTCAGTAGCAATCTTTCATTGTTTAAAAAGGGCCAAGCTGTTACACCGCTGACACACTGTTTTATCGCATGTGTGATCATTGTATTCCTTACCAAGTTATTACTGTTTAGATTGAAAATCAACAGAGACGTTGGACCGTGCAAGTTACATTCCTCGGAGATTATTTCCGTCATTAATTTTTCTGACCGAGAAACTTCCATGGCAGAATAAGCACAGCCGTCTGGTAATATCTTATACATGGTTAACGGGAAGGAGTATATTGTATACAGTCTACTACTTATGTGATAAACCTCAATACACGGATATATTGATTTTAATACACGTCTTAAAAAATTAGTCCACTGTTCAATGTTTACATCTCTCGGGGAGTGTTTGTATATAGATTGGTTGATGATTACGTACCACCAGCAATCTTGTAAATCTTGTAAATCGTTTGAAATTAAATTCAAATCTACATATTTGCTCAACACCTCCTTTATATGATCTTGGGGCATACAGTCCTTTTCCGAGGAGATGAATGTCCCAATAACAGATTCCAGTCCGTTCATACCCGGGGAATTCTCACTTGATGATGTAATACAAATAAATCCACAATCTTCGATTTTAAAGTCGATAGGTATTTTTTTTGAATACAACGTAGTCAGTATATCTAACTGCAAGGTTTTTGAATATGTTGTAACGTCTAATTTTGTCAATACTTTGTACCTGCCGATATTATTGCTATAGTATTTCGGATTAGTGCCGGACGAGTCCAGACAGTCCTGCATATTGAAAACCGTATTTCTACCAATAATCGCATCAATAACGCCCATATTAACGCGTTTTGTTTGTGTTTTATTTATTTGCTTGATAAATAGATTCTTTTTGGGTAATTTCAAAACCTTATTCACATCAACTAATGTTTGCTTCAACATTTCCGTAAAAATATAACCCCCATGGAAAATCCTGCGATTCCCGATACAACATTCCAACAAGTGCTTGATGTCATTAAAATCGTTCAGAATTGGAAACTCTTCAGCGGTAATTGTTATGTTTGGCCTCTTTTTGAACAGCGTTATACCTCTTTTTTTCCTGAGACAAACTACTTTATCGTAGTTTGTCCATGCCAGCAGTCCCAACGTATAACACTTACCTTTAATAACAAACGTTGTTGGCTTCATCTCGTCACCGTAGCCACAGAGTAAACATTTCAACGAATCCTTCCAGTAAATATCACTCCACAATTTAAAACCGATTTGATTGTAGTTTGAAAGTAAAAAAAACATTTTACTTCCCACTAAAATGGGGCAGTTAAACAGTTGGTGACCGAAATAGTATGTATACACACCCACCGTTTCACGTTTATTAATGGCACATTCTACGCTTTTAGTCGTAGGATAGAATACGAGACTTGGAAATTTATTAAAAATACAGTCAAATTGTTCACTTTCTACTCGTAAAATTCTTGTCAAAGACTCGCGAACATTCCATTCAAAATTTGAAACAGTTTCATTACCGGAACAATTGCAGGGTTCTTCTATTAGCCTCCATTTGAATTTTTTTAATCCTGTAACATCCACCATGTTTATACCGTTCACGGTTAACAACTGGTATTTATCACGATGAAAATAGTTTTTAATGGTTTTTAATAGTTTTTAATAGTTTTAAATAAACATTTAAAAATCCACGGTTAAGAATAAGCTGTTTGAAGAATAACCATTATTTCGATATGAAACACGGTACTATCAACACTTGTTTCCTATCTAAATCCGGACAATCAAACGAAAATGTGTATGGATTGGCCCCAATCTGTGTGACCAAAGATTGTCTTGAATCTTATGCAAAATGTAAAAAAATTAAACTCTCCAATTATAAAAAAATCCCAAAGTCTTTGGCGTTAAGGCTAAGCAAAATTTGTCCAAACTGTTACTTTTTACAGTGTACGTGTAACATATCTAGCAATTTTTGCAACAATTGTAAAACGCGTTATATAGTACAAAGAGAACAGTTTATTGCTATTTTAAAAAAAATTATAAAAAATGAAATTTTATCTCGCTGTAAGATATGTAAAAATAAAATGGAACGTATTTTATTGAATTATAAGCATTCGTACAAAAATAAGTTAAAATTATTTGAAAAAAATACAGAGAATCCGATTGAAAATTTTAAATTTCGAATTCAAGTGGGAAATTGTACATACCCCCCAGCTTTTCTTTGGAACACAAATAGCACTCTATGTGATTTAATAATCAAACTCCTAAGGAACAATAAGACTTACGACCCAACACAAAAGTCCCAGATAAATATAAAACCAGACCCCCTAACATTCATTGGACAGGGTAAGAATAATTGTTTTAGGAAAGTTCTTTTAAGTAAAAAATCCTACTACTCGGCACGTAGTGTCGTCACACCCGCCCCAAACTGTAAAACTAACGAAATCATCCTAAACAGAAAAATCTGGGCTTGTATGAACTATCCAAAATATGTTTTGGCTATAAGGTATCCAGTTTTAGATACCAGGGCGTTTACTTTCCATAGAGTTAAAAGTACGTGGAATGCACCAGTAGTAGGCCTACCCACCTCGATCACAGAAAAAAACAATTTGGATTTTGACGGGGACACTTTGAGTTTTTATGCCCTCAATAGTTGTATGTCTATTTCGGAATGCTATTTTTTATTAAATCCCGAATTCTCTTTCGTGGCGATGGGGGAAATCAGGCCCAATCTGACTCACGAACAATTGGAAACTATGTTTACGTTTTTTAAAATAAAGAAGCAAAACCTCTATAATTGGCTTTATGCAAAATATTTATTGTATGATTCTCATACAGCACTAAATATTTTTGAAAAGCTAAGAAGTGTCTTGATGAAACTTAATTGTATCGTAAAACCGACAGTTTCTTATCATGAATTTTACAACATTTTAAAACTGTTTTTGCTACACAGCTATGACGAGGAGGATTTTTGTAACATTTGGGAGACTAATGACATTACAAAAAACACTTTGTTCAACCGATACATGACTTCAAATAGTAACCGTTTTAAAAAGCAACATCTTCACTTGATGATTAAGTGTTTGAGGGGTTTAAATAAAATTGAATATTTGAAAGAATCTTTCAATAGTCGGTCCATTCTGTCAAAGTCGGGAGTGGAAATGATGGGTTATTCCACGCACAAACTCAGTTACGTCTTGCCCGAACTGTATTATGATAATGATGGTATTGTATACTACGGCATTGATCAAATAGCTTATCAGAATTTTAGAAGATTATATACTCCCGTCTACCCATTGAATATTCTAAGACAATATGCCATCTACAACCTAATCCGGCTTCGTTTTTGATTGATCTAATACTCTTTGTAATATTTTAAGAAATTCGTTGTAGTCTAGACCCGATTTTAATGGTTGCTCTAAATGCTCCGGTAATTTACACCTAGGATCTAATTCCTCAGTTTGAATGTTTAATTTATTTTTATTAATTATATTTGTTAGAAAGTTTTCTATTGAAGTACCGATGTCAATGGCTGGAGGTGGCCGTGGACAAATCGGCCAATTCAACCCCAATAAATATTCAACCGTAGTAAGAAGGATAGAGTCGTTTAACTGACTACTCTTTTTAGTTGTCGTGATAAACTCAACCGGATAAACGCTCTCAGACGGATCTTCAGTCATTTTTATTAAATAATTTTAAATAATTTTAAATAATTTTAAATAATTTCAAACAATTCCAATTATATCAATTCGAACGCTTCCTCATATAACATCTTAAAGCGGTCTATGGATATACCTACAATAACCTGTTCATATATCTTCTTAGATTTGTTGAGGCACGTGCCTACAGAATACCGGTGTTTCAATAAATTTAATATAGTTTCTATATCTTCATTGAAAAAACTCATTTGAAATTTAGAACATTTATTTGAAACCCTTATTGCATTAATTTCCGCAATCAGATCATTTATCCTTATGAATAGATTTGGAGATTCTATTATATTAAAAGCATTTAAGATACCACTCGTCAAATCATTTTTCCAGATCAACTCGTGAGAGTACCACTTCACCGATTTTGGGGGGTAAACTATATCATATTTATCGTTGTAGAAAATATTTGTTTCTAAATAGTATTTTTCCAACCAAAATATTGTTGCTAAAATATCGCTTGCTATAATTTTAAAAGTATTTTGGTTACAGTAGTAGTCAGAATTATCTGGAAAAAAGTTTAAAAACGGAATCATCAAAATTCTTTTCATCGTGGCGAAATCCGCGTTCAACCTCAAGGAATTACAACTGCCCGTAAACAGCCACTTCATTTGAATATCGGTTCCGCAATTGTACAAAGTCCTCAGGTACATGTGGGCTCCGGAAACAATCTGTTTTAGAGTAGTGGGGTTTATCTTTTGTAAATCGTCTGCGTATACTATCTTTGCGTCTTTTGCGTTATATAAATCGGGAGCGAGAGTTGATATTTTTCCACGAATCGTATCAGTGCCAATGAAACTCATGGCTTTACCAAATAACGCGTACATAACACAACTCAAAGAGCTTTTTCCGTTCTGGCCTTGGCCATAGAATATGAATGCTCTCTTGATGCTCAATCCTAATAGGACAAATCGCAGCGTCCACAGCATGAAAAATACCAGCTCTACATCTTTTGAAAACAATGTAAGAAAATAGCGCAAACAGTTATACACCGGACATTCCCCCTCGCTGTTGCACTTCTCTAAATCATTGATACAAAGCTCGGGACCATTTTCTTTTGAATAATTGTAACGGAAGTAATCAATAACTCCGTCGGGACAAAGTGAACTTTCGCACTTTGCACCGATGTTTTCATTAAGAGTATCGAAAACTTTTTGATACGTGCAAGAACGGTTGCTGATGTGTTGAATCTTTTCCCTCATCCCCTTCCAACTGAGTCTGCACGGATATCCTCTAAATAGAGGTGTGTGTGAAAAAACAAGATACTCGTTACTGATTAACACGAAACCGTCCTTAAAAGATACAACATTTGTTGGAAACTCAATCGTGATTACTCTGCCCCAGAACTGGATTAAATAAGTGTAAATCTTGGGAAGGCTTTCTTCGGGTTTATTTTTTTTTCGCCTCTTTTTCAAACCACTTTCGGTTTCCAATTCTATATCATCACAACCGTATTTATGTAATATTTTCAAAGGTAAAAACACGTGCTCTAACCTGTTTAAGGACATACACCAAGAGTTCTTTTCGTAATAAAATATGGAACCGTCCTTCTGAGTTGCATATATGGGATACATCAACTTTACTAGTTCTAAAATAGATAAAGACTTTTTGTTGACAAGCGATAAAATGTTTGACGATATGAAGACGCTTTCATCAGTAGAGTCGTCAAAAATTAATTCCACTTTATTTGACTCTGTATACGATTGAACAAAGAGGCATTTTAAAAATAGCAACGGGTTTAGTTTACGAAATGACTTTTCAGAATCTTCACACAATTTTACAGTTTCCTTGACTAACTGCACAATCTTACTCGAAATGTTAGTGAAATAGTTCACAAGGTCTGAGTTTTGAATTTCACACAGTATTTCTTCTGCAAAGGATGTGTTGGATTCACAAATTCTATCATATAGTGCTATTAAGAACACGAATATATTAAATATAGCTCGAGACTTACCTCCGGTGTCGCCAGTTGTTAGGTCTGTATAAAAAACCAAGAGTTCCTCCCTTAAATAGGACAGACTGAAAGGAGAAAGCGACTTTTCAATTTGGGATTCGCCTAGTACTATTAAGCAATTATTTTTGTAAAACCGCGACACGGCAAAATCAGCATATGGAAGTACGTTTTTGTTTATTGTTATCACACCCTCCAAGTCATCACCCAATAGCGCAAGTTGTGAATGTTTGTAGACTTTTACATTATTGCAATTACCAAAGTAACATCCTTGAAATTGTTTGAGTAAATCCAAAGGGAAATAAGCTTGTACGCTGTCTGGATCATAATTTTTTATCACCGAATAGTTTTTTACAAATGAATTATCAAATTCATTATTTATCAATAACTCCCTTCCAGACTCCCAAAATTCAATGTTTTCGGTTAAATTATAGGACCCAACTGGTAGATAAATGTCTTTATTTTGTTTTTTCGATAGGGGTAAATTCCAGTTGATGGGTTGGTCGATTACGTTGTTTTTAATAAAGTGTGGGTATTTACCGATTAAAAGCTTCTTTAACACCTCAATAAACCAGATATTATCTCCTCTGTATAAGACTAAATCTTTAATTTCAAAATGGACACCGTTTGTTGCGCTCTCGAAAATATCTTTGTTGTCTAGGAAGTTTAGATTTTTTTTTACCATCAAAGTCAATTCAAACTCGTGGTCATTTATTAAATTGTTTAAAATACTTTTAACGGCTTTTGAAAAATCATCACAAAACTCCTTTACAATTGTCCTATCTATATTTTGAAGTTTCTTAAAATCTACATCAATCACAACGTGATGGAACTCCAAATGGTTTAAATTAACGCATATACAATAGTCAATATTCCTATTTAACAAAGATAAAATATAATCTATAACTTCATGATTATAATGCTTTAAAATACAAGCGTTACATTTAAAAATAAACGATTGAATTTTTAAAACAATATCAGATTTAGAGACGCATTTGTAATCTGCATCCGATTTTGTTAAAAATCCAGGCAAATTTCTTAGTTGGTAAAAGTTGTATATAAGTGCTATGAGATCATTCATAAGATAAAATGACTTTGAAAGAGTGCGTTACCGATATTTATAACCTCTCTCCTTTGTCATATAATAAAATTTACAAATTCGGGCTATTTGCAACTGAAATTCTACTTTTGGAAAATAAAATAGCAATCGGGTCTAATAAAAGGAGTTCCCTGACGTGGAGCATTCATAAGAATGGAAAGCGAACAATCAACCGGCGATATAATTAATCTATGGGCTGAAGAAGACCAGATTGAAGACTATATGGATCAGGAGGAACAGATAGACTTATTATCACAGCTAAAGTCCAAACACTTTAAGTCTTTACAAAAGACGTTATTTTTTAGATTGTCTGGATTAATAATTGCTCGCTTGGATGGAATAGTTAATGAGGAAGATTTTCAAAAAAATATTAAAGAATTTTTGTTAGAATATACACAAAATTATGATTTAATTGACAAATTAACTATTCAAATTTACCACATTATGAGAGAAATAAACGAAAACGCACCAGGAAATGAAAATTACTATGGAAATGATGGTATCAAAGTCACATTTAAAGGAAGTGAAAACGCGAGACGAAAAGTTGTTTTCGTAGACCCGATAGATACCAATCAATTCTCAAACCTGCTTCAACTCTCAGATTTTAGTTTGATAAATAGAATTGAACTTGGTTTGTATGCTGTTATGTTAGAAATGGGATTTAACCAGTTTAATCAAAACGTCCGAACTGAAATTGAAACGATTCGTCAAAGGGCGCATGTGGATTTATTGCCAGCATACAGAAAAGGAGTTGACCTTATGATTAACAATTCAATGTATATGACAAATCGTACGTATGGCGTTATGTACAATAGGTTTTATAACCGCGTCTTGAAGCGGTTTGTAGATAAAATTTAAAATAAAAATAATGGAGATTAGTGAAACCGACGTTTTACTTTACATAAAATCTTATCAATATTCAAAAGCTAAAAAACTCCTGTCATCTTTTTTAAAAACCCTTTTACAAACTCTTCAGTCTCAGCAGGGTGAAAATGTTTTAGTGTTGAAATCGAGCGAAGACTGTATAAGTTCGTTGATATTTAGTTTACTTTCAAAGAAATCTACAAAACTGCACAAGGCCCAGTATGACGAACATTTTGAAAACTATAGAGCTCAATATAAAGACATGCTCCGTTTTTTAAGTGCAAATATGTTTGAGTTTTTAAACTGTTATCAGTTAGTTTTTAACGATGACGCGGAGCTTGAAACCTTTTTAAAAAGTGGAAGTGATGTTTTGGATATATTGATAAGCTGTAAAATTGACAAAAAAATTATGTTATTACAAGATCTTAATAAAAGATTAACTGTTATCGGCGCACAAGATAATTTTTCACCATCGAATGTAATAAGTATATTTGAAGATATACTGTCTAAAACAAATTCTTTTACACTATCTAAACTAAAGGCCGGAATCGAGTATGTTGTAAATACTTTCGGCGGTGGGGAGTTTAAGTGGAAAAGTTTAGAAGCTCCTTATAAGTTTGTTGAAAAAATGTCTGATAAACACACAACAACAGAAACGCCTCTAAAATTCAGTAAAGCCTTACAGACTGACGATTTAATCATCGATGACGGTAAAATATTGTTTGCCGAGACGGTTGTAGATATTTTAGGTCTAACAGATGTTGACTTCCAAACATTAACCTACAGTAAAATTTACTCTATTTTAAATGAATTTGTTCGTAGCAGATTAAAGAAAACGGTATCTTCAGAAAATATCTCAGAGGCAGATATCAAATGTATGTATTTGAAATATACAGACTTGTGTGAATTATTTTCAATTATATTAGACGAATTGAAAGTTTTAGAACCACGGGTTGCTGTTACAAAAATACAGACTATTAATCAGGTGATTGAAAAAATATTTCATCTATTCAATGTTGACGATGAATATGTGCTGTTTGGTATGTTGGAAGAGCAACATAAATTAGTTAAGACTCTAAATATAAATCAAACAAATTATAAACTCATACAAGAAATTATCAGCAACCTGTTATATCTTAACAACAACTCAACCCTGATTAAATTTGGTAAAGAATTTAAAGAATTACACAAAACATTTTTAGATTGTGATTTCAACAGTTTGTTTTCTTTAGAAAATATTGGGATTATGTTAAAACAGTTGAAATCTTTGACTGTGGATATGGAATCAATAAAGAATCAACTCTCTAATAAAATTATCGCCTATAACCGGTTACATGTGGATGTAAAACCATTTCTGGTTTTGGAAAATGAAATGGGTGTAGACCTTGCATATATCGTGGATTTCCTAGATAGTGTTTATAAACAAAAACCGCTCAACGTAGATGTAAAGAATTTCCTCAATAGTTGTCAAAGGCGAATAGTTTTATTTGAGGAGGTCAGAAAAGAAAGTGTTCAGTTGAAATCCGAAAACATACGCCTTTCTGCTGAGGTCACCAATTTGGAAAAAGAATTGTCAGATTACCAAAAGTTAAAAACCGATAACATGTATTGCAATCAAAAACTATCAGAGCGCGAACAGATTATTCAAGATTTAAGGCTAGAAAATGAACAGAGCTCCGAGCAATTGGCTCTGTTGGAAAAGGAACACGAACAGTTCAAGAACGCTCTTGTCTTAGCTGAACAATACAACATAGAAAGAAACAGATACATCGAGGATTTGGAAAATCAAATACAAAACTTTGTCGTTCCCGTGTGATGAGACTCAAATCGGTTGAAACACTGAAGAAAAATAATCCAAGGAACTGAAAAACGTTGTTTTTACAGTATCTACAAAATTTAGATGTACTTGGCCCAAAGATTTTTTATACTTCACATACAGCACCGAAAGGGGATATATTTGAGAGGGGAAGATTCTCTGCGTTGGAGTATTAAACCCCGAAGTGTTTGATTCCTTTTTTTGTGACACGTTTTATAAAATATTACAAACATAAATAAAATATGAATTTCATAATATTTGTTGTTGTTTGTTTTTTTGTATTCCTTAGAATTATTTTGAAAAGAACAAAACATTTTAACCTTTCAAATTTACCAATGAAATCTATTGAAACAGATTGTAGGTTTCAACCCAAAAAATGTCCACAGGGTGTGATTAAATGTGACTGTAAAAACTATTGCAAAAGTAAAGATGCCAAAATTTTGAAAACAGATGAAAACTATTACTGCTACATTCCCCATTACTACTTTGGCTGTAAACAGGATTACGGGACTTATGATTTTGATGGAACTTGGAAATGTCTCCCGAAGTATCCCGGTGTTTTTACAACGTCCGGGGACCAGATAGTGGGCAAATATCCATATTCAAAAGCCAACAGTATTGCAAAAAACGTGGATTATAATGATCCTTCACAGTACAAAGTCGATTGTACTGGGTTATACGATGAGTATGGGAATAAACTTGTTAAAGCAACTCTGAATCGCGGGGTATCTTTTTGCGTAAAGGATTATTGTTTAAACAACACACCCAACAATCCGGCCAGCGGTTATAATTTCATCACGGGCCTATGTGAATGCACTAACGGTACTCGAAACTTGGACGGTGGTGACAAGACTACGCCTTGTGTTTTGAGCCATCGGAGCACTCATCAAAACGCCCCCTTTATAATAAATTGTTACAACAAGGATTCTTATTTAAAAGACGTGGTTTCAAATTATTTAATAGAATGTCCCGATGGGGAGGAGTATGTCGCATCGAAAGAACATGATGTCAAAATTGTTAAAATATATTCTTAAATAAAAATGATTTATTTTTGTAAAAAGTGTAATTTGTATTATAATTATAATTTTTTAAAAGACATCAAAATAAACAGAAAGTTATGTTTAATGTGTTTATTAGAAACTATGGATAAAATATATTGTGATAATGATATTTGCCTTGATATGGACACTCCTTTACTACGTAAACCGTTGATATGTGATTACGGGTTTTTTGATGTGATTTATTATGTATAATAAAACAAAATGGAATCATCTGTAAAAAACGACTTGATTGATACTTATTTTGCTGATGTGAGAAAGCGGTTTCCTAGACGTCGTTACGTGTTGAAGGGTATAAATGATCTAATTCAGGGGGACATTATGGATTTAAAAAAATACGAAGAATTCAATGATGGTTATATCTATATACTGACCGCAATTAACTGTTTTACAAAATTTGCATATATAGAGCCATTAAAAACAAAAACGGGTGACGAAGTAACAAGCGCCATGAGTAGAATATTACTACGAGTTTTTCCGATGGTTAGAAACCTACAAGTAGATCACGGTGGGGAGTTTTACAACGATAAGTTTAAAGCCCTGATGAAAAAATATAACATTAACATGTATTCTGTCTATACGGAAATCAAAGCATCATTTATTGAAAGGTTTCATAGAACATTTAGGAAAATGCTTGTAAAGGAGACTTACAAGAGAAACTCCCCCAAATGGATTGATTTTTTACAAGATGTCTTAGATAGATACAACAACACAATTCACAGTGTAACTAAATTCAAACCCTCTGAGGTGTCATTTTCGCATGAAAAAATTATTCTCAGACGGCTGGCTCCGAAAAAACACCCCAAGAGAGGGAAACCTAAATTTAAAGTTGGTGATTATGTTCATATATCGAAATCCAAGCACGTTTTTGAAAAATCTACTTTTAATTTTACACCGCTGGTATTTCAAGTACGAAAAGTAGTGTTAGAGGACAATCCCGTGACTTATAGACTCAGAGACACAGAGGGTAGTAGGGAACCCATCAAGGGAACGTTTTATGAACAAGAGTTAAAATTAGCCGTGCACGGCTTAACTTATGTTGTCGAAAAAGTAATCAAACAGAAGAAAATTCGGAATAAACCTCACCTTTACGTGAAATGGCTTGGGTTTGACTCGGAACGGTGGAATTCCTGGATTCCAAAAGAGAATGTTGTAGTTTAATTGAAAATTAATTGCCAATTAATTGCGAATTAATTGCAAATTAATTTGAATTAATTGTGAATTAATTGCGAATTCGATTCAAAAGTTTTGTAATCGAGCCCCCCGATTTACAGCTAAAACAATAAAAAACACCAATTTTCAAATTTACACTCATGCTTGGGTTTTTATCGGTGTGAAAAACGCAACACGTCTTAAAAATATCATCTTCGGTTTTAAAATATTCTTTTACCATAGTATTCCTCATCCCACCTGCAACCCCTGCAACCTTTGCAATCATTCCTTTCCGAGCAGGAAGTTTGCGGATGTTTCGTAATAAATTAAACTGTTGTCCACATGACTCGGGAAATTCGACATGTTTGCCAATGTAAAGCGTACCTTTGGACTGCTCAATATCTTTTTCATTCAAGTAAAACCCGTAGTATATGTTATCAACTTTTAGAGTCGTAATTAAATGGCGTGTGGGTAGGTTCTCTCTATTAGTATCACACTTTACGATGATTGCGTCGTTATCGTTCCGGAATAACATGTTAAATAAAAAAACTGTTATATTACGAACAAATATATTCTATATATTTTTCAAATAAATAAAACAATGGATTGTGCACTAACAGACATATTAAATAAAAGTAGTAAAAAGAGATATAAGCTGTAATTGAAGACGCCCCCGATATGTCAGCACTGGTGGTGTTGTCGTCATAAAAGTGGACAAAACTCAAGTAGTTATTATGTTCCCTTATGAACTTGCCAGTTAACCGTTGATGTTCGAATAACACTTCCCAATCCAGCTTATCTTTAAACCTGTCGATGAAATTCTCAGATAGATTTTGATATTTGCTTACTACTTCCCAACAGTTATTAAAATTTGATGTCATCTCCACAAGAAAGTCTTCAGAAAACTGTTGTCTTTGTAGAATATGGATCCAGTTAACTTGATGAAAATACATTCTTAACATGGTCACCGTAAAAAAATAATGTATGGAAAGTTGTTCCCAATCCATATAACTATCAAACCGTTGAACAAAACTATCTGTCAACACTCCTTCCGGGAACCTCGGCTCTTGAGATATTAAACTCCAGGCAGTAATATTGGATGCAATCATCGTGCAACTGTCTGGTTTAGCCATGCGAGTGTCCTTTTATACAATTTTATACAATTTTATACAATTTTATGCAAAGACTTCGTCCAATTTCGCAACCAATTCAAAAAGATTTATGTTCAGGAAGTAATTTCTGATTTTGTACCAACAAGTACATATTACAATATTAAAATTGTCACTTACAAGTGGCAAATCTGGTGTTTTTAAAATTGTCGTTGAGTATCTGGAAATTGGAATATCAACTACATAGTAAAAGCACGAGTATGTTTTATTGTTTTTAGCGGTATAAGTGTAGTCAATGTTTGACAAAATATTGACTGAATTTGCATTCAAACAAATACCAGTTTCTTCAAAGAATTCTCTTACGGCACAGTTAAAAGGCGTTTCAGATTTCTCTCGTACACCCTTTGGAAATTCGTAAATCGTATTACAACCAAAATACATGCTAAGAGCCATGTCGGTGCTAGCATTTTCATAGGGTATAATGTTGTTATTCAATCGGTTATAAAGCGCGTAGTTAATTCTACTTAGGACTAGTGTATTTTTTAAATTTCTATCTACAAGTATTATCCCGTACCGTTTAGACTTCATACTTGTTTAAAATTATCTTGACTTGAGAACAGTATACGGTGAATCAGAGGAATACACACATCAAACTCGTCGTAATACTTAAATAACACACTGTTGCTATTACAAACACATTTGTTTTCTTTGACATCGTCGCAAAAATGTATCGTTTTTGAACAATCTTTGCCATAATAAAGTGAACTACAAACACATTGATATTTCACCTCTTTTTTATTGGAATCGTATATAGCCGTTAATTTACCAAAAATACAATTTGGTTTTAAAGTATCGGTATTAACAGTGCATTGACTTTCCAAACAGATCCAGGGTAATCCCTTATTGCAAATGTCTAAACATTCTTTATCAGTATTACAGTTAAATTTCTTTCTTAAACAATCTGAAAGTTCATATTTATGTTCACTATGTAAAATCTCGTCTAAAACTGATAGATTATTTTTATCATAATCGTGAGTGGTTGGAGACTTTTTTCTATTATACATTATGAAAAGTAAAATAAATCCAACCGATGTAAATATGAATGTTTTGTTTAAAATCATATTTTTATTATAATAAAAATAACCAATGATAAACTACATGGCATTATACGCAATTATTTTTGTGGTAATTTTATTAGGCGCCGGCGTGTATTACTTCTACAAAAAATATAAATCAAAGAAGGGTGATGATTCAAAGGACAAAAGTGAGAGCAAACAAGCTAAAGGTGGATCAGCGGGTGGCGGAGGGACTACTCCAGTGAGTGGCGGGGGCACTCCTCCCGCGGGTGGTGGAGGCACTCCTCCCGCGGGTGGCGGAGGCACTCCTCCGGCGGGTGGCGGGGGGAGTGGAAATAAAAAATCAGGACAAAGTGGATAATAACACATTAATAAAATAACACGGGCGATTGTATATCTTACACGTTTTTTTCATTTATAAAAAATACAAAACATGGTCGATATTATGTCATTGGGTCTCGGAGCGGCAGTAGGTATTGTCATAGGCGTATTACTATATATGATGTACAAAAAGTTTGTTGAATGAATGGTTTACCAATAAAATACTTTTCTGAGTTCTAAACAATAAAGTAAATATTTTAAGTCTTCAACTTCATCAAATAATATATTATTATGAAACAATTTAAACCTATCAATTACAGAATGGTTATTTGTTATTTTTTCACTTTGTAATAATTCAATACCCGTAATGAGCTGCATACTTTTTATTTTAAGATTCTAAACTCTTCAACAAATCTAAAGCCTTTAAAAAGTATTCCTTATTAATTTCTTTTTTTTTATACAGATTTATATTTTTTATTAATTCGTAGAGTTCAAAAAATTTCACTATCCTCAAAAAATCCTTTTTGTCCTCGGGCAAACTAGAAATTCGAAACATTTGCCAGAGTTTATTCAAACAGTTTTCCCTCTCATAGAAATCTTGTAATTTGTGTGTTATGACTTTATTCAGTTTTTCACTATACGCGTCTATCTTATTTCTTCTGAATCTCTCCCTGTCGGCTCTTCTCTGTAACAGAGACCTATCATCTAATTTATCTTTTAAAAATGTAACATTTGAATTAGATCCGCAATCTATGACGTAAACCAAATCATAAAATCTCACACTCATTTTTATAATAAAAATGTTGACACGTCGCTTTAACGGTCCCAGTGCTGTTGTTGAGGGTGAGAGATATGGATTAAATTTATTATTCCAAAACCCCCACCTTATATATTGGATTCCAATATGTTATAAGGTGGCAGACCACGAATTTCAAAATCCGAGTAACGTAACATTTGAATACAATTTTCAACTGAAAAGGGTTACTAAACATACAATATTTTCCAAATACGCATTTGATTTAGTATACTACTCAAATAAAGGGAATATCCCATTCAGGACAAGCTCAAATTTAATTTCATTTATTGTAAGTGTTTTGATTTGTATTTTATTTGTAAACATCTCCCAAGGTGCTGGTACAAAATAGCACAAAATATAATATCTTCACGCTAGGATTTTACGTGTAGACTTTGATTTGGAAATTTTTGGGGAATTTTTTGGGGAATTTCATCGCTCTCTCTTTCCAAAAGATTTTTAAAATTGTTTTAATTAAAAATACTAAAAGGTATTAAGTATAATCAGAGACAATATAAAAATTGGAAATTCAAGAAATGCAACAAAAACAATCTCCATTTTTGAATATTTATGTACCCGGTAGCTCCGGGTCCTCGATTGAACACTTACGTTTTTGTTCTAAACTTTATTTTAGCCGAAATTATTTTAATCACTAAATTTTTCTAAGTTCAGAGTAAAAAAATCATATTTTAGCCGAAATTATTTTAAGTACTAAATAAGACTTGGGCTGATTCTGTGAATCTACAAACATAGTATTGTAAAAAAAACTTATAAAAGAGAATTTATCCAACCAATTACCACTCCATGACTAACATTGCAATGATATATAAACATATAAGGCAATTTAACAACGAGATTCCTAGAATTATTGAAAATATTAAGTACCAATACAGTTTTTATAAACATTATTATAATCCTGATGCAAGATATTTGCAAACAGATTTACAAAAGAATTAGGCATTTACCCGCAATAAAGAACACAATAGACATTTAATATTTGTATTCATACCCTCTTTGTTCCAAGTAGGTTTGAATCTTATAAACATTTTCAAGAGCACACATGAAACTATTAAATCTATGATAATAACAAAAATTATTTAGATACTTAGATTTTAGTTTTTTAAGTGATGGCATGTCGTCCAAATTTTCAACTTTGGCGTTCTTAAAAAGTCTTTGAAGGAACACTTGTTTCTCTTGACCCTTTACGTAGACGGTGGTGTTTTGTGATAACAGCTCCGCCAGTTGTCTCTTGACGTAATTGAAGGACGTAGTTCCTTCCTGCCATGGAATTCCGTGGTAATAGTTTGCGTTGAAGATCGCCTGTCTTCTGTAGTCCGGAGATAGTTTGTCAAAATCGTACGGCGATTTTACAAACCAGTGTCTCAGAAACCAATTACCGCTGGTTTTTGTAAGTGCAATTTCTTTAATAATAAAATTGTTTTTGTTGTCTTTAAATCCTTGAAAATCGATAATATAAGCATGTTTAGCCATGTTGAGACGTCCTTAGATATCGGAATCAGCGAGGTAAATAGAGCTCTTTTCGGTTCTCTATCAGACCAAACACCAGTGCAGGAGTTCAGCAACTACTGGTATATTGGGGGGACCCGTTCCTTTATAAAGCCTCGGAATTTGTATTATGCCCTTATTTCAAATGTTGACGGGGGTGGGAGAATTTGTTGAAAGCAGGGGAATATAATAGTTTCTCCGTGTGAAACAAAACATACCTACCATTTACATACATACTGTAGTTTCAAACTCCTACATAGTCTTCAACATGGATCCGTGTGATGATGTCTCGTACCTAAGCGAAAGCGATTCGTGTGATGATGATGATGTCTGTTACCTAGGCGAAAGCATTTGCCAAGCATGTCGCCACCAACGCGCTCAGGGCGCGGGCGCGTCGGAGGACAGTGGAGTTGGCTGGATCATTATAAATTTGATGAAGGACGGGAGACTCGTTCGCAAAATAGATTTCAACGGGGAACTTTTGAAATTGGAAGTAAAATCTAATGGAAATTTTGACAGAATAGAATTCGAATTTATAGATACTAAGGCCATGTCCCTTAGCGGGTTCTCAGAGAGGCAGATTATTCAAAAAGCAGATTTTTTTTCAAAGTATAACAAATTGGACGTCCACATTTATACCAAAGACAAATGGCATGAGCGCGAATCATTTTGGATTGAGGATGATTGTGATGAAACAGATCGTCCATATACTAGCCTCAAAGAGTTTGGAGAATTTAAACAAGAAGAGGTAGATTACGTGGTCATTAAATTTAGAAACCCAAAGTATGATGACTCTTCAGATGAGGAGGGAGAGGAGAGGATCGAGTTTGCAATCGACTTGCAAGTTGGACGGGGGAGGAGATTGAAAAAAAATACGAGAAGTTTGGATTAAAAGAGGAAGAGGGTAGCTTAGGACTATGGATGTTATCATAAGCGTTCACACACAAGCGGCATTGTTTCAGAGTTTATCAACTATTATTATTTTAAGGTTTTAGTTTACCAACTCCAAAACTTAAAATCTTTAATGTTGTACAAGTTATCACTATCTTGTTAAAATATTTCGTCATTTGACTAACCCACAAAAACATAAAGACCTGGCTCGCTAAGAAAGATTGTATGTTTCTCATTATGGGTTGGGGGGCGTTTCACCCCCCTCGTACTTCCAGTCTTGTTTTGCGGTGTTTTTGTCTGTTAACGTTTAAGAATAAAGAGCGCTAAAAGTATCGTCAAAATAAATGTTATATTCTAATTCATCGTGGAGAATTTAGCTACTTTTTTTATAATCCTTTCTCTAGAGAATCCACCATTTAGCATAGCCCCACTGCTCAAAAATTCAACCCCTATCCTGTCAAAGTCTGCATTTGATTTTAAGTCCAATTTTAATGGCTTTCCATCAAATTTTATTTTTCGAACGGGTCTTCCGTCATATAGGTTTCTTTCACACTAAATTATTCTCTTTATGTTGCACTCCAGTAAAAATGTGATAACTACTTACTTTAAAAAATATATTTTCACTAAACTCTAAAAACAACTTAGGATCAAGATTTTCTTAGGCGAGTTGAGTTGTTGAACTTACCTCGGCCGCTTCAGAGACTAAATAGACTATCTTTTTATCATATCAGAGGGGAAAATTCAGGTTTCGTTAAAGCAAAGTTTAAAGTTAATGTTTATTTATTAATTCAATTAATGTAAAAAAAATAACAAAATTGCATTAATATTTGAGAAAAGAAGAAAAAAAAAATAAAATTTAGATTAAATTTTGTAACACAGAGCGTTTTCCACTAATACAAAAATGGAATATGTAGATTCAAAGTAATTTAGAAGAGGAAAAATCTAGACTGAGAAACACTTAGTCTCTTGGTGATTTTTGATGTATTCCCTCCTCCTTGGACAGTCGCGGATAAAAAACAATATTGTAAAATTTTTCATATTGTTTTTTATGATATTCCACACCTAATCTTTCCCTCCTGTCCATGGGTTTACAGTTGTCGTGAAGTATACTATAAAACTCAAAGAGTTCGTTATTCTTGGCGTACATCATTGATTCAAATGGAAGAGTTAACTGAAACGGCCGGGCAAAATCTTCTTCTTCGTTGAACTTAAACAAACTTGAATAGTGATATCTGCATATCGAACATGGTAATAAAAGATCAAAAAATCCCGTTAAACTGCATAAAGCTTCTTGACATTCTTCTTTAAGTTTAGATTCCTCCATTTTATCTATAACCAATGTTGTGAAATGTATTACTACCCAGTACGAACTACCCCAAGCGACCATTCCACTAACTATTTCATAAAGCCTAGAACACGGTATAGCGTCTGTTGATTTCTTAATGGACCCCACCGGAAAGAATTTTGAAATGCTATCAATAAATAACTTGGAGTCCTTAATAGACATGTAATTCTCAATTGTAATAAACGGAAGAACAACGTCTTTTGAAAGATGTTTAACCCCTTTCAAGTATTCCACATTTTTTCTGTACAATTCATCATTAAGTTTTATTTTGATTCCCAAAACACAATTGATAATTACAACCAAAACATCCAAGAGGTGATTTTTATTTTGTAAAATCTCTTTTCTGCTATTTTCAAAACCCCATTCCTCGTGACTGTAGATTTTCGGCAGTATTCCAAGAGCTAACCAGTTATAAACAACAAAGGGCAAATAAGTAGCGGGGTGGTTTAAATGAAAATCTTCAAATTTCAATACGTCTCTGTACTTTATGAAAATACAATCAGACATTTTTTATATAATTTTATTTACTTCTCGACCGAGAACGACTTCGCGACCTAGATCGTCTAGTTCTAGACCGCGATCTAGACCTTTTGGGGCATTTATTTCTAAGCTTGGTAAAAGATTTTGGTCCCTTTGCGGTAGAATATTTAAAATAACCAATAGTGGGACGTTTTTTTCTCTTAATATTCATACAAGTGCACACAGCGGTTTGAGATTTCTTAGACTTTTTCATGATTTTATTTATAACAAAAAAATATGTAAAAATAATAAACTCTCGAGTGATCATGCACTGATCATGCACTGATCATGCACTACAATCATAGAGATTACCCCAGTTGCGATGTGTTCCTCCAACGTTGATCACTAGAAAATCCGCACGGTGGTGCCAACCATCTTCTAGAAGTATTAGAATGCTGCAAGGAATTCTATATATAAATGGGGGAGTGATTAGAAATATTAGTTCTTCGTTTGAGATTATTTACTTTAAATTTCCCCGGGGCGCACTCTACAATCGGGGTAATATTGGTTTCAGAATAATAATTTTAAAAATTCAAAATTATAACAAAAAACACACAAAAAACACACAACTCAACCCGTATTAACTTTATTTTTAATTACACAGCTTGTTTGTAACTTAAATAAATAATAATGTACATTTTACTTGTCGGGCTGGCATAAAAATAAAAATAAAATAATGAAAAAACAATAGGTCCTCTTAAGACAAAGCCTGCTATAGGGTTCCATCACTTAAATTAAAAATAATGTAAAGTAAGCGAACAGAAATGATCGAAATATAATAAACACAATTGTCTCAGACAACCCATGTATATACAAAAATTAAACAAAAATTAAACGTAAATTTAGCGTTAAAATTAAACGTTAAGAAAAATACAAAATTAAATATTTGACGCGCCTTATTTCTCTCATGAACACTGAAATTCAGCGTGTGCTCAGTGCATAAAAACTAATTACAGAAAATAAATAAAACTGTATTTGTAGATTCATATAGTCTATCATATAAATTATACACGTATTATAATATTCTAAGGTTTACTCTTTCAGGCGGCTTATGGCACCTCTCCAGAGACTTGCCTCTGGGGTTGGTCTCCCCAGGTGCCGTCGAAGCTCATTGCATGCAATGCATAGTCCCCGTGTGAACCCTCAGCTATAATATCAAAAATAAAACTATTGCTGAATTTGAAATAACAATCAGTATTCTCTAGTTGAAATAACCATTTCCTTAATCTACATAAAAAAAAATTAATATTAAATGCAATCTTAACATTTTCAGGAAGTTTATTAAACAGTTTCGGAGCTATAAAATTGAAAGTTTTTGTAAAAAATGTATTGGTTGGCTTGGGAATAAAAAACTGGTTAGCTTTCCTTAATTTTTTTCTATACTCATTCTCATTTTGGGGCATATTTCCACTTTTATTGTAGAAAGGTTTTAGAAAAGTTTTAGTTTTAGAACTTTATAAACATAAATATATTTAAACGAAAAAATTCTCTGACTTATGAAAAGGGGTTTTGATCATTCATATCTGGTTTTGTATAAAATCAATCTTAAAATATGTTTCTGCTGCAAATATAATGGTTTAGTATATGACTCGTGGGTATTACCCCAAAGACTATGCCTTATACTATTATAGGGTTGGAAGAAGGTCTAGTAAGGCCAGGTTGTAGGTGCCAGGTTGCTGAGGACTATAGAGATATTTTTATATACTATTTAATTATACACATTTTAAAACCTGTTTTCTGTCAAGCCGTTTTAAAACGTCGATAACGTCGATAAATATTCTTGTTCTTCTAACGATAGTTCTGGGGCCGTGATCACCACCCTGTTAGGATTTTCCGGAAATAGTATACAGTCATCTGTGACACCAACAATAGATTCTTCATCCGCTTGTCTAACTTGAATTAATCCAATTAAATTTCCTTCTTCTGCAAAGTTCAAACTTTCTGAGTCGTTACGCACTTCTGTCGTCTCTTGATTCGTGGCGGAACACTGCTGTATGTTATTATCTACTGAAGGTGGTTTTGAGTTTTTTTTGCGATATTGTCGCTTTTGAGAAACCTTGTGTATAATTGATTGTTGTTCGTCGGGCGGAAATTTAAATAATAATCTGTTTATTAAATGTTGGAATTCGTGATGATAATCTTCTTGCAATAGGGTGAATTTGGATTGCATGATCAGAAATCTTAGAATGCGTGTAACAATCTTCTTTTGCTGGGGTGTATACACGCTCTCCATTTCAAAATGACGCGTTTGCAAGTTCACGATATATTTAAGTGAAATTAGTTATTTACTTTTAAATTTTTAAAGATGTCTAAAAGTCATTTGTTTACACTTTCGGTTGTATGATATATTTAAATGTGATTTAAATGTGATTTAAATGTGATTTAAATGTGATTTAAATGTGATTTAAATGTGATAACTACTTACTTTGAAAAATATATTTTTACTAAACTCTAAAAACAACTTAGGATCATAAGAACTCTCTTGGGCGAGTTGAGTTGTTGAACTGACTGACTTCGAACCAAGAAACGATTCTAGACACTCTCTCGGGGACAAACCAGCCCGGAAATCCGGTTGCAGAACACGGAAACTCGCTCGGGGATCTTGTGTAAATAGTGACCGGCGACTCACACCGTGACCCAGTTGCGCAACACGCAATTGTACTCACACCGTGACCCAGTTGCGCAACACGCAATTGTACAACAGAACTACATTAGCCTTCGTAACCTCGAGAATTTTAAAATTCTCAAGGAAGTGGTATATAAACAAACACAGGAAGCCGCGGTGGCCTTTTGTTGTCCGCGTGCACGTATGTATTGTTGTTACAGTTTAGATGTGGCTAGTAATTTTATACTTTTTATTTAGTGAAAATAATAGTTTTTCCTGGTAAGTTTTAAAATATAACTAAATATGGAGAAGATGAACAAATTAATTGCATTATTAGAGCAAAACAATAATGTGTACGGGAATTTATCGAATCTATCAACCGTAGAAGTGCTACATTTATACATCAAAGTAAGAAATGAATCTGTGCTGGAAATATTGAGAAACAAACTATTAAACTTCCCAACCGACAGTTGGAACATGATTTCTCTTTCAAATAATTTGAAAACGCCATTTTTGATGGAATTCCGACATAAAATTAACTGGGTAATTCTTTCTCAAAACATTAGGTTAACAGCTGATATTCTGTACGGGTTTCAAGATTATCTGGATTTGGACATTATTGTAAAAAGGGGCTATTTCATACCAGAAGATATAATTTTTAAAAAGTATACTGCAATCAACATACAACAACTTCTACGTATGCAGAATTTATCCGAAGACTTATTATTGTTTTTGATTTCGACGCCCAGTGAATTAGAGCTGTGTTATATTTCATATATTGATATAGAATCTTACTTAAACATATCATATTGGCCTTTAATTTGCCAAACACAAGATATGTCGGAGAGATTAATTTCTATAATTTACAATACCAGAGTTAAATATACAAGCAATTCATTAAAAAACCATTATTGGAATCTTATTCGTCGGTATCAAAAGATGAGTCTTCAAACTATGTCACGATTTGAAAAATACCTCAACCGCGATCAGCTGAAATGAACTCTAAAGTATAATGTGCTTGTGTTGTTACGTATGGTGTTCTGAGAATTATTTGTGATGTGGTCTTGTCGGTGGAAATTTAAGTGTTATGAATATTTATACGAAATATTTTATTACGTTGTAGCTCAAATCATTTTTAAGGGTATTTTTTATGATTGTATTTTAACTTGTAAAGTTGTTCCTGTTTAATAGTAAGATTTAAAGTTAAATTGTCCCACTTGTTGTATTATATTTTACACATTATCAAATGAGGAATAATAAACACAAATATACAACTAAAATGTGCCTAGCTCAACTCATATATCATAATTATTTTTAATTATTTTTGATATAATTTATTAGTATGTTCCAGAATGTATTTTAACAGATTTAAGTTTTAACATTCGCTCGCAAAGCATATAAATAGGCCAGAATTGGGTCAATTCACATACCAAAGTTTCGCTAAAATATGATCACTTTAAATAACTGAAAAGAGTATTTTTTAGTATTTTTTAGTATTTTTTATTTAAATTAAACAACAGATAATTTTAATCAAAATATTTGTTTACAAAAATTGAATTAATACAGTTCATATGATAACGGTTTTTAACAAGATCCAGTATAAAATACGATTGAATCAGTCGGCGTGGCGGGCCGATGCAGTTTAGTGTGAGAGAGTAAAGAGGTGTGCGAGTGAGACAGAAATATGGTGAAATCGGACCACTCCCGTTTCCACCTTTTGAGAGGCCTCCACGCATGCGTCATTTGTTACCAAAATTTGAAAGTGGGCTACGTGGAATGTTCGCATCCGGGGCGCGCGGGCGTTGCCAAACCGAGCGTTCTTGTCCAAGGTTGCCAAATCGCACGCCAGGTGCAAGGTTTCGGCCCGATAAAATATCACGGCCCCGTCCTACGGGTCTTAAAAGTCCCCATATTATTCATGTTGAGGAGTAGTATTAAAATGGAGAAGTAAAACCGTCTTGTGGGTTAATTCGCTAACTCAAAAACTTTAAAAAGCCGCGAGATTTTAGCACGACAACATCCTCTTGGGTCAGTGTTCCTGTATCACTTATACCGATTCTGGGGTTTTAAATTATTAAGATTTAGGCAGATTCGGGACTTGTACGATTCTACAATGAGTTAATTTTATTTAATTTTAGGGCTCTGGACTTGTAAAATTTTACAGCGATTTCCCAACACTTAGAAACCAACTATTGGGCTCTAAACATTTAATCTGGGGACTAACACCTATAAACATTCGCACTCGCCGCTATTTAACTAACAACTGATTCTAGTGTCTGTCTTATCAAGGCGACACAATTCAAAATGCAATTTTAAAATTGGGGTTTAAAATTATTATTATTTAGGCAGATTCGGGACTTGTACGATTCTACAATGAGTTAATTTTATTTAATTTTAGGGCTCTGGACTTGTAAAATTTTACAGTGATTTCCCAACACTTAGAAACCAACTATTGGGCTCTAAACATTTAATCTGGGGACTAACACCTATAAACACTCGCACAAGTTCACTCGCCACTATTTAACTAACAACTGATTCTAGTGTCTGTCTCATCAAGGCGACACAATTCAAAATGCAATTTTAAAATTGGGGTTTTAAATTATTATTATTTAGGCAGATTCGGGACTTGTACGATTCTACAATGAGTTAATTTTATTTAATTTTAGGGCTCTGGACTTGTAAAATTTTACAGCGATTTCCCAACACTTAGAAACCAACTATTGGGCTCTAAACTTTTAATCTGGGGACTAACACCTATAAACATTCGCACTCGCCGCTATTTAACTAACAACTGATTCTAGTGTCTGTCTCATCAAGGCGACACAATTCAAAATGCAATTTTAAAATTGGGGTTTTAAATTATTATTATTTAGGCAGATTCGGGACTTGTACGATTCTACAATGAGTTAATTTTGTTTAATTTTAGGGCTCTGGACTTGTAAAATTTTACAGTGATTTCCCAACACTTAGAAACCAACTATTGGGCTCTAAACTTTTAACCTGGGGACTAACACCTATAAACACTCGCACAAGTTCACTCGCCGCGATTTAACTAACAACTGATTCTAGTGTCTGTCTTATCAAGGCGACACAATTCAAAATTCAATTTTAAAATTATCTTTTGAAATATTATTATTTGCAAATGAAACATTCTCAGGGTTACCATGTGCCTAGAAACTACCACGCATCCGCGCCACAACGCCGCGAGATTTTAGCACGACAACACCCTCTTGGGTCAGTGTTCCTGTATCACTTATACCGATTCTGGGGTTTTAAATTATTAAGATTTAGGCAGATTCGGGACTTGTACGATTCTACAATGAGTTAATTTTATTTAATTTTAGGGCTCTGGACTTGTAAAATTTTACAGTGATTTCCCAACACTTAGAAACCAACACAGTGATTTCCCAACACTTAGAAACCAACTATTGGGCTCTAAACTTTTAATCTGGGGACTAACACCTATAAACATTCGCACTCGCCGCTATTTAACTAACAACTGATTCTAGTGTCTGTCTCATCAAGGCGACACAATTCAAAATTCAATTTTAAAATTATCTTTTGAAATATTATTATTTGCAAATGAGAATGTTGCAATTATCAAGACTAACCCGTGCCTAGAACCCACCACACACCCGCGCCACAACGCCGCGAGATTTTAGCACGACAACACCCTCTTGGGTCAGTGTTTCCTAACATTTAGACCAAGACTTGGGTTAATTCTGTGAATCGGGATTTTTAAATTTTATCTTATTTTTCGGCTCGGCACTTGTGATTTTTTCAAACTTTTAATCTGGGGACTTTAAATTATTTTGAAATATTTTGAATTATGTGGATTTTTGACTCTCGGGACTTGTAATATTTAACGGGAATTGCGGAGTACTAACAAATATAAACATTCGCACTCGCCGCTATTTAACTAACAACTGATTCTAGTGTCTGTCTCATCAAGGCGACACAATTCAAAATTCAATTTTAAAATTATCTTTTGAAATATTATTATTTGCAAATGAAACATTCTCAAGACTAACCCGTGCCCAGAACCCACCACACACCCGCGCCACAACGCCGCGAGATTTTAGCACGACAACACCCTCTTGGGTCAGTGTTTCCTAACATTTAGACCAAGACTTGGGTTAATTCTGTGAATCGGGATTTTTAAATTTTATCTTATTTTTCGGCTCGGCACTTGTGATTTTTTCAAACTTTTAATCTGGGGACTTTAAATTATTTTGAAATATTTTGAATTATGTGGATTTTTGACTCTCGGGACTTGTAATATTTAACGGGAATCGCGGAGTACTAACACCTATAAACATTCGCACTCGCCGCTATTTAACTAACAACTGATTCTAGTGTCTGTCTCATCAAGGCGACACAATTCAAAATTCAATTTTAAAATTATCTTTTGAAATATTATTATTTGCAAATGAGAATGTTGCAATTATCAAGACTAACCCGTGCCCAGAACCCACCACACACCCGCGCCACAACGCCGCGAGATTTTAGCACGACAACACCCTCTTGGGTCAGTGTTTCCTAACATTTAGACCAAGACTTGGGTTAATTCTGTGAATCGGGATTTTTAAATTTTATCTTATTTTTCGGCTCGGCACTTGTGATTTTTTCAAACTTTTAATCTGGGGACTTTAAATTATTTTGAAATATTTTGAATTATGTGGATTTTTGACTCTCGGGACTTGTAATATTTAACGGGAATCGCGGAGTACTAACAAATATAAACATTCGCACTCGCCGCTATTTAACTAACAACTGATTCTAGTGTCTGTCTCATCAAGGCGACACAATTCAAAATTCAATTTTAAAATTATCTTTTGAAATATTATTATTTGCAAATGAGAATGTTGCAATTATCAAGACTAACCCGTGCCCAGAACCCACCACACACCCTCGCCACAACGCCGCGAGATTTTAGCACGACAACACCCTCTTGGGTCAGTGTTTCCTAACATTTAGACCAAGACTTGGGTTAATTCTGTGAATCGGGATTTTTAAATTTTATCTTATTTTTCGGCTCGGCACTTGTGATTTTTAACTAGTGTTAACCGACAAGTCTCCATGAGTACTATCCGAGTCAACAATGTTATTTCGCTAAATCAAAAACTAAGTTAAATTTAACTACAACAGTTAAAACTGTTTTGTTCAAAGTTCCATTTATGAATTGAATTCTAATTGCTTTAATTTTAATAATTTTAGATTATTGGTGATGTGATCGTTCCACTCAGACACAGTCCCCCGCCGCACGCAAACACCAACAGAATACGCTTCATTTCTACACACACCCGCGCGTATAAAATTCAAAGAAACGGTTTCAACAAATTCCCCCACCCCCGTCAACATTTGAAATAAATGCACAAATACTTTGCGAATTCTATTTTCTGAGGGTTTATAAGGGAACGGTTCTCCACACATACCAGTAGTTCCTGTAATGAACTCCTGCGTGTTCGGTAAAGTTGTTGTTTGTTTTTGAGTTGATTTGTGATAGGTAACTAGAACCATGGTGGAGAGAATTACATTTTACGAACTCAAAGCTATTTGCCAAAGTATGGGTATCAAGTCAACCCACCTAACTAGGAAAAAGATTTTGTGGAAGATTTTAAATTCTATTAAAAGCGCTGATGGTGTTACCGCCTTTATAGACAAACTTACGGATCCTTCTGACTTGTACAGTTTGTATACTTCATTGGAACAGGAGACGTTAGATAACAGCAGCCAATTTCTACACTTCACTAAATTGGAAAAAATTACGGAAAAAATTCATCAACTCCCAGTCAACCTTTGGAGAATACTATACCGGAGAGAACAGTTCACGCATGGGTTCATGTTGAAGTTTAAAGAAGTTTTAAATTTTAACGAAATTGTCATCCACCAAAGACTGACGACTAAAGATATAGAAAGTTTTCAATCAAAAATTAACTTTTCGCTTTTGGTTAAGTACCAAAATCTCTCTGAAGCAGTGTTGGTCAAATTCAATCACAAGTTCGACTGGAATGCAGTTGTGGAACACCAAAATGTCCCGGAGTGGATTCTTAGACAGTTTTACCATAAGATTGATCCAATTGTCATAATAAAATCCATGAAGCTGACTCAAGATTTTATGTTGTGGATGGTGGATGGGGTTAATCCACGGTGTAAATTTCACAATACAGACGAAGAAGAGTATTATAAAATGGTTCTATGGCCATATCTCATAAAACACCAATCATTAAGTAAAAATTTAATATGCTACATTTACTTCTCGAAAGTGGGTAATCAAATCGATCTTTTAAAACTACTGTTTGGCTCGCTAATAAGTAAATGTCAAACTCTTGATTCTTTTCTTCTGGATACGTTTAAAAATATTTTGTGCTGGTGGTCCGTCTCAAAACATCAAACGCTCAGCGATGAAGATATTATTAAATATTGCAAATTAATCGATTTTCAAACATATACGTCGCGAGGATTACAAATTTCTGAATTTGTGAAGAGGAATCTGCCCAATCCATTTACAAAAGTAGAATCTGAAACCGATTGTCCAGTTTGCCTTGACACGAAAAAAGATTGTATCAGTCTTAAGGATTGTCAACACGTGTTTTGTACAACGTGTATATTTAAATGGCTTAAAGTAAATAAATCATGTCCTCTTTGTAGGATTAAAATTCACTTGCCAGGCTACTGTTGGGTATAAAATAGAACTCGCCGCACATATTTGCACATATTTGTACTCATTTGTAAAACTTGTGAAAAATAAATCATATTTAAAAATTTCAAATTGTGTTTTTATTTACATGACTTAAAACAGACCCGGTCTCTAGAGGTTAATCATTAGTCTATTTGAATGTTGTGCAGTGTGGTTTAAAGACAATCAGTATATTTTAATTAACATTGGCAATATTGAGGTTTTTTCGCGTGATATAATTTACCAGAAAACCCTTTGAAAAACGAGTCCATTAGACTTCTTCTTGGTTATAAAACTCATTTTGTCTCCTTTAGAAAAACATAAGAATTTGTTCAGTGTTTCAACATAAAATATTACAATACCTTAGGGGAAATCACCAAAAGTAACAATGTTAAATTCTTTTTGCTATTTCTGTATTTGAAGTCTTTGATAAATGGCTCTGTAAAGGTAATTTTGAATTTGTCAAACTTTAATTTAATTTTAAATGTATGGTTAAAAAAGAATATACCGGTTATAAATAGGATGTCAGCCCGATCCTGGGCATTAAGTCCAGGACCGCGAACCTTGTACAAGGACCAAGGCAACGGCGCAAAACATAGCCTCTCCTGGTCAAGTCAACCCCTACCGTGACGTGGTGTACGAGGCTTTACACATACGGGGCTCTGGCGAAGTAGGTTAGGTAGTATGTAGAGGTTTGTTCTCTTAGTAGTTATAAGTGTTCCCCTCCTCATAACGTCGGTTAGGCCAAACTACCGCAAAGGATCCTAAGACGCGCTCGAAATTTCCAAAATCGCTTGTTATTTTAGTTTGTAAGTTATTTGGGGGTATTTTAAAAGAGTGATACGTCGTGCAAATATTAGTGTATTAGTATTGGGTTAGTGCTTCGTGACCAACATCTCGCAAATCACTGGTATTTTAAATATGGGTATTTTAAAATTATGACTAACCAAAAGAGTAGTATTTATACGTCGACAGCGACGCGTAACTGTTAGTTGGGTTAGTGCTCTTCGTAGTGATAAGTGTTTCCCTCCTCATAACCCCGGTTGGGCCCAACCACCCCAAAAAATCAAAAACGCGATATTCCCCACATCTCCCCATTTTTAGTTTGAAGCTAAATATGGTTATTTTTGAATAATAATTGAGTGGTATAGGTAGTTTTAAGGCATGCATATGTTAGGTAGGTTACACAGAGGTTGGGTAAGTCCTCTCTTCGTAGTTATAAGTCCTATCGAATTGCTCCGGTTGCCTTGCGGTGTTAACGAAGAGCAATTCCCTTCCAGCACCAAAACTTTTCATATCCTAAACCCTCCAAACCTCCTTTCCTTTATGGCTCTTTGCGCTGGCGGATACAATCCACGCAGAGGGTCTCCTTCCAATTTCCCAATTGTCCCTCACACGTAGCTAATAAGTTAGATAGGGGGGCTTTTTAGTGGTAGGTAGTTTTAGGTAGTTTTAGGTAGTTTTTAGTCTGAGGAGGCGTTTTTATTAATGAGATAAGAGGGCCCAGCGGAGTACGCTGATTAACCTCGTCACAGCTTCTAGCGGAGTACACTGGACTGTGACATTTTTCAAAATTTAAAGGGCCCAGCGGAGTACGCTGATTAACCTCGTCACAGCTTCTAGCGGAGTACACTGGACTGTGACGTTTTTATATTTGAATAACATTAATAAAAACGTCTCGCGGACACTCATTCCCAAAAACCCCTCCAAACCTCCTTTCCTTTATGGCTCTTTGCGCTGGCGGATACAATCCACGCAGAGGGTCTCCTTCCAATTTCCCAATTTCCCTCACACGTAGCTAATAAGTTAGATGGGGGGGCTTTTTAGTGGTAGGTAGTTTTAAGGCATGCATATGTTAGGTAGGTTACACAGAGGTTGGGTAAGTCCTCTCTTCGTAGTTATAAGTCCTGTCGAATGATTCTGGGAATTCCTTGCGGTGTTAACGAGGAATCATTCCCTTCCAGCACCTTTTCATTCCCAAAAACCCCTCCAAACCTCCTTTCCTTTATGGCTCTTTGCGCTGGCGGTTACAATCCACGCAGAGGGTCTCCTTCCAATTTCCCAATTGTCCCTCACACGTAGCTAATAAGTTAGATAGGGGGGCTTTTTAGTGGTAGGTAGTTTTAGGTAGTTTTGGGTAGTTTTTAGTCTGAGGAGGCGTTTTTATTAATGAGATAAGAGGGCCCAGCGGAGTACGCTGATTAACCTCGTCACAGCTTCTAGCGGAGTACACTGGACTGTGACATTTTTCAAAATTTAAAGGGCCCAGCGGAGTACGCTGATTAACCTCGTCACAGCTTCTAGCGGAGTACACTGGACTGTGACGTTTTTATATTTGAATAACATTAATAAAAACGTCTCGCGGACACTCATTCCCAAAAACCCCTCCAAACCTCCTTTCCTTTATGGCTCTTTGCGCTGGCGGATACAATCCACGCAGAGGGTCTCCTTCCAATTTCCCAATTTCCCTCACACGTAGCTAATAAGTTAGATGGGGGGGCTTTTTAGTGGTAGGTAGTTTTAAGGCATGCATATGTTAGGTAGGTTACACAGAGGTTGGGTAAGTCCTCTCTTCGTAGTTATAAGTCCTGTCGAATGATTCTGGGAATTCCTTGCGGTGTTAACGAGGAATCATTCCCTTCCAGCACCTTTTCATTCCCAAAAACCCCTCCAAACCTCCTTTCCTTTATGGCTCTTTGCGCTGGCGGTTACAATCCACGCAGAGGGTCTCCTTCCAATTTCCCAATTGTCCCTCACACGTAGCTAATAAGTTAGATAGGGGGGCTTTTTAGTGGTAGGTAGTTTTAGGTAGTTTTGGGTAGTTTTTAGTCTGAGGAGGCGTTTTTATTAATGAGATAAGAGGGCCCAGCGGAGTACGCTGATTAACCTCGTCACAGCTTCTAGCGGAGTACACTGGACTGTGACATTTTTCAAAATTTAAAGGGCCCAGCGGAGTACGCTGATTAACCTCGTCACAGCTTCTAGCGGAGTACACTGGACTGTGACGTTTTTATATTTGAATAACATTAATAAAAACGTCTCGCGGACACTCATTCCCAAAAACCCCTCCAAACCTCCTTTCCTATATGGCTCTTTGCGCTGGCGGATACAATCCACGCAGAGGGTCTCCTTCCAATTTCCCAATTTCCCTCACACGTAGCTAATAAGTTAGATGGGGGGGCTTTTTAGTGGTAGGTAGTTTTAAGGCATGCATATGTTAGGTAGGTTACACAGAGGTTGGGTAAGTCCTCTCTTCGTAGTTATAAGTCCTGTCGAATGATTCTGGGAATTCCTTGCGGTGTTAACGAGGAATCATTCCCTTCCAGCACCTTTTCATTCCCAAAAACCCCTCCAAACCTCCTTTCCTTTATGGCTCTTTGCGCTGGCGGTTACAATCCACGCAGAGGGTCTCCTTCCAATTTCCCAATTGTCCCTCACACGTAGCTAATAAGTTAGATAGGGGGGCTTTTTAGTGGTAGGTAGTTTTAGGTAGTTTTGGGTAGTTTTTAGTCTGAGGAGGCGTTTTTATTAATGAGATAAGAGGGCCCAGCGGAGTACGCTGATTAACCTCGTCACAGCTTCTAGCGGAGTACACTGGACTGTGACATTTTTCAAAATTTAAAGGACCCAGCGGAGTACGCTGACTTCCTTGTCACAGCTTCTAGCGGAGTACACTGGACTGTGACGTTTTTTTATTTGAATAACATTAATAAAAACGTCTCGCGGACACGGTTAGAATATATTTAGTTAGTAAGTTAGGGACCCCATTAAGGACTGTGGATGCGGAACTTAAAGCTTCTCCCAGTCAAGTCAACCCCAACCTTGGCGCCGGTAGTGGGGCTTTAGACAAACGGGGCTCTGGCGAATATATATTATTTTTAGTATATTTATACATTTGCCACCCAGGATATCTAAGGGCATCACAGACTATTTATTGCATAGTTTCACGTCCCCGTGGTTTTAAATTTTTAAAGATAAAACATATACACATCATATAGTAGGAAGTATTATAGGCGGGATCGTGGATACAAGAAGAAGAATGAGGCCACACCGTATCACCCCGGAGGGTTTGTGTGGCGAAGGGATCATTGAAGACTTCATTTCTATTTTATGTAAAAAAAATGAAGAACGCGCTGACGGATTGAAATTATATGCTTTCCCGACAGTGTTTTTCACGGCAATTGACCGGGGCGGTTTCCTGCGGGTGGAAAGGTGGACCAATAAAATAAAAATTTATGATTATGACATCTTACTGTTCCCAGTACACATCCCCGCACCAATCCGGAAGGATGGGAAGCCCGGTGTATCCCACTGGTACCTAATTGCCGCCTTTTTAAAAGATAGGCTCGTGCGGAGCTACGACTCACTGGGAAATGAGTACCCAGATAGATTAAAAGAATGTCTAAAGTATATCGAGTGGGAAATGGGCCGGTTGGGTGTAAAAATCAACCGGGAAGAGTGGTCCTTAAAGGGGAATCCTAGTGGTCTTAAGCTTCAGACCAATACGGTTGACTGTGGTTTCTGTTTATGCTTATACGCTGGTTGTATTGCCAGGGGCATAAACCCCTCAACTGTCAAATTACCATCAAGCGTGGACCTGAGGAAACTCATCTCCCGGGTATTGCGACAAGAGGGAGCAGAACCCCTCGATGAATTCCTTGAGGCCAACCGAGAAAACCTATTTCCAGGGCATACTCCAACCTACACCGAAGAGGAGTTGCAGAGAGCTATACATGGTATGATGGGGGATATGGTTGGAGCGCTTCAGCCAATTGATTATGCTGATACCCCCCCAAAATCACCAACCCACCCCAACGTGGAATTCGTGTTGGACGGAGGAGAAGTCTCCATGGATGTGAACACCGGGCGGGACGAGAGTGCGGGAGCGACGGACGCCACTGGGGATCAAGATAATAAGATAGAAGCAATTCATCAAGACCACCCAATGGAGCCGCTTTCCACCCCAGCACCGGACTCTACCAGAACTCCACAACACCAACATCTGCCTCGACAGCACCAGCCTCGCCAAAGACGCTACAGAGCAAAAAGGAAGAGAATCTTCCTAATTAACGGCTCCTTCGTGAGAATTAGGGACCCCAAACCCATATGTATAATTTACCACCCGATATATTGTTGAAAGTGGTCTGCTGGAAACTGAGGATACAACGAGGGATGAGAGCCTTATTTATGATTGCCTTATTTATCAATTTATAAATTATCAAGATAATTAATTTACGATTGCTGGCTACTTGCTATAAAACAGTGACCAGCGTTCCTGAGCAATCAGTCTACCTCTAGATATCTTAAAAAAATGGACGGGATATTTAGTGCATATTTGAAGAAGGTGCAAGAAATCACAGCAGACAAGTCTCCGGGATTCTACAAACAAGTTATAAACGTGTTTGACACGGAATTATTAAAAACAACTCCAAGTTCGGTTCGCGGGATTGTCGTGGGCCTGATCAATTCTCCGTCAAGAAAAACTAAAGATTTGTACCTTAGCACCGGACATAAAACGAGCAAGTCTGAGTTAAGAAGAGAAATGATACATAACTTATCTACAATATCTGAAAAAAAAAATATTCTTTGGATTCGCATCCCGATGATTGCCAGTTTTGATAAACAGAAGACTCGAGAGTTGATTACAGCTTTTCATCCCGTCATTGGGCACATTTTTAAAATAATAATGCGTGCAAGTGCAAACGACTTTGAATCACCGATTCCTATTTTGTGTTTGGGAAAAAACTCGCACAGCTGTGTGATTGAAGGATTAAGATACACCAATCGTCCGAAATTTATACTACTTCCTGCGGTTCACCCCAACAACATATCAGAGATGGAAGAGAAAATCTCTAAAACTACCTGCAAATACCAGCGTCTTCATCTGATCAGAAGAAAATATTATAATGTTGACATGTTTATTCAAGTATTTAAAATATTTGTGAATCTTGTATCATCAAGTATTTAGTCATATACAATTGTATCATATGTATCATATATATCACGTAATAAATAATTTAACCCCCATTGTTGTTTTTTTCTTTAAAATCTTCCAAACATTTGTAATAATCAAGAAGTTATTCAAATAACCAATTCTTTTGTTTTCTATTTTTGGAAACCATAAAATAAATTATTCTACTTGTGTCATTTGTATTGAAGGTGATTTCAATAATATTTTAATTACAAAGCGTTTTCACGGATACTGTGGTCTTGACATTTAACTTTTAAACCTTTTCAAGTTTAAGTACTCATTTAAATAAAAAACCTTTCAAGTTTAAATACTCAATTCAATGATTATTATATTATTCTGGCATTTGTTGTTCAATTTTATTATGAGCAGATTTTGCAGATTTGAGATTTACAAAACCACAAATGGGTTAAATTGTAGGAAATGCAAACCATTTTAGATTACCCACATTCAAAACTTTTTATTGAGACGTTTCTCGTCTTCGGGGTATTAAAGCATCCGCTTTATAGGGGCAAATTAGGGGGATTTTTTTCCCTCACAACTTAGTATTTTAGTATTTATAATTAAAGCAATTAAAAAAAATTAAATCTTTTGAAAAGAAGGGGGTCTATTTAACTCCCGAAGAGGCAATTTAAGTCAGTGTTGAGATTTACAGCATATGATCAACTATGGAGTATTGTTGCGAGCAGAGATGTTTTAAAATTCCTGGTGACCAGGTTGATGGGAGGGCTTGTAGGAAATGTCACCATTTTGGTTATTGCATTTGTAAATGTAAAAACTTCACAGCCTTCTCTACAGAATACAACACCACGCTCGGTGTGGAATACGGCGGCCGGGGAGATGGTGCATCTCTCAGAAAGAAGAAAGACTCGGATCGCGCTAGCCCGTGTTGTGGTATTAAAATGTACCATTCGCCAGTGTCTGTGGGATTAAATTATAATTTTACGAAAGAAACAAACACTCCCAGATTTCATTACGAGACCGAAAGACTTCATAGTTTTAAGGAGTGGCCAGTTACATTTTTAAGCCCCAAAGATTTATCCAAAGCTGGTTTTTATTATTTGCGTGTTAATGATTATGTTAGATGCGCTTATTGTGGGATTGAAATTGGGTTTTGGAAAAGGGGTGACATTCCTTTCTTAGAACATAAGAAATTTAACCCGTCCTGTATATTTATAGAGAAGTTTTACCCTTTAGAATGTAAATAAAACTAACATTCAAAGGGTGTAGCATTTTATTTTCTTAACCCAAAGTCAGTATTTGAGAATTAACAAGAAATGTGAAAACTTTGGCATGTAAAACAACATTTGAAATAAGGGCATAATACAAATTCCGAGGCTTTATAAAGGAACGGTTCCCCTAATATACCAGTAGTTGCCAAACTCCTGCACTAGTGTTTGGTCTAGTGTTTTGTTCAGAGTTTGTGATTCGGAACCGAAAAGAGCTCTATTTACCTCGCTGATTCCGATATCTAAGGACATCTAAATGGCTGAACAAGCTTATATTATCGATTTTCAAGGATTCAAAGACAATAACAATAATTTTATTATTAAAGAAATTGCACTTACAAAAACCAGTGGTAATTGGTTTCTGAGACACTGGTTTGTAAAATCGCCGTACAATTTTGACAAACTATCTCCGGACTACAGAAGACAGGCGATCTTCAATGCAAACTATTACCACGGAATTCCATGGCAGGAAGGAACTACGTCCTTCAACTACGTCAAGAGACAACTGGCGGAGCTAATATCACAAAACACCACCGTCTACGTAAAGGGTCAGGAGAAACAAGTGTTCCTTCAAAGACTTTTTAAGAACGCCAAAGTTGAAAATTTGGACGACATGCCATCACTTAAAAAATTAAAATCTAAGTATCTAAATAATTTTTGTTATTATCATAGATTTAACGGTTTCATGTGCGCTCTTGAAAATATTTATAAGATTCAAACCTACTTGGAGCAAAGAGGGTATGAATAAAAATATTAAATGTCTATTGTGTTCTTTAATGCGTGCACCCAAACTTAATTATCTTGCATCAAGATTATAGTAATGATTATAAAAACTGTATTGGTAATTAATATTTTCAATAATTCTAGGAATCTCGTTATTAAATTGCCTTACATGTTTATATATCATTGCAATGTTAGTTATGGAGTGATAATTGGTTGGATAAATTCTCTTGTACAATACTATGTTTGTGGATTCACAGAATCAGCCCAAGCCTTAGAGTTTAGAACAAAAACTGTTAGGAAATGTACACCGGAGGTATTGTTTCTTTGACTATTGTTCATTTTCCAAACCAAACTCTCAAGCGCCTTTGCTTAAGGAAGGGGAAATGATTCTATTTTGACTAACCCCCCCCAACCTTCCCCTCGGGTATCCCTTTGAATAACATAGTTACAAATGTAAATGCAATTTATTAATTTCTTTATAAGTAATAGATTATAAAATCCAAGGGACCGAAACTACACAATCGAGGACCCGGAGCTACCGGGTACATAAATATTTAAAAATGGAGGTTGTTTTTGTTGCATTTCTTGAATTTCCAATTTTGATATTGTCTCTGATTATACTTATTATATACTTTTTAGTATTTTTAATAAAAACAATTTTAAAATCTTTTGGAAAGAGATAGCAGATAGTCTATTTAGTCTCTGAAGAGGCCGAAGTCAGTTCAACAACTCAACTCGCCTAAGAAAGTCTTGATCCTAAGTTGTTTTTAGAGTTTAGTAAAAATATATTTTTCAAAGTAAGTAGTTATCACATTTAAATCGTAAAATATCAATGTGATGACAATGAAAATACTTTAATATATTAAAACTAATTATCCAGATTCAAGGGCGAGTAGCCTGGAAAGTATAAATATTAATTTAGAAAAAGACTATTGACTATAAAACTTACTTGGATCCGAGACCTAACCGGCCCTGGACCCCGGGCTCCCCCGCCCCAACACTACACCCTAAAACTCCATCTCACAGACACACTGTGTAAATTACAAAAAATCAAACTTGAGAAACGCAAATTTAATAACTCCTTCTAGCATTGGTGAGTACGTTTACGCTTGTGTTCCTCCATTGTCCAAGGCGCGGATAGACCCCCTTTCAGAGAGTATATTTATAGCCTTACACGTATCTTCTTCATCAACAATTCAAAAAGTTCCTCCCTTCTTCGGGCAGGAGGAGTGGCAAAAGTGACCAAGGCAGAGTCAAAGTCTGCATTTGATTTTAAGTCCAATTTTATTTTTCGAACAGGTCTTCCGTCACAAAATAGATTTATAAAGATCCAACCAATATTTTGTTCACAACCCCCCCCCCCCCATTTCAACAGGTACAGCAAACAAATTGCAATAGCACATATCAGAGCTACGTAAGGACGTCAGAGAAAAATATCGTAAAACAATGCCCGAAGAAGGGAGGAACGAAAAGCCCCCCTCCCCTTGAATTTTCAATTTCATGCGGTATACATCAATGAGCCGGGGCTATATTCATTAATTTTAAAATCCAAATTGCCCATTGCTGAGAAGTATCAAGACTGTGTTTTTGAAGATGTCTTACCCTCCATTAGAAAATATGGAATGTATCAGTTAAAGAATGAAAACTCTCAACTCATGCGAGAAATTACAAACGTTATGAAAACTAACCAACAGCTCACTCAAATTAACTTAGAATTTAAAACTAAAAACGACACAATGTGTAAAGAGAACCAGTCACTGAATGAGTTTTTGACATGATCTCTGGTTGCTTTTCGTGGGTTAGAGTAGCCCAGGATTTGAGCAATCTCTTTTGCTTTGAACTAAGGAGTATTTTTACTGTCAAACAGGACAGCAACGGCCTGTTTATTAAATATATAAGAAGTTAAGTGAGACATTTTAAGTATTGTGCGAATCATTGTAGGATAGGTCTACCCCACTTTGGGGTAGACCTACTTCCGGTTGAGTTTTCTTATATTTTTCACTTACATGCGTTGAAAGAGCTTTATGTAACTTAGAGGGATACTCTTTCTTTTGAACCAAGGATTATTTTCGCTATCAAATAGGACGGAAAAGAAGTGGCTCAAATCCTGGGCTACTCTAACCCTAAAAAGGCTCTTCTAGCACATATCAGTGAAATATACAAATCAACTCAACCGGAAGTAGTTGGGACCCAAAATGGGTCCCAACTCAATTATCATGATTCTAAAGTAGTTTTTATATCAGAACCGGGTTTATACGAGTTGATTTTTTCCTCTAAACTACCAGTTGCTAAAACATTTAAATACTGGGTTTTTGTGGCGATACTTTTAGCGCTCTTTATTCTTAAACGTTAACTTCACTCTGCCTCGGTCACTTTTGCCACTGCTCCTGCCAAGGTAAGAACTAGGTACTATTTCACAATACTTTATATAAAATGTCTCAATTAACCTCTTATATATTTAATGATCAATCTGTTACTGTCCTGTTTGACAGAGAAAATAATCCTTGGTTTAAAGCAAAAGAGATTGCTCAAATCCTAAACTATCAAGATACAAAGCATGCAATCCGTACCCATGTTAGAGAAAAACACCGCAAAACTATACTGGAAGTACAGGGGGGCGAAACGCCCCCCTTGTACTTTCATTCCCAAACAATCTTTCTAAACGAGCCTGGTCTTTATTCACTAATTTTAAAATCCAAATTGCCCATTGCTGAGAAGTTTCAAGACTGGGTTTTTGAAGAAGTCCTGCCTTCCATTAGAAAGTGTGGAATGTATAAAATCCAACAAGAAAATAATCAGTTGTTACAATCACTTACAAAGTCTCTGGAAAACAACCAAAAGCTCACTCAAATTAACTCAGAATTTAAAACTAAAAACGACATATTGTGTAAAGAGAACCGGTCACTGAATGAGTTGTTGACGTCTTTACGTAGCTCTGATCTGTGCTATTACAAAATTTGTTTGCTGTACCCGTTGAAATGGAGGGGGAGGAAGTTTGGGAACAAAATATTGGTTGGATTTTTATAAATCTATTTTGTGAGGGAAGACCTGTTCGAAGGAAAGCCATTAAAATTGAACTTAAAATCAAATGCAGACTTTGACAGGATAGAAGTTGAATTTTTGAGCGGTAAGGCTATGCTAAATAGCGGATTCTCTAAAGAAATGGTTATAAAAAAAGTAGCTAAATTCTCCACGATGAATTAGAATATAACATTTATTTTGACGATACTTTTAGCGCTCTTTATTCTTAAACGTTAACTTCACTCTGCCTCGGTCACTTTTGAGGTAAGACCTTACGTTGCTCTGATCTGTTCTATTGCACGATACTTGATATAAAATGTCTAACTTAACCTCTTATATATTTAATAACCAGGCCGTTGCTGTACTGTTTGACGGAGAAAATAATCCTTGGTTCAAAGCAAAAGATGTTGCTCAAATCCTAAACTATCAAGATACAAAGCATGCAATCCGTACCCATGTTAGAGAAAAACACCGCAAAACTATACTGGAAGTACAAGGGGGGCGTTTCGCCCCCCTTGTACTTTCATTCCCAAACAATCTTTCTAAACGAGCCCGGTCTTTATTCACTAATTTTAAAATCCAAATTACCCATTGCTGAGAAGTTTCAAGACTGGGTTTTTGAAGATGTCTTACCTTCCATTAGAAAATATGGAATGTATAAAATCAAACATGAAAATAATCAGTTAAAAAATCAAAACTCTCAACTCTTGGCTGAAATTACAAGGTCTCTGGAAAACAACCAAAAGCTAGCTCAAATTAACTCAGAATTTAAAACTAAAAACGACATATTGTGTAAAGAGAACCGGTCACTGAATGAGTTGTTGACGTCCTTACGTAGCTCTGATCTGTGCTATTACAAAATTTGTTTGCTGTACCCGTTGAAATGGAGGGGGAGGAAGTTTGGGAACAAAATATTGGTTGGATTTTTATAAATCTATTTTGTGAGGGAAGACCCGTTCGAAGGAAAGCCATTAAAATTGAACTTAAAATCAAATGCAGACTTTGACGGGATAGAAGTTGAATTTTTGAGCGGTAAGGCTATGCTAAATAGCGGATTCTCTAAAGAAATGGTTATAAAAAAAGTAGCTAAATTCTCCACGATGAATTAGAATATAACATTTATTTTGACGATACTTTTAGCGCTCTTTATTCTTAAACGTTAACTTCACTCTGCCTCGGTCACTTTTGAGGTAAGACCTTACGTTGCTCTGATCTGTTCTATTGCACGATACTTGATATAAAATGTCTAACTTAACCTCTTATATATTTAATGATCAATCTGTTACTGTACTGTTTGACGGAGAAAATAATCCTTGGTTCAAAGCAAAAGATGTTGCTCAAATCCTAAACTATCAAGATACAAAGCATGCAATCCGTACCCATGTTAGAGAAAAACACCGCAAAACTATACTGGAAGTACAAGGGGGGCGTTTCGCCCCCCTTGTACTTTCATTCCCAAACAATCTTTCTAAACGAGCCCGGTCTTTATTCACTAATTTTAAAATCCAAATTACCCATTGCTGAGAAGTTTCAAGACTGGGTTTTTGAAGATGTCTTACCTTCCATTAGAAAATATGGAATGTATAAAATCAAACATGAAAATAATCAGTTAAAAAATCAAAACTCTCAACTCTTGGCTGAAATTACAAGGTCTCTGGAAAACAACCAAAAGCTAGCTCAAATTAACTCAGAATTTAAAACTAAAAACGACATATTGTGTAAAGAGAACCGGTCACTGAATGAGTTGTTGACGTCCTTACGTAGCTCTGATCTGTGCTATTACAAAATTTGTTTGCTGTACCCGTTGAAATGGAGGGGGAGGAAGTTTGGGAACAAAATATTGGTTGGATTTTTATAAATCTATTTTGTGAGGGAAGACCCGTTCGAAGGAAAGTCATTAAAATTGAACTTAAAATCAAATGCAGACTTTGACGGGATAGAAGTTGAATTTTTGAGCGGTAAGGCTATGCTAAATAGCGGATTCTCTAAAGAAATGGTTATAAAAAAAGTAGCTAAATTCTCCACGATGAATTAGAATATAACATTTATTTTGACGATACTTTTAGCGCTCTTTATTCTTAAACGTTAACTTCACTCTGCCTCGGTCACTTTTGAGGTAAGACCTTACGTTGCTCTGATCTGTTCTATTGCACGATACTTGATATAAAATGTCTAACTTAACCTCTTATATATTTAATGATCAATCTGTTACTGTACTGTTTGACAGTGAAAATAATCCTTGGTTCAAAGGAAAGGATGTTGTTAAAATCCTGGGCTATCAAGATTCAAAACAGGCATTGCGGATAAATGTTGATGAAGAAGTGTAAGGCTATAAATATACTCTCTAAAGGGGGGTGTATCGATACACCCCCCTTTAACTTCCAATATCAGTCTAACTTCATCAATGAATCTGGTTTGTATTCTCTTATTTTGCGCTCCTTGAAACCAGAAGCTAAAGCATTCAAAAGATGGGTTACAAGTGAACTCTTGCCTTCCATTAGAAAGTATGGAGTGTATAAAATCAAACATGAAAATAATCAGTTAAAAAATCAAAACTCTCAACTCTTGGCTGAAATTACAAGGTCTCTGGAAGACAACCAAAAGCTCACTCAAATTAACTCAGAATTTAAAACTAAAAACTACATATTGTGTAAAGAGAACCGGTCACTGAATGAGTTGTTGACATTCTCCACGATGAATTAGAATATAACATTTATTTTGACGATACTTTTAGCGCTCTTTATTCTTAAACGTTAACTTCACTCTGCCTCGGTCACTTTTGCCACTGCTCCTGCCGAGGTAAGAACTAGGTACTATTTCACAATACTTTATATAAAATGTCTCAATTAACCTCTTATATATTTAATGATCAATCTGTTACTGTCCTGTTTGACAGAGAAAATAATCCTTGGTTTAAAGCAAAAGAGATTGCTAAAATCCTAAACTATCAAGATACAAAGCATGCAATCCGTACCCATGTTAGAGAAAAACACCGCAAAACTATACTGGAAGTACAGGGGGGCGAAACGCCCCCCTTGTACTTTCATTCCCAAACAATCTTTCTAAACGAGCCCGGTCTTTATTCACTAATTTTAAAATCCAAATTGCCCATTGCTGAGAAGTTTCAAGACTGGGTTTTTGAAGAAGTCCTGCCTTCCATTAGAAAGTGTGGAATGTATAAAATCCAACAAGAAAATAATCAGTTGTTACAATCACTTACAAAGTCTCTGGAAAACAACCAAAAGCTAGCTCAAATTAACTCAGAATTTAAAACTAAAAACTACATATTGTGTAAAGAGAACCGGTCACTGAATGAGTTGTTGACTGAACAGGCACCGAGGGTTGCTGTGATGTCGGGCGGCGATGGACTAAAACATGTTTTATGTGTCCTTATTAAAGAAACTCTTCTGGAACTCTACGGGGTCTGCGAGTACAAATGTATTCGCATACAAAAAAGAAAATTTAACCAAGCTCTCAATAAAGCCAAAAATGAAGGTTTCGTACCTTGTTTCATCAAGTCTCCTGTTCCTAATGGGATTAATGTACTTAACAAAGCGAAAGAATTAATGAAGAGTAGTGGTATGCACTTTAACTCTGCATACAACAACATCCTAACTTCTCACAATTTTGTAAATATAGTTGAGCATGTCTTGGACAATGGAGGAATACAAGCGTAAACGCACTGGCCAATAGTATAAGGAGTTATCAAATATCCCAGAATTTGCGTTTCTCAAGTTTGATTTTTTGTAATTTACACATTTTTAAAATGTATGTCTTGATAATATAGCATCTGAAACAACTCATTACTTGTTATTATTTATCCTAAACCAAATTAAAATAAAAAACAAATGTTAAAAAAACGAATATTTGGTTTGATTTGTTTTAAAAATTATCGTTTGAACGAATTAATACAGATAACTTTTGCAAATCATATTAAAGGAAATTGCCCAATTTGTTTAGAGTATAACATCTTAACTCATATACAATGTGGACACGTTATATGCCACAAGTGTTCCAAATTAATAGGTGTAAAATGCGGGCTGTGTAGAGAGAGTGGATTGGTTTATTTATGAGAGTGAAGTTGGGTATTCACTGTTGGTTTTCAAAAAATGAGTACTGGGACCATTCTACAAAATTTTCATAATACTTTCACGCTGGCATTCTGGTTTGACTGAGTTATCAAGTTGCGGGTTACCGATTTGGGATCACGCGATTGTTAACTTTGAGATCTGTTTTAAATCTTACCGCACCAAAATTAAGGTTTACAATTATATACAATTTTAATTTAAATACAATTTGATTATTTTCACCCCAGAGTGGGTATCACCCGATATCCACTGATATCACCTTAATCTGATTCGTCACCCCTTTGCCTTTTTGGTGGTGATTTAGTTGGTGGTGATTCTACGCGGACCCGTTTAACCCGCGGGAGTGTGATCCCTACTCGGTTAGTAGTTACAGCCTCATTATAATCTACTAATAATTTATTATATTTTTCTTCTAAACTATTGTGATCATTGTGTAACTCATTAAACTGTGTTTTTAATTTTTCAATCTCTGTTGCGCGATCTGTGTCACTAATTTCAAAGTCATATAATTTATTTTTAAGTTTGTCGTTTGTTTCTAATAACGACTCGTTAGTTTTTTTAAGAGTTTCAATTTCCCGCGAATAATTCAACCCCCGTTCTTCGCACTCATTCAGTTCTTGTGTTATTGAAGAATTGGTTTCTTTAAGAGTTTCAACCTGCGACTTAAGAGTACTGTAATTTTTAATTTTGTCCAAAATATTTTGCATCGATGTTTCATTTAGTTGCCCGCTGTTTTTTGAGATTTCAATTAAAAAATTTACCAAATTATCAAAAGAAATATTAGGACATAAGCTATTTAGCTTGGTCATTAAATGCTCATTGAGGAATTTTATTTTTTCATTGAAAGTGTCGCCATATACAAATTCTAAATTTGCTTGAACTTCTTTTAGTGAGGTAATTAGTGTCGTTATATCATTTAGTGAGAATTTTCCATCAAACGATTCAATATAAGCGCGGCTTAACGTATCAATCTGGCTTTGAAAATCTTGAAAATTTGTCACGCCGGTAAAGTCATATATTCGTTTTAAAAATCCGGAAACTTGATTTAATGAATTTACTCCAAACATATTGACTAGGGATTCCGCCTCTTCAAACACGTTAATCATAGTGTTGTTGAAACGTTCGTTGTATATTGATAGCTTACTATTTAAAACTGTTATGCTTGATTCTCCACAATTGTTGTATAACGTTTTAAGCTGCCGCGACGCCTGCACAATATTTAATGAACCAAAATCTGCTAAGTGTTGGGTCAGGATTCCTAAATCCTCTGCTCCAATCAAGGTTAGAGTGTCCACTTTAAACTGTATTAATTCATTATTGTTTTGTTTAGAATCAATATAATTTTGAATCGACTGAAAACAGGTCCATTCATTGTATACGTCTATTGATCCGGGAAGTTTTAAATGTGATGTAAAATATATTCGGGAATATAATTGAATATATTGTTCTGCCGACAGATTACCAACTTCGGTAATTTTGTTACTGGAAAGTAGTTGTTTGAATATTACCACGATTTGAAAATCCTGTTCAAGAAGTATTAGGTCACCTAGTTGTTTTATTCTTAACGTTTCATAAACCCGTTTTGTTATCAACGTTAGTTCACTAAACGAAGTTATTCCCACTAAATTAAATATCGATTCAATCTTAGATTTTATCTGTTCCAAATGCTGCCTCAAATCATCTTGACGGCTTGTTGAAAAATATGATCCAATTTCGTTTAAAACTACCAAGCTATCGTTAAACCTAGTGGCAAATTCTTTAAAGTCGTCCAGGCTCGAATCAACGTTTAGATGTGTAAAAGATTTTAATGCTTCTAATTTATTTTGACAGTCTTCGTCTTGTGTGAAATCGATTTCCATGTTTTGCGGATGGAGCAGATTTAATAATTGTTGTACAATTTTAAATAACAGTTTCTCGTTCGAATGTCTAGTCATTATAGGCGATGTGTCATGATAACCACTTATAGTGGTGACCATACTCTTTAGCCTGTTGGGAAACTTTATATCATTTAAACATTCTTGCAATTCTGTAGTGTAGGACGTCCATGTAAAGTAGCTATTTTGATTTGTCAACATGTAGAATATTGCATCGGTTATTATTGTAAACAAATCAATTTGGGGTACCTTCTTCGGTTCAATTAAGTAGAGGTTGTTGTATACATCTTTTAACAATTTACTAAACAAAGACTTGGCCTTTTTATTTTGTTTATCAAGAACGGCTTTTAATATAAGAGACTCGACCGTTTCACGCATTTTTATTTATGATTTTATGCGTTGATGGTAATATTGCTAGCGGCAAGTCTACTTTTACTGAAAGTCTTTGTGATTTATTAACAACACGAGGCTATAATGTTAAACTATTTACAGAACCTCTAGACAAGTGGCGGAATGTGGGGGGTTTAAATTTGTTGGAATTATTTTACAACGACTCCAAAAGATGGGCTCTAACATTTCAAATTAACGCGCTGTTAAGTGTTGCAGATATTGAAAAAAGTGCGGTAATACATTCTTTAAACAATTCAATTGTTATCATGGAGCGATCTTCGTTTAGCATTTTTGAAATATTTTGCAAGTACTTGAGGGAAAACGTGTTTAATTCAGCAGAATCTGCTATAATTGAGGATTTTAAAACTAAATATTCAAGTATAATAGATTATTATAATAAAATCCTCTACATTTACATCAGAACAACTTCTGATATTTGTTACAAGAGGTTAAAAGACAGGGCGAGACCCGAAGAGATTGATTCAGTTGACCAATCGTATTTACAGTCTCTTGAAGATTTGTATGAAAAAAGTGTTACCACTCTTCGAGTGCCGCTAATTACAGTCAATGGAGAATACGATAAGAATTCGATTGAAGATGCCAAGAATATGTTTGATAACCAAAACACGGTAAATGAGATTTTAAATTACATCAGGCTGTACGGTTATTAAGATTTAGCTTTATATACAAAAATATAAACATTACAAGAAATATAATAAGGACAAGAGTTAGTGAAATATTTACTAATGGAATTACTATTATCAAAGTAATAAACACATATTTAATTATTTCTGGGCTTCGATCCGCAGTTTTAATGTGGGAAAATATCTTATTATAAGAAATGTCGACCTTTTCGTTTGATAAATCTTCCATATAACATTTTATTATATCAAGAAGGTTTTTTATGCCCCCATATTTCAAATCATATGCATTAGAAATTTTCTTTTTTAATTTTAACTTCATTACTTCCAAATTTAAAATTGTTTCGGGAGTGATAGTCTGTACTTTGATTTTATCATTAAAAGTTGTATCAAACTTATTCATCAAAGTATTAAACTCTAGGGAAGTCAGTGCTTTGTTTAACTTTAACGTATCCACAATATCTAATACCGTACCTAAAAAATATATTATAAACAATTCCCAGTTTCCAGCTACTCTTGCACATACAGTGAGAACTTTCAAAGTATTTAGTATTAACAAATCGGTGACTATATTGTTTATTTCTAGTAAAATTATACTTTTAGATATGTGCTGATTTAGGTTATTCGTAAACTTGTAAAGGTATTGAATAGACAGGTTACTAACATAAAGGGAGATTTCTGGCGTTGAACCCACTATAAAGTCTTTTGTAAATTCGACAAGTTTCCTTTCAACTTTGGAAATATTGTATTCCGAACTTTTTTTATTACAAGAGTACGGAGATATGACGTGATCAGTTATTTCATGATTGAATATCAAACTTGGGTGTAATAGTGAACGTATCAAAGTTTTACCAAACATATATTTTTCGAAAAAACTTTGCACGCTGGGAAGAAAACATTCGTTATTTTGAGCGTTAAATGATAAACCAAAATATTGACAGTACTCTGGCGACATAAAACATTTATTCAAATTCTGATCCCAAAGCAAGGGGGGGATGGATTTATCATCACTGGGCTTTAAACAAAATATTTTCTTAGGTAAGTTGATTAACCTACAACATTTTAAGTTCTTATCAAAATACACGTCCAGTGGCTCATTCGCTTTAAAACAATTATCTTGACAAAAGTCCACTTGAACCCTTTCGTTAAAATTTGATTTACATATTAAATTACCATCCAAATGGGGAAACTGGCAATGGGATCTTACAACACCCTCCACACAAAACGCTGCGATATTTTTGCATCCATTTTCATCAAATGAAAACGTATAATCGTTTGGATAATGTTTCAAGAAACTCTTTGTAGGGGGTCCACCATATTCTAAATAATTCCATGGCTTTTTTGTAACTATCACGTTTTTAAAATAAAAATGATTTGCATTTTTTAAATTGATAATTTGATTACATATTGCTGTTCTTTGACAGTATTTAACAACCTTTTCCATTTTTTATATATTTACATAGTTTTGCATATATATGTGAGCAATTCCTACGTTAACTTCATAATAATGTCTTCCACCAGTCTTGAATACCAGGAATTGTTGGCCAATGACGTTTCCGGGCGCTTATTCAAATTCAATAACCGCCCATCGGCAAATGTAAAAAACGGATTGATATTCGGTTTTCAGCGATTTAACAGCAATACTATAAACGGTATTTATGTTGAAAATATGTCTTTTTTCGAAAGGAATTACGGGACAGATAGTTCCAGCGTGGTGAAATGTAATTTTCGGGGCCATGCTGATATTCAGAATGACAATTTAAGAGACGTGCTTACTCAAAAAATTAAATCCAGCTTATATGAAACTTTAAAAAAGCACCTTTTCACAGAAGATTGTAGATTGGTCCTCAGATTTGGAGGAATAAGCACCTGTGCGGGAAATCAGGATGGCTCTAAATATCAAAGCATACATTTGAAGTGCTCTCAGGCCAAGAAACTGTTTGAAGATGTTTATTCTACTCAACTGTGTGTTAATAAGCCAAATTCACTCTTAGTCCCCTGTTTGTATAACAATTTTGTACACGATCACAAAGACTTTAACAAAATAAAATATTACTGTGACGAGACTACGGGGAAATATACTATGTACAATCATGAGGAATCGAATGAACGAAAATTCACAATTAACCATTTTCCAAGAATCCACCCCGACGAGAACATCTACCTACTATACTCAAACAAGTTATCCGGTCTTGTAAACATCCTTATTACTGGCGTATACATCAAAGACGATTCTGTTCTGAGCGATACGATGAAATTGTGGTGCATTATCCAATCATCACACTTGCTGAGCAACGTTTCAGAAATATCAACCCCCTTTTCACTTGACCAGGAGGAAGACGCTGATGACATCTTAGATTAGTATTTTAATATAAATTGTTTTATGTCATGACAAACATCCAATATGTCAAATAAATGTTTACTCCTCTCTGGTTTCCAAACAAATCTAACCCCAGTAATATGTTGAGGAATTTGATTAATGTTGTTTGTTAATGTTGAGATATAGTTTAAAAGGCGACTTTCATATTTAATCATACACTCTGTACTATTAAATATTAAAGTAACAATCCATAGTAAATATTCCAAGCCACCTCTTGTTTCATACGTGAAATGTTTGTTCTCAGTAAATTTTTCTGTAAGATGTTTTTTCAGTTTTGTCATATTTGAAAATATAGCAGTGAATATTTGCTGTAAGTTTTTATGAAATTGGCACCATAAAACCGTTGAGTAAATTAAATTTTGTAAAACTTCTGTTAACATTTTATCCAACATTTTTATTCATTTTTATTATGAAAACACGATACAGCTAGGCCCATAATATGGTAAGTGTTGTTCATAGATTTAACGGTTTCGTGTGTGCCGCTGAACACGTCTTTAAACTTCAAACCCACAGCAAAATGGTATATGAATAAAAATATTCAACATCCGTTGTGTTCTTTAAAAAATGGGTTTGCGTGCACCCATTACGGGTAAATGTTTAATTCTTTTGTAAAACTGTTTGCAAACATAATTATCTTGCACGGTAATCTTTTTAATATTACTTACACATAAATCAATTATTAACCTTTCATAGTATTTATAAAACAAAACCCAAATATGTTTATTAATCATATTTATTACAATTGTCTCATAAAAAGAACAGTCACCGGTACTTAGAGACAATGGATTTATGTTTATGTAAACAGTATTATCCTCGACGAGTTTTTTTTACTGCCGATTATTATATTTATATCATTTAAAACATTTGAAACCGCGATGGATTCATCAAGTTTATAGTTAAGATTATTAAAACTATATTGGTACTTAATATTTTCAATAATTCTAGGAATCTCTTTGTTAAAGTCGTTATTAAATTGTTGTATATGTTTATATATCATGGCACTGTTAGTCATGGAGTGACAATTGGTTGGATAAAATCTCTTTTATAAGTTCGTTTTTTACAATACTAGATTTGTCAAAGGGATACACAATTGCGTTAATATTCTCAAGATATAGTGAGTTGACTCCTACGAGAACTAAATGCACCGTGGAATCTGTTTTCTGTATCCCGATTTTTTGGAAATCCTCTTTTGACATAAAGTACGAGTATGCAAGTTTTTTCAGCCAAGTTTTTAATTCATATTGATTTGAACCAAAATAGTTATCTAAAGCTATAGATGGATTGGTTATTTTTGAAACTGTTTCCACAATTAATATTATCATATTAAAAAATATTAAAAATGCAGTTAGCGATATTATTCTTATTATACTTTATAATTCACTTAATAATTCACTTAATAATAGTGGGTTTGTATGAATGTTCTGCTGCCAGAGTGCTTGTACTCTGTATTCTGACCGGAATGGAGTTGTTTATTTTATACAATCACATCAAGATTAACTATTATTTACTTAATAGAAAAACAAATTAACAATGCTTAGAGCCTTCGTAAAATCTCTCAGGGGGTCCTCTTCTCCAGAATTGAAAATATTAAGTCCAAATTTTCATGAAATTTTATCTAAAGAAAGTTTGAGTGAAAATAGCGTTAGACACTTTATTCTAGATCTTGAAAGTGGTAAAAGCTTTGATAGTGCTTTAAGAAAACTAATAACTGAAACAAACCTTTCAGATTCTGAAATTAAACTGTTTCAAAATGAGCTGACGAAATCTAAGGGCATCGCTGAAGTTATGGTTGTTCAAGATTATATAAATAAATCCGACATACTGGAGACTTTGAAACTGGACGTTTTACCCAAGGACGCTGATGAACTGAACGAATTAATAAAGACAAATGGCGATTTAAAAAATAAAATACAATCATTTATAAAATTAATAAATAAACATAAAATAAAGTTATCGTTAATTACCCTGACACTAGGTTCAGCAGGAAATTACTTATTCCAGGCGGCTAAAAATCTTTCCGGTTGTTATAGATATCAAATCACACCCTCTGGAAAATACAAATTGCTCTGTAAAGTCAACGATTGCGGTTTTAATATTGAAAAACATTCCTCAATTAATAAAGTATTCTGTGACGAACCTTGTCTACCGGATATTTGTGGTGAGAATTGTATGAAACGTACGACAGACAAATTTAAGTACGTCTGTGTTCAGTTACATTGGTATGACGTCGTCAGTGTTGTCACTAAACAATTTTCAAATACTTTAGGTAATTTTTTTATTCAGTCTTTAAAATATGTGTTTATATTCTTAATTGTGTTTAGTGTTTATACTTTCTCGGATAAATTGAGTTTATTTTACAGAATCGCTCTAGGATTAATAGTTTTATCAATTCTTGTTATAAAACTTATTTGATTTTTGAAATAATACGCGACTCACATCCGATAGTTTTTAATAGTTTTTTATAGTTGTTTAATAGTTGTTTATAGATATGATTTAACCGGGACATTGGGATAGTTAAAAGGTTTCATTAAAATTTAAAAAAAAAACACGCGGGTTTAAATTTTAAAAAATCACTTTTCACCTCTATATAAAGCGACTAATCAAGCATTTTGTTAGTGTTTAAAACATGTCAGACGCGTGTCTTTTCTACGTAAAACTTAGTGAATCCGCTCGGAGTCCCTTTAAAGGTAGCCGAAATAGTGTAGGATTTGATTTACACAGTCCAGCCAATTACGAACTACCACCGAAATCAATTATAACTATTCCTACAAATTTGGCATTTAAATTCCCACCATCAACGTATGGTAGACTGGCAATGAGGTCCAGCTTGGCGAAGTACGGCCTAGAAGTTCTAGGCGGGGTGATAGACCCAGACTTTAGGGGCAATGTTGTTGTCGTTTTGAAAAATTCAGGACCAAATCACATCATAATACGAGAGGGACAACGATTCGTTCAATTGATTTGTGAAAAGGTGGAATTTCCAGTTTTAAAACAGGCTTTGTCACTTGATTTCACCGAAAGAAACGAAAAAGGATTTGGATCGACTGGAAAATTTTAGGTTAATTTTAGGTTATTTTTGGTACATTTTTTGGTAAATTTTTTGGTACCTCAACGGGCTCTAAATAGGCTCTCAAAAAGGTAAATTTAGGTCATAAAGGCTCTCATTTAGGTCATTGGACCTATTTGGACCTATTTGGACCTATTTGGACCTATTCGGACCTATCTGGATCTATCTGATCGTATTGAAATTTTTGTTTTCAATTATCTAAATTTACTTTTAAAATAAATTGTGAAGTATATTTGTTAATGGTATTAAAGAATATTTTAAATCTTAACACGTAAAAGTGCCATAATTGTTTTAAATATTCCAAATACCTAATAATGAATATAAATATATAACCCACGTTTGATAAAAATGTGAATCCGTTAATGTTTTGCAAACACAAATTGTATATATGTTTATAAAACATATCCACTTCTCTTATTGTATTGTCAATCGAATTTATATAATAATCAACCTCGAATAAATACAAGTTGTAAATTTTGTTTACATAATTTAATTCATCTACTATACTCTGAGGAGTTAAATATTTTAAATTTCTGCTAATTAACTGTTCCAGACTTGAATTCATTGTTGTATTTTTAAATAAATCAAAACTTTATTTGAGTTGTGTGTTACAAGCTGTGTAATTAAAAATAAAGTTACAACTATGTATTTTTGTTATGTATTATGAGAAAATAAAAATATTCTATTCTGTTAAGACATTTTTGGAACGTTAAAATATAGAACAGACTAATATATAAAAGTTGTACACGAAGCTATTGTTTTTCGGGAGATTAATAATGCTGGGCCTACGTTGCTAAGTTGGACAATTGCTTACATTGTCCCCCCCTCTTGCTCAGTTTTCCCACGTTGGATTAATTAAATAATTGAAGAGCTCCTTTGTTAATGCATCGACCTGAAAGACTTGATTGCTTTTTTATTCATATTCGTAAAACTACTTTAATCTGATTAATTATGATCTTTCAAAACACTGATTTATTGGTTTGTATACTAATTATACACGCTTTCGGGCCTGGGTAAGCCAATAGGAGAATGGCCGCCACTTTCCAATATGGCGCCCAACTTCATTTTTTCTTATGGCATACCCCGTATTTTATGGTGATTTCGGTTAGCAAATGAGAATCTAAGACTTTTTTATTCTTGAGTAATTTCTGATATACTCAACCGTGAGATAAAGGTAAATCATTTTTGTTTTTTTTTTTTAACTGTGCCACCATTGGGATCTTGTAAACTGTACATCATACAGTAAACTTTAAATGGGGAACATTCCCCCGTTTTTAAAGAGGTTTAAAAATAAGTAGATAAAACTTTTGTAAATGGCCGCCACTTTTCAATATGGCGGTCAACCTCATTTTTTCTTATGGCACACCCCGTATTTTATGGTAATTTCGGTTAGCAAATGAGAATCTAAGAGTTTTTTATTCTAGAGTAATTTCTGATATACTCAACCGTTTATGAGATTCAGAGAGATAAAAATTTAATTCAAGCGGGCCTAGGTGTATTAGTTTCAAGTGAGCTAGTGGCTTATTCATATTTTACTTGTTGCTTATAATAAGAAAATAATTAAAATTATCTACAGGACACACATAAAAGATTTCTTTTAATTATAACAATTTCATTTTTGATACAAGAAATATATTTACAACGGGTGTTCAAAGTGGCCACCATCTGTATAAATACAAGCAGTTGCCCTTTTTAAAACACCATTCACGGCCTTATTGATTGTGTTGTGGTGAACTCCATCTGCAACAGTGTTGTATCGGGATTTGTACAAATTGTTTTTTAAATAACCCCAAACAAAGAAATCCATTGGTGTCGGGTCTGGGGACCCCGCTGGCCGTGGTAATGGGCCATTTGTACCAAGCCACTTTCCGGGAAAGTGAATGTTCAAGAACTGCACTACCACTTCACTGTTATGCGCCGGGGCACCGTCTTGTTGGTATATCAACCGGGTTCTTACATTTAAAGATACACCCTCAATTGAGTTCAACAAAATGTTCTCTAAAAACTGTAAATACATATGTCTTTTCAATTCCCCCCATAAAAGTGTAGTGCTATTGCTGCATTATTCAACACAACACACCAACAGTTTATCGAGAATCGAACTTGGTCGTGTCCTTCTCTCACTACTAACGGATTTACTTTAGCCCAACTGTTCTTCCTATTCCACATTCCCCTATTTGAAAAGTTAGTTTCATAAATCCATATAATGTTCGATAAAAACCCTGGTGTATTTACAGCCCCCCTAGCTAACCATCCACAAAACTTTAGCCTCCTATTTTCATCACCCGGCATCAAAGCTTGAACTTTCGCATACTTATAAGCGTGGTACTTGTTTGTTTTTAGTACTTTAAAAATTGAGGGGGTTTAAGTTTGCAAAATGGATGCAACTTCTCTAATAGAAGCATTAGGAAAAGCCTCAAAGTATGTTAAAACACCAATTTGAAATTCATCAGTAACAACTGTGCTTACTCTCTGACGCGGCTTTGCAAAAGAACCATTGGCTGTCAAGTTTACAATAAGTTGTTTGAAATACCTACAATTCGGTACTCGCCTATCAGGATACCCCTCTTGATGTGCGATATTTGCTGCACTACAGTTTCTGTTACACAGAAAATACACTTCGACCATGTCAAGTTTTTCATTGTTTGTAAATTCCATAGTAAGAGAACTGTCATAACAAGCGTAATTATAAAAAAAAACAAAATAAAAACAAGGGGTAAGGGGGTTTTGTTGATAGTCCCCGTAGCAGCAGACCCGCATACTCGGCCCCCGTGTTGTTCATATGGACAATAAGTAAAGTTGTATATCTCCCTTAACTGTGAACCTAAATTAACCCTAGCCGTGGCCATTCAACCAAATTGGTCGAACTTTTATGTCGTCTGTTTTGGCCATCAACCAAATTGGTCGAATGTCGTCTGTTTTGGCCATCAACCAAATTGGTCGAATGTCGTCTGTTTTGGCCATCAACCAAATTGGTCGAACTTTTATGTCGTCTGTTTTGGCCATCAACCAAATTGGTCGAACTCTACAAAAATTTTTGTAACGTTAATAAACCAACAATAATAAACTCAAAAGTCATCAATATATATATCATTCAAAAGATCACATTCTGAACTTTCATTTTATTACATAAATGAACCGTGTAGCAGCTGCATAACAATGTTACGACGATTAGAAATTGAATGAAGTTTTGGCACCACGCAATTGCTGCAGCCGACGCTCTGACATTGGCAAAACACGATATTTTTGAAATTACGCAGATCGGGCAATGTTTCTCGCAGGAAGATGCGGTTGGTACCAATGCACAGCTGAAGAGTTGCGCTTTATGTTGGTATTAATTTTTAGAATTAAATATTGATTGGACAGGTTATATGATTTTCTGAAAACAGGTGTTTTTGGTTTTTTTGTGTTATGGCCAATTCAACCAATTCAACCAAATTGGTCGAACTATAAAATCGTGTTTATATGCATTGTATGATATAGTTACTAGTCAAATAATATGTTATTTTGAAGAGGAAGAAATGTAGAGTAATTTAGTTTTGCCGTTGGCGGCACTGTTCCTAGCAGAACACCTGTCAGATACTCAACAATTCGTCATATGTTTTGATCAGTTGTTCGCCATTGCGGTATTCGTATATGCATTTCTAAGCATTAGATGATTTATATCTGCGAATCATTTATGAATTAGGTATTATTTCAGAGTTTTAGTGTTAGTGAAGTGTTTGTGTGTATATAACAGTAATCTTTATGCATAAATATTACTGAAGTGTTAGAAATTTGTGTTATAAAGTGTTGTGTATCCGTTGTCTCGAGATAATGATGACTATATCCAGAACTTATTGGAGATGGACTTGAGTTCTCCCAACATTTGATTTAGAACCTTTTAGTGAGAATGAGGAGGCTGTAGACGAGCCCGAAGCTGTAGAGGAGCCTAATCCTGTTATTGATCAAAATGAAAAATCCCCCCCTTTTACAGAGATTATATTGTTATCCCCCTCTTTTATATATTTGATTGTTTATAAATACCTGTAGTAATAATAAATAGATATAATATTACATTATTTATGTTTATACAAATTACAAAGATCTCATTGAAAAATACTACTTTTCACAAATTTGCCAAGTCTGCGACTGTTTGTTTGTTGCTACATAACACATATACAAATAATACCTTTACCCTAGGTATTATACATTTATATTTAGGGAATTGAATGTACTACAACATGTTTATAATAGTTTAGGGGTAAACAATTTGGTAAAAGAGTTATATACTAAATATTGTGAAATATTGTGAAATATTTGTTTACAAAAAACGTAAAAATAGCGAAACATTCTTTTATTTACACGTATTTATAAATGATAATAATTTTTTACCATCAACTATATGACTTTTTTGGATTTCTTATTTCATTAGCTTTACAAATATGTGTATATATATATATTAGTATATACATATATTATATGACTTATTTACAACACAGTATAACACTGTACAGTTTATGCTTTTTTCGGTTTTCCGTTTATTATTATATTATGCCCCTAATACTTAGAAAAAAAAATTCTTTTCCCAACATGTTATATATTTCTATGTAGGGAATTAGATTGTCTACAAAATGTATATAATGAATTTTCCATAAAAAATCCGTAGAAAAAATTCAAACAATCCCCACGATCCAAGCATGCTGATAAAATAACTTACGGTCACCCACACGCCCATTACCCCGTGGGCCGATCAGAAGGAGGACACCTTCTGGGTCCATCTTCTGAGGACATCAGAGGACGCCGGACCTACAACAACAGGACGTGAGGTGTCACAGAGATGTTTGTATTTTTTTTGAAAAATAATATACAATAGACTAATTATGTGAGGTGGCAAACTACTTACAACAATGGTGGCAAAGCTTAACAATATTTTCAAGGCAGGATCGAACCAGGTACATAAGTACATCAGTACATCAGATAATATATGACTTAATACCACATAAAGCCGCATACCAAGTTTCATAAAAATATATTCATATATAAGTGATATTTTAATTATTCTCCATAAGAATAGCATTGGTGATGAGTACATAGGTTTGCTGAAACAAGGAACACAAACAATTGGTTTAAATATAAATAGAATTCAACTAGGCGAAGCCACATACTAAGTTTCACAAAAATACATCCATAAATGATATATAGCATTTTGTTTATTCTCTATAAGAATAACATTGGGGTTGAGGACGCAGGTTTGCTGCAACGAGGAAGATAATCATTTCAAAACACCCAATCTTGGTTTTGAACATTTTATAGAGCTTAAAAAAACAAATGATTTAGTATTTTAAATTATTAACCTAGGTTAAGCGGTTGCCGAGAAAATCCAAAACACCTGCTCATAAAATCTCTCATGTTAATCTTATGGAAAAGGGGGTTTTGGATTTTCCTCTCTTCATTTTAATGTAAACTTCACATTTGCTTTTACCAATCAATTCAGCTCTAAAAAACAATCATTGTGATTCTATGTCAAACCGTTGCAGAGATATTCAAAGTGCTAAACACAGTACATTGTCCAATGTTATCCTTATAGAGATAAATCTCTATATCTCGATTATTTTTTAAACTTGGTATATGGCTTCATTTCGTTGTGGTCTATTGATAATTTTCCAAAAAAACCAATATTTTTCTCATGGTTCCCGTAGCAGCAAACCTGCATACTCAAAGCCCATGTTATTCTTATGGAGGATAAGAAAAATGTTATGCATCACTTAATCGTGAACATAAATTAATATAACTTGGTATGTAGCTTCATCTAGTCGAGTTACATTAATATTTGTATAAAAATCCATAATTTGTGTTCCTTGTTGCAGCAAAACTTCGTACTCAACCCCCCTTTATACTACACTATGTCCTGAAGGGTTTTTGAACATTTATAACTTTCTCTCCAGTAAACTACATCTGACAGTAAATGAAACATTATGCACATTTACCTGTAACCATATACTTGATGAGATATCTGACTGGTGTCTCGATAGTAAGGAACAGTACCGGGGAGAACAATATGTAGGCTGGATATGTAGGCTGCAAAACATAGTCAGATCAGTATGATGCAAATCCAAAATCGTGATCCTTCTCTTATAATCTGGATACCTTTTTAACTATAAGAGAGCAAACGAAACCAAACTTTTGTTCATTTATATTTTTGTATAGCACTTTTGTTGATTCGTTATAAGAGAGTGATAAATAAAATTGTTCCAGAAAGTAATTGCAGAATTCCCGCAATTCTCGCCTGAAGGGTTGTTCAGCCTGTCACATATATTTGCAATATGTACGTGTTAAAATTTTTATGAACCCGGGGAAATTTGGGTAACAAATTTAACTCATGTTAAAATGTTTAAAATCTTAAAATCTACCCCATTACTGTAAAAAAATTGTAAAAGTGTTAACAAATCTTCATGTTATACACTTTACACTACCAAACATGATAAGTTATAATCTTTAAATTGAAACCAAAGAATTCTCGTTATAAATATAATTTATTTTACATTTTTAAAACATGTTTCAAAATGAACATTATAAAGCCTAGAGGTCTTTTACAACTTCCTTCTTGCAGCATCTTAATGACTTGTGACAGTCATAACAAGAATATTACTGTCAATAGATTTTATAGATTATCAACAAAATAGGAGCATAATATGATACATTAAAGGCATACTAGAAAATTAAATTTGTTTCAAGCCTTGTTCTATCAGCAGTTATCCCAACTAATATATTTGTGGTCAGCACAGATCATGCATTCCAATGAAACCATTATTGAACTTGCCGATAAGAGTAACATGGACATAGCGTTTTCCTCCCATCTTAGGTAATAGGTACGTGGTAAACGATAACTGATTATCAACACAGTGCATGCTTCATATCACTAATTGAAACCATGTTTGGTGAATCAGGAGATATGATCATCATTAGAACCATTCTGCATTGAAAATTGTAGGACATGGTTAAGTCTATCCCCGCAGGCTTGCAACACATTGTCACTACATAATTGGACGAAATATGCTCCCTTCCCACATTAATGATGCCAAATATTCCTACCTCTAAAGTGCATTTCTCGCTGATCAGATCAGATCTAAGATACAACATCTCGATTTGCTACATAAATACTTTAAACAAGTTTTCGCAAACAATAGCTTTTGTAAGATGGGTAGGAATAAAACGTTGAAAACTGTATTTCTACAGTTATGTTGAACATGTACATAATCATTTGATAATAAACCCAATTTAGGGGATAATTTTAATAATCCTAGGCAAATAAAATAAGAGAATACAAACCAGATTCATTGATGAAGTTAGACTGATATTGGAAGTTAAAGGGGGGTGTATCGATACACCCCCCTTTAGAGAGTATATTTATAGCCTTACACTTGTCTTCTTCATCAACATTTATCAATTTCATTACATTCCAAATTAACTATGCCCACGGATTTCGGAAACATTTGCTGTGCTCCAATTATGTACTAGATAATTTTTATTGTTTACTAAAAAAACCTTTTACTAAAAAAAAACTTCTTAAAGATATATGATACTGAAATATTACCACATCTATTTCCCCCCTTTTATTAGTTTATTAACAAACACTTTTATGAAAAATTCACACTAAAGTTAAGACAAAAGCATTTTATTTTTAGTGAAAATACAAAAAAATAATAGAACTTCAACGTTATTAGTTACACTGAGAAAATTCATAGAGTGGGAGAAAAATTTGTGGAGGAAGTGATGAACTTACGGCTAGCACATGCTTACATGTTTAGATTTACAATCACTTGACCAAACCATATCTGCAAAATAAAAATTGGAACTTTTAATACCAATGGGGGAAGTTGAGATTTTCCCGAATGTTGACAGATATATAAATCATAAAAACATTTTGGAGTTTTACCACGATACCACGATACCACTTTCAAATTTGGCACAGTGGGGTTCCCATATGATTCCAAAATCAGTGCTTTAAATACAGATTTATTTGTTATATATTTTTAAAATTTGCAAATAACAAATTATTTAAAAATCTTGTTTTGGACTGTTTTCCTTAAGTGCTAACTCAAATTCTTAATAGAATATAACTTATAACTGAACACTACCCCAGCCCATTCTTGGTTTAAGGAGTATAACGATAACGAAAGTGACAATTTATAGTTTAAATATGCAATATACCTTTAGCCAAGGATCTCTGCCTATTGCTTTTTCCTATGGATCCCACGAAAGAGCTCTGAAACTATTGTAAATGCACTACTGTTCCAAAAAATATGTGTTTTATTTTAAAACAGACATATCACATTTTTCTAGACATTCAAATGAGGAGATATAGTTTTAGTGTCTAGTAACCATAGGCATTTACAAGAGGCAGTGATTTTTGGCTTTAGGGATACACTTATATTTTAAGGCCTGAAGCATATGGAGTCAAATGGGATAAAAAGCTAAAAAAAATTTTAAGGTGTTATCATATATAAAACCCCTACAATGTAGCTGATCAATTGTTCACAAAACATAACTCCAAATGAATGAAGAAATAAGGAATGTAGAGCAAGCTGTTCACTTACGGACACCCGTTACACTTTTTTAACAAAAGTTAGTATTACAAAATGAACAAACCCTTTTTAAAAATAGTTTTACTGTAAAAGTGAGATTATGGGTTTCCCTAATGCTCTGGTATTATTGTTTGAATTTTAGTTTTATAATTTAAGGAGTAATTTGTGTAACGGGGGTTACATAATTTAATGTAACGTGTGTTACAATCAACACAACCCACAACCATTCAGTTTTTGGTATATTTATATTAATTTTAACTAGAATTTAAATACATAGCTCTATTGAGAGTTTATTAATTTTGGTAATAACACCTAAAAAAGTTAACAATAATATGTTATCTCTACTATTATAGTACGCTTCTTTTTTCTATATTTTAGGCTAACCAACAAGGAACAAAAAATTGTTAATATCAAATATAATGTAGATTGATTGGTTCTTATTAGAGCCAGTTTAATAATTCAGATTCAATCATTCTTTTTGTATGTAATTTACAATTAAAGTGTCCAAAGTGTAACACCCGTTACAACGGAATCCCTGCATTGCTAGGTGGACAGTAAACAATACTACTCACCCTCTCTGACGGGCCACTGGGGAGAGAGACCGGGAGCCGGTAGATGAACTAGACCCCTTCCTCTTGGGTGACCGAGACGAAGATCTGTGTTTACTCTTCTTCTTCTTCTTTGATTGTGCACCAGCCTCTGGCACAACCCGGCCTTCCTTGGGGAGGGGGGGGACTGAAAACCAATCTTTCCATCAAACCGAGGAAGAGCAAGAGATAAAAATGTCCAAATGTGTTTTGGATAGTATTTACTGCTATCAGCCATTGCTAGTATTAACTATTATTATCTTCATTGTTTGTTGATTTTATCACAAAAGTATTTATTACATAAATATTCTTAAATGACATTAAAACACAATATCGTAGTTTTAAAATGTTAATAAACCTTTATTATACTTGTAATTTATTGCTTGTAATATTCATTCATGTAAACTGCTTCAAATTATTTAATTTTATTTATTTTTCAAAATTGATCTCATTCCAAATTCAATTTGATATAGTACAAGCGTTTAAAACAAGTGACGGTGTCTACAAGAACTTCAGAAACATATGGCTGTGACTGACATTATTGAGAACCGTGTGATACAATTTAAAAAATTTAGTTTTCCAAAATGCGGTGGCCAAGTGATAGCTTTTTTGTGGGCATCTACCCAGAATTAACATTTTCCCTATAAAAAAGTGTAGTGGAACAACTAATACACTCTTTTTGTTAGGTAAGAAGAGTCACTGGCTTAAAGCAATGAAATACGGGGTGAAGTTATAGCATTAAATTACAACACTCGAGATAATAATTCACGCTTACCAAGTTGCTGTTTGGGGGGTTCCATGTTGTTAAACACACTAGAGGCGTGTCGCTGCAGCTGGAACTGCTTTAATGTAATTCCTAGGAAAATAACCAAACAAATAAAAAATATTAAATTAATATTGATACAATAAAATAATTAGAACTTAAAAAAACAAATACTTTAGTATTTTGAATCATTTTAGTGGTTGTAGAGAAAAGTAAAAAACGCGTCCATAAAGTTGTCCATGTTAATCTTATGGGAAAGGGGTTTTGGATTTTCCTCGTGACATCACAATAATTATTACAGATAATATTCACTTTATATGACTGCCTATTGTTTATTTTTTATATTTCAAATGAAATAACAATAATTCAAAACATTTGACCCGAATCACTATAACCACCAAATTTTAATTAAATATGTTTCTGAAAAACGTTTACTTTGTGTTTTTTGCGGTTTTCGGGGGAATTGTCCTTGAAAATAAAAAATAAACAACTGGAGATAAGTTATCATAGATTAGTACCTATAGCAAACATTACTACTGCTTTATCTGTATTCAATTTAATAATAGCAGAAATGGTGAAATGCCCCAGTAGTTTCCTCTTTCAAGCAACTTAAAATGCCTCTGAATTTGGAGTGGCAATGTTAGCCTGGCTATAGTTTTCATTCTAAAAAATACCCGTCAACGAAAGTGCGAGCCAAAGTATGACTTACATTGTGTTGAGAAAATCCTATTTAAATGTTGTAAAACGTAAAAACACGAGGTAAGCAAATATTGAAGGTTCTTCGTTCTGGAGTCACGGTCAATCCCCATGAGCGCTATGACCAATGACTACATATACAATAAGACAGGCAAGCCATATGGAAATAACTCAACGCCTGTTGAGAAGTCGGAGAGACTGCTTCAGCGACCCGCCGCCAGTTGGCGCTAGTGGCGACGGGCGTTGACTGTACTACTGATCTCTTGGCGCGGACTGTACGAGTACCCTCTCTCTCTCTCTCTCTATTTCGCCGTACCAGCGGCATGGCAGTGGGCAGTAAGCGTGTATGCATGAAATGGATACGGGCATTATTCGGGTGTATGTCAACAGGCAGATAACCTCCAATAAATATGAGTTCTGATGTTTACCTTCTGTGCCTAAGCTATCAAATCTGGCTATCCCTATAGAGTATAAGGATGGCGGGGTGGAAGTGTATATGTATATAACATAATTATTTTAGTTACAACAAAAGGTACCTAAATTAAACCTAAATTAAACCTAAATTAAACCTAAATTAAATACAAATAATGACTAATTATAGATACATCATTTAAAATTTATTAGCTCAAACAATGACGTTGCGTAAATTATTTATCCTCAGAATGTTGATTTGAATTATAAAGGAAAAAATAAGAATATTGTTTTAAATTAAGTTTTGATTTAAAATAAACATTCAAATCTCCTAAAATACAAATATCTAGACCCGGTCCTTTCGTGTAGTAGGCGTGGTATCGAGCTTATTGTACGTTTACAAATCCAGGATAATCTCCAATAGTTCCTATATAATGATGAAAACGGGGTTAAAATGTCCCATACGGCACTTGGAATGGCTGTTATGAGGTATTAATTTAATCAGGAAAAACATTTCTTTAAAAAATAAATAAATAATACACTATACTTGCATTAAAAATTTTGGACTTGGCCAGTTTACAACAGAAACCGAGTACCTATTTAATAAAAGTAAGCGACCAGATAAACCCATTCAGATAAACAACTATTAAAGTAATAAAACTGAAAATCATAAAAATGTTACATTTAAAGCCTACATGTACAGAATTGTATAAAAAGCAGAAAATTGATTACACCTGATTGACTTTAGTTGAATTGAACACACAAGCCACGTGGAACCACTACGAATCAGCTGTTTGGATTTCATCAGCTCAAACAAAAATGAATGTCCATAAGGAATACATGGGAGCTTTGAACCCCCGTGGGGCATAGCCCTATATGATTTTCACAACTTTTCACAACTTTTCATAACTTTAATGCCTATATCTTACTCAGGACTATCAAGTACCTCTCTGAAAATTTCAGCTCAATCGGTCCAGTAGTTTTCATGTGATGGAACAGAGTTACGCACAAACATCCATATTTTCACATTTAAAATATTAGTATGATTCAAGTTATATGGCTGTAACATCTGTTCGTGCTGTTTTACCAGTTACGTATTGACAACTATTATCCATACAGTAATTAAATTGATTTATATTCTTCCAAAACATATACAAAGAACCCTTCCAGGCACTTGAAAAACTTAAATTACAAGACGTTTAGACCTCGACTTGAATCAATCATTCAAGCAAGCAAAACAACACGAAAAACAATCCCATATGTTTTTTACGTTTCCCTTACGCACTTTCTATATAGTATTACATTTAATAATAAATAATAAAATACATGTTAATAGTAAATAATACTACATGTACATGTATTATATATTATAACATATGTACAAATCTTTGCTTAGTTCATTTTTTAATGTCTTAAAATACACTGAAGGAATTACAATGTGGAACAATTAATTAATCAAAAATCTAAATTCACCCGTCGAGTGGCAATAACGATTATAACAAACATATGATTACATCAGCACAACATTACATAAAGCTTTAACCCTTGGTGTTATAAGAAACAGAAAAGGTTTGGTCTAATGCAAGCTAGGGTAAGGTCGATTTAAGGGTAAGGGTAAGGGCTACTTAATAGGGGTTTGGGTCACCTAGAAATATAATAATAACGATAACAACCATTAAAGCAAATTTCATTTTTAGTTTATTTGAAATATAGTTTTTCTATTATAACTTTTTCATTACGATGAGGTTTTTATTTTGTACTCGGTGATTAAACTCATTTGGTGATGTAAATAATAAAACAGCATTTAATTTTCCTATTTACTTAACATGGAGTAAAAGTTTTGCTTTGCTTTATTCACATCCCCTTGGCTAACTAAAAAAAAGATACTTGTTAGAATTTAGTTTTATACTGTGTTCGAAAAATATACTAATCTGATTAATCCCATTTCCTTCTTAGTAATAAAAAAAACTCGTCTCAACAGTATACAAAACTGCTATCCAAAGTACCAGTCAATTAACCAGTCAACATATATAGAGAGATTTCGGTATTGCATAAAATTAATAAAATTAACGTATCTTGTTTTTTATACCCACTTCAAAGGCATTTTCAGGGAAAGCGGCCCAAATCCATATCATAAGATTAAGAATTTCAGTAATGTATAATTATGTAATGATACATGATATGACCCGTATAATTTGGAATTAATTATGTTTATTATGAGAGTCTATTGGTCTAACACAGTGGTTATGTTATGATATTAGAGATCGTCGTGTTGAGAATCAATACAAAATCAATACAAATGGGATAAGCACAAATTGAAGTTTGCTCTCATACGGTGGTCCTAATGCCAACAATGCTTCCTGGCCAAACCATTTTGACCCGTAATCATTATTTTAGTGCACAAACCATGCGAACGTTTGTTTTTAACTCATTAATTTTTCAATGTAATAAAGCTATTTAATTCTGATCATGAACCAAAGATAATAATGGTGTATTGAACTAATTCAATAGGCGATATTTTGTGGTTGTGGTTGTATGAAATTACAAAGTAATCAGTCTATATATACATGCCTTGTAGAGTAATAGAAGCTGTTGACATAACACAGTTAAATATAGTGGATTATTTATAGTGGATGTTGTACTGTAAAACGTTGCATTCATAAGCCACATTCTCTGCGTTGTGAATTTTCTTGTAGTGTTTATGTTTTATTCTGATGAAAAAGCACATTGTCACAGTTTTGCAAAAGTCGATTATTAAATGTTAAAGTCAATTTTTAAGTATCTAATTATCTTTCAATATGTTTTAGAATTAATTTACATGTTATTATTAAGTTTGGATTTGTTCCAGCCATTTTAGTTTTTGTAAAGCCCAATTCGATGAATAAGTTTCATTTGTAAATAGATCAGAGGTCAAGAATTATGTTTTTAGCAGATGGCATTCCTGCAAGCCAGTTCTCGGTAACGTGCTGCACTCAAGTGGCCAAACTTTTAACTATTACAACGCTCATCAAGCAACAGCACATTGTAACGCCCATTTGATTGTACGGAGAATTGATAATTTTGAAATGTATTTAGTTTAGGAATTGTAATTTGAATTTTTGTTGTATATAAATGTTTAAAATAAGTGAAATTTAAAAGGCACGCAAAGAAGGTTTTTATCACTTCGTATGTATAACATAAGATTGTGTAAGTAATGGGTTTCGAGTCAAACTGTATAGTTATCGTACCTTATTCAGACTAGGATTCGTCATATTTAAATTTGTTAATTTATTTAAACTATATTAAAAGGAGTCCCACTCTAGAATCATTCTCTCTGCAGCCCAAGATAAATGAGTCAATCCCAACACGGGTGCTGCTTACCTTGTCTCAACTCAATGTCTCTGGGATTGCATTCATCCGCGTCTCAACAGTGCACTACTTAAGACCAATCAGACCCGCGAGTCTTACGGGGGGCCATTGAAACAACTGAATTTTCTATAGTATCATAATTTTAACACGTTGGAGGGTCATCACTTACTTGACCAAGTGACAAATTTCATGGTGGTACTTTAACCGTCTCTAGGTCCCCGTAACGGTACCTCTGACAACAAGCACTTTCAAGGGGTTTTCAAAAATATATTTCGATTTCTCTACGAAGGGTTTTAAAAACTTTAGGTTTAAGTTTGTACGTACAAAATTTATTTTCCTTTCCCATAAATTAAAATGCAATTTTTAAAATAATGTATATTATTTGAATAAACTGCTCATCAGTACAAGGGTGTAAAAAGTATATACATTGTATGTATACACCTAACACCCAAAGCCTATCATTCCATGGATCAAAGTAAATAAAATGAGACCCTAAATCATGTTTTCATTTACAGTAATTAAATATTGCTGTGGTAAATACGTTTATTTGTTTAGTTACACGCATAATTTCTTAAGTAGCGTGACACGTTTTGTTACAACTAAGCGGGATACAATAAACTACATTCGATACACTTAAACTGAACACTGGGCTTATGGTCTCATGGTTTTTATTTGATTTATTTATATTTTCTATCATTACAACCACTTAAAACTTAGTTCACTGTAAATTTATACTTAGATAAAAATAACTCAAATGTGTATAAACTGTAAGCCACATAAATGAATTTAAAAAAATACTATTAAGAAAAAACAAAAGTTTTCTTGTTTAGAATTTTCTGAAGAACTTCTGGTTTAATTTTCATATACGTTAACAGTGGTTCACAATATACGGCAAGTTTTGTGAAAACGTATTACAGGTGGTCACATTAGGAACTTCTATGGTAGTCCCGGGATTAAGTTTCACCCTGCGGGTCATGCTAATAGGAAATCACCTTCCTTAGGAAATTCGCTGTTAATCTAGCGGAACTAGGAATTGCGTTGTACAAAGTCTAATTAAAAAGCGTTGTCCATAAACAAATTAAACATTCACGTCCCAATTGTAATTTATCCAAGCTCTTTGTTAAATTTAAATGCTTATGTATAATTTTTGGGAATTTAAGTTATTTATTCCCTGTGATATTATGAGCGAAGAATGAACAAAAGTCATGTCATAATGAGTTTATTTTGAACTACATTCAGTAACAGACTCATTTCTATAAACCGGCATTTTGATATCACTCCTTCCAAATTACGACTGTGGTCACGGGTCTTTCCAGAAGGGTATCTTTCCTCCACTCGCTCGAGAAAGTAGTTTCTTCCTTCCTTCCGGTTGAATTGGATTAGAAATTTACCGTATACAGGCACGCAATAGTCTAGCAATGTTCGAAGCAAGGTCCATACACATTGTACGGGTTACTGAGTCGATTCATTTAAGGTTTTCTAGTTAACCGGAATAGACCTCGTTAAAGCAGCTGTAAGGTCACGCGATCACCAATCCAGTCTGCAGTGTTGCTGGAAACATTTATCGTACGCGTACCATATTTTCTACATAAAATAAACATTGTTTAACTGCTTAAATTCTATGATCAGCTGAGATTTTATGATACTAATATATTGTTTTGATTTGTTTGTATTATTAGATTAATGGATTAAGGGTTTAATTTGTCTTTCTACATGTCTAGTGACAATTTAAAAAAGCTGTACCATTATTATACTCTTGGTATGTGGCTTCACCCAAGAGTTATATTGATATTTGCATAAAACCCCATGTTATTCTTATGGAGAATAATTAAAATGTTAGCGCTTACTTATGATTGAATATTGTTTAAACTTAGTATGTGGCTTCGCCTAGTTAAATTATATTTATATTTGCATAAAAATCAATTATTTGTGTTCCCCGTCTCAGCAAATCTACTCATCACCAATGCTATTCTTATGGAGAATAATTAAAATTGTATGTATCGCTTATATATGAATATATTTTTATGAAACTTGGTATGCGGCTTTATATGGTATTCAAATATTATGCATTTGAAATTCGCTGAGTACGCGGGTTTGCTGCGACGGGGGTATTTATGTTTCTGGAAAAGCGTTATTGTTTCCCATTGGTACATTAATGCAAAATATACACAAAATGGTAAACTTTACATCAACAAATCAGTTTAATTGAACTGTGTGCAGCCATTCAATTTAATTTACTTCAATGAGTTACATAATATTAAAATTAAAATTATAAGCAATCAGTTTACGTTATTTTAAAAGCTTACCGTAAATATTTAATGTAAAATGTGTTTTGAATCTTCACAGAATAAGCTTTAATAAATATTTTTAGCAAGCGGAAGGGTCTTTTTCGCCCCCATGTTATTCTTGTGGAGAATAAGTAAAATGTAATGACTCCCTTAATTATGAACATAAATTAATAATCTTGGTATGTGGCTTCACCCAAGAGTTATATTGATATTTGCATAAAACCCCGTGTTATTCTTATGGAGAATAATTAAAATGTTAGCGCTTACTTATGATTGAATATTGATTAAACTTGGTATGCGGCTTTGCCTAGTTAAATTCGATTTATATTTGCATAAAAATCCATTGTTTGTGTTCCTTGTTTCAGCAAACCTACTCATTACCAATGCTATTCTTGTGGAAAATAATTAAAATTGTATATATCGCTTATATGTGAATATATTTTTATGAAACTTGGTATGCGGCTTTATATGGTATTCAAATATTATGCATTAGAAATTCGCTGAGTACGCAGGTTTGCTGCGACGGGGGTATTTTTATTTATTTTTTTATTGAAAATACAAACACATTGCTGACATTTTGACGACAGGACTTAATGTACTTAAATTATATCTAAGAAAAACTAATAATTTAAAAAAAAACACACAAGGGTACAACAAAAGAATTCAATTGTTGTACACTTCTTGTGAAAAAAACCTGAAAAAAATGCTGCAATGGTCAGGACTACGGCTGACTAGAGCATAACAAAGTCCCCTCAAATCCATCATTGGGGTGAATTTCCCCGACTTTCCCCGACTTTGGGCCTACTTCCCCGACTTTCCCCGACCAAAATTTGTTTCCCTGACTTTCCCTGACTTTCCCTGACATTCCCTGACTTTCCAGAATGTGGACGCCCCGTGTTTACTAACCATTGCTCTGCTGTATGTATCAAACTCTGTTTAACGATATAGAGACCGTGCATCAATTACGTCACGCTATACGTAGCACTTCTTGACCCCCTCTCCCCCCATTGTCACGCTCAGTCTCGCGCCTCCCCCTCTCCCCCCGTCACGACACACTAATTAGTTATCAACAGTTGGTACGGCATTTTATCACTCGTGTAACAGACAGTTTCGCAGGCTCTATGACGCGTAACGCAGCCATAACGCAGACTGTTCAAATTGCACTGATATTTATACAGGTTCAAAGAAAAATAATACGAGGAACATAGACGCGTTGGTTTGTGAATGACATAAATAATAACACTATAGAAACTACAAACTAAATTAATCCTTATTGAGAACAATTGTATCAACATTTTAACCTATAATGTATGTTTTATTTAATTTTCTTATTACCTTCTTAAAAATAAAAATAAAAGCTATAGAGCTCAAATATAGCCCAAATTAATGATTTAATGTAATTCAACCGATTTTACTAAAGCCCATCAGAAAGAATACAGTCGTTTTGTATAAGACTATAGCACAAACTGATTTCTTAAACACCCCCTTCCTCACACATTCTACACACATAATTCATATTTGCCTTAAAATACGCCCCAGATGCGTTGGCGTGGGGATTGGGAGAGATTAAGATTAAGCTTCAAGTAGTGAATAGAGTTTACAAACCAGAAACGGAAACAGTTAAATACAAATGCAATAATCATTTTATGGTGAAAACCTAAATTATTAAAAAATTAAGTAACCTTTCCAGTTTTGTTTTTGAAGTAGTCATTTTCTTTGGCTCCTTGAAAGTCAGCTTATTAAATGACTAATGGAAAATATTTTATAAGTGGTATATAAACCCTTCAAACCTAACTCCCTCCTGCCAGTTTCAGTAAAGGATTAGCGGATGCAAATGTGACATTTGGAGTATTTTGGTGTTAAAACTGGAAACCCAGGAAAGCACGTCACTGCTAATCATTAATAACGTATTCCACTTGTTTCGTTAATTTACAAATTTTCACCGGCCCTTGAACATGTTCTGTTGCTTGCAACCAACGGTTAAGTCATCTAACTGAAATATCTTACTCGTACTCGATTTATGAGTTCATGACAAACAGCTGGGAAAATTAAATTCTAGGTTTTATGTCGAAATAAATTCAGGATGTTGGTAGTCCTGAAGACTGCGGGCGAAAAATCTAGGGCAACTTAATATTGGTCTTATGCAAAATTTTGTAATCTGGACCTTGCAATGCAATAGTTACTCTCGATTGCAATAAAGAAGGTTTTATACGCCAGTAAAGAATAGTAAAGTTCGTCTTTACTTCTGGCCTAGGCCTGTTGTCGGAGTTTTAGGTCGCACTAGTGTCTCTAACACGATCTGTTGACTGGGACCAACGTCTTAACGTGTACGGTAGCAGTTTTGAGTTTCAACAATCAAATGAATGGCCAGTTACAACCAACTCAGCAGAATGTAAGGCGTGGGGGGTCATCACCATCTCCCCAGTCACCCAGCAGTGGAAAGTCCCCAGGAACCAATCTGTCCGCAACTCTCGCGGTTCTCATTTGCAAATTAAAAGCCGCTGAACCGGTCCTTGGAGGGCCAGCCGGGAGTCGGGCTAATTCGCGAACCGCGAACAAGAGAAAACAAGGAAACTAGATCACAACTGGTCCACGGTAATTGAATACAGCTGCAACCACGGCAGTGAAGGGAACAGTATTTGACCTTTTCATTTATTATTATCGAGACTCCATCGAGTATAATTAATCCACGTATAAAGATGGGAATTAGTGAGGCGAAAGTTTTAAGCCCCCTCTCGTCATCCTAGCATAAATATTTATTAAAGAAAATGTGTTTAGACTAAACACAGTACGTTGTCTTATGGGTTTTAGAAAAGTCTGCTACTCCTTTGTTAGAGTACTTTTATCATCCCCAGCAACCTCACGCCTACTTTAAAGCCCGACTGGACCTTCTTCTAACATTATAATGCCCAGCTTTGAAGGTAAATGAAACCAGGAGCATCAGAACAGCCAACAAATTCAGATTTCAATAAAAATTGGAATACAAGTATGTTTTTAGACTAATTTGGGGTTTTTAAATTTTTTATGTGGAAATTCACTTCCCTCACGTCAGCGTGCTGCGTGCGAACTCGTTTATTTATCAGATTGACATGTCTAATTACAAAAACAATTAATCCTGAAGTAATTTGCATTATACACTTAAAAGGCTTCACGTTTACAGATCAATATTGAACTGGTCATTAGTAGAGACCGGTTTAATTTATCACCGTTTGACCTTTTCAGTGAAACACTTTTTAGTTCCCAATTTTCGTTTTCTCGAGTTATTGAACAAATCAATTCATGATACTAAAATATATCATTCAAAATACCAGTCACGAAACAAAGCTAATAAGAAACTTAACTAATGATAATTATTGCCAAGGTATTCGCTTAAGGTTTGCAAGATTGTGACTTAGTAAAAAACTGACCCGCATGCCTAATGATGGACAGTCGTACCAAAACTCGTACACAAAGAAACAGACACCCCGACATATGAATTTCATTCTTGGCAGCTATTAATCGAAAACCTTAATCATAGGATTAATAACACGCTGATGAAAAGAATTAGTTTTGACACGTGAATGCAAAATGAATACGTGGTGTACCTCTCGAGATAAAAATTGCCATTGATTAAAACGATTAGAAAAATAATTGCCACCCGAGTGAATCTGTGAAGTGCTTACAATGTGTCTGGGTTCACTCGTATATATATATATATAGAATGTGTATTTTCCTTATCCCCAAAAAGATTAAGTTTCAAGCTGAAATACTTGAGAAATGTACGCTACGTGGCTTCCCCTTGTTGAGTTATATTGATATTTGTATAAAACCCCATTTTTTTAGTTACTTGTAGCAGCAAACCTAGATACTCGGTCCCCGTGTTATTCTTATGGAGAATAATTAAAATGTTATATAGTGCTTACTTATGATTGAATATTGATTAAACTTGGTATGTGGCTTTGCCTAGTTAAATTCTATTTATATTTGCATAAAAACCAATTGTTTATGTTCCTCATTTCAGCAAATCTACTCATTACCAATGTTATTCTTATGGATAATAATTAAAATTGTATGTATCGCTTATATATGAATATATTTTTATGAAACTTGGTATGCGGCTTTATATGGTATTCAAATATTATGCATTAAAAATTCGCTGAGTACGCAGGTTTGCTGCTACGGGGGTATTTTATTTCCATTATGAGAGTTGACATTCAAGTAGGTTTTTTATTTATATAATGAACATATATTTATGCCTTTCGGTTATGTTAAGATATACTCCTAATATAAAACTATGATAATGTAATTTTTTAAATGCCACGTTTGGACAAATAGACTGTTTACAAAAATAGCTGTTTTATCGAAACATTATCTCTTATTAATTAAAAACAGAAAATGATAAACACATGGTATTTTGATCATTGCCCCACGTCAATTGGTTACTGAGATATTACAAGTGCTAAACACAGTACGTTGTCCAATGTTATTCTTATGGAGAAAACGACAAATTTTATATCTCGGTTATTTATGAACATAAACTGACGAAATTTATCGCTTCATCTGGTTGTGGTTTATTGCTGTTTGCACAACAAAAATGTTTCGCCCATGGTTCCTGTAGCAGCAAACCTAGGTTCTTGGTCCCCATGTTATTCTTATGGAAAATACTTAAAATGTTATATATCGCTTATTTATGAATGTATATGGATGAAACTTGGTATGTGGCTTCACCAAGATGAGTTCTAATGATATTTGCATAAAAACCCATTATTTTGTGTTCCTTGTTGCAGCAACAATACTCATCCCCAATGTTATTCTTATGGAGAATAACTAAAATCATATGTGGCTATATGATTGAATATTGATGAAACTTGGTATGTGGCTTCGCATGGTTTCTATTTATATTTGCATAAAAACCAATTGTTTATGTTCCTCATTTCAGCAACAATACTCATTACCAATGTTATTCTTATGGATAATAATTAAAATTGTATATATCGCTTATATGTGAATATATTTTTATGAAACTTGGTATGCGGCTTTATGTGGTATTCAAATATTATGCATTGGAAATTCGCTGAGTACGCAGGTTTGCTGCGACGGGGGTATTCCCGATTCCCCGGGATCAAGACCTTTAATTTGAGTCGTCTCCCACCATCCCACAATTTTGACTTAAAAATTTCGCTTATAGAATGATATATAAAGATTTTCTTTCTCGCAATTATTGTCTTGAAAACCTAAGTAAACAAATTACTACACACACTAATATACAAATTTATCCTATCCTTTAACACCTCGTAAAACGTTTTACCATCCAAAATTAATCATACGGTTCAAACCCCGTTACAAGCATGCAAAAGCATTTTACCCAACAGGCAGTTCAGATATACCACGACAAGTTTTAGTTTACTCTTGTAAAATGTTATTTTTGGCAAAGTATGTGTTCAAATATTAAGTTTATTTTTCGTTCATAAAAATAATAAACTCACGTTGGAAAAACGCGACTGCTCTTAAATGTTTACTCTTTTTTTCTATGGTATTTGAATTTTATTGAGAATCAATTTATTAAAACCATTGTTGATAAATCAATATAGCTTGCTCCATAAAGTTGAACCGGAGATTAATCTACGCTTCCCACCACCCGGTTGTGTACAGTCTGAGTGTACAATAATAGGCACTTTATTAGTTAACTGCTATGGCTGTACTCAGAGAGTAGGTTTTTATTCATAGGACTCTTATTAATCCATTGACCAAAAACATATTGGCTGAGTTATTTTGGTTGAAGTGATGACCTATAATAATTTAAGGTTTTCCAGATTTGTTTGAGCAAAATGTTTCCCAAGCGGAACTCGGAGAAGTGAAACGGAGCGGAACGTGGCTACATTTCCGTTAACGTGACCGCATTTCCGGTTTGACTTGCCTTCGTATCCTACATGAGACACACTTTCTCAAACCATTGGTTCGCCAGAGCATTTCAGATGGCAGCAAGAGAATTTTTGGTTGTATGCAGATTTGTTAAAATGCAAAAATGAAAAATCAATCTTTAAATTTTAATTATCTTAGTAATAATAATTTATGTCAAAGTGGGGAATATTCGTGCTACTCTGTGAGGAAATTTATTCTACATAAGGTTTCTTGCTAAGGTTTTTTTCACAGCATCATCGCTTATGAATCCTGTTAAGCGTTTTAATGTGTTATGTTATATATTCATTGGAAATTCGCTGAGTATGCAGGTTTGCTGTGACGGGGGTATTTTATTTGTTGTATTTGTGTTTTGGTACTACCCTCAACGGTTACATTCAGCTAAAAAGCCAAACTTGTGGGTTCTTAATCAATGGCGCGGGATGGATATGAATTTATATTTTTAGGAGATTTCAAATTTACACTCATCATAATTACTGAATATTAAATAAACAAATTGAAATGGGATTTGTTTAACGCTCCCGGATGAAACTTGGTGTGTAACTTCACTTAGATGAGTTCTATTGATATTTGCATAAAAACCCATTATTTTGTGTTCCTTGTTGCAGCAAACCTAGGTATTTGGTCCCACGTTATTCTTATGGAGAATAATAAGGGTGTTATATATCGCTTATTTATGAATGTATATGGATGAAACTTGGTATGTGACTTCACTTAGATGAGTTCTATTGATATTTGCATAAAAACCCATTATTTTGTGTTCCTTGTTGCAGCAAACCTGCGTAATCAGCCCATTCTTCTGGAGAATAATGAAATGCTATGTCCCCCCTAATTATGAACATAAATAAATAAAAACTGGTATACGACTTCAACTAGTTGAGTTATATTGATAGTAGCATAAAAACCCATTTATTGTGTTCCTTGTTGCAGCAACAATACTCAACCCCAATGTTATTCTTATTGAGAATAATTAAAATTGTATATATCGCTTATTTGTGAATACGTGTTTATGAAACTTGGTAATTGGCTTTATGTAGTACTAAGAAATTTATATCTCCATTGTAAATTCGCTGAGTATGCGGGTTTGCTGCGACGGGCGTATTTATTATTTTGAATCATCATCACAATTTGTACTCGGTTGCCGTCTGATGTTTGAATACAATATAAGTGTAAACCTATTTTTAAGTGTTGTAATACGTTTTTTATTACACCCGTGAGTAATGACAGCTACTATGCTAATGAAGAAGTTGTTTCTTGCTATAGTTTAATAGGTGTGGATGCCCCTTCTCAGAGAAATGCGGAGTGTCCAGATCATGAATGCATGCACAGGACTCGAACATAATCAGATACAGTCTGGAGACATGAGATATTCCAACTCATGAGTGCTATGTAGTCAGTAATCATGAGTGTTATAAGGACTGTTTAAGAAAGCCTACTTTTCAGATTATTTATTAATTATTCAGTCAAAAATAAATAATACTGTTTTTCAAACCATAAATTTGCGTTACAAATAGTTACTTTAAGAGTCTTCGGTAACACCGACTTATGAAACAGACCAGGTCTAGCATCTAATAATTTCGTATTTTAGCGGTGAAATCAACTTGAAAACGTACTATGCGTTTTATCTTAACAACGAACCAATGAACCAATTGCCAGCAGATTTTGTTCATACAAAAGATTGAATTAGATTTAGCTGAATGTAGTCGATTATACAGTTCCTGGTGTACTTGAGCTTCATCATCAAGTACAAATCAAGTACAAATCAAGGAGAGGAAGTTACTATATATTTCCAATACACTGCACAATAGAAAACCATCATTTGTAAGACCGAAAACTATACAATGCCTAAACCGGAATAATAGAACTCGAGAAACAATTGTTGTTTTGTGTCACCCAGGATAATAACAGTTTTAGTATAAAATCAGCCTAATAAACATACGATACTATCAATAAAACAACTTTAATTACATCATGTCTCCCATCTATAAAAACGGCTTTCAGCTTGTTAAACTGTATTGATACTGTACAACTACTCATTTGAAATCAAACAATAGTCAATGCCAGAAGGTTTTGGTGTTATGTATATAACAATTGAAGTTATGATTATAATAGTATAATAGAGGTATCTCAAACTTTAAACTCGCATCATAATGTTATATCTATGGGGATATTAATATAATAATTGCAAATTTACATATTACGTAGTAAAAAAAACTCAAATAAAACGCACGAACATACAACTCTTGAGTAATTATAAACGTTTAGCACGGATGAAACTTGGTATGTGACTTCACTAAGATGAGTTATATTGATATTTGCATAAAAACCCATTATTTTCTGTTCCTTGTTGCAGCAAACCTGCATACTCGTGCCCCATGTTATTCTGTAAACTGCCTCTTGTTATTCTGCGTTACGACGCCCAACAGGAGATTAACTAATAATACTATGACGTAACGGACCTTCCAGCCTTATTACTTACTAAGACTGATTCTTTAGCCATGACATTTCTAAATATTTCTAAATATTTCTAAATATTGACTTCCTCCCCTTAATAGTATATTTCTCTTATCAAAATATCTGAATAAATAACCCCAGTAACTCAAAAATGAATTATACTTCTAGATGTAAGGCAAAATGAATCACATACCAAAAAAGCTCTGGGCGTCTGGGCGCGCGTCGCAATCTCGTCAGTCAGTCTGGGCGCGGCCGTTGCTTGGTGTCCTCAGACGATCGGCTACTAACTAACTAGCGACGCGTCCGGCTTTTAAACCCCCGCTCGGAAACGGCCCCCCCCCCCGCCGCTATTACTGTAGGTCTCGCGGTAAGACTTAAGCCCGAGACCACGATAACCGTTTTAGGGTCCCGGGATGCCAAAAGCGGCATTTGTTCAAATTTATATATATGTGTGTGTCCCTTACCGCGATAACTTTTGAAAGAAGCGCCCGATTTTGATACAATTTGGCACAAGTGTTGAGAGTAACATTTATGACTTTGAGTTCAAAAACCAGATCGTTCACAGAGGAGAATGATTGGTTAATCCAAGTTTTAATCCAAGTTTTTTTATAAGTTAGTTCAACCAATTTCAGAGGTTGGACAACTATTTGTATGAGTTCAATTAACTAAGCTCAGAGAGTTAAAAAATATATGTTGGAACAAACAATTTTATAAGTCAAGTTAACCGATAAATTCATTGGTTAAAATAACTAATTTGTTTCAAAGTAGTTGGATTAATCACAAATGTAGTTGTTAAAACCTATATTGTCTAAGTTGACCAAACGGCTTGACTGGTTAAATTAACCAAATCCTCAATTTTCAAAGTAGTTTGTTACAACCCATATTCATTTAGTTGTTAGGCTCAATGCTTAACCCAGACAGTCCTAGAACCCCAGGCTTAACTTAGCTCTTGGAAGAATAGGCAAAGTTGCTGGGTTCTACGTTCCGTCTAGATCAAGGATTATGCATTCATGAGAAAGGGGGGCCTAACAGTTTTATGAGGACGAAATGAATGATTCAAAAGGAATTTTTTACAAAGACCTCCATGTACTAGGATTGTAAATTAATTAATTGTTTGGATCAAATAACTTTAATCATAAAAGGAAGCTGGTAATTATATGATAACTTACCTTCAAAACGTGGTATTAAATCGTCCAACCCCCAACTTATTAGAGTAGTTTACAACTAAGTTGACTCGAATAATTTTAAAATATTCATACAAGCGGTGGACTCATTTATATACTTTTAGGAGTAATATATTGCTGTCATGTCTATGCACACGTACCTCTCGGGTTAAAATAAATATATCTAACCTATATCAATTTCTGTGTCAGCTTACAATTATTAAGTTCTAAACAGAGTTTTTAATATTTCAATGATTAGCTATTAACATTTAAAATACGGCTGAAACATAATATGCTTATACCTTAATTTTAAAAACAGTATAACAGTATTATAACAGTATTATAACAGTATACCAGTATTTGGAAAAATAACAGTATACCTGCATACTCAGCCGCCATGTTATTCTTATGGAGAATAATTAAAATGTCATATTTTGTTTATTTGTGAATGTATATTGATGAAACTTGGTAGGTGGCCGTAACAGGCCACAGTAACTTTAATGAATAATTTGCAAACTAATTACTTTAATACTAAAAACATATTTAAGGTTTAATATGACGAATTAAAGTTGTGTCAGTTAAAAGCGTTTCCCCAATGCGATACTACATAGTATAATATATAAAAAATATATACAAAATTATAATTTTAGCGAATTTCCCCTATAGGGAAGAAGCTATTACCGTAGTCGGCATGGTAAGACCCGGGACCATGATAACTTTTCGTTTTGAGGTCCCCAGACCCCAAAACACCAGTCGTTCGAAACTGTGTGTATAACATATATATGTGTGTCCGTGAGCACGATAACTCTCGTAAAAATGATCCGATTTTGATGAAATTTGGTATAAACGTGTAAAGCAACATTTATGACTTTAAGTTCGAAAACCAGCCAGATCGCTCTATCCAAAGGGGTATTTTGGGGGGGGTTTGTACCCCAACAATGGGTATTTTGAATTTTTGACATATCATTTTTGAAGTAGTCAAGTATTAGTTTTCCCCATTCGATTCAGCTTAAAAAACACACAATTTGGTATTTCGATCATTCCTCTACGTCAATTGGTTACCGAGATATTTAAAGTGCTAAACACAGTACGTTGTCTAATGTTATTCTTATGGAGGAAAAGAAAATTTTTATATCTCGCTTATTTATGAACGTATACTGACGAAACTTGGTATACGGCTTAATCTGGTTGTGGACCATTGATATTTCCTCAAAAAAAATTTTTTTGACAAAGGCTCCCGTAGCAGCAAACCTGCGTACTCAGCCCATTCTTATGGAGAATAATTAAATGCTATGTCTCCCTTAATTATGAACATAAATGAATAAAAACTGGTATACGACTTTACCTAGTTAATTTCTATTGATATTAGCATAGAAATCCATTTTTTCTATTCCTTGTTGCAGCAAACCTGCGTACTCAGCCCATTCTTATGGAGAATAATTAAATGCTATGTCTCCCTTAATTATGAACATAAATGAATAAAAACTGGTATACGACTTTACCTAGTTAATTTCTATTGATATTAGCATAGAAATCCATTTTTTCTATTCCTTGTTGCAGCAAACCTGCGTACTCAGCCCATTCTTATGGAGAATAATTAAATGCTATGTCTCCCTTAATTATGAACATAAATGAATAAAAACTGGTATGCAGCAAACCTGCGTACTCAGCCCCATGTTATTCTTATGGAGGACAAGTAACGTGTTATCTCCCTTAATTATGAAAATAAAGCAATGAAATTTGGTATGTGGCTTTGCCTAGTTGTTATATTGATATTTGTATAAAACCCCAATTTTTGTGTCCCTTCCTTCAGCAAACCCGCATAATCGGTCGCCATGTTATTCTAATGGAGAATAATTAAAATGTCATATTTTGTTTATGAATGTATATTGATGAAACTTGGTATGTGGCTTTATTTGGTATTAAGATACATTTATATGCATTGGAAATTCCCTGGGTACGCAGGTTTGCTGCTGTATACTGTATTCGATTTTATTTAAACCCCGGTATAGTATAAATGTATAATGATACTGTATTACAAACTTAAGAAAACTAAGCAAATTAGATAAATACTTAAATTTGAGAATTAATAACTAATTGTCCACGTTTTCAAAATATATAGTCTTGTAATACACGTACTGTATTTACTATTGCATTCACAGACACACACACACATATATATATAAACCCCCAATATTATTTTGTAAAAATATACAATCTTGAACGAATAATATGTTTGACTCCAGGATCTCCAAAACGAAGCGTCTGGTTGTTATAAAACCACTTTCAAACAAGTTTTAATGCCAAAGTGACCCGCAGGTTTCGCGAAACCCAACACAAACCAAAAAACCCGCCACCTGCCACCTGCCGTCACCCGCGGGTTTCGCTTGGTGTTGAATCCAAGGTAGCCCACAAGTTAGAAATTCAACTGCTATCGGCCGTTTCAAAAACGTTGACCCCAAAAACATCATACAAACGGATACAAACGGATACAAACGGATACAAACGGATACAAACGGATACAAACGGATACAAACGGATACAATAAGGGGTTCACAGCCCATATAAAACCAGTTATATTTTATACACATTAAAATATATAGATTATCACCTAGATGTTATATTGGCAAATATAAATGAACAATGAGTGTATACACGTTAGAATAATGTGAACTTTCCATTATCCTCCACAATATCTAGTGAATTTGTTCATTATATAATCCTCACACAAAAATTCACACAATATTGGAATACTAAGTTAGGGTCAAATATACATACAATTAAATCATACCCCCACACTACTTTTCTAGTGATGTACACGTCTATTTACTCCTCTCCTACAAAAGCACCTACGCAATCTGTCACACATTTCCACGTTCCGCATAGTCTTCTCTTACAGGTAGGGGACACACTAACATATCCTCTTAAAATTACATTATTCCCTCATTACCCTCCATCGTCACATACCATATCATATACTAACACACCATCACACACCTCTCCTCCTACCTTATCCAATCCTTATCCAATCCTTATCCAAGTAACCTTGTCATATCCATATATCACCCTTAGCCAAGTAATCTTACAATACCCTATTCAAGTAAACTATATAATACCCCCATCACTCTCACTAACACCCCCCCCCCCACACTGAATCGTTCACTCACACTGAATCGTTCAATCACCCATACAAGTACCAGTTCAATAAGAGACGAACTTTCACATACATAAAAAAATTAAACTAACTTGTCAAATAACCATGAAACACTACATTTACATAACTACTGACGTTTCCTTTTTTGTAATCTGATCCCATTTTCAGGTGAGAAAATTTCACAGAACATACAAAAATAGAGGCAGGATTTATTTTAGTTTTGTTGTGTTTTTGTTGTATTTTAGCCTTGCCTGGATTGTGCCCCTAATTTTGTTATCTGTAGATATTCTCACCAGGAGTCGAGATGAGATTCCAGGTTCCGAAACGTCTTGAAACTTTAATACTTAGTGATGGCAATGCCCGCTATGATTTTTTAAATAACACAAACTCATTATCATTAACAACGAATTTAAAACAAAGAATATAATGTGGCGATAGGTAAATTCCAATTTAGTGCAGATAAATGTATATAATTTCTTAGTTTATGTTCTTGAGGTTAGTATATTTACTATATATAGATATCGTATGTATGAATTAGTCTATATGTCGTTTAAGCTGTTTTGTTTGTTGTTGTTGCAAAATTATATTAGACCTACTATAATTGATTTGTTGCTAAAAATGCATTGAATAATATAATACATGGAGTGCTATTGTGTTCCGATCTTAACAGCAGATATATATATATTCTCGCTTTTAATCGATTTTAAAATCCCACCACAGCCGTTTAGAAACTTAATAGTTAATAGATGTAAAGGTACGAAGCATTATCGACATGACGTGACGAGTACTTTACTGATTAAAAATACTTGACGATTACTTCGTCCAATTATACCAGATTTTTAAACCTTTAACTCAGAACAAATAATTATAGAGAGTTGTTATATACCTTATATAAATATGATACCCCCGTCGCAGCAAACCTGCATATTCAGCGATTTCCAAGTTCCTTTAATATACATTTATAAATAAGCAATATATAACATTTTAATTATTCTCCATAAGAATAACATGGGGGCTGATTACGCAGGTTTGCTGTAACAAGGAACACAAAATATGGGTTTTTATGCAAATATAAATAAAACTCAACTAAGGCAAGCCACATACCAAGTATCATCAATATACATTCATAAATAAGCGATATATGCCATTTTAATTATTCTCCATAAGAGTAACATGGAGCTGAGTAAGCAGGTTTGCTGTAACAAGGAACACAAAATATAGGTTTTTATGCAAATATAAATGAAACTCAACTAGGGGAAGGCACATACCAAGTTTTATTAATCTATGTTCTTAATTAAGGGATATATAATAGTTTACTTTTTTCCATAAGAATAATATGGGGGCAGGGTACGCAGGTTTGCTGCTACGGTAACCATCGGTAAAAATTGTGTTTTTGTGCAAATAATAATAGACCACAACCAGATGAAGCCATATACCAAGTTTTATCGGGATACGTTCAAAAAATAAGCGAGATATAACATTTTATTCTCCATAAGAATAACATTGGACAACGTACTGTGTTTACCACTTTTAATATCTCTGTAATCAATTGACTTAGAGAAATTATCAAAACACAAAATTGTGTGTTTTTTAAAGCTGAATTTAATGGTGAAAACTAAAATTTGACTTTTTAAATTATTACATGTAAAAACTTCAAAAATACCATTTTTTGGGTACAAAACCACCCAAAATACCACTTCGGATGTGTCGATCTGTCTGGTTTTCGAACCTAAAGTCATAAACGTTGCTTTACAAGTTTGAACCAAATTTCATCAAAATCGGACTTTTTTACGAGAGTTATCGTGCTCACGGACACACACTCACACACACATATTATATAAATATATATACTATATACAGTTTCGAACGAATGGTGTTTTTGGTGTCTGAGGATCTCAAAGCGAAAAGTTATCATGGTCCCGGGCCTAGTTCTTACCATGCCGACTACGGTAATAGCTTCTTTCCTATAGAGGAAATTCGCTAAAACTGGTTTATAAGACTAGATGTAAAAGACTATGTATAAGACTATGTGGTGTATGTTTATTCGTGCGCATTGTATAATGTGTATAGCAGTTTGAATTGGCGTACTCACCTCAATTCGGTTTGAGGTAGGTTTTCTTCTAAAATATTTTTGTTGCGAAAACTTTCATAGCATTGCTCACAAACAATATTAACAATTAATTACCTTCTATGGCCTTATCTATCCCCACCTTACCTATGGTATAGTTTTGTGGGGGAGCTGTGCAAGGCGGGACTTAAAAAGACATTTTTTGTTGCAAAAGAAGTCAATTAGAATTATCAAAATGTTGCACTGCAGAGAATCTTGTAATAATGCTTTCAGAGAACTCGAAATAGTGACACTGCACTGTACAGTATTTATATTTTTGAAACCTTTCAATTTTTTCTCTTCAAATGCGTCATGACACAGGGCACAGATGTTCATAACTATGAGACCAGAGGCCGGGAAAACTACAGAGTTGCCCAACATAGGCTCCAGATAAGGAAGTGTCTGTCATCCCAGATGGGTGTCATATTTTGTAACTGTCTCCCCCAAGAAATAATACCCCCGTCGCAGCAAACCTGCGTACTCAGCGAATTTCCAATGAATATATATGTCTTAATAACACATTATGCCTCTTACCAGAATTCATAAGAAATATATTCATAAATAAGCCATATTTAAAATATTCATTATTCTCCATTAGAATAACATTAGGGATGAGTACGCAGGTTTGCTGCAACAAGGAACACAAAATAATGGGTTTTTATGCAAATATCAATAGAACTCATCTAAGTGAAGTCACATACCAAGTTTCATCCATATACATTCATAAATAAGCGATATATAACATATTTATTATTCTCCATAAGAATAACATGGGGACCGAATACCTAGGTTTGCTGCTACGGGAACCATAGGCGAAAAAGTAGTTTTTTGTTTAAACAACAACAAACCACAACCAGATGAAGCGATATACCAAGTTTCGTCAGTTTATGTTCATAAACAACCGAGATATAAAATTTTTCTTTTTCTCCATAAGAATAACATTGGACAACGTACTGTGTTTAGCACTTTCAATATCTCAGTAACCAATTGACTTAGAGCAATGATCAAAATACCAAATTGTTTGTTTTTTTAAGCTGAATCCAATGATATAAATTAAAATTTGATTTAAATGAGTATTACATGTGAAAACTCCAAAAAACCCATTTTTGGGGTACAAAACCCCCCCAAAACCCCCCTTCGGATGGTGCGATTTGTCTGGTTTTCGAACTCGTTCAAATAAATGGTACTTTACACGTTTGTACCAAATTTCATTAAGATCGGACCTCTTTTACGAGAGTTATCGTGCTTACGGACATATATATATATATATATACATATATAAAAATTTGAACGAATGGTGTTTTTGGCATCTGGGGACCTCAAAACGAAAAGTTATCATGGTCTCGGGCTTAAGTCTTACCATGAGACCTACGGTAATAGCTTCTTCCCTATAGGGGAAATTCGCTAAAAGCGATTCAGGAACCCAACAGGTTCAAAAGTACATTGCGGCGATTTTTTATTTCACAGGCCTTCTACCGATTGGAAGAGTTTACGGGGGATCAATCTGTAGAAGGTTTAATTGGCTTACAGTCAGGCTTGTTGACCAGGTCCTAAACAAGCAGTCTATCAGAGTATGACACCTGTGAGTCTATCATAAAAATGTGAGTCCGTTTTTAAGCCAACCCTTCGACCCTTTGAATTTAAAACTGCTTAATGTTTTATATTGTTTTTACTTGTATAACTTGTTTAGACACACACATATATATATTTCTTTATTGTGTTTATTATATATATATAGTTTTATTTTCAGTTCATCTTTGTGTTGTTTTTGTTTTATTTTTAGCGAATTTCCCCTATAGGGAAGAAGCTATTGCCGTAGTCGGCATGGTAAGACCTAGGCACGGGACCATGATAACTTATCGTTTTGAGGTCCCCAAACCCCAAAAAAACCATTCGTTCGAAACTGTATATGTGTGTGTGTGTGTGTGTGCGTGCGTGCGTGCGTGCGTCCGTGCGTCCGTCCGTCCGTCCGTCCGTCCGTCCGTGAACACGATAACTCTCGTAAAAATTATCCGATGTTGATTAAATTTGGTATAAACGTGTAAAGCAACATTTATGACTTTAAGTTCGAAAACCAGCCAGATCGCTCTATCCTGTGGGGTATTTTGGGGGGTTTTGTACCCAAAAAGTGGGTTTTTTTAATTTTTTACAATAATTTTGGAAATAGTCAAATTTTAGTTTTTACCATTGGATTCAGCTTAAAAAACACACAATTTGGTATTTTCATCATTCCTCTTCGTCAATTGGTTACCGAGATATTGAAAGTGCTAAACACAGTACGTTGTCTAATGTTATTCTTATGGAGGAAAATAAAAAATGTATATCTCGCTTATTTATGAACGTATACTGACGAAACTTGGTATATGGCTTCATATGGTTGTGGTCCATTGATATTTGTTTAAAAAAAAATTAGTTGCTAAAGGCTCTCGTAGCAGCAAACCTGCGTACTCAGCCTCTTGTTATTCTTATGGATAATAATTAAATGCTATGTCACCCTTAATTATGAATAAAAACTGGTATATGACTTCATCTAGTTGATTTATATTGATATTTGCATAAAAACCCATTTTTTTGTGTTCCTTGATGCAGCAAACCTGCGTACTCAGCCCCAATGTTATTCTTATGGGGCGAATAATTAAAATTGTATATATTGCTAATTTGTGAATATATGTTTATGGAACTTGGTAAGTGGCTTTATGTAGTATTAAGACATTTATATCTCCATTGGAAATTCGCTGAGAATACAGGTTTGCTGCGACGGGGGTATTTTATTATGAACCGTAGTTTGCAGCTTGGAACTTATGTATGATTTGATTTTGTATATGTTGTAGTATATATAATTAGTGTTAGTATATGTAACATTGTTGACGCATGTCATACAATTTGTAAATTGTTGATGACAATAAATTGATTGATTGATTGATTGATTGATTGTATGATTGTGGTTTATATATTTACAGCATATCTACGGATTATACCGGGGCCTATCGCAGGCCCCGATTATACGCTATGTTCCAACCATTGTTGTTCTGTTTCAGGTAACCATCTGTTCAGACCGGTCTCCGACTCAGTGCGGTCTCGACACTGTAAGACGATTACTATATGCTAATAATTATAAGTATAAAGGTAGAATACAGTTTAATAATTCATTAGGCATATACCTATGCATAACGTTTTATTGGAGTAATCGAAAAGTATTTTTATCAACATTATAAAGTGCTGACGGAATATAGATCTGATAAATAAAGCGAAAGAGGGGTTTGTTTCAATTTAGGGGTCGACAAAAAGTATAGATTACACATTTGGGTTTCAAAGGATGTTCTCACATTAATAAACTTGTGGTTAAATAAAAACAATGATCCCCCAAAATTGATTAGGCTTCACCCACCTTTTGTTAGTGAATTTCCTTTGGAAAGTGAACTATTAGCATGACCTGCACGGTGAAACTTAAGCCCGAGACCACCATAGAAGTTCCTAACTTGACCCCCTGAACACGTTTTGGGGGGTCGTTTAAAATTTTATATATATATATACAGAGAGAGACATATATTTATATATATATATATATATATATATATATATGTGTGTGTTTGTGTGTGTGTGTGTGTGTATTTGCACTCTATCGGTCGCATTTTTTGTCCGATTTACTTCAATTTTGTTAGGGATGTTCCTTTCTGTAATCAGTTCGTAACAAGTTCGTTGGGCAAAACAATCGAAAAACTCTAAACCCCTTTTTTGGGGATAAATCTTTAAAATTTTGAGTTTTTGCGCCCAAAAAGGGTCATTAAAGCCCCATATGTAAAATCAGTGCATGGAAAAAGATGGGAATTAGTGAGGCGAAAGTTTTAAGCCCTCTCTCGTTATTCTAGCGTAAATATTTACCGAGTTATTAAAGAAAATGTGTTTCGACTTAACACAGGACGTTGTCTTTTGGGGGTTTTACACTAGAAAACCATGTTATTCCTTTGAAAGAGTACTTTTATCAACCCCAGCAACCTCATGCCTACTTTCAAGCCTGTCTGGACCTTCTCCTAACCTTATAATGCGCAAAATTGTATTCCCAGCTTTGCTAGTATAAATGAAACCAGGAGTATCAGAACAGCCAAAAAATCAATGTTTTCAGATTTCAATGAAAATTGGAAAAATGGATGTTTTTACTCTTATTTTGAGTTTTAAAAGTTTTTATGTGGAAATTCACTTCCCTCACGTCAGCGTGCTGCGTGCGAACTCGTTTTGATATTTTGTGCGGTATATACAGGCTCCGAAACCGCACAGAATTTTCTAAGGTAGGTGATGCCTAATCAGTTTTGGAGAATAAATTACAACCCACTAAAAATCATGTCATTCAGAAATAAACTAAATTGGATGTTGGATAATATAAAATTGAGCCATAAAATAAATAAGCTATACTTTTAATTTTAAAAACACCAGTATTTCAAAATTGGTTCTTCGCATGTTGAACTGTAGCAAACTCTTTACTATGCCAAAATACTGTGTAGAAATATTTCGTAGAAAATCACCAAAATATATTCTAAAGCATTCCCTACTCACGTGAAACTCTTTATTTAACATACTAGGTCGTGCTATTAACCAGGGCGTGTATATGCCTAAAGGATCAAGAAGCCCAAGTAGCTTAACCTATTTATCCACGGTATATAAACCCTAAAAATAGCTTTCAGCTAAAATAACTATTTGCCTATTTCTCGATTTTGTTTTGGTGTGTGTTAACCAAGTGTGATTTTTTTTAAAGGGAACGGTTCAAACCCTATGGCTTTGTTAATATCTCGAAAGCATGATAAATTAATAGCCCAATGACAAATGACAGCCAGGTCCGCTCAGAGAAATTTCGGTCCCTGGGCAAATGAGAGTGTTTGGGCCCCATTTACCCCCTTCCAATTGTATATGTTGAGTTTGTTTATGTAGGTATGTTTGTTTCAATAGTCAGTTTGTTTGTTTTTCTTCGGGCCTCGCTGATAACCAAGCGTATGTTGTAGTTTTAACAAATCAACCACCCACCCTGGGCCCCAAAAGAGACCGGACCCCTGGGCTGGGGGGGTCCCTTCCCCTCCCCTTGTGGGCGGGCCTGATGACGTCTCAGGATCGAACTGGCGACCTCAGGTTATGAGTTCTCTAACCACTATGCTACAGTAGTTCTACCCGCCGCGTCGGCCGAGTTACACATTTCCCCTGGCTATAGGATACTTGACTTGTGAAACACTAAACGTCACGGACCGAGTGCGCCGTCGCCGTCGCCTCAGTATTGATATGAACCAGTTTCCAGCGATATCCCATCTACCATCCATCCCAGGCGGCAGCACTGGTGGATCACTACTGCTGCGGCAGACTGACTACATTGTTATGGCGGTGTCCTGCGTGGAATGTTTTCGACCGGGGATACCCCTTGGGCACAGCGGTCAGGTTTTTGATGAGGGTCGGTTGTATGGCCCCCCGATGAGTTATGTCGGTTTGCGCACACGGTGAATTTTCATCGGGCTATAAATAATCCCTCCATCCCCTACCGATAATTTACTTACCATCGTTAATTTAATGTGTAATGTGTCGAGTATGCAACGTTAATGAAGATAAAATGGCATGGTTAGTATGTTTTATATCTCTTTCTTTGGCAAACGACAACGGTGTCTTTATATAAAAGTAGCTACCATCGTACCCGGTTTCACCCAGCGAGCAAGGAATACCAGTATTGGTATTCCTTGCTCGCTGGTTTCACCCGGGAAAAACGCCTGTGGTGTGTGTTGCCTTCTGTGGTTATCCCGTGCTGGAACTATTACGAATCATGATCAGCTGTTTGAATTCTAACCAGCTCATACCAAAGTGAATGACCATATCAATAACATTGGATTACAATTTTGACTCCTAATGTGGCGGAGCCCTATGGAATTCCTTAAAATCTTTTTTTAACGGTTACCTATGAAATGGAAAGAGTATACATGCCAAATTTCGTGGTTGAAGGTGTAGTGGCTTGGCCTGGAGGATGATCGGGTTTTCGTATTTATATAAATTGAAAAATATATGATTTTTTGTAGTATCAACAGTACAGTACCAAGTGTAGGATGATCTAGATTTAAGTACAGTACATGTATTAATGTATTTTAGATGTTCACAAAGAATAATACTCGAAATGAAAGCCTATAGCCGTTGATCCTTTCACAGCCGCATTCTTTGCAAAGTGACAAATTCCTTTACGGGGTTGTATTGAGGATTTTTCTGCTTTCAATGTTAGGTGAGTTCCCGAATTGCAAAAGAATCCGGTTTGGTGTGTCTTCCTAATTTACATCTCTTTATATTTTAATGGGCATCTTAATTTATACATTTTTCAAAGCAAATATGAAAGTATTGTTTTGGATCGTACACTCTCATCACTACCTTATCAACAAAATTCAGAATAACTCTTAAGCAGAAACAAACTATGTTTAGTATTGCTTACATTTTTACAATCCAGTTTTGTTGTTCACCAGTTACTAAAACTAATTGGATAATTGAACGAAGTGAAAGTATCCTTATACACAACTTTACTGCTTAGACTGGTAAGAGAATCAACTCAACTGGCGTGTCTGTGACCACAATAACTCGAGAATGCCTCCACAGTTAAACTTAAAATTTTCCAGAAAAACTTAACAGGTCAAAATCTTGGTCATGTTCGTTATTCAGATAATTTCGTTCACTATTAATCAAATTATCTTAAAACCAAATTTATTTTTTTCTCCATAAAAATAACACTGGAAGCCATTTTAGTGGTACTTGAATCGTTAAAATTTAGCCGACGTATATGTTTTAACAACAGAGTAACAATAGTTAGTTTACTAGAGTATACTTTGTTATACTGGATAACAACAGTTTTTTTAACAACAAAAAACACACAAGAGAGATAAATCGAAGTATATTTTTAAGTTGTGAGCATATTTATTATTTTATAAATTATTAGGTGTACGTTTAAAAAAAATATATACAGTTAATATTCCCTTAGTACGCCTACTCTGTGTAAATATCGTAAGTCGGTCAGAGGCGACGATTGTAACAGTGGCAGACGACAGACGACGCGTGTGGCAGATCGAAAAACTCAAAATAACTTTTTGATGACTGTAGATACTAAGATATTAACTTATAAAATAGTTTGTTTTATTACATTTTCTTAGACGATTGGTAAAATTGTGATTGTCATGTGTAAAAAGTATACAAAGCCTCAATTTGTCTAGAAAGCGTTGATGAAGTTAGTCACAGTAAGCGAACAACCTTAAAATTTATTTTTGCAGGACAATTATTTGCTAGGTTATATTTGCACTAAATTAATAATAAAAATTGTCTACATTACCTAAAATACATTACCAGTAATGTAGTAGGTAACCACAATAAAAGCTATAGATTATTTGAACCAAACAGCCTTTTTCGGAAGGTTATCTTGAATGATTTGACATAGCCTAGGGTTGGATTACAGTAAGAGTAAGCCGACATTAAACTGGTAATACAAAAACTGTTGTAAAATACTTTAAACACATTACCAGGAATGTTGTAGTGAACCAAAATAAAAGCTTTAAACTAATCTAACCAAACTAAGCCTTTTATACAGGTTATCTGAAATAATTTGACAAATCCTAGGTTTGGATTATACTGAGCTGTTTTCATCATAAACTTGGACCTATGGTTATAAAATGTAGGTCTATACACTTAGGCTACTTGCCATTTTAGAAGTTTCATGTACGGTCTTGGACCAACCCATGTTTATAGAATTTAATTTCATGATAGCCTAGGCTATTTAAACAATATGTTGAAATATCATTTTGTAAAATACAACTGTTGTAAAATTCTTTAAACATTACCAGGAATGTTGTAGCGAACCAAAACAAAAGCTTTAAACTATTCTAACCAAACTAAGCCTTTTATACAGGTTATCTGAAATGATTTGACGTATCCTAGGTTTGTATTATACTGAGCTGTTTTCATCATAAACTTGGACCTATGACTATAAAATGTAGACATATACACTTAGGCTACTTGTCATTTTAGAAGTTTCATGTACGGACTTGGGCCAACCCATGTTTATAGAATTTAATTTCATGATAGCCTATGCTATTGAAACAATATATTGAAAGCTCATTTTGTCATCTAAATAACTGGGCCTGACGATTTATTGTTAATCCTTAAGGATATTTTGGCTTGGCCTATAGAAATTGTTAACATTAGTTCTAATAGGAAACTCGCTGTTCTCTTGAAAGTTAAATTAACCACACTGCTAAAGTCACTGCTTAGCCCAAAATGCTTAACCCAATTTATTTTAAAAATAAATAAATTTACGTATCTATACAACATTTACTTTGATAAAAACAAGTGATAAATGTATGTATGTTTTTCTACGGATAAAATGTTAGGTCGGCGGTGGGATCCGAACCTGCGACAATACGCTCCTAGAGCCAGTGCGATACCCCTCAGCTACCGCAACAATTCATTCTTTGAGAAGTGACTAAAACTATAGCTATACTGTATAGACATAAAATCCGGATTCTGGCGGCAGTTAAATGATAACGGAATGTATTCTGATGATGTTACTCAAATCAGATATTGAATTTTTTATGAGACTCGATTTAAGTTTGATCATGTGTTTCAATTATCCTTATACGCGAGGAATGAGCGTACACCTAGTATAGTTGTATTAGAAAAAGTTAATATTTTCTTGTCATTTAATAATATTTAAAAACATGTTTTTCTTGTTCCTTTTTTATTAATAATTAGAATGTTGGACTTAGTTTCATGACCATCTAAATTAAACCTGCGGTCGGGCTATTAGTGCAACATGCATTGACCGTGTGCGCAAAACGACTAATGTCACCTTTGACAGATTTCTGATCGCTGTGCGCAAAACGAGTATGCCCTTTTGCTTATGTAGGCGAGGACAAGGCAGACCCTCTCTCCCTCCAAGGAAATTGAAGAGAGGGAGGAGGGGAAGTGTTATCTATTCCACTGTTCATACACAACCTTTGGTAAGAAAAACTTAGTTATGTAGTCATTGGTAATAGACTAATTTATTATTTGTATAACAGTAATACTAGTTTCTGCAACTTAAATTATCATCTTAAATTAACACCTCTCGCACTAATTGGCTTTTTGATACATTGTAGATATTTAATACATTATTTTTCTATAAGGTATATTAAGTAGCAAATCAGAAAGCTAATTTGAATACAACCTAGCTTTGTATGACATAACAAGGCTAATGATTATAGAATCATCATGCTACAGTAGTTCTACCCGCCTTGTCCAATTTTTTTGTCCTGTTTTGTGGTAATATCGCATCAACCTGACCAAAACAACTTATTCATCTTCTTTCAGTAATCCAACATTGCAACCCAAAACAAGAGTTAACAATTTAGTAAAACGCGTAAAACGTAAAGGAGTAAAAATAGTTTTTATTTAATGTGAACACGACTTGAACACTTATCACAGTTGTCATATACTTCATAGTTCGATACGCTACATTAAATAAACTGATAACGCCTAAAGTCAATTCTATGCCACATTTGGAAAACAGTGACAAAATTAAATATAAACACGTTAACATTGTGAAAGTCAGGTGTTCTTCATAATAAGAAGACAAAAGTTGTGTGATCTGTCTTCAACCTGGACTACAGTGGATTTACTGCCAAGTCCAGACTAAACTACGAGTTCACTAGTCAGGTAGACCTTTGTTACAGGAGGCCGTAGGTACCCAGGCTCGGTAGTTGGACAGTATCGCTCGAGCCCCAGTATATACACTGTAGTATGGCGATGTTATGGTAATGAGCTCTGTCCCGCTCGCGTGCGTGCGACAGTTGGACATAACTGCTCACTCGCACGCCACACAGCCACTTATCTTGTGGCTCCGTTGTTATTTACAATGTTTACACCTTATATATGATGTACTGACTCGGTCCTGTGAATTGTTATTGGTATACGTCGAACACTGTTTGATACGCCACGGTGAACTGTACAGAATGAGATGCACGAGGCATTTTAAGAGGAGGCTCCAGCATCTGCTTCTACCTGCTCCTCTCATAAGGCCAATGTTTACTTTCGAGTCTCTTTATCAGATTATTTTAAGAGCAGGCTCCAGCATCTGCTTCTACCTGCTCCTCTCATAAGGCCAATGTTTACTTTCGAGTCTCTTTATCAGATTATTTTAAGAGCAGGCTCCAGCATCTGCTTCTACCTGCTCCTCTCATAAGGCCAATGTTTACTTTCGAGTCTCTTTATCAGATTATTTTTAATCGTCCATTTATGGTTCGTTTTAAAGAGCAAACAAATACCTAGCGATTTTAGTGATGGTAATTTTGAGATCAAAGATTGTTTTTACCCATTTAAAAAATTGAATCTTGGTGATATCGCCAATTTTCTTACTGAAATCGCTAGGTACGATTTTTCTCTTCAAAATGAGCCATAAATCAACGCTATCGGATAATCCGTTAAGGATGGACGGGCTTTGACATTTTTCAATGGTCTTATGGGATTAGCAATTGGAAATGCCAAAGGTTTCGTGAATAGAAAGCTCTTAATGAAGTCTTTAAGGATGTGGCCTAAATCCTGAAGACCGAACTAAAACATTAGTGGAAATCGCGAAAGCTTAGCACGTAAGTTATTTGTTCTCAGTGGCTTTCAAATTTGGAAGCGTTTGATATTTTGTATTTGTGATCGAACATGTCAGTGCAATGTTAGGTTTTGTTTAGGTTGCATGTTTTCCATACAAAATATATATTGTAGAATCAAAGGACTTGGTAATCAATAAATAAATATAATAATTGTTTATTTCTCATCGATAAATGTTTTGTTATACTTGAACATAATCTTATTCCCTTATAATATTTCCGTGTATTTGTTTGAAAAGTAACACGTGTTTTAAAACGTGCGGAAACCACGCATTAAAGAAGTTATTTTCGAGGGCCGTATTTAGGACCTCTGGGGCCCCGGGCGTATACGAAAATGGGGGCTCCCAAACATAGTCAAGCATGTATGTAGGTATTTGTACATACGAAAGTCATTTTTGAATTCCATAATATAACCTTATTATTGTTAATCTTTCATAAATACACCAAATGTACAAATAAATAACAAATTTTAATTACTATCAAAACTTCAATAAATCGCAAAATAAAAATCGCTTTTATTTTAAGCATATATCCAAAAAGCTAACAATATATTCAGTTAATTTACAATAAAAAAATTATGACTACCGTAGTTAAAATATCAACACAAATTTACAAATAAAATAATCCGTGTAGTTGCTTTACCACAAACATTATTGTACTAGGGTAATTGAAAACAAAGAAAACATAGCATATATGAAAGACATATGTTTGAATTTGATACACATTGATTAGGAACTCGTTTAAAGTTTTTTTGTCAACATACTGCTGGATAGACTTTACTAATAGTATATTCCACTACTAGTCGCGAAATAGGACTTTTGTGACGAGTAGTAAACGATACTTTTCATCAGGATGCAAATAACCACATTAAACTTAAACGAGTTCGCACGCAGCACGCTGACGTGAGGGAAGTGAATTTCCACATACAAAACTTTTAAAACTCAAAATTAGTGTAAAAACATACATGTATTCCAATTTTTATTGAAATCTGAAAACAGTGATTTTTTTGCTGTTTGATGCTCCTGGTTTCATTTACCTGCAAAGCTGATGGGAATACAATTTTGCGCATTATAATGTTAGGAGAAGGTCCAGTCAGGCTTGAAAGTAGGCGTGAGGTTGCTGGGGATGATAAAAGTACTCTAACAAAGGAGTAGCAGGCTTTTCTAGTGTAAAAACCCCATAAGACAAGTACTGTATTTAGTCTAAACACATTTTCTTTAATAATTCGGTAAATGTTTATGCTAGAATGACGAGAGAGAGCTTAAAACTTTCGCCTCACTAATTCCCATCTTTTTACATGCATTAAATTTACATACGGGGCTTTTATGACCCTTTTTGGGCCCAAAAACTCTAAATTTGAAAGATTAATCCACAAAAAAGGGGTTTAGAGTTATCCAATTGTTTTGCCCAACAAACTTGTCCAACTGATTACAGAAAGGAACGTCCCTACCAAATTTGAAGTTAATCGGACAAAAAATGTTACCGCTAGAGTGCAAACACACACACACACACACACACACACACATATATATATATATATATATATATATATGTCTATATATATAAAATTTTGAACGACCCCCCAAAACGTCTTCTGGGGGTCACGTTAGGAACTTCTATGGTGGTCCCGGGCTTAAGTTTCACCGTGCGAGTCATGCTAATAGTTCACTTTCCAAAGGAAATTCACTAACAAAAATGATCTGATGTTTCATAGTCTAGTAATTTTGTGTAAGTAAACACAACACGGCTTTACAATTCATTTTAGTGTTAAAGTCAGCTGTTTGAACACAGAATCGTCAAAAATAACGAAATCACACTGGTGCTCCTGTTGAGTAAAACGGGAACTTCAATTGTTTAGGACAGGAAAGTTTTGTTTGGGACAGGCAAAGTATTGTTTTGGACAGGAAAAGTAATGTTTATGACAGGCAAAGTCAGCTGTTCATTTTCTGTTTTGTTACAAGGAAATCGATTATTTTCGTAAACCTCAGCTTGTTTATGGGCTGATCCATACCCTCCCTTATGGTTATGGGCTATTTTCGAATAAACAGTGATGAAAATAGTATTTCATGCAGTATAGACAGTAAAAACTCCTTTCTGCATTTATTGGCTGACAAATCATTAATTATAATATTATCAAAGTCAAAGCAACGGAGTGTATAATTTTCTGTACTCAGGATATTAACACTTTTAATCACTCTGGTTCAATTCTAATTCAAAGGTAACTTTTCGAAAGTTTAAACTTAAAAAATCTTCTTTTTGCGGATGTATTTGTGTTTTCATACAAAAATATTCTTAAAGAGATTGAAATATTTTTAAATATAGTAAAAAGTAAGTTATATTGTTAACGTTTCATTATTTTATATTGTACATTATTTTAACGTTAAGTTTTACGTGATGATGAAACAATGCAATGTTAATCTTCATCATTGGCTCTCGTCTCTTCCTACATTATTTTAAACTGGATGTGGGAAGTATTTGGCGAATTCAGTGTTGCAACAACGATAAGCATACATCCCGTAACGTAACCCTCATCGAGACCGTGCCAGTGATAACAGTATTGAGTATAAATTGATTAAAAACAAACAACCTTCAAACTATCATGAAATCCAGATATATAATAAGAAAAAAAATAAGAGGCTACAAGCTAGCCTATCATTATTATTAACATCTTTATTATTATCATATCATATCTAGCAAAACCGCAAACCTCAGACTACTCAGTGTTCTACACGTTAACTGACTTTCGTAACGGTCAACAGTATAATTTTGATACATACTATTATTTTATTACTTTCCGTTTGGCTGTTTATTTATAATATTTCATAATATATCATATCGAGTTTTGCGTAACAAGAACAACAAACTTAACTTAAATGGAATCTGCAACTTCCAAGTACGCCAAAGCATGGCGGATATTAAACGGTTTATGGGGTTAGGGGACAGACTAAAAAATTATAGCTCAAGATCAAGATCATCTATTGAAATATACAACTTATATTTAGCAAAATAAGGTGTTCTACAATACCGTCAGTAGTTACATTTAAAATCTTATATGGCCTATTCCTGTTACTGGATTAGGGTAAATTCATCAAATCCGCACACAATATTCAAAATAATAAACATTAGTGAACGACTTTGGGTTTGAAACTTATTTTGAACTTCCATCTTTTACATCTTAAAATTATTTGTATTACTGTCAGTTGAGAAATAATCAACTTTTTCAGAACAAAATTAAAACCACTGTCTCGCGAGGAACCCCTTAGTGGCCAGTGGGGTCCCGCTTTCGCGGCCTGGGGGCCCCCCTCGGGCCCGGGGCCCCGTGCGTTCGCCCCGTGCGCCCTTAGGGAAATACGGCTCTGTTCGAGCACTTTCAGTGTTTAGTCAGTAACCTGTGAAAGCTGTAGCCTGAAGTGAAAAACACACCTGGTTGTGTAGAAATCTATATGAATATATATATAAATGCGACGTGACGAAGAGAACTTTACAACTATGTATCCACTCTCCTATTATGGGTTTTAGTTATTAATAATAACCAAACGCCATATTTGTTGAGCCGTCGGATCAGCTAACGAGGGCGGCGGCGCCTCAAAGCGCAGATTTTGCATGAGGGCCGTACAAGGCCAGCGCCCAGGGCCCGCTATACTGTACCATTATACCGCAGCAGGCGGCGAGGCGAGCGCACATCGCTGTAACGAGAGAGCGGGGTGCCTGGTGGGTCCACTGGCCGTTCTTGAAACACGAATATTTACATTTAATACAGGGCGGGTGGTCGGAATTTCATATAGTTCGGTAAAACTAGTTCGTTGATAAATAAAGTAACTATTTCATGACAAAAGGAAATATGAAAAATACTGATCCTCTATTTTGTATACTATATTTTAAATACATATTTTATAAGTTAATGCTACATTAAAATTTTAAATAAAAACGCTACAGTAAAACCATTGGCTATAGACTTCAGTATATTTAGTCAATGGTAAATCAGCAATTTTCGTATTTACAAATATCAAATACAATACTTACAACAATAAAGATACTAAACACCAAATTTAAAGTTCGGTTGTATTTCTGCCTATTGTTATACAGACGTAAGAGATAAAGGGGGCCAGTTTCGGGAAATGCCGCGTTTCAACATGCTCCTCAATGTTAATTGCAATTCATCCCTAATATGGGAGGGTGATGCATTGTGTTCTGCTTTTGTTTTTGGGTGTTTATAGTGGCTATTTTGACTTTTTGAAAGGGAACTGTCCAAATCCTGTTCTTGTTACTATAGAAAGGACGACATTTTCTTTGAAAACTTCATTAATTAATGTATGGTTGAGCCAAACGAGGACTTGTTAATATAATTAATATTTAACATTACCGTCAATATAGCAATCCAATTGTCTTTTCTACTCCGAATTGCGTTTTGTAGCCTTAGGCTGCTTAATCAGTAAACATTTTGATTCATGAAGATTTTCAAGTCAATATTGCAAATGTAGACTTGACGGGATCCTCATGGATCAACATTTGTATATAGCTTTAACCTCGCTCACTATATAATGAGGTGGCCTAGGGCTGAAAAACTCATGTCTCAATAAATAAACGGTATCAGGAAACTGACACATACTTTCCCCCTTTTAGCCCAACTTTAATTAAATTACTTTTTATTTACTAAATATAGAATACAAAGCACGGTCGAATGTACAGAAAATCTTGTAAACAAGATGTTTTCAAAAATATCCACCCAAATCCCTGTTTACGAGGCACTACAGAATCCATCGCTACACACGTGGTTTTAAGAGGGGAAATGCCCCCTCTTCTCCTCCCTCAGAGTTATTAAGGGGCAACATATTTCGAATTTCCTCTGATGGTCAGTGCTAACTTGCATAACAAGCATATCAAGTTTTAACGAAATTGATCAATAAATAAGAGAGAAATAGTAATTTTTGTATTCCTTATAAGAATAACATTGGACAACGTACTGCGTTTACCGCAAAATGAAAATCATGTTTTTTAGCGGTTTTGGGGGGATAGTTACCCTTAAAATAAAAATTCCAAAAAATGAAATTAACGCCTGGAGATATCGTAGATTAGTACCTACATACCAAATTTCACAAAAACCGGACCATTAGTTAGGGCTCTAGCTCTGTACACATCCATACAGACAGGCAGGCAGACAGACAGACAGACAGACACACAGACATCACGTAAAAATCACTTGTTTTGGCTCAGGGAGTACCAAAACGAATATTTCCACTAACAACTCGAATTCGAAAATTTTGACGAAAACAATACTTTCTCCATATACTATGTATAAGGGGGAGAAAGTAAACGAGTTCGCACGCAGCACGCTGACGTGAGGAAAGTTAATTTCCACATAAAAACTTTTAAAACTCAAAATCAGTGTAAAAACATACATTTATTCCAATTTTAATTAAAATCTAAAAACACTGATTTTTTTGGCTGTTCTGATGCTCCTGGTTTCATTTACCTGCAATGCTGGGAATAGAATTTTGCGCATTATAATGTTAGGAGAAGATTCAGACAGGCTTGAAAGTAGGCGTGAGTTGCTGGGGATGATAAAAGTACTGTAACTAAGGAATAATAGGATTTTATAGTGTAAAACCCCCATAAGACACCGTACTGTGTTTAGTCGAAACACATTTTCTTTAATAACTCGGTAAATATTTATGCTAGAATGACTAGATAGGGCTTAAAACTTTCGCCTCACTAATTTCAATCTTTTTACACACTGAAAAAAGATTATTGTTATATGAACCAGAATATGGTATGTGGAGCAATAAATTATTGTAAATATGGTCCCAGCAATGTGTTTGGTAGCAGCTACAATCCTGTTATTGTCAATATTTTATTGTAGCGTGCAAAAGAAATTTTTGCAAATATTACAATAATGAAATTGGAGCCCAAGCAATACATCTTGCTGCCAGAGCAATAAGTTATTGTTAATAAAACTAAACATTATGAGAATCGTTACTAGAGTTTATAGTATTTATAACAATAACTCTTATTTTTACTTTTACAATAAGTTATTGCTGCAGCTATAAGTTCGGTTGACTCTCCTTTCAGAATGTATAGTAGCTATGGCAATACCTTTTTAATTTCTACATTAAGTTGTTTTTGTGGTTAATACAGTGGAGTGGTTACGGAAAACCCTACAGTTTAAGGAACATAACCTGAAAACTAACCAAAATCAGTTATATCAAATTGCTTACATGAAAGCTGCAGAAGTATGGGGTCAATAGACCACCGACCGCTTGGCTTTAATCATATTTTTGATAATATTTATTTTGATTATTTAAGGCTCAGTAACTTAATCTCAGTCTCTTTGTTACTTTTACCTTGTTAATATCCAACCTAGACTTTAGAAAGTCTAAATAATATTCTGAATTCATGTTGAAGCTGCTGGATTTTTATTTTCAAAAAATAAAAAGGTTTACCTGTTCAATATACTTTTTGAGGTTATGTCATTGCATGTTTTGTGGCTACAGCCACATCTTCAGTTATTCCTTAGGTTTCTTCTTTACATTATTAAAACATTACTGAGACAGTGAGACACTTAACACATACATATTGCAGTATAACACATTCCGATACCGATCACACGATAAACTATAACATTGCTTGTCTGCATTCACGCTTCAGGTCAGGCCGGTGACGACTCATTTCCACTTTGAGAAATTGTCGTGTAATCAAAAACATAATCTGGTATAATATATCAGAATATTCTCGCCAAGCATTTCTACTTAGGCCTACTATACTACTATCGTTATGATGTATTAGCAACAATAATATGTTGATGCAATTACCAGCGTCATTGCAAATAATTTAGCAAGAATATTATTGTAGTTTTGATAGACGTGATGGTAGGACATTACACTAACTATTGTGTTAATAAAGATAAATCTTTTAAAAACTACCAGAATTGCATTTACTATGCAATATTGTTTGGATTACTATAATATTTCTTCCAGTGCACGCATTAATTTTACATCTAGGGCTTTTTTAACCCTTTTTGGGCCCAAAAACTCTAAATTAGAAAGATTAATCCCCAAAAAAGGGGTTTAGAGTTTTCCGATCGTTTTGCCCAACGAACTTGTCCAACTGATTACAGAAAGGAACGTCCCTTCCAAATTTGAAGTAAATCGGACAAAAAATGTGACTGCTAGAGTGCAAACACACACACACACACACACACACACACACACACACACACACACACACACACACACACACACACACACACACACACACACATACACACACACACACACACACACGCACACGCACGCGCGCCCACAACTTTGACTAACCTAAGTTAGTTACTAATGAACGAGCGGCACTGGTTGCTAGTAACCAATAATTGGTTACTGCTGACACAATATAACCCAGACTCGGTTAAACTCTGAGTTTTTCCGTGAAGGATGTACGGTATAATCAATGGTTCCTCCTATAAAATCATGCCCGGTGGCCCTGGGGTGCACATAGTGTTTTTTAATGTGATTTGAATTAAATTAATCGGTCTAATTGCAGGAATGAAAGTCACCGTATTGAAACACCGAGTTTATTTATGATAGTTTAAATGTTTCCTAAATACTGTTTAATGATGAGTGATGAATGTGAAAAGTTACAGAATGTGTAAACTTATAACGTTAAAGTTTACCTTTACAGCCCATTTTTGACAAACGAGGAATAATATTATTGTAAACCATTCTGACTAACAGTAATCTCTTGTCAATAAGAAATAGTAATTTAACTTTTATCGTTCCGCCAGTTAGTTAAATTCATGAGGAATAATCAATTTCTATATTATGTTAAATATTCTTTAAACTGTAGTCATTGCTTAGTGTCATTAATAAAACACATATTACAACTATTTTCTTTAACATAGAACATTTATTTTCTGACGTAAATTTAAAGTATGTATTTTATGATTCTGACAAATCAATTACTACCGGATGGTTTTAAAAAAATTTTAAGAGTCAAATGATATGATAAGTATCTCAAAATTGATTTTTCCCTATGACTGGTAACTAACTGGCGGAACCATAAAAGTAAAAAAATTTTAAGAGTCAAATGATATGATAAGTATCTCAAAATTGATTTTTCCCTATGACTGGTAACTAACTGGCGGAACCATAAAAGTAAAAAAATTTTAAGAGTCAAATGATATGATAAGTATCTCAAAATTGATTTTTCCCTATGACTGGTAACTAACTGGCGGAACCATAAAAGTAAATCATTATTTTATTAGCTTACTTGCAGACGAGTATTAATGGTTTATTGTACGGTTCTGCCTTATATTTCCTCTTTGAGTATTAAACATAAAACTTCCTACATGAATATCGTAAAAAAAGCATTTGATGTAAATTTATTTATTTTATTAATAATCAATATTTTTCTCATTGGGTAGAAGTAAATCGATTAGGCAGTAAAGTAATTCCTCTCTACCTCCTTTCCAACTCTAACTTCAATATCAACTTTTGTAGTTTTCCTCTTCTTCACAGGTTTTCCACTAAAATCTGTACAAAATAACAATAATTGTGCAGATATTTTAAATGTAAAAAGAATAAATCAAGAAAAAAAATGTAACCGAAACAATATACAAATGTGTTGATTTCCAACCAATCCAACAGGCATTATTCATTACCATCTAGTTATGGATCCAATCGCTGCCACTGAACGCACAACTTGTCACTACTACTCGAGCCGGGAGCAATAACGTGGACCGGTTCACTAATGTGCAGGGCTGCTAAGGATTAGCGGAGGTGACACGAATGCGAAAGCGGTTTCCATAACATTGGGCCCAGTACGATGGGAACTGACGTGCGCAGCTGCCGCCCGTAAACACGCTACTGACGAACGTCTCTCTCAAGGTTCGTAGAGCTTTCAGACCAGGTGTGCTGAGTCGATCTATTTAAGGTTTTCTACTTAACCGGAAGAGACCTCGTAAAAACAGCTGTAAGGTCACGTGATCACCAATCCAACCTGCAGTGTTGCTGGAAACACTGTATTTGTTGTACAAGTACCATATTTTCCTCATCAGTGTAATTAGAATTAACATTATTTAACTGCTTACATTCTATGATAAGCTGTTATTTTATGAAACTATTATATTGTTTTGATTTATTTGTATTATTAGATTAGTCGATTAAAGGTTTAAATTTTCTTTCTGTATGTCCAGTGATAATTTAAACATAGCTGTAACATTATTATACCCTTAACGTTGGCAACACTTTATGGTATTTTGTTGATTTATGAATCAGCTGGACGCCCTCGTAAGACATCTTTGCTGCGAACATTACTCTTATGTAAATAAGCACACCTGGTCTGAAAGCTCTACGAACCTTGCATCTCTCTGGCCATAAGTCTAACATTGGGTCCAGTCCGATGGGAACTAACTGACGTGCGTAGCAGCCGTCCGTAAACTCGCTACTGACGCACGCCTCTCTGGCCATAAGTCTAACATTGGGTCCAGTCCTATGGGAACTGACGTGCGCAGCTAGCGTTCGTAAACTTGCTACTGATGCACGTCTCTCTGGCCATAAGTCTAACATTGGGTCCAGTCCGATGGGAACTGACGTGCGCAGCTGCCGTTCGTAAACTTGCTACTGACGCACGTCTCTCTGGCCGTAAGTCTAACATTGGGTCCAGTCCTATGGGAACTGACGTGCTTAGCAGCCGTCCGTAAACAAACTACTGACGTACGTCTCTCTTGCCAGTCATATAACAATGGGTTCAGTATGATTGGAACTGAAGTGCGCAGCTGCCGTTCGTAAACTTGCTACTGGCGCACGTCTCTCTGGCCGTAAGTCTAACATTGGGTCCAGTCCTATGGGAACTGACGTGCTTAGCAGCCGTCCGTAAACAAACTACTGACGTACGTCTCTCTGGCCAGTCGTATAACAATGGGTTTAGTCCGATGGGAACCAACGTGCGCAGCTGCCGTCTGTAAAAACGCTACTGACGCACGTCTCTCTGGTCATAAGTCTAACATTGGGTCCAGTCTGATGGAAACTGACGTGCGTAGTAGCCGTCCGTAAACACGCTACTGACGTACGTCTCTCTGGCCAGTCGTATAACAATGGGTTCAGTACGATTGGAACTGAAGTGCGCAGCTGCCGTCCGTAAACACGCTACGGACGCAGGTCTCTCTGGCCATACGTATAAAAATGGGTCCAGTCCGATGGGAACTGACGTGCGCAGCTGCAGTCCGTAACACGCTATGAACGCACGTCACTCTGGCCATACGTATAAAAATGGGTCCAGTCCGATGGGAACTGACGTGCGCAGCTGCCGTCCGTAAACACGCTACGGACGTACGTCTCTGTAGGGGATAACATGACATTCTGCCTCGACGCAGTTGATCAGTATATCACCAACAACGCGTGATAGAGCACATCATGTATATTCTAATCTTTGAGTTTGTTTACTGAAAGAAGTACTGTTGATTGTTCACGTATTTTTATTCGGGAGCCGGGTTCTCAGGGACAAAGTCATAGCTAATTAAGAACAATTTAAATTAAAACCATGATTTTTTTCAAGACTTTATAACAAATTAAAAATTCGTACTTGCTTAACTTCTGATAGCGTTGCAAGTAATGACCAGCGATCAGTTCTAGAGATCGCTGGTAATGACTTGACATTGCCAGATTGCCCTTCGCGTTTTTTTCTGCTCTTCATATCTTCCGACTCCATTTTTTTTAAATTTCCCTGTCTTCCGTCCTCTCTTCTCTTACCTCTAATTCTCATCTTAGTCGGACTTTGTCCCGTCAAATCCTGACCTTCCTGTCCCGTCTGCATATTTCCATTCCTTGGGCTACTGTACCAAGTCATAATGGCTTTCTTATTTTATCACGTACTTGACAGGAATGCAGATTGCGCGTTTGACTTTTGCGGCTGTCGAATGCGATGTCACTTGGCCGAAACGAAAGTAAAATTGAAAAATAAAGTACAGAAGTGTAGTGTAGACATAGCTTTAGTTAAGTCTTCGAAGTGTGTGTGTTTTGACTACGAGATCAGACCCTTGCAGCGCAATGTTAGTGAGTCTGGCTGCCCTTTCCTTATCTTCGTGTGCGCCTTTTGCTCCGCGGTTTCGGGTGATTTCAAAACACATCTTTTGATCCGGGGGTAGAGCAGTTAGAAATCGGGCCGCTGGAGACACCTATTTTGCTCCGCAAGGGGGAGAGTAGCTGACAAATATTGTGTGTTCAAGCTATCATATTTTTGACAATAGTTTAAAACTGTACTGTTACATACACAGGAAATTACAATTAGCTTACTTACTTAAAATCAATTGTCTTGTACATCGCAAATTTATTTCGCTTTTCCCATTTCAAAAGTCCTTACAGATTTGCAACTAATACAACCTAGATTTGCAACTAATACAACCTACAATCAGTACTATGCAGTAATTATTACGTTAATAATGAAATACTCTTTGCAACACAAAATCTTTATAAATAGGCAAGTAAAAAACTATTCCTCCTTTTAGCGAATTTCCCTTATAGGGAAGAAGCTATTACCGTAGGTGGCATGGTAAGACTTAAGCCCGAGACCATGATAACTTTTCATTTTGAGGTCCCCAGATGCCAAAAACACATTCATTCAAATGTTTATATATGTATATACCCCCTCGATTGCTGTTTTTTGTCTAATTTGACTGGCCTAATAGTGGAGGAGTGGCTACAGTGGTGGAGGAGTGACTCGCAGGCCGAAATTTGAAATACCTAAATAGTGCATGTCGGTAACTTAGTCCACGTAAATAATAGTTGTGTAACTTCTTTTTTAAAGGTTTAATAATTACAAATTGTGAGTTTGGCAATTTTTCTGAGGGTTACACGCTACAAGCTACCATCATGCCGAATTTCACGTCCCTAGCTCATCTAGAAGTGGTCTAGAATTCGTATACCTGAGTTACACATGCGGTTATATATATTAGATATTATATATATTAGGTGTGTGTGTGTGTGTGTGTGTGTGTGTGTGTGTGTGTGTGTGTGTGTGTGTGTGTGTGTGTGTGTGTGTGTGTGTGTGTGTGTGTGTGTGTGTGTGTGTGTGTGTGTGTGTGTGTGTGTGTGTGTGTGTGTGTGTGTGTGTGTGTGTGTGTGTGTGTGTGTGTGTGTGTGTGTGTGTGTGTGTGTGTGTGTGTGTGTGTGTGTGTGTGTGTGTGTGTGTGTGTGTGTGTGTGTGTGTGTGTGTGTGTGTGTGTGTGTGTGTGTGTGTGTGTGTGTGTGTGTGTGTGTGTGTGTGTGTGTGTGTGTGTGTGTGTGTGTGTGTGTGTGTGTGTGTGTGTGTGTGTGTGTGTGTGTGTGTGTGTGTGTGTGTGTGTGTGTGTGTGTGTGTGTGTGTGTGTGTGTGTGTGTGTGTGTGTGTGTGTGTGTGTGTGTGTGTGTGTGTGTGTGTGTGTGTGTCCGTAAGCACGATAACTCTCGTAAAAAAGGTCCGATATTAATACAATTTTGTACAAATATGTAAAGTACCATTTATTTGAACGAGTTCGAAAACCAGACAAATCGCACTATCCGAAGGGGGGTTTTGGGGGGGTTTTGTACCCCAAAAATGGGTTTTTTGGGTTTCCACATGTAATTTTTATTTAAATTCAATTTTAATTTTTACCATTGAATTCAGCATAAAAGACAAACAATTTGGTATTTTGATCATTGCTGTACGTCAATTGGCTACTGAGATATTGAAAGTGCTTAACAAAGTACGTTGTCTAATGTTATTCTTATGGAGAAAAAGACAAATTGTATATCTCGCTTATTTATGAACATAAACTGACGAAATTTGATATATGGCTTCATATGGTTGTGGTTTATTGTTGTTTGCACAAAGAAATTTTCGCCTATGGTTCCTACAAAAAGCAAACCTAGGTACTTGGTCCCCATGTTATTCGTATGGAAAATAATTAACATGTTATATATCGGTTATTTATGAATTTATATGGATGAAACTTGGTATGTAACTTCACTAAGGTGAGTTCTATTGATATTTGTATAAACACACATTATATTATGTACCTTCTTGCAGCAAACCTGCGTACTCATCCCCAATATTATTCTTATGCAGAATAAGTAATATTTTAAATATCGTTTGTTTGCGAATATATTTCTTATGAATCCTGTTAAGTGTTTTAATGTGTTATGATATATACTCATTGGAAATTCGCTGAGTATGCAGGTTTGCTGCGACGGGGTATTTTCTCATTTTGTGTGCACCATAGGAGAAATTCACCCATACAGTTAGAAAGGTTTTGTCCTGTAGATGAGCAGAAACCCATTATAATTTATATTGGCACTCAGGGCTACGCCCCACAGGCTTTCAAAGCTGCAATGCTAATCTTATGGAAGAACGGAAATAAATTTAATCGTATATTTGACAGCTGATATGATAACAAATGCTGATACAAGAGCAAGAACAGATATTTCAGAACTAATGTAAATAAAAAAACATGTAAAATCGTTAAGTTGTATGGCTAGCCAGGGGCATTTTTTGTCATGAAGCCAGAATACAGGATACAAAATAAATAAAAAACACTAATTTCTACTGGAATGGGAACAATTTTCTCTTAGCCGTTTTAGCTCCACATTCATAAAATTAAATCTGGGTGAGAGGGGTAAAGAGTGTGTTGTATTGGTGAGGCGGAGGGGCAGAGGGAAAGAGCGAAAGAGAGGTTATTTTCGAAATTCAGCATAAGGACACTGGTTCAAGTGCATTTATTTGATTGTTCACACAGAATGTGGCAAAACATTCACGCAAACAGCCGTTATTTGTATGTACCGCTTTGGGTTTACGTAAAATATTTTTTTTTCAAATTTCGACCTCTAGGCGATTGCTAGTAAAAATAAAACATTGCAAGTGGGAGTGGTACTAATGTGATAGTATTAAATTCCAGGAGTCAGGAAAATATTCTATCTTTTGTATCCTTTTCAAGCGGAATGGTAAAGTCTTCAGTTGAATCCCAATATACCTGAACTTAAGAATTTTTATAGGTTCTCCACGGTAAGTAAGAGAATCTCGAGCATTTCGAAAGAAAGTTAGTATTGACTTTTCACCTCCAGTTGGACTGATGGGGAATTAATTTGGGGGAGAGGGAGTGTTAACTACTCTCCCCCTCGCGGAGAAAAGAGGTGTTTCCAGCGGCCCTGATATCTACCTGCTATACCCCCGGAGCAAAATATGTGTTTTGAAACTACCCGAAACCGCGGAGCAAAAGACGTGCTTAGCTTCACACTCCTGGCTTCGTCCTGGTCGGCACTGTCTGTAGCATAGCCGAATGAATTGTTTGAAACTCAAACTTACCGCTTGAACTAAACCACCGAGTTATTAATCACAGCGCCAATTGTGATTCCTCGTGACAGCCAGTCACGGGTTGAGGGATCAGTGACTCTAATTATCCTAGAGGCTATTATTAGCTGCAGCTGGTCGACTAATGCCTTGCCAATCAGTCGTCTATCATTGTTTGATCTGTTTTGTCATCAGCTGAGCCAAATTGAGCCCTCACGACTTTGCACGGTTTTCTGGTATGTGATTGCTAGGAGCAACAACAAATTTAATGTGAAAACACTAGAGATTTACTTAAATAATTGTGTTAGGTGATTATTGAATGTATTTAGCACACTGACGTTTATGCGGTCAACGCTTAGCCTAACATTTTGAAATAATAAATATACCACTTTGAAAAGTATTAATCTAATAAAAAATTATAATTTAAACAAACCGAATTACAAATTTTGTTTATTACTGGCTATTTGTTCTTAAATTTCTAAAACATATTTTCTCTATAAGAGGAGGCTTCGGTCACGAAATAGATTTTCTTTTGTCTCCCACAAGACGCCGTTAAAGTTGATCCCCCCTCCTCCTAAACTGAGTTTCCGAAATTGTTGATTAATAAATCTTTTCAAGTATAAAAACAAACATTCCGATTCCAGATGACAGAACGTTGATAACACAAATAGTAACCCCATAAGAAAATCGCAAACATGGACAGTTACAGGATTTTAATGACATACTTCTTCCCGATTTCTGCTTTGTAGAATCGCTAGGCATAGGTATTCGCTAGTAAGGTAAGTCATAAATCAATGACTTCCGAAAATTCGTAAAGAAAGGTAGCCTACGTGACTTACAGAGTTGTTATCAAGTTAGTTTATTTCTTGTTAGTTTCATTCTTATAGTTCTTATATCTTGTTAGTTTCATTCTTGTTAGATGTAAAGAAGAAATGTTCCGTGACAGTGGAGCCTTCTTTTCAAGTAGTTACTTTTTAAATGTCTTTATGTTGCTGCTTTCTACGAATAAGAAATGTATAACTTCCAAATAATAACATTATTAAACGATTTCCACAAATTTTCGTACTATAAATTATTAATTTACGACATATTACAGTTTATGGGTGAAAGTGTCACTTAATTTTCATTTGCAAATAAGGAATTTTATTCAGATTAGATGCGACGTACAGTATATACAGTGCGCGCACCCACCGCACCGGCCAGTGCTGCTCCGACCGCGCCGCTGTACACACACATCAGCTGTGCGTTGCGTTAGTTCTGTGCCAGTCCACTAGAGTGCGCGTCGAGCCTTCTGCTCCAGCCGTCAGTGACAAATAAACTTGACAAAGTGTTGATCGGTTGGTTTACTAATTTTTGCTTGAAACAAATAATGCCGGTTTAGAAATTTTACAGTTGAAAGTAGAGGGTTAACAAAAATTATATCTGCCTTCTATGTACCGGTTACTGGGTGTAAGTGCTGTTTTTATTTAATTCAGCAATTAAGTTTTAATTTCAGAACTTTTTATATTTTAGAATCTGAAAGAGTAAGTATTTAAATGCATAATTGGTGGAGACAACACCGTTATAACGTATCTATAGAAAATACCAATTTAAGTCGGTTTATGTTGACACTTTTTTAATAAAACAAAATATATATTTGTATGATTCACATCTAAAAATTCTTATTTTATAATTTAACGAACCAAAACAATTTATTCGTGACAATTGTTACAATATAAAACCCCTTTTATTTCAATTTGAAATTCAACTTTCCAATACATCAATCTTAATATAGACCTAATCATCCCCCTTTTATTACTAAATTACAAATAATGCCCATGTTTTTTTTCAATTTTTGTTAGTTATCCGGTACATTTTAAAATGTTGTGGTCTAGATAATGTCTTGAGCTAAGTACGCTCTTTAAATTCTCTGTCGATAGTTTAGAAATATACGAACTAACTTGATAAGTATAAATGTTCGTGGATAAAAAACTTGAGAGTGGATATATTAGAATGAATATTGATTTAAAGAGAAATCAATCAAAATCGTAAGCCTGCAATGGTGTTGCAATAATCCTTTACTTTTATAACTTAAGATCATGTCCTTTTAATTGCATTATCAGGTGTAATTTCCCTCTCACCATCGGCAATAGCAATTTGTTTGATTTATAAACAGCAAATCGAAAGCCAAGGCTGGCCAAGAGCACGCGTAGGCCTACTATCACTTTCAGCACTCGTCACGTGTTGGGCCTACCACAGCGACCGACACCGCTCCGACATTTGTTACGGGAAGGCATTTTTCTTAACGAGGAACAAATTGGTAACAACTTTGAAAACCTTGTAAAATTATCACACAAGGAAAAGGTATCACGATTATGTAACTTGTTTGGTTATAATTATAAGTTGTGATCGGCCACAGAATTAGTTAGTCATAAAGCGTTGTGCTACGACGAGTAGTTAGTTATTCGTATATGCACTAACAAAAGAACATTAAAAATGAACATTAATTTGCATTGTATCTAATAAACGGCCCAGTAACTCGCTAGATTGTTTACACTCGCTTACGGTTGTTAGTTGTTATTTTCAGCACGGAGCGAATCGATTCGGAAATTTTACACTGCAATTTTGTAAATTTGTTATAGTATTTCTAGATTTTGGTTAGTTTTGGAGTTGTTCTAAAATTAAATCATTCATATATCATATTATTAGTTTTTTCGAAACAATTAGTAAATGTTTAAATGGCATTGGACAAATTACACAAACTTCTGCCATTTTAAACGCTTATATAAAAATGTGTAGTTTAATAGAAATTAAGATTAATTTAGTATACGGTATTTTATCACGTAATGAAAGCTCAGAAACTCAACTCAGAAATTTTCTAAAAACTACTACATATCAGAATAATGATTACCATGTTTTTAAAACATGTAAATAGAATATTATTAGATGCTGGACTCTAGCAGGAAAATTATTACTGTTTTAGATTAGGAGGGAGAATGTTATCTTCATTTTTGTAAACAAGAAACAGCTTTTTTATGTATAAAACCTTTGTCGAATTGAATGAATTTTCGTTAAACGAACAGTACTTATTTATTGAACCATAAAACGTTCATTTTGTAAAGGTTTCTAACGGTAACTTCGTTCTCAATGTTACCTTATGGAAATTTGCAACTTTAAAAGATAGTAATTTGTAATTTTGTAAGTTTGCCAGGAGCTTTATAATTACAGTTGACTTTGAGATAGTTTAAAACAATTAGTTTTTCTGATAAGTAAGAAGAGCTGATCGAAGTTTGGTATCGCATCTCCATCTCCCTAAATGTATCATTTGTTGGATGCTGTTGGCGGGTTTTTCATTACCATACATATTTATTTTAAAATCTTTGTTAAGTTCTGTAAAATACTAGTCATCTCTTGCACTATACTGTATACTCTTATATACTGTCTTCCTTCAACTCATATAACATTGTTTGAAGTGGGAGCGATCCTACTGCACATGCAACAGTTACCGTTGCCTTTAACAGCCAACACACGATTTATAAATATACTATTATTATTATTATTAATTTTCCGACTTTACACCTTTGGCAGTTTTGTAAGACGCCTTTTTATCCCACAAATGTTTCTTGTTCTTCATCTTTACTTGCACACTCTCGACTTACTTTCAACCTAGAATGCAGGTTATTCCGTTAACTCCTCTGCGATGACAGAACTCATCTAATTTATAGGTTTATATTCTAAAATACTGTTGGAAAGTCTCCTAAGCAAAAAGAACTTTCGCTCCCGATAGAAGAACCCCCTCTGCTCAAATCCAAACAAATGTTTACCATTGCATGTTCGACCACAGCGTCATCTTTTTTCCTTCTTCTACTCCACTAATCGCCGCATCATCCCGGCGAGGCTGGCGCAGTCAGTTGTTATATATTGTGCCTAATGTCCTTGATCCTCCGCCGGCTGCAGATGCAGATCTGTTTCTATCCATGTCATTACTTGCTGCCATCGTTGGCGCCGCGCCGGTCGCACGAATTTATCTATCACGTTTTAATTTCCTCTATAAACTATATCGTACTCGTGCATATATCTAGTAGCACGGTCGTGTCATCATCGCCAAGTCCACCACATGTGCCTACACGCGAAACAGATTGCGGACATATTTTATTTCTCAGAATAGCTCACTACAACCGTAGGTGAATCTGGCTGTTCTGTTACAATATGCTCAATTGTTTCACCTAAAATTCACTTTGCTTCAATTTTGTTCAACAAGCCTAGGCAAAGTGAATTTTGTTTTAGCACGGATTGTTAACTTATTTACTTACGTCATCAATCCTTTTTATTTCTATTATGGCGTATACGTATTCCATGCCATCTTCAGCGCCTTGATCGGTGTCGTGTAGGTTAATCCATCGGAAAATTTCTATTCTCAGCCGTGAAGCTTCGTCGAATCTGATTAAAATATTTAAAATTCACATTTAAGTTAATGTACACGAACAAAAAACACATACGGACGTACATCACAACCATTGTTACCACGTGGAATATTTTATCTCCGGTTTCCCCGGGCACGGTTGCAGCAGAACAGGGTCTGAAACGTGAACGTAATTGCCATATCGAGTTTTGGGTTAACGAAGTATTTCTTTTAAGGAACCATAGAACAATGGCTTCCGACCCTGCACATTGAGAAGCTATGTATCAATTAACATGTGTCTTACGGATGAAGCACTTGAAGCTCGCGAAGTTGTTCATGACTAGGACTTTCTTAAAAACCTCCAATATTATAATTGTAAGTTTGAAGAACTTGCCCCCTTTTAGAGACACGAACTAGATTCAACCCACCATAATACCAAGTGTAGTGCGAAGGGGCGGTCGGGAGGTCGGGCGGTAGCCCAGTTTTCAAACAATGACAGCTTTCCCCCGTTAGCATTCTGGTGGGCGATCATTAGAACAGCCCACGGCTCGGGTACCTCTTAATGTTTCGACACCTGCTCTAGGAGAAAGTGTTTTCAGCCCTCGCAAATCAATTTGCAATTATTTATTCTAAATCGCTTCTAAAATTACTGTATGGTTGAAAAGTAGAACCTTGCAAATGGCGGATAGCCATCACGTCGAACAAATATGGAAATACTTTCTTAATTGGGATGACTAAGTCTGACTGACGCATGACGCACTAGTATCGAAATAAAACAGTTCAGGCTTATCGCTAGGCATATTTAACACAACTAAACACTTTCGTAAGTGTCCATAAATGTAGCTGTCTTATTTTTGTAATGTATACTTTTTATTACTTTCAATAGATTTTAAATTACTAAAATTAGTCCAATAGTAAAACTGTCGTTAGAATGTATTGTTTAAACTCATATTAACAAAATGTATTGTTGTAACGGTTATAGTATACGCTACGGCTTTCTTTACAGTTCCGATTCTTATTCTTCGGCACAGAGCCAGACATCCATCAGTCGGTGACCGAGACGGCAATAAATATTCAATTAGGACGACGACGCAGACATCGCCGCTGAGGCTTATGCGAACTGTCCGTCCAGCGGTTCACTGCCCGTGGGGGTCCACTGGTCATTGGTCCGCTGTTCACTGCCCATCGGTCCGCTGTTCACTGCCCATCGGTCCGCTGTCCACCGTCTATCGGACCACTGTCTGACGATCTACTGTTTATCGGTCCACTGTCTATCGGTCCACTGTCTGTCGGTTCATTGTCCATCGGTCCGCTGTCCACTGTATATCGGTTCACTGTCCATGGTTCCGCTGTCCACTGTCCATCGGTCCACGGGCCATCGGTCCGCTGTCCACTGTCTATCGGTCCACTATATATCGGTTTATAACCGTGGGTCCACTGTCCAACAGTCCACGGTCCATCGGTTCGCTCTCCACTGCCCTTTAGGCATTGATCGGCGAGTGGTTCTCCTCGTACGTTTGCTCGCGTTAATTAAATGGAAAACTGGTCCGCAGGGGTCGAGGACCGCGGGCAATCATATCCGCTAATTACAAAACCTATTCGGAATCAATTTATCCGGTGAACGGTCGCAGCTAAGTCTCTGGTTTATGTCGCAGCCGGAGTCCAAGTGTTTATTTAGTAACCTCCCCCCCCCCCCCGGGGGCCGCCCGCTCCATTTGCATGGTTTATGCCAATATAAATATGGACACAACTGCAGCGATAAATTAAACAGACGCTGGTCGCGCCGAAGTAATTACAAGAGAGGTGATAAATATTCGCGCAAGATGCAAGAATAGTGAGGAAATTAATGGGTCGGTTAGTACTTCATCATTTCTTGTGATGTATACTCTGGTCTAAAGGGGTTTTAATATTTCAATTGCTGTTTATTGAGGAATTCCTCCGGAAACCAGTTTCAATCCTTACTTCAGGTAAGGATGTATTATTCATTTCCTTCCTATTTATCCCCAGTTCAAATTAAATGAGAGTTCATATTTCTTGTAATATTCATCTTGATGATGGTAACTCAAGAGGGTTTTAGGCGGAAACATGCATTAAACATGTCAGAACTGTGTTTCTGTTCATGGTATTAGGTACCGCTAGTATATTTGATTAGTTATTTGAATAGTTTATGCTAATTAAATCGACTAATCAAATACCTACCGTTCACTGAAATGTGCATGGGTTGTGGCAAACTTGTTTTTAAACCGCCTTTATTGCAACTGTGTAAAGTTATGTTGAATAATCGAGAAAATACTTTAATGATTAGATTTGTCGAATTATTGTTGCTCTTTGTATGCCGCCTAGTAGGCACATTTCTTCTCCCATTGGTCCGCGAATCTTATTATACATGTGATATGATTACATATGTACATTATGTTGTAACAACAAAGGAGAAGAATCGTTTTAGAGTTTGATAATCCCAAGTTTGATATTTTATAGAAATCACGAATTGTGGTTCAGGTGATGGGTTTGAAGAAACTCATTTTGTGAATTTAAGTTTATTTTGGCGTTTTGTTGACTTTTCAACTGAAAATTTGAAAGTGTATTATTCCCGATTATGAGTTGTTCTTGGTTTCCTCTGATACATAACTATTATTCTAAAACTGAATGTAAGGCTAGGATTGTTACATCGTCCCTGTTTCAAGCTGGGTTATAACCGTCCTCCGAACAACCATGTCACAGTATTTACACCCTCCACATCTCCAGAGTCGTCCCCGCGGGATAGCCTCGTAAACTGGTCCACACCGCGTATTTATAACTTTATCGCCGTGTTGTATAATGTATCGCTACCCGTGCTAGGAGACGCGGCTTGCGGCGCGCGGCGTGTAGATTCCGTAGATTGTGGCCGCATACTAATACACACGTCTGGGCGCTCCCAGTATGTTCTAGTGTTTATTGTAGGCCGCAGCGCCTGCTGTTTTGTTCGCTGTACCTATGAATTGCATACGACCTGGAGCCAAGCTTCGTTGACGTAAACAGCGGCAGTATGTTTGTTAATAGTTCAAAATACCGCATTGCTGTTTTGAATTTGTATAGCACGCATGGACGCTTTTTGGCACAGTAAGCAGAAATAAATTTATCAGGCTAGTTACGCAAGTAACGTGAAATAAACATAATATTTTATTATTTGGGTTACTTGTTTTTAATTCTATGTAATTGCAACCGACAATCAGAAGGCAGATACTATTGTTGCAAGACACATGTTATAATATTTATTTAATACAATAAAACTGTTATGACGCACTTGAACATGACTAATCCATCGGTCTTGATGGACCTCGATGACGCTCCTTTTGAAAATGTTTGGTTTTTAACATTTACTTAAAAGAAGTCCTGTTTTTACTTTTAAACATTATTTAGGAATAACATTGAAGTCGTATTGAACTAAATAAATATATACTAAGCTTTGCTTTATTTCTCAATAACTAAAACTTGAAAAAAGTGATACCGAGTACACAGACTATGAAAACACAAGTCATTTGACCGGTGATAGTGACAACTCAGTGAAAAGTAACAGTTACTGGGAACATGAGTGCCGTGAAGGAGCTGGAACGGCGACTGGCCGATACGGAGGCAGACCTGTGCCGTCGGAACGACGTGATCGCGTACCTAGAGAAGGAGCTGGACGAGCGTGACGCGCTGATCCGCCACCTGAGGAACGAGATTGACAAGTTCCGCCAGGTGGTGCGCCCCATCACCCAGCACATGGTGAGCCACCTGGGCCTCCAGGGGAGCAATGGGGAGTCGGAGGCGGAGTGGGAGCCGGCCCAGCGGCTGAGGACCAAGCGACAGGGGCTGAGCGCCGAGCCGATAGTGGGCGACCTGACCATCAGCAAGATACCCAAGGGTGCCAAGTAAGTGGAGTGCATGGTGGAATATGCTCCGAACCACTTCATATCACCAAAAAGCGGTGATACTGCAGAGTGATCCATATCATGGTGCAACTACCACTGGTGTCAAACCTCAAGGGTTCATTTTCAAGTTAGGCAATAAGCTAAACATTCTCCCCTCCATCACTGGTGGTAAGAAAACTCGTAAAACTTATAAAACGATTACACACAAACACCAAAAAAGAATATCGAACCCATACAAAACACTCATTTTCCTCCCGCCAGTGATGAAGAGGTATGTTTAGTTAATTTGATGTCTAAGTTGAAAATTGACCCTTGAGGTTTGAAACCAGTGGTAGTTCCATGATATAGGATCTCTCGGCAGTATCACCAGGTAATTTAAACCTTTTTGGTAAGGTTGGTAGAGGAGATGTATTGATTATGAATACACAGTACAATAATATACATAATCAATGGTAGAGGCAACAGATACTAGCAACCGATGCGTGTAGTTACTTTGTAATCCAGAATTGTTAAGTCTCCTATTAAATTCTTAATATAAAAACTTTATTCGCAGTTTTGTACTTGCTTACGTTTTAGACCTTTGGAACCATTGTTGTGTGGAAGTATTTGACCATTCAAACTTGAAAAATCATGATCAATCTGATAGTTCTTCAGTAGTATATTTTAGGATGGGATATGAGTCTTAGGTGCTCTTTTAATTGAAAACAGTGTAAGAGGCGCTGTACGAATCTATCATCGTGATTTAGAATCAGAGTTGAAACCTTCCGACTTTTCTCCTTTTTTCTCATTTAACATCATTAAACTGATAAATGGTGAAATCAAATAATACAAAACCAACCATAACTCATAAAAAAAAAAAACTTAAATAATACACGTTTAGCCTTTAATACTTCAAACCGCACGTTCCTTATCTTAACATTCGTTATGTGGCCTTTTAATGCTGGATATATATGATTGCACTTTTGATAGTCGACATAAGAACATATTTTCTTTAAAAATACTACATTGTTCCCTATTTCACTAGATAAGAAGTCGATAACCACTCTTGTGCGTATTTTAAGGTAAAATGTTATGAAGTTTTCGCGGGGAAGACTGAGATGAACCTTCAAGTGTTTTTACTGACTCACTGTCAGGATCATTATTTTGTTTGATGACCAAACAAATTGGACCCAATTTTGAACCTTTACCAAGTGCTTCGATTGTATTGCTCAGGATATTACTATCAGTACCCAACGGTGGTGCGATAGCGGTGATATCACACCGGTAACAGTTAATTAAAACTGTAGCCGACCGTAGGCAACTAGTCACGACTCTCGAAGTTCTGAATCACGTTTGTACTTCACGATCGTGAAAGACAGCAGTGATTGCTTTACCTAGTTGCAACGGCTTCCATTTCATAACACGAAGATTTCCTGCAGTGTCCTCCATTGCAAGTTTAATAGTGTTGCTTGCGTAACACAAGTCAAACCAGTGTTTAAAGTTCATCATTACATCCTTCCCCAGTTATTAATAGCTTGCACATACAGACTATATGATCACCCTATTTTTCTTCTCTTGAGTCACAAAACAATTCAAAATATGATGTAATATCATTTGCAGCTTATTTTGTGTACTCGTGTTACTTGTAACTTTTTATTCTATTACATCATTTTGCTTATATATTAGGATACTTCATTGGAATGAATTTATATACTGGAGCATTTGAAGGACTCATCATTTCTGTAAAAGTCCTACTATCCAACTACTACTCGTACTATCCAAGAATCGTAACAATTGAAAAATCGTAAAATGCTGTAATTAGGTCCAAGATTTGTGAACTTTTTGGATTATAACAACATGAAAGTCATTTTGAGTATTCTGTAGGGTACAGAAGGTTAGGTCAGAGAAATAAAGACCAAATCTCTTAACCTAACCCCTATGGGTTTCTCTTTTCTATAGAGTTTGACAACCACCAAGAGTCAAATGTCCTAAAAAATCCATTTTTCCTCCTTGATTTGGTCATTCATGCTTTCAAATACTTGTCTAATACAATCGTTTCCACTGTTTAACTTTTTCTTCGTCAATTGCATGACTGCATTTTCTTAAATGATCACACAACTTGAGAAATTACGCTTAAAACCGTCCAAGAATAAGAAACAAACTGCTGACGCAGTTCCTAACAATAGCCTCAGACTGCAAATTGTAAACACAGTTGGAAGCGACCTATAAACAGCGTGTTGCACGGATACAAACCATGAGCACCATCAGACTCTCTCTGGTCTCGCCTATCCAGCGCACTCGCGGCTATAAGCCAATGCAAATCACCTGTGTTATTACGTCCTCGCTAAAGCACTCCGTGCCTATTTACGGATATGATATGTGAACGTATTAAAATAAACAGTCGTCGGGTCGCATTTGCATAATTTCATCAAGTATATTGAGACCGAACGACCACGGCGCCGATTGGGATTACTTGGGTGATTTGCATCGTCTAAAGTATTATAAACTGTTAGCGCAGGATTACTCTTGGCCTAAACAGGTCTTAAAGTGACTCACTGGCTGCGAGTCAAAGTTCATGGGTAGAGATCTTGGCTCAGGCGGACTTTATTTACCTCTTTAACTAGGTTAAGAAGGGGCACCAGTCACGAGATTTTTGGCGTTTCTACCTGCTTCCCCCAAAAGGCCATGTCATAACAGGTTTAAAGTTACGCCCAGTAGTTATTTGAGGATATATATTTTTAAAACTTGGTGCCAAGTTGATAAAAGTGAGTTTGTTCTAACCTGGTTACTTTGCCATTTTACATGTATGACAATTCAACAATAATGGTTTTAAAGACATTAAAATTGTTGGGACTTGTTTATTTAACCAGCCACAGTTAACACCTGGACATATCTTCCTCTCAATCTGGCGGGTTACGGTATTTTAGGGGACCGTTTCGGCTTTTGCCTTACTGGGTTGAGAAACCTTACAAACTTATCCCAGAATGGGAAGCCTGATTTTTCAGACTCCCAAATCTGGTGTGAAATTAATATCAGTTTGCAACCCCACTAGGTCAGATTACTATAATTTACTATTTGCAACATTTTATTATTTCCAGTTACACTAAATTTTGTACCAGTTTGAAGTTATTATTTGATATATACTTAACTTCGCGTAATTTTGGACATAAACTGGGGCAGTAACACAAGGCTACTTAACTCTTGGCGGTAAACTACTTCTGAAGATCCTGTCCAGCAAGATAATCATACAAAACATTCGTCGGGACAAAAACCTAACCAGCTTCAAACTTTAAATCATCAAATGTCAACTGCAGTTAACAAACCACAATTAGGAAGACAAGTATGATACTTTAGTGCGGTTCATCGGAATGCGCTCAACAACTTGTGTTTATTTCTTTGCAGATATAAATAATGGTTTTATCTCGAAACAATGGACACAATGGAGCGAGTGGAATGTTACGCAACGACCGGGTTATTTACTGGGTCGCCGGATGAAATTCTTCCACTTAAGATAACCGATGGTGATGGGAGACTGTATATTAGCGGCGAGTTTGTTTGAAGCGATTTGATTGGTCAACTTTTTCGTCTATTTTATTTTTCAATTTAGTTTTTGCAGATTATATCATGTTTTAAATACAATCCTTTCTTTTAGTTTGTCGTTATCGTGATAACCCTGTCATAAAGCACACCATTGAGGAAAGTTTTATGTGGTCTGTGTTAGCACGTGGATATGTCCGGCATGTATACAACTGCAGGTCATATTATGAAATGTCTTAGGCTTTCACCCCGTCGGCGTTTACAGTTTCAATGAGCCCCAACTGAAATGACAATTTTATTTTATCGGATTATAACGTTTTAGTAGTAAAATTTATTTTCGGCTCACAATACAGCACAACTAAAGATATTCACTCTCTGTGAGAAACATGGGCAATTGGGCGGTAATTTTCTCAAAGTAAACGGATTGTCAGTTGTATTGTTAAAAGAATGAAATCCAGTAATGACTTTGTAATGCTGTAAAAGAGTCTAATTTTTGCACTCGACACGGACAGATATTGTTAGTTTCGTCCTAGCTTGTCTATTTATGTTAGCTTCTACGTTGTTACTTTATCGCGTAATAATCTCCGTCAGCTCATCTCTTTACTTCGACCTGGCCAGAAGTACCTTTGGAAAATTAATTTTAAAAACTAGAAACCTTGTAATCATTGATTCAACTTATTTTGCACTTTCTGTATATTCCTTAAATCAATTTGTAATGTGAATGTAAACCGTATATTTATTTGAATAAAACACTTTAGATATTTAAATTGAACACTTTTGTGAGTAAAAAAACATGCAGTCTTCAATAACATTGCATTTTGTATGTCGTCCCTTTAGTCAATCACCTGTTGTTAAAAATTACATGTAAGTATGTCAAATACATTAATTATAACAGGGAGTTTCCTTAAACTAATTTTAAATTCTAGCTATAAGTCGGTTAGTCATGCAGTATGTCGGCCCAGATCGTTGATTACTCTACCAGGAAACATCGTAAATTGCCAGCGGAAACTATAAGTAGGCCGCCCCCCACACTCCCCGGCCACCGCTCCTCCCAAATGTAAACAAGATTAAACCGTGGGCGTAACATGTAATTTTGGTATTAGCCTGTAGAAGTCTGGATACGCCATTAGTCGATTATTTCTGCCAGAAAGCAGCTACTCCCACTCGCGCTACTGTGGGTAGCACCACTCTAGATTTTTGAAATCGCGATTGCTTTTGAAACATTAATTGTTGGTTTAGTTTCAATTTTCTTGAACCCTCAATTCATTCGTTCGTGGGTTTATAATCCAGTTCCCGCTCTCCCGCCCACAGCGAATGCGATTTTTTCCTCAATGGTTTCTTTTCTAAAATAACATGCTCAATTGCTCATTTCGCAGTTATGTCGCTGTAGTTATATTGTTCAACAGTGTATGCAATTGAACGATATCAAACTTTTTCTATTGATAGTTGCAGTGGAACAATTATAAAATAAATATATAAGTTTATCTATTCAGGAGACGTTGCGCTGCACGTGTAGAATGGAAAATAACGCAATGCACATATTTTCACTTAATCAACTATTGATCAACTCCTTTTAAGGGAAAAAACATTGAGGATATTAAAATCAATTTTTGTGTGGTTGTGACATATTTCTATTGCAGATTTTATACTGATGGTTTGTTAGGAACATTGTTTTTTCAATCCCCGTTTATACTGTATTTTTTAAATATAAATAAAATAGGGGGAATAATACCTTATATTTACATAATAAACCTTCAAACTGAGAACCGAAACTCAGAGCGTGTTCTGTAACATTCTATTACACCTCAAAATACTTTGGTTGTTTTTTATAATTCAAAAGAAACAAAACCCGCCGGATGATGAAAAGCGTGGAAACTAAATACATTCCCGGCGCCCCACAACGTCTGCACAATAACAGTTTCTCGCGGATTAACATCCTCCACCAGTTCCCACACGCGAAGGGCACACCATAAAACTTTTCTCCAAGAGTAACGCGCAAGGCGGGTGAAGTAAAGAAGCTGGTGAAGATTGATCGGTAATGAGTTTTCAGACGAACCGCGCTGTGGAAGTTATACGCGACTGCGCGTATCTCGTTAGTGGCCTGTCGCTCGTAGCGCGTACAAATTGGCGATTGGTGTTGCAGCAGGGTTTATAGTGTAGGAATCTGTTAGAAGTACAATTTGTAGTGTAAAGTACCGCACTAACGTTAATGTTTAAGGGGTTGTGAGTTGAAAACCGATACGGGAGGTGAGTGGGTCGACGCGGAAAGAAAATAAATTGAACTTATTTACTATGCGTTAACTATTTTTGATATCAAAATTCTGCTCACCGATATCGCTAGGTATTGTTTTTCTCTTTAAAATGGACAAATCAACGATCACAGTCAGATGAGAAGGGACGGGATTAGAATGTTAACATTGCCCTGAATCAGGTATACATGTCACGGGACTGGAGCCCTCCCTTAACATCTCACCATCCCTTTAGCGAATTTCCCCTATAGGGAAGAAGCTATTACCGTAGTCAGCATGGTAAGACCTAGGCCCGGGACCATGATAACTTTTCGATTTGTGTGTGTGTGTGTGTGTGTGTGTGTGTGTGTGTGTGTGTGTGTGTGTGTGTGTGTCCGAAGGCACGATAACTTTCGTAAAAAGTCCGATCTTGATCAAATTTTGTATAAACGGTAAGGCAGCGTCTATTTTCATGAGTTTGAAAACCAGACAGATCCCACGATTATATGGGGGGTTTTGGGGGGATTTTGTACACCAAAAAAGCTTATTTAAATTGTTTACATATATAATTAAGTAAAAAACGAGTTCACGCGCAGTAGGCGGACGTGAGGGAAGTGAATTTCCACATAACAAACTTTGAATACTCAAAATCAGTGTAAAAACATACATTTATTAAAATTTTTATTGAAATCTGAAAACTTTTTTGGCTATTCTGATGCTCCTGGTTTTATTTACCTGCAATGCTGGGAATACAATTTTGCGCACATAAGGTACATGAAGAAGATCCAGTCAGGCTTGAAAGTAGGCGTGAGGTTGCAGGGGATTGTAAAAGTATACCAACAAATGAATAACAGACTTTTCTAATGTAAAATCCCCATAAGACAACGTACTGTGTTTGGTCGATACACATTTTCTTTAATAACTCGGTGAAAATTTACCCTAGAATGATAAGAGAGGGCTTAAAAATTTCGCCTCACTAATTCCCATATTTTTGCACGCATTAATTTTACATTCGGGGCTTTTCTGACCCTTTTTGGTCTAAAGAAATCGAAATTTGAAAGATTAATCCCCAAAAAAGGGGTTTAGAGTTTTCCGATTGTTTTTCCGAATGAACTTGTCCTACTGATAATAGAAATGAACGTCTCTACCGAATTTGAAGTAAATCGGACAAGAAAATGCGACCGCTAGAGTGCAAACACACACACACACACACACATATATATGTGTATATATACAGGGTGAGTTTCTACTCGCAACATTAACTTCGCCAGTGAGTTCTCCTTACAAAAAGGAAGAAAAATTGTCCTATGGAGCCATGTCCGATTCTCAACCGTTTGGTTGTATTGGGGAATTTTGTATTTTTTCAAACTCACATGACTTGGTCTCATTAATTGAGCTATAAAATTGTAACCAGTCGCTATAACCAATTTTAATTATTACCAATAGGAAGAGCATTCAATTTGCAACAAATCTGAGGTTTGACGAAATAATAATTGATTGAAAACACCAGGTAGTAACGCAAATTATGCAAAAAATACGTTTAAATAATGTTTTCATTGCAATTGTAATGCCCCATTTCATCACCTAAAAGTTATGCTGCGTGATGGCAAGTTAAATGAAAAACTTTCTTTTTTAATAACCTTTAAAATTATGTGCTATAATAAGGTGTTGAAAGAAAAAATACAGTATAAATACCTAAATATTTAATAAACAACTTGTTTTCATTTATTATTTTGCTCTTTCAAAGTTACAATTTGCTGTATCTTTGAATGTTGTAAAATCAGCTGTAACTGTTATTAGAATGAATCAGCTGCTATTATTTTGTTTAGCTAATCAGCTGGTATGAACCAACTGTTGAAAACATCCATTGTTGTTTTCATTTAGTGTATTACATGTTTATACATGCGTTTTTCGTATTGTGTGGATTTAGTATTTTACTATGGAACCTTTTTCTAATCAAGAATATGCTGACATACATTTAGTGTACGGATTCTGTTCCTGTAACGCGACTGAAAGCCGTCGCGAGTATAGTAGACGTTTTCCTAATACTGTAGAAGACTTCCTAATGTTAGAACCTTTATTAGGGTACATCGATGTTTGACCGAAAATGGAAAGTTTCCCACTAATGGACGTTCAGTTGGTAACGTTGTGCAAGATGTTGGCGTGGAAGGAGCTGTGTTGGACTGCGTAGAAAGAGATCCAAGAACTAGTACTAGAGCTATTGCTAGAGAAGTGGGGGTGAGTCAGACGTTTGTTTCGAAACTTTTACGCAAAGAAGGGCTACATCCTTACCATTTTACCAGTGTTCAAACTCTAGAGCCACGGGATCCCCCTCAGAGGCTGCGGTTTTGTAGATGGTTCCAACAGAATGATCGTGGTGATTTTTTAAAGATAATTTTGTGGACGGATGAGTCCTCATTCACGCGAGATGGCGTTTTCAACTATCACAATGAGCATTATTATGACATTGAAAACCCACATCTTGCCCGAGAATCGAGCAGTCAGACTAGGTTTAAAGTAAATGTGTGGATTGGTCTGATTGGTAACCATCTTGTAGGTCCATATTTTGACCTACCTACGTCACTAAACGGCGTTCAGTACCTTCAGTTCCTCCGAGATGATCTACAAGAGCTCCTTGAGGACTTGCCACTGAATTTGCGCGAGCAAATTATTTTTCAAGCAGATGGTGCACCCCCGCACTTTAGCCTTGATGTACGGGAGTACATCAATAGTACCTTTGTTATGTGGATTGGAAGAGGAGGGACTGTTCCTTGGCCTCCACGGTCACCAGACCTAACTCCAATCGATTACTATGTATGGGGTTTTCTCAAAGCAGAAGTCTACCGTACCCCTGTACACTCTGCAGAAGAAGTGAGGCAGCGAATTGTGAGAGCAGCTAATCATCTTCGGGATGAAATAAACTTGAAGGCTTGTGTAAGAGAACTGAGGAAGAGGGTCCGTGCGTGCATCAATGCTAATGGTGGACATTTTGAAAATTTATTAAAGTAACTTTGTTAACCAGCTGTACGTTGAAACGTACTTAAATTTGTTAATTTCATTTGTTGTTTTTGTAAATAATAAACAAGGTTGTTATTAAATAATTTAGGTATTTATACTGTATTTTTTCTTTCAACACCTTATTATAGCACATAATTTTAAAGGTTATTAAAAAAGAAAGTTTTTCATTTAACTTGACATCACGCAGCATAACTTTTAGGTGATGAAATGGGACATTACAATTGCAATGAAAACATTATTTAAACGTATTTTTTGCATAATTTGCGTTACTACCTGGTGTTTTCAATCAATTATTATTTCGTTAAACCTCAGATTTGTTGCAAATTTAATGCTCTTCCTATTGGTAATAATTAAAATTGGTTATAGTGACTGGTTACAATTTTATAGCTCAATTAATGAGACCAAGTCATGTGAGTTTGAAAAAATACAAAATTCCCCAATACAGCCAAACGGTTGAGAATCGGACATGGCTCCATAGGACAATTTTTGTTCCTTTTTGTAAGGAGAACTCACTGGCGAAGTTAATGTTGCGAGTAGAAACTCACCCTGTATATATACACATAATAAAATAGTCTTACAACACTATGAAGTATATTTACACTTATACTGTACTTACATACAAGACGGTAAAATATACACAAAAGTTGGTACAAGGCTATATTTTACCGTCTTGTATGTAAGTACAGTATAAGTGTAAATATACTTTATAGTGTTGCAAGACGTATTTTATTTATCCTGCTTAGTTGTAACAACACGTATCATGCTAATAAAGAAATTATATATATATATATATATATATAACATTTTGAACGACCCCCCAAAACGTGTTCAGGGGGTCACGTTAGGAACTTCTATGGTGGTCCCGGGCTTAAGTTTCACCGTGCGGGTCATGCTAATAGTTCACTTTCCATAGGAAATTCACTAATAACCATTAACGACTCAATACCTTTTCCATATTTTGATAATTGCTCTTATATTGTCGCACGACTGCCTCAGTAGTCTCGCCTGCAGGGGTTGAGCGGGAGGCTTGGCAAGGGCCGCCGCCAAGTCCCCGGTCTCGCACCTGCTTCCTTCCTTTCGCGAGTCGTTTATCATTCAGACGACTCATATAATTAATTTTAACCGCCCGGAGATAGAAATAGTGACTTGTTTACCCTAATTTATTTGGCGTTAAGTTTTAAAATTGTGTGCTAGGTCGTTGTCCTTTACAAATCAAACGTTAATGTTTATATTCGGAAATTACCAAATTTTGTGCGTACTTTAAATATTTTAATTGTCCTTATTGAATTGATTAAAATTAGTATGTGGTTTAACCTGGTTGTGTCCTATTCATATTTGTACAAACAAATGTGTCTGGTCCCCGTAGCAGCAAATCTGCGTTCTCAGCCCCAATTTTACTCTGTGAAAAAGTAAGATTGATGTCGCCTTTAATTATGAACTTTAATTAATAAAACTTGATATGTGGCTTTACCTGGTTGGGTTGTGTAGATATTTGCATAAAACTCCATGTTTTCCTTCGCGATTGCAGCAAACCTGCTTTCTCAGTCCTAATGATATTCTTATTGAGAGTACATAAAATTTCGTATTACGCTTATTTATGCTTTGATGAAACTTTTAAGTGGCTTCATTACGAAGTGGAATACCAAGTGGCTTCATTACGAAGTGGAATACCATTTGGAATACCATTTCGCTGAGTATGGAGGTTTGCTGCAACGGAGGTATTTATCTTCTTACATGCTTTAGGAGAAACCTGTCACACATTTAATGGGATTTTTTCCGCGGCCAGTTTTTTTATCAAGGTTGTGTAGAATTTGGTCATCTGCATACCCGCGCTCGCGAATTCGGAGACTTTAAATCAAGATTTCGTCCGTCATACCGAAAGAGAATACTTGGCATTTTCACTGTGGCAAATTTCCCCACTGATCTTTTAAGTGGATAGAATATTCATGGTTGCGACATGTAATCTGATCTGCGATAGCATCGATCTCTTGCTGACCACTGGCTGCATGATTCGTCGCTCTATCTCGTGAAATCTAATGAAGCTGTAATTGAAGATGCTATCAGCGGCATGGTAGGCGTGGCTCCGCGTACACCTCAGTACTCCGCATCGACAGCGTAACAATAATGTCTGACAGTTATAAAACCAGCTCTGCCCTCATTAGAATTTGCATAGGTAAAAGTAAAATTATTTTAGCTTTATTTTTAGTTAAATAGTTACACTCAATTATTTGGGGAATGCATTTACCTGATTTATCCTTAAATGAATACATTGTTGTTTTGTGTGGTATTATTGGTATATATTATGTTTGTATTATTATGTTTGTGTAATTAAACAATTCCAAAGAGTTCAAACAGATGAAAACACTTTAAACTCTGATGCGCTCTCTACACCGAATAAGTAAAGTAAAATACAAAACACACTATTTAATTTTGATTATATGACGTTGGGCGAATCTTTATTGTTTCACGTTCTCATAAAAAATAATTTTACTATTAATTATGATTCGTGTAAACTTTCATTTTTGAAAAGGGTGTTATTACTATTACCTTAATACGTCGATTGTGTTATTAGTTTATTTATTTCAAACCACTATTTACAAGAAAGGTATACCGATTACATCGGTTATATCCAATTCATAGCAATTACAAACACATATATTAAAAATAGATTTAATTGATATTCGAAATTTTATATGGTATTATCACAGTATTATTTAAAGTACATATTTTTCAAATTAATTTGTATGATGACATTCAATAAAAATATCGAAGTTATTGGAATAGAAAAATAATTTTTATTTTAAATTTAAGGAATTATTGATATTTTGTTTTGATACCTCTCAATTGCATCACAATAATTTTTTGTTCATATACTTTGTCGGTAATGTGTGTATTACTATTTAATTATTTCATTGCTGTAATTTTATTTAATATTTCGAGTAATATTTAATGTTTGTAATGTTATGTAATATTTGTGATATTATTCAATATTTGGAATATTATTTAATATTTTTAATTTAATATTTTATAATTATTTTAATTTTTTAACTTTTTTTAGTAAATGTATTATATTTTTCTGACCAGAATTCGGGATGCTTCTGTGTGTCATCCATTCATATTACCAAATATTTCTGGAAACTGGCTCGAATGACCGTTGAAAATGCTAGACAAACTCTCAATACCGGTAACGGATGGACAACATATCACAGCATACTGACCATAGTGTCTATAAGCTACATTCGCAAGTACACCCCTTACAACGGCGGAGGATGGGCGGCAGGAAGGCTCGTAGTCGGACCATCTCGAGACAATGGAACCATTCAGACATGCCTTTACAATCTCCTCTCATCTTAATTACAATAATAATGGCACCCACGTCCTTGAGGGCGGGGACCTAGCATGACTGTGCCTTGTGGTATTGTGTCGGCTACTGGTCTACGCGTACTCAGTTGTACATGCTGCAGTGTTTCCTCTTGGAATGAAAATTTCCATTTTGAAGGAAAATCAGCCTCAAGAGAAAGACTCAAAGGGGAATTGGGTTTTGAGGAAAATTCAAGGGAAATAGACAAGTACAAATAACAAAAGTGTAAACCATTAATAAAATAGGAATCAGAAATAACCAATATGGTAAACCATCAAATGTGAAAATCATATTTATAATCATTCAGTTATTATCTAATTTATAAATTGACTTGCACAACAAACCAAATAAAGACGGCAGAAACAACAAGCAATCATCTTCCATCATCAGAAATTAAACATTTTAAAGAAAAACGTTTTAATAACACTCAAGTTTCTACCAATAATGAGTCGATTACACATATGGAAAATTTGGTTGTTTCAATATAATATGAAAATTAGCATATAGGACGTTTAATTATTTTATTATTTTATTTTATAGGCGTAGTATGCTGCGCCTTCCTTTCAGTTACATTCCTTACCTTGTACACATTTGGAAAACGACTCGTCTCTTTTCAGCTTCGTTATTTTCATTAACCCTGTAAAATCGTCGCGTATTCATATTTTTGAAAGTTTATTAACTTTTTCTATTACATTAACTGCCTTCTGGTTTGACGTAATACGGTATGTACATCCTTTATGAACACCCTATCGGGTATTTCTTTAAATTCTCTCTGGACAACTTGGTTACATTCCTGTTTTCAAAGTTTTACATTGTTCATTTTAATGAACTGTTTAATAACTATTTTTCGGAATTTAATAAAACTTCTCGTAATGTCGTGTACAACACACAAAATATATAACTTTAAATATCAATATAAAACGGATAAAATAAAACTCGACTTTGGTTTACAAAGTTTCCTGGTGGGATTACCTGCTTTTTATTTAATACTCATGTGCATTGAAACTATATACTATATATTATAAAGCCGCTGCGACGGGTCTAACTGACTGACCGATTCCAGACTTAATTAAATGTTTTCCACGTTGTAAATTGTCCACGACAACCATTATTTAGGACGTCGACAGTTCTAAAATCTTTGGTCTAGCAACAAAAATAATAACATTAGCAAATTAGGAATAACAATCACCATGATTATCAAATTCTGAGTTATGCTTCAGGAAGAGTTAAAAGTTCACAAAACAGGATGGGGCAGTTAGCAAAGAAAGGTGAGTTGGCAACTCGGCGAGGCTGGCGGTTGACTCATATTTATGAGGGTCTGTCTCTAGTTGCCCACCGTCGATTGTCCGGGCTTACCTCACAGTATGGTGATTGGCTTTGTGATGATAATTGTCTGCCAATGTTGTAGCGGCCTCCACGCTTACGTTGTGACGACCTGCTCGCCACAGGCTTTAACGTGGTGAGTTGTATAAAAAAAACACGATATCTCATCGTGTTACGTAGTTTGAATTGTGTTAAGAAACAACACGATATTGCGTTGTGATACGCAGTAGGGATTGTGTTAAGAAGCAACACGATATCACATTGTGTTACACTGTGTCATTTGTATTAAACAAACAACACTACATTGCATTGTATTACGTAGTGTGATATGTATGATAAAAGGAACTAGCAGGTGCCCCTCGAAATTCAACGGATAAAATATTAAGGCCGAATAGGTGTATCTTAATCACCAACAATGAAATACACTTGACTTAAAATACGACAAATTATGAATACCCCCGTCGCAGCAAACCTGCATACTCAGCGAATTTCCAATGAATATATAACATAACACATTAACACTTAACAGGATTCATAAGAACTATATTCACAAAACAGCGATATTAAAAATATTAATTATTCTCCATGAGAATAACATTGGGGATGAGTACGCAGGTTTACTGCAACAAGGAACATAAAATAATGGGTTTTTATGTAAATATCATTAGAACTCATCTAAGTAAAGTCACATACCAAGTTTCATTCATATACATTTATAAGTAAGCGATATATAACATTTTAATTATTCTCCATAAGAATAACATGGGGACCGATTGCCTAGGTTTGCTGCTACGGGAACCATACGTGAAAATTTTGTATTTTGTGCAAACAACGATAAAAACCCCAACCAGATGAAACCATATACCAAATTTTGTCAGTTTATGTTCATAAATAAGCGAGATATACAATTTTTCTTTTTCTCCATAAGAATAACATTAGACAACGAACTGTGTTTAGCACTTTCAATATCTCAGGAACCAATTGACGTAAAGCAATGATAAAAATACCAAATTGATTGTTTTTTTATGCTGAATTAAATGGTAAAAATTAAAATTCTGTTTAAATAAAAATTAGATGTGGAAACCCCAAAAAACCCATTTTTGGGGTACAAAACCCCCCAAAAACCCCCCTTCGGATGGTGCGATTCGTCTGGTTTTCGAACTCGTTCAAATAAATGGTGCTTTACACATTTGTACCAAATTTCATTATGATCGGACCTTTTTTACGAGAGTTATCGTGCTTACGGACATATATATATATATATATATATATATATATATATATATATATATATATATATATATATATACATACATACATATATACAAATTTGAACGAATAGTGTTTTTAGCATCTGGGGACCTCTAAATGAAAAGTTATCATGGTTTCGGGCTTAAGTCTTACCGTGAGACCTACGGTAATAGCTTCTTCCCTATAGGGGAAATTCACTAAAATGCACTCGTATATGTATGTGGCACAATACAGCTAAAAGACACAATACTAAAAACTAACATTTAAGTTAACTTTAAGTTACTTTTGAAAGATTTCATTTCATGTTTAACATACAGGAAAAATAAATCAAATGCTTGATGAGCTGATCAGCTGTTATTTAAAATCACCGAGTTGGGATTATAATCAGCTGTTTGTTGTAAACAAATTCTACTATAGATCCCACCAAATCGATTTGTAAACATTTATATATTTTGTATCATTTAACAAGCTTATAAGGAGAAAATTATAAATCTGACAATTTTGGGAAGTATTGGAAGGTTTCAGCTTCACAAATCTCATGACCTGGGTTGCCTGGGTTTTCTCAAACTATGGCCGAGATCCTAAAAATCCTAGTTGAAAATTATCCCATTTGAATAACATGGAAACATGGAGAAATTTAGGACTTTATACTTTGTTTCATTTATCGAACTTATAGGGGAAAAATGATAAATGTGACAATTTTTGGGAGTACTGTATCGGTATGATTAAGCTTCCAGTTACTGTAGTACAAATTCCATGACCAAACGTTGCCTGGTATTATTCTCAAACTAAGGCCGAGTTCCTTCTAAAATATTCTTCCATTTAAATTACATGGCGCAATGTTTTAAATGTCAATATTTAACAAATTAAAGCGGTATTTTTGAGTTTTATATTTTTCCGTTAATCTGCAGTGGAAAAACTTTAAAATGACACATCGATTTCCAAATCGGTTGAGAAATAACGACGTAGCGAGCCGAAAACGAAATTCCTAAGTGAATTAATATTTGAATTAATATTGATATTAAGATGATTTCATTAAACTACAGCAGAGAACGCAGGTAGGGAAACTGTGTTCATAGGACATATTTATACATAAATTTAAATTTGAACGAATGGTGTCTTTGTTTTGGTATCTGAAGGCCTGAAAACGAAAAGTTATCATGGTCCCGGGCCTAGGTCTTACCATATTGACTACGGTAATAGCTTCTTCCCTATTAAAGCCGCGTTTACACCGGAGTTAGCAACACGTGTTGCTAACATTTGTTAATAACATTTTAGATCACACCTTTGAATTTGTTGGTAACATTGCATGTTATCAACAAAAATACCGTGTTAGTAACACAAATTTTGCTATCCACCGAGTGTCGGTAAAATCTGGTAACATTCTTTGATCTTTTCAAATGTTGATTACATTTGTTAGCAACAAATGTTACCGAACGTATTGAATGTTAGCAACTAACTGTCACCCATTATCTGGCTCTGTATCTGTATTCCAGTTTTGTTTTTGGTTTACTGTTTTAGCGAATTTCCCCTTTACGGAAGAAGCTATTACCGTAGTCCGCATGGTAAGACCTAGGCCCGGGACCATGATAACTTTTCGTTTTGAGGTCCCCAGATGCCAATTTTTCAAATTGTTCAAATCACAACAGCACATATTTCTGATAAGTTACAAACAAAGAAATTGTTGATTTTCGAAACTTAAACAAGTAAATTAAACTTGTGTTAAAGTCTCCAGTCGCTAAAAAAACCAAAATCACTGCAAGTTTTTCCTACACAATAATTGATTTTCTATAATTAGAGTCTTGTTTAGCGAACTTGTCTCCTAACACTGGTATCAAATATCCGAAATCACTGCTTGACATTCGTGAATTGTTTTTTAAACTACCGTCACATTGCAGCTTTCCTCACAAAGGATCAGCACATTTTTCTAGGCCTCATAGCATATCACTGCCACTATATCTATCTCCTCTGTTTCGACAAAATAACACAGACAGCTGCAGCGAGTACCACATCTTCCTACACTCGACATTTTCCAAGCAATTTAACCTAGGCGAGGTTGGCTTGGGCGGGAAAAATATTGGTAACATTTAAAAGTCTCAAAACGAAATATTACTAACATTTTTGTTAGTAACTTTTGTTATTAACTTCTGATGCTAACAAAAAAGTCAGTCACATTTGTTGGTAACTCCGGTGTAAACGCGGCTTTAGGGGAAATTTGCTAAAAGCAACCAATAGAAAAAATCTCAGACCAAACCGTAGTTCGATTATTTTCTTTCTCCAGCAGTATTCAAAGTCAAATCAGGGTCAGTCAATAAATGTAAGGGTAGGCCTAATATGTGAATTTAACCTGCAGGGACTCTTGCAAAAAATGAACATATTTCCATAAGTATTGGTTGGACTCAAAATTTAAATGCTTGTGAATACAATCTTCCCCACAATCGTAGGCTTTTCAGTCCTCATTATACTTTTGAACCAGTAAAGTAAACAAATTATTAAACGCCTGTTCCAAAACCACTTGCAGTGTTTTTCCCAAGCGCCCGACATCCCGTCTCCCCACTGTGTGCAGCCTTACACTTATCTCGCCTCGCCGTTCCCGCTGTTATTTCTCTCCATGACCTCATTTCCCGGGAAACCATCATGATAATCGGTTGGTGCCTTTCTTGAGAAAATCCACGCCCCAAGCCAAGGCCTCTCTGACTGCGCTGTGCCGCCTCGTAAAAACAAGTATTCTTTTTATTCGTAAACGCGTCATGTAATTGTACGCACACGTATCATTTTGTGTGTGTCGTCAATGCTATTTGCTCATTATTTATAAGGTCAATATCATGTTTAAAACGGTAAAGTCGGTTTCAGGTATTCACAATGTGACGTCATTTGAATGTTTGTGCGTCATAGATTTTGCCTGTATATTAAAATCATAATAATCTGTATAAGTAAGCATCTGATCAAATACAATTGACTGCCCATAATGTTAACATTAGACGAAAGAGGCGGATTTCAGAAGTATTTTAGAAACTGTAATTGGGTGTATTTGCTAAATTCCTATAAAACTTCAGCATATCGATAAAATATTCTGTGCGCGATGAAGGAACAAACAACAGATATTTAGGTGTATTATTCTAATAGGATGGTATATTGCAATTAATTAGGTATCAAAATTCTTAGCTTTTTAGTACTAGTAAATTAATGTAAAATACTTATTCCTTTAAACATTATAATAACCGTATCTTGAACTTTGATTGATATAGCAGACCCTCAATCAATAGCAGGTCTGCATCAATTAGCTACTTCGTCGAATACTTGTCAAAGTTTGTCTGGAAGCCAGTTAGTATCGAGATCAGATAGTGTACGGGATAATGTTTGTGTTGAAGGTGTCAGTCGGTCTAGCAACTAACAGCTGTTTTCAGCCAATGCACTCAACAGCTGGTGTCAATATTTTATCAGCTGATCGCCTGTCTCAGTGTTGGTTGTGTAAATACGCGCCGGATTGAGCCGTCAATATTAGTTTGTGTTAAGTCATTCTTTCCAACCACAGTGTATGTGGTTTCAACCACTTAGACACTCGTCTTTGGAGTTTTCATTAGAAATTTATATCATAGTATCCAGGGATTTCTGATTTCTTAAATGTTGGATCAATCCTAAGATAAAACAACTTATATGACTGCTGGTGTTCAAGAGTTGTATTTGAGGTGCAAACGTACTGTGTAGGGAGGAATAGTGCTTCCAAAATTTACCATACCGAATTACCGCGTGAATCATTGCAAAAACCTACAAGTAAAGCTTATTTGATTTGATTTTTTAGTTTTAAAATATAATGATTACAAATTAAATTAATTACATATTTTTAGTCTCTGCAATATATATATATATATATTTGTATTTAACGCCAACGGGATTTTTGTTAATAGAACACACAAACGCTTTTAGGGAAAGCGGTACAAACCCCTCAAATTGTTGTGGACATCCCAGGATTTGAACAAGTGATCCCTTTGAACCGAAGTCCAAGACAGTAACCGTTAGGCTAGCGAGATGCCAATATTGTGTATACCTCCTGTTAAACATTTCTTGAAAACCTGTGTTCAGTGTTGTACAGTAACTGCATGATACTTAGGTGCTCAGCTGTTCCCACCAATAGCAGTTGGCTTTGTATATGTGGATTCTATAATCTGAAGTTTGGAACCCAAACTTAGTAAAAAAGAAGAGGGCTCTGAGGCTAGAAGAACCTACTGTCTTAATTCCTTTCAATAAAAACAACACAATATAAACGGTAATTTATTTCACATATTGACATAAATCCTATACGCATGGTCCAACATAGATTAAATCTGCATGATCGCCAAGATAAGTAATTAAATCTAGTATTGACGACGTGATATATCTAATCAGTGTGAGGCGAACACCAAACAGGTACAGCGAGGTTCGCGCCGCGCCGAGATGGAGGTATTAATAATGGAATCGCAATAAATCTCTGTGATACTATCTCGCCGAGCCTCGCCCTTGCTGCGGTAGGCGCTGGTGGTGTACCGCGAGGGCCGGGGTGAATATTGTATATTGTATGAGCACTATGGCGTTAGTTGGCGGTAATGATCATTGCGATCGTTGATAAATTCCTCGGGTAAACTTGGGGCGAGTATGTGTTGTGAATTTACTGTCGCTTTTCTCCATGGTTTTAGGTCTAGAATTCGATACGTTTCAGCGTGTTTAGGCAAGATTCTGTCAATTTTTGTTATCCTCAGTTAACATTTAGTTGGGTAAAGGTACGAGTTGTAGCAATGAAAAGTAACAAAAATACTACACCTAGCGTATATAGGCCGTGGCAAGGAGATGTTTTCTTAATTGGAACTAATGTTGTATACCCTGCACTGTGTTAGTCTGATCTTACATTTTTGGGACATTTTTTCATAAAGTGCATAAACTTTCACGTATTTTTACGTATTTTGGGTTTGCTGGCTTATTCCATAGCGTACTTTTCATTCGTTTGATGAGTAATTACTACAAAAAGACGGAAAAAACCTCTTTGGTTTCCAAAAATAATGGCAAACACGTGACTACAGGAGCTTCAGTCGGTTTGGTTGTCATGGTACTTCAAACATCCTCGGAATGGCCAATCTTCGGATGGCCAACACTATAAAAGGGCTTCGCCACCACTGCCCTTAGTCGTAAATTGACTAACTCATGAGGGATTGAAGGAAAGGGGCAATGCCCAAATAAAAGAATAAATGAACAAATCCCTCATCACTAATGCTCTGTTGTGGCTGTCTTTAGGCGAAAATAAAATCGTGGCTCTGAAGTTATGGCGAATTTCAGTTGCCAAAGCCGTGTTTGCAAACCGTAAAAAGGATTATGGGAGCCAATTTAAGACTTTACTGTATTACTTCCAATTACATTTTCGTCGAAGAAGTGCCAAATTAAGACTATTTTATAAAGTGGATAATAATGCTTAGTAAAGTTAATGTAACAAAACGTTTTATTTATTTTATTTTATTTAGAATCTAGTTCATAATGTGATCCTGATAATTTCACCTTCAGGGATGAAGATAATTTAATTCAAAATTAAACGGACGATGCGTGAAATGGATATAATGATTATAGCCTGCAATCAGACTGACCGCGTCTCAATCCAGAGAGAGCCCGACGGTTCTTAAACCGATAGTTAGGACCAATTCATCCATCTGCCCACCGGATCGCTCCGGTAATTAAATCATATTCGACACGGAAATTACAGTTATTGGCAAGGGCGATTTCGCGAACGGATCTGAGAAAGAGCGTAGGCGAAAGCGGCGTTCTGATTGGTCGGTGGAAATGACGTCACAGCTCCAACAGCTGGTTGGGTGATTTGTGTCTTAATTAAGACATCTGGAAAATCGGTCGCGCCACAGTGATCGATAAATTGTTGTTAGGAGTCATTCGAATCTGTGATAGTCCAAATGCTCACACCTCGTTCGTTTGTGATGTCCTCATTGTTGTAAAAAGCTCTTGGTCTTCTAAAACTGTGATTGTCTAACCGTCTAACAAACTGTTTCATTTGGCTTTATGTAATGTTACAAAATAATCAACCGTGTTGCTTTATTTGACACTAGCTGTGTACCCGTCCTTCGTACGGGTTGTACATAAATGGTAGATAAACTAAAGCAAATGACAATCCACATGATTTTACAGTATTAAAATTACATTTTACACGTTTAATGTACAATTAAATCAAAGTTAACGAAATATACTGGCAGACAGTTCGGGTACTGTTGCTAAGTCGAGGAACTCTGTTGGGTAGTAAACGGTGTATGGTTTGCGACTCCAAATTGGTACACGTAACACTTTGGATTCGCTTTAAAAAATAAAAGAACTCAAGTAAAAAAAAAATAAAAATATATCAGTGAGGGGGGAAGGGGGCATAAATATAAAATTAGAGGGGTCAAAAAATATAAAATCGGGGGGGAGCAAAAATATAAAATGGCGGGGACATAAAATAAAAATATAAAATCGAAGAGGGAGGGAGCAAAATATAAAATCGGGGAGGGGGCAAAAATAAAAATCGGGGGGGGAGCAAAAATATTAAATCGGGGGGGATAAAAAATGGGGGGCAAAAATATAAAATCGGGGGGGGTCACAGAGTTCCCCAATACCCCCTACTCTCGCCTATCGTAAAAAGAGTTTGAGTTGCCATTCAATTAGTTTTTTATTTCCATTAGAGAGTTGCCATTCAAGTAGGTTTTTTATTTCCATAATGATAAACAACTGTTTACAATATTTTAAGTTATAGATATAACTATTTAGTCATCATCTGGTTCAATTTAAATAAATACTTTGTCCATAAGAATAACATAGGATTTGTAAAACCCCGTAGGCCAGAGTCCTAAGGTGATTTCCAAAATTCCAAACCTTCTAACGCACATATAGGATATAGAAAAAAAGTTTCATCGAAATCAGTGCATCCGTTTCCCTGTGAAAAGCGAACAAAACGTGTCCAAAATCGCACGAAATCACGTTTTTGAGCGGCCGCGATTATTTTTTGAAAAGGCGTATGCCAGTTTAAAGTGGCCTAAAACCTTCTCACGCATGTAGAGAACAAATAAACAAAGTTTCATCATTGCCAGTGCACCCCTTTTCCCGTGAAAAGCGAACAAAAATCCGTCCTTGATCGTCACCGACAGACAGACAAACAGACAGACAGACAGACAGAAATTGAGATAAGACGCTTTTCTGCTTTCCTATGGTATGAAACGTAAAAATGTGCAAAAGTTTCATAATTCCAAGCAATGTACAGACAAAACTCTAATTTTATTTATATATTTGATATTGTGAATAATTATTGAAACGTGAAAAATTAAGTCAATATCTTATTATTTATAGCTTATTTAGTTGCCCATTGTATGGCAGTGATTCAATGTTGTTTTATGCCACGCGTTCGCACAAAAACACTAAAGGAAAACAAATTATACGTCTTAAATAATGTAATTAAATAAGAAAAAGGGTCAAAACCACTGAAATATGCAGTTGAATATAGATTTGGTTGTTTAAAATTTTCTACCAGACTACCTTTGAATGTATCATTCCAAATGCTTTTTTAAAGGTAATTCCTAAGAGTTAATTTAACAAAATCACAATTTTTTATCCGAAAAGCAATGGTATTGCATTATTTTTATCATTACCACTAGTAGGGAGCAATATAGGAATTATCTAATTAGCAACTCAATTTCTTAGCTCAGTTTCTTAAACCTGTCATGTCATGTGTCGTGCTTAAAATTTATTAAAGATTTGTTTTTTCTTCTGAAACCTTTTGTCACTGATTTTAGAGCGTTTTGTTTCTCCTACCATGTCCACGACATAGGGAAATTGTAAATGATCAAAGTCCGAAGTTTTGTACCTCTTAGCAAATGCTGTAGAAGGTCCGTGATTGACCAGATCACACCTATCGCCAGAAGTCCCGGAAGTGTTAACCGATCATAAGGGATTATAATATGGGCGATCCTCGCGTAAACACAGGCAACTTATCCCGTGGGAGTAAGGCCGGTGGCGATCTGCAGTGGCACCATATACAGGGAGTGGTTGCCATGGGAGGGGTTGTGAGCCAACAACTGATTTGATGTCAGCACGATTAACATTCTGAAATGTAGATCATGTAACACACCTTCGCGCGGTTTGGGCCGCATACAAATTGGAAATCGTCCCGCGATCGTTTTAGTAGTCCGTTTTTAATTTACTTGGTTTCTTAGTACTAGTTTCAAATGATCTTAAAGACTTGTAAATAAATGTTCAGTTTGTTTGCCATGTCTAGTGGAGCTTTTAGTTTGTATTTATAATTTTTATTTAAATTACAAATATTTTCTTTCCAGGCAACATGATGATATTATTAGGGACTCTTCAGATGCACCTTAGTGGAAAGTATATTTGTTAAACCGGCTTAGACAGTTTGTCAACCGGTGACGTGTAACAAAGAAAAAAATAAAGAGTATTGTATTATCATTTGTAACAAATGATACTCATTATTCATTGATTTTATAATCATTAGAGTCGCGCACCTACTTTAAATACGTGAGCTCGAAAATAAACTTTGAAGAAATTTATCGTTTTCAGAGTGTTTGAAGTCGGTGTATTTATGGGCATAAATTTGCTTTCTTGATTAGCTTTCAATAAGTCTTGATTAATATGTTATTAAATAGTTTCTTTTATTTTCAGGTAAGTCCATCGGATAATGAAGGGTGCAAAAATGGATGATCTAATAGTAAGTAAATCAAATGAATTAATTTGGTAGTAAGATATACAGACATATCTTTGCAAAGTCATGTGATGTCAGTGTTGGTTATAGATACGTTTAGTATTTACGGTTGTGAGTATTACCTAACTGTTTCCCATTAGAGTGCTCATAATGGAGTTATAATCGCTCGTAATGCGCGTAGTCGCTCGCTGTGCGGTGCGCATGTCATGCCGTGAAGTCACTGCGCAACTCGCCACGCATGCGCATGGGGACCTCTGCGTTGCGCCGTACCGACGCGACGTGAAGGACGTGCGCAGAATTCGACCCCAACAGTGACGATGATTCCTGGCCACGGACCAAACTGACCCATTATGCATGACCCCATTGAGCAACCATTATGAACCGGGTAAAATTTGTCCCTAAATCAGTATTCATCTTTTACTAAAATAAATTCTGAATACAAATTATAATAACTTTAAATTTGAATATTTGAAGTTGTTTATATATAGTTTATAATATTAATATAGTTTTGTGTTCGTTATTTAATTTACGGTGTATACGTAATTCGATAATTTGTATGCAACCAAGTAAGACTGTACAAGAATTGTGCCCATATTCCGGACTGATATTCAATTGCACTTGCAAAGACAGCTGGTGTTCATTTAACAGTTTCCTATAGATTTAGTCAAAATGAGGTCATAGGGAGTACTTTTTTACGTATAGTTTGAGGAACTGTCAGAAATATTTCAGTGACGCGGTGGATCAGTTGTTTGTTTTGAAATTAATATCAAAGACCCAAACATAACATTAGCGGATGAAACTGCTATATTCAGCGGTGGTTCACTTTCGTGAAATTTGACAAAGTGAAATTTATTTTCGTCCGGGCAACCGTTAGGCTACATGCTCTTAAGTTCACAAATTAATTGCATTTTAATTCGATAATTTGGAATTAAAGAGTAAATGGCGGTATTTCTATCGTTGCGCCTGAATATGCATCGGCTATAATTTTATTTCCCTACAACCTAACCTTTAAAATTCCTTAAAACCCCTTCTAAGACCTTCCAGTAATTTATATTTTTGGATATTCGCCGACTCTTTTAATCTCAAATAATTATGTCGTTGTTAAATATAAACATTTGTTTTCCTCCTTTTTAAATACTTTCACTGTATATTTCAAATTTGCTAGAGTCACTTTTGGTTTTAATATGCAAATTATAACTATTAGTTACTTAATTCTAAATAAATCTGCCCAACTAATTCTGATACTTTTCTACCAGGAGCACAAGAAGAATCTTTTTCTAGTCGCGACTTTTGTGGTTCTAATTAATTGTGCAGTAATGAGACAATCATTTGCCAACCAGAACCGGTTTCTCTAGGACTAGCCTTACACGCGGCGAGGGAACTTGTTTCTGCGGGTTGTACAACTGAGACGCAAAATAAAGAAGACCGGTTGTCCGCGCAAACCAATTATCTCGGAGAGACATCCTGAGGAGGGAGCGATCTTTGGGTAATTAACAAGGAGAGGGATTTATATCGTGGTTCTGTTATCCAAGTGTCTTGTCTAGTTTCTTGAAATCCTGGTAGAGAAGTCGTACAGAGTGTAGGTCGTGTACGAAGTGAAACTATTGTCAGAACCTCTAGAATCAGAGCTTCATCTCAAGTAATGGTATGTGGTTCGGGCCCCACGTTAAACAGTAGGTTCCTAAACTGGTATTGGTTATAAGGGACCGTTATTGGGCTATGAACTCTAACGTCTAGCTAAATAAACAATTGGTCCAAGCCATTCTCACAAAGCTACTCTGGGCATCTCGCTCATCCTTTCTAATTCCATACTCAACACTAATACTATAACTTCATATTTGCCTTAAAATACGAACGAGGGTTTTTAGGCGTCTTAAATACTGATACTATATAGGAAAATATAACTCCAACTCAAATGAACCATTTTTAAATTGTTTTATTGATTGTTGAGTACTTTTTTCATTCTTTTAAACACTAATTCAGTTCAAAATCATGTAAAAGTACTGTAAATACAATAGTATATTTCGCACCAAGGGTCGAAAGTGGGGTTTTGCTGGCCCGAGATCGGTATGACCGAGACGAAGTTGAGGTCATAAATCGTTCGAGGGCTATGCAAAACCCTTTTGGCAGAGGTGTGAACGCTATTTTTCACCATACTACAATTATTAACGGGTTAAATGTGATCGGTCATAAAACACGACCGGCGTCATGCAATCTCGGACTCGATCAATCAATCAATCAATCAATCATCTTTATTCATAAAATTGTACATGGTACAAGAATAGTGTCATTTCGAATCTAATAAAGAAATTATAATAAATAGTTCACTTCTGTATAGATAATAATAATATAAAATAGTTTAAAATAGTTAAGAGCTGGTGGATCAGTTGTGCATAATTTTTAAAAACTCTTCAAAAGAGTAAAGAGGAATGCTCAACAAGTAATCTCTTAGCTGTTTCTTAAAATTGATCATATCAACCTCCTCAGTGAATTTCCGAGGGAGGTGATAAAGGAACTTGGTACCTAGGAAAACGGTTTTCCTATAAACTAAAACCAGTTAACCAATAAACAAATCATCGATAGTAGAATGTTTTGAATTTTGTTACTTGTCCAGTGTTTCAACTAAAGACCACACAATAGTATGCAAGTATTAACCAGGTAACGACGTGTACGCTTGAAAATTAGTTGGCAACACTGGCTAAATAAATCAGCTGACTTTCGGCCCTTGGGCGGAAAAACTCTGCTTTCGGTATTCAAATGACGTTCCGAAAACAGGTGATTACAGCGTAGTGTGGTGAAAATGTACTTTCCTTGGGTTTCGCCCCTTCCCCCCGCACTGTACCTATAAACCAATTTGTTATTACAATTTTAAATGTTCAGGACTTAAGATCACAAATGATCATAAATTACTTTACTCTACACTTCACTTTCATTATAATTAGCTCTAGTTATAGTATGTGCTTTAGTTAGAAATCGGGAACGTAAAAACTGTGTAGTCAAAGCAGATTTACATCCACTGTCTATTAGAAGCACGGTGGTCGAGCTATTACGCTCGCAAGGTGTGGGACACGCTTACAGGATTGTCCAATTACTCGTAGGTGAACCAGTTTTATCAGCTTTAAATCAAAAGAAACTGGTTGGGAATTGGCTAATGTCGATTAACTTGGGCGATTATCGGTTTATCTAATAATCGATCGTCGATGACGGCGAGTGGAGCGAGTGATTTTTAGTATAAATTATTGATATAAAAACATTTATGTTTTTTAGAAAGGTGTTTATTGTTTTTAAAAATACTTTGGTCTTCCATTTTGATGAAACGTAAATTTAAAAGTTTAAAAAATAACAAATCCTGTCAGGGTAATTGCTTCCTTTGTCAGTATATAAATGGGAGGGACTATTTTTGTATGAACAAAATATTGTAAGTTATATGATTTCTAAGAACATTATCTTTAACTGAAACTGCTCAGAATCGAAACTAGAACTGTACATTAAATGTACAAACCAGCATCTACTCGGTACTCGTTTTATCTATTAGAAATACTCATATTAACATATTTCCTTACAAAAAATGTGAACAAGAAACATAAACATGAGAACTTCATGTTAAGAATAATCAGTTCAAAGATCAGTTTTAAGCGTTTTGGTTTCGTTGTACCTTTTTAAAAATATTAATGCAATGTATCCATTGAGAATGTAATGAAGTATGTTGTAAATATATTATTCTATATATCCATACAACAATTATTCTTCCTGCTATAAATATAATATACAATATATACTTAGAACTAAACCAATGAGGTTTGTTAAAACTTTAATTAATTATATATTTTTTGGGACTTTTAACGTCTGCCAAATAATTTGGGTGTAGCTGTGAAGCTATATTTGACATCTTATTACGTAGTAGCCTTGTTTCTGTCAGTCTCTTAGATGAAATGGTAATGATTTTTCTAAATTTAACACTTTCAAGAGTATATAACAATTTGAGTTACATATGAGTACATTTAATTTGTATCTACTATCTGATCCATAAAAAGTGAGTTTTGTACTGATTTCGGTCTGTGTCTTACCTGGATGTTTGCCCAATGGTCCTGTTTTATAACCTTTTTCATCTCCATTAGTTTTTGATTTTAATATTTAGATTTTTTCGGATGAGGCACTGGTATCTGAATTAGTTTTATTTTTTAAATTTGATATTTGGATTAAGCACTATCCTCTCTACTCTCTAAACAGTAGGAACATCTAAAATGGTCCAAAAGTTTCGGTGTGTTTTGATTTCTGTATCTGCTTTCTGATAAAAATATTTGTTGTGGTGTTGATTTCGGTCTCTTGGATGTTTAACCAATGGTACCGTTTTGAGACCAATTTGAGTGGGGTATCTCAAATGGTTTTATTTTTTTAAATATTTGAACTCACAATGAGATACTCTTCCCAAAACCCTAAAAACTAGAACCACCTAAAGTTTTGGTGTGATTGTTCATTGAGCAACAACAGCGAAGGTGACAGTCAGACGGCAACTTCTCTTAATGTTATGGATGGTTGGACAGAATAATTTTTGCCACTGTAATAACTATTCCCAGCTGGTTTATCATTTCCACCGTCGTCGACTCTGACTGACAAGCCCCGGGCGTCGCCCACTCGCGTCGGCCAGCTCGACCACCAGGGGCGTTGCTGCCCGCAACCCGCCCGATAATCTGGTGATTAACTCTGACGAAATTAGGTTCGCGAAAATTGACCGAGTTGGCGGGAAACTTGCAAAATATTGGAGGGAGGGACTCGTTAACCCTAAAGGTGATGTAGCTGCCCACGCTACTAACGGCCCGGCGTTATTGTTTGGAACTTAACGGCGTTATTCAAAACAACGCCTGATTCCCTAATTTCGCATCCATTGTCGAGTCTGCTGGCCACCTTCGTCTTTTCTTTGTACGGAGAGTCTCTGAGTTTTGATAAAGTAGTATGAAACACAAGCAACTAAAGAACTGAAGAATAGTCCACGAGCTACGAGAAACTTGTAGTATGATTTGCAAATAAACATCGTATTATTTGAGCATTTTAATTATGGTTGCTAATGCTCTTTAGCAACCTCCAGTATTTTCTTATGGGACAAAGTCTTGGGGTAGTAAGCGACCGATGGTATGGTTCATAGTAAGCATTTTTCTTTCTATCTTTCTTTGCACAAAATTGCCAAGCAAAGAGACTCCCATGCAACAATAATGTATCATGAACACACAATATCTAAATATTAAAATCTATCTAATTAACCAGTGAGGTTATTAGTGTCTCTTATGCCCTTACCGGGTTCATATTAATAGGGAAATCCCGGTAACCAGGAAATTCTAGGCTACATGAATTGTGCTTGCTGCAGTCTGTGGCGAATGTGTTGAGCTATCTTGAATAAAGGACACCTGTTTCAGTAAAGCTCTGGTCCAATAACACCTTGTCTGTAACTAGGAACTCCAATCCAAGTGGGACGGATAATCCAAGGGTAATTCTATAGTGGGAATAGTGCATATATGGGTCTTGAATGTATTACCTATATTCCTATACAAAGGTTCAGCTAAATCCAGTAGTTATCATGAGATCGGCTCACAAACTTTCAAATTTATAAACAACTAGTATTGGCGGTCGCTATCGCGACCGCAGGAATAATCAGCTGTTTCAGGAATAAAGCTTGAATACTCCGCCAATATATGCTAAAATGGCCTACAAACATCTTAAAGCTACAGTAACTCAAATAAGGTTGCCTTTCAAGAAAAACAACGACACGTGCAGCTTCCCTGACCTCGACTACCCCTAACAAATATCTTTTCGTAGCTTGGGAGCCATTACAGCTCAAGAACAGCCGCGGACGGACGGACGCATGACAATGGCCTAAAAACAGCTTTAAGCTACCTAACTCAAATAAGGTTGCCTTTCAAGAAAACCAACGACACGTGCAGTTTCCCCAACCTCAACTACCCCTAAGAAATATCTTTTCGTAGCTTGGGAGCCATTACAGCTCAAGAACAGCCGCGGACGGACGGACGCATGACAATGGCCTAAAAACAGCTTTAAGCTACCGTAACTCAAATGAGGTTGCCTTTCAAGAAAAACAACGACACGTGCAGCTTCCCTGACCTCGACTACCCCTAACAAATATATTTTTCGTAGCTTGGGAGCCATTACAGTTCAAGAAACAGCCGCGGACGGACGGACGCATGACAATGGCCTAAAAACAGCTTTAAGCTACCGTAACTCAAATAAGGTTGCCTTTCAAGAAAAACAACGACACGTGCAGCTTCCCCGACCTCGACTACCCCTAACAAATATATTTTTCGTAGCTTGGGAGCCATTACAGTTCAAGAAACAGCCGCGGACGGACGGACGCATGACAATGGCCTAAAAACAGCTTTAAGCTACCGTAACTCAAATAAGGTTGCTTTTAAAGAAAAACAAATGACACGTGCAGCTTTCCCAACCTCGACTACCCCTAACAAATATCTTTTCATAGCTTGGGAGCCATTACAGCTCAAGAAACATACCGTGGACGGACGGACGCACGAAAATGGCCTAAAACAGCTTTAAGCTACCGTAACTCAAATAAAGTTGCTTTTCAAGAAAAACAAACGAAACGTGCAGCTTCCCCGACCTCGATTACCCCTATAAACTAAAACTATCTTTTCGGTGCTTCGGAGCCATTACAGATCGAGAAACAGCCGCGGACGGACGGACGCACGGAGCGGACGGACGGACGCACGGAGTCACAGATAAATCCTAACTATAATATAAAAAAAACAATTGTAGGCTAGTATATTCAATACAAGATAGATGTTGGTACATTTGCCCCTCAATTACGCGATCTACAAAAATTAAGCGTTCATTAAAATTTTTGGCCTATTTCTCTCTATAATTCACGTGATTTGGTGCTACATTTTCTTCTCCATCGTAGAAGTACATTGTGAAATTACAGATAAGGCTGAAATAGGTCAAATTTTGTTTATTTATAGCCACGAATTAATTAGTTCTATTACCTTATTTATAGCCATGAATTAATTAGTCATGTTACCGTGTACACAAATGTAGGCCCAAAGTTTTATTCTACTCAGAAAAAAATATTCCATGAACTCAAGTGGATGTCGTTGATGGAGATGAAGCTATTGTTTTGTCATGTACTGGGAAATAAGTTGATATAGGTGAAGGTTAAATAATTGATGTCATTGATCTGTTCTCCACAATAGAAGTTGAACAAATATTGTTTCACTATGATTAGGTTGTTGTTTATCTTCTTTTGTTCGCCCTAGAGTTTAATTTTATTCGTACGACTTTACCTTGTCCATTGAAAACTGGTGATTTAAATCAAGGATTGGTCTTTACCATTTATGTCAAGTATTAGGTTTAAATATAATCTTTATATATTATGGTAGCGAAATTTTTAAGTCAAAATGGTGGGAGTTTGGTATATTGCAGGATGATGGGAGGCGGCTCAAATTTAAGGTCCAGGGATTCGGGGAAAATAGCAGTATTTCTAAAATGTTACCAGCAAACGAGAAATAAAGTAAAACATCCCCCATTAGAAAATCATGGGGATTTTAAAAACGTCTGATTTGTTTAAATTAAAACATGTGATTAAGTATCTACTTTGTTTATAAACTGGTATGTGTACCTTCTTTAAAAATCAGATAAGGCAGAGTTAGGTCAAGGTTAGGGGACATGGCCCCTTCAAGCCACTAGTTTACTGTAACAATGACGCTAGTGTAAGAATTTCAACATTTAGTTCAGGCGCTGAAGGGCCTTTTAACTCATCTACTTTGTTGCGTAATACATTCAAATCAGTTGCTCCTACAGAAAGACCATCTCAAATTATTAAAATAGGAATTTTAGATTTCATGAGTTCATGAAATCATGAGTTCATGAGATTTCATGGTTCTAAACAACAACAAAATCATAATATTTTAAATTAAACTTATCGTAAATTAAAAAATGTAATTTTCACTAACTTCTCGTTGATTTTCCTCGGACTACGTAGTTTATTCATAACACGTCTTTTAAAACGCATTTTTCTGCAAACGTTGACATATCTAACGTATTAATATGCCTTTTGGTTCTTGAGATATAAGGTTTTTTGTGTGCGGCGGTCCCCTCCCTACTTCGCCACCCCCCCTAGTTATTAACCACCTAGGAATGCGACGACATCGATTTTCTTCATCTTCAGCGAAATGTTTCGTAACTGAAGATCGCTTGGAACCAATAAATGAGTTGTGTATATCCTTTATAGATAGCTATTACAAACGCTCCATGAAAACTAGGGAGTATTGGATCTTTAATAGTATTCAGTTTTGTTTTGAAATGCAATTTCCAAATATGACATAAAACATAGCCCTTTTGTCATCTGATTAAAGTTCGATTAACCTGTTCACACCACGGTTAAACCTTCTCATGACTGTTTTACTGAGCAAGGAGCCCCGAGAGCTGATGATGCCACGTGTCGTCCCAGTATCGCAGCGTGTTGTGAAACCTGCGACGGCGCTTGTGTCTGCTATAATACGGTGAAGGGGTGTCCAATGGGGTTATGACCAGCCAATAGCGCGTTGCACCTCATAGCTAAGGTCCGAATGCATCGCCAGATTAGAGTGAACCCTAGATATCCACTTTCTATACAGCATAAGAACACACGTTACAATTTACATTATACGAGCGAATTCACTTGCTCCAATTCAAGCAATTTTCTTTGGGCTTACCTATCTCATATACAGTACAACATTCTCAGTATTACATTAGTTTATTGTGGTGCAAGTCCAGAAGCTTAAAACAGGTGTTCTTGCTTCTGTACTGTTGCTTTTGTTACCGGAAACAGCTGTTAAATGTTCAATTAAATTTGCTTATGTTATCTCATAAGATTAACATTGGAACTTTGAAAGCACAGGGGGCGAAGCTTTGATTATGGATCTTTTTCAAAAGCCAAATCTAGACAACAAAAAAACGCATAAACAATAATTGAATACACAATAGACTCGCCGGTAGCCTCCTAAGAAAAATCACCTTATTCGTTTAATAAGTAGATTGTTATTTTACATTATTTTGACCTAAAACGGACGGAGTAAAGAGGGCCGAAATTCACGTTTTTAATCCATTCTTTTTTGGCACCTAATATGTTACTGGGAAGGAAAAATATTCTAGGCGAGATTTTATATTCCCCTTGCGTGCTGCCTAGTTATTTCTTGGAAGTAATGACTTTGATTTGATTTCCACCAAATGATAAAGGTGAAGGCGCACGCAACTTAAATGCAAACTTCGTTTGCGTGTTTATAAAATGTGTAAGGCAAACATTTTAAAATCCATTTTGTTTTTCGAGTGTTCTTATTTAACAACGTAACATATTGAATTGACGTTATATATGATGAAGTCCGTGCAACATTTAGTACTGTTTTAGCGGCCACACTTAAAATCATATAGGGTTAATGTCATACTAGGGCCAGACAATCCTAGTTTCTAATACACCGGTATGACATAGGGATGTGTTTAAATCAAATGTGTGTCAACCGTCTGATTAAATAAAATCATTACAACTGCAACAGGAAAACATTGACTCTTTAATGGCCATAGAGAATTTTTGATTTTTTCTTAATTTTGACGTGTGTATTATATCTAATATGTTGGATATACTATATGCGATAGGTTTTTTACCAAATAACACCATTCAATTTGGCACGTTAAATTTCTCATTTGCATGTATTCCCAAAATTAGCGCTTTAAAAATAAAGATTTAGTCATAATGAATTAAAAATACAAAGCGTTGCGATGAAAAAAAGCAGTATCAATTCAGTTTGTGGTGCTGGTTTTTAAATTGCTGTGAGTATCGAACTGTCAACATTATTCGTTGTTGGTTACTGTACCTATATAACTCGAGAGGTATGGTTGAGGGTGTGCTAGTAGTGCTGTATATATTTGCTATAAGTCAGAATCAACAAGAGGGGATCTGGTGAATTCGAATATATCTAGGTGTGCTTTGTTCGTGTTCGTTTTCGTGTTCTTTTCACAATTTACTCCATGAAAGTATAGTACAGTATTAATGACATCACGAAGTGCCACTAGAGCAGAGCAGTGGCACAGGTCCCGAGGCCGCCTCGCCGAGAGCATTGTTTGAAACCGGTTATTCTCGATTTGCGATGGAATCAAATTCGAACGGAGTGGCGGTAGCTACCACACTTTCCTTCCTGCGATTGATTTTATTCCTTCACAACTCAGGCCGTCTCCCGTCTCCCAATTGGACGCGCGGCGGGGTCGGGCGCAGCGTTCTGCATGTGCTGCGCGGCGGACCGGTTCGTTGTGCGCTGAATTAATTTCTCGTTGATAGTTGATAGACCTACTCGACCGGCAATCATCATATCTCATGCCGCGCGCTGTTGCGCCAAAGGGTGCCGATGTTTATGGGCTATGTACGCTATGGTCGGATGTTTTATAGCACTCGTGTCCGATTTGTAAATTGCGCATGTAGATGAAAGTGTTCTGTTCAATTCCGCAGCTATTTAAACGGTGTTTTAATGGGGATTTTCAATATTTCTGAGTGGAATTGCGTTTACAGTGTAAACACACTGAGTTGAACGTGTGTACTTATTTTTTTAGCTGGTTGAAGACGTATTATTTTCTCATCTTATAAGAAACATCCAAAATACGTTTCATAATAAAACTGACATCTTTTGGAATCCTCGCCGTTGATGTTGCTTTAGACCATTTTAACTCTTTAAATACATCTAAACTATTGAGAGTTTTATTCTCGCACGAGATTCCACTGCAAATTAAATGTGAGGAGACCGTTTCATTGCACTGAAACGTTCATGTAAAACCTACAATTAACTATAGTTTTGTTTCTCGGTACATTTTTAACGTTACAAAGTTTATGTATAATGTCATTTTCCCAAGGTTCTACAGCAAGCAATATGAAAAATCTGGGAAACCTAAATTGCACCTTAATTTTATGGCTGGAGGAAAGGTTCGAAAACGGTGCACTAATCCGTTACCCTGACCGCCACGAGCCTCGCAGTCTCGAAAATACAGTTTCCAGCATAAAGCGCCAAGTGTTTCTAGTGATTGGATTTGTGCGCCTATCCGTAAGGCTGGCGGTTTACTGGTATGGTCCCTGGTAACAGCAGCCTCCACGTTGTAGGCTAAATGTTAAGTGTTCAGTTTAAGTGTCTCATCAGATTACAATGAAATGGTTTTCGCGATGAAAATAGAGCGAGGAAGGGACTTAAAAGTAATTAATAATTTTAATTTTTGAAAGTCTTTTGCAGTTAAGAGACCTGAAGAGAACTGTTTAAGGTGGACAGAAAAGAAGTGTAACGCGCTAGAGTGTATTATAAGAGTACAGTCGACACCATATCGAGGTGGTGTCAGTTAGGTTTTGAACAGAAATACAATAAGTGACTCCATAAAGCGATGGGCGAACATTCATCTGGATGAGGGTCCATCAAAACTGATAAGATCAGAAAATAATCAAAATCCCCAAGTTGTCGGCAAGCCAAAATATGATTTTAAACTGTACTCAAACAGACCCGAGGCGCAGTCGAGGTACTGTATTTCCTCGGAGGCCGGCTGGCATGTATTGTGTCAGGCCTGTTACACTCCTCGAGGCGCAGATGTCTTGTCCCACTGTAATCAAATACACTTTACATTTTTTTAATAAAGAAGTTGGCAGCCTCTTTTTGCCTTACTTTGCCAGCCCACATAGACCTATGCAAGGAACGTATCCAGGAAAGCAAGGGGTGAACCGTTACTGCACTAGTTGTAAAGTACTGATTAAATTTATATGCCAGGACTGGGATTCGAACCCTCTGCAGGGCCGCTGCCATGGTTCCGGAGTCTGACCACCACGCCGACTACTCACAACCTACAACCTACTTAAAAAAATACATAAAAACATGAAGAAAACAAAATGGATTCAACTTAGTAAGACTTAGAGGTTTCTGTAACTTAGTTTGGCAGCTCTAATGAGCACGCGCGGGAATCATTTACAGACAGAACTTTCATGAAATAAAGATAACAAGAAGCCGCAGAAGGCAAGAGAGTGAAGTAATGAAGACCGGACGGCTCCCCGTGGCGCCGGGGCTACAAATTGTATCGAACAGCTGCCCCGACATGACATTGGGACGACAAATCACGACCGACATGGGGCAAACATGCTGTAACATCCGTCTAATGGAGGACCACTGCGGTGTCATGATCGATGGCACGGATGGGATTGTTAGTGAGGAGGAATTATACTCATTGAAAAATAAATCAACAACAGACTGAAATGCCAGGAAATCTTTGGAAAACTGCGATAGGGATTCGACTTTGGGGCTTTAGTTTTTGTTCTACTAAAATTCACGGGTTTTAAACTATTTAGCTTGGAAAAACCAAAAATAGCCGTAATTGTTTTACGTGATCATGCATTCAAAGTTGACATAACTTTGCTAAATTTAAAGTGGACATATTTATCAGTTGAGAAGATATAATTTGTTTAGTAAAAACACATACCAAACAACATACTAAACGACGAATACATACATACGCTAAACGGTACACAGTTTCAAAAATACTTAATTTTAGTTTCCATATTGGTGTATTATCTGGAAAAGTAGCCAGCGCACCTTTTACTGTTCGGAAATAACTTGTTGGCCAGCTAGTAAACGTGGTGGTGAGGAGAAAGTTATCCTATTATAATCCTTCCTTACTTATGCCATTGGATGAAGTGATTTGATTGGTTTTTGTTGCGAGATTTGCGGACTACATTTCTTTGGTAGATTCTTGGTTGGGTGTGTCAATAAACACTGTATGATCAGTGGAGGGCGTAACTTTCCCCTCAACCCTTTGTTAACTACCTGGCCATCAGTCATCTCCATGCAGTATGTGACACTCTGTTTAAGGCCACGCTCCCCCGTCGGGTCATATTTGATTGATTCTCCATAAGCGCAATGCCAACTGAACATCTATTTAGGACCCACATTTTTATTAGTGAATTTCCTTTGGAAAGTGAACTATTAGCATGACCCGCACGGTGAAACTTAAGCCCGGGACCACCATAGAAGTTCCTAACGTGACCCCCTGAACACGTTTTGGGGGGTCGTTCAAAATTTTATATATATATATATATATGTATATATATATATATATATATATATATATATATATATATATATATATATATATATATGTGTGTTTGCACTCTAGCGGTAACATTTTTTGTCCGATTAACTTCAAATTTGGTAGGGACGTTCCTTTCTGTAATCAGTTGGACAAGTTCGTTGGGCAAAAGAATCGTAAAACTCCAAACCCCTTTTTTGGGGATTAATCTTCCAAATTTTGAGTTTTTGGGCCCAAAAAGGGTCTAAAACGCCCCAAATGTAAAATTAATGAATGTAATAAGATGGGACTTAGCAAGACAAAATTGTTAAGCCCTCTCTCGTCATTCTAGCATAAATATTTACCGAGTTATTAAAGAAAATATGTTTCGGCTAAACACAGTACGTTGTCTTACGGGGGTTTTACACTAGAAGAGCCTGCTACTCCTTTGTTAGAGTACTTTTATCATCCCCAGCAACCTCACGCCTACTTTCAAGCCTGACTGGACCTTCTCCTCACATTATAATGCACAAAATTGTATTCCCAGCTTTGCAGGTAAATGAAACCAGGAGCATCAGAACAGCCAAAAAATCAATGTTTTCAGATTTCAATACAAATTGGAATACAAGTATGTTTTTACACTAATTTTAAGTTTTAAAAGTTTTTATGTGGAAATTCACTTCCCTCACGTCAGCGTGCTGCGTGCGAACTCGTTTAATTTTCAATCTGATTTAGGTAATTTTTTTTAACTACTCAAAGTAAAGAGTGATTTTTGCGAGTAAAATTTCGTATAAGTGTTCCAGATTACCAGAAAAATTATCAAATTTAAAAAAAATACATTTTTTATAAATTATTATAATTAATTTTCAAAATATCTTCAACAATAATCACCCGCGATAAGAATATCTTTCAATTGACATCAAAATCAAAATTTGATCTCAAGAGATAAAGCGAAAAATTGGGCTCTGAACTTAACATTATTCTTATGGGCGATAAAACCAATATGGCCGACAGGGTAGCGTGGCCTTAACGTCGGTAAAATATTTTTAATTCAACGCTTTTTCCCCTTATTAACAATTTTCCCGGCATTGTATAACACCCAGAGACTTTCTACACCATCCGCCAGCTGCTCAACACTGTAGTAGGTGCGCGTGGCGGCCCGTTCTAAACTTTATTGTTCGCGTGCGTCGTTTGGCGTTCGACTGATTCTGTGCCAAGGTTGCACCACAACACCGGACACCCATTACCCGCCATTACGTTGTTACATTTTATTCTCCCCTGTAAAACTCCAAACAATGTCAAACTGTCCAATAAATATTACGCAATCGTTAAATCTTTCTAACCTTGAGCGATTTTGTTGGATATGGAATATTGCCGGTGGTATCAGTAGGTTTTCAAAGTAGAAGAAACGATTGAATTTATAGTTGCAGGTATTTTCCATTTAAAACTAATTTAAACTTGATTACTGCTGTACAACTCATACTGTGAAGGCTCACCCCTTGCTTTGCTGGATACTTTCCACGCACAGATATGTACCGATCAAGTGTATGTGGATGGGAAGAGTAAGGCCAAAAGAAGCTACCAACTTACTAAACAAAATAATAATTTACGTCTATTGCTTACATTTATAAATCATGTTGGTTAAATACAGCTCAATACAAGGTGTAGTTTTAACTCGACTGCTAGGCTTTTGTTGTTTTGTTTAGCTTTCACGACTATGGCCTTGCTCTAGCTCGGGAAAGGTTAGTCATAGTTCAATATTTGTCCTTAATTTATTTTTCCCAACGGCCTCTATCACAGCCTATACTTAGCTGAGAATTCCATTCGTTTCGCCCATAGCCTTTTTCTAAGGGACATCGGTACCTATGAGAACTGAGGTTACCCAATGTAATTCGTGTTGTATTCGTGTTTGGTGTGATATTTGTCCTCTTTTGTCTCCTGTGTTTTTAAAATCATCTGCCAAGTCAGCCAGGATTGAACTAAGGTGATAAGTGAGTAGCCCAAAAAAAAAACAGACATGATTTCACCTCACCAAAAATCTGTCATTTAAAAGTAGAACTCGATTTTTAATAGCGTAGATCTGAAGACTCGTAAAATAAATAAAAAATGGTCAGTTGACTATCACACAAATATAATATGTTGATTATAGTATATGATCAATGAACAACCCAAATTTCCACCTTACAATCTAATTATAGTTTCTGAATTACAATATTATTCAGAGATGGACAAAGGAGGGATATTGACGGGTATTACACTGAGGTCTGTGGCGTGTTTTGAATGCTGATGCGCAGTCCTTCATCCTGTCCACCTGCGATAGCTACACGGCAGCCCTGGGGCCATCCGGCCAGGCGAGCGACCATACGCTTGTGTGTCATGGTCATACATTTATTATACCACTCATGTGCATACCACCGCATCTGGTGTCGAACTCGCACATTTACTTTTTGGGAAAATACATTTATTAAATTAAACTTTTTATTCATTTTGGGTACTTATCACTTCTGTAACTTCTTTTGGTTTAATTGACATGCGTATCTCAGTTTCTTAGCGTGAAATCATCTTTAGCCATTATATTTACAGAAACAAAAATATTTTTCGAACAAATAACTAATTATGATCTTAATACCGTGAATAATTTACTCAGTTTTGTAACTGTTGCAGATACGATGAGTGAAATGTATTAAACAACAAAATCTAGACTAGATCTTTTTATTTTAACGAAAATGATTTTATACTAGCTGCATCCTTGGTTTACAACGGACTTTCATACAGTGTGACTTTCATTCTGTTGAAATGATTTAAATAATGAGCAAGTTGGTTCATGGTTGAGTAATGAACAAAACGGTAAAGCTTGAAAAACGAAAACGTTGGTTTTTTGTTGAATAATGAAAAAAAAATCAGTTCATAGCTGAATAATGAACGAGTCCGTCAGTGGTTGAACAAATTGGATAATGGGTGAACAAGGCGGTTCGTGACTGAATAATGAAATCGTCAAGTAATCATCTCACCCAAAAGTAATAGTACATTAGATTAACGTGGAAGTAACAATACACATTAACAACAACATTAACGTTGGAAGGATTTTCATGACGGAATAAGATAGATAATACGCCTAAGTATTCTATACGGGGAGTGCTGTACTTAGGTAATGCGAAATTTCAGTTCAATCGGCCAAATAGCTGGTACGTCAAGAGAAGCAACAAACGTTCCCTTCATTATATTAGCAGGATTTTATAAATCAAAACCATATTAAATAATAATATACCCCTGTAGCAACAAACCTGCGTACTCAGCGAATCCAATGCACATATATGTATCTTAATACCACATATAACCAAATACCAAGTTTCATCAATATACGTTCATAAATAAACGATTTATGACATTTTAATTATTCTCCTTAAGAATAACCTGGCGGCTGAGAATACAGATTTACTGAAACAAGGAAAACAAAAACTGGGGTTTTATACAAATACCAATACAACTCAAATAGGTAAAGCCACATACCAAATTTGATTAATTTATGTTCATAATTAAGGGAGATAACACGTTACTTATTCTCCATAAGAATAACATAGGGGTTGAGTACGCAGGTTTGCTGCTATGGGAACTATAGGCAAACAAATGTTATTTAGTGCAAATATCAATATGAAGCAATATACCAAGTTTCATCAGGATAAGTTCATAAATAAGTGAGATATACAATTTTCCTTATTCTGCAGAAGAATCATTGGACAACGTACTGTGTTTATTGCTTTCAACATCTCTGTAACCATTTGACTTAGAGCAATGATCAAAACACCAAATTGTGCGTCTTTTTAAGCTGATTCCAATGGAAAAACTAAAACTTGACTTTTTCAAAGTTTATATGTAAAAAACTCAAAAAACCCATATTTGGGTTACAAAACCCCCCAAAAAACCCGTTCAGATAGTCGATCCGTCTGATTTTCGCTGCTTTACACTTTTATACCAAATTTCGACAAAATCGAATTATTTTTACGAGAGTTGTCGTACTCACGGACACATATATATAAATCCACTTTCGAACGAATGGTGTTTTTGGTATCTGGGGACCTCAAAACGAAAAGTTATCATGGTCCCAGGCCTATGTCTTGCCATACCGACTACGGTAATAGCTTCTTCCCTGAAGGGGAAATTCGCTAAAAATAAATTTTATATTTGGGAATTTTTTATTATATTTCGAATAATGTGTTTAACTTACTTTAAACCAATGCATAACTGACGGAAATAATGTTTGTAAAAATAATATTTAAATTACCAGATGTTAAGAGTAATTACGTAGATGTGCTCGGTTTAGCCAAACATTTCTGGCCTGGTTGGTCGTGACTTTCTAGCGTTTACTGGAAAATCCAATTTATATTAACAGTATTTAAATGGGTTGTTAGGTTTTAATTTAGATTTTCGCCAGTGAATTGAGAACCGCGTGATTTATTTGACGAATAGGCCCTCCGTATGTCACAAATTCGTAAGTAATATAAACGTTCTTGGGGACCACAAGTGTGAAGTCCCGTTATGCTAGAGGTTTGTTAGTGTGCTAGCTAGTTTTTAACATGCAGCTAGACCTTGAGCAAGGTTCTCCTCATGGTTCTAAAGTTGATGACCTGTCATAACCTATTATGCCTATGCTTTGTCATTCCTTAAGGAAACCTATTTTTACATAATGTCTGTAATTTGGGTTCTTACGTTTGGCATGATTTATACCGGCTGTTAACTAACAATGCAATAGCTTGCTCTTCTTCCATAAGAATTACGTAGAAGCAGTGGAGAGGAGCTGTTCGGACAAACGGACGGATGTAATTGTATGTTATTTTTGAAAATTTTTGCCCTGGCCTCTTTTATTGTATATAACAAGCGTTCACATCGGTTCAGTGGCAAAGACTTAAAACTACTGGACCGCTCGTGCCCGTAGTGAAGCGAACCAAATTTCGGTCCGGCCGCGTTCGAGGTCGCGCCGCAAATGGTGGGCTACCGCGGCAGCGCTTAGCATGGGGGATATAGGGAAAAACACGACGCGCGCTCACTTGAATTGAATTTGCAGCCAGGGAACATTTTTTATCGTTAAATGACCTTCTGATCCGTATTCCTGAATAGTTTCTCGAATTTTTAATACCGAAAGTAAATATATTCGACCACGGTTAGTTGCGTAACAATAACAGAAAGTTGGGAGTTTTTTAAAATAATCTCCTTGATGGCTGATTCTTTCATATTTCCAGTCATATAAATTTATGTACGATCCACTAGGCTTTAGGTGTTGTTCAATAATGATGTTTTGAAGTTTTTGGTACTGGAATGATTTTTTTATGAGCAGTAATATCGTTCTTTGGACTAGTGAAACTTTGAATTTTAGCATATAAACTTCGACGTTCGCAAAAAGTTGTAGATTGTATGAAAGTTAATCGGCCTATATCATAAAATTTTGTTGATGAATGAATACCAAGACAAATACTTTTTAATAGCAAATGTATTCTTAATAAACATTAATTACCAACATGGTTCGTTCACCCGTCCACTTAGAGTAGTAAGAACGATTACATAATGTTGCATTAATACAACATTTCGCTATTGAATAACAAAAAATTATCTTCAGTGTATGATAACAATTGATTATGATTTATTTAAGAGACGATACAAGTACAGTATAATAATAATGGGTAGAGTATAAATTTATCCGTAGCATTAGTCAGTTTTAAGAGTATTTTGGAAGGCATAGGATTAAATGAAATGATTTTTCTCAAAATTAATTTTTATTTACTGATTACATTACATTACATTACATTTTACATTACATTACATTACATTACATTACACATTACAGTTGAATTGTAGAATGTTGCAAGATTACTTAGCAAAATACGACTAAAACAAAAGTCGTATAACTATGTATTTTATCAAAAAACTAGGCCATGTTGTAACACAGCATCACTGAGTTGAATTTAACAGCGCGGCACGGCGCGTGGCACGTCTTGGATAGAGCGCGGCGAAAAGTTTCAGCATCTTTCCAAACGAATTGTAGGCAAACCAACAACTTTACCGAAAAATGTTTGAAATAAAAGTTGTAGAGAAACTAATTATCTACAACTTTCCCGCTGGAAGTTTGTTTCTAACCTAAAAATAAAAAACTTCCTCGCTGAGTAACTTTTTCATGTCCCTCTTTAATAACACGTAAAAGTTTTTAATTATTAAAAATATTAAAAAACGGTAAAATAAAACAATATTTATACTTTCGGATTCCGTAGTTCACGTACACAAAGGATATATAAATTTCATTACAATTCAAACATGGCAGTGAAGTCCAGGAGCGTGTAAACGACAGCGCGTTCAACGCCAGAAACAGCTCTGAGCACACAGTGGCCCACCATTTCTGTTCCGCACAGACCTACGCGGACCGTTTTTAGCTCACTTAGCAATCTCTCCAGTAGTTTTACCTCGATGTTCAGTGGTTCTACAGTAGAAATACCCGGCTTACAAAATCCTGCTTGCCTACTACAGTAGGAGGGGGAAAACGTAAATGAGGATAGGTCACTCCAAAACAACAATATTTCGCTTAGTTTCCTTAAGGATCCCTTTGGTATTAGAAGAACCGATTTCTTTTCGTGTTGAATTTCAAGATTAATTTACACCTGGTCTTTGTACACATTTCAGTTTAAATTATACGTAGTTCCTTGGTTGGATATATCTATGAAAAGTGTATGAACAGCGAAGAGTGTAACGTTCCTTGCAAACATTACCTGTGGACATTATCGAGTAATCTTCCTCAATATTAATAAGTATTGTAAAATTTTAAGATTTGCTTTGTCTTATGAAACTTGAACGTTTATTCTTCAATAGACCACTCCGTTGGATCAACCCGTGGCATGTTGCAACAGTTGTTGACAGTTTGGGCGAACCTAGGCGCTGACCTAGGCATGGCTCGGTGAAAGGCAGGACCCTAGTTGTGAATAGCCGTTGTCCGCACACTAACATTGCTGTGTTTAAACCCTCAGTGACCACGGCTTTTAGTAAATCACTGTTTCCGTGGGCTGGAAATACCGCTTGTCTGACGTCTGTTTAGTGTTTATTATAAACAGCTACACGAATTCATTTTCGTTCCACAAGCGAATGATTCACTTGTTGTATTGGTGTTTGTTTCTAAGAGATCCGGTTTGTCGAACTCGAGTGTCAAGTTTTACACGCTCTTGACGCTCTTGAGGATAGTTGTTAAACATTTTCTCATATAACAAATACCCCCGTCGCAGCAAACCTGCATACTCAGCGAATTTCCAATGAATTATAACCTAACACATTAAGCCACTTAACAGGATTCATAAGAAATATATTCACAAACAAGCGATATTTAGAATATTGATTATTCCCCATAAGAATAACATTGGGGATGAGTACGCAGGTTTGCTGCAACAAGGAACACAAAATAATGGGTTTTTATGCAAATATCAATAGAACTCAGCTAAGTGAAGTCACATACCAAGTTTCATCCATATACATTCATAAATAAGTTATATATAACATTTAATTATTTTCCATAAGAATAACATGGGGACCGAGTACCTAGGTTTGCTGCTACGGGAACCAAAGGCGAAAATCTTTTTGTACAAACAACAATAAACCACAACCAGATGAAGCCATATACCAAATTTCGTCAGTTTATGTTCATAAATAAGCGAGATATACAATTTTTCTTTTTCTCCATAAGAATAACACTAGGTGTACGCTCATTCCTCGCGTATAAGGATAATTGAAACACATGATCAAACTAAAATCGAGTCTCATAAAAAATTCAACATCTGATTTGAGTAACATCATCAGAATACGTTCCGTTATCATTTAACTGCCGCCAGAATCCTGATTGTATGTCTATATAGCTATACTTTTAGTCACTTCTCTAAGAATCAGTTATCGCAGTAGCTGAGAGGTATCGCACTGGCTCTTGGAGGGAAAGGTCGCAGGGTCGGATCCTGCCGCCGACATTTTATCCGTAGAAAAACATACATACATTAATCACTTGTTTTTATCAAAGTAAATGTTGTATAAATACGTAAATTTATTTATTTTTAAAATAAATTTAAGATTTCAGGCATGGTTTGTTGTTAGGATTGGCATGGGAGCGTTATCTTAGAACAAACAGAGCATTTTGGGCTAAGCAGTGACTTTAGCAGTGTGGTTAATTTAACTATTGCGAGAGAACAGCGAGTTTCCTATATGAACTAATGTTAACAATTTCTATAGGCCAAGTCAAAATATCCTTAAGGATTAACAATAAATCGTCAGGCCCAGTTATTTAGATGAACAAATGAGATTTCAATATATTGTTTCAATAGTCTAGGCTATCATGAAATTAAATGCTGTAAACATGGGTTGGCCCAAGTCCGTACATGAAACTTCTAAAATGACAAGTAGCCTAAGTGTATACAGTATGCCTACATTTTATAGTCATAGGTCCAAGTTTATGATGAAAACAGCTCAATATAATCCAAACCTAGATGTCAAATCATTTCAGATAACCTGTACAAAAGGCTTAGTTTGGTTAGAATAGTTTAAAGCTTTTGTTTTGGTTCGCTACAACATTCCTGGTAATGTGTTTAAAGTATTTTACAACAGTTGTATTTTACAAAATGATATTTCAATATATTGTTTCAATAGCCCAGGCTATCATGAAATTAAATTCTATAAACATGGGTTGGTCCAAGACCGTACATGAAACTTCTAAAATGGCAAGTAGCCTAAGTGTATAGGCCTACATGTTATAGCCATAGGTCCAAGTTTATGATGAAAACAGCTCAGTATAATCCAAACCTAGGATATGTCAAATCATTTCAGATAACCTGTATAAAAGGCTTAGTTTGGTTAGAATAGTTTAAAGCTTTTGTTCTGGTTCGCTACAACATTCCTGGTAATGTTAAAAGTATTTTACAACAGTTGTATATGTTACTAAATGATATTTCAATATATTGTTTCAATAGCCTAGGCTATCATGAAATTAAATTCTATAAACATGGGTTGGACCAAGACCGTACATGAAACTTCTAAAATGGCAAGTAGCCTAAGTGTATAGACCTACATTTTATAACCATAGGTCCAAGTTTATGATGAAAACAGCTCAGTAAAATCCAAACCTAGGATTTGTCAGATCATTTCAGATAACCTGTATAAAAGGCTTAGTTTGGTTAGAATAGTTTAAAGCTTTTATTTTGGTTCACTACAACATTCCTGGTAATGTGTTTAAAGTATTTTACAAAAGTTGTTGTATTACCAGTTTAATGTCGGCTTACTCTTACTGTAATCCAACCCTAGGCTATGTCAAATCATTCAAGATAACCTTCCGAAAAAGGCTGTTTGGTTCGAATAATCTATAGCTTTTATTGTGGTTACCTACTACATTACTGGTAATGGATTTTAGGTAATGTAGACAATTTTTATTATTAATTTAGTGAAAATATAACCTAGCAAATAATTGTCCTACAAAAATAAATTTTAAGGTTGTTCGCTTACTGTGACTAACTTCATCAACGCTTTCCAGACAAATTGAGGCTTTGTATACTTTTTACACATGGCAATCACAATATTACCAATTGTCTAAGAAAATGTAATAAAACAATAGTAGTTTTCATTACTAGTCTCGAAAGTGACTTATTGCGGGGAGAGATTGCATTAACGCGCGAGGCGAAGCCGAGCGTGGAAAAAGCTATCGAGCCCCGCAATGGCACTTTTGAGACGAGTATTGAACATTATTTTTCATTACGATAGCGAAAAACTTTTAAACAACATGAATATTTTTGTTTATTCAACTTAGTATCAAGAAAAAAACCGAACTCATAACGCTGAGTTTCCGTGCTTATGTCGAAAGCAACAGCAAATAATGCAACAGCCGATCGGCCTAATGCAACAGCTGATCGGTCTGCACCGCAAAATCCCATAACGGTTACTTTCCGTGCACCACAAATGCACAGAAAGTTAACGTTATGTAATTTTGCCGTGCAGTAGCGGGAATAACCTATTTTATTAGCTCATTTTACGTTTAGAAAATGTACTTTCGTGTGTAGAGTAATGAAAACTATTTTATAAGTTAAGTTAATATCTTAGTATCTAAAGTAATAAAAAAGTTGTTTTGAGTTTTTCGATCTGCCACACGCGTCGTTTGTCGTCTGCCACTGATAAACTCGTCGCCTTCGACGACGACGACGACTGACGATATTTACACAGAGTAGGCGTACTAAGGGAATATAAACTGTATAAATATTTTTTTTAAACGTACACTTAATAATTTATAAAATAATAAATATGCTCACAACTCAAAAATATACTTCGATTTATTTCTCTTGTGTGTTTTTGTTGGTAAAAAAATTGTTGTTATCCAGTATAACAAAGTATACTCTAGTAAACTAACTATTGTTCCTCTGTTGTTGAAACATAGACGTCGGCTAAATTTTAACGATTCAAGTAGGTGTACCACTAAAATGGCTTCCAATGTTATTCTTATGGAGAAAAAAATAAATTTGGTTTTAAGATAATTTGATTAATACTGAACGAAATTATCTGAATAACGAACTTGACCGAGATTTTGACCTGTTAAGTTTTTCTGGAAAATTTTAAGTTTAACTGTGGAGGCAGGCATTCTCGAGTTATTGTGGTCACAGACACGCCAGTTGAGTTGATTCTCTTACCAGTCTAAGCAGTAAAGTTGTGTATAAGGATACTTTCACTTCGTTCAATTATCCAATTAGACAACGTACTGTGTTTAGCACTTTCAATATCTCAGTAACCAGTTGGATTACAGTAATGACGTAGAGCAATGATCAAAATACCAAATTGTTTGTTTTTATACTGAATTCAATGGTGAAAATTAAAATTTGATTTTAGTAAAAATTACATGTGGAAACCCCAAAAACCCATTTTTGGGGAACAAAACCCCCCCAAAACTCCCCTTCGAGTAGTGCGATTCGTCTGTTTTTTGAACTCGTTCAAATAAATGGTACTTTACACGTTTGTACTAAATTTCATTAAGATCGGACCTTTTTTACGAGAGTTATCGTGCTTACGGACATATATATATATACAATATATACATGTACAACAATTTGAACGAATGGTGTTTTTGGCATCTGGGGACCTCCAAATGAAAAGTTATCATGGTCTCGGGCTTAAGTCTTACCATGAGACCTACGGTAATAGCTTCTTCTCATAGGGGAAATTCGCTAAAAGGGGATTGTAAGTTTACTATTGAATAAAACCTGAAATTATTATTATTTTACTCTTTTTAACATAGTGTTAACGTGCACGAATTCTCATTAACATTTATTTTAAGAATTCTTCCTTTCAGAAATTAAGTTAATGCAAGTCAACGAACCTTTTTTAATTGATTAATACTGAATACAACAGAGCCTTAAACTCGCTACAATGTGGACTTAAATGGTGTCGAGTTTTTGGAATGTTGAGTTTTCCGAAGCTTCTTTAGGCGAGTAACAATAATTTTAATCGTCTAAAGAAGCTAAAGTTAAGGTTAATCACAATTCGTGCCCGTTCAAAGTTTGTTCAAAATAGTAAAATAATAATAATTTTAGGTTTTATTCAATGGGAAGCAGTTTGCAATCCCCCACTTTTTATGTGAGAACGTGTTTAACAAGAGCGACTGTAAAACTTGACTCCCGAGATGACAAACCGGATCTTTCAGAAAACAACACCAATGAAACAAGTGAATCATTCGCTTGTGGTACGAAAATGGATTCGAGTAGCTGTTTATAATAAACACTAAACAAACGTCAGACAAGCGGTATTTCCAGCCCACGGAAACAGTGATTTACTAAAAGCCGTGGTCACTGTGGGTTTAAACACAGCAATGTTAGTGTGCGGACAACGGTTATTTACAACTAGGGCCCTGCCTTTCACTGAGGCATGTAGGTTCACCCAAACTGTCAACAGCTGTTGCAATAGTGTACCAGGGGTTAATACAACGGACTGGTCGATTGAAAAATAAACGTCCACGTTTCATAATACAAAGCAAATCTCGAAATTTTTTACAATACTTATTCATATTGAGGGAGATTACTTGATAACGACCAGACGTAGGCCTACGGTGTGCGGGGAAAGTTACCCCTTCACTTTTCATAGATATCGCCAACCAAAAACTACGTATAATTTAAATCCGAGTATCTATACCTATACTCGAGTATTCATCAAATGAGTTTTAAATACCTATAGGCAAAAATGAGTGAAATAGTGGTATAGGAACAGTCCTACAGCACTTTTGCTTTTGCCTATATGCATTTGAAAGTCAATTTTATGAATGGTATTCGTGTGATTTCTTACCGTCCAAAGGAGCTTCAGAAAACACAATCAATATTCGAAAAAATAATAAAGAATACTAAGATATATTGGATAAATGTACCAAGTTACAAACCTAAATCATAAAATCGACGACGGATATTCAATCATCTCGAAACAGGAGGCAACCATCATGATTATACTGTATATTTTCTAGTGTATTTTGGTACGTAACAAGACACAGCAAATTGCCTTATTATTACTGCTGCATTATTATTACTGTCTCATTGCATCCGTTTGGATTTATCTACCACCTCCTCTATACCTGTTACGCAGCTGTAACCACTCCCTTAGTCCCTTAACATCCTTGCAACTCAACAACCCCCTCGTGAAGGACTGTCGAAGCGCGACTCGCGGTGAAACGGAATCCTGTTGTTAACGAGACGTGAACATCGCTTGAGATCGTTCGCAGACCGGTTACACCTCAGGCGCGATCTCGCCTGATCCCACTGTCCGAAGCGATTTTTCCGCCGTCGAACAGGGACAAGCGGTTTTGCCGATTTTGGCGGCCGGAGGCGGCAGCGCGAGGCGTGACGCGCGGCGGGGCGTAAGATGGTCAGTGGGGCGGATAATTAAACCGATTTGGCGACTACATGGGCCGCTGTGCGCCGGCGACAGGGGCTGGTGGATCAGCAATCAGCTCCCAGGTGGCGGCCGCGGTGAGGGCTACTGGGTTGATGCTCGTGCTTGGGTGTGCACGAACGTCTGCAACTCGCAGGGTTAATAGAGGCGTTTCTGCAAAGGAAAAGTATACGTTGAATATAGTATATAGATGATTGGTGCACCCAGACATATTTATATCCATATTACATTTGATTCCAATTAATATTTTTTTAACTATGGATATAATCTTGCAGAGCCTTGTGTAACTTTTTTGTTGACTGTTCTGATTTGTTTTCCCGAGAGCCGAACATTGAATAAGAATAAGAAGAAAATAATCTTTATTTACTTTTGACATTACTATGGAGTAGTTTAATTCTTAGTACCGACAGTCAATTGTGGAATCGTATATAAATTATTGTCTTATAAGGATTTTCGTGATGGACGTTATACAATCCGGTATAGGAACCCATACTACGTACCCCGAATATTCGGCCGAACACTCTCCCGAACGTTTTACTGAACATTTGTCACTGCTTATCGACGATGTCAACAACTCGGTTTTCGGCCGAATATTCGGGCGTTTTCGCGAGTAGTGTGGGAAAGGCCTAACAGAAGGGCAGCATATTTTGTTGTTAGAGTTATCGTGGACGTCCTTGAACCACGAATAACCCGATGTGTATCGCTTCACTATATGAAAATCGCAGCTGAAATGCAGCACCTCGCTCTACAATGTTGGTCTAGCCAGAAAGACTTCGTTGGGCAACTCACTCATCCTACACTCATGTCTCATTCACATTCTTTTAGGCGAATGTGAATGCGTACAAGCGTGTGTTGGCGATTTCAGTGATTTACAGTATTCTATAAGTTATCATCCTAAAGCTACATTTAACATCACAGTTTTGCCACAACATTCTCCTACCACACTCAATGTCGTTTCAACCAGATTTATGGCTCTCGGTCCTTCGCAAGTACGCGATAAATGTGTTTCTTATTAGAAGAGAGAAACAAACTGTTGAATTGAGGGTCACATGTTTACCAGCTGTTGTGCGGACATGTGTTAACTCTCTACTCACGTACGCGCTCACACAAACACACACTCACACACGCAACCTGTTTGCGGATAACGGAACTCTTTACGTTTCCTATAAAATTGAGGTCTCCCCAACCTTGTATTTTCCAGTTTATTCTTATGCAATACAACTTGTTTAGTTAATATCTAGTTGTATATTATTTGAGCTTCATGTAGTGGTTAACTGAAAAATAAATTGTTTTATTTTATTGAAAAATTCAACACGTTTTTGACACCTGTAGATCCCTTAGAACCAGGAATTTGTTTACTTAAATTTATTAAAGTCATCGAGTGGAGGTCATATGCACACTTGGTTGATTTGTAGTTGAAATTTAACTATAGAGGTCTTAAATAGGCGATAAACTCGCACACGTTATTTTTCATAATATCGGCATTCTCACGTGAAATTTCTATGTAAACTAACTGCAGTCTTGCACATTTTTGTCTCTTGATGAAGAAAACACATTTCTCAGGGAAAGCTTGACAAACGTGTAAGCTAAAGTTTGATATTTTATGTGATAATTGTTAGTACATAATCGGAGATGTTTTATGGCAGAAAAGCAGTAATTTGTTTATTTCGGAATTCACCTTCACTTATGAAAAACAGTTGTTTTCAAACTAAATAGCGCTCCGGTTACTTGCGTCACTCGAAGATTGAGGTTATTCCGCTCTCATTGCCAAATCCAGTTATTGAAACCAAATGTCCCTCAGAGAACATTAACAGACCGGCAGTCACTAGGATTCGAATGATTGGGATTATCTATTAGACGACGTCTGGTTTTAATTTATATGTCATCTCTCTGTTTAGATCATTTTTCTCTACTCTTCTTTCTCCATAAATATTTGAAAAAACGTCTTGCATTTCCACTGACAAACGGTTTAATTAACACACTGAGTTGATGTTACGGTATTGCACTAGAAGCCATCGTTTATTACTGAATCGGGTTTTTAATATATTGAAATTTAAACATTTTTAGTTAGTATGTTCAGTAAAGGGAATGATTAATAATAAAAAAATTGCAAGGGCCGACCCTTGCGCTCGAAACATATAAAACTATAAAGCACTACAAAAGGCTAACTGGAAAGGAAGAGTTGCGCTCATGTGGCAGCGCCACGAGTCAGGTGGTCATGAGGGAAGGCAACGGGTGTACTCGAATGCATCCTCTCTCAGCGACCTAGCGACACTAGTGTTCAAAGGGGCCGGTGACCGAACTAACGCGCAACTGCCATTAACGTGGAGGCAGTCAGCCTGCGGTATATCCTATAGTCTTCTATGCTCGAAGCATTGACTATAGATACTGATTTCAGTATAGTCAATGCTCGAAGATTAGGCAGTTCGTTCTCTATTTGTTTAACAATACCCAAGAACGGCATACGTACATGGTGTACATATTCGCCTTGTTTTCAGTTATTGCAAAAAGATTCGCTGATTTCATTCGCCTCTCCCTTCTGCATGGCGAGCGAATCCCTTTAGATTATTAGTGAATTTCCTATGGAAAGTGAACTATTAGCATGACCCGCACGGTGAAACTTAAGCCCGGGACCACCATATAAGTTCCTAATGTGACCCCCTGAACACGTTTTGGGGGTTCGTTCAAAATTTTATATATATGTATATATATATATATAATATATATATATATATATATATATATATATATATATATATATATATATATATATATATATATGTGTATGCACTCTAGCGGTCGCATTTTTTGTCCGATTTACTTCAAATTTGGTAGGGACATTCCTTTTTGTAATCAGTTGGACAAGTTCGTTGGGCCAAACAATCGGAAAACTCTAACCCCCTTTTTTGGGGATTTTAAATTTAGAAATTTGAGTTTTTGGGCCCAAAAAGGGTCAGAAAAGGCCCGGGTATGATATTAACGAATGAAAAACTGTGGGAATTAGTGTGGCGAAACTTTTAAGCCCTCTTTCGTCATTCTAGTATATATATTTACTGAGTTATTAAAGAAAATGTGTATTGACCAAACACAGTACGTTGTCTTATGGGGGTTTTACTTTAGAAAAGCCTGTTATGTATTTGTTGGTGTACTTTTATCATCCCCAACAACCTCATGCCTACTTTAAAGCCTGACTGGACCTTCTCCTAAGCTTATAATGCGCAAAATTGTATTCCCAGCATTGCAGGTAAATAGAACCAGGAGCATCAAAACAGCCAACAAATCAATATTTTCAGATTTGAATAACAATTGGAATAATTGTATGTTTTTAACTGATTTTGAGTTTTTATAGTTTTTTATGTGGAAATTCACTTCCCTCACGTCAGCGTGCTGCGTGCGTTCTCAGTTTTTGGTGATGGATTTCGCTTAACTAATTCCACACAATGTTTACATTTGTATGGGATCTTCATTATTGAGTCATAAGCACAACAACGTTAGAACACAGCAGATTAGTCTTGAAATGCTGCGTTTGATGCAAAGTTGCCACGATTACCTATTATCGCAGTGAAGTGATAACGGGGACTGTGAGCATTAAATCTCCCGTCAGAACAATTACCAGGCGTGCCTGCAGGGGGGAGGGGAGGGGAGGGGCCATTGTCTCTCTGATTTACCCTCTCGCAACGCAGCGGAGAAGGAGAGTCGCGAGATAAGCGAGTTGCGAGCCTGGATAACGTGCTGTGGAAATACCACTGTTGGCAGCGTCCACATATTGTGCTGGCAGTCTACTAATCTTGCAAGATACCATCTCCCAGCATTCTCGAGTGTCTTCATCATCGGAGGATGCTGGACGCCATCTTACAATGTTCCATCAGTCAACTTTGTTCGTTACGAAAATTTCGTTAGGATGTCAAATTGAAAGAGTGATAATTCTCTAGTGGGTACAGTAACGTATTAGACTCTCTGTGGTTACATTTGCATCCCCTGGATTCTGGCATTTCCGATTTTTGCTGTTTTACTATGAAAGTTAATCTTATTAATTACCCGAAAAATTCAACAATTCTTTAAATTCCCATTATTTATTGGACGATCTGGGGAGGATTAAGCCCTTCTAGAAGTTATCATTGCTCTCGTGGGACTAAGTTTCAAGATGAATTTCAGCATCTTCCGATAATTGCGATTAAGAGGGAACTCCACTCCAGTCACCTGCTTCTCCCATAAGCACTCTTAATGCGGCTTTCCTTTTCTGCTACTACTAGACACATTCGGCACAACATGGGAAGCGACCTCTTTTTCTTACTTCTTTCTGGCCCCCAACCCTGTACACTAATGGCTGTAGCGTGTATTTCCGATGGTGTCATTGCCGAAACAGTGTCGTGACACAGGAAGTGATGAGGGTGATACGGAGGTCTCAGAATAGTTGTGTCGCAATAATGTCGCGGCGCTGTTAATTGCTACATAAACAACGCCGCCGCGCAATGTGTCTGTCATTGACCGCCCAGCGCGCACCTGTGTCACTGGGGTCTTGACACATTTACTTCCTCTTTTTTAAGAGTGGGCTCCAGTCACGAAACATTTGGCGATTGTCCCTGTTTTCCCCATAAGGTCAATGTTAACTTTCAAAGCCCGTCCCTCTTCACCGGATTATCCGTTTTTCTTGATTTATGGCTAATTTTAAAGAGCGACAATGTACATAGCGATTTCAGTGACCAACATGTCAATATCACAAATAATATTCGTTCTGTAAAATTCAAAAATATTTAATATTTACAATTTTTGACGGGTAAACTTTTTATGGTTTGTAATATGAAAATTCTGGTCTGGAATAAAAATTGCTAAGTATTTTTGTTGTTCTTTAAAAAATTAATTATAAATCAACGATTTCGAGTAATCCGTTGAGGAGGGACGGCTTTTGAAATTTTAAGTTGACCTTATGGGAGACGCATCAGGTCGATACGGGAACTGTTACGTGACTGGATTAATACACCGTCCTAATAACTTGATATCTTAATTATGAATATGTTTTACCCATACCTGTCTCACTGCTAGGGAGATGTAAGTGATCAACATCCAAGTTATTGACGAAATAGTTGAAATTTGTTCTTACACCAAATTTAATCACTTCTTTCAGCAGGGAAACATCACTTCTTTCTGTATTTATAAACATCCGAAGCAATTATTTGTTGAGTAAGAAGTTAAAGCTTTCTGTCTGTGGAAGTCTATTTGTGGTTTTTCAGGCGATAAATTGTTATATTTAATACATTAAGGCTCAGACAATTTGTCTTATGACTAAAACGGTTTTGTTATAACATTATTATTCCGTTATTTTAAAACTGATTGCGATGGTTAATATACCTAATAAGTGGTCTTGATTCGTGCTTGTGCAAACTATTAAATGCTCATATTTAATTCCAAAGGGCACGGACCACCATTATTTTATCTTACATGCCCCGATAGGCTTGCAACGATACAGTGATACATTTTTATGGAGGTATTGCATTTAGTGAGCTAATTATATAAACTCGCGTGTCCATAATCGTCAAGACTAATGCATTTCACCTCTAACTGCAGTGAATTTTTTTTTCTCGAATGAAACTCGGTTATTTAACATAAAAGATGTTTGCTTGGTTTAGTCACGTTCTGTCCGACTATCAATTATCAAGGTATGGGACCACGTCCATCATTCCCTCACCTCATTGCTACAAATAACATCATTGCCACAAATAATACTTAGTACATACTAACTATTATTTATCGTAAAATTGCAGTTAAGAATATCAACCACAACGCATATTCTAATCATTCTAATCTAATCATTCATAGTAACCATTCATTCATATTCGCCTTAAAATACGCCCTAGTTGCGTCGGCGTCTTACAGAGTGATTAAGTGATTAATGTAACAAAACAATACGATAATTCGCATACAGAAGCTACCATCAAAACTAGTGGGTGTTTTTAAAATCGTGTTTGCCATTTTAAAGCATTGAGTGATACATTCCGCGGGCCCGATTTGAAATTAACGCAAAGACCCAAATTAAAGGCAATTATTTCAAATCCCAATTAAGTCTTATTTAAATAACCTCGTCGACTAACGCCCTTTGGAAATGTTTTATAAAGTTGTAATCCCATAAGGGTAACTGGATTTCTTGTAATTTGCGCTCTCGAATCAGGACACTTTTTGCCTTACACCCGCTTTTCCTTTTACGGCGTGTGGGCCCATTCCTTCCATTTTTGGACTTGCAGTGCAGGACCACTACTCTACATATTATGTTTACGTTCCTAATCGATCAGGAGATATCGTGCTGTCGATCAACACGGGAACACACACATCGACGGCGGACCCTCGTGTCGTGTCCGTGTCCGGGTAAGTGTTCGTGGCGTGTCCGGCTATTCGCGTGTTGTCCGTCTTCTGTTCGGCGGATAAATTACAGGGCTTTTAAATTTTGGCGAAACTAAACATGAAAGCTTCCGGTAGTCGATACACTAAACCTATCATTATTTTGCCTGGTGGAGCGATTTGGTCTAAGGCGTTCTTTATTCCACATGTATTCCCAGACAAAAGAATTACTTCTCTTTCCAAGTTGTTGTCTCAGATTTCACGATAGTGTTAAAGTAAATAATTCCTCAGTATTGTGTGATTAGCTGAAGATACTCCCATGTATAACAGTACGCGGGAGTCCGGGCGTTGCTCGGAGAACATTGCTCCTGTAATATGCCAGTGTTACTTTGACAGTTCACTGGTTTGTTTTTAAAAAGCTGTTATGGTTCCCTTTGATTTGATTTGAAACTCCCCTGAGTCCAATGTTACAATTTTGTAATACTCTATTTTAAAATAACTTTTTACACAAGTTGACTTCTTTTTGAGTTAAGGATCGGGCTAATCTATTTCAGAGGCTTAAATACTCCATTCTAAAATGTCAAGAAAAATCCTTTCTTTGAATTCCGAGATCTATTTTCCACGCAACCATTGCTTGTCACTCACACCGTTTGGAAAGGTTAGGTTACGACAACAGCAATAATTAATTGAACTGCCACGCTAGTGAACGGTTGGTGGAAAAGACATCAACTAAACGTCGTTAAACAGTAAACAGAACGACTGACATCTCTCCCCAAACCGACCGTTAAACCACTTCAAACACTTGAAAACCCGGTGTAAAAATACAACGGAAACAAACACAAGCCAGATCCCCTACTTCACATTGAAGGAGAAATCGCACATTTGGACAAATTTGAAAAAATATCTTCACAAAGTTGTAATTTTAAAGCGATCAGCTGACAAATTGTATTTTAAGGAGATAACTGTATCGCCAGCTAGTAAGCAGTAACTAGCAGCTAAACAAATCACGAGCCTCTGTAAGTGGTGATATTTGCTGTGTGAGCGCTGCCAGTGTAAAACTTTGAAATCACACCGAGCGCTACCTGTGGCAAATTTTAAAATCAGTGCCGTCTACTGATTGATGAATTGTAGCTTTTACTTAGTTCGATAAGCTAGGGCAGTCTAATGGATATGCCACTGGATTCACGATCATGCGGTCCCAGGTTCAATTTTACCTTTTCGTGTTATTTTTGTAATATATTACAAAGAAAAGAGCCGCCATACAGCGCTTTGAGGAGTTAGGTTAGGCTAGTTTACTATAATTTTTCCGTAAATGTAGCGTAATTTTGTAGAATATAAGCAGTTTCTTCTGTTTACATTTGAAAATACTACATTTCACTGGAAATGTAAGACATACATTGTTTTCTCATAATAAAGCATCTGATGCGGATAGTTCGTTCGTCATCGGACGAGTTCGGCTTCCTTCGGGTATAAAAGTCACCACTTCCAGTGGCTCGTGCCTTTTTTTAGCTGCTAGTGTAAGCAATAGGGTTGCAGGGTTGAGGGGCAATCCATCCCCTCCACTGTTCATATACTTTTTTGACACAGCCAACCAAAAGACTATCAATGAAACATAATGGTGTTTAAAGATCAGCTGTGGTTAAATATTGCAAATTAAAACAAATTAAATCACTTCCCTAAGGTCCAGTGACATCAGTAAATGAGATTGTGGGGGAGGGGTAACTTTCCTCTCCCTTCCTTGTTTACTCAAATCATCCTTGTCCATCAAATCCATACATTAGTAAACTTAGGGCCGCTTTCCCTAACTCCAAGTTTTAACTAAACTTGAGGTTACTTTGGACTGAGATAAGGCATAATTCTTTTTCTCGAAAATGTGATCTAGCCAGTTTAGTTTAATCCACAAAATATCGTGTTGAAAACGTTTTTCAAATTATTTTGTTTATTGTTTTCCCTATATTTAAACTAAATACACATTTTGTTATAAAGGATTCAAGGTTATGTTATCATAAAATAAAGTGTTCTCTCAATAGGTCCAACATAAACCATGTTTAAACTACTCTTAACACTTTGGGAAAGCGTAATTTTCCATACACTTAAGTTTAAACCAAAGATTAAGTTAAACTGTACTTGGGGAAAGGGGGCCCTTTTAATGCTTACAAAAAAAAACTCACAATAATATAACATACTGTACTTCTTAGTTCGAAATTCATTTTTGGTGATGGTGAGTTTATGTAATTTAAGAAATTGTTGCGGACATTTGCCAACACTGTTTAGAGTTTTTTTTTCTAATCAGTGAAGGAAAATGTCCGCAATAATTTCTTAAATAACAAAATAATATAAATTTGAAAACAAAACACATTTCGTGTACATGGTTATTGTAAGAATAACAAATGTATATCTATAACATTATTTTGCGAATTTTTAATAAAAAATCATTTAAAAACAATTTGTAGAGTTTTGAACTTCAGGGAAAACATGTTTTTCATACATTTTTTAAAATCTTTGAGTTATATTGTAGGTCCTCTTCGTAGTTCAGTTTATGTTATACTTTTAAATGAATTATGTACTGCAGTAGCCTTTTTTCAGCCTTGTACTATTTTGAAGTCTTGCATTCAAAAGGTTCTCGTGCCTAGAGTTGTAATAGTCAAGAAAATTTACATTTTGTTAACAGTGTACATGATTCTTGTTTTTTATGAAGTATAACAAATATTATTACTTGATCCAAGAACTCGCACTACAAGGCGGGACAATATGTACGACGACAGCATAACCCAATTCACAATAATTGCCCATAATCCTGCTATTTCCGAGATAAAGACATTCATGATGTTTTACTCGCAGAACTAGACGCCCGCTGATGTAAAACGGGACGAGGTGATAAAATGACGATAATATATAAAGTGAGAGAGGGAGTGATGCCCCTCGCATCTGGAGCATCGCCAATTTGTCTGTCCCGATGTTGTGTGTTATTCTTTCCTCGCGTTATTCATTTACTGGATACCTTTATCCTCAGAGTATATTTATCGTCTTTTAAAAAAGCTTGTTTCCGTTCTATCTCTTTAAAATTACATTTTATTTTTGTAACCTTAGCATAACTTGTAAACATGTTTAATATTCTAAAGGAAACCTCAAAGGTATTTGAGAGACAGGTGAAAGGCTCTACGGAAAAGACGTGGGCCAGCTAGAGAACAACGATTTGATGAGCAAGTCACCCCCTCTAATGTCATACACTGTTCATTGACTCAGCTATTTGGGAAACTAACAGTAATATGTATTAGGGGGTTTCCCAATCAGTTTCCCAAATCTTGCAATAAAAACCAATCAAATAACTTTCTCCGCAATGACACATACGTAAGGGAGGATTGTGGTGGGGGTAACTTCCCTCTCCCCTTCGTTTCCTGGCCATCGAGTCATCGCCGCACGTGTCCCATTCCAGTCATAGCCGAGGGTTCCGCATTCGCAAAACCCCAGATCTTTTGAAAATATTGCATTCTCTTTATTTTGTCGGTATGATAATTGTAAGCTAAAATCAGCTGATAGCACCTGGGGGTTGACTGTTATCTCAAGTGAATCACTCACCACCGGGTTTAAAAATGCTAAATGTATCCAACTGAAATTAGTCCTGAACTCGAAGCAAACATTTTCAATACTAAAAGTGACATGAGTATACTGGCGTGGCAGATAGCTTGTGAGTGCAATAAGTGAAAACCTAATGTCAACTTTACTGTCCCATGCCTCCCAAGAATGATCCTTTACATCGATTATCAAGTACGTGGGAGTAACCTTTTTTGAGTTTACTTGATTTATTACACAATATTAATTAATGAAAGCAGTATAGGTATACAGTAATATAAAAACGATAAATTTATACTTCTTGAGCAAGAGCCACAGATTTGGAACAACTACTATACCACAACAAAAAGCGGCAACACGGTGTTCTGTAATGGGAGATGAGTCAGGGGATATATCCACTACGAGTTATACGACGAGTTAATAACCGGGAGTGATAAATAATGACTCGACGACAGCGACAGCGGGCACACCGACACAGCCGCCGTGACAAACGGGCTCTTGGACAAGTGCCTATCGGGTGGGGAACGGATCTGATATACAATTAAAATCTATTCCTGTATCTCTTAATTTCACATAATCGAACCCAAGATTTTTACAAATTACGAAAAAGTGAAAAAAATCCAAACGTTTCCATAAGAGTGTAAAGTTCAGTTTGACGCCGTCCTTTCATGATTATTGTTGACGCCAATTACGGGGGTGTTGGAGGGGGTTATGTTTAGGCCCTCGCCCCCAACTCTTCAATCGTTCTTCTAACGTCAACCGAGTGACACCTCGGAGGCTCACGATTTAAACAGTTTTAGACTAGATTAATTCCTTTTGACCAGATACATAACATTAAGATTCGATTAATTTATTTAGTTCAGTTTATCCATTTATTCAGTTTTAGACATTGTTTCACATTTTAACCAACCAAGTGAGAATACAATTTTAGTTACCTACAAACAAATATTTAAATTTAACGACCCCAATTTGCATTAGAGGTGCGGTACTTAGTTTTACTGCGACGCAACTCTTTTAAAATTAAATTTATTTTAATTTAAAACTGAATCGTTTTAGACACATGCAATTTTTATCATCAGGCGTTAGTTATATTTCACGACGATTTTTCTTTACCAAAATCCTTTTGTCATTTTGTTTAGTAAATCAGACAAGAGGCAGCAAACTATAGGCAGTCTTGGTTAGGCATTTGGCCCAATTAGGATGCAAAGTCAGTATGAAAATAATGTTTTACTATTATATAGGATTAAGAAACCTTTAGTAACGAGAACCGTGCTCAAGGCTGAAAAATCGGGTATTTCAACGTGGCGTTTTGCCTGTGTAATTGTTCGAGCATTTTGAGCATCTCAGTGTCTTTGGTGTCAAGAGCAATTTGGAATTTTGCCTTCTGAATTGACAGACCCGACTAAACCATATATTTTTAAAAATTGGGAAAATTCGCAATGCAAAGCTTCAATGAGAATTATGCGTCTTCCGATGACTAACCTAACCCTTCATTAATAAACACACCAGTCATCGTCATACACAGCTTAATCACAGTTTGCCGAAGGTCGTCTCACATTTGCTGAGTTGTTCTTGCTAGTGGAGAGTGACAATTAGAACAAGGAAACGATTGTGTTAGTTGATATTGTATGTGCATTGTGGATTATTAATTATCATATTCTTGTATTTTTAATATTTGTCGGAGTTTTGATTATTAATCTTATATATTAATACGCTAAGCCGATTTTTGTTAATAGAACTCCTTCATTAACCGATTTTCACGATTAGGTACCAATATATTCGTCCTAATTCGTAGTTGTGCATAAAGGTTTTCATTTTCCGATATTGTTAGTCTGAGGAGCACGGGCCGCCCTCAAAGTTCGTTTTTCGCCCATAAGATTAACATGGGGAATAATTTTATTTGAATTGCAGCTGTTGATACATTATGGACAGATTATTAGCAATACCAGATGTTTCAGCGAAGGAATTTATTTATCTTCATAAATAAAATAAATTTATTTTCTACATCACTTTGAACTATAAAATTTTGTGTGCAGAGGAGATATTTAAAAGTTTGTTAAAAATTGTTTATCCGTCTGTCTGTTTATGAGCCATATTTGTTCCGCGTTGCACAAAAAAGACTGTACTGAATTGAACTAAATATTTTGCCGATTTTCGTATGGAGGAGGAAACTATTTTGGCTGTTATGCCCCTTGGCCGGTACTGCTACAAAGTCGATCTGAAGGGTACAGGTTACTCAACCTTTCACTACAGAATAAACAATATATTTGTTCGAATAAGCAATTTGTTAGCTAATTATATTTGAACACAGAACGGAGGAAACACGACTGGTTTACTACTCTACAAAGATATACTAAACCGTATAAAATAACGGCGCGGCAATGAATCATTGGTACAGAAAACATAAGCCCTTGCAACGTGGTATATAAAGCTGAGTTTGTCTATGTAGTCATTGTAATTATAATACTGATTATTTTATGTGTTTTTAAGTCCACCCCCCATAAGTGCAACAAACTACAGGAGATATTGAGCAGATATTTGGAAGAAGACGGTCCATTCCAAAACGTATGCGGGATTATTCCCGTTCCAATGAAGATCGGCCCTAACGACCTCCAACACTGCCATGTTAATTATATGCTTACTAGACCGATTGAGGAAATAATTTTGGCAGAGAGACAGCAGGCAATGCAATATGGTCAGAAACAGGCCTATACTTTCCATCCTGTATGTCTTTTGGAACGTATCTGCTCCGTCGGCCTTTACAGTTTTAATTTAATCATCACTGACGTTAGTATGGTTAACTGGGCATATTGAGCATACATTTGTTAGGAAGATGGTTACATAAGAATAAAACCTTTCCTTTAACGTGTGCTCAAAAATGCTTTACTTCAGGGCTCTCCAAATGTTGGAACTATCGAATTTATGTGTTATTAAATGTGTTCAAATCAGGACTCATCCATGGAAAACTATACTATTGTTTAGAACGATATTATTTGAAAATATCCCCGTCGCAGCAAACCTGCATACTCAGCGAATTTCCAATGGAGATATACATGTCTTAATACTACATAAATCCACTTACCAAGTTTCATAAAAATATATTCACAAATAAGCGATATATACAATTTTAATTATTCTCCATAAGAACAACATTGGGGCTGATTATACAGGTTTGCTGCAACAAGGAACACAAAAAATGAGTTTTTATGCTTATATCAATATAACTAAACTGGGTGAAGTCGTATACCAGTTTTTATTAATTTATGTTCATAATTAAGGGAGACAGAGCATTTAATTATCCTCCATAAGAATAACATGGGGGCTGAGTACGCAGGTCTGCTGCTACGGGAGCCTTTTACAAAAAAATTTTGTTGAGCAAATATCAATAAGCCACAACCATATGAAGCCTTATACCAAGTTTCGTCAGTATTCGTTCATAAATAAGCGAGATATAAGATTTTTCCTTTCCTCCATAAGAATAAAATTTGACAACGTACTGTGTTTAGCACTTTCAATATCTCGGTAACCAATTGACGTAGAGGAATGATCAAAATACCAAATTGTGTGTTTTTTTAAGCTGAATCTAATGGTAAAAACCAATATTCAACTTTTTCAAAAATTATATGTAAAAAATTCAAAAGACCCATTTTTGGGGTACAAAACACCCCCAAAATACCCCTTTGGATAAAGCGATATGGCTGGTTTTCGAACTGAAAGTCATAAATGTAGCTTTACATGTTTGTACCAAATGTTATCAAAATCGGATAATTTTTACGAGATTTATCGTGCTCACGGACACACACGTATATATATATATATATATACACACAGTTTCGAACGAATGGTGTTTTTGGGGTCTGGGGACCTCAAAACGAAAAGTTATCATGGTCCCGGGCCTAGGTCTTACCATGCCGACTACCGTAATAGCTTCTTCCCTATACGGGAAATTCGCTAAAAATAACACTCGATTGGTAAAGTATCCTGTGATTTTCGTGAGAATAGTGATTAAAACTAATGAATACAAAGTTTTAAATATACTTGATTATGTTATGTATAAATTGCAAGAACCATTAAAACTGAAGATTGAATAAAAAGCGGACATGTCCAAAACGACAAGAAACGAGCAAATAACTCAAGGATTCTGTAACAAACTGACTGGCTTATCGAGCAAAGCTCGGTCCGCCAGGTGATTTAACAATATTGTAACTAACTTCTCAAACATAACATTGTACTCTGATCGCGATCGAAGCCGCGACGGGCTACTAGTATTATTTATTAGTTGTGTACAAATTCGTGAAAGCTTTATTTTTTTATATTTTTTATTTGATTTCAATGCAAATTTATAACTGTTAGGTCAGACCAAAGGTAGAATTATAATGTTCTGAAGAATGTCAGACTTAAAAGGCAATAAGAAATTATTTGCTTAAAAGACGTTGATATGTTCCATGAGCTTCCTATCGAAATAAGATGGGGCTAATACGCTCCTGAACCGTCCAAATATTATTACAGATGTTATTATGAACGACCTTCGTACTAAATATCATTGCATAGTCTCACTGAGCCATATTACATTCATGGCCGTCTTTATACCATAGCTCTGTTAATGTATTGAAGGCTATTTGAGATTTTATAAAATCTGTTAAAGGAAAGACATCACAAACAACCCCCCAGGAACTTGTGAACAACTATTTTCCAGACGCAAATTTAAACCGGAAATTAAAATAAAATGTAAAGAATTTGCAAACTTTGTTGACGCCACAGAAACAAAGTAATTACTACATAATTTCGCGTGCAAAGTCTAGCCTTCGGTTGCTAAACAGTGTCAATGTACTTCCCGCGGTGCCTGGTTATGTTTGATTAGCATTGTTAGCAGAGTAGCGTGGTAGTGGCTAGTGTTGGTGGTAGGTGCAGAGCTGTCTGTGTACAACACCAACCTTGAGTCATTACTGGAGAGGACTTGCCAGTGCTTCAACATCCCACCACACCCCCTCGCAACTCGCGATAACACCTGCAATACAACAACAACAACAACAACAGCAACAACAACAACAACAACAACAACAACAACGTGGCTAGTGTTGGTGGTAGGTGCAGAGCTGTCTGTGTACAACACCAACCTTGAGTCATTACTGGAGAGGACTTGCCAATGCTTTAACATCCCACCACGCCCCCTCGCAACTCGCGATAACAACAACAACAACAACAACAACGTGGCTAGTGTTGGTGGTAGGTGCAGAGCTGTCTGTGTACAACACCAACCTTGAGTCATTACTGGAGAGGACTTGCCAATGCTTTATCATCCCACCACGCCCCCTCGCAACTCGCGATAACAACAACAACAACAAACATGTGCAACATAACATACAAACTAACACAACAAGCGGACATCTGCAAGTGAGTCAAAAAGACGTGGGGGGGGCAAAAGCGCTCCCGTGTAGCATAGGAAAGATAATTCACGTGACGTGCGCTCAATTGAATTATAATTTTCGCCAATTGGGAAAGACCTTTTCATTAGTACTAGCATTATAGAATCTCGAGTTTTTTTTATTTAAATTACGTCCATATCTGTCCGGTGTGTGGCGTGTTTGTTAATAAAAGGGGTAGTAACTTATTATTTGACATTATTTTATAAAACACCGTTTTTGGACAATATCACAAGTTTTTAGCCTAACGAACTATCGGTTCGTGTTACTGATGAAGTGTTTGAACTTTTAATCCAACATTAATCATCCTCAATCTGTATGTTATTTACGAACGTAGTAAAATACATATAGAATACCCTCAACCCGCGCTCACTTCAATTAGATTCCCTCAGGGGCGGCCCGTCAGTTTTTCAGCGCCCGTGCAAAGACCAAATTTGCCGCCCCCCACCATAATCCAAAACCTCCCTACCCCATAGTTCTGAGATAGACTGACACGTGCGCGCCTCTCTCCCTTATTCGGCTGAAGAGGGCCCAAGCGCCCTAAACAGCCACAGTGGGCCAGGGACTTTCCCGCTCACTGGAATTTCACGAAACGAACGAATCTCTCCCTCGCTTGTTGTTGCGTTTGCGATGTTTCTGGTTCCGTGCTAAGCTAATCACCTGAAATGACAAGCTATGGAACACATTCAGATAAGAGACTTGTGAAGTTCAAAATCTTGATTTCATATATTATCGTCCTGGAAATGTATCCCGTTTCCGATCTTCCGCGCCACTAAACTTTTTGCCATAAAAAAATTAAAAACCTTAAATAACTAAAAAATCTAAAATTTTAAAACAACAAATGTGCGCACTTGTAATCAACGTATCACAATACACTGTGTATCATAAAACAATCATGTGTTTCTTTAAGACAAATAATAATGACAACAAACCCTTAAAACTGAGCAGGAACGGTGAAGTACATACTGATAACAGTACATCTGTTCTGAGCGTGTGAAAGATTTCGTCCAGGGGAACCAAAACAATATTCAAAACGCTGATCAAAACCTACCGCGATTCTGACGGTTCCTGGAATCTGTAAGGCTGAAATTTGCGATGGATACAGCAAAGTTTGTTGTTATTTTTGTTTTTGAAAAAATCTAATGATTTCTGAATATAATATTTGTTTAATGATTTTAATGTATAACACGTTTTTCAGTTATACTGACTATATCTTCGAGTATTTAATCTTTAAGGTTTTGTGTAGCTATAAAGCTTTTTTTTTTTATGTGATATATTGAATCTTATCTTCTAAAAGTGTTTGGATCAATTAAGTTTAACACCAATGACTCTAAAAACTCAAGTTGGGTGTAAACATGTTTTTTTTCGATAGTACTATACTGTGATACACTGTCGCAACTTATTTAAAGTATTGCCAATTAGTAAGAAATACAAATGATTAGTCAATTAACCACGACCAGAGCTCAAATAATCTTAATCTGTAATGAGGAGAAGTATATGTTTACTTCTTAACATTTCCGACTAAATCTCCAATACTCCGAAATGACTCAGTTAACAAGTAAGAACTTGGTTGAAATGGTTACTAAATAGACAGAACGATAAACTATATTTTTCAAAGTAAACTAAAGAGTTAACCTAAGTAACGATTAAGGGGGCGCCAGAATCTGAGGAGGGTGCATCATATTTCCCCCTTATTTCATATAATACTAAACTCAAACAGATCAAATCCCTATTCAATACTCTCCAGCCTCCAAACCATATATTTCCTTATCTATAGGAACTAGTTTTAAAAAATCGGCGTGGGCGGATTAAAACAATTAGTTGCATTGTGTTACTTTATACTTTAACATTGCAAATTTCTTGCATCGTATTGCGAGTTTTATTCTAACTCTCAATACCAATCAGTATGCCCTGAAGTTGTCACAAACCGATAGAGGTCAAAACAGCTGCTCGTTTTGGAATAGAGGGGAGCAGAAGTTGTATTGTCTGATATGTAAATTTAATGTTTAAGTATGATGAAGGTGCAAAACATGGTGAATGTTCATAACTTTCTTTCAAATATTGCCTTTCAACAACTTATAATACTAATATACAACAATTTACAGAATCAGTTTGGTTTTTATATATTTACAAATACTTTATGTTAGCGTTATGGCCTATGCCGCCCACCCCGCATCAGGTGGTGTACTGTCGAGGGGGGGCGGTCCGCCCCAGGCCCCGCTTTGGCATAGGACCCCAAATTTTGGAAAATGTTCGAAAGTCTGAGCGAGTATTTTCCGCCGATCTACGGAGAATCGCTACCGATCTTCTGTCATATTTTGGGCCGTTATTACGTAGTAAAGTCGTCATTTTTCAACAGTATTTTGTTTTCCGTCGACGTTTATAGCCGATATTACGCGGCAAGGACGTTAATTCCAGATTATGTCATCTGTAACGTCTTCAACTACGGCCGATAAAACGTGGTTCGGTCGCCATTTACACAGTTAGGTTGTTTTTTATGTCCGGATTCATGTGCAATACATAATGTTATGTCTCGTAATTTTCGGCCGATTATACATGGTGCGATCGTCTTTGGCGGCCGTTTACTACGTGATTTGGCAGGTCGCGATCGTCCAAGATTGGCGGGAAATACTCACTCAAACTTTGGAGTATTTTACAAAACTTTGAGTCCATTTGACTATTTAAATACTCAAATTTTGAGTATTCGCACGCCCTTAATCATCGTACACATATATATGAATAGGCTTTCCTCTTCAATCCCTACTGTATATATAGACCCTAACAAATATATCCGCCGCCCCAGGCTCCCAACTCAAAGCCGCCTTTAAAGGCGGCTATACCCAACTAAGACAATACGCCACTGCGGCCGCATCCCACGACCCGTTATGAGCGCCGAGCGCCGCCCCCAAAAAGCGCCGCGCCCCGCGCGCCCCGTGCTGGAGCACGGCTCGCACTGCCCTAGAGCCGGTACTGGATTCCCTGCCAACAATATTTGTTTTTAACCAAATCAAACTACTCGATTCCGGAACTACTATTACCAGTTTTAATCATATTCGAATGGTACAGTTGTAATACACGTTATAGGGACTCAGCATAATTATACGAACCGCTTAACACGCTCTTATTAATAGGCCCGCGGTGTGCCGGTGTAGCCTGTGCAGTGTTCAGTGTTCGGTGCCAGGCGCAGCGAGATGGCGCGCTTCTGGAGAATGTTCGCCAATTAGCTCTTGTTAGTGAGTTCGTTATCGCCTCTCCGCCAAACAAACACCGACACCGAGCTGCTTCATTTGCTCTCTTTAAAGTTTTATTTATTGCAACCGTCAACAAATTAGAAGGCCAACCCGAGGCTTTAAATGCGTGGTTATCTTTGCCCCTCTTTAGTGGTTCAGTACGCTAGGTGCGTTTAAGCCTAGTAATGAAAGTAACAATTTGTTCAGATATAGTGAATGGTAAAGAACTTATATTAGCGTTTAAATAAATGAATGATTATAAGAATCTAAGTACTTTGCTGGATACGTTCCACGCACAGATGTGTACTCTATGTGGCGGGCAAAGTAAGGGCAAGGTGAGTGAGGCTGCCAAACCTCTTTTTTAAACTTACACGTTTAAGATGTTAGTTTAAATACTTTCAAAATTTGTTTGATTCTAACAATCTTAAAACAAATGAGTTGATTTGGAGTAGAGATAAGATTTACAAAAGAAAGATAGGCTACACAAATTTACCATCCAAGATTAATTAATTAAGATAAATGTTTAATCAACGAATCCAACAGTAATAACGTAATATTGTTAGGTCTAAATTTAATTAACATTAACACAGTGTTGAAATATAATTACCATAGACTGAATTAAACTAATTTAGTCGCAGTGTTTTATTAAAAACTCGTAACAACTCATTTCAATTTAAATTTTACTAATTCTGTTTCCGTTTTAATACAGTAGCTGCAGTGAGCTTCGTCATTTAAATTTAACAAAATATATTTCTTTTGCTAAAAGTAAAAGTACCGAGACCGAGCACCTTTCGCCGCGCCAAGATCAATATCTGCACCATAACATAACAACATTTTAGGCCACAGGGGTGGAGTCCTAATTTTGGAAAAAGGGATCACTCCTAAATAACAATGTGGTATGGTCCAGCTGCAGGTTTGAGGCACCGTTTTCGAGCTTGTTATATACAGTGTATCGTATTTTCTTCATAAGTATATCGAACATGGCCACTTTTGAGGCCATTACTTTTGAGTCCCTCTCCTGAGACTTGGAGAGGGGGAAACGTATTCAAAATATTGTTGGTTCCCTACAACGTGGCATGGTGTGGGAGTAGTTTATTGGAGTCTTTTTTGCAATCAACTGGAGTACCTTTTCTCCATAACATCAACACGACAACGCTTAAGCCAGTGGGGCGAAGCCCTAAGTTCGGGGTTATAAAAAAGGTATTCAAACGTTATGGATCAATATAACGGGCTGAAATCGGCAATAAATAAAAAAAATAATAACAAGAACTTTGCCACAAGGGCCGTAGCCTTAAGGTTGCTGGGTGGAACGTATCCTCGTGGGATTTCATTTTCATTCAAGAAATGCTGTTAAAAAATCCAAATAACTAGGGCCTACATGTCACATGTCATACTTCAAAATCGGGAACAGATTTCAGGAGCCTTTACCCAATAACTTTGAGTATTAATTTTTCCATAAGAATATAACCATGACAATGTTTTAGCGACTGGGGAGGAGCACTAAGGTCTTGGTCATAAAATACCTACGGTACCAAAATGTTATGGATCAATGATAATTGGCTGAAATCACGCAAAAATTGAAAGAATGACAACAATTTTGCCAGGAAGGCGGAGCCTTAAGGTTTGTGGGGGGGTTTGTCCAACGTTTGGACATCATTCAAGACATGCGGCTTTGTAAGACATATCCAAAGAACCATTACATTTCCAAATTGGACGTCGGGAAGTGACAGAAGAAGCCAGTGGGGTGGAACCCTGAGGTCACGAAAAAACGTATCCGAAGACCTTTAGTCCCTTAACATCGTGGTATGGTCCGGGAGCAGATTTGAGGAGCCTTTTTCGCAATAATCTGGAGTGCTCATTTTTCCATAAGAATAACCTTATCACTGTTTTAGCGACTCAGGCGGAGCCCTAAGGTCGGGGTAATAACAAACCTACCCAATTGTTATAGTTCAATGACAGTTGGCTGAAATCATGCAAAAACCCGGAAAAAACACCATAATTTTGCCAGGGGTTGGAGCCCTAAGGTTGGTGGGGGGAGAGGTATCCATCGTTGGGATATCGTTCAAGACATGTGGCTTTGTAAAAACAAATACAAAGAACTATCACTCGTGCAAATTGGACGTCGGGAAGTAGTAGAAGAAGCCAGTGGGGCGGAGCCCTGAGACAGCGAAACAAATTATTCAAAGACCTTTAGTCCCCTAACATGGTGTGGACCGGGAGCAGATTTGAAGAGCCGTTTTCGAACCATTTAGGAAAAACCTTTTCTCCATAAGAATAACATGGCAGCTTTTGGTGCACTGGGGCGCAGCCCTTAGGTCTGAGGAAAAAAACAAAAAAACGTACCTAAAATTTGCTGGTCCTCTACCACGTGGTATGGTCCGGGAGCAGATTGGAGGTGCCGTTTTCGATATTACCTGACACACACACGCACGCACGCACGCACGCACACACACACGCACAACTACTTTATTTGTTTATTTGTATAGATTGATGTCACTTTCCCTTTCTTTCTTTTTTCGAAAGCAATATTTCTTTATTATTCCCTGCCCTTGCCTACAATGTTAAACAGAGTTCAACACCACGCGTAGGTGAACAGTTGAGAGCGAGTTACACTTCAGTGTAGGCAGGCCTATGTTAAGTAGCAGCCTAGCAGCCCCGTAGCCCGTGTTCGAGATGTATGAGGCCTGTAATCACTATTCACAACGTCTCTCCGCGTTGATTGTCCGTGTTTATCAATGTTCGCTAATTGCTCGGTGGACGAGATCCAACATTTCCCCTGTCTGCCAATCCATCAACGAGCGTGTGGTTTCTGGGTTGCAAATGGTTTAAATAGCTTTCAGTTTGATGTCAGGATCAGTTTGTTTTAAAAATAATATTTCTGTTGTATTAATAGCATTTATACATATGGTTTTAATTGTTTATGTCGCTGTATTAAACTCTTGTAAGGTAGTCTGTTAGCGAATTTCCCCTATAGGGAAGAAGCTATTAACGTAGTCGGCATGGTAATACCTAGGCCCGGGACCATGATAAGTTACATGATACATATATACAGTTTTGAACGATGTCATCAACAATGGTGTATTTATATATATATCGTTCAAAACTGTATATATATATATATATATATATATATATATATATATATATTCACCATTGTTGATGACATCGTTCAAAACTGTATGATATGTATATATATATATATATATATATATATATATATATATATGTGTGTGTGTGTGTGTGTGTGTGTGTGTGTGTGTGTGTGTGTGTGTATGTGTGTGTCCGTGGGAGCGATAACTCTCGTTAAAATGGTCCTATTTAGATGAGATTTGGTACAAACATTTAAAGCGAAATTTTAAGTTCGAAAACCAGCCAGATCGCTCCATCCATAGGGGAATTTTGGGGGGATTTTGTACCCCACAAATGAGTTTTTTACATATCATATTTTAGTAAATCCAATTTTACTTTTCACCATTGGGTTTGGCTTGAAAAGACGAAGAATATGGTGTTTTTAGCGAATTTCCCACATAATATATATATATATATATATATATATATATATATATATATATATATATATATATATATGTGTGTGTGTGTGTGTGTGTGTGTGTGTTCGTTAACACGAAACCTTGAGTAAAAATCGTCTGATTTCGATAAAATTGGCTCAAATGTGTAAAGTGACATTCATGACTAAGTTCGAAAACCAGAAAAATCGGACTATGGGAAGAGTGTGTTATGGGGGTTTACAATTTTCAAAAATATATTTTTTACATTTTTCACACTACAATTTTTAAAACACTTTATTTTGGTTTCAGTCATTTTATAGAGCTTAAAAAAACAAATAATATTGTATTTTGAATCATTAACCTAGGTTAAGTGGTTGCGGAGAAAATCCAAAAAACGTGCTCATAAAATCTCTCATATTAATCATATGGGAAAAAGGTTTTTTTTTGCTTTTCCTTAGTTAATTTTGATGTAAATCTCACATTTGCTTTTACCAATCAGTTCAGCTCTACAAAACAATCATTTTGGTGTTTAAAATGTTATTCTACGTCCAACCGTTGCAGAGATATTCTAAGTGCTTAACACAGTACGTTTTCCAATGTTATCCTTATGGAGAATAATTAAAATTTGATATCTCGATTATTTATGAATGTATGTTGATGAAACTTGGCATGAGGCTTCACCTAGTACTGGTATGTTGATATTTGCACAAAAAATAAATTTTTGCCGATTTTCCCCGCAGCAGCAAACCTGCTTACTCAGCCCCCATGTTATTCTTATGGAGAATAAGTAAAATGTAATGTCTCTCTTAACTATGAACATAAATTAATAAAAGTTGGTATGCATCTTCAACTTGTTAAGTTATATTGATAATTGCATAAAAACACATATTTTGTGTTCCTTGTTGCAGCAAAAATGCGTACTCAGCTTACTTAGCTTTTAATGTTATTCTTATGGAAAATAAATAAAATGCTATATATCACTATTTTATTCGTGTGTTTTTATGAAACTTGGTGAGTGGCTTTACGTGGTAGTGAGAAACATATACATGCATGGGAAATTCGCTGAGTACCCAGGTTTGTTGCTACGGGGTATTATCATTTATCTACGTCAATTGGTTACAGAGATTTGAAAGTGCTAAACTCAGTACGTTGTCCAATTTTATTCTTATGGAAAATAAGAAAAATTGTATGTCTCGCTTATTTATCAACTTATGCTGACAAAACTTCGTATATTGCTTTATTTCGTTGTGGTCCATTGATATTTGCACAAAAAACCATTTTTTGCCGATAGTTCCCGTAGCAGCAAACCTGCGTACTCAGCCCCCATGTTATTCTTATGCGGAGAGTAAGTAAAATGTTATCTCCGTTAATTGTGAACATAAATTAATAAAACTTGGTATGTGGCTTTACCTAGTCGAGTTATATTGATATTTGTACTAACCCATTTTTGTGTTCCATCGTTTCAGCAAACCTGCATTCTCAGCCGCCATGATATTTTATGGAGAAAAATTAAAAATGTGATAAATAGTTTATTTATGAATGTATATTAATGAAATTTGGTATGTGGCGTTATGTGGCATAATATGCCACAATGTATTATGTGGCAATGTATATGTATTGGAAATTCGCTGAGTACACAGGTTTGCTGCTACAGGGGTATTTTTTGCTATGCCCTTATAACCCCTAGATGGTGAACTTACTTCTTGATTAATTTGAAGTAAGCCAACCTAGTAATTTATGTCCGTCTCGAAACCAAAACTAGAATAAAATAACAACACCAATTAGATTAAATGTTTCAAAATTTAGTGAAACTCCAATTGGTTTGGTTAAGATATGATGAGTGGTAAATCTGAAAACACCACCGAGCTGTTATTTGAGGCAGAAGACTAAAGTGTGATCAAAGGTTAAATATTATGAAATATCTTAGTAGTGAAGGATTTCAACGTATTGTACAGATTTATTTTCATATAATCAAGCTAATAGTCCCCAATGCCAAGTCGTATCAAACATCACTATAATATGGATTACAAACTGGGGTTTTGAGTAATGTAACACTATAGTATTGAAGCACGTCTAGAAGAGCTGGAACGACATGTGAAAATGTTTAGTCATACGTGACGCTTTCATAATAAATTTACTGTCCCTCGTCCTTAACTGAAAGAATCTCAACTTTCAAGCTATCTTATCGACTACGTATAAGTCACTGATAAGTGTCATCGAAAATGGAAAATGGTAACGTAGGAGATTTACGAGGGAAAAACCAAACTTTAAATTTTTCTAAATTCGGACTATTATTTTTTAAGATGGTAATCAAACTAAGACTAATTATAGCCTGCTGATATTGAATATAACCCACATAGGATGGAGTAGCACATCAGCCAGTCTCATGAATGAAGTCTATCTACGCCTTAGAGTCTTCGAATTAAACAAATCATTGTCACAATCATTATCGTTACCAATCATTGTTACAATCATTACCTACAATGTAAGATTATCCCAATACTGTTACCAGCCGACCTGTGAAGTTTCAAACTCGTTAACCGAACAAATCTCAACATTCGTGTTCAATATGACTGTCTCTGTTGCAGGTCGCGGGAGCTGATCAAGGCGGCCATCTTGGACAACGACTTCATGAAGAACCTGGAGATGACGCAGATCCGCGAGATCGTGGACTGCATGTACCCGGTGGAGTACGCTGCGGGCAGCCTCATCATCAAGGAGGGCGACGTGGGCAGCATCGTCTACGTCATGGAAGGTAGGTGCTCGGGCTGAGGTGTCAGCAGTGTGGTCTAGTCTTGGTTAGTCTGAGTTAGTCTTTAAAGTGGTTACCTGCATTCAAAGTACAGTCACACCTCGGATTATCCGGACTAATGTGGCGGAATATTGATCGTATAGCGAAAAATCCGAAAAATCTGAAGGTACCAATAACATTGCATAAAAAACGATCGGGATACTAGCGCCTTCAATATTGATGCTGCAAGTCGCGTGGAAGACTTGCTGCTAAAATCGCTGCTAAAATATACGTGCGAATTTCCCACGCTTTTAATGCGTACCGTGAATGCGTACATTACTAATATACAGTATTGCGGTTATGTCTCTGAGGGTTGAGTTTGTTAGGAGTCTTCGATGGCGCTAACGCGGGAGAAAAATCACGTTTTGACTGTTATTTACATGATTTTTTATTTCAGACAACCCCGTCCGGTTAATCCGGGATCAGGATAATTCGGGGGCGGATAATCCAAGGTGTAATGTAATCTAAAGGTGGCAACTAGTTTCGGTTTCTAAATTAAACCTCTTGCCAGGCAAGGAGTCCACATCAATATCTTCGAACATTGTCTTTGAGTTGAGGTGCAGCTTTCTTGTCATTTGTCTTCAATTGAAGTAGTTAACTCTTTAGAGAAAGAATAACAGCGGCAGCTCTTCTTACGGGAGGTCAGTATTCTGGATGTGTTTTTAGCCTATAGTATGTAGTCTATCTTTTAGAGAAATAATTATCAGACAGCTTTCTTACGAGACAACGTTGCGCGCAAGACCGGTAAGACCTAACCAAGGAAAATATACAATTAGGAAGGATACAATACTCCTCAACTATAATAGCTTTACCGTGTAAAAACTTCTCTGGACACCCACTTCGCGCAAAATTAAAAGCCACCTATGACACTGTCTTCTCTGTGTTCACGTCTTTGACACCACGATTGCTGTCGTCCCTAACGATGGTCTATATTTTTATAAAATGCTTGGCGCAAATGTTTGGGAGAATGATCGTGATTTGATAATAGTAGTTTTGTGCACCTAGTAATTGTTCACAATTTAGAATACAAATTGAGATTTTACGTGAGTTATTTATATGACCAACTGCGGGTTGAAGGAAAACCCGGTTTTATAGAAAAATCCTCCTAACTAAATGTTTATCTAATAATAAAACAATTATATATTTTTCTTCGTGAATGGAAAATATAACAAAATATTCCAACAATATGTTTCACTCAAATGCTAACACTATGTACTATGTATAGTGTATTAAGACGGTCCCACACTTCTCGCGAACAGGGCTGAACATTCGGCCGGACATTCTCCCGAATATTCACTGAACATTCCGACCCGTTCCCGTATGTATTCAAAAGTTCGTGCAGCTCCCACACTTCTCGCGAATACTCCGAACATTCGGATTTCGGCCGATTTGTTCAGGCGTGTTCGCGAGAAGTGTGGGACCGCCATTACAATACAGTATCGCCGAGCTCTCGCGATATCTCGGGGAATACAGATGATAAGCCTTTCTCGAGCCACCTGTTTACGATCAGCTGGTCAACAATCACAGGTGATCGCCTGCGCGTCAGTCAGCTGATTGGCTTTTGAAGTTCTCACCGTGAGTTACGTTAGAGGGCTATTTGCGGCTGACCGAGCCAGAGTCAATATTTTCGCCCGACGACCAACTCATCTTAGTCTTAGTCACGTCACTTATTTATTTTGGCTGACCGACGGTTGTCTCAGGATATATCGGGGTTTGTGAGGAAGTTTAAGTAGAAACAGGATTGTTGGCGGTATTTCAAAGGGATCATTATTTTTTATTTTAGAAAGTTAAAGGCGAAACCTACAGTTATATTATTAATTATCTGCTACTAGCTTGTAGCGTACATACCCTACAAGCTAGTAGCAAAACAATACCCAGCGATTTCAGTGAGCAACATTTCGAGATCACTTTAAAAAAATCATCCATTAAAAATCTAATAAATATTGAATTTTTATGACAAATTATTATTTTTAATATCGACATTTTGCACACTGAAATCGCTAAGTATTTGTTTGCTCTTTAAAATGAGCCATAAGTCAACAATATCAGATAATATGCTAAGAAGGGACGAACTTTGAAAGTCTGAATTAGGCAATCCAATCCCGGGATCCCGCATCCCGGGATCCCGCCCAATTTTACGGTTTCTTCCATCCCGGGGTTCAAACGCCGAATCCCTGGATTTTCGGGATTGCTAAATTGCCTCAAGTTAGCAATACAGGTGATGTTTCTAACTGATGTAACCGCAGTAAATCACTTTAAAACCACTTTAATAAAGTTACAAACCAAAACTTCTTGATTTGATATGTTTTTCTTACTTATATATTAACTTGGTTTATATTTTAATCCAATTTCTTACAGTCACTTGAAACAATCAGATTTTACCTGAATAGGGTAAGTGATGTTTGTCAGATAATTATGCCTTTTTTTGTGATAGTGTATATTTTGATTTTGATTAAGAACAAATTAAGTTTGTTTTGATCCCAATATAATAATAAGTAAATTAATTAAAACGGGTTCGCACGCAGCACGCTGACGTGAGGGAAGTGAATTTCCACATATAAAACTATAAAAACTCAAAATCAGTTAAAAACTTACAATTATTCCAATTTTTATTCAAATCTGAAAATATTGATTTTTTGGCTGTTCTGATACTCCTGGTTCTATTTACCTACAATGCTGGGAGTACAATTTTGCGCATTATAAGGTTAGGAGAAGGTCTAGTCAGGCTTTAAATTAGGCGTGAGGTTGTTGGGGATGATAAAAGTACACCAAAAAATGGTTAACAGGCTTTTCTAATGTAAAACCCCCATAAGACAACGTACTGTGTTTGGTCAATACACATTTCCTTTAATAACTCGGTAAATATATATGCTAGAATGAAGAGAGAGGGCTTAAAAGTTTCGCCACACTAATTCCCATCTATTTACATTCGTTAATTTCAAATCAGGGGCTTTTCTGACCCTTTTTGGGCCCAAAAACACGAAATTTGAAAGATTAATCCCCAAAAAAGGGGTTTAGAGTTTTCCGATTGTTTTGCCCAACGAACTTGTCCAACTGATTATAGAAAGGAACGTCCCTACCAAATTTGAAGTAAATCGGTAGGGACCGCTAGAGCAAAAGATGCGACCGCTATAGTGCCTGTCTATATATATATATATATATATATATATATATATATATATATATAAATTTTGAACGTACCCCCAAAACGTGTTCAGGGGGTCACGTTAGGAACTTCTATGGTGGTCCCGGGCTTGAGTTTCACCGTGCGGATCATGCTAATAGTTCACTTTCCATAGGAAATTCACTAATAACAACATTGGAAAAAGTAATGTTTACTAGATTTATTTGAGATTGTTTACTAATTGTTACATGATTTTATTATGAAAGTACTGTGTTTATTGAAAGGATAGTTTTGTTTTATCAAGTAGGCTTTATTCAGTCATTAATTTATTCATAGTCTTAGTAATATGTTAATCATTTCATTTAGCTGCAGCTACATTAAAAATACCCCCGTCGCAGCAAACCTGTATACTCAGCGAATTTCCAATGAATATATAACATAACACATTATAACACTTAACAGGATTCATAAGAAATGTATTCACAAACAAGCGATATTTAAAATATTAATTATTCTCCATAAGAATAACATTGGGGATGAGTACGCAGGTTTGCTGCAACAAGGCACACAAAATAATGGGTTTTTATGCAAATATCAATAGAACTCATCTTAGTGAAGTCACATACCAAGTTTCATCCATATACATTCATAAATAAGCGATATATAACATTTTAATTATTTTCCATAAGAATAACATGGGGACCGAGTACCTAGGTTTGCTGCTACAGGAGCCATAGGCAAAAATTGTTTTTTTGTGCAAACAACAATAAACCATAACCAGATCAAGCCATATACAAAATTTCGCCAGTTTATGTTCATAAATAAGCGAGATATACAATTTTCCTTTTTCTCCATAAGAATAACATTAGACAACGTACTGTGTTTAGCACTTTCAATATCTCGGTAACCAATTGACGTAGAGAAATGATCAAAATACGAAATTGTTTGTTTTTTTAAGCTGAATTCAATTGTATAAATTAAAATTTGATTTAAATTAAAATTAAATGTGAAAACCCCAAAAACCTCATTTTAGGGGTACAAAACCCCCCAAAACCCCCCTTCGGATGGTGCGATTCATCTGGTTTTCGAACTCGTTCAAATAAATGGTACTTTGCACATTTGTACCAAATTTCATTAAGATCGGACCTTTTTTACGAGAGTTATCGTACTTACGGACACACACACACACACACACACACACACACACACACACACACACACACACACAAACACACACACACACACACACACACACACACACACACACACACACACACACACACACACACAAATTTGAACGAATGGTGTTTTTGGCGTCTGGGGACCTCAAAATGAAAAGTTATCATGGTCTCGGGCTTAAGTCTTAGCATGAGACCTACGGTAATAGCTTCTTCCCTATAGGGGAAATTCGCTAAAAGTACTTCTACTTCTACTTTTTACGTGGAAATATTTGTTCATGGATCCTTTTTGAAAGAGTTTTTCTGTCAATTTAAATACATATTATAGTTTAAAACCCAATCTTGAGTTTCTTTATTAGTTTATTGCATACCCGAAGCCCTACCCAATGTGAAACCAAACGTAATAGTACTAATAGCGTAATAAAGATGTTTATCTTTCACCGTTGATCATTTGTGCTATTTAAATCATGTTTTTGTATTTTTAATAAGCAAAATAGTATTCATTTACTATAATTATCGTCAATATATAGAAAAGTGCACTTAATCGTATTTTTTCTGGCTTTTTGTAAATTAGGCCAATCCCGGGATTGAAAATATCGTCCGGGATTGGATTCCCTAGTCTAGATCCTGTATCCAGTAACCTTGCTCTGCTCTGCTCTAATTTTCGCGGTCTGATTTGGTTACTATTTACTTGCTAAGGAAAATAAAACAAGATAAAATTATGACCACACTAGCTGTTACCCGCAGGCTTTGCCCCGCGAAATATTTATAATAACTATGATAGTTTTGTGTGCTGCATTCTGTAGCCTGTGGATAAACTACGAATCAAGATCAGCTGTTTGTATTTTCATCAGTTCAAACAAAAATGAATGTCCATAAGGAATGCATGGGAACTTTGAACCCCCGTGGGGCATAGCCCTATAGGATTTTCACAACTTTAATATGCCTATGTGTTACTCAGGACTATCAAGTACCTCTCTGCAAAAATTCAGCTCAATCGGTCCAGTAGTTTTTAGGTGATGGAACTTCAGAGTTACGCACAACGCACAAACATCCATACTTTCACATTTATAATATTATTATGATGGTAAGAGTGAACAAAGAAGACACTTAACCAGTCACGCAACTTTTTTCGTTTCTACCTTCTTCCCCCATAAGGTCAATGCTAACTTTAAAAGTTTGTCCTTCCTCAACGGATTTTCTGATATTGTTGACTTACGGCTCGTTTTAAAGAGCAAATAAATACCTTTTATTTAAACCATTTTTTTATACCTTTTTTTTATAAATACCTTTTAAAGACCAAATTAAATAAATATAATACGAATACATTTAATCAATGCTAAAACCGACGCTTTTAAGTTCTCTTGATTGTAATACATGTCATAAAAATTATTAAGGTGAATATAAGTGTACAGTAATGAGTATTGTGTTAGTTATTGCGTAATTTATATCATTAATTTAATTAATATAATTAATTTCGTTAATTTTACGACAAGATTAGGATTGCTACAATATTTAACGGAGCGCCTTCATATTCATAGCCGTAAGTAGTTCAACACAGCTGTAGTACTGACTGCATCCGTCGTTTGAAGGAGTCCATTGGTGTTAAATATTTCTAGTATAGCAAGTGTGCAACCAGTAATAAATATATTTATTAGTACATTTTGCTTCTTAATGATTAGGTTAATTTGCAACATTTCAAAAATTAAATAATTATAAATATCTCAACATTTAAACAAAATTCAACTCCTACGCAAGTATTATGTACATGTAATTAAAATTGAAAATATTCGCTTAAAGTATGCAAAATTCGTTTGCAAGGACTTTATTTTTAATTTGAATATATTACATGAAACTTTTTTAAAATTAAAATGTAGACTAATTTTTCTTAATTGACATCTAGGCCTATGTTTGACTGCTATTCGTTTCTTTCTTAACACTAGTTCATAACACCTTCAAAACACCATTGCTGTTGGAATAAGAGAGAAATTATATTTCAAACCTTTGTACAGTTAATTATAAAATTATTTTATAGTGCCTCACGAACTGTGACTGCTACAAATGATACAGAAGAGTTGTGTGAGATGTCGTCTGAAAATTGAAGGCATTTGTATGTGAATAATTTTAAACATGTATGTGAATATTAATAAATAATTTATTGGTTGAGAACAAATGCTATATAACTTACATCAACTGTTAAAAAAACCCTCTACAATATTTTGATTTGAACTTTCAAAAATATCTAAATATAATAGTTATGTAATATTAATATAAGCTAAGTAATAAGTAAGAAGCTAAGTTTTAGCGAATTTCCCCAATAGGGAAGAAGCTATTACCGTAGGTGGTGGCATGGTAAGACCAAGGCCCGGGACCATGATAACTTTTCGTTTTGATGCCCTCAGATGCCAAAAACACCATTCGTTCAAATTCATATATATTTAATGTGTGTGTATATTCAATATATATAATGTGTGTGTGTGTGTCCGTAGGCACGATAAATTTCTTTAAAATGGTTCGATCTTGATGAAATTTGGTATAAACGTGTAAGGCAGGATCTATTTTCATGAGTTCGAGAACCAGATAGGTCGCTCTACTTAAGGGGTTTTTTTTTGGGGGGGGGTTTGTACCCCAAAAATTGATATTTTACCTTTTTACATATAATTCTTTTTAAACCCAAATTTTGGTTTACACTATGAAATTCAGTTTAAAAAAAACAATCAATTTGGCATTTTGACTGTCGCTCTACGTCAATTGGTTACCGAGATATTGCGAGTGCTTAACACAGTACGTTGTCGAATGTTAATCTTATGGAGATTAAGTAAAATTGTATATCTTGCTTATTAATGAATATATTTTAATGAAACTTGGTATTTGGCTCTATATGGATGTGTTTTAATACTATTTGGATACGAAACTCATTTTTTGTTGTCCCCATGGCAGGAAGACTGCGAACTCAGCAGCTATAATGTTATTCTCATGGAGAATAATTAACATTGATATCTTGCTTGTTTATGAAAATAAATTGATACAACTTGGTATTTTGTTTCATCTGGAGGTGATCCATCGGTATTTGCATAACAACCAGATTTTGTGGTCCTTGATGCAGCAAACCTGCATACTCAGTCCTAATGTTTTTCTTATAGGAATAAATCAAATGTCATATCTCGCTTATTTATTAATATGCTTTGATTAAAGTTGGTAGCCACTTCCTTGTGAAGTACCATTTTAAATTCGCTGAGGATGCAGGTTTGCTGCAACGGAGGTATTTATTATTTATAGTAGTACTAGCTAAGTAACATTAGGTTATCGACCTCTAATGGCTTCGTTCATCAGTTGTAACTGTAACATGTTCAAGAAGTGGGCGCTTATTTCAGAAATTTTATTTTTCGCTCTTTCCGTATTTCGTTCCTCCAAAGCGTAATTGATGACGGAACGAAGTGAAGGAATCTGTGTATTAGCAGAGACAATGATTCGATGACCGTCAGTGTGCCCTCGTGTTCAATAACGGGAAAACGGCTGAACGGATTTTTTTAAATTTTACACAAATCTTTTCCATTACATTTTAAGCTTCCAGTTCAAAAAAGGAACACATTCATTCAACAGTCTTTTAATAATTAAGATTTAAAAGTTGTAAAATTTACATAGGGTAAAGAATTGTATACAAATCACTGCTTGAAAAGTATGAGTTACTAATACAATATTGTTTTGTAATTACAAGAAACTACTAACAAATGGTCATACTTATGTGTTTTATGAATAAATAAATAATGTACTCTCTGTTTAACATGATTTAATTCAGTTTAACGAAGGTTTTTTAAATTTATAGATTAAAAACTAATACCAGTTATTACAAATAAAGACAACTTTCTCCTATAATGTGAGTGAGTTAATAGTTTATCCGCTAGATTGCAGCAGCCATTTATTTCGTATTTAATTCTGCCAGCTGTGTTCTTTTGTCAGTTTATGATATTTAAATACCCCTGTCATAGCAAACCTGTGTACCCAGCTAATTTTCAATGTACCTCACTGCATAGGAAAATTATTGTTATTTTGTTGTTGTTGCAGAATTTGCCCTCTTTAATATAATTAAGAACGAATTATCCTATGATCTAAAATTAACCAAGAGAAAAGAAGATATTTCTTTTAGACCCCAAGACTAATATTTTGTGATGGAATTTCCGTTAGAACTTACGTTAGCAGCAGTAACTTTAATATACCATTTCTGAGTTCGGTCATCCCATTACGAGAATATTTGAGCGTACTCCTAGTGTCGTAAGGTAATATCTTATGGCTATAAGTTAGACTAGTTGGGCCCAAGAGCTCTACTCTTTCATATGATTTAAATTGTAAATCCAAAACAATTGTAGGTACTGGTTAGTCGTCACCAGTATCTACACAGAATTGCAGCACGAACACAATTTTTCCGCTTCATGATATTTTTTGTATAACAGATTGTCAGGCCTGGTTATTGGCTTGAAATTCATCTCGTCCCTGAATGTTTCTGACCTTAGGAAAAGGTTTTCACCAAACTATATACTATATTATAATTCGTTAAAAAACTAATTTCTTAGATATTTATTTTGCTGTGACCTTTATTGAAGTACAGTATAGTGTCGATGGAAGTCTGTCTCACGGTTTCCGCAAAATATCCTTCTTTAACATGGTTTAACTATATATACAGGAATTCTAGGTTTAGAATCAGAAAATAAGTCAGAACACCATTTGTTTATAGATATTCACATGCGGGTCGCCCGCAGTAAGCTATCTTTGCTCACTCTTCATGTTGTTCTCTACAAATTCATTTGTTCAACTGTAGGGGCGGAGCATTACTTTCTACGTTACAGTTCCCAGAAAATCACATATTGATTCTTTAACACGTGAGTGTTATTTTGACAGTTCACTGACTCTTTTCACAGGTTATGATTTGTTGTAATTAAAAATTCCGTAATGTAATTTTTTATTTCCGAATTTGTTTTTTCTAAAAAATACTATGAGAGGAGCAGGTAGGAATGCGGTATGTTTTCCACGAGTACAACCAACTACTGTATAACCCCCTTCCTGTAACCTGAATCCGTTTCCCTGGCGTGCGGTCAGTATAGCGTTGCCCAACCCGCGCTCGCGCCTGTGGCAACGAAGGATATCCGCGCCCGATGCGCTTTCCTCTGCGTTTGCGAAACCTTCTGCACCGCGCCGCGCTGTTTCTCTAATTATTAACATTCGTCTAATGCGCGCTCAACTCTCGCGGTCACCCAGCCATTTTACCCACCCTGATTTCACCAACAACGTGATTAGACCTTTGTGCAATCTTTAAGCGACCGCTTCTCTGTTTAAATCGAATTTAATGGGTTTTCTCATGAAATGTTGACATGTATCGTACTGTAAATGACGTTTAACGGGGTTTGCTGACAGTGATAGCAGTAGCTTATTCAATTTATTTTCTAGATAACTTTATTAGTGAATTTCCTATGGAAAGTGAACTATTAGCATGACCCGCACGGTGAAACTTAAGCCCGGGACCACCATAGAAGTTCCTAACGTGACCCCCTGAACACGTTTTGAGGGGTAGTTCAAAATTACACATATATATATATATATATATATATATATATATATATATATATATATATATATATATATATATATGCACTCTAGCGGTCGCATTTTTTGTCCGATTTACTTCAAATTTGGTAGGGACGTCCCTTTCTATAATCAGTTGGACAAGTTGGTTGGGCAAAACAATCGGAAAACTCTAAACCTCTTTTTAGGGGATTATTCTTTCAAATTTTGAGTTTTTTGGTCCAAAATGGGTCAGAAAAGCCCCGGACGTAATATTAATGCATGCATTATTATGGGAATTAGCAAAGCTAAAGTTTTAAGCCCTCTCTCGTCATTCTAGGATATATATTTACCGAGTTATTAAAGAAAATGTATATAGGCTAAACACAGTACGTTGTCTTATGGGGGTTTTACATTAGAAAAGCATGTTATTCATGTGTCGGTTATTTGTATCATCCCCAGCAACCTCGCACTAACATTCAAGCCTGAATGGACCTTCTCCTAACCTTATAATACACAAAATTGTATTCCTAGCATTGCAGGTAAATGAAACCAGGAGCATCAGAACAGCCAAAAAATCAATGTTTTCAGATTTAAACAAAATTGGAATAAATGTATTTTTTACACTGGGTTTTAAAAGTGTGGAAATTCACTACCCTCACGTCAGCGTGCGAACTCGTTCATTTAAGGTGGAGCTTCAGTCACGACATAATTCCATTTTCTACCTGCTTCTCCCATTAGGCAATCTTTAACTGACCTTGCACCAACAATTCCTTATCATCACACTTTTACTCCTTATAATAAGTCGCTTAATATTAAAAATTGTCCACCATCATTTTTTACACTGAATATCTAACGCATTTCAAACAAAACATTCAAAATTTAATTTTTGATCAAACACACTTACCAGATTTAAAAACCGTTGATATTTTATTCGTTTAAAGGATAAACACTCAATAAAGGTTAGTGTACCAAATGTGATATAATGCAGGCAATCACAACCCCTAAAGATATAAATTTTTAATACTCTGCTGCTATAGCAAAGGCAATTTCATAATAACCACTCGTTTATAAAAGTCTTATTATTTTCACCATTATTATTACTAAGAAAAACTTATAATTTCGATAATGAATCATATTATTACTGTGCACTTGAAGGGTTAAAGTGTTTTCCTTAAAACCGGATTTTGCATCGTGAAATCGTGGTTCTCGAAGCCATGTTTTTGCAGAGCAAACTCAACTTGTTCAACTTGCCAACTCTACGATACCACTGGCAACTGAGTATAAATTTCTTGGATTAACATTACAACCAAATCTTTCATGGTTATCTCACATTGATAAAATTTGCAAAAAAATCAGTTCAGGAATCTTTTTGATAAAATGTTTTTCTAAATGCTGCACTCTAGACATAAATACAATGGTATATTATGCTTATATCCATTCACATTTATCATATGGACTAATTATATGGGGTTCAAGCCCAAATGCCAAAATTGTATTTAAAATGCAGAAAAAAGCTATAAGAACACTTTGTCAAGTCTCAAGAAGAACATCATGCAAACAACTATTCAAACAATTAAATATTCTAACATTATCGTCAATTTTTATATTACAAGCAGCAAGTTTTGTACATTTGAACCTTGATAAATTTTCCTTCAGAAGACAAATTCATAATTATAACACGAGAAATATCAACCATATAGACTTGCCACATCCAAATTCAACATTCCGACAAAGATGCTCAGACTACATATCAATCAAAATTTACAACAAAATTCCTTCAGAAATAAAATCTTTAAGTAACATAAGACAATTCAAAAATAAATTAAAGCAATACCTTATCGTTAAATGTCCATACAAAATTGAAGATTTTTTAAATGAAAACAACAATGAAAATGTAATATAAATTTAAAATCAAAATGTTGTGTTTCAAGATTGGACGAAGATTATTTTGCAAGATTCAAGGATTTAAATAATCAAAATTCTATCAGTTATTATTAGCATTACATACTCTGTTAATGTAATTTAGTCTTAACCATAATTTAATTATGGCAATTAAGATACTTACCAATAAAGAAATAAAGAAATAAAGAGTTCGCTCTGCAAACCATAGCCCCATTATTGCAATTAATAACTGTTATGCTAACTGTCCTACAGAAGGCATGGCGACAAAATTTAATTTGCAAAATACAATATATTCCTAGGATATTTTAGATTGTAAATGGAAAAGTTTTCTTTCGTATAACTTGAGATTTGCTGAGCCGCCGCCCCGCCGGTAAGGCAATCGCCGCCCTTGGAGCAGCAGCCATTCCGCGATCCGGTTTCATTTTATATCGATGTCTGTTTGCCTGTTGCAATAGGCTCCCGAAGGCCGACCACTTCACGGCCCCCGCCCCTCAAACCCCTTCGGAAAAGTTGACGCCCTCTTCAACTTAAGTTCAAAATAATTTGATAATAAGTTTTACATTTACTCTCTTAATCTGCTAAATATGTGGTATATTTAAAGTGTATAAACAAACTTGTTTAATCGCTTTATAGTCGTGAAGTATTTTCGAAAAATGTATTCCCTGAACATTACTGAAGAACTGTGACATCCGAATTAATTTTCATTTCGGTATAGCCATAGGTCTAACGTACCTGCATTTTGGCACCCAAATTCCTCTCATTATATTAATTAAACCTCAGTTTTATTCTAGAGATAATATAACCTTGGGCGGTGTGACGGGAAGGAGCGGTGGAGGGGTAGGAGGGGGGACAGTGACAACAATGCGGCTAGCTATAGGCCCTCTCCTCTGCCATTGAAAATCTGTTCTATTAAATAAGGAGTGTATGAACATTATTGTTATAGACATATTTTGTTAACACGGTGTTGTAGAGTAAAATACAGAAAACACATTTAATTTTAAGCTTAAATAACAGAATGATGGTCAAAATTCACAGTGCATTAAGCAGTGGATACACAATGGATCATGATCAAACACTATTAAAAAGAAGTAGTCAACATTTAATTTATTAATTTTTATTACTAGCTCATTCCAGTTCTTAGATTGGGACTGTATGTGACAGGTTTTTTTATTATTTTGGTACGACGTTTTTTTAGTGTTTTAAAATTGCAATCGGTCTTCTCGGGATTGCCATTGTAGCGACCTGGCCTCGCCTCGGCGTAACAAGAGCGACCTCCGTCAACGTCAGTTTGGCGACTCCTCGGATGGCCACTGGTCAGTGGAGCCTCGACCCACATCACCGGGGACCTTGGTGACGGCGCCGAGGCCGGGCGACAACCGTCCGATGTCCCGGAACTGGCGAGTTGTGAGGAGGTGTTTCAGACCTTGGCGACAGGGGACACACGATGCTGAAGGGAGAACTACCGAACCGCCACCCGGTTTTTGGTCCATTTGAAATAGCTAAACCGCCATCATCATTAGGGAGGACTAGGAAGGGTCATCAATTCAAAATTACCAAATCGCTACCCCTGATCGGCGAGAAAGCCACCACAGATGAGGGGAAAACGGGGAAAATGTAATCCCGGTCATCCCTCGGTGATATATGTCTATTACACGTATTCATTGTCGGCCCTGTGGTGCATATTCCTCCGATAAGTATAAGTTAATCACAATGAACAACAAAAGATGCGACCGGGAAATATTTGTTATTCCATGGCGCATAATGCAAATGTGTGTGATAAGTGGTTAACTGAACAATAAAAATGCCTTTTGAAAAAATTGTTGGTAATTCAGTGTTGTTTAGCAAACAGATTTTTATATTCAACCAAGGTTTGCTTTTTATAATACTAAACGATTTATATCAACGAAGTGACTACGTACACGTCCAATCTAAGGGCAAATTCACTTCGCTACCGCTTAGGTTAGGTTGCGTTACGTTATGATAGGTTACGTTACGTTACGTTACGTTAGAATAGGTTAGGAGGTTTTCTGGCTCTCAATTTGTTTTAAAAATCACAGGAAAAGTAACGTACGGTGCATAATTTGGAACGGACGTGAACAGTAACGGCTCACGTCGGACGTGTACGTAGCCTCTGCCTTATATCAAACAAATTATTACTGTAACCAGGTGCTTGCGATTGTAATTTTTCTCTGAACTAACGATGATGTCACTGCCACTTGCTTAAAACGGCACGTCTTGCCTGCTGCAATTTATTAATTTACAGCTAAAACCTGCATTTTTAATTTGTCATTGCGGGAAGCGAAAAAATAACTCTCTTCCTTAGAAGTTTCTTTCGATATCAGTGTGAAGTGTAAAGTGTTTCGATATCGGTGTAAAGAGCTGTCATCTCTTTAACTCGCTAGACTGTCTGCAAACAATGGCATTAGGCACCAATTGCAGGGAGATTGCGGGGACAACAAATGTCCGTTTTCCCATATCTGAAGCTTCCTGACTCCCAGTCCTGGCCGAGCAGGAGTACGATTTGGTAATTTTTGATCTTACGAGTTGATCCTTCCTAATCCTCATTAATGAGGGTGGTGGTTTAGCCGTTTCAAAGGGCATACTCGTTTTGCGCACAGCGGTCAGGAATCTGTCAAAATCATTAGCCGTTTTGCGCACAGCAGTCACTTGGGATCCCTCGCGCTTCTAGTCGTTTTGCGCACACGGTCATACTGCACTAATGGCCTGAACGCAGGTTTAAATTAGTTGGTCATGAATCGAAGATAAAAATATCAGATATTCACACGAAAAGGAACGACAAAAACAACTTTTTTTTAAATATCATTAGTTGGTGAAAAACGTCCCTAGAAAAACTAGATTGAAAATTGTAAATAAATACTGAACATAGTTTGTTTCTGCTTAGAATTATTTTGCACGTTGTTGATAAGGTAGTGATGAGAGTTGCACGCTTCCAGAGTACGTTGACACATTGTTTACATGTTTGGTTTGAAAAACTGTATAAATTAAGATACAGATAAAGATATAAAAATATGAAAATTGAGATACACATACCCAAACCGCATTCTTTTGCAAATCGGGAACTCACCTACCATTGAAAGCAGAAAAATCCCCCAAATAATTGGTTTATAAGCAAAGGAATTTGTCGCTGTTAGGATCAACTCCCGCAGGCTTTCATTACGAGTATTTCTTCTAATAGAACTTCTAAAATGCATTAATACTTGTATCTAGATCATCCTACACTTGTACATTCTTGATACTAAAAAACAAGGAAATTTAATTATATTTTTTTTATAAAGACAACGGTATCTAAAAAGGGTATAAAACATACTAACTATGTCATATTATCTTTAATAATACTGCATACTCAATACATTAAATTATTGAAAGTAAGTAAAGGATTGATAGGGGATGAAGGGATTAGTTCTAGCCCGATGAAAAGTGACCGTGTGCGCAAACCGAATAACTCATCGGGGGGCATAAAACTGGCCCTCGTCAAAAACCTGACCGCTGTGCGCAAAACGGGTATCCCCATTTCAAATATACCCAAAAACTGGTGGCGGTTTGGTTACAGCCGCAGAAGAACCATCAGAAGGAAAGTAGCCAGCATTTTCCATACGGTTAAGAGGGGACTCCAGTCATCGGGTCCTACCTGTCTCTTCCCTAAGACCAAAATAACTTTAAAATCCTGTCCTCCTTAACGGATTATGTAAAATTGTTGATTTATGGGTCATTTTATGGAGCGATACCGAGCGATTTCAGTGAGGAGAATTTTGATAAATTGTTCCCTCATAACAAAAATTCCAAATATTTAATATTTTGAAACGATTTAGCTATTATTATTTATGACATCAAAATGTTGCTCTTTGAAATCGCTAGGTCATTTGTTTGCTCTTTAAAATGAGCCGTGAATCAACGATAATCGGTTGAGCATGAGGGACAGTCATTAAAAGTTAAAATTGGCCTTATGGCAGAAGCAGGTAGACGCGACATGTATCAAACAAAATATTTCATTTTCGTCACACGAAACCCGCGCCTGATCTTATAGCTGGTATTGGTAAGAAAATAATGTAAAGTATGAAGACAAACCGATATTTCGGTAAACGTAAGTCAGTAACAGTGCACTTACCATAAAACATAACTCTCCTGTTGAGGACGAGAAATCGTGATTGACGAATGATGTCTGAGAGACGGGCGTGGCGGTGGCATAACCACACATGGTCCTAATTGGTCCAATAATGGGGAAAGAATGTCTGTTGCTCCATAGCCCACCACGCACGAGCTATTGGACCATTGAACCCATTGAGCTGAAGTTAATAGGAAGATAGCCGATACCAAGGAAGACATTTCCCTTCCTGGTTGTTGGTCATACACGATTGAAGATCGAAAGATACTCCTCAAAATGCAGCACACGTCTGTTGTCATTCCTGGGTAAATCCGGGGACTTCGCTTCACTTGAGGCCAATGTTAACTTTCAAAGCATGTTCATCCTCAGCGGTTTATCCGATATAGTTTATTTATGGACCAATTTAATGAGCAAAAGAATGCCTATCTATTGATTTCAGTGATCAAAATTCTGATATCACAAATAATAATGGTGAACAAATTCCAAAATATTTAATACTTATAAACTACTTGTGATATCAAAGTTCTGCTCACTGAAATCGGTAGACATTATTTTGCTCTTTAAAATTAACCATAAACCACCGATTTCGGATAATCCGTCGAGGAGGGACGGACGCTGAAAGTTAACATTAATGTTATTTTGGGAAAAGCAGGTAGACAGGAAGACGCAGAGGGCTGGAGCTCCCTCTCAAATTAAATACTTTTGACTCGACTAAATTGTATCAGTTATTTATCGTTGTGTAAAATGTTCGCAGACCATGAAAAGAAGTGGAATATTCATGAATTCTGAGTATTTTCGACCCTACGTTTAGCCACTTTGAACAACGAATGAGTCTGGTTGCACTTACACCGTACAACGGTTTTCTGTGTCGGACTGTTCGGCGAAAGAGCTGTTCGGTGTTTTAGTCCGTGATGCACTTTCTCGGCTGGCAAACCACTGAGTCCGGCCGTACATAGTTAGCCCCATTAATGTACCATGGTTGTCTTCTCACTTTCAACAATGAACACGGGCCATTGTTCAGCTCCCGTAAGTCAAACAAGGGGGTTCTTAAAGCAGTTAGTGGGAAAACGAATTGGCAATTAATTAAATACTCTTTATTTATAAATTACATTGGAAAAATGGAATGAAAAAATGCTCGATTTGGAAAGTAATCATAACTGTATTAATTTAATGACAGTAATAAAGTATGCATGATGATTTAACAAATATTATTATAAAATTTCAAAAATGTGCATGAATTAAGATTTTTTATTTCAACACCCTCGTGTTGGAAGTTGGAAGGTAAATTAGTTTACATGAAATATATTCGGTTTTTATTTGTTATTCGGGTTTTCAATTTCGATATTGTTATCGTGTTTATGTTTTGTAACATATGAAATAGAGAGAAAAACCCAAAAAAACTACTTTAATTAAAAACAGTAAAAATCCAGTGATAGGCAGTTACAAAGGCAGTTATAAAGGCAGTTATAAAGGCAGTTAAAGACAGTTAAGTAACGTAATCTTACGTTACCGCTGGGAGGAATAACATCAATATTACAAACAATTTTTGATTTAATTTACAAATTGCAGAAAAATGCCACTGTAGGTGTACTGTCGAGCCTTATCCGAATATAAGATACCATACGACAGAATAGTTTAAGTTCAAGTCAAAATCATTAGTATAAATACCCCCGTAGCAGCAAACCTGCGTACTCAGCGAATTTCCAATGTATCTTAATACCACATAAAGCCACATCAAGTTTCATCAATGTACATTCTGAAATAAACTATTTATGACATTTTAATTATCCCCCATAAGAGTAACATGGCGGCTGAAAATGCAGGTTTGCTGAAACAAGGAACACAAAAAATGGGTTTTAATACAAATATCAAATATCAATATAACTCAACTAGGTAAAGCCACATACCAAGTTTTATTAATTATATTCATAATTAAGAATAACATGCGGGGCTGAGTACGTAGGTTTGCTGCTACGGGAGCTATCAGAAAAAAATAGTTTGTTGTGCAAATATCCAAATACCACAACGATATGAAGCGATACCAAGTTTCGTCAGGATAAGTTGATAAATAAGCGAGATATACAATTCGTTTTATTCTCCATAAGAATAACATTGGACAACGTACTGTGTTTAGCACTTTCAATATCTCTGTAACCTCAATAATCTCTGTTTGACGCAGAGCAATGATCAATATACCAAATTGTTCGTTTTTTAAGCTGAATTCAATGGTGAAAACTAAAATTTGATTTACTATATTATATGTAAATACCCCGTAGCAGCAAACCTGCGTACTCAGCGAATTTCCAATGCATATATATGTATCTTAATACCACATAAAGCCACATACCAAGTTTCATCAATATACATTCATAAATAAACGATTTAAGACATTTTAATTATTCTCCAGAAGAAAAAAGGGTGGCTGAGTATGCAGGTTTGCTGAAACAAGGGACACTAAAAATGAGGTTTTATACAAATATCAGTATAACTCAAGTGGCTAAAGCCACATACCAAATTTTATTAATTAATGTTCATAATTAAGGGAGATAACACGTTACTTATTCTCCATAAGAATAACATAGGGACTGAGTACACAGGTTTGCTGCTACGGGAACTATAGGAACGAAAATGTTTAAGTGCAAATATCAATAGACCACCACGATATGAAGCAATATACCAAGTTTCATCAGGATAATTTGATAAATAATCGAGATATACAATTTTTATTATTCTCCATAAGAATAACATTGGACAACGTACTGAGTTTAACACTTTCAGTATCCCTGTAACCATTTGACGTAGAACAATGATCAAAACAACAAATTGTGCATCTTTTTAAGCTGACTGCAATGGTAAAAACTAAAACTAAATAAAAAAACTCAAAAAACCCATTTTTGGGGTACAAAACCCCCCCAAAATACCCCTTCGGATATGTCGATCTGTCTGGTTTTCTAACTTAAAGTCATAAAGTCATGCTGCTTTAGACGTTTATACCAAATTTCATCAAAACCGGATTATTTTTACGAGAGTTATCGTACTCACGGACACACACACACACACACACACACACACACACACACACACATATATATATATATATATATGTATACAGTTTTGAATTAATGGTGTTTTTGGCATCTGGGGACCTCAAAACGAAAATTTCCCGGGCCTAGGTCTTACCATGCCGACTACGGTAATAGCTTCTTTCCTATGGGGAGAATCGCTAAAAGTATGATTTTTAATAAAGTCAGGTGTGTTAAAGCGTCCTCTTATTTGACTAACTATAATCCCCCATAACGTGAGAAATTTTGTGAAAACGTTTTATGTATTTTCCGTAACCATTTAATCCATATATTAATTAAAGTATTCACACAATTTATTTGTAAGCTAAAAAATTGTAAACAATGTAGTCGAAAACAAAATTGTGGCTTTAACAATTCTAGGGTAAAACACACAAAACCCAAGTTATTTATAACAAATTTTAAATCTACATAAATGCTCTCTCTTCCAATGGTCTGCCACTTCTAACTTTTAAGTAATAAAAAAGGTTTGCGTAAATAAAATAATTGTATCAACACAATTTACTAATATAGAATATGCAAAATTATCCAAGAAAAAGTGAATCCTACATGGAGGCCGCCATTTTACCCTCTACAAACCCACGTTTCTACGTTACAAACTGGTCACAGACTACAAAACAAACTACCTAAGTAGTAATACACTGGTGACTAGTGGTATAGTAGTAATAAACTGGTGCAGACTATAATCCAAAATAGATGTTAAGGGTGCGCCCTACCCCAGATTGAATGATCCGCACATTGTTGTTTAACGCCGCGCCGCCACCAAGCAGGGGCATGCATATTTACGCTTAAAGACCTTTTTGTTTTCCTCAATCACACTGTTATTTTACCGATTTCTACCAAACTATTTGCAATTTCAAACTTTTGAGATTACAGTCTAGGTATTGTACGGTTCCTTTTTTCAAAAATAATTTTACGTTAGGAAGCTTTAGAAAAACGCTTAATTTGAAATTATACTAATGACCTACCACTTATTTTGAATTAAAATCACGAGTTTTAAATCCTATGATACATAGATGATCATTTAGTGAATGAAATAACAACAAATTATTTTTAATTGGTTAACAATTGAGCCTACAATGTGGGAGATGTAAAACCCTTACTTTAGCGTGCGGAAGGCAGGTAGGGCGCACCCTTAAATGTTATCCATACGGAAAACTGTAACGAGTTTTCATAAACAACATGGATGGAATCCAAACTTTTTAATATTATTATAATGAATTAAATTGTTAGCGAAAATTTAACAAATGCAAGAAAAATAAACATGTTCTTTTAAAATTACGTCAAAAATATTTGTGATCATACAGTATGGCTTCACTTTCTCGCCGGATATATGAGCATTCTATTAAGCTCGCATGATTGTTCACGCACTACATTATCTGATGACCAACAAAATGTGTAGGTTAATGGTAATAAGTAATCATCTGATCCAAACAGACTTTCCCGTAATGTTAACATAGGAATTTTTAAGGCCAATATAATGGATCATAGAGGATATAATAGTCTGGGTGCGTGATTATTTATCCTGACACAAATACTGGACCTAGTAATAAACAAGTAGTTATGCCTATCAGTCGGGTGTAGCGGTGTGGCGAATAAGTTTAATAATAAAAATATGGAGGAAGTATTAACAAACGGGTTTTACTTTCCAAATTTGATTTATTTTCGAATTGATGTATATTATTCGGCAATTCCGAAGAATAAAACAATTATGCACTGCATTGTCACCTGTACATTAATTTTCTGGAAAAGACATTTATTTATAATAGGCCTAAGAGTTGTTGAAGTAACAAAACTCATTGAATAAAATAACTCGCAGTAACTACCTTATAAAACAGTGGTAATAAAAATGTGGTAACGGAGATCTAAGGAGGCTATTTTGTAATCCTAAAAATAGATGCATCTACTAAAACGCTTTACATCTCTATCAGTAAATAAGTTTTTATTTTTTAACGTTGTTTGTATATATTATAAGCAGTTTTCTAGTCGCCGTGTACAAACAAACCTAAAATATTTTTAATTGCTTAGCAGCTATTATAAGCATCGTAAATAATGAATTATGAGGAAAAGGATTCACACACATACTTTTTACCCGAGCGCTCAATGAATGAAGTCCGACTTGTTAACTGGGCATTCCGCAACTGCGGTTTTAAATCGCAGATATAAAACACATCGAGGCACTTTAATCGAGTATGACGGAATGTCTGATTGTTTCAACAATAGCCCCCTCCCCTCCCTCAACGATCCCCACCCTTCCTCCCGCCCCTCCAAGCGGCAGCTGCAGCGCTGCAACAATGAAATCGCCAGTTGCTCGGTAGCTGTGAGCGAATGTGGTGCGGTCGGTGCTAGTTCGTGTGAGAAACGTGGTGCTTTGTTTATATTGTCACGTGCTAGCGACATCTGCTTGGAACTTACCTTTTGCTTTTCTGAACTACGTTCGAAAGGTGTTTTGCATGAAGACCATGCAATCGTGATCGACTTCTTCCGTTTAGTTTTGTTCAAACTTGTTGGTTTTGGTGATTTGATTTTGTGTGATTTAAGTTTGAGGTGGTTTTAAAGGTTACGGTATTTGGTTATATTCGGTAAGTTATAAAGTGTAAGTTGGTAACATTTCACGAATTACTTAAAAATTATCGTGTTTCCAAAATATCAGAGGGCTTTTACTTTTAATTGTGATTATAAGTTGTATAGGCCTAAATAGCTGCAACATGTGTTTGTGAACGTCTAACTACTAGTGATCCGTAATGAAATTCGTTGCTTGTCGCCCAATCGTAACATTCAGACTGGTGTTTGAAGCGACGTAGGATCGGAGGATGTTGTCAGGATGAAGGTTCGCCACTACCCCGGCCACGCTACCGCCATCGGGCCCGCTCCCATGGAGTTCCAGTACGAGGCTAACTGGCAGGAGGTGACGCAGCAGTGGGGGCTGCAGGACAAGGAGAAGAGACCCGCTCAGACCGTCAAGGACGTCTCCAGGATAGGCGTGAAGCTGCCGGGCCTGACCAGCAGGGTCGACCACGAGCAGTGGGAAACAGAAGAGGACAGGCTGAGTCGCAGGAGTAACAACGAAGCTTCCCCCAAGAGGCAACCCAGCTCGAAAAACAGTTCCGCCCATTCCTCTTTGGAAAGGCAACTAGGGTTAAATAACAATCATTCCGATACTAAGTTACCACTTAACGGGTTCGACCTGAGAAAAAACGGATCTGAAAACCCTAAAACTCAGTATAACGAACTGGAACAACGTTACCAAATCATCACCCCCAAGGATGTCGCCAGCATTCCGGAGAACCTGGGGAAGATAGTGCTTAAACATTCCGAACTGATCAAGCACGAGGCCGGCCTGAGGCCTAATGGAAAGGAGAGAAGCGAGTCGTTCAGAGCGAAGCCGACTGTGACCGGCAACAAAGAAGTTGACAGAAGTAGATACCATGACGAACAAGAATTAGTTCGACCCGAAGTTACTGTCGCAAACGGAAATCACGCGAAAACTATTCCCCGACAGAACGGCCGTGAACTTCCGGAGTTTAAGCACCCTAGAAAGACTGAAATCGATAGTAACCTGCCAGAGGAAGTGGAGATGAGCCCCCGACCGATCCCTAGTGTTAGAACGAAGCCTCTCCATCAGCGCAACCCTAATGATGTGATGACACCTCCACCGCCCAAGATTAGATCGGGAAACTCATCGGTGAAATTTAGAAATGAGCCTCCCCCTATCGTGCCGAAAAGAATGGACGCTTTCATGGACGATAAAGTTCCATCGTCGAATATATCTTACGAGTACATCGGCTACCCTACGGAACTCGAGGACCGTCCAAAGCCCAAGGAAACGTTGGAACTGCAACCCATCCCAGCAGAACTGAGGCCGGTGAGAGTTCAGCCGCGACAGGACGAGATCGTCTCTTCCTGGGCGGCGAGGAAGAGAAGAGAGATGCAGCAGGAAAAACAAAGGCGGAAAGCCCAAGTGTACAACAGCCACCCGTATGAAGACATCGACTCCTGGCAGGTTGAAGAGGACACGTTGTACAACGGCGATATCCCCAAGAGAGGCAAAAGCTCTAAATCTCAAAGTGACGACGGGTTTTCGAACAGTAGTAGTGGTAGGCATAAATCGAACAGTAGCGATCTTCTACGCGAAAGTTTCCGGATAGGTAAAGAAAGGACTTCCTCCTTAGATTCTGAAAGTTTCGACCGGGTGCCGGAAAATCCCCCAGTGATGTTTAGTGATTACAGAAGTGGTTCTCTGGAAAGTGTTGACATCCGGGGTATGATCAGAAGGACTTCGCCGGTTGAGAGCACCATCGAACCGGACTCCCTGAACCCTATCGAGACGCAAGAGTCGGAGTTTATCATTCCTAGACCCAAGCTGATAGTTCCGGTGCACACTTATGGCATCAGGAAGCGGCGAACGGGTAACATGCTGCACTCCTCTAGGCGGGGCAGCGAGGTGGAGACCGTGGTCAGCGGCAACGGCACCCACGACAAGAAACACCACACTTCTTGCCCAGGTAATCTATAGTTCCATCAATCATTTACCACCTGTACGTCGAGCATTCGTTCATATTTGTAGGTGAATAATTAATTATGAGTTTAGGATGAGTGAGAGAGTTTAGGGGGTCCAGTGTATCCTCGTTAATGATTTAAACCAACTGTTTCTTCATCTAGGGGTTTGGCCAAATGACCAGTGCAAGTTGAGAGACCTACTGTTTAACGACTGACCCACAAACCTTTCCTGCAGATTTACGTATTCTTATATTGGGTTTTGATCATCCAATTTCGCCATTCGTACACGGTTTAGACTCTGTAGACTTCTCTGGCTAGGGCTGTAAGTGTGATCAGCGGATGCTGATTAACCATAAGAAGACATTTTATTGAAATCCTCCCACAGACCTTCCACTATATCTTACCTCATGGTTGCTAATGATAATTAGCCTATACATCTCTATCTCTTCTCTTGTTTTATTCTGTACTTTTTCAGTCGTATAGTCCGCTGGTGGGCAGGAGTCGAAAGATAGAGATTGATTTTCTTTAGGATATTTTGTCCACTTCTATATACCACTGCTGCATTTGGAACTGACTCTCTAACCGGAATTTTATCATGACAGGCTTGTTTATAACTCAGTGATTGTGTGAAAGGGCCGATCTAAAATATTACGCCGCGATGCATTTTACGGGATTAAGAAACGATTACTTCTTAAGTTAGGTATAGGTTTTGGACAGTCGAAACATAATTCTCGCACTAGGAATGTCTGGAAATAAATTGATACTTTTGAAACAATAAAAGGGGCTTATATATGCTTAAGAATGTTCCCTACGGTTTATTAACGTAATTTTGGTATACTGTAGTTATTATTATAAGCATCCGAAGCAGGCCTACAAGAAAATCTAAACACACACTGAGGTTGAATATCTTATAACGTATCTAGACAAGGATATGCAGCTTGACATAACACACCTTGAGATGATATTGGTTACTCAGTTTGGAGATAGATTATAATACATTTTAAAAGATTATGTATACATTATTGTATGCTTACCGTAAACACAAAACAACAACAGAAGAGACGATTACAGTGCTTGCAGTGAGTCGCAGCTCCAGAGGTTCTCATGACAACTTGTCTAGAAGTTCATTCCTTGTTCCATGTTTTTCCGCAGCTAAATCGTCAACGTCTCAGCTGTCGCTGACAACGGTTAAAGCTGTTGCTCCAACGGCTACCCGCTCGGTGGAACGGCTTACCGCTACTTCTGTGGTTTAGGTTGCGAAATTATAACTGACAAATTGTCCGAGGGAAAACGAAATCTCTCTCCTCGGGTCCGACGGCGAATTTTAATGCCAACAAGGAATGCTGTGGTTTTATTATTGAAGGGAAGAAGCCGCAACCTTCTCTACATTTTTCTCATCCCCATACAATAGGACTACTCGCCGCAAAAAGTATCTCTACTCTAGTAAAGAAAGTGACTGGCGGAGCGGCCGAGCGACGACCGAGTTTATACAAACATGAGCGGCCGAGTGAGACCGAGTTTATACAAACATGAGCGGCCGAGCGAGACCGAGTTTATACAAACATGAGCGGCCGAGCGACGACCGAGTTTATACAAACATGAGCGGCCGAGCGACGACCGAGTTTATACAAACATGAGTGGCCGAGCGACGACCGAGTTTATACAAACATGAGTGGCCGAGCGACGACCGAGTTTATACAAACATGAGCGGCCGAGCGACGACCGAGTTTATACAAACATGAGTGGCCGAGCGAGACCGAGTTTATACAAACATGAGCGGCCGAGCGACGACCGAGTTTATACAAACATGAGCGGCCGAGCGACGACCGAGTTTATACAAACATGAGCGGCCGAGCGAGACCGAGTTTATACAAACATGAGCAGCCGAGCGACGACCGAGTTTATACAAACATGAGCGGCCGAGCGACGACCGAGTTTATACAAACATGAGTGGCCGAGTGACGACCGAGTTTATACAAACATGAGTGGCCGACCGACGACCGAGTTTATACAAACATGAGTGGCCGAGCGACGACCGAGTTTATACAAACATGAGTGGCCGAGCGACGACCGAGTTTATACAAACATGAGCGGCCGAGCGACGACCGAGTTTATACAAACATGAGTGGCCGAGCGACGACCGAGTTTATACAAACATGAGTGGCCGAGCGAGACCGAGTTTATACAAACATGAGCGGCCGAGCGACGACCGAGTTTATACAAACATGAGCGGCCGAGCGACGACCGAGTTTATACAAACATGAGCGGCCGAGCGACGACCGAGTTTATACAAACATGAGCGGCCGAGCGACGACCGAGTTTATACAAACATGAGCGGCCGAGCGACGCCGCGACGACCGAGTTTATTCAAACATTCTATCTCATAACCTAGTGAAAACGTAAAACACATGGTTACATAAATGTCCAACAAACTTTATTTAAATAGGTACGTCAGTATTTAAATAGTCAGTTAAATACGTTTCTAGCATATGTTTAAAATATTGGTTATGTGAATCCGATGAGTTTATATTGATGGTTATATTTTAAAAATATACAAAAATAATTAAAAAAAACACGAATTACAAATAGAACGCACGGCCACTCCACCAGTCACTTTCGTTCGATAATCACACCATAAGAAACAGTTATACTGTCATACTGTATATAGTTCAGCTATATTCACCGTTTGTTGTTCATATCATTAGTTGCTATAGGTACTGGAATTTATAAAATCTAACTACAGTAGTAGTCGACTGAGTAGGATGAGGTTAACAGAGCTTAACAATTTAGTAGACCTATATATCTGAAATAAATTACCAATATTTACTGTGGTACAATGAATTATTTAAATATAGCCTAACTTAGTGTGGCAACAAGTCTTTAATTTTTATTACCAAATATTTACTCTGAAATGAAAAGTAGATCTAATTTAAATCTTTTATTGAGTTAAAAAACTAAACAATTAGTCCTACTTTAGTATTTAAAACAACCGGAAAACAGTGAACATTCGACAAATTCTAGTATTTTATAAATTTATTTCCTCTACGGTATTTTAAATACAGACATATAAGATGTTTGTGACTAATTGAAAAAAATCGTTTAAACATAACCTTAAATCATGTTCCATTCATTTTATAAAGAAAGACAACACATTAAATTATCAGAAGGATAAGGCAATTAAGATAAACTATCATGGATTTCTATTTTTGTTCCATGTACAATTTGTTATCGTTTCCGGCGTTATGCTACTTAAAAATTTAAATGAAATTAAAATAACTGTTTGTTCTTTTCTGTTTTTCTTTGGCAATCAGGACCAGACGTTATACAACGATTTAGGTGCGTAACGTATAGCATTGGTTTCGACCTTGACACGTCCTTCGACCGATTGTTCAACTGCTCTTCCAATCCCAGTGATGACAATCTAATCATTGTTCGGAAGAGTTCCGCAGGTCTCGTAGCGCGCGCCGACGACGCGACGCCGCGTCGGTCGGTTCGCCTCTGGTTCGCCTAGCCTGGTTGCATGCAGGACTGCTAGAAAGGCGGTGTTGCAGTGATCCTTTCATTGACGGCAGATTTCGCAACTCAGGCCTTGGGACTGGTTTATTAATACTGTTGAGTGAACTCAACCTGGTTTCGATTAAGGTGCTTGGCTTTCTCAAATTTCTCTATACACATCCCAAGGACGATTCGATTTCGATAGTTAGTTTTTAACCTCTGATTCTCGTTGCATTTTCTGAGTCTATGAAGTAACAAGGGAAAGTGGTGCATATCGTTAAACTGGTATTTTGATAAATCTGGGATCGTTGGTATTACATAGCATTTGACCAAGTGTCACTTGCAACTAAGATTTTATTTGTTTTTTAAGTGGCCTTATTATATATTTTTGTTATACTGTAACTGTTATACTGTATACGGATTTAAATGTTTGCTCGTAAATTTTTGCGCCATTAAAAGCAAATGGAGTACGATTAAATACGCGTTTTGTCAGTTTATGTTAAAGCACAGGTATAACAGAACCTGATTTTGGTTGTTTGGCAATGTAATATAGTCATACCAGTAATTATTGTAAATAAATGCCCTGTATAAATTATTTACTTATTTTATTGTATTTTTAATTCATTCAGTTTGTCTAGATTGTTCCAGTATAACCGTTTAATAAAACGTCCCGATAAATAGTTGTTGTTACTTTATTTAACAAATTATTATTGTTTCATAGAAGCTATATCTTGTATTTCCTTGTATTCATAATGCCCTCATCGAATGCAAAACCACAGTTTCCCAATCGTTCCACAGTTTATTGAGCAATAAACCCGCCGAGCTACATAAATAAGCGATGCTTTCACTCAGTTTATGGATGGCGAACCGTAATGTAAAGGGAGAACATAAAAATCCCCGTCGTCGTAACAGCCGTTGTATAACCATAACCTCGTCCAGAAAGCTCCGTCGCCCACCACGCGCTTGCGCTGTTACTGCGCATGTCATAAATGGGACGTGCGATCGATTAATTAGCAGGGCGGCCAACAAAGCGGTGAAAGTACCTATGTTGAAACAGAGTTGCCAACGTTGCCAACCGACGTATTGTTGCGCTAATCAACTGATCCGACCTGATAGAGAGTGAGGAGTGATAACGCGCGCCTAGATGCGGTTCCGGCATTGGGAAACTGTTCTAATTGCTTGGCATTGTTGCGCTGCCGTCAGGAACCGCAGTTGCATCTGTCTTGGTAATTGTGTCGTTGCAACGTTGCATAACCGTACCTTTAGTTTTAAACACAACTGTTTAAACAAATTATGGTCGCTTTACTAGTTGAATACAAAGTCGCTTTTCTCATGGATTCCAAAGTATGTCATCCATCCTAGTTTGGTAAATGCCTTCGATCCTGCAATTAAAGGCATAGTTCAAAATTTTCCCTTAATAAAATTTTTGTTTTATTATTCTTAGGACCTATAGATTGTTTAAAGGTATGAATCATTACTAGGCAAATAATAGTTTAATTGTTTAACCACCCACATAGTTCATATTCTTCTTAACACGTTCTGTCACCTTCAGCATTGCCCGACGTAGGACTTTTATCTGCAAGTTATTGCCTATTATGTGCGGAATATCACTTCAATTATTGACTGAATTAAGACTAACATGTTTTTGTATGTTTTACTCACTAGTATAGCGTGTGCAATGCCCGGTCCATTGACCTTCCAGTCGGTTTGCGTGCCTCCTTATCCGCTCGTTATAGAATAGACCTTTGTCCCTTTAACAAGGCCGAGAATTTTAATGAGCTTAATCAATTGAATGTGAATGCCTCTCCTGCTGCGGGCCTGCGTATTGAGCGGCGGCATTTAAATCTGAGAAGACAGACGGGTGGCTGTGTGGCTGTGTAGTGGCGTTAGCGCTGAGTCGACGCTAAATGTGTTTATAGCTGTGGCTGCAACGACGACGTTTCACGGTCAGTAAACGTCTGGTATCGTACCTTCGAGGATATTGACTGGGGAGGTCAGTCACCTTCCAACACCTAGCGTCGGCGACTCGATGGTGATGTCGCTTTAATTGTTAACAGTCATCTTGGAACAATCAACTCATTACTGTTTCTTGATGTATCGAGTCTAGAAACCGTCTGAAGTAGCCTACTAAACAAACTTTAAATTCCCGCACTTTAACAGTACAATAATTAAAAATCACTATCAATAATTACATTTGTAATTACTTGTACACAAATGTAATATTATACTCAAAATGTTGAAAACCTCTTGACTATTGTGGTAGTACTATGATTAAACATGTTTTGTGTTGAATATTTAAACATATCATTCAGTAGTATGAAAATACTTTTTCCAATCTTGACATTAAATAATTAGTGACTTGTTCGTCTGCAATAAAGATGTCAGTTTACCACTTGGATGCCTTTTTTCACTAGATTATTTTTGAAGTTCAGTTTTCACTGTTGAAGCTTGAGATAAATGGTTGTTCTCAATGATAGCTCTTTGGGAAAAGTGAAAACCCGATCTTTTAAAGATACATTGCGTCTATTATAATGTCTGGAGGTTTTACGTCTTAAATTAAATACTTAGGTTGCATATTATATTTATTTATGAGAGTACTAGTGAATTTATCAATACGTAAGCAACAATAAACCCAATCGTAATTTGTATGTAATAAAAACATGTTCTACTTCAAAAGAAGCTATTGGATCCTTTCGGTCGGCATTGATATCGCGAATTTCGCGAGATACATTGATGGATATCTGCTGCCGCGTACTCAGTGACAGTTCGTGCAAGGTCAGCGGCTTTGGATTTGAATAAATGAAAAATGTATGATCTCCGGTCTCCAGATCAGTCTCGATCAACGTGAGTGACGCCGCCGCTCAATCAGCGATCAAACGATCAATCCTGACTGATGATCGACTGTTGCTGCCGGTCACTAGTCGAGATCTCGTTGTGTGACGTTCTAGAACAGAACGCGGGTTGAGTTTTACTCGCCAGGGATTTTACAGTGATTTGATTTACAAGCATTGTTACATTGCATTGATACAAGCAATTATTAGTTACCGTAGCCGCGGCAACAACTTATGTTTGGTTGCATGTTTTTAGCTGCAGACTTTATGGATTGTGTTATAAATATTGTCTAGTACGATATGCCTTAAGTTTAGCACTGCTTTAAATATCGTTTGTATTTACAAGCAGTTGTTTCACTTGTATACTGAATTATTAACTAAGATGCTATTATTCAAATTTTTAATAATAAGCCCTTGGTTGTATAGTTAGTTGTGTTTCTATTACGATTGACAGGGTCATTTGTGAAAATAGCACAGCCAATGATATAGGGACCCTACCATAAGTGATGGTATATGAATACTTTAGTAAATCACAATTTCCTGCTAACAGGGCCCATAAATTTCTGGAAGATAAAATTTGTATTAAAAATATTTATTTCGGTAATTACTCTAAATAATTAAAAATACACACCGGCTAGCCAAGCTTCGTGTGCTAGCGCCGAGGTTAACTGGTACAAATACGTGTATACGCATTTCCCGGTATGTAGACCTAACACCGTAGTTAATTGTCAGGTCGGTGACCTCGTCTTAATTGAGATAAGACCGAGATAACGTGTGTAAAGATTAACCGCCGAGTTCCGCATGCCGCAATGTTCCCAGCCGATGCGTGAGAACTGATGCAATTTACGCACCTAAACCCGAAACAATGGCGCGTACCCGTGCGGATTCGCCTCGTTTGCACGTTTGCACTCGTAATAAATCGGGAGGGATTTCGGTGCTCGTATCGTGCTGTCGGAGTTACGAGGCGATATCGTCCACTTTCTAACCCACTTTCCCGCACATCTTGGCACACAGGAACACTTTCTCTGGTCCCCGGCCGAGCTTTCGCCCCGCAGTAGTACCTAGCTGAGCGCAATGATAGTCCCAGATGATCTTGCGGCTACGACTCGGGAGGACGAGTGCCGGTAGACCGTGAAGCCGCGGCTATTTCGCTACTCCGCGTTATGGGCTGGGGATTCTTTTAAAACTCGTTTATAACGGAGTCGTGTTTACGACCAAACAGACCACCGCGGACTGAAGGTAATTATGGGTTTATCGTTATAGTAAAAAATGTTTAATATTGTGGAAATTCCGTGAAATGTCATTACTGTTGTAGAATTCCAGGATTGTCTGCATTCCCGTATTGAAAACGGTAATAGGCTGCGATTACGGTTGTAAGGTGGATGGACAGTTTCGGGCTTTCATTAGGGACTGAAGTCGGCCCATTAATACATAAAGCGATCTAAAAAATTAGATACAGGAAATGTCAATTAGGATAAAACAAGGATAACCTAACTGACCCTAATGTCATGCCTTCTTGGACGGGCCCGAAGAGCGATGCAGGGGGCGAAATTCGGACTTCCCTTCCCGCTCCCTTAGCTTCGCCCGATGCCAAAATATAATAAACGTTTAAAAAAATATATTTTTCAAACTATCATCTATTTTCATTTACATGAAGTTTCAACCCGACGTCTCAAGGTGGTTGCTAAACATTGTTGACATTATCACCCTATAGACCACGGCCATCCACCGTGCTTCCACCCACCACCTACTGTCTGGGAGCCTGGTGTTGGCTGTGATGGTTCGTTCTAGCCCCATTACCTCTATGACGCTGCCTACAGCCTACGGGACTGTCGCGGGTGAACGCTCGCAGGTCGGTGGAGGTGGAGGCGGCGCGCTGCAATTTACTGTGGGGGCGGCACAACATGTGACGGTCTCTCTCGGGGCTCCAGTGTGTAGCCTCACAGCTGTCTCCGCCGTCTACTATAAGCTCTTACAAGACTCCGTCTGTCGATTATTCGCAACAACCTTTCTCTTTAACTCTCGTTTACGTCGGGTTATATAGCCTTGAATTATTACGGGTTGATGTTTACATTGGCCTCACGAAAGATTTTGAATTTTACCCATTCCTCTATATGACCTATAACTATTACACACCTAGTTCACAGTTTGTTTTAAAGAAGAACGCCAAAAATGTCAGGATAGATATTTTTGTTTGAACTCGACTGGTTGGGTTCTGCTGCTGGAAAAAGGTCACTTGGTCACCTGATCTTATTTTCATATCACTTGAATCCTAGGTGGCCTGGAATTCTGCTATTTACATTGTTATTTTCTTCAAAACTCACATTAGTTAGAGCCGACCCTAATTCTTTCCATTAAGGCAAAGATTTCCTCACAAAAAGCAACATTTAACCACACAAAACATATATATATATATATATATATATATATATATATATATATATATATATATATACACATATTAATTCTCTTATATAGATACATTATTATTTTGCTTATACCATTTGCTTTCCCGTAAAACCACAGTTATGGCCTAGTAATGAGTCATCTAATCCGCTAATCCGCATGACATATGAACACCAACGATCAACTCGATGGATTTGAAAGTCATTAAAAGGGGATTTACAAGTGATTATTTGTTTTCACCTTCCTCAAAAGGCCATTACAACCCCCCCCTATTCTTACTAATCTGTAATCATTAATATCATCTTTTTAGCAGTTTGAACCACTAATGGAATAATTCTTAAGGCTCGGCCAGTTTAATAGTTATTTGAACACTACCCCCTACCCAAGTCGGGTATCCCTGTTGATCCAGAACCTTTACAATCTAGCCAGAAATGCCCATGGTACTCCCGTTGGTCCTTATGACAAACTACTGACTTCTTAAACTTGATTTATTTTTACATGTGCCTGGCGCTCCATCTGATAGTTTGTAATACTAGAGAAGAAAAGAACACAACTGTAATATTGTTACAGCACCTTGCTGTAGGCTGTAGGCTCCCACCGTTTGTGCGTATACGTTTTGGTGTTTTGCGATCAAGTTTGTATATAATTACGTCGGACAACGTCGGCCACATAGACGGTTCTTCATCATTATGCCCCAAATATATTATAAAATGAGCCATGTCCGTATTACAAAATAGAAGGTCCGTGCTTGCGATAACAATACGGTAATCGCTTAATTACTTTATAAAACGCCGACGCATATAGAGAGTATTTTAAGGCGATGTTAAATGCCTTGTTACTGACTTCGACCGGCTGATTCTTTAGGGAAGACCGTGCTTACGCGCTTTCAATAGTGCCGCAATCGTTACTGTAGTAAACTTGATGTTAAGTTCTCAGTTATTATTGGGATACAATATTATTATTTGAAAATGGATTTTCCATGATCTTCTTCCGCTGACTAACATATCCCGGCAACCTTGGACAAACGTGAACAGCTATTTGAGAGAGCAAACCAACTTGGGAGTGCAGTTGCAGTAGATAGTGACCTAGGCACTACTCCCTCAACTATCCTCTACCTCACTTCCCGGCAGCCTCTCTAAGGACCCACGATCCATGGCTGTGCCCCCCTGGCCCCTGGCAGCACAGTTGTACCGACCACGCCCATCAACCGCACGCTCGTTTATCCCAACTCACGCGACGCTTGCACCAACGGCCGGCGCAACGACGAGCATTACTTTCACATAACACTTTGTCACACTGCAAAAACCGTCTAATGGAGCTGGTCGTTACATCGTTAAAAGGAAATTTAGTCCAAGAATACAATTTTAGTTTCCATTTTGCTTGATGTTACGAAATGGTTGGCGGTGTAGAGTGATGGAATATAAATAACAAGGAGGGGTGTTATCTAGAAACATTTGGGCGAAAAAAAGATTCTCTTTTTTGAGAGAGATCAAGAGATTTTTTTTATTTTTATTGATTTATTTCTTTATTTATTGCTAAAATCTTCAAAGTGCTTCAAATTGGTTTTGTTCCATAGTTGTTTAATAAACAAATGTATATGATAACCTAATAAAAAGGCATATAATTTATTCCTCTGTGTAGCTTATCAGAAAATGTCTGTTAGTAGTTGATACATTTTTAATAGGCTATTTCGTGTAAGTTAAAAAGGGAACGTGCAATTTGAAACCTGGAGAAGAAAAAGGGGGGATCTTGAGAAGTAGACTGCGTTATTGGTTGTTACTACGTAGGTCTTATTGGTAGTAATGATGTAAGTTACTCCGTAGTTGGTTAAGAGTTATTAATCTCAAATAGTTTGTTATCAAAACGAATAGGCTTATTAAATCTGTAACATCTCGTTTTGCAGCTACCTTACAAACTTATAAGTTTCAAGGTGCATTTAGCATACAACATGACTTTACACATAAATGGGTCCAGTTAAGTAATGCAGTGGTATTAGCGAAACAAAGTATTATTAATTTACACTTTTTTGTTTGGCTTTATAATTTCAAGGTATAGGTAGGTTTGTTATTATAAGGTACAGTGGTGCATCAAAAGCAATGCAGAAAGTCGACTTCTCTGCAAGTTTATCGGATTATTTTTTATCTCTAGTACTCCCTTACGTTCCTTAAATGTGTCGTATGTCATGATTGTTTACACTCACTTGTAAATTTTATGTTGCCTGTTAAATATTTTAGTTCAATTAAGTTATGGCCACATGTTCAATTTACATTTGTAAACTAAACACACCATTGGTAAACTCCATTACATGTGGCGTTGTTGTTTTTCAACACACTCCTGGGTTGCTGGTGGTTTTGCGGTATTGCAACTGTCTCTCACAATAGTGTTGAACCACTCCAGTAGCCGTTACAACTCGATGGTTCAGCCGCGGTCATCGCAATCGACACGGCCAGTGGCAACTGTAACCCGGGGTCACGACTAGTCGTACACCGCACCAGTGGTGGCGAAACTGCCATTGACACCTCAGCTGCACCAGACTGGTATAGGCTTCCTCTTACATTGTGCTGGCAAGTCATCTAGCTGAAGGCTGTTAGCTGACACAAAGTTAGGAGAACTCTATTATACACGCAGGAGAATGGAATCAACGCGAAATGGCATGGTCGCGTACAGTGCCTATAGCGTTGTGAAGTGTGGTTGTGCAAGGTATTAGCGTTCGAAGTTGTCGGCTTGTGAGGCTCTTTAGTGAAGTGTTACCCCGGATCAGGTCCCCTATATCATGGCATGGTCGCGTACAGTGCCTATAGCGTTGTGAAGTGTGGTTGTGCAAGGTATTAGCGTTCGAAGTTGTCGGCTTGTGAAGCTCTTCAGTGAAATGTTACCCCGGATCAGGTCCCCTATATCATGTCATGGTCGCGTACAGTGCCTATAGCGTTGTGAAGTGTGGTTGTGCAAGGTATTAGCGTTCGAAGTTGTCGGCTTGCGAGGCTCTTTAGTGAAATGTTACCCCGGATCAGGTCCCCTATATCATGGCATGGTCGCGTACAGTGCCTATAGCGTTGTGAAGTGTGGTTGTGCAAGGTATTAGCGTTCGAAGTTGTCGGCTTGTGAAGCTCTTTAGTGAAATGTTACCCCGGATCAGGTCCCCTATATCATGGCATGGTCGCGTACAGTGCCTATAGCGTTGTGTAGTGTGGTTGTGCAAGGTATTAGCGTTCGAAGTTGTCGGCTTGTGAGGCTATTTAGTGAAGTGTTACCCCGGATCAGGTCCCCTATATCATGGCATGGTCGCGTACAGTGCCTATAGCGTTGTAAAGTGTGGTTGTGCAAGGTATTAGCGTTCGAAGTTGTCGGCTTGTGAAGCTCTTTAGTGAAATGTTACTCCCCTATATCATGGCATGGTCGCGTACAGTGCCTATAGCGTTGTGAAGTGTGGTTGTGCAAGGTATTAGCGTTCGAAGTTGTCGGCTTGTGAGGCTATTTAGTGAAGTGTTACCCCGGATCAGGTCCCCTATATCATGGCATGGTCGCGTACAGTGCCTATAGCGTTGTAAAGTGTGGTTGTGCAAGGTATTAGCGTTCGAAGTTGTCGGCTTGTGAAGCTCTTTAGTGAAATGTTACCCCGGATCAGGTCCCCTATATCATGGCATGGTCGCGTACAGTGCCTATAGCGTTGTGAAGTGTGGTTGTGCAAGGTATTAGCGTTCGAAGTTGTCGGCTTGCGAGGCTCTTTAGTGAAATGTTACCCCGGATCAGGTCCCCTATATCCTGGCATGGTCGCGTACAGTGCCTATAGCGTTGTGAAGTGTGGTTGTGCAAGGTATTAGCGTTCGAAGTTGTCGGCTTGTGAAGGTCTTTAGTGAAATGTTACCCCGGATCAGGTCCCCTATATCATGGCATGGTCGCGTACAGTGCCTATAGCGTTGTGAAGTGTGGTTGTGCAAGGTATTAGCGTTCGAAGTTGTCGGCTTGTGAGGCTATTTAGTGAAGTGTTACCCCGGATCAGGTCCCCTATATCATGGCATGGTCGCGTACAGTGCCTATAGCGTTGTAAAGTGTGGTTGTGCAAGGTATTAGCGTTCGAAGTTGTCGGCTTGTGAGGCTATTTAGTGAAGTATTACCCCGGATCAGGTCCCCTATATCATGGCATGGTCGCGTACACTGCCTATAGCGTTGTGAAGTGTGGTTGTGCAAGGTATTAGCGTTCGAAGTTGTCGGCTTGCGAGGCTCTTTAGTGAAATGTTACCCCGGATCAGGTCCCCTATATCATGGCATGGTCGCGTACAGTGCCTATAGCGTTGTGAAGTGTGGTTGTGCAAGGTATTAGCGTTCGAAGTTGTCGGCTTGTGAGGCTATTTAGTGAAGTGTTACCCCGGATCAGGTCCCCTATATCATGGCATGGTCGCGTACACTGCCTATAGCGTTGTGAAGTGTGGTTGTGCAAGGTATTAGCGTTCGAAGTTGTCGGCTTGCGAGGCTCTTTAGTGAAATGTTACCCCGGATCAGGTCCCCTATATCATGGCATGGTCGCGTACAGTGCCTATAGCGTTGTGAAGTGTGGTTGTGCAAGGTATTAGCGTTCGAAGTTGTCGGCTTGTGAGGCTATTTAGTGAAGTGTTACCCCGGATCAGGTCCCCTATATCATGGCATGGTCGCGTACAGTGCCTATAGCGTTGTAAAGTGTGGTTGTGCAAGGTATTAGCGTTCGAAGTGTGTCGGCTTGTGAAGCTCTTTAGTGAAATGTTACCCCGGATCAGGTCCCCTATATCATGGCATGGTCGCGTACAGTGCCTATAGCGTTGTGAAGTGTGGTTGTGCAAGGTATTAGCGTTCGAAGTTGTCGGCTGGTGAGGCTATTTAGTGAAGTGTTACCCCGGATCAGGTCCCCTATATCATGGCATGGTCGCGTACACTGCCTATAGCGTTGTGAAGTGTGGTTGTGCAAGGTATTAGCGTTCGAAGTTGTCGGCTTGCGAGGCTCTTTAGTGAAATGTTACCCCGGATCAGGTCCCCTATATCATGGCATGGTCGCGTACAGTGCCTATAGCGTTGTGAAGTGTGGTTGTGCAAGGTATTAGCGTTCGAAGTTGTCGGCTTGCGAGGCTCTTTAGTGAAGTGTTACCCCGGATCAGGTCCCCTACATCATGAATAATTCAACCCCAAAGGCCCTTCTTTGAATGAATAGACGACATAGAAGACTATGTATTTAGGCTATTAACTAATTATGCTTGCTAACAAAAGGTCGGCCTTAGATATTAACAAGACCAAGGTTTCGTCCGTTATCTATTATAACGTTTAAAAATGCTACTGGTGAAGATCAACACAAAACTGAACGGGAGGCAGCAAAAAGGCACAGTTTAGATTTTAGCTAAACGAACATTGTCTAGTGGAAAATGTTCATAGGTGGATCGATGTAATGCGAATGGTGATATAGGTTTGAATACACTTTTTTTAATAAATGAACTCAGAAGGAGATTAGCTGAGCAAAAAGAAAGTCTATGGTAAAAAGCATTATTAAACAAAATTCCCGGAGAAACTAGTCAACTGGGAACCCCTATCTATGAACCTCCCATCGGACGATTCTGTGGCACAATACACTTTACATAACCAGTACGGCGCAGCGCCAGCGCCCGCAGACTGCTGACTGCCTTTCACCCGTTGCCTTGGCATTTGCCTGCTGAGACATTTAACGCTCCGCCCTGCAATGTAATATCCTGTTTACAACTGACCAGTAATATGCGCCTTTCTATTTCTGTTCCCGACGGTTAGTTTTCCTCAAGGGCAAATGTCCGATTGTGGAGATGCCAGTGGAGATATCCGCAGGAGCAATGATTGTGGCTGAACTGATTGTTTATAGTTTCGAAATAAGTAGGACAGAGATAATTGAGAAAAAATGCGCTTATTCAAGTGCAAGGATAGTTGGAAGGATAGTTTTGCTTTATATTTATATGGACTTTTGATTCATATTTCCATCATATCAGTTTTCTTACTCTCCCACAACCTCAATTCAAGGTATCCGGCACTTCATTTTTGGGCTACATTTTTAAATTCTTATGGAAACAGACCCATGATTTTCTACGGGCCAAGTCTGTAGTTATCATCATACTCGTGACTATTATTTTAACCCATTCCTCCTCTCCCAGTTCCCCGCCACTCATCACAGGATGACGCAGATGACCTGCGAATCCGTACAATTTGCACCATCACGCTGGCCCAGACCCTCGGCCTGACTGGCAATCCTAGTTTAATCTCCCATTCACTAGTCTACGTTTTGCCCTCTTTAATTCGGATTTATTTACTTTTCTCCGCAACCTAAATACAGTTAGTTCACTAAACTGTCCTATTTTCTTACTTACTGTTTTATTGGAGCGTATATTAATGGATATGCTCTAGTTATCCATGTTTATCCAAATTTAAGTCAGTACATCTGTTTACAGTGTCGCATTTCTATAAGAAATTCCAATTGGGCGTCATGGATTATTTAGCTCTCTTATACTCGTTGTTTTTCCATACAGCCTTGTCCACACTGAGCAAACATGTTTGTTGAAAATAAAACAGAACAAACATTGTTAAAAGTTTGTAATTCTTTGTCTTGCTAACAAAATAATGGAGTTCTGATAAACAATCTAGTTCTAGAAAAAACATCAAACACTGTTTACCGCACATCACAATGTTTGTTAAAACACTAAAAAACGTTGGAGCAAACTAGTTTGTCAAACATTTGCTTAGTGTGGACAAGACTTAATGTTAACACTAAATGCAGCTTTAGTACTCCATCATTATTTTGTTTCTTGTTACGGTCCAGTCTTGAATAATTTTTGGGGGTTTGTGTAGCGAACTGAACTCCCATTTCACAAAGCAGAAACTTTAACCTAAGCTTTGTTCCTTATTACGAAACGTAGCCGCTGGAAATTCTTGGTTCAGCGGAAATAGCTTATCGGCGGAATCCCAATTAATTAAGGCTAGATTGAAGGCTCATTTAGCTGTCCCTGCCTCGATAACTGTGCTACGGCCGCCAATAGAGCGGAAACCTGTCTATATGGTGCGGAAACATTCTTCTTCATTAAATCTTTCCCTGTGTAGACATATCCTCACCATTCCCTTGAGTAAAATATGTGTTAATTAACTATTATTATTGTTCGACGCTGGCACTTACTTGTATATGTATTTGATGGCGAATGACTACGAGTGGCAGATAAACTAGATGTCTAGTATAGCCTTGTTAATGACTAAGACTGGGTGTTTCTTTGGGTTAGTTTAATGATAAATAGTCCAATAAACGACGGAAATTTAGACACCTTCTATTATGTTGTCCGAACCACAAATGGTTGGGAGTATATATTGTGATTGCGTTAAAACCTTGGTGGAAACTGCGAACCCTAAACATTAACTATATTATGCCCTTGATACTTATATTTTCCCTTCAAATAGGGGTAGAAGATATACAGTACATACGTATTTTAAGCATAAAACAGAAATGTATGTTGTGTTATGTTGTGCATTTATGCAGCAGTACACTCTTTTCAGAAATGTGAAAAAATTGTATTTAATGTCTTGACTTTAAAATATCAACAGATAAAATCAAGGAAAATGCAACAAAGCAAATCAGCTCATGAAAAATAAAGTTCAGAAAGTTGAGTTGCCAACGTATAAACTCGTTTTGATCTTTAGACTTTTGGTACTTTTAAATTGGGTTTCGTAAAAAAACACCCTTTATCGTTTAACTATAGCGATATTGCTTTACGGCGATCGCGTGGAAAGTTTTTGACGATCACATTAATTTGTTTACCCGCGAGATTGTAAACCGTGTGTCACCAGCCAAGGCGACGTCAACGCTGATGTAAGATAGCGACTAGCCTAGATATTTGTATCGGTTACTTAACATTTGACACTGATCTTGCCCCAGACAGCCCGCTATCGTGTTTCTGTATATCTCTTATCATATAAACATGAGCTATCCGTGTACGAACTCTTCAACTCTTGTCATTATTGTTTTTGTGGTATGATCAAAGACTTAAAACTACGATTGGCGTACATTACATTGTCTGTTAACAGACCAGACATTAGTTTACATTCTAAAACAACTGATCAATATGTGTTTTTAAATCATATTTCTGGCCGAGTTGGCTTATCGGTGACTATACAAGATTAAAGTTGGAACCTAGCCAAACTACTACGGATTTTATTTGATACTGACCTCGATTTGCGTCTTCAATACCGGTCGCGCTGCAGAAGGCATGTAGTTTATACCTCAGTTTAGAAGTCGTCTGATCTCTCGAGATTTAATTTTCGAAATAATGTCGGGTTTTTCAGGCTACAGCGTGTGACGCCAAGCAACACATAAATCATTTTAACATTATAAATGTACAATTTTAAATATTAGTCTTAATCTGATCTTTCATTTTAGTACGTACCGTAAATGCTTACTTATCATTGACAAACTGCCTGTTTTGTAGCCTTAATAGCTGCACAATTGTGAATGGTCTGTTTCAATATATTTGCTGATCATTGGTCCAAAATTATGACAGTTTCATCGTTGAAATGTGTTTAGGTTTGGTTTATCGGGATGATCTTTTAGCACCACTATAGTCAAAACTGACCACTCGCACTCAGGTTTTATCGGCACACTTACTCGTAATCTGACCCTAGTGGACCAACGTATTGTCTTTTTTGGAATGCATGTTGTATTATACCCAATACGATATATTGCCTAAACGATACTAATAAGGAAGTAATAGGGGCTCCAGTCACGAAACATTGGCGTTTCTACCTGCTTCCCTCATAAGGCCAATGTTAACTTGCAAAGGCCGTCCCTCAACAACGGATTTACCTCTATCGTTAACAACTAGAACGAAATATCTAACGCTTTCAGTGAGCGGACTTTCGATATAATCTTTACCTTTTCCTCCGCAGTCCTTACAGTAATACTAAACACTTCACAAATACTAATTACAAAATGATAATTACCAAAAAATGTGTTTTTTTTTTGTTCGGTATTACAAGTAATTCACCTATAAATAAAATCGTACTTTTAGAATGCCTTAACATGGTATTAAACGATTACTATTTATGAAATCTAAATTCTGCTCACTGAAATAGCTTTGTAAGCGATTTCATTTCCTCCGTTTAAAATTAAACATAAATCAACGATATTTGATAATGCGTTGAGGATTGACGGACTTTGAAAACCAACATTGGCCTTAAGGGAGAAGCAGGCAGAATCGCGAAATGTTGCCTGACTTGGAACCCCATTTTAGAACCGACTTTTCTATTAATCCCGGAGCCCTAGGAGAGGTACACCGGCACAGCGGTGCGGCTTTGAACGGATGCGGCCAGTCAGCAGCAGTGTTAGTGTTTACGCTTCTGAGGTGTTTACTGTTTACACTGCAAGGCCTCCACTTGTGATCGCGCTCTCACGTCTGACGGCTCTCCTCTCCGATGGCTCACCTCAGCGCGAGGTCACTCGTGACCACTGATAACAACAGCGCGTGTGACCTTGATAACGCGTTCACCGCGTGTGTTGATAACAGTTGTGGGCAGTGTGTGGAAATTGATCGTTGACACCTTTAAACAAGATTAGGAACGCTCATCTTCTTTGCTCTGATTATTGATTAGCTATACATTTTAAATTGAAAACACATCGATCAATTGTTCAATTTGTATTTTCTGTACCTGTAATTTTGTATTTCCTCAAAAGATAATAACTTGAGTTGTTCTCGTACCTGACGTATTCGAAAGACCTCGTACAGAAAATGAAAATGTAATTATTGATGAAAGTGGTTTTGAATTTGAAAAAGAATTAGGAACGTTTGGAAACTGTAATAGATTTTGAGATTGATCAAATTACAACCCAATAGTGAAATAAAAACTATAAAAAAGCCCTATGCATGATTTATATCTAGAGTTTCACAAACAATCAAACGTATTATGAGCTACAACGATAATGTGTACTTTTGCAACGTATTATCTTCTTTTGGAGTACGGTGAACTAAACGTAAAAATTCAAACTATTTAGTGCACTATGTAATATAATCTAGTGTAAATGGATGGTTTAATAGTAATGTCCGAAAATGTTTAAGCATAGCCTTGCCCAACAGCTTTGCTTGCTCACCTTAGACTTCACAGTCAAATAAAATCACGCAAATCCGGTTTCCATTGATTTCCAGTCTATGGTTTAGGATTGTATGTAAATCAATAAAAGAATGGTCTGTTAATTGTGGCTAGAGAATCATAGTGATATACCCTGTATTGCCCAAGCTGTGTGCCTATGAAAGCCACACGACCTTTTTCCTGAGCAGGCTTCACGGCCGACCACAATTTACCGTACATTACAGTTGTGGGTTCGTCGTTTGAAGGTCGGAGCGAACACCATGCCTATCCCACACACTATGACACCATACTCACTATTGACATTTCCTAATTGCATCCCGATAAAATATATAATACGTTTACTTTTTAATTTTAACTGTTGTCCTAATTTAAATTTATTAAAAGCGCAAATTATTTATTTTCGGAAAACGAAATTTTTATATTTCGTAAAAGAATTGCTCTGATAATATTTTCTCGCTGAATGAATATTTTATGAGAGTGGACAGTTTTATGAAGAAAGGTGCACGCAATTTATCTTTTCCACTGCGTTCACATTTATTGAATAAGAACTATGCAAACTTCATTGAATGGAAATCGCTGTTTTTCTGTTAGAGGTAAATGTCTGTATAAGGTGCAACAACCCATACTTCTTCTTGGGTTTGTAATATAAAATGAGGAATGAAATAATTTTTAACTAATACTTTTTCAAAATATAATTATTTTCCAGGAACGGGAAAGTATAATTTTAAATTCCAATTATTATTATTCTTAACGTTATTTAAAATACACTCTGTATTATACCGTCGCTGTACGTGCAACGTTAAATTCTACGTATTAAACTTGTAAACAAGTTTTTCAAGTAGCAAAAATATGGATTTAAAAGTTAATTAATAACTAATACCAAACAAAATAAATACCGTAAATAACATTGAAAACCCAGTTAGAGCGTAATAATGTTGTTAACTGTTAGACCTAACCCTTTTTATTATATAACATAATTTTTTTAATTTAGAATTTTTACTAAATAACTTGATAACCATCTAGAGTAGTCCGTTTATACAAACACAAATAAAAATAAATTGTTTATTCAAAAATAATATTGCTTTAAAGTCTTGATAAATTATCCGGTACAACTAAATTTTATGGATAATTGTAGGGGAATATTTGGTCCATATTCATTTGGACGAAATAATTGTTATTATTTCTTTGGTAATTGATATTTTTGTATCAAGTAACAAACTGACTGACGAAGAATACATCTTATTCTAACATCAGAATAAACTTGGTCAATATGTAGATCCAAGGATATTCCTAGGAGGTTTTTTTCATTTAGAGCAGAGAGCGGCGGAAGGCTTGCAGCCCGGTCTTGTTTCTATCTAAAATCAGGACACCAGTTGTCTTTGTCAGTTGACAGTTGACATCTTTATGCTACTGATGACGTCACGCCGCCGCGCCGCTGCAAGCCTGCTATTGTTCGTTTTACGTTTAGATGTCGGTGTTCAGTGTCACTTCGCAGTAAACATTATTTCTCAGTACATTCAGTGCAGCATATAATATTCCAACTATCAGATTTATTTTCCCAGGAGTGGTATTGTTCGGACACTACTCTAAGTAGAGCTTGTAGAACTGTTATAGGCAAACAACTTTAGTAAGGTAGTAAATACTTTGGTAAATTAGGATTAAAAATTTTAGCAATTGATCAGGTAAATGAATTTATGGGAAATAGTTCACATTACAGGTAGTTTAATTTAATGCCTCAAAATAACATCGAGATGTTCTGATACATGCGCTATAACCATTGCACTGTGTTCCTGCATTTCGTTGGGCGTCATACTATATAACGATCAATCATAGTGCAGTATTACCAAAGATAATAATTATTTGACCCGGACAAGCGTGATGAGTTTTAGGAGTTATATAGTATTATTTCAATGTACTTGTCGTTATCATTATCTCTATTTAGTCTTTTCTGATATGTTTGTTAGAATATAGGTAAATTTGATAAGTAAATTTAATATAAGTAGACAAACTCATACTTATTTTCATACTTCGTTTTTTTCTCTTTGGATGAAAGATAGGAGTTTGTCGTATATGTAGACCATTACTCTTTTCACTATTGACATTGAAATGAGGCCAGAGATTTGTCACTGTTCCAAACGAGGGTTGCCATTGTGTTCCAAAGGGAGCGCCGCGCCGCGCGGTAACTGTTCTCCAACAATAACCGGTTCCAGTTCACCAGTGACAAGTCAATAAACCGTTCTGGCTATTTATTGGGTCAGCTCCAGCGAGTTGTAAGGTCGTTGCTGGCATATTTCTTTGTATCTTATGTTCATTCGCACGTGTCTGCGGAGAACAATGCATAATAAACTTTGTTCAATCAGTGAGTCACGTTCACTCAACTTCCTTTAAATGTGTTACATGGTTAAATCTTGATTGGTTGTTTATCATTACTATATATTTTACTTACGGTTTTCTGAATCGGTTTAAGTTTATTTCATTTTTAATTTTGTAGTAAATGTCAATACATTGTTAAACATTGTCACGGAATAAATATTATATCATATTATGATTATTATAAATTCCAAATACTTATTGGGGAGTCAAGATTACTCGAGATGTGATTCGGCAACCATGTGAACTTTTAGAGGTGATATTTGAAGACCGTATTTTTAATTTTCCTTCAGATATTACTTTTAATAAGTGTATTTTATTGATTGTGGGTGGCAAAGGATGTTACACGAAATTGTTTCACATATTATTAGACCTGGACTTTCAATTGGCTAGTGCGTATTATTTTAGTTGATAACAAACAAGTTATTTATGCGAGTTGTAAAATAAAACACTTACCAGTTATGATGTTTAAATCAATTTAGATTTACAAATCGGGACGAAAGTTATAAAATATTTTGTTCATTACAGGTTTGTAATAGCTTATATTTATTTCTTTGTTCTATTCAGTATTTTTCTACAAAATATAGCCAATTATACTTGCTGGTTTCATAGTACCTGATAAAATGTAGCCCCTATTACAATATTTTTCGAATCTTTAGTTCCACAAACCCTTCCTTGGGATGAAATCTAAAATTATTTTTCTACCAAGCTTACTTTGCATCTCATGCGGTTGTCATACTACCAGCGGAAAATTAAATTGTGATATTAACCTTCCAAATCCGTATGTGTGCTTGAATTTGCCACGTTCTGTAGTCCGCTATAATGCTACAATGACATGAGAAACGCGTTACCAATCGTCGAATGGTGTTTTCACTTCAACCATGTCAGCTCGTACCGTCCTGGTCTGCGCTTTAGTCTGATCTGGTGCTGCATTATTGTAGGAGAGAGCTGTTCAGCATTGTACTATATTGACAACCGATTGTCAGTGGGCTTCGTTCACATTTCAAACACTTTTCTTTAATGCAAGATAAAAAACCCTAACACGATAATTGTTGTCACGTCAGTCTTAATGTTTTGGATTTTTATGTTTTACGTGGATACTACAATATTCATTAGACATACGGAATGCTTTAATGCAAAATCATAATAAAACAATGTCGATTTAGGATAAATATTTGCAGAACAACTGTCTGCACAGCTGGTTTAGTATAATTGAGTTGTTTTTACTAGAATTTTTCGAAAACCAACTTGTTTTTGAGGCAGTTTTAGGTCCATAATTTGTTTATATTTCCTGCAAAAAAAATACAAAAAAGCAATTATTTTTTGTGCGATGATTGCTAACAGTTGGTTTCATATGAATTATTCAGTTTTTAACATCAAAAATAACACTATTGTGTATATGAATGCATAACTTTTTACTTTACAAATTCCTTGTTTAATTGAATGCATCCCTACCGGTACCCTACATAGCATTTGTCCTACATTGTGATCGGTACTGCTTGGCACAGTGATAACATTCGGCAATGGCCCTATGACTCATAAGCAAATACTGAAACAGGCAAATAAATGGTCTAATACTGACATTTCATTTACCATTGTTATGGAACGCATTTTTATTAGCTTTGCGGTGGTGATTTTTTTGCGCACACATTTATTTCGTAATCACAAACAATGACAAATACCCTATATTTGATGCTTTTGAATCACACAAATCCATAAACGAGTTCGCACGTAGCACGCTGTCGTGAGGGAAGTGAATTTCCATATAACAACTTTTAAAACTCAAAATCAGTGTAAAAACATTCATGTATTCCAATTTTTATTGAAATCTGAAAACGTTGATTTTTTGGCTGTTCTGATGCTTCTGGTTTCATTTGCCTGCAAAGCTGGTAATACCATTTTGCGCATTATAATGTTAGGAGAAGGTCCAGTCAGACTTGAAAGTAGGCGTGAGGTTGCTGGGGATGATAAAAGTACTCTAACAAAGGAGTAGCAGGCTTTTCTAGTGTAAACCCCCCATAAGACTACGTACTGTGTTTAGTCGAAACACATTTTCTTTAATAACTCGGTAATTATTTATGCCAGAATGACGAGAGAGGGCTTAAAACTTTCGCCTCACTAATTCCCATCTTATTACATGCATTAATTCTACATACAGGGCTCTTCTGACACTTTTTGGGCCCAAAAACTCGAAATTTGAAAGATGAATTTCCAAAAAAGGGCTTTTGAGTTTTCCGATTGTTTTTCCCAACGAACTTGTCCAACTGATTACAGAAAGAAACGTCCCTACCAAATTTGAAGTTGTTTCACCGTGCGGGTCATGCTAATAGTTCACTTTCCAAAGGAAATTCACTAACAACAAAACGTACTCACATATTTCATCAATGTTGTAATTGTTTATGTGGTGTTGTTTTTGATAAACTGTTTTAAACAAATTAGTAAAATACTTCAATTAACAAATATTTTCAAGTACTGTAGTTTAGTGTAAGCAAGGTTTGTAAAGTTTAATTCAAAATAATCCCAATTTGTTTCTTCTTGAATGGCTGTTTATACATTCATATTTTACGAAATTACTTAACTTGCAAAACATACCGTTACAAAGTAATTGGTTCATTTCTTTAACTATATATGTGCCGTGCCTATCAAACACGATTAGTGTGACGATTCGCTGGCTAAATAAATCACAAGAAGTTTTATTATACAAAGAACTCTATTAATACACCCTATTATAGCGTTTCACCTGAATTTATACCAAATAATCCCGAACTTGGTAAGATCACATTCTTTCTTCTCTGTGGTAATACTGCAATTTATTCAATTGAAACATTGTCTCGCGCAAATATATATATTTTTATTAGGACCTTCAATCATATCCAGGAAGATTTTAGTAATGACTGAGACTTTTCATTAACAGGGACTCATCCCAGACTGAAAATGCCAAGTAGAACGCCATTTATCATCCACCGATAACAACTTCCTTACAAACAATTCCTAGATCAGCAACATTTCCAACTTGATGTTTACTGTAGTCAAACAACTGTAGTTTCGCTCTGTCATTGAAATGTTTGTTGCTAACACAAATTCCGAGTAAGGTATTATATGTACATTATACTTATGATATGGATATTATACTTGTGAGTCATTCTGCAAACTCGAAAGACTTGCACGAAGCACTATATGTTATATATAACCAGCTATAACGTGACAGACATTGAATTGTTCAGTAAAATACATTTCGTTTGGTAAATATGGGTAGTGAAATAGTACAGACTACAGTGGTATTTTTGAAACGCATAATGGCAATTGGTTTTCTGTTTAATTTACATTTGTTTTGATGACTTTACGGAGATAGTTGATGGTCAGCTAGTAAACAAGGTCAATTGATAAAGCAGTTCTCATAAGGATGACATGTAATAAGTAAATTAGTGTGCCGAGTTTCATAATTCTACCATGCGGCACATCCAAGAAATCACGCACATTTCCTGAGTCTCTTAATATATGGATAAAGCATTTCACTGCAATCAGAACTGTGTACATAATGTAAAATGTAACAGATCCGTGAAACGATGTTATACACCGGCGAATGGTCGACTTGAAAGCTCCGAGAAAACGCATGTTAACCTCGCACGCGCATGAATTATGAAACAGTAACCACCGATTTAATAAATCTATGTTTACTTTCTGTTCCACCCATTTAACTGGAAGTGGCTCCCAGTGTCCGACACGGCTTGAGTCCGTGCCACACAACCAATTTGAATTCGAAATAGGAATCTTTGAAATTCTAACACGTGAAAGCCCGTATTGACTTTCATGACTTGGAAGTAGAAACCGCACTTGCTGCACGACGTTTTCGTGTGCGGAGAAACTGCGATTCGCGTGTCTCTGCGAGGCTTGCTGCGCTTTCGGCGCCCGCAGATAAATAATGAATGAAGCGGTTTGCCACCGTTCACTCTCACCCAATCCGCCGCTACGCGCGTCTTCGTCTAGAAAGCTGTCTTGTTTTATACCCGAACCGCTTCTGGCTTCTAACCCGGTCTCGAACGATTTGTCCGTTCGGTGGAAGTAGAACTGTAGACCGAGCAGCTACATGAAGTGACCAGGCAGTGCGCTTGGATGGTTTATTTAGAGGATGGAAAGTTTCTGATATAGTTGGCAAGCCACTTACAAACATGTTCCATACCACTACAACTAATGTCGCATTCACTTTAGACGAACTGCACTTTAGCAAATTATTTTTAGTTTAACAATTTGTTTGTTATCGTTTTTACTTTGGCTGGTAGTTGTTAGATAATTAAATTTCTGCTATTGTTAAATAATCAAGAAGAGTGTAAATTATACGATTTTACAAAAATATTATCTTTGGTTCTTTAAATTGTTATTTTAAACACATTTCATAGGTTCATGTTATCAGTAATTAATTAAAGCTACGTTTATATTTTGGAACACCTATATAAATAAGCAGAACAACTTTATCTCAGTTCTTTTAAAACAATTACAGGGTTCCCACACGTTCTGGAAAACCTGGAATTATAAGAGTTTACTGGAAAACCTGGAATTTTTCTTGAATTTTGCTTTCAGACGTGGAATTTTTCCCTCCGTCCTGGAATTTTTGTATTTTCATTTAGTTTTTCACATTTCTCGTTTTTTTCTAAGTTTTTTTGTGGAATGTTTCCAGATTGAATTTGTTTGTATTGGTTTTACTCATATCTCAAAGAAATAAGTATTTTCTTGAATATAGGTTAAATGTAAACAGTTTATGTGTAAAGAAGGAAGGATATTAGGGTGACAGAATTAAAGAAGCTTGTTTGTCAAATTGTTTCTTGTATTGTATCTGATGCTTAACTTTGTCAAAAATTGTTTTACTAAACAAGTTTAGTATAATTCTTTGTAGTGGTGGTATAGATTTTGTAATGTTTGAGTTAGCTATTGCTGGAACAGTAGTTCACTTAAACATAGCAAATTCTTTAATAAGTGCCCCATTAAAAAATTGTGCTGTAAGTTTTATACAATGCACTCAAAGAGTGTGCAGTAGAACATTTGGCCATCCTCCATTACTGTCCCATTTTAGTAATATTATTACATCAAAATATTGACATCAAAATGAATGACTAGTTTTGAGATTGTAGTACATCTTGTAATAACTTGTTTTAAAATGAATTTATGTTTAAAGTAATTTAAAACTAAAATTTCCTGGATATTACCACTTTTTGTTAAATGTATATTACTACTAGCTGTTGCCCGCAGCTTCGCTCGTGACAATGTAAAACACATTAAAAATTTTAACCTGACCAGCACTATCAAATATCTTCCCATAAGATTTTTATTGGAACTTACAGGACACGTGGGGTGGAACCCTAAAGTTGGATGTGGACATTATTAGGTTTATATGTTAATGTGATATGTAAGCTATGTTCATGCAAAATTTTAGCTTAATCGGCCCAGTAGTTTATGCGTGATGGAACTCCAAATATTCATACATATATCCAAACATACATCTAAACTTTCACATTTATAATATTAGTAGGATAATTTAATCTACCAAACTAAAATCTCGAAACAATGCCAAAAATGCATTCAAATTGTTTTTTGCTGATTTAAATTCAACATTGACTAACAATCACAAGCCTAGAATTTCATGACTCTTATAATAGGGCTAAAATTAAAAATTGTTGCAGATAACTGTTATTTTCATAGTTTTTTCAAAAACATTTATTTGTTTACTTTATTGTTTGTGCTACTTTCCCTTAAGTCCTTTACTTTTTAGTTTTTTATAGTGCATTTTATTTCATCTAAAATTTAAATTTTAAAATTATAAACAATTTTAGCATATAAGAATGAAGGTATATTAAATTATTTTTGACAAATAATAAAATAATTTCAGTCACTGCAAAAGGCAATATAAATCTAGTTTTTGTATCAAAGTTTTTTTTTTTTAAAGGAACCACCCATTTCATTTAACACCAGTAGTTTTAAAATTTAAAATATAGTATATATAAGAATTAGTGTTAAACAAATTAAGGGAGCATCAAAATATATGACCTGTTTTGCCGAAAATACAAAAATGTTTCTTTAATTTGGCTTGCATGAAAAATCGGTAATGAATATATAAAACAAATCTTTGTAAATAATAATTATAAAATTGTAACAGTGGGTTAAAAACTAATTTAATTTATTCCCTTGACCTGTATATAGAAACTAAACACTCATAAGCACAATACAACTATCCCTGGTTCTTATGTACATCTCATGGCCTTTCATGGTTGGGGATCATTTATAATATATCTGATTTATCAATATGTAAACAAACTCGAAGAAAAAGTAATAAACGTACAAATATGTTTTTAGCGAATTTCCCCTATAGGGAAGAAGCTATTACCGTAGGTCTCATGGTAAGACTTAAGCCCGAGACCATGATAACTTTTCATTTCAAGGTCCCCAGATGCCAAAAACACCATTCGTTCAAATTTTTATATATATATATGTCCGTAAGCACGATAACTCTCGTAAAAAAGCTCCGATCTTAATGAAATTTGGTACAAATGTGTAAAGTACCATTTATTTGAACGAGTTCGAAAACCAGACGAATCGCATCATCCAAAGGGGGCTTTTGGGGGGTTTTGTACCCCAAAAATGGGTTTTTTAGGGTTTTCACATGTAATTTTTCTTTTAATTAAATTGCAATTTTTACCATTAAAATCAGCTTAAAAAAACAAACAATTTGGTATTTTGATCATTGCTCTACGTCAATTGGTTACTGAGATATTGAAAGTGCTAAACACAGTACGTTGTCTAATGTTATTCTTATGGAGAAAAAGAAAAATTGTATATCTCGTTTATGAACATAAACTGACAAAATTTGGTATATGACTTCATCTGGTTGTAGTTTATTATTGTTTGCTCAAAAAAACAATTTTTCGCCTATGATTCCCGTTTCAGCAAACCTAGGTACTCGGTCCCCATGTTATTCTTATGGAAAATATTTAAAATATTATATATCGCTTATTTATGAATGTATATGGATGAAACTTGGTATGTGACTTCACTTAGATGAGTTCTATTGATATTTGCATAAAAACCCATTATTTTGTATTCCTTGTTGCAGCAAACCTGCGTACTCATCCCCAATGTTGTTCTTATGGAGAATAATTAATATTTTAAATATCGCTTGTTTGTGATTATATTTCTTATGAATTCTGTTAAGTGGCTTAATGTGTTATGTTATATATTCATTGGAAATTCGCTGAGTATGCAGGTTTGCTGCGACGGGGGTATTTTATGTAGCGGGTGTCATGGAAAATCGTAATTTTGTCCTGGAATTGTCCTTGAATTTCGTTTTGAAATACCTGTAGGAATCCTGAATTAGATTTATTCATTTTTAATTTATTGTCACATTACAGTATACACATTTGACATTACAAGCTATTATTCTTTTTTAAGTACGATAGCCTGGCAGTTAAACGAGAATAATAACCAATGAAGTTATAGTTAATGCATTTTGCAGTAGTTGATACTGATGGGTAATTCTTACTAATTATACTAAAACAATTCCAATTATTCCAATGCATACGTTTCTATATTGTTCTGAAACATTAATTACTCGAAGATTACGCCAACAGTTAAAACCTCGGGAATTCCAATTCCCGAAGTAGGTGACGGACGTTACCAAACTACGTGTACACGCACGTCGCATTATATTATGTTACTGCACGAACGTCCCGAGCGTCCGTCGGTTTGACAACACTTTCACCCTTCCCTCCCCGTGGCATGGCAGTAACAACACCGCGCAGTGTACCTACCATGCTCGTGCGCAATAACTTGTAATATACCGGCGCGGTGGCGTGGCGTGTGTTGGTGTCGTAACGGTAGGTTGGAGGAAGGCGCGCGCGTTGACGTGTAGATAAGGTAGAATTTTTATTTTATTTTACACTTTCTTAAAGTATTTGCCGACTTTTTCCATATAATGTAATCATTATCCATTTACGGCAGTAAAAATACATCCAACAAATCATTTGTTTAAATTTGTTCTTAATTATATTTTTTTAGCGTGCATTTAGACCACTTTCAAATGTGTTTGAATGCTGAACAAAATCGTTATCAATTAGTGTTCAAAAGTAGACGGAAGTAAGCGGAAAAGTAGCCGTGTCCAGGGCTAATTAATTGTCTCTGTTTGGGCAATCTGAAATATTTTAACTGTGAGGAATTAACTTATTTTAGTGAAAGTTTAACTTATTTTAGGAATATTAAGTTTTAAACTGGCTTCGGAATCAAATAAAATGCTACCTGATACGCCGCGATTATGCACTGAAAAAAGATTATTGTTATGTGAACCAGAATATGGTATGTGGAGCAATAAATTATTGTAAATATGGTCCCAGCAAAGTGTTCGGTAGCAGCTACAATCCTGTTATTGTCAATATTTTATTGTAGCGTGCACCAGAAATTATTGCAAATATTACAATAATGAAATTGGAGCCCAAGCAATACATCTTGCTGCCAGAGCAATAAGTTATTGTTGATATTACTAAACATTATGAGAATCGTTACTAGAGTTTATAGTATTTATAACAATAACTCTTATTTTTACTTTTACAATAAACTATTGCTGCAGCTATAAGTTCGGTTGACTCTCCTCTCAGAATGTATAGTAGCTATGGCAATACCTTTTTTATTCCTACAATAAGTTGTTTTTGTGGTTACTACAGTGGAGTGGTTACGTAAAACCCTACAGTTTAACGAACATAACCTGAAAACTAACCAAAATCAGTTATATAACATTGCTTACATGAAAGCTGCAGAAGTATGGGGTCAATACACCAGCGTTCACTTGGTTTTAATAATATTTTAGATAATATTTATTTTTATTATTTAAGGCTTAGTAACTTAATCTCATTCTCATTGTTACTTTTATCTTGTTAATCTTTTTGTTGTTAACCTAACAACAAAGGCTATAGAAAGCCTAAATAAGATTCTGAATTCATATTGAAACTGCTGGATTTTTATTTTAAAATAAATAAAAAGGTTTACCTGTTCAATATACTTTTTGAGGTTATGCCATTGCATGTTTTGTGGCTACAGCCACATATTCAGTTAATCCTTAGGTTGATTCTTCATATTATTAAAACATTACTGAGACAGTGAGACACTTAACACATACATATTGCAGTATAAAACATTCCAATACCGATCACACGATAAACTATAACATTGCTTGTTGCGGTGCATTCACGCTTCAGGTCAGGCCGGTGACGACTCATTTACACTTTGAGACATTGTCGTGTAATCAAAAACAGAATCTGGTATAATATATCAGAATATTCTCGCTAAGCATTTATACTTACTATACTACTACCGTTATGATGCATTAGCAACAATAATATGTTGATGCAATTACCAGCCTCATTGCAAATAATTTAGCAAGAATATTATTGTAGTTTTGACAGACGTGATGGTAGGACATTACCATAACTATTGTGTAAATTAAAATAAATCTTGTAAAAACTACCAGAATTGCATTTACTATGCAATATTGTTCGGATTACTATAATATTTCTTTCAGTGTGTAAACAGCACATTGGTAGATTCTTACTATATTGTAATTTCAGTTAGTATACTGTATTACAACTAGATGCATCTTACGTTAACCGAATATGGTAGATTCTTACTATATTGTAATTTCAGTTAGTATACTGTATTACAACTAGATGCATCTTACGTTAACCGAATATGGTAGATTCTTACTATATTGTAATTTCAGTTAGTATACTGTATTACAACTAGATGCATCTTACGTTAACCGAATATGGTAGATTCATACTATATTGTAATTTCAGTTAGTATACTGTATTACAACTAGATGCATCTTACGTTAACCGAATATGGTAGATTCTTACTATATTGTAATTTCAGTTAGTATACTATATTACAACTAGATGCATCTTACGTTAACCGAATATGGTAGATTCTTACTATATTGTAATTTCAGTTAGTATACTGTATTACAACTAGATGCATCTTACGTTAACCGAATATGGTAGATTCTTACTATATTGTAATTTCAGTTAGTATACTGTATTACAACTAGATGCATCCTACGTTAACCGAATATGGTAGATTCTTACTATATTGCAATTTCAGTTAGTATACTATATTACAACTAGATGCATCTTACGTTAACCGAATATGGTAGATTCTTACTATATTGTAATTTCAGTTAGTATACTGTATTACAACTAGATGCATCTTACGTTAACCGAATATGGTAGATTCTTACTATATTGTAATTTTAGTTAGTATACTGTATTACAACTAGATGCATCTTACGTTAACCGAATATGGTAGATTCTTACTATATTGTAATTTCAGTTAGTATACTGTATTACAACTAGATGCATCTTACGTTAACCGAATATGGTAGATTCTTACTATATTGTAATTTCAGTTAGTATACTGTATTACAACTAGATGCATCTTACGTTAACCGAATATGGTAGATTCTTACTATTTTGTAATTTCAGTTAGTATACTGTATTACAACTAGATGCATCTTACGTTAACCGAATATGGTAGATTCTTACTATATTGTAATTTCAGTTAGTATACTGTATTACAACTAGATGCATCTTACGTTAACCGAATATGGTAGATTCTTACTATATTGTAATTTCAGTTAGTATACTGTATTACAACTAGATGCATCTTACGTTAACCGAATATGGTAGATTCTTACTATATTGTAATTTCAGTTAGTATACTATATTACAACTAGATGCATCTTACGTTAACCGAATATGGTAGATTCTTACTATATTGTAATTTCAGTTAGTATACTGTATTACAACTAGATGCATCTTACGTTAACCGAATATGGTAGATTCTTACTATATTGTAATTTCAGTTAGTATACTGTATTACAACTAGATGCATCTTACGTTAACCGAATATGGTAGATTCTTACTATATTGTAATTTCAGTTAGTATACTGTATTACAACTAGATGCATCTTACGTTAACCGAATATATAAACATTACATCTGTTTGTAATTTTGTAAAATAATATAACTAATACGGAATTGCAAACAATTGTACTTCTTCAGTAGTTTCTCAACTTACGTACGTAAGTAACCAGGTACCTGGTTTATTTTTCTATGTTTATAGGCACGTTGTCATGTGGTGGACTTGTCGACGTTACTCGGCCGTGCCCCTAAATTATTTAGTGGTTCTAATTTTGTTTTTAACAAATGTTAACTGTATACTCTTAGACCCTAATAGGTTTTATGTAGCTCATTTTGAGTATACTTTGTTTGATCTTTTGCTAGTGCTGTAAAAAATATGATGGACAATATATAAATTGGTATGTATTTGGTTTAATTAGTTTCTCTGAAGTATTAACTGTGCATTAACAAGACTCTTTATGTTACAGGTATGGTTCATGCCCATGTCATGTGTTTGTAAGTATTGTTTGTTTATCTGTCACATCCTCCAATTAATTATTGTACTACGGAGTGGCTCGCATTGAAGCGATAAGCATTATCTAACCAAAATCTATTGTTTGTATTTCAACGCCAACAGCATTTTCGTTAAGAGAGAACCCAAATGCTTTTAGGGAAAGCGGTCCAAACCTCTCAAATTTGTGTGGACACCCCGGGATTTGAACCCGTGACCCCTTGAACCGACGTCCAAAATGCTTACCGTCAGGCCAGCAAGATGTTCAGCACTGCTTTGTGAACATGGACGCAGATCTGTACTGTATAACTGCATGCATTGAAAGACGAATAGGTAGCATTGAGTCTCCAGTGGTATTCAAATCTAATCTAGCGACAATGCACTACAACTTTTCCTGAAACCAGTGAAACAATTATAATAATTGTAGTCTCTTATACCATTGAGTATACATAGTAAAACTATATTACTTATACTGTACTTTAATTAGCAACGACATGTTCTATGTAATTGAAATTATAGTCAACAGGGAATGTATTATTTCTTCTCTCGATGTCAGTGATATAACATTAATTACGTCTGCCTCGATATAGCCTTTGTTTTTTAAATGTTACAAACAACATTAACGCTTTACGACTTTTTTATAACCCTTACTATTTTATACCTTGTATAGCAACGAGCAATGTCTTCTTGGTTAATTATCTAGCAATTAAATGGAAAGGTGACTTTTCTCGGTAATGTTTATGATAGTTTTAACGACTGTAGTAACGATTGTTTATATTTTATTCGCTCCACTATACTTGTATAAGGCTTGAACGCCTTTAACAGCCTCTTAAAGCTAAGGCTCTTTTTTAAGAGGCTTTAACGTTCAACGGTTATGTTGATTGACAAAATATATGAAACAAATTAAACCCTTCTCATTACCTTCACTTACGAGGGAAACCCAGGTAAATTTATAAACCCATAAGAGCAATGTCATCTTTCGACTACCATCCAGCCTAAACGGGTGGTCTAATATTGTTGATTTATGACTTTTTTTAAAGAGGACAAAATATCGAAGCGATTTCAATTGGCAAAGTTTCGAATTAGTCCAGCCAAAATATGACTGGACCCCAGGCAAATTGCTTCAGAAGCATTTTTGATGGAATTTATATCCGAAGATTGTGCATTTTAATATATCCAAAATCAGACAAAATCCGACCATGGGGAAATCTCTAAATCTTGGATTGAAAATGGCGGCTCTTTCCTATACTTTATGTATAAAAAGTCGATAAATAAGTCGCTCCGTAGTTTTGTAAATATCACTGACAGACACTAAAATCTTGGTAGACCTTAATCCAATTTGAATAACTATATTTGACTATAGTTTTAGCCATTTTATTATTTTTCTGTGACGTCCCCCATAGGAAGTCGTAAAATTTTTAGTGTAAGCATAGGCCAACATGTAGCATATATACTATATAACATATATTTTAAACGAGCATAGTGAAACTGCCCCGACATTTTGGGTATTTTTGAAACGATGAAACTGCCCCGCTCATTAAAGAGGATTAGGGAGGGTCGCCTCGCAAGACTAGAAATGCTGAAATTGTCCCTAGCGCCCGGCCAGGTAGTCGCTACGGGACTGGGGGAAAAAGGGAATTATTTTTGTCCCTGCGTCCTGTCAGTGACTGCAGTCTTCTAAAACTGCCGTCGACTGCTTTTCTGTCAAGTCACAATAATTGTTTCTGTACCAGTATCACAAGCAGTTGAATTAGATATGATTAATCGTACCGACGAACAGCGTTTAGCAAATAAAAATTGTTAATTATTTGTTGTTGTTGTTGTTAGGTTTGTAGCTTATAAACTACCGCTTCGTTGGGCTTTATAAATAATATAGTGATATAATCTTTGTTTAAACTTAGGAACTTAAAACAAACTTGGCCATTATTTAAGGATATAAGAATAATGCCGCTTCGATATTTATACGTCTTTAAATTACTGTACATTTTTTACATAAGTAGCATTCCAGATGAATATACTTACAGAATTAAACTTAGATCAAATTTAAATGTTTTGTTCCAAAACCTTATATTGGTAATTCATTAAAAAAACTAAAAATTTTAAGCAAAAATCGCATAATAATTTAACTAAACAAAAAGAGAAGCAAATTAAAACAATGTGTTGAAGAAAGTTCGATGATTATTTTTGGCTATTTTATTTCATGTTCTGACGAACAACATTTAGGAGTTATAAATGATTCAGCGTAAGTTCACAAAATTAGTAAATATATTTTCAGTATATTATACATTATAATCACATTTGTGGATACAAATTTGCAAAGATTATTACAAATACTTATAAAATATACAGTATTTATATATTGAATTACATATATACAATTCACAGTAATATAATATGGAGCATGAAACATAGACATCGACATAAAAACAGAAGTTCCTTTTATACGAAAATTTCATTATCGACCTAAGAATAAATTAACAAAAATGCAATTTTTTAACTTAATAATTAATTTTTAATACAAAACTAAACAAAAATTATATGCAAATTTTTACCAGTAATTACTTTGGAGTGGCATGACCCTTCTAATTTTCCCCCCGATACAATCAAATAATAATTAGCTATATGCATTAAACCGGATAAGTTACAGAACATAAAAAATAAACACGATTAAAGATAAATTCCTTATATACAAAAATTTCATAAACTACCTAAAAAATCAATTAACATAATACAAATTTGTAACTTAATAATTAATTTGTAAACGACAAATAAACAAAAATCATATGGTACAGTATTAAATTGTTACTAGTAATAACTTAGGAGTGGCATGACACTTCTACATTTTTTCCCGATACAATCATACAATAATAATTAACTACAAGAATTTAACCGGGTACGTTACATGTAAATTTAATAGATTTATTAATTTGCAAAGTTTCACTTCTTTTAGGGACAGAGCGTTCATAAAAATATAAAAACAAATGCCGTATAATTACAAATTAGGGTGAACAATGTAAGTAAGATTGAGAAAAGGAAGTTGCTTTGATCAATGAGTCAGAAAAAAGTCATTAAAATATATAAATATAAAAAAGTAATCACAAATAAAAATATAATACAGTATATAGTACTTAAAAATTTACGAACACAGTATGAAAAATAAACTATGCAGAAGTATATTAAATTAAATAATCAATATACAACAAAATACCTACGAATTTGGAAAACTATTTACATGAAGCTTATTGGTCTACAAACACCCATTTAATGTCTGCCTATTGTTTCAAGTATCTTATGCTTGCAGCAGTTACGAAGTCTTTCCTCGGCAAACTACCGAGCAAAAACATTCGTTTGGCATCCTCCAGCTTTGCTTTAGTTTTCCGATATTTACCCGAAAGCGGTCGAGGGGGCTCAGAAATAGAGTTAAGTTTTATATACACAAACGTCTGGTTGTCAACCAGACGCTTGGTGAAAGAGTTAATGTCTGGGTGTGGGTGGTAAAAGTTTGTTTGAAAATGTGCAGGGAAAGACTCACATGTGTTGTTTGTAACATTGTTCCTTTCGAACGAGGCCCACATCATTGGTGGGAACCTGGCGTCCTCTTCAATGTAGTTTTCCACCAAGTAATCTGCAAATTTGGAATACTTGGTGGGGATGTCTTTCATGAAGTCCTCCACGAAAGAGTCGTCAACTTCCTCTTGGCTTAAGAAACATTTAAATTTGATCTAAGTTTATTTCTGTAAGTATAAATATGGTTCGGTTTGCGACTTTCTTTTTTATTTGACAATTGCTCCTGATTTCCTAAGTTTAAACACAGATTGTATCACTATATTGTTTTTAAAGTCCAACGAAGCGGTAGTTTATCAGCTAGCAATTCCTGATACGAAGTGACTACGTACACGTCCAATGTAAGGGCAAATTCACTTCGCTACCGCTTAGGTTAGGTTACGTTACGTTACGTTACGTTACGTTACGTTAGTATTAGGTTAGGTTAGGAGGTTTTCTGGCTCTCAATTTGTTTAAAAAATCACAGGAAAAGTAACTTACGGTGCATAATTTGGAACGGACGTGAACAATAGCGGCTCACGTCGGACGTGTACGTAGCCTCTGCCTTCCTGATATTGGTGGCAGTTACTAAAAGACTGCAGTCACTGACAGGACGCAGGGACACAAATAATTCCCTCTTTCCCCAGACCCGTAGCGGCTACCTGACCGGGCGCTCGGAGCAATTTCAGCATTTCTGGTGTGGCGAGGCGATCATTCTTGAGCGGTGCAGTTTCATCATTTCAAACGTACCTAAAATATCGGGGTAGTTTCATCGTCCCCGTTTTAAACGTCTTCGTTAGGTGAACTCATTGCCACAAACCCGACCTTAAACGGACAATCCAGCCAAAAATTGCAACCCGTCGAAGTTTTAAATTAAAATACCTTATGAGACTTTTTAATAAATCTGATTTTAACATTTAAAATTATACGTTTCTATGTTTTTTATTATTTTGTAAGTGGTAGTTTATTTTAGTATAATAAACTTTGACTCGATTTTGATCATACTGTTAATATTAATTGTAAACTATATGCTTCATTGATTTTATAATAACTACTAAGAATTATATTTTGTTTGTCATTATTAGCTGGTTCTTTTCCAACGTTTTTAACCATATTAAATTGTTATTTCCTAAGCAGGATTTACAGTCACACCATCCTCCTACAAAAACCAAACAAAAATTTGACTTTAGCAAAAGGAACACGACATTTGACTAGATTTTGCATTAAGAAATACAAATGTAATGTTCTAAAAACGTTGGCCAACAGTCAACTAATAATGACACATCAAATTACCCATAATGGAAATGACTTTAATGATAGTGGCTATTGTTGTGAAAACCGTCTTCATACAAATAATCGCTGGGTTGTAGTTAAAAAAGTGAGTTTATGGTATTTATTTGCTTAATTTAATTTAATTATTTTCTAGTATTAATTTAAAAGTAAACCTAGAAAAAACTAATGATATTAATTTCAATGCAGGTTTAAAGTTCGACTGTGGTCCGAATGTGATGATACGAGTTACTCCAGTTAATGAGGTCGACTGTATTAAGTTCCTCGGAATACACTTTGATAGAGGGTTGACTTGGAACTATCACATCGACTATGTTTGTTCCAAAGTGTCATCCAACATTCATGTTCTTAGACACCTGGCAATGTTCTTTAATGAGAAAATATTAGTAACAGCGTACTATGGACTAGTATTTTCTCACTTGTCATATGGTATCCATAGTTTGGGGACAATGTACGGAAACAGAATTTAAAAGGTTATTTATTTTACAAAAGAAGGCTTTGCTGGTAATAATTAAATTAAAAAGGACTCAATCTTGCAGGGACATCTTCAAAAGGATTAATTTACTTACTCTTCCTTCTATTTACATTTTAGAAACCACGATTTTTGCACGTTATAAATATAAATTTAAAAAAAGGATGTGACATAATTATAATATAAGATGCGATCAATATTTCAGGCCAACACAACATAGACTAAATATATTTAAAAATTTACCGACCGAATCTGGGTCTATATTCATCAACAGATTACCGGCAATTTTAAATACTGAACAAAATTTATGACCTTTCAAAAATAAATTAAGACAATTTTTAACATCAAATGCTTTTTACAGTGTTGATGAATTTATCGACCATAGGCAAAATCATAGTGAAATAAATAGTTCCGTTTATATTGATTAAAAACTTACCAGCAACAATAAAAGTTATACTAGGTTATTATTTGCTTTATTTTTTTAATAATTTAAAATTTAATTTAGTAAATGTAATATTTGTAAAAAATTATCCTACATATTGTATTTTACAATTAATCTAGTTGCTACCGACTGTAAAAAGTTGTAATGGCAATAAAATTAATTTCAATTTGGATGTAAAGGTTTTAACGCACAAAGACCTAATAAAGCTACTCATTTGAATCATCATAGTAAATTTGTTAAATAACTGAGACGTTGTCATACACACCCACTGATCTAACACATCCATGGAGGTAAAACCACCTCCATGAACACTCCCCGCAAAATGCTGCAAACGACATGCCATTTTGTTTACATCCGCGTCACTTTGTTGTGCATTTCGACTTACAGGGACAATACAGTAAATCATTTTCTACAGCCATTCTGGCGCTAGTGACAAATCGGATATTGTGGGGTAATAGGAATTATCATCAATGAACCAATTCCATTCTGTAGCATATAGATAAGTTGTTTCGACCTAAAACACTTACCTGATAGTTGGTACGGTTTAATATTAATTAATTTCGTAAATGTTGTAATTTGATTTATTACAAATTCTCTTAAGACATTTTAATTACAACTTTGACGGGTTGCCATTTTTGGCTGGATTGTCCGTTTAAGGTTGGGTTTGTGGCAATGAGTTAATCTAACCAAGACGTTTAAAATGAGCAATATGCTGGCGATGCTTACACTAAAACTTTTACAACTTCCTATGGGGGACGTCACAGAAAAATAATAAAATGGCTAAAACCTGTAGTAAAATACAGTTATTCAAATTGGATTAAGGTCTACCAAGTTTTTAGTGTCTGTCAGTGATACTTATAATACCCCCTTAGCAGTAAACCTGCGTACTCAGCGAATTTCCAATGCATATTTATGTATCTTAATACCACATAAAGCCACATACAGTACCAAGTTTCATCACTATACATTCATAAATAAATGATTTATGACATTGGAATTATCCTCCATAAGAATAACGTGGCGGCTGAGTATGCAGGTTTGCTGAAGCAAGGAACAAAAAAAGGGGTTTTATACAATTATCAATATAACTCAAGTAGGTTTAAAGCCACATACCAAATTTTATAATTAATGTTCATAATTAAGGAAGATAACACGTTACTTATTCTCCAAAAGAATAACATGGGGGCTGAGTACGCAGGTTTGCTGCTACGGGAACTATCGGCCAACAAATGTTTTTTAGTGCAGATATCAATAGACCACAACGATATGAAGCTATATACCAAGTTTCATCAGGATAAGTTGATAAATAAGCAAGATATACATTTTTTCTTATTCTGCATAAGAATAACATTGGACAACGTACTGTGTTTAGCACTTTCAATATCTCTGTAACCATTTGACGTAGATCAATGATCAAAACACCAAATTGTGCGTCTTTTTAAGCTGATTTCAATGAAAAAACTAAAATTAGACTTTTTCAAAAATTATATGTAAAAACTAAACAAAAAAAACATTTTTGGGGTACAAACCCCTCCCCCCAAAATACCCCTTCGGATAGGTCGATCTGTCTGGTTTTCGAACTTAAAGTCATAAATGCTGCTTTACACGTTTATAAACAATTTAATCAAAATCAGATTATTTTTACGAGAGTTATCGTGCTCACGGACACACACATATGTATACAGTTTTGAAACGAATGGTGTTTTTGGCATCTGGGGACCTCAAAACGAAAAGTTATCATGATCCCGGGCCTAGGTCTTGCCATACCGACTACGGTAATAGCTTCTTCCCTATAGGGGAAATTCGCTAAAATTACGGAGCGACTTATTTATCGAGTTTTAGCGAATTTCCCCTATAAGGAAGAAGCTGTTACCGTAGGTGGTATGGTAACACTTAAGCCCGAGACCATGATAACTTTTTGAGGCCCCCAGATGCCAAAAACACCATTCTTTCAAATTTTGTATTCAAGTATATTATATTTATTTATGTGTCCGGAAGCACGATAACTCTCGTAAAAAAGGTCCGATATTGATTAAATTTTGTACAGACGTGTAAAGTAGCATTTATTTTAACTAGTTCGAAAATTAGACGAATCGCACCATCCGAAGGGGGGTTTTGTACCCTAAAAATGTTTTTTTGGGGGGGGTTTTCACATGTAATTTTTATTTAAATCAAATATTTAGTTGTACCATTGAATTCAGCTTAGAAAGCAAAAAAAAAATGGTATTTTGATCATTGCTCTAAGACAATTGGTTACTGAGATATTGCAAGTGCTAAACACAGTACGTTGTATAATGCTATTCTTATGGAGAAAAATTAATGTTATATCTCGCTTATGTATGAATATAAACTGACGAAACTTGGTATATGGCTTCATCTGGTTGTGGTTTGTTGTTGTTTGCCCAAAAAAAACAAAATTTTCACTTATGGATCCCGTTGCAGCAAATCTAGGTACTCGGTCTCCATGTTATTCTTACGGAGAATAATTAAAATGTTTATAGCTTATTTATAAATATATATATGAATGAAACTTGGTATGTGACTACTTTACTTAGATGAGTTCTATTGATATTTGCATAACAACCCATTACTTTGTGTTCCTTGTTGCAGCAAACCTGCGTACTCATCCCTAATGTTATTCTTATGGAGAATAATTAAAATTGTATTTATCGCTTATTTGGGAATATATTTTTATGTAACTTGGTATGCGGCTTTATATGGTATTGACATTGGAAATTCGCTGAGTACGTAGGTTTGCTGCGACGGGGGTATTTATACATATTTATTGTATAGGAAAGAGCCGCCATTTTCAATCCAAGATTTAGGGGTTTTCCCATGGTCGGGTTTTGTCTGATTTTGGATACGTTAAAATACACAATTTTTGGATATACATTCCATCAAAAACGCGTCTGCTGCAGTTTGTTTGAGGTTGACGTTTTTTTTTTTGTCGTAGTCTGACTTGACTAAATTTATTTGTTGTTTATTGCCTCAAAATAATAAAAGTTAATAATTTTGTCATAGAGTTTCAAAACGGAAATCGAAAATTTGTCACTGAAATCGCTAGTTTAACCACCAGTAGAATATTTCTATCAAATTTTAAAACTATATATTCACAATTAACTACTGGACGGAACCTGAATGTTAACATTGGCCTTTTGGGGGAAGCAGATAGAAACGCCGAGTCTCGCGACTAGTGCCCCTTCTTAAACATAAATATAGAGTCAAGAATATTAAGTAATAAAAGTTGGACTAGTATTCTATAAGTTTGACATCTATACAATTCCTCTGTTCGCCGGTTGTTCCGTTGCCCTTGATTCCCCCGAGGACCACCGTGGTCCACTGGTCCACTGGTCCACTCAGCTGCAGTACCATCATAGTGGTCACTCCATGGTGATAGTGTCAGTGTCGTAGTGCCACTCTGGCCCACATTCTGTCCACGTTTCCCGTCGCTCTCTCCCCTCTTTCGCGTCAGTCTCGTCCCGACAGCTCCGTTTTCGGTCTTTTCCAACGTTCGTTCATTTTCTCTACGTACGTACGTATTTTCATGGTCTATCCATTCGAGGTCAAACGAGAGTTTCCTTTGTCCCGTAGACTAGCTGGAATGAAGAACAAAAGTTGTCTTTGTCACGTTTTTAACTTAGGAGTGTCATGTTTTGCTTTACGATTATTTCGTTCACTTTTTCTGTCAGCAGGTAGTAGTTTTGTTTAGCAAAATTTTTTCGAGCCCTCGATTTTCTTTGGGCGTTTTGACTTTTGCAAAAAATAGTACCTTAAATTCCTTAATAACTGATACAAACATCAAAGCACTGTACCGTTTATTCCTATTATAAATAATTGGAATCCGAATTTTTGTTTATGCCATTAATTGATTGGAATACATGATAAAATATTAATTAATTCAAAAAAGCCCGTTTTGATTGTTTAATGCTGAAGACATAGGTACCTTATTTTATATTGTTCGCCAGCTTTGGGCTATTCAACCATGAATACAAACTATATTATTTGAAACCTTTGTTTTTTCCTATAATGTAGGCTAAAGGTAGTATGTAATGCCTCCCAAAGAGAATATCTGTTTCATCGCCGCGTGATCCAAGCGGGCACTCCAGTACTGCCAACCAGTTGCTGATCTCGGCGTCCGTCGCGTCGCCGTCGTCGTCGTCAGGTAGGCTCTCGGATACCCTACTCTCTCCAAGGCCAATCACGCTCATCGAAATGCCGCGCGGTTTAACAGCCTCGTATCACAAATGTTCTCCGACCGTCGCGCGACCGGTTGTTAGATTAATAAATTACATTAATGACGTTCTCGAATGTCGAGTGAACAGTTTATTGCGAATGTTTTCCGATTAGGTAGGTTATATAAGATTCTAATCACATTTATTTATATTTTTCAAAAACAAAACAATAAAACTATTTTACAAAAATCAATGCATTTAGCACTTTCCTTAACATGCTGCTTGTAGGTAAATTAGCACGTTGTTTTACAATCGTTCTATTTGAAGCCCCGAAGGACACAAATTCATTAAGATAACCACTTGCAGACTCGTTACGGCTATCAACTTGCTGTACCTTTTTTATAAAATTATCAATTCCTGCTTGTTCTCGAAATTAAGTTTTAAATTTCAATAGAGATACTGTGACAATTTGTTAAATCAACGGTATTTATTGCTAGTTACACGAACAAGACATTGATTTAAATGTGCGGCAGCAATCGGAGCGATTATAGCGAAACCTTGCGTATAATTATAACGTGGTCGGGGCGGCGGCCTTGGAACATTGGAACACGGTGAAAGCAGACCGTTACCTCATCTGGGACCGGGACCGCTACGGCAACAAGGCTACGGCTACAGCTTGTACAATGTGCAGCGCGGGTAACTGCATGGTCTACAAAACTATAAACCCAATGTTTTATGTTTAAAGGCAAGGCCAAAATCATATCATCGGTATTATTATCTTATTAAAACTATTAGGTTTAAAATCATGGTTGATGTGTTATTTGAAATCCCTTGGCGTCTATCTAGATGTTCCTTTTTGGGGTTTATAAAACGTCCTTCTTCAGGGCTCTGCCCCCTGGGCTTTCAAAGTTCCAATAATCTTATGGAAGAATATAAATAAGTACAATTATTGAACAATTAACAGCAGCTGTTAATACTAACAAACAGTACAGAAGCAAGGTCAGCTGTTTTAAGAAAACTTCTGGAATGGCATCTCAATGTAAACTAATAATACGGTTTATGAGCTAGGTATTTCCAAAATGAAGAATTATTTGCTCGAATTCGAGCAGCTGGATTTCCTAGTAATGACAATATTGTATTCATAGACAAAATGATTACAATTTTTTCACATACAATATTTTTTATTTGTATGGAGTATTTTTTAAGGGAAGGTGGGCCTTTACCATCCTCATTGTAAATGTCCGATTACTTTAGAAAGGCCTTTGTTCGAGACTTGGCGATTCCTGGAAGGCTGGTCCGCGAGTCAACGGCCGGCTCACGAGTTGATTGATTTATTGCCTATAAATGTTCCTTGGGCTCTGAGTCGTTGTAGCTGATGCAGCTTTCAAGACCCTAATACCTCTGCTAAACAGGGTAATGGTGTTCTCTACAGTCCACACAACGTTCATGCCGACAATAGACCTCTTTGTTTTATAAGCTCAGTAGTAAACAATATAATTATATAACTAGATCTTTACTTTCAGTAAATTATAAAATTCAGATAGTATAACATACTGTATTTATAACATTTTTGAGCGCAAAATTAAGTGTTACTTAATAAAACCATCACCAACAATGGATTTTAAACAATGAATAAAATGCAGTATTCCGTGTAAACGATAATGAAAGTCATGTCGTTTCATAAACAATTAGGCTGTGAATAATCAATCATGTTTAATGGTTAAAGTAGTAAAACTAATGTGTGACGCCACTTTTACGATAGAGTTGATAATGTTGAGTAGAAGGAAAAATCGACATAATAGACACGTAAAATGTCAGTTTAGTTCACATATTAACCTTGTTGATTCAAAGCAGTTGTGACCTAGTCAGTTTAAATTGTATTGCCAAGTCTGTAGGTAAATAACGCTCCTCGAACTCATACAGTAAATTGTCTTTTAAATTCAACATCAGCTAATCATAATTGTATTTGTCACTAAACCGTATCACCCTTTTATCAATTATACGCTGTCCAAAACTTGGTTGTGGCCTGCCTTACCGAGGCAAAGCTACACCTGGTTTCTTGTTGGGTTGTGGCCTGCCTTACCGAGGCAAAGCTACACCTGGTTTCTTGTTGGGTTGTGGCCTGCCTTACCGAGGCAAAGCTACACCTGGTTTCTTGTTGGGTTGTGGCCTGCCTTACCGAGGCAAAGCTACACCTGGTTTCTTGTTGGGTTGTGGCCTGCCTTACCGAGGCAAAGCTACACCTGGTTTCTTGTTGGCTGGATCATGGGGGATGATGCAAGGGAGGGGTCCGATTGTTGTGAGAAGGGCGGGTATTCTCGCAGCTTGCAGGTCCTTGGTCCTATGAGAGGCACGGGTAAACCGGGAAAGCGCCAGTTATGCGAGGGTCGAAAAAGGGTCAGCCTGGACGCACCGGGAGAGCGCCAACGCTACTCCAGGTAGCCGGGTAGCTGGGTGATCAGGTGGAAGATGGAATGTAAACTAATATTGAATGCTACGGAGGATTTTTACTCTCATTTGTGCTCTAAACCCATCGGACCTTTGGCGGCCCACAAACGTCTGTTAATGTTTTAATAGCAACTTTACAAAATCGTGTTCGATTCCTCACCCGAACATTTTCATTTTGTTCGACACCCTGAATGAGACCTAGATATATATATATATATATATATATATATATATATATATATATATATATATATATCTACATTGGTACGAATACCGCTAAAACCAGAGGACATTCGCAACGAAGAAAAGAAACCTTGTGCATCAACAGTTCGTTGATAGAAAACTTTTGCAGCGAAAAACGGAGAAATCCTATACTCTAATATGAGTAAGGTTTGCTTGCTTGCTTGCTTGCGACACGGATCTCAAAAACGGCTCTAACGATTTCCTTCAAATCTTCGAAAACTAATTTCTGGGATAAAAATAAGTTCTAGACAGGCCTCATCCCCACGAAAATCAAATAATAAAAAAAAAAACTAAAATGAAAAGTTAAAAAAAATAACATTGGGCTTATGGAGTTTCAAATCAAAACAAAAGAATTTTAACAGCTGTTCATAATCAACCAGGGAACTGTCAAAGTAATACTCATGTTGTTTATGATTATTAACATGTGGTTTCCTGAGAGCAGAGATTAAAAGATTTGAGTGAAGATTACATATATAGAGTAGTAAAATAAATCAAAGGGACATTGAGCTATAAATAACAACTGGAATGACCTTAAAAATGTAGAAAAGAGGCAAATGAGTTATACAAATCTGATTATCAGTAGGGGGAAATGGTGAAATATTACTCCAAGTCATCTAAACAAACTGACTGGCCTTCCCCCGAGCAAAGCTCGGCCCCAGGTACTTTATATATTAAATATCTTGAAATGCGTTTCTGTGAAGGCAGACGGGCTGATTGGAAATACGTAAGTCAAATATAGCTGGTTAATATTATAAAAATAAATACTGGTTGTATATTTAACTGATTTGATTTTTTATTCCTGAATGTCTACATGTTGATATTAGATAAAACTATAATTAAGAGAGAAACTAAACTATATATATATTGGTTTGAACTGTAAATAAATAGTGAACACCATATTTACCAATATTTTCTAGGACAGTTTCTCAGAAATATTTCTGACAAAGTGAAAGCCGCACTGGCGCTTAGACGGTGCGTTTTGGGGGGGTAGATTTGGCAGTGGCGCTTTGCCCGTGTGCTACCTGGCCTAGTAGCGCCAGTGGCGCTTCCCTGGTGGACTGAGAGGCACCCCCTTCGGTCTCAGTGAATGCGTGCGTGTGCGTGTGTGTGTTGAAAACAGGGTTCGAGTTATAGTTGAACAGCCGTCTGGATCACTCCCTTGCCAGCTGCCCTTTCTGATCACTATAAAAAAGTAGTCTTCTTTGAGTTGTCAATGAACTTAGTTTTTTGATAAGAGAGTTTACACTATTTTTTGTAATATAGGACATTGCATGTATGCATTTATAAAAGATCATTTAGCATTTTAGTTATTCGCTATAGTGATATAAAACGCCGCGCCGGCACACACTTATGCGTATTTTAAGGCGAATATGGATCAATTATGACTTCAAATGTATGAGATGCTTGTTTTAACCTTGCTTCTGCCTACTGACTAAGACCATCAGCTTATTCTTTATCCTGTATAATTCATTAATAAATCAGTCGCTAATGGTCTCTGGATCCAGTTTCGAACCTTTACCAACTGTTTATATTTTGCTCAGGATCGATACTGGGCATTATTTTAACAATTCCCCATTCATTTATTATCACCTGCATTTTCTATCTTGTCGCCAACTTGTAAGGAAATTGTTCAAACTCCGTTCCAATATCAAGGTAATAACCTTACTCTACTTCTTAATTATCGCTCAGTGATTCGTTTTACATATTATTGCCTTTCAGTGAATCAAGCCTCCAAACAAAGAAAGTGACAGCACTGTCGACTCACACAAGCAAGATGGAGAAATCCAAGGCTAGTAGCCTCGTGTTAGGTAATCCTAATGTGTTTTTGTTGTCCTAAATGATTCACAGATTAGTCGTTCGTCAGTTGGAACGTCCAATGTCTCCTCTGTTCTTACATTCAGTTGATTTTGTTCCTTTCTTTTCTTGAAGTCACGTTCCTAGTTTATAGTTGTAATATTACTGTTTTAATAGTATTAATAAGATCAAATAGTCATAATATCTAGCTGAAAACGAGCATAAAGCACAGGCCAAAGCTCAGCCTAAAGGACTTTCAATGAAAGTGGACAATCCTTTTGTAATGTCATATTGGTCATGGGATATTCTAATAGAAGAATTACATTGTAAAATCACTATAATTAAATGTTGATTTAAAAATCTAAATTACTCAGCGGACATGTGAGAAAAGACAAGTGGCGGTATATAGGTACAGTGTATGCATTTTTGAGATAATGGACCATTAAATATTTAATATAATCTTTTCATTTTTTTACAAAAACTACTTCTTTCCTACTATAGCCTGTGAGAAATAGTGGACGATTGCAAATAATGTGATTTTGTTTACAATTGCAAATGCCTTGTCTATACAAGATTGTTGACTTCCTTCTATCTTTTAACTTTTGGAATCGTCTAAAGGACAATCCATTGGTTTTATAAATCCTTGGTTACTTGGCTTACATGTCGCTTAGCACCAACCCGTTTCGAGATATCAACCAGTACAGTGGGACAATCCATTGGTTTTATAAATCCTTGGTTACTTGGCTTACATGTCGCTTAGCACCAACCCGTTGCGAGATATCAACCAGTACAGCGGGACAATCCATTGGTTTTATAAATCCTTGGTTACTTAGCTTACATGTCGCTTAGCACCAACCCGTTGCGAGATATCAACCAGTACAGCGAGGTAATCATGAGACAAAAAGGCAAAGTGTTCTAAATCTGTACGGAACCCCACCCTGTGAAGCTGAGGGGTCACCCGACACCGCAGCTGTTGCTGAGAGAGCGAGAGAGACAGCGACAGCACAGCTGTGGTCGGCCGCCCACTACTAACAGCTGACTGTGAACCAGAGACAGTCAGCTGGCGTTCTGGCAATCAGCTGAGATACTGGACCCGATAACCTTTCATCTCCAGGATATGTTTTTGTCTTGTTCGTGTTTTCGGTCATTTTTCTTTTCGACTCTTGATATCACGCGATCCATTATAAGGATAATTTCTTTGTTTTATTGTTAAGATTTGTATTACTCTTTTTAAGAATGAGTCGGACGTTTTCACGAACATGAACGATAGATGTACCAAGACGTGATGGTTTTCATTCTGTCGTACCGGAGCGAAGCTTGTGGTAATTTTTACATACATGACTTTTTACGAAGTTCCAACTTACCAGCACGCTACACCGGTAGTTTGACTACGTTAACAAGTTGTTATATGATTGATAAATAATTAAGATAAACATGTTTGAAATAAAGTAACGTATCCTTGACGTACACCGAACTTTACGCTGAACCGACCCCGATGCGAACCGTCGCGCGAACGTTCGCTAGTCTATGGTGGACTCCGAACTCCGTCGCGAACTTAGGGGCGAACAAAACTTGGTTTGCGACGAAGTTCGGGGCGAACCACCTGGAGTCGATTTTCTGGCGACATATCAAATAAATGTTCGTGATGATGTTCGCGTCGGGGTTCGGTAGCGTATGGCGACTCCCGAACATCCCCGCGAACACCGGCCGCTGCGGCTCTACGCTTGCCTGCGTCAGTTCCTTCGTTGACTCCAAAGACAGTGGTTTTTGTTACCCGGCAGTGTTGTCGTGTCTAGTTGACAGTTTTTATTGAGTGAGTGTCTATTGACATTCTAAGCAGAGTGGTCTGAAGATGACCAGCTTCTTCTCATAGAGTGTTACAAGAAGAGGCCAACATTTTGGGATTTGATACATCACTGCATTACCAGTTTCGTGCCTCCTCACTTCCTAAAAGATTGATCAAGAACTCAAAATCTGTAAGGAACATGCTCGTGAAGTTGTTATGGTGTCCACTCACTTGCTTAAACTTCAGTTGTCCCAACAAAGTTCTACTTCCATCTCTTTCTCTTTGTTGGAGAAGCTTGGTTTCCTACCAGCACAGACAAAGGAATCTATATAGATTCGTTTCTCTGTGCTACCATTGACGGTCTTACCTCTTCTTCCGAAAAACATGGCTGATGTAGATATAAGCCGCAGTAGCTAGTTGTTCATCCATTGAACGCCTGTTTTGTTCTACTGACTGAGAAAGAAAGTTATGGTTCGGGCGAAAATTTTCACGTCGAGGTTCGGTTCGGTGTTGGGTTTGGGGCTAGTTTCTTTCAAAAGTTACCGCGAACTTCACCACGAACTTCGCCACGGACAAATCAGTGTTCGCGTCGGGGTTCAGTTCGGTGTAATGTTCGCTGGTGTATGGCGAGCTTTCAACCGGGCACAATGCGGGTTTTTATTTGAAAGAAAGTCCCGCTGTCTTGGATTCTGGAACTTTCGGTTGTCTTTCATTACTGTACGATTGTACTTTTAATTCACTTTCTCAGTGGTCCAATTAATAGATTACTTCCCTTTATTTCCGCGCGGAATTCCTTGTTGGAAAGGCAGCAAGCCAAGATTAGACATGAGTAGTTCCCGATCAGTGAGCACTGATCACTCAACAGGTTAGTGTTTACAAACTGATGATTGTAATCCGCGGTGGGAACTGAGTACAGTAGCATGAAAATCACTGGTGACAGCGGAGGGAGAAAACTATCCAATAGCATCATCGCTCTCCAACGAGTCAGACACGTGCTGCAATTGTTCACACAGGATACAATAAACGTCTCACAACACTTCAAAATATATTTACTTTTATTGTACTTACATTTAAGACGGTAGGTATAGTTTAAGAATGGTACAACGGTCCAAGGCGGTCGATTTCAACCAGTTACAGCCATTCAGACAATCTTCATTGACTAATTCTTTATCCTGCTTCACTGTGATACGTATGAAGCTACTCAACAAATTAAAATTTTTTTGTAAAATTCTTCGTTTGGCTGAGGATTTTCAACAGGTTTAGTTGAATTACAACAAAGTTTTGACATTTATTTTCCCATTTTTAGCTGAAGAGTTTATTCTGGTCGATTCATTTTCTACTAAAGTGTATATTTCTCAAAGTTCAGTCCTTATCTAGTTTGTTTTTTATTTTGTTCTATGTAATCTCTGTGAATTGTATCACTGTTGCGAACTAGTTATTGATTTGAAGAGTTGGCTACAGTCACTTACATTTACCTGCTTCTTCCACAAGACACAATGTTAACTTCAAATTCCGTCCCTCCTAAACGCGTTATCCGAAATAGTTGATGTTAAAGATCAACCAAATATCTAGAGATTTCAGTGTGCAGAATTTTTACAACACAAAAATATTCGTTTAATAAAATTCCAAAATATTCAACTGTTAGTGACATCAAAATTCCATGTACTGGAATGGCTACGAATTATTTTATCTCTTTAGAATAAGTCGTGTAAGTCAATAATTTCGAATAAACTTTTGACGAGAGACGGAGATAACATTTGTCTTGTGGGAGAAGCAGGTAGACATGTTTCGTGACTGGAGCCCACCGTTAACATTTCTCTCTAAATCCCATCGAATGTCGGCGATTCATCTGATTAGTTTCCTTCATTGCCATTGCCAGTACCTATTGAACCCTAGGTACCCTGGAAGCCCCAAGTGCTACGTCACGGCATCACCATACCGGCCCCATAGACACCGCACCGGCGACTCATGTACAGATTGCAACTACGCGCCCCGGCAGCTATACTAATACTACAGCTACAATGACGTTATGCCGCCAGTTCCGCCGGTGACACCTGTTGTGCCGCCCCCTGCGGTCGCCTACAGCTGAACAATCTGTTATTGTTCGAGCCACTCCGGTACACAATTGTGTTTCCTGTCCCGAAAAACGAACGGACGGTCACATTATTGCGGGATTCTAGTTTCGTTTCAGTTTCTGGAAATATTCGTATGAACTTGGAAAACTGTAGATATTAAAAAATGTTGTCATGTTTTATACCTGAAACTTGTTATTCTATTGATGTTAAGAAACATGGAAAGGTAATAATACAATATGTCATTAATTGGCAAACAGCCCGGCTATTACAGCGAATCAGTTTTTAACAAATGTACAACAAATGTAAACCATAGTGAAAGAATCATTATTAATGTATGTTTGCTAAACTGCAATCCATCTTGCTTGAGCTGTTAGCATGCAGTTCAATGGCTCGCCAGGTACTGACAACGCGTTGCACAAGTGAAAAACCAGGCCAGGCTACTGTTATTTTTTTACATTGGGGTTATTGACGGCCTGGTTTTAGCGAATTTCCCCTATAGGGAAGAAGCTATTACCGTAGGTCTCATGGTAAGACTTAAGCCCGAGACCATGATAACTTTTCATTTTGAGGTCCCCAGATGCCAAAAACACCATTCGTTCAAATTTGTATATATATATGTGTGTGTGTGTGTGTGTGTGTGTGTGTGTGTGTGTGTGTGTGTGTGTGTGTGTGTGTGTGTGTGTGTGTGTGTGTGTGTGTGTGTGTGTGTGTGTGTGTGTGTGTGTGTGTGTGTGTGTGTGTGTGTGTGTGTGTGTGTGTGTGTGTGTGTGTGTGTGTGTGTGTGTGTGTGTGTGTGTGTGTGTGTGTGTCCGTAAGTACGATAACTCTCGTAAAAAAACTCCGATCTTAATGAAATTTGGTACAAATGCGTAAAGTACCATTTATTTGAACGAGTTCTAAAACCAGACGAATCGCATCATCCGAAGGGGGATTTTTGGGGGCTTTTGTACCCAAAAAATGTTTTTTTGGGTTTTCACATGTAATTTTTATTTTAATAAAATTGTAATTTTTACCATTGAAATCAGCTTAAAAAAACAATTTGGTATTTTGATCATTGCTCTACGTCAATTGGTTACTTAGATATTGAAAGTGCTAAACACAGTACGTTGTCTAATGTTATTCTTATGGAGAAAAAGAAAATTTGTATATCTCGCTTATTTATGAACATAAACTGACAAAATTTAGTATATGAGTTCATCTGGTTGTGGTTTATTGTTGTTTGCACAAACAAAATTTTCGCCTATGGTTCCCGTAGCAGCAAACCTAGGTACTCGGTCCTCATGTTGTTGTTGTTGTTGTTGTTGGTCCCCATGTTATTCTTATGGAAAATAATTAAAATGTTATAAATCGCTTATTTATAAATGTATATGGATGAAACTTGGTATGTGACTTCACTTAGATGAGTTCTATTGATATTTGCATTAAAACCCATTATTTTGTTGTCCTTGCTGCAGTAAACCTGCGTACTCATCCCCAATGTTGTTCTTATGGAGAATAATTAATATTTTAAATATCGCTTGTTTGTGAATATACTTCTTACGAATTCTGTTAAGTGGCTTAATGTGCATGCTATATATTCATTGGAAATTCGCTAAGTATGCAGGTTTGCTGCGACGGGGGTATTTTACTCGTACAACGCACTGTACTAAGTGTAACTCTACTGTACTCAAAACGATTCCTTCAGCACTCGAGTTTAATATTTGCGCTTTAAGTTGCTGCCAGCGATCTAATCACTGATTTGTAGGTTATTAATGTGAATATGTTTATAGTGCCACAACGGCCAAAGTCTCTTTCAATAAAAACAAATAGTAAAAATAAGCGTCTGATATCGTTCCGTTTCAGCTAAAAAGCCGGATGATTATATTTATTAGTTCGAAAGGTGTAATTGACGTAAATTCTGCCCGATCGTTCCGGATTTCCCATCCACTCTGTTACAACCCAACAGTCGTAGTTGGCAGGTCTCTCAGTACTAACGCATTCGTTCACACGCTCGTCAGTGTAGAGCGGTCCCGGAACTGGCGCTGTGGAGTGTCAGACTGTCAAACCGACAGTGATCGCTGTTATCATGCATCGGACGTCGCGTCGGGCGTCGGACGCGCTGTGGCCACACGTAGGCTGCTAGAACATGTATACCCTGCAAACATTCTGATGGTGTCCGTACACCTGCCTCCTCAGGGCAGTTTGAATGTCCTTCTGGTCTATGCAGTACGCAGTACGTGCACGGGTTGGCGTGTGGCGTGTGAACATGAAACCGTCACATAACTGTTTGGTGATGCAACTGTAGTAACCGCTTACCTGATCCAGAATAAGCTCGCACCTCGCTTGTACCAGTGCTGTTAAAAATGTGTTGTACAGGGGGTGCTTTGATAAAAAAGGAGAGGTTATTTTATTCGTTCTGTTTTTCATTTACTGTGACAAGCGCTGCAATGACAAATTAGTATGTCACTTGAGATACTGAGTTGCTACCCTGAGTTGTGACAATGAACTTTGTTTTATAATAAAGCCAATAGGCCTACTATGTCATTAATGACTAAATTAAGACAACCTCTGACATTGTAGAAATAGGAAGAAGATAACCAGCTCTGTGCATGTGCTGACTGCTTGCATAGATGGAATTTTTCATGAGGAAACTGGTTGCAATAACCATTTTGTAGCGTTTCATAACTTCATGCTACTTAATACTACCACAATACACGGAATTTCCTATGACGTCACTCTCCTAAGCGTAAGGAAAATCCGATTTCGTCAGTACGATTACTGGATTGAATTTGATAACAATCATCTGGTGTAATATTGTACCTTTGAAGGTTGTTCGGGCGGAGCTCTGTATATGATAGAAACGGTAATAGAGCTGAATGTTTTCTGGGCGTATTTTGCCACAATCCTTTGACATTTTTGATCGATTATAATTATATTTCTGTAGCCTACCGAAGCAACAGACACAAAATTTAGGTTATTTGTATGATACTGTATAAGCATGAGCTTTTTTAGCTTTTAACTCTGGAAATCACTAAAAAAGGATTCCACAGCGCAATTTACTACTTCCGAAAAGTACTTGAGGGATTCTAGAGCAATTCAACCCGGTCCCGGTACGTTACAGTTGTATTCTTCAAACGTTTGCCAAGCGCGTCTGCTTATATCATGCTACTAGGTCGCGCTAGCCACAAAGTAATACGAATTTCTCTGTACAAGTTGACCTGTATCGGTTCACCTCAAGGACGCGCCTCTCGCTCCATTGTCTGCGGCTGTTACGTCACCCCGCCTCCTCCCTGCACCACCCACGCCAGACATCACCCGGTCACCACTGACCTCGGATATGGAACGTTGTAGTGGAGTAGAAGGGACTACAGTGGAATCGTCCTCATGTTGTGTCCGGCGAGCGGTCTCATTGCAGATATCGTGACTGGCGAAATGTCAGGGCAATCCCAATGTAGCGAAATTTATTAAAATATAGTAACGTATGATTACTTAAAGATACATAGCGACTGCAGTTATTGAAAAAGACTAAAGTATATATATATTTTTTTTTATTTGATTATTTCTTATGATATTTTACTGAATATAACTTTTGGTATCAATATGAAGGTAAAGTTTGAATGAAAAATTTCATAATATTCTAAATAACTTTTAGTAGCCTTTTTTTAGATCAATATGAAACGCGCACATGTCATAATTCAATATCGATAATATACTCTTTATGTAACTATAATATCGGTATTTTTCCTTATGCAACATATTATAGACATCCTGGTGATAGTTGTCAGTGAAAGGGACGGCACAAGGCAGAGGCATTCTTGCGTGTCTGGCGAGGAAAGTGCTGTCAATAATCGGTGGTTGAGTTGCAAAATCGTTACTGTTGTTGAGTTGTTCTTACGTTGTGGTTGGCACGCCGTCAAACTACATAATATCTAGGCTAAAAGTAATAGGAAATCAACTGCAGGTGAATGTTTTTCGTGGAAATTCAGGCAACGTTCTTTTGCGATTCTCTTTGGTTTTAATTTACGGTATAAATCACAGATCTTCATTCAAATTAGTGAGACCAGATCATTTTGATGCCGATATTTACGTTTGAGGTTGTATGATGTGTATAACTTAAATTTTTGTTGTTTGTTAAAAAATACTGCGTAATTATATTTATTTTGTAATTGTTAGGTGTTGAATATTATTATGCACTATACAGGTTTAAATAGTTTGACTCAGTTTGCAGATTAGGCTCTAAACCATGGTAAATGTTTTAAGATGAATTGATAATGTAGCTGTTTAAACTTACGATTCAGATTTTCATTCATTAGCAGTTTCGCTGACGAATATCATCATAAGATTACTAAAATATGCTTCATTGATAAAGTGTCGTCATTAGATAAATTACTAATTGGCGATGTGGTCAAGGTGCATGAGATCGGCTAACACAACTTATCCGCCTCCCCAACGTAAACTAACCGCCCGATAAACCCAACTTCCATGGATGTTTGTATGCGCGAGAGATAACGAGATAACCCGCGGCTACGAGGTAACGAGAGATAACTCGTGAAGATAACGAGATAAGATGAGATGCGATTAGATAGGTTGAAGCAGTGACAGGGGCACTGCGGGGGAAAGGACTCTTGCATAACCGCACAAATGTCATCTGACCAACTGGAGATAAGATGAGATGCGATTAGATAGGTTGAAGCAGTGACAGGGGCACTGCGGGGGAAAGGACTCTTGCATAACCGCACAAATGTCATCTGACCAACTGGAGATAAGATGAGATGCGATTAGATAGGTTGAAGCAGTGACAGGGGCACTGCGGGGGAAAGGACTCTTGCATAACCGCACAAATGTCATCTGACCAACTGGAGATAAGATGAGATGCGATTAGATAGGTTGAAGCAGTGACAGGGGCACTGCGGGGGAAAGGACTCTTGCATAACCGCACAAATGTCATCTGACCAACTGGAGATAAGATGAGATGCGATTAGATAGGTTGAAGCAGTGACAGGGGCACTGCGGGGGAAAGGACTCTTGCATAACCGCACAAATGTCATCTGACCAACTGGAGATAAGATGAGATGCGATTAGATAGGTTGAAGCAGTGACAGGGGCACTGCGGGGGAAAGGACTCTTGCATAACCGCACAAATGTCATCTGACCAACTGGAGATAAGATGAGATGCGATTAGATAGGTTGAAGCAGTGACAGGGTCACTGCGGGGGAAAGGACTCTTGCATAACCGCACAAATGTCATCTGACCAACTGGAGATAAGATGAGATGCGATTAGATAGGTTGAAGCAGTGACAGGGGCACTGCGGGGGAAAGGGCTCTTGCATAACCGCACAAATGTCATCTGACCAACTGGAGAAAGCCTGATAAGAGAAATTCCTTATGGTCTTTAGTGAAAGGATGTCCAGTCTTGGTTGGGTGGATGGATTTAGTTAAATTACTGTCTCATTTTCAAGAGGACCCGAATTTTCTTGATGTTCCTAACCATTAAGTCGAGTAATCATCCTTGAAAAGTATTTTGTTTATGGTAGGACATTAATTGAAAGTTCCTTAATGTGCGTTTAACGTTTGCACTTTTACTTCTAAACTCTCTTTCTTACTTATATGCTACAGTAGTTATTTAGGCTACAGATTACGTTCTGAAACCAACAATTTATTTTTACCTTAAATAGTAGCATTTAATAAGAAACAAAGAACAGAATTCAACTACCAAAACGTGTTTTAGATTTTAAGTAAACCGCCATTTAACTTATTGTGTTGGCGTTTCAAGATTGAAAACAGAGGAGGGCAAACAAACGATAACCTCCGCCTGATATTTAGTTTTACAATCTAGTTCATTGGAACCGTAGCTTTCAAAACTGTTACAATAAATTATACTAGTGGCTTCGGGCTATAGCCTCTTAACATATGGTTTTTGTGTAAGTAGATAATCACAGCTGATCATTAGTTAATTTTGCTTATTAATAAAAACACTGTGGTGATATTCCCATAAAAAAATCATTGGATCTTTGAAGTACAGTGGGGCGTAGCCCACGTAATTTTTGACATTTCTGTTATTTTTCCTACCGTCCTTGGCACTCAAGCTTTAAAATGAATCGTCATAACCTATTGTAACTTATCTTCCTAGCTCGAGATATTTCGTGGGGACCGACTCGCTTACGGAATTAAATATTAAGATGACTGTTGTATTATCCCCTCCTTGAGGGGAAAAATAATATTACTGTACTATTATTAGAAAATAATATATACTGTACTTTAAATAATGGCTAATGACAGCGGTTTCAGTCTTCATTGTAAAGGCAGTGTTTTCCTAATCTTTTGTAGGCGTTCCAGTATCGCTTATAATTTTGTACTTGTATTTTTTAGTTAGATTCCATGTTAAAGTGAATGTTTGTTACTACTTATGATTATTATTATTATTTATAAATCATATAGGTGCTTAAGGTTATACCGAGAATGTGCAATGAGCATTGTTTATGATTGCGCATTTATCTGTAAGAACTTTATTCTGGGTGTAGGTATAGTCATTTATTTAATTGGCTTTAGTTTTTTCATTACTAACAAACGCTAACTTTTAAACTTTCTATAATTTAATGCACATTGTACTGTATCATTCATGGCTAACTATACAAGTTTAAGTTTAATATTACGCATATCGAGTGACAAGATGTGTAGCTTAAAAAAAATCAAGTGAAAATTTGAAAATAGCGAATGTTCAAGTATCTCCGGATGGAAATAGCGTAAAATTTGCATATTTACAACAGGGCGATACTAGGTTATTTGTTACTCCCATCAACCCGTCATAATCTATATATCATGGCGCCAGCCAGTCCGGGTGAGTTGTGGGCATAGACCAGCATAGACGTATATAGTGTGTATAGTCAATAATAGAACTTTGGTTCTATGTTTGTGAGTAATACACATTAACTTGCAAAGCGGTGTAGAGGTCAAGCCATTGTGATCGCCAGCTACTGTTACACGCTCACACGCACACGCACGTACACGCCCGCGTGTCTAGCTGGGAATGTGGCGAGAGTAAGCCTTAACTTTATATACAGTATTTGGGAAAATAGCATATGTTTAATTGTTATAAGATCTGTGCGGACTTTACCTATCACGTCTAATGTTTACAGCACAGCGGGTAAAGTCCAAACAATTCTAGGGTCTAATAATAATTGACAAGTTCATCGCTATAATGAGTTTCAAAAATACAGGTATATTTAATTTACGCTATCAGGAGTTTTGTATACCAGTTTAATTTTGACAGAAAATTTCTTCGTCACGATTTATTTTGTTAAGTAACGAACTAAACATATTTATTTTCATACTGTTTCCTCAAAAATTATCATTATTTTTGGATTAATTATATCAGCTAATAAAGCTAAGCCCTGGAATATATATACCCCCGTCGCAGCAAACCTGCATACTCAGCGAATTTCCAATGCATAATATATGTCTTAATACCACATAAAGCCGCATACTAAGTTTCATAAAAATATATTCACATTTAAGCGATTTTATTCATTCTCCAAAAGAATAACATTGGTAATGAGTACGTAGGTTTGCTGAAATAAGGAACACAAGCAATTGGTTTTTATGCAAATATAAATAGAATGTAACTAGGCGAAGCCACATACCATGTTTCATCAATATTCAATCATAAATAAGCGCTATGTAACATTTTAGTGATTCTCCATAAGAATAACATGGGGGCTGAGTAAGCAGGTTTGCTGCAACAAGGAAAAAATGGGTTTTTATGCAATTATCAATATAATTTAACCAAGTGAAGCTACATACCAAGTTTTATTAATTTCGGTTAATAATTAAGGGAGATATATAACTTTACTTATTCTCCATATGAATAACATGGGTGCCGAGTATGCAGGTTTGCTGCTACGGGGACTATAAAATACCCCCGTCGCAGCAAACCTGCATACTCAGCGAATTTCCAATGAATATATAACATAACACATTATAACACTTAAGAGGATTCATAAGAAATGTATTCACAAACAAGCGATATTTAAAATATTAATTATTCTCCATAAGAATAACATTGGGGATGAGTACGCAGGTTTGCTGCAACAAGGCACACAAAATAATGGGTTTTTATGCAAATATCAATAGAACTCATCTTAGTGAAGTCACATACCAAGTTTCATCCATATACATTCATAAATAAGCGATATATAACATTTTAAGTATTTTCCATAAGAATAACATGGGGACCGAGTACCTAGGTTTGCTGCTACAGGAGCCATAGGCGAAAAATTGTTTTTTTGTGCAAACAACAATAAACCATAACCAGATCAAGCCATATACCAAATTTCGCCAGTTTATGTTCATAAATAAGCGAGATATACAATTTTCCTTTTTCTCCATAAGAATAACATTAGACAACGTACTGTGTTTAGCACTTTCAATATCTCGGTAACCAATTGACGTAGAGCAATGATCAAAATACCAAATTGTTTGTTTTTTTAAGCTGAATTCAATGGTATAAATTAAAATTTGATTTAAATTTAAATTAAATGTGAAAACCCCAAAAACCTCATTTTTGGGGTACAAAACACCCCCAAAACCCCCCTTCGGATGGTGCGATTCATCTGGTTTTCGAACTCGTTCAAATAAATGGTACTTTGCACATTTGTACCAAATTTCATTAAGATCGGACCTTTTTTACGAGAGTTATCGTGCTTACGGACACATATATATATAAATATATATATATATATATATATATATATATATATATATATATACACATATATAAAAATTTGAACGAATGGTGTTTTTGGCATCTGGGGACCTCAAAATGAAAAGTTATCATGGTCTCGGGCTTAAGTCTTACCATGAGACCTACGGTAATAGCTTCTTCCCTATAGGGGAAATTCGCTAAAATGAGGTACCCGTCACGTTTACAAACTTAAATTATTTATTTATTTTATGGCAGCCTAATTTAACAAGATGATAAACCCGTTCCGACAAACTCCTCAAAAAACGTAGAAAGGCAACCAGTCCCTCCTTACAATGATATTGGATGAGGTTATGACCCAGCGAGGTAGAAACCATGGAGAGCTCGCGCCCATAGTTGGGGTAGACCAGCGAGCACATAATAGAATAGAGAAGACAAGTGCTATACCCCGTGCATTAAAAGGGTGGCAAGATCCGCCATGTTGGTCTGGCTTACAGCCTGAAATCTACGATCCGCGAGCTCAATTCGCGGTAAACTTTCGCGACAAATACACGGCCATTATCAACAGTAATAGTTGAAGTATATTGTTGAAATTTTGCATGCTTATAGGAGTCTGAGGATAACGATGGTATTAATTTAAGATCGGTATACACACCCACAGATGTGGGGGTATGCACGCATTGGTTGTAAAGAAACGGTTGACTATATCTAGTTGTTAGTAATTTGTCATCGTAAATTGTAACCTTGGGAGATATTTTGTGTACCAATGGATGAATTTATGCCTACTCGCAGTGATTCTATTCATTACTGCCGCAGCCACAGAACTACATAACACTAGTTTTCTGTGGCGCCGCCCTTGGTAACAGCGCCTGTCAGTCAGGTGGCCACCGTTATGGTCGATTTCATCCTCTCGTCGCCCCCAATCGCCGTTGTTCCTCGTCCATTTGCTACAACTGCTCCTCGTCGACCTAATTGCTTTACAATTGAGCACTGGTTTCCAGTATTACGTTGTGTTTTGGAAACCACCGCGACTATTTAGTGGTGTTGCAATGGCCTAGATTTTGGGATCGAGAGCTACAAACTCTATAAGAATATTTTACAAAAATTATGTCAGGTAAAAATAACAACTCGTGTAACAAGGCGAGCGTGGCTGCGGGCGTGAAGGCGACTGACACGACTGACACGCGTGTCAGCCTCTGGAGCCACTTACCCGGCGATGGTTTTTAAGTGCTCCTAGAGTGGCTATTATCTTAACTCACCTCTGGGGTATATGATAATGAGTAACGACTCGTTATCGTTTAGTTCTTAAATAGTGCATTGGACTTGGTTTTTTGAACAAGTTGGTAACATTTATTTTAAAGTATAAATGAAATGTGTCATTTAAAAATTATTATTCAAAGGTAAACTTATTTATACACGTGGAGGTAGTAGTAGTAGTTGGTATTTATAGTATAAGGTTGAACCATATTGGAGCTTTTGAGAAAACTTGAATGAAAGATCTTAGTTTTCAAACCTGAAGAAAAGTATATTTTGCGATAAAACTTCTCCAAGTCAATAATTTAAAAAAGTTAATTAATGCCAATTTTAAAGTATTTGAGTTGATTAACTGTGTAATTTTATTATACAACACCACTTAAATAGTGAACGATCTGAACTGTGGAGCCGACTCCTTCTGCATTTTATATCAAGATTATTTTTTAAATGAATAAATATTTGTATATTGTTATGGGAAATGTGGAATGTGGAATGTGTTTCATGGTTTTATTATCCGTTTATTTGTTTATACAGAAACATTTAAAATCATTCAAGTTACAAATTCCGATATTTCAACATAATAAGTAACTAGCCGGCCACTCGTTCTCCCCACTGGGAATAGAGGTGTGTAACTCCGGAGTGAACGACTCCGAAAGAACTACTCCGGGTTCCGGAACGATAACTCCAACTCACACACTTGGGCCGGAGTTAGTTCCAAAGGAACTAACATGGCAAAGAAGTAGTTTATATAAAAAAAACGCTTTATATAGTTAATGAACATTTAATTACCATAGGATATTTATTAACTGTTTAAGACAAGTCGCTAAAACAGAAGTTCAAATTAAAATGTGACCAAATTAGTGTGGAACGAGACCTGAGGCAAAGATTGGAAGCTTTTGCGGCCAACCTAACCTAAAATACGACGATACTCCCACTCAACTATGCCAACTCCGACTCCGACTCGGAACGACCGGAACGGCTAGTTCCTACTTCAGTTAGGACGGCGGAACTGTAAGTTCGCAACGCCGCCGTCCCAATGCAACTCAGTTCGTTTATCGCTCGGAGTTGGAACTACTCCAAGGAACTAGTTCCGGTAGGTTGGTAACTCCGGAGTGAACGACTCCACCAGGTGAACGAAAATTCCAATCCCTAACTGGGAACTTGCATCCCGTCGCCATAAATGTCAATTCAGTCCAACATTAAAAGGAATTCGTAGACAGCATTTTACTTAAATTATATGAACGATCATATAACACATGCGAGACATATACCCAATAACTTGTTTCGTCCGTAAGAATAAAATGGAACTATGAGGGCTAGTGGGGCGGAGCCTGAGGTCTGAGTGAAAATTAAATTGCTTTTGAAACTTCCACAGGGAACCTCCTTTAATTCGATACCTTAACTGGCTAAATCGGCCGTGAAATAAAACGAGCTGGCAACACAAACATTCCTTTATATATATATATATATATATATAGGGAAACAGACGATTATTAGGTATACGTTTATTTATTTAATTTATCATTATCAACGTAATATGATTTTATAAACGAATTTGTGTCCTTCCTAACTACTTGACCTTTACCTTATTCGTTCAACAGAGGACTATTACGCTTTTTCTCGCAGATGTACAATTTAGTTGTCGCACGTTAGCGGTTGCATGTAGCGATTCCAGCGGCGAGTGCAATGAACATACCGCTATAGTAATTAGAGATTACACCGCAGAGACTCACTGCGGTTTGGCTGTCGTGTTTTCTACCTTTTAACAAATGTTGCATCATGGATTAAACTGGATCCCAATTAGTTTATTTTACAAGATTGTCGCGTAGTACTAATGTAAACACGCAGTGATTCGGTTAAATGTTCTGCGGTATAAATGTATGATATAATTCATAGAAATATGACCGCTTTAAGTGAAAGAAGTAAGCGAATCTAGGTTTTGTGGGGGAAAATACCTTTTCCGGCTGCCTGTTTGTGTAAGATGTGTTGTTGCAATAACCTGTAAACGCCTGCACGGTTCGTTTTCAAATTGTATTCTTTCCCCTGTTCTTTCCGGTTTACAAAACCAGATCAAATATAAGGTTTTGTGAGCTCGCCCTGTTATGTAAAATATAGTGCACCATTAGTTTATAAAACGCTGAAATGTCGATTAAGTTATACGGGATCGTTGCCGCTGGAACGATACAATTTACATTACGCCATGCCACACCGACCGTGAAAACATCCCCGCTCGGTAGATATGATAATCTCGTCCTCTCCGGCCCGACGTAGCGCCACGCGGCAACAGCGGCTGCGAGACGGAATGTTCATCATCGGCTTGCGTAATCCCAGCTGGAGTACATTGTCCACGGATTTGCTCACTTTCGCCACATTTCAATTGCCTGTGTCCGATCTTAAAATACGCCGAGGCCGTGGCGTAACCATCAGCAGCACTTTCATTTCGCCGCGGTTGCTTTCCTTACAAGTAATAACTGTATTACCATGTTGGTATCGGTCCACGTTGTGAGATGCGTTTGAGAAAGTTGTTTGTGTAACTGATTAGGTGAGTGGGCTCCAGTCTCGAAACAGTTGGCGATCCTTCATACTTCCCCCATAAAGACAATGTTACATTCAAAGCCCGTCTCTTCTCAACGGATTATATGAAATTGTCGATTTATGGTCCATTTAAAGAGCAAATATATACTTAGTGATTTCAGTGAAAAAAATTTAAAACCCCACAAATAATAATTGTTCAATAAAATTCCAAAATATTACATATTTATGCTTTTTTATGGTGAAATCACAATTAATTCTGCTCACTGAAGTCGCAAGGTTTTCGGTGGTCTTTATAATGAACCATAACTCGGATAATCCGTTGAGGAGGGGCGGGCTTTTAAAGTTAACGGCCTTATGGGAGACGCAGGCAGAAACGCGAATTGTTGCGTGGCTGAGGCCCCCCTCTTAGGTGTTGCCGTGCCAAGTGATGAACGAAATTTTATTTGCTGAACGATTATATTTCTTTTTATAACCTTCCCAAATTGCTCATGAACTAAATTACGTTAAGTATTAAAGTATGACAATGTTCACATTTGTAGGGTTTCCTTTCTCAAAGCTTCAAAGATCTTTCAAAAACTTCGTAACATTCAGTATATCTTATACAGGGTGTTCAGAAAGGGTCATTGCAAACTTCGGGGGTTGGTAGTACATATCAATTTGAACAAACAATTTTGATACAAACATAGGTCGACAAATTTTCCATTTAGTCGCTAGCTGACATTTTGTATTTTTAACAAAACAATATCTTGAGAACTATCCAAGCAACTACACTAAACTTTGAGATACTAAACTTTGCACGTACGTTAAAAAACCAAAGAAGCAAATAATTACAAATTATTATTAAGTTGTCTTAAATATTTTCAAAATGGCGTCCGTTTTAATATTTTAAAGTCAAATAACAAACAAACCATTAATTTTATAAAATATTTACCAAATGCAAAAAAGATAAAAATTGTTATCACAAATCTAATGACGCTTTATTTAACGCATCATCGAGAAAATAGACTTTTAAGGTTTGCTTGCACAAGTCGGGGACAACAATGAGCGCTCAAATGCACTGCTTCTTGTCCCCGATTTGTGCATGCAAGCACATGTATTTTTTCAGAAACCTTTCTCCGTAATTGACAACAAAATTATGCGTAGTTTTGCAAATTATTTGTTATAACTACAGTTTCCACATTGTTTACGGTTAACATGTATAAAAATATCGAATAACTTTCATTATACTCCTAGGCGACTGGCACGCCCCTTTCCCAAACGACCAGTATGTTAAACCTGGCATTTCCAATAGGTTTAATTCTTCGGAGATGTTTACAACGGCAGATCAGACGTTCAAGCCACAGCGGAGTGACAGCAGAATAGAAAGTCTGGAGATTAAGATCGCAAACGCCGCAGATAGTGGGTCTGCCGATGCCGCCGTGGGCGCCGCTGGCTAGTGTACAGATGGTAACTGCAATGGTCTTCCTCTCCTTGTATTGCTTGTAGACGCTTTGTCATCCAGTTAAATCCTCCGCTATAATTGGATCAGGATGTGGGCTGGGGTTAGGTTGAGTGAATCATCGCGACTTGCGAAGGAAGTTGTGACTAAACCTGGCTCTTGAGAGAGTCGTTGCCAGAATCCGTATGATTTTAGGATAAAATCAATATTGCCGCTTCAGACTTGAGATGGGGCAGGTTTGTTAATTAATAATTTCCTTTATAAGAGACTAGCTTACCCGTTGTAGCTTTGCCCGCGTGAACTGTAATAGTTGTGTGTGCTTCATTCTGTAGTTAGCCCGCGTGGAACTACAAAGAATCGAGATCAGCTGTTTGAATTTTCATCAGCTCAAACCAAAGTGAATTAGCCCGCGTGGAACTACAAAGAATCGAGATCAGCTGTTTGAATTTTCATCAGCTCAAACCAAAGTGAATTTCTATAAGGAATACATGGGAACTTTGGGATCCGGTTGGGCGGAACATGGGGAATTTCGTAATCCCGTTTCTTAGCAAGCACCTAGGGCCAAAGAGGATCCTATGTCAAACTTCAACTCCTATAGGCCTTATAGGTGATAGGTCAGTCAGTCAATGGTATTTGGATTTTATATACTAGTAGTACGCTCTATTATCACGCGTAAGGGGATTAACTCAGCTGTCATTACGAAAACATTTTTCAAATCACCGACACATAATAAGAACTCCAGAGGTCTGAAATTAGTAAGTCATTCAGACAAAGTGGATTTATAGTATAGTAAATCATTTCCCTTGTGAAATATATAGACCACAGAAAAAAAATAATCACTGGGATCTTCCCGTGATGTGCGCAATGCTGTCTAGGTATGCCGCAATGATGGCTTGGGGGAAGAAGCTTGATGGAAGGGGCGTCCATCCTTTCCCTGTTTTACTACTTCTGTACTATTTAACATTCACGCGCAACGCTTTTCTTTGAGAAAGCGACCTCTAATTTTGTTTTCTGTCTAAGGACCTTAGCGATGCCTGCATGGTCCAGATCTTTGTTTTATCTTCCAGTAATCAATATTAAATTTAGTTTTACTCTCGCTATTTATCGCAAAATATAAGATTTTTTTAGACGTAACGATACATATAATTTTTTCCCGTAATATTTGAATAAACACTATATATTACCTCTAATTACCAACACGAAGCTTGACCAACGAGGACCGTCCAGGGTGTTCAGCTCGTTTGCCCGGTATTCAGCCGACACGTGGGTCACTCTCATTATTCAGCCGTGGAGGTGTAGGCGCGGTGTTGCGGTAGTTGTTGTGAGCTGTGTGCAGGCTAGTTAGCGGTCTATCTTTGTTATCAGTCACCTTCTGGACGCTCGGGGGAGATGAAGTTCAAGTTCCACCTTCGGTTCTGCTGCTGCTCCGGCGCCGAAATTGTCGGTGAGTCGCAAAAGAATAGTGATGAAGGGGGGTTAGGGGTTTACAAATGTTTTGTGGAGAATTATGTATTCGTTCGATTTTTGTATCCAGAGAAATTTAATTTGTCATTTGGAAATTCAAATCAAAGATATTTAATATTTGTTGAGACAAATCAGACACATCTTATGACTTTTCCAATAACAATGTCATACTTTTTTCGAGGTCATGCCACAACCCTCTAGGTGTCGCGATGTCGTATTAAAATTCCCTTTTATCACGAATTACATTGGTATTTTGCAAAGTTTCATGTAGACAGTAATAAAAATCAAACAAAACTTTATAGGTTGTATGCTGAACTTTTCCTAATAGTAGGTAAGATATTTTTACCATACATCTAACAATATATGTACCTGGAATACGACATCGATTAAAAATCAGAAGAACCCCCATTATTTTGGTTTGATTTTGATACATTAGAAGTATCAGTTTTGATAAGTATTTTATCTTTTTAATCCCACCAACGTATTGAGCCTCGGGGAATTTATCGACGTAAATCATTATGTTGTATGCACATCGCTGATCAAGAGACCACCAGTATTCTTGTTTGGAATAATTTACGTTTTCTAATTTCACGTGTCAATAAGTTGCACTGTCATACATAACCCGGCGATTAGGTGTGTAAAGTAGATTATAGTGGGTGTGGGTCTAGGGTGGGGGCATCAGATGCCGCAAACTTCCGTTGTGATAATATCGCTCGCTCACTCGTTCAGTTCAGTTGTTCTGTTCACAGCCGCTGCCCGAGTTGGGCACATCCGGCCACAGCCATCAACTGGTCCGTTATAATGTGACGATATTACCACTGTTGAACGTTTACTTGTTGATGGTGCGGGAGACTGTGAGACTGATTAACTCTTCTTACACGAATATGCGAGACCAAGAGCGGGCTCCAGTCACGAAACATTGGTGTTTCTACATGAACCATAAAGGCCAACTTATAGGTTAACTTTGAAAGCTCGCCCCCGCAAAGGATTATCTAACATCAATGATTTATGGCTTATTTTAAAAAGACAAAATATACAAAGCGATTTCAATGAGCAGAATTCGATACCACAAATAGTTTACCCATAACAAATTGTAGAATTTGATTAACGATTATCATTTGTGGTATCGAGATGTTGCTCACTCAAACTCACTAGGTATTTTTTCTCTCTTTAAAATAAACCATTTATCATCTATATCGGATAATCCGTCGAGGAGGGACGGGTTTTAATATTTATCATTGGCGTTATGGGAGAGCAGGTAGAAACGCCAAATGTTTCGCAATTGAAGCCCACTCGTAATTATTGTTTTGAAGCTTTCAGAAGACAGCCAGAATTGTCTCAAAGATCGGGCTCCACTTTAGGGAAGAGTTCGCATTTCTACCTGCTTCTTCCATAAGACAAGTGTTATAACGTACTTTGCAATGGATTATTAAAAAAAGAACAAACAACCTAGCAATTTCAGGAAAAATAATTTTAATATCACAAACAATAGTCGTTAATTAAATTATAAAATATTCAGTGCTCGCGATTTGTCATAAGGAAACCACTCTCAAAATGTTGTTCCTTGGCATTGCCAGATGTTCATTGTTGTATGAGTTGTAAATCATGATTTCGGACAGTTAGGAGGATGAGGATATTAACGGCCTCCTAAAAAGCCGTTTTATGACAGCCCCTTTCAACTAGTCCAGAGTTACCCTTTCCAGAACTATAGTAAACGTTAGCATCGGTCTTATGGGAAAAGTGGCTGCATACGGATTGCTCCCCCCAGTCGTGAAGAAATAACTATATAAGCTCAATTGTTGCCCTGACTGTGAGCTTGAAATAGCTTCTTACCTATATGGGAAATTCGCTAAAATTATAATTACTCAAATAAGTGCCTTTAGTTTACATACAATGAAAACTGAAATACCCCCGTAGCAGCAAACCTGCGTACTCAGCGAATTTCCAATGCATATATATGTATATTAATACCACATAAAGCCACATACCAAGTTTCATCAGTATACATTCATAAATAAACGATTTATGACATTTTAATTATTCTCCATAAGAATAACATGGCAGCTGAGTATGCAGGTTTGCTGAAGCAAGGATCACAAAAAATGGGGTTTTATACAAATATCAATATAACTCATGTAGGTAAAGCCACATACCAAATTTCATTAATTTATTTTCATAATGAAGGCAAATAACACGTTACTTATTCTCCATAAGAATAACATGGGGCTGAGTACGCAGGTTTGCTGCTACAGGAGCCTTGGGTAAAAAATTGTCTTTTTGAGCAAATATCAATGGTCCACAACCAGATGAAGCCGTATACCAAGTTTCGTCAGTATACGTTCATAAATAAGCGAGATATAAAATTTGTATTTTTCTCCATAAGAATAACATTGGACAACGTACTGTGTTTAGCACTTTCAATATCTCGGTAACCAATTGACGTAGAGAAATGATCAAAATACCAAATTGTGTGTTTTTTTAAGCTGAATCCAATGGGAAAAAATAAAATTTGACTATTTCCAAAATTATATGTAAAAAATTCAAAAAACCCATTTTTGGGGTACAAAACCCCCCCAAAATACCCCTTCGGATAAAGCGATCTGGCTGGTTTTCGAACTTAAAGTCATAAATGTTGCTTTACACGTTCATACCAAATTTCATCAAAATCAGATAATTTTTACGAGAGTTATCGTGCTCACGGACACATATATATATATATATATATATATATATATATATATAGATATATATATATATATATATACAGTTTCGAACGAATGGTGTTTTTGGGGTCCGGGGACCTCAAAACGAAAAGTTATCATGGTCCCGGGCCTAGGTCTTACCATGCCGACTACGGTAATAGCTTCTTCCCTATAGGGGAAATTCGCTAAAAGTCACGTCACTTAAACAAAGATTACATTTATCATTTCATATTGTTTGTGATCATTTCATAAAATTTCATATCAATTTGCGATTGTGCTTTTGCCACAAACCCAGCTGTTAATAAATTGAAATTTGAAAATCAGGGTGTCTTATATATTAAAAAATATCGGTTTTTCTTTTCCGAGTCCGTTTGGCTCTTTTACCAGACCGATTTTCATAATTGAGGTCTTAAATTAAAGTTATGCACGCCCAGATTTGCCATCAAGCATCCGCATTCATTTATCCACCGCATAGCTCGACTTATACTCAATAACAAATTCTGTATTTAATCCAGGTACATAGTTAGTTTTGGTCTTGAAATACTCATTGAATTATAGGCTTTTATATGAGAGAGATCCTTCAAATCGGTCGAGTTTAAGGTGAGTTGTGGGCCTCCAAACAACATAAATTTGAATTCATCGTAAATTCTACTTTATTCAAAGATCTATATCTCCAGTTCAAATTATGTTACCCGAATGTATTTGTCTAAGAACCATCAGAGGGAGTACTAGCTTTAATTTAAGTAATTAATAGAGATTGGATGAGTTCAATCGAACGCAAGGTGGACAACAAACTTCAATTTTAATTTTACCAAGATTTGTCGTTAGTTAACGATTGACAGATCCAGTATTTTTTGTGTTATTATATATGTTTTGGTATGAGAACACTCAGTGGATTACAGGCTTTCATTGGAGTTTATGTAGTTCTGATGAATATTAAGCGAACTATAGACCTCCAAACAACACAAATTTTATTTTTTAAAGAGTTGCCTGCTATTATTGATCAATAACTCCAGTTATTTGATATGTTTTGGTTTTAAAATACTCACTAAATTACAGGCTTTGATTTGAGCTATTGATAGTTTAAATCGGACAGGTTTTAGGTGATTTATGATCTTCAAACTAACATAAATTTTCATTTTTCCAAAACTTGCCTTTAATTAAATATCCATACCTCAAATACTTATTAAATTATGCTCTACATTTTAGTCTAAGAACCTTTAGTGAAATACCGGCTTTCATTTAAGTCATTGATTATTGAAATTGGACGAGTTTTAAGCGAACGCACTGTGGACAACCAAAATGAAGTTTAATTTTTCCAAGGGGTTTCTATAAGTAAAGATCAATGGCTCCAGCATAATTTATGTTACTATATATGTTTTGGTATGAGAACAATCAGTGAATTACAGGCTTTCAGTTGAGCTATTGTTTATTTTGGTAGGATGAACTTTATGCGAACTGCTTCATTCCAAATAACACAGATTTTATTTTTTATAGGATTCGTCTTCAATCAACGATCCATAACTCCAGTTTTATTGAAGTTATTTAGCACATTTTGGTTTTAAAATACTCATAAAAATAAGCTCTTTCATTTGATATGTTTATTGTTGAAATCGGACAAGTTTAAGGTGAGGAATAAACCTCTATACAACACAAATTTGACTTTTTCCAATTTATAGTTCTATATTTCCATTTATAATCATGTTATGCTAAATATTTTGGCCTAAGAGCCTTCAGTGAATCTTTGGCCCTTTATTGAGGTATTAATTATTACATTCTGATATATTTGTGCTATAAGGGTTTTTAGAGTTACAAAGTAGGAGCGAACCCTGCCCTCCAGTTTCAGCATAGTTTTCAGAAATTTTCCGTATAAAATCCATTCCTCTGTTTTTTAACCAAACATAAACGTATACATCTGGCAGGCCTACTAATTTGATTACAATATTATCACCATTATTAAGTTAAGTCATTTTTATATTTTTTTATTATTAATTTCAATGATGCAGAGCAGCACGGGTCCTCTAGTTTACAATTAAGTGAATTAGTTTCTGGCTATCACATGTTTAAAAAAAGCAAAGTCTCACGACATTAATTCGTAATTTGGTTTAGATAGGTACAGACAGGTCTAGAGAAATGGCCAAGCGTTGCCAGGGGGAAGCAATACGTATGTTGTCGCTCTTTGAAATCACACCGGGTTGGCAGGGGGAGCAATTCGTATATCACTGGCGCGGCCAACCAGGGGGGAGCAATCCGTACCCCCCCGGGAAAAGCAGATATAAATCGTTCTATTGAAAATGTTTACGACCATGTACAACAATACTCTTCTCATGTGGATATGTGAAATGAATTATTACTTTTGAAGCTATCAGGCAACGACATTAAATCAAGGATTGTTCTTGTGTTCAGTTGTAATACTGAAATATTCAGTATATCACTTGATACAGTTACATTTTATTTCTTATTTGTAAATTTGTACTGCATTTTATTCTCGATAAATATGAGCGACCTGGAATAACGGTTACAGCTTGTTCCTTTTTATTTGAACCGTAAGGTCCCGGGTCATCTATAGCTATAGCCATTGGCTACGTCATAATGCCTGTGCGGAAATCACCTTAAGCTGTAGTCATGCAGGTCCACCTACCGAGTAAACAAAACTATAGGTCTCTGAGGTAGGCTGTATTAGGCATCTTCCTCATTAAAAGCCATATGATAAGTCGATAAATCGTCGATACCATTTCATCGTCAACAACACTGCTGGCAGAACCAGCCCGTGCCATTGTTTATTGCCAGATTTGACAGTTGCGTGTCAATTGATCGTAACCTCACCACCACTTTAGCGCCTTTTTAAAGTATGTATATTAATAGCCAGTAATAAAATTACCATCTCTTAACACCGGTACTAAGCCTTAGCAGATTCTCACTAATTTGTCTCTTTAAATTGCAAACTACTTTCCTTGAGCATTTTTTAGTGTGTTAATCAGTAGGAAATCCTTGCAAGGTCTTGTGTAAGACAGGAACAAACACTGACATTAAAAATAACATTCATACTACTGTATCTTAGTATTTTTTTTAAATTTCCATCTTTTAAGTAATAATCGTTTTTCGCGACCTTGGCCCGCATAAACGAAAACAGGATTATTAACAAGCGATATTTACCTTGTACTGTATCCTTATAATAATAACCATCCTCACTTTACTTCTTCTATTCCATGGATTATAGTTTTGTAGAAATACACCGTATGATTTTAAATTTCTTTGAAAACAAACTTCAAATGTCTGCGTCGGCTAGAATTACAACAAATTGAAAAAGCTTCGACATTCCCTGCTACTTAAACCAGCATTTATTATAAAAAATATATTATCTGTTAAGTTGTTGTCTTAAAATCTTCCCGAAAAATAACTCCAGTTTCTTTTAATTTAAGTGATACAGTTATATTATAATATAGATTAATATTTGTCAACTAAGTAACACGTTGTTATTGGTTCATGCATTTAATATCGTGATAAGATTCTCCACAGACTATGCAACACATACGCTAGAAGAAAGAGCATGCGTCACCTACATTTTACTGATGTATGTATGTCTTTTATTATAGTGGGTGCCAAGTCCCCCGCGCCTGACGCCCTGCCAGGACAGAATGTCCTCGGTGCGTTGTCCTTCTCTCAACTCTCTGAATTGAATATTATTGGGTCGAGCAGCTAATGTACAATACATCTACGTTTTATAAAAGTGGGTCATCATTTTTCAGTTTGTCGGTATTAGCGAGGCGTCCCATTTCAGGTCTCAACTTTTATTTTTCCTCTGATCTCTTCCCTCTTTCTTTGTACTTATTTAATTTAAGGGATACTATATAAGAATATACAAAATATTCATGAATAATTCACAAGAATAATTGCTCTCTGATGTTTTCCGTATTCTATGAATTTTATTATGTAATGGATAAGAAATTACGAAATATGCATGATTTCCATCAGAAGAATAGATGTTCTATTTTTTCTTTTATGTTATATCAGTTTTTTATTCTTTTTCAATCGCATTCCAAGTCTAAAAACAAGCTATGTTTTCAATTTCTGGTTTGCCTCTGTTGATTCCTCTTGAAAGCCTGTGATATTTTATCACAGGAAAGGTCTCGCGGTCTCGCAGTTTATTTTCGGAGTGATCCGGTTTCCGGCGGCCCGGAGGCGGTTTGCTGAAAGAGAAGGTGATGACGAAACGCAACTTCGAGGCTGCCGGGGAGTTGACTGGAAGGTCGACCTTTCACTGTTTCCTGGCCAGAGTCCTTGGTGCGCGACGCCGCTGCCAGGTGCCGACACCTAGCTACTGTAGATATGAACTGCAGTGTTTTATTAAATTCCATGGTAAAATATCCGTAAAAAATCCACACTATATACTTTCGTCTGCTACGAAATATCCCTGATTTTTTAGTTTCTTAAACTATGTTGAACCTATATGTTAGTTGGTTTATAGTCGTTATAAATTGTTTAATCTCCTCGTACTCTCTGTTTCTTAAATAATACATAACTGTTGCAAATTTTTCTCCAGAAAGCCTACTTTGTATGTTTTTTGTTGGATAAGATTTAATTCATCAAATTATTTACACAACTAATTCAATAACACATAATAATGTCAGGCGAATTCCTGACACATAATAACACATAACAGGCGAATTCCTGAAGACCCTGCAACGTTGAATGATGTGGAGTTTGCAATTGTGGAAATTGCAATTTGAACTAACTGATGGTACGTAATTAATTTAGTCTTACATAATATCTACAGCTGTGGGGCTAAAAACCATGAATGATTATTGTGGAGTTTCCTTGTTTCCTTCCACGTCTTGCATATGAAACAGTTTATTGTACTGAAGGAAGTTTTTATTTGTATGAGACAAACCTTTACTTTACATGATATTAAAATTGAGCCATTGAGCCAGAGGACTAGTCATGCTCGCAGAAATTTAATTATTCTCTTGATGATTCATTGCCATGTGAGTGTTACATTGTCTTGTATTATAATAGACAACATATGATATTATAGACAACATTTGAACATCTGTTATGATATAAAATTTCATAAGGCAAAGTTTCAGTTTCAATTTTCCACTTATCTTATTCTACAAATTTTACTGGGTTTAGGATTTTTCCAATTGATTTCTGAGGCGAAACCACCTATTTTCAAAGTTTGAGCGAACTCTGCAAGATTCTCAGATCAATTTTGCACATAAGCATCGTTCCTATCTGATAGCATAAATTCACTATCACATAAATGTATTTAAAACAAAGAACTTTGGAAGATGTTCAAACCTGTGTCTCGCATCGATATGTTCCTTTTCAACTGACGAACCAGTTACCACCTCATAACAACTACGGCAACCCGAGCAGGATGAGGTAGCGTTTGTCGGCAGTTACGTTACTAGTTACTAGACTCCATTACCCCGCCCATTCGAATGGTAATGGCATCTGAGCCGCGCCGCCGCACTCTACGCCTTTACGAGCTCGCCATGCAAATGCAGATCTTAATTTCACCTGAAATTGCACGTAATTACTTGATGCAGGTGCATATCTTCGTTGGATAGCGGCCAAGGAATTGATTAATACGAGGACGATGGTCAGTTCGTGGTTAGTAATGCAAACATTGAGTAATTATATTGCTGTGGATGAGCACAGTTTAGCGAGGATGAAATTGTGTGGCTTGCTCGGAGGACATTGCGATTGCCAGCGATTAGATGACATTTCATGGAAATCGTGTGCTGCAATAAGTCAGTTTTCTATCCAGTTTGAAACCTCTCTTGAATAACAAAAACTGATGAAGATTTGATTGAACATCGACAATGTATGTCGATATGCAACAAGCCATGTCTAAGGTGGCACAAACTTGTTACACCAAGGAAACTTTATTTGACGATTATTTTATAAAGGGCTATATATTCTGTTTTTTATCACAGAATCATAAAATGTAAAAACAGGAGTTACACTATTATTTTTACCTCCATAAGTGAACATAAGTGCATTTCTCTGTGAACTAATTCCCAAGAATACTCGAGAAGAGCATTTTATACCATATTTTAGTGGCGTTCCGTTTGCAGATGTTTTTGAAGAGGCATTGTGTTTAAAGTACTGGATATTGTTAAAACATTATCAAATACATCTCCATTTTAACACTATTGTACGGATTTGTTATGTGGTCCAATAAAGATATTTTGGACACTGATCCAATGTGGACACTGAAATTGTGTTGATTTGATTTGAAATAAATTGGTTATCTGCAACATTAATAAACAATCAACGCTAGTGAACCATTCAGGTTAGGGCCTACTTAATTTAGTTGTTATCCCCCTACTTTTGTAGACAGGTTTAGTCTATGGTATTTCCGTGTTACTTTTGTATTCTATGCTAGAGCTAATTTAATGTCATTTGGACTGACTGGCGGACTTCCCCACTGATTTCATACTTTGTTACCGTCAAAACAATTTACAGAACATTGTTTGAATATACTAGGTCTTAGGAATAGGTTGAAAAGTATTGTTTGCATGATCAAAGAAATAGAACATGATTCTTATACTTTCAATACATGATCGAGAGTGAATGTTGTCTTTTGTCTCCCTCCCACGGTCTGAACGACATTGTCTGCGCATGCAGATATTTACTACGATGTCCTCACTCCCGCCTTGGAGACTTTATCATTCATATAATATGATTTCCTGAAGGAAGTGAGAAGAGATGATGGTCTGTGGCGGTGGCAAGAGGAGTATTGGAGGGGAGCTGTTTCCGCGAATCTCAAGGTTGGGCGGCTCACGCATGCGCAGTGCTCACACTCGCGCACGTGCACATGCGCACTGCGCGGTGTGCAGACGCACTACGCACCCTTGATCCTGTGACCTACAGCTCCGCGGGCTGCCCCGGTTCTGAAATATTGCCAGCGGATTTATCCCTTATTTATCCCTTGTAAACAGGAAATAATCCATTTCATTAATGCGTGACAGCGATCAGTGTCTAGTGGTGGTTTGAAACAGGTTTTCTGATATTTCACTTGGGAATAAATCCATTGTTGATTCTATACTCGCTTGATTATGAAATTTATAATCTAGGTGATTAGGGAACTGTGAAATGAGACTGATTAGATGGAATCGCTCAGTATAAAATGTGGTGATTGTTCAAATAATATGTAGTCTATCAAAGTGGCGTAGATAGACCTTTGTCAAGGGGGGGATATCTCATTAGGGAATGCAAAACAAAAACCGTGTGTTCGCGACTACTACAGAGCTGATACCGGTATACCTACAATATTAAAGACATCATTGACGTGTCCCTTACATTCATAATTATTTACCAACATAAACCATTGATACAAAGTAATAATCGGTAACCAGGACTAAAAAGTACTTGTATCAGTTATAATCAGTACTGGAAAGTCATCGTGAAGTTAGGGTTGCCACGGTTTCCCCGGAGCTTTAAGGTAAAAAATGTAGCTCCGGGGAATGTCCGTGAAAAATTAAAAATTTCCTCTTTTTGAAATTCTTTCAAAAAATGCGTTAAGGGTGCGCCGTACCTCCCTTCCGCACGCTCAAGTAAGGGGTTTTCATCTCCCTCATTGTAGGCTAAATTGTTAACCAATTAAAAATAATTTGATGTTATTTAATTCAATAAATGTTCATCTAGAGATCATACGATTTAAAAATCGTGATTTTAATTCAAAATAAGTGGTAGGCCATTAGTAATGTTCTCAAATTAAGCGTTTTTCTAAAGATTCCTAGCGTATGGAGAAAAATTATTTTTGAGAAAAGGAACCGTATGATCCCTAGATTGGAATCTGAAAAGTGTGAAACTGCAAATAGTTTGGTAGAAATCTGTAAAATAACAGTGCGATCGAGGAGAACAAAATGGTCTTCAAGCGTAAATATGCATGGCCCTGCTTGTTGGCGGCGCCGGCGCGGCGCTAAACAACAATGAATTCAATCTGGGTAGGGCGCACCCTTAAATATCGCAAATTTTGTGCTGAAATCCTATCTGTGAACGAAAATGTATTTACGTTTGCAATTTCATCGACATGCAACGATTGTCAAATAAGCTAAACCCTGTTTCCCTGTTCACTCTAACCTCTATTATTTGTTACTCTTTGGCTTTATTTCGTCGGGAAATATCGTTGACTTTTACATATATTTGTCATTATGGAACGCTGAAAATCAGGATGAAGATTTATGGCTCTCTGCAGTTGATTAAATTACAAACCTAATATGGCAACCTAAGTTAAGCACATCACTAAGACCGTCTAGACGTCAAGGCCAAAGTCAGGTGCGCTAGTTGACAAAACTGGCCAGTGTTGTTCGACTACTATTTGAAAATTACCCTCGACCTCCGGCAAAATTACCCTCGAAATTTTTTTTGTCCGGTAAGCGCATTATTGTATTTGTAAAATATACTTTAAATGAGAAAGTAAACTTTTTAATTATGTACGCACATTAAATGACATAACACGTTGACATATCAAAAATAAAAATAAAAAGACATTAATATTTTCTATTTACAATAGTCCTAACCATGCAATTATTTTGTCACGCTTTTTAACGATAATAGAATTTTTTACGTTTAGATAGGAAACGGTCCAAACACCGATCTTGTTACTATCTAACGTCAACCCTATGTACCTGAATCGCAAATGACAACTGGGTCCAGTATCGAGCCTTTACAAAATGTTCAGATTTTGGTATGATTATCCGGCGAATTTCAGGTTATGAGGCGAGCAAGATGGCAATATTGGTAACCGCTACGTTACACAGTTTATTTTAGCGAATTTCCCCTATAGGGAAGAAGCTATTACCGTAGGTCTCATGGTAAGACTTAAGCCCGAGACCATGATAACTTTTCATTTTGAGGTCCCCAGATGCCAAAAACACCATTCGTTCAAATTTGTATATATGTATATGTATATATATATATATATGTGTGTCCGTAAGCACGATAACTCTCGTAAAAAAGGTCCGATCTTAATGAATTTGGTACAAATATGTAAAGTACCATTTATTTGAACGAGTTCGAAAACCAGATGAATCGCACCATCCGAAGGGGGGTTTTTGGGGGGTTTTGTACCCCAAAAATGTGTTTTTTGGGGTTTTCACAGGTAATTTAAATTTAAATCAAATTTTAATTTATACCATTAGGTTGATCTTAAAAAAACAAACAATTTGGTATTTTTATCATTGCTCTACGTCAATTGGTTACCGAGATATTGAAAGTGCTAAACACAGTACGTTGTCTAATGTTATTCTTATGGAGAAAAAGAAAAATTATATATCTCGCTTATTTATGAACATAAACTGACAAAATTTGGTATATGGCTTCATATGGTTGTGGTTTATTGTTGTTTGCACAAAAAAACTATTTTTCGCCTATGGTTCCTGTAGCAGCAAACCTAGGTACTCGGTTCCCATGTTATTCTTATGGAAAATACTTAAAATGTTATATATCGCTTATTTATGAATGTATATGGATGAAACTTGGTATGTGACCTCACATACATGAGATCTATTGGTATTTGCATAAAAACCCATTATTTTGTGTGCCTTGTTGCAGCAAACCTGCGTACTCATCCCCAATGTTATTCTTATGGAGATTAATTAATATTTTAAATATCGCTTGTCTGTGAATACATTTCTTACGAATCCTGTGAAGTGTGTTAATGTGTTATGTTATATGTTCATTCGAAATTCGCTGAGTATGCAGGTTTGCTGCGACGGGGGTATTCAATGTTGTTAGGCTATAGAACATAGAACAAGTTGATATGCCCAAAGTGTGTAAGCCTCCTGTTGCTATATTTATTAAATAGTTAGTTAATAATATGAAAAATATGCTTAAGTCCTAAAATAAGAGTGGCAAATAAGTTATATAGCAAGCAATTAAAATGAAATAACCCCTTGAATTAAATTACCCTTTTTTACCCTCAAAAGTAAATTACCCTGGAAAATACCCTCAGCAGATAAAATTACCCTCGAAAAGGGTAATTACTCTCGAATTCCCAACACTGAAACTGGCCGCTAGGGGTGAGGGTAGACTGTTCGGGTGACTCACGCCCCACTTGTGGTGGTGCCGCTGCAATTCATCTGCTACTATTTATTATATGCGAACAATATCCTCAATACTGTATATAAATAAGATATTTTGGAGATACTGCACATATATATTTGTTTGTGTTTCAGTAACAGCATTTATTTTAAATCAAAAGCTTGATAAATAAGCTTGATTTCAGGAGGATATAAATTTTAATTTTTCCAAGTTGTAAGGGTGGGGGATATATCCCCCTGATCCCCGCCATATCTCCATAGCCATATCTCCATATCTCCGCCACTGGTCTATCATCTTAATTCGGAATTGTCTGGTAACTGTAGTTTGTAATGACCGACATGTGGGTTTAATTTGGGGACCATACCAAAAACGTGTTAATAAATAAGTGCACTGGTATATGTCAATATTGACGATTTAAATTTAAATTAAGATTTCCTGGGTGTAAAATTCTGATGCATTACCCGTAACTAATTAACTATATTGTATATCTCGCATTCGGAAATTTTTCATGCCGAGGTTTATTTTGTATCAACAAAAAGACAACCATTCCTACCAATCTTCTTAGGTACTTCCTAATTCCCAAACGATTTTTTGTGGTCAACTGTGTTTTTATTGCATAACCGATTTTGACGATTGATATGGCAAATTAAAAGAATATACTCAGTATGCTTTAGAAGCAATTAATTATTTCCCGGACATTAGGGCTCCGCCCCACAGCCCTCAAAGTACTCTTATGAAAAACGTATTTTATTCAGTTTGTGCCACATACGTTTTATTTAATTAATTTCATTTAAATAATCAACTGTTTTAAGGAATTGTTTCAACTATAGACTGTCATTGTACGATTTACCTTTTAAGTTTGTCCTTTACTGCACTTTGTCAACTAAGGACAATCCAAGGGATATAAGATCCCTTGGAAAGAACGGCACATCAGCTAGTATTCACCAATGAATTTCCCAGCTCTACATGTCTGTATGGAATTACACACTTGCAATGTGTGTTTTATCCGTTACTTGATGATACCAACCGTGTATTTTATGTGACTGTGTTGTAACAACGTGGTGTTGTTGTTGCAGAGGGCCGTGTGGAGGTGTCGCGGGAGAACAAGTACCTGAGCACGCTCGCCCCGGGCAAGGTGTTCGGCGAGTTGGCCATCCTCTACAACTGCAAGCGGACCGCCACTATCAAAGGTTAGTAGCAACCACAGTGTTACTTTATAGCTTTATTCAACCTCTGCCAATTAAAAAATTGTACAGGCAATTTTAATATTACAAGAGATGGTAAAATTGTACAAGAAATTCCACATGTATATAGAATGGAAAGTCGATAAAAAATACACTTTGGTCTATAAAAACCTGTGGACGGTGGCCGAGTTAAAAAATCCAATCTCTCTTTTACTATGGGGGCAATACATTGGAACAAAAAATTAACACTAGACAGATTCGTGCAGAAAGATAGATTTAAAAAATATTCATCAGGCTGGCCCAAAAGTCTTGGATAAGCCATCAAGAAAGGATTTCTGGGGTCATTTTCAATCAGATTAAAAATATATAAAATGCTGGTCCATCCCTCAAAGTTTGAGAGTTATTCAAACATTGTTGATTTTTTATAAAACCCAATATTATTGGCACACAAGTTTTTTTTATTGGTGTAAAAGTTGATTAAAAATAATTTTTTAGTAAGCCCTAACAAAACAAGAGATGTGACCTTTACAAAATATGTTGTTTGTTACAATGCTTGAATTTTTTACCCATGTAAGATATTCTGTTTGTAATTTTAACAAGGCACGATACAACATAAATTTCATATAATTGGTGATGTAAAACTTTTAAATTCAATGTAAAATCATATGTTTAGTATTTAAATAAGGTTTGACTCATTTGAAGTTGTGGGATATACTACATTAGCTCCAATAATGCATTGGTTATTTATTTATCACACGGCTTTTTGTGGAGGGAGATATCTTACCCAACTAAACTGTCCTCAGAGACTTATTTGCTTTTTAGACAGGCAGACCTACAGCTTCAGGTGGGTTTTGAACCACTGGGGCTAGGTATTATCACATTGGTGATTGGCAAGGATTACCTTGCTGACCAAGATCTTGTTCTTTACCAAGCTTTACTGAATGGAGGTTAAATAATTGCAACAAGTAGAGGGACAAAGTAAAAACTAATATACTTTCAGTATAAAATCAACAAAATACACTGCATGAAATGGTTTAGGTAAAATACCATATTCTTTCAAATTACATGATAAATACACTAAAAATAGCTATGCAGACTATGAAAAATCAGAAACATACCGTTTTCTGATTGTAAATAACCCCAGGCATTCCCAGGAATTCCCTTCAGGTGTTGTTTTGTCTACAACATATTTGAGCACTATGTTATAGTGTAATTGTATGTATAGTAGAGTGTATAATTGTATGAGTATGAGGGAAACAACAATATATGTATATAACTTACAGCTGTAATACCTGATACAGTCTTTAGAAAATCACTAAACTTGGTTATGATTTACCATTTACTGACCTTATTTAGTTATGGTTAAACATACAATTATGTGCAATAGAAAGGGGGTCTACCATGCAGTATATGTAAGTACCAAATTAAGGGTTAATAATTAGTTAACAGATGGATGTCAGTTTTGAGACTGCTAATGGTAAATATTTCAGTTTTTTTAGAAACCTCATTGCAGTTTTGAGGTTAGGGACTTAATTTTAACAACCACATTATTTAGGTTTTTTTTATTTCTAAAATTATTTGGACAAAGAAATTGGTAAAGCCACAAAAACTCCTAACTGAAATGTTTATACCTGTAGTACAAAGTGTAATGTCGGTTTTCAGCTGCTTCGGACTGCAAGCTCTGGGCGATAGAGCGACAATGCTTCCAGACGATCATGATGAGAACTGGGCTGATACGCCAGGCGGAATACACGGACTTCCTCAAGAGGTATGATATCCATATTATGTAATCTAGGGGCGAATGTGTGAGGTGCCTAAATCACCCTTCCTCACAATAAAGGGAAAGGCAAGTTAAAGGTCATTCCTCCATGCCAAGTGAATATCCTTCCAACCATGCGTTTAAACGGGCTGGGGATGTCTACAGAGCTGTGAGTCTTGGTTTGACCGCTGTGACCACCTTAAAGGTCTGTTTTGCTCGGAGCAGCTGTTGCGACAATCATTCAGCGATCGGCGCTCTGCGATCATCGCGCGCTACTGCTCCTACCAAAGTTCCATTGTTCTGTATTCCTCCGAACGGCTCTAGCGTCTTCAGCGTTAGACTCAGGCCCGACTGCTCTCGGACCAGTTGGGGACACTGCAGCCGTGCGTCTGTTGTGCTGTTGTACGCGTGTTCAGCGCAAAATAAGTGCTCCCAAAGTAGAAACGTTCACTTTTTATCAATCAAATGAGAAATTGCTTAAGGCGTTAGTACCTCACCCTGCAGTTTATATTTTTTAATTTTCTGTACAAAGATTGTCGAGACTAGGGTATTTGGGTACCAGAGTCTTAAAAAAAAAATTTGAACAATCTCATACCAGTTTTGCGGTATGTCCCATTATCCCGAAAAACTACATCGTAACTGATAAATGACGATTTCAACTAGCCTATGTATTTACCAACATTATTAAATCAATAATTCGAGTGATACACATAATTCTAAAATCGTGTTAATAAGTTAATGTCTAATTTTGAAGAGAATAAACTTGATTAATGTATTTACAAAAATACTATATAAGTATTACAAGTATTCCGGAAGAGAATCTCCACCGGACCTAGACCAGCCCTTTTGTATGGGGTTAATTTCATACCCCCATGTTATGGTGTCCCATTTTTTTCATTTTGCCGATCGATAACTGCTAACTTTAGAAAAATATTTTTACTAAACTATAACCTAGGCCTCATTTTTATTAGCCATTTTAAAAATATGTATGGCTTCCATCAAATAAAAAATTAAGTCAATTACAATAAGACCCCTGCTGGAACAATTCAGTCACAGTAACATAACCTTTTCCATTCGAAAGAAACTCATTTCAGTGACTATCAAAGGGGCCATACAATTATTACGTAACACACTCCTAACTCACACACATTTGAACATTTACTATGATTATGTGGGGGAGGGGGTAAGATCAGGTGTTACGGTGTGTTATGTGGGGGAGGGAGGGGGCTTGAGATGACCAAAATTGTGTTACGTAATATGAATGGCCCCAAGCTCACACAAGACAACTATAGCAGTGATAGCACAAATGCCGACGCGGACGCTTGCGATTAGAGTGGAGGAAAACAACACAATGATCACCCGCCAGCGTCAGTCTCTCAGCGTTTGACGCTCAGTGTCGATGAGTGGTTGTCGCAACAGCCGCTTCGAGCAAAACAGACCTTAAGGGTGGGTTCTAGTCACCCAGCAATTTATGTTTTTACCTGCTTCACCTATAAGGCCAATGTTAACTTTCAAAGATTATTAAAAATCTTTGATTCATGGTTCATTTTAAAGACCAAAAAATACTTAGCAATTTCAGGGAGCAGAATTTTCATTTGTAAAATAGTTCAAAAACACCATAAATATTGAATATTTTAGAATTTTACTGAACAATTAATAATTGTGATATCAAAATATTGCTCACTGAATTCGATAGGGATATTTTTTGCACTTTAAAATGAGCAGTAAATCACCAATATCAGATAATCTATTGATGAGGAACGAGGTTTGAAAGTTAACATTGGCCTTATAAGGGAAACAAGTATAAATGCAAAATACTCCATGATTGGAGCCCCCTATTAAGTTTCAAGAGCATTGGATTATCTTGTGTGACATGGAAGTTTACAGTTGTTCAGGGTGATAAACTTATATTCAATTTGTTTAAATTTGTATATAGTAATTAATCTTTTGAGACTGTGATTTGGTGGGTGGTTAACGATATGCACTGGAGCCAGGATAAACTTTAGTCATAAATAATTTTTACTGTCACAAAACGTTGATGAGCATCAGAAGTAACACCTCAAAGTTCAATTCCATATTGAAAAACTAAAGAAAATAAGGCACAGTATACCATTAACCCTGTATTCAATTCAACTGTATTCCTTAAAATCCATAATTTGAAAAGACAATGATTTTAATTTGTTAGAAGTATTATGAATATGTTACCTCCAATTCAAAGAAGTGTCTACTTCAGTTCTAAGAAACTATGCATATGCTTGCATACTCCAAGAAAATCTGAATAATGAGTACTGGTATTTAATCCAGCAAACCTGGTAAGTGTTCGATGTCTGCTGTACCTTCTGTGAAACGTCAGATTGGCCACTTCAATTCAAGATGCATTTATCACCTCGATTCCAGAATGTGCAAACTAAGGAGATTGTAAATGTAATGACTTTCTCACTCTCACTATTATTTCACACATTTTTCTTACTTATTTCTATTATTTCTCACTTTCTCACATTTATTTTGAGAGAATCATAAACTTATGTCTCGATCCCCATGAATGCTCTATTTCTACTTTTAGCTAAACTAAAACAAAGTGCAACCATTTTTTTTTTTCGAGACATATTTAGACGATATGAAAACGTGCTGTAAACAAAGAGGTCAAGGTGCATACATGGGAACTTCTGTATGATCCATTGTTCTGAGATGGGAATAAGATAACAAACAATGCAAGCATTTGTACGGCCAGCCCTGAGGGATAATAGTCAGTGAGAATTTCTTTCCTCGTTATTTATCTTGTAACTTTCATTATTAAACTATTTTTTTACAATTTTATTTAAGGTAATCCTGACAATAATTTTAATTTGAGTGATTCAGACACGGAGAAGTGGGATTTTGATAGTAAGAATTAATAAACCTACAACAGTGTATCAAGACAATAGTTCGGTTCCTAATAAACCTAAACAGTGCTATTAAGACAATAGTCCGGTTCCTAATAAACCTACAACAGTGCTATTAAGACAATAGTACGGTTCCTAATAAACCTACAACAGTGCTATTAAGACAATAGTCCGGTTCCTAATAAACCTACAACAGTGCTATTAAGACAATAGTCCGGTTCCTAATAAACCTACAACAGTGCTATATTAAGACAATAGTCTGGTTCTTAATAAACCTACAACAGTGCTATTAAGACCGGTTATTGTCCGGTTCCTACAATCTATCCAATTGTGTTAATAGTAATAAATAATTTAAATTTTTTAAAATGTATTATTTAGGTTTTAATTCCATTTTCTGTTTCCAGTGTTCCAATATTCAAGAATTTGCCAGAAGAAACGTTGATCAAAATTTCAGATGTTTTAGAAGAGGTAAGTGTCCACATTTTACTTCAATAAAAAACATTATTGAATTTATATTAAGGCTAAGGAAACCAACCACTTCTTACATTGCAGGATTGCGTAATCCTCACTGTTAGGGGAAGTCATATGGTAGTTAGTTTATTACAGGGTTTTCTCTGAATTCTTCTAGATACAATTGAGATGATGGCCAGCTAGTAATCAAAGAATTGAGGGCAAATCAGGGCCGCACTCAGCTTTCACGGGCCCATGGGCAAGCCTAGTGATGTGGGCCAGGTAAATACCCAGAGAGTAGGGAAATAAAAAAAAATGGGTCTTTACCCGGGTACTTGCCCCAAGGCCCGGGTAAATACCCAAAACGTGGTTATTTATCATTTTTATAACATTTAAGGATTTTTTACTAGGTTCATTGAAATTCCCATGCTGTAAGGATTATAAAATGATCATAAAAACTGTTTTGAAGCGTATAAAATGGTTACCACAAGCATTTAACTTCTGAAAAAGATTGAGATAAATACCCAGGACTGGGTATTTACTAATTTGATGGTTTTTTTTTGAGTGTTTAGTTTAGTAAATTTAAAATTTTGGAGAAAAACAATCAAATTCAATTGCATTGTGATTTTGTTCTGTAACTATCCAATTATAAAACTAAATATTTTAAAATTTGTATAGAATGTCTCGTATTTATCCAGTTCCTTCATAGTTTGGGGGTAGTATGTTTTGTCTGTTTGACAGGTCTTTTTACAAAAATTGCCATGTTATTATTTATTTATTGGTAAAATAATTAATAAATGTAATCAATAAGATATCCTCAAATGTAATACATTGATAATAGGGGTGTGCGAGTACTCGAAACTTCGAGTTTTCGGTTGAGTATTTTAATACTCAAACTCGACTCAAAGTTTTGAAAACTACTCAAAGTTCGATCGAGTATTTCTCGCCGATTTCCGGATGATCGCTAACGATTGCGACCGGCCAAAACGCGTAGTAACGGCCGCAAAAGGCAATCGCAACACGTAAAATCGGCCGAAAATGACGATCGGATCGCGTAATTTCGGCCATAACTAACGATTTCGTCATCTAATATTGATTATAAGCGATGACTGGACCAGGTGAAATTGGCCAAATGACAACCGGACCCTGTTTTATCGGCCGGAAACGAATGTCAAACCGTGTTTTGTTTGTCAATACGTAATTCAGTTTGATTGTACTGGCCAAAACTTTGTATTACTACTCATAGATTAGTTAGAAACCATGTTTCTGTTATCAAATCTAGGGTGGTATCCAAATCCCATTACACTATTTTAAACTACAGTAGAACCTCGATAACACGACTCTCTAGGGGATCTCTAAAATAGTCTTCTTATCGAGGTGCACTTGTAATTGAGGGTCGTGCTATCAAGGTGGTTTTCACAACAAGACGTGTTATCGAGGTCACAGACTTTTTGTTATACCAAGCACATTTTTTATGAAACATTTCTAATAAGTTGTGTTTTAAGTAGAAAATTACTGTATAAATCAGTCATAAATAAAAGAACAAACGTACAAGTAAAACAAACTTCTTTATTATTGCGACAGTAAGAAAAAATCAACAGACTCAGTTCACTAAAGTACAGTATAGAGTTAATAAGCTCGAAATACAGTAAACCTTAACCTATTGTGAAATACGGAATAAAATTCTGTAATGTTAAAAATTAAAAAATTGAACTTAGCAGAACTGGACTTACGTAATAAAACCGAAACTGTACACTATAAGACAAGGAACGGCCGGAATGGGAAGGGGGTGGGGAAGGGGTTTTCCTTTTGAGACCTGAGCCCAAGACATTGTTGTTTACTTCAAAACATCCGTTCTAACCGTGGGAACTATGCGTGAGAAAGGTTTAGTCGTGCTATAAAGGTTCCGTAACGCAAAACGGTGCGCTATTGAGGTTAGAGTCGTGTAATAAAGGTTCACTTACCCAAAGAAGCGTGTTATTGAGGTGGGTGTCGTGCTATAGAGGTTCAGTTATTTGAAAAGACGCGCTATAGAGGTTTATTTATCAGTAATATAAAATTACAAAAAGACGTGCTATCGAGGTATTTATTTGAAAATGAGTCGTGTTATAAAGGTATGTATAACATTGAGCGTTATGGGAGATTCACGGGGATTAGAAAATCAGACTCATTATCGAGGTTTTTGTCTTATCGAGGGTCGTCGTAGCGAGGTTCTACTGTACCAACTGATGGCAAATACTCGCTCGAAAATACTCGAAACTCGAAAATAATTGGCACTACTCAACTCGACTCGATTAAAAAAAAATCCCTACTCGCACACCCCTAATTGATAATAACAAGGGCAGTAAGGGTAGATATGAATTACATTGGCGTTTTTACGTAGAATGTCATAAATATCCAAAATACCCGGGTATTTATGAATTTTGGGTATTTACCCCGAGTTTTAAATACCTGGGTATCTTACATCACTAGGCAAGCCTGGTGGTGTGGGCCCCCCCCCTCGACGAGCCGGCCCCCTGCCGGGCCCGGGTCTCAGGGCAGTTGTCCCCCCCTGCCCCCCGTTGAGTAATCCCATCCACTTGGGGAAAATCCCTTGGGTAAAATGTATCCCATCCACTGTTTATTGACAAAGCCAACCTAGAAACTATTAAGTAACTGTCACCCGTCAGCTCGTGGAACACGGTTGTTTTCTGCTGCAGCAGTCGCAAGTCAGTATAGTACATACTGTTTACAACAATGTTACGATAGTTGACAGGCTACAGTCGCCTAGTATAACAGCGATATTAGAGTGTTTAACAATCAGCTGTGATAAAATCTTGTAAAAAACAATCAAATTACTTTGTCCAATGACATCGGTAATAAAGGACTGTGACAACTTTTCCCTCGACCCTTTGATTACTTGCTGGCCACCAAGTTATCCCCTTGTAGTACCCACTCGCTTAAAAGTTAATAAAACAAGACAATGTTTGAGATTGCCCTTTAAAATTGTATAGATTGCTACTGTGCAAAACCCAGTTAGTTAACAAAATCACAAAATGTTTAAAAAAGGTCATCTCAGACAAGCGTCAAACCAGTGTGACATGCTAGTCTTCACCATAGACCAGCGTCAACCACAGTTGACAGGTGTGCTGAATCAGCAGGTGCAGTTGACCCAATCACAATGCTTTTATTTGATTTATCACAACTTCAGTATATTTTATCATATAAGCTGACCAAGGGAAAATTTTCACAATGCAAATTAATTGACAAAATAATAATATAAAAGCAATGAGTCGCCATGAAAGTACTTATCTTATAGATGGCACAATAAATATTAATTTTGTATAAAATGCAAAAGTTTTCGGTTAAGGCTAGACAAACGGTTTTGTTCTACATACAAATAAGTAAATAGATAGTAATGTTTATAAAATTCATAAAAATTACTAATTCAGCTATTCAATTTGCACTTACCTTTAAGTTTAAATGTTTGATCATGTTTGTTTTTTTAGACGTTTTACAACGAAGGGGACTACATCATCAGGCAAGGAGCAAGAGGTGACACATTCTTCATCATTAGTAAAGGAAAGGTAGATGTACAATGTTTGTTATCTTATTTTATAGGGATAAGATGGAAAAAATTATGCTGGGTAGCGTAGTGGTTAGAGTGCTCGCATTTAAATCTGTAGTTTGCAAGATCGATCCTGAGCAAAATAGCAAAATAAAACAATTTTGTGAAGATTTGAAACTGGATCCAGCTTCCATTTGTCATTGGGCTCTAGGAGAAGGTCGGTAGTAGATAGCAGCAAGACCAGGTTTTGAACAGATCATTTAGTAAAACCATATGTAACTGTAGTTCACTTCTTTAATTGGCCAACAATTTGAATTACATACAACTAGATTACAAATTAATAATAAGACATAAGACTATTGATTATTCTTTGGCATATGTACAATACAATATTAAGGGATGAAATTACCAGTCCCATAAAATTAAGGGATGGAATAGGGTGTAGGGTGACATGCCAAGGAGCATATTATTAGTGATGGTTGATTGGTCTTCTATTTTTATGACACCCTTATGTGAGGACAACATACCATAGCTGCTGAGGAGGTGACTCACAGACGGGGAGGTAAGGGAGAGAGGGGTGAGAGCGCAGAGTGGACTATTGTAAGTTAGCATAATACACGTGTCAAGTTGTTCCTCAAGCGGTTCCTAAGGTATGCTGTATTGATTAAAACACATACAGAAACACAAATGGGTAATTTGATAGGCCCTATGTTTATATAAAATATTAGTGGCTTGAAGGGACCAAAGCCCCTAACCATGCTAAAATACTCTGCCTTCAGTTCGTAAACAAAGTAGACACTTAATCACTTGTTTTAATTTAAATAAAGCAGACGTCTTTAAATTCTCATGCTTTTCTTATGGGGGATGTTTTACGTAATTTCTGTTTTGCTGGTATTTTTTTGAAATACTGCTATTTTTCCCGAGTCCCTGAGTTCAAGACCTTCAATTTAAGCCTTCTCCCATTATCCTGCAATTTGCCAAACTCCCACAATTTTGACTTAAAAATTTCGCTTACAGAGTTATATATAAAGATGTTTGTGTTCACCCCAGGAACAAGTCCCAGAAGTTTCCGCAGAGAGTTCGGGGTCACTCTGTTAATCTCCTTAATGTATTTTAGATACAACCTTGGTCTACCCAATATTTTATTCATCAAATGAAATAATTATTATTTTGTAATACAAATATGTTTCAGCCAAATTAAAATTTGGTATCATGATCTGTCCATGACATATATTGTTGCTAATATCCTTGATTCTCGATTCAGTACCAATGTGACTGTTAAAGCATTTAAGCTATTTTATATTAATATTTACTCTAACAAAAACAAAACACATTTACATGTGTTGAAATCTTGGAATGCCATTACTCACCGGCTAGTTCCTTCGACAGCTGGATCTCTCTTCCTTCCCCTTTCTCTCTTGCCAAAACCCCCCGGGGCCTCAGCGTATGGCATGTTGCCCCCCGGCGGCCGTGGGCCTTAAAATAGTCATTATTATAAGTTTTAATTGAATAGGGACGTGGGTTTGTCCACGGCACAAAATCCGTCTCCCGGTAATAGTAACAGTCCTTCGTATCCATAACAAACTCAGTGCCCTGTGGGTACCTACCCATCTGTTACTTACAATCAATTTAACTTATATTCCAAATTAAATATTTTTATTATTTTTAGAACGTAATTTTTTCAATATTAATCTTTTTAGTTAATATAGCTATAGTTAAAGATAGTAGTATATAACAAATATAATATATTCTATCAGACCAGTAATTTCTGGATAATGGCTTTATCATCAAAATAGTAAAATATTCAGTCAAAGCACATTTATAAAGTTTTATTTTATATAAAAGTGCATAGAGATATTTTATTTAAAATAATGAATTCTTCTACCTACCCGAGCCTTAATTTATCAAACAACTTCATATTTGTTATCTAGCAATTGCACAAAATCACATTTCAGGGGTTTTCTAATCCAAATGGGTGTAATTGGGTGCATATTATGAATCAGTAGTATGGACCCTTGTAGACAGCAGTTGTTCAGCTGTAATTGTTTTATTCAATCCCATCAAGTCTTGATATAGAATCAAGGTTTTTACTTTGAAGCATTTCACAGCTGAATTATAACATCATTTTAACCACCACATTATTATTATTATTATTATTATTTTTTATCTGTTTTGTAAGTTATAAAACAACATTTTCAGAAGATTAATAAAATTTGTATCTAGTTCTGAGTATAAAACACAGTTATAGCATAACATTTGTCACCGATGTATTATTTGTTTTAGGTAAAAGTAACAATAAAACAACCGAACACAGAGGACGAAAAGTTCATCCGCCAACTAAGAAAAGGAGACTTCTTCGGAGAAAAAGCGCTTCAAGGGTAAGCTTTGATTTGGCTGACTGCATTATTATTGAAAATATTTGTGGGTAAACCTCGGACAAACTGATTATGAGGGTTGTATGAGTGATTATAGATTAAGAAACTGGGTCATAACCTAGGTGGATTTAAATAAGGTGTGCTATTCAGAAGGATGAACTTGAACATGTTCTGCGCAGCCTCCAGGTGACATCACGGTGTTTATTTGATCAGCTGGTTCACAGTGACAGCTGATGTTACTCTCGGCTAGAGCCTATCCAAAAACCCAGGTCGGGATCAGAACCTCAATCTTTCCTCCATTCCCACCAGCGCGGCCGCGACTAAAATTGCAGAGTTTTGCTAACAATGTAACATAGGATACATTGCCCCCACTCCTTGACATAGGATAGTCAGACGCGCTTCTGCCTCCAGATGACGTCACGCTACGAAGCGCAATAGCACACCTTATTTAAATCTACCTAGGGCATAACTACATCAAGGTTTTAGAGTTTGTTCTTTTAAAATTAATACACTGTACAATTTAAGCAAATCCATGTTTAAAGCTCAATATACCCATAAGCTTACCATAAAGTGAACTTGCTGTGGCAAAACGGTAAGCTGGTTCACTCCATCTCATCTCTTCCCCAATCAATTAAGCAGCCTTTGGCTGATCCTAACCTTAATTTATCAAAATGAGTGATAACGATATTACAAACAGTAAATAGTTGTTAATAATAAGCTACAGGATTGAAAGTGTAAGTTCAAAGTTACATAGAAGGCTAAATTTTATCTACAATTTATTTGAATTGTATTTGGGTTTTACTTGTATTCTTCAACCAATAAAACTAGATTGAGGTAGCAGTAAGGGGGGGGGTGTTTTTTTCATCTGATTTCAGTGTTGCCAAACAATGTTCGAATGACATTTTTGGAACATAAGTATATACTTAAGGGATCCAGTGACTAGGGTTTAGATATTAAATCAATATTCACTGACAAGTATCCAATATTGAATCTTTTATAGTTAAATGTAGCGATTTGTCTTTGATTTATGAAGACAAAAAATATGTTAATACCTGTACAAAAAGGTGCCTGTATTTTCTTTAATCATTTAAAAATCAAATTATGACGAAAGGAGGAAATATAAATATGATATTTTTCATAACAGGACATTAAGGGTGATTGTTGAAAGATTGCTGACTATGGCACCCGCGCGTACACAAGCTCGTATAGCTCCCAAAGTCGCAGCCAGGCTCGCCTGGCTTTAAAACACCTTTGAAGTACAGTCAAAATCAACATTAAATGGACAGTCTCACAGGTAGCCCCCTCCGTCATAATCCTCTGTTTATTAAACATCCCTGTTGTAGCACGCTCGGAGCACGACCAACCAGTTAGACAACAGAAGCCACCCTCACTGCCCGACGATTCTTAAAATTTCGCTCTCTGCCTTAATCAGCTAATAATTTAACCATTGAACTCTCAATAACAAACGACGGCTCATTTATTTTATCATGGTTGGGTGAATACAACAAAACTTGAATCTACGATGTTCTATAGATACTGTACAACAAAACAATTTTATGTTGTTCTGTAATCGAGATAAATACATTAAAATTATTGTATCAAATCATTTAAATGCACTTAGTATAATATTTTTATCTTGACTACGGATCATCGTAGAACTGTGATTTAAGTTTTTTTAGTATTCACCCAACCATGATGAAACAAATGAGCTATAATTTGTTAATGAGAGTGCAATCCCTAGTGAAAAAATAGTTTTCTGGTCCAGATCTGGGCCAGAACTGGGCCCGAACTGGGCCAGAACTATATTATTTTTTATTTTAACGGTTATTTTAATTTAAAAAATATGATTTTTCCAATTGAATAGCTTGATAAACCAATAATATAAATTTTTAAAAAGGATTTTACTTTCAAAAATATCATGACCAGGCCATGATATTTGACTGGTATATTTGAACATGACCTATGATCTTTGACTTAACCGTCCACACGTCTTAACCCACACGGCCATCCTGACTTGTGAATGTACTTGGATGGAATGGGATATACAAACTACTAATAGTTTACACCTACGCGACCCAGACAATACTTTAGTTTTATTTTTCTAAGTGAAATGAAAGTTGGAACAAATTCAGTTTGTTCATTTTATTTATGTATCCATTCTTGCCTTGTAATATGATAAACTGTGAGCAAATTAATATATAGTTAATATAATTATAATAAAAAATATCAAGTTAATTTATATACACTTAAGAAATTAACACCATTTTGTTGTAATATTTCAAGGTATTCTCTTTATTGAGCACAAACAAATGTATATATCAATGTATAATTAAGATAATTAATTTTAAAATAATTATAACTGTGTACCCTTTAAATATTTGTATGAAGATAATAATATTAGTGTAATGTATACAAAAATTAACCAACTGGTCCAACAATATTAATTACATCAAAAGACGATTGCACCACAGATTACCGTTTTGAGGACATAATCCGTCCCAAAATAATCCTGAGGTAAAATAAATCTTGCCCGGAGAACAGGATAATTTTTCTGAAAAATTCCCGAAATTTTTGAACCCGTCAATCCGTAATCATGAGCTAAGGAACAACTAAATTAAATATCTGTCAAACTGAGAATGAAGCAGCTGTGGCGACAGGAAAGGGCATGCGGAAATAAAATTCCCTCTAACAAATTGATCACCGCACTTCTTAGATTATTAAAAAAATTGAGTCCCTTGACTGACTGGTGCCCTTGGCTGCAGCCTAGTCAGCCTAATGGTTAATCAGGAATCAGGCTTTGGTTTTCACTTGTGCAACTCATTGTATTTCATTGTCATTGACTTATAAGATTGATAGTAACACCCTTTTTATAAACAATTGTTTATTACTGGTAATAATTACTATCCTCCTCCTACTGACTAATTAAATATTTGTATAGCTATTTTATTACTAATTCCCAATTACATGATTTCAAAAAAGATTAAATTATATTTTTTGTATACTATATTTTTGTTCAACATTTCATGCACTCTCACTTCATATCTTCCTTCCTAAGACATCCCCGAATTTGGCTCAGACATCCCAAGTTATGGCTTAGACATCCCCAGGTATAGTCCGTACATTCCCAGTTCTGGCCCAGACATCCCCAGATTTGGCCCAGACATCCCCAGATCTGGCCCAGATATCCCCAGATCTGGCCCAGAAATCCCCAGATCTAGCCCAGACATCCCCAGATCTGGCCAGTACTGGCCCAGACATCTCCAGATCTGGCCAGAAAATATTTTTTCACTAGGGATGGTTCAGTTATTAGCTGCTTTAGGCGGATGGCGAAATTCTAAGAATCGCTGGGCAGTGAGTGAGGTTTCCATTGTCTAACCGGGTGGCCGCGCTCTGAGCACGCTACAATGGGGGTGTTTAGTAAGCAGAGGATTAGGACGGAGGGGGCTACCTGCGAGACTGTCCATTTAATGTTGGTTTTGACTGTAGTCAGTCTGTGTTTTTTAATGCTATGTTGATACAAAAGCGTAAATATATTGTAAGTTATTTGCTTTTTTTATTTTTTTGCTCTAAATATTACATTCTGGTGTGTGTTTTCCCTTATCCTAGCCACACTGTATTAGCTTTTTAATCCAATTCGTATAACTTTATATAAATCTCCTCTGCCATAATCAATGTCACAGTAAACTTACCATTAACTACTTTCCAAGCCATCCACCAAGCACACACCCACCACAACATGACACATACCAACTCGAGTTGTCAATAGCAACTATCAGTGTTTACTTTGGGTCCCTAGATCCAACAGATTACTTTTAAACAATTTCGCTGGCCACTTTATCTGGGACCGCAACAGCAGGTGAATCCTGTCAATTATCTGCTTGGTGAGTCTTTTACAAGCATGAACCCCTACTGTAACTGTGCATCGCCCAATTTTGGTTTGTCTTCATGATTTAAATAATGACTTATTTATCATATATCTAAATATCCCTTTAGACTAAAGATATAAAGTTTTTGTCAGTAAAATATCAGTCTTGTGACAAATTTCCTTTATGGCTCATGTTTTTTTTTTCATCACCATATAATTCTTCCACCTCTTAATTGTTGTTGCTTAGTTGTTTTTTGAATGTTATTTTCAATGCTTGCATTAATGCATACCGATAACAGCATCTCAACTCATGTTCTTTCTTCACAACTGTACTAAAATAATAGTTATAATTGGTAGATCCGTTGAAGCTTATAATTCATTGCGATTTGAATCATAGGTGTTTCTGTAACATCATATGTATGAACTAATGTTAATATTTTCTATTTTATAAAATATCAAATATTTCAATCACTTTACCACCATTTTTCCAGTTTTGCTTAAGGGTAAGATTAAACTGTAAATCATGATTGTTATGTTTTACTCCTAAGCTGTATTGATCATCCCACACTTGTGGAACAGTATTAGCTAACTGCTACCAGGGTTCAGTGGTATGGTTAGTAGATTCTAACAAATTTGAGTGTGGTCTTGATACCGTAGTAATTAAGAGTCATTGAATGTAACCGTAGTAAATAGTTAAAAATAAAATAAAATGTCAGTTCTTAATAAAAGAAAACGTTTACAAATTATAGTTTGTTAAGAATATTTCATGACAAATTATGTAGGAAATCCGCCTAAAATGTAATTATTGTTCAATATTCATTGATATTGAAATGTTTAGATTTTAAGAGGACGTTAGAGTCACAGTGCTGCTGGTCAGGTGTAAGTCGTGTGGCGAAACTTAGAACTAACCATACAGAATCCTGCGCCACCGGTAATGTTACACACTACTGTACTAAAACATTAGTACCGATCTATACAGTTCTGACCGCGGCAGGGCTTTGATTTTAATCTTACATTTGCAGCTGCTATACGTACGTAAGAGATACATCTTGGTCACTAAAATAATGCACCTGATTAATACTGTTATTCAGTATGTGTTATGTGCTTTGTGTTTATGTATTTTGATATTAATTTGAGTTATCCACCAGAAATGCACATTCTTACCCACCAGATGGGAACTGGAAAGGAGTTCAATATCTGTAACGAGCCAGCTGAGCAGAGGCTAACCAGTGATAACTATAATTAGCACAAAAACGTTTTTACCTAAAGCCTAATTTCTTGTCACTATTTGACCAAATATGTTGATGCCTGTTGTTTGAAACTTGATCAAACTTAAAAATAAAAAAAACTGGCAACTACCATACATGGTAGCATTTCCTGATCATAAATAAATGAGGTATCGTGCTTTCAGTTTAACGTTAGTTCTTAAGGTTTATAAATCCATCATAGCCACTGTCTCCCACATCCTATTAATCTGCCTAATTACTACTGCATACAGTAATAACTTTTTTTACATCTTCACACGTAAAATGTTTTTATAACCTACAGTCTTTCTTTCTAATTAAGTAATAAAATTGGATACCTAGTTTGTGAAAGAGTAATTATCTAGCTGTCTGGTCTATAAATACATCTAGTGTTTAAGGGATCCTTGATCATGGTTAATAACAGTGGTTTGCTATCAATACGTAAAGTTTAGCCACTGCGTTATTTCACAACGATTGGTCAGTTATTGTCAGAAATTTGTAGGTTGTTCACTACTGTTGTTTTCATTGTATTAACATTTGTTTTGCCTGAAGTTTATAAGCAGTTTTAAAAGTTTGATATAACTTTCCAGAGTCTCAAGAGTCAATAAACAATCACAAAATTTTAAAGTTGGAAGTACAGAAATACTGCTTTATTTTGATTGTTTAGTAGAAAACAAACACTTAAGAGCCTCCCCATTTTAAATCGTGAGAATAAAACATGACTATGTTTGATTTGTTTTCATGTTATGTAGAGTCAGGGATTTCAGTGTGTGCCCTATTGAGTGGTTTAATCAGGATTTGTTAAATGATGTTTTAAATAACATAAGTAAAGATAAGGATCATATGGAATAATAGAAAATCACGCATAAAGGGCATATCGCTAGTTTAACGGTTAGCATCTTAGACTTCGGTTCAAGGAATCACGGGTTCAAATCCCTGGGTGTCCACTAAAATTTGAGGGGTTTGGAATCTAAAAGCGTTTCTGTGTTCTTGTTACAAAAAAATGCTGTTGGCGTTGAAATGAAAAAAAGAAAACAAATTCCCTTAGTAATTTTGGGTATTACAAAAATATGTACTTCTCTTAACCATTAAGAGCTGAAAGAGCATTAAGGTCTGTAAGAGCTGAATATTCACAGTTTCTCTTCATGGTGTCGGAATAATACAAAACGACCAACAGCCAGCTGTGGCTGCGTAGTGTAGTGGTTAGAGTCCTGGCTTCATGATCTAAGTTCACCAGATCAGTCCTGAGAAAAAACTGAATAGTTTGTTAAGGCCACTAAGCTCCAAGAACAGTGTTCCCTTACTAAATGTTAAACAAACATATATTAAAACACAACGCATATAACACAAACAAAACAAAAAATAGTATATAACGCTTAGTTGTTGTGCAGAGACGACCTGAGGACGGCCAACATAGTCGCTGACGACCCAGAGGGAGTGACCTGTCTGGTGATTGACCGCGAGACCTTCAACCAACTCATCTCCAGCCTGGACGAGATCCGTACGAGGTACAAGGACGAGGCTGTCGAGAGGAAGAAGTAAGTGGTCAACTGCTCTTAGAATAAGTGACAAATACCTGTAAGTACGATGAATTTTCAAACACATTTCTTTTAATTACTTGGTTACCACGTTGGCTGCGCGTCACCGACCGGTCGGTGGTCCTAGCAGTCGCCGAATGCTGACTACCGACCGGGCGTTAGTGTCTCCATGCAAACTAAATGCAAGTCCTGTCATCCTAGACAGGCTGCTTGTTTCTCGATCGTTGGAAAGACTGCGTTCTTCAATGTAGTTAGGTTGGTACTAAATTTCCTCGTAAAATTCCCGTCTGGCAATGCTTAGAAAACCACTTTTTGTCCCGTTTTTATCCCTCCGATTGGCAAAATTGGGGGACCTGTTACTATCCAGGCAGCGCTGCTATCTGTGGGTGTTTCAGCGAACTATGTCCACTCTCGTGGTAACGCAGTGCAGCACTGCACAGTGTTTTGCGATTCATCAGACCGAAATATTTGAATTCGTCTGTGCCAATCGGGTTCGCTGTCGCACGCCGGGATTGCCCTCCATTGGTGGCACGCAGTTGAGCGCTGACTAGCAGGCTATAATATTTCTTGAGGTTAAAAAGTGGTATTTTAAAATAAAATCTTCTTGTATTTATTTAAATAAACAAATTAAAAGTCTTTGTTGTAAAATGTAATATTTTAACTTCCAAATTAAACGATTAAAATTCAAAATTGAATTAAACTTGGTTTTGCTTTCTTTCTTCAATATTTTAATTAAATATGAAATTTTAAATCAAATACTTTTTTATTTAATTAAATATTTTACTGAATTTGAATAATATAAATCTTCTTTCTATACTTTATCAGTCTGGTCTTAGTCTATCTTCAACCCAATAATAGAAACGCTTCGAACCCTGAAAAAGAAATAATTGTTTTACGGACTGATTCCCTTTTTTGAAAAACAGCAAAATGAGAAATGGAGAAATGATTTGAATAAAGGCTCTAAATTAAAAAAAAAAACTTGTTGTACCTTCCAATCTGAAGAAATTCATGTCTCGTAGGGTAGACTAGAGACAAACTTCTAGAAATTTACGTAAAATGCCGCAGTCTCCCGGCGAGCGTGAATTTATAAGCTTTGGACCGAAAGTTCTGGAAGCCAAGGACGCCAGCCATCACGTGACTCGGCTCCTGACCCCTCAGGCCAAGAAACAATTCAAACCATTATCTCCAACTTCTTTCCGACATCCCCAGACATGAGAATTGTGAGTTTGCCCAGACTTGCTAAACCAAGTAGCACCAGCAATTCTTATTTGCAATTGTCAGCAATTATTCACAAAACTTCTTTTATATTATATAAATTATTTCCTTTTTACTCTCACAAATATTAAATTAAATTGTATAGTGTTTTTAATGGCATTCAAAACGCTATAGCTTTCTCAGTAAAAAATAGATAGGTCAAATAAGGTCAGATGAATATATAGGTGAAATAAATAAGTCATGTGGTGAGTTCATAGTTTTATAAATTATTTTAGACCTTCATCACCATTGGCCAGTTGCCAGTTGCCAGACACCACCTCAGAGTTTTGTTCCATAAGACCAATGTTAACTTTGTGCCTCCATTACTCCTCACCTGATCGTCACAAACAATTCATCATTTTGGTGTCAAATTAAAGGTTTCGTCATACTCTAGTGAAATACAATGTCAAATTTGGATTTTGTTTACAAATTAATGAGAAACTGTACACTAATACAGTTTAAAATTGAAAAATATTATAAAATTATAATGCCCAAATAAAGGAAATCAAAATTATTTATTCACTTGAAAAACACTTTACCTTTATTTTGACACCTGAATAAATGTTTTGCGACAATCGGATGAGGAATAACAGAGGTAAAAATTTAAAATTGGCCTTATGGGACAAAACTTCAAGGTGGCGTCTAGCAACTTCTGGTAAGGAAGACTTTTAAGAGAGGCCCACAGTGCGTCTACCAGCTTCTCCCATAAGACCAATGTTAACTTACAAAGCATGTACCTCCTCAACGGAATATCCAAAATTGATGAATCATAGTTCATTTTGAAGAGAAGAACAGTACCTAGCAATTTCAGTGAGCAAAGTTTTGATATTGTTTGTTTGTTTGTTTGATTGTTTTTGGGGGATTAGGAGGCCCTGGCATAGCCGGCTAGGCACGTGTCCCTTGGGATATTGTGCAGCCACCAGAAAGAGGGTAAAGAGGGATGGGAAATGTGGTAGGATGGGGTCAATCTGCCTCGCTCCAGAAAGGGAGAGAGAGCCTTCCCTAGCTCCCGGGCTCTGTGGGTGACAACACCCCAGGACGATTTGCCCTCTAACCCGACGTCCTCCTAAGTCCACCAGGCAGGGACCGCCATCGCACAGAGCCTCCAACCTCTCAGGGGTCGGGTGGCCCCAGGACGGTTTGTCCCCCAGCCCGGCAGATCGAAGACCATCGGGTAAGGGCCCTTCCTCCTAGGCACCCGTCCCAGGCTGCAATGAAGATCCACTACTCCCTCCAAGGACTTGGGACTAGACTGGGTATCAACTGGGAGTTAAGCCCCCAGAAGAGACAAGGAGGAACCAAGGAAGGGAAGTTGTCACACTGGATAGCCAAAAGACTTACCAATACTGTGACAGCTTTATTTTGCTGTACCCAATGTCGACCTCTGTACTAGTATGAGACCAGTCAGAGAGCCGTCGAGGGCCAAGTTTTGATATTACAAAAAGTTAACCCATGAGAAAAATCATGAATGTATAATATTTTTGAATTTGTTTTGAAAGATTATTTGTGATACTGAAATTTTGCTCACTGAAATCACTAGATATTTATTTATTTGCTCTTTAAAATGAATGGTAAATCAACGATATCAGATAATCAGTTGAGGAGGAACAGGCTTTGTAAGTTAATATTGGACTTATGGGGGAAGCAGGTAGAAATGCGAAAAGTTTAAGTATAACGTTATCGTTAGTTATTTCATAACTTTATGAGACTCATTCAGGCATATAATTAGGGTCCAGGGATATTATTAGGGGGGGGCATATTATTAGGGTTGGGAATTAAGAAATTAATTTAGGTTCGAGAAGATTCAGCTGTTGGTTTTTGTTTGGATACAGTTGAAAACAACCCTATGGAAACTAGTATACATATGTGAAGTTATTTTAAGTGTTTCTTATATACAATTCTAATTAATGACCTTGCTGCAAACTATTGACAAGGCCAGGCAAAGTACTACTTTTCAAGAACCAAATATTGTTTTTATGGTGCCATAGTTTTTGGCTTGGTAGTCTTTTTATTTTTATTTTTGTACAAAGTTAATTTTTCCATTTTGTCTGAACATACCGTACAAAAGCACATTGCATGAGTTGTGGGCACAGCTAATTCACTGGCATTAAGTTTCTGTTTTTGTTGCATTGCTCACTTCCAAATAGGACCTGCACAGTCGTAAGTATAGAAGTCAAATATTTGTGTCACTCTTTCACAATTTTGTATTTATGATTTTAATATTTTATTTAATAAGACCGAATCTCTGTAGTTAATCATATTTATTGGATGAACTTTTTAATTGCCTTATTATTTTAGGATTTATTAATGAACTATTATTGAAGGCCGCTATCGCGACCGCAGGAAATAATCAGCTGTTTACAAAACTTGTAGAAGCTAAAATGGCTTAAAAACATAAAACTTTAAGCTACCGTAACTCAAATAAGGTTGCTTTTCAAGAAAAACAAACGACACGTGCAGCTTCCCCGACTTTGAATACCCTAAAAAATATCTAATAAATATCATCCTTTCTTCACGAACGTATTACATTTTTTAGTACGAGCTCTATTTTTAAATCAAAAGAGTCTGTTGCATGTTTTTCTTTTTTAAATAACCATAATGGCAAAAAGGTTTGAGCAAGAAATAACTAGTCAGAGTAGCTAATACTTAAGAATAAATTTAAAATTTATACATGGCAAATTTTTAAAGTTGATCAGATTCCCAAATCTTAAAAATTCAAAGTTATTCATGATTTTCGTCAGAATCGGTTCATTTGTAATTTTATATTGAATTTAGCATCTGTCTTATTTCAGTTAACAATTATTTCAGAAAAAAATTACATTGTCTGAGAGCTATAAGCAATTAGATGAATGAAACAGAACGTCTAAGGGGAATTATTTGTAGTAACACTTGTTGTTATCGTGTTGGCAGGATCAACGAGGAGTTCAAAGATATCAAGTTGTCAGACCTGCGAGTGTTGGCGACCCTAGGCGTCGGAGGGTTCGGCCGAGTTGAGCTGGTGCAGATTGCTGCTGACCCGGCGAGATCCTTCGCTCTCAAACAGATGAAGAAGAGTCAGGTGTGTAGAGGCGCGATCACACAGGAAGATGTTGCTGTAGATGGTCATTCAACTTGTGTTGTGGAATACGACAAAATTAGCAATGTCCAAAGCAACTTCATTATTATTATTATTCGTACATTACCGGTATTATTTTTATAAATATTATTTTTTATACTCTGTTGTAGTTGTATATTACAAATTAGAACTTGATCTATTTGAAATTTTAAGTTTGATATTATTTTTACTAATAATTATAATGTCATGACTTTTATTTAAAAGGCATCTTACATTAGTTGGTATTAGGGATGAGTCGATACCAAAATTTATCGATTCTCGATACCGATACTGATACCAGAAAAATCTATTCTCGATACCAATACCATCGATACCTACGATTTTTCATTACCTATAGTTGTTAAAACTATTGTTAAAAACAGTTAACGGTACAAATTTATACTAGGTACAATTACAATTATTTAGTAGTATTTTGTAGTTAATTATTAAACAAATTTTTGAATGCAATTTTGTACCTAATTTAATCTTAATTTCACTAATATGCTATAGCAATATAGAAAACAAAAACTATTTACTATAAATTCATAATAGGAAAAACTTGGTTGTAAGATAATGACCCAAAGAAATAATGTTGGTCAGTCGACTGATTTATTGCTTTCACCGGACCCAACCCCTCCCCTCCCATCCATCTTCCTTTTTTATCTCCAAGATCAGATTTTTTCCGCCGACCCAAACACTCCCCGGGCCTTTTGTAGCGCGGGTAAACACCGGGAGTATCTGTTCCTGTGCACTTCGTAGCGCGGGTAAAGGCGGGGGAATCGATGGTATCGGTATAGACATTGAACGAATGAATTTCGATACCGATACCAATGACCAAGAATTGGTGGTATCGAGAATCAGTATCGAGAATCGACTCATCCCTAGTTGGTATCAAAGTGTAGTGGATAGATGTTTCTATTAGGGGTGTGCGAGTCCTTGAAAGCTTGTCCTTATTTAGGCCGAGTATTTCATTATTCGACATGAGTTTTCAAAAAACTTCAAACTTGAGCGAGTATTTCCTGCCAATCTCATGATGATCGCTGGAATCGCAACCTGCCAAACCGCATAGTAATGGCTGCAAAAGACAATTGCACCACATAAAATCAAACAACTAAACCTCGTAATATCGGCTGTAAATGACGACGGAAAACACAATATCGGTCAACAATGACAACCAGACCACACAATATCGGCCATAAATAACAATTTATACTGATTATAAGCAATTTCTGGACCAAGTGACATAGGGCAAATGGCAACTGGACCATGTTTTATCAGCCGAAAACGACGGTCAAACCATATTTTGTTTGTCAATAAATAATCTAGGTTGATTGTACTGGCCAAAAATGTGTATTGCTACTCATATATTAGTTAGAAACCATGTTTAGACTATCAAATTTGGGATGTTATCCAAACCCCATAACACTATTTGAAACTATATTGCTAGAGGCAAATACTCGCTCGAAAATACTCGTAACTCAAGAATAATTGGCACTACTCGACTCGATCCAAAAAATCACTACTCGCACACCCCTAGTTTCTATTGAATATTTTCAACTCCTAGTTCATTTTGGTAACCCAAAAGTAATATATAACATAGTGTATTTAAAATATTATATTATTGTTTAAATATTTTATATTAATATTTAAACAAGCTACAAGGGAATTTAAAGGTTATACTGTTAATTGAAATTAGAGACCAGTTAAGTAAACTTGTACTTAACTCTGGTATATTAAAACAGGTCTAAGTTATTTTATTCACCCCTGATTAGAAAGTTTAAGTATATCTACATTTTTCATTCTTATGTACCTGTGTGTGCCTAGTGTAGAGTTTGTATATTGTCGTCCAAACCTCGGTCTTGCAATGTGTGTTGATGGTTGCCTCATGCTACTATGTGACTGTGGTGTCGTGTGCAGATCGTGGAGACGAGGCAGCAGCAGCACATCATGTCAGAGAAGGAGATCATGAGCGAGGCAGACTGCGACTTCATCGTCAAGCTGTTCAAGACATTCAAGGACCGCAAGTATCTCTACATGCTGATGGAGTCCTGCCTCGGCGGGGAGCTGTGGACCATTCTCAGGTCAGTCGAGCGACTGCTTACTGTGTTTTGTTTGACATAACAACTTCCTAGAAATCCTGCCACCTAATGCCACATTTTATTTTACGTGGGCCCTCGCATCATTGCCACTGATGAGTGAATCTTTTGCGAGTTGCAAACCTAATGAGTTATGGTTGTGGGTGGGAATCGAATCCGCAAACTTTGAAAGGCAACCTGGCCAAGGTGTCTAATGACATAATGACAAGGATACCACGACCAGCACTTCAGGAAAGTACATTTAATTTTTGGTTGGTTGGTTGCAAAATAATTTTCTGATAGATACTAGAGCAAAACACGAAACAACTTAAGAGAACGGTTGTCATGGTAAAATAAACAAAAGACGTCAGAGGGTTATGGATTACAAATAACGAGGACGGTTAGTGGTGAGATCATACTGGATCATTCTGATGCCAGGTACAAATCGGGTGTGAATTTTATATCACTTCTTCACTATTATCGACAGAACCTACTATGCGATTATTCCATGATACTGGTTTTTTAAAAGTACCTCTTTAAAGTAAAATTTAGATTTTGTTTTTTTCATGCAAGCTTAATTTGTAAATAAATTTCCAAACGTAATGTTAAGATGTATGGTAAATTGTAGCTACTGTCACAAGAAATCAACAATAAAGTTTGTTTGGCTCTTGTTAATTAATTTTCAATTTTACATTGTATGTGTACATCAATTACTAATAACAATTTTATGTTATTTATTGTTATGTTTTAGAGGCAGATTTAACAAAAATTTATACTTTAAAACGGGTGCCTCTGAGCATAACAGAACAACATTATGCGATTTGTGACTCTGAATTTTTTAACCCCAACATGGATAGTGGACAAGACAACAGAACCCAATACAATTATAAAGTGTTATATTAACTATTATTCTCGTAATTTTAGGGACAAGGGCCACTTTGACGATGCCACCACGAGGTTCTACACGGCCTGTGTGGTTGAGGCGTTTGACTACCTCCACTCGCGGAACATCATCTACAGAGACCTCAAGCCTGAGAACCTTCTTCTTGACATCAACGGTTACGTCAAACTGGTTGATTTCGGGTTTGCCAAAAAACTACAGGTACAATCATGTGAATTTTCCTAATTAGTAGGGGTGTGCGAATAGTGATTTCTGGCTCAAGCCGAGCCGAGTCGAGCTTTTTTTCAAAGTTCTCGAGCTTCGAGCTTTCTCGAGCCGAGCTTTGTTTATGGGAATTTTCTCTAGGGGTGTGCAATATACCGGGAGTGATTTTCTGACTCGAGCCACGCCGAGCAGAATTTTTTCAAAGTTCTCGAGCTTTGAGCATGTTCGATTAGGCCTATATGTATTCTTTATTTATATTATATTTAAAAGAATAAACATTTGATCCATTATGGTAATGTAAAATAATTTATAACTTTTAATATGTGTCATCTTTTATTCACTTCTTCAAGATTCATTATTCCTACGTTAAATAAAGGCCTGCAGTGGGAAAATAACTAAATAAATACTGTAGGCTTCTGAAAAGGAAGATTTATTGAGACCACTTGTTGATTGTAACAAAAATTTGTCTTTCTATATAAAGTTGGTAGCCTACATAGCGAACAAATAACGTAAACGAAGAGAACTAAAAATCTTTAACTAGATGAGCCCACAGGTTAACTAATGCAGATATTACCCTATTTATTAATAGCCATAATAATAATAATTGACTGCATGTCAATATGTACTTTCCATGTAACCAAAGACTTAGGCCCTAGCCTTGGGAATTGCCAAAACCCAGTAGCCTATCTCTTATTCAACTGTTTGTAAATAGTAAATTTTAGTTTATCCTTTCATAAATATAAGATAGTTAAACCAGTCTTTATATCTTATTGTACTAACAGGAATAAGTTAATAAATCGTAGGCCTAGCTTATGTTCTATCTAACCTATTACCTAATAGACTTAACCTATTATATCTACTTCTGAAACCATCTGTTTCAGAAGCAGAAGGTGGAAGAGGATCGTCAGCGCATTCTTCTTCCATCACAACTTTATTTGATAGCATACAATTACAAAATGATATGGTTTCTATTTCTACGCTTCTACTGACGTTTATTCACAAATTCAAACAATCCCGTGGAGTTAACAATATGATTTTAATCGCAAAGCTGTAGCGTAGCGTAATAAAACACTGCGCCATTTTGATCGCGTCTTGCTCTTGGTTAGGGCCTTTGGCGTACATAGAATATAATCAACCTTTCAAATAATATGACCACTGGTATTATAAACATGCGTTACGTATCCATTCAGAATTTTTATAAAATCCTTAGATTTTGTGAACCTCGCAGTTCATCAATTTTTTAACTATCCAATATTTGGAGAGTATTGATTCGTCTGCACATTATAACGCCGTCATGTTTATTAGGCGTTCATCACCCAAGATGAGTGGAGTAAGGGTGAACACTTACTCTACTCATCTTGTTCATCGCCTACACCCTTGTTCCTAGCCATTGGTCACGTTAAATAATTATTACACCATAACCATCTTCACTCAACGTCTTAAGGCAGTTCGCAAAGTGGGTTTGCCAACAGTGTTGCCAGATAAATTCAGACTTCAGGGAATATAATTATTGTGTAATGTAGGAAGTTGTAAATTGTAGAAAAGACTGTACTGATGCAAAAATTAGACAAAGTGCTTCAATGGATTTTAGTTTTTATCCTGTGGTACTTTTTTCTGGAGCAGTTCGATTGTTGTATTAATTATTATTAACTGTGAAATATTGCACAACTCAACTGTGCAACGGCAACACTGCACTGCAAACGGAAGAGTGTGATAGTGTGATAGGTCCACTTGATGTGATTTAGCGTAGAGAAAGTAGCTCCATTGCGTTGGTTGATCACTGATCAGGTCGGCATTTTAAAATATTACATTACTTTAATGTTTGGTTATTTTTTTACGAAGGACCGAAAGCATTAGCACTGCAGAATTATATTTGTTATGGAATGGAGCTCTACCGACGCAAACTACGAGAATTCTAACATTGATTCTGGAAAGTTGTTCATAAATTGATTTTTGTAGACGACTACTTTCACTGGTCGGTGTTTTAAATATTTGGCTCGAACTTCAGACCTTTTTGCAAATCTCGAGCCGAGCCAAATACTGCAATATTCGGCTCGAAAAAGCTCAAAGTTCGAATACTCGCACACCCCTACTAATTAGTCTATCTTTTACTCCAAGTTAATGGATTTTTTGGGTTTGAATTTAGTGTTGGATATTCTAATTTCAGTTAATACTATCATTAGGAGTGTTCCTGGTGCTAATTTATATACACTTTTTAACTTTCCATAAATTAAAAATTGCTGTCAAATTTAGTTTGTTATCGTTTTTAAGATTGGAAATTATTATAGCTTTAAAGTTGTAAAGAAAGTTAATGTCCTAGGAAAAAAAGGAAAACTCCAAACCATAAAACTGATTGTAGAATGTTAAAGAGTTCTTGATGAAATTCCCCCTGTTCAATTGATAAACTAACAACATTTTTTTAAATGTAAACAAAGCAGACATTTTTGAAGTCCCATGCTTTTCTTGTGGGGGATGTTTTACGTTATTTCTTATTTGCGGGTAACTTTTTAGAAATATTGGTATTTTTTCCGAGTCCCTGGGATCAAGACCTTTAATTTGAGTCTGCAGTTTGCCAAACTCCCACAATTTTGACTTTAAAATTTTGCTTACAGAATTATATATCAAGATATTTATTTCATCCATGGTTTTATATTATCTTGTTATTTAATTTGTAATTAATTTAATTCATTTTATTTTTAAATTATCTGTTTACATGCAAATTGTACAGCCCCTAGGAATGTTGTATCCGGGAAACTGTAATATAATTAGTGACTCCTCATCAGTGGATGGCTTAGAGTGCAACGGTTGTTAAAAGTACCCCATCAATGATCGAAATATTAGTTTATGTTGATTTTTTATAATGTTCTTTGGAGAAATTGTATCAATAAATATTTTCCCTACTGTGATGAAGACCTTCCTTCAAGTTCATGATTGATGGCTCTTGCTGACTTCTCCAAATATACTGACCTTGCCTTTTCGTTGCAGCACGGCCGCAAGACCTGGACGTTCTGCGGGACGCCAGAGTATGTTGCGCCAGAGGTGATCCTGAACCGCGGCCATGACATCAGCGCCGACTACTGGTCCCTGGGCGTGCTCATGTATGAGCTCCTCACTGGTGTGTAGCCACACTTGTTTACTCACACTACCTCGGTGCTTAACCGGGGCCTACGATAACTAACGGGCCTGCACACTTCCCCTAACCACTTAAGTCACGTGACTCTGTGTGGCCAATCAGCAGCCGAATATCACATTAAACAACATTGCAAAAACACTTCCCAACCACACTTATTTTTTATCTTCTCAGAATCAAATTATAAACTTATCAACAAGACACAAAAATATAAATCTGGTAAAAACGGCGAACAGAATGAATCGTTACCATCCAATTTCAAATAATAATTTTGTAATACTAATTACGAGTTACAATAAAATATTTTAACCCATTGGCGTAGCCATACGAGCTGGTCTCGTTCCTTACTTTTAATTTTTTAAACCTACGAATTGGAATAGAAATTTGTGTTTTTAAATGGATTAATGGTTTAGTTTCATTAAAATACTGTTTTCATTCAGTTTTTAGAGTCGCATTGGCACACACACAGTAGACATAAGTAAAAGGTAGCAAAATCAGTGTTGACCATGTGCAACTAACAATGAATTAATCGATCCCGTCAACTTCCAAGCAAGCCTGCCACCGTTTCTTTTAGTTGGGCCCTCCCACCAACGATGCCACAGACCGGTTAACCCTAGCAGTGGCCAATGTTAGAAGTGGGGAATGGCCAACCAATTTTGGCGATTTTGCAGACCTTTTTTTAAAAATATGTATAAATTACAATTTTGGGGTAAACCTATCAATATGTATACTCATTTTATTCAGAAAGACCAGGGGAACCTGAATATACATAAAATAAATGAATATGGAAAGGCAATTTTTTTACAAAATAAAAAATTCTAAAATTTCCGATTGAAATTTAAAAAGTAAAGTTTTGTAATTTGTACATTAGATTTTTTAGGAAAAAACCATTATATAAATTTTGTAGTAAATTTGATTCCCTACATAGAAATGTATAACACATGGGGAAAATATTTTTTTGTACATGTGTTATTTAATAAATACGAAAAATCACAATTTTTGTCGAGTAAGACGAATAATTAGTGAATTGGAGATAACTCATGTAAGGTAATTTTTTATAATAATATTGTATATATATATTTTTGTAGGTTATGAAATAAGGGAAAAAGATATGTCATATTGTAGGGAATAAAAAAATTATTATTACCCGTTTATTATACGAATAACTAGAAAATTAGCATTTACGTAAAAATATTTCCGACACATTGAAGTACAAAAATCTTCTACAGATATTTTAGGCCAAATATATTATAAACATGTTGTAGTAAATTCAATTCCCTACATAGAAATGTATAACACATGGGGAAAATTTTCTTTTGTTCATGTTATGTAATAAAATACGAAAAACCACAACTTTTGTCGAGTAAGACGAATAATTAGTGAATCGGAGATAACTCATGTAAGGTAATTATTTATAATAATATTGTATATATATTTTTGTAGTTTTTGAGCTAAGGAAAAAATATATGCTATATTGTAGGGATTAAAAAAATTATTATTACCCGTTTATTATACGAATAACTAGAAAATTAGCATTTATGTAAAAACAATTTCCGACACATTGAAGTACAGATATACTATACAGATTTTTTTAGGCCTAATATATTGTAAACATGTTGTAGTAAATTCAATTCCCTACATAGAAATGTATAACACATGGGGAAAATATTTTTTGCACATGTGTTATGTAATAAAATACGAAAAATCGCAACTTTTGTCGAGTAAGACGAATAATTAGTGAATCGGAAATAACTCATGTAAGGTAATTATTTATAATAATATTGTACATATATTTTTGTAGGTTATAAACTAAGGAAAACAAATATGTAATATTGTGGGGAGTAAAAAAATTATTATTACCCGTTTACTATACAAATAACTAGAAAATTAGCATTTACGTAAAAAACATTTCCGACACATTGAAGTACAAAAATCTTGTACAGATTTTCGTAGGCCAAAAATATTATAAACATGTTGTAGAAATTCAATTCCCTACACAGTAATGTATAACACATGGGAAAAACATTATTATTTACATGTCTTATGTAATAATATAAACAAATATACACGCGATACTGGTCAATATTTATGATGAACAATTTATTTATTATTATAAATAGACAATCAAATGAAACTGGCTGTAAAAATACCTGCAGCTGATTTTAATAACATATGATTTCTATATATTGTTATTTTGTTTACTTTCAATGTTTTCATTCTATCTTGTTGGTTTTTGTCATGTACTTACAATTTCTTTTTGCAACTTTATAAATTATGTTTTATAACTTTCATGAAAATGTGCGAAAATATAACTTGTAATCATTGTAATAAATTAGTGTTTTTATTTATTTCATTATAGCACATATATGAATGATGGTGAGTTGTAAACATAGATTTTATATCATAAAATCATTCTTGATTTGAACAATATACGGTCCTTCATCTAAATGAATTTTATAATTAATAAATTCACCTTAACCCTCCATTTAGTGGCCCTTGACGTGCCGGATTATGGACTCAGACTATGGATACTATTTATGAACTATTTAACTTTTGTGTAAATGATGCAAGATTTGTAACTGTTCATTGTGTTATTTATTGATATAATTGAATTTTGATCTTTGTTTTTTGTATTTGTAATCATGGCTCCTACAAAACAAATTGAGTTTAAAGCGTTGACGTATGAACGTTCGACTAACATGATTAAAAAGCGTTTTACTACAATTTTGGATTCAGTCAATAGTATAATTGAACAATCACAATCAGTTTCTATTGTTCAAACCAAAATGTTAAAGGTATATTTGCTTGAAGTCAACAAAAAGCTTAAAGAGTTTGAAATAAGTTTTCAACGCGCTTTAAGTTTGTCTGAAGCTGAATCAGTTCCGGATGACACATTAAACCGTGATCAGGATGAAATAAATGAACTCTATGTGAATATTTGTGGTTGTATTGAGGCTTTCTTGCCTGTTGATGAACCGAACTCATCGGATTCATCTATTGTTCGTCAAGACTCGTCTCAAAATCGTAACTCTCCAGTCCGATTACCTAAATTGGATTTGCCTAAATTTTCAGGAGATATTTCAACTTGGACTACTTTCATAAACCTTTTTGACACTACAATTCACAACAATTCATCTATTGACAATGTATTGAAATTTCAATACCTCTTAAGTGTAGTAAGCGGAGAACCGCTGAACCTAATCAAAAGTTTGGAAATTACTTCTGCAAACTACAATATTGCTTATAGCATATTAAGAGAAAGGTTCCATAACATTCGTAGGTTGCAATATTTTCATTTGCATCAATTGTTGGACTTGCCAACTATTACTGTGTCAAATTTCAAAGGATTAAGGCAGTTTGTTAGCTTGTTCACTGAACATTCTCAAGCGTTAACTGCATTGAACTGTAATGTTACCGGTAATAATCCATTGCTTACTACAGTACTGTTACGTAAAATGGACGGTGAATTACGTAAAAAACTTGAAGTTTTTAGATCTACTGATCAATCAACCGTACACACTTTACCGGAAGTTAATGACATTATTAGGTTCTTAAGTTCGGAATGTATTCAGACTGAAGATGCTGCCATTCATGATGTTAATCGATCCCCTGTCCCTAATGGTTCCCAAGGTCGTAACAAAACCTTTTTTCCTAAAAGATCTTTTGATCAAAAACGAGAAGTCACTATGATTGCTACACAAACTGCACCAGTACAATCTTTTATACCGCATCAAGAAACCCCTATCAATGTTTCATGTTTTGCATGCAAGCAACCTGGTCATGCGGTATACTCATGCTCACTATTTCAAAATAAAACACCCCAAGAGCGCTACCAAGTTGTCAAACAGAGTAAACATTGCGTTGTTTGTTTAGATAGTCATGGTTTTAAACAATGCAAATCACTAGTTACATGTTCAAAATGTAACAAACGACACCATTCATTGCTACATTTTTATAGTCCATCAGCCACTGTTTCCAAACATAATAATGTTAAATATGCATCTCAACATGATGACATCAATCGTTCATCTCAACTTAAAGGTAACGAATGTTCGGATCAAACTGTAGAGTCTGATATGACGGTTACACTAACATCTCAAGACAAATGTTTATCAGACTCATCCAAAACTACCATCCTTTTGGGGACCTTGTTAGTGAAACTTACGACATCAGATGGAAACACACAAGTATTTCGTGCTTTACTTGACTCAGGAAGTATGTGTGATTTAATTAGTGAACGAGCAGCTAATCTGTTGAAGGTGCCTAGACATAAATCAGATATCCAACTTACAGGTATTAATCAAAAGGTTACTCAAAATAAAGGTCAGAGTTATCTTGATATTGAAACCCTGGCTGGTGTTCGAATTTCGTCACGGCATCCAATGTTAATACTGGATCATTTAACAGTTGATCTTCCTCGAGTTCCATTGCCTCCTGAAGTTTTTCAACGTACTCAACGATTTGTTTTGGCTGATCCCACATTTCATGTACCTGGACGTGTTGATGTTGACCTAGGTTGTTCTTTGTTCCCTCAACTATTTACTCACGAAGTATTTTCTTTGGGACCAGAAATGCCTTATGTAATGGGCACTCATTTTGGATATGTTGTAATGGGTTCTTCCCCTTGTATTTCTAATCCTCCAGAACATGGAAAATCACTTCCGTACTCAAATTTAAATGTATGTTTACATGCTGTTTCTGATGTTGATTTGCATTCCTCACTTCAACGCTTTTGGCAACAAGAGGAACCTCCAGTTTGCCAACTTAAAAACGAAGAGGAAAAGCTTTGTGATGAACATTTTGCGCAAACACATACGAGGGATAAAACTGGGCGATATGTTGTTCGCCTTCCGTTCAAAGATGCGCAGCCTGTACTTGATTCCTCGAAATCTGCTTCTGAACGTCGTTTATTTTCAGTGGAACGTAAGTTCAATACAGATTCATATTTTTCTAAAGTTGTACCATGATTTTGTAAATGAATATGTTGCATTGGGCCATATGTCAGAATTTAGTGATGTAGATTTGTCGTCTCCGCACTATTTTCTTCCTCACCATGGGGTTTTGAAAGAAAACAGCAGTACGACCAAACTTAGAACTGTTTTTGATGCAAGCTGCAAAATTAGTAATGGAGTTTCCCTTAATGATGTTTTATTCATGGGGCCTAAACTACAAACAAACATCTGTGATGTCCTCATGCAATTTAGATGCCACAATTTTGTGTTTTGTTGTGACATAAGACAAATGTACCGCCAAATTTTGATACACCAGGACGATCGCAATTTCCAATTAGTATTGTGGCGTGACAATCCTAACCAAGATGTTTCCATTTTTCAATTAAATACGGTTACATATGGGATGAACTGTTCTCCTTACTTGGCGATTCGCACTCTTCACCAGCTGGCTGATGATGAAGGTATAAATTATCCTTCAGCTGCTCAAGTTATAAAGACGCAGATATTTGTGGATGATATCATAACAGGTGCAGATACTGAAGAAGATGCATTAACCTTACAACATCAGTTGGTTGATTTATTGCATTGTGGAGGTCCATTAACAGCTGTTCCAGAATCTGAATGCAATAACATTTCATCAAACCGGCTAAAACATTGGCAACAAGTTCAAAGTTGTTATCAACGTATTTGGCATCGTTGGAAATTGGAATATCTACATACGTTACAACAACGGACAAAATGGATCAAACATCAAGACAATCTAGAAGTTGGACAGTTAGTTATACTGCATTCTCCATCAAGTCCTCGTGAATGGCCATTAGCAATAATAACTGAAGTTTATCCTGGTTCAGATGGAGTTGTTCGTGTCGTTAAAGTCAGAACAAAATCTGGTGTATTCACACGACCAGCTGTGAAAGTGTTCCCTCTACCATTAGAATGAATACTCTGTGTTTTTGTTGAAGTATATTTCTTCAAGGTGGCCGGTATGGTCAATATTTATGATGAACAATTTATTTATTATTATAAATAGACAATCAAATGAAACTGGCTGTAAAAATACCTGCAGCTGATTTTAATAACATATGATTTCTATATATTGTTATTTTGTTTACTCTCAATGTTTTCATTCTATCTTGTTGGTTTTTGTCATGTACTTACAATTTCTTTTTGCAACTTTATAAATTATGTTTTATAACTTTCATGAAAATGTGCGAAAATATAACTTGTAATCATTGTAATAAACTAGTGTTTTTATATATTTCATTATAGCACATATATGAATGATGGTGAGTTGTAAACATAGATTTTATATCATAAAATCATTCTTGATTTGAACAATATACGGTCCTTCATCTAAATGAATTTTATAATTAATAAATTCACCTTAACCCTCCAGATACTATGAATGATAGGCCTAACAATCGTCTAACATTATGCTAAAACACACAAAAACATTAGACTCACTTTCACTTCACCAATTGACTAATTTATCCCTTTCCAGTAATATTTATGCATAAAGATTACTGTTATAAACACACAACCACTACACTGTCACTATAAACTTCGAATTTAGAACAATTTCCGAAATAATCGCGGATAAAAATTCACTTACAAAGATGTAGGTTACTTGAGGTTCATCTGACAACAAAACTCGGCCAAACACCTGCCTAACTGATATTTACTTGCGTTGCTGAAGGTAGTGAGAGTGACCAGTGCTGCCATTTGTCAAAACAAAATTATTCTATGTTTCTTCTGCTATAATTTAACACAACTATCGACTAGTTATAAAACTTCCTATATATATATTTACAGCGTTTCATAATGGTCGCTGGGCGACCATTGGCCATTTGCCAGTTTTGGCAAAAACAGCTGTTTTATAAAAATCATATGCTCTTTGTTATCAATGTATCGTTCTAATAATCAATACGATAATATACAGCCACTCTTCTGCTGTCCAGTGGTACCAACCACAACTCCATAAGACGACATTCACCCCAGTTCTGGTATTTTGTCCCAGGCCGTGTTTGACGAGTTTCTACAAGTCAGTTGCAGGTATTGATTTGCACTAAAAAACCATTCACTTTAAATAGTCGTTACGTTATTTTACAAATGCTACACGGTTCATTTATATAATAAAATGAAAGTTCAGAATGCCATCTTTCAAATGGTATAATACTTGTCCACTTTCGAGTTAATTATAAATTACTTTTTAGCATTGGAAAAGTTTTGGACATTTATGGTCGCCCGGCGACCATGACCATTTTAAGGGTAAGCATTGAAATGGTCGGAGGGCGACCATTGGCCACGGCTAGGGTTAACTCATTGTGAGTTGCACGACTGGTCAGTTTTGGTCGTGTGCGGGAATCGAACCCACGAACATCGTATCCACACCTGGCCAAGGTGTTTCCACGACGTAGCCAACTCAGCTAACACGATCAAGGGTCTAGCGGCGATATTAAGGTTTTTCAGTCAGTCCGCGCCCCTAGCGGATAGAACTGTAGTCGCCTGCGGTCATTAGTTACATATTTTGCTACTAGAGTGCAGCACCAATCAAATCCCGTTATATGCTATTGCGAATAGAATAAAGTTACTACCTTAATGGGTTAAGCTTTTTGAAACTTGTAATTTGTTTACACTTTTCAGAACGTTATAAAACTAAAACCAACTGTTTTATGTCTTCTGTTTTTGATGTCAACAGTTGATGGTTGAAAAAAACTAACTTTGAGGCCAACCTGTGTCCGTCAGAATATTAGTATCAAAAATGGAAAACAACTCTGCACTTCTGCGGATTGAGGGGATATTTTTGGTACCTCAATCGTAAAAATCGGTTCAGAAATGTCAGAGGAGTACTCCTTACAAGCACAACCTTAGCGTATCGCAGATGATGAAGGATAGGTTTTTGTAAACCCGAAAAGTCTATTTTATTTTTTGAAAGTGAGAATGATTTTGGTGTGCTGTATTTAAATTTTAATGCATTTTAAATTTTTTATGCAAAACTTTTGTGATTTCTGTGTCGAAGAGGTGCGAAATACTGGTGGTAGGTCAGGTTTTCGCAATGCTTTTAAATGGGTTTAACAGATGCAAGTCGGCTGCAGAAAGTCACATGACCAAAAATGTATGCAGGCCTGTTAGTTATGGTAGGTCCCGGCTTAACCTATTAAGGTAGAAGTTTAATTATATTCGCTATAACCTACAACGAGACCCGATCGGTGCTACACTCTAGTAGTAAAATCAGTAACTAATGACTGCGGGCAACTATGTTCTCTCCACATGGGGTGCAGACTGACACATGTAACGCCGCTAGGCCATTGGTCATGATAGCATGTGGACTAAATCGTGGAAACACCATGGTCAGGTGTTCTTACGAATTTTGTGGGTTTGATTCCCGCTCACGACTAAAATTGACCAGCCGAGCGACTCTTAATAAGTAAACTGATATGTGACAACGTTTGTGGGAGGACCCAAGTATAGTAAACGGTGGCAGGCTTGCTTGGAAGTTGACGGGATTGGTTAATTATTTCTATTTGACTCTAGACTTTCCTTTAGCCCGGTCGTGTCGTAACCCGATTTAGTGTTTATTCGTGTTTACGTAAAGTCATGTCTGTCGTTTTCGTGAGTGATTGTAAGTTTTTAAATGTAAGTTTTTTTTTACCCTTTGCACTCTGGACAAAAATTACTGGTCACTGCAAAAAACTCTGGTTACTTTACTGACTGACTCTGGTACTAGCCGAAAACTCTGAGCCTTTTTAATCAATTTTGCAAGGGTTTGGGAAAAAGCTGTAAATTTTATGTTTTAACAGATAAGAGTTATATTTTTGTTGTTTTATTCCTTAAGAGGTTTCGAACCATACAAAAAATAGTTGTAACTAAAAGAAAAAAATATATATTTTAAAAATTTGTAATAAAAAAATAAAAAATATTTTACGTAAAAGTTAACTTTGAGGTGTATTAGCTAAAAAAAACCATTGGCCCCTCACATTATATTGATAGTACCTGGGGGCCGAGCTTTGCTCGGGGGAAGGCCAGTGAGTTTGTTTAGATGACTTGGAGTAATATTTCACCACTTTCCCCTACTGATAATCAGATTTGTATACAGTAACTAATTTGCCTCTTTTCTGCAATTTTAAGGTCACTCCAGTTGGTGTTAATAGCGAAAATGTCCCTTTGATTTTTTTTACTACTCTATATATGTAATCTTCACTCAAATATTTTAATCTCTGCTCTCAGGAAATCACATGTTAATAATCATAAACAACAAGAGTATTACTTTGACAGTTATCTGGTTGATTATGAACAGCTGTTACAATTCTTTTGTTTTAATTTGAAACTCCATAAGCCCAATGTTAGTATTTTTAACTTTTCGTTGTAGTTTTTTTACATTATTTGAATTTTCCTGGGAATGAGGCCTGTCTAGAACTTATTTTTGTCCCAGAAATTAGTTATTTCGAACATTTGAAGGAAATCATTGAAGCAGTTTTTGAGATCAGTGTCGCAAGCAAGCAAGCAAACCTTACTCATATTGAGTATAGGATTTTAAGATTCCCCATTTAGTTATAACACATGCACACAATATTTCATGATTTATCTCGAAAAACAAGCAAGTAAAAGGAAAAAAAGGAAAATTTTATTAGGCTCATTTACAAATTTTAGCTCATTTACAAATTAGGTCCTCCAAATTTTAGCTTTTTTGTAACACAAAAAAGAAATACACATTTTTTTGCCCAGAAAATCGACTGCAACTTTGTTGTACAACTCCAACAATAACATAAAATGTCATAAAATTTGCAAAAGTAAACAAATATAAAAATAACTATGCCTTAGGCTTAGCCTAGTCTAGGCCTACGTCAGCTAGGCTAGGTGAACGTCAAGTCGGCGATTTTAAAGTCCTACTTCTGAAGAAATATCATTGTAATTCATTTTAGACTAAATATAAACTGAATGTAGCATATAAAAATAACCTACAACTTGAAATAACAACAAAATATGTCAGTGTAAACAACAAACATCTGGTTCTCAATGAAACCCAAACATATGGTTGGCATAAAACAACTCATCTCACAAAAAAACGGCATAGAGTAAATCGATACTGACTACAGTCTACTCCCGATTATCCGGGGTAATGACCGGTTGGAGGGTCACGGATAACCCAAAACCACGGTTAAAACAAAGGGATTCAATAAATTGAATATTACGAATATAATAGAGGTTTATCTACATTTATATACAACAATATTGTGTTTTAATGTTATTTAAGATATATTTATGTAGATTAAATACTTTTGAAAATCTTTACATTGTGATAACATCTACAAACAATCAAGATAATAATAGTTAATACTAGCAATGGTTGATAGCAGTAAATACTATCCAAAACGCTGAATGATATTTAATAGGTTAAAAATCTCTAAACACCGAACTCTCTAAACTACACCAAACAGTACGCTAATTAATTCCACACTGGGGAAAAACCCAATGAAGGTAAAAACAACGGCGGGAAGGGTGATTGTTTCGAGATGATTCTAATTTTAGACGTCCGTGCAGTGTCAAGGTAAACACCCCATCACGCGCCCACGGCTCATTAGCGAAATGACAAGACTCTCAGATTATGTTGTGGTTACTAAATTGTTTGTATAGTATTTATTATGATAAAAAAAGTAAATTAAATACGATTATGGAGATAATTTAGAAAAATAAATTGTTGTTATTGCTCTATTTATGTTTAGAAGGGGATAAATGAAAATAATAAAAATAAACCTTTCGTAACCCCGGTTAAACCGCAACCCGATTAACCCGCTCCCGGATAATCGGGAGTTGACTGTACACAGTGATACTCCACAACTATCTGGCTCCCATTTATCGCAAAGGTAGCGCATTTAGATATTTTATAAAGTCAGTAAAATTGGTTTCGCAGACATCCGAAAAATCGGACGTAACGGCCGGTATATCGGACTGCGGAGTTTTTGGCCGAAACAGCGACAGCCGATATATCGGACGTCGGAGTGCAAAGGGTTAATGTGATAAAGATATTGATGTAATAGGCTCCTTTTCCGGCCTGATGATGGTTTCTTAGAAAACCGAAACTAGTTTAAATTGGATTACTTTGAATGCAGGTATTTAAACCACTTCTTAGTTAATTCTTTGTGAGTTGCACATGGTCAACACTGATTTTGCTATTTTTTCTTATGGTTACTGTGTGTGTCCCAATGTGAAGCTATAAACTGAAAGAAAACAATATTTTAACATAAATACCCAATTAATACATTTAAAAGCTCAAATTTTCTATTCCAATTCAAAAGTTAAAAAAATTACAAGAAAGGAATGGAACCAGCTTGTGAGTCTACACGAATGGGTTAACTCTTTGCTCATTCACAGTAAAATGTTCACAGTGAATTGGTACCACTGAATATTAAAACCTTCTGCTCAAGAAATGGTCTTTCAAATAAAGATAAAATCTAACAATCATAAATAGTAGCATATACTTAACAAAGTGTACACACCCCACCAGCCAAAAACCAAGACATTGCTGATTCTTACAAATCTTAAACTGTATTAATCATAAATGACTACAACAAATGTAAATACAATTTTTTAAATTGTTTGATTTACAGGAACTCCACCGTTCACTGGAGCAGATCCCATGAAGACATACAACATCATCCTCAAAGGCATTGACGCCATCGAGTTTCCTCGCAACATTACTCGAAATGCCACTGCCCTCATCAAGAAACTGTGCAGGTGACAGTCCAATAGGGAACATTGTGAAGTTAGCCGTTCAAAGTAAATGATTCAGCAAAGTGAGAGATAACCTTTCAAATGAGCTGTTGTCCATTAAACTTAAACTGTGGTTGAAAGCACCATTATTATTAGGGTGGAACATCAAAATAATTTATGAATGACAGCAAAAATATGATTTTGTTAGTCAACACTATAGTAATGCTTAATACCAAATAAAATTATTCCTGTATACAATATGGTACTAGGGTTTTGAAGGATTTAAAGTAATTTTGGACACCATTTTTAGTAACTGTTATACCTGATCAAATAAACCTAGATTAAAATTAATTGTTGACACCAGTTATCTATTATACCTGATAAATAAAACTTTGATTTAGTTGGATAAAGTCACATTTAACAATGTCTGTTACAGGGACAATCCTGCAGAACGTTTGGGGTACCAGAAAGGAGGCATTAAAGAAATTCAGAAACACAAGTAAGTATAATAGAACATCAAAAAGCTTATACTATAGATGAGTCGATTCCAGTTGTCGATTCTCGATTCCACCAATTCTCAGGCTTAGATTGGAATTGAGAATCGATGGCCCAAAGTTGATTCCAGGCCGTCGATACTCCCGCCGTTCATCCGCCGTTTACCCAGATTTATGCCGCTAGCCATCGAAAATTCGAGTCGAGTAGTTGAAAATTGCATAGCTACCCCCACCGTTTTCCCAGATTTACAAAACCGCTATTTTGAACAAATTTGATTTAATTTACAATATTAGGCTATGTGTATTTTAAGTCTTTATAGAAACGTTCACGCATTCCATCAAAACTCCTTATAGCGCTTTTTCGGTTGTAAGATCATTGTGGATCAGCCCTCTTTAACATCTAGCAGTAATCGGCTATCATGATTGAGTTCCATCTTCCTTGATATATTTTGTTCAATTTCTTTAATATCTCGATGAAATCTCTCCCCTTTTTTCTTGCCGACGACACCAAGATCTTCTGGAAAGTAGTCAAGATGTTAAAGAAGAAAGAGGTCTTTTAAGCTCATGTTTCAGCCCAACTGCTTGAAGTTATCCAGTATGTCGGCTACAATAGACTTGTAGTTAGGATCCTTTTTGTTTCCAAGGAAACCAGTTACAACCATCGATATAAATACTACTGGATCGGCGGCTCCGCTCAGCTACTCGAGCCGGCAGCCGGTGGTTACGTTCTGAGGATTGCAGGTGCGCATGGGCAAAAGAGTCTCATCACGCTATAACCCTCTGTTGCTACACCGCTCCAAACAAACGATTTGTAATTAAATATTATTGTCCTTGGTGACGTATTCTGCTTGGACTTTTAAAAGGACACACAATAATACGTTTTAGTACAATTATTTTCCATTCACTGACTATACCTTGTTTTGGCATTGATATATCTACAAACATTGTTTTAATGAGGGTATTCATTATTTTGGATTGTTAGGAAGATAAAATAAAAATCACAAAACATTTTCACACAAGTTTATTTATACTTATATAAGAACCATTCTTAATTAATGAAAACATTCAGAGATTTTTAGACAAAATGACCTTAGTTAATTTTTTCCTCTTACCTAAGTTACTTTTCTTTACAGATTCACTTGTCTTTTTTGTTGCCAAATGATGACCTATGATCTTTAAAAATTTCAAATAAACTTTAAAAATTTCAAATAAACTTAACAAATAACTTTACAAATAAACTTAACTACCATAGTTTATGATCTCCTTTAAACTCATAATTTGTTTTATGGCCCTTAACCCTTTCAGTGCTATGAGCCGATATATCGTCTTTTGAATCTGTTATCAATAAACACTGTTACTGCTTCATAAGCGATTGTACCGTTAGGCGCTCAGTCTGCAGTCTGAGTCTGACATGTGGTGAAACCTGGTAGACACGAATTGAACTACCTCGTCCAGCGCCTAGTCTCTATAATACCAACTGATCCACTGCAGCTGCTAGCCTGACCAGTGGCTGTGCGGTCTAAGGCGTTACCTTCCCGGCCGGGGGTAACACTTGGATCGAGGGTTCGAATCCCGTCACAGTCGGTGGTTTTTATGTGCAACTCATGGAGAGTTCACCTGTCTGTGGCAGAGTTGAAGGGGAGGGCGGACCTTAAGCAAACGGTGGACGGCTCGGGTCCAAGCTAACGGGATGGGTGGATTCTTTGTGAGTTGCACATCTGATCAGGTGTTTTGCTACTTTTTACCTATCCTTTACTGTGTGTGTCCAGCGGAAGCACGTTTTTATTAATTTTAACTGTTCAGGCGTTCAATATATTAAAAAAATCAACAAACCATCACAGATTCAACTACTCCTTTCAGAAGCTTAGCACTCAAAGGGTTAAACACATTTACTACAAAATGATTGCACTCTTGCATTGTGAGTTTATGGGCACTTTCATTTTGGTTGATTGAAAACATCTTCAGTTTATAAGCAAACTTAATTATTTTTAAAACGTCTTCACTTGACCTGATTAATTTTCCTCTCGACTTAAAATCTGTGAAATGGGTATGAACCCTCAAATCCGATTCTTCTGCTTGTAGAACCATACTGCAGTCTTCACATGTTATTTTTTATCAATTTTTCTTACAATCACACCACAAATATAATACAAAACATTATCTTTGTAACTTGACAATTCATAATTCTCTAGAAGGTTGGATGCAATACAGGTTCTTGTACAAATGTAATGTGATAACTTTCTTACCAATGAAAAGATATGACGCTCTCTTTCCTCCATCTTGCTGTGCAGTTGTAAGCGGCACAACTCCTTATCATTTAATAAGCAAATCAGCGAACATTCTAAAATTTTGATAACTGAAAAATACTACAACACTAAATCCACGGTTAAAAACTAAAAATTAAATAACAACCACTAATCAACCCAAACAACAGCAACGGCTGAACGGCAACAGTTACGTGAAGCAAATTAGACGCTAGATCATGGTCGAGTGAGACAATATCCCGCACAAAGACACCTGTGCTTGAGAAGGAGGGTATGATCAGCTGATAAACATCTTTTTTTACCATGCTTTGCCACGCGACGCCCGCCTGTTTGCCGCCAAAACATACAGAGCGACAACGCGGGATCGCGCTTTTGCCCACACGCGCCTGTGATTCTCTCTGGATGCAACCCCAACACGTAGTTGTGTGCGCTCGGAAAGCTGCACACTGGCCTTGCGGGCAGCGCGCAATCCAGTAGTATTTATATCGATGGTTACAACAAGCTTGAAAGATAACCAAGCTGCTTTTTAATTTTCGTGATGAAGCCTCCATCCCTCAAAGGTTTTCAGATGACAGGTCCAACAAAATAAACCTTCTTTTAACTTTGCTTCAGACAACCCAGGAAACTGATTGCTAAGTTATTTAAAACAATCTCCTTCTTTTGGAAATGCCTAAACAAATTGTTTAACGAGTCCCAATTAAACATGCATTGGGGGGTGTAATACTTTTAGCGTCCACAATACTCTTTTTCTCCATGTTATTTTTACCTGTCTAATGTTTTCCTAACTGACCAATCTTTCCTAACATAATGTTATTTGTATTACACACAGGAAACAATGGTTTTTATAACATCTACTCTGGTGACCAAGTATCATATAGATATTACTTTTAATATTATTTTTATGTTTTGTTACTATGTTTTACCATCGTCTGATAAATGAATAATGATCTCTTCACTGAAATAACTTTAAATATCTTTGCATTTTATTTTATTTTAGGTAAACAAAGCTCAAAAATCATATTTGATAGATAATTTTATAAGTAAAAGCTTATATAAAATATCTTATCTGAGCAAATTACATAGAAAATAAATATATATTTTGCAACCAAACCTTACGTGATCGATTTTTTCCGTATTTTTCCCTTAATCAGCACAAAAAATACAGATAAAATCACTGATTAAATGTTAGACAATTTTTCCATCGCAGACTTGTGATTAGGAATCGATGGAATCGGAATCGAGAATCAATTTGTAAGAATCGGAACCGCAATCAAAAAAATTGGAATCGACTCATCCCTAGCTTATAATTTAAGAGGGTATTTTGGCTTAGACATTTAGTTTGGTTAAAATGTAACCATTACTATTAAAACTAGCTTTAACCCTTTGAAGTGTCGATATATCGGCATTATATCGGTTTTTGGTATCTGATAACAAAAACAGTGTTAGTTAAGGTGTAAACAATCGTACAGTTGGAAGCAATGTGTACAATGAGTCCGATATTTGGTGTAACCCGGTAATCAGAAACGGAACTAACACAACTAGCACCTAGCTTGTAATAACACAAGGTCCAGTACAACTGCTGGCCGATCAGGTTGTTTGAGCCAGGGAGTAGTGCTTGGATCAAGGGTTCTGTGTAGTGATGGTCAAAACCAGAAATTTCTAATCTCGAAACCGAAACCGAAACTTACAAAATCGAATCTCGAAACTCAAATCGCGAAACCCTATTTACTTGGTTATGAAAAATAAATCCAGAAAAATTAATTAAAACTAATTATATATTTTGGTTAGAGTTGTTCTTTCAGAAATAAAAAATCAATAATCCAAAAAAGGTGAAGGTAGACGACCGATGACAGTAGGCTTTTGACCTTTGCATTATTGATCGAAACACGGGCGTGATTTCTGTTAAAAAAACAACAATAAAGACACAAAAAATCTCAGCAGTTTCGAGTTTTCATTCTCGAAACTCACCGATCGAATCTTGAAACCGAAAATTTTCCAAAGTTTTGGTGGTTTTGAGATTCAAGTTTTGGTTTTGACACATCAGGTTTTTATGTGCAACTCGTGGAGAGTTGAAGGGGAGGGCGGACCTTAAGAGGTTGCTTCAGTCACCGGCTTCTACCAGCTTCTCCCCGAAGGCCAATATTAACTTCAAAGCCCATCCCTCCTCAACGGATTATCTGAAATCATTGATTAATGGTTAATTTTATAGAGCTAAAATATGCCTAGCAATTGCAGTGAGCAGAATTTTGATATCACTCTTAGCAAAATCGTAAATATTGAACATTTTGGAATTTTTTATACTATTTGTGATATCAAAATTCTGCTCACTAAAACAGCTAGGTAATTCTTTGCTCCTTAAAATAGTCATAAATCAATGATATTGGACAATATGATGAGGAGGGAAGAGCTTTGAAAGACGCGACACGATACATAGCCACGAGGGGAGCAGGTAGAGACTCAAAATGTGTCATAACTGGAGTCCACCCTTAAGCAAACTGTGGACGATACTGGTACAAGTTGATGGGGTGGGTTGCACATCTGATTTGCAAATATCTTCAGGTGTTATGCTACTTTTTACCTATCCTTACTGAGAGAGTGTCTACCAGAAGCATGATTTTTTTTGTAATTTCAAATGTTTATGCGTCCAGAAGTATTAAAAAATAAAAACAACACAAGTTGAACCACTTCATTCACATGCTCGGGTCTCAAAGAGTTAAAGCAAATGAATTAATGTAATTGACAGTGCTTTTGGAGAAATTTGGAATTTTGGTTTGATTGAAAGTAGGGGTGTGCGAGTACTCAAAACTTTGAGTTTTTCGGCCAAGTATTTTAATACTCGAACTCGACTGGAAGTTTTGAAAAATACTCGAAAGTTCGAGGGAGAATTTCCCGACGATTGCTAATGATTGCGGCCAGCCAAATCGCTTGGTAAAGGCCGCAAAAGACGATCGCATCACGTAAAATCGGCCAAAAATGACGACCGGACTACGTAATTTCAGCCGTAAATGGCGACGGAAAACATAATATCAGCCAAAAATTACAACTGCACACGTAATAAAGGCCGAAAATGACGACTGCATACATATTATCGGGAAAAATGGCGACTGGGCCACCTAATATCGGCCGTAGGTAACGATTTTGTAATCTAATATTGATTATAAGCAATGTCGGGACCAGTTGATATTAACCAAATGGCAACCGGACTGTGTTTTATCGGCCGGAAACGAATGTCAAACCATGTTTTGTTTGTCAATACCTTAATCCAGTTTGATTGTACTGGACAAAAGTTTGTATTGCCACTCATATATTAGTTAGAAACCATGTTTATATTATTAAATCTGGAGTGGAATCCAAATCACATTACACTATTTGAAACTACTAACTGATGGTAAATACTCGCTCGAAAATACTCAAAACTCAAAATAATTGGCACTACTCGATTCAATTCAAAAAACCACTACTCGCACATCCCTAGTTGAAAGATGCCCAATACTCCATATTCTAATCGTGAATCAACAAATCGTCATTCTATTGTTCTTTGACAGTTGGAAATGATTACTTGGGTACCTGTTTTTGCATGTACATGTGAAATGAGAAAGCATCTCAGTGTAAGAATCATTTTAAGTGTTATTGTTGACTGTAAAAAGAGGTTATTTGTAAAAACTCATGCGCTTTATACATGTTCACTTAAATGTTTACAACTGATAATTGTTTATATATCTGTGTAATTTGGTTAGTAAAAGGAGCAATGAACTTTTATTTATTTATTGTACTCCTTCACTTAGTATTAGTCTGCCAGTTTATATTTAGTATCGGGGGACCGAGCCATGCTCGGTGTTTGGTTCCGCAGAAGAGGCATTGAATTTGTTTTATTTCAAATACTTGTTCATTTTCAATATGACCTCGTTCGTTTCACTCACTCGCCTCCCGCATGAGCTCGTTCGCTATGCTCACTCGCCTATCGAAAAAAAAAGAGTGAGTTGCCATTCAAGTAGTTTTTTTAATTCCATTATGAGAGTTGCCATTCAAGTAGGTTTTTTATTTCCATTATGAGAGTTGCCATTCAAGTAGGTTTTTATTTTCATTATGATAACCACTGTTTACAATATTTTAATTTATAGGAGCTGATTTAATGGTTTGTTTTTGTTATTCATAGTAACCGGAGTTATGATTTCAAATTCATAAGCCCAATGTTAACCCTTTGAGTGCCACAGCGTCGCTCACAGCGACGCGATGTGTTTACGCATAAATTGCCGAGCGTCGCTGACAGCGACTCTCGGTATTTTACGTAGTACTTCATATCAAAACAAGGTACTGGCTTTCAAAGTATTTTGTTTTGATCCAGAAGCTTCCAGCTATCAGATCTATAGCAATTTCGTTGCCTTTGGTCTGTTAGCAGACCCTAATTTAGTCATCTCTGTCGCAGATGTCGTCTGTATTTGTTGTTGTGTAATGTTATATGTTTGTTGTTGACGTAAATATCACTTATATTATTGTTATTGAGGTTATATTTTAGTGTTTTTTACTTCCTATTTACGTATGAAATAAAAATAAGTAGCAGAATAGATAGAAACAACTTGAGTAACCTTCGGGAATTAGTTTACAATGATCTTGGAAACAGTGTCATTGTCGTAGATACTAAGTTTTTGTGAAAGTAAAAGATACACATACATCTTTTGTTTTCTAGTTTATTGTGCATTTCATTTACTTTGGTAGGCCTAATTCTTATATACTAGTAATAATAAACATGTTTACAACAAACTAAAAAATAATATTTGTTTATATTACAAAATTGTACTTCAACGTTGCTTAGTAACCACATAGCCTAGGCCTAGGGCCTTTTTGGAATTGTAACATATTTTCATTTTTTTTTGCAAACATTAACTGATATTGATGATTTATACATCAGTTTTGATCAGCATTTTCTGCTCTTTCTGCCTATTGGGTTGAAAAATATCAAATAAAATTTTTTAGCATAGTTTATGCAAGTCAAAATTGAAAAAAAATAAATTTTTAATTTGTTTTATATAAAAAAATATTTGTTTAAGCCCCAATTTATTTTCTGATTATAGTTACTTTATACTATTTCATAGAGAATTTATTCATAAACAAAATAAATAAAAAATTACATGGATACCTCTAAAATTGTATTTTATATGATATTTTATGTAAACTACTACATTTTCCATTGGAATTAGCCCGGCAATTTATGCATAAGAAATGGCCATGATGCCGCGGCACTCAAAGGGTTAAAATTTTCAATTTTAAATGAATGGCTCCCGCCAGTAACGTTGTAAGCGACAAATTTTACAAAATCAAGATTTCTATGCAGTAAGGTTGGAAACGACATCCTAAACTAGTGCAGGGTATTTATTTGTTGATATCTTTTAAGTTGGCAGTACTAGGACCGGTGGAAAACCAAGAGTTTTTGGTCCCTCCGTGCAGTAACGTTGCATGTGTTCGGGATGGCAACACCACCGTGGGCGAGTCTTTGCCTTCGGATATAAATCGGATTAACCGCAATAAAAAAAATGTTCATTAACATTCAAAACTGGTCCAGGAATGTTTGAAAAGTAAATAGAAATGCCGGGAACCCTACATCAGTGAACATAAAATACCTGTACCACGAAAACAGCCACTACGTGAGGTACGTGCAGTAACGTTATAACCGCCAAGTGCCCAAAACTCTTTTTAATCATAAAACTACACATTACCAGTTTTACAAGTCTTAGAATTAAAAATTAAAGGGCTTAAGACTGTTTACAAGAAATGTATTTTATTTGAATTTATGTTATACATTAAGTCTTTTGTTTAGTTTACTTTTGCTATCAAATAAATATAGTATCAAGGTAAATCTATAACTTTTGTTGATCATAACCGGCAGTAGCGGCTCTAGGGCAGTGCGAGCCGTGCTCCAGCACGGGGCGCGGCGCTTTTGGGGGGGCGGCGCTCGGCGCTTATGACGGGTAGCGGGACGGGGGGCGGGGGGCGTAATCTGCAGCGCTAAAATAAAGTATTTGTAAATATATAAACACCTGACTGATTTTGTAAATTTGGTGTATATTAGTAAGTTGTAGAAAGACATTATTAGAAAGTTGTGTATTCACCATATTGCACCTTCATTATACTTAAACATTAAATTTACAGATAAGATATTTTCCGCTCCCCTCTATTCCAAATTGAGAACTTGTTTTCACCACTATCGTTTTGTGATAACTTCAGGGCTTTCTTATTGGTATTGAGAGTGTGAATAAAATTCGCAATATGATGCAAGAATATTGCGAAGTTAAAATATAAAGTTACACGATGCAACTTATTGTTTCAATCCGCCCTCTTCAATTTTTTTAAACTACTTCCTAGATATGGTTTGAGGATAAGAGAGGATTAAATATGGATTTCAATTATTTCATATTTAATTCTAAGCTACAACGAATCGAGTTTAATATTGTTATTTTATGTAATAAGGCGGAAAATATGATGCACCTTAGATCGTTACTTGTAAGGTTTCCTCCTTTAGTTTACTTTGAAAATATCATTTATCGTTCCGTCTGTTTAGTACTATTTCAATCAAGTTTTTATTTTTTAACTGAGTCATTTTGGAGCATTGGAGAAGAAGTAGGAAATGTTAACTATTAAAATACTTCTCGTCATTACAGATTACTGTACTTGCGCTCTGGTCGTAATTAATCGACTAATCATCTGTATTTCTTCCAAAGTTGCAGTACTTAAAATTAGTTGCTGCAGCATATCACAGTTTTGTACTAACGAAAAAAAATATGTTTTCACCCAACTTAAGTTTTTAGAGTCACTTGTATTAAATTTAAGTGAAACAAACACTTTTATAAGATAATACTAAATATATTAGAGAATCAAACAAATTAAGCTTTATAGCTACACAAAACCTTTAAGATTAAATACGCGAAAATAGAGTCTGTATAACTGAATAAAGTGGAATACATTAGACACAATTGGGCACAATAAACCGAAATTATATTTAGAAAATATTAGTTTTGACGAAAATAAAAATAACTCTTAATAACAAACATTGCTGTTGTCATTGTAAACTCAGTCTAAATTCCCAGAACCGTCAAAATCTTGGTCGGTATTGATGATTGTTTTGTTTCCCCTGCACGAAATCTTTCCCACGCTTAGAACAGGTGTTCTGTTATCAGTATGCACTTCCCCCTTCCTACTCAGTTTTGAGGTTTGTTTTCATTGTAATTTTCTTAAAGAAGCACATCGTTCTCTGTTGATAAGCAGTGTATTGTGATACGTTGACTTCAAGTGTGCGAGTCTATCGCTTTTAAATTTTTAGATTATTTTAATTATTTGAGATTTTGAGTTATTTGTTATTTTTAAATGTCAAAAAAGTTTAGTGGCGCGGAATATCGGAAACGGAAGAAGGTAAAAGAAGAAACGGAACAAAATCTGTTAAAAAGTGTCAAAAAGGTTTCCGAATATTTCCGAATATCAACTAAAAGACCTGCAGATTCCTGTAGAAAATATGAGAGGTCAAGGCTATGACAACGGAGCCAATATGAAAGGAAAACATGTTGGTGTTCAAAAAAGGATAATGGATATAAACCCTAGAGCTTTCTTTGTGCAATGTAGTGCACACTCGTTAAATCTAGTTGTTAATGACGCCGCTTCATCTTGTGTTGAGGCCGTTTCATTTTTGGTACCATACAGGAAACCTACAACTTTTTTTCTGGATCGCCACATCGTTGGAATGTTCTTAAAAGCCATATAACTAGCTTAACTGGCAAACCTTTGAGCCAAACACGGTGGGAGAGCAGGATTGAGGCCATCAATCCTTTCCGTTACCAGTTAGGCGAACTATATGATGCATTATTTGAGTCATCTCAGGACCCTAGGTTAGATGCATTTGGCAAAAACAATGCTTTAGGTCTTGCTAAAAAGCTAAAGTCATGCACGTTTATTTGCTGCCTAGTCTTATGGCACTTGATCCTTTTTCGCATTAATTTAATTAGTAAAATCCTACAGGAAGAACAGGTGAACATCGCCAGGGCGGTGGAATTGATTGTCAAGGTTAAAATATATTTCAACGATATCAGAACGAGTGAATGACTGGAAAAAATGTTACTTGATGCTCGGGAATTAGCAGACACTATGGAAGTTGAACATTCATTTGATCAGGAACGCCAAGTACGTCCCCGCAGAGTAAAAAAGCAGTTCAGTTACGAGTCGTCTGATAACCCTCCCAACGACCCAAAAGATGCATTTAGGAACAATGTATATTTCTATGTCCTAGACCAAGCAATATCGTCCTTAAATGAGAGGTTTGAGCAACTCACCAAATACAGTGACATGTTTATTTTTGTGCATAACCCAACTAGCTATGAGGAGGATGAGCTCCTAAAACATTGCAAGGATTTACAGCTCTCCTTAAGTGACGGTGATCATAGCGATTTAGATGGGATGCAGTTATACCAAGAGCTGGAGATTTTTAAAACTATTATACCTGATGAAGAAAGGAAGAATATGAAAACCCCCATAGACATTCTAAAGTTTATAAGTTTGAACAAATTTATTGAAAACTTTACCAATTTAACTATAGCGCTGAGAGTCATGCTGACTCTGCCAGTTACTGTGGCGTCTGGAGAAAGATCGTTCTCTAAACTTAAAATCATAAAGAACTATTTGAGGTCAACAATGTCGCAAGAACGCTTAGTTGGTCTGGCAATCATGTCGATTGAGTTTGAAGAACTCAATAATTTAGATATAAATTTTATTATTTCAGAGTTTGCAGAGAAAAAAAGCAAGGAGAATTCATTTTTCACAGGAGTAGAAACAAATCAAAAATGTATTGTAACATGTAAGCACTTTCCGATATTTAGCCTGTAATAAATACATTTTTGTTTATACGGACAAAATGTTATCAATGATTTCCTCTTCTACATTTTTAAAAGCAATGGACAATAGTTCTTTATTCAATATCTATTATGACTAATAATTTTAATTTGGCAGAGTATTTACAACTTCCAAAGAAATTAAATAAATCCAAATCAAATCAAACTTTCTTTTGATCAGAAAAATTATTTAGTACTATTGATTCCTATGTGTTTGTATACCTTGTACAGAATATCATGCTCATGGCGATAGGCTACCTCCCTACAAGCGAATCTAGTAGGCGAGTCACATTGCATGAGGGTGGCCGGGACTCGGGAGCTAATTTCCAGTCTACCCTTGTGTCAGTGTGAGGGAACCGAGCGATCGTAGCAGGTAGCCTACTGCCGCGTCGCGCGCCGCTCCATGACATGAGATCGTCCTGTACAGGGTATATTGTAGTCGTAGCAACACATAAATAAATGCACGACCCGTCATTTGTTTATAGTGTGTGACCCGACATAAATAAATAGTCGTCACACATAAGTTAGTGCAGACCCGGCCGTTCTTGTTAAATTTGCTTAATTGTTTTCCTCTGTTTTAATTCCAGGTTTTTCAGAACAGCAATTCAGATATGACTGTTGTAACAATTTATGTGTTATCGAAACTCAGCATTTCCTGGGCGATAATATGAAATCAATATTTTAATTTACACAAGTCTCTGAACTGAATGTGTTCCATAGCTTGTCATTTCAGGTGATCAGTATCGCACGGAACCATTAACAACGCAAACGTAACAAAGGGAGGCGCGCACGTGTCAGTCTTATCTTAGAGCTATGAGGGAGGGAGGGTTTCGATGATGGGGAGGGGGGAGGGTTCGGACGATGGGATGGAGGGCGGGGGGCGGCAAGTTTGGTCTTTGCACGGGCGCTGGAAAACTGACGGGCCGCCCCTGATAACCGGTTTTATATTGTAAGTTTAAGGTAAATATTTGACTTATCCATTTTAGGACATGTACAATTATGTGTTTCTTAGCGTATTAATACAATTTTCTACACATAACAGCTCTTATCTTTGTTTACCCAATAACGTTGCAACCGCCATTAAACCTAAAAAGTAGCAAAAACGTTGTAAACGACTGTCGTTTACGTTTTTGCAATTCTAAAATCACGTATTTGGTCATAACCTAATTACTATATGAGATATTACTGTAATATTTATTTTAATGACCACTTGTACTATTTATTACATATGTTACCAGAATAAACATATATTCCATTGTTAGTGAATTTCCTTTGGAAAGTGAACTATTAGCATGACCCGCACGGTGAAACTTAGGCCCGGGACCACCATAGAAGTTCCTAACGTGACCCCCTGAACACGTTTTGAGGGGTCGTTCAAAATTTTATATATATATAGACATATATATATATATATATATATATATGTGTATGCACTCTAGCAGTCGCATTTTTTGTCCGATTTACTTCAAATTTGGTAGGGACATTCCTTTCTGTAATCAGTTGGACAAGTTCGTTGGGCAAAACAATCGGAAAACTATAAACCCTTTTTTTTGGGGATTAATCTTTCAAATTTCGAGTTTTTGGGCCCAAAAAGGGTCAGAAAAGCCCCGGATATAACATTAATGCATGTAAAAAGATGGGAATTAGTGAGACGAAAGTTTTAAGCCCTCTCTCATAATTCTAGCATAAATTTTTACCGAGTTATTAAAGAAAATGTGTTTCGACTAAACACAGTACGTTGTCTTATGGGGGTTTTACACTAGAAAAGCCTGTTATTCCTTTGTTAGAGTACTTTTATCACCCCCAGCAACTCACGCCTACTTTCAAGCCTGCCTGGACCTTCTCCTAACATTATAATGCGCAAAATTGTATTACCAGCTTTGCAGGTAAATTAAACCAGGAGCATCAGAACAGCCAAAAAATCAATGTTTTCAGATTTCCATAAAAATTGGAATACATGTTTGTTTTTACACATATTTTGAGTTTTAAAAGTTTTTTTGTGGAAATTCACTTCCCTTACGTCAGCGTGCTGCGTGCGAACTCGTTATTTTTCCAGTTATTTGTTTTTTTCATTATCTGAAAAGTTTACATTTTGTCGCTTACAACGTTACTGGCGGGAGCCATTCAAATGAGTTGTTTAGAAAAATACGAGTTTTCCTGAGGTAGTGGTTTTCACCAATTGTTTTTTTAGACCCAAAAGCCCCTAATCCCAAACTTTCAGCAAAATCCTTCCGCTGGATCTCAAGATAAATTTTGCAAACAAACAGACATAGCTCGTGTTAGAGTATAGGATTTTTTACATATATATCTTGTTCCTCAAACCAGGCTTTCTAGCCTGTGAGGAAAATTTTGTTTCTACGATTTCTTATAATATTTTAAAGATATGATTTTGTAATTTGTTGTGTGAATCAATGTATTTATTTATGTATAAATTGGTTGTATGAAGTTGTGAAACAAATAAAGATCATTTTCATTATTCCTTCAGGGGGAAATATCATTAAGAAATTCATAAACTTTTGGTTTTGTTATCAATATTTGTCTCCTTTAGGATGCTGTAATTATAAAAATATTCAAAAAGATACTTTGAAACATTACTCGAGGTCATGAAAGTCTCAAACACAAACACTAAATTTTCAACACAATATACCATCGACGCATGGAGACAGTTAAAACACTGAGCACTGAGGCAGACTTAAATATTTCTTAGTGATCGCTTTTTAAGCAGACTTTGAAACCGAGACATGCCTGTTCCAATGGACCTGACACTTGATCCGTTTATTATAAAGCGTCGCCGTTGTATTAATGGTCACGTGTTGTTGTCCAGATGGTTCGATGGGTTCAACTGGGAAGGCCTACGCAACCGCACGCTGATCCCCCCCATCCTGCCCAAGGTCCGCAGTGTCGTGGACACCGGCAACTTCGACGAGTATCCTCCCGACGCTGATGGACCCCCGCCCGATGACATCAGCGGCTGGGACGCAGACTTCTAGTCACCGACTCCAGCAATCAGCTGGCCGAGCCGACACCTCCGGAGACAGTCGTTCTCTGCTTCTCTTGATCGGAGACCATAAGGTCATTTCCGATGAACAAGAATGTAAACCTTATTTATGACATAATATCTAGAAATCTAAATAGAGTTCTTAAATATTGCATTAAAAGAACGTATATGTGATTAACAGAGTTACAAAAGAGTCTTTTCTTACACTATGAGAAATATACAAACTTTTAAGCAACTTATGAAAAGTAGGTTACAGCATCAATCAAAAATAAAGTAGTCAAAAAGGTTTACTTGATAATGCAAGTTTAATGTTTAATAACAAACTTAAAATCAATGCAATCATTGTTTTACAACAAAATCAGAACATATTTGCTTCCTCATGAATCACATAGAAACTGTTTCTCTCTATTACATCAAAGCTATAAATGAATAAACATCTGAGTTTGTTCTTAGACATTTAATTTGTATTATCAAGTGAACTTTCTTCACACTCTCCTCTCTTTATTTTTTATTGATACTGTAATTTAGTTTTCATAGGTTTGTACATTTCTCATAGTGCCCAAAAGTGCTCTTTAAAAAAATGTCAGTTAACATATGTTTTTCCATGACTGATCGAGATTATTTGGGCATAAAACAATTTGTTGTTCTCAGTGTTCCTTGATGAGCCGATTACTTTTCAGTGTATTCCTGAAATGTTTCACGTGACTGACTACCATCTTGCAGCTGGGTTTCTGTTTCTGCTGGGCGTGTGCATCGCGTAGCTAACTGGCACAGTACATATTTTGATGTACCTGTACATATTTATTGTACATATATCAATGTACATGCATTGCGTTAAACTTTAAGAGAATGTTATTGGCGGATGTGTACTCGACAATCGAAGGTTTGGTGTGAATGTGCCCAGTAAAAAAACTGCCATGCCTATACTGATATACTATAAACTTTTAAAAACGGATTGTGATTTTATAGTTGATCAACACAGGAATTGATAAAACACCAATCAGAAGTGCCTTAATGTAAATGTTTTCATATTTGAACAAGTTGTGACGTCATTTTAAGAATTTGTAAACTTCTAAATGTGCCTTGGTTGGTGATCGATAAGCCCCGGTCACTTACAAAATTTGGATTAAACCGAAGTAGTTTCATTGCTGTTTTTTCTAAACCATTTGATTTTTTAAACAAAATTGTTTAAGGCAAAATGCCACAATGCATTAAGCTGTGCCATTTCCACAAAACCATACCATGTAAATATGTAGAATTAATCCGAAAATCAAAAATAAGGCAATAGATACAATTTCTCAAATTGTAAATTTTGAATGTACAGTTGTGCCAAAATAATGTTTAGTAATATATACTTTTAAGAAGATGAGTTATAAATAACTGTATTAATACTTGACCATTTTTTCTGTTGGACTTTAAACTGGGATTTATGACAGACGGTTTTATTTAGTTTAAAACATAACTGAAAATAAGAGAAGAATTTTTCCTTTAAGATTTGTCATAGATCCTAAATTTAATGAAAGTGGAGATTTTATAATTTTTTTAATGACCTACAGTACTATTTTGATACGATAATACTTGTCATGAAATGTTTTAAAATAAAGTAAGCTTCCCGAGACAATACCTTTACATTTCGAAATACTGTATAATTGAATACTTTCCAATAGCTTTCATTGATGTGAATATTGTTAACTATCAAAATACCTTTTTATGATGTACTTTATAGAAAAATGCTTATTATTTAAGTTAGTCTACATTACTTCAGTAAGAACTCAATATAGGCGGTGTGATTGCTAGATGGAAATTATTTAAATATTCCTGCAGCATATAAGAACAAGTGACCTTATGATTATCGTTTGAAAGCTTTTTAATTATTTAAGGACAGTTTTTTAAAGTTAAGCTGAGTTTGGACTGATCTGATATTAGAGAATGTGATTAGTCTTCAGTCCTAGCATGTTAATACTAATGTGAAATGTGATTTGTACAGATTGTATAAAGTGTAAGTTTTTTTACTGTTCGTTTAACTAGGATGGCTGTTTCTTGCCATGTTTCTTCCTTCATCATGCGAGTGACTTAGATCGAATAAGTCATTGTTAGGAATAAATTATATATCGATTGTTAAAAGAGTTATAGATTTATTTTTAGTTACAGTAATAAAAGTTGCGTATATATACACAGACAATGAATTTCTTATTTTAATGTTGATTGTTACATTTGACTAACAAACATTTTTACTATGATTGTTATGAAATGATGTGCTGTTGTGAAACGCTGATTTTTACACAAGTGACAGTACAAAATAAAAGTATATAAATTGTTTTGTGGTGTTTAACTTTCCTTTGATATAATACCAATTAGGAGTTGCGAGAAACATACTAAAAAGGTAGTGTGGGTAGGTCTGAGGAGGCTGTATCTGGAGGGACTGCATCGCGTAAAGTAATAAAAACTTATCATAGAATGTCATTCGTCTTCCCCATCACCTTGGTGCCTCTATGGCGTAGGCAGCAGGAGATAGACCATAGTTCCAACACTTAATTCTACATTCACTGTGCAGAACAGGTTTAAGGGGTTAGCCATGCGACTACCTGAGCTGTGTATATTATGTGTATGGTCATATGGTTGTTTGTGTATGGTTGTGTGAAGGCGCATGAGTTTTAGGTTTTTAGGATGGCTTATGGGCACTCCATATTGCACGGTGAATGAGGAATCGAGTCTAGCTGATGAACATGGATATCATTTGTTGGTTCCTGTATGAGAGCTGATCAGAGCCATGGGAGTTTGCCCTCTACAAGGTTGATTGGCTGCTCCTTCCCCTCCAGGGTTCTGCACACAATTGTCCCCAGGACTTCACAGGGGCATATGCAGGATATCCCAGGATCATCCTCATGTTTTCCTGAGGTATCGTCAGGGTATGTATATACTATGTCCTCTCCCCACTACATCCTGTGGGCACACTAAGCTTTTACTTTCTCCCCTTACACATAGTATATGGAGAAAGTATTGTTTTCGTCAACATTTTTGAATTTGAGTTGTTGGTGGAAGTATTCGTTTTAGTGCTCCCTGAACCCAAAAAAGTGATTTTTACGTGATGTCTGTGTGTCTGTCTGTCTGTATGGATGTGTACAGAACTAGAGCCCAAACCAATGGTCCGATTTTTATGAAATTTGGTATGTAGGTACCTAAACCACGATATCTCCAGGCATTTTTCATTTTTTTTGAATTTTTTATTTTTAAGGGTAATTATCCCCCAAAAATTCCAAAAAACATGAAAAATTAAAATTTAGCATTTGCGAAATCGTCAGTTACAGAGTGATCAAATACCGTACCAACAATCAAATACTTAATAATTAATTAGTGTGACGTGACAGGGGGAGGGGGGAGGTATGAGCAGTGTGAGTGAGCGTGACAATGGGAGGGGGAGGGGGTCTAAAAGTGCAAAATATAGCATGGCGTAATTTATGCACGGCCCCTTACTGGAGACGACACTCTTCAATCATAATGTGCTAGATTTACTACAAGTCCAAAAGTTGGTACACTGGTAAGAGGATGACAAACAGAACGACGAATAAAAAAATCGTACGATCATACTGTAGTTAGTCTATGGTATGATTAAACTATGTTGTTGCAGTTAACTGGCATTTAATTATTCGTTTATATTCATATATTGATTATTTGTTATTGGGTTTTACGGGTTATTTTCACTATATAAGTATTTTTGAAAATAAAAACCGGCTGTACCTGAACAAATGTTAAACCGGATCAAAATAGTTGTATGGATTCAACGAGTTTAATATATCTAGAGGTCTTGAATGGGTATAAAGGTGAAGCCTTCATGTTGGCAGTCATTTTCTTCAGGTACACCAAGGCCGCCTTCCCATTAGCTCGCAGCCAATGCGTTATTGCAGCCACCCGTTGGCCACTTGACCTGTTGAAATTTAATTTAGCCTTATGGACCCTTTCACACTTGTGAGTCACAGCTACCCACCTAGGTGGCAATCAAATAATCTATTTACAAGTTAAATGTTAGTCAGCTAATAAATTTGTATCTTGGTTTTAACCCTTAATTACTACGGACCGTCTCTGAGACCGGGCGGGAAATTTCGACAGGGATTTCTCCCTCAACTGGCATCACTGGAGCACGTGCTATTCAGTACCTGCCTGACCTTGGGTCGTCAGTTGAGTGGTGGAATCGCTTGAGTGATCACCGTATCGATTTTCGAGTTATTGACCTTGAGCGGTCCAAGAGACGTTCCGTAGTGTTTGCGCTAGATTGTTAGCGGTCCAATAAACGTTCCGTAGTGTTTTCGTTACTTTGTTGGCGGTCCCTTGGACGTTCCATAGTGGTTGTGTACCTTTTATTAGGACTATGTAAATACTTGTATAGAGTTTATAGTTTAAATTTATGTAAATATAAAATATGGATGAAGACAAAAAAGGTCCAGAAGTCTCATCTGAGCCCTCTACAAGTTCCGGAGTGGTTAGAAGAAGCTCCCGCCCAGCTGCTAAGCGTGTTTTGGACTCAAGACTGAACAATTTTGATGACGATCTATACAATTTAGTCCATGAAACGCTTGATGAAAACATTGACGACAGTGACCGAGATCCTGATTATGTAGGAGAAAGCGACCACGATTCTAAAAGTGAGCAGAGTGCCAATGAGTGAAATAGAAAAAGTAGACTCACGTAGGTCTATTGATTTTTTGCCTACTTATGATTCTCACGTTAGATCAATCTCTGATTCAGAAAGGAAGAGGAAGTTTCAGTCCACAACGCTTCAAAAAGGTAAAGCAAGTAAAAAGATTAATTTAAATGAGTCATGTAAAAAATAAGGAAAAAATCAGCTCAGCATAAGAAAACTAATATTTTGCCTATTAGATCGTTACCTACTCATGAAGTAAATGTAAATGTTGGTACTCAAGAGACAAGCGTCTTACCAAATACCGATTCAGAGTCCAGTAATATCAATCCACCAGAAAAGGCTGATACTGTTATAAATGAAGTGACACTGAGGGAGTCAATTTGACACCGACCACCAACCCGCCTGAAACACCAGCATCAAATGCGGTAAGAGATAGGTCGTTGTATTATGGTAGAAGAACAAAAGTAATGATTAAAAAAAAATACCAGCATTCTGCTAGAGAAAAAATGCGGGAAATCAAGCAGTACGAACCAGGGCCATTAATATAATTACTCATTTACTAGGATTGAAGCATTAAACCTTGGAAGCAATCCAGATATTCTAGAAATATGGCAACTTCTGTTCTCTAAAGATATTCTGGACGAGATTTTGTGTTGGACAAATATAAAGATTGATTCTTTGAGTGCGAAGTATAACAAAGGGCACTGTCCTTCTTTTGTCCATCATATTGATGAAATTGAGCTTAGAGGCTTTATCGGTCTTTTGGTTTACAGTGCTGCCTTCAAAGCTGGCAATGAATCAGTCGCTAGCCTGTTTGCAACCGATGGAACACGCCGAGAAATTTTTCGTGTCGTTATGAGTAAAGAAAGATTTCTTTTCATCCTACAAGCTCTAAGGTTCGACAACCCGGAAGACAGGGAAGAGAGGAAAAAGGAGACAAGAGAGGCGGCAATTGCAAATATATTTTATAAGTTTGTAGACAACTGCCAGTCTCGTTATTCTGTTGGCGAATCAGTATGTATCGATGAAATGCTGGTGCCTTTCCGAGGAGGGTCATCTTTCAAAATGTACATGCCAAAAAAAACCAGCCAAATATGGCCTGAAAATTCAAGTTTTGGCTGAAGCGAAGACACACTACTTCTTTAACGGATACATCTACCGGAAAAAATATTGATGGTAAAGGTCTGACTGAGCAATAGGTGAAAAGGCTCCTCATACCAACACAAGTAGTGCTCCGCCTGATAAAACCTCTTGAAAATAGTAATAGGAACCTATGATGTGTACCAATTATTCATCATCAAGACGAACCCAAAGGTGGCCTATGGTAATCTTTTTTACCATGATAAACATAGCTTCTGTGGTTAATTCATATGTGTTGTATAATGCTTTTCAAGATACAAAAGCTATGACAAGGTTGGATTTCATGAAATCCCTTGCTATGAAACTAGTAACCCCTTTAATGCAGAGAAAACTCCAGAAAGGGCACCTGAGTCAGGATTTAAAACTTTCACTCAAAACGAATTCTTCAAGTAGAAATCCCCCCTTTGCAAGATGGAGGAAACGTTCCAGACATCCTTGAAGCAAAGAAAACGTGCAGCGTGTGCAAGACCGATCTGCCTGGAGTGTTCAAAGAAAGTGTGTGTGGACTGTATGAAGAACATCCCGGTAACACATGACATGTAACGGTAGGACATGATCACATGTAACACACAAGTAATATTAGTTTTTCCCTCAATTTATCATGTTTTGATGTACCGTATGTGACATATTACTCGAGTAATAAAGTTTCTTTTGTCAAATTTAATATTCTGTTTCATCGTTTCATTTACCCATTGAACTTTTTTGTTCAAAAATGTTATATACAAAATAATTTTCATTTTAAAAACATATGAATTTTTATGGTTGAAACAAATTTTTTCCTGCTTACTATAGGCCTGCACAGTAACAAAAAAGTTGAATTGATTGAAATAATGAAATATCATTTTCACTATAAAATTATTAAACTAAACGTAATATTTTACTGAATTTTATATAAATTTTTTTTATTTTTAAAATTTTTTTTTATAAAAATAAATTATTGCTAGACTGTTGTAAAAGGTCTAAAAAATGATATGGAGTGGTTAGTTAAAAAATAAATTAATTGTTTATGTAATTACACATGTTTAAAAAAAAGCGGTCTGGCAGACCCCTCCGTAGTATTTATGGTACAATAGTCATCCGTAGTAGCTAAGGGTTAATTGGTTTACATGGGTGCAGAGTTTACAGAGGGGCAAAATGGCAGTCGACCAAGAAGGGAAGAGAGGAAAAAGGAGACGAGAGGCGGCAATTGCAAATATATTTTATAAGTTTGTAGACAACTGCCAGTCTTGTTATTCTGTTGGCGAATCAGTATGTATCGATGAAATGCTGGTGACTTTCCGAGGAAGGTCATCTTTCAAAATGTACATGCCCAAAAAAACCAGCCAAATATGGCCTGAAAATTCAAGTTTTGGCTGAAGCGAAGACACACTACTTCTTTAACAGATACATCTATACCGGAAAAAATAGTGATGGTAAAGGTCTGACTGAGCAATAGGTGAAAAGGCTCCTCATACCAACTCAAGTAGTGCTCCGCCTGATAAAACCTCTTGAAAATAGTAATAGGAACCTGACAACAGAGCACTCCGGGATCTCTACTTTACACAAAACGAGACTTTTAGATATATTAACCATTATTAACTCGTTGGGGTCATCTGAGATGTCCTCCTAAGCATAGACTAAATTCCCTAACCTCTCCCTCGTCCAGCATTATGGATGAGCCTTTTAATGCTCTATAAATAACGATCGTAATATAGAGCGTATGCAACACATGTTAATTTCCTAAGAAATAAACGGTATCAGGAAACTGACACATACTTTCTCCCTTTTAGTCCAACTTTAATGAATAAATTACTTTTTATTTACCAAATATAGAATACAAAGCACGGTCGAATGTACAGAAAATCTTGTAAACAAGTTGTTTTAAAAAACATCCACCCAAATCCCTGCTTTGGAGGCACTACATAATCCATTGCTACACTCGTGGTTTTAAGAGGGGAAATGCCCCCTATTCCCCCCCAGGGATATTAAGGGGCAACATATTTCAAATTTCTACTGTTGGCCAATGCTAACTTGACAAGCATATCAAGTTTGAATGCAATTTATCAGTATATAAGAGAGAAATAGTAATTTTTGTATTCCCCATAAGAATAACATTGGACAACGTACTGCGTTTACCGCAAAATTAAAATTCCAATTTTCTCCGCAACCAGCAATCGTAGAATAGTAATTCAGAATACTAAATTATTTAGTTTTTTGAGCTCTTTTTAATGGTGAATAGTAATATTTTTTTATACTTATGTATTTTTTTATACTTATGTATTTTTAAGAAAAATCAAAAAAACTTAATTTTTAATGTTTTAAGTCCTGTAATTTCTGAACCCGCATTTTTACAGACATGCGGGTGGTGTCATTTTATTGGAAAACTAAAGTTCTACAAACGACCAAAGTTTAATCAAAATCGTTAGAGCCGTTTTTGAGAAATTTTGATTTTTCATGATTTTTGGTGGTTTTTGGGGGATAATTACCCTTAAAAATCAAAAATTCCAAAAAATGAAAAAACCGCCTGGAGATATCGTGGATTAGTACCTACATACCAAATTTCATAAAAATCGGCCCATTGGTTAGGGCTCTAGCTCTGTACACATCCACACAGACACACACACACACACACACACACACACACACACACACACACACGGACACACACACACAGACAGACATCACGTAAAAACCACTTTTTTGGGTTCAGGGAGCACCAAAACGAATATTTCCACTAACAACTCAAATTCGAAAATGTTTACGAAAACAATACTTTCTCCATATACTATGTATAGGGGGAGAAAGTAAAAGTGAAGCATATAAGGGGCCGCCATTTTCTCGACTATACACAAGCAATACCCTATGGCCTATACCTCGATGCAGGGCCGGATTTAAGCATATGCTTCACAGGCCTAAGGTCAAGATTTGTAAAAGAAAATCATAATCTAACTAAAGTGCAATCATAATGACATTAAAATTATTTATTTATCAATGAACAAGTAATGCACTAAAATAATACATATAGCCTTTGACAACAAAACAAATGCAACACAACAATTATATCAAGGATACTGTTGACTATACTTATTATGTTCCAGTTTGTGTTAAATTGCTTGATTGTTTACCGCTGTCGTTTATCTTATCAACTGTCACACGAAAATCTTAAATACCCGGTATTTCGGGTAAATCCCCGCAACTCAAGTCCAAAATCCCCGGTTTTACCCGCTTTTTTCTTAATCCCCACATGGCCATCAAAATACCCGAAAACCAGGTAATTACTCGGTTTCTGGTAACACTGAAACGAGTGTACCTCAGTTGTGTATCGTTGTATGGTTCAGAATAGGCAGAGGCTACATAAATAAACAACAGGTTGGCCAACCCTCCTCTGGAGTTAAAATATAAAGTCCTATACGCTCGGACCAAATGACTGACACATATATGAGACAGACACTCCTCTAGCTCAGTTTCATATTTCATACATACCATTATACATTAAAATTACCTTTGACAAAAAGTGTCAGTCATTAAAAAAAACCTAGGATCACAAGGCAGATTACAGGTATTTAACGTTTATACACTAGTCAACCTGATTCAAAAAAGAACATAAATATGAAGAAAAAACTTGGACAATATATTGTAACCTACAAATAGGTGCCTTTTGAGAGGATTTCACAATATTAAATGTACATGACATTTTCGTCAACTTATAGGTATTTCGTAGCCTATATAGTACTATATATATAGTATATATGCCCTACTCTTAACTACAAATTATTGTTCGTTAGTTTAATAATATCAGTCTGTGTCTGTAGGATTATACAGTAAAATGTTTTTTTACGATACAAGAATATATGTATAGACTAACTACAGTACTGTAATTAGTCTATGATATATGATTGGTGATATGATCGGTATACACAATGAATACTACAGAATTAATCATATATTTGAATTATTAGTACATTTTTATTCAAGCCTCAGTCGCCTCAGACTTGTCGACTTGTTATCTTGCACTCTTGTCCGTTCATTTCGGCAATGTCAGTGTTTCACCAGAACAAGTACTGGATGGAATTGGAGCGTGCTCATGAAGCTGGTTCTCTTGCATTTTGTAATGCCATCAAAGTAATCTTAACTTTAACTATACAATTAATCCTTATAATACGTGAAGCCGTTTTTTGTAAACACAACTCCTCTCCTTATTTCTTGACCAATGTTAATGTTTGAAGTATCAACAAATTCGTCCCAGTTCGTAGTTTTGCAATAAAGTTTTTAATTTTCGACATTTTTATTTGCTTGGGCACGAGCTGCCCTCAAAGTTAGTTTTTTGCCCATAAGATTAACATGGGGAATAATTTTATTTGAATTGCAACTGTTAACACACTATGCACAGGTTACCATATGCTTTAGCAATACCATATGTTAGAATTAAGGAATTTATTTATTTATATTAATAAAATAAATGTTGTTCCCAATCGCTTTGAGCAGTGAAATGTTGTATGCAGTGGAGATATTAAATTGCTGTCTACCTGTTTGTTTGTTCCACTTTACCAGATTTATTCCGCGTTTCACAAAAAAAAAAACTGAAGCGAATGAAATAAATCATTTTGCCGATTTTCGTATGGGGCAGAAAACTTTTAGGCTTCTACAAATCATTACGCACGTCATTAGGGTCATGCCCATTGCTCCGTCACAGCTCCAAAGAATATCTTTTGGGTACAGGTTACTCAACCTTTCACTGTAGAATGCACCATGTTTGTTCTAATAAGCATTTAGTCTGATAATTTATCTTTTACCACAGAATGGAGGAAACATGTGCTTTACTAACTACTCCGCAACGATATACTAAACAATAAATACCCCCGTCGCAGCAAACCTGCTTACTCAGCGAATTTCCAATGGATATGTAAATGTCTTAATACTACATAAAGCCACTTACCAAGTTTCATAAAAATATGTTCACAAATAAGCGATATATACAATTTTAATTATTCTCCCTAAGAATAACATTGGGGCTGAGTACGCAGGTTTGCTGCAACAAGGAACACAAAAAGTGGGTTTTTATTCTAATATCAATATAACTCAACTAGGTGAAGTCGAATACCAGTTGTTATCCATTTATGTTCATAATTAAGGGAGACATAGCATTTAATTATTCTCCATAAGAATAACATGGGGGCTGAGTACGCAGGTTTGCTGCTACGGGAGCCTTTGGCAAAAAATTTCTTTTTTGTGCAATTATCAATAGACCACAACTAGACGAAGCCTTATACCAAGTTTCGTCAGTATACGTTCATAAATAAGCGAGATATAACATTTTTCCTTTCCTGCATAAGAATAACATTAGACAACTTACTGTGTTTGGAACTTTCAATATCTCAGTAACCAATTGACGTAGAGGAATGATCAAAATATCAAATTGTGTGTTTTTTTAAGCTGAATCCAATGGTGAAAACTAAATTTGACTATTTCAAAAATTGCCTGTACAGAATTCAAAAAACCTATTTTTGGGGTACAAAACCCCCCAAAATTACCCCTTTGGATAGAACTTAAAGTCATAAATGTTGCTTTACACGTTTATACCAAGTTTTATCAAAATAGGATCATTTTTACGAGAGTTATCGTGATCACGGACATATATATATATATATATATATATATATATATATATATATATACAGTTCGAATGGTGTTTTTGGGGTCTGGGGACCTCAAAACGAAAATTTATCATGGTCCCGGGCCTAGGTCTTACCATGCCAACTACGGTAATAGCTTCTTCCCTATAGGGGAAATTCGCTAAAAATTACGGCACGGCAACGAAACATTGGGTAGGGAACACATAAGCCCTTGAAACATGTTATTTAAAGCTCAGTGTGTCTAGGTAGTCATTGTGATTATAATTCTGAGTTCGTTATGTGTTTTAAGCCCATCATGCCCAAAATAATTGAGTTATTGAGTAGATATTTGGAAGAAGATACAGTATGTCCATCCCAAAAATCAGTTATGCGGGCTTATTCCCGTCCCAATGAGGCTCGGCCCTATTAATGACCAATAATAACAACAATTCCCATGCTAATCATAATATACTTACTAGACCGATTGAAAAATGATTTGTAGAAAGACATCCGGCAATGGGAATGTACCATAAGCAGAAATAGGCCTATACTTTCCGTTCCGTACACACACACACACACACACACACACACACACACACACACACACACACACCGTAGTCGGCATGGTAAGACCTAGGCCCGGGACCATGATAACTTTTCGTTTTGACCCCAAAAACACCAGTCATCGGCTGGACGTGGGAGAGGAGACACGTCACAACTCTTCTTGCTTGTGTTCATGTGTTCACGGTCACCGCATTTCACCCGGTCCCGCAAAGTTTCTCCGAGGGCTCAGTCGTCTCCGCCCGCCGGCAGAACTCCCTCCACCCCGGGCACTCCCGGACCTCTCACATCCGAGTTACGTCAATCGCAAATTCAATCGGCTCTCTTAAGCCCAACGCCGCGAGCCCGTGGTCGCAGCCGCTCTCGAACAGGACGTTCTCCTAGACGATCTCTCTTTGGCACACCGATATCACCGCCGCCACGCCCCCATCGACGGATCGTCCGGCCCTTGTCGCCTTCACCTCGGTCACCAATGCCGAGCTCCCACTCGACCTCGTTGCCACGCCGAGCCCCTTCTCCTGCCAGGCTCGAGCACGCCCTCACACAAATGCAGGAGCAGATGGCACGAACGCAGGAGCAGCTAACGCAGCTCACGGCGGCGGTTCAGGGGATGCTGGGCCACCAGGCGGCTGCTGCTGCTGCTGCTCCGCCACAGGCTGCTGTCGGGCACGTCGACCCGCCCGAGGACCCGGCCTTCGATTGGGACCGTCTATTCCTGGAACCGCCCACTGCGCTCCCCACCGGTTCCATCGGGCAAGTTCAGCGGTTGGCAGCTGCTCTTCTGGCCAAAATACCTACGCTGACCGGAAGGGACCACCATGAGGTGTCTTTCCTTCTAACTGTGACCTCGGAGCACGCAGCGCCCTGAAATGCACGAGCGCGTGCAAAATGTTGTGTTCCAAAGACTCAACCTGCTATACATAGCAACGCACCATGGATGGGGTACGGCAATCGCCGCATCATCGGCGGCAGCAGCTTCCATCGCTTCATTTCCGCCGGGCTTCGTTCTTCCGCCGGAAACTACGCGACGTAGAGCTCCGGTTCCGGCAGCCCCTGTTCCGGTCGGCGCAGCTGCTCCTCCTCCACAACCGGCTCCAGCTGCTGCTCGAGGTTGCCGCGGCCGCCAACGCGGCCGTAATCGTGGCGGGCGAAACCAGTGATCTCTTGGTGTATTGTGCCGGTGTGTGTTGTGACCAGTGCTGTTCACCTTGTCCTGCAACATCCTTCTTTAGAGTAAGTGTTTAAATCTTTTGGGACCTTCTGTCCAATTAGTTTTGCTTTTGTTATTACGTCTTTCTGACAACCTCTCTTTGATAACTGGGTGCTTTTCACTGCCCTAAGTCTTGTCGCCTTCCGACGCTTTTGTTCTTTTTTTTTAGTTGATATAGGCGTGTCCTTCTGACACCCTATTTTAAGGCCTTGCCGCCCTTTGTCATACCGTCCTTCTGACGCCCCAGTTCTGGTTCTTTGTTTGTCTCTTGTCGTTCTTTTCGACGAGTAATTTGTAGTTCTAAGCTTATTCTGACCCTTCAGGTCGGGGACCTTCTGCCCTGCAGCCCTACGGCCATGTTATCTGGTTTTTTAGCTTAAGACTTTTGATTGGCCCTTCTGGTCAGGGATATTCCGCCCTGAGGCCCTTGTGGGCAATGTATTTCTTTTGTTGATTAAATTGTACAGTGGCTGGGAGCCCTTCAGGCAACTTCGCTCAGAATATATATACTATTCGTTCGAAACTATATATATATATATAATATATATATACATATATATATACATATATATATATGTGTGTGTGTGTGTGTGTGTTTTTGTGTGTGTGTCCGTGTGCACGATAACTCTCGTAAAAATGATCCGGTTTTGATGAAATTGGTATAAACGTGTAAAGCGACATTTATGAAGTTCGAAAACCAGCCAGATCGCTCCATCCGAAGGGGTATTTTGGGGGGTTTTGTCCCCCAAAAATGGGTTTTTTGAATTTTTTACATATAATTTTTTGAACAAATCAAATATTGGTTTTTACCATTGGATTCAGCTTAAAAAACACACAATTTGGCATTTTGATCATTCCTCTAAGTCAATTGGTTATCGAGATATTGAAAGTGCTAAACACAGTACGTTGTCTAATGTTATTCTTATGCAGGAAAGGAAAAATGTTATATCTAGCTTATTTATGAACGTATACTGACGAAACTTGGTATAAGGCTTCATCTGGTTGTGGTCTATTGATAATTGCACAAAAAAGCAATTTTTTACAAAAGGCTCCCGTAGCAGCAAACCTGCGTACTCAGCCCCCATGTTATTCTTATGGAGAATAATTAAATGCTGTGTCTCCCTTAATTATGATTACAAATGAATAAAAACTGGTATACGACTTCACCTAGTTGAGTTATATGGATATAAGCATAAAAGCCCATTTTTTGTGTTCCTTGTTGCAGCAAACCTGCGTACTCAGCCCCAATGTTATTCTTATGGAGAATAATTAAAATTGTATATACCGCCTAATTTTTGAATATATTTTTATGAAACTTGGTCAGTGGCTTTATGTAGCATTAAGACAGATATATATCCATTGGAAATTCGCTGAGTATGCAGGTTTGCTGTGACGGGGGTATTTTTGTTACTTTGTCTCTTGTTCGTTTTTTATCCTAATTAATGAATTTGAACTTATTTACTATCTGTTACATCCTTATAAACCTTTCCCCCTGGTTGGCCACCCCCCAGAATAAAATCCTGGCTACGCCTTAGGGTTCACAGATACAATAAATTAACTCTGGTGCAGCTGTGGTGTCTATCCCCAACAGCTGTTATATACATTGTTTTCTTATTAAGCTAAGCAACATTCTAAACAATAAATTCAACCTTTATATTTATTTTAATATAACCTAATTTGATTTATTTGATGTTTTGTTACGTTTCAAAAACAGTAGTGTCTGCCATAATGTCCTCAAGTGCAATGTCAAGAACATCAACAACTCTTAAAGGTGAGGCAATGGCAAATATACATAATATTTTTGGGGCAGCCAAGACCAATAAAAGTTATTAGTAAAGTAGTGACACTCAATGTTATAGTTTAGTTTTGGTGGCAAAATTCACAGGGAAACTGCAGGACTTTCACCAACAACCCTATTCACACTTTTGTTTTTTGCAAAAAGTTTGGTGTTTGCTTGCTTGTCTGTTCATCATGAGTTCGATTCACTTACGCATAACAAAAGTGCTTGACAATAGATTGATCTCTGGTACTTCAAAGAGGTAATTCAACCAAACGGCAAACGTAAACAAACAATGACTGCCGCTGAACTGCATTACCATACTGCCGGTGTAGGTGAGCGTCTTTGGCTACGGCTGCGATTGCTTGTAGTTAAGATAGTTAAGATCCGTGCATCCGTGATAGGTCGCCTCTAGCTACAACCCCTTGCCGCCAGTAGAGGTACGTTATGTACATCCCCCCGAAGTTGACGTAATTTGTTTTGATTTTGAACATTTAATATCTACCATAAGCTTTCCATACATAATTTAAACATTGAAAAATAAAGAAATTCGTTGGCAAAAATATGAAGATGTCCTAGCCTGGTTTCCTGGGTGTCGTCCTGTCTGTTTGAACGGTTACCAGTCGATTTATTCCAAAAATGATGTCATTAAACCTGCGCAAGAGCACACTTAAGTCTGGTGTTTACATTATGAACAAACATAGAACTTTTGACGAGAGGATTTAATTGGTTGCCTGTGGAAAATAGTGGAAACATATATGTAGTATTCACTTTTCAACCCGAACGAGAACCCTATATGTATTAATCTCTTTGGGCTCGCCCCCAACGCTCGCCCCTCCATCAGATGGAAGGGAGTGATCACGTGACCAAAGTTCCGATTTATACTCAGCGTTGACGGAAATCTGCCTCTTCGTGTCCTTGAAGTGTCAGTGGCGCAGCTCTCGTTCTTTGCAGTCGGTCGTTATCAGGTAATTACATGAAGTACACTTGTAATTTATAATTAATTGTTCATTAGAATAGTATTAGAAATAACTAAAAAACTTGGTTTAGTTTTCCCTACTAAACGTGTTCTTTATGTGGAATTGAAAAGTATAAGCTAATTGCTTATGAAATATCAACCGGCGTGGACGGTTTCTTTTTAGTTATCTGCGAAAGTATACTATATTTTTGAGCTAATGTGTTAGTCATATCTCAACGTTCATGTAGGTAACTGAGACATCCACAAATTAACTTTAAAATATGGAAAACTTCTAACGAGCAGAACATCTTTCGTCATAAGTTTAGTTTGGTTATGGTAGTGACAGCTAGATGACATTTCACTTTTTACAAGGAAAGGGTCTAAACCTCGGCATTCTGAACTTTCATAATAATTGTCTTTATCATAGAATGACTAACCATTTTACTTTGAAGGCATTTCCAGAATAAACCTTTCTGTATTTAATGCAATGCGTAGGCCTCATGACCTTGAATGACCTCCATGCCTTAAAAATCATAGGCGGTGTAATGGTCAGTTATCTTTTTCCTGACAGTTTTTGGGTAGGCCTTGTTTGTTTTTGTGTTGTATGTTTAATGATAAAAATGTTTTGTTTACTTGGTCTAACGGGTAGACTTTCATAAGTGGTGCCAAAAACAACCGAATGAAAAAATCGAAATTTGTAATATCGATATTTGCTATCGAATGAAAAAATCGAAATTTGTAATATCGATATATTGATATTAATAATCGATTTAGAATAATAATTTTAAAACATATGATATTTTAATAAAAATTGTAAATAAACAAAGTTGAACTAATTTTTTTATAAAAATGACGTTCAATTTTCGTAAGCTTTGTAATTTAGCTTTAAAGGATGATTTGCAATGTTTTTTATATTTGCAAGAGGTAGAATTAATACCAAAAACTCCAGATTGTGACATATGCGGAAGACAAATGAAAATTTATGTCAAAGGACCCACAAGTTTCCAATTTGAATGTCGACGACGAACAAAAGATGACGAGCATTGCAGAAGAATTAATGCGCTTGAAAATACATTCTTTGCTAATTCAAAATTCGGTCTAAGAAATATATTGTCAATTATGTACTATTTCTCAAGAAATGTCACCAATTATGAGTTTCTTATGATCGAATGTAGTGATGAAAAATGTGACGCTTCTAGTAGAACAATAGCGGATTGGCTAAGCTTTTGTCGTGAAGTTTGTATTAACTGGATCGAAGAAAAGTTTCAGAATGAAGATAAATTGGGAGGTCCAGGTGTTGTCGTTGAAATCGACGAGTGCAAGATCGGTAAGCGAAAATACAATCGTGGAAGACTTGTCGACGGCACCTGGATACTCGGGATGATTGAGATCCACCCTGAAGGTAAAGTGCGTGGAGGAAGATATCGAATAGAAATCTGCCCAGACAATAAGAGGGATGCAGCAACACTTATTCCTCTTATTGTGAAACATGTATTGCCCGAAACAACCATAGTAACGGATCTATGGAAATCTTACTTCGGTTTGACTGACAAAGGGTATGTTCACTTTACAGTCAATCATAGTAAGAATTTCATAGATCCGTTATCTGGGGCAAATACCCAGACAATCGAAAGCTCTTGGAGAGCTGTTAAACGATCCTTGAAAACCGGAATCAGATCCGATTACTTGGCTGAACACCTTTGCGAGTACCTTTATCGCCGTGAAGTAAAGATGACGGACGAAGATGGATTCTTTCACTTCATCAAATCAACTAAAATGTTATATCCTGGACTATAGTTTTTTTCTTTGAACCATGTTCTTATATTCTTATTTTTTTAAAGAAAGTTATTTGTTTTGTTTCTGTTTACGATTGAATGTTATTTAATATCGTATGATATATATCGGTAGAAAACATCGATATTACAAATTTCGATTTTTTCATTCGATAGAAAATATCGATATTACAAATTTCGATTTTTTCATTCGGTTGTTTTTGGCACCACTTATGAAAGTCTACCCGGTCTAACTTCGTACGTAATTATTGCAATAAACATAAACTAAACTTCATAAATTTAAACTAAAGTAAAAATACATAAAACCCCCAAACAACAATCTTACAGAAATCTATATATTAAAAAAATCCCTCTTTTTATTCACTCACTTCCTAAAGTTCATAATTAATTGATTTTGATGATTATTTTTTTATTTAAAAGATAATTTCAAGTTCTAAGTCACTGTGAAGCTAAATATTTGATTTACACTTCTATTTTGGTTACATTCCGAGTTTTAAAATCACAGATTTTTCTTAGTTAAAAAAAGCTGTTATAAGGATTATATCCATAAAATATTGCGGAGGAGTAGCTCGTAATAAATAAACTTACAGTAAATACAAACTCACATTTAATGGACCTAGGCTAAGTGAAGTCTGCCATGGGCTCTAATGTTAACTTTTTCTGCCCTAATGTTCTCAACAGTTTCCAGTAAAATATTAAGTTACATTTGAATATGAAGTTGTGTGTTATTTAAGTTATTTTACTACTAAAGAAATTATTTTTTCTATTGGTAAAATCAAGAAATCAATAGCTAAGTCTAATAGCTAGTAGACCTAAGTTTAACTGGCATAAAACTTAATGAGAACTGGAACTAAATAAAAGTTACAGTTTGTTAAAGTTTTTTTTAAAATTCTAATCAATACATGATTAAGCTTAGGCCTGCATTTTTTACCAGCAACAGTCCATCTGATCAAGTACTTTTGTCTCTTAAGGTAGACTTTGATAAAGGTTTTTGTTTTGAGGCCCTGGCCTACGACATGCTAAGCATTTTTTGGAACACATCTGGTAATCTGATAGGGTTGGATGGAACTTGGTATTGATGGTGTGACTTTGGCATTCACCTTTGTGCTGTGCCAATTGCATTCAATTTAATTTTATCCTTTACATAGACCAACTCTAGGTTACTTTTAAATAGATCATTAAAACTTATCTTAGTTTTGTTGGTGTTCAGAACTGTAACTGATATTTTTTTATATTAATTTATTTAGTTGCAAAGTGTATCATAATGAGAAATATATGGTTCTTGTTATATCCCATTTTACTTGGCTTAAGATGAAGAAATTTATACTTAAACTTAGGCCTATTTAATTTAATTTTAATCAATGAATTTTGGTCTGGTAAAATTCTCTCAGAGCCTCTTAGGATCAGGAAATCAGTTCTTGGTTCATGGCTATCCACCCATTAAGTTGAATTTATTTACTCATTGACTGTTGTCCATTTGTTGCAGAAAACATGTCTAAGATTGGTATCAATGGTTTTGGCCGTATCGGACGGCTGGTGCTGAGAGCTTCTTTGGAGCGAGGTGGTGAGGTAATTATGAATATTCTTCATTGTTACCCCACTTCTGATTAATGATACATTTTAATGATTTTTTACCAATTTAAAAATTAATTTCTAGTGTAGAATAATGGCAAGTTTTTTGATATGGTATAGCGTGGAGCCATTCAAAATTTGACTAAATGTCTCGAAGATTTATTTTCCTAGGCTCTCCAATTACAAACCGTTTGTTTTAACACATCATAATTGTAGGACCCATGGTGTAAGCCTACAGATATTTCCAGTGAATTGTATTTTCTAGTTGTATTTTTTAGCGAATTTCCCCTATAGGGAAGAAGCCATTACTATAGGTCTCATGGTAAGACTTAAGCCCGAGACCATGATAACTTTTCATTTTGAGGTCCCGAGATGCCAAAAACACCATTTGTTCAAATTTGTATACAAAAAGGGTACTTTGTTAAATAATGAAAATACATCTAATAATATTAGTAGCCCCCTAATCAACCAATATAACATAATGTATATATATATATATATATATATATATATATATATATATATATGTGTGTGTGCAGGGTTGCCACCGACCGGAAAAACCTGGAAAACCGGGAATTATGCGTGAACTTTGGTGATCGGGAAAAAATGTGTGGATTATGCGGGAATTTTCGGGCGAAGCGGGAATTTAAGGTCGCGATTGTCGATTGCGTAACGTGTTCTCAATTGTATTTTTGAAACTCATAATAGCGATGGATTTGAATTTATTTTTTGATTTATTTGGACTTTACCTATCGCTTCTAGTGTTTAAAACTACACTACGTTTCGGGAGGGAGGAGTTTCCTTATCTCCCGAAACGTAGTGTAGTTTTAAACACAAGAAGCGATAGGTAAAGTCCAAATAAATAAAAAAATAAGTGTTCTCAATAGTAGACGAAGCTAGCGATGCATTCTCGATGATCGGCGACGTTAGCGATACGTTCTTGATGATTGGTGACGTTAGTGATGCGCTCCCGTTGGTTGGTGACCTTAGTGATGCGCTCCCGTTGGTTGGTGACCTTAGTGATGCATTCTCGATTGCCAGCATTGTTAACGATGCGTTATCGATGATCGGCGACTTTAGCGATGCGTTCCCGATGGTCGGTGACGTTAGCGATGCGTTACCGATGGTCGGTGACGTTACCGATGCGTTCATGATGGTCGGCGACTTTAGCGACACATTCAACTAGTGATGTGGGCCGGGCATATGCCCAGTGGGCTGGTCGTTAAAAAATGGGCATTTGCCCAAAGCGATTTTAAGCGCCCAAAAACTGGGCGTTTATAAAAAATTTAGTTTATGGCGGTTTTAACTATTATATTTCATGTTTTAATTACCGGTATTATAGTTCATGTTTTTAATCTTTAACTGCCTTCAGTGCTTAGTTGTGTTCTTAAAATTAACATTTTAAGGGAGGGGGAGGGGGTCATTATCAAGAGATAAGTTGACAAACAACTTTTAAAAAACCATTAAAATAAACCCCTAAAACTTGTAATATTTTCAATGTGGTGTTTTGAATAAACATTGTATTCCAAAATTGTTAAATAACCAGAACTTGATGACTCTTCCTTGGACAAAAGTGATGAAGATGCTTCTGAATCTGAAGAAAGTAATTAGTTTGAGGAATTGAGTACGAATACCTCAAATATTGATTATGCCCATAATGATTTAAGACTTATTCCTCTTGTGTATTATACATATGTATAATTCTATATCTACATTAGCCAGATATTGTTAATGAAAACAAACCTATAAAGCTTATTTTCAGTCTAAATTATTTTTCCTTGTTGACAAGTGAGAGTCAACATTTCCTACCAATAAAATAACATATTATACAAGTAATTATTTAGTTTAATATAGGCTTTTATGTAAATATGTATAATAAGAGGTTTAAAAACTTATTTAGAAGAGTGGTCTTCAAATTAATTTCCATTAATTAGGTTTATTAGACTTTAACTGGATAAATGCCCGGGCGCTTATGGGTTTTGGGCGTTTATTTGGGCATATGCCCTGGGCATTTGCCTCGACATTTAAACGCCCGGGCGTTTTACATCACTACATTCAACATTCTAGATGGTCGATGACGTTAGCGTTGCGTTCCCATTGGTCAGCGATGTTAGCGATGCGTTTTTTATTGCCAGCGTCATTAACGATGCGTTCTCGATGATCGTCAACGTTAGCGATGCGTTCTCGATGTTCGGCAACATTAGCGATAGCCTATGTTCCCGATGGTCGGCGACGTTAGCGATGCGTTCCCGATGGTCGGTGACGTTAGCCATGTGAGTGTGAGAGCTATTGTTGAGGAAACCATACAAAATGCAGTCGCGACTGTCGGCGACATTTTTTATTCAGATCAATAAGATTAATTTGTATGTTGTTACAAACAGTGGGTAATAGAAGTTGCTCATTTGTAATTATTGTGGTCTGGTAAAAATTGTTAATCGTTTATATGGAGCTCAGTTTCTAATATCTAGACCTTGGAGTCGCTGGACATTTGGTTAAAGCATAATTGGCTGGGTAGTGTGTAAGTGGTCAGAGTGGTTGCTTCATAATCTGAGGTTTGTTTTCAGATTGATTCCTATCAAAAATCTTGAAAATGTTTTTTTGAAAATATTGGAAAGTTCAAAACTGGATCCAGTCGCCATGATGCTTTCTAAAAAAAATGTTTAGATTAGATAGTAACGAGATCAGGGTTTGGGCCCACTCCCTATCTAGAACATTGAAAAATGCCTTTGTCGTAATAGACATACAAGAAAAGATTGATTAAAGATTGGTACATACTATTTTATTATTCTTATAATAGATAGTATATTGCCAAAGTTAATTGGAATTTTATATAATAGGGAATCTGTTGACATAATTTCCTCCTCCTATCAATTAAAATATTATAATGTTTATATATACATATAGAGAAAAATTAAGTTCAGTAATATAAATAATTGGCCCAGCGAATATACCCATTTTTTGTAGAAAGCATAAAAATATAAGATATATAACTTAAATTTAAACAAATAATATAATTCGTAAAAAGTTATAATTTGTTGTTAAAATAGCACTTTCATTTATTGTAAATCGTTACAGGTGTCGCAAATACTTAAAAATGCTGCGCGATTTTACCTGGAAGTTGAGATTTTTGCCTGGAAAACCTGGAATTATGCATGAATTTTGAAATGCAACTTTGGTTGCAACCCTGATGTGTGTCCTTAAGCACGATAACTCTCGTAAAAAAGGCCTGTTCTTTATGAAATTTGGTACAAATGTGTAAAGTACCATTTATTTGAATGAGTTCAAAACCAGACGAATCAAACCATCTGAAGGGGGGTTTTTGGTGGGTTTTGTACCCCACAATTTTTTTTGGGTTTCCACATGTAATTTTTATTTAAATCAAATTTTAATTTTACCATTGAATTCAGCATAAAAAAACAAAGAATCTGGTATTTTGATCATTGCTCTATGTCAATTGGTTACTAAGATATTGAAAGTGTTAAACACAGCACGTTGTCTAATGATTCTTATGGAGAAGAAGAAAAATTTTATATCTGGCTTATGAACTCGCTTCGACTCGGAACACAAATCTAATCAAATCAAAACCATTTTATTTTAAAAAACATATATAATTTACAACAATTTGAGACTGTTCCTTATTTATAAAATCCTCACAGGTGAAACCCGTGTGTAAGGATGAGTGTATTTGATATGCGTATTGCTCATCAACATAAATTTGTCGGTTGTTTTACCGACAGCAGGAGCACCCGGGAAAGAGATTTAGTGGGGAGAGACGGTTGAAATTTCCGGCTGCAAAGTCACTGGAGGTTTGGTGAACCAACAACTTTGACTTGTAGAGGTTCTCTAGTCAATACTTCGACTTATAGAGGTTCTCTAGTCAATACTTCGACTTATAGAGGTACGGCAATTGTACATAATTGAGTTTTAGAGGTTATACAGCTAAAACTTTGACTTATAGAGGTGTGGGGACAGGCTAAGAATACTGCAAAAATTCGAATTATCGAGGTGTTTCCTGTTAACCCTTTGACTTATCGAGGTAAAATAACATAGCAATAAGTAGGCAAGTTCAAGGGGAATGACAAAAATGCGAGTTATCAAGGAATTCGAGTTATTGAGGTTCGAATTATCGAGGTTCCACTGTATTTGCATAAAAACCCATTATTTTGTGTTTCTGGTTGTGCAGCAAACCTGCATACTCATCCCCAATGTTATTCTTATGGAGAATAATTAATATTTTAAATGTTGCTTGTTTGTGAATATATTTCTTATGAATCCTGTTAAGTGTTTTAATGTGTTATGTTATATATTCATTGGAAATTCGCTCAGTATGCAGGTTTGCTGTGATGGGGTTATTTCTTATAATGTTCCTGTTTTCTATTTTATATTAAAATAGACCAAAACTATGGATCTAACAAATAACGCAGTTTTTTATCTGATTTTTTCTGTGACAGAAGATGAATTAATCGCACCTTTTATTTTGTCATAATTACATGGGCCTGAAAGGCGTTTTAATTAAATTAAAAAAATAGTAAGGTTTTATTTAATTTAATTTATATAAATAGGCCTAGCCTATGAAGAAGGTTATGTAAGGAAAAAACATTTTAATTTTATACTATGAACAGTTGAACTTCAGTATTGAGACACAATACATATATCAATAGACTTTGACCGTCCGTCTGATTTGTCAAAAGACCTACGTCACAACCAAGAATACACAGGATTTCCGATTTCTGGGAGGAACCGGTCTTCTACCAGCTGTAGAAGTGAACTCAACTTAGTTTTATCATGTCACAGTAGTTTTTGCTCATTCAAATCACAACTTCCATATTTTTAGTTAACATCAAAATTATTTTATCATCTAACGTTACACAGTGTTTAAAGTCAAACCTCAAGATTGTTAATACTTTGCATCCACTACCGGCTTTTTTAAATCTATTTTTTACCGCACCGCATCATAAATCAGCAAGTTATACCAGGCCTGGTTCATCGTAGTCGTCTCAACTCAACTGAACTCAACGCTTGAAAAAGAACAATTTTCTGGATACAGCTTCATATTCATAATATTGAGCAGTTAAAAATAAAGGGTAATACATATTTTCCCTTCCGCATTTTCTAATTTTGGAACTATTTTTCTTTGAGTCAGCAACTTATTAGTACAGTTCATTATTTTGTCCCCATGGTCCTCTGTTGAATTCAATAAACTCATAGACAGTTCCTATGTTTAGTATATTCCTGCTCAACCCGTATGATTTTTTTATAGATTAGAAGTAGTTGCCCTATCATCAATCTAGAATTACTAGAGTCCGGACACAAAACACTGTGTGGTATAACCATAACAATACAGGAGGTAAAGGTCATGCGGAATGTGGTTATGCTTCCAATACGTGGTAGAGCATGGTGATAAGGCCTCAAGAAGCTCTACTCGACCTCTTTCAAATCTTTGGGGGAGGAAGCATTTCTAGTAGAGGCCCTAAGAAATATTTAATAAATAATTACTTGGATGTTATTGTTACTAGCCTGACTCACATTTGTTGGTTTACAGGTAGTCGCCATCAACGACCCCTTCATCGGACTGGACTACATGGTCTACATGTTCAAGTACGACTCGACCCATGGCCGCTTCAAGGGCGAGGTCACTGCTGAGGGTGACTTCCTCGTGGTTAATGGTACGGCACCTGTGTGACCCTTTGAAGTTATAAGTTAGAGGCTGTGCATAAATTAAATCACGCTATATTCAGCCCTTTTTGAACCCCTTCCCTGCCCTGTATCTCTGTCAAGCTGCCCATTACTCCTCCCCTCCCCCCTGTCACGTCACACTTATTAATTATTAAGTATTGGATTGTGGTGTACGGTATTTCGTCACTGTGACCGATGATTTCTCAGACTTTAACTCCATTAATCGTGATGCGTCACGCAACCCTTACCCCCCCTCCCCCGTGTCACAGTCTGTCACGATGTGCCGCACCCCCTCCCACCGGGGAGGCATGACGTAATATATGCACAGCCCCTTATGTACAGGGTCCGTCATCAATCCTGTAAACACTAGCACTGGTAGACTGGTAGCACTGGGGATGACAGCTGCCCCATTTTCAAATCTACACGTTGAATTTAATCGTAGAACACGTACCGGTAGTTGTTATTACAGTTGATAAAAATATACAATGTCACATACACCCATGGATAGGGGACACAAACATACATTATTACATTTAGCTTGGCTGGCCACGGACAAATCCAGAGTCTAGTTTTGGTTTCCATGCGAGTCTGAGGTCTGACTTATTCTCCACCTCAGATAAAATGTAATTTATTTTTTACCTCAAATATAACATTCGGTTGTCGGAATCATCTACTTCCTCACTTCTAGGATCTTTATTGTGTCACTAAAGTCGGGATACTTTGCTCTAATTCGACGAGCCATTTAAAAATATGTAGAAAGCAAAAAAGGCTAAAATACTCCCTTGGAGTCACTGGTCTTACAGACCGTTACCTCCTAGAAGTAAAACATATGATCCCTCAGACCACTACGATTTTGAAAAACGGCTCAGTGAATCACTGTAATCAGAACTAGCCCACTAACTTTACTCCTTGGGAGCGGAATTAGAAGGAGTTTGCTAATGTGAAAGTCAGCGCTGCCTCAGGGCTGCCACAGTTGTACAAAACCAATTACCGTGCTTTTGAGATCAATATTTAGGTACCGTATAAGTGTTAGCAAATATTTGTTACTGTCCTGATAAATTTATAACTTGTAGTAAAATTATAACTACTAATGAAGATCATAAATTAGTAGCCTACTAATAGTAGGCCTAATCTTTTTATTATTTTTTGTAGCCTATGGCTGCTATTGGTACTACTATGGCTGGTGTACTACTTTAAAAAGTGTTATCATTCAATAAATAATTGAAATCATGTTGTGCAGGAAACAAGATTGCGGTGTTCTCTGAGCGAGACCCCAAGGCCATCCCATGGGGCAAGGCTGGAGCTGAGTATGTCGTGGAGTCCACCGGTGTCTTCACCACCATTGACAAGGCCTCGGTAAGCCTGTTAGAGGATCAACTGACTAGGCTTAAAACATTGGCTCGTGAGCGCCGCATGTCATTCCCACAGACTGTTATAAAAATAAAGATTATGTAAAGCTTGTGTGACATTTACCATATAAAGTAAATTATTTTCTCTCCAGTGATGGAAATAACTTTTTATTGAGCGTTATAATTGTTGCTAGTATATAGTCCATATGGTTCAGGGAGAGTTTTAAATCCCCCCCTTACTTTTTTCTACATTTGTTAAAATACCAACCCCTTATCACTGCCTATCAATGTAGTAACATTGATTTTGAATACAGAATAGATGAACCGAGCTTATGGCCCATCTGTAACCTGAAATACACCATGAAACTAGTGCTACACCATCTCAAGAGAAGGCGCTGGCAACCAGGGTTTCGATTTGCGAGATTTTTATCCCGGTTCCGGGATTTTCGAAACTTCCGCGGGATTAAAACAGTATTCGGGATAAAAACATCAATATTACTGATATCGCTGATCATAATGTGAAAATTGACCTGTTTGAGGTATAAATGTTTAATGTCAGGTTGTTTACATAGTGTTAATTATTGTTATTTACTAAAAATTTATAAATTACGGTATATTAATAGTTATTTATTTGTTTCATCAAAACCATTCCTTTTCTTTGCTCAGCCTAGTTGGTTGCTTAGTTATTATTTTTTCTGAAACATAGCAATATTTGCAGTTTAAGAAGTACATTATTGTTTCATAAAATCGTATAAAACTATAAAATGTAAAGATTTTAAATCTTTAAAACAGCGAACATGACAAACACACAGTTAGGCCCAATGTTCACACGTGAAACCAAATCGCCACATTTTTGTCGCTCGTAGAATGGGCTTTAGGCTTATAAGTGCCTCTTTGGCATGAGTGTGCGATGCGACATCACGACAGTGTAGAATGAATGAGAAAACGCCGTCGCCGTTGTAATTTGTTATTGAGAATAGTTTGGCCAGTGTTTTCGTCGCCGGCAGGAGCGGCATCGCTCGTATCACCGAAAGAATTTTTGTCGCCCAGCTAGAATGGAGCCTTAGGAGCAGAGTAGAATGAAGCAGAAATATTTAGTTTAACCACAGAGAAGAAAAATCCTTTCTCTGAATTCTCTTTTTCTCTGAAAGAAGGCATTCTTTCTTCTTTGTGGTTCAACTAAAACATAATTAGTTTGAGAAACCTTCATCACAATTAATTTCAGTTAGTATAATTTCCTGAAGTTATATTTCAAGAATATAAACATACACAAGAGCTGGTAAAAGTAAATAGAAAACTATTTGATGCTGCAAGCGGGAAACATAATAATGTTCTCAGATCTAAAGCGGAAAGAGATTTTTGAAGGAGATTTAACGGGATAAAACGGGATTTATTTTATTTGAAGAATGGGATTGTTATGTTTGTTTTGGTCAGCAGCTGATAGAGTGGGCTGATTAGTGGACCAGCTGATCCGTTTTTCTGGCTTCAAAAATTAACCAGTCTTGGGATAACTTATCTATCCTGTATTCAAAATCAATGGTAGTAAGTACTTTATTTTGACAAAGTTCAAATTTTCGGCTGCCATCTTGGACCTGTCATTTTGGACCTGCCATTTTCTTTTGTGTAAATGTAGTATTGTGACCTTTTATTTCAAATTTATTTTGAGCTGAATACAATGAAGTGCAATCTATTTTAAAAATCTGTATCCGTACTCAAGATTTTGGCATTCACAAAATAATTTTTAAGTTGGGATAAAAAGCCCAACTCATAAAAAAAGCTCCTATTCTAGTGATTAAATCAGAATAATTACCACAAACTAAACTATTTGTTCCATACTGTAAAAAATGTTGCATAAATTTGTTATTTTATCATTTCAATATGTACTGACTAAGACTGACTGATTCTTTTACCCAAGTCATCAATAGCTACTGGATGCTGTAGCTCAGAGGTAGAGTGCTGGTCTCACAAGCAACCGTGGTCAAGCATAAGTTTGATCCCGGCTGACTGCTGATACTTTTTCACAAGCAATCATTGGCTTGCCCATGTGACATGCCATTACGGTACCTCGCTGTCTTTACATCGCTGCAATGGCCTATTGGCCTATGGCAACAGGCAATTGAGGTTTAAAAATAACAAAAAATTGGCCAAGGATGACTCTTACCTAAAACCTTATCCAAAGCGAATGAATGATTAAGCGATCCTTTTTTCACCTTCACTGATTCTTAAAATGAGAAATATTTTCCCATATTAAATGTCGTTCTCCCTATGACATTCAAGAATTCAAGAAAACTTGATTGGCACATAGCATTGACAATCGTCATGCTACTACTACAACTACCACCGTTTGCCCCCGTAGGCCCATCTGGACGGTGGCGCCAAGAAGGTGATCATCTCTGCGCCGAGTGCGGACGCGCCGATGTTTGTGGTCGGTGTTAACCTGGATGCCTACGACCCCAGCTACAAGGTGGTGTCCAACGCCTCCTGCACCACCAACTGCCTGGCACCCCTGGCCAAGGTCATCCACGACAACTTCGAGATAGTGGAGGGGCTGATGACCACCGTGCACGCCACCACCGCCACACAGAAGACTGTCGACGGACCCTCCGGCAAGGTCAGTGACCCCTCCCACCGGAGAAAGTCAGGGAAAAAGTTGGAAAAAACATGTCAGAGAAAATCTTACTATTTTATACAAGTCAGAGGTTCTTAATTTTAATCGTAAACACAAAGCCTTACTGTACGAAAATCAAAAATGATTAGAAAAAAGTGTGCATTCCGAGTCACGAGTCAGGGAAAATTTACTTTTTTGGTTAGAGAAAGTCAGGGAAAATCAACTTTTTGGGTTAGGGAAATCATTAACCAAATAAAAGTGTGAACCCTGATTTATGATCATAGAAACTTCTATAGCGTGCTACAGTTGTTAAGTTACGTTTTTGGGGATAAAATAACACTGTCGTCACTCAATAATGCTTACATATTATGTGAGATTACCTGTTAGGGTACATTTTCCTCTGGCAATTAGGTCATTTTACCTTTTTTTTACTAGACTTAGGTACACGGCTGTGTTATTTTATATACAATTGAACCGCCTCTTGAACAACAAACACATTAAGAGTTAATATCTGGTATTCTTTAATACAGCCTACATAACCTTGGGACCATGTGTAATAAAACCGGGAACCTATGGAATATTGAACCAGGTATTGAAAATATTGTTTTTTCTAAATTGAAAATAAACCTAACCTTATGTCTGCAGCATGATAAATATGCAGTAATAATGAGTAGTAGTATTATTACTTATAATTTTGCATTTGTTGTCAGCTGTGGCGTGACGGCCGTGGTGCCCAGCAGAACATCATCCCGGCGGCCACCGGCGCGGCCAAGGCCGTGGGCAAGGTCATCCCTGCCCTCAATGGCAAACTGACCGGCATGGCCTTCCGTGTGCCCGTGCCCAATGTGTCTGTCGTCGACCTCACTGTCAGGTAGGTACCATCACCACCGCTCTTCTCAAACTGGCTGGCATGGCCTTCCGTGTGCCCGAGCCCAACTTGTCTGTCGTCGACCTCACTGTCAGGTAGGCACCATTACCACCGCTCTTATCAAACTGACTGTCATGGCCTTCCATGTGCCCGAGCCCAACTTGTCTGTCGTCGACCTCACTGTCAGGTAGGCACCATCACCACTGCTCTTATCAAACTCACCGACATGGCCTTCTGTGTGCCCAAATTATTGTACCCATCTATGTTTTATATGCTGACGTCTCACCAAGCCGCAGCTCGTCAGTGATTAAGATGTTTAAACTGAAATAAACTCTGCAACGTAAAAAGCCAGGTAGACGTTAGTGATCCTGGTGCCTGGTAAAAGAAACCAGAGCGTTTGGGCAGATTTGTTTACTTTAGCGCCATTCAACCGCCCATACTGTTATATGTCAGAAGACTGTTTTTACGGACAGGCACCACGAGCGCTACTGAAGCAGCCCATATTCTGTGCGATCGCAATATACTGCCCTACCTGCCTACCTGATACGATATTTTGCCGATTGCATCATCTCACTAACAACTCTCGTCGTTGAGTGGTAGGATATGAAGGTTACGAGAGTGTTGTCGCTTGCCAGAAAAAAAAGTATTGCTTAACCCATTGGCGTAGACATACGAGCAGGTCTCGTTCCTTACTTGTAATTTTATTAACGTGTGAATTGGAGTATAAAATTGGTGTTTTTAAATGGATTAATGGCATATTTTAATTAAAATATTGTTTTATTTCAGTTTAGAGAGTCGCATTGGCACACACACAGTAGACATAAGTAAAAATTAGCAAAATCATTGTTGACCATGTGCAAGTCTCAAAGAATTAACCGATCCTGTCAACTTCCAAGCAAGCCTGTCACCGTTTATTTTACTTGGGCCCTCCCACCAACGTTGCCACAGACCGGTTAACTCATTGAGAGTTGCACAACTGGTCAGTTTTGGTCGTGTGCGGGAATCGAACCCACGAACATCGTATCGCCACCTGGCCAAGGTGTTTCCACGACGTAGCCAACTCAGCTAACACGACCAAAGGCCTGGCGGCGATATTAAGGGTTTTCAGTCAGTCCGCGCCCCTAGCGGATAGAACCGTAGACGCTCGCGGCCATTAGTTACATATTTTGCTACTAGAGTGCAGCACCAATCAATTCCCGTTATAGGCTACTACACATAGAATAAAATTACTACCTCAATGGGTTAAGCATTATATTACATGGGAGTCAAAATCAAATTATTAAATATAAATACCACCGGAGATTTAATTATAATTAATTATTGACATCTTTTATGATGTCCTAACATGATGTTGACCACAGCAGTTATCGTTGGAAGAGCTGAACAGTATTGAGAGCGAATCGGTATTTGGAACAGACTCCCACTTTAGGATTCAATTTGTTTAATTTTAAAACAAATATTTTACTGTTATTATGTAACGGAAACCTTTTTAACATTGTGAGCGTTTGAAGAATTTAAGAAAGCTATTTTAAAATTATATGAAAAAGTTTTGTGATTAATTAATACAAAATGTACTAATAAGGTTATTAATTTGGTATATTAGTCTGTTCATTGATCGTTTTATTGAGTTTGAACATCTAAGCAATTAGTTCAGCATTTGTTGTTCGCATGTGATCGTGATCGTGATCGTGTGATTGTCACTGATGTCACTGTTAGTCTCGCGTGTGAATGTGAGTTACTTAGTATCAGTGATTTGTGGTTTTATGATTTAGCGGCTAGGCCTAAGAAAAAAGTGGAACTTATTTTAATCTCAAAATGCCTGGGAAGTATCAGTTTCAAGATATTTGGATAGAAGAAAACCAGTGGTGTAAGTGCCTTAGAAAAAAGGACAAGTTCACAGCATTTTGTTGTTTTTGTAAAAAAACTATTGATGTTTCCCACTCCGGATTAACTGCCATCAAATTTCACGAAAAGGGGAAAAAACACATGCAGTTTGATTCTAGTTCAATGCAAGTAGGCCAAGTCCTACCATCCAGCAGCCAGGACTGCAGTATGCCTATATTAGAATCTTCCACAAATAGGCCTAAGTCAGGGATTGAAAGTTTTTTAGTAAAAGACAACATAACCAAGAGTGAAATTTTGTGGTCAGCTGTTTATGTGAGTAATCATGTGTCAGCTCGTGCAAGATATTGAGAGGGAACTAAAAAATTACTTTTTTATTTTTTTATTTTTATTGTCACCTGTCTCCGCCTACCTAATCCTAGCAGTTGATAGACTGCAAGATAAACAGCGTTAGCTGTTTTATAATTGTCGTTTATGGCTGTAAACAAAATTGCATCAGCTGTTAGTCATTTATATACTGTGATTTTTTAAGCAGTAAAATAAATTCTGAGAAAAATCCATTATATCTCGCATGACAAAATTGAGACAAAAACTGGCTGGCGTATGCAACTTCTATTTTCATTCTTTATTCTAAACTTAAAAATTAATTATACATCAGTGACATCTATAGGCGGCTCCTCAAACCTATCAAGTACATTTCCTTTATTTCATTAGCACTCTTTACTCAAATATAGGAGTTTAGATTTTGAGGGTAATTTTGACGAGGATCGAGAGTAATTTGGGAAAAAGTGATTGGCAACACTGAGCGAAGTAGAAATCACCAGCAACAGATAACCGATAGACTGATGACATGACTCACGACGACAATAAAACAATAAGAAACTCTAAAATAGTTCTTATTACATTGTTGTGCGATTTCATATTAATGTTTACTAAAGTAGGCTTAGGCCTAAGCATCCAATACCGAATATATAATCACAGTGGTTGTTATTAGTTTGATGTTTTGTACCATCGTGAGCTACATTAGATTTTTTACATAAAACAAAACGGTACGGTTTAATTCCGAGGTCACTGATTTTTAATGATAAAAGTCATCAAAAGTCCCCAAAAAGTCGCCGATTTTTATTTTAGGGAACTGGTAGACACCCTGTAAAAGTTACTGTGCGGAATACAGAGTGGCTTGAATATTGTTTTTTGAACGGTTGCAGTTAATGGTAGTTTTCACTATTTAAATACCTTCATTTCAAGTCAGTAGACTTATGTTTTTAACCCATATCGTGTTTTCATTATTCAACTGCCATAGAATTATAATCAAGATCCACAGAACACTAACTGCAAGGTCTGGTCATTTCCATTCAGACAAACTCCTACCCTGACAATATAATTTTTGATTGTTTTACAATGAAGTAGGAAGTTATTTCCAAAAACCTGGAATATTGGAAATATCCAGACTTTGCAGCAAATTAAATGCTCTGTAGTCTTTAAGGCTGACCGTGTAAATTATGAAATCTGTGCACAAGATATAGATTGATTCTACTTTTTTATATTTTAATGCAAATTAATAACAATATTTAAACCTTGGAGTGTTGAATAGTTGATCTAAAACTGTTTAAAAGAGAAGCAAGAAATGAACTGTAATTGTTAGGGGAAAAATATAGGTAGGGGCTTTACATACATCATAAATAAGTTATTTTGTTTCAGTAATTAAAGCAGCCCTGGGAAAAACTTTGATTTTATAAGTGCATCCAGGGACGCTCAAAACTAAAAGAGTCATGCATTGTTGTGGTGTTACAGCAGTAAAGGCCAATGTTTGGGTTATCTATGTGGCCTTTGATTGTAATTATCAGTCTAATTGTGTATCAGTCTACTTAAACACTTGAGTTCAACGGCAACCGATAATTTTAGCCCTTGGACTTTGTTTTTGTCATACCAAAACAGTTACAATACGATGGAGGGATAATGAATTATTAAAATACCTTCAAACTAGGATTTGTTAACACAAATTTGATTTAGTAGCTAGTAGTTAGTAGTGGTTGGTTCTTTGTCTTAAATTCCTGAAAAAAATATTTAACCTCGTTAAAACTTATTTTATTGCTGAGTTGTTAAGAGACTCTAGGCAAAGTTGTTTTTATAGGTGCTGTGGGGAGGGGCAGGGTGTCTATAATAGTAGCATTTTCACAACTTGTAAACTCAAATTAATTAATTTTAACTTGTATTAGGCCTTTTATTTATTTCTATATCAGTTTATAAGTGGCCAGCAGTAGGTAGAGTAGGGTGTTCAGGAGTTAGGTGGCCTTAATTGGGTACAAACATAACAAACAGTTAGGCAACTTGTAAGGTAAAATTTGTGCATTGTAATCACACATTTTGTTGGTTTAGTTGAGATTAAAATCAGCTAATAACACAAGCGCCAAGGAGATATATATATACAAAGTTGATGTGTACCGTATGTAAATGTTGTATACACTTAATCTGAAAGTTACACACTGGTAATTAATTTGGTAAGTTGGGAAAAGGATAGACAGCTAGCTTACCTGAAGAGAATGAAACAGGTGTAGCACAGGAGACACAGAAAAAACACACAAAAACACTTGATATTTCGTCCCTCTTGGGGACTTCATCAGAAAAGAGTCTGTCTCTTCTGATGAAGTCCCCAAGAGGGACGAAATATCAAGTGTTTTTGTGTGTTTTTTATGTGTCTCCTGTGCTAAACCTGTTTTATTCTCTTTAGGGAAGCTAGCTATCTATTCTTTTCCCAACTTACCAAATTCTCACAGCCTAGAGCTTTTTCAAATGAACCTAACCTTAAACTGGTAATTAATAAATTAATATAACTGATTAAACTTAATCAAATAGTACTGATGCAGCAATCTCACCTGCCAAATAAAACATTGTATATAGTGCTGACTGGCACCGAGTTCAGTTGTGAACACTACTGCCAGACAGATGAGTTGGACATGAACCAAGACACACAACAGAAGCTCATCACATGGACATCTAGTTTTAAACCTCATAAAGTGGTTCTAGGTCTTTATTATTTGTTTTTTATTTATTTGATTGTTACTTCCATAGCGTTTTATTCCCCAATTGAAATCTGAAAGAGTTTTTGAAGGAAATTATTAGACATGAAGTATATAACAATTATTTTCTTATCTAAAGTGGTAGGTTGCTAACAACAAGTAAAGTGGAATTGGGTATTTCGAGTAGTAACCTCACTATTAAAATTCAAACCATCCCTAAATTTTAATGACAAAAGTTGTTGAAAAAAGGTCCAAAACCTTCATAATTAATATTTTCACAAAAAAATACTTCATTAAAGAAAATTTGGCTCTATGCAGATAATTTGTTTACACAATTTTATAAATTTTATTGAACTCTAGCACAGTATTATAGTACCATTAAAAACTTAATTATGGAGAAAATTGCACTGTACATTTATAAACTTATAGGCTTAACATTTTAGATAATTTTTTCTGGCATTGTAAAATTTCCGGCCACTGCATGCCTGCACGTTCCCTTGTTTTAGAGGAAGACCAACTAGGTAGTATGCTTGCGGACACTGAATATCTGCTTGTGTCAGTCAGTCGGGGAGTGGTTAGATTTTGTAAACGTGCTGTGAAGTTCCTGTTTGTTTACAGTGAGTAACGAAAACAGAAGGAAGAGAAACATAAGCGATTAACAAAACTAATAAAAGATCTAATTATTAGTGATCAAAAAAACTAATACAAGATCTAATTATTACTGGATGTAGCTTACAAAAGCACCTCAGTGTTTTCAACATACGAAATTAGTATACCAATTTTTTCTTATCAGCACGATGTAAAGCAGTCACCTATCTTCACCTCCCTCTTTTGAGTAAAGCAAGAAGGTACTCTTCACACCTCAACAATACTTTTAGAAGGGCGACTTCCAAACCACCCCGAGGTCAATAACTGAGGCATTTCATAATCACTCATGTCACTCTGTTGGCAGACTTGGCAAGGAGGCCAGCTACGATGACATCAAGGCCAAGGTCAAGGAGGCATCTGAGGGGCCGCTGAAGGGCATCCTGGGCTACACCGAGGACGATGTTGTCTCCTCAGACTTCATCGGTGACAACCACTCCTCCATCTTTGACGCCAAGGCGGGCATCCCGCTCAACGGCAAGTTCGTCAAGCTCATCTCATGGTATGTTCCCCTCGTTATCATTAATATTTGATTTTTCTATTATCTTGTTTTGACCTTATATTAGTTCAATAACTAGAACATAACAATCCAATAATTATTCAAGTAGTCCCTATTAAGCCGCTCAGTAGCTCGAGTTTCTTGGTAACAAAAGCTTTCTGCCTCTCAAGTTTGCCATACAAGTCAATGAAGGCCGACAAATATTTTACAGAAATACTACTGAGCACAAATTTATAGGCTAACTACAACAAAATTTTACTGCTGAGTGTGTTGCTATCCTGATTCACGGTTAAATAATTGGATTGTTACAGCATTTAATTTGAGTTGCTATAATTGTTCTTTGTATAATATTGTAGTGGGGGGGGTCTGTATATAAGTTGTAGAGCCAAAAGGAAGCCCACCCTGTAAATACTGCACTTTATTTTAGACTTTTTTAACACTTACACCAAAACCTTGGGCTCACAGCTCCAGTCTAAATTTAAAAAATGTGTATTGGCAAAACTGGTGATAATTTTTTTGTTTTATCTTAAAGGGGTTTAAACTATTTAAACAACCTAAGAATTTCAAGCTTCTTGGCTTAAAAGTCAAGACAAAAAACAACATAATGACAACATAGATGACTAGTAAACTTTAATATGTTGGTGAACTTCGCTTATAGTTTAGTTATTGGTTATAACATAAGTACTAACTACGTTACCAAACTAAACTTATATAGTTTTTTCGTTGGGCAGTGTTAGTTTTGTTCGCTTGTGGTCTCAGATTTCCCCCAGTGTTCTAAATAATGGTTGATATTTTCCAGGTACGACAATGAGTTTGGGTACTCCAGCAGAGTTATTGACCTCATCAAATACATGCAGACTAAGGACAAGTAAACGACAATAACTTATCCACCTTAAATGTTCCAATGCCACAGAAATCATAGATTTCTATTTTTGATTTTTCTTCTTTTATAATTATACAAGTATTGATCAATTTATTGCGTTTGTTGATGTTGTGTGAAATTTATAGAGTAAAATTATATTAAACTTATGCTTTTGTGTATGAGTAATTTGTTTTTCCCTTGTATCCCTGTTAAACACAGAAGTCTAGTGTCTCATGGATCACACTTTCTGGAAAGTCAGAGAGAGTTGGGAAGTCAGAGAATTTGAAAAAGACCAGGGAAAGTCTGGGCAAAAGTTGGAAAAATGCCAAAAGTCGGTGAAAATGCTTAGTATTTTATACAAGTCAGGGACGATTTTTAATTCAACCCAAAGCACTACCGTACAACAATTGAAACTTATTTTGTTAAATCAGTTTTATGTGCATTACTGGTAACTAGGCGAAGCCATATACCAAGTTTCATCAATATTCAATCATAAATAAGCGCTATATAACATTTTAGTTATTCTCCATAAGAATAACATGGGGGCTGAGTACGCAGGTTTGCTGCAACAAGGAACACAACAAAGGGGTTTTATAAAAATATCAACATAACTCAACAAGGTGAAGCTAAATACCAAGTTTTAATAATTTTTGTTCATAATTAAGGGAGTCATTACATTTTACTTATTCTCCATAAGAATAACATGGGGGCTGAGTACGCAGGTTTGCTGCTATGGGGATAATCAACAAAAAATCGATTTTTTCTGCAAATATCAATATACCAGTACTACGTGAAGCCACGTACCAAGTTTCATCAATATACATTTATAAATAATCGAGATATCAAATTTTATTTATTCTCCATAAGGATAACATTGGAGAACGTACTGTGTTAGCACGGAATATCTGCAACGGTTGGGTGGAGAATCACAATTTAAACACCAAAATGATTGTTTTGTGGAGCTGAACTGATTGGTAAAGACAAATGTAAAGTTTACATTAAAATGAACTGTGGAAAAGCCAAAAACCTTTTTCCTATAAGACTAACATGGGAGATTTTATGAGTAGGTTTTTTGGATATTCTCTGCAACCACTTAATCTTGGTTAATAATTCAAAATACTATATTATTTGTTTTTTTAAGCTCTACTGTTGTTGCTGTTGTTGGTCAAAACCAAAATTAAGTTTTTTAAAAATCTGTGGGTGAAAAATTAAAAAAAACTGATTTTTGGAAAATTTAAAACCCCCCTCCCCCCATGGTCCAATTTTTCTGGTTTTCAAACTTAGTCATGAATGTCACCTTACACAATTGAGCCAAATTTCATCGAGATCAGACGTTTTTTACTCAAGTTATCACATTCACGGACACACAGACATATATATATATATACACACACATATATAAATTTGAATGAATAATATTTTTGGCATCTGGGACCTCAAAAAAAAGTTATCATGGTCTTGGGCTTAAGTCTTACCATGAGGCCTACGGTAATAGCTTCTTCCCTATAGGGGAAATTCGCTATAACGGAGAGCATGGGCAGCTAAGGGGAGACCTATAAAAAAATTGTCTTTCAAATTATCACCTACTGTTAAAAAAGTGTGCACTCCGAGTCATGAGTTACGGAAAATTAAATCTTATCTTTTGGTTAGAGAATGTCAGGGGAATCATTAACCTAATAAAAGTGTGAACCATGAGTGTGAGATAGCTCTTTTGTTAAACTTTAACCTTACATTCAAGAGGTTTTTGTCTTGAATATAGAACAATCCATGTTGTTAGTTTTGAATGGCTTCAAATAGAAAAATATCGGAATGATTTACAAGGGGCCATGTCTCATTCTTCCCATGTGAGATAAACCATGTAAAATAGTCCTTTGAATAAAATGTGTGAATAATTTGGAATAATTATTATCTCACATTAGCATGAACAATGAAATCCTAAATATTATAAGCACATCACCATTACATGGTAAAGAAGACCCAGTGGTGAAGTCTGTGCTTATCTCTAGATTAGGCGATGACTAAAAGGAATTTATTAATTTCACTAGATTATAAAACATAGTGTAGATTATACAAATTGTTAGTCATTTACTCAAATTTATAACAAACGAACATCCAGTCAAATCACCTGCTTCAAGGACCCGAGAACTTACGTGTGCGGCCCGAACAAGACCGATCGCTAGTTTGAGCGATATGCCTACCCTCCCCCACGTGCTCCAGAAGTGGTTCCCCTCCCCACCCTATCATGACAGCTGCAAGCAACACATGGCCATATCGAGTGTTTCCGCTGTCGCTGTCTAATGTGTATCCGATGACCCTTCGTGCATGTATGGGGTTTCTCGGCAGACCCAATGCGTTCTCTGGTCCCTGGAGCTAGCAACCTATGGGCACCACGTCTTTCTAAACGTCAAAGTACGTTGTGAGGTTGTGTGCTTGCGATTGCTTGTGTGAGTTAAGTGATTCGCGTTTGCTTGATGTATATGTTTATGTTTAAATAAGGTACGTAGGCTTCTAAAAAATATTTTAAAATAATAATAAAAAAGTATTTTAAATTTTCCTGCAATGCGACTCAAAGCCTTTTCGGGGAAATGGAATTTTAACAATTTAAATATGTGATAGTGCGATTACTGATTGAAAATGTCATGCCTAGCCATTCAGAAGACCCCCTTTTAACCGTCGATTGGTTAAACTGCCCCTTCATGGTATCAAGTCCACTTTGACTTTGACCTTCCCTGATTTGAGAACAGTTCGGTTTAACTGCCCTTAACCAGAAATTGTTTTACCCCTGTTCGCGTGCTCTGCGACTGACAATAAATAAATGAGTCGTACAGGGTAAGTAAGCCTATTTGTTCAAAAATACCGTATGATTGACAAATAATGGTCTCTTAAAACTTCCTTTCAGAGAATTAGAACGTTTTTATTTTTAGCACCTTGTTGCGTATGTTATCTAGTACATTATTGTGAGTTCAGTTAGTACTGTTTGATCAGTAACAGTGTCCTTTAAAGTCTTTCTTACATAATATTACCTTCCCAATTAAAATGTAAAAACTTGAGAAAAGTTCAAAAGAAAAATCCAATATATGCCTAGTTTAAAACGTTTACGAACTCAAATTGACTACAATTTGAAGTAACACATCAATTTTACAAATAGACCGGAAATGGGATTTGTATTCTTCAAGTAGATTATTTATGACTTTGCATATATTTAGTCTTATGTACTTTTATTAGCAATCTATATATATTATTTCTCTAGCCTGTTTTTCTGTCAGCTGATAGTCCTTTATCAAATTCCATGATTTACCCCTCATTTTAAAGCTTATTGATGAAAAATAGACCCACGGTCTAAAAATGTACCGCTTCTCGGAAATTTGAATAATATGAAAAAAAATATAAAGGGAATAGTTAGTTTTGACAGGAGCGAAAATGTAAACAAAAGAACATCTGATCAGCTGATAAGATTTGGTTCGCAGTGCGGGATTCCACACGGGTCGACTAGTATTGCATTACAGTATTAGCGTTTTAGGCTGTTAATTTTTTAATACTCTTCATTATCTTAACGTTATTAGTAAATACCAAATACATTAACAATTTTTGGTTCTAAGAGGCAGGGCCGTACTCGGCTTTCATGGGCCCCTGGGCAGGCCTGATGAAAAAAAACCTCTCGAAGAAAAATCCAAAGTTAACTTCATCCAAACAAAAAAAGTCTTGTTTGTTTGGCACTGATATTTTTGCTTCACCAGTTGGAATGTTGGTGTCATAATATTCTTGTTGATGTCCGGATCCAAGTTGGTGACCTTTTTTTAGACTACAGTGTCCTACATAAGATTCCGGGCCGCCTCCGTCGAGCCCGGGCCCCTGGGCTGTTGTACCCCCCTGCCCCCCTCAGTACGGCCCTGCTAAGAGGTAAAGTACTGATGTGGTGTTCCAGAGAACTTTGACTGAAATTAACTTGAAGGAACATAGAAAATCATTGCCTGATAAAGTGGTAACATCCTGTCCTGTGATAATAATGGTGAATAGAAAATATGATCAGAAGCTTTTGATAAGTTTGCACTATCTAGACTACTAAGCAATGAGCAGGTTTGTACTAGCTGACCTTGCCCTTGGCTGTGTCTGAGAACACGTCAACTATTGCTGATGACAGTTTGCACTATATAGACTCAGCGCGGACAAGGGTGCACGGAGCGGAGGGTTGTTGGTGCCAACAAACGCCAGTTGTACCTGTACGCAAGTATAGTGGGAAGAACATCTTACGTAACAGATCCTCTATTTGTATAACTCTCTTGACAGTTAAAATGATAATTATTCAAAACGGGTTATGGGTTATATTTATTTTTTGCTGTAACAATTTAATTTCTTAAATACAAAAATATAGTTCAATTTAAAATACCAGCTAGCCACTGCGAACCCCTCGGGGGTCCGCGGACCACCTTTTGGGAAACACTGAACTAGACTACTAAGCCATGAGCAGGTTTGTACTGGCTGACCTTTCCCTTGGCTGTGTAGGAGTACTCTTCAACTGTTACTGATACCAGTTTGCACTATCTAGACTACTAAGCCACGAGCAGGTTTGCACTGGGGCTGACCTTGCCCTTGGCTGTGTCTGAGTACACGTCAACACTATTGCTGATGCCAGTTTGAACTATCTAGACTACTAAGCCATACAAGCAGGTTTGTACTGGGGCTGACCTTGCCATTGGCTGTGTCTGAGTAAACGTCAACTATTGCTGATGCCAGTTTGAACTATCTAGACTACTAAGCCATACAAGCAGGTTTGTACTGGGGCTGACCTTGCCATTGGCTGTGTCTGAGTAAACGTCAACTATTGCTGATGCCAGTTTGGACTATCTAGACTACTAAGCCATACAAGCAGGTTTGTACTGGGGCTGACCTTGCCATTGGCTGTGTCTGAGTAAACGTCAACTATTGCTGATGCCAGTTTGGACTATCTAGACTACTAAGCCATACAAGCAGGTTTGTACTGGGGCTGACCTTGCCCTTGGCTATGTCTGAGTATACGTCAACTATTGCTGATGCCAGTTTGTTCCTAGTAGGGCTTTTGCGCATGAACCCTTTGTGTGACAAGAGCTGATATATTGGCAACCCAAAAACCATAGTTCATTACTGTAAAGGCAACCATACCATATATGTTTTGGACAGCGATGGGTGTAGGACATGTAGTGTAACTTGATAAATAAAATAGGAACTAATTTGCCCAGAGTAAAGGTTTTAAATTTAAACACAACTGCTAATCTGATCAGTTGGCTGAGCAGCCTAATGCGCTATTTCCCCGATGCCATAAAACTTGGATCAATGATTTTATGTTACGTCCTTTCCAAAGGAGGTATTGTTGAGTTGAACCGAGGGCGGACATTAAACAACTGGTGGACAGCTTGGGTCCAAGCTGATGGGATTCAGTGAATTATTTGCGAGTCACACACCTGACCAGGTGTTTGATACTTTTACCCCCTGGGGAACCACTTTTAAAATGTTCAGACTTTCAAAACATCAGAAAAATCAACCAAGCAACATAGATTTGTCACTCCATTTAAAATATTGGTGGCCTAATTGTAAACCTGATTTTAACTTGAGATGTAGTGAAGTATACACTCTTGGGAAAGCTATTATCCTAAATTTGTTGGAATACAAATTAAACCAAACCAAGTCTTGTTCACTTAATAATGAGAACCAAGTTGACCAATTCACAGAAGTTGTCAGATACTATATTTAAATATTGTTTTTGTGTCATATAGTTGATGCCGGAGATTGGAATGGTCAGTGATGATAATTTTTTTTACATGTTGGTAGTAAATATGTTAATTAAATATTAATTTATAAAGTCCTTTTTCCACCTCTCTCTTCTTATTAAATAAGAATATCCTTAGTTAAACTAATATCATGCAAGGTTGTTTAAAATTTGAAAGAGTATTTCTTTTTGTGAATAATTTCAACTATGACTTCTGAATCAATTTGAATATTTTATTTCTTCTAAGAGTGGGATGTAAATAGATCTGAATATATGTAAGTTTTGAGTCATGGAAGATATTATTTCACTACAATTGTTGGATGTAGGTTGTTCATGTTTATAGGGCCTACCTATGTGAATAAATTAATTTTGATAACAATTAAATAAATCATTTATTATTACAATGACGTTACATAATGTGCCTACAACAATTCATGCCTAGCCATTCAGAAGACCCCCTTTGAATCAATATATACCACCAGCTTCATCCAAACAAAAAAAGTCACTAGTCACTGCAAAGTGAATTTACAGTGCAGAATTATTGGTCATGCAATTCTTAATTAGCATGGTATGGTAGGTTACTGTTTTGTTTTGGCGTTTTCTAGTGACTGGTGTCTTGTCACTAGAAATTAATACAGAATGTAATTAAAATGCATCTAAAGTCAAAGATGCACATATTACTTGATGTTGCAAGTAACTGTTGAACAACTGTCCACACCTGTGACATGGACTAAAGTATCATATGAAACATTTGTGCTATCTTGGGTGTCTTATCAAGCCAGGGTACAAGGTTTTCACCAGCTGCCCTTGGCTGTAAACATGAACATGACTTCAAATATTAAGTTAAAAGCCTGATATTCCACCTTTCAACTTGCCTCTCATCCACAATTTTAATAAAAATACCAATAAAATAAATATTACTGCCTGGTAACTGTACAATTGTTAAAATACAATATTTGCCTAACCTTAGCCTGTGTGACCTACGTGTTTGTGGGGAGGGGCATATTAGCATTTTATACTTTCTCTAACAAGTGAAAAGTAAACAACTATGAAGTTATTATAATGTTATTTATGGTAAGGAGGGTTTATAAAATATAATTTCAGAATACTTAATTTAAAAATTATCTATTTTTGGCAGGGAGGAGGAGATTAGAGTACACACCAGAATATAAATACAAATTTATTAAAACACAAAACAACAGTGCCGGTATATATACATCTAATGGAATTTAACTGATAAAATACAAGTCATAAACCATCACTAAAATATAGAATCATGTAACATTACTACATATAGGCATACTGTTATTATGTTTAGTATCACATTACAATTCTATAACATGAGCATTATTTTATGGTAATCAAATTATAATTAGCTTCAAAATATACAAACAAACTTAGTATATGGGGACAGTGTGATTTTGCCATGAACAAAAACAGTTGCATTTACATGCACATTTTAAAGTTGTAGAGAAAACTAGTTACACATGAATAAACAAGTTAAGTTGCTTATATTCAAGCCTGAAAAATACTGGTTACGTTGCATTAATTCTGGCTTGACACAACTTAATAGAGTAGGCTATATATAAAAACGTGCAATCTAAAACTTATATTTTTCCTTTTGGCCTCTTTAGAAGTTATTATGACGATAGAACTTAACAGGGTGTGAGGAAATCTTAAGAAATTGAGGAAAACTACAGGTAATACTGAAAAAATATAAATAACTGTTACTGGGTTTGTAAAAGCTACAATAAATTCAAGCAAATAAAAGCACATTAAAAGCACATAAACAGGATAGTAAAATTCTATAGCACTTGTATACTAAGAATGGTTTAATACTAGGGATTTTTAGGGTAAACTTTTAACAGAGGGCTAAATACTGTTTGCTACCAATCTATATAAAACTAATATAGGTGATTTAATATTTCAAATATATCAACACAATGTCTATAATTTAAAAGATTAATTTATACAGTATTTAAATTAGCAAATATGGAGAACTATAATCATCAATAGACTAAATAACTTCAGTTGTAATTCAAATAATTTTTAATTTTAATTTGTATATGATAGTTCATATAAACGTAAAATGTTCTAAACTTAAAAACACAGTTCAGGATCAGAGCGGGAACAAAAATAACATTCTTGTGTAAGTGGATTGCCGAATACATAGTTGAGGAGCAGCTCAATCTCAGCAGAACACAGTGAGCATAGCTTTAATCTGATTTATGTTCCAAAGAAACAGCACATTCATTAATTACTTTCCCAAACACATCTGAGCACAACTCCCATAAGACTCAGAACTCACTTGGTTGAATGCCATGAGGTAGAACCTCCTTAAAAATACCAAATAATGGTAAATCTTGATGAATATTTTAGTGCAACTAGTACTTGGAATGCCATTTGATTTTTTTTACGTTAATATTGTATTTAATTTAACATCCAAACTAGAGGGATGAAGGGATACAGAGAACTGCACACAAACCTTCAGGATTTTGTGAACAACTAAATTAATCAAATTACAAAGAAATACCTTAAAGCATCAGGATTCATCCTCAAAGAGAATTCTGAAGAAGAGTTTTTTTAGCTACTGAGATACACAATTCCTAACACTTTTCAAAAAATAACAAAGAGTATAAAAGATATATTCAGCTCTTAAAATAACAGTAATGATCTATTTTTCTTGACATAATATTCTCAAAGTTACAAGTTACAAGGAGAAATGCATAAGGGCAAGCTACACATCCGATTAGTGATAATAGGGAATGTTTCACATAAGAGAAGGTTACCGGAGAGTGAAATAAACCAGAACACCAAAAACTAAAAATATCCCACCAGCAAAGGTACACAAGAAGATTGTTCTCTTTCTTCTTTTATCCTGTAAAAAAGGAAACATTAAGATGTGATCATCTAAGTTTGAAGGTGATAGTCATTACTAATTTGATAATTTTCCAAATTATACAAGAATAAATATCACAAAACAAAAACCACGTTTACTCAGATTTAACATAATATTTTGATAAATGGAGATAAGTTCATTAAAAATAACTCGGTCAACATGTTTATGGCAAATAAAATCTGCAATGGGGAAACATAAAGCACAGTGGGGATTTCATTTTTTTTTTTGAATTTTGATAAATGTAGACATAAACGAAAATTAAAAATATTAATAGGCTAAATTATTGAATTTTTTCCACGATAAAACCCTAACATTTGGTAAGAGCCATTCCATGCCAAATCATCCAGGGGCTGACACCCATGGTGTCAGATTTTAATAAAAATTTGTATATATTAAGTGTGTACAAAAATAAGAAAAAATGCAAAGTTTCACCAAATTCCATTAAGTAGTTTCAGAATTATAGTCATTTAAAGTTTTAGAAAAATGTAATTTCCAATGGCAGTATGAGCGGGAAATCAGCTTGTATGTTTCCACGTTTTTCTAAATAACATTTATATTTATGTAGCTAGAGGCTTCAAACTTTATGAATTTGTCCTAAATTTAATGCAGAATCAGATTATACTATAACTGTTGGCATTATAACTTTTCATCATTGTTTAAAAAATCGTAAAACACAAAAATTATAGTTTTTTCAAATTGTGACGTTTATGTAAAACCAATCTTTGGCTAAAATCTCTCTCCAGATACCCTAATACAACCATATATCACTGAAAAGAGCATAACATTTCCTTTTAAATGGTGAAATAATATTTGTGGGTTTACGTATTCTAAAAGTTTTATTACAATGTAAAGTTAATAAATAAATTTTTGAATAGCGGAAAAGGTATTTTCATTGACAAAGACAGAGTTTGTGGTAAGGATGTTAGAAAGTCAATAATATCTTATAAAATATAGGACTATGGAGCTAAAATCATATGTAATACAATTTGCATGGCATATTTTGTAATAACATAAGGCTTACTGTTGGATATAACACATTTACAACAAATAATGGTACTTTGGTATTATACGGATGCCACCCTTATACAGCACGCTGCGGCAGTTAAGTTTGAATGGGTTATCATAAACATGATTGTAGGACTTTCCTTGTTTCGTTACAAATCGAATGATACCTGATGAGTCATACTTCCGGCCGCCAAACCCCCTCCAAATAGGCCAAGGTCAGGTCGTTGACCGGAGCGCGCGCATCACCTGTCACTGCCTGTATCTGGGTCAGTGTCACGAGTGATTTATTGCCGTGTACTACGTTACATTTGTTTTCATAATGAGTGATGTTCTTTTGGTGTGGGATTTACCTCGAAATGAAGAGGAAACCGTACGTATTTTTATGATAACCCATCCTAACATAACTGCCGCAGCGCGCTGTTTATTTGGCGCAGTAAATGTGGCGATCGGGTGTGGCTCTGCTAGCGGCGGCGACGCATTCAACACGATCCTAGCGGACATCGCTGCCTTTTGGGAGGCACAACACAAAGACCGCTCATCAGAATGATGTAAGATTTTTACAGTAAGTCAATAAAAGTACGTTTTTTCGAATTATGTAGTTATCCTTTGTATCCGGTAAAAATTTAACCTCAAAAAATAGTGGCATCCGTATAATACCAAAGTACCCAAATAATTTTGTACAGTATGATGTCATTTTGAATTTAAATGTATACCCTACATATTTAAATGTTAGCCTACGTATTACTGGAGAGCTGCATGTCAGTCTCAAAAGGTGAAATAATATTTGCAAGTTGTAGCATTACAAGAGTTTTAATACAATATAAAAATGTGAAATGATTTGATGAAGTTTTGGTCTTAATGGATTTCGCTGAGAATTATAATTTTGTTCTTCAAAATTAAGTACAGTCATACCACTGGAGCCATTTAAGTTGTTCAGTTCATCCTGTAGTAATATATTCTAAAAATGAAGATGGTACCTTAAAACATCATTGTGGTACTAGAAACATCATAGTGTTTCATTCCTGATGACCTAAGACACGATGTACCATTTGTCTTCTCTGTCCAAGAAAAAACGATTGATTTAATAAAGCTGACATTTCTATCAGTTGGCAGAGTGGAATACATTACTGATGGGTGCAGTGCACAGTATAAAAATTTCAATACCATGATGAATTTGTCATGAAAAAATGTTCAACTTAAAGGAAGTCATGGAAAATCTTCATGGAAGTTATGGAAGGTCTTTTCATGCAACAAGTCATGGAAAAACTGTATGTGACGGAATCGGGGGCAAGACAAAAGAACTAATACAGAGAAACCTCCAAAGTTCAAAAGCAAGTGAACGGATTGTAAATGCTTGGCAAATGTTCACACTTTGTCATAATCTGTTTTCAAAAATAAAATTTTTCTTTTTGAGTGAAGAAGATATTGAAAATACCAGAATAACCCAAAGTAGTCGTTTTGAATCTGGGCAAAGCATAACTGGAACAAGAAGTTTTAATTTTTTTCCAGCCTGCATCGTCAGAAGAAATCATAGCAAAAAGAGTGAGCTCAGGCTCTGTTATCTATTTAACACTTTCGCTGCTGCAAACATGTTTAAACATGAAATTTGCATAAGTTTCTATGTTAAGAAAAAAAACCTATCGGGGCCCACAGCAGCCAACGTGTTAAGAAAAAACATGTTTAACCCATCAGGACCAATGATTGAACCTAACTTCCGTTCCTTTGTTGCCTGGGTTTATGAAAGCAACTGGTGGATTGGAATGGTTCAGCAAATTAATGAGGAAGAAGGGGATTATAATATCCTCTTTATGCAATCCTCATGGTACAGCTGAAAACTTTTATTGGCCTCAAAAAGAAGAAAACTGTCCCGTACCACCACCTCATCTCCTTTGTAAAGTAAAACCTCCAGTGGTAACGTCACAATTGGATTGAACTTGTAAGATTGATTCTGACTCTCAAAAATAAATTAACACAGCCTGGGACAACTTTAAAATATCACTATAGACGGTCATCAGTTTTAAGTTTCAGTGATTGTGTTTACTTACATTTCAAGTTACTTTCGAACCAAGCCAAGACCTTTAAAAACTATTTAACAATTTTTAACTTTTAACACAATTTGAAGATATACTATCATTTTGTACAACAGACGAATTTTCCCACGAAAATCTGGATAAGAAGTAAGTAAACCAGTGCAGTAACTAAATGAAATGTAAATATTGTATATTTTGTGTAGGTATCATAAATTCACGAGGTTGTTTAATGTAAGCTAAATCAGTACACCCTCAGTATTGAGGTAAAAAAGGAGCACTTAAGCCATGTCATTTCATATTTTTATATTGTATTAAAACTCTTGTAATGCTACAACTTGCAAATATTATTTCACCTTTTGAGACTGACATGCAGCTCTCCAGTAATACGTAGGCTAACAAGGGTATACATTTAAATTCAAAATGACATCATACTGTACAAAATTATTTGTTGTAAATGTGTTATATCCAACAGTAAGCCTTATGTTATTACAAAATATGCCATGCAAATTGTATTACATATGATTTTAGCTCCATAGTCCTATATTTTATAAGATATTATTGACTTTCTAACATCCTTACCACAAACTCTGTCTTTGTCAATGAAAATACCTTTTCCGCTATTCAAAAATTTATTTATTAACTTTACATTGTAATAAAACTTTTAGAACACGTAAACCCACAAATATTATTTCACCATTTAAAAGGAAATGTTATGCTCTTTTCAGTGATATATGGTTGTATTAGGGTATCTGGAGAGAGATTTTAGCCAAAGATTGTTTTTTACATAAACGTCACAATTTGAAAAAAAATATAATTTTTGTGTTATACGATTTTTTAAACAATGATGAAAAGTTATAATGCCAACACTTATAGTATAATCTGATTCTCCATTAAATTTAGGACAAATTCATAAAGTTTGAAGCCTCTAGCTACATAAATATAAATGTTATTTAGAAAAACGTGGAAACATACAAGCTGATTTCCCGCTCATACTGCCATTGGAAATTACATTTTTCTAAAACTTTAAACGACTATAATTCTGAAACTACTTAATGGAATTTGGTGAAACTTTGCATTTTTTCTTATTTTTGTACACACTTAATGTATACAAAATTTCAGAAAAATCAGAGAACTTGGGTGTCAAATTGTAATTTGGCTGGATGATTTGACATGGAATGGCCCGTAAGTAAGATGTATTATTTAATGACTGTTATTTCCAAACCAGCATCAACTCATGCCATTTCCAAATGAGTTTTCAGTTGTTTATAATTATTGATTTGGATTTATAAGGTTTACCACTACAACATAAAAGAGCGTTGAAAAATAGTCAGTAAGACAAAGCTAGAATATAAAAAGTATTTATTTTTTAGAGTAAAAGATCTGATGATGCAATTAGGTTATTACTCCAGTTATTAGTAATTGGTACTACAATTAGAAAGATAAATAAACCAATGAATATCAAAACTTTAATTCTTTAATTTAGAAAATTCAACATATTTCCCCTTGTGCTTTCTCAGTTCAGCACCCTTCATACTCCAATAGTACTCTTGATCTGTTTATTCTGCACCAAAGACGCAAATAGAGTCTGCGTATCATTTACTAGGCTAAATCGAAAGGAATATTTGTGGATTATATAGGTTATTGATGAGAAGAGGTCATTACTGTTAAATCCCTCAAACAAAGATAAATGTCATCATTAGGGATGAGTCGATTCTCGATACCGATTCTTGGACATTGGTATCGGTATCGAGATTCATTCGTTTAATGTCGATGTCGATACCGATACCATCGATACCCCCGCCGTTTACCCGCGCTACGAAGTGCACGGGAAGGGATACTTCCGCCGTTTCCCCGCGCAACAAAAGACACGGGGAGTGTTTGGGTCGCCAGAAAAAAATCTAACCTTGGAGATAAGGAAGGAAGAGGGATGGGAGTGGTGGGGTCCGGTTGAAATCAATGAGTCAGTCGGCTAACCAACATTATTTCTTTGAGTCATTATCTTACAACCAAGTTTTCCCTATTATGAATTTATAATAAATAGTTGTTTTTCTAAATTACTATAGGACACTTAGTGAAATTAACATTAAATTATGTAAAAAATTGCATTAACAAATTGTATTAATAATTAATTACAAAATACTACTAAATAATTTTAAAAGGTTACAAAAATTTGTAACTGTTTTTAACTATAGGTACTGAAAAATCGTAAGTATTGATGGTCTCGGTATCGAGAATTGATTTTTCTGGTATCGGTATCGGTATCGAGAATCGATAAATTTTAGTATCGACTCATCCCTAGTTATCATACTGAATGCACAGCAGATTTCTTCTTACTTTGTGTCTGACACCAAAAAGAAGTAGCTGGTGCACTATAACACAGTAAAACAGCACACCACAAAGACGTTATTATTAACCCATTGGCTTACCTGAAATTTGCCACCTGACAAACAGTTCAGTTTCCTAAGAAAAATTACATAAATGTAGACTTTTACTAAAACTGTCACTATAGCAACAATTACTGCTCAATTTACTTAACTTTTGCACTAATTTTTAGGGAAATAAATTGTCTACAAGAAGAAAATACTTTTGACAGCATTTATGTAAGGTAAACATTATATATATATATATATAGTTTATAAAAAACATTAATTTTAAAAGGAGTTACATGTAAAAGACAAAAAAAAAATGTTTCAGTCCAACAACTATTATGTACTTGTAGGTTATTTATTTTTTTACATGAAAATAAAAAATATCAGTGATACATTTATATTTGATCTAGACATAACATATTTTCCAAAATCATATTTTTCGAAATTTGACTAAGTTTCCCCAAGTATGGGCATATGCATAAAAAATACATACAAAAAAAAAATGAAAACAAATGAAAACAATAAATAAAAAATAAAAAAATAAAAAAGTGAAATCCCGAGTATACTCAGGGTTGCACGTCCGGGCTACTTTCGGCGGCCCCGAGTATACTCGGGGTTGTGAGCCAATGGGTTAAGTGGATCAGATTTGAGTGATTTGAGTGTGGATCAGTTGGCACATTTTAAGACAGTATACCATCAGCTGGCGCAATATAACAAAGTATTCCATTAGCTGGTGCACCATAACACAGTGTACCGTCAGTTGGCACGTTTTAACACAGTATACCTTTAGCTGGCGCTTGCAATATAACATAGTATACTCTCAGCTGACACAGAAGATAAAATTATATTGTACAAGGCTGTAACTATTTTGCTTTCTCCTAAAAAAACTGATGGTTCTATTTTTCACACTAATTTTTTTAACACCCACATTTTGTATAGACAAATACCCCCGTCGCAGCAAACCTGCGTTCTCAGCGAATTTCCAATACATGTATATGTTTTTCACTACCACATAAAGCCACTCACCAAGTTTCATAAAAATACACGAATAAATAATTGATATATAGCATTTGATTTGTTTTCTATAAGAATAACATGGAAAGCTGAGTATGCAGGTTTGCTGCAACAAGGAACACAAAATATGTGTTTTTATGCAATTATAAATACAACTCAACCAGTCAAAGCTGCTTACCAAGTTGTATTAATTTATGTTCATAATTAAGGGAGACATTGCATTTTACTTATTCTCCATAAGAATAACATGGGAGCTGAGTATGCAGGTTTGCTGCTGCAGAGAAAATCAGTAAAAAATTATTTTTTTGTGCAAATATCAATAGACCAGTACTAGGTGAAGCCACATGCCAAGTTTCATCAACATACATTCAGAAATAATCGAGATATCAAATTTTAATTATTCTCCATAAGGGTAACATTGGACAACGTACTGTGTTTAGCACTTTGAATATCTCTGCAATGGTTGGACATAGAATCACAATTTAAACACCAAAATGATTGGTTTATAGAGCTGAACTGATTGGTAAAAGTAAATGTGAGGTTTACATTAAAACGAACCGAGGAAAAGCTAAAAACCTTTTTCCTATAAGATTAACATGGGAGGTTTTATGAACACGTTTTTAGGATTTTCTCCGCAACCACTTAACCTAGGTAAAATGATTTATAATACTATATTATTTGTTTTTTAGCTCTATAAAATAGTCAAAACCGAAATAGTTTTTCAAAAATTTTAAGGTGAAAAATGCAAAAAACTGATTTTTGGAAAATTGTAAACCCATAAACCCCCTTACCATGGCCCTATTTTTCTGGTTTTAGAACTTAAAGTCATGAATGTCGCTTTACACATTTGAGCCAAATTTCATCAAAATCAGACGTTTTTTACTCAAGTTATCGTGTTAACGGACACATTTATAGATATACTCGCTTCGCTCGCTGGGGGCTCCGCCCCCAGACCCCTGTGGGGGGCTTCACCCCCAGGTCGCTGTTTGTCCACAGATTAATGTAAATTGGTCCAAATTCTATTTAAGACCTAAATTCTACAACTATTCGAAGGCTTTGATTATTTTTAAGGGTTTAACCTATAAAATCCGGTCAGTAGCCCGTTGGCATACTATGCCTGTTGGTTATACTACTTGGCATGGATACATACTATGTTAAATTTTAAGCCTCCATGTATTACCTAAGTGCTTGACAAAATTAATACCCTTAACTGATGATCCTTAACTAATACAACTATATTGAGTTAATACTACTATACTGAGCTAATACCCTTAACTATAATGTAGCCTTTATAAGGCGTATTTTGAACCTTATAAGGAATACGACCACCGTTAACAACCTGAAATGTTATGACTGGGTTACTACAAGCCTTCTGTGCAACAAATATGATTTATAAGAGATTTTACCCTCGACACAGCGCAACAAAAAAAATATACCCGAAAAATTCTACAAAGCTAAGACTTTGATTTTTTTTGGGTGTTTTAAGATATTTAATCTGGGCGTGGGAGTGTTGATTGGTACTAACTGTAATGTAGGAATATTGTGTGATAAAGATTAGGCCTATAAGTTCTATATTAGAGCGAAAAACCATTAAAAACCATGAGCAAATCTTGGAAAAAAGTTTAAATTTAAAAAATCTAGCGCTACCTAAGGGTGAAGGGGGTGAGATACGGCAAAATGTCACGGGACTAAAGTTGTAGTTCGTCTAAAATCCGTGGCACATGGTGGTCTTCGTTTTTCGATAGGACAACCTGTTCGGCCGCTAGAGCTCAAATAAAAAAAGACTACATTTAGATTTTTTAATCACAATTATTTATTTGTTTGAGATACACTTGAGTCCCGCTAGTCCGAACACGGGTAATCCGAACGTCCGCTTAATCTGAACAGGTTCTGGATTTTTTTTGCAAATACTGTGCACTAATAAACAAATTTTACTTAATTAAAAGACAAAAGATAATGGGAAAGGTAAATGATGTAACAAAATGAAAATAAAGTAACATTTTGAAGAATACAAATGTTTTGTTTATTGTGAAAAGACTAAATTTACAAACAGTACAAACAATAGCAGACTACGTCAAGGTTTTGTTATGATTTTGGCGCTTGAGCTAGTAGTAGTGGGGAGGTAGACGTACAGTCTCGGTTGCCAGTGCGTACAGTCCGCGTGCAGTATTGTCATGCGAACAGTCCGCTTACCCGCTCACATCACATCACAAAACTACACACAGTGGGCCAGTGTGCTGTCAGCAATGCACTTTGCATATTGTTGATTCTGCGTTTGAAAGAGTAAACGGTCTATTGATACTTGTTTTTGTGTATCATTCGTTCATATTACAACACTACAGACCCGTTCAGTTGCATCATAAACATCATAACCATCGTTCTCTATTATTTAAATTATTTCGGCTAATCCGAACAATTAGCTAATCCGAACAGCGTTCGGTCCCAATTAGTTTGGATTAGCCGGACTCATGTGTAGTTCAAACTAAAAAAAGTAGGATTTGGGAAGAAAAGGTGCAACGCACATGCATACCATATCTCACGATCCTAGTTAAAGTATAAATGGTGATGCGTGTGTTCTAATTAATAACAACTGTTCCAGAACCGGCATTTCCTTACTACTTATACTTATAAAACGGTCAAATCTATGGATTTTAAGAGTTTTAGCGAATTTCCCCTATAGGGAAGAAGCTATTACCGTAGGTCTCATGGTAAGACTTAAGCCCGAGACCATGATAACTTTTTGTTTTGATGTCCCCAGATGTCCAAAACACTATTCGTTCAAATTTATATATATGTATATATATATATATATATATATATATATATATATATATATATATATATATATATCTATATCTATATATATATATCTATATATGTGTCCGTGAATGCGATAACTTGAGTAAAAAACGTCCGATTTCGATGAAATTTGGCTCAAATGTGTAAACTGACATTTATGACTTTAAGTTCGAAAACCAGAAAAATCGGACCATGGGAAGGGGGGTTTATGGGGGTTTTAAATTTTCCAAAAATCAGTTTTTTGCATTTTTTACCCTAACATTTTTAAAACACTTAATTTTGGTTTAGACCATGTTATAGAGCTTAAAAAAACAAATAATATGGTATTTTGAATTATTAACCTAGGTTAAGTGGTTGCGGAAAAAATCCAAAAAACATGCTCATAAAATCTCCCATGTTAATCTTATGGGAAAACAGTTTTTGGCTTTTCCTCAGTTAATTTTACTTTAAACTTCACATTTTCTTTTACCAATCACTTCAGCTCCACAAAACAATCATTTTGGTGTTTAAATTGTGATTCTACGTCAAACCGTTGCAGAGATATTCAAAGTGCTAAACACAGTACGTTGTCCAATGTTATCCTTATGGAGAATAAATAAAATTTGATATCTTGATTATTTATGAATGTATATTGATGAAATTTGGTATGTGGCTTCATGTTGTACTGGTATATTGATAATTGCACAAAAAATAAATGTTTTGTTGATTGTCCCCGTAGCAGCTAACCTGCATACTCAGCCCTAATGTTATTCTTATGGAGAATAAGTAAAGTTTTATATCTCCCTTAATTATGAACATAAATTAATAAAACATGGTAAGTAGCTTCACCTGGTTCAGTTATATTGATAATTGCATAAAAACTCATTTCTTATCTTCCTCGTTGCAGCAAACCTGCGTACTCAGTCCTAATGTTATTCTTATGGGGAATAAATAAAATGTAATAAATCACTAATTTATGAATGTATTTTTGTCAAAATTGGTGAGTGGCTTTATGTACTAGTGAGAAACATATCAATGCATTGGAAATTCGCTGAGTACGCAGGTTTGCTGCGACGGGGGGTATTTGATTTTTCGAAAGGATTGAGTAATAAAAACTGGTCATATTTCTGCTGCTGGTCATGTTGTAGACATTATGCGTGCCCAATATTAGGCCTCCATCAAGTATATAACGTGATAGGAAATTAAAACCCGCCACAAATCTCAAAATTTGAGAAAATCTAGAGCTGTCTAAGGGTGAAAGGGACGAGATACGACAAAAAGTCATAGGACCAAAGTTGTAGATCTTGCAAAATCCGTAGGTCGTGGTGGTGTCCGTTTTTTGATAGGTCGATCCGTTCGGCCACTAGAGCTCAAAAACTGTAATTTTAAAATAAGCCTTTTTTGGGGGTTTTAAATATTTTTTTAGGGGGTTTAAAATAAAAGATTGTTAGTTTTGGAAATTTTCCTGGGGTTACAAGCTATAAGCTACCTGCATGCAAAATTTCAGGTTTCTAGCTCATCTATAAGTGGTCTAGAATTCGTATACCTCAGTCAGTCAATGAGTTATACATGCGGCTGTATATATTTTATATATATATATATAAATACATATATATAAATTTGAACAGATAGTGTTTTTGGCATGTGGGGACCTCAAAAAAAAGGTTACCATGGTCACGGGCTTAACTCTTACCATACCACCTACGGTAATAGCTTCTTCCCTATAGGGGAAATTCGCTAAAAACAGGCAATATTCTTTACTCATAGATTATTTTAAACCAATTTGTATTTCGGCATAACTAATACTAGTAAATCCAGCTGCTCGAATTCGAGCAGTTTAAATTGTGATTCTATTCCAGAAGTTAGCTTAAAACAGCTGATCTTGCTTCTGTACTTTGTTTTGTTACCTTCAACAGCTGTCAAATGCTCAATTTCAATAATTACTGCTCTTCCATAAGATAAACATTACAAATTATGAAGGGCTAAGAACGAATGTGAATTCAGAGGAAATTCAGCAAATCTATGCATTATCCTCTGTAATTTGACACATAAACCTTGTAAATCGATTCACTAGTCACTGATAACTTAGCATTTCAACCGTGTATTCATGTCCACAAACCTGATATTGTGCAGCTTTTGCCAACTCTTCCCTGCCACCTTCAACTCTCTGGTACACGTTGTCCACACTGTCTTCAATAAGGTCTGGAAAGGTGGTGGTATCATATTAGACTTAAAGGTATAACTAAACTATTATCATCTAACATAGGTCCTCCTACCAACCACTCCATAAAATTCTTGGCAAACATGTTGTAGAGCCACACAGGGCCACAACTAACTTGGTACTGTGTGGTTTTGTACGGTTATGTTGCTTGTTCTCATTGACTCAGGGGGGGGGGGGACAACTGCCCTTGGGCCCAGGTCTGTCAGGGGGGCCCGGGAGGCCGGGCCAGTGACTTATTTAGGACACTGTTGTTTTTAAAAAAGTGAACTTGGATCCGGACTGCAACAAGGGCCCACACCACCAGGCCTGCCCAGGGGCCTGTGGAAGCTGAGTACGGCCCTGGAGTCACATCACACACCAACATCCATAATACTATTCTTTGTGGACCCTTGGCTCAGGATTTTGTTCTGTATGGTATTGTTTTTTTAGGAGGTTTAGCTCCTAGCCTATCAACGATGATTTGAGCTTTTTAATACCTGTACAAGTTCATTCGTTTAATTTGACATTATTTTGTTTTGTGAGAATGCAGCGCAAACAATTGTTTTTGCTATCAATAAAGAGAGCGTGTACCCTGTTTAGCTATTCAAATGGGCTGTAATTACCCTGGTGTGACAGGGATCATAACTAAGCAATTTAAATTAATGAGTAACTGAGCAGATAATATTCAAGTCCTAATCGCTGACTCACCTACCGGCTGGTACGCGTCTGTAAACTTTGTTTAAATTTTGTTTGTTCGTATTGTAATGTGTGTTTTGTAGGACATTTTAACTCTTGATGACAGACAAATATGAACATTTGTAATTGAATTCAACCTGATGATGGAAGTATTTTGACATCAGAAACCGCGGTCGTCCATTTGGATTATTTTAAAGCTGCAAACAGAGTTAAAGTAACCTTAAGTTTAAGCAACCAAATATGCAAAATATCCGCTAACATCTACCCTAACCTAAACTAACCGCTGCAGTGCTCTGTCGCAGGTATATATACTCACTGACAGACTGTTCCTGCTCCACCAACATGGCGGCCAGCTCTCTCATCACCTCATTGACGTCCAGTACGTCCTCTATCTGTCGCACCGCTGACATCTACCCTAACCTAACCTAACCGCTGCAGTGCTCTGTCGCAGGTAGATGTACTCACTGACAGACTCTTCCTGCTCCACCACCATGGCGGCGGCCAGCTATCACCTAGTTGACGTCCAGTACGACCTCTATCTGCCGCACAGCTGACATCTACCCTAACCTAACCTAACCAATGCAGTGCTCTGTCGCAGGTATTTATACTCACTGACAGACTGCTCCTGCTCCACCACCATGGTGGCCAGCTCTCTCATCACCTCGTTGATGTCCAGCACATCCTCCTCTATCTGCCGCACCGCTGACATCTACCCTAACCTAACCTAACCGATGCAGTGCTCTGTCGCAGGTATATATACTCACTGACAGACTGTTCCTGCTCCACCAACATGGCGGCCAGCTCTCTCATCACCTCGTTGACGTCCAGTACGTCCTCTATCTGCCGCACTGCTGACATCTACCCTAACCTAACCTAACCGCTGCAGTGCTCTGTCGCAGGTAGATGTACTCACTGACAGACTTCCTGCTCCACCACCATGGCGGCGGCCAGCTATCACCTAGTTGACGTCCAGTACGTCCTCTATCTGCCGCACAGCTGACATCTACCCTAACCTAACCTAACCGATGCAGTGCTCTGTCGCAGGTATATATACTCACTGACAGACTGCTCCTGCTCCACCACCATGGCGGCCAGCTCTCTCATCACCTCATTGACGTCCAGCACATCCTCCTCTATCTGCCGCACCCTCTGTAGCCGCTCCACCTGCAGCCCCTGCATGAACTCCATCTCTTGCTGAGTCACTCTCTGCTGGTGCAGCCGTCGCATGTCCTCCTCTGTCTCAGCGTCGTACTGAGCCTCGTCCTCCTCTGCGGCCACCTCCGATGGCAACAGGCACAGCTTCATCTTCTCCGCCACTTGCTACAGGAAACTTTGTGTTAGATTAAGTAACAAATAAAAAGTGTTACAGAACTTTCAAACTGAAATGGGGGATTTCGGGTATCCAAGCACCAGGCCTATTTCAAACATCTGACCAATTTTTGTTATTTGCTTGTTTACGCTAATGGAATTTTGTATTTAACACTGATAGAGAACAACTAACTGTCCAAAACCTCTGAAAGCCATGTTAGTGCCCTGAGAATGAATCCCGTGACCTCTTTCAGTGAAATCCAAGACGCTAACCGCTAGGCTACCAAGCGGGTTGTTTTTTACTACTCGATAGAGGTTCTCAAACTTGACATAATGTGAACTTAAATGTTGTAAAATTTTTAGAATGTAAAATTTTCTCGCAAGTTTAGGCAATGATAAAGTACAGCATGTTACAAAGAAATAGATCTTATTTCAGCCGTCAAATTTAATTTGATATACAGTAGATGCCCTCTTAACCGTCATCGCTTTAACCGCCCTCTTTCCAGAAAATTACTCACGCCTGCCGCCGTGGCCGTGTTCCAATACTGCACTGTAAAAATTCCCAGGTCACAACACGTTGATCATATATCTCCATAGTTATCAAGTATTCCATCTTGTTACCTAATTTTGGTACCTTTTAATAAATACGCACCACATAAGGCACAAACTTGAAATTTTACAGCTCTATTAACCTTGTAAAATGCTAATTTGTTTTGTTGTAATTAAAATGCTTGTATCTTGCTTACTTATGAACTTATACTGACGAAACTTGGTATACAGCTTCATCTCGTTGTGGCCTATTGATATTTACTAAATAAATATTTTTGCCAAATTCTCCAGTAGCAGCTAACCTACATACTCAGCCCCCATGTTATTCTTATAGAGAATAATTAAATGCTCTGTCTCCCTTAATTATGAACATAAATGAATAAAAACCTGTATACACCTTCACCTAGTTGAGTTATATTGATATTAGCGTAAAAACCCATTTTTTGTGTTCCTTGTTGCAGCAAACCTGCGTACTCAGCCCCAATGTTATTCTTATGGAGAATAATTAAAATTGTATATATCGCTTATTTGTGAATAGCCTATATTGTTATGAAACTTGGCAAGTGGCTTTATGTAGTATTAAGACATTTATATCTCCATTGGAAATTAGCTGAGTATGCATGTTTGCTGCGACGGGGGTATTTGAATTTGAGGTTTATAGCTATTCTATTTCAAAATAATGCACTAAGTACTTACTTTTTGTTTAGTACTGTACGTGCTCACTGCTTCTTTGAACCTTCCTCTGAGGGCTTCTACTTGGAGTTTGAACTGCTTGTCTTTTCCTCTGACTAGATCCGTAAGCCTATGAAGGTCTTGGGTTGTTTGGGATATGATCTGGTTCGTACTCAACTGAGTAACATGTCTGTGGAAAGAGAAAACAATACATAAAGTCTAGAAATAAAAACTCTTAATCTGCATTCATTGTGCAAGAAAACTATCTATCAACACATTCGCTATTAAGTGCCAAAACTGGACTTGCCAGTGCAGCAATTATTATAATTATAAAACTATTGTGTTTTGAAGTTTGAGATCATAGTTTCCAAAGACCTCATGAGGTAACAGCCCCAGTGCATAGCTAAAACTCACCTGGAAAATGCTACTAGTACTCCAGTTGGTTTTTTTTTAACTATGAGAAACATGGGTCTAAACTGCGGTTCATTTTCAACACTCAGTTTTTGAAACACTTATTCTATTCATAGATTTAACAATATTATAGAGAAGTTTAACCTCATCAACAGCAAAATAAAAAGTAGAAAATAAACTTCCTCTTTTAACCCTCCGAGTATACATTACAAAACTTCTTAATGTCCACAATTTTTGGCCATTTAAAAAAAAATTTCTTCTCTTTTTCTTGCTGTAGCAAACCTGCACACTCATCCTTTTATGTTATTCTTATAGAGAATCCTTTATGTCTTATGCTATATATCACTTATTTATAATTGTATTTTTATGAAACTTGGTAAAAGGCTTTAAGTGGTAGTGAGAAAGATATACATGCATTGGAAATTCGCTGAGTATACAGGTTTGCTGCGACTGGAGATATTTAAGTTGTTAAATTATACAAAATGTTTTGGTGGGCCTACAAATAGTTTTGGTGGGATTTATAGTCTAATAATCCTATCTCTGTGGTATTTATTAGACAGCTGTTCAGTTCATCAAGCTTTTGATTTATTTTCGTTTAATGTATAGTAAACATAAAACGTGACCTTTAAAAAGAAACTTAGTTTCTTAGTGTTTATTTTGTGATGTACGGCTTTTTAGCTGTATCGTGCCACTTATAAAAGTGCATTTATTTAACCCTCTAGGTGTCGCATCAATAAACCTGAATTGTCACGCCATTTTAGGCACTTTTGCAGACTTTCATAAAAAAATGCTATACAAAATGTAAATGTTGACCTAATGGTATAAATGTATACATTCTTAAAGTACAGAAAATGGGCTATTTTTTAATATAAAATTTGAGGCCTAAATATATCGTATAACAGTCCGGCCTTGGGTTCAAATCCAGAAAATACAAAAAAATTATGTTACGAGATTCGTAGACTATATGTAGACATCAAAAATCGAAAATCCAAGATATACATTTTGTTCAGAATTTAATAAGAAAAAAGAAAATATATAATGTTATGGGGTTTGTACAAAAAATTAAAAAAGTAACTAAAATAATGTCATTACCACTTGAGAAATCTCCTCTTCGTCCTCCTCCTACAAGGTTTGGGCCTAAGTCAATATTCACTATCCACATTATATTCATCAATATCACTTAAAGAATCAAATCAAAATAATCTTTATTCATAAAAACAGTACAGTGGTGTACATATGAATAGTGTCAACACCATAATAAATTGTCTATGTTATTCATTAAATTATTATTTTACATAAACAATAAACAACCATCTTCCATCATAAAAAAACCATCTTCTTATAAATTAAAGAATTCATCAATAGAATAAATAGTGTTTGAAATGATGTATTTTTTTAACTTGTTTTTAAATTTACTTGTATTTTTTATTTTTTTCAATTCTCCAGGCAACTTTTTGTTGAACTTTGCACCTGCATAGGACGGTTTTGTGGTATAGAATTGTAACCTATTGTTCCAGTTTTCATTGGAAACCAATAACTGTTTATGACTTGACGAAAATTATTAGTAATTTAAGTTCTTCCGGCAGTGAAGATATTTATGGATTGTCAAACAAAATCGTTAAGTTAATGGCCCCTCTTATATTACAACCTTTGTTATTTTTAATTAACTTAGTTTTCCTGAAATCTCACTTTCCTCGTTGTTTAAAACCGTCAAAAACGATACCTCTGTACAAGAAAGGTAATAGATCATGTATCTCTAACTATAGACCGATATCAATAGTAACTATATTTTCTAAAATAATTGAAGTTTGTGTCAAATTACAGCTAAATGAATTCATAACTGACAATAATATTATTTGTAACAGCCAGTTTGGATTTAGGAGTGGCCGTTCAACAACTTCAGCAGTAGAGATGGTAGTGTCTGATATTCTTGACAGTTTTGAGTGTAATGAGTACCTGAGCGTGGCCCTTGTGGACCTCAGCAAGGCTTTTGATTCTGTTTGTCACAATGTTCTGCTGAACAAATTGGAATTTTATGGTATTAAAGATAAAGAATTAGAGTTTTTTAGATCCTACCTTTGTGGAAGGAGGCAGATGGTTCTTTTAGATTCCGAAGCTTCTTCATTCAGAGAAGTGCTTGCTGGGGTGCCGCAGGGGTCCGTTCTTGGACCATTGTTATTTATAATTTTTATTAATGACCTTCCTAACTCCATGCCTTGTAAAACATTGTTATACGCTGACGACACCTCTTTTCTGTACTCGGGTAAGGATTTTAAGGAGACTGAAAAAGTTATAACTGATATGATTGATTTTGGTAAAACCTGGTTTAGTAGTAATTTTTTATCTATTAATGATGAGAAAACAGAAAGAATTTGTTTCTCATTGAGGCAATTAGGCTGTGCTAATAATAAGATTTATGACCACGTTAAACTGCTAGGAGTCACACTTGATGTCAAGCTTACTTGGGAGTCTCATACATACAATGTTATTTCTAAATTGGCCAGAGTTTGTTTTTTACTGAGACGGCTCAAAAAATGTATTTCCATTCATATGCTGCTTATTACTTACCATAGTTTTTTTCACACCCATCTCTTATACGCAAACCTTTTGTGGGGTAATAGTAGTGGAGCTAGACATGTTTTTATCTGGCAAAAGAAGGCTTTAAGAATCTTGTTTGATATTCCTGTTAGAACTAGTAGTAAACCTTTTTTTATTAGTTATGAAATTATGACTCTGCCTTCCATATTCATTTTTCAAAATTTAATTTTTGTCAAGGAAAATATTAACAACTTTGTTACTCGTGATTCAGTTCATAGTTACGATACTAGAGGATCTTGTGATTTAAATGCTCCAGCTGCTAGATTAAGTAAATTCATTAACAGCCACAAGTATTTACAGATTAAGTTTTTTAATAAAATTCCAGTAGATTACCGTAGCTTAGATTCCATTTTATTTAAAAAACGTTTATCAAGGTGGCTATTGAGCAAGGCGTTTTACTCAATTGACGAGTTTTTAAACTGTGATGATTTTGCTTGTTTTTAACTTATTATTATCACTTGGAATGTAATGTCTCTGTTAGAATTTTTTATTTTTACATTGTTTGTTATTTTTATATATGTTAAATGCTTTCCCATACTGTGTCTATTTATTGATATAAGCTTGTCGAAAATCTACCTTATACTTGCAACTTGCCTGTCATATTGAAGTGAATAAATTGCTTGATTTGCATTATGCGTTAATTTGGAATATGGATATAGCATGAATAAATTTGGCTTGATCACAATTATAGATTTGCATAGTTAGTATGGCATGCTATATTTAGCTTGAATTCTGATATTGTAATATTGTATTTTGCATGTGATATTGTATGTTATTGAAGAATGGTATGTGCATGTCTCTTGTATTTCTTGTGACGTTGTCTATTTCAATTGATTAATGACAATAAAGCATTATTATTATTATTATTATTATTATTATTATTATGATGAGCGGGTGATTTCTGATTTCTTTCTCGTATTGTATGAATGTACTATTGAATTACCCATTGGCTTGTTGTACATATTTAAATTTTTGTATACCATTACAGTGTCAAAATATATTGACCATAAACTGTTAAAATTTTGAGATTTTTGAAATGTTCCTTACAAGATACATCTTAGTGAAGGTTCTTAATAATTCAAATTGCTTTCATTTGCTGTTTACGAATTTTATCAAGGTTATCTCTCCTCGTGGATCCGTAAAGACAGATTCCAAGTGAAATATGAGAATCTATGTAAGAATGGTATATCAATTTGAGAGTCGATTCACTGCATAAACATGACATTTTCTTAAGGCATACAATCCTGTATTAATTTTTGATACAATTTTGCCTACATGTTGATTCCAATTTAGGTTACTATCGATCAACAGACCAAGACATTTAGTGCTGTGAATAAGTTCAATGGGTTTAGAATCATCAAAACCATGGGTTCTGTAGTGGTTTGTGACTGAGCTGTTTTAAATGAAATGTAATTAGTTTTTTCAATGTTCAGCCCTAGATTGTGATTTTAGAAGAATTGGACAATACTTTCTAATTTTAGGAATGATAAAATTTCATCTGTTCTATTGTTTTATCTGAGATTTTAAGGTTTGTATCATCAGCATATAGACATATATTACTTTTTACAGTGTTTGATAATGATAAGGAGATGTTTTTTAGATAGCATCTGAAGAGGAGTGGTCCTAATATTGAACCTTGTGGATGCCAAATTTTACTGGTTTCAATTGTGAATCATAATTTGAAATCCTGTTATTGGAAAAATGAGTTGATTGGACGAACTGGTATCTATTTTCAAGGTATGAGCAAAACCAATCCAAAGAAGAACTATTTATTCCGAGTGATTTTAATTTACTAAGAAGAGTTGTGTGATTTACACTGTCAAATGCTTTTGACAGATCCATAAAGATCCCTAAGCATGGGACATCAATTAAGTCAATTATTGATTCTATAAAAGAAACATTTGCTGTAATTACTGATTTTCCATAACAAAAACCATATTGAACGATAACTACCAAATGTTTTTTTCCCAGGAATTCTGTTAATTGACTATAAACTGCCTTTTCATAGATCTTATAAATTGTTGGTAATAATGATAAAGGGCGATAGTTTGATGGATTTTTTCGTCATATTTGTATATATTGGAATGATTTTAGCAATTTTCAATTTATCTGGAAATACCCCAGAAACAAAAGATGAATTTACTAGATGACTTAATATGTAACTGATCTCACATTTAATTGATTTTAACAAAAATATAGGTGCTTCATCATACCCACTCGAATAATTATTTTTAAACAAGCTGATAATTTCTTCTATTTCTTTCATTCCTATCTCTCTTAATCTAAACATCTGAACATTGGTTTTGTCTGCCAACAACCAGAGCTTAACCTAATATCATTATCTTCTGTAAAATTACTTAACATTAACATATCGGAATTATCTTTAATTACACTTATAAAAAATCATTAAATACATTTGATACTTCTACTGGTTGCGGTGATGCTTACCACCCTCAATTAAATTAATATTTTGTGTTTTTTTTCCATGTTTGTTTCCCACTTCAGAATTTATATGATCCAGACTGTTTATTTATATATGTTTTTTGAATTTTTAATCTAACTATCAAAATAAGCTCTTTTTGATTAGTTTACATTTCTTTTCTAGGTTGAGACTTTATTCTTCAGAGTTCGGTTTCTGTTTGTTTGAAAAGTTTTTTATTCCTGATATCTCTTGTCAGTCTAATTAATTTACTTTTTCCTTCTTTCAATTGAGATGATAACCAATTATTATGTTTTATTTTCTTAGAAACTCTTCTTTTTGGAATGGCTGTATTAAAGTGGTATATAAAATAAAAAAAAAAATATATTGTTACATATGACTATTAGTACTTATTTTGAGATATTGACATTAAATATTATAGGAAATGATGGTGATATTTATCTAATGAATCCAGTTTTAGTTGAGGCAGTAAAAGGGTTGGAAGATATTACAGTTATATTGGATCCATTACTTTTACGAGAGAAAAACATCTTACTCATTCCTATTAATAATATTAAGTATGACTCTACAAACAAAGACAGTTATAAAACAGTGGAAGGTTCTCACTGGAGTTCACTTGCATTTGAAAGAAAGTCACACAACTATTACTATTATGACTCACTTCAGAATAGTTCTAGTGTAAGTACTATTTGATATTCTGTTCGATAAGCTTTCCTTTTATGGTATTAGAAATAAGGAATTGAACTTAATTAAATCCTATCTTTCTGGAAGAAAACAAAAAGTAGTTGTAAACAACAATTACTCGACTTACCTAGATGTCTTTACTGGTGTTCCTCAAGGATCCGTTCTTGGACCTTTTCTGTACTTGATTTTTGTTAATGATATGTATTGTAATGTTCCCAGTTTTTCGGTACTTTACGCCGATGACACAACATTGATATGTTCAGACAATGATTTTGATATTGTCAAACATAGACTTTCGGATGCTCTTATCTCAGCAAAAAAATGGTTTGAGTCGAACAATCTTATAATAAATGAAAACAAAACTGAATTAATTTATTTTGCTCTAAGGGATATTCCTGTTGCCTGTAATGTGAATAGTGATGTAAAACTGTTAGGTTTCACATTGGATAATCGTTTAAGCTGGGAACCCCATGTACTTAACCTTTGTAAGAAACTGTCTCGTGTTGTATTTTTGCTTAGAAAACTTAAGTTGTCGGTGAGTTCAGATGTTTTGCTAGTAACATATTATGGTCTCTTCCATTCACTTGTTAGCTATGGGATTCGCCTTTGGGGTAGTTCTTCTCATGCATCTAAAGTTTTCATATGGCAAAAAAAGGCCATAAGAGTCTTGGATAATTTAAAAAGTAGACAATCATGCAAAGCAAGTTTTCTGAAACTGAATATCATTACTGTTCCATCTTTATATATTTTAAGTAATTTACTTCATGTCAAACAGAATATTCTTTCTTTTAATTGTCAAAACTCTTATCATAATTATTCAACTAGACAAAGAAACAATCTTGTAACTCCTCAGGTAAGACTTTCCAAGACCTTGAATAGTCATATGTACCAACAGCTCAAATTATATAACAAATTACCCTTAGCTATTAGAAACCTACCATACAACAGCTTTAAAAAGGTTCTAAACAACTGGATCAAAAATCAAGTTTTCTACTCAACTGATGAATTCTGGGATTGTAAATTTTTGTAAGTGACCATTGGGCACAAACCTATTATTATGCAAACTTCTGCCTTTTGTTTTTAGAATAAGTTTAGGTATTGACTGAAACATTTACATTGTACATACTATGTTCTGTGATCTCTTGTTCATATTGTTTGACGTGTCCTATTGCATTTTTTAAATGCTTAAAGGAAATAAAGAATATTGTCTATTGTCTATTGTCTATTGCTAGGCTAGTGTGTGATAAGCTCTCAAAGTACTTTGAAAAAAAAAAACAAAAAACAGAAGAACCCAGCTAAACTATTCAAGGACCAATGCAGGAGAACTCATAAGACTGCGGTATTCTTATGCTAGATGCTGTTGAGTGCATTCTCAAAAATTACAGAAATGAACATTTTTTTCAGACCTTAACTGTGCCTTACATTTCTGAAATTGAATGTAAGAATCAAGAAGAGAGCTATCATTTCTTATACAGTGGAACCTCGATAACTCGAACCTCAGGGGGGACGGGAAAAATTTGAGTTATTGAATATTTCAAAATATTGAGGTTCGACTTATCAAGGTGATTTTCCACAGACTTTGACTTATTGAGGTCACAGTAACGCTATAGATGGACCATGGAAGGGTAGAATCTTGACATCATTTTGTGTTTTTTTTATCATAAATAATTATACTGTAAAATAATAACTATTAAAATTAAAAAGGATTTGAACAATTTTAAATGTCTAAAATAAGCCCGGAAATATTTTGTACAGCTTCTTTGGTTAACAACGTATTAGATGATGAAATACTTCCTTCAGTGAACATATTGTAGGGTAGGAAAGTAAACAAATAATAACTCATAGTTCGGTATTTTGTTTTTGTTTTGCCCGTTGGATCACTTCATGTCTATTCTAGACTATTTTGCTCAATATATCACCTGCCCCAAATAAATCCCTCCCCGTTACGGAAGTCAGTTCCGACCAACTGCGCATCAATTTCAATTTAGCTTAAAATCAATGTACTGTAGGCTATTAAAATAATTTGCAAAACTTAAAAGGAACAAAACATGATATGAATTAAAATTGCAACAGAACATTGTTAGAATTAGGGTGAAGCAGTACAATACTTTTTTTTTTTTAATTGTCAACAGAGTGTTCACTGGTGTTCCAAACTGCTTCCCGGTGTCACTGTTGCTTGGTTTTTATTTCCTTTGTCAACAGCCTCAAATAATCTTCAACTTCTACTCTTAGGGTAGAGTTTTGCCAACACGTTTTGTCAAACTGCAAACCCTAAGTAAAATTACAACCTAAAACCTACGTTTCACGCCCTACATCCAGAACCTCTTAACTCGCACTAACGACACCGGACATGAATCTAATCAAATCAAAACCATTTTATTTAAGGAAAATGTATAATTTACTACAATATGAGACTGTTCCTTATTTATGAAATGAAATCCTCACATAAGTGAAACCCGTGCGTGAGGATGAGTGTATTAGATTTGCGTGTTGCTCATCAACATAAATTTGTCGGTTGTTTTACCGACACCAGGAGCAACCAGGAAAAATAGATGTAGTGGGGAGGGAGGGTTGGAATTACCGGCTGAAAAGTCAATGGAGGTTTGCTGAATGAACAACTTTGACTTATAGAGGTACGGCGATTACCTGAGATTTGATTTGATTTTCGCCCTGAGAAAGATGCTCAACGTCGATCAATCCGGATGAAAAAATTACCAGTTAGTAGTACAGATTTAGAAGAGCTTGCACACTGTATTTTGTTTGATGACGAAAATGATGATTTTGACGATGTCAATGATAGTGACAAAGATCCCGATTACGAGGAAGAAAGTGACCATGACACGGCGTCTGAACAGGGCTTATCAGATGGAGAAACTGACGCCCAAAACATAAGTGCACTAATTTCAGTTTTGAACGAAGGTGTACCTTTGATTCCAGTTGTAGCGGAGGAAACTGAAGGGGACATATCAGTAAATCAGGAGATCCATCAAAATACTGATCTGAATGAAAACCAAAATTTAGAACACGTAGATGATGTTATCAATGAAGTTATAAGGACTGCTATGGAAAGTGACCCACAAGTTATCCGAATGGGAGATGCTACATACTATTATGGTAGAAAGAATAAAGACGTGATTCAGAATTTTAAGCCAGCTTTCAAATGGAAAAAGACAGTACCAAATCAGGTGTAAGAACAAGGCAACAAAATATTATTACTCAGTTGCCTGGACTAAAACCTAGAGCAATAAATCTAGGGGAAAACCCACATATATAAACGGTGTGGGGATTACTAATGTCAGAAGATATTCTGGAAGAAATTGTAAGGTGGACCAACATCAAAATAAATCAATTAAAACATAATTATTCCAAGAAGAATCTTTCCTACGTCCACAATATCGATACGATTGAGCTGAAAGGTCTTATAGGTCTACTCGTATACACGTCAATTTTTAAATCTGGAAATGAGTCCGTGCTAAGTCTGTTCGCAACTGACGGAACAGGCAGGGAAATATTTCGCTGTGTAATGACATAAGAGAGGATTTTGTTCCTGCTGCAGGTGCTAAGATTTGACAATGCTGACGACAGGGAAGAGAGAAAGAAAACAGATAGTGCAGCAGCGATTTCCAAAGTATTCTATAGTTTTGTTGAAAATTGCAAATCCTGCTACTCTCCAGGAGCTTTTGTTTGTGTTGATGAAATGTTAGTTCCGTTCCGAGGCCGATCAGTGTTCAGAATGTATATGCCTAAGAAGCCGGCAAAGTACGGATTGAAGATTCAGTGCCTTACAGATGCGAAATCGCATTATCTACTAAATGCATACCTTTATACCGGTAAAGGTAGTGATGGGGCAACGTTGTCAGAAGAGCAAGCAAATTTGAAGAAACCAACCCAGTCTATCATTAGATTAGTAGAACCTATTATAAATACTAGGAGGAATGTAACCGGTGATAATTGGTACTCGTCAGTGGAACTGGTGAATGAACTGCTGGAGAGGGACCTGACATACATAGGGACTTTGAAAAAAAATAAAGTTGAAATACCGGCAGCATTTCTTCCAGACAAAGACAGGGAAGTAAATTCTTCGTTGTACGGTTCCACGGAAGAAATTAATTTACTGTCTCATGTGCCAAAGAAGTTGAAAGCAGTAATTTTACTATCTTCTATGCACCATGGCGCAAATTTGGATGATGTGACAGGGAAACCCGAGATCATAGCCGATTATAACAGAACAAAAGGTGGTGTGGACACGTAGATCAAATGTGTGCCAATTACTCTTGTTCACGGCGAACGAAAAGATGGCCAATGGTAATTTTCTTCGCCATGGTCAATATTTCAGCTGCTGTAAATTCCTATGTGTTGTACCAGGCCTATCAGAAGACCCCAAAAATGATGACTCGACTTTATGAAAGCTCTGGCAAAAGCCCTTGTGTCCCCACTCATGTGTCGTAGATTAACAATCGGGTACATCAAACAAGACCTCGCCTTGAACATGAAGAGAATTTTGGAAATCCAAGACGAGGTTCCTGATCGACAAATTGATGAGGTCTTCGAGAAAAGGAAGACTTGTAGCTACTGCCCACCTAAGTTGAAGCGCAAGACAAAGTACCCCTGCAACGGGTGTGGAAAACCTATATGTTTAGAATGCGACAAAAAAGTATGTGTAAAGTGTGTGCAGAGTGTAGGAAACACCCTTGAATAGTGTTTGTGACAAGAAGGTTTGCTACTACAACATTGTTGCGGTATGGTATTGTTGCACTTTTTTTGTTTTTTTCAATGTTTACAAAAAAGTTTTTTATAATTCATTTCTATTCACTATTTTCTAGTATTACCGGTAGGCCTACAAAAAATTTCTACCAATGTTTATATTATTCTAACTAATTTCTAAACAAAGTTTACAATTTTATACAATAACTAGTGTTTGTAAAAAAGAAGAAGACTTGTAACTACGATCTCGTAGGGGTATGTGCGAAAACATTTTTATTTTACAAGCTATTTCTAAACATTTAAAAACTTTAATTACACGTTTTACAAACAATTTATACAATTTTGCTATTATTTTTTACAATTTGTATAATAACATAATTTGGTTTTTACAATAAATAGCATTTTTGTATTTCAATTTATTAATTTACTAACACCCTTTGCCTTATTTCTGTTGAGCAACTTTGGAAGTGAAAAATAAAATGTTGTGACAACTTATGGGTTAAATACTATTATTTCTGTGGTGTTTGAACTTTGAAGAGAACAACAAGTCAATGGGGGTAAATGTATCAGAACACTCTAAATAAATAAAAAAACTAAAAAACCTATATATATATATATATATACACTTTTTGGTAGTTCTTTTAAATTTTGTTAAAAAATTATTAAACTAATTTTTTTATCTTTTATTGACGTCATATTATTCAAAAGTATCTTATTTTTATGTAAAATGGGTCTAAAAATGTTTTAAATATTTTTTACTATCTTATAAAAAAAAGATTTAGCGGTCTCACAGACCCTTGCGTAGTATATGTGTAATCTTCTCCATGCATAGTAACTAAGGGTTAAGCCCATAATCCAATTTTGTATGTCCCATATGGAACCAGAAAAACTTGCATAAAACATTGAATCAGAGAATACTACATTATTGTCTTATAAAAATGTTTCACATTGTATTAAAACAATTTGAACACCGTAATATGAAGAGAATCACAGAGTTTTACAAAAAAAATAGTTGAGACATTTCAATTGAGGTAACCGTGTGGTATCCCGTGCGGAGCCAGCCGTCAGTTGGTTATTTTCAGATAAATCAACACTGAAAGAATGTCTAAAGTTTAAAAATCTAAACTGATTATCGACACATGATATGGACTGTTCTTTATTTTGTTCAAAGAAATATAAATAGTTTTTAAACCCTATACAATGATCAAAAACAAGGTTATAATGTCCCATTCGGAACTTGTAATGGCTGCTTTGTGGTTATAAGCACATCAAAAGTGTAAACAATAATATAAACAATTAAGTAAACTCAAAATCTAAAATGCAGAACACCTGTTTTAGTTATCATCTGATACGGTAGCCTAAATTTTAATGCCCATAAGATTAACATGGGAAGTTTAATGGCCACTGGGGCAAAACCCGTAAGGAATTTTAAAATATGAATAGGCCTATGTGTTACTTTTGGATATTAGCTAACTTCCTATCAAATTTCATCTCAATCGGTTTAGTAGTTGGAGCGTGATTGAGCCACAAACTCATAAACTTTCAGCTTTCAAAGTAAATTTTACTCATCCTAACAAAGTTGGTGAAAAAAAGAGATAATAGTCAGATTAATCACAAGTGTAACAATCATACTCACACTTTGTCTCTGATCCCCTGGTTATCTTTTCTGGTGCCGAGGGCTTTGAGAGTGTCGTCGAGCAGCTTGAGGCTGGAGTTGATGGTGTAGACGTTGGTGGTGATGCTCTCGGAGAGGGTGTGCAGCTCCGGGTGGGAGGAACTGCTGAACCCGACGGTCGGGACGAGACTCTCGCTCACGGCGCCGTAGGAGCGCTGCGACGGCCCACCCATCAGGTTAGGATTGTTCATTTTGATGGATGTTTCTGTAAACAGTGCAACACAGGATATAAATATGTTACTAGAAAAGGTATTGACTGAAGATTATTCAGTTGTACATTAAGCAAAGGAAGGTAGGTACATATAAAAATACCCCAGTTGCAGCAAAACTGCATACTCAGCGAATTTCAAATGGTACTTCACTAAGTCATGAAGCCACTTACCAACTTTAATCAAAACATATTAATAAATACGCGAGATATGACGTTTTATTTATTCCCCATCAGAAAAACATTAGGACTGAGTATGCAGGTTTGCTGCATCAAGTACCATAAAATCTGATTTTTATGCAAATACCAATATCACCTAAAGATGAAGCTACATACCAAGTTTTATTAATTTATGTTCATAAACAGGCAAGATGAACATGTTCATGTTTATTATTCTTTAGAAGAATAACATTATAGCTGCTGAGTACGCAGGTTTGCTGCCATGGGGACCAAAATAAAACCCAAGCATATAAAGCCACATACCAAGTTTCAATAATAAGCGAGATATACAATTTTACTTATTCTCCATAAGATTAACATTCGACAACGTACTGTGTTTAGCACTCTCAATATCTCGGTAACCAATTGACGTAAAGCGATGATCAAAATACCAAAATTTTTTTAAGATGAATATAATGGTGTAAACCAAAATTTATGTTTAAAAATAATTATATGTAAAAAGTTCAAAAAACCCATGTTTGGGGTACAAAACACCCCCAAAACCTCCCTTAACCCTTTGAGTGCTAAGCTTCTGAAAGGAGTAGTTGAATCTGTGATGTTTTGTTGATTTTTTTATTATATTGAACGCCGGAACAGTTAAAATTAATAAAAACGTGCTTCCGCTGGACACACACAGTAAAGGATAGGTAAAAAGTAGCAAAACACCTGATCAGATGTGCAACTCACAAAGAATCCACCCATCCCGTCAGCTTGGACCCGAGCCGTCCACCGTTTGCTTAAGGTCCGCCCTCCCCTTCAACTCTGCCACAGACAGGTGAACTCTCCATGAGTTGCACATAAAAACCACCGACTGTGACGGGATTCGAACCCTCGATCCAAGTGTTACCCCCGGCCGGGAAGGTAACGCCTTAGACCGCACAGCCACTGGTCAGGCTAGCAGCTGCAGTGGATCAGTAGGTATTATAGAGACTAGGCGCTGGACGAGGTAGTTCAATTCGTGTCTACCAGGTTTCACCACATGTCAGACTCAGACTGCAGACTGAGCGCCTAACGGTACAATCGCTTATGAAGCAGTAACAGTGTTTATTGATAACAGATTCAAAAGACGATATATCGGCTCATAGCACTGAAAGGGTTAAAGTAGAGCGACCTATCTGGTTCTCGAACTCATGAAAATAGATGCTACCGTACACGTTTATACCAAATTTAATCATGATCGGACCATTTTTACAAAAGTTATCATGCCTACGGACACACGCATATATATATATATATATATATATATATATATATATATATATATATATATATATATATATATGAATTTGTATGATTGGTGTTTTTGGCATCTGGGGGCCTCAAAACGAAGTTATCATGGTCCCGGGCCTAGGTCTTACCATGCCACATACAGTAATGTAGCTTCTTCCTTATAGGAGAAATTCACTAAAAGTAGGCCAATCAAGTAAGTTTGATTAGAAGTCCTTTTCCCATACCAAAAAATCGAACAAGTTAAACAGTGGCACTTCTGACAACAGATTAATATATATAAATTACAGCATGAGACATCAGTTTTAGAAGAATTATTACTGATACCCAAGGAGGGATGGTCCTACAACAAAACAAACATACACTCGGAACTTTTGTGTTTCCGGAGTTTAGCTTTTTACAGTGCACTGCGGTGGATAGGTCAGATTAGTTAATTATAAATACTGCAATCATACTAATTTAATCGAAACACAGTCACTTTTAGTGATGACACTAACAGCAGCGAAAACTTATTTATAAATAAAGGCATGAAATGGGAATGGGAGGGCCCGACGGACTTGCCACCAATCAGCTCGACCTAGAGATGGAACATGTGCACTATTATCCGAGGTCATCTTGGAAATTAGGGTATCCAATGGTCCTTAGCCATCCTCCATGAGCTCTTAATTATTGGTTATTTAACTGCTGATCAGAAACTGTAACTTTCTAAACATACTAACCAACAGAAAAGATAGCCTCATTGTACAATTTTGCAATTTAGTTTGTTTTAGCTCAAAGTAAATTTAGAATTTTGAAACCTTTGGCCACTCAAGACACCAAATTAACTACTAATCAAACTGGAAGTATTCCCCCCCCCCCCCGAAAGGTCACCTGGAGCTATATATTCATTATGATGGTACCTTTACCAAAGTAGAAACGATGCTTGTCTGAAGATTGTATACGGTACCTAAGACGAGGTTTGCCTTCCCGAATCGCCTAACATGTCCAATGCGCATGTGCGGCAGCGCCCATTCCTTGGTCAGCTAGCTGGTGGTGGTGAACCGGTTACTGTGGCACCTGTAACTATTTAGTCCTGTCCTCTGGCCTAGTTATTGAGGCATTCCTAACAAAAATCAAACAAGACAGGACCACCTGCTGGGAGAAATTCTGCATGCTTATTGCTGTTGGGCAATAAACGCCTGACCTTGACTGAGTGCAAGGGAATTTAGAGTCTGACTGTTATTTATGATAGGAACGAATCCATCCTAGCCGCAGCGGCACACCTACAACATGGTATTCCGTATATTAAACACGTAAGAACCCTATAGGCTACTTTCCTCCCACCATGAAAAACTAAAATTGGCTTGGGATACCCCTAACAAATTAAACTTAATTCAATAATGCTAAGTATTAGACCTAGGTGCATAAAAATGAAATGCGGCTTAGACTAATGTTTGAGAATACCATGCCCAAGCATTACTGTGTATGGTGGCTCAAAGGTAGAGCTCTGGCCCCTCAAGTCAAATGCATTCAAGAATAGGTTTAATTCCAGCTTACTGTTACGATTCTTTTTCACCAGCAATCATCAGAAGAACTAGCTGGCTTGCCGTTACGATACCTCACTTAGATCAAAGTTCTATTAGCCAATGACATCAGTCGGTTCCCATAAAAAAAGCAAATCAAAATAAAATTGTTTGGCAAAAATCTTGACTAGGCATAACAATCTTTAACGAGTTCGCACGCAGCACGCTGACGTGAGGGAAGTGAATTTCCACATAACAACTTTTAAAACTCAAAATCTGTGTAAAAACAAACATTTATTTCAATTTTTATTGAAATCTGAAAACATTGATTTTTTGGCTGTTCTGATGCTCCTGGTTTCATTTACCTGCAAAGCTTGGAATAACATTTTGCGCATTATAATGTTAGGAGAAGGTCCAGACAGGCTTGAAAGTAGGCGTGGGTTGCTGGGGATGATAAAAGGACTCTAACAAAGGAATAACAGGCTTTTCTAGTGTAAAACCCCCATAAGACAACGTACTGTGTTTAGTCGAAACACATTTTCTTTAATAACTCGGTAAATATTTATGCTAGAATGACGAGAGAGGGCTTAAAACTTTCGCCTCACTAATTTCCATCTTTTCACACGCATTAATTTTACATATGGGGCTTTTTCTGACCCTTTTTGAGCCCAAAAACTCGAAATTTGACAGATTAATCCCCAAAAAAGTGGTTTAGAGTTGTCCGATTGTTTTGCCCAACTGATTACAGAAAGGAACGTCCCTACCAAATTTGAAGTAAATCGGACAAAAAATGCGACCGCTAGAGTGCAAACACATATATATATATATATACAATTTTGAACGACCCCCCAAAACGTGTTCAGGGGGTCACGTTAGGAACTTCTATGGTGGTCCTGGGCTTAAGTTTCACCGTGCGGGTCATGCTAATAGTTCACTTTCCAAAGGAAATTCACTAACAAGTAGGGTAACTTATAGCTGATTGGCCTTGGCCTACTAGACAGGTTAAGGTTACCATAGGGACTACTTATGTTGCAATTATATTAATATTATAAATTATTGGACAGGGCAATTCATCTGGAAGACGATAATTAATTCAAGCCCAAATACACTATTACATAATAATATCAAACAGTTCAACATCTTAACTAACCTTTAAATGGTTATAATTATTAGTTTAGCTCCAACAACATTTGGTTTGTACAATCATATAATTTAAGGAATTATTATTTAAAGTAAATTCAGCACAGTGTTTACTGTTTTGACACTTGAGAAAATATACTACGTAAATTATTAGTAATCCTAGAGACCACCCCAAAGCCATACAAACTTTTGATCTTTTTTGACAACTACCACTACCGCTACCAGAATTATATTGTTTGTTCTAATTGTTCTGCGATTGCTCGATTGCTGATTGCTGTCAGCTAGCTTACTCAGCTGACCGTATAACATAGAGTATTTTTAGCGAATTTCCTATGGAAAGTGAACTATTTAGCATGACCCGCACGGTGAAACTTAAGCCCGGGAACACCATAGAAGTTCCTAACGTGACCCCTTGAACACGTTTTGGGGATTCGTTAAAAATTATATATATATATGTGTGTGTGTGTGTGTGTGTGTGTGTGTGTGTGTGTGTGTGTGTGTGTGTGTGTGTGTGTGTGTGTGTGTGTGTGTGTGTGTGTGTGTGTGTGTGTGTGTGTGTGTGTGTGTGTGTGTGTGTGCACTCTAGCGGTCGCATTTTTTGTCCGATTTACTTCAAATTTGGTTGAGACGTTCCTTTCTATTATAATCAGTTGGACAAGTTCGTTGGGCAAAACAATCGGAAAACTCTAAACCCCTTTTTTGAGGATTAATCTTTCAAATTTCGAGTTTTTGGGCCCAAAAGGGTCCCAAAGCCCTGGATATGAAATTAACGAATGTAAAAAGATGGGAATTAGTGTGGCGAAACTTTTAAGCCCTCTCTCGTCATTCTAGCATATATATTTACCGAGTTATTAAAGGAAATGTGTATTGAACAAATACAGTACTTGTCTTATGGGGGTTTTACTTTAGAAAGCCTGTTATTCATTTGTTGGTGTACTTTTATCATCCCCAACAATCTCACGCCTACTTTAAAGCCTGACTGGACCTTCTCCTAACCTTATAATGCGCAAAATTGTATTCCCAGCATTGCAGGTAAATAGAACCAGGAGCATCAGAACAGCCAAAAAGTCAATATTTTCAAATTTGAATAAAAATTAGAATAATTGTATGTTTTAAACTGATTTTGAGTTTTTATAGTTTTTTACTTGGAAATTCACTTCCCTCACGTCAGCGTGCTGCGTGCGAACTCGTTTTTTTATGAAGACTACCTTATTGATACTATAACCATTGATTACGTGTTTACACTATGTGTACGCTCAAGCTTCCCGTAAGAGGAAGAACGAAGACTGAATTTTTAAATTATATTTGAAAATATATGTTACGTTTTTAGTTTTTTTTTTTTAACTTACACCTTGTTTAGCTAAACACTTTTACAATAGGTCAACAAAATATCTAGACATCTAGACCATATGAAACAAATCTAAATAATTATAATTTGTTTATATTGTAATCTGACAGAGAAAGATAACAAATGTGTGAATGTACGAGTACAAATACTAATGATTTCAATAGTTTACTTGTATTTAAAAATACTTAGAGGAAATTTGAATTGATATCCCTAATAGCACAAATCGTTGGGCCAACGTTGGGAAATAGTTGGCACAGTTCGTTGGCCAACGGTAAGAAATGTCCGTTGGCGCACCGTTGGGCCAACGTTGTATTTGCCAACCAAACGCAAACAATGCCAACCAACACCCAACCAAATGCCAACCGTTTATAATTTTGTATACAAATGGTTATTTTGTATTAAAAAAACACAATTTCACATTGAATTGGCTTAGTAAACCAATAATATAAATTTTTATAAACGATTTGAATAGCAAAAATATTGTGTCCTGGTCGAGTCTTGAACCTACGACCTTTGACTTTCTGTACACTCGCCTTAAGGCGGTCCCACACTACTCGCGAACACGCCTGAACATTCGGCCGAACATTCCTCAGAACATTCGGCCGAACATTCTACCGAACGTTCACTGAACGTTCGCCCTGATGAAGCTCCCACACTTCTCGCGAACACCCACCGAACATTCGGGGGAACATTCATTGTCCGTCGTGTCCAACGAGCATTGTCGTGAAAAAATGGACGACTCTACAGATGATGTCACTGTTGTTGCATCTGCAGTCGTATTTTTCTGCAATAGCAGATACACGCCTGTTTGATTTTGTTAATCAGCTGATTATAAACAATTGTTGGAAATCAGCTGTAATATAACTACTAGTTTGGGCGTTGACGCGGCGATCGTCCATTGTTGACCACCCTGCCTTCAGTGTTCACAAGGAAACGCTTTGTATTTGACTTGTTTATAATTAATTCATAATAATCATATTAATAACAATGTTTTCATTTGTCGGCAATTAATTAACATCAATTAAATATGTATTCTCCTGATGTAATAAATTATAAAAGGTGTAGAATTTAGTCTTGTAGAAGAAACCAACGAAAATATGAGAAGCCTATTTTTTACGAAGCAAAAAATCAAATATAAATATATTGAGTACTCGCTGATAACAGTATTTCGCAGAGCTGATTAAAATCCTACTGTAAACATCTGTTTAAGTACTCGCCTGATTCAAACCTATTGCCCATAAGAGTAACATTGTAACTTTAAGGGTGACTGCGGCGAAGCCCTAAAGGACTGCTAATATGGGACGTTGAAACGGAACAGACCAGTCACCACCTTTCTTTTATACATGTATGAGATAGTATAATTCATTATAAAAAAGATTAACAAACATTGCACATTACTTTATTATTCGGCATAAACATTTATATATTAAGTTTATTAACAGTCAAGCTTTTACAAGTTCTTACAATAAGGGATATACTGAACAATAATATTAGTAAAGAGATAAGTCAAAAAAGTATTCTTTTCGGGGAAATTTTCAACGTGGGAATGCGACAGACTGGTTGTGCACCTGTACCACGCCGCCGATCCTATTGATGTAATTATTGGAAGCTTCTTATCTCTTGTTAAATAATTGAGGTAAATTAAATCGATTCCACTGCCGTTTACTCAACTTAGATGACACACTTATATTAATTTGCAAAAACAGATACGTTTGGGTGCTGTGACCACAAACAAATATTTTTTCTCCTTGAGTAGTTGTCCCCCCTTCACCACTGTGACCGGCACTGATTATGGAGTGTGGAAGAAAATCAACTGCTGTTTAAATAAAGGATATGTAGGGACAATAAGGGTTACGTATTAAAGGATTTATTTGTACCTTCTACAAATAATTAATTAAAATGGCCATTATTGAGGTTGGCGTCAATCTGCTGCCGCGAAAACGCAAGTGATTGTATGAGCTGAATGATTTGAAACAACACATTGCCTCAACACACTGACAAAATAGTGCAGCTGAGTTGAAGAAATGACTCAAGCCCTGAATCCTACAGAATCCGTCGATAGTATACTAATAAATGTCAACCCCTATGCCTTAAAACAAAACTTCAATTTAAACAAATAACAGTAAAATAACTTATTTATAGCTATAATTATAATTGACATACGCATAGTATGTCAGTACAAATAGAGATTGACATTTAATTATTGATTATTCATTACCAATGACCACTTAAGTGGTATTCAATACTTACTTGAAAGCACAACACATAAATACGGTACCGTACACATACAAATAAATACGCATGTTTTATAGTATTGTCTCAGTAGAACAAGATCGATGACTATCAATGATGCAGTGATGCAATAATGCATGTTCGCGAACAGTGTGGGAGCCTCCTGAATATTCGTCGAAATATCCGGTTGAACATTCGCCCGAATGTTCACTGAACGTTCACTGAACATTCGGTCCCGTATTCAAAGTTCGCGCAGCTCCCACACTTCTCGCGAATACTCCCAACATTCGGAGTTCGGCCGAATTTCCGGGCGTGTTCGCGAGTAGTGTGGGACCGCCTTTAACCATCGCGGCCACTGTGACTTGTGTATGTGAATGGAAGGACTAGGATATAAAAATTACCAATAGTGTACACCTACACGACTAGGACATTGGACAATATTTTCTTTAATTCTTCTATAAATTAATCTACTTGCGCAAATCACCGTAATAAGATAATAAAAAGTGGAACAATCAAATTTTTTTTAAAATTACATAATAATAATTTGTTTTGTCTATTCTTGCTATGAAATATGATGAACTAAATTATGAGCAAATTAATATATATTTAATATAATTATTAGAATAAAATATATGATGTTAAATACGGTATACTATAATATATACATTACTATTATTATTATAGTATGTAATAGTAATAATACATAATACTAATTAAAGTCAAATTAGTAATAATAGTAATACTAATAGTAATTACTATTAGTAATAATAGTAATAATTAATTACTATTATTAATAGTAATTAATAATAATAATAGTAATAATATAGTATAGTATGATTTGCCAACCATAGCTTTTTATGGCTCAACGTCTGCTATGGTTGGATTTGCCAACGCGGGCTACCCAACGATTGATTCGTTGGCGCAACGTCTCCTACGGTTGGATTTTCCAACCGACCATTATCCAACCCCTTCTAAACAACCCTGCCATTCCCCATCGTTGGGCCAACAGTTTGTGCTACTAGAGATATTATAAAATTAAGGAACTTTGCAAAGGTCCGTAAGCATACGTTAACGTGTCTACTAAAATATGTTACAGATTTAAGAGATAAGAGACAACCGACAAAATTTGAAGTAATCTTATGGGCATTAACATTTACTGGATCAGATTATAACTAAAACAGGTGTTCTGCATTTTACATTTTGAGTTCATTTATTTGTTTATATTTTGGTTTGAATTTTTTTCGCACCTTTAACCACGAAGGTACCTGTATCACAATAATGTAAATAAAGTTTGTTTCAAAGATTGAAAAAGCCCGATTTATTAAAGTGGTTCGAAGTCAAGAAACGTAAAACACAAATGGAAAGCACACAGAGCAAAAGAAACGCCAGAAGAACAGCAACTTAGGCTTGAAGAGCAAGCTCAGCGGCAGGCTCAATTTGAGAGTGACTGAAATGGCACTATGGCAGAGCAGTGATCTACAGAAACTAGTGAGGAAGCTGAAGCTCGCACACGAGCAACTGCTGTAAGGTCTATGTCCAAAGACAGCAAGCGATCACCAGAAATACGTAGGGCGTCTTTGAAATTGCTGCCTTGACGCGACTCTTAGTCGGCTAACATATATTTTACTAACGCTATGTAGTGGGCGTGGAAGCCGCGACGGGTAACGCTATAGATATACTATATTTGAATTAAAGTAGCTTTAGGATTGACTCTAGTGACACTTGTTGGGGCTAGTGGAAACCCATAGAGCAGTAGCACCTTGCCTGGCCAATGACGTGTCAGCTTTGACCAAACATAACCAAAGCAACAAAACACATTTATGGCCTAAAGTGCCAGTTTGCTTTTTGTAAACTGGTCACCTTATTTGAGGCGTCTGCTAGAAGAAAATAAATGTTTGTTTTATTTTCTCATGGAAATTACAGCGAATTCGCAAATGCAAGTTTTTATAGATTTTGATTCTTTAAATGTTTTGTTAAAATATGTTAGGTATTTAATATCTTGTCTTGTAAAATTTTGTTTTAGTTGCTAGTTTTCCAGGAATTTGACTTTGAAATTTGTATATGACCCCCATTTTGAAATTTATTATAAAAAATTACCATAACTTTTTTATTTATTAACCGATTTTTACAGTAAAAATGTCATTAGATTTGGATTACAAAGTGCTTTAAATTATATATCATGTAAAATTTTGTTTCAGTTGCTAGTTTTCATGGAATTTGACTTTAAAAATTTAAAATGGCCGCCATTTTGAAAATAAACGTCGGGAAAAATAATTTTTGTTGTGGATTTAGACATTTATCCTGTAAAGCTTCATACCAAATTTTTACTTGAAACATTAATCCATTACGGAAATAGAAATGTTTAAGTGAAATAAACAAAATGGCGGATAGCGGCTAAACGAAGTTGAAATCGAACAAATTTTACTGAACATTTTCGTATATTTTTGTATGTAGAATATGGTTATGTATAGCCAGTTCCGGATTTTTGTGACACCCTATACCCGAGCCAGCCATACCGGTTACCGCTTTCCAACCATATAAGGATATCTCGAAGGCCCCCCTGGGGTGGGGGGGTCCACCGGAACGGGGGCGGGGGTGGTCTGTCGGAATGGGGGTGGGAGTGGTGGGGGGTTCCGTCGGAACGGGGGGGGGGGGTCAAACAGGTTGTAAACCGGTCTAGGTCAAACAGGTTCTAAACCAGTCCCCTACTTTCTAATCATACATGGATAGAGGAAGGTTTCACTTTACTCCGTTTGCTACCTCATTCCAGCTTTGGTCTGCAACCTGTTAACACACGCTCTCTTTCAAATTTTACTCCGCTCTATTTTAATATGGCTTCTCCTTTGACTCCTGAAAAACTTCGACGGTTAAAGGAGTCACTAAAGAAGACACCAGAAAAAAGAAAAGGATTCAAGAAACCAACTTCGTTCAAAGCGAGGCTGACCAAGAATTTTGCGAACCACCCGCTGTACTTCCAGCAACGATCTTCTCAGCTCTTAAGTCAACCCTCAACTCGACCTTCAGGTTCTTTTCCAACTGCTGAGGAAATCTTGGAAATGATGCGATTACATACACAGGTGACGCCGCTCGACGAGATCACCAAAACAAGGTTTAGAAAATTGATAGTCAAAATTTTCTACAAGGTTGTGGTTCAAAACAACAACACTTTTCTGTTATTTCATAATAACAATTATCTCGAAGTGATGCTGCCACAAACAATTGCAACACCTCCTGAAGTTACCTGGGCCCAGGACTTGTACCTGATTTGAGAAGGAGGCAGAACCGTCCCTCCTCCACAAAAGGTCCTTTTAAACAAAAGGACCGCCTAAGCATTTCAAGTTAGGGACCTTGCCTTGAAATAGGCAGGAGACTTTGTTAGTCTCCGGCTTGTGTAGTCACCGTAGGTGTTACATTAAGACCGGTTATGGAAGTGACCTTGACCGTGGAGGGGGGAGGGGGGATAAAGTTTGTCCAAAGTATACCACATGGGTCCTCAAATTACGCGGCTTGGCAAGACGAACAAGAAGATGCAATCAGAATTCAGATCCGACCTAGGGTATAGCAGCAATAGCGAAAAAAACAACTATTTGAAGGACAAGGTAACGTTGTGGTGGGGGTAGGTGTCTATCCTACACGCTAGTGCTACGTCATTATACCTCCAGCTCTTGACGGATGAACATCTACCTATTGAGTTTGTGTTAAAGTCTGAACGTGTCACAGTTTTACTGAAATATGAGGAAGGTGTCCTTCAGTAGTCCGCTCGTCACCACCTTCTACTTCTACGACTATGAAGACAGAATGTCTACGCTTGTAGTGGACTGTGAACGGTTCCGTCGTAGAATACTCAAGGCTGAAACACTCTTAGCCAGTTGTCTGCTACGCAAGGTGCATCACATGAATACATGCACTAGTTTATATCACAGTGACTGTTATGATTATACACATACAGTGTTTTGCAGAAATCATTGAAGTTTTTAGTTACGGAGCTACGATCCTTACAGTGTAAGAGCTAAACCTTAACTAACGCATATACTGAGGTTATTGTGCGGTGTAAAAACTTGGTGGGGGAACGTTGTGGTGGGGGGACTGGTGTGGTGGGGGGAAGGGCGGGACCTATCCTACATGCTTATGCCACATCAGTATACCTCCGGCTCTTGCCTAGTACATATGGACTCAGCAATCCAAGACACTACTGTTTCTTCTACGTCTTCTTCTTATAATATTGAACAAGCTGACACTAATGAAAATACAACTGATCAAGTACAGGTACATGAAGTTTCTACCACAACATCTTCTGATACGGAAGCAATGATGTTTCCTTGATGGGTTTAACCAATGGTTATGTTAGTCAACAAACATGGAAGGACGCATTAAATGTGAAGTGAACTTTGCTATCATATCTACTGTTTCACAAACTTGGAAAGCAAATTTGGAAACACCTGATACAGATATTGTGCACTATCTTTTACGTTATACACAAGACCCGACAAACACCAAGGACTCTGCGCATACATCATTGGAGGTCATTTATAAAACGAAACACACGGAAAATATTGTAAATGGAATGACAAATAAGTAAAAGTTAAAGACACTGTCTTTCAGAGGTTTCATTCGATAGTTTTCATCCGATATCTTTATCGAATGAAAACTATCGAATCAAACTTGTGCAAGATTTATTTTTTAAAACATACTTAGGATGACCTTGAACTGACCTACGTCACCGTGAAATCACAACTAAGTCACAAATACGTCCCAGCTACGTCACTAAATGTCACGTGACCGGAAGCTGTCAATCAAATGGGCCAGAAGTCCTCTTTCCCCATACTCTCACGCCTACTTTCAAGCCTGACTGGACCCTCTCCTAACCTTATAATAAGGTTATAATAAGCACATTTGTATTCCCAGCATTGCAGGTAAATGGAACCAGTAGCATCAGAACAGCCAAAAATCAATGTTTTCAGATTTTAAACAAAATTGAAATAACTGTTTGTTTTACACTGATTTTTAGTTTTAATAGTATATTTCGCACCAAGGGCCGAAAGTGGGCTTTTGCTGGCTTGAGATCGTGTTTTATGACCGAGACGAAGTCGAGGTCATAAATCCTTCGAGGGCTATGCAAAACCCTTTCGGCAGAGCTGTGAACGCTATTTTTCACCATACTACAATTATTAATGGGTTAAATGTGATCGGTCATAAAACAAGAGCGGCCTCATGCAATCTCGGACTAAATACAGTTAACCAATAAACGAACCATCGATAGTACAATGTTTTGAATTTTATTGTTATTTGTTCCAGTGTTTCAACCAAAGAACACAAAATAGTATGTACGTATTAACCAGGTAACGTCGTGTACGCTTGAAAACAAGTTTGTACCATATTTGGATTTTTTTGTAAATTTTCCAATCATTTATTAAATTATTTTAGTTAAGAAGCTAGAAAACCACGAATGGCCATATTAAATAATTTCATGAGGGAACAAGATAGTTATAACCAGTAGAAACAAGTTGTTAGATAATCCTAGTTCAGCAAATTAAATCAGGAAAACCAAGATGGTGGAATTAAGTAGCTAGGTGGGGGTTAACCCTTCTTCTGCCAAATGTAAGTAGACGCCTCATTCGTGTGGCAGCTCCCTGGTCGTCTACCCACGTCTCCTGGTCTACATCACCAGACTTCCCTTCACCTGAAGGTACCCTCAACTTTATATTATATAATTTGTCATTTCAGGAAATTATTGATAAGTCTTGTCTATAGTGTAACAAAGTTTATTTATTCAATGTACATTTCAGCATATTAGGACATGGCATTCGTTGGTATAAAAACAATTGTAACAAAGTATTAAAGTCTATTAAATGGGGAAATAGTAAAGTATTTTTTGTCTTATGTAAAATCAGATTACTACAGCAAAGACTGTGCTGTTTTGTTAATAGGGCTGACGAGTACGGATGAGTAACTACAAGGATGGATTCTAATCAACGTAGTCCTTTTGTTTTCCTAATACCCTTTTAACAATGTTAAAAATTAAAATTAGTTGGGGTAAATTTAATTAATTTTCAAATTCAAGTCAATTTAAATGCAGTAAATTCAGTTTTCAAAGTATATGCTCAGTAGGGTAAAGTTTTATTTTAAAAATGTATTGGAGAAGTGTTAATTTTAGTTTTTCTTAAATAAACCACAATTTGTACGATAAATGCAGAAGTAATTATTTTAAGTTAAATCCTTAACGCTAAGTTTGTGCCGTGCCAGTGCTGTAAAATTATAGTAAAAATGGTTAAAGATATTAAAGCACTGGGGTTGAAGGTAAAGTTGTTATCTAAAAGTGTGTTAGGCAGAATTTTTTGAGATTTTAAAATGATTAGGTAACAACGACGGTACAAGTTGGCAACACTGGCTAAATAGATCACCTGACTTTCGGCCCTTGGGAGGAAAAACTCTACTTTCGGTATTCAAATGACGTTCCGAAAACAGGTAATTACAGCGTAGTGTGGTGAAAAAGGTTTTTATGTGGCAATTCACTTCCCTCACGTCAGAGTGCTGCGTGCGAACTCGTTTTATCAGTTTATGATCTTTAAATACCCCCGTCATAGCAAACCTGCGTACACAGCTAATTTCCAATGTACCTCACTGCATAGACAACTTACTGTGATATTTTTGTTGAAGAATTTTGACCTCTAATATAATATCATTTAATATAATTAAGAACGATTTATCCTACGACCACGAAAAGAAAACCAAAAGACAAGTAGATATTTTCCAACAGAGTCCCCAGGACTATTTATTTAATATTTTGTGATCAAATTTCGGTTAGAACTTACGAAAAAGCAGTAACTTTTACCTACAATTTCTGAGTTCCGTCATCCCATTACGCGGGTATTTAAGTGTACTCCTAGTTATTTAAGTAAGTAAGTAATTTAAAACCCTTTTACAAGCAATACAATATGGTTTCCTATGGTCTCCTGGATACTTATAAAATGCTTATAGTCCTTTAATACTGCTTGGCCATGCTATAATGCTATGCAGAATTTCATCACATTGTATGTTTGATAAAAATATAAGGCCACTTTAAACATTTCTTGCCTGACAACCTATCCCAGAAATGACTCGAATTCCTAAGGATGCCCATTTAAGGTCTGAAATGTCCAGGGATTGCATCTGCAGGGCATTTGCAACGCCTGACGGATATCCAAATATCACCGTGAACATCCCCTTTTTGCCAGGGACATACACAATGGATGGACATCCTTTGGATGTTGTGTCTTTAATGTCAGTTTTACGGAATTCGTGGATACCCTCTCGCCAACCACGATATCCTTCCACTACATTAAGCACATTATTTTGAAACTATTTCATTGCTAGCCAAAGAACCTTATAACAGCAGGATTGTAAGTGTTGGGGGCACTCCACCGTAATATCGATACAAATTACAACAAGTTAAAATTGTTTGCATCGCCTAGTTTTGTTCCTTGTTCATTTCTGAACAATTTTATTATAACAAGTATAGGTAATATGCTTATATAATTAGTTTAATCGATCTAAAAACGTAACGCTTAAGGCCTTTTCATACCGAGATCCGTCACAAAACGTCCGGTAACGTAACGTAACGTAAAACGTAGCCAATTCACACCGTAAGCGACGTCCGCGAGGTACTAAATTTTCCAGTTTTCTCCAAGTTTTCGCCCCGACTAGTTCGTCAGTCTCTGATACAAACTTTTAAGGTGGGAGAATGTCTTGTAAACCATGGCAGTGGCGTAGTTACGGGGTGGGGGGGGATCAGGGGGATATATGCCCCCTTTTAACTTGGAAAAATTAAAATTTCTAACCTCCTAAAATCAAGCTTATGATTAAAAAGAAATGCTGTTACTGAAAAACAAAATATATGTGCGCAATATCTCTAAAATATATTATTTATATTAAGAAAGTTGTTCGCGTCCAATAAATAGTAGGCCTAGCAGACGAAGTGCACCGGCACGGTATTGGGTACTGGCACGCCAAGTGGGACGTGAGTCACGTAACAGTCTACCCTCCCCCCCCCCCCCCTAGAGGCCAGCTCGTCAACTAGCGCAACTGACTTTGACCTTGTCGACTAAACGATTTTAGTGATGTGCTTAACGATTACTTTCCAGTAATGATTACAACTGATACAAGTACTTTTTTAGTACTGGTTACAAATCATGATTACTGTCTGTAACAATGGTTCATGTCATGTCTCGGAACTACTAGGGACACATTTTGACTGTCAATTGTGACCTTTGACCCTGACGTCACGCCCCCTCCCCACCCTTCCCCTCACGTCTACACCTCACCCTCCTCTTGCTCATCCCTTTTTCTTATCTGTAGTGTTGCCAACCTACCTTCGATTTCTGTATAGCGTTACCAACCTAACTTTTTCTGCGTAGTGTTGCCAACCTATTTTTTGTTGTTTAAGATCACGTAACGCTAAATTAAACTGGTTGTTATATGTATAAATTTATTAAATCACGCTACTTTCGTTTGCTTCGCTTGGCTCCCTCACACTGCTTACTTATCCGAACTTGGTACTTATCCTAACTTGGTACCTATCCGAACATGGTAATTATACGAATATGCTACTTATCCGATCCCACCCACCCCCTGTTATCATATGACGTAACAATGTCGCAACGAATAACCATATTATAAATAACGGGTTTTAAAATGTGCATTGTCTCCCCACCCCCATATGGTGGTGAAGAGACCGAGTTCATGTTCTAAATTTTAATGGCCCCGCATGGGATTCAAACCCACGTTTGTCGCATTATCCGAACCGGAGGCCACGACCCTACCCCAGGGCCCTATAACAAGGGCTATACCATTTCTTTGTTCGCGGCGCGTTGCCGCCGTGACCGCCTCCCGCCCCGCTACCATCCCGCCGGACAGCGCTGTGACGTCACAGCGCTGAGAGCCGCTCACCACGCGCTTAGCGCAAGTGCTAAATGAATACTTTTTCTCAACAGATTTCTACGAATCTGTACGTCTAAATCTATTATCCAAGGGCCCTTCCGTTCACTCGTTTCCTCTCGTACACGTGTCCTGATCTATTTTTGAATATCCTCAAATATAATCTTGGTATTTGGCTCAGAAAGTGGAAAGTGTTTGCTTACTAAGCACAGTGAGCTTGATCAGTTTATTTACTTCTTGTATTGTTTGTAGTGTTTTAGTGTTACGCGTGTACTTGTGATTGCCGTGAGTTTAATTATTTGTTGTTTTTGATTTAGTTTTCACCACTATTGTTTTTAAGATTAGGTTAAAGCCCGGGAAGTTATTAATGAATTCCGCAATTATTTTATTAAGTATTTATATATAATTAACAAATATTATTTGTACATACTAGGTATGACGAGCATCTAAATATGGGATATAGAACGCATTACTGATACATACAATAAAACGGTCTTATGAAATAATTAATACATTTGTAATTAATATTTAACTACGTTTATGTTTGTTTTCACTAAATGTGTATTTGATATAAGTCTGTTTTATCTATAACAGTCAAAGTGATAAACATATCAAAAGTTTTTACAAACAGTACTTTTATAAAGTTTAATCATACATAAAACTATTCTTGTGTTAAAATGCGTGACTGTGGGAGGTATGGCCACCGTGCCCATATCGTGTTTTCAGACATCACAGTAAATACAGGTTGTTTGAGAGTGTACAGTACTAATAGTGTATAAGCTTCTTTGTGACATAATTTACAGTAAAAACGTTCTGGTTGTGGTGTATTTATATTTGCATTAAATCCCATTTCTAGTCGGCCTCATTACAGCTAACTTTCGTAATCAATCAGTCATCCTCCATATTCTTATACTAAAACTTTATATCTCGCTAATTTACCAATATATTACGATTAAACAAGATGATATACTGTAATTTTGAAACTCATAATAGCGATGGATTTGAATTTATTTTTTGATTTATTTGGACTTTATCTATCGCTTCTAGTGTTTAAAACTACACTACGTTTCTGGAGGTAAGGAAACTCCTCCCGTTATCAAGTGAACCCTACTTACATCTAAATATCAAACTCTTACACCTAACTAACCTACGTTTTTTTGGATTTTTTAATTATTTTTCTTTTACATTTTAATTTACACTAACACAAAGATAACAAATATATATACAAAAAATCAAATACAATACACTAACACAACATTTATATATACATCTAACTAACCTACATTTTTTTGGATTTTTTAAATATATTCCTTTACATTTTAATTTACACTAACACAAAGATAACAAATATATATACAAAAAATCGAATACAATACACTAACCAACATTTATATATACGAACAAATGGAAAACTGACAATACATTACCTGTTCTGCATCGTAGCCTCCAAGCTGACGGCAAACACGGGAAACTTGAATCTCACGTCCATCCACAACCAAACCGCGCACTCGACTATTGGCTAGCCGCAGTGGAGGGGGGAGAGCCGTTACCCCCACCTACCGACAGGGGCACGTGACGACACAGCTGTGGCTACCCACACGTCTTTGCCGACGGGAACATGACACGGAAACCAAAAACTGCACGATTCCTCCTAGAATGCTACACGGGCACCAGTACGATATTCTCATAGAGATTACCGCATGCCTCCAAGGTGAGCATTGGGAACTGGTCATGCAATCAGGTGGCCGTGTTTCCTCCAAGGGCGATCACGGACGCATATGTCGTAGCCGCATTGGATGGACTCTAGACGCAGGAGCAACTGTAACACAAGGAACTGGCGTGTGTTTGTGGGGTGATTTTTGACTGAAATGGTTTTTAATTAAGGGAATCCATAGTGGCCTGACATCAATACTACTCTGACTTATCGGATTTTCATGTAATTTAATTAATGCCCCTTCAACAAACTTCCTTTTATAATAGTGAGACTCATGATGTATGATTTTTGCCTCTTCCCAACTAAATTTATGATCATTTTCCCAGGCGTGTTTTGCCAATTTAGATTTTACTGTTTCGCCATTTTTTGTGTTTCTTTTATGTTCGTTTATACGAACTTTTAGCGGCCTTTTAGTTTCCCCTATATATTCACACTCACATTCACATTTGATGCTATAGATACAGTTTTTTGAGGCTTGTTCTTCATTTTTCGGTTTTACTTTAGTTAGTTGCTGTCTCAAAGTGTTTGACGATTTAAAAGCTGTTAAGATCTTATATTTTCTGGCAACTCGCCTTATTTTTTCCGACAGTTTTGGGACATATGGGATGCTTATGAAAGCTGTTGGTTTATCCACATTTGGATCCTCTTTGGAGGAAAGGAGGAAACTTTGGAGTTTGATATTTAGATGTAAGTAGGGTTCACTTGATAACGGGAGGAGTTTCCTTACCTCCCGAAACGTAGTGTAGTTTTAAACACTAGAAGCGATAGGTAAAGTCCAAATAAATCAAAAAATAAGATGATATAGTTTTTTTGTTGGTGAGGTATATACCTAGAAATTCTTGGAGTAAGCAGGTTTGCTGTTTTCAGTGAAATCTGGCTATTTTATGAGAAAGATTGATGAAGAGTGGAAAATCAAATTAATTTTTAAATTGTTGTATGTTAACATTTAGAAATATTTTATAATGAGTATGATCTGTATCTATATAAATATAAAATAAACTACTGTATAACGGGTGAGTGTTTATTTTTCATTATCCAAGCGCTTTATTTATCTTTAGCAAAGTTGATTCTTAAATCCTCGCATGAATCCGTTGCCACTAAAGGAGAATTTTTGTTGTAAAAAAACAAAATATGACTTAAACTACCTTTCTTTATTTTTAAATTGATCAAAATAATTCTTCTGGTCGTAGTATTTAAGTTTCATTTTTACATACCGATAAAAAACTAATGGGTTTTCAACGTGATTCCATTTAATTTAATACAAACCTCTATTTATTTCTAAATCGTTTTATAAATAGTTCAACTGCCATCCTTTTGAAAATTATATCGCAATAAAACCTGATTTATCTACAAAATAAGGGCGAAGTCATATAATCACGGTGTCTAATAGAACACAAGTTCCAGCCGTGCAAGTTATAGGGGAAAAGCACTGGCAGTGCGGTACTTCGAGCCGGCTGTCAGTGCGGTGACATGACGTAGCCGGTCACATGACAGGGGGGGTCCGCTCACAGGCGAAATGTTACGGCCCTTCTTACTTGGCCCTGCCCTACCCACTGAGCCACGGGACTATCGTTGAGAAATAACAAATAACCCTTACTTACTGTTACATGTATCCGCATAGTTCAACCTGTGAGACAACTGCAGAACTAACAGGGCTGGTGGTACATTCTAGTGGAGAAATCGAGAACTTTCAGCACACACTCTAGTGGCGTTTGTTGGAACTACGCTCGTGGTGCTATCTAGTAGTGAAATCAATAAATAACAGGGCACACTCTAGTGGCGATATTTTTAATCACTTTCCACCCAAGCAGAATAATGTAAAATTAGACCGTTAAATAGACTTTAATTTATAGCAATAAGAAGAATAGAGTTTTAAAATATTTTAATCAGCCCTTAATATTGGTTTATTTTGACCCACATAAGTTGTATTCCTAAAGCCCTACATAAAACAGATGGGAGTAGTCAAACACCATTAATTGTTTAACACATTTTATTTTCGACTAATATAGACGTAGTTTACAGGGTCCATATATTTTAGTTCTAAAACGATATTCATGCGGTGTGTCTTGCTTTAGATCCATAAGTAAGTATCCGTGAGGTTATGATGTCGCATCAGTGTAAGATTCCTGAAGAAATCGGGGATTGGCGGGGCAAATCTGATGTGCAAGATGCCTGATCTGGGCCTTGTCTCGTGGATTCTTGAAACACACTATGTATTGGGCGTTCAGTGAAATGTTTCTTTGTCCTCTTCCTTGGTAGAAAATATTTTAAGTTATGTAAAACACGCTGATATTGCAGTGATGACAGCCTTTTGGTAAATAAATCTGCTACTTTCTGATCTGTATGGTTCATCATATCATCGATGACCACAAATTTAGGTGATCCAATATCTTCCAACTCTTTAATGTCGGCTGATTCTTGTTTGAAACATACGGGAGCATTGATTTTTGAAGGGTTACAAGCTCCATAATGCCAATAAATGTCAGCGAATATTGCGTCACACATTCTGTCCCTATTGTTTATGACATTTTTAACGAACCATGTCTTACCGGCCATACTGGGGCCACTTATGATGGCTGAAAAAGGATATTTCCATCTCGGATCCATGACTGCGACTGATTCGAATCTATTAAACGAGATGTCATTTATACCTTTAGGGCTCCTTTAACTAAACCTTCGCAGTGTAAATTTATTTGTAATATAACACTTTATATAGTATACATTTTCCTTTGAATGACCGTTACAAACGCACATTTTAATACTATCACAAATGACCCAAAGCTATGAGTCGATATTTACGCTTGTACATTTAATATAGTACATACTCAATTTACCCTGTTTTTTTTTATTTACTGGTTTATTATTTCCAAGGGCTTATCATTAGATTACTTTCATTAGGTGGTTCCATTCGGTTGTTTCATTAGGTTGTTAATATCGAATGAGTTTATCGAGTATTTTCGTAAATTTTATGGAATATGGAAAAACCACAACGGCATTCGGTTGTTTTCATTCGATAGTTGTCATTTGATCGTTTAATTCGGTTGTTGTTCGATTCGATTCGATATTTTACATAAATAGTGAGGGCGATAGTGTTCCCACTCTAATCGTGGCAAATTACTCCAACGCCAGACTAAAAATCCCCCATTTTACACCCATCCGTTCGCGACATTCCACCTATAATCCTCCAAGGCTGATTTATAAAAAAATCCCCATTTAACCCCAGCCATCCTGAAAATCCACCAGTAATCCTCCAAAGTTTAAATTACAAAAACAATTAAATTATTGACATTACTTATTAAAACTGTAATTCACGCTGTTCGATTCACCGGTTCAAGCTGTAAAATACCATGTAAAGGAGTAACAATTATTGCAATTTTGTTGAGGGGTTAAATGAAAGTTTGAGTAAAGCGCTGTTTGGTTGACTGACATCTGGACTCGCGGATGAAGACCCTTTTGCCAGTCAACCGGCTTGATGACGGCATCGTTTTCGGCTCTCCTTACAGGGCTGGATTTACTATAGGCGCAGCCAGTAGTGCGGGCCCTTACTACCCGGGTTGGTCGGTCAGTGACCTTTTTTGCTTGGTTGGTTGAGGCTTTTGCATGTGATTTTGTGCGGAGCGGGCTCCTAGGCGCGCGTTTATGTAGTCTCTGCTTATATCCGACCCTGTCTCTTTAGCATTGCAAGGCTCGATACAGTTATACTTCAACCGACGCCGCGACGGGACGCCTTGACAGCGACGTCGCGACAGAGACAGAACGGATCCCCATGGAGAAAACGAAAGTAGTACGTAGTGACATATGGACACAGTGTAATCAATGAGATTTCATTAAAAATAGAGCTCTCGCGTCGTGTTAAAAAAGTGAAGCCTCACTGGAGGATATGTATGTAAACAAATCATCTGGTAAAAGAGTAATAAAGACTAACATAACTTGTGAAGAGAGGATTTGATCGGTTAAACGGTTTTCTGGCCTATATATTTCTTTGATTCGTTTAGTGTAAATGCCAACATAGAACCCCAAATTAGGCAGATATACTTAAATACCCCCGTAGCAGCAAACCTGCGTACTCAGCGAATTTCCAATGCATATATATGTATCTTAATACCACATAAATCCACAAACCAAGTTTCATCAATATACATTCATAAATAAACTATTTATGTCATTTTTATTATTCTCTATAAGAATAACATGGCGGCTGAGTATGCAGGCTTGCTGGAGCAAGGAACACAAAAAATGAGGTTTTATACAAACATCAATATAACTCAAGTAGGTAAAGCTACATACCAAGTTTTATTAATTTATGTTGATAATTAAGGGAGATAATAGGTTACTTATTCTCCATAAGAATAACATGGGGAGTACGCAGGTTTGCTGCTACGGGAACTGTCGGCCAAAAAATGTTTTTTAGTGCAAATATTAATAGACCACAACGATATGAAGCAATATACCAAGTTTCATCAGGAAAAGTTGATAAATAAGTGAAATATACAATTTTTCTTATTCTCCATAAGAATAACATTGGACAACGTACTGTGTTTAGCACTTTCAATATCTCTGTAACCATTTGACGTAGATGAATTATCAAAATACCAAATTGTGTGTTTTTTAAGCTGAATCCAATGGTTAAAACAAATATTTGACTTTTTCAAAAATTAAAGGTAAAAAATTCAAAAAACCCATTTTTGGGGTACAAAACCCCCCCAAAATACCCCTTTGGATGGAGCGATATGGCTGGTTTTCGAACTTAAAGTCATAAATGCTGCTTTACACGTTTATACCAAATTTCATCAAAATCGGATCATTTTTACGAGAGTTATCGTGCTCACGGACATATATATATATATACACAGTTTCGAACGAATGGTGTTTTTGGGGTCTGGGGACCTCAAAACGAAAAGTTATCATGGTCCCGGGCCTAGGTCTTACCATGCCGACTACGGTAATAGCTTCTTCCCTATAGGGGAACTTCGCTAAAACGTAGTATAAACCACAAATTTAAGAAATACCCCGTCAAGATAAAAATCCCCCATGTTATTCGGTCAAATCCGCCAAGAATCCGCCAAAAACCTTAATCCACCAAAAAATACTCCAAGACCAAAAAAATCCGCCAATTTGGCGTAATTACGCCAACAACGGCAATACTGGAGGGCGAGCCGCTCGGAGCTCATTTGCGTTATTGCTGTCCTAGTGGTAACATCGACTTGTTTAACCCTAGGTCTGGCGATGCCTGATTTTGTGCTATTGAGCCGTCTGGCAATGGCAGGATATCCTGCCAATGCATGTGCGCGCCAGCTGTACATTGGCAGGAATCCTGCCGATTGGGTAATTTTTTTCAACTGCTTATAACACATTGAAAATTAACCAGAATTGTAATAATATTGATATCATTCTAAAGAGGAGATTCTAAACTTTCATTTTCATATATAAACGAACCTCGTAGCAGTAACAGATCAATATAACTGCTATTATAATTTGAACGAAATTTTGCGCGCGAAACATTTTTGTCTCGCGAGCGGCGAAATCTCGTAAAACATGTGTTCTTCAAAAAATTCCCAGTGTCTGTATTTTGGCCCAAACAGGAAGCGGTTGGTACCATTGGAAGCAAAATGAGTTCTTCTTTATTTCCGTAATAAGAACTTTGTCATACGACTTCAGGAAGTCTGACAAATAGCGATTAGTTGCGATTGGTTGGTTTAGTTCGCCGACTACGCGGTACGTTTTTTCAGCTGTGTGGATAGCCCCATTTGAAACAACGGTGAACGATCTTGAAAAAAAATCTGTCACGTCCTGTCACATAACGTAACGTTACGCCGGTGTGAAATGGCCTTTACACATATTTCAGGTTAGCAGCCAGCGATCAGAGTTGTTCGTCAGCAGTTTGAATGAAATTAGATTGATTCATATAGGTTTTACACAGAAACATCTTATTGTGATGACAAAAAAAATTGATATAAATTATTTAATAATATAATACAACATAGTATAACATCTTTAATAATAAAAAAATATACGTTATTTAACAATAAAATAAAAATAACATACAATAAATAAAATTTAAAAAAATAACAAAAAATAAAATAAATGACAAAACTGAAAGAGAAAGAAGGTCTAACATATGGAGCTGAGGAGTTGTGATGGAAGGATTAAAGGTAGAAGAACAAAAACGTATAATATAGTGTGTAATTACAGATGTATATTCTCCAAATAATTGTGTCTTTTTCTAGGCCGTTTTTATGAAAGTTTGGTTTTCATTTACTGTGGCGGATATAACTCAATTTGTATTTGAGATAGCCTCATATATTTTTTTTTTTTGAAGAGGACATTTCATTGTACAACCTGTAGTATGGATATACATACCTTTAATAAAGATAAAAAATATTTTAAGAAGATTTTACTAAATATTTTTATAAAAAAGTAAATAAAATCTTTTTTACAGAAATATTTGATATAATTTAATATCCATACTAAAGATTGTAGAATGGAATGCCCTTTTCAAAATAAAAACAAAGTTATGAGGCTATCTTAAATACAACTTGAGTTATGTCTGCCACAGTGAATCCTAGTTTAATCAATACAAATCCGTAAAAATTAACCCCCGGGGGGGAGGGTGGGTTGGGGGACCAAAACTTATGATCAAAAGTCACCTATAACCAACACTCATATTTAAAACAAAAATAATTAGGTTTGCTTTAAAAATAAACACAACTAACTTTTTTAAGGTGGAGTGCCCCCTTATAACGGCAGGCTTGTATATTGTACATTGTGTGGCCTTACATTGTAACTGTTAGTGAAAATATTAATGACAATTTTGTATTATAGTTCAATTTCTACAACAAGGTTTTGTTACTTAAATAATTTACTAAGTTCGGGCTGAACACACAATAAATTCCTTAGGAAATTAATAAGGAAGTAAGATTATGAGGATAAAATTTATCGCTTTTGATTGGTGAGGATACAAATTGGCGATGGGCCGGCCGGAGGTTTGACCTTTGGCTTCTAATGATGTGGCGGGGAGAAGAGGAGATAAAACGTGCTGAAAACGGATTAACAAATTTTCGACAGATTTTTAACATTTAAGAAGATAACATTTATCATCTACACTGTGAATATCTATCCAAAATGGGGCTTAGACAGTGTTTTGCAAGTAAAGTAAACCCTGTGCTACATAGGGCAGTTGCTTACGGATTATTTCAAGGGTTTTTGAATTAAAAAAACGCATTATTTATTGTATGAGGATGGATCTATGTATTAAAAATTATAGAAATATAATTTGTTTAGTTTGTACACATATATATTTAATGAACAAATAAATGCAGTTAATATAATGCTGAAAAAACCTTAACTTATTCATATTAAATAGAATAAATAGTACATATTTTATCTACACATGACAATTACATTGGAAACTATATTTTGCGTTGAGTTTAATTTTTGGTGGAATCATCTTGCCAGTAGTACTGGAGGGCGGCAGAGGCGTACATCACGGCGGTGCCTGTGAGCTGAAACATTCCGACAACAGTTGTAAGTAACAGATATCACACGGACTAGCCAGAGTTGAATGTTTTAACTATCATAAATAAATAAATTTCTGGAAGAGTTCATAAAACAACTGGATGTAAGTTTTAGGGTATGTAAATAATTTAATTATAATGAATCCTTTTTAGCGAATTTCCCCTGTGGGGGAGAAGCTAATACCGAAGGTGGCATGGACTTAAGGAAAAGACCATGATAACTTTTCGTTTTGAGACCCCCAAATTCAAAAACGCAATTTGTCTACAAAAATGTTTTTTTTTTGCTGTGTTCACATGTGTAATGAAATACAATTTAAATTTGCACCATTGGATTCAGCTTGAAAAAACCATTTGGTGTTTTGATCATTGCTCTTCGTCAATTGGGACTTATGTATGTATTGCAATTGGTTACCGAGACATTGAAAGTGCTAAGCACAGTACGTTGACCAATGGTATTCTTATTTGAAATAAGTAAAATTTTACGAAATATCTTGATTATTTATGAACATTGGAGAACCGAGCCGTATTCGATGATATTTTTTCGAGGGTAAAAAAGAGGTCCACTCTACTAAAAAAAAACAGCCATTGCTTGTATTACAGTATAGCATATTAGTAAAATTTGGAATATGGCTTTATCTGGATGTGACACATCCACTGAATTGGGGACCGAGCGGCCTTTGTGCTCGAAGGAGGAGCGAAATTATTCAGTTGTTGATGCTATTTCACGTGTAAGTGTTAGTTTGCCAGTCCACTCGTTATTTTTATATTCGGTTATCTATCCATCTATAATATTATAAAGAAGAGGTGGTTTCTGTCTGTCTGTCTGTCTGTGTGTCTGATCTTCCGGGTAAACGCAAAAACTACTGAACCGACTGGGCTGAAACTTTACACAAATGTAGATCTTGAACCCATGCAACACATAGGCCTATTCACTTCCTTAAAATCCCCTCGGGCTACGCCCCATGAATGTCCTAAGTTTCAATGTTTTCGTTTCAGAAGAAAGTAAACTTTCAGAAACTGTAATGTGAGCAGCTGTGGACACTTCCATTTTACAGCTTAAAGAGCAGAAGCAAGAACAGCAGTTTCAAGCTAACTAAAATGCAAATTGGATTGACTAAACAGGTAAAGAAAACCCCTGTGCGAAGGACGGGTACGTCAGCTAGTAATATTTTAAAGAAGAGATGGTTTCTGTCTTGTCTGTCTGTCTGTCTGATGTTCCGGGTAAACGCAAAAACCGACTGGGCTGACACTTTACACAAAGGTAGATCTTGAACCCATGTAACACATAGGCCTATTCCCTTCCTTAAAATCCCCTCGGGCTATGCCCCGTGAACGTCCTAAGTTTCAATGTTTACATTTCAGAAGAAAGTAAAAATTCAGAAACTGTAATGCGAACAGTTGAGGACACTTTCATTTGACAGCTTAAAGAGCAGAAGCATAGACTAACTGCAGTAACTAACTAACTACTGTAGTTAGTCTATGGCAGAAGCAAGAACAGCTGTTTCAAGTGAACTTACCTTTCTAACCCGTCCGAAGAACGGGTACATTCTACTAGTATCTATATTATTAAAAGAATTTCTCGATTTTTCTTCGCAGCATAACGACCCCTAGAAATTTATTTGTCTATACATATTTGGTATCAAATTAACGCGATTTCTCTCTAGATGTGCCTTTTTTGGGTTTGGAAAATATCCCATGAAAAACCTTCGTCCAGGAGGCTTTTGCAATTTCAGCGAATGTGCTACTATTTGTTGTTAAGCCTGTGAACTTTTCCAATTCACATTTGTTTATAACAAAACATATGGTGATGATTTGATTTAGTTCTTAAGTTTGACCACAGAATACAGCACTTGCATTTATTTATTTGATGAAACTTGTGTATACTTTAAAGTTATAAGTAAGTTGATTTTCAAATAGGCTAATTCATTTAATTTCTTGAAATATAGATTTTTTGGAGGAAAAAATAATTCAATTTTGACCACGAAGAAAAGTACCACTCATGTAAATCTGGGACAGCCAGTTTGATTTCAAATAATTTACTGTCTCTTATATGGTAGATGTTGAAAACTGTTATTTTATAATCAGATGGAAGATTTTCCCCCCAAATACATAGGTTACAGATTTTATAGTAACTTGTAAAGTAAAAAGCTGTAATTTTATTTGTTCATAGTTTATCTAGAAAATTTTAATATGTTTTAAGATTTGAAACTGAAATAGAATGTGTTTCAGGGATTTTCTGTCTTTTTTCAGTTTATTTTGCAAATTTTAGTCATTCCATATAAGACAATGAAGTGAAGTGAATGAGTGAAGTGTTCAACAATTTGTGTGTTCTAACTTTTCAAATATTTTATCTTTAATTATATTACTTCGACATCAGTGTTTTTCTGGTTTCACATCAATATATAATAATCATTTCGTATCTAATATGTATTGACCTATATTCAGAGCGTTTTCGTGTTATTTTTGGGACACATGATTGATTTACTACTTTTAGGTTCAACCAATCCCACTGGTTTTGATATTGTGCCAATGAATGAAGTATGTAGATTTTGTCGTGGTCGTTACTTCCGATATGAAAAAAACAACTACAGGAAAATTTACAAAATGTTGCCATAATGACAAGGCACAATTAACGGTTTCAGAAGTGTCTAATACAGTTCTCTCACTTTTGACTGAACAAGACCAAATATCGAAAAACTACAGATCAAACATATAAGGTCTTATAACGCAGCCATGGCCATGGTAAGTGCTAAGGCCTCCACTAATGAACAGCGAGGAGGTGGAGGACCTTACCATTTTAAAATGCATGGTTCTTTGTATCATGGGCATGGACCTTTAATACCTTCAAATGAAGAGGCGATCTCAGTTATACTTTTATGCCTCTGAAGAAGCAAATAGACTCAGACTAAACTGATCAGAAAATGTGATGTTGTGATGAGAACGCTTTCAAACCATTTCAATGAGGTAAATCCTTATGTATAGAGTTACCGCCAACTGTATGAAATCGTCCTGTCAGGGCAGTTTGGTGATCCAAAAGACTTTAAAATGGTTATAGTCACCGATCCTACCACAGACCTTCGCCGTTATAACGCTCCAATATCCACAGATGTAGCTGCAATCTTCACTTCACCAGATGGCACACCCCCCGGTGAAAGAAACTTAGTGTTACAGTATACCCTTAAAATGGACAATCTGTTACTGTATGTCGATATTAAGTCCCCATCTTGATCCATTAGCATATCCATTGCGTTTCCCTAAAGGGGATAAAGGATGGAATCCTTCCCTAGAGTGGACAATGCTTCAGCATGTTCAACATAGAATATCAATTCGTGAAACTCCAAGTATTATTCACTTAAGTGAAAAACTATACCTCCAGTGGTTACGCAATATATGCACTTACGTAACCAGCATAATATATCCAGTGGGATGCAATATATACGGATTTTCCCTCGGGCAACTCTATGTCGCTTTAAGCCGTGCCCGATCATTTAATGGAGTGAAGGTTTTCATTAAAGCTTCAAAAGGACAATATGTTACTTCTAGCCAAGAAATTGTAACAGACAATGTTTTCTGGACAGAAGTTCTGTAAATTCGTATCTATTACATTATATGTATTATAATAAAGAAATCAATTTCGTACTTATATTACAATGGATTTTTATAATTAAATTAAATTTTCACTTTTTCTGACTTTTGTTTTTATGCAAATTTTATTTGTTAATGAAAATACCCCCATCGCAGCAAACCTGCATACTCGGCGAATTTCCAATGAATTATAACACATTAAGCCACTTAACAGGGATTCATAAGAAATATATTCACAAACAAGCGATATTTAAAATATTAATTATTCTCTATAAGAATAACATTGGGGATGAGTACGCAGGTTTGCTGCAACAAGGAACACAAAATAATGGGTTTTTATGCAAATATCAATAGAACTCAGCTAAGTGAAGTCACATGCCAAGTTTCATCCATATACATTTATAAATAAGCGATATATAACATTTTAATTATTTTCCATAAGAATAACATGGGGACCGAGTACCTAGGTTTGCTGCTACGGGACCCATAGGCGAAAAATTGTTTTTTTGTGCAAACAACAATAAACCACAACCAGATGAAGCCATATACCAAATTTCGTCAGTTTATGTCCATAAATAAGCGAGATATACAATTTTTCTTTTCCTCCGTAAGAATAACATTAGACAACGTACTGTGTTTAGCACTTTCAATATCTCGGTAACCAATTGACATAGAGCAATGATCAAAATACCAAATTGTTTGTTTTTTTAAGCTGAATTCAATGGTATAAATTAAAATTTGATTTAAATTAAAATTACATGTGAAAACCCCAAAAAACACATTTTTGGGGTACTAAACCCCCCCAAAACCCCCTTCGGATGGTGCGATTCATCTGGTTTTCGAACTCGTTCAAATAAATGGTACTTTATACATTTGTACCAAATTTCATTAAGATCGGACCTTTTTTACGAGAGTTATCGTGCTTACGGACACATATATATATATATAAATAAATAAATATATATATATATATATATATATATACATATATACAAATTTGAACGAATGGTGTTTTTGGCATCTGGAGACCTCAAGATGAAAAGTTATCTTGGTCTCGGGCTTAAGTCTTACCATGAGACCTACGGTAATAGCTTCTTCCCTATAGGGGAAATTCGCTAAAAGAGAAATAGGGAGTTACAGAATTATGGTTAACTAAAATCAGAGATTGGTTAAACAATTTCGAAGTCAATTAGAGTCTTTCGAGTATTGTGTAAACATTTTTAGTAAAAGAAAAACATAAATTAACCAATAAATATCATTACTGTACTTATTTTGAAGTCACGAAGTGACGCTGGCTGCTAGTAATTATATTGTTTTAATTTGAACCATAAGCGCAATTTTAAAATATGTTCTTTTTTCAATGAGTGTAAAATGGTTTGACCTTAACAGCCCCCCCTCGATCTTGGGCTCATTAGCGAATTTCCCCTATAGGGAATAAGCTATTATCGTAGTCGGCATGGTAAGACCTAGGCCCGGGACCATAATAACTTTTCGTTTTGAGGTCCCCAAACCCCAAAAACACCATTCGTTCTTAACTGTGTACATATATATATATATATATATATATATATTGTGTGTGTGTGTGTGTGTGTGTGTGTGTGTGTGTGTGTGTGTGTGTGTGTGTGTGGGTGTGTGTGTGTGTGTGTGTGTGTGTGTGTGTGTGTGTGTGTATGTCCGTGAGCAGGACAACTCTCGTAAAAATGATCCGATTTTGATGAAATTCGGTATAAACGTGTAAAGCAACATTTATGACTTTAAGTTCGAAAACCAGCCAGATCGCTCCCTCTGAAGGGGTATTATTTTTTTTTTGGGGGGGGGGGGTTTGTACCCCAAAAACGTTTTTTTTAATTTTTACATACAATTTTTGAAAAAGTCAAATTTTAGTTGTTACCATTTAATTAAACTTAAAAAACACACAATTTGGTATTTTGATCATTCCTCTACGTCAATTTGATACCGAGATATTGAAAGTGCTAAACACAGTACGTTGTCTAATGTTATTCTTATGAAAGAAAAGAAAAATATTATATCTCGCTTATTTATGAACGTATACTGACGAAACTTGGTATAGGGCTTCATCTGGTTGTGATATATTGATATTATCTCAAAAAAAAATTTTTTGCCAAACGCTCCCATAGCAGCAAATCTGTGTATTCAGCCCCCATGTTATTGTTATAGAGAATAATTAAATGTTAAGTCTCCTTTAACTATGAACATAAATGAATAAAAGCTGGCATATGACTTCACCTAGTTGAGTTATATCAGTATTAGCATAAAAACCCATTTTTTGTGTTCCTTGTTGCAGCAAACCTGCTTACTCAGCCCCAATGTTTTCTTATGGAGAATAATTAAAATTGTATATATCGATTATTTGTGAATATATTTTATGAAACTTGGTACGTGGATCCATGTAGTGTTAAGACATTTATATCTCCACTGGAAATTCGCTGAGTATGCAGGTTTGCTGTGACGGGGGTATTTTTCTTCTCTCACCGCCCCTACACAGGAACATATCGATGGCACTGTTTGGATTCGGTTTTGTCTCGGTTTTGTCACTATCCTTTGTACAAAGATCTGTCCTTTTATAGATTTAAGATAAAATACCCCCGCAGCAGAAACCCTACAAAGACCAATATAAATATGTGTCGCCTATATGTTATTCTTATGGGAAATGGATAAAATTGGATATCTCCCCTATTTATTAATGTATTATGATGGTATCTGCCTTCATATGGTTGTGGTATATTCACATTTGCACGAAAACTTATTAGCGAATTTCCCCTATAGGGAATTAGCGAATTTCCCCTATAGGGAAGAAGCTATTACCGTAGTCGGCATGGTAAGACCTAGGCCCGGGACCATGATAACTTTCGTTTTGAGGTCCCCAGACCCCAAAAACACCATTCGTTCGATACTGTATATATATATATATATATATATATATATATATATGTGTCCGTGAGCACGATAACTCTCGTAAAAATGATCCGATTTTGACAAAATTTGGTTTAAACATGTAAAGCAGCATTTATGACTTTAAGTTCGAAAACCAGACAGATCGACCTATCCAAAGGGGTATTTTGGGGGGGGGTTTGTACCCCAAAAATGGGTTTTTTGAATTTTTTACATATAATTTTTGAAAAAGTCAAATTTTAGTTTTGACCATTCGATTCAGCATAAAAAAACACACAATTTGGTATTCTGATCATTCCTCTACGTCAATTAGTTACCGAGATATTGAAAGTGCTAAACACAGTACGTTGTCTAATGTTATTCTTATGGAGGAAAAGAAAATTTTTTTATCTCGCTTATTTATGAACGTATACTGACGAAACTTGGTATTCAGCTTCATCTCGTTGAGGTCTATTGATAATTGCTCCAAAACATTGCTTTTGCATAATTCTGCCGTAGCAGCAAACCTGCGTACTCAGCCCCCATGTTATTTTTATGGATAATAATTAAATGCTCTGTCTCCCTTAATTATGAACATAAATGAATAAAAACTGACTTACGACTTCACCTAGTTGAGTTATATTGACATTAGCATAAAAACTCATTTTTTTTGTTCCTTGTTGCAGCAAACCTGCGTACTCAGCCCCAATGTTATTCTTATGGAGAATAATTAAAATTGTATATATCGCTTATTTGTGAATATATTTTTATGAAACTTGGTAAGTGGCTTTATGTAGTATTAAGACATTTATATCTTCATTGGAAATTCGCTGAGTATGCAGGTTTGCTGCAACAAGGAACAAAAAAAATGAGTTTTTATGCTAATGTCAATATAACTCAACTAGGTGAAGTCGTAAGTCAGTTTTTATTTTTAGTAGTTGTCCTCGTTACTGCAAACCTTCGTAATCTGATCAATGTTATTCTAATGGAAGATAAATAAAATATTGTAAATCTCTAATTTATAAATATATTTTGATGGAACTAGGTAAGCTATTTACTTATAATTTTTGAAATCTTGAAATTAATCTGAAAACCATTATAAATTAATTGGACAGCGCTCAACGAGGTCAGATTTGTAAAATAAAGTAATGTTAAGGAACAAGAGAATTTATGCTACACTTAAATAAAAATGGTGTTTTACACGATTGATATAACTATGTGGTTTCAAAGATTATCAACAAATAAATATATACATACCTTAAAAATGAGAGACAAATCGAACTCTGTAAACCCAGCCGCACTGAGAACTACTGGCCTGACCTCTACTGCATCAGAGAAATCTGTCAGCTGATCAACATTGTAAACACAAAGTAAATCAATATATAAACACTATATATCACTGCATTTACACAAAAAATCGGTCACAAAAGTTATTAGTTGGTCTGCATTATCCTACTAATTTTATAAATGTGAAAGTTTGGGTGTATGTATGCATCTATATGCCTAGATGGATGGTTGTTTAGACTTCCATTACGCAAAAACTACTGGACCGACTAAGCTAAACCTTTGATTAAACATAGCTTACATTAACATATATGTATGAAAATGTCTACAACCAAGCTTTAGGGCTCCACCCCATGGGCCCTGTAAGTTCCAATGCAAATGTTATGAGAGGATAAACCATAACAACCCCCGTTGGTTGGTGACTTGTTTATACATTACCAGTTGTGGTTAAGATGTTTGATAATTAGTAGGCCTACTGCAAAGTAAGTCATATGGTAAAATGTAAACAAAGATGTGATAGTGATGGTATTGAAGTTTTGCGAGCAAAACTGAATTGTATACTCGTGTTAAATTGGTGTGTAATTGTATATCTAAGTTCAATTGTAAGGCCATTGGTCCTAGAGATAGACAACTAAATGCCAGCTGTAATTATGTCATTTCAATAAAATTTTAAAATACAGTCAATGAATGGATATTAAAACTAATTTTCTGATTATAATGAGGATGGCGTACTCATAAAATCGAATGCTACTAAAACAATTAGTTCTATTTTCTTTTATTTTAACTAATTTTTGTTTTGCTGTGATCTGCTAGAATGAAGAAAGGTTCGTAGAGCTTTTAGCCCAGGTATGACTATTTACATATATAAGAGTAATGTTTGCAGGAAACATGTCTTGCGAGGGCGTTCAAATGATGCATAAATCAACAACATAAGTGTTGCCAACCTTACAGGGGATAATAATGGTACAGCTAGCTTTGAATTGCCACTTGACAAGCAGAAAAAAATTTAAACCCTTAAAGTCTAATCTACTGTATTAATATAATAATACAGATATATCAAAACAATGTAATAGTTTCATAAAATAACAGCTGATCAAAGTAAATAAGGAGTTAAATAATGTTTATTTTAATTACAATGATGAGGAAAATATGGTACGCGTACGATAAATATCGTGTTTCCAGCAAAACTGCAGACTGGATTGGTGATCACGTCCACCTTACAGTTGTTTTGCGAGGTCTCTTCCGGTTAGCTAGAAACCCTTTATAGATCGACTGCACAGACCTTTACGAAGTATGTACGGCCCTTGAGAATGAAGCATATATGCGGAGATTTTAATGATCGACCTAAACATTTAATATAAACCGACAGTTTTGCCTACATATACAATGTGTAAAATACTGTAATACCAATGTTTCTTGGTCAGAGCAGCAGTACGTAAGCCAATGGACTTTGATGCTGTGGATGTTGATTCGTAACATTTCTACCTATAACAAAATACATTAAACATAAATATTTTAATAAGAAATAACACAAGTTAAAATTTGTTTTATATTATATATAGTTAAAAAAAACTTCAGTAACTCCCGTTGCCCGTTGTTTTAAACCTGAAAATTTAGAGAAATAAGTATATAATTGAAAAAAGTTAAAGAAATAAAAATAGACCTTCAGGGTAATTATAAAAATACAGAAGATTGATCTCATCGACACACAGGGTATTTTTTTACTTGCATCCCCATTAATTCATAATACAAATATCATACTTGAATGAAAGGTCTCAGTGAGCGAATTGGAGGAGAGATATTAGTTTTTTGATAACATTTTACCTAAGGGCACAAATATAAAGAAAAGGGATGAGTTTAAACACACTTAAAGCTGACACATTTATTAGTGAATTTCCTATGGAAAGTGAACTATTAGCATGACCCGCACGGTGAAACTTAAGCCCGGGACCACCATAGAAGTTCCTAACGTGACCCCCTGAACACGTTTTGGGGGTTCGTTCAAAATTATATATATATATATATATATATATATATGTGTGTGTATGCACTCTAGCGGTCGCATTTTTTGTCTGATTTACTTCAAATTTGGTAAGGACGTTCCTTTCTATAATCTGTTGGACAAGTTCGTTGGGCAAAACAATCGGAAAACTCTAAACCCATTTTTTGGGGATTAATCTTTCAAATTTCGAGTTTTTGGGCCCAAAAAGGGTCAGAAAAGCCCCAGATGTAAAATTAATGCATGTAAAAATATGGGAATTAGAAAGGCGAAAGTTTTAAGCCCTCTCTCGTCATTCTAGCATAAATATTTACCGAGTTATTAAACAAAATGTGTATCGGCTAAACACAGTACGTTGTCTTATGGGGGTTTTACACTAGAAAAGCCTGTTATTCCTTTGTTAAAGTACTTTTATTATCCCCAGAAACCTCACACCTACTTTCAAGCCTGTCTGGGCCTTCACCTAACCTTATAATGTGCAAAATTGTATTCCCAGCTTTGCAAGTAAATGAAACCAGGAGTATCAGAATAGCCAAAAAATCAATGTTTTTCAGATTTCAATAAAAATTGGACAAATGTATGTTTTTACACTGATTTTGAGTTTTACAAGTTTTTATGTGGAAATTCACTTCCCTCACGTCAGCGTGCTGCGTGCGAACTCGTTTTTATTACAGCTGTTACCCATGCGAAGATCGGTTACACATTCAACTAGTAAAATATAAATCTCGGATTATTTGCTCTTGAGATATTTTGCTTTCTGCAATTTGGAATTACCTTTTTCGATATTTTATTTGTCCGTTTATGCTATTGAGGAAGGAGTTGTCCATCTTATTGTGTAAGTAAAAAAATACCTTGTCTAAAAAAAAATTACAATAAAATTTGATTTGTAATTTAAAAAAGTACTTAAGTTAGAGTTTTTATAATAGTAATTAACCGTATTAAAAATTGTGTTTGCCTTTACTTTACATATCACATTGTTAATTTGAATTATTATTTTATATTTGTTTATATTAAGACCAAATTTATGTAGTACAAATAAAATTAAAATTAAAAAATAAAAAATTATGTAATATAAATATTACTGACGGAATAAACTGAACAATTGTTTAATTTTAACAATAGTACCTGGGGGAAGGCCAGTCAGATTGTTTAGATGAATTGGAGATGACCCTACTGATAATCAGATTTGTATAACTCATTTGCCTCTTTTCTACATTTTTAAGGTCACTGCAGTTGTTATTTATAGCTCAATGTCCCTTTGATTTATTTTAATACTCTATATATTATGTAATCTTCATTTAAATCTTTTAATCTCTGCTCTCAGGAAACCACATGTTAATAATCATAAACAACATGAGTATTACTATGACAGTTCTCTGGTTGATTATGAACAGCTGTTACAGTTCTTTTGTTTTGATTTGAAACTCCATAAGCCCAATGTTAATTTTTTAACTTTTCATTTGAGTTTTTTACATTATTAGTGAATTTCCTTTGGAAAGTGAACTATTAGCATGACCCGCATGGTGAAACTTAAGCCCGGAACCATCATAGAAGTTCCTAACGTGACCCCCTGAACACGTTTTTGGGGGGTCGTTCAAAATTTTATATATATACATATATATATATATATAATTATATATATGTGTGTGTTTGCACTCTAGCGGTCGCATTTTTTGACCGATTTACTTCAAATTTGGTAGGGACGTTCCTTTCTGTAATCAGTTGGACAAGTTCGTTGGGCAAAACAATCGGAAAACTCTAAACCCATTTTTTAGGGATTAATCCTTCAAATTTCGAGTTTTTGGGCCCAAAAAGAGTCAGAAAAGCCCCGTATGTAAGATTAATGCATGAAAGAATATGGAAATTAGTGAGGTGAAAGTTTTAAGCCCTCTCTCGTCATTCTAGCATACATATGTACCGAGTTATTAAAGAAAATGTGTTTCGACTAAATACAGAACGTTGTCTTATGGTGGTTTTACTCTATAAAAGCCTGTTATTCCTTTGTTAGAGTACTTTTATCATCCACAGCAACCTCACGCCTACTTTCAAGCCTGTCTGGACCTTCTCCTAACATTATAATGTGCAAAATTGTATTCCCAGCTTTTCAGGTAAATGAAACCAGGAACATCAGAACAGCCAAAAACTCATTGTTTTCAGATTTTAATAAAAATTGGAATAAATATATATTTTTACACTGATTTTGAGTTTTAAAAGTTGTTATGTGGAAATTCACTTCCCTCACGTCAGCATGCTGCGTGCGAACTCGTTTGATTTTTCCTGGGGATGAGGCCTGTATAGAACTTATTTTTATCCCAGAAATTAGTTATTTCCAACATTTGAAGGAAATCGTTGGAGCCGTTTTTGAGATCAGTGTCACAAGCAAGCAAGCAAGCAAACCTTACTCATATTAGAGTATAGGAGTTCCTGGGGGACCGAGCTTTGCTCGGGGAAGGCCAGTTAGTTTGTTTAGATGACTGGGAGTAATATTTCACCACTTCCCCCAACTGATTACCATATTTTTATAGCTCATTTGCCTCTTTCCTGCATTTTTTAGGTCACTCCAGTTGTTATTTATAAGTCAATGTCCCTTTGATTTATTTTACTACCCGTATATATGTAATCTTCACTCAAATCTTTTAATCTCTCCTCTCAGGAAACCACATGTGTAAATACGTTGAACCATAAATAAATTATGTATAAAAAAAACAAAAAAACATGAGTATTACTTTGAAAGTTCCCTAGTTGATTATGAACAGCTGTTACAATTCTTTTGTTTTGATTTGAAACTCCATAAGCCCAATGTTAATTTTTTTATTTTTTCATTTTAGTTTTAGCGAATTTCCCCTATAGGGAAGAAGCTATTACCGTAGGTCTCATGGTAAGATTTAAGCCCGAGACCATGACAAATTTTTTTTAGGTCCCCAATGACTAAAACACTATTCGTTCAAATTTATATATATGTATATATATATATATATATATATATATATATATATATATATATATATATATATATATGTGTCCGTGAATGCGATAACTTGAGTAAAAAACGTCCGATTTCGATGAAATTTGGCTCAGATGTGTAAACTGACATTTATGACTTTAAGTTCGAAAACCAGAAAAATCGGGCCATGGGAAGGGGGGTTTATGGGGTTTTAAATTTTCCAAAAATCAGTTTTTTTGCATTTTTTACCCTAAAATTTTTAAAACACTTAATTTTGGTTTAGCCCATATTATAGAGCTTAAAAAAACAAATAATATGGTATTTTGAATTATTAAGCTAGGTTAAGTTGTTGCGGAGAAAATCCAAAAAACCTGCTCATAAAATCTCCTATGTTAATCTTATGGGAAAAAGGTTTTTGGCTTTTCCTCAGTTTATTTTAATGTAAACTTCACATTTGGTTTTACCAATCAACTCAGCTCCACAAAACAATCATTTTGGTGTTTAAATTGCGATTCTACGTCCAACCGTTGCTGAGATATTCAAAGTGCTAAACACAGTACGTTGTCCAATGTTATCCTTATGGAGAATAAATAAAATTTGATATCTCCATTATTAATGAATGTATATTGATGAAACTTGGCACGTGGGGTCACGTAGTACTGGTATATTGATATTTGCACAAAAAATTGATTTTTTGTTGATTATCCCCGTAGCAGCGAACCTGCGTACTCAGCCACTTACCAAGTTTCATAAAAATATATTCATATATAAGCGATATATACAATTTTAATTATTCTCCATAAGAATAGCATTGGTGATGAGTACATAGGTTTGCTGAAACAAGGAACACAAACAATTGGTTTTTATGCAAATATAAATATAATTTACTAGGTGAAGCCACAAACCAAGTTTAATCAATATTCAATCATAAGTAAGCACTATATAACATTTTAATTATTCTCCATAAGAATAGCATTGGTGATGAGTACATAGGTTTGCTGAAACAAGGAACACAAACAATTGGTTTTTATGCAAATATAAATATAATTTAACTAGGTGAAGCCACAAACCAAGTTTAATCAATATTCAATCATAAGTAAGCACTATATAACATTTTAATTATTCTCCATAAGAATAACATGGGAGATGAGTAAGCAGGTTTGCTGCAACAAGGAACTAAAAAAATGGGGTTTTATGCAAATACAGTATCAATATAACTCAACAAGGTGAAGCCACATACTAAGTTTTATTAATTTATGTTCATAATTAAGGGAGTCATTACATTTTACTTATTCTCCATAAGAATAACATGGGGCTGAGTACGCAGGTTTCATCAATATACATTCATTAATAATGGAGATATCAAATTTTATTTATTCTCCATAAGGATAACATTGGACAACGTACTATGTTTAGCACTTTGAATATCTCTGCAACGGTTGGACGTAGAATCGCAATTTAAACACCAAAATGATTGTTTTGTGGAGCTGAGTTGATTGGTAAAACCAAATGTGAAGTTTACATTAAAATAAACTGAGGAAAAGCCAAAAAACCTTTTTCCCATAAGATTAACATAGGAGATTTTGTGAGCAGGTTTTTTTGGATTTTCTCCGCAACCACTTAACCTAGCTTAATAATTCAAATACCATATTATTTGTTTTTTTAAGCTCTATAACATGGTTTAAACCAAAATTAAGTGTTTTAAAAATTTTAGGGTAAAAAATGCAAAAAACTGATTTTTGGAAAATTTAAAACCCCCATAAACCCCCCTTCCCATGCCCCGATTTTTCTGGTTTTCGAACTTAAAGTCATAAATGTCACTTTACACATTCGAGCCAAATTTCATCGAAATCGGACGTTTTTTACTCAAGTTATCGCATTCACGGTCATATATATATATATATATATATATATACACATATATATAAATTTGAACGAATAGTGTTTTAGTCATCTGGGGACCTAAACAAAAAAATTTGTCATGGTCTCGGGCTTAAATCTTACCATGAGGCCTACGGTAATAGCTTCTTCCCTATAGGGGAAATTCGCTAAAACAATCAGAGTGCAAGTTATAATATAAGTTAATATTTAGTTAGTAATTACCGATCGTGCAATAGTTCTAGGTGTGTATATGTATCAAATATTATTTACATTAAGTCCAGGGAGCAAAAAAAAAATATGTTCTGCTTTAACAATAAGTTCAAATTATTATAACTTTTAAGGCTTTCTTCTGGTTCAAAACGTAGTAAAATATCCTAAGCTGAATTGATAAATAAATCCAAATAAAATTTGAGGGGTTTGGACCGTAACCCTAAAAAGCGTTTGTGTTGTCTATTAACAAAAATGCCGTTAGTGTTGAAAAAAATTAGCAAAGCTGGAATTATACTAGTCTAGGGTCTAAAATAATAGTAAAGTCGAGTGATTGATTAGTAATATTTAAGGATTGAGTCGGAGTCTTCTTACAGTAACCTCCACAGATATTAAATAAGCTTATTGGTATTAAAATCAAGAATTAAATCTGAAAAAACAGAGTTTTCTATGGGAGATCTATTTCCTGTGAATCCCCTACTCCACCGTTCGAATGTAATCAATAATAAAATCTTAACCCCATAAAGACGCTTTTAATGAATATTGTTCGGTGTCAGAAAACACCAAAATAATCCCCAACGAATCTCAGATTATCTGTTAATGCGTTTCGAATAAATTACCTGTTTGCGAACCTGCTGACTGCTGTAGCAAACCATGAATAACTTGTAAAGTCGTAAGAAGAACACAGCAGTGTCGTAAATGAGGCACCTGAAGTGCGTGATCCTACCATGGATCACTTGCTGGGTGATGGAATAAGAGCAGAAGATGAGTTGAATGGTGAAGTCAGACAGATGAATGACCAGATCGTAGCTGAACGTCGCCCCGACATCGTCCATCATATCCGTGGTGGACTCGTGGTGAAACATTAGGATCTTGAGTTGTTCTCGAGTTCTGGCTGAAGGTTCCACCGCTCGCAACTCTTCTAGTTGCTGGTTTATGCTGATGTAGGACCTTTCAGCGATGAGGCATATGCAGCAAATCAGTAACACAGAAGCGTAAGTGGGAAATGGCATTATTTCGATAAACAGGGTCTTTAATCCTAGAATAAAGCTTGGCTTATCAAAGAATAAGACATGAATTGCTACAAGAAGAATGCCATGAATAGACACGGAAAGAAAAATGAACCAGCAAGACTTCAGAGTCGGACAGCACATGCAGTAAAGTTTGGCTGCGCTGTAGATACATTTTAAAGTGCTTTTTCTTCTGAACAGGAGGGCATTCAGAATTAAAAAATAGGCGCAGATACGATTCAGTTCAAAATCATACTCAAAATATAATGACTGATCGTGGTTGGCAACGTATATTTTCCAAGAAGTGACGCAAATCGTAGTAAAAACAATGTAAAGGATTCCGAGAAAGTATGACGGCTTCTGCGTCGATGAGTTGGACTGGATATCTGCAAATATACATTAAAATTAGCACCGGATTGTACTTCATGATAATATAATGAAAAGATACCCCCGTCGCAGCAAACCTGCATACTCAGCGAATTTCCAATGAATATATAACATAACACATTAACACTTAACAGGATTCATAAGAAATATATTCACAAACAAGCGATATTAAAAATATTAATTATTCTCCATAAGAATAACATTGGGGATGAGTACGCCGGTTTGCTGCAACAAGGAACAAAAATAATGGGTTTTTATGCAAATATCATTATAACTCATCTAAGTAAAGTCACATACCAAGTTTCATTCATATACATTTATAAGTAAGCGATATATAACATTTTAATTATTCTCCATAAAAATAACATGGGGACCGATTACCTAGGTTTGCTGCTACGGGAACCATACATGAAAATTTTGTATTTTGTGCATACAACGATAAACCCCAACCAGATGAAGCCATATACCAAATTTTGTCAGTTTATGTTCATAAATAAGCGAGATATAAAATTTTTCTTTTTCTCCATAAGAATAACATTAGACAACGTACTGTGTTTAGCTCTTTTATTATCTCAGGAACCAATTGACGTAGAGCAAGGATAAAAATACCAAATTATTCGTTTTTTATGCTGAATTAAATGGTAACAATTAAAATTGGATTTAAATAAAAATCACATGTGAAAAACCCAAAAAACCCATTTTTGGGGTACAAAACCCCCCAAAAACCCCCCTTTGGATGGTGTGATTCGTCTGGTTTTCGAACTCGTTCAAAGAAATGGTGATTTACACATTTGTACCAAATTTAATTAAGATCGGACCTTTTTTACGAGAGTTATCGTGCTTACGGACACACACACACACAATATATATATATATATACTAGCAGTTACCCGGCGTGCGTTGCTGCGCCCAAAAGTTTAAATAGAAAGTTAATATAAATTCAAGTAACACAATTCAAAAGATAATAAAGCAGCCAGTGTTTACATTTCTTTGTTTACATTGTGTTGTTTACATTTAAACAAATGACAGTTTAAAGAAACTTTGATTTTTTTAAATTACAGCTGTTAATTTTGTAAACACTAAATTTCTAAAACCTGACACTGCTCCCTTGTATGCCCTCTGGGTTGGAGCCCTTTTTTGGACAGATTTGCACCAAACTTCACACAAACCATCCTTGAATAATGCTTAATAATGCCTGAAAGTTTCATTACAATCTGTCAAGCGGTTTTGGAGTCCATAGGCTACATATATATATACATACATACTTCCTCTTTTATATATATATATATATATATATACATATATACAAATTTGAACTAATGTTGTTTTTGGCATCTGGGGACCTCAAAATGAAAAGTTATCATGGTCTCGGGCTTAAGTCTTACCATGAGACCTACGGTAATAGCTTCTTCCCTATAGGGGAAATTCGCTAAAAACCTGGCACATTAATTGTCGTCTGCAGCGACTGTAAACAACGATATCGCCATAGTTCAAGCGTAATTAAATTGAAGTCCTCTCCCAAACATTTGTAGACCTATGTTTGGCCGTAAGAGAATGAAAAGTCTTACTTATTCCTACAACATCATAAAGCTTATCTTTCAAATGTTTCACAGTGTGATGAATTTAAAATCTAAACATATTTATTCATTATCAGCTGATTTTGTTATTATATAATTATGGGTTGTTTATTTATTAGTTTTCTGTGTTCCATAGTAATGGTGTGTATTTTATTTGAATAGCCTTAGTTTTAAAAGGTTTTAATGCTTTTCTTTTCTTATCACAATTTATTCAAATAAAAAACAAATGGAACAAATAATCAAACCTCAAAAGTTAAACAAAGATCCTGACTCTCTAACTGCTCAAAAAGAATGGAGTCATTGGTTGAAAATGTTTGAGAACTTTATTGAAATTTCAAAAGTGCCTGATGAAGATATTTTGAAGGTTTTAATTAATTATGTGTCTTATTATGCTTACGAATTCATTGGAGAGTACTCAAAATACAAAGAAGCTATCAAAATACTAAATGATATTTATTCTAAACCATTGAATGTTATTTTTGCAAGGCATTTGTTAGCAACTCGAAAACAAAAAGCGAATAAATCAATTCATCAGTAGGCCCAAGCTTTGAAATCATTAAGCAAAGACTGTGAGTTTAAAAATGTGACTGCGGAACAAAATCGAAGTGATTATATACGAGACGCATTCATAAATGGCTTGTTATCTCCTTTAATAAGACAAAGACTTTTGGAAAACACAAATTTAGATCTTCAAGATGCTATTATTAATCAATCCCTAGCCCTAGAAATGGCCCAGAGCAATTCGGAGGCTTATAACACTGTCGTGCCCTCTACTTCAACTGAGGTAATAAATGCAGTTCCTGAGGTAAAACAAAAAAATGAAATTTCACTTGCAACAGAACAACAACCAGCTATTTCAGCAGCAATACAATCAAAATGTTTCTTCTGCGGAAATGGTCGTCATTCTCGCTCTATTTGTCCGGCCAGGGATGCCGCAACTTGTCATTGTTGCGGTAAGAAAGGACACTTCTCAAAGGTTTGTAAATACAAATTCATTAAGAACAAAAGCAGTCCTAAAGAACGAGTCTCTGCTTCTTTAGAACTGTCCCAGCCTACAACAGCCAGTATTACTGCAGCTGCTCCTGCTAATTTGTCTAAGGCTGTTACTTTGATCAAAGTAAATAAGAAAAATGCTAACTCTTTGATCGATACTGGTAGTTCTGATAGCTATATAAATCATGATTTTGTGCTGAAACATGGTATTAAAGTAATTCCGGGAAGTGGTCAGGTCTCAATGGCAACTAAATCTCTGACCTCTATTAGGTTATTAGGTTACGTACTAGTTGACTTGCACATACAGGGTAATACATACAATGGTTTCAAATTAACAGTTTTACCCCAGCTATGTGTGTATTGGATACTACTAGGACATGATCTCATGAAGTAACACTCTCACGTTGATGTATCTTTTGGAGGATCAAGACCACCTCTTTCCATCTGCAGTTTAATACCAACTGAAGTTGTATCTCGTAGATTGTTTGGTAATTTAGCTCCTAATATAAAGCCTATCGCAACAAAATCCCGTAGGTTCTCAGAACAAGATTCGCAGTTCATTGCATCTGAGGTACAAAAAATGCTCTCTGAAGGCATAATTGAGGAGAGCAACTCTGCCTGGAGGGCTCAGCCTCTTATCACTCAGAATGACAATCACAAGAAACATTTAGTCATAGATTATTCACAGACTATTAATAAATACACTGTACTTGATGCCTACCCTCTTCCTAGAATCAATGACATTGTAAGTAAGGTGGCCAAGTTTACAGTTTTTAGTACTATTGATTTACAATCAGCATATCATCAAATACCAATTTCTGTGAATGAAAGACCATTTACAGCTTTTGAAGCAAATGTAAATCTATATCAATTCACAAGAATTCCTTTTGGAGTTACTAATGGTGTAGCTTGCTTTCAAAGAGTAATAGATTCTATAATAGCAAAAGAAAACCTCAGTGGAGTATATGATTATTTAGATGACATAACCATTTGTGGAACCTCACAAGTTGAGCACGATCTGAATTTACAAAGATTCCTTGAAGTAGCTAAAAAGTACAATCTTACTTGGAATGACAAGAAGTGTAAAATTTCTCTAAAATCGATAAGCCTGTTAGGTTACTTAATCTGTAACAAGACTATGAGACCAGATCCAGATAGGCTAAAGCCTTTATTAGAGTTGCCTCTACCTAAAAATCCTACTTCTCTAAAACGTGTCGTAGGAATGTTTGCACATTATTCCAAGTGGATACCTAAATTTTCAGACAAGATACAATACCTGGTGCAATGCAACTCCTTCCCTTTATCTCAGTCTGCTAGTTCTGCTTTCAATGAATTGAAAAATGACATTGCCAATTCTCTGTTAACAACAATTGACCCAGACAGGCCACTACTAGTGGAGACTGATGCATCAGACTTCGCTATTGCTGCTACTCTAAGCCAAGATGGACGTCCTAGAGCATTTTTTCTAGAAGTATTTCTGACTGTGAAAAAAGACACTCTGCAATAGAAAAAGAAGCGTGTGCCATTGTTGAAGCCTTACGAAAATGGAAACATTTTCTTACCGGCCACCACTTACTAATAATAGATCAACAAGCACTTTCATTCATTTTTGACATGAAGCATTCCAGTAAGATCAAAAACGATAAAATAATGCGTTGGCGGCTAGAAATGTCATGCTATAGTTTTGAAATTGTATATCGACCGGGAAATGAAAATGTGGTGGCTGATACCCTCTCAAGAATAAGTGCTTCTACAGCTGGTAGGAGCCTTTTTGATTTACATCAAGATCTAAGTCATCCCGGTGTTACACGAATGTTCCATTGGGTTCGATGTAAAAATCTCCCTTATTCACTTCAAGAAGTAAAGAGTGTTACATCATCCTGTCCTGTATGTGCAGAGGTAAAACCGCGCTTTTACAAACCAGTCAATCAACACCTTATTAAGGCTACTACGCCATTTTAAAGACTGAATATCGATTTCAAAGGTCCTCTTCCGTCAAGTACAGGAAATCATTACTTACTTACTATAGTGGATGAGTACTCTAGATTCCCTTTTGCCTATCCATGCAGAAATACTAGTTCTTCTTCGGTCATCAAGTGTCTGCTTCACCTTTTCTCAATTTTTGGCATCCCAAGCTACATACACTCAGATAGAGGATCATCATTCTTATCTCGGGAGTTAGTTTCATTTCTGCATTCCCGAGGTATTGCTACCAGTCGAACCACACCATACAACCCAGAAGGAAATGGTCAAGTCGAACGGTACAATGGAAAGATATAGAAGATAATAACGCTTGCATTGAAGACTAGAAATCTGATGTCTACACAGTGGAAGAATGTCCTGGACTCGGCTTTACATGCTATTAGATCATTACTGTGTACGGCTACGATTGTAACACACCATGAACTTTTTTTATACATCCCAGAAGATCGTCTAACGGGACTGCCTTACCTAGTTGGCTAAGCTTTCCTGGTCCAGCGTTACTGAAATGTTATAACCAGTCAAGTAAGTACGATCCAAAGGTAGAAGTTGAAATTCTCGAGGCTAATCCTCAATACGCACGTGTTCGAAATCATAATGGACAGGAATTAACAGTATCTTTGAAACACTTAGCTCCACGCGGGGATGTGAAGCTTCTCAACGAGACAAGCTATTCACCATGTCATACAGATCAACTCGAACATGTTCAAACTCCATGTTCTGCTGAATTAAAGGACACTGCTACACCTTCTTATCAGTATGTGCAGAAAGAAGACCCAACGTCTACTCTAGAACAACATGACAACACTGATTTAGGAACAAATGAAAATCAGTTAGAATCTGAATTCATGGAACATAGACCCACCAGGAAAAGAAGAACTCCTCAGTACCTAAAAGACTATGTACATAATTTTGACTAGGGGAGAATGTGATGAATTTAAAATCTAAACATATTTATTCATTATCAGCTGATTTTGTTACTATATAATTATGGGTTGTTTATTTATTAGTTTTCTGTGTTCCATAGTAATGGTTGATTTTATTTGAATAGCCTTTGTTTTAAAAGGTTTAAATGCTTTTCTTTTCTTATCACACACAGAAAAACTAGTATCTTATGTACTTGTGATCTTTGCTTTTAATTTCTATTTGTATCATTAGAGGTTGAAAACGTGATAATTTGATAGTTAAAAATATAATGGCTTAAGTGTAGTTTTAATCTTAACGAACCAAACTTGGCTGGATAGCGTGTAGTGGCTAAAGGGCTTGCCTCATAATCTGAGATCCGCAACATCGATCCTGAGAAGATGATGACAACTTTGTCTGGATCCGTTATCCGTTACTGACCCATGAGCCAGCCATTGTGTAAGAGGGTTAATGATTAATACTAATTTCGAAGAAGAGTTTAACCTTAATGCAACAAGACCAGGGATTCGACTGTTCCCTATTAAAGGGTTGAAAATTCTGCTGGCGCTGACAAGACAACATAAACTAAACAGTTACAATAAATACAAAAGTAGCAAAGAGAAGTCGCACATGGTGGAACAATGCAAATCATCTTTATCCTATACGCGAGGCGTTTTTTATTCAGTCATGACTCGATAACGGCTGGACGGATTTTAACGTTTGAAGTGTCAACTTATAGGTGTTTTTACGTAGAGTCAATACGTCTCAGAATTGTGAGAAAGGGCATCACTTAAATACAGTAAAGGGCTGAATTTTCGGAACAATCGCGCTATCAGACGGCGGAAGTCTAAACTACGAGTTGATTAAAAGTACGTTGTTATCATCCGATTTAATATCAGAGTTTTTGTTATGTTTGTTTACAACTGTAGTAACCTTTCGTTGGGCACAAACTTGCTCGGATTTAAGCAACAAGACAACTATTATAAAGAAATAGTTTATGGATGTTAGCAGACACGAGATTTGTTTTATATAGCGTTTTCGCTTTTATCTTTTCTTTTTGTTTATCAGGTAAGACAAAGGGTTTATGCAGTTTTATATCCAAACAATTTGTACTTAAATATAGAAACTACGAAAAACTTAATAGAAAAGTACGAGTATATAATAATAAGAGTGGAGTAAAGAAATATGACTACCTGCAGTATTGTGAAGGATTTTCTCAATTGTAAGTTTTTGACCGTTAATATGAGAAGGTAAAATACCAGTAATCTTACACAGAAAACATGTGAAAACGAAAATGACCCCATCCCAAAAGTACCACGTAGAACCGAGCATTCTAAATGTATACAAACTAAGGTAACGATGAAAAACTAATGGCATTTTCAAATATGTTTCGTAGGGCTGAATAGGTCTGATACAAATTGAGAAATAAAAGTAAGAAAAACAAAGCTTGAAGACATCACAATGGAAATCAACGTCAAGTTGGTAAACAGTTATGTTGCAGTATTTGCTCAGATAATAACATTAGGTTATATTAGTTTATCTTCTGTATTTGAAGTTTATTTTGGCTCGATATTAGGAAAGTTACATTGGTTCTTCCGTCGAAACAAGGTTTTTAACTCTTGTTATAACTGGAATTAAAACCGATGATTGAAAGGTTAGACGTTGAAAAATCTGTTATAATTCTTGACATTTTATATATATATATATATATATATGTATATATATATATATATATATATATATATATATATATAAACATATGCAGCAATACAGTTTAGAGTGTAAAACTGCCACAAAATAGTGAAACGACTTTAATATGTATACTTTCTGTGTTTAGGTGGATATATTTTATCCTTTTACTGAAAATAAATTATCTTGTTTTCAGCTGGTCTTAAGAGCTGATCCTTTAATCCAGCTGTTAAAACAAAGAGCTAAATTTGTTGTTTTCAAACTTACTTTACTCATTCGCTTGTGTCTAATTTTCTAAATTCTAGTTTCATTAAAATTATCTCGAAAATGTCAAAATTACTGAAGTTTCCTCTTCACGTTTACACCCCGCTGTTAGAAGCACAATCCGGAAAAATAGCGAATATAAGCCTTACGACTACTAGAGAATTCAAAAGGTAATTAAAGTAAACAACACCTAAACTACTTGTTAGATATACTATATATGTGATGTTCATTTCTCCATCAGTCTTTCCTTCATTCTTGAATTATTTTCTCCCTTGTCGGGAAATGCAATCAAAGGCATGTGGCGACATGGTTTAACGATACCCTTTAGTTGAGTGGTAATTATTTCTTATTAAAATGGTCTACCGTCATCATAGTATTGCAAACTAGTGAGATACACCTAACAAACGAGTTTAAAATTTACTGAAATACTCAATTCTAATTTTTCTCTAAAGTTATATTATTGTTAGTATCTATATTTTTTAATACAAATGACATAAACACTATTTGCTAATATTTTTTAACTTTTATAATTGTATTATCCTGCCTACGTTCAGACCTCTCTGTGGCCCTTGCCCTAACAATTCTTGAATAATTGCCTTACAATACTTCTGAGTAAATGTATTGATCGATTGATAGATTGTCTGTACGAAATAGGGCAACTTTACGGCATGAACCGCATGGTATTTTTGTTGTAGATAAATAACCGTTACATATATTGTAAAATAAGAAATAACAAATAAGTTAATTTTATACCACGACGACAAAACTGGTATCTACTTGACGAATCTTCTCGGTAAAAATTGCGAACTGACGTTCACCAGTTTTGGACCAATCTTATCAGTCCAAGTGATATTAAAAGATAGTGTGCTCTTAAGAAAATTTAGATACAGAATTTCACCAATACGTCGATACTCCCACTCTACAGGTTAAAGAACAAACCTATGTCCCTAATGTCTAAGTATCATTAGGTAGATGTTAAAATGAGTAGCTTATTTTATATTTTTAATAGTATATTATTCTGCTTGACACTAATCACAGGTACTTAAACGAAGAAAATATGACGTACGCAAGAAAAAGTACATTAATTTTGCCCGGGGCCCTATTAAGTATGAAAAATAATGATAATTTAATGTTTTTCTAATTTTTATTCCGTTACTTTAAAACGATAATGAAACACATGTTGAATGAGGGACAAGTTACGAAGGCAGATGTATGGAAATAGTGAAAATGTGTCGGGGATTTCAGTTTATTATTGGTTTACCTTTTATTGAACAACCTTAAAGGAAGTAAGATAAGAAGTTTAATATTGCGTTTGAGCAAATGCAACATGAATTTATCGTTATTTTACAAGTGTAGAGAGAAAAAAACAAAAAATCATCGTTAACGGTAAAACTGAAGTAGAACGTACTTGCGGAGCTGTGGCTAGCACAGCTATAACACACACTTGGGAACTTCCCGCTTGAGAGCAGTCGTCCCTTGGATCCTGTTCTACAAAAATGTATATCGGAATATCGCGAAAGAAATTTGCTTAAACTTTGAAAATGTGTTTTTCCTCAGAAAATGATCAGCAAAATCTGTAAAATAAAAAACTAAAATGTTGCTAAAAATCTAGATATTAAAAGAATAATGCGATTTTTGTGATAAGGCATCGGTGAAACTATTACGTCTTAGCTCTATGATTTTTCGTACCTTATTTGAATGCCTTTTAACGTCTATATGTGCCTTCTGGGGTTTTAGAATAAGTACCTTCAGGGCTTGGCCCCAAGGGCTTTAACTTCCTATGTTAATCTTATGGTAGAACTAGCTGCTATCGGCGGTTTTGTTCGCAACAAATTAAAAGACATTAAAAATACTAACCTGACCAGCGCTATCGAATCTTTGTTTAGTTTTACCATCTGATTTCCTTTGACCTAAGTGATAAACCATTATAGCTGGTAATTTCATAAATCCTTTCATAAGATTTGCATTGGAACTTTCAGGACCCGGGGGGTGGAGCCCTAAGCTTGGATGTAGACATTATCAGGTCTATATGTCAGTGTGATATGGAAGCTATGTTCATTCAAAGTTTTAGCTTAATCGGTCCAGTAGTTTATGCGTGATGGAACTCCAAATATTCATACATACATCCATACAAACATCCAAAGTTTCACATTTATAATATTAGTAGTATTAGTAGAATATAAATTAATTTAACTAAACAGTTACAAGCTATTTATAGGAATTAAACATTCTCAAGTTGATTACAGTAAAACATCACGGTTTAGCTGTTTAAAGATAACTCCTAGAATTACGTTACAATATAAACTAATGGAACTTTTTATAAATTGGGTAGTCAGAAAAATATTTGCTCGAATTGGATCAGCCGGATTTGCTTGTCTCAATTAAAAGTTTTAACATTTAGTTTATGAAACTCCATAATCCTATATATTAAAATAATCGGGTCATTTAGTTCACGCAGATTGCGAGACAACCACTTGACGGATTTCGATCATAATATTTTTGATATGAAGATAATTTTACGTAGAAAGTCGTAACGGAGCCACAATTTCGATTTAGGCTCATTGCTCTGCCTGGGGCCTACGATAACTAGCCCCCATAACGATCCGACATATCGGCGGACTTGCCGGACTCAGCCAAATCGGATCGTGTGTGGGTTCAACAGACCCGGTCCGCGGACGGTCGGACGAGTCCGCCGTCAGAAGAAAATTCCCAGCGGACTTGGTGAACACGACCAACAGGTCGGAACGTTTATGGGCTTTTCCGAACGTCCGTCCAACCGTCGGGTGGTTTTTCGTTTATTTCAGTCAACGCGTGAAAGTTGCTGAGTAAACATGCGCAGTGAAAATAAAAAGTTTTGGGGGGAATTCATCAAAGTTTATAGGGGTATGCCGTGTACAAGGCAGAGCACGTCTCAGGAATGATTCTCCCTAACAACTGGGGTGAAATGGCGCAACTGAACTTAAGGTCCTGCCAGTTGCTAAAAATCTCAGAGTTGATACTAACCGTTCTTCAGCACTGATAGGATCCCTCATCACAGTTTTTTCTTTATACCATTCCGCACAAGACATGACAACAAATCTAATTTTTATCTGTCCATTCTTTAATAGTTTATGAAATCTTTCGGCTGATTTTCTTCCAATTCCTTTAACAAGGGCATGTGACTAAACTTTGTTCGTTCACGCAACCATTTTTTTGACCACACGCGACGCTTTTTACGAGGAGTCTCCTCAAGGCAAAAGTAGCCGCCGAATAGTGCAATGTCACTAGCAGCCATACTTGTACTGAACTGCAGTGACAATAAAGAAAAAGAAGCCCGGGCCCGAAGCAGCCCGATTAATGCCGATAATACACATGAACGATGTGTACGACAGATTGGACACATTGGGCGGAACGTGTGTGGTACCCGCTTGACGAGACGGATCTGGTCAGGACGGACATGTCCGTCGACATGTCGGATCGTGTATGGGGGGCTTAACCCCACTCTGCCCCACAGGACTTCCAGATTACCACGTATTCAAATGGAGGAGAGTTTTATTTGGTTTATGTTACATGTGTTTTGTTAACTCGATACATTAAAATAAATAACTGTTATAAGACTAACGAGCTGCTCCCCCGCAATATTTTGCGGATATAACCCTTATAACAGCTGTTTATTGAATTAAGAAAAAACACATGTGACATAAACCAAATAAAACTCTCCTCCATATGAAAATATGAGAACTTGGAAGTTCCGTGATGCAGAGTCCTGGGGCCCAAATCGAAATTCTGGCTCGACAGTGACTTAGAACTTGAAATTATCTTTTAAATAAAAAAAGAATCATTAAAATCGGTTAAGTATTAACTTCAGGAAGTGAGTGAAAAAGCAGGATTTTTAAAATATGTAGTTATATCTAAGTACAGTCTGCCACTGTTTTTTTACAATCGCAATTTTGATCGCAACATTTTGTGGGGGAGCAGTTATTTGATATCAGATGTTTTTGGTCAGCTATTATGTTTATTTTGTTTATAGTTGAAACTTCAAATCATGACAATATAAACGTAACAGCTGATAAGGATCATCTGCGAACAAAGTAATGTTATTAATTTACCTCCGAGCAAAGCTTGGCCCCAGGTAATTGTTTCGTTGAAGTAGCTTTAGGATTGACTGCCCCAGACTCTAGATACGTCTTGCGGAACCCTAGAGCAATAGGCTCACACCACGCCCGGTGTAGCAGGTACGGCTGGGACCATGTTGGGGACATATTTGGAGGATTCCAAGGGCTCGTGAATCATGCCTCCCTGGTTTCAGTAAATTTTTTCTTCAACTCATTTTTTCTACAGTTTATGAAATTGTTGTAGACACTTCTAAAGTAACGTTTGCTACAAATTCTCGGCATCCCACGGTAGTGGCACCGTTTTGTGTGCTGAGGTTAACTTTTTGGATGCTCTCCTCTCGAATCATAGACATTCTTTTGGAAAATCAAAATTTAATGTAAATTAGATGAACATTCTATATAAGACAATGCCGATTAAGTAATGTTCTGTAGGGTAAACAGCATAGTCTTTTGCTACTTTTTACCTATCCTTTACTGTGTGTGTCCAGCGGAAGCACGTTTTTATTAATTTTAACTGTTCAGGCGTTCAAGAAATTAAAAAATCAACAAAAAATCATAGATTCAAATACTCCTATCAGAAGCTTCAAAGAACCCTTTTCATACTCAAAGGGTTAAACAGTGTATGAAAACTGGATGTAGCAACTTCCCTGTTAACCTTTGCTGACTACGTGGCCATCAAGTTATCTCCATACTGTAACATATATCTAAATTGATTTAAACGCACGAGTTCAAATATTAACTTATTTGATAGAGAAGTGAAGGTATATATAACCACTGAAGAGTGGCAAACGTGGCCGACCGAATCATGTTAGGTGTCCATTTGTACAAGGAGGGGTCGCATGTGCCACTGAGATCAAGCGTCTTTAAAGGTATTTGCCTACATTCCATCTTGCGCTTGCTACACCCACCAGCCAAGGGTACCCAATCGAAAACGACAATTCATCGTATCTAATCTTCTCGATGTAAACGTAAACACGATTGTAGCTTGAAATAAACAAGTTTTGAGCTTGAAATGTAACGTGTAGACGGATTTGGTGTAGCTGACTGTTACAGTGGGTTTTATTTCATCCTGGCACCCCCGGTGTCATACAAGTTTGAACAAGTCCATCTGACTTATCTTTCGTAATTTTCCTTTTAGCGAATTTCCCTTATAGGGAAGAAGCTATTACCGTAGTCGGCATGGTAAGACCTAGGCCCGGGCCCATGATAACTTTTCGTTTTGAGGTCCCCAGATACCAAAAATACCATTCGTACAAAACTCTGTATATATATATATTTATGTGTCCGTGGGTGCTATAACTCTCGTAAAAATGGTCCGATTTTGATGAGATTTGGTACAAACGTGTAAAGCAACATTTATGACTAAGTTCGAAAACCAGCCAGATCACTTTATCCAGAAGGATATTTTTTTTTTTTTGGGGGAGGGGGGTTTGTACCTCCAAAATGTTTTTTTGAGTATTTTACATATAATATTTTAGTAAATCCAATTTTAATTTCTACCATTAAATTCAGCTTAAAAAACAAAAAAATTGGTGTTTTGATCATTGCTCTACGTCATTTTGTTACAGAGATATTGAAAGTGCTAAACCACAGAGAAGAAAGAATTCTTTCTTCTCTGTGGCTAAACACAGTACGTTGTCTAATGTTATCCTTTTGGAGAACAAGGAAAATTGTATGTCTTGCTTATTTATCATCGTATCCTGACGAACCGTGGTATATTGATCATACCGTTGCGGTTTATTGATATTTGCACAAAACAACTATTTTTTGCCGCTAGTTCCTGTAGCAGCAAACCTGCGAACTCAGCCTCCATGTTATTCTTATGGAGAATAAGTAAAATGTTATCTCCCTTAATTATGAACATAAATTAATAAAATTAGGTATGTGGCTTCACCTAGTTAAGTTATACAAAAATGTTCATAAAAACCCATTATTTTTGTACTGTACCTTGTTTCAGCAAACCTGCATCCTCAGACTCCATGTTATTCTTATAGAGAATAATAAAAAGGTCATAAATCATTTATTTATGAATGTATATTGATGGAACTTGGTATGTGGCTTTAAGTGGTATTAAGATACATATATATATGCATTAGAAATTCGCTGAGTATGCAGGTTTGCTGCTACGGGGGTATTTTATGATTCTTACCGTAACAAATACGGTAACTGCAACTATTATAAATCCGTTTCAATCCTAAAGGTACTTTAAAGAGACCTTTTTTATAACGTGATTTCGAACGGAAGGGAAATCAATTTCGAACCACTCTTAGGTCTTGTTTCATGTTCCTCATTATCTCACTTTGGAATGTTACATGAATGATTTTTATTTTTGTCTTCGCTTAAGTTTCAATGAGCAATAAGAACAGCAGTAGGAGCAGTATGATTAGGATGATTATGACTCTGACGTCTTTCAGTAAACAGCAAAGCAGTAGCGGCAAAGACGATAAAAAAGGACAGAAGATGTGCGGGCCGGCAAAGAGTGGGAAGGATAAGGCCCAGTGCAGTTCCGGCAAGGGCGGGAAGGGAGACAAGGGCGAATCTAGCAAGGGCTCCAAGGGCAAAGATAAGGACAAGCCGACCGCGACGTGCGGCGGGAAGGGCGAAGACCATGGGAAGCAGGAAGATGACAAGAGCCACTCAAAGGATGATGGGTCCTGTGAAGACGGTGCGGCCGGGCTGTCCGAGTACCCGAGGATTGGCATCAACGGGTTCGGGAGGGTCGGGAGGATGGTGATGAGGATCGCGGCGGAGCACAGCTGCCCTCTAGAGGTAAGGCGCAGCTCAACCTGCTGGTGGTTGCGTGTTTGTATTGTTGTTAATTTGTGGCTTGTACTAAACCATTGAATTATGGAACACTAGCAGACGAACCATCAATATGGGAGGTGCGGCAATCCCAACAAATCGATAAAGAGAGTAAAACCATCGATGTTGATGTTTAAATAGTCAAAGTAATTCTAAAGACACACTTTAGCATTGTGTAGACGTAGGTCGTATGCTCCTGTTCTTGATGTTTTATCTGATTATTAGTGAATTTCCTTTGGAAAGTGAACTATTAGCATGACCCGCCCGGTGAAACTTAAGCCCGGGACCACCATAGAAGTTCCTAACATGACCCCCTGAACAAGTTTTGGGGGGTCGTTCAAAATTGTATATATATAAACATATATGTATAGACATATATATAGACATATATATATATATATGTGTGTGTGTGTGTATGTGTGTGTGTGTGTGTGTGTGTGTGTGTGTGTGTGTGTGTGTTTGCACTCTAGCGGTCACATTTTTTGTCCGATTTACTTCAAATTTGGTAAGGACGTTCCTTTCTGTAATCAGTTGGACAAGTTTGTTGGGCAAAACAATCGGAAAACTTTAAACCTCTTTTTTTGGGGATTAATCTTTCAAATTTCGAGTTTCTGGACCCAAAAAGGGTCAGAGAAGCTCCAGATGTAAAATAAATGGATGTAAAAAGATGGGAATTGGAGAGGCGAAAGTTCTAAGCCCTCTCTCGTAATTCTAGAATAAGTATTTACCGAGTTATTAAAGAAAATGTGTATCGACTAAATACATTACGTTCGTTGTCTTATGGGGTTTTTACACTAGAAAAGCCTGTTATTCCTTTGCTAGAGTACTTTTATCGTCCCCAGCAACCTCACACCTACTTTAAACCCTGTCTGGACCTTCTCCTAACCTTATAATGCGCAAAATTGTATTCCCAGCTTTGCAAGTAAATGAAACCAGGAGTATCAGAACAGCCAAAAAATCAATGTTTTCAGTTTCAATAAATATTGGACAAATGTATGTTTTTACACTGATTTTGAGTTTCAAAAGTTTTTTATGTGGAAATTCACTTCCCTCACGTCAGCGTGCTGCTTGCGAACTCGTTTTCATTGTTGCCACGACCCGCCAGTTACTCGCGTGGGTCACTTGTTTTCATCGATTGAACTGTGGATATGGCTTAGGATGAAACAAATACATTTGCTGTAATCTGTGATGCAAAGTGTTGAATGTCTGTTAAATATCTTGTCAAAATGTGTATATAAGTTTAGCCGGGTATAAAGAAACTCTCTGAATGTAGATAGTTGTAAACCGTAAAACCACCTTCACACTTTGGTGCCGGCCGAATGATCTATGGATGGACCAGGGTGACCACATATAAACTATCAGAAGGAGGACGTTTCTTAAAAAATGGAGGACTGATGAAAAACCCAGTTTTATTGTATGATTTTATTTTGTGAAAAGATGTTGACCCGATAAAAGGTCCAGATAGTGAAAAATTTTCAAAAACCAGGAGAACAGTTCATAAAAATCATGTTCTCCTAAAGCCGGACGTGTGATCATCCTGGTCTAGAAGTGTGCAAGGACCGTTCGTTGCCACTTTTATGTAATCAAGCTAGTTTTTTACATTTAAAAATTTACTCTCAGAGTTGCTCGTTTAGATTGGGTAAAAATGTGAAAATGGGTGAAAAGCTACCATTACCAAGTAAGATGTTTTGACTCATACAGAATCAATCGTGTGCATGGTTAAAACTTGATAGGATGACTAAACCTCTGGCTGTCGGCAGATAGTGGCGGTGAACGATCCCGTGATGAAGCCCGAATATATGGCGTACCTGCTCAAGTACGACTCCACTCAGGGCCGCTTCATCACCGACGTGGAGGTGGACGGCGGTCAGCTGGTCATGGACGGTGAGTGGGTCTAGGGTGTCAAGAGTAGCGGGTGAGAGAGCAACACACAGTGGGTGTGTGTGAAGAGCAATGGCGTCACACGGCAGCAGTGAGCAATGCTCGTCTCCAAACGTTGCTCACAAGTACCCCAGCACAGTTTAAATTACGTTAAAATATTAATAAAATCCGTTCAGCAGGTTATTAGTGGTGCTTTTTAAATACTTCGTAGGGTTGGCATTGAAGTTGGAATTGACAGCTCCAGAGGCTGTTTAATTTGTTGATGTTGAAATAAATGAAAAATAGTTTAATATTATATTTGAATAATAAATTAATTAAATAGATGAAAACAATGTTAATGCTCATTCAATATTTTAACAGAATAATGAGACCAGTTCCTTTTTTTTGTTTCTGGAGAGGAAAGAAAATGCAGCGAAGCAAATAAGGAGATAGCCTGTTGTATGAGATTCCTATTAGTCTAAAACGCTTAGAATGCACACAATTCCAGGTGTCCTCACCCTCGATTATCCTCACCAAACCGTGCCAACAGACAAACATTCCAAGTGATTATGTGGCCTCCTGCAGTAGTTACTGAGGTGGTCAGTGGATGAAAGTGTGTTGTATGGGATCACCTAAACAGTACATGCAGTCCAGAGAGCCTGCCTTGCCCATAATGTGAAGTTATAACACAGTATGAATATTGCAATGAAAATAACAATGACTTCACATAAATTGGATTCCAAAATATCTGAACCAAAATTGCACCGTAGTTGGACTTACTGGATGATCCTAGTACTCTAACGTCTACAGTGGTATGGTCTACGACAATTTTTGTTGGTGGGCAGTCATTTTCAACGTTTTTGTGCCCGTGCCATTTCTCCCTCACTCCGGTGACTCCGGTGACAACAAAGTCATCCGGTTCTGAGATTTTTGTGACACACAGGTGCGACTGTGATGCAGGTGATGCTGAATTGATGTAAACCATATCATAAACACTAAATTCAACGCATCTACCGAAACGAATTGGTCTGCAGACATCAACAGTTTTCTTCTGCATGACCTGAGACCCCCAAATTGGTAATAAGCTTACCAAGAGACACAAACCCTCAGCAGCATTGTCCACCGCAGGATGATCTGGCCCACCCATCTTAGATTTGTTCTGCAGTGACTCCAAGGTACTTGACGGGTCGTATGGTTTGGATGATTACACCCTCATTTGTAGCCGGACGATGATGTCGGTCGGTATCTTTATTAGGATCGTGATCTCAGTCTTCACCAAGCCGAGCGAGAGGCCATAATTAGCCATTCAAGCTTTAACACCAAACATAACTTTGGTTAGTTCCAGTTGGGTCTAAAACAGCACCATACCTTGTAGGCCGCCGTCTTATCAACGATCTGCTGGTGTTTTCGCCTGGTGCTAGTCCAGCAGACGGATTCATATCTCTTCGGGGGTTCCTGCGTGGCATAGACTGCTGCTAGCCTATATTCTTGGCTACCAACCTTGTACCTATTTTAGTTTTTCTGCCATCGGTAAAAAACATAATTTTCCCATATTAAATGAATGTTAATTTGCACCTTGCTTGTATTCTGTGGCCACATTCATTTTATGCGTCATGCAAATTAACATGTATTTCATGTGGGAAAATTATTTTTTTGTCGATGGTAAAAGAGATACAAGGTTGGTGTAAATTTGAAAGTTGCTAGGATTTACAAGACCTTTTCAATGGTATGCGTTTTAATATGCGCTACCATTTGCCTTTTTTGAATTTTGGGCATATAGGCATTTTCAAAATAAATATTTTATTCAAATTTAGATTTTCTCAAAAAAGCCTATCATGTAGCATACCAGAGTAAAGCTGAGTTTATCACAAGTAAGAAATTTGAGTCGGAAAATAGATATTAGTAGTGGTTTAGAAAATACAAATTATTCCGTAAATGTCATTATTTTACACAAAAATGGCCGCCATTTTGAGATAAGTCAATTCTGTTATTGCAAAAATGTTTCTTTTATTGAGACATTTAAAATGATGTATACATTTTCCGATGTTTAGATAAAAAAATTTAGAGATTCGAACCCGTGGCCTGTTTTGGAACATTCTGTACATAGATTTTGATAAAAATATGTTTAATAGATCGCCCATATGCGTTTTAGTTTTTGTTTGTTTGTGCTGTTTGTTTTGTGTTGTTTGTTTGTTTGTGTTTGTTTTGTGTATGGGAAAGAATTTTGTTTGATGACTTTAGACCAAACCATTCTCCCGTTATACATGCTGGACGGTTGGTCTGACTCACCCTGTATATATATAGAACATCATACATATTGTCTTTATATCATGATTTATGTATTTTAATTTCGCCTCAGAAATGATGAATAGACAAAGTAAGCACCGCCCGTTTAGTTTATATTTAAAAAAAATAGTACTCATGTGAACTAGTAAACTGTGTGACATTGAACATATTTGTTTTGATAATCACTGAACTACAAAAAGAGGGTTTCGCGTTGAAGGAATCTTCAAATATATTTTAATTTGTTTGAGGTCTAAGTGCTTGAAATTCCGGTATATGAATTATTTCACCGTCATTATTGCTAAGCAAGCTTTTAATGTGCACAAATAACTAAGTTGATCTACGTATCTTATAAGCCTTTAAGATGAATGTGTCGAATAATAATTATGTTTTCAACTCACCAGGCAAACGGGTGTGCACGTATCAAGAAACCGACCCACAGAATATTCCTTGGGGAGATCTCGGCGTGGACTACGTGATAGAGGCCAGTGGCAAGAACACGACAGCTGAGAAGTGCCAGGTCAGCAATCAGTCTCAACCTCAACTACAACTGCATCTAAGAATTAGTTTTAGCAATGTGCATGTTTTCAATTTTTAAAACATTTACGAATCAAATCTCTAATTACTAGCAAGTCTTTACTGTAACCGTGTTTTAATCAACAATTTACAAGCAGTCTTGCAAATCATCCCTGATCGATAAAATAATAAATACTGTACTAGAGATCGCCCAGAGGTAGAAATTTGGCGAAAAATAGTTCTACGTAAACCCAAAGCGGCACATACGAGTAATGGCTGTTTGCACGAGTGTTTGCCCCATCCTGCAGTTAAATAAAATGCATTTAAACTAGTGTTCTTATGCTGAACTTCACGAGTAACCCGGAACTTTTTCACGAGTAATCTTAAGCGTTGTGTTACAAACATTATAACCCGAATCTCTAATACGAGTACTGGCAAATTATTTGATGTGCTACAAAATAATATATTATATTTCTTCAGTTTTCAAGTTACCGATCATTTTCCAATGATATAATCGGACGAACGAAGATCGTCTTCAAATTTAGCATACAGGTTTTGCAGTACAATGAAAACATTGAGTTTGAAAATGAAAAAAAAAAATCCACTCAAGAGATTTTTGAGTACTACTTAAAATAAACGGTATCAGGAAACGGACACAAACTTTCTCCTTTCAGCCCAACTTTAATGAATAAATTACTTTTTATTAACTAAATATAGAATACAAAGCACTGTCGAATGTACAGAAAATCTTGTAAACAAGTTGTTTTCAAAAACATCCACCCAAATCCCTGTTTTGGAGGCACTACAGAAGCCATTGCTACACAAGTGGTTTTAAGAGGGCAAATGCCCCCTATTCCCCCCAGGGTTATTAAGGGGCAACATATTTTGAATTTCCTCTGTTGGTCAATGCTAACTTGACAAGCATATGAAGTTTGAACGAAACTGATCAATAAATAATAGAGAAATAGTAATTTCTGTATACCCCGTAAGAATAACATTGGACAACGTACTGCGTTTATCGCAAAATGAAAATTTAAATTTTCTCCGCAACCAGCAATGGTAGAATAGTAATTCAAAATACTAAATTATTTAGTTTGTTAAGCTCTTTTTAATGGTGAATAGTAATATTTTTATTTAGGTTTTTTATGAATAATAAAAAAAACTGAATCGATTATATTTTAAGTCTTGTAATTTCTGGACCCGAATTTTTACAGAAATGCGGGTGGTGTTATTTTGTTGGTAAACTAAAGTTCTACAAACGACTAAAGTTTAATCAAAATCGTTAGAGCAGTTTTTTAGAAATCTTGATTGTTCATGTTTTTTGGTGGTTTTTGGGGGATAATTACCCTTAAAAATCAAAAATTCCACAAAATGAAAAAAAAAACGCCTATAGATATCATGGATTAGTACCTACATACCAAATTTCATAAAAATCGGACCAATGGTTAGAGCTCTAGCTCTGTACACATCCATACAGACAGATGGACAGACAGACAGACATACAGACAGACAGCTAGATAGACAGACAGACAGACAGACACACAGACATCACGTAAAAATCAATTTTTTCGGTTCAGGGAGCACCAAAACGAATATTCCCACTAACAACTCAAATTCGAAAATTTTGACGAAAACAATACTTTCCCCATATACTACGTGTAAGTGGAAGAAAGTAAAAGTAATGTATTATGTTTTAGCGTAAAAAATGTAGTTGCATTATAACATTAATGAATAATTGTTTTTGGGTTTGAAGCGTTCAATTACGTCTTGTTCACCAATACTGTAACTCTGGATAGAAGTTGATATGCATTTTTCTTGAAAGGAGTGCGTACTGAACAGATTACGCAGCAATGTCAAAAGTCAAGGTGGAGTCAGGTCTTGAACCGATTCGGTCAATGTGAGGCCGACTGCCAGAGTATGATCCGTAGCTCATTGTCCTCTGCGTATGTTCCCAGGGGTTCGTATGGGCACATACAAAGGAATATATATATATGGATTCCTTTATCTGTGGTATGGGTAATTGAGATCTTTTATGATTTTTTCACCTCAAACGAAGTTTTTTTTTTAATTGCGCAGTTACACCATATTACCATTGTCGTGAATGAGCCATGCTATATATTGCATGTATTTACTCCACACGTAATTAACAAACGTCGGTGGCAGGGCCATCTGGATGCCGGCGCGAAGCATGTCATAGTCTCCGCTCCCTGCAAGGACGACTCCCCCACGTTCGTCGTGGGCGTGAACCTGGACGATTACGAGACCTCCATGAAGGTGGTGTCGGCCGCCTCCTGCGCCACCAACGCCCTCGCCCCCATCGCCAAGGTGGTCCACGAGAAGTTCGAGATCATCGAGGGGTTCATGACCACCGTGCATGCCATCACCGCTTCGCAGAAGTTACTGGACCACGCCTCGCTGAAGGTATGCGTTCTGGGGAAGAAATTAATTCCTAAACAAGGCCTGAAAATCCCTCTATATCCCTCATCATGACCTTAAAGTCCCGTTGTGTCCCTCCCTGTTATTGTAACTCATCCCATTGACCAGTTTTTAACTGTTCCTTCAAAAACTGTTCAGGGTAGTTTTAATGGGTGATGATCTATAAATAACAGTTTTTAGTTTTAATAACGGTTACTTACAAACCACGCATTATATAACATACATACAACTATGGCTACATTCATACAGCTATGGTCACCAGATGGTAATGTGCTCAACCAAAATTTCCTTTACCTCTTTTAATTTGGTTTGGAACAAATAGGTGATATGTCTTTTAGAATATTTTTTTATCAAAAGGTTTTTAACTCTCTTAGGAGGTATTAAAAAGTTGTTATCATGCTAATTTTATTTACTGGGGTATGTAAAACCAACCCAAACTCCAAAGAAAGCACTTTAAATTCCCTTAGCATTCCGTGTTGTATCTAGGCACCACTCATTCCATTTTTAATCCATAGAAAGGAATATAATCTCTTCAATTGTAACTATGTAGTGCATTGTAGTCAACACCAATTTTGATATTTTTAAGTTTCGCCTCCATCGCATTATGCTGTGTAGCACACCGGAGGAACGGATTAGGTTAGATCAGTTTTACACAGTACTAGACTTTGTGACCAATCGTCACGAAAACTAGTTGTGACAATGATAAAATATAACCCGACGCTCTTTCGACTATAAATAATAGTTTATTCCAATTTAATTTTTTAGAGATACCTAAAATAGTTAACATCAAGTAATTAAATAGGTATGGCTATTTAAATAAAAGGTGCAACTCAATTCAATATTATTTACAATACTTGCTATTTTTTATTTTTTTTTACCTTGTATAACAATGTCTAATCCCGATCTCATAACCATATGTTTGTGCTTACAACGAGATAACATTGCTATGATAAGTTGGTCTATTCTTTGTTTAAAATTCAGTTTTTATGTTAACGAGTTTATGTTATTTGAGGAATTATTGCGGACATTTTCCATCACTTGTTAGTAAAAGCAAAATTTCACGTCTTTTCAAAATCTGGAATCTGATCCCGTCTTCAGGTGGAATGAATACCCAGAACATGACAAAATTAGTGGCACAATCCAGAAAAAAACACTAAAAATCTATCTCAGAGAACTGTAAAAGCAATCAAAAACCAAATCAAAAGATTTTACAGTTCTCTGTTTTATATTTGTAGCGTCTTTTCCATGAATTGTGTCACTAATTTTGATATATTCTTGGTATTCTTTCCACCTGAAGACGGGATCAGATTCCAAATTCTGAAACGTCATGAAACTTTGTTTTTACTAATAAGTGATGGAAAATGAAGGCAATAATTCCTTAAATAACATAAATTGGTCTACTTGTAATTTAAATGAATAAGTGTGTGCTCGTGTCACCAGAACTGGCGGGAGAGTCGCAGCGGTATGCTCAACATGATCCCGACGTACACCGGCGCCGCGGCCGCCTTGGGCAAGGTTCTGCCGGAGCTACAGGGCAAGATGACCGCCCTCTCCATCCGGGTGCCCATCCCCACGGTCTCCATCATCGACCTTACCGTCAGGTAACCGCGATACGAGCGCACTACCAGTAGCAGTAACCTTCCGGCCAATAACTGATAACAGAGCTTTCAGGTCGCACTTGTTCCACTGATAGACCTGTCGACTACTAACGTAGTTGGGATCAATGGCTTGACGTGATAACGTTGGATAGGTCGAACCTTTTCCAACTTGTTATCGAATTAAACAATTCGCATCGCCACCATGGTGATTGTGAGGGTGAAAGTCTGTGTAAAAGATAATCCACCAGCCAGAAGACTAAAAATAGTCGAAATGGTTAACTGGAAAGGTTACTAATAACATGTTTCCGGTATTTCTTTACTAGTACCTGGGGGCCGAGCTTTGATCGGGGAAGGTCAGTCAGTTTGTTTAGATGACTGGGAGTAATATTTCACTACTTCCCCCAGCTGATAATCAGATTTGTATTATTCATTAGCCTCTTTTCTACATTTTTAAGGTCCCTCCAGTTGTTATTGATAGCTCAATGTCCCTTTGATTTAATTTACTACTCTATATATGTAATCTTTACTCAAATCTGTTAATCTCTGCTCTCAGGAAACCACATGTTAATAATCATAAACAACATGAGTATTACTTTGACAGTTCCCTGGTAGATTATGAACAGCTGTTACAATACTTTTGTTTTGATTTGAAACTCCATAAGCCCAATGTTAATTTTTTTAACTTTTCATTTTAGTTTTTTTACATTATTTGATTTTTCCTAGGAATGAGGCCTGTCTAGAACTTATTTTTATCCCAGAAATTAGTTATTTTGAACATTTGAAGGAAATCGTTGGAGCCGTTTTTGAGATCCGTGTCGCAAGCAAGCAAGCAAACCTCACTCATACTAGAGTATAGGATAGGTAATTTTACTTTATTCCCTTTCACTAAGTTGTAAGTCCACCTGAATAGAAAACAAAATAAGGTAGAGTTATTTAGATAGTAAACATTTTATATTAATTGGATAAATATCTCAAACAAATTACATAAGAGGTTGATAATACTTTTAGATGGTTAAACCATTCAAGATATATAGAACTACACGAGAAAAATCGGAATAATTTTGGTAAAAAATATCAAAACCCACAGAATAAGTTTTAAAAGCATTAACACAGAAACCAATTAAACACTTACTACTGAAGGCTGACTTGAACATTAAAAGGGTTGCGCTCCCGTGACAGCACCACGAGAGACCGTGGTCGGGTGTCAGCGGGTGTAGTGGGGAACAAGTCGATAGCACGCAACTGCCGTTAACATGGTCAGCCTTCTTTAGAGTTTTATAGTTTTCTGTGACATTACTCTAAGATCACGTCGACAAAGTAACAAGAAGAAACTAAACCATGTTTGCATTTTAAAAATAAATGTTGTTATACTAAAATGGCTGTACATGATTCAGAAACGTAAGTAAACAAAAATCCCTAATGAAATAGGTCTTATTGTTTGGTAATATCAAATAGTAATCAACGTTATTCCGCCGTGAGCTAACATTTCACGGACACGTCGTGTAAAGGCCGGGTCACACTACGCTGGTTACCAGCTGCTAGTAGAAAGCAGGAAAAAAGCTAGTCTGACCACAGGAAATGTTGCAAAACAAAGGGGTTCGAGTGGTCACACTAAGCTGGTTGCTAACAGTGGCAAATTAATAATTATCAGGTGTTTTAGCTTATTAGTCCAGTGCAATTAGCATTTGTGTAAGGAAATTAAAAAAAGTTCAAACCTGTTGTAAATCATTTATTAAGGACTCCTGAACCCACAGAAGAAATTCCTAGAAAATCCCATGGGGACCTTTCCACCATTTTGAAAAATAAGTCGGCCATATTGGATTTGTGCAAGGATTTACGTAAATGGGTATTACTACTAGACTAATTGACTTAAAAACCTTCTGTTTGCATAAACATGTTTTGTAAAACCAGGCTAGCTATTAAACAAAACTATATGTATTAATTTTGTTACATTTAGTTAATAATTTAAAAAAAATTATCTCCACATATTGTAAGTAATAGTTAGCATTTTTTACCCAATATCCTTATAGTTTGCATATATAAGAAAAACTGTTAGTGTAAATTGTAGAGCATAACATCCCCTTTCAAATACACTCTAACAAGTTTTACCTGAAAATGTCAAGCATCCTATTTAGGAATCAATAGAAGCGTTCGCTACATTTTCACTCAGGCGCTCGGTGTGGCGCTCGGCCCCCTAACCCAGTCAATGAACGTAAATCACGAGCAAATGTCAGAAGAAATTAGTAACCGGCCGAAACACATGCCAGTCGATAGCACCCACCTAGAGGAACAAATCCCCAAAAATCCCCAACATTTCCCCTGATGTTTATCTTGTAGCCCCTTTAAACCCCCCTAGCCACCCTTCTTGCAAGCATTTAAAAAAATATTCATATCTCCATAAATATTGATTGTAGCTTCTTATTAATTTTTTGTTTGATTTCCGAAATGACGGTCTACAACAAATTTCCAGTAAATAAAATACCTCAGAACAACGGATAAATAGATATTTGCATTATAATAATAAATATGCCAAAATACAAAATATTTAAGATACTATTTAACTATTATAAAATACTATTACTCTTTTCTAAAATACAAACACGCAAGTTCTCGAGAAAATACTTTGGACAAAAGTTGTAGTAAATCGTATTCCACGTAAAACGATATACATTGCTGAACTTTCAACAATGGGAACGTAAAACGAGTTCGCACGCAGCACGCTGACGTGAGGGAAGTGAATTTCCACATAAAAAACTATAAAACTCAAAATCAGTTAAAAACATACAATTATTCAAATTTTTATTCAAAACTGAAAATACTGATTTTTTGGCTGTTCTCATACTCCTGGTTCTATTTACCTGCAATGCTGGGATTACAATTTTGCGCATTATAAGGTTAGGAGAAGGTCCAGTCAGGCTTTAAAGTAGGCGTGAGGTTGTTGGGGAGGATAAAAGTACACCAAAAAATGATTAACAGGCTTTTCTAATGTAAAACCCCCATAAGACAACGTACTGTGTTTGGTCAATACACATTTCCTTTAATAACTCGGTAAATATATATGCTAGAATGACGAGATAGGGCTTAAAAGTTTTGCCACACTAATTCCCATCTTTTTACATTCGTTAAATTCACATCAAGGGCTTTTCTGACCCTTTTTGGCCCAAAAACCCGAAATGTTAAAGATTAATCCCCAAAAAAGGGGTTTAGAGTTTTCTGATTGTTTTGTCCAACGAACTTGTCCAACTGATTATAGAAAGGAACGTCCCTACCAAATTTGAAGTAAATCGGACAAAAAATGCGACCGCTAGAGTGCCTGCACACACATATATATATATATATATATATATATATATATATATATATATGTCTATATATACACATAAATATATATATATATATATATTTATATATAATATTGAACGAACGAACCCCCAAAACGTGTTCAGGGGGTCACGTTAGGAACTTCTATGGTGGTCCCGGGCTTAAGTTTCACCGTGCGGGTCATGGTAATAGTTCACTTTCCGTAGGAAATTTACTAATAAGAGGCTCAAACACGGCGCGTGCATTAAGGTGGTGCAATCGCCTCTATTGACAAGCTATTCCGCCTAGAGGTCAGGCCAGTCGCTGCTCACTCACACACATGCAGAGCCTCGAATGCTCACTCACACGCACGCAGAACCCTCCCCTCAACTACCCCCAATCCGCAACTTCCCCAAGTGGTCAAACCACTTTCACACAGCTGGGCTTGCTATACCCGCCTGCCCTAAACCGTCATCGGGCACCAAGATTCTGAAATGGCAAATAGAAAGCAGCACAGCGGCAACTCGACTCAAACAGCCTCTCCGCATGTGTTATAAACATATTTATTTGTTATAAAACTTTCAGCGGTTAATATACCATTTAAAAATGTCATATTTAATGAATTCAGTCAAGTCTCTCAATTCTAAGATATCATATATAAAATTAATTATAAAACTATTTTAATAAGTTGGAAACTTTCTACTAACATACAAATAACCCCGTCGCAGCAAACCTGCGTGCTCAGCGAATTTCCAATGCATAAATATGTGTATCGCTACCACATAAAGCCACTTACCAATTTACATAACAATACATACGTTTATAAGTGATATATACCATTTTTATTATCGATTTATTTAGACTTTACCTGTCACTTCTAATGTTTAAAACACTAGAAACACTAGTGTTTAAACACTAGAAGCCAAAACAAGAATTTATTTGGGTAAAGCCCAAATAAATCAATAATAAATTAAAATCCATCGCTATTACAAGTTTTAAAAATACAGTATAACATTTTATTTTAGGGCTGAGTACGTAGGTTTTCGCTTAAACAAGGAATATAAGAAACTTATTTTATGCAATTATCAAAATAACTCAAGAAGGTGAAGCTTTATTAATTTAGGTTCAAAACTAAGGGAGATTGGCCATATAAAACATTAACTACGACATTACGCGACACCACAGTGGCTGCGGAATTTCGGCAATTGCGCCGCACCACGTTCGCCACCCACGTTTTAAGGCTGAGTATCGCACGGACAATAATCATGCAGCCTATATTAATATTGCATGAAAAAGACTCTGTAAATTAAGATAGTATCCAAACGTTTATTATGTAGACCATTGATTTTGGTTGATAGCTGAATTTACAATGAAAATATTTTTCCTGATTAGTGTATGCATAATTTATAACAGTGAAGTTATAAGGTTAATAAACAATTAAATTTTAGAAAGAAAAATTGCAAAGGTTCATGTAACAAGAAGCTTGAAATAAAGTGCATGCATATACAGCAGCTATCATATCAGCGCAGTACCGACGCCGGCTGCAAAGCGATTTGTGATTTATTCCGTGGCGTTAGGTCAAAAATATTTCACCTCTGGCTACCGGTACCAAATTTTGCACGATGTTTCTTCATCTGAATAGCTTATACAGAAACACTCACTCAGATATTTCAACAACCTATGATGACGTCATCAAAATAGCGCTCTATAAACATTGCAATGTATGAATGTATGCTTTAAACGTTAATAACTTGCCTACGTTAATAACTTGACCTGTTGCTTTATTTTGAAAACCTTAAAAGTCGAACATGAACCTTTGTAATTTTTCTTTCTAAAATTTAAAACTTTGTTTACATTACAACTACACTGACCTATATTTTGCATAAAATATACAATGCTTGATGTTTCTGGAAAAATATTTTCATGTAAAATTAATCTATTAGCCAAATCAATGTAACATAATAAATATTTAGATAATATCTTAATTTAAACAGTCTTTTCACAATATTAATATTTATTAATATGCCAGTTGAAACAGCAAACATCGTCGAATATACGTACTAGTTAGTTTTCTTCACCACAAAATGGCGGCAGCATGCAATTTTGTTGAGTACTGTTGTCTCCAGTTCAGTAGGCATATTGCCAAAAGACCTCCTTGGTATGACTGCCAAGTTTATCAGGGTTTTTGCAATTTTACTGTAATTAAATATCAGCTGCTTCAAATTAACTTCAGTGATTGTACTTTTTTGTTTCATTCGAGACGTAAAGTAAATATTGACAATAGCTTGTACAGCTCATCGAGATGTAAATAATATAGAGCTCTCGTCTCGTGTTAAAAAGTGAAGCCTCACAGGAGGATATTTTTGTAAACAAATCATCTGTTTTTGTTAACAAATCATCTGGTCAAAGAGTAATAAAGACTGACATAACTTATAAAGGATTTGATTGGTTAACATATTGTTGCCATGGATACCAGAGGGTATAGAGGGTCAAAATGGCGATCAGCATGAAGGCACAGTTTTTACCCCAGACGAGACCTCTATAGATATAACCTCATTGGTACAGCTCAACGAGCTACGAGCTACTAGCAACGAGCTAGAATAGCTGTATTTATTTGTTTATTTTGATTTTCCTAGCTGCTAGTAACTAGCGCAGCCTAGTGTGACTCGGCCAGTTACTAGAAAAGAAATGGTAGGGGCCATAAACATAAACAAATACCGTTTTTGGATTGAAAGAAAACAAAATGTCTTGACATAATGGATCAGTTAATTTATTTTTTACTAATAATATCGTCTACAGGGATAACAGGGAAGACACTGGCGTTTTGACATATCCATGAGTAAATAAAAACAAACGTGTTTAAATTCGATCCACTGACGTCATTTGTTTATGTTTATGGCCCTTACCGCTTTTTACTAGTTACCGTAGTGTAATGTATGAGTGTATAAGAGGACAACGATGTAGTCATTCCCAGAAGGGGTTAAAACCTACCAGTTACAGTGGGAGGTCGAGATGCCGCCCCTGGGACCTGCCCTCGCGTGTTACGCCCACCCGGAATCTGTACTTTATTATATACATGGCTGGGGAATAGGAATTTGTTTGGGATAAGTAATGGCTTTAGAAGAGTGTTAGGATTTGAAGGGAAGTCTGATACTAAAAACTCTGATATTAAAAAAGTCTGTGTGAACTTTTGATAAGTGGGAAATGATAATGTTAAAACCCCTTCAGCGTGTACGACCTTTACCAATTTGTATATATGGTTGAGCATGTTCTTACAACTTTATGAAATACTAGCTGCTACCCGCGGCTTCGCTCGCGACAAATTAAAAGACATTACAAATACTAACCTGACCAGCACAATCGCATCTTTGTTTAGTGTCTAGACAAAGTGCCATCGGATTTCATTTGCCCTAACTGACAAACAACTACAGCTGGTAATTTTATAAATGATATCCTTCCATAAGATTTGCATTGGAACTTGCAGGACTCGGGGGTTGCAGCCCTAAGCTTGAATGTGGACATTATCAGGTCTATACGTTAATGTGAGCTATGTTCATGCACAATTTTAGCTTAATCGGTCCAGTAGTTTATGCGTGACGGAACTTCAAAAATCCATTCATACATCCAAACAAACATCCAAACTTTCACGTTTATAATATTACTAGGATTTAGCTCATACTAAATTCTTTGTCAAAATGAAAAAAAAACTTGGTAAAGTCTAATAATTTTAAAACGAAGCAAACTAGATTTAACATTAATTTTATATGGGAAATCAGTATTACTTAATTTGTAGGTATAATATTGACAAAAATAAATTTCATATCATAATAATGTTCTTTGTGATTCATACAATACAGTATCAAAATGTAAGAAACTAGCTGATACCCGTGCTTCGCACAGCTGATTAAAATTCCTGCTGCAACTACATCTGTTTAAACCTATTGTCTAAATAACTATACAGCCCGAAGTGTAACTCATGTATACGAATTCTAGACCATTTATCCCTGAGGTAGAAACGTGAAATTTAGCATGCACGTAGGTTGTACCTCTATACCCGCAGAAAAATTGCCCAAAGTTATAGTTTTGAATTTTGAAAGCTATAATTTTTATCTTGAAAATTTGAAATTTTAATATTGGGCTTATGGAGTTTCAAATCAAAAGAAAATAATTATAACAGCTGTAAACAAATCCTATACTCTAATATGAGTAAGGTTTGCTTGCTTGCTTGCTTATTTGCTTGCTTGCGTGCTTGCTTGCTTGCGACACGGATCTCAAAAACGGCTCCAACGATTTCCTTCAAATGTTCAAAATAACTAATTTCTGGGATAAAAATAAGTTGTAGACAGGCCTCATTCCTAGGAAAAATCAAATAATGTAAAAAAACTAAAATGAAAAGTTAAAAAAATTAACATTGGGCTTATGGAGTTTCAAATCAAAACAAAAGTATTGTAACAGCTGTTCATAATCAACCAGGGAACTGTCAAAGTAATACTCATGTTGTTTATGATTATTAACATGTGGTTTCCTGAGAGCAGAGATTAACAGATTTGAGTAAAGATTACATATATAGAGTAGCAAAATAAATCAATGGGACATTGAGCTATCAATAACAACTGGAGGGACCTTAAAAATGTAGAAAAGAGGCTAATGAATAATACAAATATGATTATCAGTAGGGGGAAGTGGTGAAATATTACTCCGAGTCATCTAAACAAACCGACTGACCTTCCCCCGAGTAAAGCTCGGCCCCCAGGTACTATCCAATAAACTATCAATGTAACTCTCACATGGTAGAGTACAAACAAATGATAGGACCAGTGAATAAAAATACCTTCCAGAGTGGCAATATCCCAAATGAATCAAAATAGTATACTATATAACAAATACTTGAAGGGACATTGAGTTAAAATAACAAAACTGGAGCTGCCACAAACAGGGGTCTTGGGGCGGAGCCCTCAGCGAGCGAAGCAAGTCCATAAGAATAACATTGTAACTTTAAAGGCCTCTGGGCCTTTAAAGGGCGGAGCCCTAAGGGATTGCCAAGATGGGAATATGCCTATATGAAGCCCAGATATGTGGCTTTAGTATTCACATCTACCTATTTGCATATTTTCAGCTCGATTGTTTCAGTAGTTGTTACGTTAAAACGGAACATACAAGTCAAAAGACAGGCACCACCTTTGTTCTATAAATTATAGCAAGCAAGGAATTCCAGCATCCTTAAATCCATTTGAGTAACGATATATCGTTGCAAAACGTTGCTGAAAAGTACACCGTGACGATATTTCGTTTTAGTTGGTTCAACCGAAAAGGACCTTGCATCGATATATTGTTGTTAGTCGACTTTCGGCTCTGTTAACTTTAAAATGGATATATCGTTTCATTCGGTTTTGTTATTGAATAATCGACTACTTCAGGTAATAAATTATGTAATCAAACGACAATATATCCTTGAAAGTATTTTTAGGACATGAATTTTAATTATTTTGGTGATTTTTGTTTTCTCACACTACACTCCAAATTCCAGACATTCATGGCAATTTTGGGAAATATCCCCTTACGAAAACTCTGGCACTTTTGAGTATGACCACTGAAAAAAAAAACGCTGGCACTCGGGCTGGTTGCAACCCGATAGATTGTATCTTCTCTTGTCCCAGGCTGAAGGAGCCGACCTGCCTGGAGGACATCACCAAGGCGTTGGAGGAGGCGAGCGAGGACGCGATGCTGGGGGTGATAGACGTGACCAAGGACGAGGTCGTGTCCTCCGACTACATAGGCTCTCACTACTCCAGCATATACGACAGCAAGGCGAGCATCGAGCTCAACAAGAACTTCTACAAACTGATAGCTTGGTGAGGAACACGAGAAATAAAGCGTTTTACATTTAAAGCAAAGAGCACTGAAAATAAATTTCTTGAGGGTGCGGTGAAAAAAGCTTTAAGTACGGTCTAAGATTTTCAATGGCTATTAGCTGTGTGACAATGGTTTACCCAGGTGGTCGGAAAACACCTCAGGTTGTTTCGTTGACTGTAAAGTTACTTTAAGCCTAGAAGTGCGGGCGTGAAGATTACGAAAAACCTTCGCTAGACGCGTTATCAAAAGATAAACTTTGATCTCGAGGCAGATTGCAGGTATTAACATGTTTTACACTCGTCAACGCGATTAAAAAACCATCAATGTGAAGTTACTGTCAAAGATGGTGGTAGATTTGATAACGTGGTTTATTCATACTTATTTTATTCAGATAATTTTAGAAATCCTTGTGTAGCCAGTAAAAAAGCGTAGAATAATATTAAAATCGAATCGGCTTAAGCAGTGACTAACTATATATAAAGTTAGGATTATTTAATCAAGATCTACAAAGAAGACAATGACATTGGTATATGCTATAATGGTCTACTTATTTACATTAGATTAGATTATGTCCGACTTGAGAGGAAGTTGGAGAACAATCATTTAAAATAGAATAGGCCTAGTAAAATAAATCATCAAAAGTGCTGAAGAATGGATAAAACACTTTTTTGACGTATTAATGTTGTAATCATTTAATTTCCTCGTTACCACAGGCTAAGCGAAATCTATTGACACCGTCATTGCCGCTTTGCGTTTTCTCTGTGGATGAGGCACCACGTCGCGTCGCGTCGCTACTACACGCTGTTTTTATTTAGTTGTAATACGGCATCGTTGATGTTTTTAAAAGGACACTTTTTTATTGGATCTCTCCAAAAGAACATTAAAAAAATGCTATTGATAGTTTTATATTCTTTTTCCTGTTAAGAATGGTTAAAAATTAACCATCTCTAAGTGAAAATGAGCGAAATTTATCATAAGAAAAAATATAAGGGTTGTTCCAGGTTTGACAACGAGTACGGATACACTTGCAGGGTGATTGATCTGATCAAGTTCATGCATGCAGAAGCGAAAGAAGCAAATGAAGCGAAAGGAGGGAAAGATTCGGATCGCTGATATCCACAAGGCACCACTCCCTATCTATCTAAACGTCTGTCATAAGTTATCAATTTGTCTCTTGTCTGTACGAGTGATCTTATAATTTATAATTAAACTGCATTTTAATACTGTGTTTTATATTGTGTGCTAAGTAATTCAATTTGTCAGATCAAATGAGCATTTTTATTTTGATTAGGAAAGTGGTTTTAGGCCCACCGCATAATTGGTGCTATTTGAGAGCGCCGGCCTCAAATGTTACTGCCCGGCCGTCTCATCCCTCGCCTACTCCTCGTCTCTGCCTCGCCGCCATTGCCAGTTGCACCGAGAAGGTGCAACAGTGTAAGGAGAAGGTGGAGAAGGTGGACAGTTTAAGGCAGATGGGCAGTGTAAGGCAGATGGACAGTGTAAGGCAGATGGGCAGTGTAAGACAGGTGGGCAGTGTAAGGCAGATGGGCAGTGTAAGGCAGATGGGCAGTGTAAGGCAGGTGGGCAGTGTAAGGCAGGTGGGCAGTATAAGGCAGATGGACAGTGTAAGGCAGATGGGCAGTGTAAGACAGGTGGGCAGTGTAAGGCAGGCGGGCAGTGTAAGACAGGCGGGCAGTGTAAGGCAGATGGACAGTGTAAGCTAGATGGTCAGTGTAAGGCAGATGGGAAGTGTAAGGCAAATGGACAGTGTAAGGCAGATGGGCAGTGTAAGGCAGATGGGAAGTGTAAGGCAAATGGACAGTGTAAGGCAGATGGGCAGTGTAAGGCAGGTGGGCAGTGTAAGGCAGATGGACAGTGTAAGGTAGATGGTCAGTGTAAGGCAGATGGGCAGTGTAAGGCAGGTGAGCTGTGTAAGGCAGATGGGCAGTGTAAGGCAGGTGGGCAGTGTAAGGCAGATGGGCAGTGTAAGGCAGATGGACAGTGTAAGGCAGATGGGCAGTGTAAGGCAGGTGGGCAGTGTAAGGCAGGAGGGCAGTGTAAGGCAGATGGGCAGTGTAAGGCAGATGAGCAGGTAAGGCAGATGGGCAGTGTGAGGCAGATGGGCAGTGTGAGGCAGATGGGCAGTGTAAGGCAGATGGGCAGTGTAAGGCAGATGGGCAGTGTAAGGCAGGCGGGCAGTGTAAGACAGGCGGGCAGTGTAAGGCAGATGGGCAGTGTAAGGCAGATGGGCAGTGTAAGGCAGATTTGCAGTGTAAGGCAGGCGGGCAGTGTAAGACAGGCGGGCAGTGTAAGGCAGATGGGCAGTGTAAGGCAGATGGGCAGTGTAAGGCAGATGGGCAGTGTGAGGCAGATGGGCAGTGTATGACAGATGGGCAGTGTAAGACAGATGGGCAGTGTAAGGCAGATGGGCAGTGTAAGGCAGGTGGACAGTGTAAGGCAGGTGGGCAGTGTAAGGCAGATGGGCAGTGTAGGGCAGATGAGCAGTGTAGGGCAGATGGGCAGTGTGAGGCAGATGGGCAGTGTGAGTCAGATGGGCAGTGTGAGGCAGGTGGGCAGTGTAAGGCAGATGGGCAGTGTGAGGCAGATGGGCAGTGTGAGGCAGATGGGCAGTGTGAGGCAGATGGGCAGGGTGAGGCAGATGGGCAGTGTAAGGCAGATGGGCAGTGTGAGGCAGGTGGGCAGTGTGAGGCAGGTGGGCAGTGTAAGGCAGAACGGGGCCGGCGAGCTTCACACGAGAGACGTGTTGTTATCGCAATGACAGCAAATCATGTGACTGTGAATGTGAATTATGTGTGTGATCACAGAGTCACCTCTTCCTCACCTCGACCTCACTCCACTCTCAACTCGCACCAATGTGCGGCGAGCCTAAAACATTTGTGCATTCTATAGCGAACCTAATGAACTGTTACATAAACATACACATATGTTCATAGCAATGAATACTAACGTCAGGAATGTTTGATCAGTTTGACGGAAACTCTACACTTAAACCGGAGATAGCATGTGAGAGTCAGCAGCTGGTATGGACCAGCATAGATGGGCATGTATGCTAACGCAATCTTCTTTTGAATGCAGACAATTTATGAAATCTTCTTATTTTCAATATAAAAAAGTAAGAAATGTAATGTATAAAGAACAAAAATAAACCGAGTAAGGTAGCGATTATTGCACCTCACATTCGGGAGGTCTTAGGTTTCATCCCAGGCCGGCCATTCTGAGAAGAGTTTGGACGGTTTCTCATCTCACTTAGGCAAATGCCGGAATGGTTCCCAAAAACGCTCCGTATCCCCCCAGGAAGGGAAAGATATGTCTCAGGCCTACCTTGCCTGGTTAAAAGATTTCCCCATAAATTAACTAGTTTGTTGTAAATTCCAATACATTGTTAAAAATTTTTTTCACAGAATAAATATTATTATTATTATAACAAATTGTTTTAAAAATACATTAATTGATTGATTACATTGATTTAAAATACTTATTTACTGACTAGGCTACAGGTATATTTTTGACCTTAAGATCTATGGTAAGCAGAGTATATTCTGACGTTACTCGTGTCCTATCACTACCGGGCCACGGGAATAAGAAGAAGCGCGTCAGCAAGTAAACACATATCTGACAAATGATTAAATAGTAATATATAGATCACCTGATTTAAATTTGTATAATAAAATCTATTAGCCCAGATTATCAAGATACTGACATTTTAAATAGGTTTACATTTTGTCCGTTTTATGGTTTAATTTTTTCCCCTTAGGGTTTAATAGAGAAGCAAATAGTTTTTCTCAGGTTTTCAAACAAAGACCTTTCATCCGAATTAAATCGGTTTTCTCAAAAGTTCCTAATACGGTTTAACCAGTGATGAAAGAATACTAATATATTATTTACTAGTATTGTTTGATCACTGGGGTTAATATTATATAGATAAAATAATTACCGGATTGAAAATCCAACATGTATGCCTACAATCGGTTTATGATTGTTTTCATATTAACAGGTCTAATTCGAGCCAATTCTGGAAGGTTCTTTATACATATTTCCACCATAGTAGCTATACAAAACGCAAGAATACTGTCATAAAGAAGGCGGAGGGGCTTTGTTCAGGCACGCACGACTAATAAATGACATACCAGGGGGGATATTATTAAAAGAGGGTGACAAGGGGATGATTAAGTTACGTGTGCGGCATAAGGCGCTTCAGAGCGATTGCAAATTACATGAATAGGCCTAATATATTTCTGGTAATTTCAATCTTGAGCATGTACAGATATAATAGAATAAGAAATAGATAAAAAGAACAAAATAATTATTTATTTACATAAAGGTTTATTATTTTAATAAAATCTTGAAATAATGGATATTAGGCACCACATTGGCTTGTGCTCGGCGACGGGTTGTAGAATACCATGTTTTGGAAAGATACACAAAAATAATGGTTTACATCAATAATTACAGCTGAGGGACTACTTTTTAAACAAACAAGGCTAAATATAAGGCGAAACGGGCTCCATGGAGAACGTCCCCATCTAAGTTTTCAAGTTTTAACATTCTAGGATGTGCGATAGCTCCAGAGTCGTGGGAAAAGACAAAATACTTTGTTCGCATTTCTTCCTTACGGAATTGATATAATGGACAATGTTTATTGATGATAACAGAATAAACTAATCTAGTTTCGGAGTGATATTGTATGGAATTTGAACACAATTACATTTCAACTAATATATACAAATTGTGGGCACTAATTATTTATTAGAAATGTATTCCAACTGTTTTTAGCGAATTTCCCCTATAGGGAAGAAGCTATTACCGTAGTCGGCATGGTAAGACCTAGGCTCGGGACCATGATAACTTTTCGTTTTGAGGTCCCCAGACCCCAAAAACACCATTCGTTCGAAACTGTATATATATATATATATATATATATATATATATATATATATATATATGTGTCCGTGGGTGCGATAACTCTCGTAAAAAAGGTCCGATTTTGATGAAATTTGGTACAAACATGTAAAGCAGCATTTATGACTTTAAGTTCGAAAACCAGAAGGATCGACCTATCCGAAGGGGTATTTTGGGGGGGTTTTGTACCCCAAAAATGGGTTTTTTGAGTTTTTTACATACAATTTTTGAAAAAGTAAAATTTTATTTTTTCCCATTGGAATCAGCTTAAAAAAACGCACAATTTGATGTTTTAGTCATTGCTCTACGTCAATTGGTTACTGCGATATTGAAAGTGCTAAACACAGTACGTTGTCCAATGTTATTCTTATGGAGGATAAGAAAAATTGTATATCTCGCTTATTTATCAACTTATCCTGACGAAACTTTGTATATTGCTTCATTTCATTGTGGTCTATAGATATTTGCACAAAAATCCATTTTTTGCCCGATAGTCCCCGTAGCAGCAAACCTGCATACTCAGCCCCATGTTATTCTTATGGAGAATAATTAACGTGTTATCTCCTTTAATTATGAACATAAATTAATAGAACTTGGTATGTGGCTTTACCTAGTTGAGTTATAATGATATTTGTATAAAAGCCCATTTTTAGTGTTCCTTATTTCAGCAAACCTGCATACTCAGCCGCCATGTTATTCTTATGAAGAATAATTAAAATGTCATGAATAGTTTATTTATAAATGTATATTGATGAAACTTGGTATGTGGCTTTATGTGGTATTAAGATAAATTAATATGCATTGGAAATTCGCTGAGTATGCAGGTTTGCTGCTACGGGGGTATTATGAATATAATTTAGGAGAACAAGAATTATGTTTCAACCGCTGATGCAACAATGAATATTAAATTCACGAGTAAAGCGTGTTTGGTTAACTCAATTTTGAAAAACTAATATGATAGGGACAATAATACTTTGGAAAAGTAGACACTTGTATTGTAAACAAAGCAGACGTTTTTAAATCCCCATGCTTTTCTTACGGGGGATGTTTTGCGTTATTTATCGTTTGCTGGTAACTTTTTAGAAACATTGCTATTTTTCCCAAGTCCCTGGAATCAAGACCTTTAATTTGAGACCTCTCCCAAAATCCAGCGACTTACCAAACTCCTACAATTTTGACTCAAAACATTTCGCTTACAGAATTATATATACAGGGTGCGTTTATACTCGCTAAATTAACTTCACCAGTGAGTTCTATTCACTAAAAGGAAAAAATATTTGTCCGAATCTCAACCGTTTTGCTGTAATTGGTAATTTTGCATTTTTTGTAACTAACTTGACTTGGCCTTATTAATTGAGCTATAAAATTGTAACCAATTATTCTACCCAATTCCAATTAACACCAATAGAAAAATAATTAAATTTGCAATACATCTGAGGTTTTACAAAAGGATATGTGTTTTAAAACACCTGGTTGTAAAGAAAAAAAGGTAAAAAATACTGTTAAATAATCTTTTTATTGCAATTTCAAGGCCTAATTTATCACCTAAAAGATATGCTGTGTGATGTCAAGTTAAATAAAAAACTTCTTTATTTAATAACCTTTAAAATGATGTGCTATTAATAAGGTGTTGTTAGTCGAAAATACTGTATAACTACCTAAATAATTAATAAAAACCTTGTTTACCATTTATTATTTCATTGATATTAACAGATTAAGGGTGCGCCGTACCTCCCTTCCGCACGCTCAAGTAAGGGGTTTGCATCTCCCTCATTGTAGGCTAAATTGTTAACCAGTTAAAAATAATTTGATGTTATTTAATTCAATAAATGTTCATCTAGAGATCATACGATTTAAAAATTGTTATTTTAATTCAAAATAAGTGGTAGGCCATTAGTAATGTTCTCAAATTAAGCGTTTTTCTAAAGATTCCTAACGTATGGAGAAAAATTATTTTGGATAAAAGGAACCGTATGATCCCTAGATTGGAATCTGAAAAGTGTGAAACTGCAAATTGTTTGGTAGAAATCTGTAAAATAACAGTGCGATCGAGGAGAACAAAATGGTCTTCAAGCGTAAATATGCATGGCCCTGCTTGTTGGCGGCGCCGGCGCGGCGCGGCGCTAAACAACAATGAGTTCAATCTTGGTAGGGCGCACCCTTAAGTACATTTGGTCGTTCAACTAGTTAACAAAGTTATTAGAGTATTTTTTACTTATTTTCGTTACAACCTGGTGTTAACACATATCCTTTTGTAAATCCTCATATTTATTGCAAATTTAATGCTTTTTCTATTGATGTTAAGTGGAATTGGAGAATAACGGGTTACAATTTTATAGCTCGATTAATAAGGCCAATTCTAGTAAGTTATAAAAATGCAAAATTCCCAATTTCAGCCAAACGGTTGAGAATCGGACATGGGTCTATAGGACAATTGGTGTTCCTTTTAGTGAGTAGAACTCACTGGAGAAGTTATGTAGCGAGTAGAAACTCACCCTGTATACATATAAATAAGTTATCAATTTACTGGTATGAAAGATTTTATATTTTTAATAACATTTATTTTGAACTATTTGGTGATGTTACCTCTAAAACATGTTGTTTCATTGTAAGTAATTAGATTTTACATCGTCCCTTGGTGTCTCTTGCCATTTAGTGAAAGAACTACATGAACAAATCTGCAGAAACTAAGTAAACATGGCCAAGGGAAATACTGCTTTAATATCTTCAAAGGGAAACTAGTGCAATGATGTTAAAGTGGATACCTTTTGAAAACAAATCAGGGAAAACATTAAGCGAATTGCTGGTAGAGTGCCAATTGTTGCAGTTGGCATTGTCAGAGAGAAGTTTTTCAAATTGGTTGCTTATATTCCAATTGTTAGGTAGAGTAAGTAAGTGATTATGTAACAATTTATTATATTTATTATATGTGGTTCAATGTTATTATTAAGGAAAAAAATATTATAAGTTTTAATACCCCGTCGCAGCAAACCTGCGTCTCCACGAATTTAAAATGAATATATATGAACCTCAGTACTACATAAAACTATTTACCAAGCTTCTTCAAAATATATTCATAAATGGGATATGACATATGATTTATTCACCACAATAACAACATAGAACAGAATTTAAATTTTTTTAATTAATTTTAGTTTTAGATACGCAGGTTTGCTGCAACAGAGACAAAATAAATAATGTTTTTAAGCAAATGCCAAAGGACCCCAACCATATGAAGTAACAAAACATGTATTATCAATAAACGATCATCCAATAGTGAGATGTACAATAATTGGTCTTATTCTCCATTCGAAAAACATTATAACATGTGTAGAAATGAGTATGCAAGTTTTCTTCAATGGTATTTTAATGCAAAGATCAACAGACCTCAACCAGATCAAGTCTTCTATAAAATCGTATAAATAAATGTTACTTCATGAATGAGTGTTCATAAATAAGCGAAATAAAATTTTGTAATAATTATCCTTAAGATTAACATTGGGCAAAATACTGTGTACAGCATTTTAAATATCACAGTTACCGATTGACGTAGAGCATTAATTCATAATAGTGCTAATCTAATAGTGCAAGCCAAAGACCAAAGTAAAAAATAAAAAAATAAAACTTTTTGGGGTACACAATTTCCCTATTAGTTGGATGAAGTCTGTGTTAGTTGGATGAACCTATCTATATTTATAGTCTGGTTCTCAAATTCATGAAAATTGTTGATTTACTCGTTTATACCAGTCTAGGAACAGGTTTGGTGTAAAGCCGCAAAGCCGCAACGGTCACAGCGCGCGTAAACTATGACAGTTGTGTTCAGTGTATTCTTTGGTTAGACCCTGGAACTACTACGAATCAAGATGAGCTGTTTGGATTTTTATCAGCTCAAACCAAAATTAATGCCCATAAGGAATAAATGGTAACTTTGAAGCCCCGTGGGGCAAAACCCTATAGTTGAATCGGTATGAAAACCCTAAAACTTTATTATTTTAGATCTAAAGAATCAAAGTACCAAATGTCACCACTCTAGCTTGCCGGTAAGTTGGAGAAATATTACGAGTGAGTGAGGGCTTTGGCTTTTATAATTGACTATAGACACTTCAGTATCTATAGTCAATGATATTACAATTTAATCATGATCGGAATTTTGTATGAATATTATCGTGCCTATGGGCATACACACATCCACACACCCACACCCACGCACACATATATACACATAGAAATTCGAAAGAATGAGTTTTTGGCATCTGGGGGCTAAAAAAAGAAAAGTTATTATGCTCTCGGGTCATAATAATAGCTTATCTATATTTATAAAAAAGGATGTTGGTTTCTTTGTTTGATTGTATATATTTGAAGTTTATGGACTCGGACACCGTTGGACCGTTTGCCATGAAACTTGGAATATAAATATGTAAAATTTCATGGAGAAGGTTTTTAAGCCATCCATTTTGGCCTAACTCAATTTTGTCCCTCCCAAGAGGCCCAAAAGGGTTCCCATATAAACCTTATCGAAATATATTGTTGTTTACATAAAAGTAATGACATGTTTACTTGAACAGGTGATATCGGTTTTAGTTGGTAATAGTCAATGGCATGACAGCACCTGCCGAGTAACAGCTAGTTACTTATATAGGGAAAATTGAGAAAAAGATTTAAATTGAGTTGTATGTGCTTAAACGATGGAACAATGTAGAAGATCTTTAATCAAGGCTTGAGAATGAAGTTTTTCATAGCTTGGCGTAGTTTTATTATATCCATTACTCCTGTACACCTTTGCACCTGACTAAGACCCCTAGTATCCTCATAATGCGCAACATTTCACCTCTCATAGCAGATATATAGAACCAGTGTATTAGAGCAGCCAACAAATAAAATATTTTACAATATTCACCAAATATGACAAAAGCAGTCGTGTCAACACCATATTTAACTTTTTAAGATTTAAATATAGACAATCACTCCTCTCATGTTAGTATTTTACTTGTGAACCCATTTATTTTCACATCACATCCAAAATTAATGTCTATAAGGAATACATGGTAACTTTGAAGCCCCGTGGGGCAAAGCCCTATAGTTGAAAACCCTTTAACTTTATTATTTTAGATCTAAAGAATCAAAGTACCAAATGTCACCACTCTAGCTTGCCTGTAAGTTGGAGAAGTTACATCGATTTGCATTTTAATGCTCCTTGTCACGTAGAAAGGAATGTCACAGTAATGCAATTACAGCTCCCACCCTCTTGGTCCTAGCGAGAGATATGGGACACAACCAGCAGATTGCTGCAGCAGTGATCCCTGTAGGTATCAAGAGATCATCTTCCTGATTGCAATCTGCATCTGTTTACCATAATAAGTACGGATACACCTGGGTATTCCCTTGTTACCGTATTACCACCATAGATGTTTAATTTGTTTTCCCGTAAAAATGACGGGTTTAAATTCTTATGAAATATTAATTAGTAGTAATACAATCTAGTGCTAAAGGTTAGTAGATTTAAAATTGTCCAATTTAATGAACATCTTTTAAATTTAAAATAAATCGGTCAAGAAAATTGGTGTTAATAAAGACGCGGTTACACCGGAGTTACCAACGAATTTTAGTAGTAAATGCGTGATTGAGCCACAAGAAATCAAACACACGCAATCTCAGCTTTTTTTTAAATAGTAGGATTCGATTTTTTATATATATGGATTTGTTTACATAGCTAGCTTAACATTTTCAAACCTAACATTTCTTGGCCTCCAAATAACTTAGTTAAAACATTTGAACGAAATTGTTAGTGCCATTTTTTGAGATAGTTGTGCAAGCAAGCTGTCAACGGGCAAAATTGTAGGGTAGAAAATAGGATTAAAGTTGAATCATTGACTATATATAATGAATACTGTAGTTTCCAAGATCTCGTTTGACGGGGGAATTTTTATTTTGGATCTGTAAATGAAATCTGAAATTCCATTACATTCTGTTACCCTCCAAATCATTCCATTTACATAGACAAAATACAAAGTAAAGTTGACGGAACTTTTACAGAATGGAGTCATCTTTTCAACTATGCAATTAGTTATGAGTTGTACACTATCTCATGTTAAATGTGTTACATTTCTGTAATTCTTTAATATGGCGAAATTCTTATTCACTGATAACCGCCTGGGATGGAGATGACGTTTAGTGAGAAGGTATGTTGATTTGCCTGGGGATCAAAGCCTACCCAGCAATCTGATTGTACTGCCAGATGAGGATGAAAGGATGAGAGCTGTAATTGTATCGCTGCTGCGGAAATTGATGCTTTGAGAAACCGAGATGGATAGAAAGGCACGCCTTTATTTTGCTTCATATATCTTAGCAACGTTATACGAATATAATCATAAATACAATTCTATAAATTATATAACATTTCTATAAATACAATTTATAACCAACAAATGAACAAATGGATTTAGGACCATGGTGTATAGGCCATTCTGAATATAATTCCTGAAGTTAAATGATTTTAAACATCAGTAGACTGAGTCTTTAAGGTAAACCAAGTATGCATATATCGTCAGTAATGATTTATATTTTCCAAGGTACCATACTTAGATATATAGGCCCTACTTACATATATACTTAGATTACCATGATATTCTATTTAGCTTGATAACCAGAATTATTTTACCGGATGATGTAAGAGATACTAACATAACAAGCTCTCAAGATCTGCTACGAATAGACTTCCTATCATACGGTAGTACTCCAGTCCAGAGTAGAAAGGTAGTGTAGTGTATGTTGCCAGTCGCGGGTGCGGCTCTGCCATGGAGCTAGTGGATGTATCGTGAGCCAAAGAGACCAGAATGCGAGCTACGGACGGGGAGAGCTCCAGTTTTGCCTCAAGAAACATCCATTACAAAATTATAGTTGGTAGGTGTACGTGAATACGAAGATTATTTCCAAGTTAGTTTAACTGCTACACTTGAATCAGACTTAGTTAAAACACTAAGTCAGTGAGTCAGTGACCAGTCAGTGAGTCAGTACGTATTTGTTTACAAATAAACTATACAATAGGAACTTGTTTATACATATTGACTTTTAACTTTTCACATGTATTAAACAAGTTATTGTTTGGGTATCGAGTTTTAGTAGCTTTATACATTTCGAACAATCGTGAATTTTCATTGAAAAAATGTACACTGATACTCTAATCATACAATTATAAACTTGTTTTGTTTTATTGTATTTCTCCGATGTTATATCACTATTATATTCACACATATCTATTTATTATGTCTTAATTTACTATATGCGGCAAGGCGTTATCAAATTAGGAAGGAAATTGGATTTGTGTTTACAAACAAGTATGTAACTCCGCCAGCGACAGAGAACTGTTGAATTTAATAAGTTTACCTTCAGCGAATGACGCTCGTGACTGTATACAATGCATTGAACAACTCCATCGAATGAAATAATAATAGTTGAAGTTTTTGTAACAAACAAAAATATTTAAATAACGTTTAATCAAATAGCGTTGTATTACTTGATCACAATAATGTAAACAAATACCGATGTAAACTGAGCTTTGTCGACTGCTCGGTGTTGACGTTATTACAATTCTCTCCGATGTTGGTATAACATATTCCTATAACACATCGAAGTAACCTTAGTATGTTACATAATTTAGTACAATTTTTCCTTGGACCAGATCCAAATTAGAAAATTAAATTGGTACGTAATATTTCCGGACAATCGCACGAGTTATTGCACCTTATTATAAATCAATTTAAATTCATTATGGCTTGTATACTCCTTGGTCTCTGTGGAATCACGATGGTTTCTAGAACTGCTAGTTTTTACAGTACAATTAATTCAATGGAAATATGAACCAGAGCAATTAACCCAACTCAATGTTCATTCTAGAAAAAAAACACACGGTTAAATATAGACGAAGTGACACAACCCCAAAAGATATAATTTTCTTGCCGGCCTGAAACTTATACAGCTGAATTAGATCTACTAAAGGATGAAAAAAATCCATATTATAAACTTTGAAACTGGAGTTTAACAATATGGCGGCCATTCAAAAATGGCGGATACAAGTTTTTAATAAATTAGTCATATCTCAGGTATTATTTATCGATCGAAATTTGCAAAATCTTATTTTGTTGTATAGATAATTTTATTCTAAAAATAAAGTATTCAGACAATATTTTCTGTATATGGCCTGGTTTTCTATTTATTTAACGAAATATGTAAAAATGACATGGCGTAAGTTCGCGCCACGGCGCTTGGCGCCTGGGAAAGGCGAGAACCAACTCAAACTTTTCGTAATTAAAAGCAGACAATAACAAAAACAACCAAAACCAATATTTTTAAATAAAATTATTTAATTTTGGTTTCTGTTGGCAACAGTAAACTGTAACACTAACGGTACTAAGCCAAATAGAGGCGAAAAGTAATTCCAGAACATACGCTAACCAGGCGCCAAGCACTGTGACCCGAACTGTATATTGCTTTAACTCGCTATATCTCCTAAACCATGCATTTTACTTGAAAAACACTTATTATATAAAATATAGACAAAACTATAAGCTTCACAATGATGTATAACATAAAGGGATTTAAACTGTATATGTAAATACAAGAGGCACAGAAATGGTGGATGGCGACGCTCAGTGCGATGATGTGGTGACGCGGGCCGGCATCAGTAGCGCCAACGTTAGACTACGGCTTCTTACAAAACTGTTGTTAGGCCTACCTTCAATAAGTACGGGCTTGTATTATATGTGAGCTTTAAAAAAGAATAGAATACAATGTATTTATTATATGTGAACCATTATTACTTTAATAAAATATACATATTCTGAAATTTAAAAGCCAAAGCTATTATTACGCCATTAACAAAGCTACCTTTACTTTGTATTTCATTACCATACAAATATGACTGTAGTTCCAGATATAAAACACAACAAATATTATAAAAATTGCTATACATTACTAATAGCTACGCGTTTAAATTTAAGTATTCGACCCTTAATATTTGCAATCTATTTGTTCACTAGTTTCCAATTCAGTCAAAATCCAGTCCAATATTAAATCCTGATATAATACGTGGCTGAAAAATAAATTCATAACAATATATACAATTGTAAACAAATGATATAAGAAGTAGAAAGGACTACTATTTGTAATGAACGTAAATATTATTATTTGTATTAAGTTATAATTAATTATTTATTACGGTTTTTAGGGTCATTTATTACTACTGTATGAATTTTTTCATTATTTTGTTAGAAAGACAGAGAAAAACTAAGTCATTCTCATACCACTTCATTTATTTCTCAACAAACTCATTCTTAATAGGCACCAAACGTAAATACAATATTGAATTCCTCTTTCCTGATATTTCTTTCAATTTTTATTGAAAGAAATTATGGTTTGGTACAGACCTACGAATGTGTTGTTAATTAAAATGATATAACTGTAGTGTTTAAACACAACGATTATATAAAAATTTGAATTGGTACTCTGGCAAGGATTATTTTTAATGGATCAAAAGGTTGAAGGACCTACGATTCCTCCGCATATGAAAGGATTAAAGATCGACTAACAAACTTTTGATCACAAGTCATAGTATTTCGTTGCAAATCCAAGTAGATATGACCTTGGACTGATTGCAAAAAGATTATTACATTTTTAAACTAAAGAGATTTTAGATGCACCATTTAGAAACCATACAAGCATGAGACGATATTTTCAATATATGGATTGTACAATAAATTAATATTGAATTACTTACCAAAATTTAAAAGAGACGATTTCCTGCTTTAACAAATTATTTATAATTTATAATTCGTCTTTGCTGTCTGATGATTCACAACTAATAATTTCTTCTTTGTCGTCAATGTTATTTAGCGTATTTCTACAATTCTGAATTTTGCAGGAGGCCGTGTATTTTATCCCACTTGATAAGCAAGAGCATTTAGGTGGTTTGCACGCTCGGGAACATTTGCAGCTCAGTAGTTCCATAACAGCTTGAGGAGCTGGCAAGCCTGTCATCCATTTAATACAATACCGTAATCTCCTACTTACCAGCCGTTGTTTTGTGGGGAAGGGACTTCTGGACAACTCTCTAGAGACCTTTTCCAGATTGCAGCTTGGTAGTTAGCTCTGAGGCATTGTTGGTACAAACACTCTGCGCAAGGTGGTAGTTCATCGGACCTTACTGCTCCCAGTTTTGCTCAAAAGAGGTGATGATGAAGGAGATTCACACTTGCTATTTCGCTACCTTTCAGATAGACCTGCGTCACAAACTTATATAATAGATTTGAAAATATCACCAGTAACTGTCTAATCATTTCCATGTGACATAAATGTGTCTAGAATTCGTCAGAAGGGGAGAGAATGTTTGATGCTTTAATTTTTCCCCGTCCAGCAAACGAACTGACGGTGTCACATACTGTTAATGCATGTAGTGATACCAAAGCCTTTGCAGTATTGTTCCCTAATTGATAAATTATACCTCTAATTCCAATTAATCTGGTTGAATGTTTTTGCCCTCGCTTCACATATATATTGCACTTTTCATCAATGAACTGAACAGCGTGAAGGGCAATCACTAGGACGTCTATATCATCAATACAGTGTTAACATATGACGGTTTTATATTCTGCGGAAGCATGGTGTATATGTACCCTCATTCTTGGGTCGACTTCTTCATGTGTTGAAAATAGCTCCGACACTTAGGTAAAACCTATTTTTAAACATTCTGTATTGTATGTGATGAAGAGAACCTTGTCAGCCAAAAGGCATCGCTTTCCGTCAGCCGACCAGCTCTCCGCTAAAAACCTGCACAAGTTTTTCTTACTTTCACTGTTTTTTAGAAGTCTCTTCCAGCCATGAATTTTATGTCCACCCTTGAAACCCCGGAAAAGCGTTCCTTCATTACTACCTCTTCGATTTCTTTCTGCAGTTTTTATTGAATCTGGCCTGTAGTCTTCAAATACAACATGATCCTCTTGCTGGTTGAATTTGTTTTTAGAATAAATGTTAATACATCTTTGGATATGCAATCAAAGGTGTACCCATCACCGTGTATTTTGTGTAGAACTGCAATACCTTCAACTATTGTTGATGAATCTGTTACATTACCCTCTTCTTTTTCTACTTTAACTTCTAGTAATGTATAGCAATTTTTATAATATTTGTAGTGTTTTATATCTGAAACTATAGTGGCATTTGTAAGGTAAAAAAATACAATCTAAAGGTAGTTTTGTTTATGGCGTAATAATAGCTTTGGCTTTTAAATTTCAGTATATGTATATTTTATTAAAGTAATAATGGTTCACGTATAATAAATGCATTTTATTCTATTTTCATTTAAAGTCCACATATTGTAATACAAACCCGTACTTATTGAAGGTAGGCCTAACAACAGTTTTGTAAGAAGCCGTAGTCTAACGTTGGCGCTACTGATGCCGGCCCGCGTCACCACATCATCGCACTGAGCGTCGCCATCCACCATTTCTGCGCCTCTTGTATTTACATATACAGTTTAAATACCTTTATGTTATACATCATTGTGAAGCTTATAGTTTTGCCTATCTTTTATATAATAAGTGTTTTTCAATTAAAACGCACGGTTTAGGAGATATAGCAAGTTAAAACAATATACACCATGTCATTTTTACATATTTTATTAAATAAATAGAAAACCAGGCCATATACAGACAATTTTGTCTGAACACTTTATTTTTAAAATAAAATTATCTATACCACAAAACAAGATTTTGCAAATTTCAATAAATAATAACCAAAATGTGACTAATTTATTAAAAACGTGTATCCACCATTTTTGAATGGCCGCCATATTGTTAAACTCCAGTTTCAAAGTTTATAATGTAGATTTTTCATCCTTTGGTAGATCTAATTCAGCTATATAAGTTTCAGGCCGGCAAGAAAACTATACCTTTTGGGGTCGTATCACTTCGACTAATACAGTTATTATACTTTTTTGGACCGGAATGAAACTTCAATTCCTCACACCTTGGCAACAATAGAGAGACTCATACTTGGAGAATTTTGACAATATGGCTGAGCTTGGAAAGTGAAAAGTACACTTGATTTACAAACCTTTTTCTTAAGTTCATAATCATTTATTTTATACACATAAAAACTAAAAAAGTTGATATAATCCTTAACGAAGTAAGCACATCGAAATATTGAATTCAGTTATGATTATGAAATATTTTATGACAGAGGTAGCACAAACATAAAAACCATTTTCCTTCTTAGAAGAAGAAATGTGTAAAAATAAAAATAGGCAAAATCATATTTAAATTTTATTTTTAGATTTACTTTTTGTCTTTCAACTGTTAGTGACACATATACATTAATTGCTTGAAGATTGAGCAAGTAAGTCACATAAAATATCTTGATTTATCTATTGATGAAAACTGTAATTGGAAAGTTCATCTAAAAAATTTGCAGCAGCACATGATTAAAACTTCAAGAGTTTTTACAGTATGGTATTTCTTGCTTTGATGGAACATATATTTCAAACCTTAAATCTATTATTACAGCGCAAGAAAAGATTACAAGAATTATGTTGCAAGTCAGAATGGATGAAAGATCTTTTCCTTTGTTTAAATTGTTGGGCATTTTAAATAGCATTGGACAACGTATGCAGTACTGTGTTCAGCACTTTCAATATCTCTGTAACCAATTGTCGTAGAGAAATTATCAAAACACCAAATTCTGTGTTTTTTTTAGTTGAATCTAATGAGGAAAACTAAAATTTGATTTATTTAATATTGCATGTAAAAACTTCAAAAAACCCATTTTTGGGGTACAAAACCCCACCAAAATACAACTTCTGAGGGGTCGATCTGTCTGATTTTCGAACTTAAAGTCGTAAATAATACTTTACACGTTTGTACCAAATTTTATAAAAATCAGACAATTTTTACGAGAGTCATCGCACCCACGGTCACACACACACACACACACACACACATATATATATATATATATACTGTTTCGAACGAATGCTTTTTTTGGGGTCTGGGGACCTCAAAACGAAAAGTTATCATGGTCATAGGCCTAGGGCTTCCCATGCCGACTACGGTAATAGCTTCTTCCCTATAGGGGAAATTCGCTAAAAAGAATTTGTTACCGATTATTTTCGTAGCAGCAAACCTGCGTACTTATCCCCCATGTTATTCTTAAGGAGAATGATTAAAATGTAATGTCTCCCTTAATTATGAACATAAACTAATACAACTTGGAATGTGCTTAACCTTGTTGGATTATATTGATATTTGCATAAAAACCCATATTTTGTGTTCCTTGTTGCAGCAAACCTGCGTACTCAATCCCCCTTGTTATTCTTATGGAGAAAAAACAAAATCGTATATCACTTATCTATGAATGTATATTGATGAAACTTGGTATAGTGGCTTCACCTAGTTTAATTATGTTTATATTTTCATAAATACAATTTTTTTGTATTCCTTGTTTCAGAAAACCTACGTACTCATCCCCAACGTTATTCTTATGGAGAATAATCAAAATTGTATGTATGGCTTATTTGTGAATATATTGGTATGGAACTTGGTATGCGGCTTTATGTGGTATCATTGACTATAGTAAATGGTGGTATTAAGACATATATTATGCATTGTAAATTCGCTGAGTACGCAGGTTTGCTGCGACGGGGGTATTATATTTATCTCATGTATATATTACCTGATGTTTAATAATGTTGTAAATTTGCTTATTGTTCCAATTTCATTGTAATGGAAATATGGAAATAAAGAATTTCAATCTACTATTGTCTCTAAGAAAGAAGCACAAATAAAGAAAATCGTGGGAACCCACATTGTTCGTCACTATAAATTCTATCCCTGAATTTGCTGAAACATTGATTTGATTCTGGACGTTTTCAAATAAAAAATATCATCCTGTTAAATATTTTACATTCTAATTTGTTATTTAATTTCTTATTAACACTTACCATATTTTTAAATACAACGTTGGAATTATTAATCACACAAAATATTGAGAATTAGTACAAAATAAAAACACACACCCAATTACAAAAGCATGTCATAAATTTTATCTTTATTTGGCGGGATCACATCCGGTTTTTTGTGGAATCTGGATTCGTTCTTCACTCCAGCAGGCAGAAATCCGAACCACGACTCTTGTTAGATGCACTGAAATTAATTAAAAATGTATTTATTTCCTAAAATTACAATTTAACAAACAAAGCAGTACTTAAAAATTCATATACAATATATGTTGAAGTTGAAAGTGCATAGATAGGTTTACTGCTGCTCCGTAACTTTCACATGAGTCTCAAAGGTATAAATCGAAAGCAATGCTTCTGTTTAAATATATTGGAACTTTAAAGACCGATTTTTTAGACTGTTAAAGGGTTTACAAGATGGGAGTAGTATTCGACAGGAAATAGAAATCAGTTTTTTGAGTGTATTGGCTATCTTCCCATGAATTGGCAGCCTAGCCGGTCCAGCAACTTGTACGTTGTGGAGCAACCAAGAAACATACTACTTCCAGCTTCATACAAAGTTATGTTTGACCACTAGAAAATTATTTGGTTGAACTAATTATTCAGATATGTAATAAAAGTAAATTAAAATATGAAGTATAGAGGAAGTTAAATTCATGAGTATGTAGTTCAAGAAACACCTCTACGGGAAATATACGAGCCCAAAAAATCGCCAGTTTAATTATAAATATGACTCAATTCCCACTTAAGAAACAAAACCAATTGTAGTTAAATTTAACTGCTGAACTTTGTTTTTTCCAATTTGAAAAACCTGACGGTGTTTAAAGCTTGTGACACGATTGCAACCAATTGTCCACACCATACTTTACATTGCTTTATAAAAAATATAAAAGACACTGTTGGAGTAAATAAATTGCATTAATGACGTAATTAAACTGAACTTAGCAGGATTATCTCTGTAGCCGATACATGACGACGAATGGTGGCGTTGTAGACAATAGCGGAATCACTGGATATATATCCCGTCGTCCAGTGCGAGGCCATTGTTGTCTATTGTTCGCCCCACTACACTCTACTTGCGCTCCTCAATGTGATTCAATTCATGTGCAATGCCCTCACAAGGATCACCGCTGACTCATGAGGGCAACATAACATATTCGAATATGATAAACAACAGGACGTGGCAACACATTATTGCGCCTCAATATGCATGTGAGCACTATAAATGCGCTTATGTTTATGTTTGCACTGTTATCAAACTACCAAACTATTTTAAATTGGTTATGTTGGCCGGCTTTTAAGTTTAATATGGAAAATAATATTTGTTATTCATACGTATATATTTGTCTTATTCCCAAAATTTGTACATCAAATTGTAACGTATAATAACATTTTTCTCAATTTAAATCAATGTAAATAAAAAATATTGTTAATTTGGTACTAGAGTACCACCGTGCAGCGCAAAGCGCCGCTTGCTTGCTTTGCACATAATAAGGAGGACTTCATATTGAATTGATTAGTTTTTAATAAATCTGAAGATTATAAAAGATTAGTGAAGAGAGGTTGGGATAACAATATTTTTTAGTATGGCTAAATTATCAGCTGATATTTACAAGTATGTCATAGTAAACTTCAAAACAAATAATAATCAGCTGATAATAATTATCAGGTGGTTTAAATATAATTTTATGAAAACACTTATGTTAATTTATATAATTTGAATACACTATACAAAATAAAAATTGTGATGATAGTATTTCTAATGTTTTAGAATTTCATCGAAAAGAGGAAATCAGATATAGATTTTTCCAATGTCTGATGACACATATAGAGGTAGTTACAAATAAAATAAGACATATATAAGCTAAATCGGTCCATTAGTATGGTCAGGCTCGCTACCATAAACTTTTGGCCCGTTTGTACTTAGGTCATTGTAATAAGTATATCTCTAAGTCACCCCCTTAAAAGTTACCCATAATTGCCTCAGAATGAATCTACACATATTTCCGAACAAAATGAGCCATGTGGGAGTAAAATCGGTTGGGTAAATCGGCTAGAATTATTATTTTTGTTCTCTTTCTAACAAATTTTCAAAAACAATAAAATAAGTGTAACGAAAAGCCAAGTGTACAAAATATTTTTTCAATGTCTGATGATACATCTTGAGGTAGTTACAAAAAAATTATACATATATCAAGTAAATCGGTCCAGTAGAACGGTCAGGGTCGCTGTCTTTAGTTTTGGCAAAAGTTGTGTAATATATAAGAAAGATGATTCTAAGAAAATATAAAGACCAGTAGATAGGAGAAAAAGAAAGGATTTGTATTTTTGCTGCATTATTCTTTGGCAAACCAAATGAACCCTCTTACTTAATGAACATATGTTTTAAATAATAATCTGATGTAAACAAACTTCCTTCATAAGATTAATTAACATGGTAACTTTAAGAGCCACTGGGGCAAAGCCCAGTGAGGATGTGTTAGTTTGGATGGGTGATGACATATCTAGGCATAATTACCTGTCATTTAAAAAAAGAATCATGCAAATCGACCCAGTAGAACGGCCAGGGTCGCTGTCTTTAGTTTTGACACAAGTTTGTTAATATATAGGATATAGGATAACTATTTGTTAAAATTGTAGTTACTCATCTTAATGTATGCTTAGGAATATGCCCACATGGGCTTAAGCCTGTACGTGGACATGAGTCAACAAAAATCAGTTTATTTACCGTACTTTTCATTACCATCCTTAACATACATTATTTGAACAATATTTTATTTTCTTTAACATCTAAATTAGTACCGAAGAAGGTGAATACCATACTGGTTATTTAATATCATTAATAAAAAATCAAATTTTTATGTTTTGACAAAATACTTAACTTCCTATTCCGTTGAAACTATAAAATTAGTACGAATATACAAATAATAATGTTATTTGTAATGTGGTCTTCTGCTTAAGGAATGTTTCCGTGAAAACATAACACTGTAGCATTAAATTTGTAAAAAACAAGTATTACTAGCCGTCATGGCAATTCAAGATATTTGTTAAAATCTGAAAAAAATCAGTGAAGATGGAGAAAGCAAAGAGCTACAAGGGCTTTTTTTAACAGTACCGATAATCCGAGGGGCAAAGCACCGAAAATAGGCCTATGTGTTTATTTGGTGTATAAGAAAAATTCCTGTAAATTTCGATGCCAATCGGTTCAGTAGTTTTTGAGCGATTGAGGAACAAAAAAGACAGACAGAGAGACACACACCATCCCATTAGTATGACTAGTGGACCTTTTGCTCTAAATCGAGCAATCAGCTGTTTTTACTATTTACTTGTATTTTACTGCATCATCACCTGTTTTAGAATGCAACTGAATCAAATTATTCCCCATGTTAATCTTATGGGTAAAAACGAACTTTGAGGGTGGCCCGTGCCCTTCATATTAAAAATATCGAAACTTGAAAACCACTTTGCACAACTACGAATCTGGGCCATTTTTTGACACCTTATAATCATCAAAATTGGTTCAAAAATAACGGAGGAGTTCTGTTCACAAAAATCGGCTTAGCGTATTAGAGATACTTTTTTCCACCAGTTATTGATTTTTATGTTAGTCTTGTAAATTGAAAATTTTTAATGAAAAACAAATCACCTAATTAAAACTTAAAAACATTTTACAAGGGATTTGGATTTTAAAGTAAAACGGCTTACATATTTGAGTTGAATTTTCACCACGTTAACCAAAAATTATTTGTTCTAATCTTCTTTGGGTGTGAGTAATAAATGACAATTTTTACCGTCTCGACAGTAGAGAAGCTACTGTTAGTAAATTAAAACTTAATTAATTCAAATACAACACTATTTACCGGAATGCAGTCGGGTGTGCGTTGTCACCTCTTGAAAATTATTCGAAACTAATTAAACAAATTATGTTTTACAACTTTTATTTTGTTACAAAGTTTAAATATTAAAATATTAAAATTGTATTTCAGATAATTATTAAAAAAAATTAATTTATTACTTTCTAGACACTTGAGTAGTTTTAATTCCTGAACAAAGAAGTGAGATCGTAGTTATATACATCACAATATGTGGTATATATATCCATATAAGTGGATACCCTACTTCAAATACTTCACAATATATTTCTATAATATGGTCTAATTTGAACTTCGTTAAGATTTGCTAATTTGAATAACGTGATAAAATTATAACTATAAAATATTGTTTAAGGGAGCAATGCGCCTTCTTTTAAGTGTTTATTCGATTAAACAATCCAATTAAAACAATAGATTACTCTTTCGGTTCTCCATATTAAAACTGAAGAAGTGTATAGCCTGGTGGAAGCCCCAATTAAATGTTGAGCTTCCAAATAAAGAACCGCAAAAAATAATCAATTTAAACTCTTACAAAAGAGTATACGTAAATAGACATACTTAATTTTTCTTCATGATTTTTCACAAATACTGAAAGGGATTTACTTGACAGGGGTCCAAAATATGTCGCTCGACATATTGATAAAAAAGTTATTTATTTATATTAATAAAGTTTACTAACGTTGACGTTAAACACGTTCTTTGGAATTTATATAAGTAGTTTTAACATATAGTACTATTTCAGATGAAGATTTTAAGACGAGACAGTTCATTGTTACAAACTTCCTTTCAAAACCTGTAAAACCAAATATTGAGTTTGTTAACGTAAACCATCGATGGGGCCGTTTTTACACGTTATTGGCCAGCGGTTACAACACAACAGTTCTGACAGGGTGACACGAGGCTTTTAAGGCTCTTATCAAATCAGAAGGGTTTGGCGTGGTTTTGCCAAATTATAATGGACGACGACACGTTGTAAACTAAATTTCTCAAGTCAATTTCTACTTTTGTTGTAGTAGTTTTAACATCGTACATGAACCAGGTCCTATTGTGTGTATGTGGTTGGTGCAAAACATGCTATAAAATTGCGCATATAGTTATTCATAAGGATCGGCTTTCTCAACTTCATGTGTATATCAGGTGGCTAGGAAAACTGTTATTTTTGTTATTTGTTATTTTTTATTTGTTATTTTGAGACCTTTATTATTTTAGGTACAATTGTAATTAAAGTTAGCTAAATTTGTTAAGAAACAAAATACAGATGAACCAAGTCACCAATGAGGTTAATAATTTAGACAAGAGATTTTTAATATTTGTAAATAGTTATTTGTGCAACTAGTGAGCAAAGTGAGCAATTGCCTCACTCGAGAGAAATCCTTAATCACGAGCCGTAGGCGAGTGAGGAATGGTTTCTCGAGTGAGGCGATTGCACTTTGCACTCGAGTTGCACATTATATTTTTCCTACAGTTACCATAAAACAAATAAATTGGTAAAAAAACGTAACATATTTTTTTTCATATTTATGTTTTGATTTCTCTGGAAGAAGATTTAGAGACACATTCCTCGCCACATTTTTTAATTCTTCTGGAGTACAAGATTCTTCTGGTGAACTATTATTACTAAAATCGTCATTAACGTCCATTTTGCGACAGCAAAACCACCTTCAATGTTTACAAATGGCAAATCAATGAAATGGTGGCTTCTGCCGTGACCGGAAGTGTTGTGACAAATACAACAGTACAACAGCTGACCAGCTGATTTACAGCCAGTGCTGCCAACGTATTTCGCGCGCATACGACCTTGTCTGCATGTTACGCGCTCACTATTTCGTGCCTTCACGTTGCAAATCTGGAGTGAGACAAAGTAATTAGAGTGAGACAATGTTAACATTGTCTCACTGATGAGCGAATTGGCCACTTTGCTTTCTCAAATCAGTGAGAGAACATGTACATTGTTAGGTAACTGTAGGAAAAGTTACATTTCACATAGTTAATAATTTAATTCAGCTTTAGTAATCTATATCTATAAATACGAAATCCCGTTCATCCCCTAGGTCAACTCTATTCCTACAACCACATAATTCGGCACATATACTCCATAACGTAGGTAACCACGGAGAGAGGATTTTAATAAATTTAATTAGGGCTCCGCCCCATGGGGAGTCAGAGTTCCAATCCAGGGTTTTTGTTATGGACATTCAATTTGGTTTGAGCTGATGAAAATCCAAACAGCTGATCATGATTTGTAGTAGCACCACGAGTTAACCACAGAATGCAGTGCACATTCCATGCAGCTCCATATATATCTATTTTTTATGGAGTGGGAATCCGTTTACGGACGAAGTATGGGACTCGCCAAAGCCCTACGTGCTAAACCCACTCCCCATTCCCGGGATTGTCTTCCACTTGATTGCAGGAAGAACCCCGAGTTGACGATCCGACGTGCTGAGACAAGGGAACTATCTCCTTTTCTTTGATGATGCTGCCTTTCGTCCTGCTTTTACTTTTTAGGACAAGCCTAAAAACGCGGCATTACCCGAACCAAGCAATGTGGTCGCTGCTTTTGACTCAGGACTCAGGCTGGAATTCACTGAAGAAGAAGCAGTGAGGCCCTTTGGCCCGACTTTCTGCATTTGTAGTAGAGAGTGGACCGATCCGCCCCAGTGCACTCGGTGCGTCGGCGCCCGTAGTCCAGGCAACGGACAGTGTGGGTGTTGTCGGCAGGAGTCGGGGACGGGGCAGATTCAGTGGAGGCAACATGGCGTTGGTGGCTGGGAGGTGCATGGACAGCGGGGGCAGCAGGGGTGGGAGTGGGTGTCTGACGGGTCGGTGAGTGTGAGGGTGTGGGTGAGGGTGAGGGTGAGCGAGAGCTGGGGGAGGAGGTCCTGGAGTGTGCTGGGGTGGAGCGTGACGATGGAGTTGGGGACCGGGAGGTTCTAGCAGACGAGGGCTGAGAGAGCGTGGGGGGAGGTGAGGATGGTGGTAGGTTGGCAGGGGGTTTGGGGAGGGCAACGGTAATTTTGCGGTAGGGACTGGGGTCGTGAGCGGGTTTGCCATAGGTTGGCGGAGAGGCGGAGGGTTTGGTTTTGGAGGAGCGAGGGGGGTTTGAGCCCGGTGGGGGGCGGGGATCACACGGAAAGTCGGGGTTGTGGAGGTTGGTGTTCGGGAAGGGTTGGTTCTGGAACGGGTGACAGGGGGGAGTTTAGGTCCAGGATTGCCTTGGCCTGCTGGGACTTCTTGGGCAAGCTTCCCTGTTTATAACGATTGCCCAGCGAGGCGTCAGCGGAGTAAGGAGCCCTATCCTTAGACCTAGAAGGGTCCCTAACTGCAGGAAACTTACCCGCACCACTGGAATTCTCGGCCATCACAGATGCTGGGCGGCTGAGTAGCAAGAGGGCAGCAGGTGGGCAGCAGACGGGCAGCAGGCAGGCAGCAGGCGGAGATCTTCGGAGTCGTAGGGGCCGGGTCGGAGAAGCGGAGGTGGGGGCGCGGACTGGAGCAGGAGCAGCGGTGACAGCCGTGCCTACTGCCCGCCGTCTGCGGACGGGCCAGGTCGCAGAAGCAGCGGCGGGAAGTCTCGGCTGGCGGGCCGACGGGGGGGTCCCCGGGGCTGGCCGGAACACAGAAGCGGTAGCAGCGGTGACAGGCACGGGGCGGGGTAACCCCCCACCCTCCCCGTCGTCAGCAACCCACCGAATCCTGATCACCAACCACATCACCGGTGCCAACAACCCCTTCCACCTGGTCCGCCTGATGAACCTCCACAACCTCAAGTTCCCCCCACCCACCAACTTCTTCAGCCACAGAAACCAGTCCACTCTACTCGTCTTCTCCGACCCAGCCCATACCACCGCCTTCACCTCAACCATCCCCCCACCACTTTTGGACCCAAATCAGCCTACGCCCCCGCCCCCCGCCCAGTCACCAAACTTAAAACCACCAAGCCGACCACCACCCGCCCACCCCTTCTGCACGTAGTGGTACTTGGCGTCAGCCACGACATAGGGGAAAAGGAGTTCCTGGAGGCCTTAAGCCCCCCCGACTCCTGCTCCTGTGGACGTTGTTTCGTGCGGGCGCAGCGGATCATTGGTTGGGACGACCAACCAACTGGCTTTGTCAGGCTCTTCATGACCTGCAAGACCTGTTGCGAGGGACTCTTGGCGAATGGTCTTGCTGTGCACGGGCGATCCTATAAAGTGGAGGCGCCGCGCTCTGTCCTCATCAGACCATATGGACGCTGCCACGACTACGGGCATGAAGCTCCTAGGTGCTCCAGACCCCAAGCCCGGTGCCGTGTCTATGGGTTGTCCGTACCTGTGGGTGCTAAGTGCGACCACGAGGGACACGACCTGTCCCGGCCGTACTGCGCTACCTGCAATAAGTTCGGTCACTACACGGGCCAGCGCCACTGTCCCTACTACCCCCGCGACTAGCGTGACCCTCAGCCCGTCAGGATCATCGCCCCCTCAACCGCCCCTGCCTCCAATCGCTGGAACCTCCACTTGACTGATTTTTCAGTCCTCCGACCCGAGACCACCCTCACCCCACCAACCCACCCAACACCCACCGAGACCATCGACGCCCCTCAGACCTCTGCTAATCCCTCTGACGACACTACTCACTCTGGCCCCACCCCTACTCAGTCACCATTGCCCAAGTCCTACGTCACCCATGAAGTCCAACTCCTTCCTTGACCAGCTTCTCACTGTCCTCAGTGAGGGGTTCAAGGGCACCTTCAACGCCCTCCTCACCCTCCCTCTCACATCCGTCCCAGTCCAGGGTCAGCAGCGTGTTAGGGTAGCTGTCAACAGTGTCACAAAGAAACTTTTTGACACTCGCAACATCCTGCAGGCTGTTGGCTCTCGCCTGAACGTCATCCACACCTCCTCCAAGCGTCCTGCTCATGGTAGTCGTCAATAAGTCCAGATCCTGCCTCCGCATCTGCCATATAAACCTCAACTCCTTCCACAACAAACTTTCCCCCCTCCACGACCTCATCACCGACTTCCAGATCGACATCCTCACCCTCAACGAAACCAAACTTACCCCAAAACGCCCTGCCCGACTTCCAGGCTTCACCATCCTCCGTCGAGACCACCTAGACCGCTCATCGCCTTCAAATCCGAACTTGACGTCCGACACTCCTCACTCCCAGGTGATCCCTCCGATGTCCTTATGGCAATCATTCACCTCCCAAGACAACCTCCAATCACTCTCCTAACCATTCACGCCTTGCCCCTCACTCAGGACTTAGTAGACCTAATGACCCAGGTCGCTGCTGCCCACCCACGACTGGTGATAGCGGCCGATCTGAACTGCCACCATCAGGTCCTGGGGGACCGTACTTCCACGCCCCCGGGTAGGCTGCTAGTCCAATTCCTGACTGACTCCGGTCTTCAGCACCACATGACTCCGCCCACCCCGCTCATGAAGGCCAGGTCCCCACTTCCCCTGACAAGCTCCTTTCTTCTGCATCCCTCTTCCGTAAAATCATCAACATCTCCTCCGGCTTTGATCTCGGCTCTGACTACGTCCCTCTCATCTTTGACCTCAAGATCACCCCCTACCCCTACAAGTCCGACCACCATGAAGCTTTCGCAGTCCCAGACTATCGGAATGCGAATTGGGACCTATACTCCAGACACCTCACTGCCACACTGACTCCACTCACTCAAAAACCACCTCTCAACACCCCTTACCAAGTTGAAGATGTCCACTCCTCCATCACTTCCGCCATCCTCTCTGCCAAGAACCTTGCCATCCCGATAAAACAAGTCCTCCATACCCCCCTCAGACTCCCACCAGACATCCTGGGTCTCATCAAAGCCAAACGTTGTGCCCGTCGACTCCTCCTCCGAGATCCCTCCTCCCCCTACCTTCACGACACCTACAGGGCCCTGGTCGAACGCGTGAAAGTCACCATGCACTCCTTTAAGGACGCCAGGGCTCAGAAGGTATGCGAGAAGGCAGATTCCGATTTCTCCATCAACCCCCGTAGTTTCTGGCGCCTCGTCAGGCACTACAAAAATCCATCTACCCCCTCTACTCCCATCCTTGTCAATGACACCGTTATCTCTGACAGTCAAGGCATGTCCGATATGCTGTCATCCATCCATTCTGTCCCGTCCCATCCTGACTTTGATGAGGCCCACTTCAACCAGGTAAACGCCCATGTTACCCAACAACCTGCCACCTTCAACCCACTGGATTCCATCATGCAAGACATCCTTCGGCATGACCTCCTCCTCCCAATCACCACCCAGGAAATAAACCTCAAGCGCAAGCACCTGCGAAACACTGCCCCTGTTCCTGACGGCATTTCCAACCTCCTCCTCAAAAAAGCTTCCCCTCTTCTTGTAACTCAGCTTGCCACCCTCAACACCTCCGTCCTCCTTCTGGGCTTCTCCCCGAGATACTGGAAGCACGCCCATGTTATCCTCTTTGCCAAGCCCCACAAAGACCCCCGGAATCCTAACAATTACCGCCCCATCAGCCTCACTTCCACCCTCTCGAAACTTTTCGAGAAAATCCTCGCCTCCAGGATCCACCTCCACCTCAACTCACTTGGCCTCATCCCCATCACCCAAGCCGGTTTCCGTCCCGGAGTTAACATGTACGACCTGCTTCTGCGGGTCGTTACATGCCTCCAAACAAACAACGCCCTTCACCGTCCCTTAATCCTTGCCCTCATGGATGTCCAGAAAGCTTTCGACACCGTCTGGCACAACGGTCTCCGTGTCAAGCTCCTGGACCTCCAACTCCCCGCTCCTATCATCAGGTGGATATCCCATTTCCTTGACGGCCGAACGGCCCAGGTGCGATTCCGTGGCTCCCTCTCCTCTCCTTTCACCTTACGTGCCGGCGTTCACCAAGGCTCCGAAATCAGTCCCCTCCTCTAAATCATCTATGTCCGTGACCTCCCTGCCCCGATTCCACGCAATCCCACTGACACCTCCTGTGGCCTTACCCAATTTGCTGACGACACCGCCTTCTGGATCTCCAAAAGATAACACAATATATCCGGAACACCTCCCAAACCCTCCAGAATTACCTCTCCTACTGCAACAAATTGCGCATCCTCCTCAACGCTTCCAAAACCCAACTTTGTTTCTTCAAATTCCACGCCCGCCACTTCTCCCGCACCCAGAGAGACCCCATCTTCCTGAATAACGTCCGTCTCCCCCTCAAAACATCCTGCACCTACCTCGGCGTCACCCTAGACTCCAGGCTGTCCTTCGTCCCTCATCTCCGTGACGCCAAGAAGAGAGCAACCACCCGTCTCCGTGCCCTCCATATCCTGCACCATCGCAGCCGTGGCTGCTCCAAACCCACTCTTGCCTGCCTGTACTCCTCAGTCATCCGCCCTGTTTTGACCTACGCCCACCCACTCCTTCTACCCGGTCCAAACCGCTTCCTTTCAAGATTCGAGGTTACTGAGAGACGCGCCCTCCGCCTTGCCTCCCACCTCCCACCCTGGGCCCGTAACCATACGGCTTTCGAAACCCACTCCATCCCCAACCTCAGAGACTTCCTCCACCACCTCAACACCACCTACCTTGACAGAGCCCGCACCTCCGACATCCTCCAAACTTACTTTCAACCCTACTTCACAGACCGCCCCAGCCTCACGATCCACCACCTTGCCAACCTCGATCAATAGCCCGCACCATTACCCCCACCACTAAACCCCATGTAAACCACCCCTAGCTCCTACTCCTGACCACTGTGACAGGCACTCGTTATAAAACAAAAAAAGTCCTGTCGCAGTGAGTCCCTCCTTCCACCCCCCCAACACCTAGCCACTGTAGCAGGCAAAAAAAGTCCTGTTGCAGCGCGTTCATCTTTCCAATCCCCAAACCATCCCCTGGCCACTGTAGCAGGTGAACAAAAGTCCTGTTGCAGTGCATATTATGTTAAAAACTGGAAAAAGTAAACCCTCTGTAGATCCTGTAATACAAATTAATGATCAAGCTTTGAAAAAAGTTAGTTCTACAACATTTTTAGGTCTGATTGTAGATGAAAATTTGTCATTTAATCTCCACGTTGATCATGTAGTAAATAAAGTCACCTCAGGTATATGTGCTTTGTATAGAATGTCTAAATTTTGTTCAATAAACACTTTAAAAACTCTTTACTTTGCACTTATAGAATCGTCAATCATATTTGGTATTGCTATTTATGGCGGTACATCAAAACAGAACATGGATAGAATTTGCCTTCTTCAAAAACGGGCAATACGTACCATGTTGAATTTGAATTTTGGTGTTTCTGTTCGTCAGTATTTTTCAAGTTTGGGCATAATGACTGTCTATAGTCTTTATGTTTTTCATACAACTCTCCACTTAAAACAACTGTGCAAAAAAAATTTGGTTCCCAGGCTAGGCGACAGTCACTCATATGTCACAAGAAATAGAAATAAAATTGCCATTAATCCCCACAACCTCACATTCTTTAACAAAAAAACATCTTGTGCTGGTGCAAAATTTTTATCTAGGTTACCTGTGGAATTCAAGGACATAGGTAATCTTGAGGTGTTTAAAAAGAGGTTAAAAATGTATTTGATAGATAATCCTTTATATGATTTTGCTGAATTGTAGCTAGATGTCTATTTTAAGATTATTAACATTGTAAACTGGTGTTAGTGATAGTTAGTTTAATGACGCCATTCGATGTATACCATTGTATACTTTATGAATAAAGATATTTTCAATTCAATTCAATTCAGTGTGTCAATCTCCCCCTCCCTAACCAACCCTATCCGACGGCTGATGAGGGCCCAAGCACCCTAAAAAAGCCACAGTGGCCCAGGGACTTTCCCGCTCACTGGAATTTCACGAAACGAACGAACGTAGTCCAGGCACTTGAAGCACCGTAGGACTGCATTCGTCGAGCGCACCGCTTATCTGACAGACCCTATTCGAGAATGAAAGAGCTTGAGAAGCTTGGCGGTCTCTCCCGAAAAATCATGGACCGCCATAAACAAGTTTTGCTTATTTGGTGGGTATACGGTGTCCTTTCGGGTGTCACTGGTCCTACCGAAATCTTGTTTAATCCCTCCATGACCTCAAAAGTCTCAGTGAGGGAATCGAGGTTCCTCACCTCAACAGAAATCCCTATGTCGGGCGAAAAATCGGACCAGTTAAAGAGCACTCCCATGGAACCCTACAGGGGTACCAACCAGTAGAAAGAAGAAGGTGAAAGTCACCATGATAGGACCGATGGAAAGAAGAAATGGGCGAGAGTATCCCAGAAAATAAAAAGAGACTACCAGCTAAACCTCAAAAATAGAAGAGAAGCCTTAGCTTTTGGAAGGGCTGATGGTCTGTGCTGTCAGTTCGAAGATACTCACAGTTTGCTAGGGTACCACGGGGTCGCCCGCCCTACCCTGAACGAGCCCTCTGGCCTATCTAGGAGCCATCTGTGTAGTCAAAATCCGACTCTCCCTGATAATTATAATTATAATTTTAGTAATACTAATAACTATAATTATATTAACTCTCATTATAGTTACAACTAGGTGTACGCTCATTCCTCGCGTATAAGGATAATTGAAACACATGATCAAACTTAAATCGAGTCTCATAAGAAATTCAATATCTGATTTGAGTAACATCATCAGAATACATTCCGTTATCATTTAAGTGCCGCCAGAATCCGGATTTTATGCCTATATAGCTATAGTTTTAGTCACTTCTCTAAGAACCAATTATCGCGGTAGCTGAGAGGTATCACACTGGCTCTTGGAGCGAAAGGTCGCAGGTTCGGATCCCACCGCCGACCTAACATTTTATCAGCAGAAAAACATACATACATTTATCACTTGTTTTTATCAAAGTAAATGTTGTATAAATAAGTAAATTTATTTATTTTTAAAATAAATTGAAGATTTCAGGCATGGTTTGTTGTTAGGATTGGCATGGGTACGTTATCTTAGAACAAACAGAGCATTTTGGGCTAAGCAGTGACTTTAGCAGTGTGGTTAATTTAACTTTTAAGAGAACAGCGAGTTTCCTATATGAACTGATGTTAACAATTTCTATAGGCCAAGTCAAAATATCCTTAAGGATTAACAATAAATCGTCAGGCCCAGTTATTTAGATGAAAAAAATGAGATTTCAATATATTGTTTCAATAGCCTAGGCTATCATGAAATTAAATGCTGTAAACATGGGTTGGCCCAAGTCCGTACATGAAACTTCTAAAATGACAAGTAACCTAAGTGTATATGCCTACATTTTATAGTCATAGGTCCAAGTTTATGATGAAAACAGCTCAATATAATCCAAACCTAGGAGATGTCAAATCATTTCAGATAACCTGTACAAAAGGCTTAGTTTGGTTAGAATAGTTTAAAGCTTTTGTTTTGGTTCGCTACAACATTCCTGGTAATGTGTTTAAAGTATTTTACAACAGTTGTATTTTACAAAATGATATTTCAATATATTGTTTCAATAGCCTAGGGTATTATGAAATTAAATTCTATAAACATGGGTTGGTCCAAGACCGTACATGAAACTTATAAAATGGCAAGTAGCCTAATGTATAGGCCTACATGTTATAGCCAAGTTTATGATGAAAACAGCTCAGTATAATCTAAACCTAGGAAATGTCAAATCATTTCAGATAACCTGTAGAAAAGGCTTAGTTTGGTTAGAATAGCTTAAAGCTTTTGTTCTGGTTTGCTACAACATTCCTGGTAATGTTTAAAGTATTTTACTACAGTTGTAATTTACAAAATTATATTTCAATATATTGTTTCAATAGCCTAGGCTATCATGAAATTAAATTCTATAAACATGGGTTGGTCCAAGACCGTACATGAAACTTCTAAAATGGCAAGTAGCCTAAGTGTATAGACCTACATTTTATAACCATAGGTCCAAGTTTATGATGAAAACAGCTCAGTAAAATCCAAACCTAGGATTTGTCAAATCATTTCAGATAACCAGTGGTGTAGTGGAGCGGGAACGCATGGAAACGGCGTTCCCACACTGGTTTTCCATAATTTAATATCACAATAATTTGATTTTCTGACAATTTTAACAAAAACATTTAGCGTTCCCACACTGGACAATTTACGACTACACCACTGCAGATAACCTGTATAAAAGGCTTAGTTTGGTTAGAATAGTTTAAAGCTTTTGTTTTGGTTCGCTACAACATTCCTGGTAATGTGTTTAAAGTATTTTACAAAAGTTGTTGTATTACCAGTTTAATGTCGGCTTACTCTTACTGTAATCCAACCCTAGGCTATGTCAAATCATTCAAGATAACCTTCCGAAAAAGGCTGTTTGGTTCGAATAATCTATAGCTTTTATTGTGGTTACCTACTAAATTACTGGTAATATATTTTAGGTAATGTAGACAATTTTTATTATTAATTTAGTGAAAATATAACCTAGCAAATAATTGTCCTACAAAAATAAATTTTAAGGTTGTTCGCTTACTGTGACTAACTTCATCAACGCTTTATAGACAAATTGAGGCTTTGTATACTTTTTACACATGGCAATCACAATATTACCAATTGTCTAAGAAAATTTAATAAATCTAACTATTTTATAAGTTAATATCTTAGTATCTAAAGTAATCAAAAAGTTATTTTGAGTTTTTCGACCTGCCACACGCGTCGTCTGTCGTCTGCCACTGATAAAATCGTCGCCTTCGACGACGACGACGACTGACTATATTTGCACAGAGTAGGCGTACTAAGGGGATATTAACTGTATAAATATTTTTTTTAAACGTACACTTAATAATTTATAAAATAATAAATATGCTCACAACTTAAAAATATACTTCGATTTATCTCTCTTGTGTGTTTTTTGTTGGTAAAAAAACTGTTATTATCCAGTATAACAAAGTATACTCTAGTAAACTAACTATTGTTACTCTGTTGTTGAAACATAGACGTCGGCTAAATTTTAACGATTCAAGTACCACTAAAATGGCTTCCAATGTTATTCTTAAGGAGAAAAAAATAAATTTGGTTTTAAGATAATTTGATTAATACTGAACGAAATTATCTGAATAACGAACTTGACCGAGATTTTTACCTGTTAAGTTTTTCTGGAAAATTTTAAGTTTCACTGTGGAGGCATTCTCGAGTTATTGGGGTCACAGACACGCCAGTTGAGTTGATTCTCTTACTAGTCGAAGCAGTGAAGTTGTGTATAAGGATACTTTCATTTCATTCAATTATCCAATTAAGTAATAATTATAATGGCAGTTGAAATAACCCCACAGGAACACAGTATAAATAAATAACTATATTTTTTAAATTACAAGAGTTGAATTTTTAATGAGTATACACCGTCATGGCAGACCCATAGAGTAAAAAATTAATGATTTTAATTGTTTGTCTATATTCACACAGGTCCCCAAAAGTACTAGTTTTACGTGCACCCATTGCTTAAGGCCACGCTCCCCCGTCGGTCATATTGGATTGATTCTCCATAAGCGCAACGCTAACTAAACATCTATTTAGGACCCACAATTTTATTTAATTTCCAATCTGATTGAGGTTTTTTTGACTACTCAAAATAAAGTAAAGAGTGATTTTTGCGAGTACAAATTTGTATAAGTGTTACAGATTACCAGAAAAAAATGTCAAACTTAGAAAAATAATTACATGTTTTAATAAATATTACAATTCATTTTCAAAATATCTCCAACAATAATCACCCGCGATAAGAATATCTTTCAATTGACACAAAAATCAAAATGTTATCTCAAGAGATAAGCGAAAAATTGGGGTCTGAACTTAACATTATTCTAATGGGCGATAAAACCAATATGGCCGACAGGGTAGCGTGGCCTTAAAATTGTGTAAATAAACGAAAGCTCAGAGAATAGCTTTGAAGAAGATAAAACGTGACAATCAGGCGAAGCTAATTTAAGTGTTTGTTCTCCCAAATAGAAAAGTAAAACACAATGGAAACTCATTGTTGGAGTCGTGTTTGCTTTAGGTCACAAATTATGACTCTCTAAAGGATCAAATAAGTCTATAAAATATCTTTCTTCCGCCAAGCAGGACGAATAATTCATATGTATTATTGTTTTAAAATTGCATTACCACTAGCTAAGAAAAACTAAATGGCTTATATTAAATTTTCGAATAAATTAGAATGACTAATTCGGATCTTGGGTATTCATTTTAAGTCACGCATCATAAATTAAAAGTGTTCTTAATGTCTCAGTTGTAAACACTTGTTCAGCCCATCTGTTGTTAGATGAGTGGTTTCTCGCCTTAGATAAATCTAAAAAAAGATTCTAATTGTTTAGGAAAAAACAGGATTTTTTATGAAATGGCAATGGAGAGCCAGGGATTACGATTGTTATCCTAAAAAAGAAATTCCACTACGATTCCTGATAAATTCAGGCTACGATTCCACTAGAGAATCCTAAGCAAACATTTGGCCAAGCGTAATATTGATGGAATTATACAAACAACTTCCTGAAGGAATCATACAAACACCTTTCTGAAGTACAAGAAGATTTTTTTGTATTGTAAAAATGAGAACGTAATCTTATAACCTTAAGGTAGTATAACCTTTTGTAAGCTTGAAGTGTACAGTGTACAAAGGATTTTTTGATAGGTCAGTGAAATAAATGTGCACTACGAACTATTTTGGCTTTTACTAACTGTCTTATTCACGAATACATTTCTCGGCTTCAGAAATTACATCCATTGATCCTCACTTTTGTTATATCAAAAAGATTGCGTCACTGTCAGTTTATGTAATAACTGTATCAAATGTTAAGAAAACAGTAATTCTTATACGTAAAAAGTGAATGTGAATGGTTGTCAAGGGAACTTTATTTCTAAATAGATTTCAAATGTTAAGGTATTCAATTTGCCATTGTTTGTAACTGTCCTTAAATGGTTTTAATATTAAAACTTCATTATTGATGGACCGTCCTGAAAGCTCATTTGCAGTACATTGGAGAGTACAGAAAACTACAAGTGTTTTAATGTTTTCTGAGATAGGAGTAACGTTAGGAATAAATTTCATTAAAAAGCTTATAATGCTAATTGGTTGGGCTTTTGCTTAGAACTAAGTGAAATCTATATTGACACAAATTTGTTCCTATACAATCTTCTGATATTAATAAAATAAGTTTCATGCTTTATTCCTTCGTAAAGAAATACTAATATATAGCTTCAATCTAGCAAATATTACCAGGTTAGCATTCATTAATTAATTTATTGATCAGGTACGACATCCTAGAGATAATAATGATACACATTAGACGAAGAGCGTTTGTCAGAATTATTTAGATCTAGATCTATATTACAACCTAGCACTGCATTAACGGCATAGGCAGTGTGTGGTCTGGGAAGCGGAGTCAACATTCAAGTTTGTACTTGAATAATTCCTGTATTCATCCTATATTTCTATTCCTATATTCATCGGAACGTATTTGCTTCCAGCGGTTTATAAAGCTTGAAGAACCAATATTTACTGACGAACCGGACACGTAGCTCGGAGGTAGAGCGCTGGCCTCGCAAGTCAGTCGTGGTCAGCGTAGGTCCGATCCCGGCCGACTGCTGTCATACTTTTTCATTAGCGGTCACCTATGACTTGTCCATTTCCGTTAACGGTACCTCCCTGACTGATTGCCGCACAGGCCTATTGACCTCTGGCGACGGGCAGTTGAGTTTAAACAAAAAATAAAAACCCTTCTGGTATTAGGTTTTCAAGCATTCCGTTTATTCTATTTACATTTGTGTTTGTCGTACCTAATTGACAGACAAAACAATATTTTTAATTTTGTGTTGTTTTAATGTGACAATTCCCTGCATCACACTTTAAAAAGTTCAGAAACATAGGCAAAACCCTGGTTAAATATTTACTCTTTAAGTTTATTGTTGAAATTTAGTTCTGCAAGTTAATAGGTTTGAATATACTATTTATACAAAAGGCATAGGCATGAACTAAATAAATGTCATTATAAGGAACAAGTTGGCGGCGTTATATTATTCACGCTCGTCTAGAGCAGTTATAGAACTTGTTTTTTAACACCGATGTTAATTTAAACGAGTTCGCACGCAGCACGCTAACGTGAGGGAAGTGAATTTTCACATAAAAACTTTTAAAACTCAAAATCAGTGTAAAAACATACATTTGTCCAATTTTTATTGAAATCTGAAAACATTGATTTTTGGCTGTTCTGATACTCCTGGTTTAATTTACTTGCAAAGCTGGGAATACAATTTTGCGCATTATAAGGTTAGGAGAAGGTCCAGACAGGCTTGAAATTAGGCGTGAGGTTGCTGGGGATAATAAAAGTACTCTAACAAAGGAACAACAGGCTTTTCTAGTGTAAAACCTCCATAAGACAACGTACTGTGTATAGCCGATACACATTTTCTTTAATAACTCGGTAAATATTTATGCTAGAATGACGAGAGAGGGCTTAAAACTTTCGCCTCTCTAATTCCCATCTTTTTACATGCATTAATTTTACATCTGGGACTTTTCTGACCCTTTTTGGGCCCAAAACCTCGAAATTTGAAAGATTAATCCCCAAAAAAGGGGTTTAGAGTTTTCCGATTGTTTTGCCCAACGAACTTGTCCAACAGATTATAGAAAGGAACGTCCCTACCAAGTTTGAAGTAAATCAGACAAAAAATGTGACCGCTAGAGTGCGTACACACATATATATATATATATGTCTATATATATATATAGATAACATTTTGAACGACCCCCAAAACGTGTTCAGGGGGTCATGTTAGGAGCTTCTATGGTGGTCCCGGGCTTAAGTTTCACCGTGCGGGTCATGCTAATAGTTCACTTTCCAAAGGAAATTCACTAACAACCTTGATGTGATTGTATTCATATTTAACCTTCACAAACTTCCTAAAATGCAGTTTTAAATAAAAACGAGTTCGCACGCAGCACGCTGACGTGAGGGAAGTGAATTTTCACTTACAAAACTTTTAAAACTCAAAATCAGTGTAAAACATACACTTGTCCAATTCTTATTGAAATCTGAAAACATTGATTTTTTGGCTGTTCTGATACTCCTGGTTTCATTTACTTCCAAAGCTGGGAATACAATTTTGCGCATTATAAAGTTAGGAGAAGGTCCAGACAGGCTTATAAGTAGGCGTGAGGTTTCTGGGGATGATAAAAGTACTCTAACAAAGGAATAACAGGCTTTTCTAGTATAAAACTCCTGTAAGACAACGTACTGTGATTATTCGATACACGTTATCTTTAATAACTCAGTAAATATTTATGCTAGAATGGCAAGAGAGGGCTTAAAACTTTCGCCTTTTTAATTCACATATTTTAAAATGCATTGATTTTACATCTGGGGCTTTTATGACCCTTTTTGGGCCCAAAAACTGGAAATTTGAAAGATTAATCCCCAAAAAAGGGGTTTAGAGTTTTTCGATTGTTTTGCCTAACGAACTTGTCCAACTGATTACAGAAAGGAACGTCCCAACGAAATTTGAAGTTAATCGGACAAAAATGCGACCGCTAGAGTGCAAACACACATATATATATATATATAATTTTGAACGATCCCCCAAAACGTGTTCAGGGGGTGACGTTAGGAACTTCTATGGCGGTCCCGGGCTTAAGTTTCACCGTGCGGGTCATGCTAATAGTTCACTTTCCAAAGTAAATTCACTAAAATCCTAACATAGCCTTTTGTAAGAAATATCCTTTTCTTTTCTTAGTTTACACTTACTACTAAACCTAAATAATGAATGAGTTATGATAATAATGAACGTTATTCAAGAATCTATATTTATAAAATGTATGTTGGTTTGTTTGTTTGTATATATAGTTGAAGTTTATGGACTCGGACACCGTTGGACCGTTTGCCATGAAACTTGGTATATACATGTAACATTTCGGAGAAGGTTTTTAAGCCACCCATTTCGTCCTAAATCAATTGGGTTCCTTCCAAGAGGCCCAAAGGTGTTCCTATAAAAACTTTATGGAAATATATTGTTGTTTACATAAGAGCTAATGGCATGTTTACTTGAACAGGTGATCTTGGTGACATTATTGGTTTTAGTTGGTAATAGTCAGAGGCTTGACAATTATTTTAAAATAATTTCACGTAGTCGTTGGACAAAAAACGCTAGTTTAAGATACAAAAGACTAAAACGTTGAAAAAATTAAAAATAAAGTAGTGTAGATTTTACGGTGGTTAGGTTGTATTCCTTGACAAGCGATAAAAATACTAATTTTTGGATTCAAATCATTACTCCGTTAATACAAGAAAAATACTCCAGACTCTATGAAAATTATACAAAAAAAGTTAAATAATTAACAAGAACGTAAACATATATAAAGATTGACGAGGGTACCCAAGTAAATGCAATATGGCAACAGGTGTTGGGAACTTCGGCAGTAAATGTGGCCTGCTCTGAAATATGTGAAACACTTTTAACTTTATATTGCTCCTTTCGAGAAAAAATCCAGTTCAAGGATCAAACAATTCGTTTAATATATTCAAAAACGACCATTTCGCTCTGAACTACTGTTGGCTATTGGTGGTTTTAGCGAATTTACCCTATAGGGAAGAAGTTATTACCGTAGTCGGCATGGTAAGACTTAGCTTTTCGTTTTGAGGTCCCCAGATGCCAAAAACACCATTCGTTCAATACTGCACACACACACACACACACACACACACACACACACACACACACACACACACACACACACACACACACACACACACACACGTAAAATATTTATATAAGTAAAAAACAAATAATATAGTATTTTGAATTATTAACTTAGGTTAAGTGGTTGCGGAGAAAATCCAAAAAACCTACTCATAAAATCTTCCATGTTAATCTTATGGGAAAAAGGTTTTTGGCTTTTCCTAACGTTATTTTAATGTAAACTTCACATTTGCTTTTCCCAATCTGTTCAGTTCGACAAAATAATCATTTTAGTTTTTAAATTGTGATTCTACGCCCAACCGTTGCTGAGATATTCAAAGTGCTAAACACAGTACGTTGTCCTATGTTATCCTTATGGAGAATAAATAAAATTTGATATCTGGATTATTTATGAATGTATGTTAATGAAACTTGGTATGTGGCTTCACGTAGTACTGGTATATTGATATTTGCACAACAAATTGATTTTTTGATTATTCCCGCAGCAGCGAATCTGCGTACTCAGCCACCATGTTATTCTTATGGAGAATAAGTAAAATGTAATGACTCCCTTAATTATGAACATAAATTATAAAACTTGGTATGTAGCTTCACTTGGTTGAGTTATATTGATAATTGCATACTAACCCATTTTTCCCCTTGTTGCAGCAAACCTGCATACTCAGCCCCCATGTTATTCTTACGGAGAGTAACTAAAATGTTATATAGTGCTTATTTATTATTGAATACTGATGAAACTTGGTATGTGGCTTCGCCTAGTTAAATTATATTTATATTTGCATAAAAACCAATTGTTTGTGTTCCTTATTTCACCAAACCTACGTACTCAATACCAATTTTATTCTTATGGAGAATAATTAAAATCGCTTATATGTGAATATATTGTTATGAAATTTGGTATGCGGCTTTATGTGGTATTAAGACGAATATTATGCATTGGAAATTCACTGAGTACGCAGGTTTGCTGCAACGAGGGTATTTGTTTTTCTGCAATCAGCAAAAAACATTATTTTTCCATATGAAATGCATGTTAACTGTACATAACATAAAACGAATGTGGACAGAGAATACATGCAAGTGTTATGCAAATTGACATGCATTTCATATGGAAGAATAATGTTTTTTAAGAAAAACGAAAACAGATACAAGGTTGGTGTAATTTAGAAAGTTGCTAGGATTTACAAGACCTTTTCAATGGTATGCTTTTTGACATTCACTACCATTTGACTTTTTTGAATTTTGGGCATATGTGTATTTTCAAAATAAATTTTTTTTAAATATAGATTTTCTCAAAAAAAGCCTGTCATGTAGCATACCAGAATAAAGCTGAGTTTATCACGAGTAAGAAATTTAAGGCGGGAAAAAGGTACGAGTAGTGTTTTAGAAAATACAGGGTATTCTGTAAATGTCAATATTTTACATAAAAATGGCCGCCATTTTGAAACGAAAAAATATAAGTGAATTCTGTTTTCGCCAAAATGTTTATTTTTAACGAGACCTTTAAAATGATGTATAATATTCCCTATGTTTACTTTATAAAATTTAGAGATTCGAACCCGTGACCTTTAGTTTTGGAACATCCTGTACGTAGATTTTGATGACAATATTTTTAATAGATAGCCTTTATGCGTTTTAGTGGGGGAGAATTTTGTTTGTCCTCTTTAGACCAAACCGTTCTCTCGTTATACATGCTGGACGGGTGGTCTGACTCACCCTGTACACAGGTTGTCCTGGAACTCCCTGGAACATTTCATAAAAAAATGTTCCTTAGGTCAAGACAAACATATTTTACAATATAAATATGGGTCACCTGTGACTAGTTTTCCGTCTGTCGGTCTGTATGTGTTTTACTTAATACGTTATATCTTAGGAACATCTGAAAATATCGACTTCAAATTTGGTACATGTATTACATCTATTGAGGCCCATTTTTTATGAAATATCAAGTTTCTACTTTGTAACATTTCAAAATGGCGGCCATTTTTGTTTTTCACAGCTAAATATCTTAAAAACCGTAAAGTTTTCAAAAGAACTTTCAGAATCAAAAAGTTGTGGCATTTTATCCTAAAAGTAATGCTATGAAGATATTAACTATAGAATTATAAATAACTGAGTTTACGGGATGTAATAAAATACGTCTTACAACACTTAAGATATATTTACACTTATACTGATTCACATACAGACGGTATACATATATATAATAGATGGTACTAGGCTATTGATTTCGACCAGTCACACCAGTCATCATCAGGCCAATGAGAGAACTCTCATTCAGTTCTCTCATTGGACTGATGACGACTGGTGTGACTGGTCGAAATCGATAGCCTAGTACCATATTTTATATATGTTTAACGTCTGTATGTGAATCAGTATAAGTGTAAATATATCTTAAGTGTTGTAAGACGTCTTTTATTACATCCCGTAAGTAATAACAACACGTAATATGATAATAAAAAAGTTGTTTGATAACTGAGTTGTTGTGATTTTTATAAGTTAAAACATGATTTATTGTCATTTCTGGGCTGAAACATCAGGTTTTATCTTATGCAAATCACAACAACTCAGTTATTTATAATCAGTAATATTTATAGTTAATATCTTCATATAATTACTTTGAGGACAAAATGCCACAACCTTTTTGATACCTACATTTATTTTGTAAATATTACGGTTTTTAAGATATTTAGCTTTGAAAAGAAAACATAGCCGCCATTTTGAAATGTTACAAAGTAGAAACTTGATATTTCATAACAAAATGCAACTTATTAGATGTAATACATGTACCAATTTTGAAGACGATATCTTCAGATTCCTAAGATATAACGTATTAAGTAAAAAATACATACAGACCGACAGACGGAAAACTACTCAGCGGAGACCCATGTTTATATTGTAAAATATGTTTATCTCAACCTAAAGAACAATTTTTTATGAAATGTTCCAGAGAGTTCCGGACACCCTGATATATGAATTTGAACGAATGGTGTTTTTGGCATCTGGGGGCCTCAAAGAGAAAAGTTATCATGGTCCCGGGCCTAGGTCTTACCATGCCACCTACGGTAATAGCTTCTTCCCTATAGGGGAAATTGCAGCAAGCTGTCTCTTCCTATATGTATTGTTTATTTAAATTTAATTTTAATTTTACTTTTACTTGGGTCTCAGTGTGAGCAGAATGCTTTACACTTTTTATATATACACAATTATAGTAACTTTATAGCAGAGCTCTTTTAATTTAAATGTATCTCAGGGTCGCGTTAACAATAATAATATGAATTTAATAAAGTGATTAAATAACAAGTCTTGAGGTTCAAAAACAATGATTTCTTTATTACAGATTAAATGAAATTAAAAGCAGTGAAATTCAATTTATGATTACCAAAATTTATATTAATATTAAACTATCTTCTAAACATTATAAACATAGGCACAGAACAAGATTGATGAACGGTGATCAGTTAAACTATACACTTTGCTGTTTTTTCCCTTGTCCCTTGTCTGCATTGTCCGATGGTCCGATGTCCGCCATGGCCAGTGAGTGACCCACTACCCTACTGCGACGCTGGACTGTGAAGACCGACGTTGCCTCTCGGTATGGCGGTTAAAGTTCAAAGTTTATGATTTTACATCACGGCCTGAAAACACTGAGTTTATTGTTGCTTACTGTAGTCCGTATCGGGAATAAATTTTATCACGCCACAAAAACTGTCTGAAGACTCTCCACAAATGTTTTAAATCATTAGGTTAATTTACGACACTGCTTTTAACTGCAAATACTGTCTAATTTTACGTGCCGACCAACTGCGAGTGTAAGTAAAACTCACTACTTAATACTGTGGTGACTCTGGGGTCCCGACCGAAAATGATAATAAAACTGTAACAGAGCACCGAGTATTAATGAAAAACTGTGACTGTGACCGTCGTGTCCCACTAACGAGTGTTGATAAAAACTGTGTCTAACCTCCGAACACCGTCGTGTCCCGCTGAAGAGTGATGCCTCCCTTCGGCTTGGCTGGGGTAGCCTTCTCCCACCTTACAGTTTCCCGGGTTCGAAATTTGTAACGAAAATGCGCGGCGACCAATGAGGCGTGTCCCTCACGGACTACTTTGCTAAACCGTAACCATATAGCTTGGTTTCTGTATTTTACCGCGTTACAGCATTGCTATCCCTCCGTGCTTGTGGGACTCAATCGTGTTGTAACTCGAAAATATTCTTCTATCCACCTAGCAACTAAAATTCTTACTTGACTTTCTCATTCTACGTTTTTATGATTACTTCTCGTATTTAGTTTAAATGACTTTAATGACTTTAATTATTGTTATAAATTAATTAATTACTTTTAGGTTTTTCGACCCATCCCAAAATTCGCTAATACATATTGTATTTGATAGTGTAGGATAGATACAAAGGTGAAAGATTTTGACATCAGTAACGTTATATTTGCATTGAGTAGCACAGTTTTCGGTGACGATGGAAATGATAGGAAAACTAAGCTATAAATAAAAGCATGTGTAAATCTGTAAAAGCTTAAACAAGTATTAACAGAGCGATTGTTGGGTTTGAAATCATTTATTATTTACTATTCACTGTTTTAAACAAACATAAGGGATGTCGTCATGATGTATGTGTCGATCTATTTTAATATTCCTGAACCGATTGAGCTGACATTTTGCATTAAATTAGGTAATATATATGGCTCCGGAGAGACATATTTTTGTCCGTCATATACTGAACGCATGCAAATACTTGTTTTTAACGTGCTAGTTTTAAATGTAAGGGTTTATCTGCTAATAACTATTTAGCAGAACATTTCAAAAATATTGAGACAGACTCAGTTGACGGCAATGATAGAGCTGTAGGTCTCCAGGCGAGGAGGTCGACGTTGCTTAGACGTTGCTGCTGAGACGTTACACCCGAGAGCGTGTCCAGGGTCGGATCGACGTCACAGCTGCGTAACTGTAAGCTGTCTCAGAGGGATTACTACAGGCCTACCGCTGGACCCAAGGTTCTGGAACTGAAATATTTTCTCTCTATAACGGCCGAGAAGAAAATGTAATGAAATATATACATACTACTAAAATTAAACATTTCAACTGAGTAACTTTTACTAACCAATTTTATTTAATTATTTGACTTTTTTTGGACCTAAACCAATTATAGTTTATTTATTTTATGTACATATGTATATACTACATAAAATAGTGATCCAGAAACCGAAAGGGCTCTTCAAAAAATTATTGAGGTTTGGACTATAAAATATGTTGAATTGGATTTAATTATAAAGTCTAAGTGGCAATTTTCCGTTACGAAGGCCACCTAAATACAGCGCTCTGGTGGTTTGTTAATCTATAATGTCAAAAGAAATATTGTTTTCAATAGTTATCGCATTCGCGGAAATCATCTGAGGCTCCAACTATAAACCGTTAACTATAATGATTCGCTCGGCAACAGTAGGTTATCGTTATAAGTTCTAAGTCTCATTCTCGACGACCACTTTTCCTAGTTGTTACATCAAGTGCGCTTACAATTGTAGTGAACTGAGTGACCGTTCGTTGATTTGAGGTACAATTCTGATGAACTTGAACAGGCCGGTTTCACCTACTTTAAAAAGTAAACCACAAGTACAACTTGTAGACCCCAAAACTGGGACTAATACCCAGCAGGTTTAACGAACTTGGGGATTAGCCAAATGGCGATACAAAACATAGAGACTCATCCCGACACCACTTGCATTCATATCTGGTCACATCCTCTGGCCGAGCTACTCGGTAGAATACAGGAAAGGTATGTAAACAACTAGTAATGAATAATTATTGTTTTTTTCCTACTGAACGGGAAAATTAAAGGATCAGTCATATTCACGTTGTTGCATTTAAACTATTTTATTTAAATCTGAGGAAAAACATTACAACATATACATATCTAAATCAGAGCCGGAAAAGAGTATTTTAAATTAATCTAAAATGGATCACCTTGGAGGTTATGGCTTTGGTCGATTTCTGGCCTTTTTAGTTTTAATATTTGTTTTGTATTTTGTGTTTTAAATAATCAAAAGCAGTTCTCAAGTGAAAGTATCAAAATGTGGTAATCAGGAATTCCTAGTTAATCAAATGGCGGTTCATTAAAACAAGCGAGTGGTCGGGAATAAATAACAATATTCTAGTCCTCCTAACTAAACCTCCTGACCTCCGACACACTCTATCCTCCTATATATTTTTACCACCAAATTAAATTACACATTCAAATGATCCATGATTAACTTATTTAAAATCTGTTGTGGATCCTGATCTGAGCTCTGAACTGCAGATTAATTAATTTTACTCTTTTTTTTTAAATCAACCAAACAGTAACACTCTGTTATATAAGTACTAAATTTCCTAGAATTTTGGATTCTACTTAATTTCCAGCTCTTACAATTATTTTAGATTTGAGACAATGTAATTAAATTTAAATATTTTTTCAAAAGTATTCTTGCTTAATATAAATTAATTCTTGTACAGCAAATATGTCTTTAAGTTAAATTATAACAAATAGAGAGTTACCTTAAATGATCTGTGAATATGAAATTACATCAAATAAATTAACAATGATAAATGAAATTAAACTTAACAATTATTAAACGTTGATCAGTACCAGTTATGACATGTGCTCTGTGAAATATGACCAAATATGTAAAACAAATAAATATTACTTACATGACCATTGTAGAAAATTACATACACAAAACGCTCACAATATAAATACACACTGTAACACTACTAATCCACTAAATACTAATAATACCAGTTGTTTAATTTATCCCCAGAAAAACGACAAGAATGGCAGTGTTAAAACCTGCTCTTAGCACGTGTAATTTTGAAAAAGGTTTGATAAATTAATTAATACGAATGCGAGATTGTACCGCGAATTTCGGCATTTTCTTTAAAATAATTCGCGAAATAGAGAACGTATGGGATGCACCCCGTTAACAAATCGACGAACTTTTAGAATTGGCAAAGAAACGCGGTATTAATTTAGAAAAAGGGTTTTAGATGATGTTACGCCGAATTGTTCCGAGCTAAGAGAACGGGAGGCCGCGGTCGTCCAGTTTTATGAGCGAGGCGGGTCACGTGACTGCATTGTTGTCAGGTTCTCCTGTACGCGATAGTGTCTTCTAGATGTTTCTGATATGGCGGAAAGTTTGAGTTTGAACTTGTAACAACGTGTAGGAGGTGAAGCATACCCCAGGCTGGTCATCCTGCCGTGTGTTGTTGCAGAGGTTCTCTTGTTATAAAGGGAGTTTAAACAGTTATTATAAACATACAATTAATAAAGTTGTGTGCCCTTTCTTTAATTTAATTTAAATTTTAACATGCATATGCAGTATGCAGTTACATAAATAATATTTGAAGGATATACGAGAGAATAACGCATTCCTTCATTAAGAATAGTGTACAAATACGAATACAAATTTATTCATTTCCAACAAAAAATTTGTACATAATAGTTACAAGAAAAATTGGAAATGTTGTCCTCTCGTAGGTGAAATCCTGTGCGTGGGGGCGAGCCGATGCTTTACTTTCTTCATTAAAATAACTGTGATTTATTAACTATTCTGTATACCTTAAAACATTAATTAAATATATGATATACGTACTATATGTAAATTTTAACCTTTTATTTACAACATACAACAATTTAGACTGTATTTTCATTTGAGAGAATCTTTTCAAAACACAAGATTATTATTTTCTATAATAGCAAAGGCGGTTGAATTTATCATCTGCAATAGAATTCATGTCTCCATTGTTGGTAGGAAAGATAATCATGTGCGATAAGAACAACACAATTTTTGCCTTCATCCTATCCTATACTCTAATATGAGTAAGTTTGCTTGCTTGCGTCCGTGCTTGCTTGCTTGCTTGCTTGCATGCTTGCTTGAAACTCAGATTTCAAGAACGGCACCAACGATTTCCTTCAAATGTTGGAAATAACTAATTTCTGGGATAAAAATAAGTTCTAGACAGGTTTCATTCCCAGGAAAAATTAAATAATGTAAAAATACCCCCGTCGCAGCAAACCTGCATACTCAGATATTTCCAATGCATATATATATATATATATATATATATATATATATAAAGGATTGAACGAATGGTGTTTTAGGCATCTGGGGACCTCAAAACGAAAAGTTATCATGGTCCCGGGCCTAGGTCTTACCATGCCGACTATGGTAATAGCTTCTTCCCTACAGGGGAAATTCGCTAAAACGAAAATGAAATCAAAATTAGGTTTATGGAGTTTAAAATCAAAACAAAAGAATTGTATCAGCTGTTTTAATTAACTGCCAAAGTAATACTCATGTTGTTTATGATTATTAACACGTGGTTTCCTGAGAGCAGAGGTTAATAGACTTGAGTGAAAATTACATATTATAGAGTGGTAAAATAAATCAAAGGGACATCGAGCTATAAATAACAACTGGAGTGACCTTAAATATGTAGAAAAGAGGGAAATGAGCTGTATAATTCTGATTATCAGCAGGGGGAAGTGGTGAAATATTACTCCAAGTCATCTAAAAAAACTGACTGGCCTTTCCCGAGCAAAGCTTGGCCCCCAGGTTCTTGTTATTCAAAAACATTCTATTTATTAAAATTTAAGCTACAAAAAAATATTAAAAATCAGGTACGGAGGGCAAATTATTTCCTGAATATTTCCAATCCAAACATATAACCTGCAAAAGTAAAAAAAAACCATTTCAATAGGTTTAATAGACGCCTATTGACGTTTCTTGACGTCGTTTATTTTTCCTGTCATTCAGTTCAGCGCCGGATTTTATTCTATTCAGCATTGACTTGCTGAACGCAAAGTCTTTCGCCTTTTAACTTTTTGATACAATCGAATACACTGTGAATTGGAATACATATTTGAACATCCTGTTACAATAGTTTTAAATGTTCACCTTAAGCAGAGAAGTAACAAATCACTTGAAATGTAGCTAAATGCTTATATGTTCAAACATAATTATAACTAGTGGCCTGATGGGGCCATAGACCCTAACTTTGCTCCAACACTCCGATCTCCTTACTCTTTAAATGCTGAGTAAAACAGTGTAAGTTTAATTAATAAGCAACATATGTTCAGTACAGCATCCGTGAAAAAAGTCAATAGTATATATTTTAATGTACGATTTTTATTTATAACTAGTAGCCTGTCGCGGCTTCGCTCGCGATCACAACGTAATATTATACTGACATTCCCGTATAAATATTGTGTTACCGTTCCAAAGTCAACATGGCCTGCTGATTAACTGTGTTTACTCTATCCAGCTGACAGCTTAAAACTTATAGTTATTTCCCAATGTTAAGCTTATGGGAAACAACTAAACTTTAAGGGGCCCCACGGCCTCACTCACAAATTATTTCTCTATAAAAAAGATTTCCTGCACAACTTCACGTTAGGCTCTTTCCAAAGACACCAAAAACATGAAAATCGGTTCAGTAGTTTAGGAGGAGTGATTGTCACAAAAAAACTGCTCGACTATTAAATAAGTATAGATGTTATAAATCAAACTAGCTGCCATCGTTTCCGGTTTCACCCGGGAATACGACAGTTGTGTGTGCTGCATTCTGTGGTTGACACGTGGAACTACTAAGAATCATAATCAGCTGATAGAATTTTCATCAGCTCAAACCAAAGTGAATGTCCATAAAGGCGGCCACACACTATCGGACTTTTGCCCAAGCCAGACATCGAACAAGACATCGGACCGAGCAGGGAGCAGGGAGTAGGGCAAAAATTCACTTCGAACTTCATCCCGATCAAGACCCCGAACAAGACATCGGATCGGACAGATTGAGCGCTAAAACACCGAGCGGGGTAAAAACGGTGGGGACCATTTTAGTTGCCGTTGTGCAGGTCGGCCATGTACTTGTGGGGTTTAGGGGATGCAGGTAGGGTGGTAGGGGGCTGGGGTTATGTAGTAGAGATTAATTTGTAGTTGAATATAAATTCATTTTACTAACATAATTCATTTTATTTAGGTTAAACTAGTTTAGCAGATTTATCTGTTAACAAATCAAATATCTATCACTGTTTCTTGCAAAAGCAGTAGGCCTGGATATTATTAACTATGTAGGAGGATTGTAACAACAATAAGGTGATTGTAATAATTTAGTAAATCAAAAAATAATGCAACATGTAATTTATTACAAATGGAATATAGTAAAAAGCATATATAAATTAATGCAATAAAATAACACATAACAAATACCATAACTTGTGTACTGTTATAAAAAAACTTATTCATATAAAAAAGAATTATGGTTACACTCTAGTGTGTCTCAAAGTTGCCCTATAAGTTGTTTGCTGCCAATTTGAACTGCTTGGTTTTATGAGAAATTAAAATACACAAGAGATACATGTTGTAATTTTACATTTCGAGGTTTGTATGCGCTTCCCTTCATTTCAACAATTAAGTCTTACTACCTTTAATTTATTAAAGAAAACACCAACAGTGTAGTAGGGTTTATGTTTATTTCAAGGAAGTCCGGTTAAAATTATATAACAACTGTCTGGATAAAATCTAAGTTTGTGATAACTTAAATATAAAAAAAAAATTTAAATCTGAATTAAAGAAAATCTAAATTAATAATACATACAATTCAACTATGAATATTAAATAATATAAGTTGATGAACTTTAAAATAGTAAATAGTAATAGGCTCGTGACGGCGCTCGGGACGGCGCTCGGGACGGCGCTCGGAGCAGCGTGGAGGTGCCACACACTATCGATCCCCGAACCAGAACCCGAACATGACATCGGACCGATCTTTCTTTGATCTTTCGTCAAAAAACCACCTCGAGAGCGCTCGATGCTCGGTTCGATGTCTTGTTCGATGTCTGGTTCGGAGGCCCCACAAACTACCGGATTTTCTCCCTTCGAAGCCAAATTCGCTCGGTTCGATGTCTTGTTCGATGTCTGGTTCGGGCAAAAGTCCGATAGTGTGTGGCCGTCTTAAGAATAACACAGGGTTGGAACTTTGAAGCCCCGTGGGGCATGGCCCTATGGACATTTCTTAAAATCCCTTCTTAGTAGGTGCCTATGCTAAAAGTTGAGTCTACAATTTCGTGCTTCTAGGTGCAATGGTTTGGCCTGGGCGTTAATCAGAATTTCGTATTTATAGAAATAGAAGTTAGATAGAATAGATATAGACAATTTTGATAAAATACAAGGGAATCAAATGTTTAAGAAATGTGGTTGCTGCACATCCCTTTCGTCTAAAGTCGTATTTTTTGCCCCGGAAACCACTACGCAAATTTCAAGAGCTTTGTCTACCTTCAGAACCATTTCTTAGTATCAAAGTGTATACCTTTCACAGGACGTGAAAGGTTAGTGACATGGTTATTTACCATGTTGTAGGTGTTAAGTATAAGCTATAAAAATAATGTTGATGCTAAGTGTATGTGAATCTAGACGGCTTCTTCAGTTTAGCTGAGGCTTTATGAATAAGCCATAGGGAGACGTAAAACGCTTGGCACATCTCTTGTATATTTTATGTAAATATAAACGCCAGTAAATGCCAGTAAATATAAACTTTAATACAGGTATAAAACGTAAATAAAAATGGTTTAGATTATTATTGCTAAATTATGCAGCAGAATTTTTAAACGTAAAAAAACTTTTGTATAGAGATAAGAACAACTTTTTTATTTGCATATTACGTGTTGTTATTACTTACGGGATGTAATAAAAGACGTCTTACAACACTTAAGATATATTTACACTTATACTGATTCACATACAGACGGTAAACATATATAAAAGATGGTACTAGGCATATATATTCATGCCTAGTACCATCTTTTATATATGTTTACCGTCTGTATGTGAATCAGTATAAGTGTAAATATATCTTAGGTGTTGTAAGACGTCTTTTATTACATCCCGTATATAGAGATAAGAACACATTTTATACGTTAAACTCAAATTTAGGTTTAGGTTTAGTGCCACACGGGCCGATTTCGGGAGTTCAAATAATAAAAATGCCGGTTGGAAAACAAAATTACTATTTATTCAACTTTACAACTTTACAACAACTGATCTAAAACCAACTTATACGTCGTTAAAAATAGGTATATCCGCGGTTAAAATACAATAATTATGGTTACATTAAATTTAGAGAAACAACGCCAATTAATAATTTAACAGGGAGAATCAGCGCGACGCGTGTTAATTACATCGTGACTTCCTAGGGAATGGGGCGAGGCTGACGTCTCCTTCTCTAATGTTCAAACCTCCTCAGCCAATCAGCAAAGCCCTTGGCACGTGACGTCACGAGAATAGTGGCGCGTCCCATGTAGTGCTGCAGCCAAACGATTTAAGCTGTCATTATTCAAACTAAGAGGCACTGAGAATGCGCTCTTAAGCCGGCGTCGAGCGTTCAGTTGCTGACGCCGCGCATTCCTGCTGATATCAACGCCCGGCCGGGCTCGTGGGAGCATCAAGTTGAGATTAACTTGGAGTAAATATTCTAGCGTCTGGTGGTTGATTTTATATTTTGTACCAGCCAACTCTTCAAAATGCATAATAAATGAAATAATGGAAATAATGTTAAGAGCACCGTTCCTCCTTCCAATTGTAGATTTTAGTGACGGTAGAAATTTAATTATTAGGAACGGTAAACTGTAATTATTTAGTTATAGTGTTGTAATAATTAGCTTTTATTTGTCTAGCGATTTTTGGGCCGTCACATTAGCCAGCGTCCTTTGTACTGCTTTGTAAATTCCAATAAATACATCTTATAACAATGTGTAATGTAATTATTTACTCTTTGGTAGAAGAAAGCTCGTTTTTTAGTTAATTTCGTATTTGGTAAATACTGATATATATATATATAGAAATAGAGACAAAATTTCCACTCTATGCTTGTTCGCTTTGTAATAAAGCTCCACTAAATGCTGTTACTATATGTTACAACATCTGTTTATTGTATAAAAATTCTTTAATCGTCATATGACACATTTAATCTAATAAAAATGTTATGTCTATAACAATAACATGGGAACTTTGACAACCCGTGGGACAGAGTCCTTCGGCTAGTTTCAGCTTCTCAGCCATTATTTTTTTTGAAATAAAGTTATTAAGAATCAGTGGCTTCTATAGGTATAGATTTAAAAGAACCTGCGTTTTGATAACCCAACATGTTGGTGTATTGTGAATCTACAAAATCGTATACTAACTCTGTTTATTTGATAATCTACTGTATAGATTATGAATACTATTATTTTTCTTCGTTTAATGTTATTTAAAAAATTCTCGAAAATTAAATAAAAGACTTGGTTCAATAAAACGATACAAAAAAAACTGTTTAATATGCTTATAATTATTAAAGATTGGGTCAAAAGTAAAACGGAAACAAAGTAGTTGTCAACAAAGTCTTACCTCTTGCTGTGCTAAATGAGATTCTAAAAATTGCCTCCATTTACCTCTTGGCAAAAGTAAAGACGGTTCAAATGAATTTATTGCAATTTGAAAAGTCTGTGTTCAAAGGTTTGAACAAGGGAAAATTAGATTTTCCCACTCCATATCTGATTTCTGGTAAAGGAGGGGTAACTAATCAGTACAAATATAACAAAATCGATAAATATTTTGATGGCCATAACATTAGATTGAAAAAACATAGACAGATATAGTTTGCAGCTTTTATTTTCTTATTTTATCTTCTTTAAAATGACACCCAACTTGTAAGGAGTTGCTGTTTGAAAAAAATACCCCTAGCAACCCCTTTTAGGGGTGAGGGTTGAAACCCTTAACCATCTAACAAGTACTTTGACTTGTGCTAGTAATATTTACCAAAGATTGTTCGAAAATTTACAGTAGTTCAAAAATTATGAAATTATGAGGGGGGGCCTTTATGGAACACCCGGATGAATAAGATATACGAACAAGTTATAAACTGCTTCTTATTGATTACCAAATAAATAATGCCTTATAAACAACAAAACATTGCCATGCTCTGTGTTCTGTTTTGTAATTAACACTAGCGATCACGTAAGTTCAAAATTCGACCAAAAATAACTCTACTGGAACCCAAAGCGGCACACACGAATATTGGCTGTTTGCATGACTGTTTTGCCATATCCTGCGTGGGCAGTTAATCAAAGGCTTTTGAACTATAGCGTTGACTAGCAGGCTATAATATTTCTTGAGGTTACAAAGTGGTCTTTTTTTAAATAAAATGAAAAAAATTAAATCTTCTTGTATTTATTCAAATAAACAAAATAAAAGTTTTTCTTCTCAAATAAAACAATTCAATATTCAAAATAAAATTAAACTTGGTTTTGCTTATCACTTCTATCTTTCAAAATAAAAGTTAACTGTTCGACTTTTATTAATATTACTGGACTTTAATTATAATCTTCTTTTTGTTCTTTAACAGTCTGGTTTTAAGCATATCTTCAACCCAAGTATAGAACAATATGAAAGATGAATGAAAGAAACGCTTCGAACCCTGAAAAAGAAATAATTGTTTTACAGGCTGTTCCCCTTTTTGAAGAACAACAAATGAGAAATGAAGCAATTATTTAAATTAAGACTCTAAAATTTTAAAACAAGTTTGTACCTTCCAATCTGAAGAGATTCACGTTTCGCTGGGTGACTCACGACACACTCACAAGACCAGTGGTCAACGTAAAATGCCGTAGCCTCCCAGCGATCGTGAATATATAACCTTAGCTAAGAAAGTTCTCGAAGCCGGGGACGCCGGCCGTCACGTGACCCAGCTCCAGTCCTTTCCAGCCAAGCAAGAATTTAAATCATTGTCTCCAACTCTTTCTGACATTCCCGAATAAGAAAATCGCGATCTTGCCTAGACTTGCAAAACCAAGTAGCACCAGCAATTCTTATTTGCAACTGTCAGCAATTATTCACAAAACTTCTTCTATATTACATATACTATTTCTTTTTACATATCACAAATAGTATATTTCATTATATATATAGCGTTTCAATAACAATTGGGACGCTACAGAACCAATGTAATTATGCTGAACGTCACAAATAATCTCTCTCTCCTCTCCCTCTCACACCTCTCCTCCAGTTATATATTTAGTTCGTTGAATTACAGCACAAAACTGAAGGGCTGACTATTCCAATAGTCAGTAGTATTTGTATTTACATTATGATTGAAACATCTGCTCTTGCTATTGTGTTAGCATTTTGTTAGTATATCAACAGCTGGTAAATATACAATTCAATCAATTACTGTTCTTCCATAAGGTTACATTTGAAACTTTGGAAGCCTGTGGGGCGTGGCCCTGAGGGCCGAGGTAAATTATAAGAGGCTTCTGCACATCTATATGACCTATCTAACGGTATGCGTGAATTTATCCTACGATGCACACACGCTGAGAAAAAAGAAGGGGCAGTGTTGTACGTGTCTATTATTATAATGATTTGCAATTGATTAACAATTTAGTTGTATTGGCCACTAGTTCTGTTGAAGACTCAGACAACTGTTAAACAATTACGAAACAATTCAAGAATTAAAACGCGTATCGAAGGTATAATAAAATATGACAGACACGTTTTAAAATATTAGAAATGTAAAGTATGAAAAATAGGCAGGAAATATAAAGATATATTCGTTTAATACGGTGCAAACGTCAAACCTTAATATTACCTCATATTCTAGAGAGTTATACATCTACTATAAATAACAGTAATTAAGTTTATGATCTTGGGTTTACTCAGCTTGCTTTCAATATAGCCTAATGACTTGCAAATGCTTTTTGAGCTAACAATTTTCACATATTCCATTAATGTTTGTTTTTTCAAATTTAATTTTCCTTGTATGTTCTGGAGTACGTAAAACAAACAATACAAGGACTGATCAAAAATTAAATTGTAAATGTTTATTCTGTTTAGCCTATTATAAAAATAAAAATTATGTTGAAATTAAATTACTAAAGTATTTATGGAAAACATTATCAGTTTTTTTACTATTTAACAGGACAAAATAAATAATATATTACAACACTACACAATATATTTACACTAATAAAATATGCTATATATATATATATATATATATATATATATATATATATATATATATGTACGTATTGTATAAGGTCACTACAATATTACAATCCATTAATGACAACGTTGTCTCCTACTGGTAATTACTGATTATTTTACTAACGAGTAATTTGGAGTTATTTATGCATGTTAACGTTTATAACGCAGTATTGTTATGTGAAAATTAATAGTTTAGAAATGTCTTCCATCAATGTGTGCTTATTAAATATTGTTAAGTAACAGGCAACAAAAAGGTTCATAATCAGTTCTGTGAACAGCTCAGCTGCTAACAATTGAAATACAAAACTGAATAATCTAATTGGATTAGGGGAATGAAGACTAAATGGAGTTTAAATGGAGCAGCTTGCTTTAATCCAGATTAATGACACTTAATTTTCTGCATTACGTCAGCAAGACTGTTTGTTCTCAAAGAATGTTATTTTTTGTTGTGTTTATAATATACATATAATCACATTAAACAATAATTTTCAATGCTGACAATTCATCGGCAGTTCATTTTTCAAATAAATAAAAATATTCTTTAAGGGATTTTCTTAGTAACTAAACGCTATAAAATAAAATTATGTGACGAATTACGCCCGTTTCAATGGCAAGTAAATCTACTAAATGCAGGAATTCGTGAAACATGCTTTGATACTAAAATATGTAAAATTGTTTTACTTATTCCCTGGCGTGTTTACGTCACAGTTTGTTAAAACCATTCATACGTATTGCCAAACTACTTATCCGACCAAAATGTGTTTACAATAGTAATGAGAAGAAGAATTCTAATTACTATCATATAAAAGAGAAACTTGGAGTAAGACACTGATCGAAAGAATCACTCCATAACTCGGGAAATGCATTGTAATATAATGAATTGGAAGAAACAAGCTTTTAAAAGTTTTTTCTGTTAGCTTTACGACAAAAATAGAGTTATTGAGACCATTTCATAAAGAAAATGATTATGTATGGTTACTATAATATTCTAGCAGTTTCAAGATTATAATTTCTTTGCTAAATTTTGAACTTGGTATTATGGTATTTCAGATTCTTGTCAGTATAACTTTAAATTTAGCATAATATTTATTTAGTAGAGAGCTCCATATCACCCTTACCAACACAGTACGGCCGTTACCTTACTATACATCTGCTCTTACCTTGCTATACCATCAAACCTTAGATTGAGTTTGTAAATACATCTTGGCCCAGAAACATAAATATGTGTTATAATTGCATCATAATTAATAAAAGTTGCACTGTATTATAATACATAAAAGAAGAGGGTAACAAGGGTTTTAATATTTCCTCTTTCAATCTTTACAAAAGGCAGTCGGCGGCTGCACTGTAAAAGAGGTAATAAAAGCAAGATACAGTTCTAACGGTCTTCTTTCACTAAGGCATACTGCTTAGTTTTATGACCACCTTATCATTCTTGATATTGTTACAAGCCTGTCCATTTCCTCAACAATAGGGACTATCTTCCGCTTGTCGTGTGATTATAGATTACTACTAATTAGTTGCAAATGAAGAGAAACATAAGACTTCCAAGGAAATTAAATGAACTTTTAAAGATCTACATTGGAATCGTTCTACTGTTAACTATAAGTTAAACCCATTTTAACTGACTGCATGTAAAAAAGTTGGTCCATTCTTAAGTTTTAAACTTTTTAATAAGTACTAATCAATATCTGATCCTTAAAACATAAAATGATTCGCAGGTAAAATGTGATATAATTATTTCGGTCACTATCACAATACCTTAGTAAAAGTAAAAAAGTTATATTACTGAAATTAGTCTAAAACTGTCTACCATTATTATTTTGTACTTAATTTCATACGTACAGCCCTAAAACGCCGGAAAAAAATCAGTGGATATGAATCACTGAAACTATACATCAAATACTTATTTTAACGAACAAAATAGTAATGTTTACTAGTAAACCTAAGGATTTAGTATATAACTAGTGGCTTGAAAGGGCCATAGCCCCTAACTTTGCTCTAATACTCTGCCTGCTCTGCCTCATCTGATTATATACTATTCACATGCTGGAGAAAATTCGTAAGCAAAGTAGACACGTAATCACATGTTTTAATGTAAACAAAGCAGATTCCCATGCTTTTCTTATGGTGGAGGTTTTTAACTTATTTCTCGTTTGATGGTAACTTTTTAGAAATACTGCTATTTTTCCCGATTCCCTGAGACCTTTAATTTGAGCCGTCTCCCATCATCCTGCGATTTACAAACGCCCACAATTATGACTTAAAAATTCCGCATACAGAATTATATATAAAGATACAACTAATTTAATTTAAGTGTTCGTATTTACTAGTCCGATGGTCGATGTGAAAATGGTCCGATGGTTGATTGGCCATATGTTTTCCCCCTCACCTCCTCTCATCCAACACATTTGCCATACGAATTTCATAATCAATGATTCAGTCTGCTTGATTGTTTTATGTTGTGTACGATAGGAATGGATTCCAAAACAGACGACAGATACACTTTGCCATATGATTTATTAGACCAGAGCAATTTGGCAACATAGGATCAACTTCCATCGGACTACTTTGGCGCTACTTACTCTAGTTATTGTAAATCGAATACTCTAGTATTTTATGTACTATAGTTATTGTTTTAGCGAATTTCCCCTATTGGGAAGAAGCTGTTACCGTAGTCGGCATGGTAAGACCTAGGCCCGGGACCATGATAACTTTTCGTTTTGAGGTCCCCAGATGCCAAAAACACCATTCGTTCAAAACTGAATATACATATACATATATATATATATATATATATATATATATATATATATATATATATATATATATATATATATGTGTGTGTGTGTGTGTGTGTGTGTGTCCGTGAGCACGATAACGATCATAAAAATAATTCGATTTTGACGAGATTTAGTATAAACTTGTAAAGCAGCATTTAGGACATTAATTAAGCTCGAAAACCAGAAAGATCGACCTATCCGAAGGGGTTTTTTGGGGGGTTTTGAACAGCAAAAATGGGTATTTGAGTTTTTTACACATAATTTTTGAAAAGATCAAATTTTAATTTTTTTAATTAGAATCATCTTAAAAAGTCGCACAATTTGGGGTTTTGGTCATTGCTCTACGTCAAATGGTTACAGAGATATTGAAAGTTCTATACACAGAACGTTGTCCAATGTTATTCTTATGGAGAATAAGAAAAATTGTATATCTGGCTTATTTATCAACTCATCCTGATGAAACTTGGTATATTGCGTCAAATCGTTGAGGTCTATTGATATTCGCACTAAAAAACATTTTTTTGCCGATAGTTCCCGCAGCAGCAAACCTGCGTACTGAGCCCCTATGTTATTCTTATGGAGAATAAGTAACGTGTTATCACCCTTAATTATGAACATAAATCAATACAATTTGGTATGTGGCTTTGCATTCTTGATCTGTATTGATATTTGTATAAAACCCCATTTTTGTGATCCTTGCTTCAGCAACCCTGCATACTCAGCCGTCATGTCATTCTTATGGAGAATAATTAAAATGTCATAAATGGTTTATTTATGAATGGATATTGATGAAACTTGGTATGTGGATTTATATGGTATTAAGATACAAATACATGCATTGGAAATTAGCTGAGTACGCAGGTTTGCTGCGACGGGGGTATTGATAAATTAAATAAGCCTTTGGTTATGTACACATATTTTAAGTAAAGATAAGAAACTGATTTTGCTTTAAAACGATTTGGCTTCAATCCCACTCCCTTCGCAAGTTCACTGGGAAGTTTCTCCAATTAAACTGGCTTACCCCGATGACTTAGCATAAACATTAGTGTGCTCTCACTGATTGTGCGCTTGGTTTCTGCTTTCAAGCTAGTTTATAAAAACAAAACTGTTATTTTATATATTAACTAGCTGTTATTAGCCCGCCAAAAATGACGGCCTTAAAACACAAATCAAATAGTTTTCATTAGTAATCAAATAAAATGTAGTGGCTTAACGCACTAGCACTACGCAGATCGAGTTGTCATATCAGTACGTAGTTTGCGTATCTTTAGCTAGCTCATAACATATGTTAAAGATGAAGTACTGTGTTTATTGTACAAATAACTGTTTTTGAACTCAAGGAGAATAAAATAGATCTCTATGTTATCCTTATGGGGAAAACTAACTGTGAAGGGGGCTTGTTCCCTTCAGAATTGACAGGATGAATAAAATACGTCTTACAACACTACAAAGTATAAGACCTTAAAATATACACAAAAGATGGTACAAGGCGATCGATTTCAACCAGTTACACTGGTCATCATCAGGCCCAATCAGAGAAACCTCTCTGATTGGGCCTGATGATGACCGTGTAACTGGTTGAAATCGATCGCCTTGTACCATCTTTTGTGTATATTTTACCGTCTTGTATGTAAGTACAGTATAAGTGTAAATATACTTTGTAGTGTTGCAAGACATATTTTATTCATACTGTTTAAATTTATCCATGAAAATTAAAGAAAACCACACAAAAACACAAAATACATAGAGTTTTTTTTTTTTAAATCTCAATAGTGTCTTTTGGGATTTTTAAAACTCCCACTTTCAACGCTCTGCCCAAAGGGCTTACAAAATCTCAATACCGTTAAACCTATGGTGCAGATTTATTTAATTGGTCAGCTGATTAAAAGATACATTTTTCAAACTGTGCTTAGGAGACATCCTTGTGAGAGCTGAACACCAACTAGTTCACTGTCATTTGATTAGATGATAACTCTAACAGATGTGCTTCATTAAAAGTAGTTCAACAGGCGAACAGTCTTTTGGATAGCATGATTTGTGTTGTTACAATTACACAGGGTACACAAACAAAGTGATGGCATGATTAATTTTGTATTTTGCCATTCTCTGATTGGGTCTGATGACAACTCATATGACTGAAATCGATTGCCTTGGTTGTGTAATGTATATTTATCGTCTTGCATGTAAGTGTAAATATATTTAATAGCGTTGTTAGACCAAACTATTGTGGTCTATTCAAATATAACGAAAAAATGCAGCACACACAACTGTATTCCCAGGTTCTGAACCAGCTGGAATAGCAGACGAATGGTTAACAGGCTGTATTTTATTACTTCCTCTTTAAATCTGTACAAAAGACGGTCAGCTCGGTGGGACAATAAAGGAGAGATAATAACAAGCAGGATACAGCTCTAACGAACCTCTTTCACTGAGAAGTTCTGCTTGGTTTTATGATCACCTTATCATTCGTTATTTTGTTTCAGGCCATTTTATCATCAATAGGAGCTACTGTACTACCACGTCGTGTTGTTAGAATGCATCATTCACTTACTGTACTTATATGAACAAAGCGGTTCTACCAAGACATTTTTAATTAAAAGTTTATATAATTAAACAAAAATTGGCATAGTATTAATTACAAGTAAGATTGTAAGCAACGGAAAGCATAAAAGTTGCTAGTACTAGTTGGCTATGTCTCTGATACCCTTAACATTTAACGTTTAAGACAAACCAACAGATCTTTGATTATAGACAATATGGAAACAAAACTACTTTTTAACATAACAATGATTTTATGATTTCACGGGAGGGGAGGTAGGGGGTGGACTCTCAAATATAACCGTATACTGAATTGTATGTATCATTTAAGGTTTTACTTAAAAAAATAACAGAAAGGCACCAACCCAACCTAAAATGGACCGCGTACTAATGGGATCCGGTAAAATCCCATTTACATGCCATATAAGTGAAACTCTTGCGGACCGTCCCAGTGAGCTTATAAAACACGATTTTCTTGTTGAAAAGTAGTTCATAATGTCGATATGTGAAGCTTCGTGAGTTATCTGAAATTGGGAAAGATGTAATAAGAACTGTTAGTGGAACTTATTTTTACCCTGTATACCTAAGGTAAATGAGATACTTAAAGTTGTTTTGTTAAATTAAATATAATTCTCTCTATGACAGTCACTGGCAAAGGCCTACGGGGCCTCATGGTTTGTTGTGTAAGGGGTTGGAGTGTTTTTATTCATTCAACAAAGTATTAATTTACCATATTATATTTAACAGGTAAACTAAAACCAGGACTTAAATAGTTAAACATTTATAATATGACACATCATAAATGATTGGAAAAACTTTGATTGATGTTGGCTTAAATAAATTAATGATTTTACTCTTTTGGAAACTCTAATCCATTTGATGATTAATATTTCAAGAGAATAATTCGAGTTGTGAAAAGAGATATAAACGATTCAAAAGGTTTCTTAATGATTCATGAGTTATTGACTAAAGAGTTCGCATTGACTCTTTAAATAAGTATTTGATTATATAAGTTTTAATTAAGTCCTATTTATAGCAGTCGTACCCTGCTTCAAATTCAAGATTATCTTCAACTTTGTTACTTTTATCAGATAATATAAATACTGTATACATATATACATAATAAAATATGACAAACGTTTTTTATGTGATACTAGCTGTTACCAGCGGCTTCGCTCGCAACAAATTAAAACACATAAAAGATATTAACCTGACCAGCACTATCAAATCATTTTTTGGTTTTACCATATGACTCCCTTTGCCTTAACTGACAAACAACTGCAGATGGTAATTTTATAAGTGATATTTCCCATAAGATTTGCATTGGAAATTACAGGATTCGTAGGGTTGAGCCCTAAGGTTTGATGTGAACATTATCAGGTCTATATGTTAATGTGATATACAAGTTATGTTAATGCAAAATTTTAGCTTAATCGGTCCAGTAGTTTATGCGTGATGGAACTCCAAATATCCATATATCCAAACATACATCCAAACTTTCACATTTATAATATTAGTAGGATTGGTGAGAAATGGGGAAATTTATATTAGTTAATTTGCTTATGTGATTTACATTTAATAGTGGTGACCTTATATATAATTAGGAATCATTTGCTTTATTTCACAAGATCATGGAGGCTATTGTATTTGTTACTAGCTGTTACCCGTGGCTTCGCTTGCGAAAAATTAAAACACTTTTGAAATATTAACCTTACCAGCACTATAACATCTTTGTCTTTCTTTTACCCATATGACTTCGTTTGCAGTAACTGATACGCATTTTAACTACAAATGGTACTTTTATATATGGTATCCTCCCATAAGATTTGCATTGGATCGTACAGGGCCCGTGGGGTGGAGACCTAATGTTTGATGTAGACATTATCAGGTCTATATGTTAATGTGATATATAAGCTATGTTCATTCAAAATTCTAGCTTAATAGGTCTAATAGTTTTTGCGTGATGGAACTCCAAATATCCATACATCCAAACTTTTACATTTACAATGTAATAATATATTTAATCCTTGTTAAAATACAACCTGAATTCCAATATCGAGCCATATTGAATTCAATAAAAGAATTAACAACAGCTAATTACTTTTAAATATAAATTATAACATTAAAGCAATAACATATAAAAATGATTTACTTTCATTAGGTATAATAATATTATTATATATGATAGTATTTTATTGTTCATATTTTTAAAATGTTTTATATTCATACGGATGAATGTGATACTTATAATAAACTGATTTGAAAACGCAATATATTCCAAGATTATATTAGGAATAATAACAATGTGGAATAAGCGTAATCCTTCAGTCGGAACAAGATCTGTTACCATTCCAAATATATTGCGATTGGAAGAGAATAGCGGTTGTTATTTGAAATTTGATATCAGGTTTTGCCGCTAATTTGTGTGTTGTCATCAATTTTACCATGCATTTCGTATAGTAATGTGCAAGTTTGAAAACGAAGTGACATTAAAAATGCTACTTGCCCGTACTCGTAATTTGTTTATTTAGATTTGTTTTATTTATTTATTTTTTTGTTTGCTTAGATTTCTTCAATGGTGATTATGCCTTTAAAAGTACACATAGGGAGAATTATTTCTGAAAATTTTGAATCACTTTAACATTAGGCGTCAACAATTTGTTTCCATGAAATTTTAACATTCTTTCTTTCATTTTGTTGTTCTGCATTTTTGTATTGTATTATTGTCATACACTTGTTATAATTACTATTAAAGCATTTATCATATATGTTGTATACTGCCCAGTACTCCTGAATAGGCCAATCACCGGAGTGTAGACAGGCCAAATTAAAATTGTCTTCTTGCTCAAATTGCTAATAGTTCTTGTGGACACTGCAGTAGCCTATAATACGGGATTTCCTTCGGTTGGTGGTATCGTGATTAAATACTGCTTCTATCATGGGAATCAAATCATTGTTTATTCTTCTTGAATAAATACACTTTATAAGATGGCGAAAACATGTACATAAATTATTCCTAAAATAAAATACCGTTTACTCTACCAGTAAATAAGAACAGTCTTACTTGTTGTATAATGACTTTATGAGGCTGATTCCCGGTTACAAGATTGGCTATCGTACTTGCAATTAGCAAACCGTACTTGGAATCTGTACTTGAAAATCCGTACCGTTCTTGAAATTTGTCTGCAACAATTAAAACAAATAAATAATAACAGGTAACTTAAATTATCTTAAATTTTATACATTTGCTGCAAACAGAATTATTTATGACGATATTTTACAGTTTATTAACATTTTGAAAACTTGTGCTTTTTCAGACAAATGAAAATTGAATATTTAATATTTGGCAATTACACAGTTATTAGTTGATATACATATGAAATGGTTACATACAATAATAGATAAAATCATGGCAATCAATTTTATTACAATACAAAGCATATCAATCATTTTTATAATATTTAAAATGGGTTTTTACATAATATGTCTACGAGTATTTCTGTTAGGTTTGGGAATCAGCCAACTAGTAAATTAATGAAGCTAATTACAATTAACTTAGACTTAATTGACAGCTGTTGTCCAGTTCTGCCAACCAGGTGAAATGAAATTCTATAATTGGTGAGTCTAATGATCATGACTTATGTCATACATTATACATTTTTAAATTTATTTAGTTTTTTTGAAATAATTTAAATGTAATAACATTATTACAATTACTTCAGTACAATGTATTGTTATTTGTTATTGTAATTCATATAAGATAAATTACTTAAAGTGTTGTCAGTGAATTTGTTTGTAAGTCACTATATCGATATGAATTCATTTTATAGCCATCCTGTACTCAAGCTTGTAAATGGTTAATCCGTTAATAAATCAAATAAATAATGAATAAATAAATATTAATAGTACAATAAATGTATAGTCTTTTAAAATTAGAATAAAAATACACAAAAATTACAATATACGAATGGAGTAATTTATTTGTTTTAAACTGAATAAAAATTACTTGTTGTAAGATGCAGCAGGTCTATCACGGGTTTGATAACAACTAGGTACAACCGGCTTTCTAGGAAAGATTTTCTATTTTATTCTCCTCTTCAGAGTTGTCTGAAGTATAATTTGTGAACTATTCTTTTCTTCTTCTATGTGTGTTCGTTATTTCGTTTTATATTAACGTGTCAAACATTAAATTCAATTAAAAGGTGTCTCGTAATTTAAGATGCTGCCTGGGTCATCTTCATCGCTTTATTATAATTTCGTCTTTGACAGGGATTTTATCTGGTGATAGAAACATGTCGTCCGGGTTAGATAAGGTAATCCACAAACGAATTCCGTAATCCTATACTCTGATATGAGTTAGGTTTGCTTGCTTGCGTCCGTGCGTGCCATGATCTCTAAAACGGCTCCAACGATTTCCTTCAAACGTTGGAAATAAATAATTTCTGGTATAAAAATAAGTTATAGACAGGTCTCATCCCCAGGAAAAACAAAATAATGTAATGAAATGAAAATGAAAAGTTAAAAAATAACATTGGGCTTATGGAATTTAAAATCAAAACAAAAGAATTGTAACAGCGGTTAGTAATCAACCAGGGAACTGTCAAAGTAATACTCGTGTTGTTTATAACAGTTAACATGTTGTTTCCTGAGAGCAGTGACTAAAACTGTTGAATGAAGATTGCATATATAGAGTGGTCTTACCCGAAATTAAGCAAAGGGACATTGAGCTATAAACAGCAACTGGAGTGACCTTAAAAATGCATAAAAGAGGCAAATGAGCTGTATAAATCTGATAATCAGTTTATATCTGGGGAAAGTGGTGAAATATTACTCCAAGTTATCTAAACAAACAAACTGGCCTTCCCCGAACAAAGATCGACCCCCAGGTAGTAGAACTTGAAGGCCCCACTTTAAAGATTAATAATGTACTGTCTGCAAGCCTACATTCACTTTTATAACTGTAAACAAAATTGAATAGAGATTTTTTCATAATACCGTGTATTATCTTAGCTTCATGCTAAGGATACAAAACCGTATCTAAGCTATTATAGGAGTGATCCAAGTGAATATAACAAAATGTGAAGATGCGTACCAAGGCGTACGTTACTATTCAGAACGAGTATTTTCAGTAAATTAGATTGGTTAAGAAGTAGTGCCTTGTATAATAAGAAACATCGTAGAACAACGAGACGGCAACGCCAACACATACCTCAGTTTAATTAAACTGATATTACAGTTCCATGGAAGTAGATGGCTTGTAGGAGCAATAGCCCTTAACTGGAAAATAAATCAATCTTAAAGTATGTTAACACATAGTTATAAGTAAATAAAGTAGACACTTAATTAAATCACGTGTAGAAAAGCAAATAAAGAAAACTATTTGAATGCCCAATTTTCTCCTTAAGGGGACAATTAGACCTTTTTAAGGTTGAAATTTAGCATTTATTAAAAAAGTAATATTTTTTCCGAGTCTCATTGGCTAGTACCTATAATTATTACCATCTATTATCAATCTGAGATTTATCAAGCGTCCACCATTTTGCTTTAAGAAGTCTTACAAAATTAGTAAGAGGTCTTCCCGGTGTATAACGGTTGTTACCATAAAGTTATATTAGCTCAGAAAGGTAGAAAATCGTTAAAATCAAAAGTAAAATGTTGTTTATACGCCTTCCACATCCAACTGTTATTCTTTGAAATTTATACTATGCTATACTTAAAAATATATTCAGTTTTTCTACTAATGGTTTGAGAAAAAAGGAAATAAGTTTCAGTTCACCTTCTACACTTTTTCCACCGTTTGTTCTTTTATTTAGTTGATCGAAATTGCACATTTTACTACAGCTGGCCCAGCGGTATAAGTTGACACTTAGAGAAACTACTTATTTCGTCTTAGTTTGACAGTATCTTGGTAACAAAAAAGAGAATTAATTGAAAGGAAACCAAATAAAAGCAAATGTTCAATGACTTATGGATTCGTAATTTACAAACCCTCAACAATACCTACAGCTATCAACGTTAAAAAATTACGAGACTGCACAATACGTTTAGGTCTATAATATAGGCTCCGTTTTGCCTTTCCAAAAAACCTGCCTAATGAAACAGCGTGGTTGTGTTAGGGATATTCCCTGCAAGTAGCACTGCGGGATATAGTTATAAGAGTTTCTGCAGTTGTTATAACTTTGTAACTATAGTAAACAACTTGACTCACAACAATAAAATAAATCTTTACCGAATGGTATAGTTAGTGCTACTGCATCCCGTACGCGTACCCATAGATGGAGTAATTAGTGTTACTGGGACCAGTACACATAGATGGAGTAATTAGTGTTATTTTAACAAGTACACATAGATGGAGAAATTAGTGTTATTGCAACCAGTACCCATAGATGAAGTAATTATTGTTATTGCAACCAGTAACCATAGAAGGAGTAATTATTGTTATTGCAACCAGTACATATAGATGGAGTAATTAATGTTACTGCAACCAGTACCCATAGATGGAGTAATTATTGTTACTTTAACAAGTACACATAGATGGAGTAATTATTGTTATTGCAACCAGTACCCATAGATGGAGTAATTAATGTTACTGCAACAAGTACCCATAGATGGAGTAATTAATGTTATTGCAACCAGTACCCATAGATGAATTAATTATTTTTATTGCAACCAGTACCCATAGATGGAGTAATTAATGTTATTGCAACCAGTACCCATAGATGGAATAATTATTGTTATTGCAACCAGGACCCATAGATGGAGTAATTAGTGTTATTGCAACCAGTACATATAGATGGAGTAATTAATGTTACTGGAACCAGTTCCCATCGATGGAATAATTATTGTTATTACAACCAGGGCCCATAGATGGAGTAATTAATGTTATTGCAACCAGTATCCATAGATGGAGTAATTAATGTTATTGCAACCAGTACCCATAGATGGAATAATTATTGTTATTGCAACCAGGACCCATAGATGGAGTAATTAATGTTACTGCAACCAGTACATATAGATGGAGTAATTAGCGTTATTAAAACCAGTACACATAGATGGAGTAATTAGTGTTATTGCAACCAGAACCCATAGATGGAGATATCATTGCTATTGCAACCAGTATCCATAGATGGAGTAATTATTGTTACTGCAACCAGTACCCATAGATGGAGTAATAATTATTGTTATTGCAACCAGTACCCATAGATGGAGTAATTAATGTTACTGCAAAAATTACATATAGATGGTGTAATTAGTGTTATTGCAACCAGTCCACATAGATGGAGTAATTAGTGTTATTGCAACCAGTACCCATTGATGGAGTAATTAGTGTTATTGCAACCAGTACCCATAAATGGAGTAATTATTGTTATTGCAACCAGTACACATAGATGGAGTAATTATTGTTATTGCAACCAGTACCCATAGATGGAGTAATTAATGTTACTGCAACCAGTACCCATAGATGGAGCAATTAATGTTATTGCAACCAGTACCCATAGATGGAGTAATTATTGTTACTGCAACCAGTACCCATAGATGGAGTAATTATTGTTATTGAAACCAGTACCCATAGATGGAGTAATTATTGTTACTGCAACCAGTACATATAGATGGAGTAATTAGTGTTATTACAACCAGTACACATAGATGGAGTAATTAGTGTTATTGAAACCAGTACCCATAGATGGAGTAATTATTGTTATTGTGACCAGTACCCATAGATGGAGTAATTAATGTTACTTCAACCAGTACATATAGATGGAGTAATTAGTGTACTGCAACCAGTACCCACGGATGGAGTAATTAGTGTACTGCAACCAGTACCCACGGATGGAGTAATTAGTGTTACTGCAACCAATACCCATAGATGGAGGAATTAGTATCGCTACAACCCATTGCTATAGTGGAGTAATCTGCCTGACCTATGCCTATAATAAACGGCCGTAAAACAATAATATTGGTGTAAATTGTGTGAAAAGGTAAGGAATTAATAGAAAACATAATTTAAGGTTTCACAATAATGTAAGGTAAATGTAAAATAAACTAGCTTGTAGCCCTTTCTGTGTACGTATTCTCCTATTTCATGACCTGTAAATATTAATTATTATTTGTTGTCTTCCTGTTTAACGGTTACGAGGTAGGGCATGCCTAATTAAGGTTTGTAAATTATCATAAGAATAAAAAGAGTATGGAAACATTAATGTCAAAAGAATGAAAACATTATAGCTGAGTGGAAAATTGTAGGTGAAAATAATAGCAAAACAAACAATATTTTTTTTAAATAAAACAAATCGGGTTTATAAATTTAGTCTATAGCTCGTCTGAAAAAGTATTTATTATAAACTGTTTTTACTTCACAAGATAAATGACACAGTTTTGGTTCTTCATATTATAGTGAAAAGATCCGTTTTTCACACATCATCAGACAGTTTGTCAAAGTATGACGGAAAGCTTTTAAGGTACTTGTTTCACCTGTTACATCGAATTACAATGGATGTTTCATGTGCACAAATTTTTACTAAAACAACTTTGTTCTATTTTGAAAACACTCTGAAACATTTCTCAGAAACATTTTAAAATTTACTTAAAAGTTAAGAATAGGTGTGTTTGGTTTATTTTATATAAAAAAGGTGTTTGTATTAAATTATCAGTAAAATACTCATTATTATCAGGATAGTATAATTCATCTTAAACAAATCATCATAACCTTATTTGACCTTTAAATTTAAAAGTAGTACTTTGAAGCAACTCTTACTCTATTCAATGAATTTTGAGTGTAAATCTTTAAAATAGTAATAACAAAAAGCTAATTGTTGAGTCTTTCACCTGAATTTCTCAATACTGTTTTATATTGCACACAACACTATTATTGATATTTTGTAAGATCTTTATGTTAGTCAAACTCTTTCAAGATTTCAATACCGTTACAAACCTAGTTGATATAGCTTTTAGACTAATGAAAAAATAAAACAACAACTTTCAATAACGTTGAAGATTTTCAACATGTGGAACGTTGTTCAGGTTGTATGTTGTTGATGTTAAATGTTGAAGATGTTCTACGCAATACATAATGAGAAACCCCCTCAGTACATATTACATTTACGAAAAAAGATCTTTAAAAATGCTTTATTTTTATAAATTTTAAATTTATAACTGTCATTATTTTTCAGAAGATCCTCCAGTAAACAAATAATTCGTTTAGAATCTGATCGGCCAAGTTTAAAAGATAATGCATTCCTGTAGGAACAATACCCAGAGGTTTTATGTTTCCCTTAAAGCCCTCATGTTTCCTCCCCACTTGGGATCTTAAGTCAATGCTCTGACTGTAACACAGAAAACGTTTTAGCCGATATAAAATGGCGTTAGGTTGCATTGTCTAAAAATCACAGATACATAGAAAAACTCTGTCCATCTGTGTAGCATTTATGTAAAACCCTCTTATAAATAGTAATAAATGGAAATAATAATGACCATAAAATAACCCCGTAGCAGCAAACCTGCATACTCAGCGAATTTCCAATGCATATAAATTTATTTGAATACCACATAAAGCCACATATCAGGTGTCATCAATATACGTTCATAAATAAACGATTTATGGCATTTTAATTATTCTCCATAAGAATAACATGGCGGCTGAGTATGCAGGTTTGCTGCTACAGGAACTATCGGACAAAAAATGGGGTTTTGTGCAAATATCAATAGACCACAATGAAATGAAGCAATATACCACGTTTCGTCAGGATTAGGTGATAAATAAGCGAGATATACAATTTTTCTTATTCTCCATAAGAATAACATTGGACAACGTACTGTGTTTAGCACTTTCAATATCTCAGTAACCAATTGATGTAGAGAAATTATTTAAACACCAAATTGTGCGCATTTTTAAGCTGATTCCAATGGAAAATAATAAAATTTTACTTTTTCAAAAATTATATATAAAAAAACTTTAAAAAATTCATTTTTGGGGTACAAACCACCCAAAAATCGATTTGTCTGGTTTTCGAACTTAGTCATAAATGCTGGTTTACACGTTTGTACCAAATTTCATCAAAATTGGACCTTTTTACGAGAGTTATCGCACCCACGGACACACACACACACATATATATATATATACAGTTTCGAACCAATGGTGTTTTTGGGGTCTGGGGACCTCAAAACGATAAGATATCATGGTCGTCTTACCATGCCGACTACGGTAATAGCTTCTTCCTCATAGGGGAAATTCGCTTATAGGTACTGTAGTAAAATGTTTTTTTTTTAATAATCGGAATGAATAAAAAACAAAAACTGAGTTATTATACCACTATTCACTATCTGTGGTTTCATTTCGATAAGTTAGTTGTAAGACCTTTTTCTGAAACATTGCACTTAAATCAATAAAATAAATGGGTTGAATTATTGTGAGGATATTTATTAACAAATTAAAGGTAAATAAAAACAAGTCATTAGTTAAAAGGCAGGTTAAAAGGTTTTGGGGAATAATTTGTAATACAATTTGAAAACTACAAATCCCCCCGGTTCCTCCCATTCCTCCCGTTGCCAACCAATTATTACCACTAACATTTATCCGATGGTGCTTAGTTTACACCATAGTAGATTTAAACAAAGCTATGGCGTGTGTATTGCCATTATAGATTTGGACTCGTCCTTTTTATGTGTACATTGTTTTTTTGATATTTTACAATTATTTGAGTGACAAAAATAAATTATTACAAAATATGCATAAAATTTACCTATTTTTACTTGAAAATTAACAAAATTTTTTTATTAAACCCCTAAAAGGCTTATAAGAAGAAATATCTACTAGCCAAAACAGCTGGCTGACTTTGGTAATGTAGAGAAAATTAGGGGAATTTTGGACAATAAGTTCCCAAGGTGGGAAATCAGATTGACTTCCAACCACACATTAATATCAGACAGATTATTATGGCATTGTCAATGCAATAATGGGCATGTACATAAATTGTAACACCTCGTGGCCACTATGAGAAAATACTACTACCTAATAAGCATACATATAATGTGTACGTTTACTATTATAAAACATTTCACCTGATGACATTCGTTTGTGAAATACAGTAAACAAGAAGACCACTCAGTTTCAAGGCAGGGTAGTTACAAATTACGAAAAAGAAAATTAGACGGGGAAACCGTTTTATATAACCAACGATAGATAAATTATCTGGACTGGAAGAAAGCCAAATGATGTCATCAAAAGTAACGCTTTGAAAATAATTTGTAGCATGGAACCAGGTTAATCTAAGGTAAGTAGAAGAAGACAAATAGCAATCCGCTAAATAGATGGAAACGCCTATAACGTCTAATTGGCTACCAGCAGGGCCTAATATAAATTTACCACATCAAAAGTGTTTTCTAATTTACCAATGTGAAGAAGCCTATCACATTGGATATTTTTCTAATAAGTAAATAGAAACTTCGTCATGTACCACAGAACAATAAAAATAATTATTTTAGGAGTATACTCTACAGTTATTTGAGATAATATAAAATTATGAAAATAGTTGGAATCCCTAAAATTGTACTTTATAAGATTATGTAAAAGGTAATAAGTAATTCCACTTTTGTAAATGGATGAAAATTATATTTTTTCAGTAGAGATTATACTTTACCTCAGATAAAAAAGTTTTGATCATCATAAATGAAAACACAACATTCAAAATAACCGTAACACCACTTCCTGTTAGATTCCTGTTTTCGGCATTTGCCTTGATTGAAAGGGAGCACAATATTTAGCGTGGAATATTCCAGGAATAAGACTGAAGTACCCAGAACTTTTGCGTTAGCTATCCATATTGGTTTGGTGTTATCGCCCTTCAATTTTCCTCTTTGCTTCAGTATTATTTTATGGCTTTTAAAGGATGAGAATCAATGTTTTATTAAAATACTTCCATTCGAAAGTAAGAAGGACCTAGGTATTATAGAAAGGTTGTTTGTGTTAAAGGTTGTTTTAGTGCTTGTCCACGACCTATGTTGAAGTGCTTGACGTAGATAGACCTTCTAAATAAATGTGAAATCAAACCGAGCCGTATGAATAATTTATAATTCACAAAATAATAACTAACTCTTAAAATATTTTGTATTTGATCACAAAGACTTACATCAAGAAGCAACTATTTATGGCAAGATTTATATCTTAAAAGATGTGTTTATATTATAAATAAATAATTTTCCTAAACATTTGCTAAGAATTGGAACTCAGATTTTTGAACACATCTGTTCCATAAAGTATTTCCGTTCAATAGAAACACACAGTTTCCAAAAGAAGAATTGAAAAAGTTGTTCTGAGCTCTGTTGTATGTATCTAATTCAATCAAACTTCTTCAATGATCTGCATTGTTGAAATCTGACGTTTCAAAGAGAAACAGCTTTGGAATTTGGTAGCATTTGGTAGAACTTTAACTGAAGAGTTGGGAGAATATTTTTTGGCATAATTGAAAATTACGTGAATAACATCGATTACATTTATTGCAGAATTTACAACTTGTTGACATTCAACTGTGAGTAGATTGTGACAAGGTATTTAGTAACTGTTCTTACTAAACAAACAGCAAAAACCCAAGTGGACTATTTTGAGAAAATTATGAAAATATTTTCATTAATTTATTTGTGTTTAGTATTGTAAGTTAATAGACTAATAGTAAAACATGATCTTTCACTAATGCTTCACTGTGCAAGCGATCAGTTTTGAGTATTTATATAACTTCTATCACTGAATAATATGTAACTTAGTCATAAATGCTGCTTTACACGTTTGTACCAAATTTCATCAAAATTGGACCTTTTTACGAGAGTTATCGCACCCACGGACACACACACACACACACACACACACACACACACACACACACACACACACACACACACACATATATATATATATATATATGTGTGACCGTTACCGCGATAACTTTTGAAAGAAACGCCCGATTTTGATGAAATTTGGCACAAATGTGTAGAGTAACATTTATGACTTTAAGTTCGAACACCAGATTGATCGGACTATGGGAAGAGGGTTTTATGGGGGTTTTAAATTTTCCAAAAATCAGTTTTTTTGAATTTTCACCCTAAAGTTTTAAAAACACTCAATTTTGGTTATAGCCAAAATAAAGATATGCGGAATGATCGACGGGTTAACTACTTTAAGTATTAAAATGTTAGTTTTTTGTAACTTCCACCGATGTAATTTTGCATAGGTATGGTAGAAATCTTATAGCAAAATCCAAATGCCAATTACATCAAATTTCATTTAAAAGATTATAAAATCTTTTTGATCAGAAACTGCAATGCATAAGAGCCGGACTTATATATATTCTGACCCCTTTATCAGAATATAGGTTGACATTATTATTGCTTTACAATGAGCCTCAGCCAATTGTAAGGCAATACTAGTTAAAAAAGATTTGAACATGCAATATGGTGTTACATTTCATGTTATGTCTAGTTCACATAAGTAGTCAAAGGATTACTGCAGTTTTGACATGATTATGTCATCACGAGATCCTCATGTAGTATAAAACATACAAATAATTTTCAATAAATTATTGAAAACAATAATTATCACAAATAAGCTGTATGTTTTATACTACACGAAGATCTGATGATGACATAATCATGTCAAAACTGCATTAATTCTATGAACTGGATTATATGAACTTGACAGAACAGCGTCAAGTTATAAACCCATACTCCAATTTCAATTCCAGGTCAGGTGCTAAACACCAAAATGTTAATGATTTGGAGATTGAATTTGTAAACTAAACATTATACTTAATAATAGATTTCGTAGTATATCTAAAGATTTAGCGTCCGCTGCATCGTTACATGGAGCAAATAAAAAATACAAATTTGTCTGTAAAAATATGCCTAAAGCAGTTTCAGACGAACCTTTCATTCTGAGAGTTTTTCCGGAAATAAAATATTGACCAAAGGTATACCTGTTGAAAATGTTGTACCCACTGTTTAGTGGGAATTTTTTTCCCAATAATATTCAAATCATATAAGACTTATTCAAAATGCAAAATTAAGAATAATCTAAAAGAGCTATGGAATCGAGAGAGAAAATTCAATAGTTCACATTTAGTAATTTAGTTTTTAGTTTTCGTTCGCAACAGTTACAGTGAATAATAATATCTAATTTGTATGCAGCCAGCTTCTTGATTAGTCCGTCTCGGTTAAAAGGATTCTTCCCGTCTCATAAATTGATGTCTTGATTTTACTAAAAAGGGTTAAAAGACGACGGAAAATATTTCATTACCACTTTGTATTTGAGTCTAAATAATTATACCTTAAGGTACTAACATCGTGATAAAGATACCATTAAAAAAACAATGTTGCACTATCTTAATAATTGTTATGTGTTATATTTTCAAAATAAAATATAAAAATTTAAGTAAATTGAGGTTTTAAATCTTTAGGAAGACACTCACACTCATACTTTTCGATAAAGTTACAAGGAATGATACTATACACACGCGGACTAATCCTTCATAACCCAGCCAATGACTATTCAACTATTAAGCCAAGGCTTATGACTATTCAACTACTAAGCCAAGGCTTATGACTATTTAACTATTCCAGCCAAGGACTAAAATACAGTTATGATTTTCACCCAACTGTTCCTTCTGTTACTAATAATTTATTAATCACTTAAAATTGCTGCTACCGCTAAGAACATCGACACAACTGAAATGTAACGTTAATAATTTTAATTTGGTTGGATTTAAAATAAATCAAAAACATAATTTCAAGTTTTTATTAAGATTGGTTATTACAAAATTATGAACTTAAAATTTAGTTCAATAAGAAGAACTGCAAACATGAGTTACTAACCTTTTTGTTATAAAGTAACTAATAAGGTATATAAAAATTAAAAAAAAAAAAAAACACTCAACCCAACTAGAAATAGAAAAAAAAAACAGTAAAACTTGAACATCTTGGCTAAGTTTAGCGTTGTTTGTAACTCAGACACAAACAACGCCTGGGAGTTTGCCAGGAGCACTCTTAACGCCGGATTTGGGGGCAACTCGTTCTTGCAATATTTATGTACATGTATAACTGTAGTTAACATTTATGGTGTTGCAGCTGAATATTTGGTTGGGGTTTAATAGTGTCGCGTAGACACGTCGTTCACTGAATAACAGTTACTATGTCCTGTGCTGTAACAATATTTCTATATTTATGAGTTTTCTGTTGTGTAAAACTTGTTTATTAAATAAGAATTAACATATTATTGTTATACTGTTGAGTGCTGTTCATTGGTAAAATTAAAAAATCTCTCTTTTATAGTTTATTAAATTAATAAGAATACTAATAATTCTCTACTGGGGTCGGGGAAAGTGATTGTTAGATGTCGCTACTTGCATCGGTGGACACTTGCTTCCACGAAACAAGCCTATACTACAATTATTACAAATGGTGAAATACCACACAAAATTCCTTTTGCTATGCAAAATATCTCACAATTGCATTGTTCTTACCAAAATTATCTTGTTCTTACATTTTCACTATTATTTCTTCCTTCTTTGTAATGAGTAGCTTGTAGTGTAGCATATGGATAACCACAGAAGGTAGCTTTCCTTCTTATATGTTTACCTACCTCAATGATAAATGCTATTTACAAGTTGACCATATAATATTTACTCATAATTGTGAACAAAAGGTGAAATTCTGATAATGCTTTACAAAAGAGGGATACAAAATATATTACAGTGACAAGGGAAAGTGACTCTGACCTAGGCTTAATAGGTCTTCACGAATGTTATTAAAACCGTTAGAAAAATACGGGGACGATGAAACTGCCCCGATTTTGGGTACGTTTGAAATTATAAAACTGCCTCAGAGGATCAAGAAGGGTTGTCTCGTCAGACCAGAAATGCTGAAATTGCCCCGAGCGCCCAGGCAGGTAGCCGCTACGGGTCTGGGGAAAAAGCTGCGTCCTGTCAGTGACTGCAGTCTTCTAATAACTGCCACATATCAGGAATTACTAGCTGATAAACTACCACTTTGTTGGGCTTTAAAAACAATGTAGTGATACAACCAGTGTTTAAACTTAGGAACTAGGATCAATTGTCAAATAAAAAAGAAAGTCGCGAACCGAACCATATTTCCACTTACAAAAGTAAACTTAGATCAAATTTAAATGTTTTTGTTCTGAAACCTAATATAACTAGTTTAAAAAACCCCGAATATTAAGGGCCAAGACTGTATAAATACCAAGACTAAATAAGAGAGGAAAAATTATGTCTATGACTGGCTATTTACTTAAAAAAATAATTCTGAAAACATTTTAAGGATGTTACCGCATGTTAGTGGGTGTGACATATCGTTCAACTATAGAGACGTTATTTTTTTGTATTATTTACCTAATTTTTCAATGGAGACAGGAGAAATTTAAAGACATTTTATTCAATGTAGATTTTATTTAAATTTCTCTACCAGATTATTTTATTTCGGTAGTATGTGTAGTAAATTTAACCTCAATCAAGCATATAAGCCTGTAAGGTTTTGTTTCTACCACTTAGTGTAATACAATCGGTTGTATTATTAGGGGTTAAATATTGTTTATGTATTCCTAAGAATCATGTATAGGCCTGTAGTATTACATATACTTTATTTTTATTGAGTATTTGTTTACATGCAATGTTTAACTTGTATTTAGAGGTTGAATCTCGATGCCATTGTGTGACTGTTTACTTTTATAAACGACAGCTGTAATGCTGTATACAATTGTTTTGTTGTATAACTTTGAAACATATCAAGTGTTTTGATTTCTTTCTTTCTAACTATTTGAAATCATAAAACAGCATAAGCATGTATTTTGTGTAGTATTTTTTACTGCCGACAATAATAATTACTACGAGTTTAGGCCAAATGTAGCTAGCGTGTGATTGTAAGATATCTTGAGAATGTTTCACTTTTGTGCATTTTTAAGACTCCTTTTGTTATATTGTATTTATAACTGACCACATGCATTTAACCCTGGAAAACCACCTATAAATAAAGAATTATCAAACAATATTTGTTGTCTGAAAATACTTATTAAATTTTGTTTATTGAAAACAATTAATCAAATTATTTAATATACCTACACTAAGGTTTGAAGTAAAAATTCCCCATCTTCATCTGCGCATACATAATTTGAATATTAACTATAATATATTTTTTAATTATCTATACATAATTAATTTGTTAGGGGTTATTTTGTGGTAGAACTCCTCCTAGAGTTTTTAACCGATTTTGATGTTTTTGGTGTCATTTTAAAGAGCTCACTATGAAGTTTTGTGTCCCTTAAAATGAGCTCAATGTATGTTAAAACCTGCGTGCAACCCAGGGCCCGGATCGCGGATCGCGCCTCTGACTCAAGCAGGTAGTCGAGCATCCGGCGTAATTTCTGAGGTGTGATGAGTCACTGACTGGTGTCAACCACCCAAGTGGACTTTGTACTGCCCCTTCCTCAACCACCCATTGTGGTGTAAAATCCCCCAAAACTATTTCATTCTGTTGTTTCATGAGAGGTGTAGTTGGCTCATTTTTTCTGACTCATGGTTCAAAGCAACTTCCTTTTCCTAATCTTACTTATATTGTTCACCCTAATCTAATATATATACAGCCGCATGTGTAACTGACTCACTCACTCACTCACTCACTCACTCACTCACTCACTGAGGTATACGAATTCTAGACCACTTCTAGACGAGCTAGAAACCTGAAATTTTGCACGCAGGTAGCTTATAGCTTGTAACCCCCAGGAAAATCACCAAAACTGACGGTTTTGTATTTTAACCCCCCTAAAAAAATATTTAAAACCCCCCCAAAAAGGCTTATTTTAAAATTACAGTTTTTGAGCTCTAGCGGCCGAACGGATTAACCTATTGAAAAACGGACACCACCATGTGCCACGGATTTTGCAAGATCTACAACTTTGTTCCTATGACATTTTGTCGTATCTCGCTCCCTTCACCCTTAGGTAGCGCTAGATTTTTCAAATTTTAGGCAATTTCGACGGTTATTTTCGTGGTTTTTAATTTCCTATCACTTTAACTTAGTATATAAGGGCTTGATATTTTGCACTTAATATGTTGACACATTACCCTTCACGAAACACTCGATAAACTAACATGTTTTAATAATTAAACACCCCAAAAAAATTAAAACCCCTAATTATTCCATAATTGTCAAACTGCATTATCGACTTACTCAGGTAATTCTAGATAAGCTAGAAACATGGAATTAGGCCTACATGTAGCTTGTCCATTGAAACCCCCAGAAAAATTGCAAAAAGGTATAATTTTTATTTTAACCTCCTCAAAAAAATTCAAAATGGAGGAAATTTTGAACATCTCCAAAATAGTGCATTTTTTGTGGCTGTAGCGGCCGAACGGTTGGTCCTATCGAGAAACGGAGACCCCCACGATGCACGGATTTTAGACGATCTACAACTTTGGTCCTATGACTTTTTGTCGTATCTTTTCTCCTTCACCCTTAGGTAGCGCTAGATTTTTCAAATTTCGGCATATTTTCGAAATATTTTAGCCGTTTTTTATTACCTATCACGTTAATATACTTGATGGAGGCCTAATATTAGGCACGCAGTATGTCTACATTACACTTAGTAAATAGCATCAGAAATATTACCAGTTTTTATTAATTAGACCTGCCGAAAAATGAAAAACTCTAAATATCTTTAGATATGACCGTTTTCTTAGTATAAGTAGTGGTGTATTGGGGGTTCTGGCCAATTTATATTATTGGACATACACGTGACACCAAAAATACTTGAGCTAGAGACGTGAGATTTGGCATGCATGTGCCTTGCACCTTTTCTTCCCAAATCCTACTATTTTTAGTTTGAACTATCTCAACAAAATAAATAATTGTGAATACAAAAATCAAAATGTAGTATTTTTTATTTGAGCTCTAGCGGCCGAACGGGTTGTCCTATTGAAAAAACGAAGACCACCACGAGCCACGGATTTTAGACGAACTACAACTTTCGTCCTATGACATTTTGCCGTATCTCACCCCCTTCACCCTTAGATAGCGCTAGATTTTTAAATTTAAACTTTTTTCATAGATTTGTTCGTGGTTTTTAATGGTTTGTCGCTCTAATATAGAACTTAGAGGCCTAATACTTATCAAACAGTATTCCTACATTACAATTAGTACCAAGCAATAATCCCACGCCCAGATCAAGTAACTTAAACACACAAAAAAATCAAAGTTTTATGAGCTCTTGTAGACTTTTCGTGTTTTTCGGGTGTATTTTTTATGTTGGCTCTGTTGAGGGTAAAATCCCTTATAAATCATGCCATATTTGTTGCAGAAGGCTTCTAGTTACCCAAAGTCATAGCATTTCAGGTTGTTAACGGTAGTCGTATTCCTTATCTGGTTCAAACGACGCCTTATAAAGGCTACATTATACATCAGTTAAGGGTATTAATTTGTTTTAAGCACTTAGGTAATACATGGAGGCTTACCATTTAACATACTACGTCTCCATGACAAGTAGTATTCAGAAACAGAATTTACATTAAACTGTGGCCAAACAGCGACCTGGGGGCGAAGCCCCCCCCAGGGGTCTGGGGGCGGAGCCCCCAGCGAGCGAAGCGAGTTTGTATTTATACGACAAAAGAAGTGAAATTTTGCATCTTAATAAATCTATTAAATTTAAATGTAACGCACCCGGTTAAATTGATATAGTTAATTATTATTGTTTGATTGTATCGGAAAAAAATTTAGAAGTGTCATGCCACTCCAAAGTTATTACTAGTAAAAATTTAATACTCTACTATATGATTTTTGTTTATTTGTCGATTAAAAATTAATTATTAAGTTACAAATTTGAATTATGCTAATTGATTTCTTAGGTAGTTTATGAAATTGTTGTATATAAGGAACTTCTCTTTAATTGTGTTTATTTTTTATGTTCCGTAACGTACCCGGTTTAATTCATATAGCTAATTATTGTTTGACTATATCGGGGAAAAAATTAGAAGCATGCTACTCCAAAGTAATTACTGGTAAAATTTCCATATATATTTTTCTATTTTGTATTAAAAATTAATTATTGTATTACAAAGTTGCATTTTTGTTGATTTATTCTTAGGTCGTTAATGAAATTTTCGTATAAAAGGAACTCCTGTTTTTATGTCTATTTTATGTCTATGTTTCATGGTCTATTGTGAATTGTATATATGTAATTTAATATATAAATACTGCATATATGTATTATATACAGCACACATGGCTTATATTATAAGTATTTGTAATAATCTTTGCAGATTTCTATCAACAAATTATAATGTATAATATAATGAAAATATATTCACTAATTTTGTGAACTTACGCTGAATCATTTATAACTCCTAAATGTTGTTCGTCAAAATATGTAGTAAAATAGGCAAAAATAATCATCGAACTATCTTCAACACATTGTTTTAATTTGCTTATCTTTTTGTTTAGTTAGATTATTATAAAATTTTTGCCTTAAATGTTCAGTTTTTTTAATGAGTTACCTATATAAGATTTTGGAACAAAACTCTAAAGATTTAATCTAAGTTTAACTCTGTAAGTATATTCATCTGGAATGCTACTTATGTAAACACCCTGCTGAAAATGATCCATAAAGATCCATAAAAAAACATATAGATGTCCATACAAATTTATGGATATCCATAACAGATGTATAGATATCAGTAAGGTTTAATGTCCATATTATTGATATCCATAAGGTATGGATGGAGGATAGTGATATCACTACATTAATCCATACACATTATATGGATATCCGTATAGTTTACGGTTTGCATATGGATCAGTATGGACGTATGCTGGTACTTACTGATATCAATACGTATAGATCTATACATCAATAACCTACTATGGATATCCATACGCTGAGCCCATTAATCAAAGGAAATATGATTTTTATTTCTATAATTGTCTTATATAAAAATATTGAACCTTCAATTATACTTTAGGTATGTTGAAAATCATCATGAGAATATAATACTTTTTCCCCCGGAAGATAAACTTTTGGTTAGGTATCTTGACTTATACTAACTTAAACAAAAAAGTAAACAATATTGAGGAATAATTAAGAATCTAAATAGTCTAGAAACAAAATGACATTGAATTTTAGCAGAATTACAAACATAATGTGGATATTTCAGTAACATTAATTTAGACAATAATAAATAGTTTTACAAATTTACTCTTTGTTGATACAATTTCTTATTGGTTTTGTGCACTAAGAAACTATATACAATACTTTATATAAATACAACAGTTTTTTTTATTAAATGATTCAATAGTACTGTAATTAAAATGTTCAGGGTATTATAAAATGACAAATTTATCCAAAATTAGGTACCGGTATGTCATCTCAAAACTAACTGCTACAAATTTGTTCCAATAAGGCGTTGTTTTCCCATTTTAGTTAACAAATCAAAGAAATTCCAATCTACACTTTAGTAATTTTCATATTTTAACTTACACCTAGCAGTTATTCTGATTTGAGAAGGGTCCAATTATACATTCCATCCACAATTAGGAAATTGTGTGTTACATTAAATATAATTCACTTAAAACTTAAAACATCTACAGTGTATGTCCATGTATTTAAATAACAAAAGTTGTCATTGTCATTAAGACTAATCAAAGAAAAAACTACCCATGCAAAAAATGGTTAAAGAAAACAATATTTTAACAGGTCCATGCATGTTAGCCTATGTAAATGAAAATTTTAATTTAGTTAAAGAACATGACACCTTAATTTTGTTTACAACACAAAAAATTAAAGTAACACTAGGTACAAACACAATATCCATCATTCCTGTACACAGTACATCCCTTTTCAAGAAACATTTATTGTATATTGGAGTAGTTTTATATGATAAAAGTCCTCTGCATTCCAAGAAAGAAAGAAATTATAACAAATTTAAGAAGGCAATGAAGAAAATTCCTCAAGCTGGAAATATTGACTATACACCTGTAGGTATAGGTGTATAGTCCATGATAGATACTATAAAATTAATTAATTCTTAGAAGAAAAAATAAAATAAAGTTCAATAAACTTGTACACAATTTAGGATAGAATTTGTATTTTAAATTTATTTTTGTAATTCAAATGCAATACAACTGTATTGTTTATGGTCAATCAACTATTAATATTTACAATCAGGAGAGATACAGGATATTCTTAAATTTTAAAGCCAATAATTAATAATGTCATCTATTAATACCTATACTCTCAAAGAACAGCTAGGTATATGAATTTAAAAGTAGACTTGCTCATGGTTCGGTTATCTTTATTACACTATTTACCTGATGTATGTTATAAACTTTATAACATTTAATAGAACAAATGTCTAAAAAGGTAAGCCCTGTAAATTATAAATTTTTATTTGGTTAACGAATCTCTACCTTCTAAAGAGTAAGAGGAGGGGAGGGGAGGGGATGGTGAGGGGAGGGGGCGTGCTATATTTAAATAATTCTAATAATACACAAGTATAAATTGTTGTAATTTGGGCCAATATATAATAGTTGAAAATTACAAATATTTCCCTATTGGTCAAGGAAAATCCCAATGTAGTTGAAACTGAAGTTTTTTTAAAGGATTAGCCTTCTTTTAAAAATACAAGAAAATGGAAGTTATAGTTATTTGTGTAAATCTTTGGGTTACCGAGTTTCCCTTTTTAAATGCTTTTATGTGTGTGGATTTTTTGTATGGTGCGGGCCCCCTTGTAGTGCGGGCCTCTAGGCGCACACCTGTGCAAGGCCCGATTTAAGCATAGACTAACTACAGTAGTTAGTCTATGATTTAAGCATAGGCTAAACTGGCGTACGCCTCACAAAAACACTTACAAAAGCCTGAAACAACTGAAACAAGTAAAACAAGTCACCGACCGACCTGGGTGCTAATGGCCCGCACCACTAGTTGCGCCTAGGGGCATACAGCTCCTAAATCTGCCTATGTAGCCTATGCTTATATCTGGATCTGGTCAAAAGTAAACTAAATTCAATGCAGACATTGGAAATGTGTTTATACTTTTTCAGTTACCAAAAGTTTAACAAAGTAAAATGTACTCTATGCTTTAAGCGAAGCAACCGCTACCGAATGAGCTCTATGCCGCTGCCGGCTTGAACCCGTTGCTTGAACCATTCATTACACACATTATTGAAATTGGATCGTCTCGTCGTCTGTTGTCTGTTTGTTGTTCGTTGTTTATCAAGTGTGTAAACAAATTAAGAAGTTTAGTTTGTTCAGTGAGATAAGTACTTACTTATTTATGTGGAGGGATCACAGATATAGTGCATCTGAATTATATACAAAAACTGGAAGTCCTCGATAAAAATCGAAATGACCAAGAAATTCAAGTAATTTGGAATCCTGATGAGGAAGGCACAAGGAATGATTTTGGTCATGGAAGAGATTCCAGAGACGTCCTAAGGAAAATATCTGAAATCCTTGGCTGGGTATTAGCATAAAGCCCAAGTGTTAAAGTCAACAGGTAAGTCAGAACTAAACTATTATAACCTAAGCAGTCTACTACCTCGTCTAAGACTTGAGCCATTATAGTTAATTGTAGGCTAATGGGCAATATAAGGAAGCCTTTGGTGAGCCAAAGGCCCTTATTGGAGGTTTTGAAGCAAGTAATGGATATAGGCCTAACTACTTTTGATACTATCATTTTTAATTTAGATATTAAATTAGTCTTCAGCTTAGATATAGGCTACATAAGGAAATTATCAAAGTTTAGGTCAAACCTCAATGAGTAGTTAACATCCAGGTTAAATGTTTAGGGCAGACTTTCATAAGCGGAACGATATATAAAACCGAATGAAATTGTTCGATACGGTAAGTTATATCGATTAGGTCGATATTTGTATCGATTGCAACATAGGCCTATCTTCTGTTTTGTATATTTACACAGAACCCACCCATTGATCAAACTAAACCGGTGTGTAGGCCTATTTACTTACTTAAGTCCATCCTTAAGTGGATCTGGCCTTCTATAAATAGGTAGGGCTGCAGTTCCATAAGATGCTTTTAGAAGCAATCAAATACAAACATAGGCTAGAACTAGTTCCAAACAGTTGAATAAAGTAACGCTCGATCAAATAAACATATCGGGTAAAGATTGTAGTAATTATGGAGCATACATGACCCCAACAAAATCGAGGTAAATTTACACTTTTCTTATAGATTTTGACCTGAAAAACACGATAAAAGTAATATTTTTCCGCGGAAAGACCGTTTTAATGGTGAAAATAGTAAAAAAAAAACTTGGACGATTCTAATTTCTTCTGCCAAACAATAAAGTGGTTTGAGGGGAGGAACGTTCGAATTGCAACATGGAATTGTCTGCAAGAGATTTCCAATCTACGAACTTGTTAATAAAGAAAACATATAAAACCGTTTGATCAATCATCATCCACTAGAGATAATTATAATATGTTCATAACATAACTATACGTCAGTAAACAGAAATAAATAACAACTTTTAAGATGAAAACTAACAGTACGAAATTAAATAAACGCTGTTAACGTTCATTTTGTTATTTTTTCCACTTCGGAGCAGATTTTTCTACTTGGAGCAGGTTTGCCAACTCGAAGCCTTTAAAATTGCTCGACTGCAACTGTATTGTTTAATATTATGATTACCTAACCTAACCTAATTAGGAGTATAATATCAAAGTATACTTAAGTTATATTCGGGTGGTTGCTTGGTGGGCTTGCCACGGGTACTTATTAGGTTAACTAGCGTTGTGTTACGTTAGGTTTGTTAGGTTAAGTGTGGTTTGTTGGGTTTGTTTTTGTTTGTTTTGCCATCTCAGGTATGGTAAAACCTGTAATACCTTCGGCCGCCGTACCTGGATGGCAAAACAAACAAAAAACCCAACAAACCACACTTAACATAACAAACCTAACCTAACCCAAGCTAGTTAACCTAATAAGCACCCATGGCAAGCCCACCAACCAACCATGCCAGTACTAAGTGTACACTCGAATGTCACGTACCGTACGAAGATGTAGCGTTTTTTATTAACTATCGTTTTCGGGTCAAGCTTTTTCTAAGTACCGGTAGTGTCTGCTTACATCGAAAATAATAATTTTAAGTAATATTTTCTATAATTAATAATGGTTTCCGCGCAAAAGAAATGTTATTTCTGGATTCTAGAGGTAAAAATCTTTAAGAAAAATGCAAATTTAACTCAATGTAGTTGGGGTCATGTATACTCCATAAGAACCTCCATTGTTAACACGCTGCAGCATAGAGGCTCATTTACCTTTTTTTATCGTTCAAGCCCTGTATACTAATGATTAGTCACAGCATAGGCCTAATAGATGAAGGTAGGCCTGCCCAATTTGGAATATGCTATGCCTTAACTTAATTTTGGGAACAGATAAGCTCGTGTAAATTCTTACTACAAAATTGTGTACGGATACTTCCATAAGCGTACTGTAACCAATAATTACAACTGGATGATTGTTATACATTTTATATATAGGCTATGTTGGATAATTTCTATTATACACGTATGTTTAACAATTTTAAATGTAAATAAACATAGGATTTGCTTCCAAATTACCGTCTTAAAGCACTCTGCGGGGTTAGGTTAGGTTAGTTTATAATATTTATTACATATTTATGGAAAACTAGATCCTAACCTAGCTCTGCAGATCAGTGTATGACGATAATTTATGAGGAAATGCCCCTTCCTTTGTTAATATTTATTTAAATAGCTACTGATATGAGAAAATATAACTAATATTGTAACGTAATTAAGTTATATATTAAATTGAACTAATCATGATAACATAACTCGGAGTCAAATGCTGTTCTTAGTAAATAAAATATTGCATAATGATATGTTATCGAATCATTCGATATAAGTTATCGGAAAAACCATCTGGTTGTAAATATTGTTACACTTATGAAACGACTCTTGTAACTTAGTCTGTTTATTAAAAAGTATAAAATTAAAATTAAAATGTTAAAAATACCCTTTTTCAGTGTCTCTGAAAGTGGTGTAAGTTTAGTCACAATTTTTACTAGGCCTAGGCTCTCAGTGCGTAGTTGAATAAAAGCTTGGTAAACTTTCATTAGTTTTTACCTATCTTTGGTTTGGATAGTATCATTTATATTAGTAATGATTATGTCAGATAGGCCCCTACACGGTAATCATCCTAGGATAGAATGTTCGTTTTCCTGGCTGTACTCTTAGGCAATAAGAAACAAGATTGTAAATATTGCGCCAGAGCTTAGTGCCTAAGTATGTTGGCAAAAGTTTCTATGTTAATTTTCAAAGTTAGTTTATTCCCTCAATCTCAAATTTCAGCTTGATTTAACTAATATTAATTTTTCATGATTCTATCAATGCAATCATGACAATGCAATCAGTTAGTACTACTAATAAATTAAAAGAAATAAAGTGAAATGAGATAATTTAGGCTATATATTTATGTTTCAGACTCATTCAAAAAGAGGTTAGAAGAAGAAGATTGCCCGGAGGAAGAATTAAAGCGCAGACAACAGAACAGATTGTAACCCTAAACTGAATCCCAAAAACAAACACAGGTGGGCTTTATTTTCTATGAGTTAATCTATAATTACTATTAGCCAGCCTGTTATGATGACGGAGTTTTGCTGGCTCAAAATATTACACTTGATGAGCTAAGGGTTTTTAATACATTTTTATGTATAAGTTGATAATGCATTGTACCTATATGAAATATTTATAATCAGCAGTTGTTACTCAAAATTGTCTTTAGCCTTATAAACATGGTTTATTTTAGTACATGATATATGAATTTCTTATATTTAGCATTGTGGGATTAAATTATGTACAATGAATCCGTGATTTCTTTCACATTATTATTTTGTAAAATAACACTAAAAATCCACTTGTCTAAGAAACCATCATGTTTTTAGCAGATAGCAATAATTGCACATTTGAAGATGCATTATTCTTATTGACTTGCAAGCGTATTTTAATCATTAATGAGACGTGTAACTTAATATAATAGTCTGTGGTGCAACAGTTCTGATTAACTTTCTTGTATAAGATATACTACTTGTTTTTTAGGGTTTCATATACCAGTATTCCTACTTAGCCTAACCGCCACAGTGTGCTGTACATTAAGAATTTGAGGTTGCTTGTTGTTCGTTCAGCAATTTGTTGGTTATTCTAGGTTTAATAATAGGCTTTGATCAATTTGGTCACACCTCACAATTTTATTACAATAGTACAAATGACAACCAAACTCAAGTAAGTTAATTAATACAAGCAATCTACCATTTGATCAGTTGACATGACAAGAATACAAAACAAGATAAGTTAGCTAAGTCTTAGACACATTTATTATTTTTGTAAAATGATATTTATAAAATAATAATATAACTTGAGCATCAATCAAATCCAGAGCTGAAAAATACTATTATTGAAAAACCGGAACTAATGATGAAATATATTATTGATAAATGTCTACTTTATATTCACAAATCGTTACTAAGTAGTTCTTGTAATTACTATGCTGTTTTCCTCTTTGTGTGTGTATCTTCTGATGCTGATTTATTGTGCTCCACCATTTCATTACTTCCAATTAAGTTATCTTGACTAATTTAATTTCAACTTTTCAGAATAGACTACTCATGATGGGATTACAGAGGAGGAATGAACAAAATATGACTGATAGAGAAAACTTCACAAAGAATAACGGGGGCTCAATCTTGTGATGAAAATTAACTTTGGTGGAGTGAAGAAAAAGAACAATTTGTGGTGATGTGACTATATTATGATAATATTACCAGTTAATGTAATATATTATTTCACATGTATAGTAAACCTCCTTCACTCTGGACTAATGTGGCAGCGACAGATGGATTAGTCAGCTCAGTTATTTCAACTTTTTCATATTATTTAAGCAGACATGTAGGCATGTTTATTTTATCAATTTTAATTTTTATATAGACCTAGCCTAATATAATTGCATCATCTTCACTCCAACCGGAGCAGGGTTTGAATATGGCATGAAAAATATAGATACAAATTGTTGCGTTTCCTAAAAATATTTTAAAGTGAAATCTATTAGACTTATTGTTTATTTATTTTAACTTAAGAAAACTTCACACTCGCCCCTATAAACCACAAATGCCAAAAACATAAAATTTGTCTGCCTTAATGATAAACATGGTAGAAAATATTAGCGTTTTAAAAAATAAAACATATTTTAACTTTTAATGTTGATTTTTATCTACTTCTTACCTCAATTTGATATGTAGCCTCGTAAGTCCGCTCCGTATGGCATGGGCTATCAGAAACTAATTAATTTTTAATTTTAAAATTGATGTCTTGGGTTATGACAAAATAGGCCTAAAGAGCCTACCTACCTAGGTGTTATGTTCACATTAGGCTATGTATGTTAGGTGCGTTAGGTTCCACGTTAGGTACGTTTGACTAAGGTATTCTGTAATCTCGTACTATTTTTTCATAAAATATATTGTTTCAAGTGTAAAGTATCTCTGGACTGAAGTTTGCTTGGAGAAAAGCCACATTTCTGTTTTACCACATACAAGCGTTACCTTGACAGTAACTCAGATTCTGTACTAACCCATTGGCGTTGACTTTCGAGCTGGTTTTGTTCCTTACTTGTCATTTTTTAAATCTATGAATTGGATCCGATCCCAATAATATAAATATTTGTGCATAAAACCAATGTCTATTAACAATTATGACATGTAATAATGACATGTAACATTGAACATTCAACGGCATTCTATGGCTTCCAAGCAAGCCTGTCACCGTTTGCTGTACTTGGGTCCTTCTACCAACGTTGCCACAGACCGTTAACTCATTGTGAGGTGCACGACTAGTCAGTTTTGGTCGTGAGCGGGAATCGAACCCACGAGCTTCGTAAGAACACCTGGCCAAAGTGTTTCCACGACTTAGCCCATACGGCTATCACGACCAGTGGCCTAGCGGTGTTAGGTTTATAGTCAGTCCGCGCCCTAGCGGGGTGAACCGTAGTTGCTCGCAGTCAATAGTTTCAGATTTTGCTACTAGAGTGAAGCACTAATCGGATCCTGTTGTAGGCTATGCGAATAGAAAAAAATTACTACATTAATGTGTTAAGATTGTTTGGTTATTAATTTAAATGCATAAACCCAATGTTATATATTCAAATTCAATTTCCGGAGGAATTTAATGTTTTCTAGGATTGAGAATTTTGCTAATAGATTTATAAGGTCAAAATTAAAAAATCGCTTAAACACTATTAGTTTTAAACCTGTATTTTCCTTTTCTTAAACGTTAAGCAAAATTCTTCAATATTCTATAATCCAGTTTTTATTACATACCGTAGCCTACATAGCTTATTTGTTTTAGAGTACCTACATGGTTTTGAACTTGACTTATTATTAATTTTTCACCTGCAAGTTTGTAAAAAGCCTTACAGACTTAAATAACTTTTGGTACTTTTTATTTTAAAAATGAAATTGCTATTATAAATCTGATAAAATGTGATTATCGAGGTAAATTCTAATAGTAAAAATATATCGGAGGTTAATTATTGATTTAACAAATATTCAATAAAGATAAAATTGATTTTATTGAAAAACGAAACTAAACACTGACCTAGAGTTACTATATGACTGTCATCAAACAAGAGATGAAACGAGGTTTACTGTACGGTACATTTTAAGTTTTGTAAATTAATTGGTACATTTTTATGTGATTTTTGGTGGCTGTTAGCAAATAAGTTAACTTTTTACTATGCTTAAACAGTTTTAATAATTCTCATAGTAAAGTTCTCCATTTTTTGTAATTATTCCCTCCCACCGAATTTGTTTAAGTAACATGTCTGATTGTGCTATTACTTTGTTCTTGTTTGATTGTTCATTGCTTGTTAATTGATTGGCTGTTCTTTACCAAAGATATACGTATACATACTTGTAATTTCCTAATTTCAATAAAAATCTTGTTATAATCCTGTAGTAATTTATTGTAGTGTATAATATGCACTGAAAAATCCTATTTCAGGACACTCTTTAATTTTAAGATATATTAAGTTACAGTTACAATATGTTCATGAAATAAATTAATTTCCATATATAATTTCAAACACAAATTATCAGTACTTTTGGCATTAATATGTATCCTCCCACCAAATTCCCATCACATAATTATTTAAATATTGCAGAAACCCTTTTGTAAGGTGATGGAGGTATTTGTTAATCTTTATTAAAAGTAAATAAATAAGTTGACAGATTTTATAAGTATTTTATACTCTTCAAACAATTAGTTTGTTCATGTATTGTTACCTAGAATAATAAGGTTTTACTTACAAAAATTAACATCATCACACTATACAAATCGTTGGGATGATTAATTTTTGTTTCAATAAAATGTTGTTTATTAATACAAGATATTAAAGCTTCAGTTAAGAAGTACGAAGAAGAGCGTCACATGATTGTGCTGTGTAACATTTATACAGGAGAAACATCTTAATATACATGATTTTTATAAATTAATTTGTATTGATAATTGACTGACTTCATATTGATATCCATATAGGTCTCATATTGATATCCGTAAAATTTTTATACTGATATCCGTAACATTTCTATACTGACATCCGTAACATTTGTATACTGATATCCGTATACCTTATATTGATGTCCGTAACTCATGACTTATTGATGTCCATAAGATCTGTATTGATATCCATATTACGGATATCCGTGTTCCAAACGCACGTATGTATTGATATCCATAACAATATCTTTATGGACCATTTTCAGCAGGGCAATATAGAGTAATTTAAAGACGTATAAATATCGAAGCGGCATTATTCTTATATAATGACCAAGATTGTTTTAAGTTCCTAAGTTTAAACAAAGATTATATTACTATGTTGTTTGTAAAGCCCAACGAAGCGGTAGTTTATAAGCTACAAACCTAACAACAACAACAACAACAACAAAAACAACAACTACAACAACAACAATAACAACAACAACAATAACAACAACAGCAACAAACAATGAACAATTTATAATTGCTAAACGCTGTTCGTCGGTACATGGAGTAAAAAGATTAATCATATCTACTTCAACTGCTTGTGATATTGGTACAGATTATTATGTGATATTATATTATTTAGTTCACTGCATAGGGCTACTATTATTATTATTTTTAAAAGAAAATTACCAGAGTACCCTTCAAAATTCATTTTTTATTCACTGACACGTGTTTCGAGGTTTATTAGCTGCAGTGTGATCATGAGGTAAACCTAGAAACACGTGTCAGTGAATAAAAAATGAATTTTGAAAGTTACTATGGTAATTTTCTAATATATATATATATATATATATATATATATATATATATATATGTATGTATATATGTATATATATATACAGTAATGATGTGAACAGTTATTATATTTCTTATGAGTCAAAAGAAAACGTAATGTGTTCAGTTATCAAAGGTGAAATATTGTATTTAGAGAATTATTGCAATTGACCATCCTCGTTGAATTATAGGGAAGAAAGGTTTTACTATTTAGGTATTATTGAGTCACATTTAGTAAAACGATATATTGAATCGAAAATTGCAACGTCTTTGATGTCATAAACTTCTCGTGTAAGATTTGTATGTGTAGGGTATCAGTGGCGTAGATCGTCCTTTGTCAAGGGGGGGATATCTCGTTAGTGAATACAACACAAAAAAAAACTGTGTTCGTGACTAGAGCTGAAACCGGCATACAAAAATTGAAGACATCATTGACTAGTCCCTTACATTCATAATTATTGATAGGCCTACACATCCAAGACATAAACCATTGATACAAAGCAATCAGTATTTGTACCAGGACTAAAAAGTAAGTAGTGGGCATTTGGGGCTTCTGGGCCAAGTGATTGACAGCTTCCGGTCACGTGACCGGAAGTGCTGAGTCATGAAAGACGTCATCTGAGGCTGAGCCAGTGACGTAGGCGGTTTTGTGACGTAATGAGTGAAAGTTCAAAGTTCAAGGTCACTGGGAGGTAATTTTAAAAAAGTACTACCTCGCACTCGTAAAATCCGATTGTGATTCGATAGTTGTCATTCGATAAAATATCGAATGAAAACAATCGAATGAAGCAATCGAATGAAACTAGTGCGAGGTAGTACTAATACAAATATTACTTTATTTTATTTACAATAATTCATATTACAAATATTACTTTATTTACAATAATTCATGTTTACAATAGTTCCCCGTTGTTCGTTGTCATCGATGTTGTTGATCCGGACGAGTTGCGGCCATCAATTTGCTTTCTGAAGAAAGACGGTAGATACTTCGTTCCCTGCGCAGAGTCCATGTTGTTTTTTGATGCGTAAAGTTCCAAAGATAAATCGTAACCGGACGCAATAAGAAGTCTTAACTCTTCACTAAACACCTCGAGGTCTTGGTAAGTCGCAAGATGAATAGAGTCATAATGAATACACCTAATTTTAATGGACATTTTAATATAATGTTTTACGTTTGTGAAAAGCACTCGATGTTCACCAGTCGAGAGCCGGAGGTGTACTGACTATTCGCTAGCTAGCGTTTTGGTATCAAACAAAATGGTGGGGGTAAAAGTGTGGTGGGGCGGAGCAGATGGCGGGCGGCAGATGGGTGGCGGCAGGTGGCAGGCGGCAGGTGGCAAGTGTGCGGCAGATGGTAGTCCCCCACTACACCAGTCCCCCCACTACACCAGTCTCCCCACCAAGTTTTACATCGCACAATAACTCGTTTACATGTGTTAGTTAGGGTTTAGCTCTTAGACTGACAAGACCTTACCTCCGTAACTAAAAACTTCAATAATGTTTGCGCTTCAACGCTGTATAAGTATAACAGCTACTATGATCTAAACCGGTGCATGTATTCATATGGTTCTTTTTGCGTAGCAAACAACTGGCTAAAAGTGTTTCAACCTCGATTATTCTTCGACGAAACCTCTCATTGTCCACTAAAAGTGTAGACCTTCTGTCTTCATTGTCAGGGAAGTAGAAAGTAGTGTCAAGGGGACTACTGAAGGTCACCTTCCTCATGTTCCTGTAAAACTGCGACATTTTTCAGTCCCTCTAGGTAGATGTTCATCCGTCAAGAGCTGGAAGAATAATGATGTAGCGTTATCGTGTATGATAGACACCTAACCCCCACCACAACGTTACCTTGTCCTTCAAACCATCGTTTTTACGCTACGGATGCTATACTGTTGGTTAGATTTACATTTAGATTGCACCTTCTGGTTTGGCTTGTCAAGCCGCTTAATTGAAGTACCCACATGTTATACTTTGAACCAAAACAAAGAAGTTATTTAGGTTTGTCCTTGAAAATAGTTGTTTTTTCGCTGTTGCTGCTATACCCTTTGTCGGATCTAAATTCTGTTTGCACCAACTTGTTCGTCTGATCAATCCGCGTAATTTGAGTACCCACTTAATATATTTCAAACCGTAAATAAAGAAGTTATTTAGGTTAGACCCTCTAAATAGTTGTTTTTAGCTATTACCGCTATACCCTTGGTCGGATCTGAATTCTGTTTGCACCAACTTGTTCGTCTGATCAATCCGCGTAATTTGAGTACCCACATGACATACGTTGCACAAACTTTATAACCCCCCCCCCCCTTTTTGGGTCATGTTCAAGGTCATGGTCAAGGTCAAGGACCTTGGGACTTAGAAATTTTTACAAAGTGGGCTGCACACAAACATAAGACTAACAGTCTCCTGCCTATGTACAGGCCAAGTCCCTAACTTGAAATGCTTAGGGTGGTCCTGAAAAGGACCGTTTTTGGTGCCATGAAGAGGAGTCCTGAAGGAGTTGCGGTTAGTCGAGGTGGAGGAAATGGACAAGGGATGTGACAATTTATTTAATTATCCAATGCGCCTTGCCCTCTTGTCTGACGAAAAACAGTTCCTTTTCGGATGGGATTCTAGGTGGTTGCGGCAGGGAATGAGGCAGTTGGACCTTGAAGTGAAAATCTTCATGTTGCAAAATATAGCTGTTTCCGCTGAGCCTTGCCACAAACTTATATTCGATATTTGTTTTTAGCTTTCTAAATTTAAGTGATGTGAAGTTTAGAGGAGTGACTAATTCTTCTTCCTTCAACACCCTCGTCCGCTCCATCACCTCATCCACGGTGAGAGGTGGAGTTGAAGGCCGAGGCTGACTTGTAGTCGAAGTCGAAGGGCGATGCTCAGATGACGGATGTTGGTTGAAGTAGAGCGGATGGTTCTTAAAATTTCTTCTTATTGTGGCCTTGAAAGAAGTTGGTCTCTTAAAACCACTTCTTCTCTCAACCGTCTCCTTCAGGGACTCCTTCAGACGTCGCAGTTTCTCGAGGCTCACAGGGGAAGTCATCGTAGCGCTGCTGATCGGCACGTAGTTCCAGTTCGAGAGACAAAGCTGGAATGAGGTTGCAGACGGCGGAGCAAAGCGGCTCGCCAAGTGTAACCTTGACATTTCCATATACGGGTAGAAAGCTAAGAACCGGTCTACATCCGGTTCCCCTACCCTTCATGACGACACATCCCCCCCCCGATTTGGGTCATGTTCAAGGTCACCCCCCCCCTGACGTCACGGGGCGGAGTCACCTCCCACCACTGACCGCCGCCTTTATAAGCGGGAGCAGTCCGCAGTCTCTTCGCAGTAGGCTGCCGCCCGTTCGTGATCTACGTCCGTCCGGGTTGCATTCTGCTGCAGCGTAGGTCTTTTAAGTGTGCGTTGGGCCCGACGCGCAATTAAGAGATCCGCGCCTTTGCATGTGCATGGTAGTTTGTTAAGCATGGTAGTTTGTTTGTTAGATTATCGCTTGTAGATTGCTGCTAATTAATGTAGTTAGTTTAATGAATGTTGGTGTTGGTTTCAAGTGTTTTATTTAATGATGAAATATGTACCTTCCTTACACATCCTTATCCCTGGGTAAAGTCTTTATATCCGTGGGGTTTGTTATCAAAGTAATTTAAATGTCGGTCTTTGTAAACTACCTTGGTCAAAACACTGGTTCGCAGTAGCCTGACGCCCGTTCGCTGATCTACGTCCGACTGGGTTTCAGTGTTGCTGTTGTGACCTTTGTTAAACTGACCGCAGTATCCTGACGCCCGTTCGCTGATCTACGTCCGACTGGGTTTCAGTGATACTGATTGTTCTTTGTAAAATTAACTTTAACTCTAACTGACCAGTTTGTTTCAAAGTAATGTAATTTGTTTCTCATCCTTTTCCTAACCCCCTGACAATAAGGTTCGGCCCTGAAAACCGGACTTGTCAATACGGCCATGTAAACCGGTTGACATTACCTTTCTTAGCCTGAGAAACTGTTGTGATTTTTCTTTTTAGGGTTTTTTTTCTTTATTTTTCGTTATTAAAATCATTGCTTGTAATTACCTGTCCCCTAATACAGAGCGGGGAATAGAGCACCAATTTGTGCTCTATTCCCCGCTTTGGCAACAAGTTCAGATGACCTTGACCCACTGACAAGACTTATAAAACTTTTGTCTGGTCACATATAGAAAGATTAATATTTTAAACCATAGCCTATCTCCAACCCTCCCCCCCCCTTCCCCTTCCACTTATATCGGGTATAAAAGAGGCTTCCCATCACTGGTAAGATCATTTGGCTGCTTGTGCTTGCTCACACTCAGAACTATGGAGTCACACCCGATATCACTGCCGACTTCTGCATCACCCTCGACTTCTGCATCACCCTCGACTTCTGCATCACCCTCGACTTCGGCTGCTGGTTCAATTCTTCGTCAGGCTCTTTTAATGGCCCTGATCATCCCTGAAAAGACAACTTCACCACCCATCATAGATCGTTCAACATCTCGCTCACGTCCAACTTCTCCTTCACCATCATCCTCAAGATCAAGGTCTTCGTCGAGCTCCTCCTCATCATCTACCTCGAGATCAAGGTCTTCTTCGAGCTCCTCCTTATCATCCACCTCAAGATCAAGCTCCACCTCGAGATCAAGCTCCACCTCAAGCTCTAAAATATTTACAAGACCCCCAATTGAAATTCCACCTTTCACTAGTTCAACCAGACCTTCAGTAATTTGCACAAATATTCAATCTCCTTCAGAGAAATTCAATCAATTAAAGTCATTGCATAGGAGGTGCATACGTCCTGCACATCTATGTAATTATGTGTTCAAAAAAGGTGCAAAGAAAGGCGAACGCTGTGCAAAACAGTGTACTTTAAATGAAGAACTGTGCAATCTTCATTTAAAAAATACCGCTTCTCCTTCTTCACCACATCCGACAGTGAAACCAGCTAAGACTCGGATTAATAGGCTAGCTAAAAACAAACAATACGTCTTTGTAAAAATAATGGGATTCCTGAAGGTCATGTTAAAATGTGGAGACCGCCTTTACATTTTAAGATTACCTAAAGGCATGCGTCATCCCAAAAACCCTACGAAAAAGCACTATCTAATCCGAGGCGATTCAGGAACCACTGTGTGGAGAAAATTGTAAAAAAAAAAAATAAATAAATAAATAAATAAACATTCTTTCCAAATTAAATAAAGTTTTTTCCAAATTAAAAAAAAAAGTGTGGACAACCTATTTACAATTTGTAGCATATGCTGCAAAGTGTAAATAGGTTGTCCACACTTTTTTTTACAATGTTACAACGACCTTGACCTAGATAACGGACTTAGATATTTTACACTAAGTCAAAGATAAAACTTAAAAGGAAAAAAAGGAGAAATATTATACTGGAGGGGGAAATGTTTTATATACTGCAACAGCGTGGTAAAAATCATCATATCGCTATGGAAGCTGTAGGTGTAAACACTTGGCTTGTTCCTTCTGAGCTTGCTTTGTCAGAAGCATTTCTCACTATCCTTGCTTTTGAGTATCGAGGGATTAACTTAAAAGTAGAGATGGAGCTTAGGCCGTTACACAGAAATGATGTGTATTGTGTTTTGATGATATGGCAATCACCTTCCAACATGGAAATTTTCCATTTTATCAAAACATTGTACAATGAATTTTGTGTAAAACGGATAACTATGACCCTTGTTTGATCTTAGAGCTATCTTGCGTTTCTTAAAAAGTAAAATAGCAAAGGTAAATCCTTTGCTATTTTACAAAACAGTTTACTTGACCTTGACCCAGTTAACGAACTTGGAATATATCAATGTGCACTTTATAACGTCGCAACAATAGTGTAACCCCCCCCCTTTACTTCCCACCACGGATCGTCGGCTATAAAAGCGGGGGCTGACCGCAGAGGTCTCACAGTCTCAGGCTGACAGCCTAGCTAGCTGTTCGCCTTAGCTGTCTGTAATAGCATCTTTAGTATATAGGTGGTACCCCTGTATACTAAAGATTCTACCTTAGCATATTAGTATGTTATGCATGTTAGTTTGTTTGTTAGATTATAGCTTGTAGTTTGCTGCTAGAAAATGTAGTTAGTGTTGGTGTTTGTAATTATTTGTGGTGTTGGTCTTTGAAGTGTTTTATTTACTAATGAAATATGTACTTTTCTTTCACGCTTTAAAACTGATCTTGGTCAAAACTTTGGTTCGCAGTTGCCTGGCGCCCGTTACTGACCAACGTCCGACTGGGTTTCAGGATGTTGTTGACCTTTGTAAAACCGACCTTGGTTGGTATGTCCTTTTCTTACACGCTATAACTAACCTTGGTCAAAACTTTGGTTCACAGTTTCCTGGCGCCCGTTACTGACCAACGTCCGACTGGGTTTCAGGATGCTGTTGACCTTTGTAAAACCGACCTTGGTTGGTCTTTGTAAAATTAACTTTAACTGATCAGTTTGTTTCTCATCCTTTTCCTAACCCCTTACAAAAAGGTATGGCACAAAACCGACCTTTGTCAATACGGCCATGCAAACCGGTTGACATTACCCATCTTACCCTCGAGAAACTTTTGCAAATACTCCCTGCAAACTATCTGTAACTTCCTTTTGTTTGGATAAATTAATAAAAGGTTCTGTTATCAGGTTTATTGCCTATAACTGTGATCTTTCTTCAAAATTCACTTCCCTAATACAGAGCGGGGAATAGAGCAGTTTGTGGTTCAAGTGAGAATCACTTACTGCTCTATTCCCCGTTTTGGCAACATGTTCAGACGACCTTGACCCACTTCGGGACTTAGAAAACTTTTGTTTGGTAAGATATTAAAAGATATATTTATTTCCTACAACAAAACTCCATCAACAAAAACCAAGACCTTATCATGTTATACTGGAGGAGTATAATGAGGCGATGTAGTACGCCTTCAGAAAGTGGTGTGAACAGCCGCGTTCTTCTAAACAATGGGAGGAGAACGATGCAGATTTTCGCTTGGTTGCAGACTTAGAACTTGAGCTTCAAAGAGCAAAGGCTGTTCAATAGTGACAAGACCTAATGTTTACTTTTAAAATACAGAGCGGGGAATAGATCAGTTTGCAGTCAAAGTGAAACCACTTACTGCTCTATTCCCCGTTTTGGCAATATGTTCAAGTGGCCGTGACCCACTGACGAGACTTGGGAAAAATTCGCGGATAGTAATTGTTAAATAACATATCCTTTCCCTATCACTTACACCCCCCACCATCTAAATCCTTTGACTTTAATAGTGGGGGTAAACATATATAAGGCGTACAACTTCAGAGTATAGTTATTCAGCTATGAATAGCCCAGCAGAGTTGATGCAGGCTACAACATCGACGCAGCCTACAACATCGATGCAGCCTACAACAAATCACAAGGAAAAGAATGATGAAGCAAGAAGAAGGAATGCTAGAGAAAGAGGAAGGATTAAACAAATAAACCAAGCATATAAGTTATTACAATCAAAATTACCGTTTATTGATACAAAAAGTTCAAGGCAAGCCATTTTGATACAGGCGATAAAATACATTAATGTGTTAGAAACGATGTTAGAAGGTGCATCACTTCAACAAGATCTTCCTGAAGACCTTCTAACATTCGAAATTGACTAAAGATGTTTTGGAAATACTGAACGGGGAATACAGAACGGGGAATAGATCAATTTGCGGTCAAAGTGAGAATCGCTTACTGCTCTATTCCCCGTTCTGGTAATAAGTTAAGACGACCTTGACCTACTTACAGGACTTAATCATCCTTGTTTCATAAACATTGTTACATATATTTGATACAATAATACCCATTTCCTATCACTAGCTTTCAATTTTTTTTTTTTTTTTTGTTTTGAAAAAGTGGGGGTAACTTATACATTTAATGGTGGGGGAACGTCTATTTAATGTCGATGCAACAGTGAATATTTATCATATCGGCATTATGAACTCACCAGCAAACTCCGTTTGTTACAGCTTTCCCCTCATCGATATCGATGATGTGATGAAACTTACATCAATAACAAAACGGTTTGAAATCGAAAGGCGACTAATAAAAGTAGACGTAATTCCACAAGATCTTCGTTCAGCAATGTTGACCATCGAATATGTTAAAGATGAATCTACAACTGAAGATCCCTATTGTTTTATGAAATTTTTAGTTGATCGAGATGCAATGTGTACAATCCGATTTCACATCCGAGTTTAAAATATATTAAATTTTCCTGTTGGAGAAAATTGTCCTTCTTAAATACAAAGCGGGGAATAGATCAGTTTATGGTTTAAAATGAAATCATTTACTGCTCTATTCCCCGTTTTGGCAAATATGTTCAATGACCTTGACCTAAATACAGAACTTTGTAGCCTCCAGCTACGATAGTAAATATAAAATGTAAAAAATAGAAAACTTAACGTAATACGTACCCCCACCACTTTTGCTAGGGTATAAATAGAGGGGCATTTGCAGTGTTTTTCATTATTGCGTTGACCCTTGTGGAGATCACACCTACATTATGCATCGCTGCAATATTTGTAAGACTTCATTTAAGGATGAATTTCTTTTAATAATTCATAAGGAACTAAAACATAACAACAACCATGATGAAGAATATGAAGAAGAAGAATTGAAGGAAATAGATCAAATGTTAGCCCAACACCAACATTCCAGACCAAGTGTTATTCAATATGCACCATCAACAACAGCTGCATCGAATTCTACGTCTGCTCTGTCTACACTTCACCGTCCTTCAACATCAATAGCTGCATCGTTTTCTACGCCTGCTATGTCTACACTTCATCATCCTTCAACATCAACACCATCGACTTCTACGCTTGCTATGTCTACACTTCACCATCCTTCAACATCAACACCATCAACATCGACTTTAACGCCTGCTATGTCTACACTTCACCGTCCTTCAACATCAACAGCTGCTATGTCTACTCTTCACCGACCCTCAACATCAACAGCAGTAGATGTGGAACTACACGCTCAAGCACTACCTGGTAAGGCAGTAACACATTTTAAAATTGACAACGTAAAATTACAACTTGAAAACTTTTTACATAACGCCAAAGAATTAGTAACCAAAACACTAAAGAATGAACAAAAAAGATTAAATTTGATCAAATTTGGACTGTTGCTAGATGCCATATTCACTAACATTCAAAACGAAACATCACCAAGAGGTTTCATGACAAAAAACCGAACCATCATGGCTGCGTCAGATATTGAAAAGATCGTAACAGAATGTATTGAGGAACTTTTGACGAAACTACAAGAGCATGAAGGAAGAGGATCTGGATGGACTTTATTAAGTATAACAAGTCTGGATGTTAGAGTTCATAAACACGGTTATGGAATGAGAGGAAGTAGCTATATCCCTCTACCTCAAAAAATTATGAATACCAAATCCTGTATTAACGTGCAAAATGAAAATAATGAATGTTTTAAATATGTTATGTTGGCCAAATATGTAAAAAACCATCCGGAAAGACCAAGTCAAGCATATGAAGAAGTTCAACACAAGTATAATTTCCAGGGAATGACTTACCCTGTTGCAATTACTGATATATCAAAATTTGAAAAGCAAAATCCGTCGGCTTCAGTCAACATATTTGGTCTGGATTCGTCAAATAATGTGTATCCCTTGCGCATAACATCGAATGAGCGCAACAATCATACTGACCTGTTATTAATCAATAAAGGAGAGATATCACATTACGTGTATATAAAAGATTTTGAAGGGCTCGTATGTAAACAGTTAACAAAACATAAAAGTAAAATCACAACATGTAAGAGATGCTTTTGCCACGTGAGCAAACCATTAAGAAGAGGAGGTACAGAATGGTTAGTAGAACATCAAAGGTTATGTAGTGGAAACTATGAGGTAAGAATTAAATTGCCACATCCCAGCAGAGCGCAGATAAAATTTGATAAAGTAAATCACCAATACCCTGTTCCATTTGTTGTGTACGCGGATTTCGAAGCATCCTTACTTCCAATTGAACAACAAGAAGAGGATATCACAAAAAGAAGCAAATATCAAAAACATGCACCAAACAGTTATTGTATACTAACAAAATCCACGTTGTCTGAAGAACATCTTCAAGAATTTGGACTATCATCTGCTCCGAAGATTTATCGTGGTGAACAAGCAGCGAAACACTTTGTAGATAAGTTGTATTACATTGCCTCCAAGGTGGAAGAAATCTACAAAATTAAAATACCGATGCAGCCTATGGATGAACACCAACTTCAACATCACAATTTGGCAACAACATGTTATCTGTGTAATAACCTATTTACACCAGAAAACGTTAAAGTGCGTGACCACGACCATCTTACCGGAGCCTACAGAGGTGCAGCCTGTAATGCTTGCAACTTAAATTACAAAGTTCCATCTTTTATACCTGTTGTTCTACATAACCTTAGTGGATATGACTCTCATTTCATAATCCCGGAGTTAGGAAGAGATGATGGAGCAATAGATGTTTTGGCAACAACAATGGAAAAATTTATAAGCTTCTCTAAAAAGGTTGGCAAAATAAAACTTAGGTTTATTGATTCGTTTAGATTTATGCCTTCTAGCCTAATGAAATTAACTGAGAATTTAAAAAGAGAAGATCTAATAGAAACAAGCAAAATTGTAGCCAGTAGTAAAATGGATCTGGTTCTTAGAAAAGGAGTCTTCCCCTACGATTACATCGATGGACTGCATAGATTTAATGAAACATCACTTCCTCCACCAGAACAATTTAAGAACAAACTTAATGATTCGGAGATTTCACTTGAAGACTATCAACACGCATGTCGAGTATGGAACGAGTTGGATATGAAGACTTTAGGAGAATACTCAGACTTTTATGTAAAACTTGACGTGACTCTTCTCTGCGATGTTATGGAAGAATTCCGAAGAACCTGTTTTGCAGCATACGGTTTAGACCCTCTACATTCATATACATCTCCAGGACTAGCTTGGCAAGCAATGCTGAAAGAAACAAAATGCAAACTCCAGCTGTTAACAGATATAGATATGGTTTTAATGGTTGAGTCGGGTGTTAGAGGTGGATTAACTCAAAGCGTGACGAGACATGTTAAAGCCAACAACAAATATCTACCTGACCATGATCAAGAGAAACCTTCAACGTACTTGGGATATTTCGACGCGAATAATCTGTATGGATGGGCCATGTCGAACCCACTTCCATTTGACAACTTTAAATGGGTTGATCCCGACTGTATTGGCGATATTTCACAAATTCCAAAACAAGGAGATACCGGATATATTTTGGATTGCGACTTTGAGTATCCAGAACATTTACACGATCTTCATTATGACCTTCCACTCCTTGCAAGAACAGAAATTTCACCAACTGGAAAACACCCCAAATTAATGATGACCCTTAACAATAAACAACGATACGTAGCTCACTATTGGGTTGTTCAACAAGCTATCGAATTAGGTTTACGTCTTACTAAAATTAATAGAGCTGTAGAATTTTCCCAATCGTGCTGGTTGAAACCATACATAGACTCGAATACTACCAGAAGAGCAGCCGCTACATCAGCCTTTCAAAAAGACTTTTTTAAATTGATGAACAATGCGATATTCGGTAAAACATTGGAAAACAAAAGAAGACATAAAAATGTAAAACTTGTTACAGATCCGAACAAACTACAGAAACTCGAACAACAGCCAAATTTTGGAACATCTATAATTATTAACGAAAATCTTGTAGCTGTATCTATGAAGAAAACAAGTGTGAAGATGGATCGTCCTTTGTATATAGGAATGTCAATCCTGGATATCTCCAAGACTCATATGTACGATTTTCATTACAAAAAGATGGTCACCTTTTATGGACGGGAAAACATCGGCATCTCCTACATGGATACAGACGCTTTTATATATTGGATAATTACTAACGATATGTATGAAGATCTTCGGACATTTGATTACAAAAACGACTTTGACTTTTCCGACTATCCAAAAGATCATCCAAACTACGACAGTGACAGAAAAAAAAAGTGTTTGGCAAATTTAAAGATGAAGCCAATGGTGTTATACTTCAAGAAATTGTTGCACTAATGTCAAAATTATATTCTTTACAACTAAATGAAAACCAAGTCATTAAGAAAGCTAAAGGAGTAAAAAGTTTGTATTTAAAGAAGAATGTGCATTTTAATCACTATAAGAAATGTTTATTTGAAGATCAAGATATAACAGCAAAATTCAACACGATCAGAAGTTTCAACCATCAGCTGTACAGTGTGACGGAGGTAAAAAAAGCTCTCTCTTCAAATGATGACAAACGCCACATCCTTGCAGACAACATCCACACTCTACCATTCGGTCACTACTCCCTCAACCCTATTGACGAGTAACCCTTTCATCGTCCTACATCCCTTTTCCTTTTCCTTTCCGTATAAAAGGGGGAACACAGCAGTATTTTGCTGTGTTCCCCCTTTTATACATTAGTTTAGAATGACCTTGACCTATATAAGCAGATTTATACAAAAGAATATTTAATACCATATCAGCTGTCTTCGTGAAACCATCATGTCAGACCTAAAGGAGAAGATTATTAATGAACTACACAAACCTGCAAGAATAAAGTTTCCAAGAAGAAATACTGTTATAAAAGGGATAAATGATCTATATCAAGCGGATTTAATTGAAATGCGACCGCATAGCAGAATAAACAAAGGATTTAAATATATACTCACAATTATTAATTGTTTTACAAAAGTTGCAGTCGCTTTGCCTCTAAAGGACAAGACTGGTAAAAGCGTAACAGAAGCCATGGAAATAGCCATAAAAAGAGATAAAAACAAAATTAAACATTTACAAACTGATGATGGAACAGAATACTTTAATACAAACTTTGCACAGTTAATGAATAAATATAAAATAAATCATTATTCTACAAATTCAGAGAAAAAAGCAGCTATTGTAGAAAGATTCAATAGAACCTTAAAAGGAGCACTGTATAAACAATTTTCAAAAAGAGGTTCTTACGTATGGTATGATGTTTTACCACAATTAATAAATGATTATAACAACAGGTTTCATAGAACTATTGGTATGAAACCTAACAAAGTAAATAGAAGAAATGCAAAAGATGTATTAAAACGCATAAAGAAAAATACAAAGCCTAAAGTAGAAAAAATGCAGCCAAGAAAATTTAATGTAAGTGATAAAGTACGGATTAGTAAATATAAGGGAGTGTTTACCAAGAAATACCTTCCCAATTGGACAAATGAAGTTTTTATAGTGTATAAAGTGCAACCGACTGTACCTGAAACGTATATCTTAAAAGATAACAAAGGAGATTTGTTGCAAGGTGCATTTTATGGACATGAAATGTTAAAGTCAACAGTAGGTGATGTATATCTTGTTGAACAAGTGTTACAAAGAAAAAAGGACGCAGTTAAAGTGCGGTGGTTAGGGTTTAACAAAACTGAGGATTCATGGATACCTATAAAGGACTTGGTTTAATGCAAGCAACTCATTTCATCGTTAACCTTTGAGCAGGATGGAGATTATTCACCATAAAGATCGATTCAATATTAATAACATAGATGATTTAACTGTGGATAACGTTAAAATCAACAATGGTAAACACGGTAGTTTACTTCCAAACACTGTTCGATGTATAGTAAGTGGCCCCTCAAACTGCGGAAAGACCAATGTTGTCTTTAATTTGATCACTAATCCGCAGGGATTAAGGTTTAATAACCTATATATTTTTTCAAAGTCTCTACATCAACCAAAGTATCAATTGCTGGATAAAATCCTATCTGATGTGTCTGATGTTAATTTTTACAAATTTAACGCTAGTGATAGCATTATGCAACCAAACGAAGCGAAACCGTATTCTGTATTTATATTTGACGATGTATCTTGTGAAAATCAGGATACTATTAGAAACTACTTTGCCATGGGAAGACATAATAACAGCGACAGCATATATATAGGACAAACTTATAGCAAAATTCCAAAACAACTTATCAGAGATAATGCAAATATTCTAATTGTATTCAAACAAGATGATACTAACCTAAAACATATATATAACGACCATGTGAATGCGGATATGTCATTTGAAAAGTTTAAAGAGCTTTGCGGAAAAGCATGGGCGGAAAAGTATGGATTTTTGGTTATTATGAAAGATCAAGCTATAAAAGATGGTCGTTATAGAATAGGTTTTGATAAATTTGTTTTAATACACTGATTAGCGGTATTACTGTACAAGTCGTCAAGGTGTGAAGATGGTTAACCAGGAAAAGCTATTAAAGGAAATAAAATCACTTAGTGATTCTATTAGACAAAAAAACCGAGCTTTAAAATCAGGTATAAATGAAAGAGAGCAATTTTTAGAAACAACATTCAAACCTGTTACTGAACCTTTAAAGCGATTAGCACAAAATATGGAAAAACCTTCAATTCGCTTCGAAGGAGACAAAATGCTACCAATTTCCAAATATGAAGAAGAATTTCAGAATGATGAAAGTTTTGACCAGTTACAAACATCTGAAGAAAGCGACGAGTATGAAGAAAGCGGAGATATAGGAGATTTAAGGGAAAAGAACATTGCAGGAGATACAAGTACAGAAGATACAAGTGCGGAAGATACAAGAGCAGAAGAAGAGGATATCAACCCATCCAACTTAAGCAAATTAGGCACAGATATTATGTTTAAAGGAACACTTGGAAGAAAATATACATTAAAAATGTTACATGGCACACATGCTAATCGAAATTATCATACATATGGAGCTAGAATAGAGGATAAAGGATTAATGATTGGAGATAGAAAGTTAGATATAAACGAAAATGATGATATAGTTATTGGTGATAAGAAATATAAAGGTACAACAGGTTTGTTTGAACTCATCTTTAAAAATAATCCTGGTAAATATACTAAAAAGGATTTACAATTGTTTAAAAATATACTAGAGTATACAAATGCACATAGAAAAAAATATTCCAAAGACCTACCTATTCATAGAAACAGGTCAATAAAATACACAAACATTATATCTAGTCTTTTCCCCTCGAAATCAAATAAAGCTCCAATTAAAAGAAGAGCTTTATCTTCTGCTGAATTAAATGTTTTGCATAAAAAAAGAAAAACAACTGATCTTACTACATCTGGAAGGGGATTATTGAAAAATTTGTATAAAACCAATATAATATATTACAACGATATAAATAAGTTAGTTGATCGAATGAGGTTATTACATGAAGCTATGAAAGCCGGGCACACTGGTTTAGAAAACGAATGGGTAGCTTTGGTTGATGAACTGCGAAAACGAGAAATAATTGTTCAGTAGACGTATATATAGTAAGAACCTAAACGATAGCGATTCAGTTACATCATGAGTGTGGATAAGTTTGGACGGTATTCCGAGTTTGGAGTAAAATCTGGATATAGTGAAAAAAGAGCTGGGTTTCCGTTAACACCTGACGGCAACTATAATTTTGAAGGAAAAGTAATTCAAAATGTTGGTGATCCGCTTATGTCGTCTGATGCGGTTACGGTACAGTACATGAAAAAAAGAACCCCAACTGTACACGAAGATCATTGGGGGTTTTCCGGTAAAAGGTTAAGCAATATACAACATCCCGTTTATGATGGTGAAGCAGTAAATTTAGCTACTCTAAAATTGTTAACGATTTACAAAGGGGATGAAACTGACACAAGCTATGATGTAAAAAAATTAAAATTATCAAATGTAGGTGATTGTGAGCAGGATGGAGACGCTGTAAATAAGAAAATGTTTGATATTGTACACAAGAAATGGACTACGGAATATGAAAAACATTTGGAAAGGTTTGGTGCAGCTCTATTCCATTATATTCATCGGGCTTCAGGAAGAGATGCAGCTTCAGATGTTGACAGTCACAATTATCTAGACTGGAAAAATATACACAATCCAGAGAAACCTAATCAACGAGTTAAACCGTCTGAGCCTTCTAAAGTCAAGACATTAGGAAAGGGGGATAAAGTGAATGTGATTAATGAACCAACAGAAAACAATGAAGATTACATAAGAGAAAAAAGAATTTAAAATACCCCCATGATAAGGGATAAAGCATCAGTCATATTCGAGAGACGATACAAAGAGGATGATGGAATCCAATATTACTGCGTGGAGTTTAATATCTCAAGAGCCGAGATTTCCCCAAGGAGTGTTGACAGATGGTTTTGTTCAACGGTTTGATAGATATATGGATTGGGAACAACTTTCCATACATTACCTCTTCACAATGGCGATGTTAAGAATTTACTTTCACAGAGTTAACTGGATCCATATTTTACAAAGACAACAGTTTTCAGAAGACTTCCTCGTAGAGATGACATCACATTTTAATAACTGTTGGGAAGTAATAAGTAAATATCAAAATCTCTCTGAAAATTACATTGACAATTTTAAAGATAAACTAGATTGGAATGTGTTATTCAATTACCAACGATTAAGTGGCAAGTTTTTAAGGGAACATGACAACTATTTAGATTTTATTCATTTTACCGAAGACAACGATACCATCACCAGCGGAGAAACATTTGGAACATCTTCAATTACACCTTATTTCTATATTTACTACTTTTATTTATTATGTCTACATTTAATTAATTAATCCATTTCTATATAATAAATCGATTTTAAACAGTATATAAAATACAAGAAGCCAAGACTAATATTACATTCATTGTAAAACATTTATAGAGTGCACCCACTGATTGTAAGTTTGGCTATAAATAGTCATGCCGAGGGCTAAACGCATCAGTCATAATCGAGAGAGATTACAGAGAGGAAGGGGAATAGCATCAACAGCATTTTCTCTATTAAGTAAACCGGTTGGAGCTATAGTTAACAAGGCGATTGATTTATTACCTGTGGAATTACATTTACCTGGAGGATATCAATATTGTGGTCCTGGAACCAAATTAGAGAAACGTCTTGCTAGAGGAGATCCTGGAATAAATAAGCTCGATCAGGCTTGTAAACAGCACGATATAGCGTATTCCAAATTTAGTGATACTAAAAATAGATCAATAGCAGATAGAGCACTTTCTGAAAAAGCTTGGCAAAGAGTAAAATCTAGTGACGCGAGTATTGGTGAAAAAGCAGCGTCTTTAGCAGTAACAGCAGCAATGAAAGCAAAAACTACGTTTGGAGGAGGAAAGAGAAGAAGGCGTGGGAAAAGACCCGCTAAGAAACAAGGAGGTAATATCAGAAGAAAACGTCGATCTACTAGTGGTAAAGGTAAAAAGAAACCAACAATATGGTCAATGATAAAAAAGGGAGGAGGACTATACCTAAGACCGTATCGTGTGTATTAAATAAGAAAGAGCAATTAATAATTAAAAACAAAGAATTAACCAATGAAGAACTGATTACATATGCTTCTTGTTTGAAAATCCCATTTTTTAGAGGAGTATTTATGAAAGATGAATTACCGGTTAAAATGTGGAAAAATGAGACTGGTATAGTAAATTTGGATAATAGTGAAGGATTAGGCACTCATTGGGTGTGTTACAAGAAACTTGGTGAAACGATTTATTATTTCGACAGTTTTGGAAACCTTCCACCACCGAAAGAACTTCAACAATACTTTCGTGAGGCAGAAAATGTTTTTTACAATTATACAAGAAAACAACCTGATGATACATCCATTTGCGGTCATTTATGTTTAGACTTTTTAGCTAAAAGTGTTAGTCAACTTTAAGATGTCTTCGTATACAGTGTCATTAACCGGCAACTCATGTACTTTGCGCAGTATTCTGTTTCCAGCGCTACGTTTGCAAAAAGGAAGACTATGGGAAGCCGCATTATTGGATTTAACAACATATAACTCTATTCCAAACGTTAGTGAAGGAATTAATAACAAAATACATTATTACAAGACAAAAGATAATAAAGGAAAATATTCAGCTTTGGAAGAATTCAGTTTACCAACAGGAGCTTATGAAATTGATAATATAAATGAAGTTATACAAAAACATATGGGAAAAGAAAATATAACGATAAAAGGCAATAACAATACAATGAAAGCCGAAATTACTTCTAAGTATTATATTGATTTTGGCCAAGAACGTTCAATTGGTAGTTTATTGGGGTTTTCTAAGGAAACAAAGGTATTAGAACCTAATACAACTCATTCTGGGAATAGAACTGTGACGATTATCAAAGTAAACAGCATAGACATTACATGTAACATTATACAAGGATCCTACAGAGATGTAGAGAATCGGCATATATTACACACATTCTACCCATCAGTCGCACCGGGTTTCAAGATAGTAGAAAAGCCTCAAAACCTTGTGTACCTACCGTTAAACACCAGTTTCATTTCAGACATCGTGCTGAACATAGTGGATCAAGACGGAAACCTTATTGACTTTCGAGGAGAAGCTATTACTGTAAGAATACATATAAAATCATCCGCTTAGATAATGGGGTTATCATTTAAAAAGAGAGAGCCAACCAGCAAAGAGGTCAGTAGCTCATCAGCTGTAGAAGGATTAACAAGTGACAACATTCGTTTTCTAGAAGAAATTGGATTAACGGTCATTAACAATGGATATACTGGATATAGCGCAGGGTCCAACATTCGACGAGACCTTATGGGAAAAGGAATATCACACGCACAACCCTTACGCTTCGTCCAAATTAAACAATAACGATGAAATTAGGATTCCTATACAACAACAAGACATTTATACTCTTCCATGCGAAAGTTATTTATATATTGAAGGAAAAGTAACAAAAACTGATGGTACTGCTGGAACCACTGTTCCGTTCATAAATAATCCTATGGCATTTTTGTTTGACGAGATTAGATATGAAATTTCAGGAGTTACAGTCGATTCAACAAAAAAGGTTGGAATTTCCAGTACATTGAAAGGATTAGCGTCTTTATCACCAAATGAGAAGAATCTGTTAGCTGTTGCAGGATGGGTTGCACCAGACAAAAGTACAATCGCTCCTGACTCTTCGGGAAACTTTGATTTCTACGTACCTTTAAGATTACTCCTAGGATTTGCCGAAGACTACAGAAGAATAATAATAAATGTAAAACAAGAACTAGTTTTATTAAGATCATCAAACGATAATGATATTATTAAAGCAGCTGGTGGAACAACTGATGCCAATTTAGACTGGAAATTAACATTAGACAAGATTGTTTGGAGAGTACCACATGTGCGACTAAATGATGAACACAGGATTACATTATTAAGAAAGTTAAAATCAGATCGAGACATTGTAATGCCATTCAGAAGCTGGGAGTTTCATGAATATCCCGTTTTACCTACAACACAACGGCATACATGGACTGTAAAAACTTCTACTCATTTGGAAAAAGCGAGATATGTAATATTTGGATTACAAACGAAGAAGAAAAGTATAATAACTGAAAATGCTGGTGAATTTGACCATTGTAAATTAACAAACTGTAAAGTGTTCTTGAATTCACAATTCTTTCCCTACGACAACTTTAATATTTCTTTTGATAAAAAAAGGTACAGTGTTTTATACGATATGTACGCTAGGTTCCAAAATTCATATTACGGCAAAACAAATACACCTCTACTATCTCCCGTACAGTTTGAATCGAAAGCTCCGATTGTTGTAATTGATTGTTCCAAACAAAATGAATCTGTAAAATCGTCTAGTGTTGATATAAAAATAGAAATGGAATTTCAAGAAAACGTACCTGCAAATACATCTGCGTATTGTTTAATTTTGCACGATAAAATTGTTACATACACACCGTTGACCGGTATTGTAAAGACAGTATTGTAAAACGTTGTACCACCACCGGCACCGCCACTGTCGCTAACCTATAAATAGCGGAGCAACAATGCAGGTCTTCAGTTGATCGTCTATCGTCGCATGGGTAACATCTTCTACAAAATGAGTTCTCCATCTGTTGTACAAGGTGATGCAGAGGTAGCACCGTTATTGGAACGTGATAATACTAGTGAAGCAGAAATCATCAAGGAAATAACTGCATTTTTAAAGTTTGGTAAAAGAGATAGAGAGGAGGAAAGTAATGCAGACCCACCAAAGGTAGTACCAAAGAGGAAGAAGAAAGTTGAAGAAAATATTCCTCCTCACATTTTAACTGAAGTTTTTTTGCGAATCTTTTACCCCATCTCAGCATGCATCAGTAAAAGTGTATCAGTTGGATTGATAAAGTCATTGGATTATTCCCCTACAGTAATTCTACACCATGGAACAAAAAAGGTTTTATTTTCGCAAAATGCTTGGGAGTCATTTTTGAAACATGTACATTTAATAGAATGTTATTTAACTAACAGTTTGTGTGGAAGGAAAACACATATTCGACTTTTGGATTGTGACAATGAAATCGATATTGTTAAACATCGCGGACAACTACAAGTGCGAATTAGAGACTTGACTCAACATGAAAATAAGATTCTACTGTCACGTGAAGAATTCTACGTTTTAAACTACGCAACAGAACCTATTACAAGGTACATGAGACAGTTAGTATTTGCAAGCGCTATTATTAAAGAATATTTGGTCGATACTTTGGAAAAACAACCTGATAGCACCATCGTGTACGGACCTGTGGATACATCTATTTTTAATAGAATACCTCATGAAGTTTGCATGTGGAGAAAGTTAAAGGATTTTGAACCACTTGTAGAAATCGCTACAGAAGCTACAGAAGAAAGAACAGAGGAAGAAGAAACGGAGAAAAAAGAAGATGAAGAAAACGAAACACGAGAAGAGGAAGTTAAAAAAGACTAAAGTTTAACTTAGTAAAGAAGAACACACGTGGGGTAGGCCTATTGGGGACGGTGCCCACGTTAAATATACACCAACGCGCCTGCAACTGTACGGCCTGGTATTTAACCTACCGTGGTGTGGAAAACAGTTTAGTTGATCGTTAGGTGTCATGATGAGCGGAGGGGATGAAGAAGTGAGTGTAAAGCCTTGTGTAATAGAATTTCAAGCATTTAGAAATAATGATGATAGGTTTATTATCAAGGAACTAGTAATTTTAGACTTGCTTACATTTGTAGTTTACCCATTCACGTTTGAAGCTCCTTTTTCTTTTAACAACCTTAACGCCAAAGCAAAAAGTACAAACAAATGGATAACAAACTACTTTCATCACATACATTGGTATGAAGGATTTATAAGCTACAGTAATCTGCACAGTATTATGTTTAACTTTTGCAAACAATATTCACATATATACACAAGAGGATTAGAAAAAAGGAACTGGATACAAAAGTACACGCACGGTGATGTTTTCGATATAACCATCGGTAAGGACTTTAACATTAATCTCGGTAATATTTGTGTTGCTGCAAAAGATCCTAAACACGGACAATCAAACTGCGCATTGCACAACGCATATCGTTTGGCTGCTTACTTGGAACAAACGCAGAAATGTGGTGGGGGTAGCAAAGAACCGGAATGTGGTGGGGGTAGCGGGGCCTATAAATACGAGGAGTCAACACCGCTCCGGCACGAGTATTATTCGAGACTCCGAAGAGGCAACATCACAGAAGACATCGCAACCACCACTGACGAAGATGGCATCACAACAGTTTCTACAAACACTGGTTGATCAATTCAACACTCATTCAAAATCCGACCTTCTGCTAACTAAAAAGTGTTCAGAATTAAAAGAACAAAAACACTACATTATTCATAACATCAAGAAAGTGGAAACCACACATGGAGAAGCAATTCTAGTTTCATTGAGCGAAGCACCTTTAACTTCAGGAGATGAGCCGAAGTTTCAAGTATTTCTTCCAAAACGATTTGTTCAACTGCTACAGAATGAAGATTTGCGAGATATTCAACCGGGGACGTTGTATTTGGTATCACACGGTGTAAGCGGCAACAACTCAACGGAACTCACTCTGCACATCATGCATCCTTGTACATAATGTCTCTGTTTGTATTTCTCTGTTTGTATTTTATTGTTTGTATTTCTAGTCATCAATGTTAAACTTAAGTTTATTGTATTGTAAAATGTTTGTTTAATAAAGAAAAGAAAAATAAAAAAAAAATAAAGAAAACAGCAACACAGCAGTATATTATTTTATATACTGCTGTGTTGCTTTTTTTTAAATTCGAATGGGTGACCTTGAACTTTCATTCAGGGTTAACTTATGAAGAGGTATAAAAGAGAGGGAGCAGTGAAGTTAGTCTCAGTCTTGTCTAACACACGCTGCAGCTAACATGTCGGTGCCACCTATGAACAATTTATTTTTCGATAACAATTTGAAGACATATTGTTGCGAGTTACAATGTTTTAAAATACCAGGCGATCAAGTTGACGGGAAAGCTTGTCGTAAGTGCAAGTGTTTTAGCTATTGCATATGTAGATGTAAAACGTATCAAATGAACCGACAAGATAAAATACAAGAATTACGCCGAAGGATTGCATTACTGTGGCGGCGAATGTAGTAGCAACCATCTGCCTCGCACCAGCTGCCACCTGCCGCCTGCCATCTGCCGCCCGCCATCTGCTCCGCCCCACCACACTTTTACCCCCACCATTTTGTTTGATACCAAAACGCTAGCTAGCGAATAGTCAGTACACCTCCGGCTCTCGACTGGTGAACATCGAGTGCTTTTCACAAACGTAAAACATTATATTAAAATGTCCATTAAAATTAGGTGTATTCATTATGACTCTATTCATCTTGCGACTTACCAAGACCTCGAGGTGTTTAGTGAAGAGTTAAGACTTCTTATTGCGTCCGGTTACGATTTATCTTTGGAACTTTACGCATCAAAAAACAACATGGACTCTGCGCAGGGAACGAAGTATCTACCGTCTTTCTTCAGAAAGCAAATTGATGGCCGCAACTCATCCGGATCAACAACATCGATGACAACGAACAACGGGGAACTATTGTAAACATGAATTATTGTAAATAAAGTAATATTTGTAATATGAATTATTGTAAATAAAATAAAGTAATATTTGTATTAGTACTACCTCGCACTAGTTTCATTCGATTGCTTCATTCGATTGTTTTCATTCGATATTTTATCGAATGACAACTATCGAATCACAATCGGATTTTACGAGTGCGAGGTAGTACTTTTTTAAAATTACCTCCCAGTGACCTTGAACTTTGAACTTTCACTCATTACGTCACAAAACCGCCTACGTCACTGGCTCAGCCTCAGATGACGTCTTTCATGACTCAGCACTTCCGGTCACGTGACCGGAAGCTGTCAATCACTTGGCCCAGAAGCCCCAAATGCCCATTACTAAAGTACTTGTATCAATTGTAACATATTGCAATCAGTACTGAATAGTTAAGCTAGGGTTGCCAATTCACCGGATTTCCCTGGAGTTTTAAGGTAAAAATATAGGATGAAGATTTATGTCTCTCTGCAGTTTATTAAATTACAAACCTAATATGACAACTGTAAGTTAAGCACATCACTAAGACCGTCTAGACGTCAAGGTCAAGGTCAGGTGCGCTAGTTGACAAAACTGGCCGCTAGGGTGTGAGGGTAAACTGTTTGGTGACTCACGTTTCACTCGTGGCGCGGGCGCGCAATTACTGGCCGCGTGCTGGTACAGTTCATCTACTACTATTTATTGAACGCGAAAAATATTCTTAATATATAAATAATATATTTTGGAGAAATGCTTGTTTTTCAGTAACAGAATTTCTTTTCAATCAAAAGGCATAAGCTTGATTTCAGGAGGATATCAATTTTAATTTTTCTAAGTTACAAGAGGGAGATATATATCCCCCTGATCCCCCCCGTATCTACGCCACTGTAGGGTATAGTTGAATAAGTCTGTTATTGTTAAAAGGTATAGATGATGTTTGATGTTTTAAGAATAACTTTGTCCGATTTCCGATTCAACAAAACTTTAACAATGCGGAAATTCTGACAATCTACGTCTGTTAAAGAACTTGTGGTCTCAGAACTAAGCACACTCATTCATTGATCATCGGCACTGGGGACCAACTCTTGCAATGAAACCACAATCGAACATTGCCGTGAGCTGTGTCAGATTTATAGTTACAGAAACTTTGAATGGCAAGAAGAATTAGACCCTCAGATCCACAGGGAGTTGAAAGATTTGTTCGTTGTTTTTACCAATTCGACGGAAGCCACGTCCAAAAAATATTTTGACTTTAGGATTGGGTATGTAAAAGTGAATTTATTATACCGCATATTGTCCGTGCGAATTTCACGCACACAATAATATTATTCAAACACATTTACGTTTACTGTATTTGATGTGAAAGAAAATTTTAATTTATCGTTTTTAATATTCGTGATGGATAGTTTGAGACTTCTGCCAATAGGTCTAGTGGAAAGCTTTCCATGAACTAAAATGGACAAGTTGGGCATTTTTACGTGAAATTTGACAGCTTCCATCCACTTTACGAAGTTACTAAGTTAGCAATAATAGTATCATCGTAAAATATTATTAAATATTACAAATCTACACTTTATTGTAATAAACTTGTATTATTTGGCCACTTGTATATACTGAGTTACACTGGATTGAAAATCGAATGTACGTAATAGAATATATGCATAATTATTATTAATATTAGTTGAGTTTCCAAATGTACAAGTGTTAAAAATATATTTCCGTTTATAAGTCTAAAATGACTTAAGGTCATTGCCATTTGGAAACATGCAAAATATTTATGTGGTATTGAAATAGAAAAAAACCTATTTTAGTTCTCTAGCAACGTCCCAACAATATTCCATATAATACAACCGGTGTCATGAAGTAGCTGACTGAATATCACGTAAGGGACCAGTATTAGAAACCTTACAGACAAGCGAATAACAGGGAAAGTTTGTTTGATCATAAATATAAACGATAACAATTTATCTGAATTAATCTATTATTGGGTGATTTGTTGAAAAAGCAAATTTGTTTTACATTTCCTTATCCTTGGTTGAAAATCAACTGCACTTCGCAGAAGAATTTGGGTTAAAACTACAATTTTAAATTAATCGCCTTAATCAATTACCTTAAACAAGGTAAAATTCAAAGTTTAGTCTTACTCAGGTAACTGTGGAAAACATCAAGACAAGGTGGTTGACAATAGTAAACTTTGGATCTACGTCTTGGCACACCTTTGGCTTTCTCGTTGATAATAAGATATTGAACGGTTACTGAACGTGAGTAACAGTGAGTTTTACAATTCAAATTACTTGCAGATCTGAATATAAAGAACTAAAATTTAAAGCGATCATTTTTATTTAAGTGCATTCAAGAAAATCTCCTGTAGGACAATTTACGTCAACATAAAGGAAACAACCACAAACAAATGAATTGTATATGTGCTCTAGAGTCTGAGGCGAACTTAATAAACTCCCTTTGGTAATGAACATATGGTTACGTTATATTCTGATCCTCAAGATTAAAGCAGACCTTCGAAGGCTTATAGTTTGAAGTCCTAAAATGAAGGTTTATTTAGATTCATGATGAAATACGTAGGGTTAAATACGTAAAATGGTTCAAATATAAACAAAACAAATTACAGAAAACGGCCGAAAAGAACGGTTTATTGCATGGCGGTCAAATTAAAAAGTTTTAAAATTTAGATACGGACGATTTACGAATAAAAAAGGTAATATTATAGTGTATGTCATGGTACGTATCTTATAGTGTAACCTGTTAACGAAATACAATTTATTCTTAGATCTCTCCCCATTGGCTCCCTGACGTTACAAATGTAAGAAAAACGAACAAGTAAAAAAATCACCAATGAAAAATATACGTTATTAGATGGATTATTTGAATTATAGTTAAAAGCTCCTGGTGAATATTAGAAGCTTGTTCAACACTTTATCTTGTATAGTACTATGGTGGTCTAATGGGCCAATATAATTAAAACGTTGCAGCAGAGGGTTCTTGTACTTAATTTGAGTTAAACTTTCAATATCCTCCAAAAAGAAGCCATAATGATATTTATTGATCAATATATTTAAAACATCTCTAAAGCGAGTGTAGTAAAAGTAGGCAGTAAGCCATGCAATATGATCCACTTGTTATACGGCAGAGCAGGTTTACAACGCTGATATTGCCGACACCTGTTACCATATTCAATATCGCATTCACTTCTACCCCTAAATCTTCACAAATCTCCAATAAAGATTACTTGAGGTTCCTTAATTTAAAAAAATCCTTGACACATTTAAAATTATAAGTTAAAACATATCAAAAACCTTAAAACATTAGTAATAAAGGAATAGTCGATATATGAAATTAATTACAGTAGTTCTAAGAAGTTTAAAAGGTTTAGGCTCTAAAAAGTTATACTATCACTGTTGTATCAGTATCGTTCAACTTATAAATAGTTTTTAGTATAATTTTAGGTTTGGTAAGGAGTATTGAAATCGAACACTAAAATTATTTTGATTTAGAGGAGACAGATTAGTCGTTCAGGTGGATATTTGTAAGGAAATAATAGTGTGGAATACTGCTCAGACAATTTTCAGATTTAACACAAATGTATCACGATCAGTTGCATGTTACGTATGTAATTTATAAGGCAGGTCTGATAACAGGAAGATCACGTGAATTATAAGATGTTTGAACATACATATAAAAAGGGTAGCTATTTTAATATGGGACATCGAATTTTACAAGTTAAAATACGGTATACCGAAATTTAAAATTAAACAATAAGTAAAAACAATGGATTATAACTATTAAAAATAAAACTAATCTAATGGATGTTTTAGATTTATTTACACTTTGACACCCAGGATCTGATTTTGAACTGTAAGATCAACGAGGGAAGAAATTAATTGCTGGAGTTTTGGGGTTTGTCGAGCGGTCGTGATGGTTAAGCGGCTTAAACAATAAAACCGAAATTCCGAGTAAAACCGATAATATCTCCCTACTCGGAAAGTGTTATTCGTTCTGCCACAATCATTGTTATTACGGGGTTCGTGAAAATAACTTCCATCAAATTAACTATATGATATGATTTTATCCGAGACTGCCAAATTTTGCTTATCCGTTTTGGCATTTCTTAAGACTCTAATCTTAATGTCTTACTCACGGTATATATATTTTGCAAACACACCATAACCATGTCTAGAGGTTGTATATAGACTCCCATAGATGAGTCTAATTATCAGTATTGTCATCAATAAGCCTTCTTAAATTGTATTAAGGAATTTAGGTTTACCTATTTAACGACTAATATATGGTTGTTACAGTGCTTAATTGCACTTCGTTGGGATATTCTCTCGCTTGCAAAGTCTCTGTTACCTTTAAATAAGTGAACAAGAGTTTATAATGTAGTTTAATGCATTTCAACAACTGAGTAATATTTTCAAAATAAGCTTAATTAACCGTTTTGTTTTTAACTCACATAAAAATTAACAAATTTTGTTGTTTTTGTGTTTATAAAACATTATATATATATATTATGATTTAATAAATTAGGAATACAAATCATGCGATATTTTTCAGTAGATAAAAAGCAGAATCCAACCAATACTGTGCATACATTTCAATTGAAGCAGTTCCGCTGAAAGTAGTTTACATCATAATATGTTATAGGTTTAGCCTCCTATTTTAGTGAAGGTAAATTAATGTTGGGTATTTTAAAAGTAAATTTGGAAACTTTTACCAAGAAATTTTCTATCTTTCACAACAATTAATTTGCTGGAATGTATTATAATCAAACTACAGTAACGTCAGAAAATGGGATGAATTTGAAAGTCGGATTATCTGTAGAATGACAGATGTACAACACTCTTAACTCAATAATGGGATTCATCTTCAAATTGGAAGCACTTCTCACCAAGTTTAAAAAGCTATTAACAAAAATGTAAAAAATACAAATGAAAATAGAGGTTTTGTGTGGAATTTATATAATTAAAAAAATTAAAGTCCCACCACGACAGTTTTTGTAGCGCAAAAGCAAAGTAACACTTCGTTGAAATTAGAAGAAGGAAAAAAGGGCGATCGGTGAAAAGCCAATTCAAGATTTATATTCTTGTTCGATAAGAAAGAAAAGTCTCAATAGAAACCTATTGCAGACATCGGGTCACTTTGGGCTACAAATTACTGCCCTTTAGACAATAAAAGACCGCTCAATCCATTCCTGTTACAGCTTAAAGTAAAACTACAATAGTTATATTCCGAATATTATTTGATTTGTGTTAATGTGTAATATATATTTAACCCTACAAAAACTTTTCAATATCGTTTTATTGTTATTAACAAATAATTTTTTTGGGATAAAAATTTGAGTTATTATAAGAATTAGGTACCAGTAGTTATTATACTTAAAGTTAGGATTTCTTATTCCAAACAACGGTCCTGAGATTGAGATTTCTTCAATCGTCAACAAGTCTAGACGAAATCCCCTAAAAGAAATGAGGTATTTATTTCCTTTAAAATAAATGGAGTTTACAAGTCCAATTCAATGCCCATTATTATGGTGGCATGCCAATAATGTCATTTTTTACCCCATTCCAAAGTATGCTATACTTTTGCAGGATACCTTGTATACTTGATCTCGTTAGTCTGACCTTAATATATATAGGCTATATACATTTCTCTGAACCTCTGCTCAACCTCATAATGTGCAACATCACAGTCCTATAACTGCAGTAAATATAACGAGGTACATAAAAAACTAAAATTAAAAATTAAATCTATTTTTTTTCAAAAAATTATAGTTTCAATGAAGTATTTATTTTTAAAAGTTGTTAATATGAAAATTGCTTCCCACAAATCAACATGCTACGTGTGAACCCTTTTTCTAAATTAGACAGTTATTTCGCAGTCCTGTAATGTTTATTGGATTTAAAGCTTTTTTTAAAAAAGGGTTGTAAAATTTGTATATAACACCTGAACTCACAGCCGATTGTGAACAAGTTCAGTAACAAAGTGAGATTGGATTGGTGTTGACAAACAAAGCTATAAATCCTTCATGGATAGAGTTTATTAGAGTGCAACATAAAATTTCATTTTGACGTTTGTCTGACGTAATAAACAACACCTTATAACCCATATTTTCCACACTTGACAAAAACAAGGTTTGATGCAGGTTTAATAGTACGCATTCGTAAATTAAAATCAATTGAATGCAAAGCCGTTTTCATTAAAACGGCAACTCCAGGTATAAACCCGAGTAATTTCTTCCTAATAAAAGGCTGTAGTGAAAGTGGGTTTAAAGAAAATAAATATCTGTCCACCTTACATGGCAATAAAAATATAAATCTAAAATACAAACCCTTAGATGTGTATTTCTTCATATGAGAAACTCATTCAGTATGCTACAGTATTACCAGAAATATGTTTGGCTACATTTTAAGAAACCTATTATTTGAATTACCTTGATTAACATGGCTTAACATGGTAATGTTATTAAGTACCTAAGTAGCATGGTAATGTTACTTATACCCAAGTAACACATCATTACTAAGTATCTGTAATTCTTTCAACTTGAAGTAATTACTTTCAACACACTAATGAATTAAATTCTCTAAGAAACAGCAAATTCAACAGAATGTTTAAAGTCTGTTGATTACAAAATATACCCATAACAGTAATAAATAGAAATAACAATTTGGAGCATTCGTTGGTGAAACAATAATGTTGTGTGAAGTACAATAATTATCACAGTCATTGCTGCTAGACAGCCGCCTCCATCACGCGTGGCCGGGTTTCATCCGACCTCTGAGTAAAATTCGATCATATACCTCGAAGCGTCACTAACAGACCGTAACAGTGTATGAACAGTAAGTTAACAGTAACCCTGTTTAGATCGGTTCTGTGAAATATCAGACCAACTGCCCAACGATTGTATCTGTATTTTAAACATACGCATTTTTAAGATCACTTTGTCAACATAAGGTTAAGTTCATACTGCCAACTACAAACAAAGTAAGCGGAGTTCATGTCTTATAAAAGTCATCGCGCACATACATAAAAATGTGAGTGATGGCATCTGGAGATCTCAAACCGAAAGGTTCCCATTCCGGCTACGGTAATAGCGTCATATCTATAGGGGAAATTCACCAAAAGAAATATTTAAAGTATTTTCAACAAACAGGCAACACACATGATGATATGTATGATATCTGACATCCTTTTGTCTAACAATAGACACCAGGATGTTACTCTTGTTTAAGTAAATCTTTAAAGACCAGTGCTTGGTTATATTCTTTCGTATAACTAGTGTATTTACATTTTTTTACATTTTTAATGTGCAAATCCAATTAAATTTAGCTTAAATTTAAGATACATATTTGCTGTAATTAGTTTTCTTGTTAAAGAACATGTTTTTGCCCAGCATGTGAATTTTGCAATTCGGAATGAAACATCTGATTTAATAACTGCATTTAATTATTTGATTAGGTAAATTATACTGATAACGTGGATGGTTGCAGATAGTCACGAAAAGCCATTACCAATTGGGAATAATCGATTTTTTCCTAAGCTATTCCGATTTAAAATAGGTTTTATAACATAAATATGGATTTGTTAAGTTTCTATTAGCACGTGCCCTAGTTTCATTTAAACCTTTTTATACACCACATTGAGTTTAATGTTTACCATACCAATTGTTTTACATAAACCTCAAAAAGATCAGAATTATAATAAGAGGAGAGCAGGAACCCGCCAGCTAGTCTGTGTTTGAGTAATCAAGTGGCTTGTTGCATACAAATCAGGATCGTTATCCTTTGGATGTTGCTGACAGATGTCCTGAGCAAACAAACTGCTGGACATAATAAATCAAAGAAAATAACGAAAATTGCTTTTTTATACTTCTACACTGACGAATCCTTTGGTGTCTACAGGAAATAAGTCAAGACCGAATTTCTGAGTTTGTACAGATTCTTTATTTCTTCAGTTAATATTTTAGTTAATAAACTTCTTCTTTTAGTTAGTAAGCTTCTGAGCTTACTAGCTTCCAAATATTTAAAGAATTTGGTAATTTATCGTTAAACTTTTTAATATATAAATAAATCTGACGATCCAAGATATGGAGGAAGGTTCATGGACAGCAAAACACATTCGATTATGCTGCATTCTGTGGAGAAACCGATTAAAGTTTTCGATTACGAAATACTTACTTTTTAATCACCTGGCCAAATAAAATAATCGTCTGCCATGAATAAATAATGAAACATTTAAGAACAATTTGGTGAAGCCTTTAGAAAAGTTCCGAGTGTTCTTAAGTTTTGACACACGTAATCCTAATGAACATTTAAAGGTGCAATATGTTAGGTTTCCTACAAAGCAAACCCTTTACATTTGGCACGGTGGATTTCCCATTTGATTACATTAATTCCAAAATAAGTGTTTCCAACATAGAGTTAAAAGAAAATCCCAATGTTGGGTCTACTGAACAACAAACGCTACTGTTACTGTTGAGCTAAATGAGAGTCGTCAGTGGGCACACAAACACTGACGGGCAGGTCTAATGTTTAAAACTCAGAAACCTTTTTGACGCTTGGACAATTTTCTGCGCTAAAGGAAAATAAAACTTTAGCTTGCGTGCACGGATCAGTTGCTCTCCCTCGCATACTATCGCTATCTCTTGTTGATTAGAACTTCGTCATTTCTGAATTTTGCCCATAAGAAACACATACTTAGTGTTTGTGTATTTTAATTTATTAATTTGCTTGCTCTAAAGACCAATTGCCAATCACATTGAAGCATAACATTACATGATGGTAAGTCAAGAATGGATGTCCTCAGAGCACACAGTAGCACTAAATTAATGTTTTATTCGTAATATTAACAATTAATAAATTATGATCAATCACTCCATAACTACACAACAACAGAACAACAGGTGTGTTAAAACTACTTCAGAAAAATAAATAATTAACTGGTAACGTTAATTATAAATTTCACAAAGTAAAAATACTAAGAGTTTATGCAAGAAATGATTCTATTCGTCAGTTTCCTGGTTGCAGTTGCAAAACCAGGTTTATCATCGTCTGTTGTGTGCGCGTATTTGATACGCTCAAGCCAGGCGCGTTCCACTAACAAGACTGGATAAGATAACTTTGAGTATCAACAACAGTGATTTTTATACAGTGGAAACCTCATATTATAATTTTACCTGCAGTTTATGTACATTCTCTTCCAGTTCTGTGACATTCAAGACGGCATTTAAATATTCTCACTATTTCAGGTAATGCATTTGTTTCTATATCTTATAAATATAGATTAATTATCCTTGAAATTAAAATTTAGTTATAAGCTTGAACTTTTGAATTTTAAGTTTAAAATTCTCAGTTATAAACTTATAGTTTGATTAGTTTTTTTCATGAAATCTGTCAAAATTTTACTTAAATATATGCCCACAAACTTATAAGGAATACAAATATTTAATGACATAATATCACGCTGCAAAAAGGTAAACCATGCTATATTTCCTAATTAATTATCAGGCTTTTAAGATATCTGTTTGTTATCTTAATCCAAATAGAAAGTTGTCCTCTGCATTTACCACTATTCAGATTTTAAAATTATTTAGATATTCTTATAAATTATATAATTCTTATAAACATATATATAATATTCTTATAAACATATTAGATAACTTAATGCATTTTAAATAAGAATAGTATTTGTTAAATATTGTTTTAGACCTTCAAAAGAAGATAATAATCTAATTCCAAACCTTTAATATATAATATTTTAACATTTTTGATGATGTCGCGGAATACAATTTATAAAAACAATTACAACTTCATCAATTACTTATGTATAATAAGTTTATTAATGGTAGGCTTTATAATCAGATTACTTTTACAATAAATATATTAAAAAAATAACCATTAGTAGAAAAAAAATTAATTCATACAAAATATGTTAACGGAAATCTAATATTAAAAATTGAAATTTGTCAAACAAGTTAAACATTCTGTTAATAATATCGATGTTAAAAATCAATATGAAGTACGTTTACGTATAATTGAACCTAACTAAGGTTGATCTTCAATATGAATATTATTTTCATCACTCTGTATTTGAAAATAGCCCATTACCATGCAGCTGAGATCTAAGAAAATTATCGATTTCCTTGTAACATAACAACAAATGATCAGCTGACTTTGCCTGTACTAAATATTACTTGTCCTGTCCCAAACAAAACTTTTCCTGTCCTGAACAATTAATGTTCCCGTTTTACTCAACAGAAGCACCAGTGTGATTTCGTTATTCTTGAGGATTCTGTGTTCAAACAGCTGACTTACACACTAAAATGAATTGTAAAACCGTGTTGTGTTTATTCATAGAAAATTACTTGACTATGAAATATCAGGTAATTTTGTGTAAGTTTAGTGTGGTTAATTGCATCGTGATGAAAGGTATCGTTCACTACTTGTCACAAAATTCCTATTTCGGACTTTTCACAAAATGTTCGTGACTAGTAGTGAAACATACTATTGGTGGAGATATATAAGTCAAATATGTAACAAGAATAGCACATACATTCTTCGCTGCTTTGAAAGTTTAGATGTCTGTACAAAATGTTCATAAAAGCGATAGAAAATTATCGCCTTAGCCTAAAGCCTGAACAAAAATCATGAATTTAAAACACCACGACTGACCATTTCAAACACCCTAGGCTGACTTATCAGTATAGAAAGTTGCTGTTTAAGAGTGTATGGGCAGCATATTATGCTTTAAACAAAATATTTTAAACAATGTCAGAACAACAATTATTTCCCATAGGCTAATTCCCTTATTTTTTAAACCTTGGTTGACACTAGGTAAATTAGCTTTTTCTCGTATCACAATCTTAAATTTCATTGTAACTGCAGTAGTTTATCTTTAAATAGATAAATAAAAGAAATATTAATTATATATAAGTTAAATAAATAAAAAAATAAAATAAATAGATATAAATTAAATTGTGGCTTTATTAGTCTAACGTTTTTATACACGAATGAAACGTCAATCTGAAAAACAACAGAGCCAAAAAATTACCCTTTAAACTGTTGGATAATTGAATTCCGTCGTTCATTCTCTTATCACTTCAGAAAACCCAATTAATAAAATATTGATAACCTAACTTTTTAAATTCACTTATAGTTTTTTATAACACAGAATACGACCTGCAATAGTTATTGTTTAGTTAAAAAATGACGCTATTTCCAGTAGTTGTCCTTGTAAAGGTAGTTTTTTATTACGTGGAATAAACGTTGAAAGTTTTCATACAATACTAGTAATAATTATCGTACTTATTATAAAAGGAAAATTAAACGTTGGGCAAATTATATTTGTCTATTTCTCTAGTCTTACCTGTGGATAATGAAAAGGTCCACGCTGATTTATATCCACGCTATTGATTTGTAAACCCCCTCCCCTAGAATATTGGCCATTCTGAAGTTAGTTTTATGCAGTTTAACGACTAAACTAGGCGTGCCATAAATACAAAATGTGGTAGATGGTTAATGAATTGGGGATATTCTTATCATACCCTTAACGTTGCAGATAGCTTACTGATGGCTTACTGATTAAAGACATGTACGATGTGTTTATGAGGTTTATTTTCAAAATATTTTGCATCAACCTATTATAGAAGCATACATTGTATTTTGTCAGTACAATCCAAAAGCTAACTGTAAAGTAAAAAAAAACTTCTAGGGTTATATTAAAATGTTACTCATCGTCAGTGCTATCTATGTATGCTGCTGTTCAAGAGTAATTCTGTATACATTAAAACCTTGAGTATACTAAACCTAATACGTTTAACCTTTAAAAATATTTGTAATTCGTAAAAAGGTGACTAAAGGCTAAAATTCATAGCCGAATTTTCTTAAAAATTGAAAGAAAAATATGTATAACATTATTTAAAATTATCTGAAAAAATTTAATAAAAAGTAAAAACAAATATTTAATTAGCGAGTCTGTATTACTTTATAAATATAATTTTAAAGTAATCATTTGATGGAAATGTGTGTAATGATGTACAGTTTAGACTATTTTTAAAGCTTTGATAATTCAAGGATGTTCATCACAGTCGAAGAAGATGAGAACAGACATATTCAAGCGAGATAGGCAGAGAAAGACAAACAAAATGATCCACTTGTTACACGTCGGAGCTCGTTTCCGGCCTGCACATTGGCTACACCTGTGTATTTATTCAACATTAAATTTACTGGCTTTATTGGCTGTATACGTTTCACAGTGTTGTGAATAAATACAACGATTTAACTTATAATTAATTATTAAACAATAAACCACTAACTTAATCGTAATACAACAGCCGAGATATAGCTTAATGGATGACCTTTAAAATATGAAGATTGAAAACTCAAAGTGGTGCTCATACGACGCAAGGTTCATTTATCGAGATCACTCGAAAATTTTTGATTTTGAACACTGGATTAGCAAAATTGTGGTAGTAAGGAATAAAACGTGGTTAAACATGATTTATAAAACGGATTTACGGCTACTTTTAAGGGGAGGCATACAAATTGACAATAAAATACGCATTTTTACTTTAGCCTTTGTTCAACTTTGATGTTGCATCATTCGAAATGAAACCAAACGGGATAAACAAACACTCTTAAAAATGTTGTATTAAGATTAACGGTTTTGAGGTTCTTTTATTTAAACATTTGAATGGACGCCATTTCAAATTGGGTCATTATACGAGTATTGAGCTGATTATTTTACTGTAATTATGTTTTAGTCATAGGAAAAAGAACGAAAAGCTTAAAATAAATTAATCGCACGATTTTAGAGGTATAAATAACTAGTGAAAACACCCATTTAAGTGAAAAATAGCAGCTACAAGGGAAACACATGAACGTGGAAAATATTTTAATTTAAATTATGTAACAAGCACGCTGGTACACTCAAGACATATATGGAATGACCAGATTATGTCTGCAGACGATAGCAAAAGGGTCCTGAAAGTGACTATAAGAAAATCATAAGAGGTAATTGTTCTCTCTTCTGACGCAGATCCTTATGGTGAACAATTTGCTACGCTGCTATCCTACTATCCCAATATCCTGCTATTCAGGTATCCTGTTATGTTGACATTATGATATCCTTCTTTCCTGCTTCTTGTATTGAATCAGGATCACTATGTTTCCAATGGTTATGCAAATTAAAAGTTCTATGAGCTCAGTAAAGGATTCCCATAAACGCTCATGGAAATATTGCATGCAGTGCAACATCTCATCAGAAATGTCATAGGTTCAGCCTCAGTTTTAATTCCCTAACAATTTAATCGTATCCTGAGGGGTAACCCTGGTTAGGCAACTGAAGGTACACTTCCCGTATACTTATACACATTCTTTATCTGAATTATCAGCAGCCATGTTTTTTAAACATATAATTATGAAGTGCGCAAGTAAAATTATAACTCAAATAATTCCGCATTAAAATGTATGTTGTACTAATGTTATTGTCAGTTTTATTTTGTCTTCTTACAGGTATTATAAAGTAAAACAAATGGTGAGATTAATACTGTTTAATATACTTAAATAAAGCCGTTGTATACAAATTAAATTAAGATTAGTTTTTACGAAAAAGCAAATTTTAAAACGAAACACTAAATGTGTATTGTTAAAGGAAACAATATCAGTCTCCAATGCGTTGTGATGTTCCGCAGGAGTGCATCGATCGAGTACCGCATTATTACACTTTACTGCCCTGGACGATCAAGGTCTTCATGCGGTAGTTTAGTATATCAAGTAACATTACAACTGCGACCTCAAACTCAAGGTGCGTTCAAAGGGGGTAAGCGGAAATAGTTTAAAGCAAATCGATTATATTCATCACAGGTTTTGATGGTGGATATGCGAGCATTGTAACAGTTGAGCAGATATACATGGTGGGAAACCCCTGCGGCCCTGGAGACAACGTAGCTACCTCACAAAATGTAACTTAGTCATCTTACATATTCGGTTCAACGTATGGGAGTTTAATATTGAAAAAGTATATAATTTTTTCAGCTTTTAGAAATATTGAATGTCAAAAATAATTTATTTTTCGTATATTTAGTTACTAGACGAGAACTAACCACCCATATTTTCTTGTTTAGAATACTCTTAGGTACGAAACCTTAAGAGAAATCTTCGATATACTACATAATATATTCCTAGTCGTTGGAGTAGACTGTTTCACCCCTAAAAATGTTAAGGTTTTGCTCAGATGAAATTGGAATGTGTAACCAGAACATGGCTTTTTACTGAAAGTAAAAGAATTAGTTTCAGTACTGTTATTTTCAACATCTAAGAATTTGTTATATAATTGAATAACCTATTTTTACGATTTTTTTTGTGATTTACTTGTGAAGCACAACGATGAAACAAGGAAATAAAATGAAGAAGAATGAAGAAGAAAATGAGGGAGCGTTTTAATTATAAAATTACAAATGTTCAATAGTTATAACTTGACCTGCAATCAAATATTGCCTTCAAAAGCGGAATGTTTATTTAAAATTTGAAGAAATAGCTAGACAATTTTTAAAGTATAAAGTTTTATACTACTTTTTTTTAGAAAGGATAACAAGTTGATTTTCAAAGTGTAGTTGCAATATTTTTTGTTCAAATTTAAAGTTTTAACTAACATAATGTATTTGAGTTAAAGAGAAATGTTTTATAATTAGTAAACGTTATTTTAATATATAAAAGGTAAAGCCTAATTCATCACTAATTCTCCAACTTCCCGGCATGCTAGAGTGGTGAAATTTGGTACATTGATTCTTTAGGTCTACATTACGTATTTTGTGTTTTCATACAGATTAAACTATAGGGCTTTGCCCCACGGGGCTTCAGAGTTACGTATCATATATTCCTTATGGACATTGGTTTGAGCTGATGACACTGGAATGATAAATAACAATTCAAACAGCTGATCTTGATTCGTAGTAGCCCCACGAACTAACCACAGAATGCAGCACATACAACAGTCGCAGTTACGCGGGCGAAGCCGGCAACAGGTCTGCTAGACTCACCGACTAAATTACATTTAAGATTAGCCACAATTAGCCATTGTAAACAAATAAACATTATACCATTTACAATCTCAAGTTTTGAAGTTGGAAAACTATACGGAATACCGCCCATAATACTGATACAATTACTATAAATAACTATAATTAATTATAAATAAAAAACCTGGTAGTGTTAAAAGTTGGAGTAGAATTATTTTTTAGGGACTAAGGGAGAGGCTTCAAATATAACTTAAATAGTTAATTATAAATAAATAAATTTTCATGTTACAAGTTGTAGTGTAATTAATGTTTTCTAAGAGATAGCCTTAAATATAACTTAAATACTAATAGCCTTCCTGGCAAGAGAACGGATGGTATTCAGAATTATATAGAGATTTTCCTGTCGGATAAACCCAATCCTGGTTTACATTGCAGTTGGCATTACTCCAATGTTTTTTTATTTCTTTCAATATCTCCAGTCAGTGGCATACTTACGGTAATTGCAACTACACTTTATTAAGCAATCGGTAGACGGAGATTTTAGTAGGTTTTTCTAAAGCTTTCAAACTCAAGTATTGCCAGTTGATACAAAAGTTATCGCTGATCACTCAGAACGAAAACTAAAATGAGGTGCTCTGGGAAGACTCTTTTAAGCCTAACAGGACTTCAGTGCGAGAAGCTAAACTTTCTATGCTTGAGGTGATTTTATTAAATTAAAAGTTTGGACCACTGACCTACATTTGGAGAATGCCACTGGCATCGAAAAGTAAGCAAAATATTTATAAATAAGTACTCGTTTAGGTGCCAGTGCCAGGGTAATCCAGGGAACTTTCTATTTTAGAAAAAAAGTCCATATTCAAGAAAACTATGAACAGATTTTCCCAACTTTTACTTTCTCCCCCTGTACATAGTATGTGGAGAAAGTTGTTTTCGCCAAAGTTTTAAAATTTGAGTTGTTAGTGGAAATATCCGTTTTTGTACTCCCTGAACCCAAAAAGTGATTTTTGAGTGATGTCTGTCTGTATATGTCGGTGTGGATGTGTATAGAGCTATAGACCACACCAGTCGTCCGAGTTTGATGAAATTTGGTTGTAGGTAATACTCCTTCTAATATCCAGGGGTTTTTCATTTTTTAAATTTTCGATTTTTAAGGGTAGCGTGCGGGTTAGCACGGGTTTAGCTTGCATTTTACCCTAAAAACCGCTAAAAAACACGACAAATCCAAATATATATATATATAAAAAACGGCTCTAATGAATTTAATTAAAATTTAGTGGATTCTAGAACTTTAGGCTTCCAACAACCCGCATTTCTGGTAAAATTCGGGTTCAGAAACTACAAGGCTTAAAACATCCCAATTCAGTTTTTATTTATTTTTCAGAAAAACCATAAAAGTTCAAACAAATTACTTATAACCATTAAATACCCCCGTCGCAGCAAACCTGCATACTCAGCGAATTTCCAATGAATATATAACATAACACATTAAAACACTTAAAAGGATTCATAATAAATATATTCACAAACATTCAATATTTTAAAATTAATTATTCTGCATAAGAATAACATTGGGGATGAGTACGCAGGTTTGCTGCAACAAGGCACACAAAATAATGGGTTTTTATCCAAATATCAATAGAACTCATCTTAGTGAAGTCACATGCCAAGTTTCATCCATATACATTCATAAATATGCGATATATAACATTTTAAGTATTTTCCATAAGAATAACATGGGGACCAAGTACCTAGGTTTGCTGCTACAGGAGCCATAGGCGAAAAATTGTTTTTTTGTGCAAACAACAATAAACCATAACCAGATCAAGCCATATACCAAATTTCGCCAGTTTATGTTCATAAATAAGCGAGATATACAATTTTTCTTTTTCTCCATAAGAATAACATTAGACAACGTACTGTGTTTAACACTTTCAATATCTCGGTAACCAATTGACGTACAGCAATGATCAAAATACCAAATTTTTGTTTTTTTAAGCTGAATTCAATGGTATAAATTAAAATTTGATTTAAATTAAAATTAAATGTGAAAACCCCCAAAAAACACTTTTTTGGGGTACAAAACCCCCCAAAAACCCCCCTTTGGATGGGGCGATTCATCTGGTTTTCGAACTCGTTCAAATAAATGGTACTTTACACATTTGTACCAAATTTCATTAAGATCGGATCTTTTTTACGAGAGTTATCGTGCTTACGGACACATGTATTACACATGTATAAATATATATATATATATATATATAGATATACATATATAAAAATTTGAACGAATGGTGTTTTTGGCATCTGGGGACCTCAAAATGAAAAGTTATCATGGTCTCGGGCTTAAGTCTTACCATGAGACCTACGGTAATAGCTTCTTCCCTATAGGGGAAATTCGCTAAAAGAGCTCAAAAAACGTAATAATGTAATAACTTTGTTTTAAATCATTATACTACGATTAATGGTTGCGGAGAAAATTTAAATTTTCGTTTTGCGGTAAACGTAGTACGTTTCCAATGCTATACTTATGGAGGAAAAATTACCATTTCTCTCTTATTTGCTGATCAATTTCGATAAAAATTGATTTGCAAGTCAAGTTAGCATTAGCCAACAGAGAATATTTGAAATATGGTGCCACTTAACCCTTGTGAGGGGGAATTTCCTATCTTAAAACCACTGTGTGTAGCAAAGGATTCTGTAGTGCCTCAAAGAAAGGGAATATTTAGTAAATTAAAAGTAATTTATTCATTAAAGTTGGGCTGGAAGGGAGAAAGTATGTCTCAGTTTCTTGATACCGTTTATTTAGTTACTACGGTTTTTTAAAACATGTTATAACCGATAGCAGAACAAATGTATTAATATTCTCGGCGAAATTCTGGAGTCTCCCTCCTTTTGGGTAGGTTTACGTATTTTTACCGCCGGATTAATTTGTTATGCTTTATTCATGGGTAATTTATAATTGTTATGGGTTTACTTTAATTATCTTTTGTATACCCATATTGAATTGGTTACTTTAAAATATCTTTTGTAAAAATTGAGCAGCTCACGATCTTAGTTTGCAAACTTAAATTAAATATTGTAATTTGTAATGTTTATAAAAAGTTGTAATTAGGTTTGTTGTATGTTTCTCAAGTTATTATTCATAAAAATAGACATAAAAAGTACCGTATTTCCAATCTTGAGTAATAGATCGGGGCCTACGATAACTCTGGGCCTGCATACTCCTACTCTACCCCGCTGTGACGTCACAGGCGGTGGCCGGGTACAGCACACACCGTTATGGTATTAATCACTTTGTGCGCTCATAGTGCTCAGATAAATAGACATTCAAAAATGAGAGTGGCATGGTTGCTTTCCTCGAATAGTGCTCTGTTGAAATGTGTAAGCACCACCGTTGTATATTTAACTCAATTGCGACAAATTGGAAATGTTCGTCAAAATCTGTTTAAAAAATCCATAATAGATGTATTGTTTTATAGAAAATGATTTCAGTTTACCGCAATAAATGTGTTATGCTTTTATATAAGGATATTTCCTCTAAACTGTGAACTTGTGTAAGTTAATATGACATTTATATTTTTAACACGTTTTTTCTGTAACCTTCTACATTTGAAGCCTGTTTACAATCTATATTTACGAAAAACATTGTCGCGTCGCGCCGGAAACCGAACTTTGTAAATATTTTAGTTGTTATGTTACAGCTTTTTAAGTATATGACAAGCAGGAAATATGAAGAAGAATTCTGAAAAAAACCTTCACAAAGATAATTATTCTTTCAAATTTCATTAGAAATCATAAAAGAAAATCATCTAGTACCGATTGTAAAATGCAGTTCATGTGAAAACACTGACTTAAGACTTGTTAAAAAGATTATTTGGATTTTTTCCAACATTCTGCTTAACAATTACAATTAAGTAATTAAAGATGATATTGTTAAGATTAAACAATCAGACAAACGAAAAGTAAAAATTTGTCCGTAGAAAAGTAAGTACATCTTTCATTTGTCAACATTCATTGTAAATTAAAAAGATAACGATTTTCATAGAAGATAACAAATTGTTTTGTACTTACCCAAAACCTCTAATTAATTGGTTTTAAACTCTGTTAGCTATTTATCTCATCGCTTATACTTTCATCTTGGAACACAAAATGTTTGATGTTACTGTTACTTCATTCGAATCTTATATTCATCAATTTAATTTATTAACCAAAACTTTTAAATTTATTTGTTGTATTAAAGTAAGGCAGATTTATCTACAAACACATAGTAATCAACTCAATTCATCTAATGGTTCGCTTATAGTCGTAATCTCGCATTTAAGTAAGGGAAGCGGGCGACCGCAACACAAATCATATGGGGCAGGCGAGCCCAGCCGGCCACCGGCTGTGACGTCACATAAATAGCATGCAGGCCCGGAGTATCGTAGGCCCCGAGTAGATCCTCTCACTCAGTTCGTTGATCACTTTATGTTATTTTACTTTAGTTATCACAATCTTAAATGAATAAATAATTCAAAAAGCTTTTTATGTCGTGTGATCAATTTGTATGGTAACAAAAAATTAAAGATTGCAGGGTTTAGTTTGGATAAATCAGAGAATTGAAATACAAATGCTAGTTAAATACATTTTTCCACCGCTGCAAGTAAGGTTGCAGTTTTCGGCTATCTGAACCAGTTTAGTTTAAACAGTAGTTGGCTCCCGGCCAGTGAGTTTCTGTTTCCTGGGAAAGGTAAACGTAACTTATCCTGTACTCTTAAACGAGCAATGTGTGTAAGCAAAATGAATGATATATATACATATATATATAATCTTTTGTCTTGGATTTTATGTTCCGTAAATTAAAGTAACAGCCTCTTTACCCCCCCCCCCAAAAAAAAAAAACCCAGATAAAAGCATATAATAGTTTATGTAATGGAAGCAAAGGTTAGTATTTTCTTACTATGTTCCGTAAATTAAAGTAATGCTTTTATCATTACATTATTCAGCAAGTTTTACAAATGTTATTGCATAAATATATATTATTTTGCTAACATAGTTGTACAAAATATAAACAAAATTATATAAGTATTTATAAAAAATAACACGAATTGCTCGGAGAGCACACTTAGAAAATCGACAAATATATCAAACGTTACTATAATGTTAAATTAACAATAATTTATTTAAATATTAAATATTAAATATTAAATGGGTGTTGTAATCACCCATTCTTGTGTGATTACAACAGTGGGTGTGTCCATTGAACACAGTAAATACAATTTAAAGTAAATAACGGTTGAAAAATACACCGTCTTATTTTGATGAGTAATTAATATTTTAGAGTTATGATAAGATTAATATTTATAAATTAAAAAATTGAATGCGATATCGCAATAATCCTGTAGTTTATTTTAAATGATAACACCTAATAAGTATATTTAAACTTGATTATAAATATGGATACAAATTTAATTTATCAATGTTTTATCAGTGTAAAAACACCTATCACCGTGGTTATACATTTGATTGAAACTGAGATGAAAAGTTAACAGTGTTTTAATTTATTTCTCTCAACTATTTTCTTTTTTATGAGGAATCAATAAATCTGCAGCGAAGTAAAACCACCTGAAACATATTGTGTGGTAATAGCTAGAAACGATCAAGTTATTGACAAAAAAAAAACAACTTAAGTATATTGTCTAACCGGATCGCAGACGCGAGTGGGTTCTTTGACAACAATGACAAGTTGTCTTCAATTCTGGGTTTAGGAGTCCTTTTGGCGGTACTCCAGACCCTCTGATATTTCTTTTGCTACAAAACCACACTTTACTTCATCAGTTTGTCTTGGGACCTTTTCTAAGCTGTTTACATTTTTTAATACTGTCAAGTTTATTATATATTTAAATAAACTTACTTTATAGGAGTATCCGTTTTTCTTGCAACCATAGAATGAATAATTACTTTTTAACATTTTTCTTAGCTGAGTTGTCAGTCCTGTTACCGAGCTTTCATACTTTTTTGTCATCCCGACAAAGGACATGTTAGGGTGATTATATTTTGTATGTGACACATTAAGGTTATTATTTCGTAATGCCTGTTTATTATTTTATACATGACAGATCATACAACAGGACGTTTTAATTTAGAAGAACGCCAGTATTGAGTTAAGCTAGTAATAAAACTTTAAAAACAAATAACAGCATTTATTCTCGGATACTAACTAATAAAAGTGTACTGAAGTTACTGAGTTGGGACGTCTAAATTAAATGAAACACGACGTATGTTTAGTTGCAAACATCGCTTTTAAATGAACTGTTTTAATCAGTAGCCGTTACTCGTAACTGCTACTCGTAACCGCTACTCGTAAACCGTTATTGTGTACTGCGAGTTATAATTGGTGAATTATAACTAGTGTACTGTTTACTCATATTAAACAACTAATTCGAATAGGATGGTATTTGTAAGTAAGTCTCTAATCTTGTTGAGGCAAACACATGTTATGCTGCATGCAAATGAAAACAGTCGAAGTCCAAAGAGCAGAATTACAATAGGTGTTTCTTGATAGTAAATGTACTTGGTGTGGGATATTAAAAAATAACCAACATATGAAGTAAAGTTATACATGTTCAAATTAGGAGTGTGCATACATTTATAATTTTGTCTTTTATTATTTATAATCCAGTGAGAGAAATAAAATCCTACATTGGGTGGTAGAATTGTTGTCACAAACATATGTAGTGTATATACACCTTGACTTCAAAGGTGTATTTTGACAACATTATCTTATTGGATAATTGAACGAAGTGAAAGTATCCTTATACACAACTTGACTGCTTAGACTGGTAAGAGAATCAACTCAACTGGCGTGTCTGTGACCACAATTACTCGAGAATGCCTCCACAGTTAAACTTAAAATTTTCCAGAAAAACTTAACAGGTCAAAATCTCGGTCAAGTTACAAACCGAGAAGTTTTATTCAGATAATTTCGTTCAGTATTAATCAAATTATCTTAAAACATAATTTATTTTTTTCTCCATAAAAATAACATTGGAAGCCATTTTAGTGGTTCTTGAATCGTTAAAATTTAGCCGACGTCTATGTTTCAACAACAGAGTAACAATAGTTAGTTTACTAGAGTATACTTTGTTATACTGGATAACAACAGTTTTTTACCAACAAAAAACACACAAGAGAGATAAATCGAAGTATATTTTTAAGTTGTGAGCATATTTATTATTTTATAAATTATTAAGTGTACGTTTTTAAAAAAAAATATCCATACAGTTAATATTCCCTTAGTACGTTTACTCTGTGTAAATATCGTCAGTCGGTCAGAGGTGACGATTGTAACAGTGGCAGACGACGCGTGTGGCAGTCGAAAAACTCAAAATAACTTTTTGATGACTGTAGAGTGTAGATACTAAGATATTAACTTAACTTATAAAATAGTTTGTTTTATTACATTTTCTTAGACAATTGGTAATATTGTGATTGTCATGTGTAAAAAGTATACGAAGCCTCAATTGTCTAGAAAGCGTTGATGAAGTTAGTCACAGTAAGCGAACAACCTTAAAAATTATTTTGTAGGAAAATTATTTGCTAGGTTATATTTTCACTAAATTAATAATAACAATTGTCTACATTACCTAAAATACATTACCAGTAATGTAGTAGGTAACCACAATAAAAGCTATACATTATTCTAACCAAACAGCCTTTTTCGGAAGGTTATCTTGAATGATTTGACATCTAGGTTTGGGTTACAGTAAGAGTAAGCCGACATTAAACTGGTAATACAACTTTTGTAAAATACTTTAAACACATTACCAGGAATGTTGTAGCGAACCAAAATAAAAGCTTTAAAATATCCTAACCAAACTAAGCCTTTTATACAGGTTATCTGAAATGATTTGACAAATCCTAGGTTTGGATTACAGTGAGCTGTTTTCATCATAAAATTGGGCATATGGCTATAAAATGTAGGCCTATACACTTAGGCTACTTGCCATTTTAGATGTTTCATGTACGGTCTTGGACCAACCCATGTTTATAGAATTTAATTTCATGATAGCCTAGGCTATTGAAACAATATATTGAAATATCATTTTGTAAAATACAACTGTTGTTAAATACTTTAAACATTACCAGGAATGTTGCAGCGAACCAAAACAAAAGCTTTAAACTATTCTAACAAAACTAAGCCTTTTATACAGGTTACCTGAAATGATTTGACATATCCTAGGTTTGGATTACAGTGAGCGGTTTCCATCATAAACTTGGACCTATGGCTATAAAATGTAGGCATATACACTTAGGCTACTTGCCATTTTAGAAGTTTCATGTACGGTCTTGGACCAACCCATGTTTATAGAATTTAATTTCATGATAGCCTAGGCTATTGAAACAATATATTGAAATATCATTTTGTAAAATACAACTGTTGGAAAATACTTCAAAAACATTACCAGGAATGTTGTAGCGAACCAAAACAAAAGCTTTAAACTATTCTAACCAAACTAAGCCTTTTGTACAGGTTATCTAAAATTATTTGACATCTCCTAGGTTTGAATTATAGTGAGCTGTTTTCATCATAAACTTGGACCTGTGTATATGTAGGCATATACACGTAGGCTACTTGTCATTTTAGAAGTTTCATTTACGGACTTGGGCCAACCCATGTTTATAGCATTTAATTTCATGATAGCCTAGGCTATTGAAACAATATATTGAAATCTCATTTTTTCATCCAAATAACTGGACCTGACGACTTTTGTTAATCCTTAAGGATATTTCGACTTGGCCCATAAAAATTGTTAACATTTGTTCATATAGGAAACTCGCTGTTCTCTTAAAAGTTAAATTAACCACACTGCTAAAGTCACTGCTTAGCCCAAAATACTCTGTTTGTTCTAAGATAACGCACCCATGCCAATCCTAACAACAAACCATGCCTGAAATCTTCAATTTATTTTGAAAATAAATAAATTTACGTATTTATACAATATTTACTTTGATAAAAACAAGTGATAAATGTATGTATGTTTTTCTACGGATAAAATGTTAGGTTAGCGGCGGGATCCGAACCAGTTACCTTACGCTTCAAGAGCCAGTGCGATACCCTCTCAGCTACCGCGATAATTGATTCTAGGAGAAGGATTATAGAAGTGACTAAAACTATAGTTAGATAGACATAAAACCCGGATTCTGGCGGCACTTAAATGATAACGGAATGTATTCTGATGATGTTACTCAAATCAGATATTGAATTTTTTATGAGACTCGATTTAAGTTTGATCATGTGTTTCAATTATCCTTATACGCGAGGAATGAGCGTACACCTAGTTTATGCTATACAAATGTTATTAAACAGTGGATCTCGAAAATAAGAACCAAAGTCGTCAGAGATATACATGTATATATATATCGTCTACAGGTATATGTCTATTGTTCTGTAGGTTAAAATCTCTCCAAACACTGCAATTCACAAGATATAGATTATTTTAAAATATTAAAAATTGGAATAACACTAGTATAAATGCGGTCTATCTATCAGAACGAAGTACTTCAAATGATTTATGAAGGGGAACTTGGGAACTTTTCTACACATAGAATCGGTAATCCAATTTAAAAAGAAAAATAAAACAACTCACCTCTGCAAGAATTTGGACATGATATATTGATATTGTATATCGATGTAAAACAAAACGTTGAAATTTTTATTTTCCTAAAATGTTATCCAACTTATTCAATCAAATAGTGGAAAATAAATGGAACTTGACAGGCACCAAAGAGGTTTAAGAAACCGCTTTGAAACTTTTCTGCTGGCTCTCGGGAGTCTGACGTAGTAATCCGTCTTGAAATGGATATAAAACGTATTTTGGAGTAACCAAGACAAGATAACATTTCAAACATTTCATAACATTTCCTACACTTGTATTATAGTTAGCATTTATTTTTATCCTCTTTTAAATCCATATGCTCGTTATTTCTATACACCCCTATTATTTACCTAAAATGTTATGGGCATTATTTATGTTATAAATACATTGAGAAACACAAATATAAGGGACTTAGTATTTTTAATGAGTATTTATTTGGACAGGGCCATATAATCTAGGGTGAAGGAGTTGGAGCAGACGTAAAAACTGTTGTTGTCACAAAATTTAAGAGTAAAAGCTAACGGCAAAGATCCCAACGTGTGTATAAAATTCATAATTTAACCTATTAGCCTTTTCAAATGGGTCCAGCCAATTCTAATGTTGGGAGTTATAACAGCTGAAATTGCACGATTATAATGTGAAATACAGTGCGGATTTGCACGTATCTTTAGTAACAAAAGTTAGGAATGGAATAGTGACTTACACGCTGGTTTGTATTTTCAAAGTGAAATATATCTAAGCCTCCAGGTTCTTTAATTATCATGCTATAGCTGATCCCTAGCATCTTAGAACATCCTAAAGGGTTCTTTGTTGTAAACTCGTGGCTAAAAACTGTTTGGCCTGTGAAACGATTTTAAAAATATCTCTAGCAACTTAAAATCTCGCACGCTCTTATTCTAGTGTGTTATTTTTCAAAGTTACACTAAATCGTTGTATTATTGTATCTTAACTATTACAGAGTGTTATTGAGTTTTAAAAGAACATAATAACATTAGTACTGAGCGTAACAATAATTGTCTTTAAATCAGGAGTATGTCGTAGCGCTTCCAGTTCAATTTCAACTACGGTCGATCTCTACATTTGCATAGATCGGTAACGATCCAAAGTACGTTATTTATCTATTATCTTATATTTCAGTACAACAGGAAAGTGGCCTTTTCCGGTGGGTGATGAAAGTTCACAATTCGGAGCCAAACACTGAAGAAATCAAGCCCTGACAAAAAAATTTGGGACGATTTATGAACGATGCTTCTCACCGTATGTGAAGTGGCACAAGAAAGCCAATAATACGTATTGAACGATTAATTTATTTCACAAATTAGCTTATAAGTGTACGGAAAAATGTATTCCTCATCATCATAATGATGTGTAAGTCAAGAGTTTATTTAGTATGCGATATTTAGCTTGAAACGTAGAAATTAAGCTAACAAAATATATTTCATTAACTTACCTTGAATCTTTGGTGGGAATTTCATCCGGAAATAACATGTTAGGGAGGAATGTATGGTCTAAAGATATTTAACCTCCTTGAATTAAAATATGTGTGATTCAGATATGAAATAGTGACATGAGCCTCAACAGCAATTCACATCACGTATCAAATGGCTTGTCCGTCTATCTAGGTGGCCTAATGTTAATCAGTATTTAATCCAATCTATTTCAAAAGGAGAGGTAGAGTTTGTGTGTCGCCATCTCTGTTCAGGTACAAACTAAAAGCTTCTGAATCAATTAACAGATACTTCTTCATGAAGTAATTTGCGTTATAATAATATTTGTTTATTATAGTAATTACGTTTCATCATCTACAGTATTATAACAAATGTAATTAAATTAAAATCTCATATAACATTCGTAGTTATTTAAAAAATATACAATTAATTGGGCTGAATCAACATCGATAGTACTAATTTTAAAGACTACTTTAAATACTTTATGATCTTAATACATTTAGTTTGTTCCGTTTAGATCCGAATTTCCTCTCAGTTCCACTTAAATGCTATGCAACAAAGGGAGTTTGCAAAGGATGAATTCCTTCCTAATAAACCGGAAATCTGATGTTTTGCACCTGATAGTATTTAGGGAATTATGACGTTCGAAAATAAATATTCTAAAAGTAACAATATCTAGCGATATATTTTATGAGGTGCTCGTTTAGAACGCCAACTGGATTACTTGGATATCCCAGGCTTAACTGCAAAACCATACTTATTGGTTGAAAGATAGTCTAAACAAATATTTCCATAACAAGTTTAAATCTGAATATTTAGACTAAAACAATACTTTTTAAAAGACCAAATGATTAAAAAAGTTTAAGCTAATATTTGTTTCGAAAGGAATTTCTATTGATGTTACAGTGTTAAGTAATTTTCACGAACAAATCTATTAGAATCATGTTAAGTAAACCATCTGCAATAAGCTAGCGTTATGATGCAAATTGAAAGTCGAGAACTGATAGAGGGTTTTAAAACCTAAATAAATTTATTTAACTTCTAATTAACTTCCTCTGAAAATTGTATTAGTTATTACATTGCATGTACTTTACAAAATCAGTTCATTATTTTAATATACAAAATAACATAATTATATTTTACCAGCCGCTCTCCGCACGCAGATCTTGCAGGCTTAAAGCCAGATGTTTTGGAGATTTTACATTACAATTAGCTGAGTAATCGTATCAGTCAGCGTTTTATTAAGTAAATAGAATTATTTCCATAATTTTTTAAAGGTTAGTTATGAATTAAATGTGTTTTTAGTGAATTTCCCCTATAGGGAAGAAGCTATTACCGTATGTCTCATGGTAAGACTTAAGGCCGAGACCATGATAACTTTTTGTTTTGAGGTCCCCAGATGCCAAAAACACTATTCGTTCAAATTTATATATATGTGTGTCCGTTAACTTGATAACTCTTGAAAAAAAACATCCAATTTCGATGAAATTTGGCACAAACGTGTTAAGCAACATTCATAACTTTAAGCTCGAAAACCAGAAAGATCGGACCATAGGAAGGGGTTTTTTGGGGGGTTTTAAATTTTCAAAAAATCAGTTTTTTAATTTTATACCCTAAAACTTTTTAAACACTCAATTTTGGTTTTGACCATTTTATAGAGGTAAACAAAACAAATAATATGGTATTTTGAATTATTAACCTAAGTTAAATGGTTGCAGAGGAAATCAAAAAACGTGTTCATAAAATCTTCCATGTTAATCTTATGGGAAAAAGGATTTTAGCTTGTCCACAGTTAATTTTATTGTAAATTTTACATTTGATTTTACAAATCGGTTCAGCTCTACAAAACAATCATTTTGGTGTTTAAATTGTAATTCTACGTCCATTTGTTGCAGAGAAATTCAAAGTGCTAAACACAGTACGTTGTCCATGTTATCCTTATGGAGCATAAATAAAATTTGATATCTCGATTGTATATTGATGTATATAAATGTATATTAATGGAATTTGGTACGTCGATTCAACTTTACAAACGATTTACAAACCTAGGTGGTTTAATTCAGTCTAATAGTTTAGTTGTTTATGTTTTAATTCGCCAGTTAGTAAATGATGACTGTGTTAGAGCAAACATGTGTTACTCTGCATGCAAATGGGCACAGTCGAAGCACCATGGGTGGCAACGTAATTGAGGTGGGTTTACGGATAATAAATGAACCAAACAATGTATAGATTTATTTAAAAGAGAAAAGTCATAATTACACCCTTGGAGCTTAGTAAAAATCTGTATATGTAACTGTAAATGTAATGGGAAGTTAATTTAATCAATTACTTAGAAAATACCCGAAGAATTAAAAACTCGATTTAGGAGCTATTGAGTCAATATTAAAGGTCAATTTCAGATGTAGTCTAGCTTCTATTTGATGGTAGATTGGTCCTAAGGATTAAATTAAGACAAATTTAATTAATATGAAAATAAACTAAATTGGATGGGTGTTTAGGTTTAGAACTTCACGTCTTGGCATTGAGCATGATGGAAAGTTTTCTTTAAAAAGTATAATTTAATGAAGTGCTAAAATTATTTTTATTTACTATGATCTGCTATAAAAATAGTTTTTACGCTTATCAATAAAAATAAAATAAAATATACTTTAACCCACCCCCTTTCTAAACCAGTAGATACGATTTTGGTGAAAATTATACAAGTGATTTTTAACTAATAGTTGTTTTAACTAAATAGTTTAACTCTATTTCATTTATCCTAACTATAATGTACTATATCAGTTGAAAACAAAATAATGTAGGTAGTACAAATTAAAGCTTTCAGTAATTTAAGCCTCTATGCAAAAGGTAATTCACCAAAGCCTACTTCAAACAAACTGTATGAGAAACTAAAAAATTAGTGACTTACAAAAAACAATAAACCCATATTTAAAGACAAGATGTATAAGATACGCTTCCTAAATATTTACGAAGCCTCGCGTGGAAACCTCTGCTGACAGTGAGCCGATGATCCATCTGGAGGGTGTTATGAAACATCTTACATCTGCTGGTATTTGGACAGAATGTATTGTGTATTGGTACAGAACAAAAAATATTTCCCACTTTCAGCTCAGTTTTCCTTAGAAGTTACACGATCAAATTATTGAAACATATGGAACTAGACAGGTACAGGATTTGGAGAATCCTTTGTGTAACTTTCTAGCTGTCTTTTACATAGTAATCCGTCTTGTAGTCAATACATATAGTAACCATTGTATACCATCTTGCCCATTGTATAGGTAATCTCAAAAGAATATGTTAATGTATTAAAGATGCATATAGTTTACCTTCTGTCTTATTTTAACATTTAACATTGCATAGTACTGAAAGACTCACTTGAAAAAATAACAAACATTATCTACGTTGTTAATACATATGGATGCAGCAATTGATCAAATACTATAAGTATGTTGGGTTTATTTTATAAAGTTAATTTAAGTACCGATTTAGAAAAGGCCACATAATTTAGATTGTAAGAACTATAATAAAGTTGTTATATTTTTACTAAAACTATTACAACTTTATTATAGTCTGCACGTGAGATGAATGTATCTTTAGATCACATGCGGTTAGACGTTCAAGACTTGGATCATCATCTATCTTGACTTAAATACGGCTTCTTGCTTCCGTCAACAGTCAAAATGTGACTAACGAATTTTGATGACATATTTCGTTGCAAGCGCAACATTATCAAAGCTTGCAATTCGTAAAAACATAAACTTAACAATAATATTGGATGCGCTTGCAACGAAACATGTTAGCAACATTTTTTTGACACATTTGGACTTTTGCCTTTGAGGAAAGAAAACCCAATGAGATGACCTATAAAATTCCTGAATATAGTCCAAGGGCCTTCAACATGAATTTTGATCTATTCTAAGGCTTTCATTTTAAGACTTCAGATTAAATTGCTCATTAGGTTAAAACCCAGGGATGTAATTGTACAATTATATTGCAGAGGATTGTAAATACCATGTTTTACAGTTTTATAGTAATTATAGGGCGACATAAAATACCAAGAAATTACTAAATTATAAATGTATTAAAATATGAAAATCTTGTAGTTGGTCCAATGTCAGAGGTGTGGCGCAGGCGTCGTTTTATGTACTTGGGAATTTTTACTGTTGAAACAACATTCTCCATCCCTGAAATTACCCTAACTACACCTTTCTTCTAACACCTTTCCTTGATAGATAACTACTAATTGCAGTCTTAAAAAATGTGTAAGGAAATGTTCTAAGGAACTTAAAATAAAATCATACTTTAAATAAAAGAATATTAATAAAAGTACAAATTCCTTAGATTAAAAACAGATGTAATTCAGTTATGGAAATGGCCATAAAAGCCTCAACAGTAATTCCAATCACGTACCGGAGTCTTGTGGCTTATCCGCCACCTAGGTGGCGTAATGTTATGCGGTGCGGCGACTCTGCGAGAGGCAGTGCGATGGCATTAGCGAGGGCCAGTCTACATGGAGTCGTTAGTTTAGTTTGAAAATAACTTTACTTTATTAATTGAATTTGATTTCATAATTAAATGTATTAACATAATCCTAAACAACTTTGGTCACTGCAAATCAAACAACATTTAGAACATTGTTTTATTGTTATTACAGTATCTTCAAAAGAAATATTAATCAGCATCTCATAGGGGAGTTTAAAATTGTAAGCTTTATTGTGTCATAGTAACAGTCACACTTAGAGTTGGCAAACTCCAAGTGTCTCTGGGCTATAGCAATATTTTAAACCCTAACATACTAACCATACCAACAATCCAACCATACAAGCAACTACCCTTCTTACCAACTGCCTATGGAGGGGTAATTACTATTGATCAATTTCGTGGATCTATCAATGGTGTCAGCAAAAAACAAACCAAGCTGTTATATACCAGCTTGTGTTTTCTTTATTTGTACAAGACCTAAATTGGGTTAATCATTTAACACAAGTGTTTCAATATTTTATAATTTTGGCTAGTTCACCTCATGCTTAAAAGCCAGTTCTTACTGTTGTAAAAAAAGTTTTATTTAACTTATTTGTGTTAGAAAATAAACCAGGAGGGTTCATTAGACCGACATAACCCTCCGTACCACCGCACAGCAAACTTCAAAACACTGCCCCCCACCATAACAACTACACGCGGTGCTGCACGCACGCGCGGCAACCCTCAATGTACTGCCCACCACTAACACCACTACACACGCCGCCGCCCGCCTGCCCAGCAACCCTCAATGCACTGCCCGCCACCCCAATACACGCGCTGCCGCAAGCCCGGGCAGCAACTCTCGATGCACTGCCCGCCACCATTACCACTACACGCGCCGCCGCACGCCCGCACAGCAACCCTCAATGTATTGCCCACCACCCTTACCACTACACGCGCCATCCCACGGCCGCACAGCAACCCTCAATGTACTACCCGCCACCATCACCACTGCACACGCCACCGTACGCACGCACAGCAACCCACAATGTACTGCCCGCCACAATCACCACTGCACGCACCGCCACACTCCCGCACAACACCCTTAACGCACTGCCCGCCACCATCACCACTACACGCTCTGCCGCACGACCACACATCAACCCTCAATGTACTGCCAGCCACCATTACCACTACACACACCACCACACGCCCGCACAGGACCCCTCAACACACTGCCCACCAGCATGACCTCTACACAAGCCACTGACGCCGCCGCACGCCCACACTGAAACCCTCACTGTACTGCCCACCACCATTACCACTACACGCGCCACCCCACGGCCGCACAGCAACCCTCAATGTACTGCCCGCCACCATCACCACATCACACGCCGCGGTACGCCCACACAGGAACCCTCAATGTACTGCCCACCAGCATTACCAGTACACGAACCGCCACACGCTCGCACAGCAACCCTCAATGCACTGCCCACCACCATCACTACTACCCACGCCGCTACACGCCCGGACAGCAACCCTCAATGCACTACCCGCCACCATCACTACTACCCATTCCGCCGCACGCTCGCACAGCAACACTCAATCCACTGCCCACCACCATCGCTACTACCCACGCCGCTGCACGCCCGCACAACAACCCTCAATACACTGCCCACCAGCATCACCTCTACATACGCCACCGACGCCGCCGCACGCCCGCACTGCAACCCTCAATGTGCTGCCCACCACCATCACCACTACACGCACCTCCGCGCTTCCGCACAACACCCTTAATGCATTACTCGCCACCATCACCACTACAAGCGGCACCAAACGCCCGCACAACAACCCTCAATGCACTGCCCGCCACCTTTACAACTACCCACGCCATCGCTCGTCCGCACAGCAACCCTCAATGCACTGCCCGCCACCATCACCACTACACGCCTCCGCACGCCCGCACAACAACCCTTAATGCACTGCCCGCCACAATCACCACTACACGCCCCTTCGCACAACCGCACAGTAATCCTCAATGTACTGCCCGCCACACCAATACACGCGCTGCCGCACGCCCGGGCAGCAATTCTTGATGCACTGCCCGCCACCATTACCACTACACGCGCCGCCGCACGCCCGCACAGCAACCCTCAATGTACTGCCCACTACCCTTACCACTACACGCGCCATCCCACAGGTCTGTGAAGTTGACCTACCCAAATCAGCTTACCCAGTTTATTTAATATCTATCGTTAGTTCTTTGTTAGTTCCTGTTAGTTCTCATAAAAATATCGTTAGTTCATCAATATTAAACGTGTTAAAGCCTTAAATCAATGGGCAGGCCAACTTCACACTATGAAAAGTAGCTTACCCACAATTAAACTACATAATTCCTGTTTCTTCATGTCTATCGTTAGTTCTTCGTTAGTTCCTGTTAGTTCCCTCATAAATACTGTTAGTTCAATGATTTGAATGGTTTTACAGCCAAATATTCAAAATGGGTAAGCTAACATTCTAATGTATGTAGTAGCCTACCCATGATGACATAAAATTATTAATATTTGTTCATGTCTATCGTTAGTTCTTTGTTAGTTCTTGTTAGTTCCCACAAATCTATCTATAGTTCAAACAAAGGAACCATTTCACGGCCAAAACTAAAAATGGGCATGCCAACTTCACACCATGAAAAGTAGCTTACCCACAAATAAAATACATAATTCCTATTTCTTCATGACATGAACAATCTTCAATAAACTTTCGTCATCATGGGTAGGCTACTACATAAATTGTATGTTAGCTAACCATTATTAAATTTTTGGCTGTAAAAACATTAATATTATTGAACCTACGGTATTTATTATGGAACTAACAGGAACTAACGAAGAGCTAATGATAGACACAAAGAAATATGTATTATGTAGTTTAATTGTGGGTAAGCTACTTTTCATAGTGTGAAGTTGGCCTACCCATTGATTTAAGGCTTTAACACGGTTAATATTGATGAACTAACGATATTTTTATGAGAACTAACAGGAACGAACGAAGAACTAACGATAGACATAAAGAAATATGAATTATCTAGTTTAATTGTGGGTAAGCTACTTTTCATAGTGTGAAGTTGGCCTACCCATTGATTTCAGGCTTTAACACGGTTGATATTGATGAACTAACGATATTTTTATGAGAACTAATGGGAACTAACGAAGAACTAACGATAGACATGAAGAAATAGGAATTATGTATTTTAATTGTGGGTAAGCTACTTTTCATGGTGTGAAGTTGGCATGCCCATTTTTAGTTTTGGCCGTGAAATGGTTCCTTTGTTTGAACTATAGATAGATTTGTGGGAACTAACAAGAACTAACAAAGAACTAACGATAGACATGAACAAATATTAATAATTTTATGTCATCTTGGGTAGGCTACTACATACATTGGAATTTTAGCTTACCCATTTTGAATATTTGGCTGTAAAACCATTCAAATCATTGAACTAACGGTATTTATGAATGAACTAACAGGAACTAACGAAGAACTAACGATAAACATAAAGAAATAGGGATTATGTAGTTTAATTGTGGGTAAGCTACTTTTCATAGTGTGAAGTTGGCCTACCCATTGATTTAAGGCGTTAACAGTGTTAATATTGATGAACTAACGATATTTTTATGAGAACTAACAGGAACTAACGAAGAACTAACGAGAGATATCAAATAAACTGGGTAAGCTGATTTGGGTAGGCCAACTTCACAGACCTCCATCCCACGGCCGCACAGCAACCCTCAATGTACTGCCCGCGACCATCACCACTGCACACGCCACCGTACGCACGCACAGCAACCCACAATGTACTGCCCGCCACAATCACCACTGCACGCACCGCCACACTCCCGCAAAACACCCTTAACGCACTGCCCGCCACCATCACCACTACACGCTCTGCCGCACGACCACACAGCAACCCTCAACGCACTGCCCACCAGCATTAACTCTACATAAGCCACTGGCGCCACCGCACGCCCATACTGAAACCCTCAATGTACTGCCCACCACCATTACCACTACACGCGCCACCCCACGGCCGCACAGCAAACCTCAATGTACTGCCCGTCACCATCATGACTGCACACGCCGCCGTATGCCCTCACAGGAATCCTCAATGTACTGCCCACCAGCATTACCAGTACACGAACCGCCACACGCTCGCACAGCAACCCTCAATGCACTACCCACCACCATCACTACTACCCACGCCGCTACACGCCCGGACAGCAACCCTCAATGCACTACCTGCCACTATCACTACTACCCATTCCGCACACTCGCACAGCAACCCTCAATCCACTGCCCACCACCATCGCTACTACCTACGCCGTTGCACGCCCGCACAGGAACCCTCAATATACTGCCCGCCATCATTACCTCTACATGCGCCACCGACACCGCCGCACGCCCGCACTGCAACCCTCAATGTGTTGCCCACCACCATCACCACTACAAGCACCTCTGCGCTTCCGCACAACACCCTTAATGCATTGCTCGCCACCATCACCACTACAAGCGGCGCCAAACGCCCGCACAACAACCCTCAATGCAATGCCCGCCACCTTTACAACTACCCACGCCATCGCACGTCCGCACAGCAACCCTCAATTCACTGCCCTCCACCATCACCACTACACGCCTCCGCACGCCCGCACAACAAACCTTAATGCATTGCCCGCCACAATCACCACTACACGCCCCTTCGCACGACCGCACAGTAATCCTCAATGCACTGCCCACCTTAATCATCACTACACGCGCCACCTCACGCCCGCCAGCAACCCACAATACACTGCCCGCCAGCATTACCACTCCATGCGCCACCGGCAACGCCGCACGCCCGCATAGCAACCCTCAATGCACTGCCTGCCACAATATTCACTACACGCCCATTCGCAAGCCCACACAGTAATCCTCAATGCACTGTCCGCCACCATCATCAATACACGCACCGCCGCACACCCGCCAGCAACCCTCATTTACTGCCCGCCACCATCACCACTGCACGCGACCACACGCCCGCACAGTAATCCTCAATACACTGCGCGCCTTAATCACCACTACACCCGCCACCGCACGCCCGCCAGCAACCCTCAATACACTGCCCACCAGAATTACATCTACATGCACCACCGGCACCGCCGCATGCCCGCACGCCAACCCTCAATGTACTGCTTACCACCATCACCACTACACGAGCCTCCGCACGCCCGCACAGCAACCCTCAATGTACTGCCCGCTACCATCACCACCGCACACGCCACCGCACGCACAGCAACCGTCAATGCACTGCTCACCACTAACACCACTACACACGCCGCCGCACGCCCGCACAACAACTGTCAATGCACTGCCCACCACCATCACCACTACACACGTTACCGTCCGCCCGCACAGCAACCCTCAATGCACTGCCCACCACTAACACAACTACAAACGCCGCCGCACGGCCGCACAGCAACCGTCAATGCACTGCCCACCACCATCACCACCGCACGCACAGCAACCCTCAATGCACTGCCCGCCACCACTACTACCACTGCACGCGCCGCAGAAAACCCGCACAACACCCTTAATGCATTGCCCGCCACCATCACCACTTAATGAGCCACCACACGATCGCACGGCAACTCTAAATGCACTGCCCGCAACCTTTACAACTACCCATGCCACCGCACGCCCGCACGTTAACCCTCAATGCACTGCCCGCCACCATCACCACTACACGCCACCGCACGCCCGCACGCGCACAGCAACCCTTAATGCACTGCCAGCCACAATCACCACTACACGCCACCGCACGCCCGCACGCGCACAGCAACCCTTAATGCACTGTCAGCCACAATCACCACTACACACCCCTTCACACGCCCGCACAGTAATCCTCAATGCACTGCCCACCTCAATCACCACTACACGTGCCGCCGCACGCCCGCCAGTAACCCTCAATAAACTGCCCGCCAGCATTAACACTCCATGCGCCACCGACACCGCCGCACGCCCGCACAGCAACCCTCAGTGCACTGCTCACCACAATATTCACTACACGCCCCTTCCCACGCCCGCACGGTAATCCTCAATGGACTGTCCGCCACCATCACCACTACACGCGCCACCGCACGACCACCAGCAACCCTCAATGTACTGCCCGCCACCATCACCACTGCACGCGACCGTACACCCGCATAGTAATCATCAATGCACTGCCCGCCTTAATCACCACTACACGCGCAACCCCACGCCCGCCAGCACCCCTCAATACACTGCCCACCAGAATTACCTCTACATGCACCACCGACGCCGCCGCACGCCCGCACGTCAACCCTCAATGCACAGCCCACCACCATCACCACTACACACGCCTCCGCACGCCCGCACAGCAACCCTCAATGTACTGCCCGCTACCATCACCACCACACACGCCACCGCACGCACAGCAACCCTCAATGTACTGCCCGCCACCATCACCACTACCCACGCCGCCGCACGCCCGCACAGCAACCCTCAATGTACTGCCCAACACCATCACAACTACACATGCCGCCGCACGCCCGCACAGCAACCATCAATGTACTGCCCGCTACCGTCACCACCGCACACGACACCGCCCGCACAGCAACCGTCAATACACTGCCCGCCACCATCACCACTACACACGCCACCACCCGCCCGCACAGCAACCTTCAATCGCCAGCATTACCTCTCCATGCGCCACCGGGGACGCTGCACGCCCGTACTGCAACCCTCAATGTACTGCCTGCCACCATCACCACTGCACGCGCTCCGCACTCCCGCACATTAACCCTCAATGTACTGCCCGCCACCATCACCACTACACGCGCTCCGCACGCCCGCACAGCAACCCTCAATGCACTGCCCACCACTAACACCACTACACACGCTGCCGCACGCCCGCACAGCAACCGTCAATGCACTGCCCACCACCATCACCAGCGCACACGCCACCGCACACACAGCAACCCTCAATGCACTGCCCGCCACCATCACCACTTCGAGCGCCGCCGCACGCCCGCACAGCAACCCTCAATGCACTGCCCGCCACAATCACCACTACACGCCCTTTCGAACGCCCGCACAGTAATCCTCAATGCACTGGTCACCTTCACCTTAATCATCGCTACACGCGCCACCCCACGCTCGCCAGCAACCCTCAATACACTGCCCGCCAGCATTACCACTCCATGCGCCACCGGCACCGTCGCACGCCCACACAGCAACCCTCAATGCACTGTCCGCCACTATAACCTCTACCCACGCCGCCGCACACCCGCACAGCAACCGTCAATACACTGCCCGCCACCATCACTACTTCACACGCCGCCACCCGCCCGCACATCAACCCTCAATACTCTGCCCGCCAGCATTACCTCTCCATGCGCCACCGGCGCCGCCACACGCCCGCACTGCAACCCTCAATGTACTGCCCGCCATCATTAACACTACACGCGCCTCCGCATGCCCGCACAGCAACCCTCAATGTACTGCCCACCACCACCACCACCGCACACGCCACCGCACGCACAGCAACCCTCAATGCACTGTCCGCCACTATAACCTCTACCCACGCCGCCGCACACCCGCACAGCAACCGTCAATACACTGCCCGCCACCATCACTACTTCACACGCCGCCACCCGCCCGCACATCAACCCTCAATACACTGCCCGACAGCATTACCTCTCCATGCGCCACCGGCGCCGCCACACGCCCGCACTGCAACCCTCAATGTACTGCCCGCCATCATTACCACTACACGCGCCTCCGCATGCCCGCACAGCAACCCTCAATGTACTGCCCGCCACCACCACCACCGCACACGCCACCGCACGCACAGCAACTCTCAATGCACTGACCACCACCACTATCACTGCACGCGCCGCCCCACGCCCTCACAACACCCTTAATGCACTGCCTCCATCTTCACCACTACACGCGCCGCCGCACGCCCGCACAGCAACCCTCAGTGTACTGCCCACCACCATCACCACTGCACGTGCCGCCGCACGCTCGCACAGCAACCCTCAATGCACTGCCCACCACTAACACCCCTACACTCGCCGCCGCACGTTGCACAGTAAGCGTCAATGCACTGCCCGCCACCATCACCATTACACTCGCCGCCGCAGGCTCGCACAGCAACCCTCAATGCACTGCCCGCCACTATCACCACTACACGCCCCTTTGCACGCCCGCACAGCAACCCTCAATGTACTGCCCACCACCATCACCACTGCACGCGACCGCATGCCCGCACATTATTCGTCAATGCACTGCCCGCCATTATCACCACTCCCGCCGCACGCCCGCACAACAACAAGTGGGATAGATTTTGGGGTTTCTCAAAAGTTCCTGGTGCAGTTCAAATTTATATTTAGAGAGATAAGACCTTATAAAATACACATGGTAACATCATGGAAAATTTGTGAATGATGTCCCTAAAACATCGATTCAGACTGCCACGTCTTAGTTTCTTGGGTTTATCGTTTTGCCTCTTCACTATTGATTCTTTGATTCTTAATTTTACCAAATTATTTTGAGTAAATAACTATAAGTGTAAAATATTTCGGAAATTGAATTCATTGCACTCATTAATATAAATAACCGCATCAAATAATGCGTCATAGTAAAAAGACACTAGTCAAACAATAACCATAGTAACCATTTCAAAATATACCTTCAAAACCAAGACTAGCAGCTATTTCAGGGACTACAACAATGAATTTTAATTAGGTTATTGTGCTATTATTTTTCGTAAATGTAGCGTAATATTTTAGATTATAAGTAGGTTTCCTCTCTTTACATTTGAAAATACTACATTTCACTGTTTTCTCATAATAAAGCATCTGTTTCGGATTGCTCGTTCGTCATCGGACAAGTTTGGCTTCCTTCGAGTGGAAAAGTCTCCGCTTCCAGTGGTTCGTGTGATTTTTTAGCTGCTAGTAAAACCAAGGAAATATCAGTTAAATCTTGTATATACTTTATATATCTTATATACGCGAAGCCAATTTTTGTAAAGAGAGTTCCTCCGTTATTTCTGAGCCTATTTTAACGATTGAGGTACCAAAATATTCATCCTGATTCGAAGTTGTGCACAAAGGTTTTCATTTTCGATATTTACAATTTGAAAGTCACGGGTTGCCCTCAAAGTTCGTTTTTTACCCTTAAGATTAACATGGAGAATCATTTTAATTTAATTGCAGCTGTTAAAACATTAGGGACAGGTTATTAGCAGTATCAGATGTTACAGGTAAGGATTAATCTATATGAATGAAATAAGTTTTTTCTACATCGCTTTGAGCAGTGAAATGTTAAATGCGGCGGAGATGTTTCAATTTGTGTTAAAATTTGTTTATCCGTCCGTCTGTTTATAAGCCAGATTTGATCCGCGTTGCACAAAAATTACTGTACTGAATGGAATAAAACCTTTTGGCTGTTACGTCCCTTTGCATGGTACTGCTACAAAGTCGATCTTAAGGTTACTCAACCTTTCACAACAGAATACACCATATTTTTTTCTAATGAGCATTTAGTTAGCTAATGGGGTACAGAACACCCCCCTTGCAACATGGTATTTAAAGCTCAGTTTGTCTAGGTATCTCATTGTGATAATAATATTGAATATTTTATGTGTTTTTACGTCCACCATTCATAAGTCCAACAAACTTCAGGAGTTATTGAACAGATATTTGAAAGAAGATGGGTTCATAAAAAAAAACAAAAAAAACAGTTTCCGTTCCAATGAAACACGGCCTTAACGACCTTCACCATTTCCATGTTAATTGTTATATACTTAGTAGACCGATTGAGCAAGTATTTAGTAGAAAGACAACAGGCAATGCACTATAGTCATTAGTCAGAAACAGGTCTAATCTTTCCATCTGCTAGGTCGGCTTTTAAAATTGTAATTTATTCATCACTGACGTTAGTAGTTAACTCAAAGCTCGGTCCCCAGGTGTTTTAACAATTGTATCTAACTTCTCAAACATAACGTTGTACTGTGATCGCGAGCGAAGCCGCGACGGGCTACTAGTTATTTAATATTCAAACTTAGTTTCTAATTTCATCATGCGTTCTATTTACAGAATTTGGTAAGTACAGTTATCACAGATATTATAATACATTTCTTGAAAATGGAAAGTCCGTTATTTGAAAAATCTGTAAAGCAATACGAAAAAAGAAATTAAACTAAGATAAATTACCAGCATTAGATTTTATTTATTTGTACTCCTTTTAGCTAACTATTTACATTTGTAACTATTTCAGCTTTTGTTTGATTTAGCCTATAGTTATTTCCTGGTGAAACCAAGTGGTGTCCTGGATTAAGTTGATTATTAGTCATTAGGCTATTAATTAAGATTCAGGTGGTCTTAGGTAGTGGCATGGCTACACAAGGCGTCTTTCCCATTCTACAATCATAATTAATTCATATTCCCCTTAAAAATACGCCCTAGTTGGTTTGGGGTCTTACACACTGATTAAGTGATTAGTTTGATAATGAATTATTTTTTTACTTTACTTCAGATAATGTTTAATGTATTTCTCTAATAAATTATTGAATTGCTCAGAAAACAAGACTGTTGGGGTACATACTCCGGGAGCCGCCCTAACTTACTGGGTGTGGTGGAGGAGGTGGGATCCAGCAGCCTCGCACACGATCACATCGCAACTATATCCCTTACACTGGTGTTACTCTCGAACCGGGAGTTATCCACAGAAGCAATGAAAACAACCCCAGTTACCTTTGGTAGAAAACCCCAAATAAGTAACAAGCCCACAACTCCATCTTAGCAGGGCGGGGTAAAAAGAAGACACAGATAAAGATGTAGAGTATTAGAAGCCTCTTGACGCTAAGTCTCGGGGGCGTTGGAATGGGAACGAAAAACGCTGAACCAGCAAAGGGCCACACTCGGAGAGGTGTTAGAGAAAATGTAAGGAAAAAGAAACAACTCAACTTTGGAAGTTTAAGTTTTCAATTCATTTATAATTTTTTAGGAAGTTTGCAGCTTCTTTTTGTCTTAATTGGCTCGTCAACATAGACTGTAGATCCGTGCGTGGAAGCCGTTTACGTGCCGGGACTGAGATGCCAACCCTCGACAGGGCCGTTGCCATGGCTCCGCTATCCGCCTTCGCCAGTGACTCGCCTAATTGTTAGGTCTCATATAATACCAATGCAAACTATAAGTATGACATCCCAAAAACTATAAATATGACATAGGAGTACTAAAAGAACCTATAATACATCAAAAGTCCCCACTATCCATGGTAATTTATTAAGGGCTAGAATACATTTTACACGGATAAAAAGAATAAATGCTATAAGAAATAACATTTTTAAATACAGAGTATGTTGTTTTTATCGTAGATTTTTAAATCATTAATTACGTTTTAGGAAGTTAAAAACTAACATAATTGAAATTATTATTAAAAATGATGATGCGAATTTGTCATGAACATTTGAATGAGGTTTATGGCTTTAAAATAATTTGTATTAAAACACAATACAAACATTACATCACATTAAAATAAGAACAACAAAAAATATGTTGCAGTAAAATTTATAGCGTTCACAGAAAAAAATATTTTATAAAAACCTCTAACGGCCCACCAAGTTACAAGTGCAAAAAGTCTTTAAATTCTATTAAGAATTTGTGGTTCAAGAGTGGATTTCTACGTGGAATGAAAGATACTCAAAAACAAACTGCCAATTTGGGGTTGAAGTTTAGAGACCACACAGCTCCATGAGATATCAAGGATGTTGTGGTCGACAAACTTCGCTTGCCTTGAATTAGTTTATCTCATGAAGTCGAATATTGGCTCTTTTCTCAACTTAGCATTTTTAGATTTGTGTAACTTTAATTGTATGTCAATTTATGGACCTTATTTGAGAATAAAAGTTCTGAGACGCCCAGTACGTAGTAAAGGCACAGTACAATCGAAATTTCTGATTTTACAAATTGTACTATTACCTCCCTTTACTTCATGTTTTAGTGAAATCTCCTACCACCTAAGTAGGATGAATAAAATAATAGTTACTATTTTTAAGTATTTTAAGACACATACAAATCGAAAATTATAACTATGAATAGTTTTAGATGTTTATTAAAAAAATACCCCCGTAGCAGCAAACCTGCATACTCAGCGAATTTCTAATGCATATTAATTTATCTTAATACCACATAAAGCCACATACCAAGTTTCATCAATATACATTCATAAATAAACGATTTATGACATTTTAATTATTCTCCATAAGAATAACATGGCGGCTGAGTATGCAGGTTTGCTGAAATAAGGAACACTAAAAATGGGCTTTTATACAAATATCATTATAACTCAACTAGGTAAAGCCACATACCAAGTTCTATTAATTTCTGTTCATAATTAAAGGAGATAACACGTTAATTATTCTCCATAAGAATAACATGGGGCTGAGTATGCAGGTTTGCTGCTACGGGAACTAACGGGCAAAAAATGGATTTTTGTGCAAATATCAATAGACCACAATGAAATGAAGCAATATACCAAGTTTCGTCAGGATAAGTTGATAAATAAGCGAGATATACAATTTTTCTTATCCTCCAAAAGAATAACATTGGACAAGTACTGTGTTTAGCACTTTCAATATATCAGTAACCAATTGACGTAGAGCAATGATTAAAACATCAAATTGTGTGTCTTTTTAGGCTGATTCCAATGGGAAAAAATAATATTTTTCTTTTTCAAAAATTGTATGTAAAAAACTCAAAAAACCCATTTTTGGGGTACAAAACCCCCCCAAAATACCCCTTCGGATAAGTCGATCCGTCTGGTTTTCGAACTTAAAGTCATAAATGCTGCTTTACACGTTTGTACCAAATTTCATCAAAATCGGACCTTTTTTACGAGAGTTATCGCACCCACGGACACATATATGTATATATATATATATATATATATATATATATATATATATATATATATATACAGTTTCGAACGAATGGTGTTTTTGGGGTCTGGGGACCTCAAAGTGTTAAACATCGTCGTTTAAGTATTAGTAAGTTAGCCTACTGCCAATTTTAAAAATTTGATGATATCCTATCTTTACATTAATAGGAAATCACAAAACTGTTCCTCATTTTTTCTCAGCTTGTTTGCATCGCAGGAAAAACACGTATTCACGTACACTGTTAAAAAGGTGTTGTCCTGTAGATGAGCAGAAACCCATTAATAATTAATTTACATTGGCCTTCAGGGCTACACCCACAGGCTTTTAAAGTTTCAATGCTAATATTATGGAAGAACAGTAATTGATTGATTGAATTGTATATTTGACAGGAGTTTATATAAAAAATGCCAGTAAAACAACATGAACATATGTTTCAGACATAATCTATACAGGGTGTCCCGTAAGTAAGTACAAAAACTTTGGGAATAGGTTATATGTGTCAAAATAAAAATAAAATCAAGAATAATTTTTTGTTTAAAACGCTTTGTTACCGATATATCCGCCATTTTGTATTTTTTAAATACAAATTTATATCTCAAAAACCATTAAATATTACTTTATGAAACTTGACATAGTGTATGAGGTAGAAATGAAATAATTGACAAAAAAATTTTGTTGAAAAATATTTTTCCGTTTCAAAATTTCGGCCATTTTAATTTTTCAAACTAAAATTACTAAAAAACAGATGATTTTATGGAAAAAGGACAAGAACACTTTTCTTTAGTATTTTGAATTTTCTATCAAACGACACGAAGTTCAGAAGGATCGGGCAACAAATAGCTGAGAAATATCGATTTTTAGTTGTATAGGCCAGGCACACCCTGACAGCTTCTCCTCATTGTCTGCGACAATCAGCTAAAAATCAACTAAAAATCGATATTTCTCAGCTGTTTGTTGCCCAATCCTTCTGAACTTGGTGTTGTTTGATAGAAAATTTAAAACACAAAAAAAGTGTTCTTGCTTTTTTTCCATAAAATTAGCTGTTTTTTAGTAATTTTAGTTTGAAAAATTAAAATGGCCGCCATTTTGAAACGGAAAAATATTTTTCAACAATTTTTTTTAAAATAATTTCATTTCTACCTTAAACACTATATCAAGTTTCATAAAGTAATATTTAATGGTTTTTGAGATATAAATTTTTATTGAAAAAATACAAAATGGCGGATATATCGGGAACAAGGCGTTTTTAGAAAAAAAATTATTCTTGATTTTATTTTTATTTTGACCCATATAACCTATTCCCAAAGTTTTTGTACTTACTTACGGGACACCCTGTATATTAATAGCCTAAGGGAATTTTTGTGGTACCCATTTCTCGGATATGCGGCATAGTAGAATAATGAAAATTGGCACAGTTATTTAGTACTATTAGGGGATGTGTTGAATGCAAATAATTTTGTGTTTGGGTGTGTAGGGCTATGCCTTATGGCTTTCGAATTTGATATGTTATCCTTATGGGAACTTAGTTCTGCTTTTCATTTAACAAACAGCAACGAAATTTAAATAAATATGTAGCACAACAGCAAGAACAGATGATTATTAAATAACAAATATTACTGACTACTGGAAGGGTAACATCCTTCTCTTACCTCCTTCTCCGTTTTAACTCCACTTTACAAGGATTAAACGTGTTTGTGAGGGGGGGAGGAAGAGGGATGATGAGGTAGAGAGGTTTCAGGCATAAACAAATACACCCGTCGTAGCAAACCTGCGTATTCAGCGAATTTCCAACGCATAATATAAGTCTTGATACCACATAAAGCCGCATACCATTTTTCATAAAAATATATTCACATATAAGCGATTTTAATTATTCTCCATAAGAATAACATGAGTAATGAGTACGTAGGTTTGCTGAAACAAGGAACACAAACAATTGGTTTTTATGCAAATATAAATAGAATTTAACTAGGTGAAGCCACATTCCAAGTTTCATCAATATCTATAATATTATAAAGAAGAGGTGGTTTCTGTCTGTCTGCCTGTCTGTCTGTCTGTCTGTCCGTCTGATGTTCCGGGTGAACGCAAAAACTACTGAACCGACTGGGCTGAAACTTTACACATAGGTAGATCTTGAACCCATGCAACACATAGGCCTATTCACTTCCTTAAAAACCCCTCGGGCTACGCCCCGTGAACGTCCTAAGTTTCAATGTTTACATTTCAGAAGAAAGTAAACATTCAGAAACTGTAATGAGAACAGCTGTTGGCACTTCAATTTGACAGCTTAAAGAGTAGAAGCAAGAACAGCTGTTTCAATCTAACTAAAATGGAAATTGCATTGACTAAAGAACGGGTAGAGAAAACCCCTGTGTGAACTGGTACGTCAGCTAGCTATTAATTAATATTAATGAACAAAAATATTAATGTGGCTTCATCTGGTTGTGGTCTATTCTTATTTGCACAAAAAACAATTTTTACCGATACTTCCTGTACCCCCCCACGATTTTATATTTTTGCTCCCAACCGATTTTTATTTTTGCCCCACCCCCGATTTTATATTTTGCTCCCCCCCTCTTCGATTTTGTATTTTTATTTCATGCCCCCCCCTATTTTATATCCCCCCGATTATTTGCAACCCCCCGATTTTTATTTTTGCCCCACCCCCAATTTTATATGATATTCCCCTCTCTTCGATTTTATATTTTTGCCCCCCCCCGATTTTATGTTTTTTGCCCACTCCGATTTTATATTTTTGCTCCCCCCACCAATTTTTATTTTTGCCCCACCCCCGATTTTATATTTTTGCCCACCCTTTTCGATTTTATATTTTTATTTTATGTCCCCCCCAATTTATATTTTTGGCCTGCCCCCCGGTTTTATATTTTTGCTCCCCTCCCCGAATTTTATTTTTGCCCCACCCCCGATTTTATATTTGCTCCCCCCCTCTTCGATTTTATATTTTTATTTTATGTCCCCCTATTTTATATTCCCCCCGATTTTATATATTTGCAACCCCCCGATTTTTATTTTTACCCCACCCCCAATTTTATAGGATGTTCCCCTCTCCTCGATTTTATATTTTTATTTTATGTCACCCCCATTTTATACTTTTGCCCCCCTCAATTTCATATTTTTTGCACACTCCGATTTTATGCTTTTGCTCCCCCACCGATTTTTATTTTTGCCCCACCCCCGATTTTATATTTTTGCCCCCCCCCCCGGTTTTATATTTCCCCCCCGATTTTATATTTTTGCACCCCCCCCATTTTTACAATAACAGCTGTTTCAAGCTAACTAAAATGGAAATTGCATTGACTAAAGAACGGGTAGAGAAAACCCCTGTGCGATGAACGGGTACGTCAGCTAGCTATAAGTTAATATTAATGAACAAAATCTGGTTGTGATCTATCCTTATTTGCACAACACACAATTTTTACCGATACTTCCTGTACCCCCCCCCCCCGATTTTATAGTTTGGATCTCTCCGCTGATTTTTATTTTTGCCCCACCCCCAATTTTATATTTTTGCTCCCCCAATTTTTTATTTGTACTTTATTTCCCCTATTTTATATTTTTGCCCCCCCATTTTTTGTTGCCCCCCACCGATTTTATATTTTTTATCACCCCATTTTCATTTTTGCACTTCCAATTTTATATTTTGCTCCCCCCCGATTTTATATGTTTTGCCCCCCCCCCCGATTTTATATTTTTACTCCCCAACAATTTTTATTTTTGGCTCATCCCCGATTTTATATTTTTATGTTATGTCCCCCCTCCATTTTATATTTTTGCCCCCCCATTTTATATTTTTACTCTCCCCCCGATTTTTATATTGCCCCCCCTCCACAATTTTATGTTTTGCTCCCCCCACCGTTTTTATATTTATGCCCCCTCCTGCCCACCAGATATTTTTTTATTTTGTTGTACTAGAGTTCTTTTATTTCTAAAAGCGAATCCAAAGTGTTGCGTGTACCGATTTGGAGTCGCAAACCACACGCCGTTTACTACCCGACAGAGTTCCTCGACTTACCAACAGGACCCGATCTATCTGCCAGTATATTTCGTTGACTTTGATTTAATTGTACATTAAACGTGTAAAATGTAATTTTAATATTATAAAATAATGTGGATTGTTATTTGCCAGGGTGTCACAAAAACGTGTGATGGGCTATACAGGACCTAATTCTACATGCAAAAATAAGTCAAATACCCCCGTAGCAGCAAACCTGCGTACTCAGCGAATTTCCAATGCATATATATGTATCTTAATACCACATAAAGCCACATACCGAGTTTCATCAATATACATTCATAAATAAACAATTTGTGACATTTTAATTATTCTCCATAAGAATAACATGGCGGCTGAGTATGCAGGTTTGCTGAAGGAAGGAAAACAAAAAAAGGGGTTTTATAAATATCAATATAACTCATTTAGGTAAAGCCACATACCAAATTTCATTAATTTATTTTCATAATTAAGGGAGATAACACGTTACTTATTCTCCATAAGAATAACATGGGGCTGAGTACGCAGGTTTGCTGCTACGGGAGAATTTGGCAAAAAATTGTTTTTTTGAGCAAATATCAATGGTCCACAACCAGATGAAGCCGTATACCAAGTTTTGTCAGTATACGTTCATAAATAAGCGAGATATAAAATTCTTCTTTTCCTCCATAAGAATAACATTAGACAACGTACTGTGTTTAGCACTTTCAATATCTCGGTAACCAATTGACGTAGAGAAATGATAAAAATACCAAATTGTGTGTTTTTTTAAGCTGAATCCAATGGTAAAAAAATTAAAATTTGACTTTTTCCAAAATTATATGTAACAAATTCAAAAAACCCATTTTTGGGGTACAAAACCCCCCAAAATACCCCTTCGGATAAAGCGATCTGGCTGGTTTTCGAACTTAAAGTCATAAATGTTGCTTTACATGTTTATACCAAATTTCATTAAAATCGGATAATTTTTACGAGAGTTATCGTGCTCACGGACACATATATATATATATATATACAGTTTCGAACGAATGGTGTTTTTGGGGTCTGGGGACCTCAAAACGAAAAGTTATCATGGTCCCGGGCCTAGGTCTTACCATGCCGACTACGGTAATAGCTTCTTCCCTATAGGGGAAATTCGCTAAAATGAAGAATATCATTTTTTGGATTTCGGCTTAGTTTAGCCGTAATCCGCCATTTTGTTTTTTTGGGAAAATATTTATTATTTTAAAAACCCAATGAGATATTTTTACGAAACTTGGCAAAAGTGTTTACACTAAAGTAAGTAACATTTAAAAAAATATATTTCCAAATTCCAAAATGGCGGCTATTTTAATTTTTTTATGCCAAATTTCATGAAAACCGGTACCTAAAACAAAATTTTTCAAGACACAAAATGTTTTGTATTTATTATACCAAATCCAACAAAACAAAAATGAATAAAATCGGTTCATAAATAAAGAAGCTGTGTTTATTTTAGTAATTTAGACTGAAATTACTTAATTACATTACATAAATTATTACATTACATTTAATACATTTTAATATTAATAATAATCATTTGTTGTTTAAAACAATGGAATGAAGAGGATACACCACATGTAGGTAGGCAATCAATCTACTAATCAATCTTGATTAATTTTATTTCTCCTTTTTACTCCACATTAACAGCTGATATGCATTTAATCAGCTGTTATAACAAATCCATTGTTGACCTGCCACACATTATTGCTGTTTTGTTCACATCCAATTGCTGCTTAGACGTTTACGTAACTAGCTCATAATGCCAGTAGAGTTTACAAACGCGGAACTAGCTGATATCCACTTAATGTATGGACTGTCAGATTGTAATCGAGCGCTAGCTCGACGTTTGTACTCTGAACGTTTTCCAAATCGCCGACTGCCTAGTGAAAATACGTTCTTAACAGTGCACGACCGCCTCACACAGTATGGTTCATTTACCACTCCGCCTTTAGGTCGAGGTAGACCTCGAACAACAAGAACGTTGGAATTGGAAGAAAGAGTGTTGCAAACTGTCGAAGACGATCCTTCATCAAGCACAAGAAGAATTGCATCTGCCGAGGTATGGAGGATTACTCAACGGTATGGAGGATTTTTAAAAGCAATCTACTTTATCCTTGCCATGTCCAACGGGTTCAAGCTCTTTTAGAAGAGGACTACCCAAACAGACTGCATTTTAGTCAACAGATAGAAAATAAATGTACTAGGAGTCCGCAGTTCCTGTCTTCAGTACTTTTTACAGATGAAGCTGGGTTTAACCGAAATGGAATCTTGAACTTCCATAACACCCACCAATGGGCGGACGAGAATCCTCATACAATAGTGCAGTCGAGGTTCCAGCATAACTTTTCATTGAATGTTTGGGTGGGCATTATTGGGAATAATTTTATTGGTCCAGTGTTTTTACCAGCAAGGCTGAATGGACTTACCTATTTGCACTTCCTTCAGAATGATTTAGATGATGCCATGGAAGAAGTGCCCCTAAACACACGTCGAAACATGTGGTTTTTGCACGACGGTGCACCTCCTCATTTCAGAAATGAAGTAAGGAATTACCTGGACCAGCGATTCAGAAATAAGTGGATCGGTCATGGTGGCCCGATAGCATGGCCAGCAAGATCGCCCGACTTGAATCCCATAGATTTCTTTCTATGGGGACATTTGAAAACAATGGTGTATGCAACGCCTGTAAACAATGTTGAACAGCTGAGGGAGAGAATTGAAGATGGATGTCGGAGGATAAGAGAAATGCCTGGAGTGTTGGAGCGGGCACGAGAGTCAATGGGACGACGATTACGGCAGTGCGTGATCGCCAATGGAGGTCACATTGAACACCTACTATGAAGGGCAAGTGCCTACCTACATGTGGTGTATCCTCTTCATTCCATTGTTTTAAACAACAAATGATTATTATTAATATTAAAATGTATTAAATGTAATGTAATAATTTATGTAATGTAATTAAGTAATTTCAGTCTAAATTACTAAAATAAACACAGCTTCTTTATTTATGAACCGATTTTATTCATTTTTGTTTTGTTGGATTTGTTATAATAAATAAAAAACATTTTGTGTCTTGAAAAATTTTGATTTAGGTACCGGTTTTCATGAAATTTGGCATAACAAATTCAAATGGCCGCCATTTTGAAATTTGGAAAGGAAAAAAATATTTTTTTTACAAATGCTACTTACTTTAGTGTAAACACATTTGCCAAGTTTCGTAAAACTATCTCATTGGGTTTTTGAAATAATAAATATTTTCCCAAAAAAACAAAATGGCGGATTACGGCTAAACTAAGCCGAAATCCAAAAAATGTTATTCTTCATTTTTGACTTATTTTTGCATGTAGAATTAGGTCCTGTATAGCCCATCACACTTTTTTGTGACACCCTGTATACGTACGAAGGACGGGTACACAGATAGTTCTATAATAAGTAAGCGCTATTTAACTTTCTAGTTATTCTCCATAAGAATAACATGGGGGCTGAGAAAGCAAGTTTGCTGCAACAAGGAACAAAAAATTAGATTTTATATAATTATCAATATAACTCAACCAAGTGAAGCTACATACCAAGTTGTATTAATTTATGTTCATAATTAAGGGAGTCATTACATTTTACTTATTCTCCATAAGAATAACATTGGGGCTGAGTGCGCAGGTTTGCTGCTACGGGAATAATCAACAAAAAAATCAATTTTTTGTGCAAATATCAATATATCAGAACTACGTGAACCCACATACAAAGTTTCATCAACATACATTCATAAATAATCGAGATATCAAATTTTATTTATTCTCCATAAGGATAACATTGGACAACGTACTGTGTTTAGCACTTTGAATGTCTCTGCAACGGTTGGGCGTAAAATCACAATTTAAACACCAAAATGATTGTTTTGTGGAACTGAACAGATTGGTATAAGCAAATGTGAAGTTTACATTAAAATAAACTGAGGAAAAGCCAAAAACCTTTTTCCCATAATATTAACATGGGAGATTTTATGAGTAGGTTTTTTGGATTTTCTCCGCAACCACTTAACCTAGGATAATAATTCAAAATACTATATTATTTGTTTTGTTAAGCTCTATAATATGGTCAAAACCAAAATTAAGTTTTTAAACAAATTTAGGGTGAAAAATGCAAAATACCCCCGTAGCAGCAAACCTGCGTACTCAGCGAATTTCCAATGCATATATATGTATCTTAATACCACATAAAGCCACATACCAAGTTTCATCAATATACATTCATAAATAAACGATTTGTGACATTTTAATTATTCTCCATAGGAATAACATGGCGGCTGAGTATGCAGGTTTGCTGAAGGAAGGAAAACAAAAATGGGGTTTTATTCAAATATCAATATAACTCATTTAGGTAAAGCCACATACCAAATTTCATTAATTTATTTTCATAATTAAGTTTCATCAATATACATTCATAAATAAACGATTTGTGACACGTTACTTATTCTCCATAAGAATAACATGGGGCTGAGTACGCAGGTTTGCTGCTACGGGAGCCTTTGGCAAAAAATTGTTTTTTTGAGCAAATATCAATGGTCTACAACCAGATGAAGCCGTATACCAAGTTTTGTCAGTATACGTTCATAAATAAGCGAGATATAATTTTTTTCTTTTCCTCCATAAGAATAACATTAGACAACGTACTGTGTTTAGCACTTTCAATATCTCGGTAACCAATTGACGTAGAGAAATGATCAAAATACCAAATTGTGTGTCTTTTTAAGCTGAATCCAATGGTAAAAACTAAAATTTGACTATTTCCAAAATTATATGTAAAAAATTCAAAAAACCCATTTTTGGGGTACAAAACCCCCCCAAAATACCCCTTAGGATAAAGCGATCTGGCTGGTTTTCGAACTTAAAGTCATAAATGTTGCTTTATACGGTTATACCAAATTTCATCAAAATCGGATAATTTTTACGAGAGTTATCGTGCTCACGGACACACATATATATATATATATATATATATATAGATATATATATATATATATATATATATATACAGTTTCGAACGAATGGTGTTTTTGGGGTCTGGGGACCTCAAAACGAAAAGTTATCATGGTCCCGGGCCTAGGTCTTACCATGCCGACTACGGTAATAGCTTCTTCCCTATAGGGGAAATTCGCTAAAACTGATTTGTGGAAAATTTAAAACCCCCATAAACCCCCCTTCCCATGGTCCAATTTTTCTGGTTTTCGAACTTAAAGTCATGAATGTCATTTTACACATTTAAGCCAAATTTCATCAAAATCGGACGTTTTTTACTCAAGTTATCGTGTTAACAGACACACACACACACACACACACACACACACACACATATATATATATATATATACTGTACATATATATATAAATTTGAACGAATAGTGTTTTTGGCATCTGGGGACCTCAAACCAAAAGTTATCATGGTCTCGGGCTTAAGTCTTACCATGAGACCTACGGTAATAGCTTCTTCCCTATAGGGGAAATTCGCTAAAAGGCTACTGATTACTGGAATGGTAACGCCTTTCTGCTATCCGTTTTAACTCCACTTAAAAATTGACCTGGACGTGAGAATGGGGGAGGGGGAAGGAGTGGGAGAGAGATTAGCGCAACAAAACCCACTATATATTGTACTTTTTAATATATTCCTCGAATTTAAATTTAAAAAAATATTCGGTCGAATTTCGACAATTGGGCGGTCTCTAGTATAAATTAATACAGAAGCTGTTTTATTTTTAAATACCAAGTTTTAAGTGACTGCTTAACCGTTTTTTATTGTTATGTGTAGTTCATATAAATTGCCTTATAACCTACATTCGTCTTTAGGACTACGCCCCACAGGCCTTCAAAGCTTTGATTCAAATCATATGAAAGAATTTAAATTGAGTTGTATATTTAACAGCAGTTGCCGCATTAGCAAAACACAGAACAGCAGGAAAAACAAGTGTTAATAATGACTACTGGGGTGACAGAGCAGCACAATATTTTATGAGGAGTGACGGAATTCAGAATATAAGAAGAAAATTTACTCTAGTTTGAGCCGCACGTCCCAGTGTATATCAAATAAAATGTCCGAGCCAGAAATGAATAAAGAAGTATCAAAATAAACGAGGGGCCGAATCGTAAACGAAGTGAAACAACACAAAAGAACAGCCTACCAGTTTCATCTCCGAGCCAGAAGTCACGTAGCTGGCGGTTGTGATGGATACAGTTCCAACTCGGGTCACAGAAAAACGAACCCGATAACAACAACTCCAGTGCTGGAGATTATGTGTGGGCCTTGACACTTTGCGAAACACGATAAACTCATTGTGGTGTTGTGAGGAGGATGGAATAGAATGGTTTGCAAGAAAGTTACTTTATTAAATATATTAATTTTGAAATGCTTGTAAACGAATAAGCAATCCGAGGTAAACGATTTTAAGGTGTTATCGTTACAGACCAATCATATAGGCTAGACTATCACTATGTTGGTTATGATAAGGGGCAAACATTCTTAAAAAGGAAAACACCTTAAGACTACACCCTACTAGTCTTTAAATTCCAATGTTAATTGAATGAACTATGAAAAACTGCGTTAGATGACCGTATTATTATTTAAGCTTATATACAGATAATATAATAAAGCACGTATTAGCCGTACAAATGCATATGTTTCACCACAGAATGCAGTACACTTAACCGTTTCTCCATAGCATATTGTTAATTTGAGAGGAATTTTAATGGTGTAATTAAACCATGATCTCATGGGTCGTTATTATTAAACACTTTTCAGACCAATACATTTAATAGGGGATAGGGAAAGCGAGAGCTGGTTAGGAACAAGGGGTGGACGCATGGGGTGGAGGGGCGAAGGCAGCAGGGAGGCAGCAGGTAGCCAAGCCAGTCAGTGGCAGACGCGCGTCCGGGGATGAGGCCCAAGCAACAAACCCTCTCTTGTACCAACCGTGCCGGCACGTGATTGAAAATGGTGATGATCGCAACTTGTGTTTTAATAATTTGTAAGTATTAACTTTGTAACCCAAACGGATAACCTATTTCACATGTATTTAAATATATCGAATTTTTGCATCGTCTTAAAATTGAGTAGGCCCTATAACTTTTAAATTTCTTAGATAAACTGTAAACAATGGAGCGGCACATGATTATAATTTATTTCAACACAATGACGGTATAATACTGACCAAGGTATTTTAATCTAGTATATGACTTTTTACGTTCCCTAGAACAAATCAATAATATTCTTTACTTTCTGAATGATCATTATTATTGAAATGGTGGTCGCTTGCTATTTTACTTTCACTTAAAATGTGTCAGCAATTGTAATACTCATGCAATTTCTTGGAAAAAACAGGGTAATTTTATGTATTGGTTCTTTGAAGTTGACTGAGTTTAAAGCCTACAATTATAAGAACTTAAATTAAAGACGATTTATATGGTAGATTAGACAAATATTTGGCATTAATATCACATACTTTTAGAAAGAAAATCAGCAAATTTAGCCCATTTTACATGTATTATGGGTTTATGTTAAAGACCAAACCTACTACTTACATAATATCTGACTTAAACGTTTTGATATTTGGTATAACTTAATTCACAATCAAATATTATACTTATCACACAGCGTACTGTTTAACCTTGGCCAATCATTACTCATATAATTATTTTCATTGTTCACTAGTTCTCTTGGACAGTTACTACAAACCAACTTAATATGAATGAAGAACACCACACCTTTATAAGTAAGATTTTAGTAAAATCACCAAGGAATTGTTTACCTCATGCGTTTGTCTTTATTTACATTTTATATACTGCAAACTCAATAACAAAATACCCCCATAGAAGCAAATCGGCGTACTCAGCGAATTTCCAATGCTGGAATATGTTTCTCACTGCCACATAAAGCAACTCACCAAGTTTCATAAAAATACACAAATAAATAAGTGGTATATAGCATTTTATTTATTCTCCATAAGAATAACATTGAAAGCTGAGTACGCAGGATTGCTGCAAAAAGGAAGACAAAATATGTGTTTTTAAGCAATTATCAATACAACTTAACCATTCGAAGCTCATACCAAGTTTTATTAATTTATGTTCATAATTAAGGGAGACATTACATTTTACTTATTCTTCATAAGAATAACATGGGGGCTGAGTATGCAGGTTTGCTAGTGCGGTAAAAATTGGCAAAAAGTTATTTTTTGTGCAAATATCGATATACCAGTACTAGGTGAAGCCACATGCCAAGTTTCATCAACATTCATTAATAAATAATCGAGATATCAATTTTGAATTATTCTCCATAAGGATAACATTGGTCAACGTACTGTGTTTAGCACTTTGAATATCTATGCAACGGTTGGACGTAGAATCAAAATTTAGACACCAAAATGATTGTTTTGTAGAGCTGAACTAATTAGTAAAAGAAAATGTGAGGTTTACATCAAAATGAACTGAGGAAAAGCTAAAAACGTTTTTCCCTTAAGATTAACATGGGAGATTTTATGAACACGTTTTTTTGGATTTTCTCCGCAACCACTTAACCTAGGTTAATGATTCAAAATACCATATTATTTGTTTTTTTAAGCTCTATGAAATGGTCGAAACTAAAATTAAAGTGTTTTTAAAATTTTAGGTTAAAATAAGCAAAAAAACTGATTTTTTGAAAATTGTAAACCCCCATAAAAACCCCTTCCTAGGGTCAGATTTTTCTGGGTTTCAAAGTCATGAATGTCACTTTACACATTTGAGCCAAATTTCTTTGAAATCGGACGTTTTTTACTCAAGTTATCGTGTTAACGGACATAACCCGTTATATAAATTTGAACGAATAGTGTTTTTGGCATCTAGGGACCTCAAAACAAACATTTTTCATGGTCTAGTGCTTAACTTTTACCATGCCACTTGCGGTAATAGCTTCTTACCTATAGGGATATTCGCTAAAAGCAAAACAAAAAGTGTATTTTATAGCTGATAATGTACGATATTTAATGTAATTTTATGTTGTAAAATGAACAACTATGGAAAGCGAAAACATGCACACAAATATGGTATTTTGCATTCCTTATAATGTCACACTGAACTAAATAGTTAGTAACTGATAATAAATAATAAAATACTTGAAATTCAATATTGAAATATTCTTTTACAAGTTTATGGGCAGTTAAAAAGTCTTAAGAGTACTGTACATCACCTAAATATATTTATATATAATTCTGTAAGCGAAATTTTTAAGTCAAAATTGTGGGTGTTTGGCAAATCTCAGGATGATGGGAGACGGCTCAAACTGAAGGTCTTGATCCCAGGGACTCGGGAAAAATATCAGTAATTCTAAAATGTAACTAGTAAACAAGAAATAGCGTAAAACATCCCCCATAAGAAACCCATAGGGATTTAAAACGTCTGCTTTGTTTACATAAAAACATGTGATTAATTTGTATTTGAAAAGAGTAAACAAATCAGAGGAGATAGAGTATTGGAGAAAGGATAGGGGATATGGCCCCTTCAAGCCTCTTGTGTTTAATATGCGTATTTTGACTGATTTCATTAACATTAGTTTTTAGATTATCTGATCCAATTATACATTAGTTGGCATATTTATATATTTCGCAAAATATATCAAAATAACCAAAGATATTTGATAAATACATAAAACCCAAATAAAGATTACCATTTACAATTTTGTAATTTCTTCATCCAATCTAATAAACCCCATGAGAAGCAATAGTATCCAAAACTAAATTTGATTAATTCGTATTTGCCTTAAAATACGCCCTAGTTGCGTCAGCATCTTAGACAATGATTTAATGATTTAACGATTTAATGTAGGGTAGATTTTTCACTCTCCAAGCAAGTTTAATTTTCTCCCATTTAGTTTCACTGATGTACATCAATGTTACCAATGCCCCCCTCTTATCTAAGTAGTGATTTCCGGTACACTTTAGAAATACATTTATTTGTATACGTGTTTTAAAGTTCAAACCAACACAATAATTCACTTAATATTTATAATATTATATTTTAAAAGTTAGTACTAACTTAACATGTTGGGACCTTTGACTATTCAAATAGCTCTTCTTTAGAATACATCATTTGATAATATCAGTAATAACATTTGTTGTTAATCTTATGAATTAATTAATATTATTTGGTTTGTGTTACAATATTTTTAATGTACTAATTTTATTATTCAGTATTATTATTAGAATTATACAAACAAATCATAACAATTGTTTCAATATTCTTCTAGGGAATTTCATTGAGTCGAAGAATTATATGCTAGAAACTGTTTTATATGGTATAAGAAGAGTAAAGATTTTTAAAAATTTATCACTTATCCAAAATAAAGTGCATCAGGTATGAAACTTATCAGCCCAACCTTTACATCTTGGAAATTTGACAAAATTTTTACATTTAACCTCCTCTTCACATATCGTTTCCTTTTACCAGTCTATTTTATTCACATTTCCTACTTAAACGAACGAATTAATTTCTATTCGTGGCAGATTCCATTACTATTTTGATCTTGTTACTTGAGTGTTCGTGTTACCGCCTACTATAAATTAATATCGCGTTCAGAGATGAGCGTCATCTTTTAATGAAGATTCCACACGACAAACTCCTGAACGAGTTCGTCGAAAGGAAATCGTTCTGAATAAACTGATCCTTAATAAAAATTCAATATTAACGCATAACTTACGTACTAAGGCAATTTTTTTATTTAGCTTTAGTTTTATACCAACTAGCAATCGCCTGATACAAATTCGGCCAAAAATAATCCTACGTAAACCCAAAGCGGCCATTTGAACCAGTGTTCTTATGATGAACTTTTATTTATTTAACTTCACGAATAACCAATCTTTCCCTCTCTCCCCCCCTCCATAACCCTCTCCCCCTAACACCCAGGTTTAATTTTTTAATGTAGAATTAAAGCGAATAAGAGAAGTGTGTCCCATTCCAGTAGTCAGTAGTATTTTTTATTTACATTAGTCCTGAAACATCTGTTCTTGCCCTTGTGCTAGCATTTGTTACATCAGCTGTAAAATATATTCAATTGATTACTGTTCTTCCATAAGATTAACATTAAATCCTTGAAGGCCAAATTAATTATAAGGGGTGCACATATATACACGACAATACATTTCTAACGGCAATGTATACATTGCTAACGGTGTGCGTGAATTTATCCTACGATACCCTCACGCTACGAAAAAGGGGTAGTTTTGTGCTTGCCTATTAATATAATAATGATGATGATGTCTGATAAAATACCTCGGAACTGATAACAGATTTGATCAGTTGTCATACTTTTTTTACTGGGTTGTATTTATCAGTTAACCAGCTGTTTATCAATCAGAACTAATTCCTTCATTTCCAGACTTAAACAACGTGTAGCTAATTTAAATTTTAAAAATACCCCAATTTATTCTGTACATAATCCGCATTATAAACAAATAAAAATGAAAATGAAAATATCAAAATATTAATCAAAATATTAATCAAAATATTAATCAAAATATTAATTTTTGTTTTAATATTTCTATCTAGCTATGACTTATAACTAGAACTACTCAGCAGAAGTTAGTCTAAACATGCATGTAAAATGCCGGCAATATGTTAAGTGTGCTGCATTCTGTGATGTACATGGGAAACTCCCTGATCAATGAAAATGTATTTTAATGATATTATTTCCTAAAAATACTCCATGAGACGAACTTTGTCACTCTAAAGGTCAATGGGTCGGACCTCTGACAAAATCACATTTCAGAATAATTTTTACTATATCTACATTTATTAAAAATGAAAACGTTTTTACAAAACCCCATATTCTTTTTCCCCGTTAAGTAAAATACACCGTATACAAAATGGAGCTTACTTTTTACTGTGGTAGCCTATTTTAATCAATACGTTCCTGTATATTTTTTAAACACAGATTATAAATACAGTATAGAGTACATAAAATAATCTAGTAAGTTTAAAATAGTTATTTTATCAGAAATATTCAACCAATTCTATTAAATGGAGACACTACATTAATATAAAATTTGTTACACACCTTGGTTTTAGGAGGCGAATTCCCTCTCATCACCACCAGGGTTAGGTAGAAACATATACTAAATATTGTAGTCAATTTTAACTTAACTTACATTCCAAAATTTAATTAGATAATCAGTAAATAAGGGGCTTTTATTATTCCCAATAAGAATAACATGGTTTCAGTATTTTCAACTTATTTTTGGGCACCACCCGCATTTAGGTGTTTTTTTTCTCACCGAGACCTTTCATTCAAGTATAGCGTTGATGGTTGTCAGACTCATGGTTTTCTCAAAAGTTTCTGGATAAATGAGGTTTTATATATAAATGTGTATACTATAATACTACATACATTGCGTTGTTCTAGCGGAGACTGATGGATGTTACATTATCAATTAAATTAAAAACAACACAACACTAACACGTGCATCACAAAAAACAAAACAAAAAAAAACAATCGACAAACAAACCCAAAGGGACTTAATGTGGCGTTTTTGTGTATGCTATGCACATGTTCGTGTTGTTTTGTTTTGATTTTAATAATTGAGAACAGAAGTTCTATCAGTCTTCACTAGGACATCGTCATATAAACCTAAAGATGGGTGGTGCCCAAAAACAACTTGAAAATACTATTACTTAAAATACCCCACTTATCTGTTAAAGAAAGAAGAATAACATTGGGCAACGAAAAGCGTTTACAGTGAAATGAAAATGTATATTTTCTCATTCAATAATAACTTTAAATCCTAAGTTATTTAATTTTTAAGCTCGCAAATTAATTTCATTGAATGTTTATGATTACATGGAAAAACAGCAAAATATAGGTTTGGTACGTTTAAGCCCTGTAATGTCTGAACCTGAATTTTCCTAGAAATTTGGGTGGTGTAATTTTGTTGGCGCAAAACATACATCACCTCAAAAATAACTTTTTTTACTCAGCGTGAACAAAAACATATATTTACACCGATAGCTCAAATTCGAAAATGTTGCTTATTCAAAAACAATACTTAGTCCATATTGGGAGAGAAGGTAAAGGCTAAAATATTGAATTGTTAAATATTTGCCTCTTCTAGGCGTGTAACTAGTTATAAGAAAAATTATAATTACATGTACTTATAAATTTATACTAGTTTAATTTAGGATTTTAAAATAAAAACGTAATTTGTAATGTATAAATAATTATCAAAGCTAATACAATTTTAGTTCAAATAATACAAAAATATTTTAAGTCACTCTATAAATCAATGCAGTTGACTGAATTATAAACGCTGTAAGAATGACATGATAGGAACTGACGTGGCACTAAGAGTATTATAAACTTTCCGCCATCCCTCTGGGAAATATTGCAAAAACACCATTTTCCCTCCCTTATTTATTTTCAATAAACATCATTTCATTTTCCAACAAAGTAGAACAGCATTATTTCCAATATCATATGTTGGATCCAAAAATTTTAAAAACATCTGCCTTACAAATTTTAAGAATGGATGTACTACAATAATTGAATACGAGCTCATTTTATTTTGAAAGTTTATTACTAACGACTGTTTAGTGAAGATTTAAAATGTCTCATTAGACAAATCATTTACTGAAGTCATGTATCTGATATTTAAAAAGATGTCCATACCAGTGTTACATATTGAATATAACTTGTTTACATAATAATTAAACCTGTGAAAAAAGGTTTTAAATGGGAACTTAACTACGCTAAGTTAAGTTCAGGGAAACTAAAGGGAAACAATAAAAATGTAAAGAATCTCTCCAACATATATTTAAAATATTTATTACATGTACCAAGAAAATTTTTTAAATAACACTTTTTAACAAACGATAATTCCCTGTTTGGTTCTATAATGAATGAACCAAGCATGCTAAGATTCTTTGTGTCAGATATAATCATATCATATGGTATATATATTTTTAAATATATTTAAATTAAGTTTTAAAAGTTTGCAATGTTTTAATATATTACTCAAAATTATATACGTGTAACATTAGAAATATTGTAACATACTATTACCAATGGGACATTAAACCAAAAACCTTGTCATTTGCCCGCTTTACAATGTTTTTATCAAACCTGATAAAAACTGATCAAGTTTGAACAAATTTGTGATTTTGCCATAGATTTCCACCTGTTGCTAAGGATGTATGATAAGGGTGTGTTTTATTTCTGAATGACGTGGTTTTTTGATGGGGTGTAATTAATTCTCTAAAACTGATTAGACTTCACCCACCTTAGAAAATTATGTGCCGTATGTACAGGATCAGAAGTCAACACATGAAAACACAGTCACAAACACGAAAACAAACGGACTTTACAACAAAAAATCGGGTCCTCTCAAAACATCGACGTTTCGTGGGTGGATAAAAAATCCCGCTACTTCAGGATTAGATTTGTTATGGCAGTCTGGATGGTCGACTACGAAGCCGCTCCGAACGACGCACCGCGACCGCGACGTCGATGATGTGCGATTTTCGTGTTGGAAAGTGCGTGTGTGTTCGTGTTTGTGACTGTGTTGACTGCGAAGCCTGTATATGCCGAACAAATTAGCATTTTAAAAATAGATTTACCAACTCAATCTCCTGGTCACATGATTCTAAAATGGTTTTTAATTTTCGAAAACAGATGATTGGTCAGGACTTGTCTCTGTCACAGTTGTGGAGATCGTCACGGCGTACGACAACAGCAGCTACAATGAGACCGTGGTGCAGTGCAAGGACCGCTCCTACCTGGACAACTGCCTCAAGAAACTGCCGCCCATCCTGGAGAAGTCCGAGATGAAGGGCATTCCCAGCTCAAGGACCGACGTTAACGCCTCCTGCAGGTGAGACGAACACCTGGAACGCAATCTGTCTTAGTTTACTGTCTTATTGTAATTCATTCTCTAAAATTTATTAGACTTCACCCATCTTAGAAAATTATGTGCCGTATGTACAGGATCAGAAGTGTATGCATTTAAGTATCATTTAAGTGGACACTTAAATCATCTTCTTTCACTAAACTTGCAAGTTCTCTCAACTTTATAGTAACATCATAAATTGTATTTTCATTTCATCCTTTATATAATATTTCCCATGCTTCTTTCGTAGACTCGATGTCTGTTATGTCATTCAGTAGACCATCGCTCGCACTTATCATAATCAGGGCTAATGCTGTAAGGTTCTCACTAGCTCGACGTCTAGTCTCTGCTTGCGACAAGTTAGCACCGGTTGTATCCTTGTAACCAATTACTGACTCCCAACACTCATTACGGCAGCAGAATCTCCGATTTAGTTCGTGCTTTCTTGTAAGCTTAGGAATGCCAAATATTTACCCTCAGACGCCTCCACATGACTTCAGAACATTGTTTGAAACTACTATCACTAAGGTTATCTCACTTCTCACTACTCAAACACTTACAGCCTACGTCCTGGGCTCATAACCTGTCGATACAATTTTAACATTTTATTTAAATATGTCGTTCAGTGTAGAATGAATGAGTAGAAATAAAACGCAAACTTGTAGTCAAATATATAAAAGGAAACAAGAAGTGTTTCTCTACAACATACATGGTTACAAGAAAATTATCCTACTAGGATGCTGTACACAATAAACAAGAATAGTGCTACCACATAATTTTTAAGGGTAACGCGGTCAGTGAAACCCATGCGAAAGAGTCGAATCTAGGCTTAAGTATAGTCTCGTTCAGAACCACCCCAAAACCTTATGGGACGATTGGTATTGTATCGCGGCTCTATGTAAAGCCGAGGAAACCTACAATGTCATGCACTTATTTAAAAACGTGAATTGGTAATTTTTTATATTTTAATTTGTGTTTAACAAATTTAACTATCAATATAAACTTATCGGAATAAGATAAAACATATTTGAAGCATGCACTAAAAAAGTGTTTAACTGACTGTTTAAATCTGGTTTATTCGAAATTTATTACCACATGGTTTACGTATTCACTAGGTTATACAACAGAATGTTTGTTCATAAACTCCGTCGCCACGCAGCCGTTCCGCCAGTCACTTTTTTCGATAATCGCAATATAAATTAATAAGTGATTATTTAAGGAGCCAATGGACAAAAGTACTACACACTTGTGAAAAGCATCATGCAACGATAACATATTGTGGTGGTCCCTGCGAAGAAAATGTCCACAATACTCTTCACGCAGTAGTTACGGGTGGGGTGATCGGTGAACCCTAATGCTATGAACCCTAATGCTATGAACCCTAATGCTGTGAACCCAAAGCTGTAACCCAGGCCTTTACCAATCGAGTTGTCATTGGTTCTGAAACTGACTGTACCCCCTTACGTTTGACTGCATTTCGATTTGACCGTTTTACCAATCGAGTTACGCCCAATTTTAAATTTTAACATATTCGGACACAACTAAGACCCTACAATCACAAAACCCTCAGTGTTCTGATTTCGAAAAGGGTTCTATAATTTCCACATATTATTCTACGCGAATAGTTTGTTTCCAATTATTATTATAAACACATATCAAATTTATAAGTAAAATAACAATATTTACTGGACATCTGCACAGTTAATTTTCAATCATAAATCTTTTGTTTAAAATCACTTGTTAATACGAAAACAAAGCAGACTCTTAAATAACACTAGGAAATGTAGGGCCTAATCAAAGCTGTCGTCTTACAGATGTCATGCATTTGGACAATTTGTCCTTTTTTCTGGCTTAGCGCGTTAATTGCAAGTTTTAAAAACACCAATTTTTTCCCATGTCTCTTGGCAAATTGCATTTCAATTGAGCCATTTCTCATCATCCTATGATTCACGAAATGTCAAAAACTCTTATTTAAAGATTTCTGTTACAGAATACTCTTATATAGTTACTGTTCTTTAACTCCATTACTGAATTATATGAATTATTATATTATTACATATGTGATAACTACAAATCACCACCCCGTAAAATGTCCGGAATTGTTTATTTCCCCCAAGTAAATTTCAAAATAATTTTGCTTTTATTGAACTGCAACAAAGATCTCACCATAATCAATATATGCAATTTTCCACGTAATGTTGACAGTGTTTTGTTTGTTTCAGTGCGTTCAAGATAGGGATGGGTTGCATGGACACGTTCGCCAGTTCTTGCCTCTCGCCCTCCGACAGACAGACGCTTGACGCCCACGTCGCCGGCGCCAGACACACGTTCAAGTTCCTGTGTGACGACCCTGTTTTCCAGGCTGGTATGTTCCACTCCACTTAGTCTTACAAACGCTGGCTTAGGTCAAAGTGACGACCGTATAAGAAGGTTAGGCGTTGTACACTGACGTGATACAGACCCAGACAAGGGGTACATTTCATTTAACAATAACAAATTATAACAGTAATGTTACTCTTCCTTTAACAATGAGTACTACAGTGATGAATACTAGCTAATACTTTTACATATAATTTTGTACGATAATTTTATTTTTTCAAAGCTATATGAAAAATAGTAATAAAAGTTTTGTTTGAAAAATACCAATGAATATATACGACACTTATTTCATAATAACATAATTTCGAGTTATAAATTCAATAAAATAAGTAATTTCATCAGTTATTTAGGAGTATACTAATTTTCTTAGATATATTAATAGAAAACTTATATTCATTTAAGTGCATTACAGAAGTGTCGTAAGAAAACTTTTATTACAATATACATTTAATTTAACCCATTGGCGTAGACATACGAGCAGGTCTCGTTCCTTACTTGTAATTTTATTAACGTGTGAATTGGAGTATAAAATTGGTGTTTTTAAATGGATTAATGGCATATTCTAATTAAAATATTGTTTTCTTTCAGTTTAGAGAGTCGCATTGGCACACACACAGTAGACATAAGTAAAAATTAGCAAAATCAGTGTTGACCATGTGCAAGTCTCAAAGAATTAACCGATCCCGTCAACTTCCAAGCAAGCCTGCCACCGTTTATTTTACTTGGGCCCTCCCACCAACGTTGCCACAGACTGGTTAACTCATTGAGAGTTGCACAACTGGTCAGTTTTGGTCGTGTGCGGGAATCGAACCCACGAACATCGTATCGCCACCTGGCCAAGGTGTTTCCACAAATTATAACAGTAATGTTACTCTTCCTTTAACAATGAGTGCTACAGTGATGAATACTAGCTAATACTTTTACATATAATTTTGTACGATAATTTTATTTTTTCAAAGCAAAATAGTAATAAAAGTTTTGTTTGAAAAATACCAATGAATATATACGACACTTATTTCATAATAACATAATTTCGAGTTATAAATTCAATAAAATAAGTAATTTCATCAGTTATTTAGGAGTTTACTAATTTTCTTAGATATATTAATAGAAAACTTATATTCATTTAAGTGCATTACAGAAGTGTCGTAAGAAAACTCTTCTCACAGAAAGTGTTAAAAGTTGTTCTGCAATTATTCGTGTTCGTATTCCAATTATTATATTCATTTGCGTCTGACAAGACACGGTTTCTAAGAAGTTTTTCATTTATAATTTTGAATTTCCCCTGAAAGATTTTCTTGGAAAATTGTTCTCTGTTTTTGACCAAAGTTATCCTGTGGAAAAAATATAAATTAGATTATAGGTTAACCATTTACGCTTTGGAGGAGTGAAACTTTCCCAGAAAGGATTATGTTCGAAGTTACGCTATTCCGATAGTGGTTTGAAAGGAGTTAAAATAGTAAACCTTAGGAATACGATATTGTAACATAATTATCCTGTATGCTGTGATATAATTGATTTTAGTTCAGTGATAGATTGTCTGAGACCTCCACATTCTTAGAAAACGGACGTTTAGAGCACTTAAAAGTTAATTGTATGCATTATAATACGAACACCTTAAAACCAAACGTCAACACTTACGTGGTATAAACTGTGTGGTTTGGAAATTAAAAACTGAAAATTGTAATCAAACGAAAGAGAGTAGAGTTAAGTAATATTACTCACTTAAATTAGGCGATAATGAGTGAGTTTTATGAGGTGATACCGTTAAACACAGGTAAAGGGAAGGTGCAAGGGAGATGGCGGTTAAAGGGATGGTTGAAAGAGATATAACCCTCACCGCCATCAAGAAAAATAAATCAGGAAGCCTTGTAATTACTAATTCATCATATCTGAAATTTGAAGTTTTTACAGTTTAGAATAATTACCTACCAATGTTTTGATGGTAATCTATCTATTACTTATTTAATAGGCGAGCAGGTTTTTTGTGACAATCACTCCTCTTAAACTACTGAACCGATTTTCATGTTTTTGGTGGCAATGGAAAGAGCCTAACGTGAAGTTGTGCAGGAAACTTTTTTTATACAGAAATAATTTGTGATTTCCCATAAGCTTGACATTGGGAAATAACTATAAGTTTTAAGCAATCACCTGGATAGAGTAAACACAGTTAATCAGCAGGCCATTTTGGCTTTGGAACGGTAACACAATATTTATAAATGATGATCGCGAGCGAAGCCACGACAGGTTTACTAGTTCAATATAATATTATGAACATAATATACCTGTGATTTGTTAAAATATTATGCCTTAAAACATATATAATGCATATTTTTATGACAATTTTAAAGAACAGCACAATAATCCTAAATTGCGTTTCCTATCCAAATTAAATAAATAGTTTGACGTTATTGAGGTATTAGAAACATGTTTTACACTCTTCTATCCGAAGCCTAGGATGAACTAGATAGGTATAGTATTAATTATACTAAATTATATATTTATAAAGATAGCAAATTACTGTATTTTCAAAAGTACTGGATTGTTATTAAGATACGATTAAGCAGAGGTTTATTTCTGATGAAAGTGTATTTCATGCGCTATAATATTAATTAGTTGATTTTAATAGTATCTGTTAATAAAGTAGTTGTCTGACCATAAGTAAATGTTTAATTGCCTAATGGGACTATGTTTATTATGAATATTTAGGATGCAGTATTATTGTGCAAATTCATAAAATCCATATTAGATTCTAAAAATATTGGTTGTATTCCAGGATGGAATGATAGTAGGGGGCAATGGCCGATTCAACCCAGGCACAGAAGTGAGGATGCGAGGAATCCCCCCCCCCGGATGACCTTGACCTTGACCCCCAAGGTCACGCCCGAGGGACTCCCCCCCCCCGATGACCTTGACCTTAACCCCCGAGGTCACCCCCGAGAGCACGCCCGAGGGCACCCCCCCCCCGACATCACCTGCAGTGAGGATATACCTGCCCCGCAACATAGCCTGACGTGAGGATTCAACTAACCCCCCCCCCGTCACGTGACCCATTAACCTAACTTAAACCTGGCACCTGGCGTGAGGATGCGAGGAATCACCCCCCCCCCCCGACATCACCTGCAGTGAGGATATACCTGCCCCGCAACATAGCCTGACGTGAGGATTCAACTAACCCCCCCCCCCGTCTCGTGACCCATTAACCTAACTTAAACCTGGCACCTGGTGTGAGGATGCGAGGAATCACCCCCCCCCCGTCACGTGACCCATTAACCTAACTTAAACCTGGCACCTGGCGTGAGGATGCGAGGAAGCCCCCCCCCGTCGTCTGCAGCACTTTTCGTGATGAGGAAAAAACTTTCGAAAATTAATAACTAGCCTATTTACTCACCGATTCCCACGGGACTTTTTCCAGAGTGTAGGCCTATCCCAGAGGAAGCGAATGACGAAAGAACCCCATAGATCCGCCATCAAACAAGGCCGCTATTAATTTATAACCGCGTTTTCCTTATGGGATCTCAGCTGTTTACCGACCGATTTTGACGAAACCTCACCACATGTCGGGTGACGGCCTAAGTAAACCATCCCTTAAAGAAAATTGAAAATCAACCGTTAAACGGGCCCGCTATTAATTTTTAAACGTGTTTTCCTTATGGGATCTCAGCTGTTTACCGACCGATTTTGATGAAATTTCACCACATGTCAGGCGGCAGCCTAAGTAAACCATCCCTTAAAGAAAATTGAGAATCCACTGTTAAACAGGCCCGCTATTAATTTTCAAACGCGTTTTCCTCATGGGATCTTGGCTGTTTTTCCAGACCCCTCACGATGGTTCAAAACTATCAAAGGCGTGGTGAGGATGCAAGTCCCCCCCCCGTCCCCCCCCGTCCCCCCCCCCCGGTGAGCGGCTCCGCGGAGTCACGTGTCGAGGCGCGTGCTAGGGCCTACGTGACCGCCCGGGGCTCTTTACTCATCAGTGGTTCCGGGAACTGTTTACCGCTTACTCCTCCCGACTGGAGTGCTATTTATGAGCACGTCCTCAAGGGTTTCGTCAGTTTGTCTTTGGAGCTCTTACTGTGCGGACGAAGTATTGCTGTCTCTGCGATACACCTACACAACCTGCTGTTCATTGCCTTTGGATTCCCGTAAAAGTCAACGTAAGTAACAACATATTTATTAATTAGCGTTTCTATTTTAATTATTCATTATTTTAATTTTCGTTACTATCGCGGTGATTACTTATGCGACTGTTACGACTTTCTCTTTGAATATCTTAAAATGTAAGTAACATATAATTTACTTTTTCATCAGCAAGTTTACCAATGCTCTAAAATCTTATTAGCTAACATTAATAATTAATCTTTTACATATCCCAGTACACTGAGCCTTGTCGTTGTTTCTTTTTCCGATGGAGATGAGTGGAATTGTAATGACCTTGAAACAGTTGTGTTTTATAACGATTAAAATTAATGAATCAAACTTAAAAAGCAAAATAGATTCACTACCACTCTTTAAAAAAAAAAAATTTTTAAGCGAAATTAAATTAGGTTTTGCTTTTCAATCAGATGGCTGTTCCTCGTATGTGTGAGGTCTGTGGTCGCGTCTTCGCGAACGCTGGAAACCTGACTCGTCACACGGCAGCCGCTCACAGGGACCGCCATTTCGACTGCAACGTCTGCGGGAGACGCTTCGGGCGAAGCGACAACCTGCGACGTCACCTCATAGCAGTTCATCCTCCCACTCCTCACGATCAAGCGCCAGGTACGGTTTTAAGTTAAATAGGAAACCACCAGTAGATTTGTTAAGCACGCCTTCTTCTCCGATATCCTCATCCAAAGTTCCTCACCCTTGTATTACTGGACTCAAACTGGCGATCGAGATGAGGAATAGGTCACCAGTCCTCTATACAGTTCCTCACGATCAAGCGTCAGGTACGGTTTTTATGTTAAACAAGAAAGGAGGCTGCCAGCCTCTGTGTGTTCCTCACCCTTGTATTTACTGGGCCCAAACTGGCGATTGAGATGAGGAAGAGGTCGCCAGTCCTCTGTGCAGTTCCTCACGATTAAGCGCCAGGCACGGGTTTTACGTTAAACAAGAAACCGTCAGTACTAATGACTTGTTTTCGAGAGAGTAAACGGCTTTAGCCGAGTAAACAGATTCAAGTAGTAAACAAGGGGCTGCCAGCCTCTGTTCAGTTCCTCACCCTTGTATTACTGGGCTCAAACTGACGATCGAGATGAGGAAGAGGTCGTCAGACCTCTGTGCAATTCCTCACCCTTGTATTTACTGGGCTCAAACTGGCGATCGAGATGAGGAATAGGTCACCAGTCCTCTATACAGTTCCTCACGATCAAGCGTCAGGTACGGTTTTTATGTTAAACAAGAAAGGAGGCTGCCAGCCTCTGTGTGTTCCTCACCCTTGTATTTACTGGGCCCAAACTGGCGATTGAGATGAGGAAGAGGTCACCAGTCCTCTGTGCAGTTCCTCACGATTAAGCGCCAGGCACGGTTTTACATTAAACAAGAAACCGTCAGTACTAATGACTTGTTTTCGAGAGAGTAAACGGCTTTAGCCGAGTAAACAGATTCAAGTAGTAAACAAGGGGCTGCCAGCCTCTGTTCAGTTCCTCACCCTTGTATTACTGGGCTCAAACTGACGATCGAGATGAGGAAGAGGTCGTCAGACCTCTGTGCAATTCCGCACCCTTGTATTTACTGGGCTCAAACTGGCGAACGAGATGAGGAAGAGGCCGCCAGTTCCTCACCCTCGTGTTTATCGAGGTAACTAATAGGACTTGTTTTCCTGTTCGCAGGCCGTCCGTGCCCGTTGTGCTCCATCGCCCTGGCGAGCCCTGAGGATCTGCGCCATCACATGGAAGCGGTCCACGGTGCGATCCCGTCGGCTTCGACCTCCTCCTCCGCCGCAACGCCACCCGTCAGAGACCCACGGCCCGAGTGCGACGCGTGCGGGAGGCGATTCGCCCGCGAGGATCTGCTCCAGCGCCACGTGCAGCTGGTGCATGCCAACGGGGTCCGCTGTCCCGAGTGCGGCGCCCTTTTCCGAAGGACCGCTTATCTCCAGCAGCACGTGGCGAGCGCCCACCGTGGCATGAGGTTCGCGTGCGCCTACTGCGACCGAGGCTTCACCCGGCGCTACAACCGGGACCAGCACGAGGCCGAAAACTGCCCCGTCGTGAGGAACCTCGTTGTGGACGAGATGCCGCACCTGCCCGTCCTGTCACCCGAGCACCGACCCGGCCGTGAGCCCCAGCCCGGACCCAGCCACGAGCCCCAGCCCGGACCCAGCCACGAGCCCCAGCCCGGACCCAGCCACGAGCCCCAGCCCGGACCCAGCCACGAGCCCCAGCCCGGACCCAGCCACGAGCCCCAGCCCGGACCCAGCCGCGAGCCTCGACCCAGCCGCGAGCCTCAGCCCGGACCGAGCGAGGCACCCGACGGGATGGTGGGTGGTGGCGGTGGACTGCCCGCGTTCCGCACCATCCAACGGGGGTTCCGCGGACGCCTCCTGACCTTCGGCCTGTCTCGACCCATGGAGGACTTCTTGTCCGTGGAGGACGCGCTGGTGCTGCTGTTTGACAGCGTCCTGAACCTGTTGACTGACGTCAGGTCCCGGCACCCAAACACCAAGGTCAACATGTTCCTGGAGTGCGAATTCGCCAACGTCCACGGAGCCACCTGTCTGCGGGCCTTCAAGACGAAGAACGTACCTCTCACCGCCGCGTCCAACTTGGAGGACTTCCTGTCAGCGTCCTTCCACAAGCTGGAGGAAGAGAAGGAGCAGTGCCTGCTAGTGGGCAGCGGGTGGAGCTATCTCCGGATACGCGACCTGGAGATCCGCGTCAATCTCTACACCCCGTTGGGAGAACGCGGAGCCCGGTTCGTCCAGCTTCCCAAGACCATCTGCGAGACGCGCGCTGTCATCAACGTGCACAACCTCGATGACATGTGCTTCGCGTATGCCGTCCTGACCAAGTTCGTCGCGCGACACCCGGAGAGGCCCGCATCGTACACACCGGACGTCATGGCTCGCTACGATTGGACCGGCCTACGCTTCCCCGTGGCTGTGAAGGACATCAAGGTCTTTGAGAGGAAGAACGCCATCAGCGTCAACGTGTACGGGATCGAGCGCGCCATAGTGGGGAGACGCCCCGACGGATCGCCAAAGTTCCAGGACCGCGTGTTCCCGCTGAAGATCTGCAAGCGGGAGTTGGAGGATCATCGGGACCTGCTGTACGTGACCACCGGCGGGAACAGTCACTACGTCTACATCGCAAACATGAGTAGGCTAGTGCGTCCTCAGCTGACGTCTCACGGCCACACCATCCACGTGTGTAAGCGATGCTTCGCTTACTTTGACAACCGGCTTGACAAGCTGCAACTGTCCGGTGCCGAGCGTCTGGAGGAGCACATGCGATACTGCACCGCCAAGGCTCCCCTCCGCTTGGACATGTCGAAGAAGCAGCAGATCCGCTTCACCCACCCCGAGTACACTAGGCGGGAGAGGTTCTGCATCTACGCGGACTTTGAGTGTGCTCTGCAGCCCGTCAATGCCGACCCTGCGGAAGCGCCGCCCGGCACGAGGCCCCTGCAACTGCACGTCCCGTACGCCTTCGCCTACCAGATCGTGGACTCGCTCGGCCTGGAGGAGTTTGAGCCCCGCGTCTACTTCGGGGCTGACGCGTCCAAGGTCTTCATGGAGAGGCTCAAGATGGACGTGCTGGCGCTGTGGGAGTTCCTGTTCAGCATGAGATCTCTGTACCCTTCTCTGACCCAGCAGGAGATGGACGAGTACCTGGTGGCGACTCACTGCTACCTCTGCGGGAAGGAGTTCACGGACCAGGACGTCAAGGTGCGGGACCACAACCACGCCCCGCCTTACGAGTTCCGAGGAGCCGCCCACCGCTCGTGCAACCTCAGGTACCGGGAGCAGCGACACATCAACTGCTACTTCCACAACCTGTCCAACTACGACGCCCACTTCGTAGTGCGGGAGCTGGCCATCGACCCCGGCGATGTGGACGTGCTGGCGCACACCGAAGAGCGCTACATCGCCTTCACCAAGCGGTTTCACTTTGGTCAGCCCGGGGACAACCAACGTCAGAGCAGTTTCGCGGTGCGGTTCCTCGACACCTACAGGTTCTTGTCCATGAGCCTGGCCAGCCTAGCAGCGGGACTGCCCACTGACAAGATGCGCGAGACGAGGAAGCGCTTCCCCGACGACCGGCTGTTCGACCTGGTGCGCAGGAAGGGCGTGTTCCCCTACGACTTTGTCACGTCGTACGACACGTTGTACTCCACCAGGGAGCTGCCTCCCAAGGAGGTGTTCAGGAACTCCATGACCCTGGAGGATATCAAGGAGGAGGAGTACGAGCACGCCCTCAACGTGTGGCGAGCCTTTGAGTGTCACAACCTCAAGGACTACGCGGACAAGTACCTGCGATGCGACATCGCCCTGCTCACCGATGTCTTTGAGCAGTTCCGTGATACGTCGCTAGCAGAGTACGGGCTGGATCCCGCCCACTACTACACCCTGCCGTCCTACGCCTGGGACGTGATGCTCAAGACCTGCGGTGTGGAGCTGGACACGCTGCAGGACTTTGACATGTACCTGTTCGTGGAGGAGGGGATCCGGGGAGGCATCTCTCAGGCCATCACCCGTTACGCCAAGGCCAACCACGACAGGTGCCCGGACTACCACCCGGACGAGCCCACGCGCTTCCTCCTGTACCTGGACGCCAACAACCTCTACGGCTGGGCAATGTCCCAGTGCCTGCCGACCGGAGACTTCGAGTGGCTCAGCCGTGAGGAAATCCAGGCGTTGGACGTCGCCGCGCTGGACGCGGAGGCCGATCGAGGCTACATCTTGGAGGTGGACCTCCACTACCCCACGCGCCTACACGACCTGCACAAGGACCTTCCCTACTGCTGCGAGACGAAGCGTCCACCGACAGGGAAGTTCCCCAAACTGTTGACGACCCTGGACGACAAGACACACTACATCTGTCACTACAGGGTTTTACAGCAGGCGCTGCAAAACGGATTGGAGCTGGTCGCGGTGCATCGGGCGATCTCGTTTCACCAGTCGTGGTGGTTGGAACCGTACATCCTGATGAACACGGAGCTGCGGAAGAAGGCCAAAACGAAGTTTGAACAGGACTTCTTCAAGCTCATGAACAACGCGGTCTTTGGCAAGACCATCGAGAATGTACGGAAGCGCCTCAACGTGAAGCTGGTGTGCACCCCGGAGAAGTTTTCCAAGTACGTCGCCAGATCCAACTTCCTGGACCGGACGTACTACACGGAGGACGTGGCCCTGGTGCATCTGTCCAAGGTCAACATTGTGTTGGACAAGCCAATCTACGTAGGCATGTCAGTCCTGGAGCTGAGCAAGTGGCTCATGTACGGGTTCCTGCGCAAGATGAAGGAGCGCTACGGTGACCGCCTCACCGTGGACTACATGGACACGGACAGCTTCGTCTTTGACATCGTGTCTCAGGACGTCTACGCCGAGATGAAGGAACACCTGGACGACTTCGACACCAGCGGCTATCCGAGGTCTCACCCCTGCTACAACCCCGTCAACGCCAAGGTCATCGGAAAGTTTAAGGACGAGTGCAACGGCCTGTCCTTATACGAGTACCTCGGCCTGCGGTCCAAGCTGTACTTCATGGACATCGAGGACGCAGCGACAGGCGGCAGTAAGGCTCTCAAGCGAGCCAAGGGGGTTGCGAAGGGCGTTGTCAAGAACGTCCTCACCCCCGACGACTACAGAGAGTGTCTGTTTGACGGGGTCCAGAAGCACACCACCAACGTCCGGTTCCAGTCCCACTTGCACCGGGTGTACACCGTGGAAGTGAACAAGCTGAGCCTCAGTCCAGCTGACGACAAGCGGTGCGTCCTCCCCGACGGCATCCACACTCTGCCGTGGGGACACAAGGACGTCCCGCCGCTACCGCCAGCCAGGAGGAGAGGAGAACATCCGCAGCGGATGGAAGTGGATGGTGAGGAGGAGGAGGGACAGCGCCAGGACGAAGACGAGGAAGAAGAGGAATTCCCCGTCTAGTTGTATATATTAGTTATAAGAGAAACAAAAATTGTAAATAGTATTTGTAAGAAAATATAATAGCTTTATGTACAGCATGAACCCGAGTTGTTTATTTCCTCCCTTTGCTTACTCAAAAGTCACAAGCCGTTAGGCTCGGAAAGGCGTTATGGGCCGTTTGGCCCGAGCCGTGCAGCTTAAAAAGCCCCCGCCAACCGGGAGCGATTGGCGGCGCGTGTCGGGGACGGCCCTGAAGGAGTTGCCCAGGAAGGAGTTGCTAAGTGGTTTGCTGACGCTCAAGGTTGCACCCTCGAATTACTCAGCGGTTTGCTGATGTCCGAGGGGTCTCGTGACGCGCCCTCTTTGGCGACCTTCACTGCCGCTTGGCGGGGGCTCAGCCAGTGACACGCGCCGCTGGTATATAAACCTGAGGTCCAGCCCCGCTGCCTCAGTTTTGCTAATTTTTTTAAATTTAGTAAGGAGAAAGGAGAAATGAAAACACAAGCTTTATCATTATGAGGCATGTATTGTACAGTAATAAGGTTACATACACATACTACAAAAACCTTACAAATTAGTTTTAAGCGAATATGGAGTGGAAGAGCCTGCGGACCAGAGCGTCGTTGGCGGCGGGAGCGGCAGGGTCGAAGAGCTGGACGTAGTCGCTGAGTGACGTGCGGAGAACAGCCCGGCAGTACAGGTAAGTGAGGCAGTAGTAGCCGCAAACAGAAGTATCGTAGCCCTGGAGTCGATACCTGTTGTAGACATAGTGGCGGTGATGAGGATTGCGCCTCAGGAACATTTGAAAGTCGGCCTGGTATGGCGGCCTTCCATAGCTGTCCAGGTACTCGAGTCTGTCCTCTTCCGAGCAGTAAAACGCCACCCAGTGTTCGCCTCCCTCGGTGTGAGCTACCGTGTTGGACACGATGGCAGTGAGAGGCTTGACCGGCACGTCCGGTAGTTGGTCAGAGGCGTAGACCGCAACGTTCCTCAGTCCGGGGATCCTCACCAGGCATTCTCTGATCTGGACGGTATTCATCGTGGGCGGAAGCAGCACAGGCAGCTTGAGACGGACGGGTCCGACCTGTCGTTAGCCACGAGCCAGTCCCGCAATACTATGCAGTTATGAAGGGCGCAACGGTTGTGGGAGCTCTTATGGTGGCGACAGCGCAGGGTCCGGTAGGTGGGCGGACCGTTGAGCGACCCGCAGCCCAGATCCTCCATGTCCTGAGCGGTGGTGGCGGCGGGCTCGGTTATGAGGTGGCGTTGTACAAAGTCCCTCTTCTGCGATCCTTTGACGTAGACCAGGGGGCGGTGGATGAGGCAGGAGCGCAGCTTGTCCAGCAGGGCGACGTACGCGATGTCTCCCTGGTCCCACTCCAAGCCGTGGCAGTGGCGAGTGACCCAGACGCTCTCGTGCTGTTTCTCGGAAGTCAGGAGGTCCTTACTGAAGGGTGGGCGGGCGATGTGATGTAGGAGCAGCGTGCCGGTAGTCACGTCCACCACGCAAACCTCTTTCAGTAGAAAGTCATTATCACTGTCTTTAAAACACTGCATATCCATCACCACGCTTCCGTGATGACAGCGCGCTGTTGGCGGCTCGTTATAGATCGGTGGCGGCACGTCCATCCCGTACGGCTGACTGAACTCGACTGAGCGCTGGCGGGAGCGCGCCTAGCGGGATAACCTTGGGTGCGCGCGCCGCCATCACGGTCCGCGGTGACCTTGAGCGCGCGGCAACTCGTTTACCCGCCAAAGTCGACTGTGACGTTGCGATGACGGTCCACCTCCACGACGTTGTCCAACTCGGCGTACACTATGCAGTTGAACGCCTCCGCCAAGGCTTCGGAGAACCCAATCTCTATGCGCAGGTTACCGTTACGCACCAGGTTCCAGTGGCTGGATTGAGAGGCTGCCATATCAGGCGTCAGATCAAACGCCATCAGGCAGTATCCGTAGGGGTATTCGTTGCGACTGACTTCGTTACCGCAGTCTGAGAAATTGATGCCGGTGCCGGTGTACAACGTGTGGTAGGCGAGCACGCACAACTCCTGACCGAACGTGTAATCCGGTTGAAGCGGCTTACATGGCACTTGCTCACCATCTATGTACAGCGCGAAGAAGTTCACGTGGCTGTGGGTGAAGTTGAACGGGTTCTTCTTGTAGTCCCCGTTGAACGCCTGATTGCTGACCAGGCCAACTATAATGCGTTTCGGCAGTTGACCCAGAAACACACTGTCCAGAGTCTTGCTGCTGATACCGGAGGGTAGTGTGAAGGATTTCACTTCCACGCGCGTAATGGGATATTTGGCTGTGCCCGACTCCAGCGTCCTGCTGTGAGCCAACAGCACGCTCGGGTTGATCTTACAGCGGCGCATAAACAGGTTGACTTCGGCGATGTCCACTTTATAGTCTGTCACGGTTTTGGACATGATGGAGAATGAGTTCTTTGACCTGATCAGGCGAAAGCGCATCTCCACGCCGTTTAACATGAACTTCTCCTGGTTGCACAGGTCAACGTGCAGATGTCCGACCATGTCCGCGTACCGGCTGGCCTTGACAAACTCCCTCCGGTTCTTGAGCCCGGCATTATCCTCCTCAGTATTGTCCATGTACCCGGCATAGTCCTCGTAGAACAACTCCGCGGTGAGGTGCGATGTCTTGGCATCACCGCCATAGGACAACAGGTTCTCCAGGTAGGCGCGATAGGCGTATGTGTTGTTCTGAGGAGACACCAGTTTGTTGTTCAGGTACAGGTCCACTTGACTGAACAGCGAGTGCAGCCAGTTGTTAATCGGACCCACCTCTTTTATCGCTTGATCACCCGTTACAGCGCCTCCGTTAGCCGTTCTAATGGTAGCCTTCACATGCAGTAGCGTCTGTGACAGATCCGTGTACTCGTCCCCATGACCCGGAACTATGAATTCAACGGGTGAGTCGTCTGTCAGGGAGGAGATGGGCTTGTACTGCACCCATTTACCACTCTCTATACTGGTCTGCGTGGGCGGTAGCGAGAACAGGTCCAACTCGGTCTTGACACACTCGCACGACTTCTGATGTAGAAACACCATTATCCAAAAATGTCCTTCACGGTACTCTTGCTCTTCTTGCTTCTCCTCTTCTTAGCGACACGTTTTGCGGGCTTCCTCTTGGGTGCAGCGCTCTTCTTCCTCGCTCCGAGGAGTTTCGCTAGAGACTGAGGAGTAACCTGCTGTACACGCCTCCTCTTATAGGCACCACCACCGCTCAGCACGCGATCCAGTTTTTCATCAGCCCTGCGTTTCAGCGACCCGGTAAACTGTCTGAGTCGGGCGTTGGCTGCGACTCGGGGGTTGGCTGTACCCGCCGCCACGTCGCCCAAGAAGCCCACACCGGACCTCAGCGCCTCCTTGCCCAGCGCCGATGCGCCGGATCTGATCAACGGGACCACTGTACGCATCAGCCCGCCTAGGAAACTGCCGATGCCGTGTCCGCGTTGGAAAGCGGCTCCTCTGAATACGGAGGATACGCCATGGCCCGCCTGCTGGTGGCGGTAATACGCCAGATAGGGATCGCTCGGATTCATTGCCGCTGCCTCTCTTTCCTGAAATGAAGCTTCATGCACGTGGTCCCGAAGTGGAATGGCAAGTGTCGCCCTTGGTTGTCCCTTAAATCGATTTCCACGCTCTCGAATGAGGTTTTAATCACCGGCACGTAGTGCGGGTCTATTATATACACTGTCGTGTTGGCACCGTACGTGTAATTCCTGATGTCGATGTTGAGGATCTTCAGTAGTGGCGCCACAGCGTCGCCCACCAGTTGGGGTTCCACCAGGTCGCAATACACGTACATGTGTGATGGTAGACCGGCGAAGAGGTTAGTCGGCCTCACGGACCTGTGACGCTTGACGATATCCGTATCCACCTCGTAGCCAAACTGTAGCGCCAAACTGGGGCTCAGTTTGAGGCTCTGAACGGCTGAAGACGTCGACATCAATTCCACCCTGGAGGACCTCTCGTCATACGAGAAGGTGCACAGGTTACTCTTCATTTGAGGGTGGTTGTTGATTGCGTGCACGAGTTCCTCGGTACTACTGTAATTGCCCGGCTCCACTTTGATTAACAACTTGTCCACCACGGCCAACCCGCCTTTCGAGTCCCTCATTCCCAGCACTAGTTTGATGTAGGTTCCCTCACCGACGGTCAGAAAAGAGAAGGGGTAGTGCGCCTCCGCCAGAGCGACCTCCCACTCGCCGTCTGACAGATCAACGGTCGAGGGTAGATGGGTCGTGTAGTTTGTCACCATGTTGTTGGGATAGTACTTCATTGAACTGTTACTGGGCAACGTCAGGTAAAACTGGTCGTGCCTCGTCATCGCAGCTGTTGCACTTCAGATGCAGGTACCCACGAGTTGAAGTCCTCTCCGTAACCGGCCCACTTGACTAGGTAGCGCTTACTGGAGCCTCGCCCTTTAGTGTCCAGTATTTTATCTATTTGGTACAGGCGGTCCGGGGCCATCGTTACCTTTTGCATCTCATGCTCGTAGAAGCGCCCTTCCAGCGGCGTCCCGTTCAGGTCTCGCAGCACGTACAATGGTAGAGGATGCGACCCGTATACGTGGTCCACCACAAACAGCTCCTTACTCCAGTTGGTCTCATAACCTTTGGCGAACGTGCCCTTCTCCTTGGCTATGCGCACCGTGTCACCAGGCTCGAACCTGGGCTTGTGTCGCCGGATCGCCTTTCCATACATGTGACGCCACACCTTGTACACCGTTTGACCATCGCCGCTGTCCGCGTCCACGGGTCGTAGGCCACCCAGGCTCTTGTGCGGGCTGCGGTTGTAGGCATCCACAAGCCTGTCCAACACGTCCACGTAGCGATACGTGTTTTTGTAGGTCAGGTAGCGCCACATGCGGTTCTTGAGCGTGCGGTTGACTCGCTCCACCACCGCCGCCTTCACGTCGGGGTTCTGCGTGGTGAAGTAGTTTACACCGTGACTCTTGAACACTCGCTTGGTCGCGGCCCCGGTGAACTCCGTCCCCTTGTCGGTCTGTAGGCAGCGGGGAGTCGCCTCAGCGAATATTCCCTCGAACGCAGCAGCCACCTCAGGCCCGCTTTTCCTCTTCAGTGATACCGTGAACAGCCGCTTACTGAATACGTCTATCACAGTCAGCAGGTAGTTGACTCCGTCGTTGTACCGGCTCAGGCCGCGCATGTCGTTCAGGTCCGCCTGCCACAGCTCCCGAGGCCCGAACACGACGTAGCGGTTGTGAGGAAACCGCTTGCGCGCAGGCTTGTGCAGCGTGTAGGTGTCCTGGGCGCGCAGCCAGTCGGCTACCCGACGTTTCGGTAGGCGCGCGGCTCTGGCCAGGGCGGCCACCCCGCCGAGGGAACCGGGCTGGCTCGGGTCGTAGTACAACTTCTCCATTACGGTGTGAACGGCTCCCAGTTGTCCAATGACGATTCCCGGTCGGGTTCCTCGGTTATTATCCTTCTCCTAGCCGCTGGGGGTCGCGGTCTCAGGCGATCCAGTATCGGTGTCAACCTCGGTGAGAGGGGTGTTGAGGAGGCCGTTGTGTCTCCCCAGGGGCTCGATGCCGAGTCCAGCCCCACGCCTAGGTAACGCAACGCCGTGGGATTGCTCACGTATTCTTTGGGCACGTTCATGTCCTTCAAGGCGGTCATCACTTGATGCCAGCCGGTAGGCAATCGGTCCGCCCTTCGCGCTCTCACTATGCTGTGCGCGATGTCCACTATATTGGAATCGGGGATCTTCACCTTGTCCACGTACACCGCCCCACTGGCGTCCCAGGCGATGGGGCTGCCTTGCCGGGTCATGAATCGCAACAAGTTTCGCGCCACCGACCTGTTGATTTTTGAGAACGATTCCACAATGTCCTCCTCCGCCGAGGTGCTAGACTCGCGCTTCATCTGACTCGGACCCCCCGCCGCTTCCTCCTCCCTCTGCTCACCCTCAATGATTGACAGACCTATGGGTTGACGTTTAGCCGCGGAAAAGTGCAGGAACCTCTGTAACACCTGCTGATATTGTTTCCATTTCTCCGTATCGTCCAGCCGCTTGTCGCTCAATATGCGATGCATCTCAGCGTCCAGGCTGGCTGGCTTATTGGCGCTACCTGCTCCTCCTCTTGGCTCGGGCCCTGGTCCCGGTCCTTCTCGCAATCTCTCGATGAGCTCCTGCGGTACAACCACCATTTTCCTAGCGTACTCCATGTCCGATTAGCTTCTGCGCTAGAACGGGCAGAACAGCGTTCAACAGCAGAGGTAGGAGGATCCCTCCGCCCCGTTGGACGAGGTAGTGTCGCTTCTTGGTCCAACCCTCGCCGCGTTTCACTAGCCGTCTGAGCGCCTGTTTGTGTTTGCTCAATTTGCGTTTGAGACAGGGGGAAAGCGGTACGTTTCCGCGTAGCACGTTATACGCGCACTCGCACAATGACTTGATGCGACTCTTGTCGCACGCTTTTAACAGGGCCTTGCGTTCTTTGGGCGTAGCGTGTATTAGGGCCCTCAGCAGTGCCGCGTCCTTCTTCACACGGTGTGACATGATGACTGACGCTGGCACGCGCTCGGCCTATTTATCACTTCTTCTTAGGCAGGTACACGTAGTTCACCGGGTCGTCTGGGAAAATGGCCGAACGTACGCGCATCTCTTCAGGCGTGGACTGTTTCAAGTCTATGAGCAGGTAGGCGTGCGGATCACGCGTGGCATCCGCATAAGCCTCCTCCACGAATTTGGGGTTCTCCGGGTATACTTGACGGGCCAGGTGTTTGATCTGAGCGCGATCCCTGGGATTCTTGAAGCACACTATGTAGTGGGCGTTCAGCGATATGTCGCGCTGGCCCCTGCCCTGGTGAAACAGGTTTTGCGTGATGAAGAACACGCTCATGTTGCGGTGGTGCGAGCCCTTGGTGAACAGGTCCGCCACGCCGGGGCCGGCCTCGCCCATCATGTCATCGACGATGACCAGGGCGGGCTCGCTACCGTCGTAGTCGTCCAGGTCTGGCAGGCCGGCTACGTAGCGCACGGCAGAGTCCGCACGGCTCTTGCCACCGCCGCCACCACTGCCATAGTGCCAAGTGATACGGGCGAACCGCGTATCGCACATGCGGTCGGCGTGCTCTATGAAGCGAGCCACGAAGTGCGACTTGCCGCTGCCCGAAGGCCCGGCCACGATGGCGGTGAACGGGTGTTTCCACCTCAAGTCCATGGCGTCTACTGACTGCCATGCACCGCCACCTCGGCTCTTAAAACTAAATTCTTTTCTCGCTTTTTTTTAATATTGAAGGGACTCGGTTATCAACTGCTTAGTGGAAGTTTCCACGCTCTCTCTCGTTTACTGGGTAGCGCGCTTGGAGTGTACGCTCCTCTTGGTTTTCCCTGAGATGACGCAATCGGTATTTCGCCAGGTAGGTAGAGGAGTAGCGGTTCTAGTGATGCCGTCGTATCTTGACTCTCCCGTCTCGCTATTTGCCAGCCATAGGTTTTGCAATCTGGATAGCAGGTCCTCTAGGCATATGCAGATTTCATCGTTTCGCTCCTCGTCCAAGTACAAGCCACAACTGAACGTGGGGCGACCTCCTTTGAACACGTTCATCTTTAACAGTACATTACCGCTGTTGGTAGGGTTCTTCACAGTGTACTGATATCCACCAGCGGACCAGCACAGTGTCGGGGAATCGATAGGCACTTCCTTCCTCTTTACAGTCCACCCATCGAGCTTTTTCTTCTTTGACACACATCCCTGCTGTACTGGCGGTGCGTTGGCGTTCTCATCATTCATTGCGTTCAGCTCCTCTAGGAAGGAGCGGATCGTTTGGTCCACTTCAGCTGCACTGACTCCGTTTCCGTTCATGGTGACGTCTCAAACAACACTGAGGTCGCGCGCGCGGCTCTGCCTCGGTTTTATACCCAGGTTGCACGCTTCAGCGAACCTTCTAGAAGCTTCCAGAAACGTGAGAGGTAGTCTATCGCTGACGGGGGGGATGTCGGGGGGGGGGTCAGGTAAATCCTCACGCCAGGCTATGTTGTGAGGCAGGTATATCCTCACACCAGTTGATGTCGGGGGGGGGGCTTCCTCGCATCCTCACGCCAGGTGCCAGGTTTAAGTTAGGTTCGCAGTGGAATGTAATCGGTAAACAGTTCCCGGAACCGCTGATGAGTAAACAGCCCCGGGTGGTCACGTAGGCCCTAGCACGCGCCTCGACACGTGACTCTGCGAAGCCGCTCACGGGTGGGGGGGGGACTTGCATCCTCACCGCGCCTTTGCTAGTTTTGAACCATCGTGAGGGGTCTGGAAAACAGCCAAGATCCCATGAGGAAAACGCGTTTAAAAATTAATAGCGGTCTTGTTTAACGGTGGATTCTCAATTTTATTTAAGGGATGGTTTACTTAAGCTGCCGCCTGACATGTGGTGAAATTTCATCAAAATCGGCCGGTAAACAGCTGAGATCCCATAAGGAAAACGCGTTTAAAAATTAATAGCGGGCCCGTTTAACGGTTGATTTTCAATCTTCTTTAAGGGATGGTTTACTTAGGCCGTCGCCCGACATGTGGTGAAGTTTCGTCAAAATCGGCCGGTAAACAGCTGAGATCCCATAAGGAAAACGCGTTTAGAAATTAATAGCGGCCTTGTTTAATGGCGGATCTATGGGGTTCTTACGTCATTCGCTTCCTCTAGAATAGGCCTATACTCTGGAAAAAGTCCCGTGGGAATCGGTGGGTAAATAGGCTAGTTATTAATTTTCGAAAGTTTTTTCCTCATCACGAAAAGTGCTGCAGATGACCGGGGGGGGGGGGGGTGATTCCTCGCATCCTCACGCCAGGTGCCAGGTTTAAGTTAGGTTAATGGGTCACGTGACGGGGGGGGGGGTTAGTTGAATCCTCACGTCAGGCTATGTTGCGGGGCAGGTATATCCTCACTGCAGGTGATGTCGGGGGGGGGGTGCCCTCGGGCGTGCTCTCGGGGGTGACCTCGGGGGTTAAGGTCAAGGTCATCGGGGGGGGGGGGAGTCCCTCGGGCGTGCCCTCGGGCGTGACCTTGGGGGTCAAGGTCAAGGTCATCCGGGGGGGGGGGATTCCTCGCATCCTCACTTCTGTGCTGGGGTTGAATCGGCCATTGCCCCCTACTAATGATTTAATGTAAAACATATTAAGTAGTTAAACCAATTATTTACGTAAAATGTCACGTGACATCAGTGTGAATATTACTTCGTATTGTTATATAAAATCCAAATACCACTGACTGACTGACCTACCACGAAATCTCCATAATTATAAGGCTTACAGAGGTGAAATTTGACATATAGGTTCCTCTTTGGCCCTAGGTGCTTGCCAAGAAACGGTATTACGAAATACCCCTGGTGTTCCGCCCCGCTAGTCCCAAACTTCCCACGTATTCCTTATGGACATTCACTTTGGTTTGACCTGATGAAAATTCAAACAGCTGATCTTGATTCGTAGTAGGTCCACGGGCTAACCACAGAATGTAGCAGACAACTACTATCATAGTTTACGCGGACGAAGCTGCAACGGGTCGGCTATTCATTAATAATAGTATTTTTAATCCTATTACTAATACTTTTTATTATAACAAAATTCACCTTCTGAAATAGTACATTAGTTTTGTATTTTCAAAAAGTTAAAATCAAATCAAATCAAAATATTTATTCAATTAACTGGCAAGGGTCCTCCACAGTACTGATCTCCAGATCCACTATAACTGCAGTTCATAATTATTGATTAGGATTAACAATTTTATATACAATATTAAGTGCTAAAGAACCATTTAATCAAAATTGTACGTGTCAATATGTGGCAATAATGGTCAAAACAACAAATATTAGTTCATTTGACTCTGCTGGTGGGTGTCGTTCCTACACATCTTATTGTGTTTCAGAGTAACTGTAGTACACGTCGTGCTACAAGGGCATCAGCAAGGACTGGGAAAATTGTGCCAACAGGTTCGTCAGTCGCGTCAGGGGGGAGGTGGCGGGGAAGAACCACACGATAGAGACGAGGCTGTTGGAACTCTGCTGGTGGGTGACGTTCTAATACGTCTTAGCGTGTTCCAGAGTACCTGCAGTCAACGTCGTGATACAAGGGCATCCGCAAGGACTGGGACAACTGTGCCAACAGGTTCGTCAGTCTCGTCAGGGAGAAGGTGGCGAGGAAGAACCACACGATGGAGACGAGGCTGCTGGAACTCTGCTGGTGGGTGTCGTTCTAATACTTCTTAGCGTGTTCCAGAGTACCTGCAGTACACGTTGTGCTACAAGGGCATCAGCAAGGACTGGGACAACTGTGCCAACTGGTTCGTCAGTGGCGTCAGGGAGGAGGTGGCGAGGAAGAACTACACCATGGAGACGAGGCTGTTGGAACTCTGCTGGTGGGTGTCGTTCTAATACACATTAGCGTGTTGCAGAGTACCTGCAGTACACGTCGTGCTACAAGGGCATCAGCAAGGACTGGGACAACTGTGCCAACAGGTTCGTCAGTCTCGTCAGGGAGGAGGTGGCGAGGAAGAACCACACCATGGAGACGAGGCTGCTGGAACTCTGCTGGTGGGTGTCGATAAAAGACTTAGGGATTTAAACTTGTTGTCAAATATTATACCTCAAATTAAAATATTTAAAGTTTAGAATTTTGAAACCTTTACACGAAAACGGTTTAACCTGTTTCATTCTTTTGGTTTTTATTGTAATACGCCTCAAGTTTCTGGAAATGAAGTAAAGAAGGGGATAAATATGAGGAATCTAAAGAAATATCGAAACAAGTGAATATTTGTGTGCTTCCTCAGTCAGGCTTTACTAGTATACGGTACCGGGTGTCCCACGAAGTGGTCGATATTTTTGAATTAATATACCAGATGTATCGAATATGCTACAAACTTGAAATTCTACAGTTATAATAAATACATATGTAAAAAAAATACCCCCTAGCCTCATTTGGTTCTGATTAATCAGAACAAAATGGTCGAACATCAAAATATGGTACGTTTTCGTTAAAGTAATTTTATTTGCAAAACCATTTCAAATTAATTCTTGATTTTTTACAATGTTATTGAGTACTAAATAAAATTAAAGAAATTAAAGAGATAGGAAAGTGGTAAATCATAAATTAAATTAATTTGATTCATAACCCTTCATTCGAACTGATGTCCATCAATCGCTATGCACTGATGGCAACGAAACAAAAATGAGTCATAGCGTTTTTGAAAAATTGCCGAGGTTTCAACAACAGTTCCTCTTCAATCAACCTCATTAATTCAACGACTGTCGAAATGTCCTATGAGGCCTATTGAAGGGAAAGGTTTATTCTCACAACATTTCGACAGATGATGAATTAATGAGGTTGATTGAAGAGGAACTGTTTTTGATATCTCGGCAATTTTTCGAAAACTCTTATGACTCATTTGTGTTTCGTTGCCATTAGTGCATAGCGATTGATGGACATCAGTTCGAATGAAAGGTTATGAATCAAATTAATTTCATTTATGATTTACCACTTTCATATATCTTTAATTTCTTTAATTTTATTTAGTGCTTAATAACATTGTAAAAATCAAGAATTAATTTGAAATGGTTTTGCAAATAAAATTAACAAAAACGCACCATTATTTTGAGTTCCGCCATTTTGTTCTGATTAATCAGATTCAAATGAGACTCAGGGGGATTTATTACCTATGTATTTATTACAACTGTAGAGTTTCAAGTTTGAAGCGTGTTCGATACGTCTGGTATATTAATTCAAAAATAGCGACCTCTTCGTGGGACACCCGGTATATTAAATTAGCAAACATAAAACACCCTACTTAATGGAACATACTGATTAAATTTTAAAATATGTAAATTATAAATTTAAAATGAGTAAAATATGACAATAAACTAAATGTATTAATCCCTAAGGAGGATTTAAAGGTGAATTGATGGACAAAGTTAGGTTGTCTGTCATTTTTCGAATATCAAAATATGTTATCATAAAATAATTTCTTATTAAATTTGGTAGAAACTTCAGTTGCTAGAACGATCTATATATTTTAAATTAGAAGTAATGGAGCCGGAATAACATGAGTCGATCACGTATGACTTTAGAAGACTTGAGGACGGATTGAGACCAAGTTTTATTTATACTAAATTAATGGTTTAGGATAAGATTTACTCTCTGATCGTAATGATACTGCCACCATTGGTAATCCATACCACTACGATTTATTTACCTTAATTTAATATATCGGTTAAACAGTGTGATGGGACGGTTCACAAAGTAGATCGGTGACGTAATAGTATCTAGCGTGGTAGATACAGAAGACTACAATCCGCACTTGTTCCTTAAAAGTTGGTGGAAACATCTTGACAACCAAATTCCTCCACACTACCCCCCTTCTACTCACAATGTGCCCTTCTCCTATAACCCCTCACCGCCCACCAAGTCGCCACAACTTGAGCACAACATACTCACTCTGTCTCATGTTCCAGTGCGAGGCACGGGTTCCTCAAGTGCGTGTACGTCGCCGCGCGCCTCAAGTGCAGGAAGGAGGAGGCGCTGTTCATCAAGAAGATCGCGGATACCCTATCCAACATGCGCGTCTACTCCAAGCACTGTCGCAACGTGGACGTGGCATTCTGCGGCTCGGCTACTAGGTTGAGCCTGTCACTGTTTCCTGTTGTTGTGTACTGGACACTCTTGCTGGTAGCCAAGTAAACACGGACTGCTACACGCTGTAACATAACTTATGTACATCTTTGTAAATAGATGACCTGTAGACTATGTGAATATTTGTTCCCTGGGATAGTTAAATAGACAGTTTTTATCAAGCTAAAGTGTTTCATTATTCATTTCCTTTTAGCGAATTTCCCCGTAGGGAAGAAGCTATTACCGTAGGTCTCATGGTAAGACTTAAGCCCGAGAGCATGATAGCTTTTTTTTGAGGTCCCCAGATGAAAAAACAATATTCGTTCAAATTTATATATGTGTCCGTGAATACGATAACTTGAGTACAAAACGTCTGATTTGAAATTTGGCTCGAATGTGTAAAGTGACATTTATGACTTAATGTTGGAAACCTAGAAAAATCGGAACATGGGAACGGGGGTTTATGGGGGTTTTAAATTTTCAAAAAATCAGTTTTCTGCATTTTTTACCCTAAAATGTTTAAAACACTTAATTTTGGTTTGAACCATGTCATAGAGCTTAAAAAATATATGGTATTTTAAATTATTAACTTAAGTTAAGTGGTTGCGGAGGAAATCCAAAAAACCCTGATCATAACTGTTCATGAAATATCCCATGTTAATCTTATCGGAAAAAGTTTTTGGCTTTTCCACAATTAATTTTAATGTAAACTTCACATTTGCTTTTACCTATCAAATCAGCCCCACAAAAAATCATTTTGGTGTTTAAATTGTGATTCTACGTCCAACCATTACAGAGATATTCAAAGTGCTAAACACAGTACGTTGTCCAATTTTATCCTTATGGAGAATAAATACAATTTTATATCTCAATTATTTATGAATGTATATTGAAAAAAACTTGGTATGTAACTTCAACTAGTTGTGGTATATTGATATTTGCACAACAAATTGATTTTTTGTTGATTATCCCCGTAGCAGCAAACCTGCATACTCAACCCTTATGTTATTCTTATGGAGAATATGTAAAGTTTTATATCTCCCTTAATTATGAACATAAATTAATAAAACTTAGTATGTAGCTTCACCTGGTTGAGGTATATTGATAACTAGATGACCCGACAGACGTTGTCCTGTCTTTAGTGTGAATATTAAATGGGAAATGGAATAAATAACAATAAATATATAAAAAAACAAACTCGTAAATTAATTATAACAAAACAGTTTTTTGTCATTGTGGTTAAAAACGACTGTACACAACAAATATTTACAAAACTAAAACTTGAAAGTTATATAAAGATTCTGGTTAAATGAAAAGATTCCAGCTCAAATTATAACACTTTTTACCTTGGTTATTAAAAAAGCTTTGAATTAAGTACAATTTCTAAATCCTTGACAAAATAAAAACCAAAATGTAAACAAATAAACACATGTTTTTTAAGTCATTGAAATCTTAGTATTGATTACATATGATCAAACCAAATGGCATTGGAAATTTTCAAATATCAGGTGCTGCCATCTAGGGGATAAATTGTTAATGGTTTGGGATAAGTCTACAGGAGAACGTTGTCTCTCAAATTCTTATATTAATGATTTATCTGTTCACGAATTATAAATATAAACCCTTTTTCTCATTTGTACGTTATGTTTCATGAAATGTATTTGATTGATATTTAATCATGATAGTTTCTTTGTAATTGGAAATTATCTCTTTTGTATCTCACAGTTTAATAAAAGCATTTTCCACCAATGTTAATTTAAAGGCATTTTTTACAATTTTAAAGTCAAATTACTAAATAATGGTAGGGTGGATTAAAAATTTTCTTTCATACAAACCTTCCCCTGGCATTAAGGAACACAACAAAAAAAGAATCGTCCAATTTGGTGCACTCGTTCTCGAGTTATGGAGTCACGTCAAAAAAGGGATTGTGATTTATTTATATAGATTGCACAAAAACATATTACTTCTCTTTTTTGCAGCAAACCTGCGTACTCAGCCCTAATGTTATTCTTATGGAGGATAAATAAAACGCTATAGATCACTTATTTATTTATGTATTTTTATAAAATTTGGTAAGTGGCTTTATGTGATGATGAGAAACATATTCATCCATTGGAAATTCGCTGAGTTCGCAGGTTTACTGCGACGGGGATATTTATATTCAGTTGGGTTAGAAGTTACTACATTGTAATACTGCATTTCTCTGTATTTATTAGAAAACTATGAAACTATGTTGAACTGAGCCAACGGATCGATGTGATATCGATAATTAATAAACAATATCTTGTCATTCATGAGGATATAAATATTTATTTGTTGGGCTTCACTGGGTGGTATTCACCCTAGCCTTCTTCATTTTAGTTTTAAATTACATCCAAATACGTTTTGTGATTGGTGGCTAATTTAAAGAGTGAGATAGCTGCATGACTCAAATTTTGAAAACAATTAAAATATGCATCGTGTCTTTATATTTTGAAAGAATTATTATAAATTGAACGAGTTCGCACGCAGCACGCTGACGTGAGGGAAGTGAATTTCCATATAAAAACTGTAGAACTCAAAATCAGTTAAAAACATACATTTATTCCAATTTTTATTCAAATCTGAAAACATTGATTTTTTGGCTGTTCTGATGATCCTGGTTCTATTTACCTGCAATGCTGGGAATACAATTTTGCGCATTATAAAGTTAGGAGAAGGTCCAGTCAGGCTTTAAAGTAGGTGTGAGGTTGTTGGGGATGATAAAAGTACACAAAAAATGAATAACAGGCTTTTCTAATGCAAAATCCCCATAAGACAACGTACTGTGTTTGGTCGATACATATTTTCTTTAATAACTTGAAAAATATTTATGCTAGAATGACGAGGGAGAGCTTAAAAAATTCGCCACACTAATTCCCATCTTTTCACATGCATTAATTTCACATCTGGGGCTTTTCTGACCCTTTTTGGGATCAAAAACTCAAAATTTGAAAGATTAATCCCCAAAAAAGGGGTTTAGAGTTTTCCGATTGCTTTTCCCAACGAACTTGTCCAACTGATTATAGAAAGGAACGTCCCTACCAAATTTGAAATAAATCGGACAAAAATTGCGACCGCTAGAGTTAGCACACACACACACATATATATATATGTCTATATATATCTACATATATATGTATATATATGTCTATATATGTCTACATATATATATGTATATATATACAAATATATATATAATGTTGAATGACCCCCGAAAACGTATTCAGGGGGTCACATTAGGAACTTCTATGGTGGTCCCGGGCTTAAGTTTCACCGTGCGGGTCATGCTAATAGTTCACTTTCCAAAGGAAATTCACTAATAATTTTAAACAACTGAAATGGTTCATTAAGCCAGTTGCTTATTTAGTGAGAAAACATCTTACTATCTTATAATATGTCTACTGCCGAGTGATGCTATATCATGGTACAACTTCCACTGGTTTCAAACCTCAGGGGGTAATGTTCAAGCTGACATCAAGCTGGCTAAACATATTCCTCTTCGTCACTGGTGGTGAGAAAAGTCATCAAAGTTACTAAACGGTCCCACACGAACATTAAACACGGAAACATGGAAAACCTTTAAAGAAGTGGTCAGTACGAAAATAACAGCACGTGTGTTGTCGGCAGAAGATGACCTCGCATCTCAAATAGTGAGTAGGTCATCTTCCCGTTTAATAACTTTGACGACTTTTCTCACCATCAGTGATGAGAAGAAATATGTTTGGCTAGCTTGATGTCAACTTGAAAATGAACCCCTTCCGTTTGAAACCAGGGGTATCTGGTGACCAGTGGTGGTTTGGGTAAGATAGGATTACTCGGCAGTATCACCAGGCTGTAATATAAAGTGATTCGGAGTTTTTCGGATATAATCTTGCCTATTTTTACTTGGCTATTTTGTACTTGTCATTGACGAGAAAAGGTTCTCTTTTAGTGCGAAACAAACACTATCTCCATAAACAAGTTTCGTAAAGAGGTTGAAATGCCCCTTTAAATTATTTTGAAATAACAATATTTTACCAGGTGTTAAACTATCAAGGCTACTTTAGAAATATACTTTCTACATTTATTATAATGCTTTTATTTCTCACGAGCTTGTAGTGGAGTGACAGGGCAATGAACATGTTTATTTGCACGGTGTTGATGATGGAGCATGTAAACCCCGTGATGGCCGGACGAAGACTGATAGCTGCAAAAACGCCAGACAGCTGTTTTTTTACTCATCGTCATTTTGCGTTGTTTGGTTTACATTTGAGCCGTTAAAATCAACAATTATCACCACTGTTACACGGAAGTAAAGTTTACTGTTCACTTTTTGTCAATAAATGTAACTAGTAATTAAAAATTGCTGAATAAATATTCAATTTTAGTTATGTACCCCGTGATTATACTATATTAATTACCTTATTCTCAAACATGCAAATATAAGTGTATAAGGATCAGAATTTCCAAGAGAGTAGAACATCATATAAGAGACTATTATTATTGTACAAGTAATGACAGTATCTCACCAGATGCGGAAAGTGCATGACTGAAGTGTTTCTAATCAGCGAGAAAGGTGAAAGGTCGAGACGGTTGTCCATGAATAAATTAGTGACTCAATTATGTAGACAAATAGTTTGCTGATTTGAAAGTAGATTGTCCTTTGCTTAGAAAAGTGAGTGAGAGAATCAAAGTATGCATTGGTAAAGAAAAATACAAGTCAATAGAAAATTTTCTTAATTTGCATAAGTAGAAACATTGAAGCCAAAGGTATCATTTTGCATGAAGACGGTTCGAATTAAATTAGTTTTAATAAGACATCAGCTATAACATATCTGATTATGTTCTGATTATACTTCTGGATCATTGATTGGACAAAATTAAATGTTTAAAATACCTGTTTCGTTAAATGATCGGTCGTGGTTGGGAGACTACAACTGTATCGTGCTTTTATTAACACAAACGTTAAAAAAACGCCTTCAGGTTGAACGTAAAAAAACTCCGTTCCATCATGAAAACACAACGGGCGCTTTCGGTGCTAGGTGTTTGTTTATTAATTACCTATCTACTACAGGTGCCGCATATGTTAGTTGTGTTTTCGTGATTTGGAAACATTTATTTTTAACTATATGTTTATGTATCTCTTTTGTGTAAATATTTTTCAACAAGGAGACATCCATGAAGATGGACATGTTTTTTGACGTTCGATACGAAACAGCGGTAGTCTCCCAACTGCAACGGATCATTTGACGGAACAGCTGTAATATATATCTACGAACTTGTGCAACAACGGACGAAGGAGCTCGACTTTGCATACAACATACATGCATACAACAGAATCAAATTCTCCTTTTACTCGCTTTAATGTCTACCAAACAATTATGTATTAATTTCTATTCGGGTTTAATTATGTCATTTTTTTAAGTTGCCTTGCTTAATTATTTTGATTATTATATTGCGTATATTAACTAAGAGGTAACTAAATTTAGGTGTTCTTTAAGTATGTTTGAAACCATACAATCAGTTAAACGTATATACATCATAGTGGTTTTTATAAAAGTTAAGGGTTCTTTCCTGTTTGTAACGGTGAACGATGAACGGTAACAGAACACCTGCCAATGGTTATTGAGATTGATAACGGCGAAATTAATAGATACCGAGAAAGATAACAGTAATATTGATTGATGGGTCTATTATACATTAAACTCTTTTTATCAAACTGTACCGAAAATAACTGTTATGGACGTGTACATCTAATTCAGAAAACAGCCGTTAAATTTTCGAATAGTTTTCGTACACCTATCAGTTTAGACTTCTCAATGCCATTTTAAAATCTGTCCTAGTTTTGAGTGTGTCAGGATTCAAAGAGGACGTAGTTCTCACTAATCACCAACAGAGTACACTTCTGTCAAGTATTACTTATCTTCTCAAGGAGAAGATAATACAACAGTTGGTGTGTCAGGGAGCAAATATAAGTTGATTTTCTCTTGCTTTCTGGGGTGGAGATATTTGAAAAGTTAACGTAAACAACTAAGATAAGTAGTTTACAGCTGCGCAATCTGTCGGTGACCTAATCAAACTACGGCCATTACAAATTCTAGCATACACTAAAAGTGGGATAGCTGGACCATATAGATGGGATTTCTTCTTCAGTATAGCCAATGGTTAAATTATGAAATAAATTAAATTACTAAAGTTACTATTGACAAAAAATAGAAGAAACGGTGTGTAGCAATTCTGTTTTGTTTTTGTTTTTATCCCAAAACACGGTTTTATGACGAAAGCAGCTGATTGATTGTTGTTCAAAACATACCGTTGGCCTTCTTGTGTCATATTGCAGGACGATGAAGAGTTTCGTTCATAACTCATCCCAAAAGTGTTTTTTTCCGGTGCTTGATGAATTTATTCCCGTGATAAAACTCCCTGTCCCGTGATCGGTGCCTCACAATTCAACTTTGATCATGAACTGAAAAAGGACCCTTTCGGTACCTACTTGTAATGAAATATACGATTACGCTAAAGTTGGTATAACACATGAAAAATATCAAAGGCTTAATGAAAAATTGTCTGTGAATGTTTATTCTTCTGAACGAAATTAATATGTTGTTTTTTGTAATAAATTTACCTTTTTTACCTTTATAAGTCTTTAATGCTGTTTTATAAAATCAACTAAATAAACCTCAAAATTTTACAAGGCAGAAGAAAGTTAAGATAGGTAATTTATAATGTGAAATGTTTGATGCGCGGATATATCACATATTCATGTCATGCGAAAGGCATTTACATTGTTGCATCCGTCAAGGGTGGTCACAAATATGACGGAGGGTTCGCTTGGAGGTCATATAATTATAATCAACCAAAACCTCATTCAAACTTCTTTAAAGAGAAACTAGCATGCAAAATTGTAAAAATTCAATTCAAAAACACAATTATTCAATAAGGCAAAGATACTAAAAAGTTAAAATAGCCAATTGTTGATCTAAAATGTAAATAGTGTTTTTGTTTAGTATACCACCGCTCTTGATACATAGTCATTTTGTAGCTATCCTACAAAGTGCTGAATTCTAGTAATGACTGAGCATTGCAAAACATCTCAAAGAGCTAAAACGTTTAAGGGAAGGAATACTGCTCACTAATTGACAGTATTAGCTAATAATTAGCTTATACTAATAATAATATCTACAGCTATAGTGAATAATAATTCAATAATAATTAGCATAAGACGTATAGCTATAAAAATGTACAAATCACAATGTAACCAATCAATGACTCCACTGTAAAATAAAACGAGATTGCACGCAGCATGCTGACGTGAGGGAAGTGAATTTCCACATAAAAACTTTTAAAACTCAAAATCAATACATTTGTACAATTTTTATTGAAATCTGAAAATACTGATTTTTTGGCTGTTCTAATACTCTTGGTTTCATTTACTTGCAAAGCTGGGAATACAATTTTGCGCAATATAAGGTTAGGAGAAGGTCCAGACAGGCTTGAAAGTAGACGTGAGGTTGCTGGGGATGGTAAAAGTACTCCAACAAAGGAATAACAGGCTTTTCTAGTGTAAAACCCCCACAAGACAACGTACTGTGTTTGGTCGATACGCATTTTCTTTAATAACTCGGTAAATATTTATGATAGAATGACAAGAGAGGGCTTAACACTTTCGCCTCTCTAATTCCCATCTTTTCCATTCTTTGATTTTACAACTGGGGCTATTCTGACCCTTTTTGGGCCCAAAAACTCGAAATTTGAAAGATTAATCACCCAAAAAAGGGGTTTAAAGTTTTCTGATTGTTTTGCCCAACGAACTTGTCCACTGATTACAGAAAAGAATGTCCCTACCAAATTTGAAGTAAATCGGACAAAAAATGTGACCGTTAGAGTGCAAACAGACATATATATATAAAATTTTGAACGACCCCCCAAAACGTGTTCAGGAGGTTACGATAGGAACTTCTATGGTGGTCCTGTGCTTAAGTTTCACCAGGCGGGTCATGCTAATAGTTCACTTTCCAAATGAAATTCACTAATAATGCTTGTATTAGTCTAATGTTTATGATATTTTATATTGTATGAGCCAGCATAATATTAATGCAATCTAACTTTGATATTATATAAAACTAACAAAATAAAAAGCTATATAAAATACATTAATTTACTATTGAATAAAATCCTACAACATTTAGTGAAAAACTTGAAATTACGTATGCCTATGTTAAAATAGTGTAGCTATTACAAAAATAGAAATAAACTTAGCACGGTCGAATGTACATAAAATCTTGTAAACAAGTTTTTTTCAAAAACATCCACCCAAATCCCTGCTTTGGAGGCACTACAGAATCCATTTCTTCACTTGTTGTTTTAAGAGGGGAAATGCACCCTATTCCCCCCAGGGTTCTTAAGGGGCAACATATTTCAAATTTACTCTGTTGGTCAATGCTAACTTGACAAGCATATCAAGTTTGAATGAAATTGATCAGTAAATAAGAGAGAAATAGTAATTTTTGTATTCCCCATAGAATAACATTGGGCAACGCAAAATGAAAATTTCAATTTTTCCCGCAACCAGCAATCGTAGAATAGTAATTAAAAATACAAAATTATTTAGTTTTAAGAGCTCTTTTTAATGGTGAATAGTAATATTTTTTAATTTTTATTTTTTTAATGAGAAATAAAAAACTGAATTTTTGATGTTTTAAGTCCTGTAATTTCTGAACCCAAATTTTTACAGAAATGCGAGTGGTGTCATTTTGTTAGAAAACTTAAGTTCTACAAACGACTAAAGTTTAATCAAAGTCGTTAGAGCCGTTCTTGAGAAATGTTGATTTTTCATGTTTTTGGTGGTTTTTGTGGGATAATAACCCTTAAAAATCAAAAATTCAAAAAATGAAAAACACCTGAAGATATCGTGGATTAGTACCTACATACCAAATTTCATCAAAATAGGCCCATTGGTTAGGGCTCTAGCTCTGTACACATCCACACAGACACACACACACACACACACACACACACACACACACACACACACACACACACACACACACACACACACACACACACACACACACACACACACACACACACACACACACACACACACACACACACACACACACACACACACACACACACACACACACACACACACACACACACACACACAAACACACACACACACACACACACACACACACACACAGATAGACAGACAGACATCACGTAAAAACCACTTTTTTGGGTTCAGGGAGCACCAAAACGAATATTTCCACTAAAAACTCAAATTCGAAAATTTTAACGAAAACAATACTTTCTCCATATACAACGTATGGAGAGAGATAGTAAAAACAACATACCACTAATAACCAGTTATCTATCAAAGATACGCTCACGTGGTAAATTATCTATTGTGAGTTTGTATGTGATTATCCTGCAAGCAAAGCTTGGCCCTCAGGTACTTTTATAAAAATGTATGACAGTTTAGTAAATAAAGACTGTTACAAGTTCAAACTCAAACTTGCCGCCATATCAGAAACATCTAGAAGACACTACCGCGTACAGGAGAACCTGACAACAATGCAGTCACGTGACCCGCCTCGCTCATAAAACTGAACGACCGCGGCTTCTCGTTCTCTTAGCTCGGAACAATTCGGCGTAACATCATCTAAAACCTTTTTCTAAATTAATACCGCGTTTCTTTGCCAATTCTAAAAGTTCGTCGATTTGTTAACGGAGTGCATCCCATACGTTCTCTATTTCGCGAATTATTTTAAAGAAAAGGCCGAAATTCGCGGTACAATCTCGCATTCGTATTAATTAATTTATCAAACTTTTCAAAATTACACGTGCTAAGAGCAGGTTTTAACACTGCCATTCTTGTCGTTTTTCTGGGGATAAATTAAACAACTGGTATTATTAGTATTTAGTGCATTAGTAGTGTTACAGTGTGTATTTATATTGTGAGCGTTTTGTGTATGTAATTTTCTACAATGGTCATGTAAGTAATATTTATTTGTTTTACATACTTGGTCATATTTCACAGAGCACATGTCATAACTGGTACTGATCAACGTTTAATAATTGTTAAGTTTAAATTCATTTATCATTGTTAATTTATTTGATGTAATTTCGTATTCACAGATCATTTAAGGTAACTCTCTATTTGTTATAATTTAACTTAAAGACATATTTGCTGTACAAGAATTAATTTATATTAAGCAAGAATACTTTTGAAAAATATTTAAATTTAATTACATTGTCTCAAATCTAAAATAATTGTAAGAGCTGGAAATTAAGTAGAATCAAAAATTCTAGGAAATTTAGTACTTATATAACAGAGTGTTACTGTTTGGTTGATTTAAAAAAAAAGAGTAAAATTAATTAATCTGCAGTTCAGAGCTCAGATCAGGATCCACAACAGATTTTAAATAAGTTAATCATGGATCATTTGAATGTGTAATTTAATTTGGTGGTAAAAAGATATAGGAGGATAGAGTGTGTCGGAGGTCAGGAGGTTTAGTTAGGAGGACTAGAATATTGTTATTTATTCCCGACCACTCGCTTGTTTTAATGAACCGCCATTTGATTAACTAGGAATTCCTGATTACCACATTTTGATACTTTCACTTGAGAACTGCTTTTGATTATTTAAAACACAAAATACAACAAAAATATTAAAACTAAAAAGGCCAGAAATCGACCAAAGCCATAACCTCTAAGGTGATCCATTTTAGATTAATTTAAAATACTCTTTTCCGGCTCTGATTTAGATATGTATATGTTGTAATGTTTTTCCTCAGATTTAAATAAAATAGTTTCTTGCAATTAGGTTTTTCTTTCAAGCAACCCACAACTAAATCAGAGATCCACGAGTGTTTTTGGGCCCAGCAACACTCGCTCTGCATTACTGTAATTGACAAATTAAATGTGAATAGAAATATATAGAGTTTTTTCATGCAAACATAACAAGTGGTTACAGACTGAATGATACAAGACACTAAGTGCAATTAATACGACACACATAGGTTAACCAACTATTAATTTGCAATCAACCTGAGAACTAACAATGTTAGCAAATGATCTGAACAACAACTCTCGCAATTTGCCAAAATTATGGGGAGAGCAAAAGATTCGGTAAATAAAAGAAAATACCCTCCAGGTCAGCTCCTTGCTAATCGAGTTGTTGTGTACGATATCACTTCTAGGTCCAATTGTAAGTTTTGCAACTATGGCAACAAAAATAGCAGAATTAAACTTTTAATTTATGATAAAAAAGTCTAGTGCTAAATTAGAATTACCGAAATTAAAATTAGTATTGCAGGTGAGAAATCTAATTTGTTTCAAATTATGACAGGACAGCTAATACTATGATGCGAGGTTATTGATTCTGATGCACTTAACTGAGGTAAGATGTCCCTATATCTCTATTGTATGGAGATGAGACTAGATGGCCAGCTAGTAAACCAAGAGTTGAAGGGAAAGTCACCCCCCCAATGGCCAGCTAGTTGAAGGGAGAGTCACACCCCCAATGGCCAGGTAGTTGAAGGGAAAGTCACCCCCCCAATGGCCAGCTAGTTGAAGGGAAAGTCACCCCCCCAATGGCCAGCTAGTTGAAGGGAAAGTCACCCCCCCCAATGGCCAGCTAGTTGAAGGGAAAGTCAACCCCCCAATGGCCAGCTAGTTGAAGGGAAAGTCACCCCCCAATGGTCAGCTAGTTGAAGGGATAGTCACCCCCCCAATGGCCAGCTAGTTCAAGGGAAAGTCACCCCCCCAATGGCTAACTAGTTGACGAGAAAGTCACCCCCCAATGGCCAGCTAGTTGAAGGGAAAGTCACCCCCCCAATGGCCAGCTAGTTGAAGGGAAAGTCACCCCCCCAATGGCCAGCTAGTTGAAGGGAAAGTCACCCCCCCAATGGCCAGCTAGTTGAAGGGAAAGTCCCCCCCAATGGCCAGCTAGTTGAAGGGAAAGTCACCCCCCCAATGGCCAGCTAGTTGAAGGGAAAGTCACCCCCCCAATGGCCAGCTAGTTGAAGAGAAAGTCACCCCCCTCCCCAATGGCCAGCTAGTTGAAGAGAATGTCACCCCCTCCCCCCTCTATGTTTATACACTGTATATCGACACAGACAACAGTGAACTATCAGCGACATGTAATGGTAGCATGTAATGGTAACTATCAGCTGCGATAGCATCTTGTAGTAATCAAAAGTTACAATCATTTTGTTCAATGGTATAAGCAAGAAAGAATTGTGGTGGGGTAACTTTCCCTTCATCCCTTTGTTTACTGACTGGCCACCAAGTCATCTCTGCACAGTAGTTTGTTTTAGTTAAAAAGCTAAAAATATACCAAATTGTCTTTATGTATGATAGATTTCTTTCATTTACTGTAACTCAAAATTTGAAAATTCCCTGACATTTAAAAGTATACCTGCCTATTAAGCCTGTGTACCTTTAGAATTAAATTAAATCAAACTGGCCAACATTTTGCACCTCATGATAAATCTGTTGAAACTTTCGGAGAGCCAACAAACCGCTATGACGAATCCTAACTAACTTGTTTGTGGTTGGGCGATTGCAACAACTGTATATTGAAACTAGCTCCTCCACAGCTCAACAGAGGTGGGTGATAAAACAGAATCAAAAAATATTATCTGTAAACACCTCTCTCGAAACCCACGTTTAAAATGTAAAGTAGTTCGGAAAAAAACACTTCAATAATTTGTCTTGTGGTAGTTTTGAAAAATAAGAAAAAAGGTTTACATGTTAGCAAGTAATTTGTATTTAAAACTAATTGCTCTAGAAGAATTACTCAGATTACAAATATGTAACTTCGTATATGTTTTAAAACTGTATTCGAATAAAAAATTGGAACAAATATCAATCACGTTTTAAAGAATCTTCACACATTTTAACGTTGGAAATCATACAATTCAAATAGCATTCAAACTAATTTTGTCTTTTGTTACATACCAAACGAAATCTAGTTTAAGGAAATTGGATGAATACTATCGGTTCAGAACCATTAGCAATGATATAATGTTTGATTTCAATATTGATAGAGTACAAATTGACAACGATGGGTAAATGTGCCTTGTTTGAGCAGTGGTATTAGTCATGACATAATTTATGATTGCGCTACTCTATTAGTTTTCTTCCGAATTATTTAAAATATACATCGATGGATACGTAAAAAAATCACAACATTTGTATTTTGTTCAATTATTAGTTCTAATGCTATCTAAGTTTTAATATTTTTAACGTCATCATTATCAAGTTAAGATGTTTTAACTGAACATCGTCCTAACTATTCTTTAAATGTGAAAATTTGTATCTTAGTATTCCTAGTGGTTATACAATTAAATAAGTAATACAATTAAAATTGCATACCTAACTGAAAAACTAAATAGTTTAGGACATAAATTTATAAAAGGAAATGTGTTCTTTGTTTTTTAATGATCAACAACAAACTAATTAATGCGATTTTTCCGAATACCTATAACTTAGCCTGCACATCTATAACATTATGATATTTTTGAATATAATAATATTGTTGTATGCTTGTAAAATGCTGGCATACTATAGAAATTGTATAAAATTGATTAACAAATAATGATTTATTCATTGTTAAATGCATCGAGAGGTGCTATATGACAATTGAGTTAATTTTTCAATTTTCACAGATATTTTTCTACAGTAAAATAATGACATTTTTAAAAAGTCCCTGATGAATGATCAAGAGTTCTGATATATTTGAAGAAATAATGTACTGAAATTGAACTGTTGGCAGAAGGTATGTAATTTGTACATTTCATATATACTTGTCTATATATGTATAATATAGACATGACTATATTTCAATTGTCAAATAATTATGATCCCAAACTGATCTAATCTAAATAAATAATAATCATAGCTATTACTCTTATCTACATATTTAAACAAAATCTTGTTTTTTGTTCACCCACTTCCTGAAGTTAATACTTAACCGATTTTGATGATTATTTTTTTATTTAAAAGATATTTTCAAGTTCGAAGTCACTGTTGAGCCAGAATTTCGATTTAGGCCCCAGGGCTTTGCCCCATGGGACTTCAAAGTTCCCATGTTATTCATATGGAGGAGAGTTTTATTTGGTTTATGTCACATGTGTTCTTTCTTAATTCAATAAACAGCTGTTTAAGGATTATTTTCGCAAATTTTTGCGGGGGAGCAGCTCGTATTATAATTATAATGTAACATGATATTTTAATTTGTTTATCGGTTATTATAATATATAAAATTATTTATAAAAAAAGAAAGAATAACCATTCTAAAGTTACTTAGCACGTAGCTGAGTAATTGCAATTTTGAGGAGCAAAATCGTTCAAAGTTCTGGTAGCAATTTACCAGTGTGTATACTACCGTGTCTTTATTTAAGATTGCGTTATTTTTAAAATACTTTTATCATCCTTTTTGACTTAAATTTCTAAATTTGTTAACTTCTCGATGAATATTAAAACATTCCCCGTTATCAAGATACTACGCTTTAAATGTTTAAAACAGTCACAGTATTTAAACGGTTAAAGCTGTAATCACTAAAATCAATTATCGAATCAATTATTAACTATCCGATGGATAAGTATAATAAAGATGCCAAGTGTTAACGTCAATACCTCATCTGGTTTCATAACTTGTGTTGTATTTCTTAAAAATGCACATATATACGCACAGACGGGAAACTGTGCAAAATAGTTTGTCCGATGCCATATAAAAGACTTTATTATTTTAACAATAGAGCTATTTATTTAAGTTTTTTTAATAATTATATGTACTTTGTAAATGATTTTAATAGTTCTAACTCGGATCGTAAACAACAATATAAATTAACTTTATCTGAGAGCTCGGAGCGCCATAGCTCTCAATCACGTGTCTGGGAGAGTGCCAAGTTGACGTTTTACATGGATTTCTCGTAGTGTTAGTAGAAAAGTTAAAATAGTTCAGTCATACTTTGTCCTCGTGTTTTTGGCCCACTGGTTTTGATATCTCTAAATTATCTAATAAATAATCACGTTTTAGGAATGTGAAGTTATTCACAAATTATCTGGAAGCTATTCTTTTAACGAATTCTATAGGCATGTACATTTAACAAACTGAAATCACTACCATTGATGTTGGCTTTAGACTAAGGCATTATATGAAATTAAGAGAGAATTTTTAGTCAAGACCTTACCTCCTGAGGCAATTCCATTTAGGCTGATTGACGTTAATATGTCCTTATGTCTACACACTGAGCCGTATTACGTTTCGCGACATGATAATCCCATTTAGGATATTTCGTTTTCTTAAAATTTTAGAACACGTAATGCTTTAACCTGATCTCATTGATCTCTTTCCTCATCCATTCTGAATTACAGTAAAACAGTTTCAGTGCTATGCAATAGTGAGGGTTGCGTCCTTACTCCTAGATTTATTTATACTGCTTAAGTTAGAAATTTTAACTCCAAAAATCCATATTTGACCTACAATTGTACTTTACAATACACACTAAACTTCACTCTTGATGGGGTCAGAGAATCCCAAATGTCAGAGAGTGAAAAGAAAAAATTAATGCTATTGAATGTAAATATAGGTTGATTTGTGCGTAAAATTAAAGGTCTTAACTAACAGAACAGAAACACGAATCAAACCTCCAAAGACTCAACGAGCCGGGAATAGCAGTCGGTCGAGCTTTACATTAAAGTACCATTAGCGAAATTAAATGAGATTATTCCCAATGTAATGGACCATTGAGTTTGTGATAGTGATAGTGATAGTTCAATAATATCATGCCCCCTCTCAAGTAATGTATAGTGTGGCCTATGCCTACCACATAGCGTTTAATACTTCCTTCAGGACCGTCCATTATGAAAGTCTTGTAAAACTAATGGTAGGCATATTCCCATTATCGCATGTATACTTGAAGGACTCATTGCTAAAAACCAGACCTCAAAAGAAAGATTGATTTGAAAATTATCACATTTATAAGTTTGACACTTACATGTAAAGTTAGATAAGCTTAGATAAGGTAAGATGTGTGTCTGTCGTTCGTTTGAGGTCGGATTTGCGGCATTGTGTTCTACTAACTAAAACCTATAACTGTTCATACAACTCTACCTAGGCATACCTTTAAGACTCTATTCTGACTCCTTTTGGGCCATATTGCATTGGGTGTGCAGAGGTATTTGGATTTGAGGACTTTCAATTTTCTATCCCTTGTAAAAATTCTAAGGAGGGATAGACTTAAAACTCACCCTGTATATGGTGATATATAAAACACCTATAAACATTTTGTTTTAAAAAGGAAACTGAGTTTTAATGTAAGGAGATACCTTGAAAAACGTGTTTTAAGAAAAGTTCCCCCCTCCTTTTAGAAATCAGCTGTGATAAAATTTAGCAATAAAAACAAATCAAATCAGTTACCCAACAGCAGAGGTAAGGAAGAATTGCTGTTGGGGTAATTTTCTCCTTACCTCTTAATGTGGTCCCACATTTCTCGCGAACACGCCCGAACATTCGGCCGAACTCTGAATGTTCGGAGTATTCGCGAGAAGTGTGGGAGCTGCACGAACTTTTGAATACCTACAGGAACATACGGGACTGAATGTTCAGTGAACATTCAGGAGAATGTTCGGCCGAATGTTCAGGCCTGTTTGCGAGAAGTGTGGAACCGCCTTTAGTTTACTAGATGGCTTCGTAGAGTAAAATAAACATATTGTGTATACTAACAGTTTGTGTATTGTGTTAATAATAGGTTTAGGAGTGAGTGAAATTAATTAAACTTCTGCACTCAGCGTGACTGTTAACAATGTAGTAAATATGTCTGTTTTTGAAAAACAGTTTTCAGACTTCTGTTGTCTCAAGAATATGAAAAGGTCATTTATGCCTCTAAGTATTGTGAGAGGTGTAATAATTTCCGTGTAAAAAACATTCGAGCTTACAAAAAATCCGATTTAGAAAAATAAAAGTTCAAGCGTTTTTTCATTGTTTTACTTCTCTAACAATCAAGGTAATAATGAAAGGCTTAACTTTGCAAGTTTTAATCATCCAACTTATATTTCCTGAATATATAACAACAACTCATGAGCATGGTAAAGTGTACAAAGATACAATTTGTTAACAATACTATAAGTCGACTTCAACAGAAACTGTGCTAAAACTAAGATCCCAACAACAGTGAAGTAGTGAGTTAGTGTTAAATACTTCTAAAAGTATTAATGGAGCAAGTGTGGTTTCTTAAAAGTTGATTTGTGGTGAATTAAGCTCATTTTTATTAGCAAAATTCTCTACTCTAAAATATGTTTATGTACTTTGAGTTCAAATGCTGCTAAACTAATAGTGGAGACAGATATCTATAATGTGCATGTTAAAATAAACATTCATAATAGGTTATTGTACAAATAATTATGAAAAATACAAGTATCATGAAGGTTTCAAAATTAATATTCTTTGTAAAGTAAAACATGGTCAATACATTTAATATTTACACACTGTTTAGTTAGCTCAAAACAATCCAAATGTACTTAAATTATTACTGACTTGTACATTAAATAAATACTTTGAACATGGTATTTAGTTTAATTTACAATATTTACTTCATGAATAAAAAATTCAATGTACAAGATGTAAAAAATCCTAAAACTGAGTATTAATAATAGTGGTTTAGCAATTTTTAAATTGTAATTGAATAATCACTGAAACATATATCTCAGGAATTTATAGGAATCTAATAAGAAGTCCTGATAAAAAACAAACAAATAAACGGTATCAGGAAACTGACACATACTTTCTCCCTTTTAGCCTACCATTAATGAAAAATATTACTTTTTACTTACTAAATATAGAATATAAAGTACGGTTGAATGTACAGAAAATCTTCTAAATAAGTTATTTTCAAAAATATACACCCAACTTCCTTTTATGGAGGCACTACATCCTTTGCTACACACAGTGGTTAAAAGAGGGGTAATGCTCCCTCATCCCCCCCACAGGGTTAAGTGGCAACATATTTCGAACATTCTCTGTTTGTCAATGCTAACTTGGCCTGCATATCAAGTTTTAATGATATTTATCAGTAAATAAGAGAGAAATAGTAATTTTAGCGAATTTCCCCTATAGGGGGAAGCTATTACCGTAGTCGGCATGGTAAGACCTAGGCATGATAACTTTTTGTTTTGAGGTCCCCAGACCCCAAAAACACCATTCGTTCGAAACTGTATGTATTTATATGTATATATATATATGTCCGTGAGCACATATTTTTAACTCTCGTAAAAATTATCCGATTTTGATGAAATTTGGTATAAACGTGTAAAGCAACATTTATGACTTAGAGTTCGAAAACCAGCCAGATCGCTCTATCCGAAGGGGTATTTTTGGGAGGTTTTGTACCCCAAAAATGGGGTTTTCGAATTTTTTACATATAATTTTGGAAATAGTCAAATTTTAGCGAATTTCCCCTATAGGGAAGAAGCTATTACCGTAGGTCTCATGGTAAGACTTAAGCCCGAGATCATGATAACTTTTTGTTTTGAGGTCCCCAGATGCCAAAAACACTATTCGTTCAAATTTATATATATGTATATATATATATATATATATATATATATATATATATATATATATATATATATATATATATATATATATATATATATATATATATATATATATATATATATATATATATATCTATATATGTGTCCGTTAACACGATAACTTGAGTAAAAAACGTCCGATTTTGATGAAATTTGGCTCAAATGTTTAAAATGACATTCATGACTTTAAGTTCGAAAACCAGAAAAATCGGACCATGGGAAGGGGGGTTTATGGGGGTTTTAAATTTTCCAAAAATCAGTTTTTTGCATTTTTCACCCTTAAATTTTTATAAAACTTAATTTTGGTTTTGACCATGTTATAGAGCTTAAAAAAAAAAATAATTTAGTATTTTGAATTATTAACCTAGGTTAAGTGGTTGCGGAGAAAATCCAAAAAAACCTTCTCATAAAATCTCCCATATTAATCTTATGGGAAAAAGGTTTTTGGCTTTTCCTCAGTTTATTTTAATGTAAACTTCACATTTGCTTTTACCATTCTGTTCAGATCCACAAAACAATCATTTTGGTGTTTAAATTGTGATTCTACGCCCAGCCGTTGCAGAGATATTCGAAGTGCTAAACACAGTACGTTGTCCAATGTTATCCTTATGGAGAATAAATAAAATTTGATATCTCGGTTATTTATTAATGTATGTTGATGAAACTTGGGATGTTTCTTCAAGTAGTACTGGTATATTGATATTTGCACAAAAAAATGATTTTTTGTTGATTATTCCCGTAGCAGCAAACCTCCGTACTCAGCCCCCATGTTATTCTTATGGAGAATAAGTCAAATGTACTGACTCCCTTAATTATGAACATAAATTAATAAAACTTGGTATGTAGCTTCACTTGGTTGAGTTATATTGATAATTATATAAAAACCCATTTTTCTGTTTCTTGTTGCAGCAAACCTGCTTTCTCAGCCCCCATGTTATTCTTATGGAGAATAACTAGAATGTCATATATCGCTTATTTATGATTGAATAACGATGAAACTTAGTATGTGGCTTCGCCTAGTTAAATTCTATTTATATTTGCATAAAAACCAATTGTTTCTGTTCCTTGTTTCAGCAAACCTACATACTCATTACCAATGTTATTCTTATGGAGAATAATTAAAATCGCTTATATATGAATATATTTTTATGAAAATTGGTTTGCGGCTTTATGTGGAATTCAGACAAATATTATGCATTGAAAATTCGCTGAGTCCGCAGGTTTGCTGCGACGGGGGTATTAGTTTTTACCATAGGATTCAGCTTAAAAAACACACAATTTGGTATTTTGATCATTTCTCTACGTCAATTGGTTACCGAGATATTGAAAGTGCTAAACACAGTACGTTGTCTAATGTTATTCTTTGAGCTCTTTTTAATTGTGAATAGTAATATTTTTTATCATTTATGTTTTTCTCTGAAAAATAAAAAGAAACTGAATTTTGGGTGTTTTAAGTCCTGTAATTTATGAACCCGAATTTTTACAGAAATTCGGATGGTGTCATTTTTGTGGAAACCTTAAGTTCTACAAGCCACTAAAGATCAATGAAAATTGTTAGAGCCGTTTTTGAGAAACTTTGATTTTTCATGTTTTTTGGAGATTTTTGGGAGATAATTGCCCTAAAAATTCAAAAAATCAAAAAATGGAAAAACTGGAGATATCGTGGATATCTCCTGGACCTACAAAATTTCATAAAAATCAGCCCATTGGTTTGGGCTCTAGCTCTTTACACAACCACACTCACACAAACAAACAGACAGACATCACGTAAAAACCACTTTTTTGGGTTCAGGGAGCACCAAACGAATATTTCCACTAACAACTCAAATTCGAAAATTTTGAAGAAAACAATACTTTCTCCTTATACTGGGAGAAAGTAAAAAACAGACAAATATATGAATTTATTATGTTTCATTTGGAAAAAGAAAACAAATATGTTTCTTTATGGATAATTACAAATACCCCAGAAGCTATGGATTATGGTTTGAGCTGAGAACCTTTAAAATAGACCTAAATGAATTGTATTTAATTATTGCTTAAAATGTTTAAAATATAGTTTATTCAGTTTTTAATAATGTGCAAACTAACGATTGCAATTACTATGGTACTATATAGTAAAATACTCCTAACAAAAAGGATTGCGAGAAACTTGTATCAAATTTCAAAATTTCACAACAAATCTCGTATTTCCTTGAAGTCGGAATTAGATTGATAAATATTTTATAGTGATACTAGCTGGCCCGACAGACACTGTCCTGTCCTAATGTCATTGAATTTGTTTTATATCAAATACTCGTTCAGTTTCAATATGAGCTCGTTCGCTTCGCTCACTCCCACTCGCCTCCCGGATTAGCTCGTTCGCTTCGCTCACTCACCTATCGAAAAAAATAAAATGAAAAGTTATAAAAAATAGTTTAGTCCTACTCTCAGACCTACCGAATATACACACAAAATTTCATAAGAATCGGTCAAGCCGTTTCGGAGGAGTTTTGTTACAAACACTGTGACACGAGAATTTTATATATTAGAAGATTAATTCAACGTAATTTTGTGTGGATTGTAAATGTCAGTAATGAGTTGAGTTAAATTTAATACGTTTCTGTGGGTAAGGCGAAGGAATATTTTCATTTTCCACACGCGCTTCAGTGATTAAATAATGTTTGTTGGTAAAATGCAATAGATTTCATCAAATTCAATTGATGTCATAAAGTTTTGTTAGTATGAAAATGCAAACTTAAAATAAAATAAAAACACCATTCATCTATAACATAATTAGTAGAATATGTTATTAACCGCACATTAAAAGCGTAAAATTCCTTTAAAATAGGGTATTCAATGAGTTTTAACTAGAGAAAAATAAAATGCAATACAAAGTGAAACTAAAATGAAACTAAAAGCGGTTTATTTCGTGGCTTTCAAATTGAAAACCAATCGTGTCTGTCATTTTAACTTTGCGAAAATGGTTTCTGACGAAGCCGTTTGGTAATTGGGCGTCATTCTACAAAGCGATCAATTTGAAATAAATTGGTTTTTCATTGCTGTTCTACAGGGTAATTGATATAAGTGAGCCTGTTTTATTTGAAAGGTATTGGAGCTATTACAAGTTAACCGATAGCACGCATTAATGGAGGTAGGTCAGTGAGTGAGGCAAAATTTCCCATTACCTTTGACGACAGATACCTTTGACTGCAGTGGAGAATGAATAAAGTGGTTCGTCGTCTAAATGTTCTTTTCCGTTTAAACAATGTAACTTGCCAGTAAACTAAACGGAAATGTGTTACTTTTAGTGGAATTATATCTCTAATTCAAGGCAGTATCTATGCAGATATAATTATTTTTGTTTCGAAAATATGTGGGATTGGAAGTTTAAGGTTGGTTTAAAGCTTTAAATAAACTAATTAACCTCCAGATTATGGCATTGTCTCCTACCTGAATGCCATAGATAATTGATGACTCCAAATTCTCAATGCATTGGGTTGTAGAAAAAGAAATGAGTACATGGAAATGTGTTTTCATCACTCTTTGTTCGAAAATAGTCCATTACCATGCAGCTGTGATCTACGAAAATTATCTATTACCTTGCAACAAAACAAAAATTGATCAGCTGACTTTGCCTGTCGAAAACATTACTTTGCCTGTCCCAAACAATACTTTGCCTGTGCTAAACAATTGAAGTTCCCGTTTTGCTCAAAATTGGCACAGTGTGATTTCGTTATTTGTTTTGATAATCCTATGTTCAAGCAGCTGACTTTAACACTAAAATGAATTGTAAGACCGTGTTGTGTTTACTTATGGAAAATTGATATCAGATAATTTTGTATAATGTTTAGGGTTATTTTCATCGTGATGAAAAGTATCATTCACTACTAGTCACTAAGTCCTATTTCGGGGCTCAATAATATTTTCCACGCTCGGCTTCGCCGACTAATATTCGTGACTAGAGGTGAAATATACTAATACTTTCTATAGTTTCTCATAACGTCCTTCCTGCCTAAACATTCCCCAAGGGTCTCAAAAGTTCCCGTTTTATAAATTGTTCTCACGATTTGCAGTTTGTTTAGTGCATGATAACAGTACTAGGGGCTTGTAGGGGCAAAAGCCCCTAAAAAACCAAAATACATAAATTTTTTATCAACCTTCATTGGTCATTTATAAATAAGCACTGATTTTCTAGCATTATAATATAATAATATTATACTGTCTTATGTTTTTAATAAAATGTCCATTCCTAAACAACTGTTGTAGTTCATTGTTATTTTCAGGCTGTGGTAGATGTATGAGACCGTTATGGCAGCAAGAGTTGTAGTGACCATTTGTAGACTCTTCAACAAAGTGCAACGCACCACAATGCATACATTGATCATTCATCAGGCCCAGATTGTGTGTTGGTATCTCGTTTATAAGTGGTAATCTAAAAATAGGAGTATCTTCGACGTCATGATGTGGTTGTTCATTCCTTTCCTCATTATAAATTTCTCGCCTACGCTGTCGTCTGTCATGCTGATTTCGAAAGCCAACACCTCGGCGACGCGGCCTTCCTCCGTTGTTCATTACTATTAAGGTAGAAAAGAAGAAATACGATAAGATATAACTATAGATCACCATAACTAAAAATTATACATTGCTGTAGTTTAAAAGTAAACAAACTGAATAAGTACAGCTGGTATCAATATCAAAGGCTAATTTAACTCTGTGGCACAGCTGTTTTAATTTCAAAAGATGTAAACAAATTAAACCCCATGTTGTTTTAATGGGAAAAGTTTTATTCTGTTGCGAATTTATGGTAAAAAAATAAGAAAAATGAATAGTTTTCCCTCAAAATTCACGTCAAGACCTTTAAAATGATACCCCTCCCATCCTTCTACGGCCATCCAGTCACTCACAATTTCTTTACAAAAATTTGACTTACGGAATTATATATAGAGATGTTTTTAACTTATGTTTTATGACTACAAGCAATGACTACATATACAATTGTATATGTAGTCATTGCTACAAGGTTCCCGTATAAAGAAGTTTTAGTAAAATAAAACGAAAATCCTAGCTTGTTTAGTATTTATTCTAAAGGATTAATTATAAATCTATATATATATATATATATATATATAAACTAGTCATAACAGTTGGTATTCTATTTTGCTTATTTAGAATAATCTCAGCAGTAAATTCTGGGATAATCCTTGGTACTGACGGATTTTCAATTAAGAGAAGAAAAACTTTGATTTCAACATGAATCTACAGTGATTTATTCAAACAAAGGCGTCTTACTCATTTGTCATCGCTTTTGTAGTAAGGGAAAATAATGTAATGCGTGTTGCAGTAAACCCAATTAACGAACGTTTATGGTGGTTCATACATTATAATAATAATATGATCAAATAAAGTTCTCAATCCCGATAGTATAAGTAAGTAGTAGGGAACTTTAAAGGCCAACAGAGGAAGAGGGCTAACAGGCGTTCCTAATATTTATGAATGTTAACACATTTTGGAATAATACAGAACATAATTATATGCTACGAGCAGACCCGTTGCGGCTTCGCCCGCGTAAACTATGACAGTGTGTGTGCTGCATTCTTGGTTAGCTCGTAAAACTACTACGAATCAATATCAGCTGTTTGAATTTTCATCAGGTAAAAACAAAGTGTATGTCCATAAGGAATACATGGTAACTTTGACGCCCTGTGGGGCAAAGCCCTATAGTTGAATCGTTATGAAAACACTTTAACATTTCTATTTTATAACTCAAGAATCAATGTACCAAATTTGACCACTCTAGCTTGCCGGGAAGTTGGAGAGTTAGTGATGAGGGAGTAGAGGGCTTTGACTTTTATGTATTAAGACACTAGGCAGTCCATGCGCAGATATTTCGTTGAAAGACGTGTTCTGAGCTAGTTGAACTTGTCTGTGTAAGGTGGTGCTACCAGCACATTGACAAATAAAAAGTGATAATCTTTATTATTAGAATTTTTTTAAATTTTTGTTTGGCGATTTTAGGCGTCTAAAACTAATAATTGTCTTATGTCAACAGAAAGCTCTTACCCCAATATGTTCCTTTTGGGGTTTTGAAAGACATCACATCAGGGCTCCACCCCATAGGTTTTTAAAGTTCCAATGTTAATCTCATGGAGTTTTATTTACTTAAGTCAAAAAGCTGATTATGATGTAAACATTTCAAAACATCTGAGCCTACGCCTAAAAGATTCCCGTGCGGAGAACGGGACACCTCGCTGCCTTGGTTTGATAAGGTTCTAACTGCGCAAACACTTGTTTGGAGAAAAGTAGGTTTAAAGATTTGGTTAGTCATAACGTTTTGCTTTATTATTAATCTTAAATGATACTTTTTCTTTGTATTATTAGGTAACTAATCATTATATTTGGGGCTTAATTTTCTAAAAATAGGTTTTAGAGTGCCTTTCGCAACAGCAGTCAAAATTCAATTAGAACCATGTACTAATAAGTTTCAAGGTGTGGGAGGTAGACAGGTTGTAACTGCACATATAACAACATAAACATCTAAAGTAAACAACTTTAGTTTACCTCTTTCAACATTGAAAATAAGGTTCTAACTGACAATAGAATGGAAATAGCACCGTATTTTTATACAATTCTAAACTACTTAAAAATTAAGGTTACATACCTTGTCGTCATCAAACCACTAGTTTATAAGATTACTAGTTTCGGTACTAGTTTTGTCACATTATCAAATCTTGATGTATCACAGAAGAAAATACTGTGATCGTCTTGAGTTTAAACAAATTTAAACTTTAACATAAACTTGTCTGACGCAAAGAAACGTCAAACATTTCAAAATTCACAATAAGTGTGCACATTATTTCCCATAGACTGACCAAACTAAATTTCTAAATGTTTAATGTTTCTTTGTGTCAGTACAAGTTTGTGTTTAGTGTTGAAATGTTTTTAAACTTAAGACGATGACAGTATTTTCTTCTGTGATTCATCAAGATTTTATAATGGGACAAAAACTAGTCCTGAAAGTAGTACTTATAAACTAGTGGATTGATGACGACAAGGTATGTAACCTTATTTTTTAAGTCATACAATCAATCCAGGAGGCAAATAGCTTGAATAAAACAATTCTAAATACTTAAAAAAAACAAATAATAAACATAACCAAAATCAGATATGGAATTTAGGGCAAATTTGTATTACTCTAACTTTAAAATGGCGGAATAATATTCGCTGCCTTGCAGAGGCATGTATGCGGAGGCTGCCTTGATGAATTTTGTTTTAAGAGCACTAATAACTTAGTCAAATTTCAGTATTTTTTTATATTTTCAAAACATCCAGTGTTGATGTGATTTTTGGGCTTGTGGATGGTTTCCGTTCTTTGTCCTTCTTCTTTAGCAGTGTCATTAAATTTGATGTTGACACAATTCTCTGGCTCGCGTATTTGTCGTGGGATGTCTTATGCATTACAATGTGCAAAGGTCTGCTGAAAGTCAAGCATGCTACTTAAGGGAGTTAATGTTATTTGCTGTAGTTGAGCACCTTGAATTGTCTGAAAATCTTTAAAATCGTCAGGACACATCTGTATAACTCATTACGGATTCCTTGGGCTGATTTGTTTCAATATTCTTATGAGACCCATAGGTGAGAAGAATATATATATCTTGTTCATACCTTTTTCAATCATACAATGCACACAATCAATTCTTGAACACATAAGTGTCCTGGTAGCGAGAGCTTCATGGTGATAGATGACAAATTTGAGTTTTCTTGGAGGAAATGCAGTACAGCTATTGATGTAGTAGTATTATGCTTTTGAGATACGCAGCTGTCAGACCAAGTACCAAGTGAATCAATGAGATTCACTATTTTCATCACTAACAACATTCAAAATTTTTGCAAACGCACTTGCAATATCGTTTCCTGCACACCCAGACAGGTTTTTGCTCGATATAGCACAATAAACTTGTTTAGTTGGAGTGTAATAGGCAGTCAAATTATAAATGTTTGGTTTCCTGTAATAGAATAAGGAAGTTCACATGTGGAGTTAGAAAACGTTTCCTAAGTTAAATAGTAACACATGTAGGTTTTACTTTTATTTTTCTTATTTTCTTGTTTTTATCACTTCAGTTTTGATTGTTTGATGTATTTCAAAATCAGTTTTTATATCTTCAGGTAATGTTTCTCTTTGCTGTGCAACTTTGTACTTCTCACAAAGGTCACAACTGTCACTTTTTGGCGAGTGGGAACTATAGTTATTCAGTAACAAAAATTGTATAACACTTTGACTTCTTTACTGGCTTCAATTTTTCAGCGTTACACTTATCGGTGTAAAAGATATACATTTTGTCAATGCTCAGAAATTCTAAATATTGCCTTGTAGTCTTGTAGTGGAAGATCTGTACTATCGTAAATTGATAGGTGGATAGAGCCCTGAGGCCTTCATCGAAATATGGCTCCGTTACGACTTTATACGTAAAATTACCTTTATATATAAAAAAATCTTCGAAATACATAATGTCTGGAAATCTGCGTGAACTAAAATACCGGATTATTTTAATATGTTATGCTCCCCCGCAAAACTTTGCGGATATAATCTTTATAACAGCTATTTACTGAATTAAGAAAAAAACACATGGGACATCAGCTAAATAGAACTCTCCCCCATATGAATAACAAGGGAGCTTGGAAGTCCCGTGGGGCAGAGCCCTGAGACCGAAATCAAAATTCTGGCTTCGTTACTACTTTCTACACAAAATTACCTTCATATCAAAACAATAATCATCAAAATCCGTCAGTTGATTGTCTTAAAATTTGCGCGAACTAAATAACCTAATTATTTTACTATACAGTGTAACGGTTCAGTTATTTGTTTTGATAAATTAATAATTTGTGCGATATATGATCTTCCGACAAAAACATTCATGAGAAATAATATATGTATATATATATATATATATATATATATATATATATATATAAGCTTGTTATCACCTCTTCAATTTCAGGGTTGTAGATTTATTTTTTAATTAAATGCATTAACAATTGTTGTAAACTGTTTAAATAATCTTCAAAAAAACTCATTATCAAACATATAATCAAGAAAATTAGCCTCAAACATATATTTTAAATAACGTGATTAGATAACACAGTTAGGTCTGCTAAATTTAATAAACGTCTGTAAGGAACGCTGAAGAATATTTCATTGTTTTACTCTCGACTTCCGTTATTGGTTATCCAGCTTTGTAGGGCGACGCGACGTTATATCACTTGTATTCAATTGTTCGTCATTGAATGATACGGTGTTTTCAACTGAACATTTGATATTATATATTATCATTTTTAAGATTACTTTATGAATGTTATAATGACACATACAAGGTTATGACGCATGTTTTTTGTTTACTCCTGGAAAGTAAAACTTTATATCGTAATTTAACCCGTGCGACTTTGGAGAGAAACCCGTGCGTTTAGGGGAGAAACGATGGACGAGAGTAGTCTCTTGAATCACCGCCAGAAAGCGCGAACATATCGCCAACATAAGCAAAAGTGTTTTTCTATGAATTTAATGACAAATACCCGACCAGAAAATAAAAAAAGTAAAAAACCAGGACATAAAAAAAGTAAATAAACATAACTAGTTTCGAAACCAGGACTTCATGATAGAAGACTAATACCACATCCATTGAGCTATCATGACATACCATAATGGTTAACAAGTTACGAGCCAATAAGCAATGAACAACTGAGAAGCGTATTCTAGCGGTGATCTAAGAAAATATTCTCGTTCATCGGTTCTCCCCTGAGTCGCTTCAAAATTTAACTAAACTACTTGCATCTGCTTGATAATCTTAATAGGTTTATAACGGGTTTATGCACATCTTCATTTGTATATATTTATACAGATTTAAAGATATTAGTTTAAAATAAATATTAAATAAGTAAGGATTTTCTTTTTATTTCAGTAAAACTTCTTTACACGGGAATCGTGTAGTACAAAGACATAGGTTAAAAAAAAAACTTAATTATAGAGAATACTCATATTACATATTCACATACTCATACTTACAAAAACATACCGTTATCATGTACTAAACAAACTATAAATCGTGTGAACAATTTATAACACCGGAACTTTGGAGGCCCTTAGGGAATGTTTAGGCAGGAAGGACATTGTGAGAAACTATAGAAAGTTATGGATGGTTTTATACAATAACAATAATGTTACTTCATAACGGACAGTAATGGTTACTAATGTTACCAGCAATATAGGTATTCGTATTAAACCAAGTCAAGGCGTGTTTCCCTAAAAATAGAAGAACAAAAACTTGTCCCAAGTTAGAGAAGAGTTGCATCTCAGCTAATAACGATAGCAGAGTTTGTAGCTTATATTTCTCAACAAATGTTCATATTCAGTTTGAACTAATCTTACTAACATTACAAGTGTAAAAGTTTGGATGTATGGATATTTTAAGTTCCATCAGGCATAAACTTCTGGACCGATTAAGCTAACATTTTGCATGAACATAGCTTACATATCACATTGACATATAAACCTGATAGTGTCCACATCCAAGCTCAGGGCTCCACCCCACGGGTCCTGTAAGTTCCTATGCAAATCTCATGGGAGAATATCATTTACAAAGATACCGGCTGTAGTTGTTTGTTCGTTAAGGCAAAGGAAGTCAGATGGTAAAACTAAACAAAGATTTGATTGTGCTGGTCAGATTAATATTTTTAATGTATTTATTTTAATTTGTCGCGAGCGAAGCCGCGGGTTGCAGCTAGTTAATGTGGTTGCATGTTTAAAGAAACCTTCTCAATATGAGCTATTTTATGTAGCATTCACGATACGAAAAATGTCTATGCTTAAGATAAAAGAAAATATTTTATGAGGTATTTCAGAGAGATGTACATGAGGTAAAGCAACAGATCGTATTGGCCTCAGAAATATGAGAATGAAGGATGGCCGCCTCACAACCACCTCACTCCACCGTAAGTTGAGACTTGAATTTAAAGCTCGCGGGAGTTGGAGTTTTATCAAGAGAGACCGTGTTCAAACTTGATTCAGATAATGGTTGACAGTCAATAGTTTTAAACAAAAATAGTAAAAATGTGCTTAACAAATTCTGAATACTGAATTCTTGCAGGCTTTTCGACAGCAATTTCACAAATAACCTTTACCTTACTAATGATAGATAGAATTACTGAAAAATAACAACAGTTTCTAGACATTGATAACTTTTAAGATTAGGGCTTGATCAGTTTTAATACGTAATTCCAGTCAAGTACGTATTAAATATGTAGAAATGAGAAAACTCCTCTTATAGAAAGCTTATATAAGGTATGAAAAAAACTCCTCTGAAGAGAAAATACAAACTTTACAAATAGTAAATTAAGAGTACATATTACAATGAAGCAGTAAATTAGATTTTGGGCTCCGTTACTCGGTTCCCCTAATTTTAGTTCATAAGATGTAAAAAGTGTTCCTGGCAATTTAGCTTTAGGCTGACATAACTACTGACCTAATAAAAAACTTGGAAAACCAGTAATATTTCAAGTTAAACTATCTTGGACTTAAATTACCACGTTTACTCTACATTTATTGTGTTATTATGTTCCATGTTTTAGAGTGATAAACTAATTGACGCGCAAATTGGAATATACAAAATTGGTTTTGTATTGTCCACTTTGTTTTTATTTTCCATTTAAACTCTAAATAATTGCAACTTCAAATAAATTGTAATTTGTTTAAATTGAATGACAGAGTTTTTAAATCCAAACAAACGTAAAACAAAACATTGTGCATTGGCTTCCTTTAACAGTGCACTTAGTTGAAATTGTACTCCATAAAAACCAGATGTATAGAGTAATTCCAAGCATTAAATTCCAAGCATATCTGTAATGATATACCATCAATTGTAAAAAAACACTGAACTTTCTACGAAGTAACAAAATAACAATTGTTTAATTAAAATACTACCACCATATAATTACGTTTACAGTATTTTGTAAAATTAGCTCCAGTATTACTGTAGGTAGGTGTTATAAATGAACCAAAAAGCTACCTTCTTTGAAATAATACAATTTTAATTGTCTTGTACTCTTCTTATTTCTCTTGTTTGTATCCCAAAATAAGTTTTGTTAACACCTGTATGCAATTTTAGAATGTCCAGTTTATTGAATAGTTTAAAAAATCAAGTTTACTTGAATCCCGTTTATGGCAAGTACTATCATTTACTTGTTTATTTAATGCAAGTTAATCCACATCAAATACAAATGCTTCAGCTGAAATAAAAGTAATATATTTCCTTCCAAAATAAGAAATAAGCCATAATCTTATACCACTGATACATATAACAACATATTTCAAACTGTTATCTTTTCCCAGCGAATGTTCACAATGGAAGCGTTTTGTTATATAATATTTTATTTCATAATTCCACTATAAATTACAATGCTATGTTATAAACTGAACTAGTATGTAATGCATTAAAAATTGCAGTTTATATTTGTGTTAGACAAACGTTATATCATAAACGATACACCTGCTTAGTTTATGGTTATAAACAGCTCACACATACAGGGTAGGTATAATGTAACTACTCGATTAATTAATACTTTGTTGTTAACTGGACTGTAGCGAGATGGGTAAAACACCATATGGTTAAAAACTATTTACAAGATTGTGGCTTGTCTTTCAATAATTTTATAATTATCATACAAATTAGTGTTTTGTTGTTAATTTAAAAAAAAACTTTTATTTTGCCTATTAGTAAACTACTGCAGAGTTATCACCAGTTACGATTTTAACAGAAAAATCTCTCTCGTCGCTGAAAAATTTAAAGAAATATACAATGTTTGCATTGCGTAATACAAACCGTTATCGTGATTATTAAAAACAGTATGAAAAAATAATTGTTATATTTAAAACTCACTTGCAAGATATTGAACTATTTTGATTCTTTGATTACGAAAAGGGTCAAATCATAGATGATTATTTATTCCAGTTTTTTCAGGAGATCTAAAAATTCTTAAACTAGTATTAGCAAATAATTACGGCAAGGGTAAAGCTATGATTCAAGACAAGTATTTGTAGGTGCACAGAACTTGCAGGAAACATCGCATAGTGCAATAAACCAGCCATACTCCGTTTGTTGGTGGGAGGGTTGATAGTAAGCTTTAATTCTATCAAGGAACAAACTATTTCGATAATTAACCATTTTAACCAATTTCAATACACTAATCATAATTCACTCTATTTAACAAATCTATATTAGGTGCCTAAAAATCAGCCTTTAGCAGTTATCAATCTCTGAATTTGTTGATATGGCCATTTGTAAATTTGTTAAGGTCTCCAAGGGCAGTAGAATAACTGCAAACGACATCTTGTCAACTGATCCAACCACGCGTATACCAAGATTGAAACTGCAGATGTTAAGCATCTGCTCAATAATCCGGTTACATTCAAGACACTCGTCTGAGAGCTCAAGGCTGGTGGAAATAGGATAATGTGACTAAATATATTCCGGGATCAAACGAAAATTTTACTTTCGAGCAAAATGTTTATCTATGTATTACCAATAAATAATGTGTGCTTATTTTAATACAGGGAACTTGTGCCTTTCACTTTAAGGTGGAATTAATCAAATCTCTTCTAACGTTTGTTTGGTGAGAACACCTGAACACTGTATAGATAACAGATCGATTGTCAAGTCATTTGTGAAGATGATTCGAGCCAGAGTCTTTTAAGAGGCTGGCAGCCACTGTTTCCTTAGTTTGCCCGTTCTCAAGAACTAAGGATTTGTGCGTGGGTCCAGTTTGGTGGGTTACTTAATTGGAGAGGGATGAGGGATGAAAGTACAAGTTGTGCAGTACTGATAAACGTTACATGCCAGGGCTGAGATTTGAACCCACGATAGGGCCACTCCTCCGCCTTGACCACTACGCCGACGACTTACCATACAACTACTTGCCATACGTTATTCAGTATTGAGAATTGAATAACGAAATCGATACAGCCTAATGTAATCACTCATCATTTCCTTGTCAATGGTAGTTTAAACATAACATATACAAATTTATAAAGTTAAATTTTAAAGTTTGCCGTGCAGTCTTAGTTTCATAGATCTCCCTCATGTACTTTTTATTTTATTATATTCAGTAGTAGTAATATAATAGTAATTAGTAGTGGAAGATAAACAATACAAAAATGTACTGGTAATTTAAAAATTCAATGTATGTATTACTGAAGTGATTTGCAACTAAAATGATTCCACTATAACGATCTTTGATCAAAACAAGGATTTTGTTTGGTAAACATTAAATAAAAACAAAAAATATATAAACTGATTTATTAAAAATATTTTATTAAGGAGGATTATATTATTGGTTGGGTGTGTTCATAAACTACGTTTAAGTTATCACCTTAATTATTATAAAGAAAAAATTATAAAAACAACTATAGCAGATTGGAAAATCATAAATTATCATTATTGAGAGCAAATTATAAGAAAACTCTTCCAGTGGGTTTTAAGAGAACTCCGGTTGTGACATTGCGTAGTACCGAGATCTATTGCAAAGACCTAAATAATCATTATTCTTTCTCTATTTAAAAATAATGTATGGTTCGTGTTTTCAGTTGTACTAGTACAGATAACTAGTTGTTTATATCTGTATTAGTTGTACTGATTTACATTCATTGTTTAATAAACAGATTCATAGTTCATACCCATTTACTTTACTTTCTCTAACTCTTTTCTAAAACTTGTTCTGTGCTTGGTCCTCATTTACTTCGTTCCATGACATAATCGTCATATTTTAGACATTTTCGTCCAAAAATTAAAAACTAGCACATTCCAAACCTTAAAATGAGAAAGGGGTAAATGTGAATATCCGTATACATAACATTTTTAAAAGTATACTTATGGATTAAGGATTTGTGTGTTGTTCATTAAGTTGAATCACTCACATCATTATTATTGATTGATGTTTCCAAACTGTCATGAGTGAAATAATTGCGAGTATTGGTGCTTGGAGACATATATGTGGATGGAGACATCAGAGCGTGTGTTGCTTTGGATACCGATCCGCTTTGTAGTTATGTACTAGTTGATGTACCCGTTCTTCGGAAGGCGTTAGAAAGGTTAAGATCTTGAAACAGCTGGTCTTGTATCTACTCTTTAAGCTGTGAAATGGAAGTATCCACAACTGTTCGCATTACAGTTTCTGAATGCTTACTTTCTTCTGAAATGTAAACATTGAAACTTAGGACGTGCACGGGGCGTAGCCCGAGGGGATTTTTATGAAGTGGATAGGACTATGTGTTGCACGGGTTCAAGATCTACCTTTGTGTAAAGTTTCAGCCTAGTAGTATCAGTAGTTTTTGCGTTTACCCGGAACATCACACAGACACACAGACAGATAGACAGACAGACATAAACCACCTCTTCTTTATAATATTATAGATTACTCATATTTACTTAGATGATTTCTGTGACAACGATTATCACCCACTGAACTGTTCCTTTTCGATTAAAGTTAACGTTATTTCATGATTCGAAAGAACGAATTAATATGGCACTACAATTAAAATTTGCCACATCATTGTAGCTACATCTGGAAAATTAATTAACACGTATTTTATATGACTGGATCTGCCAACACATAGTCCATTACTGTACAACATTTATTTATTTATTTCAATATTGCTAAATGAATCCCACTGATTGCACTGTATATTTAGCTATTAAGGGAAAATTATTTCACAGTATAATAGTTTAGATACCTTACAAAATGAGTCTTTATATTTGTTAATTTGTTCTAACTAAATATAAAGAAATAAAATAACTAAATTACTGTATCATATTAAAACCCTTTGGCGTTAATGAAGCATGATAGATTAAAAAAGAACTTTTTGCTAATAAAATATTATTTAAGGATTTTTATTTTATTTTTGTATGTCAATGCCTACATTAAAACTCTCTGCAGAAATCCCCTTCCTTCATCAAACAAAACTTTGAACAGAATGTGTTTGAAATCACCATTAAGATTGAATTTGATATATGCGCTTGCCTTCATTTTGATTTGATTCGCCTTATCTTTTGGGAAGAGGTACGTGATGCATTCCGCTGCACGGCTTGGAAATGTAATTAGCGAATGTACAATATTTTTTACATTGAATTGACATTGCAACTTTAATTGCCAGAGGGGGATATCAAATACAATTTTTCCCTCCTTCTACTCTTTGAGTTAGAGAGAATATTGGCTGTGACAATCCTCAGTTTCTGCCAAAGAATTAAACTGACTCAATCGTTAAAGTAAATAGCAAAAATCACTCTTCAACTGATTCAATTCGGTTGCTCTTACGATACATTTATATGTTATGCAGCAGTCTTTTTAACTTTTACAAAGCACTTTTCTAAATTGTTTTATTTCTCAGTATTAGATTCAATAATAGGTACAATTCAATTTATGTTACTGGTTTTGGTAAAATAATGTTGGTATATAATAACGATTGCAATAAAAAACAAAAAAAATAACTGCGAGAAGAAAATTTAGGTTTTTAGAAATTTTTTATTTTCAAATTACTTTCAATTTAATTTGAATTAAGAGTAATCAGTAGGAAGATAAAGTTAAACCATAGAATCTGGCCGTACAAGGCGCACAAAAATACGTAACTGAATAATACAAAATTTTATAAACACTGCAGATTATAAAATTATTAAATCGGTGGAAAGAACGTTCCATCAATTGAACCACTTAAATTGGTCAGGAAATCTATGGTAGGGATTCCCCACCCTAAATACCAAAATGTCGTGTTTCCAGATGGTAGAGCAATTAGTTATCCTCCTTCGTTTCTAGAAGACGTCGGGGAGTCGATCAACGCCCTCAAGTTAGAGGTACTGCCAATTTAATTTCACTTGTTAAATATAAAAATAAAATTTCAATTTTGTAAACATTAACTTTCACGAAGAACTTTTATAAATATAATTTTTAAAATATTACATCCGATTTCACACAGACTTACAGGTATGATTATTTTTAGCGAATTTCCTCTATAGGGAAGAAGCTATTACCGTAGTCGGCATGGTAAGACCTAGGCCCGGGACCATGATAACTTTTATACAGTATATATATATATATATATACAGTATATATATATATAAAGTATATACAGGGTGTCCCGTAAGTAAGTACAAAAACTTTGGGAATAGGTTATATGGGTCAAAATAAAAAGAAAATCAAGAATAATGTCTTTTCTAAAAACGCCTTGTTCCCGATATATCCGCCATTTTGTATTTTTTCAATAAAAATTTATATCTCAAAAACCATTAAATATTACTTTATGAAACTTGATATAGTGATTAAGGTAGAAATGAAATAATTGCAAAAAGAATTTTGTTAAAAAATATTTTTCCGTTTCAAAATGGCGGCCATTTTAATTTTTCAAACTAAAATTACTAAAAAACAGCTGATTTTATGGAAAAAAGACAAGAACACTTTTCTTTAGTATTTTGAATTTTCTATCAAACAACACAAGTTAAGAAGGATCGGGCAACAAACAGCTGAGAAATAACGATTTTTATTTGTACAGGCCAGGCGCACCCTGACAGCTTCTCCTCATTGTCTGCGACAATCAGCTAAAAATCAACTAAAAATCGTTATTTCTCAGCTATTTGTTGCCCGATCCTTCTGAACTTCATGTCGTTCGATAGAAAATTCAAAATACTAAAGAAAAGTGTCCTTGTCTTTTTTCCATAAAATCAGCTGTTTTTTAGTAATTTTAGTTTGAAAAATTAAAATGGCCGCCATTTTGAAACTGAAAAATATTTTTTAACAAAATTCTTTTTGCAGTTATTTCATTTCTACCTTAAACACTATATCAAGTTTCATGAAGTAATATTTAATGGTTTGTGAGATATACATTTTTATTGAAAAAATACAAAATGGCGGATATATCGGTAACAAAGCGTTTTTAGAGAAAAAATTATTCTTGATTTTATTTTTATTTTGACCCATATAACCTATTCCCAAAGTTTTTGTACTTACTTATGGGACACCCTGTATATATGTATATATACAGTTTCGAACGAACGAATTAAATACGAACGAATGAATGTTTTTGGGGTATCGTTATATGTGTCCGTGAGCACGATAACTCTCGTAAAAATGATCCGATTTTGATGAAATTTGGCATAAACATGTAAAGCCACATTTATGACTTTAAGTTCGAAAACCAGTGAGATCGCTCCATCCGAAGGGGTATTTTGGGAGGGCTCTGTACCCCAAAAATGGGTTTTTTGAATTTTTTACATATAATTATTTAAATAGTCAAATTTTAGTTTTCACCATTAAATTCAGCTTAAAAAACACACAATTTGGTATTTTGATCATTCCTCTACGTCAATTGGTTACCGAGATATTGAAAGTGCTAAACACAGTACGTTGTCTAATGTTATTCTTAAGGAGGAAAAGAAAAATTGTATATCTCGCTTATTTATGAACGTATAATGAAAAAACTTGGTATACGGCTTCATCTGGTTGTGGTCTATTGACATATGCTCAAAAAGGTTTTTTGCCAAAGGCTCCCGTAGCAGCGAACCTGCGTACTCAGCCCCCATGTTATTCTTATGGAGAATAATTAAATGCTATATCTCCCTTAGTCATGAACATAAATGAATAAAAACTGGTATACGAATCCACCTAGTTGAGTTCTATTGATATTAGCATAAAAACCTATTTTTTGTTTTCCTTCTTGCAGCAAACCTGCGTACTCAGCCCCAATGTTATTCTTATGGAGAATAATAATCATTGTACATATCGCTTATTTGTGAATATATTTTTATGAAACTTGGTAAGTGAAATTCGCTGAGTATGCAGGTTTGCTGCGACGGGGGTATTTTTATTACTGTTCTTGGCAAATCACATGTTTAAAATACCACTTTTATTACACGAATGGTTTTGTAAATGGTATTTAAATTAAATATTTTATACCTCCTCATATTAAATACTAGTATTATTATTACTTTTCAAACCAATCTAATAAACGTTTAAGAGTGTAATTTTTAAAGAAGGTGCAGTTAGACGTCCCGACTAATGGTGGCACTTGGGTCCACATCAATGGCCACACTAATGGTCTTTAAATTGCCTTGGGACAAAGTAGCCTAAAGAACTAGTGCAGAGAATGGCAGGACATCAATTTTAAATTTTAAAATCGAAATGGATAAATTGTAGAGGGGATATATATTTCAATTTCTTAATTTCAGGTTTTACCAGTACAAACAACTTCAATGAGGTTTTGTTTGAATTGTATTTTTGTTTCCTTTTAGCGAATTTCCCCATAGGGAAGAAGCTATTACCGTAGGTCTCATGGTAAGACTTAAGCCCGAGACTATGATAACTTTTCATTTTGAGGTCCCCAGATTCCCAAAACATTATTCGTTCAAATTTTTATATATGTATATAAAAAAATTATATACATATTATTATATACATTATCATATATATCCGTAAGCACGATGACTCTCGTAAAAAAGGTCCGATCTTAATGAAATTTGGTACAAATGTGTAAAGTACCATTTATTTGAACGAGTATGAAAACCAGATGAATCGCCCCATCCGAAGGGGGGTTTTGGGGGGGGGGTTTGAACCCCAAAATGTTTTATTTTGGGGTTTCCACACATAATTTTTATATAAATCAAATTTTAATTTTTACCATTGAATTCAGCATAAAAAAACAAACAATTTGGTATTTAGATCATTGCTCTACGTCAGTTGGTTACTGAGATATTGAAAATGCTAAACACAGTACGTTGTCTAATGTTATTCTTAAGGAGGAAAATACAAATTTTATATCTTGCTTATTTATGAACATAAACTGACGAAATTCGGTACATGGTTTCATCTGGTTGTGGTTTATTGTTGTTTGCACAACAAAATAATTTTTCGCCCATGGTTCCCGTTGCAGCAAACCTAGGTATTTGGTCCCCATGTTATTCTTATGGAAAATAATTAAAATGTTATATATGGCTTATTTATGAATGTATATGGATGAAACTTGGTATGTGACTTCACTAAGATGAGTTCTATTGATATTTGCATAAAACCCCATTTTTTGAGTTCCTTGTTGCAGCAAACCTGCGTACTCATACTCAATGTTGTTCTTATGGAGAATAGTGAATATTTTAAATATCGCTTGTATGTGAATATATTTCTTATGAATCCTGATAAGTGATTTCATGTATTATGTTATATATTCATTGGAAATTCACTGAATACTCAGGATGAATACGCAGGTTTGTTGTGACAGGGGTATTAATAAATACTAGGGGCTTGTAGGGGCAAAAGCCCCTAAAAAACCAAAATACATAAATTTTTTATCAACCTTCATTGGTCATTTATAAATAAGCACTGATTTTCTAGCATTATAATATAGTTTACAACACAAACTATATACAATATATTATATACAGTAGATACATTTACATTTAAATGGTGGTTTGTAGGGACAATAGCCTCTAAAACAGTAAACATTTTTATTTTGAAAATAATAAGCATAAAAAACAATTAAAATTTGGTTTAATTCAAGTTTTATTTACATGAATAGAAATCACTACTTACTTATTGCATTTGATAATTAGTCAGAATTTGGTAATTTGATTTGTGGTTGTTCATTCCTTTCCTCATTATAAATTTCTCGCCTACGCTGTCGTCTGTCATGCTGATTTCGAAAGCCAACACCTCGGCGACGCGGCCTTCCTCCGTTGTTCATTACTATTAAGGTAGAAAAGAAGAAATACGATAAGATATAACTATAGATCACCATAACTAAAAATTATACATTGCTGTAGTTTAAAAGTAAACAAACTGAATAAGTACAGCTGGTATCAATATCAAAGGCTAATTTAACTCTGTGGCACAGCTGTTTTAATTTCAAAAGATGTAAACAAATTAAACCCCATGTTGTTTTAATGGGAAAAGTTTTATTCTGTTGCGAATTTATGGTAAAAAAATAAGAAAAATGAGTAGTGGGGGTTTGTAGGTTCTGGGCCAAGTGATTTATGGCTTCCGGTCACGTGACCGGAAGCGCTGAGTCATTAAACACGTCATCTGAGCCTCAGCCAGTGACGTAGGCGGTTTTGTGACGTAATGAGGGAAAGTTTAAAGGTCAAGGTCACGGGGAGGTTATTTTAAAAAAGTACTACCTCGCACGCGTAAAATCCGATTGTGAGTCGATAGTTTTAATTCGATAAAAATATCGAATGAAAACAATCGAATGAAGCAATCGAATGATACGAGTGCGAGATAGTACTATTTCATTTAACTTTATTTTTACTTTTCTTTTTATTTAAAATAAGTTATGTTTACAACAATTTATGTTTACAATAGTTCCCCGTTGTTTGTCGTCATCGATGTTGTTGATCCGGAGTCGCGACCATCACTTCGTTTTCTGATGAAAGGCGGTAGATACTTTGACCCCTGCGCAGAGTCTATGTTGTTTGTTGCGATCAGTTCTAAAGATAAACTGTACCCATTCGCTAGGAGAAGTCGTAACTCCTCTTTAAAAACCTCCAGGTCCGTAGAAGTTGATAGATAAATAGAGTCATAATAAATACATCGAATCTTGAGTGACATGATAATGTTATTTTGTGAAGAGCGCGGAGAGAGGATGATGTTCAACAGTCGAGAGCTGGAGGTGTACTGACTATTCACAAGCTAGCGTTGCAATCGTACCATGGTGGGGGTAAAGTGTGGTGGGGCGGAGCAGATGGCGGAGCAGATGGCGGAGCAGATGGCGGACGGCAGATGGTAGGCGGCAGATGGCAGGCGGCAGGTGACAGGCGACAAGTGCGCGGCAGATGGCAGCTGACGTGGGGAGGAAGACCTTGAATAAAATATCCATTAGTTACCCATCAAAATAGTTGTGGTTCCATGTGCACCGCGCAAAAGTTGGTCTGCTCGTTGAAGTTCCTCCTCTAGTTTAGTAACCAGCTGAAAATCCGCTTCCATTTCATCCTCCTGCTCTGGACATTGCGGCTGCGCACACCACCTCTTGCAAGCATAATCATACGCGTTATTATAGTCCTCAAGGACTTGTTCATATGTCCTAGGCTGCTGGGATATAGTTTGCATCGCCGCTCCTTGCTTAACCTCAGTAGTCTCAAGAGTTGCCACCAACTCCTTCTCACTAATCGCACCTCCCCAAATAATGTTATTGCCACGGCTTATGATGTTGCTTGTTGGCTGCTGAGATGTAGTTTGCTCAACCTCGGTAGCGTCAAGAGTTGCTATCAACTCCTCCTCACAAACCGCATCTCCCCAAATATTGTCGTTGACGCTGTTCATGGTGTTGTCCGTTACAATGATAGTATAGTAATGCAGCGTTTGAGTGTAGGTTAGGTACTTGCTCCTTCCCCCACCACATCACTTCCCCCACCACACCACTTCCCCCACCAAGTTTTTACATCGCGCACTAACTAGCGTACACGCATTAGTTAGGGTCTGACTCTTACACTGTCAAGACCGTAGCTCCTTAACTGAAAACTTCAATTAATTTGTCTCAACACTATATGTGTATAAATATTACAGTCACTATGATCTAAACTAGTGCATGTTTCCATGTGTTGCTTCTTGTGCAGCAGACAACTGGCTAAGAGTGTTTCAACCTTGGCTATTCTACGATGGAACCGCACATTGTCCGCTAAAAGCGTAGACATTCTATCTTCATCGTCGGAGAAGTAGAAGGTGGTGGCAAGCGGGCTACTGAAGGACACCTTACTCATATTCCTGTAAAACTGTGACATGTTCAGACGTTAACACAAACTATATAGGTAGATGTTCATCCGACAAGAGCTGGAAGTATAATGATGTAGCGCTAGCGAGTAGGATAGACACCTATCCCCACCACAACGTTACCTTGTCCTTCAAACAGTTGTTTTTCGCTACAGTTGCTATACCTTTGGTCGGATCTGAAGTCTGTTTGCACTAACTTGTTCGTCTGATCAATCCGCGTAGTTTGAGTACCCACTTGATATATTTTAAACCGTAAATAAAGAAGTTATGTAGATTTGACCTCTAAAATAGCTGTTTTTTTAGCTATTACTGCTATGCCCTTTATCGGATCTGAATTTTGTTTGCACCACCTTGTTTGTCTGATCAATCCGCGTAATTTGAATACCCACTTGATATATGTTAATCCGTAAATAAAGAAGTTATGTAGGTTTGACCTCCAAAATAGTTGTTTTTAGCTATAACTGGTATACCCTTAGTCGGATCTGAATTCTGTTTGCACCACCTTGTTCGTCTGATCAATCCACGTAATTTGAGTACCCACTTGATATACTTTAATCCGTAAATAAAGAAGTTATTTAGGTTTAACCTCCAAAATAGTTGTTTTTAGCTATTACTGCTATACCCTTTGTCGGATTTGAATTCTGTTTTCGCCAACTTGTTCGTCTGATCAATCCGCGTAATTTGAGTACCCACATGACATACTTTGCACAAACTTTGTCCCCCCCCAAAATGGGTCATGTTCAAGGTCAAGGTCAAGGTCAAGGACCTTAGGACTTAGAAATTTTCACAAAGTGGGCTGCACACAAACATGAGACTAACAGTCTCCTGCCTATGTACAGGCCAAGTCCCTAACTTGAAATGCTTAGGGTGGTCCTGAAAAGGACCGTTTGTGTTCGAAGGAGATGGCGGATAAGGAGCGGTGGACAGATGGTGGTGTTTACTTTATTTCTTTGTAACCCACTTTACTTGACCCTTCAGCCGTACCAAAAACAAGTCGCACTCGGTCTCAGGAGGTGGCAGAGTGGACCTTGGAAGGTGGACCTTGACGTAACGGCCGCCAAAGAGTTGTTGGAGTAGGTATTCATCGCCGATCTTCCCCACAAATAAATATTCCACGTTCAACTTCAACTGGGCAAACTTGACCCTGACTGACTCCAGCGGCGATACCAACTCGGTAAGTTTCACCGTAGCCGTCCTCTTCATTATTTCCTCAACAGTTGGAGGTGGCGATGAAGGTCGAGGCGCTGAAGGGCGAGGCGGTGTCGATGGCGGAGATGCAGAAGACGTCGAAGGCCGTTGTTCAAAGTAAAGTGGGTGGTTCCGAAAATTTCTTTGTATACAAGACCTAAAAGAACTAGGTCTTTTGAAGCCGCTCCTTTTCTCCGAAGACTTCTTCAAAGTCTCCTTCAAACGTTGCAGTTTCTCGGGTGTGATGGGAGAAGACATAGCGCAGAGGTGTATTCAGTTCGCAAGGCAAAGCTGGAATGAGGTACCAGACGGAGCAAAGCGGGTCGCCAAGTGTAACCGTGACATTTCCATATACGGGTAGAAAGCTAAAGACCGGTCTACATCCTGTTCCCCTTCCACCGTGACGACACAACCCCCCCCCCCCGACGTCACGGGGCGGAGCCCCCCCCCCCGACGTCACGGGGTGGATCCCCCCCCCTTGACCTCCCCCCTTCGACCTCCCCCTTCCGCTTCGGTGACGTCACTTTGCCTTTATAAGCGGGAGCAGTCCGCAGTCTCGTCGCAGTAGCTTGCCGCCCGTTGTTTGGATATACGTCCCAGTGGGTTGCACTCTGCTGCAGCGTAGGTCTGTTAAGTGTGCGTTGGGCCCGACGCGCAATTAAGAGATCCGCGCCCTTGCATGTTTAGTTAGTTTGTTAAGCATGTTAGATAACGCTTGTAGTTTGCTGCTAGGTAATGTAGTTAGTCTAATATATATGTTAGAGTGTGGTATCGGTTTGAAGTGCTTTATTTACTAATAACATATGTACTCCCGGCCCTACAGGTCCCTCAACAACCTTGGTCAAAACTTGGGTTTGCAGCAGCCTGACGCCGGGTGTTTGGGTCTACGTCCCACCGGGTTTCAGTGATACTGTTGACCTTTGCAAAACCGACCTCGGCTGTTCTTGTAAAAGTAACGTTAACTGATTAATTTTGTTTAAATAGTTGTTGGTAAAGTCTTTATTTTAAAAGTAATGTAACTTGTTTCTCATCCTTTTCCTAACCCCTTATAAAAAGGTATGGCTCCCAAACCGACCTTATGTCATTACGGCGCGCAAACCGGTTGACATTACCCATCTTAGCCTGAGAAACGTTTGTGAAATATAAAATCAGCCTCTTGTTTAAAATCAGTCTCTTGTTTAAAATCAGTCTCTTGTTTAAAATCAGTCTCTTGTTTGTTGTCTTTTGTCCCCTTCCCCAATACAGAGCGGGGAATAGATCGGTTTGTGGTCCAAGTGAGAATCACTTACCGGTCTATTCCCCGTTTTGGCAACTGGTTCGGATGACCTTGGGACTTAGAAAATTCTCGTACAGAGCGGGGAATAGATTGGTTTGTGGTCCAAGTGAAAACCTCGACCTCCCCCTTCCGCCTCGGTGACGTCACTTTGCCTTTATAAGCGGGAGCAGTCCGCAGTCTCGTCGCAGTAGCTTGCCGCCCGTTGTTTGGATATACGTCCCAGTGGGTTGCACTCTGCTGCAGCGTAGGTCTGTTAAGTGTGCGTTGGGCCCGACGCGCAATTAAGAGATCCGCGCCCTTGCATGTTTAGTTAGTTTGTTAAGCATGTTAGATAACGCTTGTAGTTTGCTGCTAGGTAATGTAGTTAGTGTGTGGTATCGGTTTGAAGTTTTATTTACTAATAACATATGTACTCCCGGCCCTACAGGTCCCTCAACAACCTTGGTCAAAACTTGGGTTCGCAGCAGCCTGACGCCGGGTGTTTGGGTCTACGTCCCACCGGGTTTCAGTGATACTGTTGACCTTTGCAAAACCGACCTCGGCTGTTCTTGTAAAAGTAACGTTAATTGATTAATTTTGTTTAAATAGTTGTTGGCAAAGTCTTTATTTTAAAAGTAATGTAACTTGTTTCTCATCCTTTTCCTAACCCCTTACAAAAAGGTATGGCTCCCAAACCGACCTTATGTCATTACGGCGCGCAAACCGGTTGACATTACCCATCTTAGCCTGAGAAACGTTTGTGAAATATAAAATCAGCCTCTTGTTTAAAATCAGTCTCTTGTTTAAAATCAGTCTCTTGTTTGTTGTCTTTTGTCCCCTTCCCCAATACAGAGCGGGGAATAGATCGGTTTATGGTCCAAGTGAGAATCACTTACCGGTCTATTCCCCGTTTTGGCAACTTGTTCGGATGACCTTGGGACTTAGAAAATTCTCGTACAGAGCGGGGAATAGATTGGTTTGTGGTCCAAGTGAAAACCACTTACTGCTTTATTCCCCGTTTCGACAACATGATCAAACGACCTTGACCCACTTTGGGACTTAGAAAGTTCTCGTATTGTAAAATATACAATATATTTATTCGTTACAACATTAACACCCCCACCCTATAGCACTTTCACTCCCCACCACTAACATTGTGTATAAAAGAGGGTCCCCCAGCCCTAGTAAAATCACTCTTCTACCTGTGCTGTTATACCTCACACCATGGCACACATTAGGAAGCAGACACGACTTCTCAAATTGAAACCTTCTGCTTCGTCTTCAGCCGCCTCTACCACTTCGTCTTCTGCGGTTCCATCCATCCTTCGGACAGCTCTGATGTTAGCTAACATCGTCCCGGAGAACTGTTCACCACCACCTGCTGTGTCAACGTCTTCCACAAGTCCTTCACCTCTTCCGTCAACTTCTCGTGCTGTTTCTCCAAGTCCTTCTACATCTTCAAGTTGTTCTACATCTTCAAGGTCTTCTACATCTTCATCAAAGTCTTCCACATCTTCTGCTTCTTCATCCTCATCATCAAGGTCGAGGCCAAGCCAACCAGCCATACAATCATCTTCTCCAACCAGACCTTCAGTAATCTGCACATACACTTCATCTCCTTCAGAGAAATTCAAACAACTGAAATCTGTACAAAGGATGTGCATACTTCCTGCACAACAATGCAGTTATATATTCAAAAAAGGTGCTAAAAAAGGTGATCGCTGTCATAAACGTTGTATTTTAAATGAAGGAGCGTGCAGTCTTCATTTAAAATTAAACCATAGCGCATCTCCTTCTTCACCACGTCCAACAGTAGTGCCAACCAAAATTCGAATTAATAGGCTTTGTAAAAACAAACGCTACTTCTTTGTTAAAATAAAGGACTTTGCAAAGGTGTTGGTTCAATGTGAAGGCAAACTGTACTATGTAGAGTTACCTAGAGGCATGGACCTCCACGTCAAAAAGCTTTCCCAGAAAGACTATTTAATTCGAAATGATTCAGGTAACACTGTGTGGAAATCATTAAAATAAAAAAATAAATAAAAACAAAAAGACCAAAAAGTTTATTCCAAATTAAATAAAATTTTCTTCCAAATTAAAAAAAAGTGTGGACAACCTATTTACACTTTGTAGCATCTGCTGCAGAGTGTAAATAGGTTGTCTACACTTTTTTTACAATGTTACAACGACCTTGACCTAGATAACGGACTTAGAAACATTTCGCTCTGTTTGAATTCCTTTTCAAACCAAAAAATTGATCTGTTCACCAACCTTTTAGGTGGGGGTAAGCGGGTATATAAGCGTGGCGTCGTAGAACATATTCATTAGTCAGCTATGGAGACTCCAGCAGGTTCATCCAACTCATCAGCTACTGATATGGAATTACTTCCATATCAGTTACTCTGGGAACGTAGAGCGAAACAACATAGAGAACGTTCGCGAAGAAACGAAAATAAAGTAAAAGAAGGATACAAAAGATTACAAGTCGCTGTACCATTTGCTAATCCTAGTGATTCTAGGATTTCAAAAATTCGACAGGCAATACAATATATTAAGTTTCTTCAAACACAGCTTCAAGAACCTTCTATAAAAGCTGAACTGCCTGAGGAACCGCTGCCCCCCTTAATCTTACAAAAAGAATTAGGGAACGTTTTTGTCGAACCTCCGACCCTTAAAAAAGAAGATGATGACTAAACTCGTTAAAACAATGAGAGGGGTTAAAAAAAAAACAAAGCGGGGAATAGATCAGTTTGTGGTCAAAGTGAGAATCACTTACTGCTCTATTCCCCGTTTTGGCAATATGTTCAGACGACCTTGACCCACTAAAAAGACTTAGAATATTTGTGTATAGTATTGACTTACACTCCGTGTGGTAAAATAATGGAAGATATATTTATTTCTTAACACGATATACCCCTTCCCTAACCCTTGTACTCCCACCACTAACCCCCACCATTTAAACGTAGTATAAAAGGGGTTCCCTATCACTGGTAAAATCATTCTGCTGAAAATGAGTACACCCGCTCTCCCTATCGCTGCAGCAACACTAGTAGTAAGCAGAAAGGTTGAAAAGCACGATCAGTTAATTGTCTTAAGAAGATTACTGCACAAGTTTCTCGATTGGGAGGTTGGTTGTGATTTGTATATGTGGAAGCCTACGGCTCCAGTGTATAATAGTGAACAGGAAGCATGGAAAACAAGCTATAAAAACAATGTAAAGTTACTTAAAATGATTGGTATAATGGAAAGGTTACTCCGGCAGAAATGGATCATCAATACAACATTTTATATTAAACCAAACCATTGTTGAATCAATAAAAAGGAGAGAGATTAAAAACAGAGCGGGGAATAGATCAGTTTGAGGTCTAAGTGAGAACCACTTACTGCTCTATTCCCCGTTCTGGTGGTATGTTCAGACGAGCTTGACCCACTTACAAGACTTGTCATTCTGCGACATCGTTGTTTGATATAAAATGTACTTCCTACAATAATATCCTTGACATTTACCCCCACCACGTAAACTTGGTATTTAAGCGACCGCATCGGAATATCCCCAGTAGTTAGCTATGGATTCCCAAGCAAGCACATCCAAAGAGTATAAAGATGAACTATCAGAGTTTTTGAAGTTCAACAATTGCTTGCGGAACCGAAGAGCCGAAAACGCATTAAAAACAAAAACATATAAGCTGACAATGCAAAAAGCCTACAGTAGATTATCAAGTAAAGTCCCGGGCGTTAAATCTACTACTAAAACAAAGGACATGATATATCGGGCAATAAACTACATAAAACATCTGCAGGCAATAGTTGCAGAAGTTCCTTCTGAAGAACCGGTCTCTCTTGAACCGATAGAATGCGTGTTCCTGGTGGAAGATAGGTTGACGAAACATCATTTTCTTGAGGAAGAACCGTCAGCCTACAAACAAATCTTCCTCATGGATGAAGACCAGGATGAATAAGTGGGATGACAAAATTAAAGACGTCTGGAATACAAAGCGGGGAATAGATCAGTTTGTGGTCCAAGTGAGAATCACTTACTGCTCTATTCCCCGTTTTGGTAACATGTTCAAACGACCTTGACCCACTTCAGGACTTGGTAACAACTTTGTTTAATACTAAATATATATTTAACAACAATATCCCCTCCCCAACCCCCCCCTCTAAATATTGTGGTATAAAAGGCGAGTTTGTATCAATGGTTGAATCAGTCTAGTCATGGCACCAAGAGACATCATCTTTCCTCATCCACGAGAGGTAATTCTAATGTTAAAAAACATTATGTTAGAAGATGAAGATGAAAATGAAGATGTGCTGTTGGAAGATGAAGAAGTTGATTCCGTAGAGATGGAAGCCGTGAATTGGATGGAACAATTGGAGAGTGATGAGGATATCTCTAGTGTAGCGGATGACGTGGAGGAAAACTCGAATTCGGACGATGCGGAGTGTTACCAACAGTCACTCTGTTTGGAACACATGGAGGCAACTCCGAGCGGTAGTAGGACCCTTTTTGAGGGTACCTACGTTACTAGCTTTCTCCCCCGTCGCTTATTTCCGTTTGATGAGTCGGATTTGTCAGATGAGTCTGATTAGTTTTCTTCGTTAACCTTCCAACTAAAAATACAGAGCGGAGAATAGATCAGTTTGTAGTCAAAGTGAGAACTACTTACTGCTCTATTCCCCGTTCTGGAAATATTTTCAGATGACCTTGACCTATATCAGGACTTGGAAACAACTTCTTTTGATACAATAATTATTACTAAATCAAACATATGCTCCAAGTGGGGGGTACTCTAATGGTGGGGGTAAGCAGGTATTTAAGCATGCACTTTGGAATACACGTATTAGTCAGCTATGGATTCGCAAGCAAGCACATCCAACTCCAGATCTGGCTACAATCAGAGAAACGCTGAACACTCAAAGAAATGGAGAGTGAATATTAACACTGGATATGAGAGATTACAAAGAGCAATCCCATTCGCCAATCCTCGAGATGCAAAAATAACCGTTTTGTATATGGCAATGGAATATATCAAAAGTTTACAGTTAAAACTCCAAGAACCGCTGTCAGCTCCCTCAATCGATCAAAAACTGTTGGAATCATGTCCTCTGACTGAAGATGAAAAACTCCAAGAACCGCTGTCAGCTCCCTCAATCGATCAAAAACTGTTGGAATCATGTCCTCTGACTGAAGATGACTTGGCGGTTCAACATTTCTTTGCTGAAGAACCCTCATACAAACAACTTTTTGAAGATCAGGATAATTAAAAGAAAACTTAAAGATCTGTTAAATAATACAAAGCGGGGAATAGATCAGTTTGTGGTCCAAGTGAGAATCACTTACTGCTCTATTCCCCGTTTTGGCAACATGTTCAAACGACCTTGACCCACTTTGGGGACTTGAAAACATCTTGGTTTGATGCAAAATGTACTTCCTGCGTAAAATTTGGTACTTTTTTACTAATACATATACTCCGGCATGTATACCCCGGGTATAAATAGAGGTGCATTTTGAAGTGTTATTAGTAGCTGGTTAGCCTTTGAGGAAGACACAGTTATAATATGTATCGGTGCAATATTTGTAAAGCTTCATTTAGAGATGATTGGCTTTTAGCCATTCATAAAGAACTAAAACATAATCCCAACACAAATACAAAAGAAGAACAAAATGAACAAGAATTAGCTTCAATCGATCATCAATTAGCACAACATCAATTTGCAAACCTAAATCAAAAAGAACAAAATGAAGTTTTAAGACCGAGTGTCATTCATTATGCACAATCAACGCCATCAACATCGACTTCTACGCCTGCTATGTCTACACTTCACAATCCTTCAACATCAACCTCAACGCCTGCTATGACTACACTTCACCGACCCTCAACATCATCAGCAGTAGATGTGGAACTACACGCTCAAGCACTACCTGGTAAGGTAGTAACACATTTTAAAATTGACAACGTTAAATTACAACTTGAAAACTTTTTACATAACGCCAAAAAATTAGTAACCAAAACACTAAAAAATGAACAAAAAAGATTAAATTTTATCAAATTTGGACTGTTGCTAGATGCCATATTCACTAACATTCAAAACGAAACATCACCAAGAGGTTTCATGACAAAAAACCGAACCATCATGGCTGCGTCAGATATTGAAAAGATCGTAACAGAATGTTTTGAGGAACTTTTGACGAAACTACAAGAGCATGAAGGAAGAGGATCTGGATGGACTTTATTAAGTATAACAAGTCTGGATGTTAGAGTTCATAAACACGGTTATGGAATGAGAGGAAGTAGCTATATCCCTCTACCGCAAAAAATTATGAATACCAAATCCTGTATTAACGTGCAAAATGAAAATAATGAATGTTTTAAATATGTTATGTTGGCCAAATATGTAAAAAACCATCCGGAAAGACCAATTCAAGCATATGAAGAAGTACAACATAAGTATAATTTCCAGGGAATGACTTACCCTGTTGCAATTACTCATATATCAAAATTTGAAAAGCAAAATCCGTCAGCTTCTGTCAACATTTTCGGCTTAGATTCGTCAAACAATGCATACCCCTTGCGCATAACACCTATTGAGCGCAGAGATCATACGGATTTGCTATTAATCACTAAAGGGGATATATCCCACTATGTCTACATTAAAAATTTTGATGCTCTTGTTTCTAAACAATTATCTAAACATGAAGAAAAGAAGACAATTTGTAAAAGATGTTTTTGTCATGCAAATAAAGAATTAAGAAGAGGAGGTTCAGAATGGTTAGTAGAACATCAAAGGTTATGTAGTGGAAACTATGAGGTAAGAATTAAATTGCCACATCCCAGCAGAGCGCAGATAAAATTTGACAAAGTAAATCAACAATACCCTGTTCCATTTGTTGTGTACGCGGACTTCGAAGCATCTTTACTTCCTATTGAACAACAAGAATAGGATATCACAAAAAGAAGCAAATATCAAAAACATTCACCAAACAGTTATTGTATACTAACAAAATCCACGCTGTCTGAAGAACATCTTCAAGAATTTGGACTATCATCTGCTCCGAAGATTTACCGTGGTGAACAAGCAGCGAAACACTTTGTAGATGAGTTGTATTACATTGCCTCTAAGGTGGAAGAAATCTACAAAAATAAAATACCGATGCAACCTATGGATGAACACCAACTTCAACATCACAATTTGGCAACAACTTGTTATCTGTGTAATAACCTATTTACACCAGATAACGTTAAAGTGCGTGATCACGACCATCTTACAGGAGCCTACAGAGGTGCAGCCTGTAACGCTTGCAACTTAAATTACAAAGTACCATCTTTTATACCCGTTGTTCTACATAACCTTAGCGGATATGACTCTCATTTCATAATCCCGGAGTTAGGAAGAGATGATGGAGCAATAGATGTTTTGGCAACAACAATGGAAAAATTTATAAGTTTCTCTAAAAAGGTTGGCAAAATAAAACTTAGATTTATTGATTCGTTTCGATTTATACCTTCTAGCCTAATGAAATTAACTGATAATTTAAAAAGAGAAGATCTGATAGAAACAAGCAAAATTGTAGCCAGTAGTAAAATGGATCTGGTTCTTCGAAAAGGAGTCTTCCCCTACGATTACATCGATGGACTTCATAGATTTAATGAAACATCACTTCCTCCACCAGAACAATTTAACAACAAACTTAATGATTCGGAGATTTCACTTGAAGACTATCAACACGCATGTCGAGTATGGAACGAGTTGGATATGAAGACTTTAGGAGAATACTCAGACTTTTATGTAAAACTTGACGTGACTCTTCTCTGCGATGTTATGGAAGAATTCCGAAGAACCTGTTTTGCAGCATACGGTTTAGACCCTCTACATTCATATACATCTCCAGGACTAGCTTGGCAAGCAATGCTGAAAGAAACAAAATGCAAACTCCAGCTGTTAACAGATATAGATATGGTTTTAATGGTTGAGTCGGGTGTTAGAGGTGGATTAACTCAAAGCGTGACGAGACATGTTAAAGCCAACAACAAATATCTACCTGACCATGATCAAGAGAAACCTTCAACGTACTTGGGATATTTCGACGCGAATAATCTGTATGGATGGGCCATGTCGAACCCACTTCCATTTGACAACTTTAAATGGGTTGATCCCGACTGTATTGGCGATATTTCACAAATTCCAAAACAAGGAGATACCGGATACATTTTGGATTGCGACTTTGAATATCCAGAACATTTACACGATCTTCATTATGACCTTCCACTCCTTGCAAGAACAGAAATTTCACCAACTGGAAAACACCCCAAATTAATGATGACCCTTAACAATAAACAACGATACGTAGCTCACTATTGGGTTGTTCAACAAGCTATCGAATTAGGTTTACGTCTTACTAAAATTAATAGAGCTGTAGAATTTTCCCAATCGTGCTGGTTGAAACCATACATAGACTCGAATACTACCAGAAGAGCAGCCGCTACATCAGCCTTTCAAAAAGACTTTTTTAAATTGATGAACAATGCGATATTCGGTAAAACATTGGAAAACAAAAGAAGACATAAAAATGTTAAACTTGTTACAGATCCAAACAAACTACAAAAACTCGTACAACAGCCAAACTTTGGATCATCTATAATTATTAACGAAAATCTTGTAGCTGTATCTATGAAGAAAACGAGTGTGAAGATGGATCGTCCTTTGTATATAGGTATGACAATCCTGGATATCTCCAAGACTCATATGTACGATTTTCATTACAAAAAGATGGCCACCTTTTATGGACGAGAAAACATCGGCATCTCCTACATGGATACAGACGCTTTTATATATTGGATAATTACTAACGATATGTATGAAGACCTTCGGACATTTGATTACAAAAACGACTTTGACTTTTCCGACTATCCAAAAGATCATCCAAACTACGACAATGACAGAAACAAAAAAGTGCTTGGCAAATTTAAAGATGAAGCCAATGGTGTTATACTTCAAGAAATTGTTGCACTAATGTCAAAATTATATTCTTTACAACTAAATGAAAACCAAGTCATTAAGAAAGCTAAAGGAGTAAAAAGTTTGTATTTAAAGAAGAATGTGCATTTTAATCACTATAAGAAATGTTTATTTGAAGATCAAGATATAACAGCAAAATTCAACACAATCAGAAGTTTCAACCATCAGCTGTACAGCGTGACGGAAGTAAAAAAAGCTCTCTCTTCAAATGATGATAAACGACACATCCTTGCAGACAACATCCACACTCTACCATTCGGCCACTATTCCCTCAACCCTATTGACGAGTAACCCTTTCATCGTCCTACATCCCTTTTCCTTTTCCTTTCCGTATAAAAGGGGGAACACAGCAGTATTTTGCTGTGTTCCCCCTTTTATACATTAGTTTAGAATGACCTTGACCTATATAAGCAGATTTATACAAAAGAATATTTAATATCATATCAGCTGTCTTCGTGAAACCATCATGTCAGACCTGAAGGAAAAGATTATTAATGAACTACACAAACCTGCAAGAATAAAGTTTCCAAGAAGAAATACTGTTATAAAAGGGATAAATGATCTATATCAAGCGGATTTAATTGAAATGCGACCGCATAGCAGAATAAACAAAGGATTTAAATATATACTCACAATTATTAATTGTTTTACAAAAGTTGCAGACGCTTTGCCTCTAAAGGACAAGACTGGTAAAAGCGTAACAGAAGCCATGGAAATAGCCATAAAAAGAGACAAAAACAAAATTAAACATTTACAAACTGATGATGGAACAGAATACTTTAATACAAACTTTGCACAGTTAATGAATAAATATAAAATAAATCATTATTCTACAAATTCAGAGAAAAAGCAGCTATTGTAGAAAGATTCAATAGAACCTTAAAAGGAGCACTGTATAAACAATTTTCAAAAAGAGGTTCTTACGTATGGTATGATGTTTTACCACAATTAATAAATGATTATAACAACAGGTTTCATAGAACTATCGGTATGAAACCTAACAAAGTAAATAGAAGAAATGCAAAAGATGTATTAAAACGCATTAAGAAAAATACAAAGCCTAAAGTAGAAAAAATGCAGCCAAGAAAATTTAATGTAAGTGATAAAGTACGGATTAGTAAATATAAGGGAGTGTTTACCAAGAAATACCTTCCCAATTGGACGAATGAAGTTTTTACAGTGTATAAAGTGCAACCGACTGTACCTGAAACGTATATCTTAAAAGATAACAAAGGAGATTTGTTGCAAGGTGCATTTTATGGACATGAAATGTTAAAGTCAACAGTAGGTGATGTATATCTTGTTGAAAAAGTGTTACAAAGAAAAAAGGACGCAGTTAAAGTGCGGTGGTTAGGGTTTAACAAAACTGAGGATTCATGGATACCTATAAAGGACTTGGTTTAATGCAAGCAACTCATTTCATCGTTAACCTTTGAGCAGGATGGAGATAATTAACCATAAAGATCGATTCAATATTAATAACATAGATGATTTAACTGTGGATAACGTTAAAATCAACAATGGTAAACACGGTAGTTTACTTCCAAACACTGTTCGATGTATAGTAAGTGGCCCCTCAAACTGCGGAAAGACCAATGTTGTCTTTAATTTGATCACTAATCCGCAGGGATTAAGGTTTAATAACCTATATATTTTTTCAAAGTCTCTACATCAACCAAAGTATCAATTGCTGGATAAAATCCTATCTGATGTGTCTGATGTTAATTTTTACAAATTTAACGCTAGTGATAGTATTATGCAACCAAACGAAGCGAAACCGTATTCTGTATTTATATTTGACGATGTATCTTGTGAAAATCAGGATACTATTAGAAACTACTTTGCCATGGGAAGACATAATAACATCGACAGCATATATATAGGACAAACTTATAGCAAAATCCCAAAACAACTTATCAGAGATAATGCAAATGTTTTAATTGTATTTAAACAAGATGATACTAACCTAAAACATATATATATAACGATCATGTAAATGCTGATATGGCATTTGAAAAGTTTAAAGAGCTTTGCGGAAAAGCATGGGCGGAAAAGTATGGATTTCTGGTTATTATGAAAGATCAAGCTATAAAAGACGGCCGTTATAGAATAGGTTTTGATAAATTTGTTTTACTACACTGATTAGCGGTATTACTGTACAAGTCGTCAAGGTGTGAAGATGGTTAACCAGGAAAAGCTATTAAAGGAAATAAAATCACTTAGTGATTCTATTAGACAAAAAAACCGAGCTTTAAAATCAGGTATAAATGAAAGAGAGCAATTTTTAGAAACAACATTCAAACCTGTTACTGAACCTTTAAAGCGATTAGCACAAAATATGGAAAAACCTTCAATTCGCTTCGAAGGAGACAAAATGCTACCAATTTCCAAATATGAAGAAGAATTTCAGAATGATGAAAGTTTTGACCAGTTACAAACATCTGAAGAAAGCGACGAGTATGAAGAAAGCGGAGATATAGGAGATTTAAGGGAAAAGAACATTGCAGGAGATACAAGTACAGAAGATACAAGTGCGGAAGATACAAGATCAGAAGAAGAGGATATCAACCCATCCAACTTAAGCAAATTAGGCACAGATATTATGTTTAAAGGAACACTTGGAAGAAAATATACATTAAAAATGTTACATGGCACACATGCTAATCGAAATTATCATACATATGGAGCTAGAATAGAGGATAAAGGATTAATGATTGGAGATAGAAAGTTAGATATAAACGAAAATGATGATATAGTTATTGGTGATAAGAAATATAAAGGTACAACAGGTTTGTTTGAACTCATCTTTAAAAATAATCCTGGTAAATATACTAAAAAGGATTTACAATTGTTTAAAAATATACTAGAGTATACAAATGCACATAGAAAAAAATATTCCAAAGACCTACCTATTCATAGAAACAGGTCAATAAAATACACAAACATTATATCTAGTCTTTTCCCCTCGAAATCAAATAAAGCTCCAATTAAAAGAAAAGCTTTATCTTCTGCTGAATTAAATGTTTTGCATAAAAAAAGAAAAACAACTGATCCTACTACATCTGGAAGGGGATTATTAAAAAATTTGTATAAAACCAATATAATATATTACAACAATATAAATAAGTTAGTTGATCGAATGAGGTTATTACATGAAGCTATGGAAGCCGGGCACACTGGTTTAGAAAACGAATGGGTAGCTTTGGTTGATGAACTGCGAAAACGAGAAATAATTGTTCAGTAGACGTATATATATATATATATATATATATATATATATATATATAGTAAGAACCTAAACGATAGCGATTCAGTTACATCATGAGTGTGGACAAGTTTGGACGGTATTCCGAGTTTGGAGTAAAATCTGGATATAGTGAAAAAAGAGCTGGGTTTCCGTTAACACCTGATGGTAATTATAATTTTGAAGGAAAAGTAATTCAAAATGTTGATGATCCGCTTTTGTCTTCTGATGCGGTTACGGTACAATACATGGATAAAAGAACCCCAATTGTACACGAAGACCATTGGGGGTTTTCCGGTAAAAGGTTAAGCAATATAAAACATCCCATTTATGATGGTGAAGCAGTAAATTTAGCGACTTTAAAATTGTTAACGATTTACAAAAAGAATGAAACTGATACAAGCTATGATGTAAAAAAATTAAAATTGTCAAATGTAGGTGATTGTGAGCAGGATGGAGACGCTGTAAATAAGAAAATATTTGATATAGTACACAAGAAATGGACTACAGAATATGAAAAACATATGGAAAGGTTTGGTGCAGCTTTATTTAATTATATCCATCGGGCTTCAGGAAGAGCTGTAGCTTCAGATGTTGACAGCCACAATTATTTAGACTGGAAAAAGATACACAATCCAGAAAAACCTAATCAATTAGATAAACCGTCTGAGCCTTCTAAAGTCAAGACATTAGGAAAGGGGGATAAAGTGAATGTGATTAATGAACCAACAGAAAACGATGAAGATTACATAAGAGAAAAAAGAATTTAAATACCCATGATAAGGGATAAAGCATCAGTCATATTCGAGAGATGATACAGAGAGGATGATGGAATCCAATATTACTGCGTGGAGTTTAATATCTCAAGAGCCGAGATTTCCCCAAGGAGTGCTGACAGATGGTTTTGTTCAACGGTTTGATAGATATATGGATTGGGAACAACTTTCCATACACTACCTCTTCACAATGACTATGTTAAGAATTTATTTTCACAGAGTTAACTGGATTCATATTTTACAAAGACAACAGTTTTCAGAAGACTTCCTTGTAGAGATGACATCAAATTTTAATAACTGTTGGGAAGTAATAAGTAAATATCAAAATCTCTCTGAAAATTACATTGACAATTTTAAAGATAAACTAGACTGGAATGTGTTATTTAATTATCAACGATTAAGTGGCAAGTTTCTAAGGGAACATGACAACTATTTAGATTTTATTCATTTTACCGAAAACAACGATACCATCACCAGCGGAGAAACATTTGAAACATCTTCAATTACCCCTTATTTATATTTTTACTACTTTTATTTATTATGTCTACATTTAATTAATTAATCCATTTCTATATAATAAATGGATTTTAAACAGTATATATATATATATAATACAAGAAGCCAAGACTAATATTACATTCATTGTAAAACATTTATAGAGTGCACCTACTGATTGTAAGTTTGGCTATAAATAGTCATGCCGAGGGCTAAACGCATCAGTCATAATCGAGAGAGATTACATAGAGGAAGGGGAATAGCATCAACAGCATTTTCTCTATTAAGTAAACCGGTTGGAGCTATAGTTAACAAGGCGATTGATTTATTACCTGTGGAATTACATTTACCTGGAGGATATCAATATTGTGGTCCTGGAACCAAATTAGAGAAACGGCTTGCTAGAGGAGATCCTGGAATAAATAAGCTTGATCAGGCTTGTAAACAGCACGATATAGCGTATTCCAAATTTGGTGATACAAAAAATAGATCAATAGCAGATAGAGCACTTTCTGAGAAAGCTTGGCAAAGAGTAAAATCTAGTGACGCGAGTATTGGTGAAAAAGCAGCGTCTTTAGCAGTAACAGCAGCAATGAAAGCAAAAACTACGTTTGGAGGAGGAAAGAGAAGAAGGCGTGGGAAAAGACCCGCTAAGAAACAAGGAGGTAATATCAGAAGAAAACGTCGATCTACTAGTGGTAAAGGTAAAAAGAAACCAACAATATGGTCAATGATAAAAAAGGGAGGAGGACTATACCTAAGACCGTATCGTGTGTATTAAATAAGAAAGAGCAATTAATAATTAAAAACAAAGAATTAACCAATGAAGAACTGATTACATATGCTTCTTGTTTGAAAATCCCATTTTTTAGAGGAGTATTTATGAAAGATGAATTACCGGTTAAAATGTGGAAAAATGAGACTGGTATAGTAAATTTGGATAATAGTGAAGGATTAGGCACTCATTGGGTGTGTTACAAGAAACTTGGTGAAACGATTTATTATTTCGACAGTTTTGGAAACCTTCCACCACCGAAAGAACTTCAACAATACTTTCGTGCGGCAGAAAATGTTTTTTACAATTATACAAGAAAACAACCTGATGATACATCCATTTGCGGTCATTTATGTTTAGACTTTTTAGCTAAAAGTGTTAGTCAACTTTAAGATGTCTTCGTATACAGTGTCATTAACCGGTAACTCATGTACTTTGCGCAGTATTCTGTTTCCAGCGCTACGTTTGCAAAAAGGAAGACTATGGGAAGCCGCATTATTGGATTTAACAACATATAACTCTATTCCAAACGTTAGAGAAGGAATTAATAACAAAATACATTATTACAAGACAAAAGATAATAAAGGAAAATATTCAGCGTTGGAAGAATTCAGTTTACCAACAGGAGCTTATGAAATTGATAATATAAATGAAGTTATACAAAAACATATGGGAAAAGAAAATATAACGATAAAAGGCAATAACAATACAATGAAAGCCGAAATTACTTCTAAGTATTATATTGATTTTGGCCAAGAACGTTCAATTGGTAGTTTATTGGGGTTTTCTAAGGAAACAAAGGTATTAGAACCTAATACAACTCATTCTGGGAATAGAACTGTGACGATCATCAAAGTAAACAGCATAGACATTACATGTAACATTATACAAGGATCCTACAGAGATGGAGAAAATCGGCATATATTACACACATTCTACCCATCAGTCGCACCGGGTTTCAAGATAGTAGAAAAGCCTCAAAACCTTGTGTACCTACCGTTAAACACCAGTTTCATTTCAGACATCGTGCTGAACATAGTGGATCAAGACGGAAACCTTATTGACTTTCGAGGAGAAGCTATTACTGTAAGAATACATATAAAATCATCCGCTTAGATAATGGGGTTATCATTTAAAAAGAGAGAGCCAACCAGCAAAGAGGTCAGTAGCTCATCAGCTGTAGAAGGATTAACAAGTGACAACATTCGTTTTCTAGAAGAAATTGGATTAAAGGTCATTAGCAATGGATATACTGGATATAGCGCAGGGCCCAACATTCGACGAGACCTTATGGGAAAAGGAATATCACACGCACAACCCTTACGCTTCGTCCAAATTAAACAATAACGATGAAATTAGGATTCCTATACAACAACAAGACATTTATACTCTTCCATGCGAAAGTTATTTATATATTGAAGGAAAAGTAACAAAAGCTGACGGTACTGTTGGAACCACTGTTCCGTTCATAAATAATCCTATGGCATTTTTGTTTGACGAGATTAGATATGAAATTTCAGGAGTTACAGTCGATTCAACAAAAAAGGTTGGAATTTCCAGTACATTAAAAGGATTAGCGTCTTTAACACCAAATGAGAAGAATCTGTTAGCTGTTGCAGGATGGTTTGCACTAGACAAAAGTATAATTACTCCTGACGCTTCGGGAAACTTTGATTATTACGTACCTTTAAGATTACTTTTAGGATTTGCTGAAGATTACAGAAGAATAATAATAAATGTAAAACAAGAACTAGTTTTATTAAGGTCATCAAACGATAATGATATTATTAAAGCATCTGCTGGAACAACTGAAGCCAATTTAGACTGGAAACTAACATTAGACAAGATTGTTTGGAGAGTACCACATGTGCGACTAAATGATGAACACAGGATTACATTATTAAGAAAGTTAAAATCAGATCGAGACATTGTAATGCCATTCAGAAGCTGGGAGTTTCATGAATACCCCGTTTTACCTTCAACACAACGGCATACATGGACTGTAAAAACTTCTACTCATTTGGAAAAAGCAAGATATGTAATCTTTGGATTACAAACAAAGAAAAAAAGTATATTAACTGAAAATGCTGGTGAATTTGACCATTGTAAATTAACAAACTGTAAAGTGTTCCTGAATTCACAATTCTTTCCCTACGACAACTTTAATATCTCTTTTGATAAAAAAAGGTACAGTGTTTTATACGATATGTACGCTAGGTTCCAAAATTCATATTACGGCAAAACAAACACACCTCTACTATCTCCCGTACAGTTTGAATCGAAAGCTCCGATTGTTGTAATTGATTGCTCCAAACAAAACGAATCTGTAAAATCGTCTAGTGTTGATATAAAAATAGAAATGGAATTTCAAGAAAACGTACCTGCAAATACATCTGCGTATTGTTTAATTTTGCACGATAAAATTGTTACATACACACCGTTGACTGGTATCGTAAAGACGGTATTGTAAAACGTTGTACCACCACCGGCACCGCCACTGTCGCTAACCTATAAATAGCGGAGCAACAATGCAGGTCTTCAGTTGATCGTCTATCGTCGCATGGGCAACATCTTCTACAAAATGAGTTCTCCATCTGTTGTACAAGGTGATGCAGAAATAGCACCGTTATTGGAACGTGATAATACCAGCGAAGCAGAAATTATCAAGGAAATAACTGCATTTTTAAAGTTTGGTAAAAGAGATAGAGAGGAGGAAAGTAATGCAGACCCATCAAAGGTAGTATCAAAAAGGAAGAAGAAAGTTGAAGAAAATATTCCTCCTCACATTTTAACTGAAGTTTTTTTGCGAATCTTTTACCCCATCTCAGCATGCATCAGTAAAAGTGTATCAGTTGGATTGATGAAATCATTGGATTATTCCCCTACAGTAATACTACACCACGGAACAAAAAAGGTTTTATTTTCGCAAAATGCTTGGGAGTCATTTTTGAAACATGTGCATTTAATAGAATGTTATTTAACTAACAGTTTGTGTGGAAGGAAAACACATATTCGACTTTTGGATTGTGACAATGAAATTGATATTGTTAAACATCGCGGACAACTACAAGTGCGAATTAGAGACTTGACTCAACATGAAAATAAGATTCTACTATCACGTGAAGAATTCTACGTTTTAAACTACGCAACGGAACCTATTACAAGGTACATGAGACAGTTGGTATTTGCAAACGCTATTATTAAAGAATATTTGGTCGATACCTTGGAAAAACAACCTGATAGCACCATCGTGTACGGACCTGTGGATACATCTATTTTTAATAGAATACCTCATGAAGTTTGCATGTGGAGAAAGTTAAAGGATTTTGAACCACTTGTAGAAATCGCTACAGAAGCTACAGAAGAAACAACACAGGAAGAAGAAACGAAGAAACAAGAAGAAGAAGAAAACGAAACACAAGAAGAAGAAGAAGAAGTTAAAAAAGACTAAAGTTTGACTTAGTAAAGAAGAATACACGTGGGGTAGGCCTATTGGGGACGGTGCCCACGTTAAATATACACCAACGCGCCTGCAACTGTACGGCCTGGTATTTAACCTACCGTGGTGTGGAAAACAGTTTAGTTGATCGTTAGGTGTCATGATGAGCGGAGGGGATAAAGAAGTGAGTGTAAAGCCTTGTGTAATAGAATTTCAAGCATTTCGAAATAATGATGATAGGTTTATTATCAAGGAATTAGTAATTTTAGACTTGCTTACATTTGTAGTTTACCCATTCACGTTTGAAGCTCCTTTTTCTTTTAACAACCTTAACGCCAAAGCAAAAAGTACAAACAAATGGATAACAAACTACTTTCATCACATACATTGGTATGAAGGGTTTATAAGCTACAGTAATCTGCACAGTATTATGTTTAACTTTTGCAAACAATATTCACATATATACACAAGAGGATTAGAAAAAAAGAACTGGATACAAAAGTACACGCACGTTGATGTTTTCGATATAACTATCGGTAAGGACTTTAACATTAATCTCGGTAATATTTGTGTTGCTGCAAAAGATCCTAAACACGGACAATCAAACTGCGCATTGCACAACGCATATCGTTTGGCTGCTTACTTGGAACAAACGCAGAAATGTGGTGGGGGTAGCGAAGAACCGGAATGTGGTGGGGGTAGCGGGGCCTATAAATACGAGGAGCCAACACCGCTCCGGCACGAGTATTATTCGAGACTCCGAAGAGGCAACATCACAGAAGACATCGCAACCACCACTGACGAAGATGGCATCACAACAGTTTCTACAAACACTGGTTGATCAATTCAACACTCATTCAAAATCCGACCTTCTGCTAACTAAAAAGTGTTCAGAATTAAAAGAACAAAAACACTACATTATTCATAACATCAAGAAAGTGGAAACCACACATGGAGAAGCAATTTTAGTTTCATTGAGCGAAGCACCTTTAACTTCAGGAGATGAGCCGAAGTTTCAAGTATTTCTTCCAAAACGATTTGGTCAACTGCTACAAAATGAAGATTTGCGAGATATTCAACCGGGAACGTTGTATTTGGTATCACACGGTGTAAGCGGCAACAACTCAACGGAACTTACTCTGCACATCATGCATCCTTGTACATAATGTCTCTGTTTGTATTTCTCTGTTTGTATTTTATTGTTTGTATTTCTAGTCATCAATGTTAAACTTAAGTTTATTGTATTGTAAGATGTTTGTTTAATAAAGAAAAGAAAAAATATAAAAAAAAATATGAAAAAAATAAAGAAAACAGCAACACAGCAGTATATTATTTTATATACTGCTGTGTTGCTTTTTTTAAATTCAAATGGATGACCTTGAACTTTCATTCAGGGTTAACTTATGAAGAGGTATAAAAGAGAGGGAGCAGTGAAGTTAGTCTCAGTCTTGTCTAACACACGCTGTAGCTAACATGTCGGTGCCACCTATGAACAATTTATTTTTCGATAACAATTTGAAGACATATTGTTGCGAGTTACAATGTTTTAAAATACCAGGCGATCAAGTTGACGGGAAAGCTTGTCGTAAGTGCAAGTGTTTCAGCTATTGCATATGTAGATGTAAAACGTATCAAATGAACCGACAAGATAAAATACAAGAATTACGGCGACGGCTTGCATTACTTTGGCGGCGAATGGAGTAGCAACCATCTGCCGCGCACTTGCCACCTGCCGCCTACCATCTGCCGCCTGCCATCTGCCGTCTGCCATCTGCTCCGCCCCACCACACTTTTACCCCCACCATTTAGTATGATTACAACGCTAGCTTGTGAATAGCCAGTATTTCTCCGGCTCTCGACCGGTGAACATCGAGCTGCTCGTCCCGACTGTGTGTTCCCTGCGGTCACATAAATAGGCAAGGAACACACAGTCGGGATGGGCCGATTGGACAAACAAGCGCAGCACTTGAAAACTGCGTCTGACGGCCGCGACTCCGGATCAACAACATCGATGACGACAAACAACGGGGAACTATTGTAAACATAAATTGTTGTAAACATAACTTATTTTAAATAAAAAGAAAAGTAAAAATAAAGTTAAATGAAATAGTACTATCTCGCACTCGTATCATTCGATTGCTTCATTCGATTGTTTTCATTCGATATTTTTATCGAATTAAAACTATCGACTCACAATCGGATTTTACGCGTGCGAGGTAGTACTTTTTTAAAATAACCTCCCCGTGACCTTGACCTTTAAACTTTCCCTCATTACGTCACAAAACCGCCTACGTCACTGGCTGAGGCTCAGATGACGTGTTTAATGACTCAGCGCTTCCGGTCACGTGACCGGAAGCCATAAATCACTTGGCCCAGAACCTACAAACCCCCACTACTAAAATGAATAGTTTTCCCTCAAAATTCACGTCAAGACCTTTAAAATGATACCCCTCCCATCCTTCTACGGCCATTCAGTCACTCACAATTTCTTTACAAAAATTTGACTTACGGAATTATATATAGAGATGGGGCCACTATCGACTATAGCAAATGGTGACACCATTTATTATAAAATGAAATTGTTTAAATAAAATTAACTATTGACTAAGTCAATATGCTTAATGGTTTCCGTAGCTATGTAATTCTAACTATAAATCGAAAGCAGCTCCTAAAAACGTTTTATAGAATACAAAATACACCCGTCACAGCAAACCTGCGTCCTCAGCGAATTACCAATGAATGCATATGTTTCTCACTACCACATAAAGCAACTTACCAAGTTTCATAAAAATACATTATTAAATAAGTGATATATATAACATTTTATTTATTCTCCATAAGAATAACATTAGGGCTAAATACGCAGGTTTGCTGCAACGAGGAAGATAAAAAGTATATATTTTTGCAATTATTAATATAACTCAACCAGGTGAAACTACATACCAAGTTTTATTAATTTAGGTTCATAACTAAGGGAGATATACATATGAATAACATGGGGGCCGAGTATGTAGGTTTGCTGCTACGGCGAAAATCAACAAAAAACCTTTTTTGTGCAAATATCAATATATCACAACTAGTTGAAGCTACATACCAATTTTCATTAATATACATTCATAAATAATTGAGATATGAAATTGTATTTATCCTACATAAGGATAACATTGGACAACGTACTGTGTGTAGCACTTTGTATATCTCTGAAACGGTTGGACGTAGAACAACAATTAAAACACCAAAATGATTGTTTTGTAGAGCTAAACTGATTGGTAAAAAGAAATGTGAAGATTTTAGTAAAATTATCTGAGGAAAATCGAAAAACATTTTTCCCATAAGAATAACATGGGAAATGTTATGGATGTGTTTTTTGGCTTTTCTCTACAACCACTTAACCTAGGTTAATGATTTAAAATACCAATTTATTTGAGTTTTTTTAAGCTCTATAAAATGGCTATAACCAAAATTAAGTGTTTTTAAAATCTTAGGGGGAAATATTAAAAAACTGATTTTTGGAAAATTTAAAACCCCATATAACCACCTTCCCATGGTCCGATCGATCTTGTTTTCGAACCTTAAGTCAGAAATGTTACTCCACACATTTTTGCTCAAATTCATCAAAATCGGGCGTTTTTTTCAAAAGTTATCGTGGTAACGGACACACACACACACACACACACACACACACACACACACACACACACACACACACACACACACACACACACACACACACACACATAAATATACTGTATATATATATATATATATATATATATATATATATGTAAATTTGAACTAATAGTGTTTTTGGTATCTGGGGACCTCAAAACAAAAAGTTATCATGGTCTCGGGCTTAAGTCTTGCCATACCACCTACGGTAATAGCTTCTTCCCTATAGAGGAAATTCGCTAAAAAGACCAAAAACTTACTACATTGTTATACTTCGCTTTAAGCTTCTTCAGACACAATATAACAACACCCCTGTCGCAGCAAACCTGCGAACTCAGCGAATTTCCAATGCATATATATGGGTATCACTACTACCTAGAGCCACTTACCAAGTTTCATAAAAATAAATTAATTAATAAGTGATATATAGCATTTTATTTATTATCTATAAGAATAATATTATAATTGAGTACGCATGTTTGCTGCAACAAGGAAGATAAGAAATGTGTTTTTTTGCAATTATCAATATAACTCAACCAGGTGAAGCTACATACCAAGTTTTATTAATTTAGGTTCACAACTAAGGGAGATATAAAACTTTACTTATTCTCCATATGAATAACATGGGGGCCGAGCATGCAGGTTTGCTGCTACCGGGAAAAATAAAAAAAACTTTTTTGTGCTAATATCAATATACCACAACTAGATGAAGCCACATAGCAATTTTCATCTATATACATACATAAATAATCGAAATATAACATTTTATTTACTCTCCATAAGGATAACATTGGACAACGTACTGTGTTTAGCACTTTGAATATCACTGCAACGGTTGGATGTAAACAACAATTAAAACGCCAAAATGATTGTTTTCTAGAGCTAAACTGATTGGTAGAAATAAATGTGGAGTTTTTAGTGAAATTATCTGAGGAAAATCTAAAAACCGTATTCCTATAAGATTAACATGGGACATTTTAAGGACACATTTTTTTACTTTTCACCACAACCACTAAACCTAGCTTAATTATTCAAAAAACTAAATTGTTTTTTTTTTAAGTTCTATAAAATGGCTATAACCAAAATCTAGTGTGTTTAAAATTTTAGGGTAAAAAGTTCAAAAAACAGATTTTTGGAAAATTCTAAACCCCCATAAAGCCCCTTTCCCATAGACCGATCGATCTGGTTTTCAAACTTAAAGTCATAAATGTTACTCTCCACATTTGTGCAAAATTTCATCAAAATCGGGTGCTTCTTTCAAAAGTTATCGCGGTAACGGACACACACACACACACAAACACACACACACACACAAACACACACACACACACACACACACACACACACACACACACACACACACACACACACACACACACACATACACACACACACACACACACACACACACACACACACACACACACACACACACACACACACACACACACACACACACACACACACACACACATATATATATATATATATATATATACATAAATTTGAACGAATAGTGTTTTTGGCATCTAGGGACCGCAAAACAAAAAGTTATCATGGTCTCGGGTTGAAGTCTTGCCACCTACGGTAATAGCTTCTTCCCTATAGGGGAAATTCGCTAAAATATAAAAAACTTGTTATAACCTAACACTTAAAAATTGACATTTTCGTAATGTAAATAAAGCAATTGATAAAGAATTTTTGAAAGTAATGATAGCTGATTAGATAAGAACAACTTTTGTACAGATTTTGAGCAATTTAGAAGAATTGATATGAAACTATTTAAAATTAAGACCTTGTGGATGTTTAGATTTTGTTAATATTTTGTAGGCTTGTTCCATATCTCTTAGTTTTTAAATGTTTGATTTGTTTTGTAATTGTCTGAATGGTTTTACTTTATATAGTTTTTCAAAGCTGTCACAGCTGTTATGTTCAGTGGCATGCTTGACAAATGGTTTTGTCGTAACCTTGTGTTTATAGTCGTAGCGATGGCCTGTTAATCTGATTCTTAGATTATTAGTTGTCGAACCTATGTAGTCTTTTGACATTTTTGACAACTAAATTTCTTGTGTAGCAAGATAAATTTCGTTTTATTGGGTACGTCCTTGTCGTCTTGCCACTCTTAATATCTTTACTTTCCTCTAACTGGTTACATACCATGCATCTGCTTTCATGCAAGGATGAGCACCGGTGAATCTTTCTATACCTATTGTTTTGGGAAGCTTAGGTTTTGAGAGAATATCCTTAAGAGTCGGTGGTCTTTTGAAAACCTCTCGAGGAATGGTTTTTATTATGCTCTCAGTAATAAGGGAGTTTTGGATAATTTTAAAAGCTATGCGGATTATGCTATTTATTTTATGTAGCCCAGGATGGTATTGGGTGATTAGCTTTGGACAGTTATGGATAAATTTGTCTTGCGTATTTTGATGGGTCCTGTTATTTATTTTAAGTTTTTCTGACAGTATCTTTTTAGGATACCCTCTTTTCAGGAAAGCTTTGAACAAGTCATTTGTACACTCTTTTAGGAACATACTTTCACTACAAAGTTTTGAAGCTCTTGTAATTAGGCTTTCTAGAATAGATTTCTTTATATATACTGGATGACAACTTGAATAATGAAGATATTGAAATGCATTTATAGGCTTCACATTAATTTTGTGTTGGAAACAACAATTTTTGAGATATATATCTATATCTAAGAAGGTTACGATGTTGTCTGATATATTCCATGTAAATTTAAGAGTTTCATCGAAGCCAAAATTATATATAAATTTTAACGAATAGTGTTTTTGGCATCTGGGGACCTCAAAACAAAAATGTATCATGGTCTCGGGCTTAAGTCTTACCATTAGACCTACGGTAATATCTTCTTCCCTATACGGGAAATTCGCTAAAAATACCTGGGGGAAGACCTATCAGTTTATTCTGGGTTTAATCTCATTCGAACTATTGAGCTTAAATCTAATCAAATATCAAAATCACGAGGCCTACTCCAGAACAAAATCACTTTTTGGCCCTACACAACTCGACCGGTCGATCGGAAACGTAGGCAGAGAGATATATCACAATAATACAAAGGTCCATCCCTCTTTCGAAAACCCTCTAAGGCCTCCTCCTGTTCCCAAAATATGTTTGGGCTATGTCCCACTGGCCTCAAAAGTTCCTTTCTACCTAAATATCATCAAGTATTTTTACCAATTAATCTAGACTTTCGCAGGAAGACAGGTCATTCACAGGAATGAGTGACTTAAAATAATATTTGTAAAACAGAAATAAATAAAAATCTGGTATATAATGTTAATAACTTTAACGTATGTTTTTCAAATGTTATACTGTAATTGGGCCAAGCAAAGACCGATAATTATTTAAAATTCTCTATAGGGGGTTTTCAATACAGAACTCTGTTATTGAAAACGTATTGTCATGCTACAATATAATTACCTATAAAAAACCCTAGTTATTAAACTATGAATACTGACACATTTTATTCAATCATATGATGAAAATGAAAACTGGGGAACTAATTAAAAACAATAGATACTTAAAGTAATGAGAGGGTAATCATTTGCAAGTATTTCCTTGGGTTCATTGTCCCAAGACCCTAAATGGGGGAGTGTTCTGTGCCTGAGCTTGATGGCTATGCGACTGTTTGTACCGCTATTTACGTTATCTAACGACAGGCATAAAACCTAAACGACAATTCTCAATTTATATACAAGTTTTACGACCAATGACAACCAAAGATATATGTAAAAGTGTTTAAGGGGTGAACCACTGCAGTATTACTTACATAATTTCTTACTAGCAATTTACAAACTTTTCTATTAGTTCAAAAATCAGTTATTGAATCCGGTATTTATGAACAGTGTTTTAATTCAAGTTTCCTTATTCCTAAATACGGTTTAGGCAAAAAATATAACTTACTCTCGTATATGTTGAAACAAAACTGTGTAATCTCCACAATACAGTAGAGATAGATGGACGAGATAGGAAATATAACACAACGAAACATGCATTTAAGAAAGAAAATAAATGTATTATCTTTACAGAGTCCAACTCAGCGACTTCTAATAAAACCACGAAATAGTATCTATAAAATAAATATTTTAAGATCAGAACAAATTTTGTAATAAGACCAGATAATTTGAACATATTTCTAAAAACCTTGAAGTGTGATATTGGATAACAAATTATATTGAATGGATTGTACATATACAAACAAAATATTGGGGTCGTAATAAAAAGAAGGTCCCATGTGATTAAGGAGAAAAGAAAAACCAATCAAAACTATAATTCCCCTGTCTAACTTACAAGAGACGATAAAGTTCAGCCAACGATTTATTTTTGACGAAGTCGAACTTGTCATTGATCTCCTCCTCCTTGTCTACCTTGGTCTATGGAAGCTTCGCCCTCCCTCCTCATTTGCTTAAGGCTCCCCAACATAGTTGTTATGGTCCAGATGTCGTCAGCTCTTACTCCTACGGCCCGGATCCAAGGTCGCCTAAACTATGCTTATTTGTTTTGACTGCATAATTCCAGATTCCATTCTAATTTGGGATAAACTTTAGTAATTTCACAGTCCATGGTGAAACCGAGATTTGTTTTGTCATTGCGTGTTTGCTATATACAATTTTACAACGAATAAATTCAACTTATCTATAATCCAACCGGGGCGAGATGGGCAGCAGATCTGTAAATTTAATAGACTACAAATATAAAGAAAATCTCAATAATTATATGTATTTTAGACTGGAAAGGGTAGTATAATTAAGGTACCACCTTTTGTTTTAACATGAATTGTCTATCGTTCTCATTTTATGAGAGATAAAATATTAAACGGATCGGAAACTTATATTTACATAATATTAAATTGTATAAACAATTCTACCTCTTATAATTATATCTGCAGTAGCAATCAACGCTAAAAAAATTCTAAACAACAAGACGAATTGAGAGCAAACACATTCAAGCTTTACAGCTTTACATCGTCATTTACTTGTAAGAAATCAAATTTACTGAGATCATGTGGATAAAAGGTCCAGTGTGAATAGTTCATTTTTAAATTCTGTTTAATTTGAGCAAATCTTTTAAGTGTTGAATTTTACAGCTGCTGACACCATGACAAACAAATAAATATTAAATTTCTTTGCTTACAAAGTCTGAAATTTCTTTTAGTGGATTAATTTGTCAAAAGTAATTCAATTTTCAAGAATGTTTTTGAGTTTTTGAGAGTTTGAATATTCGTTATTTGTTATTTATACCAATTTATATAAGTTTCATACTAATTTATATCCAAGCATAGCGGTATCTTTTTCTCAGATTTAAAGAACTGCGATTCAACACAACAAAGCTTTTGCCCGCCTCATCCATCATTACTTCACTAAAGACTCGGTTTTTCACAGAAATAATTTGTTGACCTAATGATGAAGAAGCAATCTTTCAAATAGTACCCAATTGTGACGGTGCAACAGTTTAAAGTATCACAATTCTGAGCATATTCTCCGATCTCCACTTTTAATCGTTCTTTGAATTCCAAAAGACGTAAAAATATTTATTGTTTTAAAATTTTACCTGTGGGTAAATGTACTATAAAAATCCCTTCAAATGAATTTTGATCTAAATCTAAGGCAAGAGAAATCCAAAATTGTAAAACCAATCTCATAAACCACAAAAATTGCAAAAGAAAATCTGTGAATATTTATAGAACACATGTACAGATTTCTAGGTTTTGGCATGTGCATCTTGTTCGTTGACATGGCAGTCTTATACATTGTGTTAACTTTTGTTTAGGATGACCGCTTTTCATTGAATTTTTTGAAATATCATACAATTTGTCACGAATTGAAAATTTTATATCCAGTTGACCCTACAATAAGAACAACAACTTAAAAATAATTTTAAATTTGAACCTTTTCTATTGTAATATAAAGAGAAACGTCAAAGAGTTATCTTCCATGTTAGATAAAGACAACTTAAAGCTTCGGTAAATATAGTCAAAAATTAATTTGAATCAAAGACAATGGTTACTCAAAAGTAAATGTGCAATGTTAAAACAATCTAATACAAGCCTGAAATATATAATTTCAAAATTAAACAAGTTTACTCGGTAGATACATATTTTGTTGTTATATCCTTAAAAGAAATTCCCAATTTAACAGAATATGTTAGTTTTAAATAGTATTCAACAAAAATAAGAACTATAGTATCTGCATGCGTTTGCTTTGAAACATTATTCAGTGGGATTGTGTATGCAACAAGAAACAAGAATTGATAGAGATCGGAGCCTTAGGAGACGGATTTCCATAGAACTTATCTGTTAGCTATTAAACCTTCATATGTTACATATTTTGCTACTAGAGTGCAGCACCAATCAATTCCCGTTATAGGCTACTACAAATAGAATAAAATTACTACCTCAATGGGTTAAAATCTCACTAAAGTTGAGAATATTAACCCAATCAAAACTATGTATCATGTGCATGATTACCAGGTGCATTATACAAAATATATAATTACTAGCTGTTCCGCAGGCTTCGCCCCGCAAATAGTAATTTATAAAAACTGTGACACAGGTGTGTGCTGCATTCTGTGGTTATTCCGTGGAACTACTACAGATCAAGATCAGCTGTTTGTATTTTTATCAGCTCAAATTTAAAGGGAATGTCCATAAGAATAACACAGGATTATAAGTTTGACTCCCCCGTGGGGCGGAGCCCTATGGGAATTTCTTAAAACCCGTTCTTACTGAGCACCTCAGACCAAAGAGGAAGGAATGTTCCATATTTCTTTGCAATCCGTTGTGTGGTTTTTAGATTTCGTGATGAGTGAGTAAGTCAGTCAGTCAGTGGTATTTGAGTTTTATATATTAAGATTTATTACAATTTGATATGAAGTCATGAAAATACATTTTCATGCTATTTAATTTGTTGCTTGAAACTAGGACATTATTCAGTTATTCTAGTATAGCTAAAATATAATTACGTTCTATATAATTTAAACTTGAATTACTGCCAGATTAAACAAAAATCTCTTCATCTCATTCCTGGAAACAAACTATTGAACCAACTGATAAACAATTTGATTTGATTATTTGTAAAATTCGGTTAACACGCAATAACCACTGTATTGCGGAGGAAACACAATTATGTTGCCATGGAAACACGGAGTTTCACATTCCCTACGAACTTCGGGTGGAAGGTTTGAAGTGAAATATTTGTTTAAAAAACTTATTTAATGAACCATTAAACTAAATTAATTAAATCTATTTCTATAAATACGAACAACCGATCATCACCCAGATCAAAGCTCTACACCTACAAATTCGAAATTTGGCACGTATACTCTTTCCATAACGTAGGTAACCACCACTAAGAAGGGATTATAAGAAATTCCCATAGAGCTATGTCCTAAGGGGCTTCAAAGTTTCAATACAATTTTATTCTTATCGACATTCTATAAATAGGAAAACCCGATCAAGCCTAACCTCTACATCTACAACCACAACATTTGGCACGTATACTCTTTCCATAACTAAGGCTGGGTTTTAATAGGCACGGAACGTTTCGGCAGCGGAGAGCGGATGGCCTCTCCTTATCATGTAATCAAATGGCAGTGTTTTCCTAGACCGCGGAATTGTGCCGTGCCGCGCCACGAATTAACTTTGTCCGCTCCCGGAGCAGAGGAGTCCGCTCTCCACCGCGGAATAGTGTTGAGGTAACCAATCACACCAAATTTGGTAACCAATGGTGTTGGTACTGGTGTCCAATCATTTTGTATTGCTACAGAATGAGTTCGGGTAAATTGAGGGCGTCGGATGACAATAAACTTGTTGAATGAATATTAGGCCATCCAATTATCTAGAGTACGACAGGTATTATAACCAACAGATGATTAAATTATTACAAAAATAAACAAACTTTTAAAATAACATAACATTTGTTATGTACAGTTCATAATAATTTACAGTTGTTTTGGATTAAATAATAGGCAGTTTGATTGTGTTTTAAAAGTAAAATCTCAATTGTTTAAAACTGAAAAACATGTTATATTTTTCCTTTCTGATATTTTACATATTATTGCTATTCGACGATTGGTCGAGGAGATATTGAAAATACTAAACACAGTACGTTGGAAAATATAATTGGGCTGAGCTGAAACTGTAAGCGGAGAATCTTATCGATCCGCGCCTAGGAAAACCCAGTTTAAGAAGACATTTTAAGAAATTCCCATAGGTTCAAATTAAACGGGGCTTCAAAGTTCAAATCTTTGGTTATTCTTATGACATTTAATTTGGTTTGAGCCAAAGAAAATTCTATCAGCTGATAGAAGCTGAATTCTGACAGCTGATATTGATTCGAAGTAGTCCCACGGGTTAACCACAGAATGTAGCACACACAACTGTCGTATTCCCGGCTGGTACAGGGTACGATGGCAGCTAGTTATAACATAAAAGCTATATGATGTTGCAAGTACAAAATATATAATTTTATATGCGAAATTTAAAATAACTATACTATTATTACGTAACCATGGCTATTATTTTTAAAATAACTTTTACTATTTAAGTTTGTTATGGCGAATTTAGATCTACATTTTAGAAGTGGTTGCTTTAATAATGGCGCCGTTTCGTAAACGAATATAAGGGAGCATACACGACCAGGGACCATCAAGCCCAGGCAAACAGTAGATTATACTTTAGGGCCTTATGACAATGAACCTGACGAAACATTTTCAAATAATCACCCTTAGATTTATTAGAGTAATTAACAACAACAGCCTCAATACACATTCTTTTTAATTAACAGACTAACATTTTCGGCTTAAGCCTTCTTTGGGAGTACAATTTACAAATAACCTGAAGAAACTATAAATAAAATACCCCCGTCGCAGCAAAACTGCGTACTCAGCGAATTTCCACATATATATGGGTATCACTACTACCTAAAGCCACTTACCAAGTTTCACCAAAATACATTGATTAATAAGTGATATATAGCATTTGATTTATTCTCAATAAGAATAACATTATAATTGAGTACGCAGGTTTGCTGCAACAAGAAAGATAATACATGTGTTTTTTTTGCAATTATCAATATAACTCAACCAGGTGAAGCTACATACCAAGTTTTATTAAGTTAGGTTCATAACTAAGGGAGATATTAAACTTTACTCTCCATATGAATAACATGGGGGCGAGTATGCAGGTTTGCTGCTACCGGAAAAAATCAACAAAAACCATTTTTGTGCTAATATCAATATTCTACAACTGGTTGAAGCCACATACCAAGTTTCATCAATATACATACATAAATAATCTAAATATAACATTTTATTCATTCTCCATAAGGATAACATTGGACAACGTACTGTGTTTAGCACTTTGAATATCACTGCAACGGTTGGACGTAAAACAACAATTAAAACACCAAAATGATTGTTTTGTAGAGCTAAACTGATTGGTAGAATGAAATGTGGAGTTTTTAGTGAAATTATCTGAGTAAAATCTAAATACCCCCGTCACAGCAAACCTGCGTACTCAGCGAATTTCCAATGCATAATATATGTCTTAATACCAGATAAAGCCGCAAACCAAGTTTCATAAAAACATATTCACATATAAGCGATTATAATTATTCTCCATAAGAATAACATTGGTAATGATTACGTAGGTTTGCTGAAACAAGGAACAGAAACAATTGGTTTTTATGCAAATATGAATAGAATTAAACTAGGCGAAGCCACATACTAAGTTTCATCAATATTCAAACATAAATAAGCGCTATATAACATTCTAGTTATTCTCCATAAGAATAACATGGGGGCTAGAGAAAGCAGGTTTGCTGCAAAAAGGAACAGAAAAATGGGTTTTTATATAATTATCAATATAACTCAACCAAGTGAAGCTACATACCAAGTTTTATTAATTTATGTTCATAATTAAGGGAGTCATTACATTTTACTTATTCTTTACAAGAATAACATGTGGGTTGAGTACGCAGGTTTGCTGCTACGGGAATAATCAACAACAAATCAATTGTTTGTGCAAATATTAATATACTAGTACTACGTGAAGCCACATACCAAGTTTCATCAACATACATTCATAAATAATCGAGATAACAAATTTTATTTATTCTTCATAAGGATAACATTGGACAACGTACTGTGTTTAGCACTTTGAATATCTCTGCAACGGTTGGGCGTAGAATCACAATTTAAACACCAAAATGATTGCTTTGTGTAACTGAACAGATTGGTAAAAGCAAATGTGATGTTTACATTAAAATAAACTGAGGAAAAGCCAAAAACCTTTTTCCCATAAGATTAACATGGGAGATTTTATGAGCAGGTTTTTTTTTATTTTATCCGCAACCACTTAACCTAGGTTAATAATTCAAAATACTGAATTATTTGTTTTTTAAGCTCTATAACATGGTCAAAACCAAAATTAATTTTTTTTTAAATTGTAGGGTGAAAAAAACAAAAAAAACTGATTTTTGGAAAAATTAAAACCCCCATAAACTCCCCTTCCCATGGTCCGATTTTTCTGGTTTTCGAACTTAAAATCATGAATGTCATTTTACACATTTGAGCCAAATTTAATCAAAATCGGACGTTTTTTACTCAAGTCATCGTGTTAACGGACACATATATAGATATATATATATATAGAAATATATATAGATATATATATACATATATATAAATTTGAACGAATGGTGTTTTTGGCATCTGGGGACCTCAAAACAAAAAGTTATCATGGTCTCGGGCTTAAGTCTTACCATGAGACCTACGGTAATAGCTTCTTCCCTATAGGGGAAATTCGCTAAAAGAATCATTAATAGATGTAGAGCGACTAGATTTCATAGAGAAATTATAGGAATATTCAATACAATTTATGACTAAAAAATCTTATTTTCAACCACTTAATATGCGTATTAAAATAAATTAAAACAATGCGCTCTTGTGACATGTAATCCCAGCGAGTGATTGATACCTCATTTTACATAAATGTCCGGTTATTGCAATCAATTTACCATCTCGCTTAATTCGGCATCTTAAGACGGCCACACACTACCGGACTTTTTCCCGAACAAGACATCGAACCGAGCAGGATTTGGCTTCGAAGGGAGAAAATCCGGTAGTTTGTGGGGCCTCCGAACCAGACACCGAACAAGACATCGAACCGAGCACCGAACGCTCTCGAGGCGGTTTTCAACAGAAGATCAAAGAAAGATCGGTCCGATGTCTTGTTCGGGGTTCGGTAGTGTGTGGTACCTCCATACGCTGCTCCGAGCGCCGTCCCGAGCGCCGTCACGAGCCCCGCCGCTAGGAGCTATGTTACAATCCTCCTACATAGTTAATGCGTAGCAGTGCGTGAGAGACGCTCGGGCGGCGCCGCCATCTTGGACTCCGTCCGCCAGGCTAGCCGCACTCTCCGCTCCGAGTAGCGGGGCTATTCTTTTATGTGCTCGCTGGTATTGCCATGCTCACAACGGTAACAGATTCTTCCCTAAAGGGGAAATTCACTAAACAAAACAACAGTTTAAATAAATCGTATTAAGAATTGTTGAGGTGTGAAATTGACAAGAAACAATATACATACAAATTATCTGTATCTTAAGTTAAGCCCAAATGGGAGTTTGGATTTGAGAACTTATTGATGGCCTGCTCAAGCTGTCGTATCCGTAGAACTCTATTAATAGAGTTATATGGTCGTATCTGCCTGGCTTGACAGGCAGAAGCGAATTTACTTATGCCCTTTAAAATGAAATTCCTGAAAATTTTGAGAATGCTCTCTGGCATGAATGGTAAAAGTCTTTTCTATCGAAGACAATAACATCATGCCTGTGGCCATTCATGCGTATTCTAAGAGCCGTTGTGGGTTTACCAATGTAGTTTTGCTACAGGCAAGTCCTTGAGGCAATTGTTACAGGATATTTGGTAAATTACATTGGTATGATAACACGTGTGTACTTGTTCACATGTTTCCACGTATGTTGTATGAATTGTTAGTCTGGCTGCTAGTAAAAGTAGTGGATGGAACAAACGACTTGCAAGTGGCACAACTGGATTTATTGAAAGGATTACCGCCAGATTTTGATCCTAGAAGTTGAGGTATTGGAGGTTATTAGTGAATTTCCTTTGGAAAGTGAACTATTAGCATGACCCGCACGGTGAAACTTAAGCCCGGGACCCCCATAGAAGTTCCTAACGTGACCCCCTGAACATGTTTTGGGGGGTCGTTCAAAATTTTATATATATATATGTATATATATATGTATATATGTGTATATATATAGACATATATATATATATATATGTGTGTGTGTTTGCACTCTAGCGGTCGCATTTTTTGTCCGATTTACTTCAAATTTGGTAGGGACGTTCCTTTCTGTAATCAGTTGGACAAGTTCGTTGGGCAAAATAATCGGAAAACTTTAAATCCCTTTTTGGGGATTAATCTTTCAAATTTTCAAATTTTAGTTTTTGGGCCTAAAAAGGATCAGAAAATCCCCAGATGTAAAATCAAAGTATGGAAAAAGATGGGGATTAGAGAGGTGAACTTTTTAAGCCCTCTCTCGTCATTCTAGCATAAATATTTACCGAGTTATTAAAGAAAATGTGTTTCGACCAAACACAGTACGTTGTCTTATGGGGGTTTTACACTAGAAAAGCCTGTTATTCCTTTGTTATAGTACTTTTACCATCCCCAGCAACCTCACATCTACTTTCAAGCCTGTCTGGACCTTCTCCTAACCTTATAATGCGCAAAATTGTATTCCCAGATTTGCAAGTAAATGAAACCAGGAGTATCAGAACAGCCAAAAAATCAATGTTTCAGATTTCAATAAAAATTGGACAAATGTATGTTTTTACATTGATTTTGAGTTTTAAAAGTTGTTATGTGGAAATTCACTTCCCTCACGTCAGCGTGCTGCGTGCGAACTCGTTTTAGTTTGGAGCTTTTTTGAAAACCAAATGTGTGAGGTTTTGAAAATAAATTTCTACTAAAATAAATCTCTCAAAATGTGGTTGGTTCTAAATAAACCAGCAAAATATGAGTATCGAATTTCGGGTCACTACCAAAATATTTGTGTATTGAATTTTGAAATTATTGATCTGCCTATCCATCAGCTGTTTAGGCAAAGTACTTGAGTAGGCAAAATAGTCTATTGTATTGGTCTCTTTTATCTAGATTTATTAAAGCCACATTAATAGGAAAAATCAACATCTAACAAGTTTAAGTTTTCTTTTGAATATTTCCAAATTAAGTTTAGGATTTAAAATGTATTTAAACTATCTAATAATGAATTTAAAATGTCCATTCCGAGTTCCTACAATATATGAAAACGTCTTCAATAAAACAAAGTCAAACTAGTGCCTTTAATGTCTGTGAATTTAGGAAACTTTCTTCGATACCTCCCATACAAGGTTGGCAAAAGATGGGGCCATGCGAGTGACCCTTCGCAGTTTCTTTAATTTGAAAATAGTTTGGGTTTATCAATATAAAATTGTTCATGGTTTAAACAACATTTATCAGCCGTCAAATAAAATTGCTACTAGGCTTAGAGTTTACTGGACGATGTTATAAGAACTTTTTAACCGACTCTTTTCCTTGGTCGTGAAGAATATCAGTATAAAATGAAATAACATGAATGGGAACTGAAATAAAACCTTCTCTCAGTGAGATACTAATCAGTTTTCTCTAGAAAATCAGAAAACTCGTGACATTTATTAGAGTAAGTAACATTATTGCTTTCTCAAAAACCTTACTTCCAGTGACAGGTTATTGGATGATAACATTGTATGTTCGATCCTAATATTTTGAATGTTATTTTGTTACCGAGACAATTCATTTAAATATTTAATGGGGGTCAGACTTGCAGTTTTCCTTGAATGTTTCTGGTGCAGTTTGGTAGTACCGTGGGGGGGCGAGCTTTGCTCGGGGAATATCAGTCAGTTTGTTTATTTGACTTGGAATAGTATTCCACCACTTCTTCCTACTGATTATCGAATTTGTATAACTAAAGTTTTTAAGGTCACTCCATTTGTTATTTGTAGCTCAATTTCGCTTTAATTTATTTTGAATATGACCACTCTGTTCATGTAATCTTCACTCAATGGTTTTAGTCACTGCTCTCAGGAAACCACATGTTAATTATAAACGACACGAGTATTACTTTGACAGTTCCCTGGTTGATTTTGAACAGCTGTTCAATTCTTTTGTTTTTATTTTAAACTCCATAAGCCCAATGTTAATTATTTATTTTTCATTTAATTTTTACATTATTTGATTTTTTCTGGGGAAGAGACCTGTCTGGAACTAATTTTTATCCCAGAAATTAGTTATTCCCAACATTTGAAGGAAATCGTTGGAGCCGTTTTTGAGATCAGAGTTGCAAGCAAGCAAACACGCACGCACGCAAGCAAGCAAACTTACCTATATTGGAGTATAGGATAGGATATTGAGTGGGAAAACGCATAATTAAATGTTTTCCGAAGTAATGGTGATTTTTGTCACCGTTGGGTTGTGAAGTAATTGCACTCTCTTGCCATCAGCATCTGAACAAATTTATCAATCCTATCCATACTTAAGATCCTGTACAATCTAGTTTGAATATTAAACCTATATATCCAAGTCATCTTTGACTCCATCGGTCAATATCTGGCACTGGTAACGTAATGTGATAGGGCAGAGTGTAAACTTTGCACCATTAACGAAATTACTAATCGACCCCGGTCAGGGATGTCCACAGTTTATTACACATTGGATCCACACAAAATCCTCCACCCAGAAAAACAAAACCAATATGATGATTTTACGTCAGGTCTGTGATTTCACCTACATCACCACCAAAAATCCCCTGACCAGGATTGAAAACTGTTGCCCAAATATATTAACGTTCTGTTTTAGATCATTTGATAGTTATAAAGGCAATAAACCCCATTTTTTTATTTGATTGGTGGTCCGGAGGTAAACTAAAATAAATGCCTAATTCAGTTATCTGCTGAAAAACACGCAGACGGATAAGTTATGTTGAGCAGAAACATGGTCTTACACTCTCCAAATATTTTGTGGCATCAAATGTGTTTGCGTTCTGTGTGGGACGTTTGTTGGCGTGTAAACAACCACTTGGGAGTTAGCTTTTCAAAGTCAAACAATACTGATATATACATAAATACCCCCTTCGCAGCAAACCTGCGTACTCAGCGAATTTCCAATGAATATATATGTCTTGATAACACATTAAGTCTCTTACCAGAATTCATAAGAAATGTATTCATAAATAAGCGATATTTAAAATATTCATTATTCTCCATTAGAATAACATTAGGGATGAGTACGCAGGTTTGCTGCAACAAGGAACACAAAATAATGGTTTTTTATGCAAATATCAATAGAACTCATCTAAGTGAAGTCACATACCAAGTTTCATCCATATACATTAATAAGCGATATATAACATCTTTATTATTCTCCATAAGAATAACATGGGGACTGAGTACCTAGGTTTGCTGCTACGGGAAACATTGGCGAAAAATTAGTTTTTTAGTCGAACAACAACAAACCACAACCAGATGAAGCGATATACAAAGTTTCGTCAGTTTATGTTCATAAATAACCGAGATATAAAATTTTTCTTTTTCTCCATAAGAATAACATTGGACAACGTACTGTGTTTAGCACTTTCAATATCTCAGTAACCAATTGACGTAGAGCAATGATAAAAATACTAAATTGTTTGTTTTTTTAAGCTGAATTCAATGGTATAAATTAAAAGTTGATTTAAGTAATAATTACGTGTGAAACTCCAAAAACACCATTTTTGGGGTACAAAGCCCCCCCAAAACCCCCCTTCGGATCGTGCGATTTGTCTGGTTTTAGAACTCGTTCAAATAAATGGTACTTTACATATTTGTACAAAATTTTATTAAGATCGGACCTTTTTTACGAGAGTTATCGTGCTTACGGACACATATATATATATGCATATATAAAAATTTGAACGAATGGTGTTTTTGGCATCTGGGGACCTCAAAACAAAAAGTTATCATGGTCTCGGGCTTAAGTCTTACCATGAGACCTACGGTAATAGCTTCTTCCCTATAGGGGAAATTTGCTAAAAACACGATGAAAATAAAAATGTCGAATGAACTAGAAAGGCCACTAGAAAAGACAATAGAAAGACCAGTGTCATTACGATTGCCTACAGAATAGCTAGTACTTACTTGGATCGGTGTGATGTTATACGTGATCTTGGAGTCTATCTAAACTCTCCTCTTACATTTGAGGATCATGTCATGTATACTTTAGCAAGGAATTCAACTCATGGATCTTCTTGCCAGAACTTCGAGATCTGGCCTATCTGCAAGTACCTTGGTGTATCTTTATAAATCTCTGGTAAGACAGCTGATTGAATGTTATATGGTCACCTCACCAGTTGTATCAGCAGCATCGACTTCAACGAATACAGATTCGTTTTGCACGCCTGTTGGGGTTTAAGTTAGGACTAAATGAGCTGGAAGTTTCTGTCGATCTCATTCAGGAATCTCTTGAGCTGCATGCACTTGTTACGAGAAGAAAAGTGGTTGACTTTGTATTTCTGTATAAACTTCTCCGAGGTCAGATCAACTGCTCAGTGCTTCTATCCAGGGTTGAATTCAGAATTCCAACCGGGACTAGGTCCAGAGAGCTCTTCTTCCATCGGTGGCAAAAAACTAATTACTTGAAGAATACGCCCATGTATAGACTCCAACAGCTGGGAAATTCAGTTGCTGATGCTGTAGACTTTTTTCATGATAGCCTAACAATTTTCCGTAGGAATTTAATGTCACTTTCTCTGCTTCTTGAAGACATGTCCCCCAAAAAGTACAGTGAGCGTATTTTATATTGTATTATTATTGTAATTGATTTTGTTTATTTTTGTTGAAATTCATTGTTATTGTATTTGTATTTATACTGGAATTTTTGTTGTTGTATTATTATTGGAAATTTTATATTTATTGTTATTGAAATGTTGTACCATTGATTTATAGTCAATGATTGTGCTCATTGCAGTTACTAAATGTATAAAATTGTATAAACTTTATATGTGCTATTGTTAAAATGGCACTTCCGTTAGTAAATAAATAAATAAAATACCCCCGTCACAGCAAACCTGCATACTCAGCGAATTTCCAATGAATATATAACATAACACATTAAAACACTTAACAGGATTCATAAGAAATGTATTCACAAACAAGCGATATTTAAAATATTAATTATTCTCCATAAGAATAACATTGGGGATGAGTACGCAGGTTTGCTGCAACAAGGCACACAAAATAATGGGTTTTTATGCAAATATCAATAGAACTCATCTTAGTGAAGTCACATACCAAGTTTCATCCATATACATTCATAAATAAGCGATATATAACATTTTAAGTATTTCCCATAAGAATAACATGGGGAACAAGTACCTAGGTTTGCTGCCACAGGAACCATAGGCGAAAAATTTTTTTTGTGCAAACAACAATAAACCACAACCAGATGAAACCATATACCGAAATTCGTCAGTTTATGTTCATAAATAAGCAAGATATACAATTTTTCTTTTTCTCCATAAGAATAACATTAGACAACGTACTGTGTTTAGCACTTTCAATATCTCGGTAACCAATTGATGTAGAGCAATGATCAAAATACCAAATTGTTTGTTTTTTTAAGCTGAATTCAATCCTAAAAATTAAAATTTGATTTAAATTAAAATTACATTTGAAAACCCCAAAAAACACATTTTTCGGGTACAAAACCCCCAAAACCCCCCTTTCGATGGGGCGATTCATCTGGTTTTCGAACTCGTTCAAATAAATGGTACTTTACACATTTGTACCAAATTTCATTAAGATTGAACCTTTTTTACGAGAGTTATCGTGCTTACGGACACACACACACACACACACACACATATATATATATATATATATATATATATATATATATATATATATATATATATATATATATATATATAATAAGTATAAAACATGAAAATAACCATGAGTACCCTGTTGAAAACATTTTTTAATTATATTTTCACTAACATGTTTCGACTTAAAGTCATGATCACAGTGCTAATATTTATTTGGTTAACCTAACTTTGGTGTTATCAACAAATCATAAATATACAGGTTTTTGATAATAAACAGTTGATCTATTTTTCTTTTTGGTGCAAACGTTTTGAGTTTGTTCTTATATTTATAATTTTATTGAAGATTGGGTTGCTAGATTGAATTTGCATTGTATTTAATATATTATCTTTGTCATTCTTTTGGCTTTGGTATATATGAAATTCTTCTTTTATGTTCATTTTATGCCCCTTGTTAATAATCTCTAGAATTGACATGTTTTCATTGCAGTTCTTGTAACTATGGTCTGTTTTTAAGATGTGGTCAGCGAAGGCAGATTTTTGGGTTGTTTTATTATTTGACTTTATTACCTGTATGTGTTCACTGAACCGACGTTTGAAGTTTCTCCCAGTTTGGCCAATATAGTATTTTGGGCAGTCACTGCAGATGATTTTATATATGCCACTTTTTTCATACTGATCTGATATATTTTGATTATTTGTATTAGAGAGCTTATTAATAAGGTGAAATGAATTATTTCTGGTTCTGTAAGCCAATTTGTAGTTTGATTTTTCAAACGTTTTTCTAATAGCCTTGTTCATAGTAACACTGTATGGTAAGCATAAATATTCGTCTTTGGACTTTCGTACTTGTTTGTTTTCTTTTATTTTCTTTATTTGCTTCCTTGTCATGTTTTCTATTAACTTGGCATTGTATCCATTTATCTTGGCAATTGATTTGATTCTTTCTTTTTCTTCCTTGTAGTCTTGTTCATTCATAGGTATTCTTAACAGTATATTAATCAACGTATGGAATGTTGCCATCTTGTGTTGCCACGGATGATTAGAACTTGCTGGAATAATGAGATTTGTTTGGGTGGGTTTTCTGAAAATTTTAAAAGCATGATTATTGTTTTCTTTCTTAATTGAAATGTCTAGAAAGTTTATTTCAGACTTCTGAATTTCCATTGTGAACTTAATAGATGCAGAGATAGTGTTCAAATAGGTTAACAATTCATTAGGTGTATATTCATCATTCTTGAACAAGCAAATAATGCCATCTACGTATCTGTGCCAGTAAATTATTTTACTTTTGAGTGGGTTAGAGTTATTCATTATTTTTGTTGTTTCCAGATGTTGCATGTACAAATTAGCTAAGAAACCCGATAAAGGTGAGCCCATGGCTAATCCCTCTTTCTGTTTAAAGATTTTTGATTCATATTGATATGAGCCATGGGCTCACCTTTATCGGGTTTCTTAGCTAATTTGTACATGCAACATCTGGAAACAACAAAAATAATGAATAACTCTAACCCACTCAAAAGTAAAATAATTTACTGGCACAGATATGTAGATGACATTATTTGCTTGTTCAAGAATGATGAATATACACCTGATGAATTGTTGACCTATTTGAACACTATCTCTGCATCTATTAAGTTCACAATGGAAATTCAGAAGTCTGAAATAAACTTTCTAGACATTTCAATTAAGAAAGAAAACAATAATCATGCTTTTAAAATTTTCAGAAAACCCACCCAAACAAATCTCATTATTCCAGCAAGTTCTAATCATCCGTGGCAACACAAGATGGCAACATTCCATACGTTGATTAATATACTGTTAAGAATACCTATGAATGAACAAGACTACAAGGAAGAAAAAGAAAGAATCAAATCAATTGCCAAGATAAATGGATACAATGCCAAGTTAATAGAAAACATGACAAGGAAGCAAATAAAGAAAATAAAAGAAAACAAACAAGTACGAAAGTCCAAAGACGAATATTTATGCTTACCATACAGTGTTACTATGAACAAGGCTATTAGAAAAACGTTTGAAAAATCAAACTACAAATTGGCTTACAGAACCAGAAATAATTCATTTCACCTTATTAATAAGCTCTCTAATACAAATAATCAAAATATATCAGATCAGTATGAAAAAAGTGGCATATATAAAATCATCTGCAGTGACTGCCCAAAATACTATATTGGCCAAACTGGGAGAAACTTCAAACGTCGGTTCAGTGAACACATACAGGTAATAAAGTCAAATAATAAAACAACCCAAAAATCTGCCTTCGCTGACCACATCTTAAAAACAGACCATAGTTACAAGAACTGCAATGAAAACATGTCAATTCTAGAGATTATTAACAAGGGGCATAAAATGAACATAAAAGAAGAATTTCATATATACCAAAGCCAAAAGAATGACAAAGATAATATATTAAATACAATGCAAATTCAATCTAGCAACCCAATCTTCAATAAAATTATAAATATAAGAACAAACTCAAAACGTTTGCACCAAAAAGAAAAATAGATCAACTGTTTATTATCAAAAACCTGTATATTTATGATTTGTTGATAACACCAAAGTTAGGTTAACCAAATAAATATTAGCACTGTGATCATGACTTTAAGTCGAAACATGTTAGTGAAAATATAATTAAAAAATGTTTTTAACAGGGTACTCATGGTTATTTTCATGTTTTTATACTTATCTTATAGTAGCCCTATTCTGTGAATTTGATTATCTAATATATATATACATATATAAAAATTTGAACGAATGGTGTTTTTGGCATCTGGGGACCTCAAAATGAAAAGTTATCATGGTCTCGGGCTTAAGTCTAACCATGAGACCTACGGTAATAGCTTCTTCCCTATAGGGGAAATTCGCTAAAAAAATAAATGAAATGATAAGTAACTCGTACTACTGTTGTAGATTATTTTAAAAGTATTGTTTTACTTTGCCACTTTAAATAACATTAGATACTTTAAAGAAAGTTATGAATTACACATAAATACTAAGACTACATACTAAATAAATGTTAGTGGTAGTAAAAGTATATCTCAGTGTAAACAACAAGTATTTTCATATTTAAAATGTTGTCCCAAAAATGCATTATAACACTCCTGGTCACTCCATTGGAAGATGGAGCCAGTAAGTGACTAGATCAGATACAGCAATACCCTAGATATTTTTGTTGAAGTTTTGTTTCATAAGTTTAATTTTCCCAAAGATTCATGATAAAATCAATAATTAATTCAGAAATGTACCATCTGACATTGGATCTTCACATAAAAAAGTGGTTTCCCGAAATCGAACGTCTTGAATTGAACTTCTAAAAGAGGTATATGTGACTTTTACTTAAATATTTATATTAATAGGCAAGCACACAACTGCCCCTCCTTTTTTCTCGGCTTGTGTGCATCGTAGGAAAAATTCACGAATACCGTTAGAAAGGTATTGTCCTGTAAGTAGATGAGCAGAAACCCATTATAATTTACATCAGCCCTCAGGACTCAGGACTACGTCCCACAGGCTTTCAAAGTTTTAATATTAGTCTTATTAACAATAAGGAAGAACAGTAATTGATTGAATAATTATATATTGACAGCTGTTGATATAACAAATACTAGGAAAACAGCAAGAACAGATGTTTCAGGCTTAATGTAAATAAAAAATTCTACTGACTCCTAGAATGGTAACGCCCTTCTGTTATCCGTTTTAACCACACATAAAAAACCGTTGGTGAGGGAGGGGGAGGGGGGAGAAGAGGGAGAGAGATAGAGAAAGCAACAGGAGCCACTAGATATTAAAATAATTTATTTTGGTATTCGTGAAGTTAAGCATCATGAATCTGGTTTAAATGATTTTTTTAAACTGCAATGCAGGATAATGTGATACAACATTCATGCAAACAGCCATTATTCATTAAAATATTTGGTCGAATTTCGACCATTGGGTGGTCGCTAGTGTTTATTATCGGACGGTTTATAAACGTGTAAGTATTAAACGTTATTGAAACTCTATGTAAACCTAATACACTCACGCTATTTATGTATAGAAGTATGTATTCGACAAGTAATATTACATTACAATAAAAATTTTGTCAACTTGCTAGTTTCTTTACGAGATTTATTTAGGCCCATATTTATTATATCAATCATTTAAAATAAAAAACAGCGAAATTCCTTAAATATTTTTCTCAGTTCATTCAAATAATAAATACCCTGCAGTGGTCTAACAGGTGGTGATATTGTGCTAGTTGTAATGGAGTTAATGGAGGGCGGCAAACACAATAACTACGCTCCATCTATCCTGAGGACAACGCTTGTCATCGGTCTGCTTCTACGTGTGTTAATTAGTATTATTTGAAAGCAAGTCAAAGCAAGCAATTTTAACAGCACGTGTCACTTTTATTGTTTCTTTATTTAAATTTGTTGTTGTATGTAGTTTCAATAAAATACTACTCCATTTGAATTTGGTCCATCATAATTTGTAGCTATTCAGAGAATAAATCAATTGTTTTTATTATTATCTTATTTCCTTGAAACAGTTTGCATCGTAATACAACAATATTAACATATCGTTGCTAATAGTATCACATTCCTTTAGGGAAGAAGCTATTACCGTAGGTCTCATACGAATACTTAAGCCCGAGACCATGATAACTTTTTGTTTTGAGATCCCAAGATGCCAAAAACACTAATCGTTAAAATTTGTGTATATGCATATATGTATGTGTGTGTGTGTGTGTGTGTGTGTGTGTGTGTGTGTGTGTGTGTGTGTGTGTGTCCGTAAGCACGATAACTCTCGTAAAAAAGGTCCGATCTTAATAAAATTTGGAACAAATGTGTAAAGTACAATTTATTTCAACGAGTTCGAAAACCAGATGAATCGCAGCATCCGAAGATATTTTGGATTTTTTTTAATTTTCACATGTAATTTTTATTTAAATAAAATTTTAGTTTATTTTAATGAATTCAGCTTAAAAATTTGGTATTTTGATCATTGTTATACGTTAATTGGTTACTGAGATATTGAAAGTGCTAAACACAGTACGTTGTCTATTGCTATTCTTATGGAGAAAACAAAAATTTGATATCTCCCTTATTTATGAACATAAACTGACGAAACTTGGTATGTAGCTTCATCTGATTGTGGTTTTTGTTGGTTGTATAAACAAATTTTTCGCTTATGGTTCCCATAGCAGCAAACCTAGGTACTCGGTCCACATGCTATTCTTTTGGAGGATAATTAAAATTTTATATATCGCTTATTAGTAGGGGGCTATGGCCGGTTCTGGACCACCTTCGCAGAATGAGGAGCTGAGGAGCCGACCCCCCCCGACCCCCCTGACCCCCCTGACCCCCCCGACCACCCTGACCCCCCTGACCCCCCCCTGACCCCCCTGACCCCCCTGAACCCCCCCCCGACCCCCCTGACCCCCCTGACCCCCCTGACCCCCCCACGATCTGCGGCACTTTTCGTGATGACCTTGAACATGAGGAAAAAACATTTGAAAATTAATAACTAGCCTATTTACCTACCGATTCCCACGGGACTTTTTCCAGAGTGTAGGCCTATCCCAGAGGAAGCGAATGACGAAAGAACCCCATAGATCCACCATCAAACAAGACCACTATTAATTTATAACCGCGTTTTCCTTATGGGATCTCAGCTGTTTATCGACCGATTTTGATGAAACCTCACCACGTGTCGGGCCGCGACCTAAGTAAACCATCGCTTAAAGAAAATTGAAAATCCACCGTTAAACGGACCCGCTATTAATTTTTTAACACGTTTTCCCCATGGGATCTCGGCTGTTTGCCGACCAAATTTGATGTGACTTCGTTACACGTTGTATGCCGGCTTGACTAAACCAAACTGCGATTGGCTCCGCAGCGTCACGTGTCGAGGCGCGTGCTAGGGCCTACGTGACCGCCCGGGGCTGTTTACTCCTAACTTTCCTTATTTGTCACTGGTTTTCTTTCCCCATTACGTGATGTTTACTGGAAGCCTCTTCGCTTTCACCTCGTTGCTCCTCAGAAGACCACCTTGTTTACTCCTCTCTTGTCTTCAGTTAATGGTCGAGAGTCGCGGCACCATGTCCTCTGGCAGCAGCAGCGATACCGAGCGGGTTGAAGTGAGTGTTGGTGAGGAGGGAAAGACTGTGAAAGTTAGGCGAGTGAGATACCAGTCTGCGTGGAGACCAGTGGAACCTCGGTACGAGTGGAGGAAGCGTGTTCGACGCATTGATAAGAAGTTTACGGCAGAGTGCGTTCCGAGGATCCATTACGACTTGGAACAGTACGAGAGCGACCTGCTGTGGAGAGCGGAGCGGTACAAGAACATTCATACCTTTCCGCGTGATGATTATGAGATGTGGGTGGTAGAGGAGGGCAGAAGGTACCTCGCGGAGGACTTTCCATTCGAGAAGGAGTACTGGGAATGGATCCGGTATGAACAGCAGTATTTGCTATTGGTGAACGATTGGAATAGATACGGGAAGAGTTTGTGGTAAATCCTTTTTTGTAAAAATTTACAAGAACTAAAATAAATATTAATTAAAGTAAATAGTTACACAAAGCCCTCCTCCACATGATGTCACCCTCCCCGTTATACTTCGAGGCAAGCGATTGTTTACCTGTGGTTTCCTATACACAGACTAATGCTATTTAATGAGCGGTGCCTAATGATCCTCCTCAGTTGATCTGTGAATGTGTTCGAGTGCTCATTTGTGTGCTCCTAACTAGTGACTTCTTCCTGCTTTGATTACCTTCAATAATTAAACGTAAGTAAAAATATTTTATTAACTAAACCATTTTAAATTTTCCTTTGTTTTGGACGTACTCTCAACTCTTTATTCACTAATGAAATTTAATTAAAACCCTGTTTTAAAACAGCTCTATATTAAATGTATTAGGTCTTTCCAACAAATGATAATTTCCAGTTAACTGATTTCGAACCTGACATTACAATGGTTGAGACATACATAAATCAGTGGAGCTATTCTGAGCGTATCATCGTTGTTTCTTTTTAATATTTTTATTTTTTCATTCCTCTAGAAAGTTATTTAACGTATCCTTTGTTGTTGTAGATGAACAACCAACATTTGTGTGAGGTCTGTGGTTGCACCTTCAGCCTTTTCAAAAACCTGAGGAGGCATGCAGAGTCTGCCCACAACGACAGACGCCATGACTGCAACGTTTGTGGTAGACGATTTACACGAAGGGATAACCTCACACGTCACACTACTACTGCCCACCAACAGCCTGTGGAGGAGCTCCAAGGTTAGTAACTATAATCTATAGGCTACCTTTTCATAAAATACTTCTTGTAATTAATATTTATATAAATTGAACTTTAAAAATTGTAGTAAGTGTTCAAGCTTCCTCCATCCTAACCTAAACTATCCCCCTGACCCCCCCCCCCGACCCCCCGACCCCCGACCCCCCTGACCCCCCCACCCCACTGACCCTTCCCCGACCCCCCCTGACCCCCCTGACCCCTCCCGACCCCCCTGACCCCCTGAACCCCCTGACCCCCCGACCCCCCGACTCCCCCCCGACCACCCGACCCCCCCGACCCCCCTGACCCCCCTGACCCCTGTTTTATAAGTGTAGTAACTCTCATTATATGTTGTAGACGGAGGAGCAGAGTTGGAGGCTCGGGCAGCCAGGTTCCGCTGCGCCTTCTGCGACAGGGACTTCATGCGCCGCCACAACCGGGACCGCCACCAGACGCGCGGCTGCCCCGTCGTGTTGAACCTCGTCCGAGACCACTTCTGGCCGCCTCTATCACCCAGCGCGGAGCCGCAACCCGGACCGAACAGGGAGCCTCAACCGGGGCCCAGCAGGGAGCCGCAACCGGGACCCAGCAGGGAGCCACAACCGGGACCTAGCAGGGAGCCTCAACCGGGGCCCAGCAGGGAGCCGCAACCGGGGCCCAGCAGAGAGCCACAACTGGGGTCTAGTGAGGAGGAGCCGATGGAGGGTGCTGGTCTCCCAGCGTTCCAGCTCGTGCATCGAGCCTTTCGCAGACGCCTCCTTACCTTTCGACTGTCTCAACCGATGGACGCCCTGCTGACAGTCGAGGAGGCGCTCGTCTTCCTGTTCCAGGAGGTCTTTGATCTTTTGACCGACGTGAGGAGCAGACATCCCAGCATCAAGGTGAACATGGTCATGGAATGTGAGTTCACCAACATCCAAGGGGCCACTTGCCTGCGCTCCTTCAACACGAAGAACGTCCCGCTGACCGAGGCCTCTGACTTGGGGGATTTCCTCTCCGCGACGTTCGATACGATCAAGAACAAGAAGGAGCAGTGCGAGTTGGTGGGCAGTGGTTGGACCTACCTGCGCATACGCGACCTGGAGATCCGCGTGAACGAGTACACGCCGCTCAGAGGCAGAGCGTTTATTCCGCTGCCAAAGGACATTGACGCTACGCACGCAGTCATCAATGTCCAAAACAACGATGACATGTGCTTCATGTACGCGATCCTGGCCTCGTTCGTCCCGGAGCATCAGCAGAGACCCGCAAGGTACACCTTGGACATTATCGCCCGGTACGACTGGACCGACCTGCGCTTCCCCGTCACACTGAAGGACATCAAGGCTTTTGAGCGCAAGAACGCCATCAGCGTGAACGTGTACGGGATCGAGCGCGCGATGGTGGGGAGACGGCCCGGCGGGATACCCGAGTTCAAGGACAGGGTATACCCGTTGAAGATATGCAGGCGGGAGCTTCAGGATAATCGCGACCTGCTGTACGTGACAACCGAGGGTAACAGCCATTACGCGTTCATCAGGAACTTGATACTGTTACGCCAAGGCTCCTCTTCGCTTGGACATGCCGAAAAAGGAAAAGATCCGGTTCGCGCATCCCGAGTACACCCGGCGAGAGAGGTTCTGCATCTACGTGGACTTTGAGTGCTCCCTTCAGCCCGTCGCCGACGACCCCGCGGAACCACCGCCCGGGACCAGACCTATGCGCATGCACGTCCCGTACGCCTTTGCCTACCAGATCGTGGACTCGCTGGGGCTGGAGGAGTTTGAACCCCGGGTCTACTTCGGGGCCGACGCGTCCAAGGTGTTTATGGAGAGGCTCAAGATGGACGTGTTGATGCTGTGGGAGTTCCTGTTCAGCACGAGAGCTCTGCACCCTTCTCTGACCCGGCAGGAGATGGACGAGTACCTGGCGGCGACTCGCTGCTACCTCTGCGACGAGGAGTTCACCGAGCTGGACGTCAAGGTGCGAGACCACAACCACGCCCCGCCTTACGAGTTCCGAGGAGCGGCGCACCGCTCGTGCAACCTACGGTACAGGGAGCAGCGGGTCATCAACTGCTATTTCCATAACCTTTCCAACTACGACGCTCACTTCGTAGTGCGGGAGCTGGCCATTGACCCCGGCGATGTGGACGTGCTGGCACACACGGAGGAGCGCTACATCGCTTTCACCAAGCGGTTCCACTTTGACCAGCCCGGGGACAACAAACGACAGTCGTCTTTCGCGGTGCGGTTCCTGGACACCTACAGGTTCCTGTCCATGAGCCTGGCCAACCTGGCGGCGGGGCTTCCCACGGACAAGATGCGCGAGACCAGGAAGCGGTTCCCCGACGACCGGCTCTTCGACCTGGTGCGCAGGAAGGGCGTGTTCCCCTACGACTTTGTCACGTCGTAAGACACGTTGTACTCCACCAGACAGCTTCCTCCTCGGACCGCGTTCAAAAACAGCATGACCCTGGAGGACATCAAGGAGGAGGAGTACGAGCACGCCCTCAACGTGTGGCAAGCCTTTGACTGCAACCACCTCAAGGACTACGCTGACAAGTACCTGCGCTGCGACATCGCCCTCCTCACCGACGTGTTCGAGCAGTTTCGCAACACCTCTTTGGCTGAGTATGGACTGGACCCTGCCCACTACTACACCCTGCCCTCTTACGCCTGGGACGTTATGCTCAAGACCTGCGGCGTGGAGCTGGACACGCTGCGGGACTTTGACATGTACCTCTTCGTGGAGCAAGGCATCCGAGGAGGTATCTCCCAGGCCATCACCCGCTACGCCAAGGCCAACCACGAGCGGTGCCGCCCTGAGGACCGACGCCCCGACGAGCCGACACGCCACCTCCTGTACCTGGACGCCAATAACTTGTACGGCTGGGCCATGTCCCAGTACCTGCCCACCGGAGACTTCCAGTGGCTCAGCCGTGAGGAGATTGACGCCTTGGACATCGCCTCGTTGGACGCAGAAGCCGACCGGGGCTACATACTGGAGGTGGACCTCAACTACCCGCCCATCTCCACGACCTGCACAGGGACCTCCCCTACTGCTGTGAGACCAAGCGGCCTCCAATAGGCAAGTTCCCCAAGCTGATGACCACCCTGGACAACAAGGAGCACTACATCTGCCACTACAGGATCCTGCAGCAGGCGCTGAACAACGGACTGGAGCTTGCGGCTGTGCACAGGGCCGTCTCGTTCCGCCAGTCACGATGGCTCGAGCCCTACATCCTGATGAACACCGAGCTGAGGAAGAAGGCCAAGACCAGTTTGAGCAGGACTTTTTCAAGCTCATGAACAATGCGGTCTTCGGCAAGACCATCGAGAACATGCGCAAGCACCTGAATGTCAAGCTGGTCTGCACTCCGGAGAAGTTCAGCAAATACGTGGCCAAGTCCAACTTCCTGGACCGCACTTACTACACAGAGGACGTAGCCCTCATCCATCTAGCCAGGGTGAACATCGTTCTGGACAAACCCATCTACATCGGCATGTCTGTCCTGGAGCTGAGCAAGTGGCTCATGTACGAGTTCTTGCGCAAGATGAAGGACCGCTACGGTGACCGCCTGACCGTAGACTACATGGACACGGACAGCTTCGTGTTCGACATCATCTCTCAGGACATCTACAGGGAGATGATGGAACACCTGGAGGATTTTGACACCAGTGCCTACCCCAGGTCCCACCCCTGCTACAGCCCCATCAACGCTAAAGTCATCGGCAAGTTCAAGGACGAGTGCGCCGGCAGATCCCTGTTCGAGTACCTCGGGCTTCGTTCCAAGCTCTACTTCATGGACATTGAGGACCCGAGCGAGGAGACGGGATCCAAGGCTCTCAAGCGCGCCAAGGGAGTCGCCAAGGGGGTCGTCAAGAACGTCCTCACCCCCGACGACTACAGGGAATGCCTGTTCAACGAGGTGTTGAAGACCACCGTCAACACCCGGTTCCAGTCCCACCTGCACCGCGTCTTCACGGTCCAGGTGGAGAAACTTTCCCTGAGCCCGAAAGATGACAAGCGCTACGTCCTGGCGGATGGGATCCACACCTTGCCTTGGGGACATAAGGACATCCCACCACTGGCTGAAGGAGGACGAGATCACCTCGATAACCAACAGCAACAGCAGCCAATGGAGGTGGATGAGGAGGAGGACGTTGGAGAAGAGTTTCCTGTGTAGGCTTATGTTTATATGTAAATAGTATTGTTTAATTTATTTGTAAATAGCGTTTATAATTTATTTGTAAATAGTATTTGTAAGCAATTATATTGTAAAAGTTTTAGTTCTCAGCAGATATCCGTGTTGTTATTACCTCACCCGTATTTCCTCATTATATTTTCAAAATCATCAACATGTCCAAGTTATAACTTTTTTCAAATTGAAACAATTTAAAGATGTAATTTATTTTTAAAACTTAATAATTTAAAAAAATTAAATAAAAAAATCGAGATATTGGACATTTACTTTTCTTAAATATTGAAGTAAGGACAAATGAATAACAACAAGTGATTACAATATATCGTATTTATTTCAAAACATAATAAGAATATACAAACACACAATTAAAAAGAATAAAATAAAGTATCAGTAACGTAGTGGTGAGAAGATGGAGTGGAAGAGCCTGCGGACCAGAGCGTCGTTGACCGTGGGGGACGCCAGATCGAAGAGCTGCACGTAGTCACCGAGCGCCATACCGAGGACCGCCCGGCAGTACAGGTAGGTGAGGCAGTAGTGGCCGCAAACGGAAGTACCGTAGCCCTGGAGTCGATACCTGTTGTAGACGTAGCGGCGGCGCGAGTTGCGCCTCAGGAACCTCTGGTAGTCCGCCTGGTACGGGGACCTGCCGTAGCTGTCGAAGTATTCCAGCCGGTCCTCAGAGCAGTAGAACGCCACCCAGTGGTCTCCTCTCTCAGTGTGTGACATGGTGTTGGCCACTATGGCTGTCTGGGGTTGAACGGGCGCGTGAGGCAGGCGGTCGGAGGCGCAGACCAGAACGCTCCTCAGTCCGGGGACTTGCGCCAGGCTCCTCTCGATCTGGGTGGTGTTCATCGTGGGCGGAAGCAGCAGCAACACTCGAGGGCCGACGAGTCCGACCTGTCGTTGGCCATCAGCCAGTCGCGCAGGACGATACAGTTGTGCAGAGCGCAACGGTTGAGGGCGCTCTTATGGTGGCCGCGACGCAGGGTCCGGCAGGAGGGTGGTCCGTTGAGGGACCCGCAACCCAGGTCGTCCATGTCCTGCACGGTGGTGGCAGCAGGCTCGACGATCAGGTGCCGCTGAACGAAAGTCCTCTTCTGCGACCCCTTGACGTAGACGATGGGGCGGTGGATGAAGCAGGCCCGCAGCTTGTCCAGCAGGGCAACGTAGGCGATATCGCCCTGGTCCCACTCGAGCCCATGGCAGTGACGCGTGAGCCAGCCGCTCTCGCGCAGTTTCTCGCTGGTCAGGAGGTCTCGATTGAAGGGCGGACGAGCGATGTGATGCATGATTAGTGTGCCGGTAGTCACGTCCACCACGCAGACCTCCTTCAGCAAATAGTCGTTGTCACTGTCCTTGAAGCACTGCATGTCCATCACCACGCTTCCGTGATGGCAGCGCACTAGGCCGGTGGCGGCGGCGGTAGGCTCGTTGTAGATTGGCGGCGGCACGTCCATCTCGCGAGGTCGGCTGAACTGAGAGCGAGCGCGCGCTGCCTCGGCCTTAAGTAGGTGGGCGGGCGGCGGCGGCGGAGGAGATAACCCGTTTTACCTACCAAAGTCCACAGTCACGTTGCGGTGACGGTCCACCTCCACGACGTTGTCCAACTCGGCGTACACTATGCAGTTGAACGCCTCCGCCAAGGCTTCGGAGAACCCAATCTCTATGCGCAGGTTACCGTTGCACACCAGGTTCCAGTGGCTGGATTGAGAGGCTGCCATATCGGGCGTCAGATCAAACGCCATCAGGCAGTATCCGTAGGGGTATTCGTTGCGACTGACAACGTGCAGATGTCCGACCATGTCCGCATACCGGTTGCCCTTGATAAACTCCCTCCTATTCTTGAGCCCAGCATTATCCTCCTCAGTATTGTCCATGTACCCGGCATAGTCCTCGTAGAACAACTCCGCGGTGAGGTGCGATGTCTTGGCATCACCGCCATAGGACAACAGGTTCTCCAGGTAGGCGCGATAGGCGTACGTGTTGTTCTGAGGAGACACCAGATTGTTGTTCAGGTACAGGTCCACTTGACTGAACAGCGAGTGCAACCAGTTGTTAATCGGGCCCACCTCTTTTATCGTTGAATCGCCCGTTACAGCGTCTCCATTCGCCGATCTAATGGTGGCCTTCACATGCAGTAGCGTCTGTGACAGATCCGTGTACTCGTCCCCGTGACTCGGAACTATGAACTCCACGGGCGAGTCGTCTGTCAGGGAGGAGATGGGCTTGTACTGCACCCATTTACCACTCTCTATACTGGTCTGCGTGGGTGGTAGCGAGAACAGGTCCAACTCGGTCTTGACACACTCGCACGACTTATGATGTAGAAACGCCATTATCCAAAAATGTCCCTCACGGTACTTCTGCTCTTCTTACGTCGCACAACGGTCTTGCTTCTCCTCTTCTTAGCGACACGTTTTGCGGGCTTCCTTTTCCTCTTGGGCGCAGCGCGCTTCTTCTTCTTCCTAACTCCGAGGAGTTTAGCCAGAGACTGAGGGGTCACTCGCTGTACGCGCCTCCTCTTATAGGTGCCACCACCGCTCAGCACGCGATCCAGTTTTTCATCGGCCTTACGTTTCAGCGACCCGGTAAACTGCCTGAGTCGGGCGTTGGCTGCGACTCGGGGGTCGGCTGTGCCCGCCGCCACGTCGCCCAAGAAGCCCACACCGGACCTCAGCGCCTCCTTGCCCAGCGCCGATGCGCCGGATCTGATCAACGGGACCACTGTACGCATCAGCCCGCCTAGGAAACTGCCGATGCCGTGACCGCGTTGGAAAGCGGCTCCTCTGAATACCGTGGACACTCCGTGTCCAGACTGCTGTTGGCGGTAGTACGCCAGATAGGGGTCGTTCGGGTTCATTGCTGCTGCTGCTCTCTGCGCAGGTGAAGCTTCATGCATGTAGTCCCGAAGTGGAATGGCAGGTGGCGTCCGACGCTGTCCCTTAAATCAATTTCCACTATCGAAGGAGCTCTTCATCAGCGGCACGTAGTGAGGGTTGGTGAAGTGCACGGTGATACTCGCACCGTAGATGTAGTTTTTTGCGTCGATGTTCACAATCTTTAACAAGGGCGCTACAGTGTCACCCACTAGCTGAGGTTCCACCAGGTCACAATACACTTACATGTGCGAAGGGATCCCGGCCAGTAAGTTGGGCGGTCTTATAGCTTTTCTATGTTTGATCAAATCCACATTGTACACATCGGATCCCAACTGTAACGCTAGGGTGGGGCTAAATTCCAGTTGCACCACAGTCTGGTCTATCGAGATCAATTCCACCTTCCCAATCTCTTTGTCGTACTCAAACTGGTATTGGTATAAGTCCAATTTTGGAATGGCGTTGATGGCGTTGACCAGTTCATCGATGTCTTTATAGTTTCCGGCTTCCACCTTTACAGCGGTCAGTTCAGGCTTGTCGGTGTCATCCTTAGTGTAGAGATATACGCGAGCGTCCTCCCCCACTGTGACAAACGAGCATGGGTAATGGACCTCAACTAAAGCGACTTCCCATTCACCATTGCCACCCAATCGCACGACTGACGGTAGATGGGTGATGTAGTTAGCCACGGTGTTGTTTGGATAATAGTCCATTGAGCTGTTGCTGGGCAACGTCAGGTACAGCTGTCTGCGCTTTGTCGTCATAGTAGCTGTTGCACTTCAGATGCGGGTACCCACGAGTTGAAGTCCTCTCCGTAACCGACCCACTTGACCAAGTAGCGCTTACTACGGCCTCGCCCTTTGGTGTCCAGTATTTTATCTATTTGGTACAGGCGGTCCGGGGCGACCGTTACCTTTTGCATCTCATGCTCGTAGAAGCGCCCTTTCAGCGGCGTCCCGTTCAGGTCGCGCAGCACGTACAATGGCAGAGGATGCGACCCGTATACGTGGTCCACCACAAACAGCTCCTTACTCCAGTTGGTCTCATAACCTTTGGCGAACGTGCCCTTCTCCTTGGCTATGCACACCGTGTCGCCCGGCTCAAACCTGGGCTTGCGCCGCTGGATCGCCTTTCCATACATGTGACGCCACACCTTATACACCGTTTTTCCATCGCCGCTGTCCGTGTCCACGGGTCACAGACCACCACCCAGGCTCTTGTGCGGGCTGCGGTTGTAGGCATCCACAAGCCTGTCCAACACGTCGATGTAGCGATACGTGTTTTTATAGGTTAGGTAGCGCCACATGCGGTTCTTGAGCGTGCGGTTGACTCGCTCCACCACCGCCACCTTCACGTTGGGGTTCTGCGTGGTGACGTATGTGACACCGTGACTCTTGAACACTCGCTTGGTAGCGGCCCCGGTGAACTCCGTCCCCTTGTCAGTCTGTAGACAGCGAGGAGTCGCCTCGGAGAATATCCTCTCGAACGCCGCCGCCACCTCTTGCCCGCTTTTCCTCCTCAGTGGTACCGCGAACAGCCGCTTACTGAATACGTCGATCACAGTCAGCAGGTAGTTGACCCCGTTGTTGTGCTGGCTGAGACAGTGCATGTCATTCAGGTCCGCCTGCCACAGCTCCTGAGGCCCGAAAACGGCGTAGCGGTTGCGGGGAAACCGCTTACGCGCCGGCTTGTGCAGCGTGTAGGTGTCCTGGGCACGCAGCCATTCCACCGCTCTGCGTTTCGGGAGGCGCGCGGCTCTGGCCAGAGCAGCCACCCCAACAAGGGAACCGGGCTGGCTCGGGTCATAGTACAGCTTTTCCATTACGGTGAGAACGGCTCCCAGTTGTCCAATGACGATTCCTGGTCGGGTTCCTCGGTTATTATCCTTCTCCTGGCCACCGGAGGTCGCGGTCTCAGGCGGTCTAGCATCGGTGTCAACCTCGGTGACAGGGGTGTTGAGGAGGCTGTCGTGTCTCCCCAGGGGCTCGATGCAGTGTCCAGCCCCCCGCTTAGGTAACGCAACGCCGTGGGATTGCTCGTGTATTCTTTGGGCACGTTCATGTTTTTCAAGGCGGTCATCACTTGTTGCCAACCGGTAGGCAATCGGTCCGCCCTTTGCGCTCTCACTATGCAGTGCGCGATGTCCACTATATTGGAATTGGGGACCTTCTCGTTGTTCACATACACCGCCCCACTGGCGTCCCAGGCGATGGGGCTGCCTTGCTGGGTCATGAACCGCAACAAGTTGCGCGCCACCGACTTGTAGATTTTTGGGAACGATGCTAACTCCCCCTCCTCCGAGGTGCTAAACTCGCGTTTCACGTGACTAGGACCTGCCTCTCCCTCCTCCTCCTCCCCCTCGATGATTGACAGGCCTATGGGTTGACGTTTAGCCGCGGAAAAGTGCAGGAACCGCTGTAACACCTGTTGATATTGTTTCCATTTTTCCGTATCGTTCAGCCGCTTGTCGCTCAGTATGCGATGCATCTCAGCGTCCAGGCCGACTGGCTTATTGGTACTGCCTGCTCCTCCTCCTCCTCCTGGTCCTGGTCCTTCTCGCAATCTCTCGATGAGCTCCTGTGGTACGACTACCATTTTCTTAGCGTGCTCCATTTTGTTTTTTCAAATTACTTTCTGCATTAACACGGGCAACACCGCACTCAACAGCAAGGGCAGGAGGATCCCACCGCCCCGTTGTACAAGGTAGCGTCGCTTCTTGACCCAACCCTCACCGCGTTTCACCAGCCGTCTGAGCGCCTGTTTGTGCTTTCTCAACTTTCGTTTATGACAGGTGGTGAGCGGCACGTTCCCGCGTAACACGTTGTATGCAAAATCACACACTGACCTGATACGGCTGTTCTCGCACGCTTTTAACAGGGCCTTGCGTTCCTTGGGTGTAACGTGCACCAGAGCAGTCAGCAGGGCTGTGTCTTTCTTCATGCGGTGCGACATGATGACTGACGCTGGCGCGCGCTCAGCCTATTTATCACTTCTTCTTGGGCAGGTACACATAGTTAACCGGGTCGTCTGGGAAAACGGCCGAACGTATGCGCATCTCCTCGGGTGTAGACTGTTTCAAGTCTATCAGCAGATAGGCGTGAGGATCGCGCGTGGCGTCCGCGTAAGCCTCCTCCACAAATTTGGGGTTCTCTGGGTATACTTGGCGAGCCAAGTGTTTGATCTGAGCGCGGTCCCGGGGATTCTTGAAACACACTATGTAACGAGCGTTCAGCGATATGTCGCGCTGGCCCCTGCCCTGATGAAACAGGTTTTGCGTGATGAAGAACACGCTCATGTTGCGGTGATGGGAGCCCTTGGTGAACAGGTCCGCCACGCCGGGGCCAGCCTCACGCATCATGTCATCGACGATAACCAGGGAGGGCTCGCTACCATCGTAGTCGTCCAGGTCGGGCAGGCCGGCTACGTAGCGCACAGTAGGGTCATCAGCTCCTCCTCCTCCACCGCCGCTACCGCAGTGCCAGGTGATACGGGCGAAGCGCGTATCGCACATGCGGTTGGCGTGCCCTATGAAGCGAGCCACAAAGTACAACTTGCCGCTGCCCGAAGGCCCAGCCACGATGGCGGTGAACGGGTGTTTCCACCTCAAGTCCATGGTGGCTACTAACACAGCCACGCACCGCCTCTACTCTTATAATTAAATTGAGTTTTTTTGGTATATTATTTTATTTATATTTTTTTTCGTTTATTTTGAATTGATTAGGATAAAGGAATAAGGTTTTTTTTATTTATTCAAACAAATTCTAGAAGAGCTCCTTTGCTGCCGGGGGGACCACTCCTCTTGACCAGACTCATCCTCGACCCCACACCCACGTTGTACTGGCCGATGACATGGTCTCCCAAGACGGCCAGGTATCTGCGAGGCATGTAGATCCTCAGCGGGTCGTCACCAGTCAGCCCCTCCAAAGTGGCCATTATCGCCTCACCATAAGGAGTTATCCGCTCGAATGACCGGATGGGGTATGTGATGTTGTCCCGCAGATTGGCTATGCGGGTATAACCCCCCGCCTTGCAGCTGTTGAGAGCTGACTTGAGGTCTCCTGTTTGGTCCATGCTGCTCGTTGAGTGTCTGGATGTGGAATGGTTGTGGCTCACCGCCGAGTCGTATTATATAGGCTCACTGCGTCAACAAGTTGTTTACGTCATTGTGTGTGTTTTCCGGGTCGTTGTGGTATTTACTTCTTGCGCTTTGGGATGACGCAATCGCCTCCAGCCTTACGTTTTCCCTCGCAAACTGTTGCGCAATCGCGGGTCTTACGCCAGGCGGGTAGTGGAGTCACGGTCCTGCTAACTCCGTTAATTTTAGGCACTCCGGTGTCGCTATTAATCCACATATTTTCTAGTCTCGTTAACAGGTCCGTGAGGCATATGCAAATTTCATCGTCTCTATCCTCGTCCAAGTACAGGCCGCAACTGTGCGTAGGGCGTCCGCCTTTGAATACCGACATCTTCAATAAAACGTTTCCTAAGTTGGCAGGGTTCTTTACTGTATATTGACATTCGGCATCGCTCCAACTGCATGATGGAGAATCGGTAGGCGTATTCCTGTCCACTGTCCATCCAACAACGGGCTTCTTGCTCCTCTTCTTAGTTATGGTAGGCGGTCTGGCATTCTCATCCATGGCGTCAAGCTCCTCCATCAGAGAGCGGATGGTTCGGTCCACCTCGGTTGCGCTGTTGCTGCTGCTCATGGCGTCTCGGGCAAAACTGAGGCCGCGGTAGCGGACCTCAGGTTTATATACCGGCAGCGCGCGCAACCGGGTATGTCCCCGCCGAGCGGTGGCGGCCAAAGAGGGCGCGCCACGACAGCAAGCCGCTGAGCAATTCAAGGGTGCACCCTTGAGCGTCAGCAAACCGCTAAGCAACTCCTTCCTGGGCAACCCCTTCAGGGCCCGCCTCGACGCGCGCCGCCGACTGCCCCCGGTCGGTGGGGGCTTTTTAAGCCGCACGTAGGCCGCGACATTTTAGAGGGGGGTCAGGGGTGTCAGGGTGGTCAGGGGGGTCGGGGGGGTGTCAGGGGGGTCGGGGGGGGTCAGGGGGGTCTGGGGGGGTTAGGGGGGTCGGGGGAGGGGGTCAGGGGGGTCAGGGGGGTTGGGGGGGTCGGGGTTCAGGGGGGTCATTATCCTCAGAGCCTGTATAAATCCATTAAAGATATTTTTTGTTTTATTTTATTTTTTGTTTTAATCTTTTTTACAATTTTATTTACAATTTTTAATTATAATCTTTACTTAACCACCGTTTACAATAACCTTTGCAAAGACCTGGTCGGATTCTATAAGAAGTAAATTAATCGCGTGTTGACAGGCAACATGCGGTTTATTGATGCCATCCAAAGCAGCTTGAACTTGTAGGCGTTTTTGTTCAGGCAACCGCTTCTTAATCCACATCCTGATGGACAATTCGGCAAAGTGACCCGTTGTGTAATACTTCACCGTCTGTAGGAACATCTCCGCATCGATTGACTCAATGTCTTCAATTACAGATCTAACTGTAAATGGTTTTGTATGATAATATTCACCTTCCAGTGACACATCAATTCCAACATTAAACATTTTTGTTAGGTCTAGTCAGTGAAGGAGCTTGTGAGCAAATGATTCTAACATAAATAACTGGAGAACTCTCACTAATGAGATAACCTCAGGCAGTCACGTAGTCCTTACCAAAACATGTTGTAATACTGGAAATGATGGGGAAGGGAGTATTTTTATTTATGATTTTTTTTATCTTTTATTTTTCTTTATTGAAAGAAGAAAAATAATTTAGAGTGACTAGAGCCCTCCCAAACTGTTCTTATGGTCATTGACTTTAAAATCACCAAGGTAGATAGGTAATCATTGTTTTGTGGCCAATCCGCTTCAAAAGCACTCTTACCACAGCAGAAACAAGTGTGCTTCAAATTACTAGAGTCTGAAAAGCGATACACTTTAACAATTCTTGCAGGATACAGAACTCTATTACAATAATGCTCAGTGTACTGACAGTAGCGGCATTGATAGACTCTCTTGCCATTGTACTTATTATACAGGTCTAACACCTGAGGATCCGTTTCGGGGTTGTTAAGCACTAACACATGTTCCCGAACATATCCCTTGAGGCAAGATGCAACGTATCGCTGTATAGGCACTGGCAATTGTGCAATCCCCTGACACAGAATGTATTTATGCTTTCTTATTACAATACACGATTGCTGAGCTAGCGACAGTGAGTTGTGTGCTTCCATGACTAACTCAAGATTCAGACTGGTCATGCACTTAGCTTGAGGAGTCTAGTAAGTAAACAAGTTATATAATGAGGGATTTTTCCTCCGTGAACAACAAGTCCACTAATGAGTAAACAAGTTATATAATGAAGGATTTTCCTCCATGAACAACAAGTCCGCTAATGAGTAAACAGATTGAGTTTCTCTAAGTTTCAGTTTAGGTCAGAGAGTCAAACTATTACCATGAATATGGACACTGATAATGTATGGGAGAGTAGTATTCCTGATGAGGACCTCCTCAATATCGTTGAGGCAATCGAGGAAAAGTATGCTTAAAGCGTATGGGAAGGTAATATCCCTGATAAGGAACTCCTCGCTACCGTTGAGGCGGTAGAAGCAGAATATGCTCCCCAACTCCAAGAGTATCCACGTCCCTACGATGAAATACGAAGGGAATATGAAGAAATGTGGGAACGGATAACTACCTATTGGTGCTTCCAACCTACATGTAATGAAGAATGGGAGCAATATAATGCAGACTGGGAGAGTCTTCATGCTCTTGAGATTGAAATGGAGGAGGTTCAAGCGAAAGAGAAGGCTGAGACTTCACATCAGTAGTTTTTGTTTCAGTTGGTAATAAAGATAAAAAAGAATTTATATAAAAAACCCTAAAAACCCCTAAAAAAACCCAAATAAAATAACCCCTATTAAACCCCTAAAAAAATAAAGTAATAAAATAACACGGGGGTGATCGGGGGGGGTCGGGGGGGTCGGGGGGGTTGGGGGGGTCGGGGGGGGGGGGTCAGGGGGTCAGGGGGGTCAGGGGGGTCGGGGGGGGGGCTAGATAGCTCAGTGGATAAGTCCACAACCATATTGTTTTTGATAAAGGAATATCGTTTATTTTTTATAGGTTTTTTTTTAGATAAAGGAAATATTTTTTATTTTATGTTTAAGATAAAGGAAATTAGTTATTTTTTTTTTATCGGAATCAGAGTCCGAAATATATACAATGTTGGTCCCTGGTTCCCCACTCGGCCCCGCCTCCGGCTCCGGTTGTTGAGGCTGTCGCTCCACGTTGGGTCCTGGTTCCCCACTCGGCCCCGCCTCTGGCTCCGGTTGTTGAGGCTGCTGCTGCGGCTGCTGCGGCTGCGGCCTGCGTTGGAGCTGGGGTCTAGGGCGAGACCGCCACTGCTGGAGGATTAGCCCCCGACGAATCTCACGATGGACCCTGTTGGCCTCCTCCTCTTCTCGCCGCCGCTGTTGCTCGGCGTACTCGGGGGTCCACCATCCCTGGGGTACGCGGGTCGGCTTGACGATAGCTGCAAATAACGAACCAACATTAATATTCATTTTTTTTACGAGATTTATTGATGTTATAATAATGAGAAACTGAGGATTGCTACTCACCAACTGGTTTTTTGATGGGTCTCCTCTCGGGGGTAGGCGTCTGAGTAGAGGCATCGACACAACGCCTCGTGGCAGGAGCAACGGGAGCAGCGACAGCGGCCGGGGCATTTCTATGGGTGGCAACGTGCCGGGCCACCTTATCTTTCCGGCCAAATTGCTTCCCACAGATTGGGCATGGGAAAAGCAGCGCATCACCATGCGTCAGCATGTGCCGGCGCACATGGGCGTTGCTTGAGTACCTCTTATCGCAATACACACATGTGTACTCCATCGCGGCTGCAGTAAGAATGATTAAGACGTGGAGAAACCGGCGGGTGAAAGTGGAGACGCGCGCGGTAAACAACATGTAGGCAACAAACAAGGAAAGCAAACGGCACGTAGTGGAAAAAGCCATTAGTAAACGGGGGGGGTCGGGGGGGGGCTCATTGGATAAGTCCACAACCATATAGTTTTTGATAAAGGAATATTGTTTATTTTTTATATAGTTTTTTTTTGATAAAGGAAATATCTTTTTTTTGGTCATTTCTTTATTTTTTAATAAAACTTAATCTAAGGGAATGCATATTTTGATGAGGACAGCAACCTCTCCATTATGTATAATGTTGCGGAGCCGCTGCTCCACCTCCTCCAGATGTGTGGGTTGATTAGCGACGTAGCGACGTCGCATTACGTGGTGCCGCCCATCTGGTAAAAGGTAGCCCCACCGGAGTATAACTAGTTGTGTGGCTACCATGGCTCTACATGAGTCAATGAGGTCGCTGACAACCTCTTGTGCTGCTAAGGTGTAAGTGGTGGTTGACATGGTCGTACCTTAATGTCTGTCTCTAGAATGAGCGTTGTCTTCTGAGGAGCAACGAGGTGAAAGCGAAGAGGCTTCCAGTAAACATCACGTAATGGGAAAAAACCAGTGACAAATAAGGAAAGTTAGGAGTAAACAGCCCCGGGCGATCACGTAGGCCCTAGCACGCGCCTCGACACGTGACGCTGCGGAGCCGCTCGCAGTTTGGTTTAGTCAAGCCGGCATACAACGTGTAACGAAGTCACATCAAATTCGGTCGGCAAACAGCCGAGATCCCATGAGGAAAACGCGTTAAAAAATTAATAGCGGGTCCGTTTAACGGTGGATTTTCAATTTTCTTTAAGAGATGGTTTACTTAGTTCGCGGCCCGACACGTGGTGAGGTTTCATCAAAATCGGTCGATAAACAGCTGAGATCCCATAAGGAAAACGCGGTTATAAATTAATAGCGGTCTTGTTTGATGGTGGATCTATGGGGTTCTTTCGTCATTCGCTTCCTCTGGGATAGGCCTACACTCTGGAAAAAGTCCCGTGGGAATCGGTAGGTAAATAGGCTAGTTATTAATTTTCAAAAGTTTTTTCCTCATGTTCAAGGTCATCACGAAAAGTGCGGCAGATCGTGGGGGGGTCAGGGTGGTCAGGGGGGTCAGGGGGGTCAGGGGGGTCGGGGGTCAGGGGGGTCGGGGGTGGTCAGGGGGGTCGGGGGGATGTCAGGGGGGTCAGTGTGGTCAGGGGGGTGGGGGGGGGTCGGCTCCTCAGCTCCTCATTCTGCGAAGGTGGTCCAGAACCGGCCATAGCCCCCTACTCTTATTTAAGACTGTATATGGATGAAACTTGGTATGTGTCTTCACTTAGATGAGCTCTATTGATATTTGCATAAAACCCCATTATTTTGTGTTCCTTGTTGCAGCAAACCTGGGTACTCATTCCCAATGTTATTCTTATGGAGAATAATTAATATTTTAAATACCGCTTATTTATGAATACATTTCTTATGATTAAGTGACTGAATGTGTTATTTAGCCACATTCAATGGAAATTCGCTGAGTACGCAGGTTTGTTGCGTCGGGGGTATTTCTACATTTTGTATTTGTGAACTAAATGAGGCTGTGTAACATAGTAAAAATAAGAATAACAATCACAAAATATCAAGGTACTACTGCAATTGGGTGTTATTAATAATGTCGATATTTTATATTATCAAAATTATATTTTGATAAGGACAATATCCATCAATCAATCATAATAAGTATGCTATTTCCTGTGTAATAAATAAATAAAATTAGCTTTGCAAAGAATGAAATTAATTAAAATTATTGAAGAGGTATTCTCTTGAATAATATTTAATACCATCTCTGTTATAATCTCACCACTGACCCATATACGTCAGGGACAGAACCAGTTCCAATTATTATCATTTGTAGTTCTTTAAACCTACACAAGAAAGACGGTTTGCATTTGTACCTAAAATACTTACCAATTGGAGGATATTAAACTTAAAATGTATACAAGTTGTTGTTCACTGCATATATAGCCAGTAGAGAATGATATAACACCTGCAAATCACCGGATGCGTGTTTTTTTACTCAAAATTTCTCCGTCCTCTTGTAATTACTAGTCTTTTACGTTGTAAAACACATAATAATAATAAATAATACTGTACTTAGAAGCAAACAATACATTTGTATTATTGTCTTTAAAATGTAATAACCTTCATAATTGGGTCATTATATTAACATGTAAAATAGAATTTACAATCAAGCAGCTTTACATTAACTTATTTTATTTTACCAAAAAGAACACCCATATTCGAGTTGAATGCGACTCACCCATCGGCCTACACCTACCGCAGTGACGGCGCGGAGGTCTATTGTACTGATGTTAATGACGGTACGGTGCTTTATCATTCCCATTCTATCTGCTTATAAAATATAATACTTAATAAGATTGTCAGAATTCGCAAGCTTTAGCTAGTAATTTTACATATTTTTTACCGAACATTAAATCTATAGGAAAGAAGCTATTACCAGGGTTGTATAGAGGAAGAGTAAAGGTACAGTATTTGGTATCGTTGGCAAACATACAATTTTTTACTATAACTGGTATATTTTTATCTGTCGATTCTAGATATAAAACAATTATTTGTTGGAAACTCATATGTAACTGCAACACTATTCTTTCTAATTTGTTGCATTGTTTTATGTGGGAAACAGAATTTTCAGCTATTTTGATGACTACGATAATGCCAGTAAAAAAGATCCTATTTTAATTTAATTTATCACAGATTTGTAAAGTATCATTTATTTGAACAGTTTAAGAGCATAAATTACGGCCTTATTTTAAAAAAACCTTCTAACTGACCTCCTACATTTAACAAACATAAAATTTAATAAAAATTGGTTAGATAACGAAATTGTCTATATGGTCTGTTTTTTGTTGGACAAAACTGAATATTGTTGGTTAATTTACTCCGATTTCAAATAAAAGAAGTAAGCCATTTAAACACTAAAATGGGATACTGAAACAATTCAGGTCAAATTATGTTTACCAATTAGAATATATATGTCTTTACCATAAAGGTTCTATTTAGTTGGTGACAACTTTTGATATACAACATAAAAAAGTCAAAAGGCACTAAAATAATGCTTTTTAGTCTTATGATTTTTAAATAGAGTACGAGTAAAAACGTACTCTTTAAAGGTTTTCTGAACTAATTCTTTGAACTTTCAATTAAAATTCCAATTTTGAAGGCAGTGATGCTGGCAGTGAAAGTTATAACATCTGAAAAGCATTTTGAAAAGATTAAAGGAACATTTAATTAAAATTAGCACTCTTGCTTTTAATCTGTATGTTTAACAAAAATTACTAATATAAAACTACAAAGTACCGTAGCTTAATTAGCTATGTAAAAATTATTTCCTTTCTTACATAAAAAAAATAATTGTTTTAGTCCTTCTTAATCGGGGAAAAATATTCCTTCTAAGCGTTAGTTTAAACTAAATCACGGAAGCTCAGTTCGTGGATTGACTTATTTACATTTACATTTTAAGATGTAAAATTAGTTATTTTACTAATCATTATTTTATGGGTAATCAAATAGTTCTTTTAGTAGTTTGATACTTAAAATATTTGTTGGGCATACATATGTATTATTTCAAAACTAAGCACAAATTTTAATTTGTTTACGAAAATTAAACTTAAACTTGTAACCCTGTGAAATATCTTTACTGTTAACGGGCATCACATTTCAAAAACTGAATGAATTTGGTTACAATGAAAGAAAAATTCAAAAAGTTTGGTCTCAAATAATTGAAGTCACATAAATGTTAGTGGTTAAACACCCGTTGTGACACGACATACATCAATCTTGTGATCCAGTTCTTGCCAGACCTTTAAAAGACTCTGCTAGAGAGTTGTGTTTGATTAATTCAATGGTTGTGCTGATAGTTTGCTGGAGGTCAGGTACGATTGATTTCAAAGGAGGTGGGTATACATTGAACATTTAAGATAAATAGTATCTGAAATCAAACGTTCTTAGTTTATCTTTCATTTTAGCCACACTTATTATTTGCATTGTAAATAAAACGCATGTAAATACAATTTTAATTTTCTTTTCATAATAGCCATACATAATTTAGGCTAACCCTGTACTGATATGATCAACCTTCAGAGAATGTTCACACTTTAAAAGTACGATGAGTTTTTATATCTTAAAATCAATAGGGCTTAGAACTATACAATCCTAGAACAGACACTGACTGATGATTGGTGACATCCGAAGTCACGTCACTAGTGGCGTGAGAAGCACAATCTGCTATGTGTTAGTTTTGATTTGGCACAGAAATAGGGACAACTTTGGTAAATCTATGATAACAAATCTTTTAAATACATTGGTCCAAAAATGTATGTTTACTTCCACTAAATATAAGAAGTAGTAAATGTAATATAAGTAGTATATTTTTCTTCTAAATCCTTCTGATGTTGTTGAAGATGGTGATTGTATTCTTGGTTGACTATTAGGCATTCTCATATTCTATAAAACTATGTTAATAGTTTTATATATAGTATATATTAATTCAGTGTAATATATTAATAAAACTATACTAATAGTCAACCAAGAATAAGTAGTAGATATGTAGTATTATTTAAGCGGGATACTAAAGAATTTAGAATCAAAGATGTTGAGGAATTGTTAAAAGGTCCTACTTAAATGTAAGTTAAGTAGCACTTAAAAGTAAGTTAAGGTATCAAGAATTAAACATTTTTATTCTTATTTTAATTTGTTTATATTATTATATTTGTATATGTTTGTACTTTTTATATTTTATAATTCTTATGATATGAACAGGTATGTTAAATTGATGGAACCTCTAATCAGGCATTGCCTATTTATTTCCTCAGCTATTTTCAAATAGTTATTTTGCTTTGGTGTATCATTTTATGTAACCGAGTGTACTGTACAATGTATTGAGAAAATAAAGTTGATCTTATTCTATCCTAGAGTAGGATTAATAAACCGTAGACTTTCCCTCCGGTCGAATGTGTAAAGCTATTGAATATAATAATTAAAAATAACATTCATTTCTACTTCAAATATAAACAAACATAAATGTAAAAATAATTTAATTTTAAATCACCTATTTAACATAAAATCACAGCAAAAGTCCCTTATTTCGAAAAATTTTAATTTAAAATACTATTAGAACACCATTTAATTTTTGTAAAACTCACAACAAAATAATTCCTCAAATAAAATATTGTGTATTTATACGTATTATAGGAGAAGATTACACGTAGTATTATAAGTATCATACTTATATAGGAAAAGATGCTGAGTCAGTACTCAGTACCAGTGCTGATACGGACCGCCTAGGAGTTACGACCGTGGACGCAGCAGATCGAGGCAGATGGAGGGCAATTGTTGGCGAGGCCAAATCACTATTAGAGCATAGGTGGCCAAGGAGTAAGTAAGTAATTGTGAATACGTATTAATAATTTCAATTGTTAATCTATATAAAACAGAATGCGACTTTAGGGAGATAGGTTTTGGGATCTTTAGGTAACCTTAAAAAATAGCCTTTACATGTTTTATGACATTGTTGTAAGGATACCAAGTATCTGTGAAAAGTGTTATGATGGGATTGTTGAACCACCAAAAGGAAGCTGGAAATTTTGTTGAATATTTCCTGTCCGAGATTGTAACAGATATAATTTAAACCCCATAACACTTTTAACAATGCACTTTGTGCAAAGTGTTACAAATGCCATGTCAACATAAAATTACCGTCTTACAGTACATTCTATAGGGATAATTATCAAGTAATACAAGAACATACTTGTAGTACCTTTTCATTCAGTACATTCATATACGTCTTAAAATACGCCCAGGTTGCGTCGGCGTCTTAAAGAGATACTAATTAAGATATTAAGACATTGAAATTAATGTTTAAACTTGGCAAAAATGATAATTGATAATCTAACAACTTGTTTTACTTCAATATTGTTTTTATTAATTCGGCCGGAATTCGTCGAGAGGAATTTAATACATAAGTTTACATCTGTTATATAATAACTTATAATTATATCTACGATTATAATTATATTCTAATTGGTAAAATAAATCATGCACTGTAAAGTCATTAGCGGACAAAGCCTGTCGTTATTCAGTGGCAGCGTAACAGGTAACAAACGTAACAAGATATTGAGACCGTCGGAAATTAATGGAGGGTGACAACCACAATAACTGGGCTCCATTTGTCGCGAGGACAAAGCTCCACGTTGCAGAGCATCTCAGTGGGGAAATGGCCCTCTGCCTAAAACAAATTGTATTTTAAAATTATGCCAATACCCTAAAATATGCATTATTTCAACTTAACTTGAAAATTTTTTGAATAAAATAACAAAAATGAACATTACCATACTCTTCTTTAACGCATTTAATATTTTTATGTTTTAATAAAGAGTACTACTACTAAACGACCAATATTTTAGATAAATTATATTTTCACACTATTCGTAATTTGTTAACTAATTTTTCATATTTATAAATATCATTTTTTAATCTTAGTAATTTGTTTTAATATTTTTTTTTCTAAAAATCTTTTATTTAGTATAAAAACTGATAACATTAGAAAAGTCAAGTCATTCTCACAGACAATAATTTCTCCAACAATGTACAGTATTTATGTTACTTGATACGTTGTATTATTATTAGATTAAGTATAATAAAATATTATAAACTGTGTATCACGCGCATAACGTGTGATCTTATGAAATAAACATATACAGAGTGCATATACATGCATACAGTTAAATATCTAATGATTTGTTACGTTTATAAACTATTTTTTGGAAAAAATGAATCAAATAGGCTACATTCTTGATTTGTTCATATATACATAGATAAAGGTACACACTACAAATTTGAAACCATAGAATTTTCCTGATAAAATCATGGTGAGATTTTGGGTCACGTTATCGGAAGATAAAGTCAGTACGTGACTAGCTGCCCGTTGTCACGTGACATCGCACTCAGAAAAATCTACAGGCGAGTTTAGGTCGTGTTATTTCGATGAAATATCAGGTCCTGAAAAAATATTACAAATAACCCAATCACAAATATAATCTCTCATCTTTTTTTTTAGATGCTTCCTATTGAAAATAAGTTTAGCTTTAAAAATCAAACTTGTAACCTTTTGATAAAGAAGTGAATGTAGTTGATATGGTAGCTCTTTTTCAAAAATAATAGTTTCCCTAATTTATGAACAATTAAATATCATACCTTAGAGCCGTCTTCAGCTGCACTACAAAGTCCGCGCTCGTATATTTATGTAAATATCACCTGGTGAGATTTTAGAATATAGATGGAAGTAATAGCATTAGTCCTTACTTGTAAATATAATTAATTTTAATGGGATTTAAAAGACAATATTCCCTTCACTTGCTACCTCATTGTTCAGCAGGTGGTGGAACTGTGGGGACTTACAAAGAAATTAATGGAGGGTGGCAAACACAATAACTACGCTCCACTTATTCTACGGAAAAAGCTTGTCACGGAATGCTTCTAAACAGTTTTATTACTCTTATTTGAAAGCAAGACGAGTTCGTTGTCTTTCCAGTGAAAAAAACTGTGGCCCTTTTTTCACATGTTATTTGTATTTTTAGTGATTTACATACAAAGTTGTAATTTTATGTCAAAATGTATAAAACTGGACATTTTGGAAGACTAACATAATATGTTTTAAATTTTATATAAGTTTATATACCAAGATAATTTGCAATTATCACATGATGTATTGTTTTCTACTTAAACTTTAAATTTTAAAACTTGACTTACAATACAGTAGACGCTATGAACGCACATCCCTATTATATCCCCACGGTCTCCGTATCTCAAAACCATGTGAGTTTGTATGAGTTTCTCTTAAAGACCGCACTTGTAAGTCAGCCAAGCACCGAGAACTAAAATTAGGAATTAACACAGCCTTTCCAATATTAGTGATAAAATACGCCATAGAGTATGGTCAGAGCTCAATAACTGAACTGCCTATATTTTTGCTAACGATGGTAACAACGTTAAAGTTAAAGGAAAGTATTCCAGACAAAACTACAAAATGTGACTCAGACTTAGAGACCACACCAATTTGCAGATTTTGATCAAATGTATCTCCATTAGTTTTTTAATCTTTTTTTTGTATTTGTTATTTTAAAGGGTAATCATCCCCCCAAAACGGCTAAAAAACATCAAAATCCAAGTTTATCAAAAACGGCTACCTGATCCAATCCGTTCCATGCAACATTTTCAGAGAGCAAAAATTTACATTTTTACTTTTACAAAACCATATTACAAAATGTTTGACGCTCTTCCTTGACGCTGCTGAATCAAGACCTCCCTATACTCTTGGCTGGAGTCAAGCCGCTGTGACGTCACAGCAGTGGACCCCTCGGAACAGCGGCAATACACGTATTTAAACGGGGTTTCAGTGGCACGATCTTATAAAACCTTTACTATTCCTACAGGTTTTACGTAGTATAAAGTATGTTATATCATTGTAATCTGCATGAATCGGTGACGGTGGTCACAATGGTATGAATATATATGATTTTTTTGTTGTTTGTTCTGTTAAATTACCAATTATTCAACCTTTGAATCCAAAATAGAACGTGAAATGATTTGTATTTGTGTAAACTTTCCACTACAACATTACTTTTGTTAACATTGTTTTGTCAAAACGTCTTGGTATTTTTTTAGTCATAGAGACACTTAAATACGTAAATATACGTGTTTATTTAAAACTAGCTGTGTACCCGTCCTTCGTTCGGGTTGTATATAAATGGTAGATTAACTACAAAAATTAACAACCCACATAAATATACGATATTAAAATTACATTTACACTTTTAAAGTGGAATTAAATTAAAGTTAACGAAATATACTATGGCAGATAGTTCGGGTACTGTTGCCATGTCGAGGAACTCTGTCGGGTAGTGAACAGTGTTGCGAAGTCGAGGAACTCTGTCGGGTAGTGAACGGTGTGGTTTTTGCGACTCCAAATCGGTACACGTAACACTTTGGATTCGATTTTAGAAATAAAAGAACTCAAGTACAACAAAATATTAGTCCTGTTTAATTTAACATTTTAAATACTTTGATACATTAATCTTTACATTCCAATAGATTAATAGTAATGTAACGAAACATTAAACTTTAAAAACATTGACAAACCTCCTTTAAAATCACCATTCTTGCCAGGTCCTGTTTTCATTAAAATTGTAAATAAACAATTTAAACTTGGAAAAATCATATGTTTTAAAAACATATGATTGCTTGATTTTATTTAAATAAATTTAAATCAAAATATAGAAACTGTTCTAAAAGTGGTCATGGTTAAATGAACGGTATTAAATATTGTATATGTTCGTTCCTCCTTTTGGAATAGACCTACATTTGTGTTGATCTCCGTTGCTTGTTCATTGGTGGATGTGAGGATGGCACAATTACAGAGCCAGGCACTTTCCAGATTAAACTGTTTATGAACCTCGGTGGAACAAACTGTCAATCAATAAATCCTGTGATTCATCGATAGTGCCGAGTGAAGGATAGATGTTTCTGAGACTTAATTTGTTTTTCAATGTCCCAATCTCAACTTTTAAAAGCGCATAAGAAAACTGCTCAACCCCTTAATCTTCTCAAAAATACATTTTTCATATTTACTGTTAAGTTCAGACGCTCAGTGGTCGGCTACATAAAATATATTTTTAGAGGGGCGTAGACTCGTCCACTCATGTCTCACATACAACAAAGAGTCTGTGTGAAATCTCCAGAGAACAACACCGTGACTCCCCATGATGTTGTTTCTTTTATCCTTTAAGGCATCAAATTTCAGCTCTACTGGTTGAGTAGTTGGTGTGTTATGACTAATACGCTTATATTAAAGGCCATTGGGCCTTTGGAGTCCTTGAGTATATTTGTGTCTGGAGTAGGTAAATGTCTGCACTGAGCTATCAGCTACATTCCTACCGAATTTCAGATCCATCAGTCCAAGAGTATGTGCAAGATTGTTAAAATACTGTATTTTGAAATTCCGGGGGGCGAATCTCTTAAACATTTTCGTAACAGGAATAGGCTTGCATTTTGTTCTGATGAATTAGTTATGTTCCTACCGAAATGTAACAAAGGTCCAGTAAATACTAATACTCATAAAATTGCCATAAAAGTAAATTAACGAAGAGACCTATAGGACTTTTTTAATCGTATTCTTATTGTAAATCTGCAGCATAAGGGGAACCACCATCCAAAATTGTATCTTCAATAGACATTGTCGTTTCTTAGATAAAGTGATCACTATGTCAGTGAGTGCATGAGTCTGACAAATACAGATTTAGATCATATATCCACTTATTTTATTTATTACCAATCTTCACCCAACGTTTTAAAAAAGAACTACAACACCTATTTATAGAATAACTATGCCATCATCTGGTTCAATATAAATAAATGCTTTGTCCATAAGAATAGCATAGGATCTTTAAAACCCTATGGGGCAGTGTCCTAAGGTAATTTAAAAAAATCAAATTAGCTAAAACCTTCTAACGCACATGTAGAACATAGAAAAAAGTTGCATAAAAATCGGTGCACCCGTTTTCCAGTGAAAAGCGAACAAAAACCCGTCCTTGAGCGTTACCGGCAGACAGACAGACGGACATAAATTGAGATAAGATTTGTTTTGGTTTCCCTTGGGTGTAAAACGTGAAAATATGCAAAAATTGTATAATTCCAAGCAAGGTATAGACAAAACTCTAATTGTATTTATATAGATTCATTATACGGTATATTGAAATAAATATATACTGTATATACTTGATGTACACGTTCTTCACACAGAGGTTTTCCTTACCCGTTCTATAGTTAATGCAAATTGCATTTTAGTTAGCTTGAAACAGCTGTTGTTCTTGCTTCTGCTCTTTAAGCTGTCAAATGTAAGTGCCCTCAGCTGTTCGCATAACAGTTTCTGAATGTTTACTTTCTTATAAAATGTAAACATTGAAACTTAAAACGTTCACAGGGCGTAGCCCGAAGGGATTTTAAAGAAGTGAATAGGCCTATGTGTTGCATGGGTTCAGGATCTACCTTTGTGTAAAGTTTCAGCCCAGTCGGTTCAGTAGTTTTTGCGTTCACCCGGAACATCAGACAGAAAAACAGACAGACAGACAGAAACCACCTCTTCTTTATAATATTATAGATAATGAATGTAATAAACTGTTTAAAATATGATGTAGTAACACAATTTTTTTAGCATTGAAAGGGTGAAAAAGGAAAAAGTTTGAATTATTTATTTGAACATTACACTCAATTTTACATCATAATACAAACACGGTTTAATGTTAATCAAATAATAAATACATTAGACAACAAAGGCTAAAGTGCATATACAACAAAAATTACTATACCAAAATTATGTTTAAAAATCCCAAACCTTTTGCAGCGTATAGAAACAAGATTGAGTTACCGTTTAATCAGTTTCAGGATCTAATTTGGTCGTTCATTTTTTGACATCTTTTACCTTTTAGTGGATCTTTTTATTTTTTATTTTTTGTCAGTTTGTCATTAAAACACTTAGTGTTGTTATTGAGCACATGAGCAGAATGTTGCAATAAAGGTAACAATCACTTTTCAGTAAGTTTGAAGTGGTCAGCACGGCAACCTTTACAATTTCCTGACTTCAAATCTAAAAAACGGTATTTTTCAAAACTAAATTATTATTTTTGCGTATTGACAAAATCTGTTTCGTACCTGCGTTGTATTACAATCTTGAAAACTTTAAATTCTGTAGTTAAAACACACATAAGGAAATCAGATGGGGACTTTAAGGAACCCCTATTGGTACCTAAAATGCCAAGATCAACAATAACTGTCACAATGAAGGTCACAGAAGTAAACAATGGAATCTCAAGGCGAAACACCAGAGAACATAGCTGGCCGTAATAATTCGACAGTAGCGAGCGACGATTAAACTACGGTGATTTAGACTCAGTGATACAATAATAAATATTACAAAAATAAAGGTGACAGTGAGAAGGAAGCTTTGCAGGAAGCTCTGAGGGATAACAGATTTCTTTTAGAGCGTTAGGAATCATTCAGATACTGATGCCGACAACGTTATATTTGTTAGGAGATGCGTAGTTGATGTTTACTTTAGAGTCAATGACTAACTATTGCTGATTGTATTACATGTGCAAAAGTTATAATCAAACTTGTGAAATAATAAATTATGCTCTTATAAAAAGTTGGTTATAAATGATAACGACCAGCTTTGTGTATAAAAAATAAATTATTTATAGTAATCGTATTCAACTTTACAAAAATAATCATAACAGATACTAATTCCTCGGAGAAAGATAATAACATACAAAATAGGGATTTAGGGACAACGATTATTAATAATATCTTAGATTTAAAAGTTAAAGGATTCTAGATAATTAGTTGTACAACACGTTATTCAAATTATAAAAAATAAAAGTAGAATAAACAATAAAATACATCAAAATAAGAACATATCAAATTAAAATAAACTTATATTTTAATATAACAAGGTTGTTACGATACTTTCTAAAAATAATTTTGAATCGTTTTTGGATAGGTGATTATAAACATACTTGTTTTCAAATGAAATTCCAAATACATTGTTAATTTAAACATAAGCCATAAGTCCACTTTCCAGAAAAAAAATAGAGCTATCCTCGGGATAAGGGCAAGTCTGTGATGACAACTGACTTGTCAGTGGTTATTTTTACACGTTTAACTAGGGTTGTAAAGAACTCGTTTAGCTCATTTGTTTATTAATTCTTCATAAATTACCATTAAAATTAATTTAAACAACAGAACTTGTAACCCATTAACTTGCCAAGAACTTGTAACATGAGTATTATTTCATTGGGAGATAATATATATATATATATATATATATATATATATATATATATATATATGCATTTAATTTCACTTTAACCGTTGAACTCTCAGGATCTGAGTAATACGTCTAACAAAATAATTCGTTCACAAACGCCCATGACATGAAATCGCATCAAATTTTATAAACTATATTTTTGACTCGTTTAATGAAAAATTCAAGTTTAATTTCTTACATTCCTACATACTGTATTTATATATTTAACACCTTTTTTTAGTTATCTGCCATATATTTTGAAAATACCTGGCTGGTAGTATAATAGTATCAATATTAGTATATATAGTAGTAGTTAATATATATGGTACTACCAGAAGTGGTTATAGCTTTGAATAATTTTCAAATTATTATTTCACTGATAATTGTGAGATTAAGATTAATTAAATTTGTAATAGGCAAAAGGAAACTAGCAGATAATACCTTTTTAGGATCCTCTAATCAATAACTTTGATTTTTTTGGCCTCTGGCGTATTAAAAGTCAAGATTGAATTAGCAAATACATTTTTATTCGGTGGCAAATTTATAAATAAATAAAATCGCGATTCCAAAAACCTGAGTTGCCACATACCCATCTATTAATGGTCTGAGACAAGAAGGATTGAATTAACGATACAGATGATAATATTGATCAAATTTATGCTCATCCAAGCGAAATATTGCTCGATTTTGAGCAAACGGGTTTACTAATAGATAACCAATACTAAAAAATATATGTTATCATATGAATAAATATACTAAATAAATCACAAGAGTTTTATTGATAAATACACAGATATTTCAGACATATTTTTCCAAGGAAAACAAATGCGGAGATTTTAAGCTGATATTATCAACCTTTAAAGTTCATAAATATATGTTAGATATGTCTTCAGATATATATTTATTTATTGCGTCAAATAAAATTTGCATAAGTAAATATATGACATATCAATTATTATAAAACAAACAATTATTACAATTTCAACATGATCATGCATTTTTTTTTATATTGCTTAAGTCATAATGTAAAACGAGTATGGTAATAGGTGTACACAAAAACGGACAAAATTATAAAGAAGGAGTCTTTTACTGAGAAAAAATGTTTTGTTTTTACCATTTAAAATATATTTGATTAAAGTAACTTGATGAATAAATGTATTAAATATCCAACTTCCAGAGAGATTTAAGCCAAACAAGCCCAAAAACATCAAAGGTTGCGGGCCCGGGACAATTTGATCAGCTTAAAATCTCCGCATTTGTTTTCCTTGGAAAAATATGTCTGAAATATCTGTGTATTTATCAAGAAAACTCTTGTGATTTATTTAGTATATTTATTCATATGATAACATATATTTTTTAGTATTGGTTATCTATTAGTAAACCCGTTTGCTCAAAATCGAGCAATATTTCGCTTGGATGAGCATAAATTTGATCAATATTATCATCTGTATCGTTAATTCAATCCTTCTTGTCTCAGACTATTAATAGATGGGTATGTGGCAACTCAGGTTTTTGGAATCGCGATTTTATTTATTTATAAATTTGCCACCGAATAAAAATGTATTTGCTAATTCAATCTTGACTTTTAATACGCCAGAGGCCAAAAAAATCAAAGTTATTGATTAGAGGATCCTAAAAAGGTATTATCTGCTAGTTTCCTTTTGCCTATTACAATTTAATTAATCTTAATCTCACAATTATCAGTGAAATAATAATTTGAAAATTATTCAAAGCTATAACCACTTCTGGTAGTACCATATATATTAACTACTACTATATATACTAATATTGATACTATTATACTACCAGCCAGGTATTTTCAAAATATATGGCAGATAACTAAAAAAAGGTGTTAAATATATAAATACAGTATGTAGGAATGTAAGAAATTAAACTTGAATTTTTCATTAAACGAGTCAAAAATATAGTTTATAAAATTTGATGCGATTTCATGTCATGGGCGTTTGTGAACGAATTATTTTGTTAGACGTATTACTCAGATCCTGAGAGTTCAACGGTTAAAGTGAAATTAAATGCATATATATATATATATATATATATATATATATATATATATATATATATATTATCTCCCAATGAAATAATACTCATGTTACAAGTTCTTGGCAAGTTAATGGGTTACAAGTTCTGTTGTTTAAATTAATTTTAATGGTAATTTATGAAGAATTAATAAACAAATGAGCTAAACGAGTTCTTTACAACCCTAGTTAAACGTGTAAAAATAACCACTGACAAGTCAGTTGTCATCACAGACTTGCCCTTATCCCGAGGATAGCTCTATTTTTTTCTGGAAAGTGGACTTATGGCTTATGTTTAAATTAACAATGTATTTGGAATTTCATTTGAAAACAAGTATGTTTATAATCACCTATCCAAAAACGATTCAAAATTATTTTTAGAAAGTATCGTAACAACCTTGTTATATTAAAATATAAGTTTATTTTAATTTGATATGTTCTTATTTTGATGTATTTTATTGTTTATTCTACTTTTATTTTTTTATAATTTGAATAACGTGTTGTACAACTAATTATCTAGAATCCTTTAACTTTTAAATCTAAGATATTATTAATAATCGTTGTCCCTAAATCCCTATTTTGTATGTTATTATCTTTCTCCGAGGAATTAGTATCTGTTATGATTATTTTTGTAAAGTTGAATACGATTACTATAAATAATTTATTTTTTATACACAAAGCTGGTCGTTATCATTTATAACCAACTTTTTATAAGAGCATAATTTATTATTTCACAAGTTTGATTATAACTTTTGCACATGTAATACAATCAGCAATAGTTAGTCATTGACTCTAAAGTAAACATCAACTACGCATCTCCTAACAAATATAACGTTGTCGGCATCAGTATCTGAATGATTCCTAACGCTCTAAAAGAAATCTGTTATCCCTCAGAGCTTCCTGCAAAGCTTCCTTCTCACTGTCACCTTTATTTTTGTAATATTTATTATTGTATCACTGAGTCTAAATCACCGTAGTTTAATCGTCGCTCGCTACTGTCGAATTATTACGGCCAGCTATGTTCTCTGGTGTTTCGCCTTGAGATTCCATTGTTTACTTCTGTGACCTTCATTGTGACAGTTATTGTTGATCTTGGCATTTTAGGTACCAATAGGGGTTCCTTAAAGTCCCCATCTGATTTCCTTATGTGTGTTTTAACTACAGAATTTAAAGTTTTCAAGATTGTAATACAACGCAGGTACGAAACAGATTTTGTCAATACGCAAAAATAATAATTTAGTTTTGAAAAATACCGTTTTTTAGATTTGAAGTCAGGAAATTGTAAAGGTTGCCGTGCTGACCACTTCAAACTTACTGAAAAGTGATTGTTATCTTTTTGCAACATTCTGCTCATGTGCTCAATAACAACACTAAGTGTTTTAATGACAAACTGACAAAAAATAAAACATAATTTCCGGATACAGATTTTACTTTTATTTAAATACTGCATAACGTTTGTTAGACATAATGCTATAAAGTAATTAATTAGTGCCAGTACCATGTTGACTGACCCCTGCCACATCGCCCTCGCTCTGCGTTAGTACCTAGTGTAAACAACTGATGACCCGTAGCCGCCTCAATCAGCTGATGTGTTTGACTTGTTGAGTGGTGCTGGATACTAATTTGACTAGCTCTGAAGGTACTGGTTTGTATTACAACACCTGGGACGGAGCTTTGCTCTACTCGGAGGAAATCAGTTAGTTTGTTCAATAGGCTTAGAGTACTTTTCAACATGGTCCCACTCTATGGCGAGCAGATTTGCCTCGCTCATCCGCCTCATATTTTGACCACTCCAGGATAATTATTGGATGATTGGAACGAAGTGGAGGAATCCTCATACTAGACTTCACTCTCTATAGATTGGTCTGGGGAAATGACTTTCGTTATTTGAACGGGAGACGATAACTTTCGAACGCATTCACAGATCGACTCCAAACTTTGACAGTAGATTTTTAGCGTAATATTTATATCGAAGTTTGATTTTGGAAGAATTCTGTTCATTAATTAACGAAATATCTTAAAATAAAATTTATTTTTTTTCCTCCTTAAGTCTCTGGGTAATTAAGTCTCTTAAAACATAAGTCTATGGATAATTCTGCCTTTTGGCACAAGTTCATCAGAGGCCTACTTTTTGATTGAAAATGATCAATTTCATTGAACTAATCTCATATAAATTTACCTCTAGAGTTTGAAAATCACATTTGTTTTTGCCAGAAAAAAGGGTAAAGTGATAAAAATTTGAAATCCAAAATAAGCTATAACTTTTGTTTAACTTGCATTTAATTTACCAGACGAATCCAATATGGTTTCGATCTTACTCGGCTCGGGTGTACTTTCATAAGTGGAACAAAATAAAGAACCAAATGAAATTGTTTGATAGGCTATTAATTAGGTTGATATTTTTTAACACTGATTAATATTTAATAGCTTTTATGTTTGTAATTACCGTACCTACGTCATGTTTGTTTAGTTTAGTTTGTTATTATATTAAACTTAAAATGAAAATGAAATAAACAAACATAACATGAAAGTGTTGTTCCTGACAATGCGTGTTTAAAAGTAATATTGGAACCAACGTTTGTTATCTGGACAAATTTCAAGACACCTAAACTGAAACATAACATACCGTATCGTAAAACTGGCTAGACCCGGCCAGGGGGTCTTGACCCGGACACGTACATATTTGTAAACTTAAATATTTCTAAACTAACCTGCAAAGTTGAGCAGTCGTTCGTTATAGGTAAGCCTACATTTGTTTTAAATGACGCATGCTCTAATCGTTTATAATTGACGAATTTTCGCTAAAATAAAATATTATGTCAGACTAAGACATGTAATTTTTTCACGTTTGTCCGATTGTTTTCGTGAAAGGCATATTTTTATTCGAAATTTAAGCGCGCATAATGCCATGCTATTTAAAGAGATAAACAACTTATATGTAAAAAAAGTTTCACATTTACGACAGCCCTATTCCAGTTTTGACCCGGACACTTTTATACTGCGTGGATGTGACTCTTATCAACCGTTATGACTCGTCCCTGCCGTAAACACAGTATTCCCGCCATAACTAATAACAACATTGTGGTTTTTAGCTCTGATACGGTATTGTTTATAAGAGCAGTGGCGAAAAAGTATTCTTTGCCTAAATCGACCATAAGTGATCATGTCTGTGGAAAATATAATCAATCAATCAATAATTCCTTTATCGCCTTAAAACTTGTACAAGCATTGGCATGAGTCATTTACAAAATGTAACTATTACAACAACAAAATAGTCAACACTTCTAAATTATAAATTCCTTGTGTAGTCATGGACACTGTCAAACGCTCCACTCAACAAATAGGTCTTCAGATTCCTCCTAAATTCATCATGTGGCATCCCCACCTTGAGGCAATCAGGCAACGCATTAAAAAGTTTGACAGAGCAATAATAAACATTGTTTTAAAACAATGTAGTTTTATGTTTTGGAATTGTGAGATTTAAACTTTGGCGAAGAGAATATATTGTAGAGATTCTGGACTCAAAAAGCCCTCGGTTTTTCCTATAAAATATTAGCGTTTCAAAAATATATATGGAAGGAAATGTCAACAAGCCACACTGACGAAAAGTCTCCTTACAAGATTGATGCCGCTTGAGTCCAAAAACAATTCTGATTATCTTCTTTTGGAGAGTAAAGATGTATCTCATACTATTATTTTCCGATCCCCAAAAGGATATAGTGTAAACGAGATGACGATAAAAGCAACCACAGTAAGCTGTGAGCCATCAGAATTAGTGTAAAATAATAATTTCCGTATTCTATAAATTATTGAACTGAGTTTACCAGCCAATTAACTGATGTGGTCAGAAAAACTTAATCTCGAATCAATCAAAAGACCAAGAAAATGTACTGTATCAGTGGATGAAACAGCATTTTCGGAAATTAGCAGATTCGAAACGCTGTCTGTCCGATTACGAATTTGAAAATCAATCATCCCTGTCTCGTCAGTATTTACAAAAAGACCATTCTCATTTAACCATTGAAGAAGGGAATTTGACTGAACAAATGCAGCCACCTCTAAATCCTTCGTTTGATGACCAGTAACAACTGGAAATGTGTCGTCAGCAAAGATACATAATTTGTCATTATTTACACTACTGTCAATATTGTTAATAAATAGAAGAAAAAGAGCAGGACCTAATACCGACCCTTGAGGAATAATGGGCCCCATGTTTCAAACTGTATTTTAAACGTCTTTTCCCCTTACGGTTCTTCGTTTAGTCTCATTTTAGATGCAAAGAATAAAATCCCCAACCCATAACAATTATTTATTTATTTTACTTTTAAGCCTTTGATTGGTTCAAAGGCATCTGCAGACCTCAAAACATCGTCCAACTACAGACAGGTGAGGTTAGTTTATATGTTATAACGTTAGTTAGGTGGGTGTCCGGTTCAAGACCGTTTGTTGAGGTTAACCCGGACACTTTTATTTATTTTTTTATTTTTGTTATAATAACATCCAACATAATCTATAATATTATAAAGAAGAGGTGGTCTGTCTGTCTGTCTGTCTGTCTGATGTTCCGGGTGAACGCAAAAACTACTGAACCGACTGGGCTGAAACTTTACAGATAGATGGGATCTTGAACCCATGCAACACATAGGCCTATTCACTTCCTTAAGATCCCCTCGGGCTACGCCCCGTGAACGTCCTAAGTTTCAATGTTTACATTTCAGAATAAAGTAAACATTCAGAAGTTTCTACAGTTGTAATGCGAACAGCTGTGGATACTTACATTTGACAGCTTAAAGAGCAGAAGCAAGAACAGCGGTTTCAAGCTAACTAAAATGCAAATTGTATTGACTAAAGAACGGGTAGAGAAAACGACGGTGCGAAGAACGGGTACGTCAGCTAACCATTAATTAATATTAATTAACAAATATTAATGTGTCTTCATCTGGTTGTGGTCTATTCTTATTTGCACAAAAACAATTTTTACCGATACGTCCTGTAACCCCCCCCCACGATTTGATATTTTTGCTCCCCCCTCTTTGATTTTTAATTTTTATTTTATGCCCCCCCATTTTATATTCCCTCATTTTATATTTTTGCACCTCCCCCGATTTTATATTTTTTGCCCCCCCCGATTTTAAATTTGTGCTCCCCCATTTTTATTTTTGCCCCCCAATTTTATATTTTGCTTCCCCTCCGATTATATATAGTTTTGCCCCCTCTTTGATTTTTTATTTTTATTTTATGTCCCCCCATTTACATGTTTGCCCCCGATTTTTATTTCTACCCCACCCCCGATTTTATATTTTTTCCCCCCCGATTTTAGATTTTTGCCCCTAAAATTTTATTTTTCTGCTCTACCCCACTTTTATTCCCCCCCGATTTTATATTTTGCTCCCCCCCGATTTTATATTTTTAACCCCCCCGATTTTATAATTTTGCTCCCCCCTTCTTTGCTTTTATAATTTTATTTAATGTTGTCCCCCCTCCATTTTATATTTTTGCCCCCCCCCGATTTTATATTTTTGCCCGCCCCAATTTTTATTTTCGCCCCACCCCAATTTTATATTTTGCTCCCCCCCTCTTTGATTTTATATTTTTATTTTATGTCCCCCTCCATTTTATATTCTTGCCCTCCCCCCGATTTTATATTTTAATCTCCCCCAATTTTTATTTTCGCCCCCCTCCCCTTACCCTAAAATATTTACTTTGTTTTGTACTTGAGGTATTTTATTTCTAAAAGCGAATCCAAAGTGTTACGTGTACCGATTTGGAATCGCAAACCATACGCCGTTTACTACCCGACAGAGTTCCTCGACTTAGCAACAGGACCCGAACTATCTGCCAGTATATTTCGTTAACTTTGATTTAATTGTACATTAAATGAGTAAAATGTAATGTTAATATTGTAAAATAATGTGGATTGTTATTTGCTTTAGTTAATCTACCATTTATATACAACCCGTACGAAGGACGGGTCCACAGCTAGTAATATATAAGATATGCTAAAGGTAAATGGATATAATGAATAGTACACACACTTTACAATGGTCTGGTTTTTATTGGTGACATCGTTAATGGGAAGGCACTATAACGTAAATAAAAAATGTGTCCGGGTCAAGCCTGTTTTACGGTAGGCCGTTTTTAACAGGCCGTTTTTTAGGCGTTTTCAACCTGAAACCTAAATAACCGAAACCTTAATAGGTCTAACCTAAACCATAACCGAATAACCTAAATAATCGTTATACCCTATCGAACAATTTCATTCGGTTTTTTATATCGTTCCACTTTTGAAAGTCTAACCTGGTTTCGGTTATTTAGATTTCAGTTATATTTGATCTCAAAAGATACTGTCTTATAATTTGTCCAGATAACAAATTTTGATTCCACTAATACTTAAACATGTATTGCCGGGAAACACCATTGTAAGGGATTTATGGTAATCGCAATAAGCACTGAAAAAATACCCAGCCTCTTAGTCCCCCAACAATGTGTTAAGGTCCGGGTGCAAGTTTGAGGAGCCGTTATACCAAAACCTTTTCTCAATAAGAATAACATGGCGGCTTTTGATGTCATTGGGGCAGAGTCCTGAGGTCTGGAGGAAAAGCAAAAAAGTACCTATCTAAAATTTGTTGGTCCCCTACAACATTATGGTCCGGAGCAGTTTTGAGTAGGCGTTTTCAAAATCACCTGGGACACACACGCACATGCACAACCATTATAAATATAGATTTTTCTCAATACAAAATACTTTGAGCTCCCAAAACAGCCCGATTAACATTTTTTACAAAATTCTTTATCTACTAGCAAAAATTACTGTTCCAATTGTAACTGTTTTGGTATTAAATTAAAGGTTTTGGCCTGCAGTTATGTCATAATTACATTTATTTTCTTTTTATGTGTTTTTTAACGCACAATGTTTGCGTTTATTACTCCCATAACAAATATTGTTCAACTTTAAATAAATCACTTACATTATTAGCAAAAACTATTAAATAGTTTATGTATTAAATTGAAGGTTATGACATACACTAATGTCATCAATATCTCTGTTTAGTTTAGATGCGTTGTTTCTAATGATAAATTAATTTTAATTTTTAGCTCTCATAAGTGCCCATGTTCAATTATCAACAACATTCCTTTTGTAAATCCACTAACAAAAACTAAAGGACCGATTTAAATAGTTTTGATCTGAAATTTAAGGTCCTGCCCAGAGATTGGTACTTTTATTTTCAGAAAACATGTTTTTCTAAGTGAAAAATTACTTTTAATATTTAACAAGTAAAAGAGATGCTCCTGTTTAACATTTTGATCGAATTTAGTTGAAATATTTACTAGAAATTGAAATTATATATGTGTTAATGGACTGTGCAGAACTCGTCCTTCCAGGCGGATTATGAAATTTGTTTACTAAGTTTTCTCTAACTTTTTGCGTTTGTGTGAACTAATCAAATAAATTTAAAAAATGGACTGAAACGTCGTTCCTATCTTGTGTGATAAATTTTGTTTCCCCCAACCTACTTGGTAAAGTCGAATTTTACTCCTTGTAATGAAGGAGTATAGTGCTACTTTGTCTCCCGCGGAACAGAATCAGCTGACATTTCGCTGCAATCATTAATGCTGCAGCTATAAGGAAATCGGATCAGCTGATTAATATTTCGCTCCAGTTGCAATTAACGTTCCCAGTTTAGTTAATACGCATTACGTAATCAAAATGGACAGCGATTGTGAATGTGAATACTTATCAATACTTGTGGTTTTTGGGGTGTGGGAAAAATTGTTGTGTAAATTTTTTGCCCTCGCCTACGGCGTCGGGTACCAAAAATTTCCCTCAGGGAACAAAGTTGCACTTTACTCCCTTAATACACAAATAAATATTGTTTCAAGCAGAAGTCCCCATATTATTTTTTACAGCTAAAAATTTTGCATAAATTAAACTTGAGATAGTCAATAATATAAAACATACGTGGGATCATAATAAACCGTTACTTAAAAAGAATGTGATCATAATGTTTTTGGAAATTTAAATGCTACACAGCATCTATTAAAACTGAACCATTCACGTAATCATCAATATATATAACTAGCTGGCCCAATAGACGTTGCCCTGTCCTAATGTCATTGAATTTGTTTTATTTCAAATACTAGTTAAATTTCAAGCTGAGCTTGTTCGCTTCGCTCACTCGCCTCCCGGATTAGCTCATTCGCTATGCTCACTTGAATATCGAAAAAAAGGGTTTGAGTTGCCATTCAAGTACTTTTTTTATTTCCACAAAGAGAGTTTCCATTCAAGTAATTTTTTATTTCCATAATAAACAAATGTTTATGCCTTTCAAGTATGTTTACAGCTGCTTGGTGTAACTAACTAAACTTAGATCAAATCAATGGGAACTTTGAAGGCCTGTGGGGCAGAGCCCTTAGTTCGGATTAAAAATTGTCTTTTATAAGAACATTGTCCTGACATAAACGAACACAACAAAAAATAAATATTCAATTTGATCCACTAATTCTCAAGTGATTGCGTGACCAAGGGAAATAGGGATCCATTTGTATATATTAAGATGTATACAAAATGTTGGACCTTGAAACAATGACTGGTGGGTTCTAAGAAGTGGGTCAAAGAGTTTTAATTACTAGATTATATTTAACATTAGATACTACTTTTCCTTTTTAGCGAATTTCCCCTATAGGGAAGAAGCTATTACCGTAGTCGGCATGGTAAGACCTAGGCCCGGGACCATGATAACTTTTCGTTTTGAGGTCCCCAGACCCCAAAAACACCATTCGTTCGAAACTGTATATATATATATATATATATATATATATATGTATATATATGTGTGTGTCCGTGAACACGATAACTCTCGTAAAAATTATCCGATTTTGATTAAATTTGGTATAAACGTGTAAAGCAACGTTTATGACTTTAAGTTCGAAAACCAGCCAGATCGCTCTATCCGAAGGGGTATTTTGGGGGGGTTTTGTACCCCAAAAATGGGTTTTTCGATTTTTTTACATATAATTTTGGAAATGGTCAAACTTTATTTTTTCCCATTGGATTCAGCTTAAAAAAACACACAATTTGGTATTTTGATCATTTCTCTACGTCAACTGGTTACCGAGATATTGAAAGTGCTAAACACAGTACGTTGTCTAATGTTATTCTTATGGAGAAAAATAAAAATTTTATATCTCGCTTATTTATGAACATATACTGACGAAACTTGGTATACGGCTTCATCTGGTTGTGGACCATTGATATTTGCTCAAAAAGACAATTTTTTACCCAAGGCTCTCGTAGCAGCAAACCTGCGTACTCAGCCCCATGTTATTCTTATGGAGAATAAGTAACGTGTTATCTGCCTTCATTATGAAAATAAATTAATGAAATTTGGTATGTGGCTTTACCTACATGAGTTATATTGATATTTGTATAAAACCCCATTTTTTGTGTTCCTTGCTTCAGCAAACCTGCATACTCAGCTGCCATGTTATTCTTATGGAGAATAATTAAAATGTCATAAATTGTTTATTTATGAATGTATATTGATGAAACTTGGTATGTGGCTGTATGTGGTATTAAGATACATATATATGCATTGGAAATTCGCTGAGTACGCAGGTTTGCTGCTACGGGGGTATTTTTTAAAAATAAGGCAATCTATTCTAAACACAAATTTACTGATTTGTCAATTGAAACATTTTTGTTTGTATTGTTAACTGTAAGCTCAATCCTCATACGCGATATAAGAGCGTGCTCCTAGTAATGAGAAGTCTACTTCAGTATTTATAGTCAATGATACTACTAAAACCACATTTGGTATTATTGGCAACAAGGGTACCATGATGTTGGATTTAGAGTAATGTTATAGAATAAAAATATAATAAGAATAATAAGTCGTTAAAAAAATATTCCTATTTTCTTTTGTAATTTTCAATCCAAACGAAATGTTTAATGCTATTTATGGATCGTATTTGGATTCGGTCCTTAGTGGTACTTGAGTCGTTGATATTTAGCCAATGTCTATGTCTCAACTATAGAGTAACGCAAGTATCACGTTGATAATATATTCGTGTTGACTGGGTGAAAAACACATTGTCATATCTGAAAACACAAGAAGTAAGGTTTAAATATTAATAGCTTTTAAAAATAGTTTGTATGTTTTACTTTATATTAGTTCAAATATGCTTTATTATTTTGTAATACTATTATAATTAATCACTTAATTGGTACCTTCATATAATGAAGAATAAGATCTGACTGGTCTCATGCCATAAATATGGTCTGCAAGACGACGAGGGAGTAAGTAATTAAGTACCATACTATATGTTAAAACTTAAACGGGTTATACTTCCACCAAGAACAGGACATTTCGAGATTCCCGCAAGGGCTGACTGCGGGAACGGAGAGGAACGAGCGAACAGGACTATCAGTCCAGTGTCCACTGTGTCCAGTAGTATAGCAGAGGCAGACGACAAAGTATTATTGAAATTAAAGTTATCAACAAGAAATGTTCTTAAGTGATTAACACTAAGTTATTGTTAACATTATAATGTCTACTCATTAAAAGTAGAATGTCTTAATTTGATATAAACAATCATGACCTAGCTAATAAAACCGTAAGTTTCCAAATCGAATTAAAACTGAATTTTTGTAGCAAATTTGCTTTCTCCAAATGTAACCGTAGGTTAACTTTTTGTAGGATTGCTAACAATTTTATATAAATGTGTTTTTATACAAAAATTAATGAAAATGCATTACCATACATAATTGTTATGCAGACCACTACATAAGCTGCTATTCTAACTCAATACCAAGTACTTTTAGGTGGTTAATTTATGTGAGGTGTCCCAATAGACTTCAATTGTCCAAACAAATTATAATGTCCAGACACCACTGTTTTAATAAAATGTTGGTCTCAATCAGTTTATTTTGATATAAAATAAACACTTTCCGTAATGGTAAGTTTTTTCGGAAACTCATATTTAGCCTCTTGATTATTGTTTTGGCGCAAGTGAATCATACTAGTCAGAATTTTCAATTTCTTTAAACTATATGTATAGGAATTTACCTCTTGAGTTTGGATTAGTTTCTGCTTGAAGTAAGGGTAAAGTGGTAAAGAGATTAAACCCAAAGTATGACTTTTGTTTGCCTTACATAGGCCCTAACTGACCAAGCCAAATTCAATGTTTAGATCTTGCTAGGCTCCTCACATGGAGATAGTTGGAGATAAACAAGTGATTCAGAAAGCTGCCAGCATGGTGCTATTGTGTAGGCCTAGGCCTATTTCCTTCTTCCTCTTTGAAAAGTCTTTCTATGATTGAGATAAAAGTCATCGACTATATACAGGCTAGTAACCTATTTAGGCTGATACAGTATTACCTTATTTGAAAGACATGTTTTAGGTCGGGTTTTATTTATTCAAATTAGGTTTTTTGAATGATACGGTATTGAAAAGCTAATGCTATTTGATCGGAAATGGTTGTGACATACAACAATTGGGATGTCACCCTTGTAATGAGTTAAAAGCCTCTGAATTCTGAGCACCAACGATAGCCTGGCTATAATTTCCATTTGAAAAACCCCGCCAAAGGCAAAACCCAGAACCCAACTTAAATTGTCTTTGGAATTTTTAAAAAATAAAATGGCTAAAACGTATTGGACAACAACAAATTGTAAATATTGAAATATAATAAATAAACAGGAGAGCAATGGACGGCTTTGCGAAAAGGGGAGTCCAATTATTTTTGTTATTTTACCTATTGTAAAAAGTGCACATATTTCTAGTCGAGGGTGAGGGAAATGAACTTTTTCAATAAGGTGACGTAAGGGAAAATTGACTTTTTAGTCATCAACTAAGCTAAATAAAAGTTTGAACCATGAAATTACTTTTTAAACTTCCCCAGCAGCACAAATCGTTGGGCCAACGTTGGAAAATGGTCGGTAGAAATGGTAGGCCAACGGTGGGAATGTCGTGAGGCGCGAGGTTGGCCCATTGATGGATTAACCAACCATTATCCAAAAATGCCAACCTATACCCAACAAAATGCCAACAGTTTATAATTTTTTATTTAAATGCTTATTTTAATTTTAAAAATCCTGATTTTAGCGAATTTCCCCTATAGGGAAGAAGCTATTACCGTAGGTCTCATGGTAAGACTTAAGCCCGAGACCATGATAACTTTTTGTTTTGAGGTCCCCAGATGTCCAAAACACTATTCGTTCAAATTTATATAAATGTATATATATATCTATATATGTGTCCGTGAATGCGATAACTTGAGTAAAAAACGTCCGATTTCGATTAAATTTGGCTCAAATGTGTAAACTGACATTTATGACTTTAAGTTCGAAAACCAGAAAAATCGGACTATGGGAAGGGGGGTTTATGGGGGTTTTAAATTTTCCAAAAATCAGTTTTTTGCATTTTTTACCCTAAAATTTTTAAAACACTTAATTTAGGTTTAGACCATGTTATAGAGCTTAAAAAAACAAATAATATGGTATTTTGAATTATTAACCTAGGTTAAGTGGTTGCGGAAAAAATCCAAAAAACATGCTCATAAAATCTCCCATGTTAATCTTATGGGAAAAAGGTTTTTGGCTTTTCCTCAGTTAATTTTACTTTAAACTTCACATTTTCTTTTACCAATCACTTCAGCTCCACAAAACAATCATTTTGGTGTTTAAATTGTGATTCTACGTCAAACCGTTGCAGAGATATTCAAAGTGCTAAACACAGTACGTTGTCCAATGTTATCCTTATGGAGAATAAATAAAATTTGATATCTTGATTATTTATGAATGTATATTGATGAAATTTGGTATGTGGCTTCATGTTGTACTGGTATATTGATAATTGAACAAAAAATAAATGTTTTGTTGACTGTCCCCGTAGCAGCTAACCTGCATACTCAGCCCTAATGTTATTCTTATGGAGAATAAGTAAAGTTTTATATCTCCCTTAATTATGAACATAAATTAATAAAACATGGTAAGTAGCTTCACCTGGTTCAGTTATATTGATAATTGCATAAAAACTCATTTCTTATCTTCCTCGTTGCAGCAAACCTGCGTACTCAGTCCTAATGTTATTCTTATGGGGAATAAATAAAATGTAATAAATCACTTATTTATGAATGTATTTTTGTCAAACTTGGTGAGTGGCTTTATGTACTAGTGAGAAACATATCAATGCATTGGAAATTCGCTGAGTACGCAGGTTTGCTGCGACGGGGGTATTTATAATTGAATTGTTTAGTAAACCAATTATAGAAATTTATAAATACCCCGCCGCAGCAAACCTGCATACTCAGTGAATTTCCTAATGGAGATATAAATGTCTTAATACTACATAAAGCCACTTACCAAATTTCATAAAAATATATTCACAAATAAGCGATATATACAATTTTAATTATTCTCCATGAGAATAACATTGGGGCTGAGTACGCAGGTTTGCTGCATCAACGAACACAAAAAATGGGTTTTATGCTAATATCAATATAACTGAACTAGGTGAAATCACATACCAGTTTGTATTAATTTATGTTCATAATTAATTAAGGGAGGCATAGCATTTAATTATTATCCATAATAATAACTAGGGACTGAGTACGCAGGTTTGCTGCTACGGGAGCCTTTGGCAAAAAAATATTTGTTTGAGCAAATATCAATAGACCACAACCAGATGAAGCCTTATACCATGTTTCGTTAGTATACGTTCATAAATAAGCGATATATAAAAATTATCTTTTCCTCCGTAAGAATAACATTAGACAACGTACTGTGTTTAGCACTTTCAATATCTCAGTAACTGATTGACGTAAAGAAATGATAAAATACCTAATTGTGTGTTTTTTTAAGCTAAATCCAATGTTAAATACTAAAATTTGACTAGTTCAAAAATTATATGTAAACAAATTCAAAAAACCCATTTTTGGGGTAAAAACCCCCCCCCCAAAATACCCCTTTGGATGGAGCGATCTGGCTACATGTTTTTACCAAATTTCAACAAAATTGGATTATTCTTACGAGAGTTATCGTGCTCACGGACACACACATACACACACACACACACACACACACACACACACACACACACACACACACACACACACACACATATATATATATATATATATATATATATATATATATATATATATATACAGTTTCGAACGAATGGTGTTTTTGGGGTCTGGGGACCTCAAAACGAAAAGTTATCATGGTCTTACCATGCCGACTACGGTAATAGCTTCTTCCCTATAGGGGAAATTCGCTAAAAGGCATTTAGTTACATAAATATTGAGTCACGGTCGGGTCTCGAACCTACAACCTTTGAGTTACTGAACACTTGCCTTAACCCCCACGGCCAATCTTACTTATACGAGAATCGAAGGATGGACTGAGATATAGAGATTACCAAAAGTCTGTACCTGCACGACTTGTATACTTTATACCTATTATGCCTTTATGTTTCATTCTTCTAAGATTGGATGGTACTCGTTTTATTCTTCTACGTGAATCTACTCGTGCAAAAATCACTGTAATAAAAGTAGGAACAAATTAATTTGATTTATGAATCTATGAAATTTGAAAAACTACGAGCAAATTAATGTATATTTAATATAATTATAATAATAAAAATAAAATAGTAATTTATACCCCATCAGCACATCGTTGGGCCAACGTGGGAAAATGGTAGGCCAACGGTTGGTGCGAGGTTGATGGATTAACCTACTATTATCCAACAATGCCAACCTATACCCAACAAAATGCCAACAGTTTATATTTTTTATTTTAATGCTTATTTTAATTTTAAGAAGCATGATTTCTCCAATTTTAATTGTTTGGTTCATACAATAATATACATGAATATATAATTAATAATAATATTATGGTAGGATTTGCCAACAATAGCGTTTGATGGCCCAACATCGAATATGGTTGGATTTGCCAAAGTGGGCTAGCCAACGATTGGCTCGTTGGCCCAACCGCGTTAATGCCAACCGACCATTTCCCTACCATATCCTACAATGCCGACAATGGCTCAACGTTGGCTTAACGATGTGTGCTGGGGTTTGTAAAATTAAAAGTCGTCATGCTTTGACTCTTAAACCGACAGCTACTTCTTAAATATTATGATATATAAATTACCTCCATAGCTATTTACAATATGAATCCAAATGTGTTATGTTACATATTTTTGCTTTACATTATGCAATGTCCAAACTCCAGAATTGAACTGTAGGCCAATCAAAAATCCTTTTGCATTTATTCATTAATGTTGTTTTCTAAAAAATCCACACTAAACACATAATCCTCTTAAACACAGATGCCACGGACAGTACACCACGAAAAAATAACTAACATTCATTTGATAGGCCTATCATCGTTTAGAGATACAGCCGTGGTCACAAGCAGGAACAGGCTGCTGGACGGTTCAAGTTGATATTATCATGAATTTACCCTAAAGGGAATAAGCTATAACCGTAGTCGGCATGGTATTACTTAGGCCAGGGACCGTGATAACTTTTCGTTTTGAGACCCCCAGATGCAAAAAACACCATTATGTATTATCTGTATACACCATTATCTATATATCTGTATATGTGTCCGTGAATGCGATAACTTGAGTAAAACACGTCCGATTTAGATGAAATTTGGCTCAAACTGAAATTCATGACTTTAAGTTCAAAAACCAGAAAAATCGGACGATGGGAAGGGGGGTTTTAAATTTTTAAAAAAAATCAGTTTTTTTGCATTTTTACCATACAATTTTTAAAGCTCTCAATTTTGGTTGTGACCATTTCATAGAGCTTAAAAAACAAATAGTATAGAATTTTGAATTATTAACCTAGGTTAAATGGTTGCGGAGAAAATCCAAAAAACCTGCTTATTAAATCTCCCATGTTAATCTTATGGGAAAAAGGTTTTTGGCTTTTCCTCAGTTCATTTTAATGTAAACTTCACATTTACTTTTACCAATCACTTCAGCTCTACAAAAATCATTTTGGTGTTTAAATTGTGATTCTACGTCCAACCGTTGCAGAGATATTCAAAGTGCCAAACACAGTACGTTGTCCAATGATATCCTTATGGATAATAAATAAAATTTGATATCTCGAATATTTATAAATGTATATTGATGAAACTTGGTATGTGGCTTCACTGGTATATTTATACTTGCACGAAAAATGATTTTTTTATCGTCCCCATAGCAGCAACCCTGCATAATCAGCTCTAATGTTATTCTTATAGAGAATAAGTAAAGTTTTATATCTCCCATAATTATGAACAAAATTAATAAAACTTGGTATGTAGCTTCCACTGGTTAAGTAATATTGATAATTGCATAAAAACACATTTTTTAATTTCCTCGTTGCAGCAAACCTGCGTACTCAGCCCTAATGATATTCTTATGGAGAATGAATAAAATGCTAGCCCATAAATCACTTATTTATTTAAGTATTTTATGAAACTTGGTAAGTGGCTTTATATGGTAATGATAAACACATGAATTCATTGGAAATTCACTGAGTACGCAGGTTTGCTGTGACGGGGGTATTTCTTCCATAGCTGTATTGATTTTTGTATATTTAAAACTCCATGTTTATTTTGTAGTTTTCAAACTTTAATTCACAATATTATGAGCAAGCAAGAAAACCTTCCTCATATTAGGGTATAATGATTTGTTTGTCAGGATCAAAATATTTACATTTTCAATCACCTCACTGCTTTTGGGGAGGTGCTATTTCTGGAATGTGATCTTGAGAAACGATGGTGCCTATGTTGTGGTGGGTTTTAACTGACATTCAATTAATAAGCAGTGACTTTCATTGTGCAGTTATTGTGAGTTTTATCCTAATTTGACTACTGTGCAAAATAAATAGGTTCGGAATCTTACAGGATCAAAAATTTTGCCGTTAATAAAGGGAATTCTCCAACTAATAGAGAGTTCTTGACTCTGAGATATAAACATAATTTCGAGATAGGTGACTTATGGCAAGGTGGATTCAATCATCAGAAAACGACATTAACACGTAGCTAAAATCATTCGTAGTTTGTGGGGATAGAACCCGTGACTTTGAGGACAACGTGTAGCTCTCTTATTGTCGTCCGTCCTGTAGATGATTTACTGTGTAAATTGAAAATAAACAAAATAAATCGATAAATTGGTAACTGTAAACACCCTTGAGACTGTGTCCCCCCCACTCTTTAGACTGTAATAACTAAACTTACTTATTTATACTCCACCTGAAATTATTATTTTATTTTACATACATATGGTTTATATATTATATAATATATAATACCCTACTTATATTATATCATTAATAAATGTAAGTTTTAACTTTATATCTAAAACAAACATAATACAGGTTTGGTGATAAACGTGTAAACCGAACGGAATGATTTATGCGTGAATAACGTGTAAGAGGAAATTGCTACTAAATGCATGTGTATTCATCGGCCAACAATCGGTTTATTGAAATTTTATTCATGACTCTGTGACAACGATTTGGTGTGAACGAGATTTTAACTTCATGTGTTTAAACAATTGATTTTTGCTTATCATTTAAACCCATTGTGTTATAAGATTATAGATTATAATTGTTTGGTTCAAAAACACTTATTACAGTTGCCTAGAATATTATTTTATAATATTACATTTTAATAATAAATTTCCTATTTGTTTAAAACAAATTACTACTTATTATTAGACAAACACACTTGCTATTCTATAAATAATAAAATCTATTCACCGTCAAAACGATTGTGTTCTAAGTCAAATAAAGAACGAAAATTACTAGTTTTTATATTAAAAATCATTCAACTCCAGGAATGGATAAACATACTATAGTTATCGTATACACATTTTAAGAAATAGTGTAACCTCTATAACATAAGATAGAGGTATGTAGGCCTACTTACTGTACTTTATTTATAGTAGAAATCTTAGAGAAATAATAATCAGAGGCATTTTTTTCCTTCCGGTAAAAGTTGCGCCTCAGAAGTAGTAATAAAATCCACTTTTTATTGCTGAATCTTTCATGATAGCTTAAAAGCTTATTGTTGCTTAGTTAAAATTAAAATTGTTGCTTGGTTAAAATTAAAATTGTTGCTTGGTTAAAATTAAAATTGTTGCTTCAAGCTTAAAATCTTATTACTGAATCTGTCTTTATAGCTTGGTTTGTATATAGTTCAGTCACTCCTTAAAACTAAGATGAGATGGGCACTTTCAATCTCAGAAGCGACAATAACCCGCACAATAACAGGGGGAAAAAATTATATAAATTTGTCTTTGTCAGGTTAAGAAAAGTTCAATTTAGTGATAATATTCACTGAATGTTTAAGGAACTTCCCTGTACAGCTTGAAAACTGCCAGAAGCTAAATTGTTGAAAAAGTGAATAAAGAGACTACTAATGGCAAATCCCACCTACTCAGACCAAGAATTGTTTAACTGCAGAAGGTCAATGTAGTAAATATTTTATTTATTGCTTACCAGAAAACGGTTTTGATTTATTTTTTCCTCTTCTTTGCGTGTACTGTTACTGGTTTAGTTCAAGACCATGTTTAAAATTTAAAATTAAACGTTGACGTTTCCTTGTGTATGTGCATGTATTATATTTATACCTACTTGTTTGAAATAAAATATTTTCGTTCTCGATCTCAATACTGATTGCATACAATGAGTTTTCTAACTTATACTGCCCTCCGCACCGTTGCAATGGGCTTTCTATATTATACTTACCTCCACACAGTTACAAAGGGCTTTCTCTTTTATACTTCCCTCTGCACAGTTAAAATTGGTTTCAATCTTATACTTCCCTTCCCCCACAGTTTTAATGGGCTTTCTGTCTTATAATTCCCATCGCACTGTTACAATAGACTTTCTATATTATAACTTTCTACATTATAGACTTTCTATAACGAAATAAGAGTCTAGTGAGGCGAGGAGGACAGTTCCTCCTCGCCTCACTAGACTCTTATTTCGTTCAACATGGGAAGCATTCTCTGACTATACATATAAGCAAAACCTGAGACATCGATACATGTTACACTTGGTTTACAGTCCAGCTATACTAATTCACCTATGAAAATAGTTTTGATAAGTTTATATGTTATAAAGGGAATGTGTCTATCCTATCAGTTTATCAAGTTGTTGTGACAACATTAATATTTGACGTCTTATATATTGTTGAAGCTAAAAACTGGTAGAGCTTAGTACTTTTTAAACTTCCTGGAGTAGACGCTGACTGATGGCCGACATCCGGGGTCGCATGACTAGGTAAGGGCTTGATATTACGCCGTTATGTGTCAGAAATGTGTTGTTCACCACCGATACGGTAGGCAAACCACGGACATTTTAAATGCAATTGATTTACAGTTCGGTCGTGTGACTACAATTATTAAATTAAAAGGGACATATAATAGAATTTTCCATGACAATTTAAAAAATCAATTCAACAAATTGAGTTCCTCTTTTACATAAGTATCTTAAAACTTCAGAGAGATAATTTTAGGGCCGTTATTGAACAGTATTTAGTTATTACATAGCTATCTAGCCTAACCTAAACCTAGCCTATAAATACATGTGTATTTGTATGTGTATTTGTATAACTTATATACGCATTGATGGGTAGAAGCAGTAGTAATGCCGCGCGCCTTGGCCGTAACATAGGGTCTTATGGAGAATAGATTAACATGGACTCTTATGGGGGAATAGAATAACATGGGCTCTTATGAGGAATGGAATAACATGTATTCTTATGGAGGATAGAATTGGGGTGTAATTACTACCCTCTGCAGCTCTTCTGCTACCCTCTTTGGCAACTATCTATCTTCTACTACCCTCTGTGGCAACTATCTATCTTCTGCTACCCTCTTTGGCAACTATCTATTTCTTGCATGCCTTTATGGTTAAACACTCGTGTCCTTCTGTTGTAAACCATCTAGCCTTCTGTGGTAATTGTTTAACACTCGTGTCCTTCTGTTTTAAACCTTCTATGCCTTCTATGGTAATTAGTTTACCCTCGTGTCCTTCTGTTGTTAATCATCTAGCCTTCTGTGGTAATTATTTATCCCTCGTGTCTTTCTGTTGTAAACCATCTAGCCTTCTATGGTAATTATTTGACCTACGCTTACTTCTACATATTTGACTCTCGTGCCCTTCTATACATCTAACCTCTACATCCTTCATTCCCTTCTGTGTATCTAATCTCACTTCCTTCTGCGTATCTAACCACAACATTCGCAACAAGTCTCTGTCAGCAAACTCGTTGTAACTAGTTAAAATACAGCTCTGTAATTGGTTATAATAAAAATGCATTCTATTGGTTGTAATTAGCGTTCTGTGCCCTGATTGGTCGATACTTTTAGCGCTCTTTATTCTCAAGAGTTAACTTCACTCTATCCCTTGCATTTGCACTGGTCAGAGGTCCCTGCGATACTCCGTTCGTTGATTTTGCACCTGACAAATATAATTATTACATTTGATTATAATGAGTTTAGTTTTCTTGTATTGTAGTAATTTCAATTCTCATGTATTGTAGTAATCTTGCGTGTTTAGTGACTTGGCTAGAGTAGTGTTGTATTTAATTGTTTTACCTGACTAACATATCCTTGCACCATTAATCTCACTTTCTAGTCTTGTTCCTTAATACAGTTTTGGTTAGAACAGTTCTCAGTTAGAGTATTGTTTGCTACATCTATTACTTTAACTTTCATCATAACTTGTAGCTCTGCTTTGACTTGTGTAGTTTGGGTGTTAGTGTTTTTTGACTTGTGTAGTTATACATACGTACAGTGCTCTCCTACATACTATATACCTCTAAACATAGACTCTATTACCTCATTCTGCTTCAGTCGTCACACTGATCAGACGTGTTTTATGCTGCTTCTGCGTAATTGTTAAGTGTTCTCTTGCACAAATTATTATTATTGTCTTGTTGATTCTGTGCTATTAATTCAGTTATATCAGCGAGCTTGACTCTGGCTGGTGTATTTGATCTTTTTAAGCGTTAGAGTGTTGTGTATTACAGTTCAGATTGTTTTCAGTATTTCATTCTCTGTTAAAGGATGGAAGTTTCTAAAAAGAGCTCTCAAAGCCCAGTAAATGTAATTGGAACCTCTGAAACCTATGTTAAACACTTCAGGTTGTACGGGTTGGAAACTGTTTTCAAATTCACTAAACCGCCAAGAGGTATCTCTGAGTTTGATTGGATTCGTAAAGGTTTTAATCAAATTGTTGAAAAGGCTAAAGCCAACGCTGTACCCACTGATTATCTTGGGTTTAAAATGCAATCTATAAGTTTAAAAAGTGCTGAACCGGGGTACGTAGCTTTGAGACCTATCTCTGAAGTTAGCGGTGATGTTCTCTGGGATATTTTTGGAGGCATAATTCAAAGTAACTCTGAATCTTTAACCTCTAGCGACACTTTTAGAATTGACGTTACGAGGGTAAATGTCCCCGTAGGTAAAGGTAGAGTACATCCAGAGATGTACAACACTTTTGACGAGGAATGTAAAGCTAGGAAGGGTATTGTAGTAATTAATAATAAAGACAATTTATGTCTGGCTAGAGCATTGGTAGTAGGCAAAGCACTTGCTAAACATGATCCTCAGTATAAAGCAATACGTCAGGACAAGGGTAAAAGACAAACATTCAGAGCTAATAAGCTCATAGCAAAAGCCCGTGTAGAAATGCCGGAGGAGGGCGCTGGCATCCCTGAGCTTGAAAAATTCCAGTCACATCTTAAAAAATACAGAATAACAGTCTACAGTTACGATAGAAAAGGTCGGGATATTTACTTTGAGGGAGGTAATGAAGACGCTAAATTTAAAATTAACTTGCTCTTTCACAACGGGCATTATAATGTAATTACAAACTTAACTGCTGCTTTCGTATGTCATTATTTCTGTGAAGCCTGTCATATTCCCTACAATAACAAGGGTGAGCATCGATGCTCTAACATCTGCCCGTCCTGCCATTCTATCTCTCCACCCTGTAAACTTGAACACGGAGGCATCACATGCCGTCTTTGTAACCGCTTCTTCAAAAATGAGCGGTGTTTAATAGCCCATCAAGGGCAAGTTTGTAAAACTATAAAGTTCTGCCGCGACTGTAACAAAATGATTTATCCAAAAAAAACGTAAGACAGCTCACGTATGCGGAGAAGTTTATTGTGAACCCTGTGAAGCGTTCAAAGACCCCGCGCATCAGTGTTTCATAAAGGTCGATAGGAGAACTCCGAAAGACCGAGATTTTCTTTTCATATTTTTTGACTTTGAAACAAGGCAGGATGAGTCTCTTCCCTCAGATCCCGATAAAAAATTGCATAAAGTTAATCTGTGCGTTTCTCAACAGTACTGTTTTAAATGTATTAATGGGGGTGAGTGTGAAACTTGTTCTGAGAGGCAAAGAGTCTTTGAAAAAGAACCGGTAAAACAATTCATGGACTATGTAATGGGAATTCGGAAGAAATTTAAAGATGTTTGTGTGATTGCTCACAACGGGCAAGGTTTTGATTTTCAATTCATTCTACAGTACATCATGGAAGAAACAAAATTTACACCAAAAATAACTCCTCGGGGAACTAAAGCAATTTTGATTGAAGTAGCCAACGTAAGGTTTGTTGACTCACTTAGTTATTTTCCCATGTCCCTCGCTGCACTCCCTAAAGCTTTTGATCTGCCTCCCGAGAAAAAGAAAGGTTATTTCCCGCATCTTTTTAACACTGTGGCAAATCAAAATTATGTAGGCCCGATACCCGACAAAAAGTATTACTGCCCGGAATCAATGTTTGAGAAACCTCACGAAGCCTTCGAGATTTGGTACGACGAGCAAGTGGCGAGTTACTACGTGTTTGATTTCAAAAAGGAAATCTTGGAGTATTGTATCTCTGACGTGGAAATCCTAGCTCAAGCGTGTATAAAATTTAGAGCCTTGCTTCTTGAACAATGTAACGTAGACCCATTCCTCGAAGCTATAACAATTGCCAGTGCATGTAACTTAGCTTTTCGGCGTAACTTTCTAAAACCAAACACAATAGGTTTGATTCCTAAAAACGGGTACAGACTGACTGACAATCAGTCAGCCGTTGCTTTACAATGGTTAACATGGGAAGAGGAGAAACGAGGGTTGAGGATTCAACACGCGGGCCGGGGTAAAGAAGTTAAAATTAATGGAATGAAAGTAGACGGGTTTGACGGTGAGAGAATTTACGAGTTTCACGGGTGTTACTGGCACGGGTGCCCGAAATGTTTTCCTTATAACAGAGAAGAACCTCTGTCGGAGGATCCTTCAGACAGTTTGCATCTCCGTTACGAGAGAACCAAGTCCAGAATTTCCAAACTAAACAACTATGAGGTTGTAGAAATGTGGGAATGTAAATTTAATAAATTGAAGAAAGATAATAAACTAAATCACTTGAACCAACTGTCCATTATAAACACACTTCCACTCAATCCTAGAGATTCCTTTTTTGGAGGCAGGACAGGCAATACTAAAACATATCATAAATGTGAAGAGGGAGAAACGATACAGTATGTTGATGTTTGCTCCCTTTATCCGTTTGTAAATAAATATTGTAAGTATCCCGTTGGACACCCTATCATTTACGTTGGAAATGAGTGTCGAGAGAGAGGTCTTGAAGTAGAGGGATTGTTGAAATGTAAGATTCTACCTCCTTACAACTTGTATCACCCCGTACTCCCCGCTAAAATGAATAATAAATTAATGTTTGTGTTGTGTAGAACTTGCGGGGAGACTTTAAACCAAGGGGAATGTTTTCATGAGAGTGAGGAAAGAGCGTTAGTTGGGACTTGGACTATGGATGAAATTAGGAAAGCTGTAGAAAAGGGCTATGTGATTTTGGACATGTATGAGTTGTGGGAGTACGAGGTAGCCACTTATGAAAATGGAGGTTTGTTTACAGATTTCATTAACAAATTCTTGAAAGTAAAGCAGGAAGCCTCAGGCTATCCCGCTTGGTGTATGACAGAGGAGGATAAAGAAAAGTATGTTTCTGATTTCTTTAAGCGTGAGGGTATTCAAATGGAGAAAGATAAAATTTGTAAAAACGGGGGACTTAGATCAGTAGCCAAATTAATGTTAAATTCATTCTGGGGCAAGTTTGGTCAGCGAGAAAACATGACAAAAACTTCAATCGTCAGAGACTCTAAAGAATTATTCAAGTTGGTAACTCAACCAGAAGTAAATGTAAAGTATGCTGAAGTAATAAACCAAGAAGTTTTGCTAGTTAATTGGCAGAATGTTGATGAAGCTAGTGAGGCTCTAAAAACTGTAAATGTTGTAATTGCAGCCTACACTACAGCTCACGCGAGACTTAAACTTTATGAACATCTAGATTCTCTTGGAGGGCAGGTCTTGTATTATGATACAGATTCGTGTATTTATTTATACCGTAATGGGTTGTATAAGGTTCCTACGGGAGACTATCTCGGGGAAATGACAGATGAATTGGCAGATGAGTACGGCCCGGGCTCTTATATTGTAGAATTTGTTTCTGGGGGGCCAAAGACTTACGCTTACCTTGTCTGGTCAACCAAAAAGCAAAAGTTAGAATCAGTTTGTAAAATTAAGGGTCTAACATTAAACATGAAAACCTCCGAAACATTAAACTTTGAAGCTCTAAAAAAGATGGTACTAAATGAAGCTGCTGAAATACTAGAAATTGAAGAGAATAGAATCAGGAGAACAAAGACACGAGAAGTCGTTACAGTAAGTGAAATTAAAAAGTTTAGAATTACAGGGCCCAAGAGAAAATTTAATGATGATCACGACACGTTGCCTTTCGGGTTTAAAAAACAAAAACTAATGGAACCATCACACGGATACTAAGCGTATATACCTCTAAACATCAGCTCTGTTACCTCATTCTGTTCTGAGACACGGTACTGAACGGTTGTGTTTGTGCTGTTACACTCAGTTGTATATTGTTTTGTTATTTTCTTGTAGAATGTCTGCTGAACATAATACATCCGCTAACCAACAGGTTTTTCTTCAGCTTATACACAAAAAGAGGTTAAATGAAAATGTAAAATTTAATATTACACGCTCAGAGTTTAAGTTCTTACTTACAGGTTCAATAAATGCACGGGAATGGCCTTTGGTGTTTTCTGAGTATATAGTAGATAAAATAACGGAGAACTCCTCATCAAACACCTACATCGGAGTATCAATAAAGCACACAGGTGCATCAGGAGACATACCTTACATGCCATTAGCTAATCTAACACCGACAGTTTTTGATGATCACTTTGAAGAAATGTTTTGTAACGTTGAGAAACTATCTGGGGTTTTAAATCTTGAAGTATCACTTGTCTATATTCCTAGTTGCTACCGTCGATAAAGACGACACTTTTCCCTACGGAGCAGTGTTACTTTTGTACATACTTCTTGTGACTAGTACAGTTACATCATTCTACTCTGAGTCACGGTACTGATCAGACGTGCTTCTGCGCTGTTTTTGTCTGTAAAAACGTAATTGTGACATGGCTGCTAAATACTATACATTTAATAACAAACCGGTATTGGTTCTGTTTGATAATGAAGGAAAGCCATGGTTTAAAGCTAAAGATGTAGCGTCTGCTCTTAAGCATGTTAATTGCTGTAGTGCAATTCAGAAACATGTAGATGACAAAGATAAATTAAGTGTTGGAAGTTTTTCTGAGGCCCAAAAACAGGGTGTTGGACCGATTGAGAAAACAACTGTTTTCATAAACGAAGCCGGATTATGTTCTTTAATTTTAAAGTCGACTACTCCCGAAGCAAGACTGTTAGTAAGAAGTCTGTTGCCGGAGAAGTTTTATCTTACCTACACAAATATGAAAGATGAAATTTCACTTTAAATGTTAGTTTTAAAATCACAAGTTCCCACTGTATGAGTGTATGTGAGTGAATGAAGGTCACTGGCGTGGGTGACGAAAAACCCCGTAAACCTGAATGAGAAGACTTAGTAGATTGAGGAGTCTGGCCAACCCCCAGACTGCTCTTTTGAACGGGTATGTGTGAATGTGTGATGAAGGATCTAGTAGATTGAGGCGTCTGGCTAACACCCAGACTACTCCTTCGAACGAGCCGGTGTGAATGTGTGATGAAGGATCTAGTAGATTGAGGCGCCTGGCCAACACCCAGGCTACTCCTTTGAACGAGTCGGTGTGAATGAAGGATTTTGTACATTGAGAAGCCTTGCTAACGCACAGGCTACTCCTTGGAACAATCCGGTGGGACTTGTAAAAAAAAAAGTAAATAAATATAAAGCAAATAAAAAAAACTCTATCCTTTCGTTTGCTAAAAGGGAGAGGACTTTTATTTTGTACTGGGCGTCAACCAGGTAATCTGGATTGGCTCACGCACGAAATAAAGGTTGAACCTGGGTGCTCACGCACGAATGGTCTCAAACCCCATTCAAGCAAACATACACTTACCGAGGGTTTATCACAGAATACCCGGAGATTTACATGGTAGCTGTGGAGTCTCAATGGATCGAGGTTGGAAGCACCGACCGCAGGAGAACATCTGACTTGGAAACATTTGACCGGAGATAGATAGATATTTGTCCCTGGTGGACAGTTTTCAGCGGACTTGGAGGTATTTTATAGCTTAAGGTTTCCATCAAAGAAAAACATACCCCAGTAATCAGTTTTAGCGGACTCGGTATTGTTTGACCGAGAAATTTAAAATGTTTGGGCAAAGTTAAATGTAGCCCCCGGTAAACAGTTTTAGCGGACTCGGTATTGTTTGGCCGAGAAATTTAAAAAGTTTGGGCAAAGTTAAATGCAGCCCTGGTAGAGTATTTTCAGTAAATTGTGACAGAATTGACGATACGTTAGATCGTCAGAGTACCTTACGGTCCCCGCCAGACAGTTTTAACGAACTTGAACATATTCAACCGAGAAAATACACAATCAACCTGCAGAACTACCCGGACTCAGACAAAAATAACAAACTCAGAGCGAAATACTGTATAATTTCTGTCCTTATAAAGAATGCATTTTATGTTTGCTATCTTTTAATATGTACCCATGGTGTATCATTTGTGGTCAACTCCCCAATGTTGGTGTTGGTTACAATATTTGACTTGTGAATGCAGTAAAATTATTTATTGATTCTGTTTGTTGGTATATCGTAACAGTGTTTTTAAAGCAACCAACTACAAAAAAAAGACAACTTTGTATTTGTTTTAACTTTACAAAATACAATACCATCACCAGCCTATTCTGCCTTAATTTAAATTCATAAACACTGGACCCTCCAGATCTAACACTTAGAATCATGATAATTGAGTTGGGACCCAAGATGGGTCCCAGCTACTAACTACTTCAGCTATAATGTTATGAAAGGGAGGCGTCTCGCCTCCCTTGGGTGTTGGTATAGCTTTTATTTTCTGCTAGTGTTTACAAGTCTTTTCTAGCTACTGTAACAGAGGTTTCTAAACAGTTAAATGCAAAGAATGCTGCCAAAAGTAATACAAATTGAACAAACCTGCTAAAATAAGCATAAAGTTCAAAATTTTCCTTGATGTATTACTTTACAGACCCTACCCATACTAAACAGCTAAAAAACTCCAAGTGTTGTTCTTTCATACAACTGAACACAAACCAGAAACTTGACATTTTAATTCAGAACATTATTATACACCACTTGACATTCTAATGTAGAATTGCAATGTTTGATTAGTAAATTTAGTAAGATTATACAGTATATTTATTCTGTTTGCTGGTATATTGTAATAGTGTTTTCAAGCAACTAACTACAAAAAAAAACACACATATGAACTCTAAAGTGTTTAATCTCTTTATTTGTTTAACTTTACAAAATACCTTACTGTCACCTGCCTCTTCTGCATTAGTTTAAATTAAAAAACTGTGGACCCTCAAGGTCCAACACTTAGAATCTTTATCTGGTGTAATGTTATGAGCGTCTCGCCTCTCTTGGGTGTCGGTATAGCTTTTCTGTTAGTGTTTACAAGTCTTTTCTAGCTACTGTGTCTAGAGGTTTCTAAACAGTTCAATGCATATTAAAAATTAGTCCTACTATCATAAATTCCAAATATTCCTCAACATCTTATTTTACAGATCCTAACCATACTAAACAGCTAAAAAACTCCAAGTGTTGTTCTTTCATACAACTGAACACAAAGCAAAAACTTGACATTTTAATTCAGAACCTACACAATAGCAAAAAAAAACTATCTGCTCATAATGTTAAAACCTCAGTTGTAACGTACTAATAATCTAATAAAAGCAGAAACATACCCCGAAATAAAAACTAAAGATCAGATTGAGCTTGATGAACCCAACGGCTATAATACTAAACTACAACAACACCTAAACAACGGCTAAAAATCAACACACCTGAACAATAATTACTTTAATTGTAAAAGCTACAACTCTGTAAATATACTCTCCAAAGGGGGATCTATCGATAAACCCCCCTTGATCTTCAGTACTTTCAACATGGATTCTCGTTGAATAATCAGTCAAAGTATCATTTATTTTGTGTTGGTTTGTAACCAGTTTTCTTGTATGTTTGTTTCAACCACATGTATTTGACAGCTGTAACTAAACTAAAGAGACTGCTCAAATCTTGGGTTATCAAGATACAAATTATGAAATCAGAGGTAATGTTAGAGAAAAACACCGCAAAAGTACGCCTGAAGTACCAGGCAAACCCCTCTTCCCCACCCCGCCCCAAGGGGGCTCCAAATCGGAGCCCCCTTTGAATTATCAATCTCATACGGTATACATCAATGAGCCAGGATTATATCAATTAATTTTAACACAGAGCTAGTTTTCTTGTGAGTGTTTGTTTAAAATGTGCAAGCATGACATTGGTATGATTTAAGAGTATCTGAGGTCTTGGATGATGTAATGGAAACAGAACCTGAAGTACTAGGCGAACCCCTCTTCCCCACCCCGCCCCAAGGGAGTCCTGATTCGGGACTCCCTTTCAATTATCAATCTCATACAGTTTACATCAATGAATCTGGTTTGCATTCTCTTATTTTAACATTAAAAACAGAAGTTAAAACTTACAGCTCCCAACACCCACATGCTAGCCTCTACAGACTTAGGACTTATACCCAGTTCACATACTAATAAAAAGACAGAGCCTGATGAACTCAACTGTTTCTAAACAACAGCTAAACAGTCAACATATTTGAACAATAATTGCCTTGATTGTAGCAGCTACAACTCTGTAAAAATAGCCAGAGAGTCATTTTAGCGAAGTTCCAGTACTTTCAACACCTTCATTGGTTTATATTCTTGTTGAAGAATCAGTCAAAGTATCATTTATTTTGTATTGGTTTGTAACCAGTTTTCTTGTATGCTTAATATTTTTCAATCACAAGTATTTGACAATGAAATTAATGGTAAAGGTGTAGATGAGGAAGATAGGTGTAAGGCTGTAAATACACTCTCTGAAGGGGGGTGCCTCGAGGCACCCCCCTTTAACTTCCAATACCAGTCTACCTTCATCAATGAATCTGGATTGTACTCACTTAATTTAACATAACAAATAGAAGCTAAAACTTGCAAATATTCAGGAAAGCTAGTAAAACAGAGCTACTCACCTCTAGTCTTCTTGTATGTGAGTGTTTTTTAAATATGTTCAACCACGGCAATGGCATGATTTAAGAGTATCTGAGGTCTTGGACTATGTAGAGAAAACAATACCGGGAGTCCGGGGGAGCGAAACTCTCCCACCTATCTTATAATGAATAAACCTAGTTTTTATTAATAAACCAAATATTTACTCACTTAATTCAACATAAAAATTGAAGAAAACACCTTGGAGACTAACAAATAAGTAGCTCAGAAGCCAAAACTTGTAAATATTCTGAAAACCTAGTAAGACAGAGCCTGTAATCTGTCCAGTTTTGTAATGTTTCTTCTTTACAGAGTTAGCGTGGGTTAATAAGTACCAAACTGCATTTCAATTGCCCCAAAAACTCTCAAGATATTTAATTTTAAAGTATAGCTCCTTCAATTGTCTTGATACTTTCCCGCAGTACAGGGTTTAAGTATTTTTTAAATCGTGGAGGATGTCAACAAGTACCTATATACCAAGTTTCAATTAAATCGGCCCAGCCGTTCTTAAGATATTGATTTTTAAAATATAGCTCCTTCAATTGTTTTGATACTACATGCAGTACAGAGTTTAGGTTTTAGTGAGATGTAGCGGAGGTAAACAGGTACCTGTATGCCAAGTTTCATTCAAATCGGCCGAGCCGTTCTCAAGATATATAATTTTGAAAATTTGCCCCTTCATTTTTTGAGATGCAACCCGCAACATTTTAGTTAAGATTTTTCATATAGGTAGATACCCCTCTGAAGTGCCTACACTACGTAGTAGGCAGTTTTCTGGGGTCAAAATGACCCTAGGACCCACCGTTTTTGAGATATAAGCAATTTTAAGATAATCAGACTCAATAAAGAGAAGAAGAAGAAGGAAAAAGAGAGAAGCAGTGGCACGGAGTGGTGAGGGTGAGAGGGGAAGGTGAGGGGAGTAACATAGAATGCAGAATAATACACAAGAGAGAGAAAAAGAAGAAAAAACAGAACAAACAAGAGAGAAGAAGAAGAAATAAAACAGTGGATGGGTGAAGGGGAGTGGGGAGGGGAAGGTGAGGGTGAGAAGAAGAACACGCAAGTGGTAACAGAAGTGAGCAGTAGGAGCGCCAGGAGAGTGGGCCTAACATGGAACAGTAAATGTAAAGTGTCCATGTAATGTAAGTGTCTATGGCCTTTTTGGGAAGTGTTGGGTTGGCAACACTGATCCTTTGTCCATGATCTTAAATTTTGTCGGGAAGTGTTGGGTTGGCAACACTGAACCTTTGCCCATGATATACATGGGCTTGGTCACGTTAGCGTGACATAATTTAAGTTGTGGTTGGCCACAGGTAATGTTTTTTCTCTTAAGTTGGTACCACTGGTAATTTTTTGAGGTCATGGCCCCCTTTTTTTGGTCACGTGGTTGACCCTCTGAGTGAAGCCACCACATCAGCTGTTCCCCATATAACTACATGTTAGCGCCGAAACACTGGGACTCCTACTGCTCACTTCTGTTACCACTTGCGTGTTCTTCTTCTCACCCTCACCTTCCCCTCCCCACTCCCCTTCACCCATCCACTGTTTTATTTCTTCTTCTTCTCTCTTGTTTGTTCTGTTTTTTCTTCTTTTTCTCTCTCTTGTGTATTATTCTGCATTCTATGTTACTCCCCTCACCTTCCCCTCTCACCCTCACCACTCCGTGCCACTGCTTCTCTCTTTTTCCTTCTTCTTCTTCTCTTTATTGAGTCTGATTATCTTAAAATTGCTTATATCTCAAAAACGGTGGGTCCTAGGGTCATTTTGACCCCAGAAAACTGCCTACTACGTAGTGTAGGCACTTCAGAGGGGTATCTACCTATATGAAAAATCTTAACTAAAATGTTGCGGGTTGCATCTCAAAAAATGAAGGGGCAAATTTTCAAAATTATATATCTTGAGAACGGCTCGGCCGATTTGAATGAAACTTGGCATACAGGTACCTGTTTACCTCCGCTACATCTCACTAAAACCTAAACTCTGTACTGCATGTAGTATCAAAACAATTGAAGGAGCTATATTTTAAAAATCAATATCTTAAGAACGGCTGGGCCGATTTAATTGAAACTTGGTATATAGGTACTTGTTGACATCCTCCACGATTTAAAAAATACTTAAACCCTGTACTGCGGGAAAGTATCAAGACAATTGAAGGAGCTATACTTTAAAATTAAATATCTTGAGAGTTTTTGGGGCAATTGAAATGCAGTTTGGTACTTATTAACCCACGCTAACTCTGTAAAGAAGAAACATTACAAAACTGGACAGATTACAGGCTCTGTCTTACTAGGTTTTCAGAATATTTACAAGTTTTGGCTTCTGAGCTACTTATTTGTTAGTCTCCAAGGTGTTTTCTTCAATTTTTATGTTGAATTAAGTGAGTAAATATTTGGTTTATTAATAAAAACTAGGTTTATTCATTATAAGATAGGTGGGAGAGTTTCGCTCCCCCGGACTCCCGGTATTGTTTTCTCTACATAGTCCAAGACCTCAGATACTCTTAAATCATGCCATTGCCGTGGTTGAACATATTTAAAAAACACTCACATACAAGAAGACTAGAGGTGAGTAGCTCTGTTTTACTAGCTTTCCTGAATATTTGCAAGTTTTAGCTTCTATTTGTTATGTTAAATTAAGTGAGTACAATCCAGATTCATTGATGAAGGTAGACTGGTATTGGAAGTTAAAGGGGGGTGCCTCGAGGCACCCCCCTTCAGAGAGTGTATTTACAGCCTTACACCTATCTTCCTCATCTACACCTTTACCATTAATTTCATTGTCAAATACTTGTGATTGAAAAATATTAAGCATACAAGAAAACTGGTTACAAACCAATACAAAATAAATGATACTTTGACTGATTCTTCAACAAGAATATAAACCAATGAAGGTGTTGAAAGTACTGGAACTTCGCTAAAATGACTCTCTGGCTATTTTTACAGAGTTGTAGCTGCTACAATCAAGGCAATTATTGTTCAAATATGTTGACTGTTTAGCTGTTGTTTAGAAACAGTTGAGTTCATCAGGCTCTGTCTTTTTATTAGTATGTGAACTGGGTATAAGTCCTAAGTCTGTAGAGGCTAGCATGTGGGTGTTGGGAGCTGTAAGTTTTAACTTCTGTTTTTAATGTTAAAATAAGAGAATGCAAACCAGATTCATTGATGTAAACTGTATGAGATTGATAATTGAAAGGGAGTCCCGAATCAGGACTCCCTTGGGGCGGGGTGGGGAAGAGGGGTTCGCCTAGTACTTCAGGTTCTGTTTCCATTACATCATCCAAGACCTCAGATACTCTTAAATCATACCAATGTCATGCTTGCACATTTTAAACAAACACTCACAAGAAAACTAGCTCTGTGTTAAAATTAATTGATATAATCCTGGCTCATTGATGTATACCGTATGAGATTGATAATTCAAAGGGGGCTCCGATTTGGAGCCCCCTTGGGGCGGGGTGGGGAAGAGGGGTTTGCCTGGTACTTCAGGCGTACTTTTGCGGTGTTTTTCTCTAACATTACCTCTGATTTCATAATTTGTATCTTGATAACCCAAGATTTGAGCAGTCTCTTTAGTTTAGTTACAGCTGTCAAATACATGTGGTTGAAACAAACATACAAGAAAACTGGTTACAAACCAACACAAAATAAATGATACTTTGACTGATTATTCAACGAGAATCCATGTTGAAAGTACTGAAGATCAAGGGGGGTTTATCGATAGATCCCCCTTTGGAGAGTATATTTACAGAGTTGTAGCTTTTACAATTAAAGTAATTATTGTTCAGGTGTGTTGATTTTTAGCCGTTGTTTAGGTGTTGTTGTAGTTTAGTATTATAGCCGTTGGGTTCATCAAGCTCAATCTGATCTTTAGTTTTTATTTCGGGGTATGTTTCTGCTTTTATTAGATTATTAGTACGTTACAACTGAGGTTTTAACATTATGAGCAGATAGTTTTTTTTTGCTATTGTGTAGGTTCTGAATTAAAATGTCAAGTTTTTGCTTTGTGTTCAGTTGTATGAAAGAACAACACTTGGAGTTTTTTAGCTGTTTAGTATGGTTAGGATCTGTAAAATAAGATGTTGAGGAATATTTGGAATTTATGATAGTAGGACTAATTTTTAATATGCATTGAACTGTTTAGAAACCTCTAGACACAGTAGCTAGAAAAGACTTGTAAACACTAACAGAAAAGCTATACCGACACCCAAGAGAGGCGAGACGCTCATAACATTACACCAGATAAAGATTCTAAGTGTTGGACCTTGAGGGTCCACAGTTTTTTAATTTAAACTAATGCAGAAGAGGCAGGTGACAGTAAGGTATTTTGTAAAGTTAAACAAATAAAGAGATTAAACACTTTAGAGTTCATATGTGTGTTTTTTTTTGTAGTTAGTTGCTTGAAAACACTATTACAATATACCAGCAAACAGAATAAATATACTGTATAATCTTACTAAATTTACTAATCAAACATTGCAATTCTACATTAGAATGTCAAGTGGTGTATAATAATGTTCTGAATTAAAATGTCAAGTTTCTGGTTTGTGTTCAGTTGTATGAAAGAACAACACTTGGAGTTTTTTAGCTGTTTAGTATGGGTAGGGTCTGTAAAGTAATACATCAAGGAAAATTTTGAACTTTATGCTTATTTTAGCAGGTTTGTTCAATTTGTATTACTTTTGGCAGCATTCTTTGCATTTAACTGTTTAGAAACCTCTGTTACAGTAGCTAGAAAAGACTTGTAAACACTAGCAGAAAATAAAAGCTATACCAACACCCAAGGGAGGCGAGACGCCTCCCTTTCATAACATTATAGCTGAAGTAGTTAGTAGCTGGGACCCATCTTGGGTCCCAACTCAATTATCATGATTCTAAGTGTTAGATCTGGAGGGTCCAGTGTTTATGAATTTAAATTAAGGCAGAATAGGCTGGTGATGGTATTGTATTTTGTAAAGTTAAAACAAATACAAAGTTGTCTTTTTTTTGTAGTTGGTTGCTTTAAAAACACTGTTACGATATACCAACAAACAGAATCAATAAATAATTTTACTGCATTCACAAGTCAAATATTGTAACCAACACCAACATTGGGGAGTTGACCACAAATGATACACCATGGGTACATATTAAAAGATAGCAAACATAAAATGCATTCTTTATAAGGACAGAAATTATACAGTATTTCGCTCTGAGTTTGTTATTTTTGTCTGAGTCCGGGTAGTTCTGCAGGTTGATTGTGTATTTTCTCGGTTGAATATGTTCAAGTTCGTTAAAACTGTCTGGCGGGGACCGTAAGGTACTCTGACGATCTAACGTATCGTCAATTCTGTCACAATTTACTGAAAATACTCTACCAGGGCTGCATTTAACTTTGCCCAAACTTTTTAAATTTCTCGGCCAAACAATACCGAGTCCGCTAAAACTGTTTACCGGGGGCTACATTTAACTTTGCCCAAACATTTTAAATTTCTCGGTCAAACAATACCGAGTCCGCTAAAACTGATTACTGGGGTATGTTTTTCTTTGATGGAAACCTTAAGCTATAAAATACCTCCAAGTCCGCTGAAAACTGTCCACCAGGGACAAATATCTATCTATCTCCGGTCAAATGTTTCCAAGTCAGATGTTCTCCTGCGGTCGGTGCTTCCAACCTCGATCCATTGAGACTCCACAGCTACCATGTAAATCTCCGGGTATTCTGTGATAAACCCTCGGTAAGTGTATGTTTGCTTGAATGGGGTTTGAGACCATTCGTGCGTGAGCACCCAGGTTCAACCTTTATTTCGTGCGTGAGCCAATCCAGATTACCTGGTTGACGCCCAGTACAAAATAAAAGTCCTCTCCCTTTTAGCAAACGAAAGGATAGAGTTTTTTTTATTTGCTTTATATTTATTTACTTTTTTTTTTACAAGTCCCACCGGATTGTTCCAAGGAGTAGCCTGTGCGTTAGCAAGGCTTCTCAATGTACAAAATCCTTCATTCACACCGACTCGTTCAAAGGAGTAGCCTGGGTGTTGGCCAGGCGCCTCAATCTACTAGATCCTTCATCACACATTCACACCGGCTCGTTCGAAGGAGTAGTCTGGGTGTTAGCCAGACGCCTCAATCTACTAGATCCTTCATCACACATTCACACATACCCGTTCAAAAGAGCAGTCTGGGGGTTGGCCAGACTCCTCAATCTACTAAGTCTTCTCATTCAGGTTTACGGGGTTTTTCGTCACCCACGCCAGTGACCTTCATTCACTCACATACACTCATACAGTGGGAACTTGTGATTTTAAAACTAACATTTAAAGTGAAATTTCATCTTTCATATTTGTGTAGGTAAGATAAAACTTCTCCGGCAACAGACTTCTTACTAACAGTCTTGCTTCGGGAGTAGTCGACTTTAAAATTAAAGAACATAATCCGGCTTCGTTTATGAAAACAGTTGTTTTCTCAATCGGTCCAACACCCTGTTTTTGGGCCTCAGAAAAACTTCCAACACTTAATTTATCTTTGTCATCTACATGTTTCTGAATTGCACTACAGCAATTAACATGCTTAAGAGCAGACGCTACATCTTTAGCTTTAAACCATGGCTTTCCTTCATTATCAAACAGAACCAATACCGGTTTGTTATTAAATGTATAGTATTTAGCAGCCATGTCACAATTACGTTTTTACAGACAAAAACAGCGCAGAAGCACGTCTGATCAGTACCGTGACTCAGAGTAGAATGATGTAACTGTACTAGTCACAAGAAGTATGTACAAAAGTAACACTGCTCCGTAGGGAAAAGTGTCGTCTTTATCGACGGTAGCAACTAGGAATATAGACAAGTGATACTTCAAGATTTAAAACCCCAGATAGTTTCTCAACGTTACAAAACATTTCTTCAAAGTGATCATCAAAAACTGTCGGTGTTAGATTAGCTAATGGCATGTAAGGTATGTCTCCTGATGCACCTGTGTGCTTTATTGATACTCCGATGTAGGTGTTTGATGAGGAGTTCTCCGTTATTTTATCTACTATATACTCAGAAAACACCAAAGGCCATTCCCGTGCATTTATTGAACCTGTAAGTAAGAACTTAAACTCTGAGCGTGTAATATTAAATTTTACATTTTCATTTAACCTCTTTTTGTGTATAAGCTGAAGAAAAACCTGTTGGTTAGCGGATGTATTATGTTCAGCAGACATTCTACAAGAAAATAACAAAACAATATACAACTGAGTGTAACAGCACAAACACAACCGTTCAGTACCGTGTCTCAGAACAGAATGAGGTAACAGAGCTGATGTTTAGAGGTATATACGCTTAGTATCCGTGTGATGGTTCCATTAGTTTTTGTTTTTTAAACCCGAAAGGCAACGTGTCGTGATCATCATTAAATTTTCTCTTGGGCCCTGTAATTCTAAACTTTTTAATTTCACTTACTGTAACGACTTCTCGTGTCTTTGTTCTCCTGATTCTATTCTCTTCAATTTCTAGTATTTCAGCAGCTTCATTTAGTACCATCTTTTTTAGAGCTTCAAAGTTTAATGTTTCGGAGGTTTTCATGTTTAATGTTAGACCCTTAATTTTACAAACTGATTCTAACTTTTGCTTTTTGGTTGACCAGACAAGGTAAGCGTAAGTCTTTGGCCCCCCAGAAACAAATTCTACAATATAAGAGCCCGGGCCGTACTCATCTGCCAATTCATCTGTCATTTCCCCGAGATAGTCTCCCGTAGGAACCTTATACAACCCATTACGGTATAAATAAATACACGAATCTGTATCATAATACAAGACCTGCCCTCCAAGAGAATCTAGATGTTCATAAAGTTTAAGTCTCGCGTGAGCTGTAGTGTAGGCTGCAATTACAACATTTACAGTTTTTAGAGCCTCACTAGCTTCATCAACATTCTGCCAATTAACTAGCAAAACTTCTTGGTTTATTACTTCAGCATACTTTACATTTACTTCTGGTTGAGTTACCAACTTGAATAATTCTTTAGAGTCTCTGACGATTGAAGTTTTTGTCATGTTTTCTCGCTGACCAAACTTGCCCCAGAATGAATTTAACATTAATTTGGCTACTGATCTAAGTCCCCCGTTTTTACAAATTTTATCTTTCTCCATTTGAATACCCTCACGCTTAAAGAAATCAGAAACATACTTTTCTTTATCCTCCTCTGTCATACACCAAGCGGGATAGCCTGAGGCTTCCTGCTTTACTTTCAAGAATTTGTTAATGAAATCTGTAAACAAACCTCCATTTTCATAAGTGGCTACCTCGTACTCCCACAACTCATACATGTCCAAAATCACATAGCCCTTTTCTACAGCTTTCCTAATTTCATCCATAGTCCAAGTCCCAACTAACGCTCTTTCCTCACTCTCATGAAAACATTCCCCTTGGTTTAAAGTCTCCCCGCAAGTTCTACACAACACAAACATTAATTTATTATTCATTTTAGCGGGGAGTACGGGGTGATACAAGTTGTAAGGAGGTAGAATCTTACATTTCAACAATCCCTCTACTTCAAGACCTCTCTCTCGACACTCATTTCCAACGTAAATGATAGGGTGTCCAACGGGATACTTACAATATTTATTTACAAACGGATAAAGGGAGCAAACATCAACATACTGTATCGTTTCTCCCTCTTCACATTTATGATATGTTTTAGTATTGCCTGTCCTGCCTCCAAAAAAGGAATCTCTAGGATTGAGTGGAAGTGTGTTTATAATGGACAGTTGGTTCAAGTGATTTAGTTTATTATCTTTCTTCAATTTATTAAATTTACATTCCCACATTTCTACAACCTCATAGTTGTTTAGTTTGGAAATTCTGGACTTGGTTCTCTCGTAACGGAGATGCAAACTGTCTGAAGGATCCTCCGACAGAGGTTCTTCTCTGTTATAAGGAAAACATTTCGGGCACCCGTGCCAGTAACACCCGTGAAACTCGTAAATTCTCTCACCGTCAAACCCGTCTACTTTCATTCCATTAATTTTAACTTCTTTACCCCGGCCCGCGTGTTGAATCCTCAACCCTCGTTTCTCCTCTTCCCATGTTAACCATTGTAAAGCAACGGCTGACTGATTGTCAGTCAGTCTGTACCCGTTTTTAGGAATCAAACCTATTGTGTTTGGTTTTAGAAAGTTACGCCGAAAAGCTAAGTTACATGCACTGGCAATTGTTATAGCTTCGAGGAATGGGTCTACGTTACATTGTTCAAGAAGCAAGGCTCTAAATTTTATACACGCTTGAGCTAGGATTTCCACGTCAGAGATACAATACTCCAAGATTTCCTTTTTGAAATCAAACACGTAGTAACTCGCCACTTGCTCGTCGTACCAAATCTCGAAGGCTTCGTGAGGTTTCTCAAACATTGATTCCGGGCAGTAATACTTTTTGTCGGGTATCGGGCCTACATAATTTTGATTTGCCACAGTGTTAAAAAGATGCGGGAAATAACCTTTCTTTTTCTCGGGAGGCAGATCAAAAGCTTTAGGGAGTGCAGCGAGGGACATGGGAAAATAACTAAGTGAGTCAACAAACCTTACGTTGGCTACTTCAATCAAAATTGCTTTAGTTCCCCGAGGAGTTATTTTTGGTGTAAATTTTGTTTCTTCCATGATGTACTGTAGAATGAATTGAAAATCAAAACCTTGCCCGTTGTGAGCAATCACACAAACATCTTTAAATTTCTTCCGAATTCCCATTACATAGTCCATGAATTGTTTTACCGGTTCTTTTTCAAAGACTCTTTGCCTCTCAGAACAAGTTTCACACTCACCCCCATTAATACATTTAAAACAGTACTGTTGAGAAACGCACAGATTAACTTTATGCAATTTTTTATCGGGATCTGAGGGAAGAGACTCATCCTGCCTTGTTTCAAAGTCAAAAAATATGAAAAGAAAATCTCGGTCTTTCGGAGTTCTCCTATCGACCTTTATGAAACACTGATGCGCGGGGTCTTTGAACGCTTCACAGGGTTCACAATAAACTTCTCCGCATACGTGAGCTGTCTTACGTTTTTTTTGGATAAATCATTTTGTTACAGTCGCGGCAGAACTTTATAGTTTTACAAACTTGCCCTTGATGGGCTATTAAACACCGCTCATTTTTGAAGAAGCGGTTACAAAGACGGCATGTGATGCCTCCGTGTTCAAGTTTACAGGGTGGAGAGATAGAATGGCAGGACGGGCAGATGTTAGAGCATCGATGCTCACCCTTGTTATTGTAGGGAATATGACAGGCTTCACAGAAATAATGACATACGAAAGCAGCAGTTAAGTTTGTAATTACATTATAATGCCCGTTGTGAAAGAGCAAGTTAATTTTAAATTTAGCGTCTTCATTACCTCCCTCAAAGTAAATATCCCGACCTTTTCTATCGTAACTGTAGACTGTTATTCTGTATTTTTTAAGATGTGACTGGAATTTTTCAAGCTCAGGGATGCCAGCGCCCTCCTCCGGCATTTCTACACGGGCTTTTGCTATGAGCTTATTAGCTCTGAATGTTTGTCTTTTACCCTTGTCCTGACGTATTGCTTTATACTGAGGATCATGTTTAGCAAGTGCTTTGCCTACTACCAATGCTCTAGCCAGACATAAATTGTCTTTATTATTAATTACTACAATACCCTTCCTAGCTTTACATTCCTCGTCAAAAGTGTTGTACATCTCTGGATGTACTCTACCTTTACCTACGGGGACATTTACCCTCGTAACGTCAATTCTAAAAGTGTCGCTAGAGGTTAAAGATTCAGAGTTACTTTGAATTATGCCTCCAAAAATATCCCAGAGAACATCACCGCTAACTTCAGAGATAGGTCTCAAAGCTACGTACCCCGGTTCAGCACTTTTTAAACTTATAGATTGCATTTTAAACCCAAGATAATCAGTGGGTACAGCGTTGGCTTTAGCCTTTTCAACAATTTGATTAAAACCTTTACGAATCCAATCAAACTCAGAGATACCTCTTGGCGGTTTAGTGAATTTGAAAACAGTTTCCAACCCGTACAACCTGAAGTGTTTAACATAGGTTTCAGAGGTTCCAATTACATTTACTGGGCTTTGAGAGCTCTTTTTAGAAACTTCCATCCTTTAACAGAGAATGAAATACTGAAAACAATCTGAACTGTAATACACAACACTCTAACGCTTAAAAAGATCAAATACACCAGCCAGAGTCAAGCTCGCTGATATAACTGAATTAATAGCACAGAATCAACAAGACAATAATAATAATTTGTGCAAGAGAACACTTAACAATTACGCAGAAGCAGCATAAAACACGTCTGATCAGTGTGACGACTGAAGCAGAATGAGGTAATAGAGTCTATGTTTAGAGGTATATAGTATGTAGGAGAGCACTGTACGTATGTATAACTACACAAGTCAAAAAACACTAACACCCAAACTACACAAGTCAAAGCAGAGCTACAAGTTATGATGAAAGTTAAAGTAATAGATGTAGCAAACAATACTCTAACTGAGAACTGTTCTAACCAAAACTGTATTAAGGAACAAGACTAGAAAGTGAGATTAATGGTGCAAGGATATGTTAGTCAGGTAAAACAATTAAATACAACACTACTCTAGCCAAGTCACTAAACACGCAAGATTACTACAATACATGAGAATTGAAATTACTACAATACAAGAAAACTAAACTCATTATAATCAAATGTAATAATTATATTTGTCAGGTGCAAAATCAACGAACGGAGTATCGCAGGGACCTCTGACCAGTGCAAATGCAAGGGATAGAGTGAAGTTAACTCTTGAGAATAAAGAGCGCTAAAAGTATCGACCAATCAGGGCACAGAACGCTAATTACAACCAATAGAATGCATTTTTATTATAACCAATTACAGAGCTGTATTTTAACTAGTTACAACGAGTTTGCTGACAGAGACTTGTTGCGAATGTTGTGGTTAGATACGCAGAAGGAAGTGAGATTAGATACACAGAAGGGAATGAAGGATGTAGAGGTTAGATGTATAGAAGGGCACGAGAGTCAAATATGTAGAAGTAAGCGTAGGTCAAATAATTACCATAGAAGGCTAGATGGTTTACAACAGAAAGACACGAGGGATAAATAATTACCACAGAAGGCTAGATGATTAACAACAGAAGGACACGAGGGTAAACTAATTACCATAGAAGGCATAGAAGGTTTAAAACAGAAGGACACGAGTGTTAAACAATTACCACAGAAGGCTAGATGGTTTACAACAGAAGGACACGAGTGTTTAACCATAAAGGCATGCAAGAAATAGATAGTTGCCAAAGAGGGTAGCAGAAGATAGATAGTTGCCACAGAGGGTAGTAGAAGATAGATAGTTGCCAAAGAGGGTAGCAGAAGAGCTGCAGAGGGTAGTAATTACACCCCAATTCTATCCTCCATAAGAATACATGTTATTCCATTCCTCATAAGAGCCCATGTTATTCTATTCCCCCATAAGAGTCCATGTTAATCTATTCTCCATAAGACCCTATGTTACGGCCAAGGCGCGCGGCATTACTACTAGAAGCACCTGCTAATGGGGTCGTTTGACGACCGGCAAACGGAACCTGGGGTGGTTGCTGGCTCGGGGGATTACTACCAGTCCGAGATAACAGCAGGTAGCCGTATTTTATCGTTTGGAATAAATACAATAGCGTAACAATTTTTAAAACCGATATTTTAAAATAGATAAACATTTTAAACTTCAATATATATGCTTCTCACAGTAAATTAAAAAGGAACACTGATTCATAGATGAAAACTACTTGTTCTAGCACTGACTAATATGCGTTACACAATATATGTTAACTAACATCCCTGACACTTACAAATTAAAAATAACACGAATTGTAAGACAGCGAAGTTGTATGTAAATAATAATCAAGTGAAAGATAAAACTACCATACCTAACTAACACAAAAAAAGTCAAAGCCAACGCCCATAGTGTGGAAGAATATTTTACTGGAATGAACGAGCACATAAACGAACAGTTAGTCATGTTTGATTTGACGGAGGATCTTAGCAGTAAAGAGCAGTTAGCTGTTAAGAACTAATAACGGCACAACATCATCTTCTTTATTTTTGAAACTCATAATAGCGATGGATTTGAATTTATTTTTTGATTTATTTGGACTTTACCTATCGCTTCTAGTGTTTAAAACTACACTACGTTTCGGGAGGTAAGGAAACTCCTCCCGTTATCAAGTGAACCCTACTTACATCTAAATATCAAACTCTTACACCTAACTAACCTACATTTTTTTGGATTTTTTTGATTATTTTTCTTTTACATTTTAATTTACACTAACACAAAGATAACAAAAAATCAAATACAATACACTAACACAAAATTTATATACACACCTAACTAACCTACATTTTTTTAATATTTTCCTTTACAATTCAATTTGACTAACAGAAAGATAACAAATATATATACAAAAAATCGAATATATATTTGTATATATATTTGTTATCTTTCTGTTAGTCAAATTGAATTGTAAAGGAAAATATTAAAAAAATGTAGGTTAGTTAGGTGTGTATATAAATTTTGTGTTAGTGTATTGTATTTGATTTTTTGTTATCTTTGTGTTAGTGTAAATTAAAATGTAAAAGAAAAATAATCAAAAAAATCCAAAAAAATGTAGGTTAGTTATGTGTAAGAGTTTTATATTTAGATGTAAGTAGGGTTCACTTGATAACGGGAGGAGTTTCCTTACCTCCCGAAACGTAGTGTAGTTTTAAACACTAGAAGCGATAGGTAAAGTCCAAATAAATCAAAAAATAAAATCATCTTCTTAGCGCTTCTTTTGACAGGAAAAGCAATACAACGTTCTAAACCTTTTCGTCAAGTTGAAGGAACTCGTTAGTAACATTATTAAACGGAGAAAGAATTTTAAATTAAATAATTTATTGCTTTAAGTTAATTTTCTTTTTCAATTTAATTTGTAAAGTTAAAATATCTTACAATCAATTAGAAGTATTTCAAAATGTATATATTGACAATTAAAAAGGGTGGTTGTGATAAATATTGTCAAAACAAACCTTCTTATGACAACTAAAAGAAAATATTTAGCTATTCTTGTTTTCTTGTTCAGTTGTTGTAATCAATCTAATGAAATAATAGTGCAAACAAATAGTATAAACAATAATGATTGTCATTTGTCTGAGGAATCTTGGTTTCAAATAATTTTGTTGGTAAATAAAATAATCAATAAATATATCTAAAAATTTAATTATATATTAATATTTATTAAATAACTCATCAATAAAATAATTCCCAGCAGAATATATCAATTCAAATTTTCTCTAAGTATTTTTAAATACAAGTCATCTGTTGAAATCTTTAGTATTTGTACTCGTACATTCACACATTTGTAATCTTTCTCTGTCAGATTACAATATAAAGAAATTATAATTATTTAGATATGTTGCATATGGTCTAGATATTTGTTGACCTATTGTAAAAGTGTTTAGCTAAACAAGGTGTAAGTTAACAAAACCTAAGTATTTAACATGTCTATTTAAATATATAATTAAAAATTCAGTCTTCGTTCATCCTCTTACGCGAAGAATGAGCGTACACCTAGTTATTTATGATCAGGTTCTCAAAGGTTAGGGATCTAAGTCTGAGACACGTTCGCGTTATGAGGACTTTTTTCAATTGAAACCCACAGAACTGTTTAAGGCAACTAGCTGTAACTCGCAGGTTTCGCCCCGCAAATTATTTATAAAAACTATGACAGTTGTGTGTGCTGCAGTTGTGGTTAGCCCGTGAAACTACTACGAATCACGTATTTTCATCAGTTCAAACAAAAATGAATGGCCGTTAGAAATACTTGGGAAATTTGTCGGGTCTCTGGCGAAGTCGTAAGGTCTGATCAGGATAAAAACCATTTAGGTTTCTTATTTTATGCCTAAAGAATTAGAGTACAAAATTTCAACTCTCTAGGACAATGAGAAAAAGGAAGATTCATGATGAGTGACTAAGTGAGTGAGTGAGGGCTTTGCCTATTATAGGTATAGGTTGTTTGTAATTCCATACGAGCTTTATTGTGATGATGGTATTTAACGTTGACGATAGAAGGAGGTATTATTCGGGTAAAACAAGAATATTTTACTACTAAATTTCACCCACGGTTATCGCCTGCCAATATACTGAGTTGTTTAGATAAATTAAAACGTTCTCTTTGTAGAACTGGACGAGTTCACGGTCCAGCCTAACCCACAAGGCTGTGTGGAGGAAGGTTGTGTGAGGAAGGATAAACAGACAATTGTGATGTCCTCTGTGTCCACTGACGTCCCTCTACTTACTAATTTAATCATTGCTACTATCTAAACGTATTCTTAGTTTACATAATATTTACCGTAAACATTTATCGGTTTTTTACATGCGTCAATAAAAGGAATTTTGTTATTACCTACGTAACTTAATATTGTTTCGGGTAAATTATAAATGTGTTTAACAATGAACAGTAAAATACCAATTGATAGCAAGACTAAGTAGGTTACTGTTATGGATTTGTTAACTTTATGTAAATTGGAATTTGTATTCTATTTACAACCGAAAGACATGAATTTAATAAATAACGTTCAACTATTTATACTCTAGTACTAATAAATAAGAGGGTGATAGAGTAACTCCAACACAATCCTTTCTTACTCATGCCATTGGACAAAGTGATTTGAGTGTTTTTTAATGCAATATTTAGTCACATCTGATCGTTAAACACAGTTGCGTTTACTGATACTTTACTGACAGTCTTAGTTGTAACTGTTTAAATAATTAGTTCGAAGGGGTAACTTTCCCTTCGACTCTTTGTGTACTAGCTGGCCAACAAGTCTTCTCCATACAGAAAAGATTGTCATTATATATTTTTTAGGAATGTTGTATTACCTTATTACATGGATACACTCATTAATGTTTTAGGTGGCTAATATGTTCGAGGGTCGGAATTATGTGGTAAAATTATCTGGCTATATACAATGTCGTCATTTAATTTAAACTTAACTAAGGTAATAATCCAAAAGTAATTAGCGGACAAAGCCTGTCGTTAGTCAGTGGCGGCGTAACAGGTGGAGGTATTGAGAGCGTCAGAAACTAATGGAGGGTGACAACCACAATAACTGGGCTCCATTTGTCGCGGGGACAAAGCTCCACGCTGGTCCATTTAGAACTGGCTAAATGGATAATGTTACGAAGGTGTATTTGGAAACTATGCTAGTATACAGGAAATGGGTGGCTGTTATCAAGTGTACGAGAATTTCTTAATCAAACGCTTTTACTGACAGTGGTTGAGTTTAAACGGAAATATGCCCTGCGTATTTAAAATTCTTTTGTATTTCTTCTAGAAAGTCATTGAATTTCATAACTTTGTACTTTCTCATATTAGTATTAGAAAGGAAAAGTACGTATTTACAAATTATATAAACTATTTTATTTTCCTTTTGGTTATTGTTTCTAACAGAAATATCATGTATGAATGTTTTCTTTTGTTTTTAAGTTAATTTAATGTGTTTTACTTAACACGTTTTACAGCACAGAACATCGATCAAAACCACTTAAGAGGAGAAAATCCTCTTTGTCGTTTAGTTTAGGGTATGAGGTTGTCTAACAAATCTCTTTTCAAACATTTGTTACAATAACCAACTCGTTTAGTTTAACAACAAATACAAGTTGCTTTATTTAGGCATGCTATCCTTAATACTTAAAAAATAACAATTTGAACAACAATTTTTTTCTCCAAAATCATAAACTCTGGAAACGTTTCAGGTGCTGTATATTAGTTAGATTCAGATTTGCATTCCTTATTTAATAAAGTGTAATACTCCCAATGAGTGAAACAAATAAATACTTCGATAATGTTTTATGAAAATATATTTACGTAGACCTCTTATATCACTTGTGGCAAGTATGATATTCTTATTATTTATCAGACAGTTTTTCTTTAAAAACTAGGTAAACTAGGTATTCGAATACTTAGTTTGAAGTTGTAGTATTGTCAAATAAAATTAAATAAGGTCATAAACTCTGTGACAACTACTCAGTTTGACAAAAGTTTCCACCCTTCACTTTCTTCCGCTTGTCTCAAAAGGGCAGAGTCTCCTCGAGAACTTTACTCATATCAACTAAATATGATTTTAATTCCAAACTAAATTCTAACTTCAGATTTCCGGTAAATAAAAACTAATCATGAAATTATTTTATTCGTTACACTGAAATAAATGCTAGGTTAAAAAGTTGTATTTCCAAGCTATAGGAAAGTTATTTTATTCGTACGTAATGAATAACTGTAATCAAAAGCAAGATACAATACTGAAACCAATATTGGACGGTATAGATGTAGTATATGTTATCACTGATGTAAAGTGTACTTAACCGGATCAACAGATTTTACAGTTGTTTCACTGTTAATAATTTATTTGCTTTTAAAATTTTAGTTCTAAATACCAGGTTTGAGCTAACGAGCATGACATTTTTACTCAACATCAATAATAAATAAACTAAAAAATATTGTTCGTACGTAGCCTAGAGAATATATATGAAGAATAGAATTCATATTTTACAGTTACAAAGCTCAAAAAATAAACTTGGTATTTGTAACCTATTTACCTTTACATAGCCTAGTTCAACATAACAATTTCTGTTATATAATATAACAGAAATGTTTATAGATAAATATTTATTCCGAGACAACCTTTATTGGATGGAGACAATAAATTATTCTGAGACGAAATAGCACGTGTTGGAATTAAGGACACCGTCACGTACTGACGGGGGTTGTCCGCGTCATAATAATTTCTTGATTCTCCTCTTGAGTTCAAATGCTTCCTTTAACTGAATTATATATACCCCAATTACTGTGGCTGTATTGCAGATAGTATTATAGTAAAATGTTTAGGTCTTTTGAAAATAAAAACTCTACATAATTGGTGTACTTTTCTTATAATAGTCAGAAGTTGCTTTAACCACAATTGCAATTAAAATGGCTATCTATATTTTACTTTTACAAATGAAACGGGGAAAAGCGTAGAGTTGTTGTCACTAAATATTATTTTAGCTGTGCATCATACCGTTACTCAGAGCACGTAACATACAATGGGTAGGCATTCAAATATCTGTTCATACGTTGTTGACCCTACGATATGTACGTAAATCAGATATCTTTTTGGAAGTTCGCTATAATATTATTGTAAGCTTCACGAAAGCTTAGTCAAAAGTGATAATCATCCAGTAATTAATATTATCTTAACAAGGAGGATGAAAGTATTGTCTTGCAGAGGGAAGCCCTGACCTTTTATGTAATAAATCTCCATTCCAATTGCATAACCGTTTAACTAGATGCTACTGAGGGAATGGTAAATCATAGTTCATTGACACGCGAACCAAAATAAACCATAACCAACAATATTTGGTTATGTTTAATGTTTTAACACAATAAAACATGTTAATGTTATGTTATGTTTTAATTTTTTAAGGAAGTTAGTCTAACGTGTCATCGCAGTGTCAACATTAGTTACTGTCAGTAATATTAATGTCAGTGCGACAACTTTGCTAAGTCGTTCCAGGTGCTTCGCCATTGTCACATGTGGTAGCCTAATGCGCGATATAAACTCACAAAATGATAAATTAGTGCTTACATATGTATCACGCATTTTTTCTCAACGCTCGCCTTGGAAGTTTTCCTTGTGTCTCGTGATTACATTTCGCTCCACGCACATTTTGAAATATGCTTTGAACACAAGAGAGCGCCAGATCGCGACTGTAACACTACCATGTTTGATGAGAGGTCTCTGACCTGGAAATGTGTGCAGTGTCTCCTATTGGACGACGCCATGTTTGATGAGAGGTCTCTGACCTGGAAATGTGTGCAGTGTCTCCTATTGGACGACGCAAGGGATACAACAAACAGTACAACAACGTGTGTTTTGTTATGGATTAAGGTATTTATATAATGTTTTGAATCTCATGGTTAATATTAAGGTATTTTATAATACAAGGTAACCGGTGGTCTCTGTATCTAGTCTGTCTGGGCTAACGAAAACTTATCTACACTGGAAACGCAAACTTTTAAACGCATATAATCAAATTAGAAGGTATGCTGTAATAAATTGGAAGGTATTATAGTGTCTAAACCACGTAAAAAGTATATTCAAATGTTTGTTACGATTACTAAATGTATTCCACATTATGAAAATTAATTAATTAGGGGTTAATCTAATTAATTGGTATTTAAAGTTTAGCCAGTGTTATCTGGTGTAAATGGATTGCAATGTAAGAGGCTTAACTGAACTTCAAACTATGTAATTGGATGAAGCGGATGAAGATGAGAATGTTACAGATAGGATACAAATACTGTATTTTCAGGTTTAGAGGTGTTATAATACTGATAACAAAGTAAAGATAAGTATAAATTCTGGAAACATTTAATTGCGTTATTTAACTATCTATTTCACTGGACTTGTTCCTATCTCCTGGCTGAAGGAGAAAACCCTTCGTTTCAAATTTCAATTTTGTTTTAATTGTTTTTAATTTTAGCTCTACTGTGGGCATTTGAGAAATATGTAAGCCAGTTACCGGTTCAGTAATATTATATAACAAGCTGTGTTATTAGGCACGAGTATAACCGAAAGCTCAATTTGTATTGGGTGATGGATGTAAATTGGATTTTATGTAAATAATTTTTATTTCATAGTTCATAGTTACCCAAGAGGAATCAATTCGGTTATGGTAATGTAGTTGTATAATTGCACTGACACCTAACTTTTAACCATTTTGAAATTATTAAACTACTGTCAACATAATTTAAATAGTGTATTCAAAACAAATAATTTAATTATTTATTTCAGCGAATTTCCCCTATAGGGAAGAAGCAATTACCGTAGTTGGTAAGGTAAGACCTAGGCCCGGGACTTTTCGTTTTGAAGTCCCCAGATTCCAAAAACACCATTTGTTCAAAACTGTATATATATATATATATATATATATATATATATATATATATATATATATATATGTGTGTGTGTGTGTGTTTGTTCAAAACTGTATATATGTGTGTGTGTGTGTGTGTGTGTGTGTGTGTGTGTGTGTGTGTGTGTGTGTGTGTGTGTGTGTGTGTGTGTGTGTGTGTGTGTGTGTGTGTGTGTGTGTCACGATAACTCTCGTAAAAAAATCCAATTTTGACGAAATTTGGCATAAACGTGTAAAGCAGCATTTAAAACTTTAAGTTCGAAAACCAGACAAATCGGCCTATTCAAAGGGGTATTTTGGGGGTTTTGTACCCCAAAAATGGGTTTTTGAGTTTTTTACAAATAATTTTTTGAAAATGTCAAACTTTAGCTTTTTCCATTGGAATAAGCTTAAAAATACACACAATTTGGTGTTTTGATTATTGCTCTACATGAAATGGTTACAGAGATATTGAAAGTGCTACTAAACACAGTACGTTGTCCAATGTTATTCTTAGGAGAATAAGAAAAATTGTATATCTCGTTTATTTATCAACTTATCCTGATGAAACTTGGTATATTGCTTCATATCACTGTGGTCTATTGATATTTGCACTAAAAACATTTTTTGGCCGATAGTTCCCTTAGCAGCAAACCTCCGTACTCAGCCTCCATGTTATTCTTATGGAGAATAAGTAACGTGTTATCTCCCTTAATTATGAACATAAATTAATAAAATTTGGTATGTGGCTTTACCTACATGAGTGATATTGATTTTTGTATAAACCCCTATTTTTTGTGTTCCTCGCTTCAGCAAACCTGCATTCTCAGCCGCCATGTTATTCTTCTTGAGAATAATAAAAATGTCATAAATCGTTTATTTATGAATGTATTTTGATGAATCTTGGTATGTGGCTTTATGTGGTATTAAGATACATAAATTTGCATTGGAAATTCGCTGAGTACGCAGGTTTGCTGCTACGGGGGTATATTTACTTCAACTGCCTAAAGCGAGTGACTTCGCTGAGAACCAGTGGTTAAAACCCGATTTAATATTACTCAAAATCTTTTATTCATACCACGGCAACATCACAAACTAACTTTTAAGGTTAGCAATATCCGCATCATATTGAATGCATTTTTAATCTAACCCAAAGTAATTTCATTTGAGAGTATAAAACATACGCATGACATATTATAATGCAATTATAGCATAACACATTCATTCATAAGTTAAGGGCAATGCATTTGCAACAGCTTTAATCAAACGAGTCTTAGGAAATTGAGAGTTTTAATTTTGAAAATGCATAATGGTGCAGATGTAACTTAACCACCGCACCGCGTCGCGTCATCAGTAAATAGCTTTTGGTATCTAAATCATGTGTTAAATACAATAAACATCAAAAGACACAAACAATCTCAATGAAACTGTTTGATGTATAATGTTTTGAATCTCATGGTTAATATTAAGGTATTTTATAATTGTTGTTAGGTAAAATATCATTACTTCCATAATACAAAGATTTTTTTAAATTAAAATGATTTTTTATCCTACAAAGATTGTAACAATGGGGAAATTCACCTCAGATTAAATAAACTACAATTAATAAATAACAAATCGTCATATCTTTTGATACTTCGTCGTTAAAGAATCAATACTTAAGCCTTTGAAGATGACATCATTATTTTATGATGATATTTAAATCCCTTGTTATTTCAATAATATTTTTAGAATACAGTCTATTAAAACGAGGAATCTAAAATATAACAAAGTACTTGGAGTGTTTTTGTGATGTAATTCTTTCTAATATTTAAAATAATATAACATCAAACAAGATTATATAAAACAAACCTTCTTGTTAATGAACAAACATTATTCAAAATTCAAGTAAAGTGATGTTTATTATCCAACTACACAATTTCGCTACTCCAGGACAATTTACGCAGGACATTTACGCAGGACATTGTACGCAATCTCGCTTCCTTCTCTTGACTTTTTACTGCACAGTATTAGCAAAAATAACATAAGTTGTCTTATTATTGTTCTCCCTGACCTTGGACACGCTTGGCAGGAATGTAGTTAAAACATATTACTCACCTTAAAAGTAAGATACCGTATTATGCAATCATTTTTATGAAATACGTGATTTTTTTTAAATATTGTTAACATAATAATGCTATATATAAAATTTCAATTATAGTTTCGTCTACACATTTAATCTTAACATTTTAAAGCGATGCGATGTTTTATCAAAAAAGTCGTAATTACTGGTCTGACTGGTAAGCTTATAGGTCAGATGTTGTCCCCTTTTCACGACATTACAGCTTTCCTAAATACATTTTATCTAACCTTCTTCCTTCTCTGTCGTGGGAAGATGTGAGCCATATTCAGGCCATTCAAATTATCGTAAGTATAGTAAGTTGTTATACAACTAAAAGTATTTTGTAGTAAATTTAGTGATTATAACTCTGTCCTATTAGCTTTAATGTTAATCTTACGAGAATTGATTTAGTTTATGGTCTCCGTGGCAACATTATTTTAAGTGTAGATTTTCTAGACATCTGGTTCTGTAACTGCAAGATCCCCTTGCGGTGAACGAATCACGAGCTAGTTACTGACTTGTTTGTACAATATTTATATCTTGAAGATGAACTGAACTGTGAAGAACACAACACACAGATTGTTGTCGTAGACTGTCTCACAGTAACTGAATGGATTGTTGTAGACTGGACAAGTCAATGTACATGACCGTTCTTTTACCCACATAACAGCACTGTTTACTAAGAAGTTGTAATACAACTGTCACATTGGAAATAGTTATTAATGCATTATAAACACATTGATTAAATTATAAGTGTTACAACATTTAAGTATTTAGGTAAAAAAAAGTAATAACATTGAACATATGGTTATTAGCACATGTTCTTTGAAAAGTACAATTTCACAGGTTTCAGAGCCCTCTGGCGTGATATAGTGGAAACATTGAGAGGAAGAGATCTTTGGCTATACCTATACGACAGTATACATTTTATAATAGATAAATAACAATGTAGGGCTAAACACTTTTGACTATACAAAGGTTAAAGTGCAAAATGAGAAAATAAGTAAGTTTACCAAGGGGAAACAATAAGTCTGCAGTTAAATTGTACTGCAGTTGCATTTGATTATAACTTGTCTGGTACTGGGGTGCACCAGTCAGAACCTACAGTCCTTCTCCAAATAGTAAGATAGCTCGTAATTGAAATTCCGATTGGTCCAAACTAATCAGCCCGTAAAGTCCTAATTAGCCTTCAAAGTTTAAAACTGCCCTGGAGGTCCAAATTAAGACATTTAACATACCTAAAATTAGTTCAACGAACTTTTTATCAGCACAGTTGATACACCTAATAATGAAATTTTGCACCTAATCGAGGGTTACCTTTAGAAAAGATAAAGGGTTTGAAGTAAAAATGATATCATTAACATTAAACTGTGTCAGTCGATTATTAGACACTTGAATTGCTTAGAGGAAAATAATTTCTTCAAGAGAAACCATATTATAGTCGTTAAGATTAGTATTTAAATACAGCAATGATTTTGCATTTTCTTATAACGTAGGATGGAAAGGCCGGGGTATTGCCACTCGAACCCCGCATGAAGTAGACTCGATGACTTCTAGATCACAGAATAAATATGAATGCACTTCGCAGGAAAATTGTCTATTACGAGATTTCGTGCATATGCACATTTGTTTTTTAAACGGCTGACAAGAAACGTATGATGGAATTCGCCCCATGGAGAAAATGTTGACTAGGGTCCAAGACTGGAAAGGCGAATAAACTATGCGAATGTTTGAGATATCCCAAAAAGAAAATTTGTGTGAACTGGTTTAAAATGTTATCAATGATATTAATTTTGAATGTAGATTATTTTGGTCTGTACCTTATACTGTATTTATTAATAACCAGCCGCAGTACCCAAATCCACATGGGGATTTAAATTGTCATGTCTTGCGCTTCAACTCTGCGTTTAAACTTTTAAACTCGCGCTAACATTGAACTAAAGTTTTAACCTTGGAGTTTTCAAAGCTAATAGGGTGGATCCCTAAGGGATTTTATGTGTAAGGGACTACAAACCGGGGCTATTCCCGTTACAGTTAATACACACAAATGTCGTGTGTGCTTTTGGTGTGACAAATTCCATCTATATCGGTCCAGTTGATTGTTAAGCGATGAGCAACAAACACATATGGAGATTTGTGGTGTTAACAATATTGTAGTAAGACTTTGCTAATTTGTATTATTTTTTAAAGTACACGAGATGAAAAGATAAGTTTTCCTACATTGTGCGGCGAGTAAGCACGTCTCAAGATCTGGAACAGATGTGTGCGACTGATGGCTGCCAAATACAGTACCGGATAAAAGCTTGAGTCATTCTGTAATTTTTATAAAATTTTTTAAAATATTTAATCTGTTGTATTTTTAATATACTGTATTTAATCTCTTATAGTTTCGTTTGCAAATTAATATTAAGATAGTGGCTTGAAGGCACCACAGCCCCTAACCTTGCTCCAATATTCCATCCCATATGATTTTTTTTACTCTTTACATGCGCGGCATTGTTCCGAAAATGGACAGCTCCGGAAGGCAATACTCCGAAATAAATATGTACTTTCGAAGGCATTAGTCCGAAATGCATAACTCCGAAAAGTATTACTCCGAAAGCAGTGTTCCGAAATGCACTGTTTCGAAAATGTTTTCGGAGTAATGCTTTCGGAGCAGTGCATTTTGGAGTACTGCTTTTCGGAACTTTGTATTTGCGGTAAATTTTCATTTGGAGGGGTCAAAAGGGGTCAGGAGGATTTTAAATGGCGACATTGGCCAATGAAAAGAGGCTAACTTGCCCCACCCACGAATTTTGACACGCAGGATCTTTATCAGATCCATAATGAGGCCTAAATTGGCTTATTGATGTAGGTGCCAATAAATATCTAATTGTCTTTATTATCCTATACCATTCCTGTGCTTACTTGTGTGTGTGTGTGTGTGTGTGTGTGTGTGTGTGTGTGTGTGTGTGTGTGTGTGTGTGTGTGTGTGTGTTACTAATTTTAAAAACAAATTATCTCACATATTAATAGGTTTTTTAAAAAACAATTCTGAACCGATTGTGACAATAGTTGAGTTATCAGAATATTTATCTTGATTATTAGTTGTGCATAAAGTAAGTTATTTTATTCGGAGTATTGCTTTTCGGAGCAGTTCATTTCGGAGCGATAAAATCAAGTTTGTAACATTAATCCAAAAATGCGTAACTCCGAAAGGCAGTACTCCGAAAAATTACACAGTTTTTAAGACATTTGTCCGAAATGCGTAACTCCGAAAAACATTGCTCCGAAAATACACTACACCGAAAGCGTTATTCCAAAATGCACTGTCCCGAAAATATTTTCGGAGTAATGCCTATCGGAGCTACGCATTTTCGGGGCAATGCATGGCTCTCCAAATAGGCCTATTTTCATTTTGAAAATCCTGTATGGCTTTGCCCCACGGGAGTTCAAAGATCCCATGTATTCCTTATAGACATTCATTTCTGTTTGAACTGATGAAAATACAAACAGCTGATCTTGATTCGTAGTAGTTTTACGTGCTAACCACAGAATGCAGCACAAATAACTGCTTAGTTTTTCTACTCTGTATTCTTTTCCCCGTTGCGAAGCAAGGGATTAGCAGCTAGTTATCAATATAACTCAACCAGGTGAAGGTACATACAAAGTTTTATTAATTTAGGTAGGAATATGTCAAACTTCTCTCCGTAAGAATAACATTAGAGCTGAGGATGGAGGCTTGCTGCTACGGCTCAAATTTGTAAAGTGACTAAGTTTGAAAACAAAAAATCGGACCATGGGAAGGGGGGTTTTAAATTTAGCAAAAATCAGTTTTTTTATTTTTTCCCTAAAACATTTAAAAAATACTCAATTTTGGTTTTAACTATTTTACATAGCATAAAAAAACAAATAATATGGAATTTTAAATCATTAACCAAGGTTAACTGGTTACAGAAAAAAATCAAAAACCTATTTATAAAATGCAATAAAATTTATAAATTTATTATAAATTTATATGATGTTAATCTTATAAGAAAATATTTTTTAGCTTTCCTCAGTTAATTTTACTGAAAACTTCACATTTGTTTTTACCAATCAGTTCAGCTCTACAAAACAATCATTTTGAGATTTAAATTGTGATTCTACGTCCAACCGTTACGGCGATATTCATAGTGCTAAACACAGTACGTTGTCCAATATTATCCTTATGGAGTATAATTAAAGATTGATATCTCGATTATTTATGAATGTATATTGATGAAACTTGACATATGGCTTCACCTAGTACTGGTATATTGATGTTTGCACAAAAAATATATTTTGTTGATTGTCCCCGTAGCAGCAAACCTGCATACTCAGCCCTAATGGAAAATAAGTAACGTTTTATTATGAACATAAATTGATAAAACTTGGTATGCATCATTACCTGGTTAAGTTATATTGATAATTGCAGAAAAATATATTTGTTATCCTTCTTGTTGCAACAAACCTGCGTACTCAGCCTTTAATGTTATTCTTATAGAGAATACATAAAATGCTATATATGACTTATTTGTAAATGTATTTTTATGAAACTTGTTAAGTGGTAGTACGCAGGTTTGCTGCGACGAGGGGTATTTTGTGGTTACCACCAGTAACTAAGGGTTTTTTTATTGTTTTTTTTTATGACAGCTTAAAAATTTCTCTACGAATAAATATGTATTGGGAAAGTATTGTGTCCACCACAATTTTAAAATTTGTATTTTTATTGGGGTTATTTATTTATCATGCTCCCTGATCTGAAAATTTTGTTTTGTGACAAAGTCTGTTTGTCTCTATGTCTGTTTTCCGTATGTGTGCAAACCTAGAGACCACAAAAAGGTTTGATTTTAATAACATTTTATGTTCAGATACTATTCCACATCATCTCCATATGATTTTTATATTTTGGATTTCAAAGAGTAAGAATGTTCTAAAAACGACAACAGCAACCAAAACATATAAAATCGGTATTTTTCGAAAATAGCTTAAACAATTTTGATAAGACTGGCTGCTATTCAAAAGATTATATGACCTATTTATTTAGGAAAAGTCAGGAAAAGAAGATATAAGGCCCAAAAGCTTTAACAAAATCAGTTTATTTAAACATTTAAAAAACTATTAATGTGATTTGAAAATTATAATTTCTTGAAAACAATAACACAGAAGCAAGCTAACTAAATTAGTATTTTGATTTATTTTTACGATAGTTAGTAATTGGAATTTTCGATTTGTGGTAGACACTTTATTTTGCTAACGTTATTCTCATGGAAAATTCATAAATTCTAATTCTAATTCTAAGAGATTTCTAATATAATATATTAGATAATATATTATATTATATTATTATTATATTATTATATATTAAATAATTATATAATATATTAGATATATTATCTATAATTTCTAATATAGTTATAAGAAAATACTTTCTATAGCTACTTTTTGTAATGTTTAGAAAATAAACATAAATTTATTTAATTTTAGAGGGTGAAATGGAGAATGTATTTATCAGTTTTCTGATGATTTCGTTTATTACTTTTATATTTAATTTTGATGTTTTATTACAAGTACGAAATGAGACTTCTGAAGGAATCCGAGCTATTAGTAAGCGTCACTAGTTTTGTTCTGTTGTTGAGTTCAATGATTTCGTTTATAAGTGTTCTTCAACTTATCTTTTTCTCTTCCAATGAAGCAGAACAGTTCTCAAGAAACAAACTTGAAGTCTTTGAACTTTGCGAAGGCTCTCTGAACTTTCCAATATGCCAGTGAATCTGAAATATATCTTAGAATGTATATGTCATGGGATATTGTAAAAGTAATAATGATTCACATTTATTATTACAATGTTTACAAATGCGTATTTCATAAAATAAATACAGACGTAATAAGATCTGTAATGCATGCTCTTCATTAATTGGTTAGAACTATTATGTTTAAACAATTAATTCAACTCTTGGGAGTAATGGATAACAACTGTAAGGGATAGTAATTGCAAGATAAAATAATATTAGTTATTATATTTGGCCACAGCTATTGATTTTGTCATTGTTTATAAAGTGGCGTATGATAAATACTTCTCGAGAGACAGTGCTGACAATATCGATCTTCACATTTTGCCACCGCCCACAGGAATGTGCTTGTAATATCTTACTGGTGTTTTAGCCCTAGGTTAATTTGACTACACAGATTTTCAAAGAGTTAGCTTTAAATCCCAAACGTAATCCGCACCCTTTAAATGTGTGGAGAGGACATTACAGTCTAAAGCTTTCCAGATCGATCCTTGCAAAATCTTAAAATAGTGGTAAAGGTTCGATGCAGCTTGCATTTGTCATTGCTATTAATTATTGATACGTTCTATAAAAAGGTGGATATGAATAGTAGTAAATGGACCAAGATTGGACGGTTCCCCGTAAAAACGTAAAAAATTATACTTGCGTTATGATAAAAGACATGATTTTTATGAAACAGAATGAAATTACTTAAAATTTGATTTTATGTCACTCAAAATCATATCTGACAGTTAAAACTACTACTATTGCAACCCCCCCCCCCCCAGAAATACTGCTGTTTCATATGATTTGTATTACAACTTATGGTATACCTAGACACTCTGAAACTGATTGGAAATCGATGAGTTTAAATTTAACAGCACTAGACAATACACAAGAAACTTTCCGTAACTTCATCTATTATGGATGTAACATAAAAATTTATTACATGTGTTTAGCATTACAATGTTATTTGAATGAATGTTTTTATTAAAGAACTACTCGTCGCTTTGGATCAAAAGAGTGTATCCCAAAGCGAAGGTTTCTCTAAATTAACTGGATTTGTCAAACATGTCATTTTTTGTAACACGGTTGTTGAAAGACCTCCCTTTGATCCTCGTATAATTATTGTGGTGACCCTATAACAGATTATTCTTTCAGAATATGATTTGTTATTCTATGTTTTCCTTTAAAATAAAAACGTTGTTTTTATTGTTATTGCTGGATTAGGAAACCCAAAAATTAGCTGCTAGGCTCGTCTTCCACAAGCGGGAATTTCGTACAGGTTCCCGGAAGGATAGAATATAGCAGGAAAGGAAAGGGTGGTATGGGTCAGGCAGCCAAATTGACCTTTCAGAGGGCCAACTCCCGTGCTCCTGTGACAGCTGTGATCAGGCTCAAACAAGCGGACCCGCTCTGCCCTCCAACTGGCCAACTTAACTGACAGGGTATCCATACACAACAGCCAGGGACCACATTCTCAGATTGAGAACCAAACCCGGAGTTTCCGTCCCCAGCCGCTGAAAATGGAGGGACCAAAGGTGAAAGGGAAACTTGTCATAATGGACAGCCTTAATGACATAATGGCTTATATAAAAACACATAAAAACGTTATGAAAAGATGAACATTACTACTTAGTTACTTACTTGGATACTTGGTAATTCATCCAGTTGGCCAAATTGGCGTTGGATTCGTCAAAATACCAGGTAGGCCCTGGACATTGTAAAGTTCTATCTTGGCAACGGTGACGTTAGGTTAGGTTGGATTCACAATTTCTTTAGGGGTTAGAGGTTCCCTGGAAGCACAGTTCAAAAAACTCTTCTAAACTGTAAAACCTGTTTAAAATGAGAAAAGTTTTCAAATCATTCTTGAACTTGTGAATAAGTTGTTGAGATTTAATTAAAGACGGCAAAATTTTGAATTTTTTTGGCCAGAATATTTACGTGTTTTTTTCAAAAATTTTCAAGTTGGGCTGAACAGAAAAATTGTTTTGGTGTCTAGTGTTATACCTGTGGACAGTGTTAATGTATTGTGTAGTATGCGTCTTGATGTAAACTGACAACTCAAATATGTAAAAGCTTGGAACTGTTAACAGTCCCAATCTCACAAAGTGTTCTTTACAGTGAGAACGTGGAGATAGCCTAAGCATACATCGTAGCGTCTTTTTTGCCAAATGAAAATTTGTTCCAATTTTGATTCCGTTGCGCCCCAAAGAACAAAGAACTTATCTGTAATATACAGGGCGTCTCATGTTAGGGGTCTCAAACCGATTGCAGACGAACCACTTGACCTAGAAGGATGAATTAAAATTATTTCCCACTAAATCAACCCCAAGGAGTAACGTAAAAATCACTCATTAGGAGTAACTCGTTTAAAATACAGAGCGTTCCAAAAACTGAGGGTCACTAGTTCGAATCTCGGAATTTTCAAATGTAAACATGTCATGTTATATACCATTTTAAAGTCCTCTAACAGACAAACATTTTGGTGAAAACAGAACTCACTTACCTCTATCCGTTTCAAAATGGCGAAAAATATTAACATTTACAGAATACTCTGTATCTGCTAAACCACAAGACATATTTTTATTCTGATTCAAATTTCCTACTCGTATTACTTAGCTTCAACCTGATATGCTTCAACATGCCAATATTTAAAACATGGAAAACAAATAATAAAAAATACTTTTTTTGAACATGTTTATATGCCCAAAATTCTATAGAATCAAATATATATGTCAAATAAATATGTATGTCAAAAAGTATATAATTTTAAAGGCCTTATAAATCCTAACAACTTTATAATTTATACCAACCTTGTATCTCTTTTTTTGGCAATAAACAAAAGTCTACGTTCCCCGATATAAAATACCGTACATGTTATTACTACATAACTCATTTACAGTATAAAAGTGGCCACAGAGTACGAGTATTTGGAAGAGCTATGTCCAACTATGTTAGCATAAATTAACTAAATAACAAATATTGTATATGGGAAAATGTTTATTTTTTTATTGCTAAAAAACAAAAATAAATACGAGGTTGATGTAAATTATAAAGTTGTTAGGATTTTCTAAGGCCTTTAAAATTATATTCTTTTTTTGACATCCGTTACTATTTGACGTTTTTGAATTTTGGGTATATTCACATTTTCAAAAAGAGTTTTTTAATTATTTTTTACTATGTTTTAAATACTGGCTTGTAGCACATCAGAGTAAAGCGGAGTTCAATACGAGAAGGAAATTTTAATCAGAATAAAAATATATCTTGTGGTATAGCAGATACAGGGTATTCCGTAAATGTCAATATTTTTCGCAAAAATGGCCGCCCTTTGAAATGGATGGAGGTAAGTGAATTCTGTTTTCCCCAAAATTTGTTTCTGTGAGAGGACTTTCAAATGGTGTATATCATGACTATGTTTACATTTGAAAATTCCGAAATTCGAACTAGTGACCCTCAGTTTTTGGAACACCGTGTATTTTAAACGAGTTAAACCCATTTTTACGTTACTCCTTGGGGTTTATTTAGTGGGAAATAATTGTATTTCATCCTTCTAGGTCAAGTGGTTCGTCTGCAATAGGTTTGAGACACCTTACGTGAGACACCCTGTATATAGAGCGAAGCCGTACCATGAACTTTTGAGAGTGTGCAAGATGTACTGATGGAATGAAAGGATTCGGTGAACACCTTGGAAAGCTAATTAGTTGTATGATACCTTCAAATTTTGTTTTTTAATAATCTCGATATAAGGAGATTATTGTAATTATTGAATTTAGTAGGTAGGTAGGTGGTGGTAGGTATTGAATTGTGTAAATTTCGAATTTTATAAATTTTTTATTACAATTGTAACACGAGCAACCAACAACAGATATTTGAAGATTAGACGAACCTCAATGTTGTATATCCTTATAAAAATAAACTTAAGGATAGGGATGTTTGATGCAGATTTTATTCTTTGTAATTTAAGATTTACATACAAAAAGTCAAAAACTTGTGCTAAAATGTTTACCTTGTGTACTAATGCTCCGCATGTTGTCAGATAGCTTTTACTAAAAAAGTATGTCGCATATTATGTCTGTTAGTAACTGTGTTTTCTCCTTCATAATCAGAAATACCCCCGTCGCAGCAAACCTGCGTACTCAGCGAATTTCCAATGCATAATATTTGTCTGAATTCCACATAAAGCCGCGTACCAAGTTTCATAAAAATATATTCACATATAAGCGATTTTAATTATTCTCTATAAGAATAACATTGGTAATGAGTACGTAGGTTTGCTGAAACAAGGAACACAAACAATTGTTTTTATGCTAATATAAATATAATTTAACTAGGCGAAGCCACATACCAAGTTTCATCAATATTCAATCATAAATAATCGCTATATAACATTTTAGTTATTCTCCACTTATGGAGAATAACTAAAATGTTATATAGCGATTATTTATGATTGAATATTGATGAAACTTGGTATGTGGCTTCACCTAGTTAAATTATATTTATATTAGCATAAAAACAATTGTTTGTGTTCCTTGTTTCAGCAAACCTACGTACTCATTACCAATGTTATTCTTAAATAACATGGGGGCTGAGTACGCAGGTATGCTGCTACAGGAATAACCAACAAAAAATCAATTTTTTGTGCAAATATCAATATACCAGTACTATTTGAAGCCACACACCAAGTTTCATCAACATACATTCATAAATAATCGAGATATCAAATTTTATTTATTCTACATAAGGATAACATTGGACAACGTACTGTGTTTAGCACTTTGAATATCTCAGCAACGGTTGGGCGTAAAATCACAATTTAAACACCAAAATGATTGTTTTGTGGAACTGAACAGATTTCTAAAAGCAAATGTGAAGTTTAAATTAAAATAAACTGAGGAAATGCCAAAAACCTTTTTCCCATAAGATTAACATGTGAGATTTTATGAGTAGGTTTTTTTGGATTTTCTCCGCAACCACTTAACTTAGGTTAATAATTCAAAATACTATATTATTTGTTTTTTTAAGCTCTATAACATGGTCAAAACCAAAATTAAGTTTTTAAAAAAATTTAGGGTGAAAAATGCAAAAAACTGATTTTTGGAAAATTTAAAACCCCTATAAACCCCCCTTCCCATTATCCGATTTTTCTGGTTTTCGAACTTAAAGTCATGAATGTCATTTTACACATTTGAGCCAAATTTCATCGAAATCGGACGTTTTTTACTCAAGTTATCGCATTCACGGACACACACATATATATATATATATATATATATATATATATATATATATATATATATATATATATATATATATATAGATATAGATATATATATATATACATATATATATAAATTTGAACGAATAGTGTTTTTGTCATCTGGGGACCTCAAAACAAAAAATTATCATGGTCTCGGACTTAAGTCTTACCATGAGACCTACGGTAATAGCTTCTTCCCTATAGGGGAAATTCGCTAAAACGCTCCCTTAAACATAATATTGGTTGAGCACCCGTTTCAATCAGCCCAAGAAACCTGCCAAGTCGATCGGTCACCCAGTTAAGAACGTGACGTTAAAAGTCACGTGACTTAAAGTAGAGACTTGTACGTGACTGCAAGGTTACGATCGCTTCAGCATTGGATTTTTATCGGTAAACTCTAAACAAAGGGTCACTTATTCTAAATTAGTCCTTACTTGATATATTACAAGCAACAACTTGTATATGTGTATTTGGTTTTGTTAATATTATGCTGACGTATTGTTTTCATATTAGTTTTTAAAATAATAAGAACATTAACAGATTTAACTTTCTGCCAATATACGCAACAGAATCCATACAGTCACTTACACAAGATTCGTTAGCACTTCTCTATTTTTAAAATAGAGGACTCACGTAGTAATTTTATGTAATTTTTCATTTCACGCGTGGTTTATTTTGATGTTTGTGTTTACAAGTAAATAACTCAATTTTAATTCAAATAACTTCAGTATCATACAGTTTTCATAGACTATAACAAATGAATGCCACTCCTAAAATTGATTTAGTTTATTTTGTATAGGTTATTTTTTCATTAACAAGAGTAACTTATCATTTACTACATTAAATGTTATAATTAGTACTATAAAGGTGTAGCTGCCTAAACAATAATCAATGTGTCTCATCCAGACATAAAATTACGACAGATTATGTCATTTTTACCAATTTTTTACTCTGAACTTGTATGTTTTAATCGTTTCACATTGAAAACAGGATATGCAAAGTTTTGAAATAGCTGCCAGTTTTATCATTATGTAGCTTGCGTAACGGCTTGCGTATGTTCGAAGCCAATCTATGTTCGAAGCTCTAGCTTTTCATTGAATTTCACTCAAATCCGTTTTGCAGGTGAGATTTATTTCAGCCACAAAGATTCAATCTTTTCATCACTTATAACAGAATATTCGAAAGCCAAACCTTTGTTTTAGTAATTGAATTGGATATTTGTAATTATTGGACGCTTGGTTGTTAATTTATGTCTGATAAATAATTACGTAAGTTTGCTTGCAATAAAAATTACAGTCGAAATCTGCTTGAACCGCATTAATGCATACAGTTGTATTTATGTTATATAACAGTTATATTTATGCTTGTTTCATGTAATTTTATTCTTGATTAAAATTTGTCAAACAAACAAAATTTAAAATATATTTTTGTTTTATTAAGGCTTTTAGATAAGTAGATAACCATCCATCGCTTTTGATGAAATTATAATTATGAATTTCGACGATTAAATAATGTTATCTTACTGCAACTGACTTAATACAATAAAAAAAACTTGTAGCCCATCGCGGCTTCGCTCGTGACCACAGAAAAATGATACATACCTTTGAGAAGTTAGTTCCATTTGCTAAAGCACCTGGGGGACCAAGGTTTGCTTGAAAAGTCAGTCAGTTTGCTAAAAATGCCATTTTGGGTATGTCCGGTTTATATTCAATCTTCAGTTTGAATACTTCTCACAATTTATACATAACCTAATCATGTATGTTTAAAATTATGTACACATTGGTTTTAATCACTATTCTCACAAAAATTACTTTATACTTTCCCAAGTGAGTGTTATTTTTAAAATTTAATGGTTGCTTTTGAACAGCTGTAATGATTCTTTTGTTTTTATTTACAAATCTTAATTATAACCCCAATGTTAGTTTTTTTAATATCTTTCTATATAATACTATATTTTTCTATGGATGAGGTCTGATTAGAACACATTTATTAACCCATAAATTCGATAGTTCCAACATTCGGTAAAGCATTTTTGGAGCAGGAGAAGGCAAAGGTTTTATTCTGATGTATTATTTATCCTCCTAACAATATATGATCAATCGGTTCAGTCAACTACAAACATCAGTGATCAATAAATTAAAATTTTAAAGGCCCACGGAGCAGAAAAGTCCCAAATGGCACTCAGGATGGAAAGTATAGGCCTGTTTCTGACTATAGTGCATTGTCTGCTAATTTCTACCAAATACATGCTCAATCGGTCTAGTGGGTATATAATTTACATGAAAATGTTTAAGTACGTTTGGGCCTAGCCTCATTGGAACGGGAATAAGCCCAAAACTGTTTTTTTCGGGATGGACCCATCTTCTTCCTAATATTTGCTCAATAACTCCTGCAGTTTTTTGGACGGTGGACTTAAAAACATATTCGGTATTATAACCACAATGGCTACTTCGACAAACTGAGCTTTCAATTCCATGTTGCAAGGGCTCACGTGTTCTGTTTTACCAATGATCTATTACTGTGCCGTCATTTAAAATGCTTTAATATACCTTTGTAAAGTAATAAAGCAGTACGTGTTTCCTCCGTTCTGTGATAAAATATAATTAGCTGACTAAATGCTCATTAGAATAAATATCCTGCATGCTGTAGTGAAATATTGAGTAACCTGTACCCCCCGGACAAAGGGGCATACCCCTAATGACGTACTATGATTTAAAACAGCCAAAAAGCCATTCCTCCTTCACAAGAAAACAGGCAAAATATTTCATTTCATTCAGGAAAGTCTTTTTGGCAAGCGCAGAACAATTCTGGCTTATAAACAGACAGACAGATAAACAAATGTTTACAGAAATGTAAATATCTCCGTTGCATACAACGTTTCAGTGCTCAAAGCGAAGTAGAAAAAAATAGTTTTTTTGATTTATATAGATAAATAGATTCCTTACCTCTAAAATCTGGTTTTGATAATAACCTGTCCATAATGTATTTATAGCAGCAATTCAAATCAAATTATTCCCCATGTTAACTTATGGGCTAAAAACGAACTTTGAGAGCTCGTAGGGCAAAGCCTCGTGGTCGAGAGTGTATGGAAACCCCAAAAGGCACATCTAGAGAGTAAGAGCTTTCGATTGATACCAAATATGTATATAAAATAAAAATCACGGAACAAAAATCAAGAAATTATTTTAATAATATAGCTAATTGCATTTACCTTACTAAAAACTATTGTCGAGTTTTCAAGACTGCGTGTGCTTTATCGGGCTTTCCAGAATAATTTTTCTCAGACCAAAATAGGATTTTAATTTGTTCCATAATAACATAACCCATTACCATCAAATTAATCAAACTAATGGGATAGTGTGTTGCTTTGCATGCACAAACAACCGTATTTGCAGCCGGTAGGCACCCGTGTGGGCCGCGCGGAAACAAACTTGCTTGGTCTAGTTACAACACGAGCTAACAAGTATTAACGTTTGTTATTAAAGAATTATTATAAATAAAACTTGTTTATTACATTATCTCATGTCACATATTTGACTAAGAAAGTGGTTTGAAAATGTTGTCAACTGTTAGTTTTATTGAGACAAACCCAATTTTGTTAGGGTAAAAGTTTGTTTCCTGAAACGATAAGATCTACTTCTGAAACAAACTTACAAGATTAATTGGTCCAATATGTCATTGTCATTAAGGGTTGCCTTGTGATTGATTGTGACTGAGAAAAACAACAAGTTGATTACCAAGTTGAACAACATGATAGTTACCATAAACAGTAGTTGTCCAACAAAGTATTCACTAGTTGTATGTTGAAAAATATGTAGGTAAGTTTAGAAAAGGTCTGCATAAAATGCATAAAACTTAACTAATCATTTGATCTCATAAATGCATACATATATCAAATTTAAAGTTTTACTAACCATTATTGGCATAAACATTCAACTAAAAATAACCAGTTCAAATACACTTTATTATTTGCAGTTTACTATTGACAACGTAAGTAGAAGTCAATATCACCAAGTGTAGATAAAAATTACCCAAAAATCTATTTTTAAGTTGTATTTAATATTTTTGTGAATAATATAAAATATATAAAAACCATTATGTGTTCAAAAAGGAATAATGGTGATGGGTGATCAGGAATTGAAGAAACTAAATTTTAAGATATTCTCAGTTTTTACTATAAAAAAGGCTTCTAATTTTGACGCCCCAGTAGGTAGTATATGGAGAAAGTATTTTTGTTATAATTTTCGAATCTTAATTTTCGGTGGATATATTCGTTTTGGTTACCTGAATCCAGAAAAGTGTTTTTGAGTGATAACTGTCTTTCTGTTTTTTTTACTGTCTGTAGAAATGTGGACAGACCTAGAAACCACACCGATGGGCCAGATTTTATAACATTTAGTATGTATGTTCAAATCCACGTTATCTCCAGGTATTTTTTCATGTTTTTGACTATTTTATTTTTGAGGGAAATTATCCCCCCAAAACACCAAAAAAAACAAAAAAAATCAAAATGTCTTGTAATTGGCTCTTAAGATTTTTCAAATTAAGTGGTTTATAGTGAAGTTCTTAATCAAATCACAACAACTTCAGGGATTAAATTAATTACAGGGATTAAAAGATCCCAAAGTTAAGATTTTTTTATTTTTCCCAAATCCATCAACCTAAAGTAAAATTTTCTTATCATCCTTAAAAAAGCTCAAAAAACTAAATAACTTAGCAATTTAAACTATTGTTCTACAACAAATATTTGCGGAGACAATTTAAATTTTCTTTTAGCGGTAAACACAGTACGTTGTCCAATGTTATTCTAAAGGGGACTAAACAAATATAATTCTCCTATTTACCGTTCAATTTCATTAAAACTCAGTATGTAGATCAAGTATGTATTGACCATCAGAGGATATTCAAAATATATATCCTGTGCGAGAGGAGGAGGCATTTCCCCTATTAAAACCACTTTGACTAGGAAATAATGCTTACGTGCCTCCTAAAATGGATTTAGGTGGATATATCTGAGCATTTAGATTTGTTATATTCCATATTTAGCAAATATAAAGTAATTTATTTTCAATTTTGATGGAAGGGAGAAAGTATGTGCCAGGTTCCTGATACCGTTTATTTCAGTAGCAACATGTAACTCAAGAAACCTTTCTGATCAGTTGCTGCGGGTACAACGTTAGCTGTAACACTGAAACCTACTCACTCCTCCCCCCTCCGCAACCCTCCACCCCCCTCTTGATCACCTTCTATAAGTTTGTTTAAGGCAAAAGTAAGTTTAAGATAACACTTTTTGGTAATAACATTGACTATAAATACTGAATTAGACTTCTCATTACCATTGTAAAATCTGTCCTAGTTTTGAGTGTGCCAGGATTCAAAGAGGACGTAGCTCTCACTAATCCCCAACAGAGTACACTTCCATCAACTATTCCTTATCTTCTCAAGGAGAAGATAATACAACAGTTGGTGTGTCAGGAAGCAAATATAAGTTGATTATCACTTGCTTTCTAGGGTGGAGATATTTGAAAAGTTAACGTAAACAACTAAAATAAATAGTTGACAGCTGCGCAATCTGTCGGTGACCTAATCAAACTACGGCCATTTCAAATTCTAGCATACACTAAAAAAGGGACAGCTGGGCCATATAGATTAGATGCTTCCTTCATTATATATAGTCAATGGTAATAATAAAGGTGGAAGATATACATATACAGAAAGAAGGTCAGAAATAATAACATAGAAGGTCAGAAATAAAATCTAACCGTGGCAATATTACTACAAAAGTACTAATTACGTCGTGCCTAATGTTTTATTAGTTTATAATTCATAGTTTTCAAGATATTTTTGCCCTACCTTAGTTTGAATTACCTTCAGGTCCAAGGGTTAATAAATTATTCTACGACGCTACTGTATAACATAACCAATGTAAATTTGTCATTAAAATTTAAAACTCTATATACAATCTAGTTAGTACTATACATATAACAATTAATGTACTTAGATTTCACACTGGGACGTTCCAGAAATGTACTGATGTTTACATGTAACTCTTTTCATGTAAACATCATTACATTTCTGGAACGTCCTATTGTCTCTACCTATTGGTCTATGTCTCTACCATTGGTTTATGTCTCTACCATTGGTCTATGTCTCTACCATTGGTCTATGTCTCTAACATTGGTCTATGTCTCTAACGTTGGTCTATGTCTCTACCATTGGTCTCTACCTATCGGAATATTACTTGGGAAAATGATTTGGATTTTGTCAGGGATAAAGATTTATCAATGAGACGCAACTGAAAACTGTCGTTCATTAAAAGTTAAGGAAGCATTCTTCAACTTTAACTTTTTCCAATACTTGGGATCGAAAAGTAATTAATGGCGTCCATTTAACACCTCTTTATAAATTCAAAGTCGATTAAAGTGTTTGTGTCACATATTCGTATCTCTTTTATGAATAAAAAAACATATTTAAAACACCAAGAACTAAATAACATCATTACGTCTTACATATATTCAAATAGTCAAGATTACAAAACTACCTGATCATAACTAACTCTTTAATTGTGTCATCATTGTTAAATATTTTCAATCAATCATATTACATTTTTTTAAAGTAAAATTTATAAACTTGTTGACAACGAAAACATTTACATAGTTTTAAGAGAATTAATAATAAGAGTAAACCTATATGCAATTACTTTAATTCACCGTTTAATATTTAACTCTTAAGTCATTCTTATACTACATAGACGATTGAGTTTTATTTGAATATATGTAATTTGTCATCTCCAGCATAACACATTTATTTCATAACCAACGACGAACTACATCTATTTTGCTGATGACAGATTCAATTTTTATGTTTACACTTGTTTTAATAAATCATACACCGGTATTTCCATATTATTACTTAAATTCAATGTTCATAATTTAGGGCTGGTTGTATTAGTAATATTCTGCCTTTGTTACACTGATAATTTTCCTCCGAGGATTGAGGTAGGAAGGTATGACAGTGAACACCTATTTTTAGGATTTTTTGGGGATTTCCTGCCACTGAGCAGGCAACTGTTCACTGGCCTAACCACCCTTTCCAAAAACTTGAAGCCCTGGAGATAATTTATATGCACCCGCACCCTCCCATTGTTGTATGATTACGATGGAAAACAGATAACCTTTGCCTCTATTTAGCGGTCTATGCAAATGATTTAATGTCTTCCTTCTGTTTAAGCGCTAGAATTGCATAAAATCTGTTTTCCAGTAGTATACTTTTTTATGGAGGTGTTCCCCTCCCTCCCACTTTACTGGGGTATTATTCATGTACCCCAGACCTTCCACGAGAGCTAGGCCCCACCTACCATCAGTAAAATAAAATCCTGGCTTCGTCACTGCTCACGTCACATTTAATTTTAATGTTTAAGCTCCAGTCACAAAACCTTTCATGTTTCTACCTGCTTCCCCCATAAGGAAAATATTACTAACTTTAAAAGCCCGTCCTTCCAAAACGGATAATCCGATATCGTTGATTTAAGACTCATTTTGAAGAACAAAAAATACCTAGTAATTTCAGTGAGCAAAATTTTTGTATCACAAATAATCATTCAACAAAATTCTAAAATCTTTAATATTTACGATGTTTTATGGATGAACTAGGCCTATATGTAATTTTGCTGCTCTTTAAAATGAACAATACATCATTGATTTAGGATAATCGGATGAGGAGAGATGGGCTTTGAAAGTTAACATCAGTCTAACAAGAGATAAGCAGGTAGAATCAGAGGATTGGAGCCCCCTCTCAAGATTTTTTTAACAGAATGTAAATTTGTTTGAATAAGTTTTTTTTATTTGTTTTAGTGAACAAGGTGTAAGAAAACAGCAGTCACATGGTGCGGACTTCAGTAGGAAATAAAACTTTGGATAGCTTTCTTGGTTACCTATAACATATTTTAAATAAATAATAATATTCAAAATATCAAATTATGTTTATTTTACCATTTCCGTTTTTTGATAATGTTCCCTTACTTTGAATTTTTCTATTTTTCATTTGCCGGAAAATGCAATTTAATTATTAAGATTAAATCATGTAAAGTAGGTGTGCGAATGCTTTAAACTGTATCTTACTGACTTATTCTAGTTTATAGAAAACACCACATCAATATTTTAAAATATTTTTGTAAATACTGTATAACAATCATATATGCTTACAAACAAATTGTGGAGTGTTTAGAAATGTATTGTAGGCAAAAGTTGATGGGTTTTGGGTCACAGGTAACTTTTGTTCTAAATCTATGATTCACAATAAATTTGTTTAATATGATAGTATGATAAACTATACTAACTGAATCTCAAATATATAATTTTGTTTGTATGTTGAATAACCATCAAAATTTAAACAGTCAGTTCCAATAGGCTAGGACAATTATATGAGGCTTTTGTTATAATCATTTGTCATACAAACATAAGTGTAAATGAATTTTAACTCAATCTTGCAGCATTATAATTGGTTGGCAGCATCATTAATAATTTTGTAGTTAGTAAGAAAACTTGTAAACCATCATATAAACATTTAAGTTCAATGTAAACATCCACTGCAAAATTGCTAGAAGTGTGAAGAGTGTAGACTTTCATATTTGCAGAAAAGATTTTGCAAAAAAACATGTTAGCAATGAATATTAGCTGCACATATTCCACTGCAAATGTTCCACAAACCTACTTTGCAAATCTGCAGCAAACTATCATGATCACATTCTGGAAACAGTTTTTGCATAGTTGCTGCAAATATTCAGCGAAACTTTTCTGCAAACATTCAGTGAAAACGATTCACAAACATTCCTTGCATATTTGCTACAAATATTCAATGCAAATTTTCTGCAAACATTCAGTGAAAACTTTCTGCAAATATGACAAGTGTAGATTTCCATACTTGCGGAAAGTTCTTCGCAAACAAACATGTTTGCAATGCATGTTTTCTGCAAACATTTTGTTTTGCGGTTGAAAATGTTTTGCAAATGTTCTGCAAATTTTCCTTGCTATCTGGGTGTACGTTTATTTGATATTTTCTTGCTCATTGTGAGGTGTGCTGAGATTAACTTTTGAACTCAGAGATGTCAGTATGTCATTAATGTATAACTTTCACTTTAAATAATTTTAAGACAAAATATACGTCCAAATTCTGTTATTTTATTTATCTATCCTGGAACATGCCAGCTGATTAATTATAATATGTGTTTGGTAAAACATCTGAATTTTACTTAGTAGTTTAACAAAATTATCTAGGCTATAAAAAATTCGAACAGTTACTATTTGGAGGTTGGTGGTTTTGTTACATATTAGGGTGTGGGGCTATCCCCCAGTATTGGGACTTCGTTTGCTGAGCAACGGGTTCGCGGGTCATCTTTTGAATCACCATCCCACTTCATTCATGGGTTGGACACCATTCTCGGCACATCTCCTTCAACATTTCGGACCTTCTCTGCCCACGCCAACAACCACATGAAATGATCCAGCTAAGAACTTGTCTAGTTATAGGCCTAAGTTAGTTCACACAAATGTAAATTCTAGTAAGGGGATCCCCGTTTAAATTTTTAATTTAGCCAGGCCTAGTCTACAACCAGTAACTCAAGTGTCAAATTTGTCTATGAAAGAAATAGGTACCTACCAACTATTTAAGGTTTTGAACAGCTAAGATCAGTAATCAAATTATGTTTTTATTTCGAAGATTTAGTAAATACTGAACGTTTTGAACCAACAATTCTTATTTTATTTCACCTAAGACCTGAGAGTTGAGAATATTATTGTGACCTTTTGGTATGAAAGTAATTTGATAAAGGATGGATGACTACCGTCACGTCTGCTGCGCCGCATAAGCTCCAGGTCTCTAGGTTCATGAACACGTGAGCGCAAAAACGTTCACAAGGACGTTTACTTGCCAACACGGTTCCGATCATGATAGCCCAGTGTAGGGATGGCGAGTGCTTGAGCAGTAACATGGGCTCTCATGGGAAATAGAATGCAGGAAGCGACTTGATGGCAGGAACACATCCTGCTGCGTAACTAACATCACATTATTATAGACTAAAGTCTGCACAGAAAGATTTTGTTCTTCTCAGTAGAAGTCTAGTTAATTGTACACTTATCGTTATTTTTACCGTAAGTATTTCATATTCTTTGCATTTAAATTGAATAATACCCCAGCCAAAAAAGGCCTAAAAAGTCGGAAAATTCTTCGGTGTAGCAAGATACCATTGATAGACAACAGAGAGACATTGTCCTAAAATTCCCCTATAATCTCCCGAGAGATCCCTCCATCATTGTACTCAAATATAACAAAATATATTTAGGTTAGTAGCAAATATATAATTCTGGAATGTGAATAAATGTGAGGGATGACTGAGATTAAGACATCTCAGTTTTGGCAATCGGCAGCTACAGCCAAATGTGACAGACCTGTTGATTGATTGACTGTTGACTTTGGTTTCCAACTCTCGTCGCCGGTGGGCCTCCAAGTGATTGATTGTGGACACACTTGCATAAGTCTGAGTGTTCCAGCTGTTTCATTGTGGAAATGAAACAACTACCGTGCCAAGGAACCTAGGAGTTAGTGAATTTTGTTGAAGCGCATATAGCCAGTTGCAATAATCAATTATCAGTAACAACATTTTACTGACCTACGTCTTCCTACAATCGCAATCATCTACATTAACAATCATATCATAAACATCTACAATTCTTAATTGTTGGCAAAAACGTATTTTGGCAATTTATGCAATCTTTGGCACCTTGATAGGACTTATGTCTGCAGAGTCAGATAATACATCATTAATTACAAGTTAATTAGTAAATTGTGAATTTCAAATACGTTTCAATGTTGCATATATAAATAAAGAAACATTAGTGAGTACATCGTACAGATAAAGTTACTTCATAATTATCCTAAATTTAAGATGGATAATAGAAGTAACGGATCTTTTCGATTATGTGTCAACAATTCCAAAAATCTTCCAAACATTACGCGTGCAATTAGAGGGGTAGTGTAATGAAAATAAACTTTAAACATTAATTGGTGTCAAAAAAGGGGTAAAAGTCAGGTTGTCATGATAAGGCGAGATAAGATAACGCGACTTGACGGCGAAACGACGCGCGACGGCTGGACAATTGCCCGCCGAGCCGGCCGGCAGCGGCAGTCTGATTCCCATCAGTGCGTGATGCGGTTGGTCCAACGATAATATCTGACGAGTGGAAATCGTACAATCAGTTGTATGAACACGGTTATAACCACCAAACAGTTATCCACAAATATAATGTTTCAAACTTCTTCAAAAACAGCTGTTTTCAACACATGCGTTGACATGCTAAAGCTATTCTTTTTACTCGCAGGATTAACTTCTGATGACCTTGACTAAAAAGTATCATTTTTATGATGTTTTTCGTCCTAGGACTAAAAACATCATTTGATGACACTTTTCGGTCGAGGTAATCAGCGGTTAATATGGATTGAATGAATTATTCAACTTGCCCACAGTGAAAACTTGTGCAACAGCTGTTTGTTTCGATTAGCAATAAGATCAATTTGGTCCTAGTGATGAAATATACTATTGTTGATCCCGACTCTGGTGCGCAAACACAAACTGTAGAGAGTCATTGGAGGTTGGCTAAGCAACGCAAAGCTCAGTGCACGCACCGCTCGGTGCATGACTCATATCTTTGCCATTTTTTGTGGCGAGTATACTGGCCCCCAGAATAAAGGTAAGGAGGTTTTATTTGTTTTAGACTAAATACAAAGATTTAACAGATTTTTGACACATAACCGAAAAGATCCGAAGTAGCTAAACATTTGTAGAGGAGGGAATTAATAATTAAAAATAAATACATATAAGGTTGGATCAACACTTGAAAAATTCACATGGACACCGAAAAGATAGTTGGTATTAGAACTTGTAGTCAAGGAGACGATGTATAGTTTAGATAGAATATAAAATATAACTATTAGATCATCCCTTCACTTTTTCTTACGAATTTCCTTATGAATTTGCCTTTTGAGCTTTTCATTATTGTTCTCCTTCATGCAAACTAATTCATGTTAATTTAAAATGTAATATTTAACACCATACTGCTTTTATAGCAGTTTACAGTTGAATAATTAATATAGTTTAATAATCTTGTGGTCTTACAAACATTTTATGAATGATTTTTTAAATTCTAGTATAAAATATAGAAGCCTATATGGTCTAAACTACACAAACACCTGGTTTTGTTTTTTAGCGAATTTCCCCTATAGGGAAGAAGCTATTACCGTAGTCGGCATGGTAAGACCTAGGCCCGGGACCATGATAACTTTTCGTTTTGAGGTCCCCAGACCCCAAAAACACCATTCGTTCGATACTGTATATATATATATATATATATATATATATATATATATATATATATGTGTCCGTGAGCACGATAACTCTCGTAAAAATTATCCGATTTTGACGAAATTTGGTATAAACATGTAAAGCAGCATTTATGACTTTAAGTTCGAAAACCAGACAGATCGACTAATCCGAAGGGGTATTTTGGGGGGGTTTTGTACCCCAAAAATGGGTTTTTTGAATTTTTTACACATAATTTTTGAAAAAGTCAAATTTTATTTTTGACCATTCGATTCAGCTTAAAAAAACACACAATTTGGTATTTCGATCATTCCTCTACGTCAATTGGTTACCGAGATATTGAAAGTGCTAAACACAGTACGTTGTCTAATGTTATTCTTATGGAGGAAAAGAAAATTTTTTTATCTCGCTTATTTATGAACGTATACTGACGAAACTTGGTATACAGCTTAATCTCGTTGAGGTCTATTGATATTTGCTCCAAAAAATCTTTTTTGCATAATTCTCCCGTAGCAGCAAACCTGCGTACTCAGGCCCCATGTTATTCTTATGGATAATAATTAAATGCTCTGTCTCCCTTAATTATGACCATAATTTAATAAAAACTGGTATACGACTTCACCTAGTTGAGTTATATTGATATTAGCATAAAAAACAATTTTTTGTGTTCCTTGTTGCAGCAAACCTGCGTACTCAGCCCCAATGTTATTCTTATGGAGAATAATTAAAATTGTATATATCGCTTATTTGTGAATATATTTTTATGAAACTTGGTAAGTGGCTTTATGTAGTATTAAGACATTTATATCTCCATTGGAAATTCGCTGAGTATGCAGGTTTGCTGCGACGGGGGTATTATTTATATATAAATTTTTTGATAAAAAGGCTTTTCCTGGCACACCTAATTAAAGAATAACGCAAATCTAAGGGCTAATTATTACTTTTCATATTTTTTTGAGAAGTTAAACTTTAAATACCAGTACGCTTAAATTCATATAACACTTAACTGACGAACTTAGTTTTGTACTGTGGATAAAACTTATTTCTTCTAACTCATTCCACAACATAAACACTTACAACTTCTAAGACTTACTTTTATATTTTAACTAAACCTCATAAGAACTGTGCTATTCAGGTATTGAAAATCTACGACTTTATCCTCATCCCCCAATACAGTTTTCATTGGAGATAGTGCTAATGATAATAGTGACATCACACATGATTGTTGAGTGATCCATGGGGGTTTGTCAGTATTTGGCTTTGTTAGTTATATCCACTGAGATAAAAACGTTTTCCTCTTTTGAAGCAGTTTACTAAGGACTATCTAACTGAAGGTCTGGAACCGTTGGATTGGCCATGACGGACAAAACCTTTAACCAAGGATTACCAAACATTATACTTTTGATTATTTTGTTTAAGGATTTACGAAGGTACGTTCTGCAAAAGTCAACAAAATTTAAAAAAAAAAACTATCTGTTATTAGTCCGTCAAAAATGACGGGCTCAAAAAAACTAAAGAAGTATTGTTCACTAGTTTTAAAATAAATTTAATGGCTTAACAATTTATACTTAACAATCTGATTTTTAATTGCATGTAACAAAATGGGAATCTGCCGTGCAAAATTTAATGGTATTATTGTAATAAGCATGATGCATATTAAAATATTCATTAGAAAGTGTATAAATTCCAAAAGTGTCATTTTACGAAATACATTTTACGTTTGCGTGCAATAGCCCAAAAGGGTTAGTTTAAACTTTGTTGTTAGTTCAGTTTTGGATGTTGAAGCAAACCCATTTTGGTGTCACTTCAAGCCAAATTTTGTTTCTTAAAAACTGCAGTTAAATGTTATTAAGTGTTAAAGGTTTGTTCATTGGGTTCAAATTTTTAATACAAATTAACCTAATAAAATAATAATAAACATTACAGTCTACATATTTACCAACATTTAATTGTATTACATCTGCTAACATACAAACTATATAAAGAGACTCCAACAAAAATACATTTTTGTTTTATGATTTACCACCACATATTATACACTAAAACGCGCGTCTAGGTTTGCAGATTTGCTAACTGGCTTCAGATTTTCAATTTAGGCCTCAGGGCTCTGCCCCATGGGACTTCCAAGAAAAGGATGAGTGTTTTATTTGGTTTATGTCACATGTGTTTTTCCATAATTCAATTCAATTAAATAAACAGCTGTTATAAGGATTACATTTAATGACAGACTTTCATTGTTTTGTTTACTATTCAACTATTTTCGCTTCTCAAAACGGGATGTGCAAGCTGCGCACAGTAAATTCTAATTAGCTATAAATTGTATGGGAAAATATTTCACATTGTATTCAATGCTAATTACTAGGATAGGATTAATATCGCTGTCAATAGTCCTTAGATTTCTTATCTATTGCATTAAATTTCTTACCAGATTTTCATCCAGTTTCATACAATTTCATCCAATACAGCACATGAAATCTAAATCGAACTAAATTTTAAATAAAATAAACTGAATCGGAATTTGAAACTTGAACTATGTAACTGAAATATAGTTTACTGGATTATATCAATTGTCTAAACCTTCACCAAACCTTATGTGGTTAATTTTACCTTCGCATTTTTACCTCCCAGTTTTAACTGTATTTGTGTCTTAGTCATGTTTTTCATATACTCATACACAAATCATTGTACTACTTTAGGGAGTATAATAACTGTCATCGATGTTTTAAAAAAGCTTTTGATTCAATTTTACACAAATCTTTAAAAAATACCTAAAAAAACTACAATTCCAACCTGTTGTCATATTTTCTGAGACCCAGGATTTATCTAAGGAAAATCATATACTTTTGGTTCCATTAACACTGATAAAACCCAATTTCGCCGCAACAGTAAAAGTAAACAAAAACTGATATATAAATAGTAAATATAGAATACATAAATCTGAATTGAACTTTGGTGATACTTGTATGCTGTACGTTAAACTTTAATCCCATTTAGCATGGAATTTGTTTTCCTTACTGCTTGTAAATTTCAATCAAAAAACCTAAATTTAGTCAGGAACAGCTGTCTACTTTGTTTACAAAAACAACATTAACTTTATCACCTGTTGTATTGAATTTGGATGCAAAGTAGGGAACACATAGCTCGGTAAACAAGGTGATTCCAAATAAAATATGGCAAAATAAAACATTGTTTTTGCTAATTACAAAATTATAACTAAATAAATGTAGGATATCGTATTTTTTCGTCATCCTAGGCCTAAGGCAAATCTTTTGACACCAACCTGGCTTCTGTACGTTCATTAGTTTACTCGGAATAGGTGGTTACACGTTCCTTATACATGGGGATGACGAAAAAAGGAAAAAAACAGTGTTTTTTGCCGATTGCAAACGTAAATTTAGTAAATTCATTTCGTCATTTAGTAATTTTAGCATTTTTTTCGTCATCCTTGGCCTAATTGAAATCTTTTTACACCAACATGGTTTCTCTACGTTTAGTAGTTTACTTGGAATAGGTGGTTACACGTTGCCTTGTACACGCTATTATTATCCAGGATGGAGAAAGGTCGGGAAAGAATTTGTTAACATTTATGTCCCCTTGTTAAAGTTTGCGATTAGGAACACAGACTCCAATCCTTCTTTAAAACAATAGAGGACACTGAGATTTTAAAATATTTAAACTATATTTTATTTGGTATCGTAGTATTTATAAGTAGTTACTATGTGATGTCCCGTTCTACGCTCAGGAATTCAGCAGGCGTGGAGTAATAAGTTTTGAAGTCGTTGATCAGCTGACTACCTAAATAAAATACAGCTCAATAAGATTAGCATTAGAACTTTGAACCCCTGAGGATGTTTTTTAAAGCCCCAAAAGGCATAACTAAAGTATAAGAGCTTTAGACTGATACCAAATATGGATTTAAAACTATAGGTTTAAGAGTCGAAAATCGCCTAACAAAACTCAATAAATTATTTAAATAATATAGGTAGATGTCAAAAAACTAATATTTTAACCTCGTTTAGAGGTTTACAAATTTGTGTGGACAATTCACATTCGTTATATATCGTATATTAACCCAAACAACAACAACAACGTAGTTCAGTGAAAGCGTACCTCGTTAAACATCGCTAGTGGTCGTGACGGCCGACGAGCGCGGTCCTCCGTGGCTCATAAACTCACAATGGCGCTTTTTTCCTCCGATTGTGATTCAATTGTTGACTTGTAATGTATGCGACCAAAAAACAACAATTAAGAAAATTATTTCTCATTATTCGAGCGTTAACTTCGGTAAATGACACGCGTTTAATTTTCACACTGGATTAACAACAGCCAATAAAGCAGTTAAATAATTTATAAGTCAGCAATTACATTATTTAGGTATTATCAATAAGGGCAGTTATGACTGCATGAATAATAGTGTTTTTATATATTTTGTTTTATTTCATTATGCCCAAAAACGTTTAAATATTAAAACAAGTAAATAAACAAGTAATAAACAAGTGAATATTAAATATTCCTTGAGCAAGTGTTTATACATAAATTGAGTGTTAAAAGGAAGTCTGACATAATGACTGGTATTTAATCACCCAAAAACTCCTAAACCGATTGAACTAAAATTTAACGTGGTGATTAGTACATTATGTCATAAAATCTACATAAAATCCCTTAGAGATCTGCTTCTTGGGGTCTTTGAGGTTTTAGGACTATTATTGAATATTGTTTGTGTTTTATTCAATAATAGCCATTGGTCACTAAGCTATTAATGAATGGCCCTGGCTAAAGAATCAGTCGGTTTTATTCAGTAACAAGGCTACACAAGGCATCTCCCCCAACCTACACTCATCATTCACTCATATTCGCCTTAAAATACGCCCTATTTGCTTCGCGTCGGCGTCTCAGAGAAAGATTAAGGTATAAAGGTATTAGGTTATAATGATAAAAACTATATGTGGAAAGAAATTATTCTCAGATAATCTGTCTTTTTATAACCTCTTATACCTGTTTATAACATTGAGCATTCTTCTCAGTGAAAATGTGCAAATCGTCATGTCCCAACATTCTACGAAACTTGCAATACACAACAACAACAATGAAGTAACTAACCTAAATACCCCCGTCGCAGCAAACCTGCACACTAAGCGAATTTCCAATGCAGAATATATGTCATAAAGCCGAATATCAAGATTCATAAACATATAGTCACAAATAAGCAATATATACAATTTTAATTATTCTTCATAAGAATGACATGAGTACGTAGGTTTGCTGCAACAAGGAACACAAAATATGGGTTTTCATGCAAATATCAATAAAAATCACCCAGGTGAAACCACATACCAAGTTTCATCAATATACATTCATAAAAAAGCGATATATACAATTTTAACTTTTCTCCATAAGAATAACATGGGGGCTGAGTACGCAGGTTTGCTGCTACGGGGATAATCCTTAACAATTTCTTCTTTTGTGCAAATAACAATAGACCACAACCAGATGAGGCTGTAAACCAAGTTTTGTTAATATATATTCATAAATAAGCGAGATATAATTTTGTTCTTATTCTCCATAAGAATAACATTAGACAACGTACTGTGTTTAGCACTTTCAATATCTCTGTAACCATTTGACGTAGAGAAATTATCGAAATACCAAATTGTTTGTTTTTTTAAGCTGAATTTAATGGTATGAATTAAAATCTGATTTAAATTAAAATTACATGTGAAAACCCCAAAAAATACATTTTTGGGTTACAAAACCCCCCAAAAACCCCCCTTAGGATGGTGCGATTCTTCTGGTTTTCGAACTCGTTCAAATAAATGGTACTTTACACATTTGTACCAAATTTCATTAAGATCGGACCTTTTTTACGAGAGTTATCGTGCTTACGGGCACATATATATATATATATATATATATATAAATATATATATATATATAAATTTGAACGAATGGTGTTTTTGGCATCTGGGGACCTCAAAATTAAAAGTTATCATGGTCTCCGGCTTAAGTCTTACCATGAGACCTACGGTAATAGCTTCTTCCCTATAGGGGAAATTTGCTAAAAGACCAAAGGTTGGATATCACAGCCAAATGATAACCAGATTTTACAAAGTGCACTAGAGACTATATTTGGCACACCGCTACAAACGTATCACGTATTAATTGCTATTGCTCAACAATATTGTTTGTGGTTAAGCGCGCCAAGTCAAATTAAGTAACCGAATTATACAGTTGACAAATTAACACCTAAATCCATGCCGAATAATTGCATGCTACCTAAATATGTTTATAGGTTAAAAGTGCATACATCTCTGTATAGTAAATTGTATACGCGTTACTACACTGTGTGTATCATAACCATATATTTATTTTATCTGTATAGAATTATAATATGGCCAATATACATATATTTTTTTGTTTATTATCCTATTGTTTTATTCCTGTACAATGTTGATATTAAGTGGCGCAGTAACGAACGGCTGGTACTACTGAGACCATCACGCATCTAATGGAGGGTGTCCAACCACACCATTTGTCTTGAGTACAAAAGGGCTTATAAATTGCGCGAAGAGACGTGGAAACAGCAAGGTAGAAACCATGGAGAGCTCGCCAAATGGACAGAAAACAGTCCGCGCATTGTCAGGCTAGAATAAAAGTGTAGGACACGGCAAAACTGAGGATTCCCGAGCGGTGATCGCGTTGTCCTTTACACGCTCCTGTACATCTTAGTAATGATAAAACTGCAATGAAACTTATATTTTCCTTTTCTGCATGAATTTACAACAGTATAAATATATATTAGTTTAAAATTATGTGTAATTTTTTATAATGAAAATATTAGAGAGTTTAACAGCATGACAAAAAAGTCTGTAATCGAGAACATTTTTTTTATTTTTGAGTTAGAAACATACTTAACGTGATAAAGTTGTAGCTAATTAAGTGATCTAAAATTTGTATATAAAACAATTTTCGATATAACTTATAGTTTGTTCAATAATCCAATGTAAATAACCACTATGTTCAGTTCTACGCGCGCCGCCGGTCGCGGGCCACGGCTCCACACTGTTCTACCACATCCAGCATAGTTAAATACTCCTCATTTTACTTAGATACTCACCTAAAAAATATGAATTATGTACAGTTTACTACATATTGTATTAAGATTATTGTTTTTTAACATAGCTTTCAATTTTAATAGAAAATTCAGTTATCAAGATGTAATTAGGCTCATGGGAAATCTTATAATTTGATATATAAAGTCAATTAGGCAGTAAATAATAAGGGATTTTTTTAGAAATAATAAAACATTATAATGATAAGGTAAAAATATCTGATTAGTGATTATATTTTACTCGTGAAGCAAAAACTTAAAGAAATAAAATACTTTAGTAAGAAAACATAACGTTGCCTTTTTATGTAAACAAAACCTAGTTCCTTTTAAACTATTTGTTTCTCAAACATTCCCTCACCCCCCCCCCCTCCCAAATACGAAGGTTTTTTAGCCGTAAATGAATTTTTGTAGCTAAAAATGTAATTACAATAATGAATCTCTATATATAATTCCGTAAGTCAAATTTTTGTAAAGAAATTGTGAGTGACTGGATGGCCGTAGAAGGATGGGAGGGGTATCATTTTAAAGGTCTTGACGTGAATTTTGAGGGAAAACTATTCATTTTTCTTATTTTTTTTACCATAAATTCGCAACAGAATAAAACTTTTCCCATTAAAACAACATGGGGTTTAATTTGTTTACATCTTTTGAAATTAAAACAGCTGTGCCACAGAGTTAAATTAGCCTTTGATATTGATACCAGCTGTACTTATTCAGTTTGTTTACTTTTAAACTACAGCAATGTATAGTTGTTTAGGAATGGACATTTTATTAAAAACATAAGACAGTATAATAATATTATATTATAATGCTAGAAAATCAGTGCTTATTTATAAATGACCAATGAAGGTTGATAAAAAATTTATGTATTTTGGTTTTTTAGGGGCTTTTGCCCCTACAAGCCCCTAGTAAATATATATTTTTGTATCAAAACTCAAAACTAATCCTCTATATCAGCAATATAACCAATCCTATAAAAATATATTTGGCGTTAAAAGTAGAATAACATATTAAGGAACTTGAATTCGAGGGATACTTAGTTGTTAATAAACCTTTATACCGAAAATATAAATTAAATAATATAGAATCAAGAATAATATAGAATAGAAACTAAGCCTCTCCAAATACCTTACAATAGTTGTTATATAGTTTTGTTTCATGTAAACAATTGAGGTATTTATCGAGTAAAGCAAATATAGCAGCCATTGAGGCATAATTTTTTTTTTTCGATGAAAATCATGGTTAAGTACGTGAAGTTTGAGATTTGTATACTAATATTGAAAACTACACGTGGTTTTACGTCATAATTAGAGGTTAAATACATTTGAATTTAGTACCAAAAGGTAAAGAATTTATTCAGTAATACGATCCCGAAAACCATTTTACAATAAAAAGATTCCTCGCGCCGTACACCTCATTTAACTGAGCACGCGTCGCCAATAATAACCCATGAGACGCTGTACTGAGCGCTGCGACAGTCCTACACTTTGAGATGTGACCTTGAGCCCGACCGGACAAACTTGTGGTCCATCCTGACTATGGGCACGAGCTCTCGCATGGTTTCTACCTCGCTTCGTGAAAATTACCCGATTCTCTGCACAACTGCGTCCTTTTGATTTCACCTTTGAGTTTTCTTGTTTTTAATTCATTATAATAATTGTAAATTATGGCGAAATATGTATCAGTTTTTTCGACGAATAGTTGGACGCATCAGTTCCAATAGTTTGACGCAAACAAAAAACATTTTGCTAGAATAATTAAACTACAGAAGTATAAAGATTTATCCCATTTTATATAAAAATGGTCGCTGAAAATGAAATTCAAATTTCGTACAATTAATTGAAAAATATGAATTACATTTACCAATTAGGCTACTTCAAACTCAAAAATAATTTGGTTAATGTGAATTAAATCAAAAATATGATGTACAAAACCCATAGAAACAACCCCAACAACGTTTAAACGATCACGTAGAACTGATAGGTACATTCAATAGTGATTAATTGTTGGCAATATTACAATTTTAATTAATAAGTTAGATGCTAAAATAAAGCAACACAAAATATGCGTTGTTAATACATTTTGTATGTCACATTCACTTTATACCTATTGTATTGTATTGTATTTTTAATGTAATAAAGAGTCAGTTTCTCGAGGTGCATTACCGTCACGTCTACTGCGCGCCGGCGCTAGACTCAGTTTAAGAACATGTGGGCTAGAAAACGTTATGTCTATGGAACTGTAGCCCACATCTTAGTGAGGGTCACCACATCCACATCCACATCCACATCCACATCCACTAAGTCACCAGTGAGTAGGCCCACCGCACCTAGCTCTAGCAACAACGCCTAAACTCAAAACCAGATGTTATCTACCTTGATAATCCGTCATTAATGCTTTATTTTCGGTAGCTGACAGTATAAGAAATGAAGTGTACTAACCTGTCTATATTTTCAAAACCTCAAAATTTTAGACGTTAATTTTTTTTAAACTTAAAACCCAATTAATTTTTTCATAAAAATAACTATCAACAAATTATCTAAGATATAGAATAACTTAAATATACCCAATTAAATGAAGTTATGTATAAGGGTCTATAGCTGACAGGATAAAATGGGTTTGTGCCTCTATCTGACCGAGATTGTTCCAATACCTGACACCATATTGTAACTGTAATGAATGCTAGCTACAAAATTAATTTTAATTAATTTTTTTATTAAAACACATTGTAATTAAAAGAAATAAATATTTACTTTTAACATTTTAAACAGACTTTATTTTAGTTCTAAAATTAGTAAACATGCTCTATAGCTAAAATTTTGTGCTTTTAACTTCAAGTTATCAAAAGCTAGCATTTTTCTCAAAGGTAATATAATCACTCAAATCACATGATTAACTCAAAAGTAAGTGATTATGGCTACTTGAAGGACATTATTCGAGCTGTTACTGATATGTTTTTGCACGCAGACAACTAAGCATATACACTCAAACCTTACAAATACTCAGTTAAATTAATGTTGATATTTATTGATATAATTATTATTGAGTAAATTTTAATACATTAAAGAAGTCACGCACATACAGTATTTCCCGTTCGAAAATGTGATCCCCACAGTGTCTAAATAAACCTTGAGACTCTTTGAAATAAAAGCAAATTGATAATTGAACGCTAGCAAAAATCCCCTGTCAGCTTATGGAACACATACGAATTTTGCGTTCCTGTGCCTGACACCATTATAACTTTACATTAATTTTGTGAAACATTAAAATGATGCGTAAATTTGTTCATTAATAGATTCTTATTCCATTTAGCAACATTTAGATGTTTATTAAATTAATTATTGATATACAAATGCTTAACAAATAAACTCATCTCCCTTATCAAATTAGCTAACGAACCAGGTCTAATTATAGTTTCACTGTAAACCCATTACACAAATAGCTGACATTCCTAAAGAAATAGACAAATACTACTGATTTGTTTGTACACAAGAAAATAATAGAGTTTCTTCCAACAATGTAATCATGTCTTTTAATTTAAAGATAAAATAGTTATAAGCTAGATAAATAAAGACTGTCAGCTAGGGGAGCTACCGGCACATATACTTTAGAGTTATTTTAGTACAAGCAATGACTATAAATACTGAAGGAGACATCCCATCTATACGGCCCAGCTGCCCCTCTTTTAGTGTTAGCCAGAATCCCAGAATATGAAGTGGACGTAGTTTGATTAAGTCACCGACAGATTGTACTGTACTGTCAACTATTTATTTTAGTTATTTACGCTAACTTAAAAAAACAGCCCAAAAGCAAGTGATAATCAACTGTAAGTGAATTACAAACACACCACAAGTAAATTACAGGGTTTAGTTGGACACCACTGTGTTGACAGAAGTATACTCTGTTCGTGATTAGTGCAACATCGTCCTATTTGACTCCTGGCTTATACAAAAATAGGGACAGCTTTTACAATGGCAATGAAAAGTCTACTTCAGGTTTGATTAGACAATATTAGAAGTCTATGTAATTGTACATTTATCGTTCTATGTTCTTTATTCAAGGATTTCAGGTTTTGTGCGTTCTAGTAGTCCACACTTCCAATTTGCATTAGTTAAGACCTGATCTCCTAAGCACCCAATTGGTGACACCGTAAGTAATTTAACCACTCGGTGACAACAGAGGTCACCACTGCAATTGCGTGAGCAGTCCCACTCCGTGACACCAGAGGACACCACTGCACTGGTGACATCAGTGTACCACTCGATGACACCAGAGACACCACTGCATTGGCGTCATCAGTGTACCACTCGGAGACACCAGACGACACCAGTGCATTGGCGTCATCAGTGTACCACTCGGTGACACCAGAGGACACCACTGCATTGGCGTCATCATTGTACCACTCGGATATACCAGAATACACCACTGCATTGGCGTCATCAGTGCACCACTCAGTAACACCAGAGGACACCACTGCATTGGCGTAATCAGTGTACTAATCGGTGACATCAGAAAACACCACTGCACTGGCGTCATCAGTGTACCACTCGGTAACACCAGAGGACACAACTGCATTGGCGTCATCAGTGTACCACCCGGATACACCAGAATACACCACTGCATTGCGTCATCAGTGTATTACTCGGTGACATAAGAAAACACCACTGCATTGGCGTCATCAGTGTACCACACGGTAACACCAGAGGACACCACTGCATTTGCGTCATCAGTGTACCACTCGGATATACCAGACAGAATACACCACTGCATTGGCGTAATCAGTGTACTAATCGGTGACACCAGAATATACTACTGCATTGGCGTCGTCAGTACACCACTCGGAGACACCAGAGGACACCACTGCATTGGCGTCATCAGTGTACCACTCGGATATAGCAGAACACACCACTGCATAGGCGTCATCAGTGTACCACTCGGTAACACCAGAGGACACCACTGCATTGGCGTAATCAGTGTACTAATCGGTGATATCAGAAAACACCACTGCATTGGCGTCATCAGTGTACCACTCGGTAATACCAGAGGACACCACTGCATTGGCGTCATCAGTGTACCACTCGGATATACTAGAATACACCACTGCATTGGCGTCATCAGTGCACCACTCATTAACACCAGAGGACACCACTGCATTGGCATCATCAGTGTACTACTCGGTGACATCAAAAAACACCCCTCCATTGGCGTCATCAGTTTACCACTAGGTAACACCAGAGGACACCACTGCATTTGCGTCATCAGTGTACCACTCGGATATACCAGAATACACCACTGCATTGGCGTAATCAGTGTACTAATCGGTGACACCAGAATATACTACTGCATTGGCGTCGTCAGTACACCACTCGGAGACACCAGAGGACACCACTGCATTAGCGTCATCAGTGTACCACTCGGATTTACCAGAATATACCACTGCATAGGCGTCATCAGTGTACCACTCGGTAACACCAGAGGACACCACTGCATTGGCGTCATCAGTGTACCACTCGGTGACACCAGAGGACACCACTGCATTGGTGACATCAGTGTACCACTCGGTAACACCAGACGACACCACTGTATTGGCTTCATCAGTGTACCACTCGGTAACACCAGAGGACACCACTGCATTGCCGTCATCAGTGTACCACTCGGTAACACCAGAAAACACCACTGCATTGTCGTCATCAGTGTACCACTCGGTAACACCAGAGGACACCACTTCATTGGCATCATCAGTGTACCACTCGGTAACACCAGAGGACACCACCACTGCATTGGCGTCATCAGTGTACCACTCGGTAACACCAGAGGACACCACTGAATTGGCGTTATCAGTGTACCACTCGGTGACACCAGAGGACACCACCGCATTGGTGACATCAGTGTAACACTCGGTAACACCAGAGGACACCACTGCATTGGCGTCATCAGTGTACCTCTCGGTAACACCAGAGGACACCACTGCATTGGCGTCATCAGTGTACCACTCGGTAACACTAGAAAACACCACTGCATTGGCGTCATCAGTGTACCACTCGGTAACACCAGAGGACACACAGCATTGGCGTCATCAGTGTACTAATCGTTGACACCAGAATATACTACTGCATTGGCGTATCAGTGCACCACTCGAGGACACCAGAGGCTCCCTAAAAGCATGAAGCATTTTAACTGCATGCCCAAAGATATTTTAAAAATTATTCTCGATCGATACCTAAAAACTACAGTATTTCAAGTATTTCCCCTAAGTTTTAAAAAATTTTCATAATTTGTTGAAGTGTTGTTTGATAACAGGATATCTTCTTAAACAATTCTAATAAACTAGAAAATTTATCAAAAGAGTGTTACAATTTGTTTAAAAACTATTAATGCTTGTTTACGTGGGTTCCTGTATTACAACTTTTTGTTTTTAACTTAACTGACTAATAATTTGCAATTACCGTACATATTATTGATATTATACATAAAATACGATTTATAGATAATAGTCTATTATATAGATGTATTAGTATTTTCTATGTTGCTCTGCTTTTATAGTAATAAATTCAATAAGAATATATCTAATAGATTTCCAACGAGATGGTAACAATAAACCGCCTCCAAAGAAAGTTTAGCCAACAGGGTGAGTATTTTTATCAATTTTTAAAACTAGGTTTATAAGACCTCTTACCTCCATGTAATTCTCGTAAATTCTCAACCTATGTCACAACCAACATCAACTCACGCTCACGCATGGAAGTTTATTACGCACGATTTAGTTAGCGAAATCTGATTACAAGTTCAGAGTTAATTTAGTTGGCTCGAGGCCAATCAAATCGGTTAGATATATACACTACGTGAGTATAGTCACACGTCATACAATCACGTAGTGTGTATAGTCAATAGTTACAGTATTGTTGTCACATATGGCCATCCCGCATATAGACTGGACACAGTCAAGACCGTCCACAAACTTGCAGATAGTACGTCTGACTTTATACTTTTAAAATCAATGTTAACTTGGATTAAAAGATCAAAATAAAAAATAATTCGCTTCTCAATATATTGTTGAGCAATGGATAAAATAATTTTAAAATATAATATTAAAATTTATCAAATTTTCTATTTATGTCAACTAAGTATTAAAATATATTTAAATATTTTTTTGGTCATATTAATTTATTTTAGTTTAGCTCAAATGATTAAAATTTAAACAATAAATTAATAGAAGTAATAAACACAAGGTTTTTCAATGTTATTCTTATGGGGAATACACAAATTACCACTCCTCTCTTAGTTACCTATCCATTTCATTAAAACTTGATAAGCTGGTCAAGGTAGCATTGACCAACAGAGGATATTCGAAGTATGTTGCCCTTTAATCCTGGGGGGGGGTGAGGGGGCATTTCCCCTCTTAAAACCACTGTGCGTAGCAAAGGATTCTGGTGCCTCCATAAAGGGATTTGGGTGGACATTTCTGAAAACAAGTTTTTAGAATATTATCTCTACCGCACTTACTTCATATTATATATTTAGTAAATAAAGGAAAATTCATTACGGTTGGGCTAAAAGGAAGAAAGTATGAATCAGTTTCCTGGTTCCGTTTATTGTAATGTGATAAAATGCACTATAAATGTATAAAAGTATATGAAAACGAAGTTGGCAACTTAGATCAGTGTCTGTAACATGTAAATTACAATTATACCGTTATAATTTAAGAAAATACATTTTACATCTAAATATCAATTTCAGTAAACTGACATTTGCCACACCCTGAATTTAAAAGGTTTCATGGCTTCATAAAAATTAAAAGTACTATTATATAATTTATTTAGAATAAAACTAGAGTTAGAAGCACGCCAACTCCTAATCAGTATTACACATTGTTAAAAAGTATTATATATGTAACTTATAAATATAAAAACCGTTTTAAACGCCGACTTTTTTCATAACTCGTTGACCTCAAAACAAGTTTGTCGCAAAACATGGATTGCAAGCTTGTAGGCTGGGTATTTGCTGGTTATGCAAACACGCCGTTTTTACTCAAAAACACGACCTCTAGACCATCTTACGAATTCACCAGTTATTAACCCTTATGTATTTGATTTTTTTGTCTACGCCTGTGGAATTTTTATAGACTAGACTAGGCCCGTACAAAGTCATGATATACAAAAATGTAGGTGAGAAAAAATTAAACTATAGTATTGATATGGTAGATAACAACGACTAAGACAAAAACAATACCATAACGATTTGAGTCTTACTGAGTTGTAAAAATGGTTGGAACGATGAGTACAAAAAAATCAATAATATAATAATTATCTGCAACAAGTGCTGCTGTGGGTCCACTAATAAATATCTAAACAAAATTTAAGAATTTAACTAGAGCACCCCCGTGCAGCGCAAAGCGCTGCTTGCTTGCTTTGCTGATAATAATAAGAAGGACTTCATGTTGAATTTATTAGTTTTTAATTAATCTGAAGATTATGAAAGATTAGCGAAGGGAGATTGGGATAAAAATATTCTTTAGTATGGCTAAATTATTACCTGATATTTTAAAGTATGCTATAGAAACCTTAAAAAATAATAATGAGCTGATAATAATTATCAGGCGGTTTAAATATTATTTTATGAAAACACTTATGTTAATTTCTATAATTTGAATACACGTAAAATTGTAATGATAGTATTTTTTATGTTTTAGAATTTAATCGAAAAGAGAAAATCAGATATTAAATTTTTTCAATGTCTTATGACACATATAGAGGTAGTTACAAATAAAATAAGACATATTTAAGCTAAATCGGTCCATTAGTATGGTCAGGCTCGCTGTCATCAACTTTTGTCCTGTGTGTACTTAGCTCATCGTAATAAGTATATCTCCAAGTCACCCCAAAAGAAGTTACCCATAATTGACTCAAAATGAATCTACACATATTTCTGAACAAAATGAGCCATGTGGAAGTAAAATCGGTTGGGTGAATCGGCCAGAATGACTGTTTTTGTTCTCTTTCTAAACGATTTACAAAAACAATAAAACGAGTTCGCACGCAGCACGCTGACGTGAGAGAAGTGAGTTTCCACATAAAAAACTATAAAAACTCAAAATCAGTTAAAAACATACATTTATTCCAACTTTTATTCAAATCTGAAAACATTGATTTTTTTTGGCTGTTCTGATGCTCCTGGTTCTATTTAACTGCAATGCTGGGAATACAATTTTGCGCATTATAAGGTTAGGAGAAGGTCCAGTCAGGCTTTAAAGTAGGCGTGAGGTTGTTGGGGATGATAAAAGTACACGAACAAATGAAAAACAGGCTTTTCTAATGTAAAATCCCCATAAGACAACGTACTGTGTTTGGTCGATACACATTTTCTTTAATAACTCGGTAAATATTTATGCTAGAATAATGAGAGAGGGCTTAAAACTTTCGCCTCTCTAATTCCCATCTTTTTACATGCATTTATTTTATATACGGGGCTTTTCTGACCCTTTTTGGGCCCAAAAACTCAAAATTTGAAAGATTAATCCCCAAAAAAGGGGTTTAGAGTTTTCCGATTGTTTTGCCCAACGAACTTGTCCAACTGATTACAGAAAGGAACGTCCCTACCAAATTTGAAGTATATCGGACAAAAAATGCGACCGCTAGAGTGCAAACACACACACACATATATATATATATATATATATATATATAAATTTTGAAAGACCCCCCAAAACGTGTTCAGGGGGTCACGTTAGGAACTTCTATGGTGGTCCCGGGCTTAAGTTTCACCGTGCGGGTCATGCTAATAGTTCATTTTCCAAAGGAAATTCACTAATAAGCGTAACGAAAAGCCAAGTCAACAAAATCTTTTTTCAATGTCTGATGGCACATCTAGAGGTAGTTACAACAAAATGAGACATATATCAAGTAAATTGGTCCAGTAGAACGGTCAGGATCTCTGTCTTTAGTTTTGGAACAAGTTTTTTAATATATAAGAAAGATGTTACCAAGAAAAATACAAACACCTGTAGATATAAGAAAAAGAAAAGAGTTGTATTTTTTGCTGCATTATTCTTTGGCAAACCAAATGATTCCTCTTACTTAATGAACATATGTTTTAAGTAATCATCTAATGTAAACAAACCATAAGATTAACATGGGAACTTTAAGAGCCTCTGGGGCAAAGCCCATTGACGATATGTTAGTTTAAATGGGTGATGACATATCTAGTCATAATTACCTGTCATTTACAAAAATAATCATGCAAATCGACTCTGTAGAATGGTCAGGGTCGCTGTCTTTGGTTTTTAATATATAAGCTCCATAAGATGAACATAGGATGGGAACTTTAAGAGCCACTGGGGCAAAGCCCATTGGCAATCGTTAGTTTGGATGGGGTGATGACATATCTAGGCATAATTACCTGTCATTTAAAAAAATAATCATGCAAATCGACCCAGTAGAACGGGCAGGGTCGCTGTTTAGTTTTTAATATATAAGCTACATAAGATTAACATGGGATGGGAAATTTAAGAGCCACTGGGGACAACCCATTGACGATATGTTAGTTTGGATGGGTACATATCTAGGCATCATTACCTGTCATTTAAAAAAAGAATCGTGCAAATCGACCTAGTAGAACGGTCAGGGTCGCTGTCTTTAGTTTTGACAAAAGTTTGTTTAAATATTTAGGATGGACACCTTCAATATCTAAGTAATTAGAGGTAACAATTTAAATATTTAAAAATAACAAACCAAAATGTGACTCTGCTTTTCACCAAGCAGGTTCATTGGAACTCGATATAAACATGTTATACTAGAAGAGCGACAATTAATTTACAACTAGATGCCATAACTTGGTTAGCAGTGGAAACAAAACATGCATCAATGGCACACTAGCATGACACACACACACACACACACACACACACACACACACACACACACCGAGGATGGCCCTTTAGAAGCACCACCATGAAAACCCTCAGTAGTATACATAGCTAGAGCCTGTCAGAGGTAACAGGCGATGCTCAGATCGTGGTTCTTTAGAGGAGCCACCAGACACTGCCACCACCCATCACTACTACTGATCCTGCTGACCGCAGAGAGGACGCCTCTTATAAGAACAGCTGCAGTTAAAAATGTTCAGATCGCGTGGGATTGATTTTCTGTCCCTTCGGATCCTCAGGATCATTGCACAGTTTGGGAAAAACACCATTCGCCACCCTGGCTAAGAGGTCCCAGCCCAAGTAGCATAGAAATAATTTGTAATATTTTCAAAATAATTTCAAATGGTTTTGAAATGAGTTTTTGTTTAAAACAAGTTAACATTATTTTAATATAATTATGATATGGGTTTACAACTGATTAAAAATAATTTTGAAAACATATATTAAAGTCATTTCTATAACAGTTTTAATATTATTTAAAATAAATGTTACAAAACTCGTTCAAAATAGTAGGCAGAATATTTTAAAACAATTTTAAAATTGTATTAATATAATTTTAATTTATTTTCAATTATAAAATTTGATGCTTTTTTAACATTTATTAAATCATTTAAAATCATTCTTTGGTCGATGAAAAATGATGAAGAAATCAAGAATGAAAATAAGTTTAACATTAGTTTCAAAATAATTTTGAAACAATTTTAACATATCTTTAAATTAGTTTCAAAATAACTTTAAAGTATTGATTTAAATTGTTTATATATTGCTCTAAAATTATATTAAATTTTTACTAACTCAATTGAAAATCCTAACTAAACCTTTAAAAATGATTTTAAAATTGGTTTAAATTAATAACTTTTAAGAATAAAAAAATTTTAAAATTATTAATATTGTTTTTTTTCTGTGATTAAAAGTTAATTGAGAAACATGGATTGCTTAGCAAAGAAGTTCTGTATTAGTTTAAAAATTGTTAATCTTTACCTAAATGAGTTGATGTAGTAATTCGTTTCCAGCCTAAAAACCTTATATAAATGTACATTTCATTTCCATTCCCGTGAAAGTCTATGTAAACTAAATAAATACTTTTGTGGGCCTTTTTATATTTGTGGCATGCAAAGGATATGTGTAAAATCGGTTTTGGGTACCATATTGCTCAACAATTTTATATCTATCAAAAGAATATTATAAGTTTTGTTTCTACAACCTTACAAGCAAGATGTATACAAATTACAGTGTTTACCATCAATAGCAAAAGCAAACAAGGAATGCTATAGTTTCACCAAGTACCCGTAGGGTGTAGTCAATTGGTTATTTTATGTTGCCAGCCCAACCTTTAATTATCAAGGGGCGAAGTGGCTGAGGGTTAAGGCGTGTGTATAGTGATCAATAGGTTGCGGGTTCAAGACCCAGTTTGGTCATAATATTTTTGAAGTGTAAAATATATTTCATAAATTTTGTTCAATGATTTTCATGCGCATTAGTCAGATTGTGAAAATAAATATAAACAGTATTTTTTCAGTAAATATTAATTTTGTAATTTTTAAAAAGATTTTGAAATTATTTCAAGATGATTTAAAACTTATTTATAAGTTATTTCAAAATTAATGTAAAATAAATTTTAAAATGATTTGAAAATATGATAAAATAGATCAGATAGGAAATTTTTTTGTAAAAAAATCATTTTATAATAATTTTGAAATCATAAAAAAATAATGTTAAAATTATTTTAAAATTGATTTGGCCGTTAAAAATTCTACTTGAGAGGATCTTGCACCAGTAGGAACTTTGAAGTTAACCCCTCTAGAGAGGCAGTCGAGTTCAGAGGTGACAAGGCGCTGGAGGAAAAGGATTTTATGATTAAAGCTACTGACCTATAGAGGTTGCGGAGTCAGGAGAGACACTTCAACCAAAGGCACTTCCAGATACCTGAATACAAGGTGGGTACCCACCAGACGGAGAAATCTCCTCTGGAAACTTTCAAGGGCATTCTTAAGTTGTCTGCAAAATAAAATAAATTAACATGAACAAGTTCTGAAATTATTTTTTTTACCTTTTGTTTGCTAGCTGGTCATCACACTCATCACGTCATCGCGTAATATGTCACAACCGGTATTACAGATACATTACTTGTTTACGAAAGTAATATCAGATTCAAGTTACATATAAAGTATTAGCAAAAAAGGTTTAAGCTACCTGTACTACTGTCAAGTGACCCGGATTTTGGTCATGTGCTACCAAAGGTTTCGGACCTCTATTAGCATCAGAAGATAATGGACCCAACTTAAACCTTTTTTTTAATATTTAGTGATCCAGAGGCCAATTCGTCATGAAATATAAAGTATGATACGGTACAATGTATCATATAATGCCAGACCAAAGCATGTTCTATCTTTCCACCAAGTTTAATCGAAATCCCTTCAGCCGTTAAGGATTTATTGTGCTACAAATATGCAGGCTTTGATATTAATGTATTGGAATCCGGCAAGTGCGCTTTGGACCTTCGGATTTGCTTTCAAATACTTTTAAATGTGAAGACCATATTGACAACTAAGAGATTTTCTATCTATGATAGTTTAACAGTCCCAAGCTCACTTACACCAAAAATGAAGTTTAAGGAAAGAAAATAACTAACTGTTGCTAAATCCTGTATGAATAAACTGTATGAATAACGCTATTCTAACGTGTTACAAATAGCATAAATCATGTTAAAATAAATAAATGAATACAATTTAAATAAGCGTCATCGATAATTAATCATTTAAGTACACCTTTAACGCCAGGCATTTGGAGAACAATAGGAATTTTAAAACGAAACGTTGCATAGGAATTAATTACTGAAGGGAATTGTAAGCTATATAGATCAATAGTCATTCCATGTTTCATAAGTTTATCTTAACGAGTTTTCTAGATGTTAAGGTTTTTTTACAAAAACAAATAGACTGATAGACAGAAGGTGAAATGAGATAGGTCACATGTTATTCCCATTATTCGCTGGTTTTGACCTGGCCAATAACGTGACAAAGTTTTGGGCGGTCGAGGTTGAACACCTGTAGGGATTAGATGTTTTTATGTAACATGTCTCTATCGTATTTCAGATTAGTGTCCATTAAAGTATATAAGAAATAACTAACCGTCTGTAATAGTTATTAAATGTTGCAAAATACGTATAAAAACTGAACAACTGGTTTAGTTTTTGAAATTATACAAGTACACACACAAATAAATTAACTAATAGGAACGCATTGCTAGGTTTTCCATTCAGTCTGGACAAACATAAATATTTGATTATGCAATTAAATATAAATATCTTCCTCGGATGTAAATAATCAATCGAGAGTTTCTTTGCTGTGGCAACAAGAAATATAAACCTCAATCAAACTTCCTTGATTAATTAGGGTCTATCTTTCATCGTCAGTAAGCTCTGACTTATGATTGATCACTTTACATGAAAACAACTTAACCCTCAAAATATCGAGCATAGAGTCATACTGTTAGAGGCAAACGTCAAAACTATTAACTATTAACTATTTGAGCATAAACAACGGTAATATCCAAATAGATTTAATTGATCCGGAATAGATTCAAATTGTTACCAGGCGAAAGTTTAAATATACTGTGAACAATATTTTGACAGACCATGACTTTGGCAATTTCTTTCGGTGATACCTACTACTGACAATGTAAATTTTGTCAAGTATACTGTTTAGTCTAGGGAACTTAGATAAATGTGGTTATTTTATATTTGGATATCAATTAGCCCACATTTAAAACTTGCAATGTTGATAACTTGAAAATTCTCGTTTTGTCAACAATATTGGTCATTACAATATTCTTGGTCATTATCTTGGTCTTATAATATTCTTGGTCATTACAATTATTCCGTTACGGGTGTATTATATATGACTGTAATGTATAAAAAATTTGTTAATTTCTTTATAAAACAAAAATTTCCTTTTTTAAATGGGGCATAAAAATATGTTTATGAATTAATAATATTAAACAATGCAAAATGTTATTCTAGAAGTATTTTGATTCATAGCCAAGTGCATCAGATATTAGCCACTAATCTACAAATCCGAGCATTTAACCAAACTATTGACAGTTGATTACGTGTATGATATCCGGGATATAAACACAAATTATATTGTACTTCGATCAGCCAGTTATTTACCGAGTACGATAGACTTGCCGATTGCCTGAGTGTTGACAGTCAACTAACACTAACTCTCAACCACCTGTCACCATCAGGCAACCTCAACCTAAGTCGCTACACTTCATCAGCGTTTAGGTCAACGTTCTTGAGACCGTGTAGCAGTTGCCAAGAGTTTGTCTGGTAACTGTGAATAAATATTTCTACTTTATTCATAACGTGTGCCTACTGAATCGAGATGATTAAATATAACAGATTACTAAATAAACGAAATCCGTCGTCGATTCTTAGAATGACACGATGTTAATTCGATTTCAAACCTTAAAAGTCCACGATCAAACCCTTGATTTCCAACTATGACACTCCATAATGAAGGTTGATTTGCTTCGAATAACATTAAGTACCTACTACATAACACATTTAAAATAGTACGAGGCACGGTAAAATACAGACATTGAAAGAATAAGTTGATAGTTCTGGCCGGACGCGTGTTACCAAACTTAATATATATTGTTATATATTGTTATTATATTACTGTTACTATACAGTATATTGTATTATATATATATATCATTATTATATTGAATTCAGTAATCCGCGTCCGGCTGGAACGATCAACTTAGTGTTTCAATGTTTGTATTTTATCGTGCCTCGTACTGTTTTAAATGTGTTGTGTGTTACTTAATGATAATTGAAGCTATAACGATCTTCATTATGGAGTGGGATAGTTTAACATAAAGGGTTTGATAATGGCCTTTTAAGGTTGAAACACGAGTCACCATCGTGTCAATCTAAGAATTGACGACGGATTTAGGTTAGTAATCTGTTATATTCAATATTTATATGGTTAAAAAAGAGTATCGACGCAATTACAGAGACCGCCATCTTGAAATATGTATCTGTATTGCTGCCTCATTATTATTAGACTGCACAGCTGACTGTAGGAGACTGACTGGATCTTGCGTGTTTCACGACAGCTTACATCAGTCAGTATACAGCTAGGTATACAGTATACTCATTGCCATAAACATGTTTACTCATTAGTATTGGTCATTCCCTCAACGTCGATGTAAGCACTATATTAAAATAATGAAATTGTAAGCACTATATTAAAATCACCTACAGTTGTTAGGTACCACGTATTAAGTTTATTCATCACGTTAACTGACAAAACATTGATGGATATGTAATTTTAATGTAGAAGGATTGGTTGAAGTAAGATTACTCGTTTATAATAAATAAGCTACTTTTGGTTTATTAACTTAAAGGAAAGTAGGTTGTTAATTTAGGCAACATATATCTAGAGGCATATGATACTCTTCCAAATTTAACAATTATATAAAAGTGTTCTATAATCAAAAATAATTAATATTTTAAGCAGGTCATTATTATTATTATTATTATTATTACACCTTATATGATAAAAGTACAGAAAACTATAAAGTAGTACAGAAGTAATACATAAAGTAATACCATGTTAATGGCAGTTGCGTTCAAAACGGTTACTTCGGTCACCGGCTGCTTGGAACGCTATTGGTGCTAGGTCGTTTAGAGGAGGTGCATTCGGGTATACACCATAGAACCTGGAACGCTCGGGCTGTGTCAAGAAAATGGTCTTTACCCCCACCCCTTAAATGTCACTCACGGCCGCTCAGTGGATTGTGCGCTCCATCGTTTACCCGTTTTTTCCGCCTCACCATATTCATGTAATTATTTATCTGCATGAACTACCGAATCTAACAGTATAAACTTCTTGTAGTTAGGTAATTTATTTTATTTGTAGTAATGAAAATTATTTAGTGTTTTAAAAGTGTGACACGAAAAAGTCACTAAGCGTAACCATTTTTTGTTTTGGGGTTAAAAAGAAAATTCCAGTGGAAAAGTTATAGATAATTAGTTGATCCACAATTTTCAGCCCAAACATTTTTTCATAAGTTGATTTATTTGTTCTGTAAAGATGGTAACCACAGTTCCCGCGCTCAAACCAATTCGCGCCGCACTCATTCCAGCTGACGCGACACTTTGTTATGCAACACGAATTTGATTGTATTAACAAGCTGAAATATGACTTATTATTTTACAGGCAGTAAGTGGCCTATGGTAGCTACTCTTGTTTTTATTTTGGAAATAGATATTTGTTTTATTGCCGCTGTTTTGTATCAAATAAACTGAATCACAAGTGGAACCAACATATACGGTAGCATGTAAAATAACACAGGAAACAGGTTAATATTCATAATGAATTTTAAACCCAATTTTAATTGGTATTTTATTATAATATAAGATTATCCAGTTGCTCATAGACACCTTAAGTGTTATTAAATAAAATTAACTTATTGAATTTCTGCCTTAGGCTCATTGATGCTTTATTTTGTTCCATGGACTGAGTCCGGGTTATATAATAGCATAGTATTTTGAAAATAATAGCAAATCGTTGTTACAAGTTGTAATTCATGCCGATCATCATAATGGGAGGTGATCGGATTTTAACAAAATAATTGATTTCACTGTTTAAAACTGAGGAAAGTCTACCGAGGAAAATAAAAAACTGTAGACACTGCGTTGTTTTTTAATCGTCTTCTAAGGCTACCAATTTAAAAATCATCTTGTTTGAAAGGATGACTACAAAATCTACTTGTATCTGACGGAACAATTTTTTTCTTTTCGTATAAATTTACCTATTTTTCTATAAGGCCCCGGTCTGAAGGTAGACTGGAAATAAACCGTGGGAAATAATGAGTAAGAAAGTTTGGTGAGTTCGATTTAATTATTAGTTAAGCTTATTCCATAATACCGGGTTTACAATAAATTATCTTTACAAATTGAAAAGTGTGTAAAACGTAATATAGTAATATTTTTGTGGGGATCGATTTTTTCTAACATATGTTCTTGACTATGTTAATTCTTGCATAGTCTTTACTTATTTACTTTATCAAAACTATCTTATTTTCAAAATTGTCTTTGAACTGAAGGTGAGGTGTGATTTTAGGTTAATTAGTACAAACCTAAAATCTCTTGCTCTTGTTGATATTTGAGTTCGAAATAATGTTGAAACCTTATACAAGATGGAACCTTTTTATAGAGCCACTATCCCCGACATTGGAAAAAATCACGTCCTCACGCCCACCCTTCACGGCCACCACTCAGGCCACCCTTCACGGCCACCCCTCACGGCCACCCCTCACGGCGACCCCTCACGGACACCCCTCACAGCCACCCCTCACGGCGACCCCTTACGGCGACCCTCACGGCCACCACTCACGGCCACTCCTCACGGCCACCCTTCACGGCCACCACTCAGGCCACCCCTCACGGCCACCCCTCACGGCGACCCCTCACGGCCACCACTCTCGGTCACTCCTCACGGCCACCCCTCACGGCCACCCTTCACGGCCACCCCTCACGGCCACCCTTCACGGCCACCCCTCACGGACACCCCTCACGGCGACCCCTCACGGCAACCCCCTCACGGCCATCACTCACGGCCACCCCTCACGGCCACCACTCACGGCCACCACTCACGGCCACTCCTCACGGCTACCCCTCACGGCCACCCCTCACGGCGACCCCTCACGGCGACCCTCTTCCTAGTCCAGTCAGCCTTCTGTAGTGTTTTAAAGGTTTCTGTGAAAATCAATAGGTGCATATTATTACCTCATCAAAGCGGATATTTTCCACCGTGTTGAATTTTAGACTGCCTATGAATTGCAATTCATCAAATCTATTGCAAATCTATGAAATACAATTAGGTTATTATTGTAAATTAAGTTAAAAATTAAATAATATAATCACATTTGTATAGTGATTGTTTATATATTCGAATAAATAAGCAAATACACTTAAATCTCACGCCCAATTAATAACAAATATGTGTTTTAACTGACGTTACAGAAATATTATTTTTTGCTAAATAAGGATCAGATTTTAGTTATAAAGTATGACCTAGTATAATGAAACATAGTGTTTTAAAAACTATTAAAAATAGATTTTTTATCAACAAAGACAGTAGTTGGTTGAATCTTTTAATTTTTTAATGTGCAGCATTGTGTTTGTAAATTATTAATTTTATGTTACTATATTTCCTTTTGCTGTTATTATTTATATTAAATAGTTCTTTGCAGTGCTAGAGGGGTTAAATGTTTTACTTTGTCTAAGAGATCTTTATCGTTATTTTTAACTTATTACATGTGCCAACCAAGCCGACAGTCAGGTGACTTTGGCTTTTAGTGCATTAAAGATGAACTGGAAAATATAATTTGTTTCTTTGAATGTTTTATATGAGTTCAAAAGTATTGTAATGTTATAATAAAGCACTTTTTTCTTCTTCTTCTTCAGTTTGTTATTGACAAATGTTGTTAATGAAGAAAATAGTGTTTATTTTATCTTCGTCATAAATCTGTTCGAAGCATCGAAAAGCTCAGTTACGGTTAATATTTAACGGCGAATAACATCAAGAAGTGATTTTTGTTAAAGCTTTTAATTAAAATTTAGAATCAATAAATGTAACATTTAAATTGAAAAATATTAAAAATGACATCTACTAACCAGTCCCTAGATTTATAAACAATCTTTATTTTGTTTGTACAAATTTAAGAAAGACGCTACTAGACTATGATATATTTAAACTGTTTACAGTACAAATTTTCTGTAAATAAATGTGTATGCCTTTTAGATATAAATTTGGATCCATCCCCTTTTAAAATATTTGTTTCGCAAAATACGCCAAACTTGTAATGCACCTACCTGTTGCATGTTATTGCACTTTGTTTATACACCCTCCCTTGAAAACAAACAATATATTTTACATTTATTAACCGTAACCATTCGACTAATATTTATTAAACTAAACAAAATATTTACACTTTTGAGAAAACAATCGGTTCACACACAGTAGCTTTATCCTTAAAATGTCTTACTTCATAAGGAATCTCACTAAAAACTTTCACTTCAAGCCACATTTTTTTCTTATTAAATATAAAAGTTGTTAAAATATAACTATACGTTCCTTACCGGATGAAAAAAAGTTTCTTTAAGAAAACTACGAGTAAAATATACCTATTAAAAGATTTTCCCACGTATAAAATATGTGTAAGATGTTTGTTAGGACTTTCACAAAAGGAACGGAATGACTTCATGTGAAAGGATCGACTCACGTAGGCCTATTGGTCTACAAATGTGAGACCAATAAGAAAGCAATCGGAATTGTAAGGATTCCTGGAAATCTTGTAGAGTGCGGAGTGTGGAACTACATTCGAACATTTTTGAATGAGCAATACTTTAAACATATGCTATTAGCTATTATTAAGTAATATTAACGAATGATTAAGTTACAAATTACATTATTTTATTGTATTAGTGTTACTAATATAAATAATATATTTCAAGGATTATAAATTATTGTATGTCTATTTTTAAAAGGCAATTTTTTTGAATTTTTTTGTTTAGTTAAACCTACATTTCCAAGCCTTTTATTACCGGCAGATAAACTACAGACTTTATGAACATTTTAATGAATTCTTTTGAATTGAACGATTCATTGCGCATAATCTTTCAGAGTTACAACCACTTTAAACCTTTGAACAGATTTTCAATAAGACTAATTCCATTCTAATGGTTCCACGGGATTAAATTTCCAGGGAGGTAACTAAGCTAGCCATTGTATTCAGCTCCCAACTCTTCTTTCACGTCAAACCGTCAAAACACAATGCATGTATATTTCAGTTCTTTGGTTGTTTTCAAAATAATTGTCAATTATTTTGGTTATTTTATAACTTAAAGAAAACTGTGCGAATAACGTGTCCCCAGCTAATGATTAATAAAAATATAATATTATTTAAGTGTTGTTCTTGTTTAGTATACAAAATAAAACTTATATATAACAAACAAACTTATAATTTAAAGTATATTTGATAATTGTAAAGGCAGATTTTAAATACAGTTGTAAAGTAATGAAATTAATTCCTATAGTATTTATTTCTCTTGTATACTTGTTATTTTAGAGATCCATAAATTTACTCTTAACCTATATTTCATAAATAATGGTCAACGCCAATCTAAAAGTGAAAGATCCAAATGCAAATGCAAATGTCGTTATTTGCAATAGAAAGTACCTCCTCACAGCTAAAATACGCTGCTCCGACGACTTGGTGGTTTGAACGTTTCTTAGAAAATGTTAAGTTCCGCCCGGATTAAGAAAACATGTAATACTAATTTGATCTTCAAACAAAGGATATTTTATTTATAAAAATAAACAGTACTTTTATGACTGTACTTTTGCCTGTCAAGTGTTTCTTGGATTACTACATACATTCGTACAACCTTTATGTAATATCAAAAAGGGGTGTTCTGAGTCGTTTATTAAAGTATGTTTTTTAATAATTTTTGGTTTATGAACACCAGGGAACTGTAATAAACACCTCACTCTGATCTAAGAGCCCTTACAAGCGACTTCCGGTGGAATGTTCCACTTCCTTGCTTTACATGATCTACTGACTGCACAAGTGCTGAGTGACATGATTTTCCTATTTTATTTTAAAATATACTAATTAGTGTAATATCATGCTTATCGAAAAAGTAAAATCCCTTCACGACGACGTGGCTAAGCACAGGATCTATAATCAAGATGTTTGTAAGAACCTTTCAATAATTTAGAATCATAAAATAAATATAAATAATTTGTGTCTCTCTTCGTATCCAATAATCTCTAGATTAAGAAAATAGGAAGACAAGTAATGGCATAGCTCCGTTAGAAATTATGACATACGTGATACTAGTATATCTTATTTTATTGTTGGCGATGATGCTGCTCCGTTATTTTATCTACGATTGCTTTAAATCATACGTCATTGGATGCTTTAAAATAATACTGCAAGAAATTATGGATGGTATTTTTTTAAACACTAGTTAATTTTGTTTAGATGTTTAACGCTCTCCATTTTGAAACGAGTAAAGATAATTTGAATCTTTTTACCCAAATATCGCCTTAACAAGGGCGGTATTTATATTATGTTCACAGTTTCATCTGTGTATTCACAGTGGTTCTAGAGTGGTACAACTTAAATTAAAAATTACGTACCTAGCCATATACTGAAAACAATCATTTTAGAAGATTCTTTATAGGAACGTTTTTCATTGTTTTGCCCTTGATTAATAATGTTTAAAATTATTGAAGGGTTTTTACGAACACCCTGTTCATCCAGCACACACATTAATAAAGTTTAGGATGGTATTGTTATAAAATATGCCAGCGAAACAATGTTTAACAAAAAAAACACACGGTCCATCTTGATCCCTTTTACTGAACGTGTGTTTACTAAATCCTAAACACCAATAATACGAGTGAGGCTTGTTTTCTTGCTTGCAGCTGTTATAAAAATCCCACAAGATCTTTTATTCCCTTAAAATGTTGGGATAAACTTATTTTTGGGTGAAAAATGTGTCCTAGAAAGTTTATATGCCCAGAAAAATGTAATTTTAAACTAAAGTAAATTACTATTACGGTTATTGAATTTTAAATAAAAACTAAATAATCATAAACAGTTTTTCATAAGCAACCAGTCAACTGTCAAAGTAACACTCAGTGGGAAGGAAGTACCATGCGATCAACATGTGATTTTCTGAGAAACGGGGACTAGAACCCTAGTATGAAGATTGAATGTAGAATAGACATATCCTAAATTAATAACATGTGTTTATAACTAAAATATTACTTGAAGGTATATCGATTTAAAAAATAACAATTATTGGAAAGGCCCTAATGCGGAAATGAGGTGAATAAGAGAGGTAATTCTTCTCGTCGTGGAGGGGATCGTAGGGATAAAATTATTTTAGGTATATTTAATAAAACGACTTGCTTTCTTCCAGCAAAGCTGTCCACTAGGTACTAAACCATTATTTAAGAACTACTTAGGATGTTGACTGAAAACGTAGTACTTGCGATTGAAGTGGCAGACCTTTCTCGTTCTAAAACAGCATTCGTTTGTTGTTTGAAGCTAAATACAAGTAAAAATTCATAATAAACTAATTACAACATTTAGATTTTGATGAATATGATTCACTTCACTAACAGCAAGCATTATTTTCAAGAACCAAGCAATTCAGCTAAATATTTAGATAACCCCGTGTAAAATCGCTTATAACTGGACGATGTATGTGAGAACAATACTAAGCATGTGCGTTGTGTGTGTATAAAACACTGTCATGAAATTTCAATCCCAGAGCTCTGAGCAATAGCTTGGTGCTATGGGAACGGGCTGTAAGTATCTCAGCACCATTTAGATATTATGTACAGCGATTTATCAATCCGTACTTCATCCAAATATGTGGTACATGGTTATAAATTAACGTTTTTTTTACAAAACCTTCTAAAACGTTCAGCTAACGTTCTGGTATACAGGGTGAATCTCGTAAGTTGTCCAGTATTGATTTCAGACAAACCGTTGGTCCTACGATGATGAAATAAAATTATTTCTCACTAAACCAACCCCAAGGAATAACGTAAAAATATTTTTAACGATTTTTAAATACAGGGTGTACCAGAAACTGAGGGTCACTAGTCCGAATCTACGAAATATCAAATACAAACGTATATCATGATATACATCAAATTAAAGCTCTTTTCAATCCAAACCATTTGGCGGAATCGGATTTTGATTATTATTGATTCATTTCAAAATGGCGGCTGTTTTTGTGAAAAAATTAGTATTTTTTTGAATACCCTGTATTTTTCTTAAAAATGCAGATATCTTGATTCTGATTCAAATATCGCATTCCTTATGAGCTAAGCTTTATTTTGATATGCAACACTTCAATATTATCTCAAAAACAAAAAGTTTCAAAAATATCAGTTTTTGAAAATATGTACATAGCCAAAACTCAAACATTTCAAATAGCACCATATGTCAAATAGCATATCATTTTAAAGGTATTGCAATTCTAAGAAACTTTCAAATTTAAACCTTATGCGTATCTATTTTGGTTTTCGAGTTATCAACAAAAAACATGTTTTTCCACATTAAAACGCATGTTATTTGTTAAACATGGTGGTAAAGGCTGGACCATAGTTCTAGGCGTCTGGCTGACGCATGCGCATTAATTTGCTGTGTTAATTCCCCATCTGTCAAAACTTGGGCTAACATATGATTAAATGCAAATTCGTTATTACGCATGCGTCAGCCAGACACCTAGAACTATGGTCCGGCCTTTAATAGTCCCATGCATAGAGTAAATCTTATTTTATAAAAACTACAATAATAAAGAACTTGTCTTAAAAAAATATTCTTTATGTTACATTTGTTACAAAACCACTATAAACAAACTTTTTGTGTATAAAATATTTCAAAAGTTACCATTATTTTTAGGTGCTACTGGATAAACTAAAACAAGACAGATGTTTGGATTTGACAGATGCTCAAAATGCCTTCCCCCTACTTCTAAAACCATTTCAAGTCTTTTAGGAAGGTTGTTTACAGCACGACGTACTTCTTCTTCATTTATTTGCCTACACGCCAACCGTATCCTTTCTTTCATCTCATCTCGAGTGGTAGGAGCTGTTCCATACACCATGTCTTTCAGTCTTCCCCAGAGGTAAAAGTCCATGACCGTTAAATCAGGGGACCTAGCCGGCCAAGGGATGGGACCTCCTCTCGCAATCCAATTATCACCAAACATCGCTGTTAGAGTTTGACGAACGTCAATAGCGTAATGCGCTGGACAACCGTCTTGCATGAACCACATTTCTCTTTGTACGTTGATGGGAATGGGCCTTAACAGCTCGAGAAATTCTTCATTTAAGAATGCATTGTACATTACACCATTTAGATTCGTTTCGAAGAAATGAGGACCAATTATTTTCCCATTAAACACCGCACACCACACATTGAGGGTCCACTGTCTTTGATTGTTCACTTCCCGTAGCCAATGTGGATTCTCCCTGCTCCAATACCGCATATTGTGTCTATTAACGTCACCGTTGTTTTTGAAGGTCGCTTCATCGCTCCACATGACGTTGTGAGCAAAGTTAGGATCATTAGAAATTTCATTTTGAGCCCAAATAGCAAAATTAATGCGGTGTAGATAATCATCTGCTTCCAATTCTTGATGCAGCGAAATGTGGTATGGATGGAAATCATTAGCCTTAAGGATCCTACAGACTGACATCTGGCTAATGCCGGATTCCCTAGAGAGAACTCTGGTAGACACATGAGGATTAAGTTCTACTGCAGCTAAAATATCCGGTGCTCTTGTCTGTCTTACTGGCATAGCTTTTAGTCTTTTTTTGGATGGCTGAACTTTTCCAGTCGTTCTTACTCGTTGAGCTAAACGTTCAAAATCTTTACGGCACTGGCGTTGCAAATCAGGAAACCGCTCTGCATACAGTCTTTCGGCAGCACTAAAGTTCCGGAAACACTCACCTAAAACCATTAACATTTTAAAAGCTTCTTCGTTACTGTATACCATAATTAACAACCAACTAGTTAACACAATAAGAAAAACTAATTACTGTTTGAAATAAAATAAAACTAATAACCGCTCAGACATGCATTGTGTTAACTTAAGATGGAAACATCTAATAAATGTAAACAACTCAACAATACTAAATAACAGCTGATAAATAACAGCTGACTATTACCACCATGTTTAACAAATAACATGCGTTTTAATGTGGAAAAACATGTTTTTTGTTGATAACTCGAAAACCAAAATAGATACGCATAAGGTTTAAATTTGAAAGTTTCTTAGAATTGCAATACCTTTAAAATGATATGCTATTTGACATATAGTGCTATTTGAAATTTTTGAGTTTTGGCTATGTACATATTTTCAAAAACTGATATTTTTGAAACTTTTTGTTTTTGAGATAATATTGAAGTGTTGCATATCAAAATAAAGCTTAGCTCATAAGGAATGCGATATTTGAATCAGAATCAAGATATCTGCATTTTTAAGAAAAATACAGGGTATTCAAAAAAATACTAATTTTTTCACAAAAACAGCCGCCATTTTGAAATGAATCAATAATAATCAAAATCCGATTCCGCCAAATGGTTTGGATTGAAAAGAGCTTTAATTTTATGTATAACATGATATACGTTTGTATTTGATATTTCGTAGATTCGGACTAGTGACCCTCAGTTTCTGGTACACCCTGTATTTAAAAATCGTTAAAAATATTTTTACGTTATTCCTTGGGGTTGGTTTAGAGGGAAATAATTTTATTTTATCATCGTAGGACCAACGGTTTGTCTGAAATAAATACTGGACAACTTACGAGATTCACCCTGTATATTTTGTTATATCCACAACGTAGGGGAAATGCATTCTGACACCTCTAAGACATTATAAATCATTCTCTGAAAGGTGTCTTCTGCAGAAAGGCACGCCTTTGATATTTAGCGGTGTGGTAAAAATATCGATAATTTACGAATTTAATATTTTAGATATTGAATTAAATTCAGTACAAGTAAAAGTGCAAAAATAAAATAATTGACTACGAACGAAGTGGATTGCAATTATTCTGGTGGTGAATCGTGGTTCTTTCCGTAACCTGCTTCTCGCAGAACTTTTAAAATTCAGTCCATTCAATTTGCTGAATAAACATTCTCGAGATTAAACACTAAACAGTTTCAAAACAAAGGCTAACTAGATTGTTGTTTGGCATATTATAGCTAAATTGTGAACTTTCTATCCATGGATTAACATAACACGAGTGTTTGAAGAGGAAAACAAACTTTACCGCAAGATTTGTGTCAGCCATTTAGGACATAATCAACCTGGGAGGTTCAAATATCATTAATCACCATGGCAACCGGAGCCGACATCTGACTTGTTTACTCCGTGACATCTGACTCCATATCTGTCAATACTTTGACTTTATTTGTAATGTTTAAATACGTCTTATAGGTTTAAAAAAATATTTTTTTTAAACACATAGCTAATATTAAATAACCGTTTATTTTGGTGTAATTTGTCAAGACTACACAATCAACTATTTGTAATATAGAACAAAAAGCAAGGTTCACAGTTTCCCTATTTGCAATCAGATCACTCAAAATACGATTAGCTATACACCAGTAATTAAAGGTTACAGTCGTGTCCACATAACTTAAAACACTTTCTTCAAACAAAATAAGTACTTTAAAAGATTTTTATCAGGGTACCTATATAAAAAGAACCTCTAAAGTATAAATGAAATGGATTTAGAGCCTGCTAAAGGAAACTGATCAAGAGGCTGATAATATTTTACGGCCTATTAAAACCAGGAACAATGTTGGCTAAGACCATTAAACAGCAAAATATTTTTAAAAATTGCCACTTATAAAAAAGTCTTAAATGGGATACGATACCATTAGTAAACTATAAACTGAGGAGTTGGTCATACAATTTAGTTATTAATTATTTCATAAACCTTAATTGTTCCTTTATAAAACCAGATTGACCAAGCGTATATTTTGCTATAAGCTATGGAAAGTGCTATTAACTTCAATTGATACAGTTACTTTTTAAAAGGGGAATTATAATAAGCAAAAACCTTTCAAATGAAAAAAATACCGCATGAGATATGAAATTTATTTTTCAATAATTATGTGTTTTAATTCGATACATTTAAGCTACTGAATAAATATTTCTCTATCGAAAACTTGTTTAAACTAAATGGTTACTTGTAATTAGATTGAATCGTAGTCAAACTCAGCTCATTAAGACAGCAAGGGTTCATAAAGTAAACCACTGTTTACGTTTTTTATTGAAAAGTCAATATTACACATTTGTGATGGTAAATAATTTATTTAGGTGTCCGGAGTGATTACGATTGTACATTTTTTCTACGTTATATTATCGATAAAGTTTGTTGCATTTTACTATAAAGTTTATGTTGCAATGTTTTATGGTGATAGTGGTAGGATACAATAAACGACAGTGCACAAGGAAATTCGGTGTTCGTCACGACACAGCTGCGGTGCTATATGTTCTCAGTAATGTTCGTGTTCCAAGCAAGCTGTGTTAATGCGTCACTATATTCATGTTCTCAAGGGAACGCAGCAGAACTGCGCCTCATTTGCTGGTCGTGCAAAGTTAGCTGCTACAACAATAGAACTTTACATCTCTCACCCTACTCTGGGTAGAGCAAAGCCTTTTTTGATCCGAGAATATGTTAGTATAATTATTTTGGGATATCTAGTACTATTGCTCCATATTGCAACTATTTATACAAAAGCGTTGCTTTTGAATTCATCCTTTACTCATATACATTATTAGAGTTAATTTCTGAAGTTTTAAATATCATCATTTTCAAAAAGTTTCGTGCAGGATTGACCACCTTCTTCATCATCAGAAAAAACCTAAATCTATATAAATAAAATTATAGTTTTGTCTGTACATTGCTTGGAATTGTAAAATGTTTGCATATTTTCACGTTTTCACCCTAGGGAAGCCAAAACAAGTCTTATCTCAATTTCTGTCCGTCTATCCGTCTGGCTGTCTGTCTGTCCGACTGTCTATCTGTCTGTCTGTCAGTCTGTCCGTCTGTCCATCCGTCTGTCTGTCTGTCTGTCTGTCTGTCTGTCTGTCTGTATGTATGTCTGTCTGTCTTCTGTCTGTCTGTCGGTAACGCTCAAGCACGGGTTTTTGTTCGCTTTTCACGGGAAAACGGGTGCACCAACATTGATGAAACTTTGTGTCTTTGTTCTATACATGCATGAGAAGGTTTTAGGCCACTTTAATCTGGCAATACTACTTTTGGAAAAATAATGGCGGCCACTCAGAAACGTGATTTCGTGCGATTTTTGTCACGTTTTGTTCGCTTTTCACAGGGAAACGGGTGCACCAATTTCTATAAAACTTTTGCTCTATTTTCTACATGTGCGTTAGAAGGTTTTAGGTTAATTGTATTTTTGTAAAACACCTTAGGACTCTGCCCCGCGGGGTTTTAAAAATCCTATACTATTCTTATGGACAAAGTATTTATTTATAATGAACCAGATGATGACTTAAGAATTTTTATTATATAAACAGATGTTGTAATTCTTATTTAAAACGTTGAGTGAAGATAGGTAATAAATGATATAAGTATACAGAAAAGATAACAAAAATTAAGGTTTTGTCTGTACATTGCTTGGAATTATGACATTTTTACAAATTTTCGCGTTTTAACTCTAGGGGAGACAAAACAAGTCTTATCTCAATTTCTGTCCGTCTGTCCTTCGTTAACGCTCAATAACGTGTTTTTGTTCACTTTTCACGGTAAATTGGGTGCACTGATTTTGATGAATCTTTGTTTCTTTGTTCTATACATTCGTGAGAAGGTGTTAGGCTACTTTAAACTGTCATACGCCTTTTTGAAAAATAATGGCGGCCGCTCAAAAACGTGTTTTCGCGCGGTTTTGATCGTGTTTGTTCGCTTTTCCCAGGAAAACGGGTGAAATGATTTAGATGAAACTTCGTTTCATAAATAAAAATATACCAAAAAGTTCCACTTCAGGACATGAAGTCCAGTTGGCTGTTAATGAACAAACTTTGTTTAATCCGAAAGAGTGTTATTCCTTGTTTTCCGTCAAAAACTGTCCAAACTATTGACAGGAACAGTCTCGATACATTTTAACATCGAACGCCAAGTATTTTATATTGTAGCTTTTGAATTCAACCATCAAAACTTAATTTTGAAAATACTGTATAAGAAACTTGTTGTATAAACGTGTTGTTTTGTTTGAAAATTAAATTTTAATTCGTATCATATAATTCGACAACGGCCGAGTCACTGTGTATTACTGTATGTCGCCAACGCAGAGGCCCTCACGAACTGACGACTGATGCGACGCCGACGCTCATGAATGTGTTGTCAGACGTCCAATTACCTGATTGTGTATTGTTTTTGGTTACGTGGGGCGAGCGCCGAGTAGTGTGAGCGCCGAACGGACTGCCTGGCTATGTTGTAACAGTTTTGGCAGCGCATAACGAACCGGATAAATCATGTGCACACTAACTCTCGCCAAATTACTATGTCGTAGCACACCTGCACCCATAACTCCGAGCTTTTGAAACGTATTTTTTAATTTCGTTCAAACATACTAACTTCCCCTTACACATTTTTTCTTTAACCGAACTTTCAAACTTTCAAAATAGCGAACTATTTAATTTTCTTCGTTTTACTAAACTTTCATTTCCCTTTTGGGTTTCTGCGCATTCCATCTCAGTTATGATTTCCACTTCGAATGACAATATTGTTAGTTAAAGGAGGCTGAAAGGCTGGGGATAGGGGGAATGACCGTCTTTGATTTTGTTGAATGGTAAATCCCGCATTCCATATCCCATTGCTAGTGTTGGCATCTCAAGTCAGGCCAATGGAAATGTAACTGGATAACACTACCTTAGGTTTGTGTTATCTTATTTGTCTTTTAAATTTCTAAAACTAACATGCAACTATACAACTATGACAAAATTATACCCTTAACATTTAGACGCACCGGTATGGTGTACCCTAAAATCAGTACTAGTTCCTCAATGTTAAAGGTATAATTTTGACATTGTTGTATAGCTGCAAATTAGCCTATCTTTAGAAATTTTAAACACAAAAATATATCTACCCTTACACTGTATTCACAAACAATGCGGTAAGCATACACCATATAACATATGGTAATATGATACAAAGAAATCGATTTAGACCGTTCACACCGATTCATCATCATTCCCAGTGAGAGAATAACCAATGAAATTATATGACCATGAGTGATGAATGTGGTTCATTCTCTCATTGGGCCTGTTTAGTTTTAGCCGTCGAGAGAGTGAGCAAAACCCCCCTTGTCCCCAAGAATTCTTAATTTTGTTTCAACCTTCTGTATTTTCTTATCAGCTGTTCTTATTTATTTCCTTAATCTCTCATATGTTTTTATTATCACCTGACTGTTTGTTTATATTGCTATTCTATTATTTCTTAGTTCCCAAAACACAATGAAAGTAATTTAGCTTCTTTTAGAGGCACAAGTATTTTATTTTACAGACGTAAATTCAGTGAAAAGTGATGTTGGACATAGAAGTGACAGTTAATTAACATTATGGAATGTGAAAATAACTACCCACCCACACCTACGGACTCAGTTACAACTGGTGAGTTGGGGATAACAGTGTACATTATGAACTAGTAAGAGAATAGTATGGAATGCTACTGGCTTAATGAACATTGAAGGGTGAAGTCATTTGTATGCTTTTTTTAGCTTGTGCCTGTCAATTCTCCTTTTCTTGTAAATAAATGTTCGTCTTTTCTAAACTTGCCATCCTTCCTTTCCTTCATTTTTGGGTGTTTTCACCCTGGTCCTCCGATTTATATTTGTTTAATATCTCATTCCCTTTATCCCATAATATGTTTGGTCCCCGACGGGCCGCATAGAACTCACGCTATGGATAAACTAATTTCAGTCCCTTCAATCCTTTCTTTTACCCTCAACCTATTTCCGTCTATGAATGTAACTTCTATCCTTCAATTCTTCTTTCCACTTCTTGTCCCTGCCACTCTCTCGATCGGTGTGGACTCTTACACTGTTACAACATCAGAAAAGTTATGATGTTTATGATGTTCAACGCCAAGTGTTTGTGCATTCCTACAAACTTAGTAATAAGTTGTGAACCTTGGGATGTTCACAAATAATCACTAAGTGATTCTGACAAACCATTCTACTTCTTTTTATTATAATATTTTATTCTATTTTGTGTTTCTCTAACCCTGATAATGGCACCGCTTCGTTCAACCGATCTTAAAGCAGATACTTACAAGCGTACGACTTTGATAATTAAAAACCGCTTTAACAGTATTAAAACCGCTGTCGACGCTTTACAATCTCAAACTGAACCGTTGACTGTTGTTAAACATAAGAAACTTGCCGCTTATTTGTTAGAAATTGAGTCTCAAAGATCCGATTTTAAGACGCTCATCAATCGCGCTTTAACGCTTGACGACAAAGAATTATCACATGAAACCATCATGCAAGATCAAGACGAAATTTTTGACTTGCATGTTGATATTTCGAGTCTCATTGAAGCGCTCACTAGCTCAAACAACCCGCCTATCAATTCTGAAATCCGCAGTGACAGTTGTGTTACGAATTCAGGATCGCAATTACGACTGCCTAAATTAGACTTACCTAAATTTAACGGGGAACTTGCCGCTTGGACGTCGTTCATAAACTTGTTTGAAACGACAATACATAATAATGTTAACATCTCGGAAGTAATGAAATTCCAGTACTTGTTGAGCGTGCTCCAAGGCGAACCTTTTAACCTTGTAAAAAGTCTTACTTTAACCGCAGAAAACTATGCCATAGCTTACAAGCTCCTTCATGACCGCTATCACAACAGTCGTAGACTGCAATCATTGCACCTAAACCAACTTTTGGACTTACCCGCTATATCCGCCACACACATTCCTTCATTAAGGCAGTTTGTAAATACTTTCACTGAAAACTCGCAAGCTTTAACTGCTCTTAATTGTCCTGTCCATGATCCTAACCCGCTACTCGCAGCTGTTTTGCTACGAAAAATGGACATGGAACTCCGCAAACGTCTTGAGAAATTTCGCCCTGATGAAAATTCCTCGAAACATACCTTACCTTTAGTGAATGAGATTATAGACTTTTTGACTATGGAATGTAATCATAATGAAGATGCCACTTTGCATTCGATATCCCGCTCTATAGAATCAAATCAATCATTGTCTCGTAACCGAGACCAGGTTCCTCATAAAGTGATCACTTCTCGCAAAACCGCTTCTGTAATGGTCACTGAATCATCATATGTACCTACTTCATGTTTCGTTTGCAATCAAACTTCTCACAAAGTGTATACTTGTCCAGTATTCAAGAACAAGACTCCTCATGAAAGATATCAATTGGTCAAGTCCCAACGACATTGTAGTTCTTGTCTGGGATCCCATAGTGTCAAACAATGTAAGTCACAGTCTACGTGTCGAATATGTCATCAGAAACACCATACTTCACTTTAATAGTGATTCATGTATTACCGCGACTCAGACAAAGTCCTTCAACAACTCTGTAGTTGCCAAACCTGGAACTACACATAATCGAGAATCTTCAACGGAAAATGACGTTTCTGCCACTTTAACTTCCCATAGAGTTTCTTCGGATTCTGATTCTAAGGTTACAGTTTTACTGGGAACCCTATTATTACAACTAAGAACTCCAGACGGAAATTTACACATATTTCTTGCACTCCTTGACTCTGGGAGTATGTGTGACCTTATTTCTGAGCGGGCAGCCAATATTCTCAATATTCGTCGACAGAAATCTGATATCCAGCTTGCCGGTATAAGTCAAAATGTCACCCGCAACAAAGGCCAAATCCATGTTGATGTAGTTACTTCATCTGGTGAGCTGATAGCTAGACATCATTCATTCCTAATCCTAGACAAATTGACTGTGGATTTACCTCGAGTTCCAATCGCTCCTCGAGTTTTGAAACATACTCAATCATACAATTTAGCTGATCCAAACTTCCACGTCCCTGGTCGTATTGACGTAGTCCTTGGGGGATCCATTTTCCCGCATGTGTTCACTAATGAACAACACTCCCTGGGTCCACGCATGCCAGTCATACTTGGCACACGTTTCGGACATGTAGTAATGGGTACTGCTCCACGTTTGTCCACTGTTTCTAACTCAAATCAGTCATCATCTTCCTTGAATGTTTGTCTACATGCCGCTTCTGATGCAGATTTGCATGAATCTATTCAACAGTTTTGGAAACAAGAAGAACCACCCATTCATTCTGTTAAATCATTCGAAGATAATCTATGCGATAATCACTTTGCCACAACGCACTCACGAGATAAGGACGGACGTTATATTGTCTGTTTACCGTTTAAAGAAGATCACCCTGTCCTTGGTAGTTCTAAACAAGCAGCGGAAACTCGACTTGCGGCCATGGAGCGTAAATTTATCGCTAACCCTAGATTTTCACAATTGTATCATGATTTCATGGGTGAATACCTAAGTCTCGGCCATATGTCTGTTTGCGCTGATGATTTACAAAATAAACCGCATTATTTTCTCCCTCATCATGGAGTGTTGAAAGAAAGTAGTAGCACTACAAAACTCCGAACTGTATTTGACGCTAGTTGCAAAAGCAGCTCAGGCGTGTCTCTTAACGACACCCTTCTTACTGGACGCAAGTTGCAAATCAACATTTGTGATTTACTTATGCACTTTCGACGACATAATATTGTCTTTTGTTGTGACATCCGCCAAATGTATCGTCAGATTTTGATCAATCCTAATGACCGCAATTTCCAATTGATAGTATGGCGAGACTCTCCTGAATCTCTTCTTACCACCTATCAACTTAATACTGTCACGTACAGTATGAATAGTTCTCCCTACCTCGCCATTAAGACATTACACCAACTTGCTGAAGACGAAGGTGACAACTATCCACAAGCAGCTTATGCTATTAAACATCACACATATGTCGATGACATTATCACGGGCGCTGCTAATGAAACTGATGCATTACAACTCCAAACCCAGCTTATTTCCTTGCTTGAGCGCGGAGGCTTTGAATTGCGCAAATGGGTTTCAAATTATCCACTATTACTTAAGAACGTTCCTGATTCCCATTTGGAAACTCCAACCTTCTTACAAGAATCTCAAACTCCCCAATTCACTGTGCTTGGTCTTCAATGGTCTCCTACCACTGACTCATTCTCATACAACTTTCAATTGTCTTCAGAACAGCATCCTACTAAGAGACAATTTTTAAGCACTATAGCCAAAATTTATGATCCATGTGGTTTCCTCACTCCTTTCATAATGCTAATGAAATGTTTCATGCAACTGTAATGGACGAAAGGCCTCTCTTGGGATGAACGTCTACCACCAGATTTAGCCTCTCAGTGGAAATTTATTACTGACAATCTAACTGACTTGAAAAGCATTTCTATTCCCCGATCACTGAATCTAACGTCATCCTGCGTGATGGAATTACATGGCTTCTGTGACGCCTCGGAATCTGGATACGCTGCCATAGTGTATTTTCGGTGTGAACTTGCTGATCGCAGTATTAAGATTAATCCCATAATAGCGAAAAGCCGTGTTGCTCCTTTAAAGCGTGTATCTATACCCCGGCTTGAACTAGGCGCAGCTCACTTATTAGCGCAACTTGTTTCTCACTGTCGAAATATTTTCGCAAATGAACTGACAAATAACCAAATCTATCTTTGGTGCGATTCCACAATTGTACTCTCATGGTTACGCACTCCATCTTTCAAACTGAAAACATATGTCGCTAACCGAGTCGCTTCCATTCAAGAACTTGTTCCTGTTGAATTTTGGAAACATATTTCTTCTGAACAAAACCCCGCTGACTGTGCGTCACGAGGTATTCTACCTCCACATCTTATTGACCATCCGTTATGGTGGACAGGTCCAGACTGGCTGTCAAAACCTCCTTGTCAGTTTCCAGAATCAAATTTCATTCCAATCAAACTCGATGCATCCCACGAACTTAAAGATACTCCGCTAACTGTCCTTACCACAAGCCAAGTCTCAGAATGGCCTTTGTTAACGACATTTTCATCTTGGGACACATTAGTTCGTGTAATGGCTTTGGTAATAAGATTCTGTCACAATTGTCATGCACTTAATCACCGTAATGGTTACATTACCACCGATGAGCTTCGCTATGCTAAAGTTAAGATATTTTCTTTAGTTCAACAAACTTCATTTTCAGAAGAAATTTCTTTACTCAAGAATCATCAAGATTGTACAACACGCATCCAACGTTTGAATCCATTTTTGGATAGTAACGGATTGATTCGTGTCGGCGGACGTTTGAGTAACACCTCACTTTCTTTTGATGCACAACATCCTATTCTACTCCCGAAACGTCATCATGTTGTTGATTTACTGATTGACTATTACCACGTGCGATACTTACACGCCGGACCACAGCTGGTTCAATCACTAATCTCCTCGCACGTCTGGATATTATGTGCTCGAAGCCGAATCCGATCACGCATTCACAAATGTATCACCTGTTTTAAGGTTCGACCTATCAACGAGTTTCCCCTCATGGGTGATTTACCTTCTCCACGTGTTACTCCTGCAAAACCATTCTTATCAACCGGGATTGATTACTGCGGACCGTTTACCATAAAAATGTTAAACTTGCGATTTGCTAAACAAGTTAAAGTTTACATTTGCATGTTTGTATGTATGGTTAAGAAGGCAGTTCACATTGAAGTCGTAACTGATCTCACAACTGATGCCTTTCTCGCTGCTCTGACTCGGTTCATGTCCCGCCGTGGAACGGTCACTGATTTGTACTCTGATTGCGGAACAAATTTTATTGGTGCTGATTCTGCTTTGCGGAAAACTATCCTATCAATACTTACAAACAACGACTCTCAATCTATCATTGAACGCTTTATTGCTACGCATGGAATAAGATTTCATTTCAACCCCCCTGTGTCACCACATCATGGAGGTTTATGGGAAAGGGCCATAAGAAGTGTAAAACATTACTTACGACGTGTCATGGGAAACACGATATTGACCCTTCCGGAATTCACCACCCTTACTACTCGCATCGAAGCAATGCTGAACTCCCGACCACTCACACCTCTTTCAAGTGACCCATCTGATTGGTCAGCCTTGACACCGGGACACTTTTTAATAGGAGGCCCTCTCATCTCATTGGCTGAACCTGATCAGTCACATATACCTCAAAATCGTCTGAAACATTGGCACCTCGTGCAACAACTTAATCTCCATATATGGCGTCGATGGAGCAGAGAATATCTGCATACGCTTCAGCAGCGTACGAAGTGGATTCGCCGCGGTAAGAATATTGAAGTTGGAGACCTAGTGCTAGTGCACACAGACTCAAGCCCTCTCAACTGGCCACTTGCTCGAATCACAGCTGTCCACCCTGGGAAAGATGGCGTAGTGCGAGTTGTGACGCTCCGGACTGCTTCAAGAACACTCACTCGACCAGCAACTAAAGTGTTTCCGTTACCTCTCACTGAAGAAGAGTCTGTTGAAGCTACCGCGCTTCAAGGCGGGCAGAATGTTTAGTTTTAGCCGTCGAGAGAGTGAGCAAAACCCCCCTTGTCCCCAAGAATTCTTAATTTTGTTTCAACCTTCTGTATTTTCTTATCAGCTGTTCTTATTTATTTCCTTAATCTCTCATATGTTTTTATTATCACCTGACTGTTTGTTTATATTGCTATTCTATTATTTCTTAGTTCCCAAAACACAATGAAAGTAATTTAGCTTCTTTTAGAGGCACAAGTATTTTATTTTACAGACGTAAATTCAGTGAAAAGTGATGTTGGACATAGAAGTGACAGTTAATTAACATTATGGAATGTGAAAATAACTACCCACCCACACCTACGGACTCAGTTACAACTGGTGAGTTGGGGATAACAGTGTACATTATGAACTAGTAAGAGAATAGTATGGAATGCTACTGGCTTAATGAACATTGAAGGGTGAAGTCATTTGTATGCTTTTTTTAGCTTGTGCCTGTCAATTCTCCTTTTCTTGTAAATAAATGTTCGTCTTTTCTAAACTTGCCATCCTTCCTTTCCTTCATTTTTGGGTGTTTTCACCCTGGTCCTCCGATTTATATTTGTTTAATATCTCATTCCCTTTATCCCATAATAGGGCCTATGATGATCAGTGTGACTGGTTAAAATCGATTACCTTGAACCATCTTTTATTTATGTTTACCGTCTTGCATGTTTGTACACAGTGTAAGAGTAAATACATTTTGAAGTGTTGTAAGACGTTTTCATTTACATCCCGTAATTATAAGAAGTAACATGCTAATAAAAAGTTGTTAATTGTTCATCTCGTGTCTTCTGTGTTTCTTATCACCAAATTGGACAATTTCCCAGGATTAAACTTGAGAATATCCAAATAAAAAGCAGTAATGTATACTGTTGATTGTCCGCCTGCTGTGTCCAAGCTCGATGTCCCTGTGCTTGATCCTTGTCCGAATTCAGCGCTTCCCCGTTCAACTACTTTTAACAACAGCTGATACAATTTCACTGAATTACTATAACTAAAACTTTATTTCACCTGAAATGAAAATTAATCGTCTTGAACTTCATATACTAATCCGTGGTATTTAATATTCTAACTGTATCCTGTTACTCAATGATTTTACTCAGTTATAATAAATACTAGAGATTAGTGGGGATAAGTTATGAATTAGATGGCTGATTAACAATATATATATTAACTTGTGTAATAACTTTAAAAATTACATATTTTAAGTTTAAGACTTGAATATTACATATTACCTTAAAGAAAAAATCATTAATACTGTTAAGATTTTCTTTTCACTTTAGCTGTACATTTCGAGGTATATGTTATATTAAAAATAAATGCAATAATTCCTTAGACCATGATAAACATTTAGATTAATTATTGTAGCCTATGTAAGCGGTTGCTAGATTGCGCATAGGGAGGTCTGTATAGCTCTATTACAATTGATCCTCTTTCGAGCCTTATTGTGCAGAGTCCAGTCCAGTCCAGTCTAGTGGGTCGTCAGGATTGCATTTTCAGGGAGGTCACTAAGCCAGCTATTGTATTCAGCCATCCAGTTCTCCTTTCATATCGAGAATTGTAATTTCGATCAATTCTTTGGTTGCTTCCATATATTCAGTTCTTAAATAAGTGTCCCTTGACAATAAATTAAATAATTAAATACCTAGGAATTATTTGGTTATAAAAATATATTATTATTTAGTTTTCAATATCGCAGGATAATATTAAACACCTGACATATCTAGGTATGTCAGGTAATTTTAAGGAAATGAAATACGTTGCACATTTAGGACTTTAGTATTTGTTTTTTTCAACTATAATTGTAATTTTTCGGACTAGTGATTTTTTATTTTATAAAATATTAAAACCATAGTCTTTTAAACTCTTTATCAACGGAGAGGTCTGCATATTTCAGTGTGTCTTCCAGTTGTATATCAAAGCTAAAAAAACCGGTGGGTAAAGGCAAGAAATAAACAGTACTAATTTCAGTGAGCTCAATTTATGTTGTTTAAACTAACTATAACTGTTGCATTTAGAAAATAATTGGCAGTGGACATAGCATATGATTTTAATATAAGTGGTGTTACTGTAGTTAAGCATTGATCAAGTAAAGATTGAGACCAAATTTGAAATCAATCCTTTAAAGTAGGTCTTACGGTTGTGAATGAGAAGCTCGAGAACCACGAGTAAAATGTTTATTTAGTTTTTATTACATAGAGAGGGGTGGTCTGTACATTTCAATATGATAGTTTTGCTTATGGTATTGAGATTGTCTGAATCATACTTTAAAGTGATTTATGTATATTAGCGTTTAAACAAGCTACCCAATGTTCACTAGGGTACAAATTTGTTTGTCTCTATGACATTTAAAGGTGTAGAGAAAGAACGATTGATATCACAAAGAGTAAATGTTACTGGGCGAGTTGTTAAACTTTAAACCTTAATAACACTTTCTGTACTAAAATTAAGCATGACCAACTTATGTTTCTTTGTCTATATATACTTATATTTACTTGCCTTAAAATAATATTCAATGTGCTTCATTTAAGTATTTCTTATTCCTTAATAACTTTTACATTAGAAAAAAGAATTACAATACACGCAATCATTGATGTTTGTAACAAATGTTGTGTTAACCTGAAAAATGTAAATTAACTGTTACTGGCCGTGGCACGGCTGTCCGTAGTGGTGAGGGGGGGCAAGATGTCTGTACTGGGTTATAACGTTATACTTGTTACACTCAGTGACATAAAACATATTTTTTCTCCAACTACTATGATTTAGGAGCTGACAGAATTTTAAAGGTCATTTAAAAAAGGAATAGTACGAGTTTAAACCATTGGAAAAAATCTAAACCAACGAGAATTATAATTTGTTTATATCAAGAGGCTTGTGATGTTACATACGCTTATCAGTTCCTGATGATAAATAGCTACAAATCCCAATATAAAGTTATATTATTTATTAAGTCTTTGATGGGTGAACTGAAAATGAATAATTGCATAGCTATAAACTTTCAGATCAGGTAGCCTTATAATGGTATTTATTCATTTAGCCATTGCCTGTTAAGACATTTGTATTCTTTGCTGTAATTTTGTAATTGAGTAATTGTGTATTTGTATACTTGTAATTGCTTTTAGGATAAATATCGTTTGTGGATCCAGGTTAATGTAGAAATTAAATAGTTATTGTTATAAAACAATTAACGATGTTACTTCCCCATTAAAGAACCAAAGCGAGAGAACAAATATTTGTAATGCACTTAAACGTATTTTACTCTTTTTCAGGAAGAGGAACGCTAGTGTTCATTCACAATAATGTATCATCCGTATATCATCATCATCATTCATCATTGTTGCGGATTAGGAAACCCCAGCATAGCTGCTAGGCACATCTTCCACAAGCGGTAATATTACGCAGGTTACCGGAAGGATATGATATAGGAGGAAAGGAAAGGGTGGGATGGAATGGCAGCCAAATCGACCCTTCAGAGGGCCAACTCCCGTGCCCCTATGTCAGCTGGGATGAGGCTCTCAATCAGGGGACCCGCATTCTGCCCTCCAACTGGTCAACTCAACTGACAGGGTATCCATGTGCAGCAGCCAAGGACCATCCATTCTCAGATTGGCAGGTTGGGGGCCAAACCCAGAGATTCTGTTCCTAGCCACTGCAACTGGAGGGACCAAAGGTGAAAGGGAAGTTTGTCATAATGGACAGCCAAAAGACTTACCATATGTAATCAAAACTTCATTTGCTGTACCCAAAGTCAGTCTCAAAACTAGTATAGACCAGTTTTAAGGTAGGACAACATTTGTATAATACTCGTATGGTGATATATTATTTTAAGATTAACCGTAAAATGTGTTTAGATCATCGTCAAAATGTAAAACATGTCAATTGTATTTATATTAGCATAAAACCCCATTTTTGTGTTCCTTTTTGCGGCAAACCTGCGTACTCAGCCCCAATGTTATCTTATGGAGAATAATTAAAACTGTATGTATCACTTATTTGTTAATATATTTTATGAAACTTGGTAAGTGGCTTTATGTCGTACTAAGACATTTATATATGCATTGGGAATTCGCTGAGTACGCAGGTTTGCTGCGACGGGGGTACAATTACACTTGAAAACAGTTACCTTTTGTAGAAATTTCTTATTTTGTATTTTTCTTATTTTTTAGCGAATAAATCAGACACAGTGAATTCAGCTGAGAAAAACAAAAACAATATAAATACTCCAGGTTAGTTAATTACACAAATTTACTTTAATAGTTTAATTGTAGGCTTCTTTATTTGCAAAACATTTATGTTTGTTTTTCATACCGATATACTATTGAGTCTCTATATTTAAATGCGTTTCTTATCCGTGCGTGTGTTTGTGTAGATCTCCAGTCATAGGCGTGCGCAGAGTCCTGTCAGCGTGGGTGCCGGAATCCACAAATGCGCCCCCCCTCCCCCCACCCGATCTAGCTGCTCTAAGAACCTATTTATCTGCTAAATAATAGAATGTGTCAATTATTGTAAGTAATCTAATAGTTTACTGCTCCTTGACATAAATACCTAAGTGCTAATCTTATTCGATGCAATATTAAATCTGCACTGGTATATTTAGTTTACAAAATATTATAATGTTACAGGTTTTGTATTATATTCTAAACAAATCTAGATTACGCTCAGGCCTGGCGGATGCATGTCACTCCGATTTCTCGGTAAAAGAGTGTATCTTAAAGGTTTTTAAAACATTAACAGTTAGCAATCAACTGAAATATGGTACCAAGCATTTAAAACAAAAATACAAGAAGATATCATAACAGAATTGATAATCGAACTGATGGTAGCGATGAAATTATTATTTATATTAATATTTTTATATTTTTTTAAATTTACCCATTGCGCTCAAAGTGACGAGTAAAGTTAAAATAAACAGTGATATTAAAGTACTATTTCTATATATACTCCAAATTAACCATTATGCCATTTACTTTTCCTTAATAAAAGGACGGCGAAGGGGTATTGGTATTGGTATTGTACTTACATCCGGCACTCGGTTTCCAACGAGGTTTCCAAGAAATCTGTCGATCGTCACGGGAAAGGTAAGATGACAGTTCTTATTTTGGATGTGATATGAATTGAATTTGCAATTGTAAATATTACCTAACTGTGTTACAATAATACTCCCAGTCCCAGTATTACTTATTATTTAAGCAAAAACGTACATATTATTTTGTACTTATTTCTTAAATTTAACTTATTTTTTGAAAATACCTTAATCTAAACATTTATTTCATCATCAATTTTGGCGCCCCCTCCAGCTCTCGTTATGGCTATCGTGCGCACGCCTATGTCTCCAGTGCCAGTTCGGCGATGTGAAGATGCAGGTAGGAGACAAGCTGAGCGCCAGTAGTGAGTGGCCCAACACCGAGTGTACCTGCAGAGTGCCTCCTCACCCCGTCTGTGTAAAGAAGAAGAATTAGTGGTAGAGGGGGCGGTGCCGGTGCGGCACACGGGAGACATTTCAGGAGCCGTGTGACGTCACTAAAACGCGTCATCGGTGTGGTTCCCTCATCGCCCGCCGCTAGCACCAGAACAGTTTTTGCCGACATCTAAGTTAATCAAGATCCAGGATCATCATCATCATCATCATCTCATAATATGTTCAATATTTGTACTTGTAACCACATTCTTATTATTGCTGTACTAAGTATTCCCTCGCCCGATTGTCAGCGCTCTGCGGGGCAGCAGTTAGATACTGTTTTTCACTGATTTTACAATCAAAACAACAGCTATACTCATTACTTAAATCAACCCTTTATTTTATCATTAACAGATTAACTTGGTACCACTTTTGCTGTTTCCAGAGTTAAACACGTTACTTTCATCCTCATCGCTATCCAATCTAATGGGCAATAATCCAACCTGGCCAGCAACCATAAACAACTTCTTAATATAGCCCTAGTAAAATTATGTTCGGCAGGTTTTCCATAGATATTAACATATTGCGTGATATGTTTCACTATTTATTCGTCTTTTATCATAAAGTCAACCAATCGAGGACAACTTTGGTGTCCAATTAAGGAGAAAGTTTATTGAATCTTCTTAGCAGTAAAATTTAAATTTTCCAAATTCATAACTCTTATTTACAGCTACAAACAAACAATTAGCTTATTAAGAGAATAACCAAATGTTTTGACTCATTGCACCAAATTGAAGAGGAACATGCTTTATTCACATAGGCTATACTATGTTTGGCCTATCTACTTAAAATTCTTTACAATTCGTGTAATTACACACAACAAATAAAATGCGTGAACCTACACAACACACATTGAGTAAAAATAGAATTATAATGTTTCAAATTAATTGTAAGTAGAAGAAAAATAACTGTTTCCGAGTAGGTTGAAACTTTATTCACCTAGGCCATACTATGTTTGGCCTATCTACTTAAAATTCTTTACAATTTGTGTAATTACACACAACAAATAAAATGTGTGAACCTACACAAAACACATTGAGTAAAAATAGAATTATAATGTTTCCAATTAATTGTAAGTAGAAGAAAAATAACTGTTTCCGAGTAGGTTGAAACATTATGTAAATGTGCAGTAGCTTACATTTTTTAAATGTAGGTAGGCCTATATTAATTTGTTTTCAAAGCCCAAAGAAACAAACACTTTTTGTTCTCCTTTATTTGACGGACAAAATTATTATTAGTATGTAAATTCGTATGTAAGGCCAGTTACTGGGATATTGTTCAGGTTAATTTATGATACAATAAATACATAAACGTTCCTTTCAGTCTATTTATAGACGCGTAAAGTTGTTAACATAACAGAGCGGACGACTCTTCAACTGACAGATGAGCAGCAGACTCTAGCTACAGTATGTGATGTCATAGGGCTTCTGTTTTTGTGTTCATCGGTGACGTCATACGGCTCCTGAAATGTCTCCCGTGTGCCTCACCGGTAGAGGGGGGGGGTGAACACCTACCCTCCACCAGCCATGACGCTGCACCACGTCATCACGACTGCGACTGACGGTTGAACACTCTTCATATGTATTACAATATAACACTCAAATTTCAGATTATTTCTTTAAATTTACTTTAAATAAAACAACTGTGTAGTTAAATAGTCCAAATAAAAATTTTGTCATCTAACAACAAAAAGCTATGTCATTAAAATATATTATTTTACCTGATCACTCTTGAATAAAATTTAGGCTTTTTAGAGAGAAATTTCAACATTAAAACTAACTGTTGTATCTAGACCGAGAGCCTGTCTTCAAAATACATCTTTCTCCATAAAAAACATAGCAACTTTTAGGGCAGTGGGGTGGAGTTGTAATGATAAGATTTAAAAAACTTAGCAACAAATTTGTACCAATGAAAATTTACCACATTCAAGCAAAAACACGTAAAGAATAACGAGGCAACTGCCAGTGTTGTGAAGCTTTGGTTTTGGCGAAGGGGGGATATCCATCGTGGGGCACATCTTTCGAGAGATGCTTTTGTTGAAACAAAGTAAACAAACCATCATACGTCGAAATTTAACGTCGTGAAGTGAACGAAAAAGCTAGTGGGGTGGAACCCTGGGGTAGGAGAAAATATATCCAAAATCTTGTTGCCACCAACAACGTGGTCCGGTCCTGGAGCAGTTTTGAGGTGCTTCTTTCGAACTAACCTGAAGTTCCACTTTATTAGTAAAGATATTTTATCCATAAAAAAACTTAAGCCAACCTTAAAGGCCAGTGGGGCCTAGGTCAGAGTTGAAAAAAGTGTCCATATTTTTTATAAATACAAATGTAAATTGGCTCACATCAAGCTAAAAGGCGTAAAGAATAACATCCCATTTTTTCCAATTGACGGAGCCCCTATGGTTTTGGGGGATGTATCTAACGCTATGCAAATCTATAAACCCCTTTTTTTAAACCTTAAATTTCAAAATTCAATCAGATGTTATCAAGTCATAGGTTGCCAAACAAATATAAAGATAAACACATTGCAAAAAACCAATATTACTGACTGATTTACCACCTAATGCGTTTTTTTTTGTGGGAGAAATGAAATTTTTGAACAACAAATAGTTTAGTAGACCATTGTTTTTATTTTATTGTAGAGATTCGCAACATATTCCATTGCGCATTACCTGAACGCTTGACTTGGGGGAGCGATACGTTCCGAGGAGATTTCCCCTGACACCGAGCGAGTTCATTTACCAATCCGAGCTTGGGTTCTCTAAGGAGCAGCACAAATTTTACAAGAATGTTCCAAAAAGCATCGACAACAAAGGTCATCTGCACCAACCAATATGCAGTAGTTTTAATTTTGCAAAATAGTTTTCCTCGAAAAATGCCTTTGGTTTAACAGTATTCACAGTTTTTTTAACATGAACTGTTAACTTTTGTCAGTGTGTTATGTTAGTCAATAATTATTATCATTTGACTATGTATGACTAAATATAAAAACACGTAGATATAAGATATATAATTTAAACTTATAACTGCCAGTCTTATAGTTAGTTAGGTAACAAAACTAAAGCTTAGAACGTATATTACTAAATAAAATCAGTTAGTAAATAGTTATTGAGGTATAAAATAATAATCAGTATAAATAGTCTCTCAAAATACAGATATACATTCAATACATTTACTAACTCGTACGTTTCTTACATAAGGTAAACAAGCTTCGATACAAAGGTTAAAAGTCCCAGGGAGAAAGTAATAGCTATTGATTGATTATTTCGGTTTGCTTCAGGCGAACATTTCGTCATGCTTTGTTGGTTGAAAAAATAATTTAATTACGCATTCATTTTCCCACCTTATAAAAACACGATGTTATCTTCTTCTTTATATTAATAGACAATCACAAAACTGTCCTCCTTTTTTCTAAGCTTGTGTGCATCGTCGGAGAAATCCAAGCATTCCGTTAGAAAGGTATTGTCCTGTAGATGAGCAGAAACCCATTATAATTTACATCGGCCCTCAGGGCTACACCCCACAGGCTTTCAAAGTGTCAGAAGAACAGTAATCAATTTAATTGCATATTTGACAGCTGATTTACGCTAGCATAACAGCGAGATCATATGTTTCAGGTATAACGTAAAAAAATACTACTGGCTGCTGAAATGGTAACACCCTTCTATTATCCTTGTTTACGCCACATAACAAAATAAACCTGTTTGTGAGGGGAAGAATGAGGGACGGGGAGAGGATGAGGTGGAGAGGTTTGAGGCAAAAATAAAAAGGCTACTGATTACTGGAATGGTAACGCTCTTCTGTAATCCTTTTTAACTCCACATTTAAAATTACCAGGGAGTTTGGGTGGGGGGAGGGGGAGAGAGATGAGCGCAACAAAACCCACTAGATATTAAACTTTTTTCAAGTATTTGTTAACTAATATTTTGTCAAATTTCGACCATTGGACGGTCTCTAGTAACAATTAAAGTTAAATGTGTAATGGTTTTGAAACTGGATTAAATTGCAGAAATTCACAACATATTCTAAATTTTTGAAATTACCTGAACGCTTCGTCCGGGGAAGGATTTTGAACTCAATAACAATGTTGTTCTTTGGCATCTGGCTGAGAATAATATTTAAAAACAAATAATTTAAATATTAAAACCTATCATTTGTTTTTAAAGTGGTTTAAGTTTAAATGCCTGATATACATTAATAAAAAATTAAACTGACAGTGGACTGTGAATAGGAAAGAAGTTCAAACCAAACGCGTAATCAATATATTAGGATTCATCTAATTGTATTCTATAAACATATCTCCTGACTGTTTGGAGAAATTCTACGAATTGTTCCTTGTTATTTGAAGTACTACGAAATATAATAATTCCAATTACATTGTAACGCCATTGTTCCAATTCCAAAACCTCTCCGTTGGTAACTGTGACAGAAAGTGTTTATTTCTCATCTGTAAAATGTCAACTTACAAGAAACATCACAACGAACACGATCAATATTAGTAGAGGGAAACTAGCAAAGAGATATATGATTCGGCACTTTTTTCCCATGTTATTCTTATGGGGATCAGTTTTTGCACACTTGCCCGATCCTACCCTAATTTCCTTTTTGGCTATACTAGTACCCGACCCGTACCTATATTAAATACATGTTCCCCAATCCCTCCCCTATATTTTTTTTAATTCAAAGCCAACTTTGGTGTTTAAATTGATGTTATTGTTCTAGGCTAGTGGCTCAAACCCGGCCCTACGCTTTCCCCTACTTTACATCCTTTGTGAAAATTCATGAGTTCAAAAATAACTCCACACTAAATAAACAACACACGTAAACAACTTAGAAGTGCACTCGGTAACTGCCACTAGCGTGACAATCAACCTTGAAGGCGATTCTGCAAGATCGGCACCAAGGACACAGCAACCGACGCATTATACCCACGAAATAACATCCACGGGGAATCCCCGTGGACGTTTCTAGTGCTTTCTGGTTCTCCCCGCGGGGATTCCCCGAGTAATTTTACAAATTAATTTTGTGAATTGTCGGCTATATAAAGAGTTGCTGCAGGCTAGGGTCCTCACTTCACGTCCTACAGCCCCAGCACCAACATGACCTTCAGAATGTTGCAGGTTTTAACTTAAAATTGGAAAAATACTTGAGACTTAGAATAGTTTCAGCTAAAAAATATTTTTTTATTCTAGACTTAGAAAAAATCAGAGTGGTCCAATACTTATGAATAATTTCAACTAACAAATATTTTCATACTCTGGACTTAGAAAAATTCAGAGTGGTCCTTAACACATAAATAATGACTTAACTAATAACTTATGACTTAAGAACTTTGAAGATGAAAGGGAATCGTTATTTTGGAAAACATTTTCATTTTTGATTAAAACATCTTAACTTTGATATTTACAAAATGTTTTTATTTTACTTTAACTACTTTTTTATTTTGGACTTTTGGAATTGTGGAATTTTGGAATTACATTTTCTTGGACTTGGGTGTTTTTTAGTTTCTTCAAAAACACCGTGGGGAGGGGAGGTACCGGGGAAGCAGAGCGTTACAGGATGCAAAAATGCAATTTTCGAAAATCGCTTATATCTTGAAAACGGTAAGAGATATTGAAAAAATAATGAATTTTTAAAAAATACCTACGAAATACGTTTCGGGGGTTCCCCATCCATTCCAGGTTTCAACAATTTGTTTGACCCCTTTTGGTCCGAAGTTTTTTTTGGCCTTTGACCTTTAATTCTATCTCCGTTATTTATAGAGCTATCGAGCTGAAATTTGGTATATTGGTACATATGGATATAAAACTCTGTTAAACAACATTTTTGATCTAGGCGACACGCCTGGGCGCTACAATCGATAGTTTGAAATTCAAAAATTAGCTCCCATGTGGTTGTTTATGATCCAAATTTAATATAACTTGGATTGTACATGTAGAACATAAACCCCAACTTGCTAGCGCGTACGTATTTTTAAAAATAATTTTTGTTTCTTTAATAATTACAAATTTTAGTTTTCAAAAAACCCTCATAACTTTTTTGTTTATTGAGATATGAGGTTCAAATTTGGTTTGGAGGTACTTTATACAAATATCTAAAAAGTAATTTCCCAGATTTTTGATAATGGGCTTCGTTTTTATAAAAATGTAGAACTTGTGTTTTTATCTAAAACCTTCATATTTTGAATTTTGATCTAATTTAAATTAAAAAAATGGTAATTTTTGTTTATAAATAGCAGAGCACGACATCTCTACACTCATTTCAACACAAAATGTTGACCTGTGCAGTATGTTTTACGTCTTACTCCAACAGAAGCAATTTATTACGCCATTATCGACTTGTTCACAAAGTTATTCCTAAAATTTGTAAAAAATTCCATACAATATTTGATAATAACAATCATTTTAAAGCGCATATGCTAGAAAAACATGATACATGTAAATTTTGTAAAAACCTTGTCACTCGCAACAAACCCCGCCACTACATAAGCTGTGACAAGCGACCTTACAAGATGTATATTTTTAACGGTTAATCTGTGGAAGTATTAGACACTCTGCAATCTTGTCCCCTACCAATCAAATGAATTCTTATTAGGAGGGTAAAGTTCATTAAACACTCGGTGGACAATAATGGTGATTTAATAATTGACAAAGAATGTATTGCTGATTTTCGAAGTTTGACGATATTAACGATTGAGAACAAAGATATAAAATCACAAATTAAAGAAGCACTTTTAAAGATCGATACCTCCAAGCATAAGTATCAAGCCCAAGGCAGTGGATGGATATATGACCATAATAAATACTGGAAGCTGCATGTTTAAAGTATAAGCCCCTAACTTCCAAGTTATACATCCCCACACCAGAAAATATAAAATCAAAACACGCTGTTTTAAATATTAAAAATAGCGATGATAAATGTTTTTTTGTGGTCTGTATTGGCGGCCCTCCATCCGAAGAATTGTAAAGAAAAATGCAATTCAAGTATTTTACTATAAACCCTACATAGGTCAGTTAAATATGACGAATATAAAACCCGTAAAAATATCCAACATTGATAAATTTGAAAAACAAACTAATATAAGTGTTAATGTTTTTGGGAATGAAGACAGTTAATATATCCATTGAGAATAACTAAACTAAATATTAATACTCACGTAAACCTGTTGCTTTTACAAGAAGGTCGCAAATCACATTACTGTTTAATTCGTGATTTTGATAAGTTAATGCTACGGTCTAAAATATATCACCATAAGGAATATTTTTGCAAGTTCTGTGTGCAACATTTTTACACTAAAGATATATTGGAACGTCACATATATTGTAAAAACTTTGATACCCAAAGAGTACAAATGTCTAAAAAGATACTACAATTTAAAAATTACAAATATAAACTTAAAGCTCCCTTTTTGATTTATGTGGATTTTGAATGTTTTATAAACTCCGGCAACCACACTCCTTCTGGGTTTGCTTATGTTGTAGTCAGAGATTCTAAAATTATTTACGAAGAGTTGTACAGTGGTGAAAATCTAATGGACGTGTTTTTCGAAAAGTTATTTAAAAGTTATGACTTTATTAAAAGTCAGATGGGAGTATATCCCTTTTAATGACTCCAGAGCAAGAGACATTATTCCAAAACTCTACACGCTGCCACATATGCCGCCAGCCGTTGTTGTGTGATAAAGTCCGCGACCATTGTCACTTAACAGGTAAGTTTAGAGGCCCCATCCATAATGGGTGTAATTTAAACTATAAAGTAACTAAGAAAATTCCAGTATTCTTCCACAATCTTAAAAACTATGATGGCCATTTAATAATGCAACACTTATGAAAATTTAATCGCAAATTGAATTGCATAGCCAAAGATATGGAAAAGTATATTTCATTCTCTGTTGACGATTTAGTGTTTTTGGATTCATACAACTTTCTGTCCCTTCCCCTGAACAAATTAGCTTCCAATTTAAATGCATTTAGATTTATAGACAATCCACTCCTACAACGTAAGGGCGAATTTCCTTATGAATACATGACAGGACCAGAGAGGATTTTAGAGCCTCTCCCACCCATAGAGGCATTTTACAGTAGTCTAACTAAAGAATGTATATCTCCTGCACAATATGAACATGCTATGACCGTATGGACTCATTTTAATATAAATAATTTAAAAGAATATCACGATTTATATCTTAAAACAGATGTGTTGCTTTTGGCTGATGTTTTTGAGACGTTTAGGGAATTATGTTAAAATGATTATAAACTTGACCCTGTCCATATATACTCACTCCCCGGACTAACATGGAAGGCATGTTTTAGAATGTCCGGCATAAAATTACAATTATTTCATTATATTAACATGCATTTGTTTATAGAACATGCCATTAGAGGTGGTGTAATCATGATTTCCACGCGTTATGCTAAAGCCAATAATAAGTACATGGGTGAATATTATGACCCAAATCAAGAAAGCACATATCTTGTATACTTAGACTGTAACTCCCTATTACTCTACAGCAATGTGTGAGTCGTTGCCCGTGGATGGATTTCGATCAACAAATGACAAAGATTATAAATACAATCAAAATGAAAACTTTGGATTTATTTTGGAAGTTGATTTAAAATACGATAAAAGTTTACACGATTTGCATAATAACTACCCGCTAGCACCAGAAAAAATGAACGGAAAATTAATACAAAATTTAAATAACAAAACTAAATATATTTTACATTATAAAGCACTAAAAAGATACGAAGAACTGGGTTTGGTAGTTACAAAATACCCAAGTCACCCTGTGAGGCGGGAGGAGAGAGTAACGGGGCCGGTGTCTGATGTTCCTTTTTTCACGGAACAGGGGCTCGTGGCAGTGTCGTCTGCTATGCACAACAACAGAGCTCCAGGCCCTGATGGCATTCCGGTTGAGGCTCTGAAGGTTGTGGCGGGAAGTCACCCACATTTGCTGCTGCGCATGTTCAACGCGTGTTTGGCGGCGGGTGTGTTTCCGTCACGCTGTAAGACAGCTAGACTGGCGCTCATCAGCAAAGGCAAAGGTGACCCGGAGTCCCCGTTGGCACACAGACCACTCTGTATTTTGGAAACGGCGGGTAAACTCTTTAAGAGGTTGCTGAAACCCAGGTTGGGGTCGGCCGTCGAAGCCTCTGGGGGCTTGCCCCCCCGGCAGCACGGCTTTCAGAAGGGCCACTCAACCTTGAATGCCATAGCTGAAGTCCTGGGCGCCGACCAGCGGGCTGACACGGCCTGCCATCAGGTCAGGCCAATCGTGCTGCTGGTCACCCTGGACGTTAAAAACCCTTTTAACTCGGCCCGTTGAGTGGAAATGCTCGAGGCGTTGCAGCGAGACTTCAGGGTACCCGACTATCTCTTGGTAGTGGTACAGGACTACCTGAAGGAGCGCAGGCTGCTATATAGCACAGAAGCAGGGGTCCGTTCCAAAGTGGTCACTGCCGGCGCGGCGCAAGGGTCGATCCTTGGCCCTGACCTTTGGAACGTGGCATATGACGGAGTGCTTCGCCTCGAGATGCCACCACAAGCCTATCTCATGGGCTACACAGACGATGTAGCCGCAGTCATCACGGCTCGGAATCCGGAGGTGGCCCAGCTTCGCCTCAACCAGGTGATGTCTCGGGTCAACAGATGGATGAGCGGTCATGGACTTGAGCTGGCGGTCGCCAAGACCGAGATTGTCATGCTCACGCGACGGAGGATACAAACAGTAATCCCTATGACTGTTGGTGACGTGGAGGTCCAGACGAAGACTGCGGCGAAGTATCTGGGAGTGGTGCTCGACCGTCGCCTCACATGGTGGGAGCACATCCAGGTGGTTTGCAACAAGGCGACGAGGGTTGTTCTGTCGCTCAGCAGATTGATGGGGAACGTCGGAGGTCCGAGGTCCAGCAAGAGGCGACTTCTCATGTCCACCGTCAACACCACTCTCCTGTACGGCGCAGAAGTGTGGGTGGCTGCCATGAGAGTCAAAAACCACAGCAAGAGAATTCTCTCCGTTCAGCACAGGGCGGCTCTTAGGGTTGCCTGTGCGTATCGCACTGTGTCTTGACTGGCTGTAATTGTTGTGGCTGGAGTGTATCCCCTTGATCTGCTCGCCGCTGAGAGGCAGAACATCTTTCGCCGTGCCCCTGATCTCGGAAGAGACCAAGCTGCTGTGGAAGCCAGACTCGAAACTCTGCGAGTTTGGCAAGAGCGGTGGAACGGTGGACTGGAAGGGCGATGGACGTTTCGTCTCATCAGAGACATAAGCCCGTGGTTGAGCCGTGCATTTGGGGAAATTGACTTTTTCTTGTGTCAATTCCTGACGGGCCACGGGTACTTCAGGGAATACCTTTTCCGCATGGGGAAGGTGAGGTCACCTCAGTGTAGTTACTGCCCGGAGGAGGTGGATGATGCTCATCATACTTTCTTCCGGTGCAGTCGTTTCGCTGAAGATAGGAGGAGGCTCGTCTCTGCTGTCGGCGATCTGTCCCCGGACGTCGTGGTGGGGGCGATGCTTCGAAATGAAGACTCCTGGAGAGCGGTTGCGCTCTTCGTGCAATCCGTTCTTCGGGGAAAGCGAGTCAAGGGATGCTTAGGTGACCTCTAAGTTTCCCGAAACGGTGACGTGACCCGTCTGGGCGCAAGACACGCGGGCCAGTGCCGAAGTTTTCCGATAAGGGTTCCGGCCTGGTTTTTCCCCGCGGCTCCGTAGGAGGTTTAGTGGGTATGCCTCGTAAGAGGGAGTCCCACACTGTTCCTTTGGGTTCGCACATTAAGCGTTCCTCCTACGTAAAAAAATAACAACAATAATAACAACAATAATAATAATAATAATAATTTTTTTGGGGGGGGAGGAGGTTAAAATGAATTTACGCACACTGAGAGGCTCGTTGTCCTCTCACTAGTGCCGGAATCCCACAAGATCGTTGTCCTGTGGACTACCGGCTAGAAAACCCCCTCATCTCCTAGGACACTAGCCTGGAACTGTTAGCACATTACTTCGGGCTAGGCCTTTTTTGTTACACCACTAGGGCTTTCCTCCTGGGGGTATTCTGGGAATTAAAGCCGATCCAGGTCGACCTTTTTTGCTCAAAGTAAGCCCTCAGCAAAGCGCTTAACACAGTTCCAGGTGTCCTCTCCCTGGAGCATAGCTCCAACAATGTTGTCGGGAGTGATTACCACGCCAATCTCGGACGAGAGAGAGACTCGGCGGGCGTGCCACCTATCACAGTGGAAGAACGTGTGCTCGGCCGTGTCTGTCATGCCGGGACAATACAGACAGCCCGAACTGGCAACCTTCCTCATCCTGTGCAAATAGGCTCGGAAGTACCCGTGACCCGATAAAAGCTGGGTCACAAAGTAATCGACCTCACCATGCTGCCGTTCAACCCATGGTCGGATGCCCAGAATGAGCCTGGCGGTCCATCATCCTCGAGACTCGGCTTCCCATTAGCGTTGCCAGCAGTCGAAGCTGCGGTCTCGCTCTTCCGTGGCAGCGGTCTCTCTGCCAACCTCGGGCCTCCTCCGGTAGATCCCCTGGCACTCCCTCGCAAGATAGAAGATGGGGATGACGCCGGCGATCACCATCACTGCCGATTCGGAAACCGTGTGGTAAGCAGATGAGATGCGCAAGGCACCTCGACGCTGGACGCGGGATAGCCGGTCTCGATAAATTCGCTTCTCCAGGGCATGTACCCAGATCTCAGCTCCATAATAATAATAATTATAATAATAATATTAATATTAATAATAATGATAATAATGATAAAAATAATGATAACAATAACAATAATAATAATGATAATAATTATAAAACAATAACGATAACAACAACAACAACAGTAACAACAACAACAACAACAAATACAACAAAAAACACGACTACAACAACAACAACGACAACGACAACGACAGCGACAACAACAGCAACAATAATAATAATAATAATTTTTATTTTAGTTGTGAAAATTTGAAGGGCTTGGACCGCTTTCCCTAAAAGTGTTTGTGATCTCACAACAATAATGCCGTTGGCGTTGAAATACAAAAAAAAGAAAAATAAGATTGTTATTAGTAAGCAGCACTGAACTGTCGTTTAGTCACGTCCCGCTCTTTATTTTCCCCGGGGTGTTGCAAGCTCAAAACAAAATCGTCGCTCACTGTTTTGACAGTTTGTTTTACTTTGGATGAAAACTCTTCTCCAACGGGATTAACCTGTAGTGTTTCACCAACCCATTTCACTGTATTCAACTAAACAGGAAAACATACTGTTTCGTCTAATTTTGGTACGTCTAGCTCTCTGAATTTTACAATAATATTAATTACAAAAAAACTGCAGCAATACTTTTAGTGTTGTAGACTAGCATCAGCCTCTTAGTTCCTGCGATTGGCGTAATACCACCAAATTTTGTAGGATTGTTGTATCTCCGGATATGGTCTAATGCGGCACCTCCTTTACAAGAACTGGGTAAAGATGCAAAGGTTTTACACTCTTGTTAACCAAGACAGTTAATTTGTTCAGGAGGAGTTCCATTACCACCTCCATCCCTTCTCGTATCCACCCTCCAACCTTTTGCTACCCCCATCATCACCAGCCATTGACAACCGTCGGTGTCAGGTGCATCAGCATTGCCGACGAACAAGTGCAACAGGATGGAGCCTTCCGTTAGGCACCGTTGAAAAGTTAGCACCCGGTCTTTTCGAATAACAGTTGTTCTGTTCCTGTTTCTTTACCTAACTTGTAAATCCATAAGAATAATTATTTCACCGGTTGCTAATACTGTTTACAACATCTCCTCAAACTCCATTGAAGATATTCAAAAACTATAAAGCAGTAACTGAAACTAGATCCAAGGATATGATTTGAAATTGTTGTAAGTGAACAACTAAATTAATCGACTCCACATTGCCATTGGTACTTGCCTTCGGTTCTTCTTTCTTCCTCTCAGATTCCCTACTAACCTGATTCCCCTCCATGATTCCATATGTTTCTCCTCCTTGGGTAATATCCGAAAGTGTATGTTTCTTTTGTATGGAGAGGTGAAAAGTTTATTTACGCACAAAGGTGCGGGGCGGGACTCCCACTAAAATATTTAGACTTCCCACCTAAAATCCCCTCTACTCTTTAATACCTTCTAACCTGGGATTTCTTGCCACATTACTTCAGGCTAGGCCTAAATTTGGCTTAAGCCCGCAGGGCTAGCTCCGTTTCCAACCGTCTGAACATTTGATCTAATACGCTTCCCGGATTAGATCAGTCTTTTTCTGTGAAGGACGCCCGGTACAAAACGGGACAAACCGTCGCAGTTGTCCTCGCCCTCCATCATCTTTCTACAGACCTTGTCCACCGAATATGCAACCAGTGAACGTGTGGCTCCAGGCGGGGTCTTCCCCCAAGTAGACAGGGGAAGAATATTTGTTCCGCGTCGGGAAAATCCGGGCATTCGATGCAATCCGTTGAACCGGCTTTGACCATCAGGAACTATGTCAGGTAATAATCCACCTCACTGCCGTTCCACCCACGGTTCGACTTGCTTGACGGGTCTCCCACTCCATTGTCCCCGGGTCTCCTGTCCCCAGCTATTTTACCATTGCTGGTAGGTGCGGGAGTGCTCTTCGGATATGTCAGCGTCCTTACCGACCGAAAGTTTATAAGTAGCTCAGAGGTTATTAAGTTCATTATTGCAGTCAACCCTACAGCTGGAAAGTTTATTTGTAAATCAACCATCAGGCACCTATCCTCTATTTACACCAACTGCAATGCCCGATATAGTTTTTTCTTATCACATAATTTATATAGTAATCAACGTCAGGTGGCATGCTTCAAATAAAATATTACTAATACTAGTAAGTAGCCGGCTGTAACGAATACTAACTACACAAGTTTATAGAGATGTTCGAACGCGATTAAAATTAAAGAGTAGCATTTCCCTTTCCAATTTGCTATTATTTATAAGTAAAATTATTCATCAAGTAATTGTGTGTAAAGTGCAGTCTAGATCAATACAGCACATTTTATATGAACATAGTAAAAATTTATTGTTCAGTAAAAAAGAAAAACAATTTTCAAAGAATACCACTAAGCAGGGAAATCAAATAATACAAGGTTTTCCTTATTTACAACTATAACATTTTAAGAATGCATACGACTCTTACAGTGCCTAAGCAAGAGTTCTTAGCGATCAATTGATGCATAGTTTTATAGATAAATTTAATAAATACTACTTCCAATGTCCAATATATTCAGTTATTCACCAAAAATGTTTTTATTTTGGTATTAAAAAGTCACCTAATATTTTCTCCTACCATTTTTATAAAAGATTTTTTTAATGACTTTATAAAATTTATGTGTCTTTACCTTACTTGTTAAGTAAATGCATATTGCAATGCATATATTTGTGAATAAAGATTTATTATTATTATTATTATTATTATTCCCGTTTAATGGGTTTTTCTAGGGGAAATAGCGATGTAAATTATTGTTGGTTAATATATTCATTTGCATTAATCCCAATTGAAGCCAACCTCCTACGTATACCCTATAGGTCACCACGAATGATCATATTGTTTTAATTTAATAATAGAAAAATCAATACAAAAACAACAACAACAATAACAACTAAAAAAACAATAATAATAATTTTTGTCAGTGTTAATCCACGCCGCCTACAAGACCAGTATGGATTTTTACATTGGGCTTATGTTGTGTTCACTCGTGCAAAATTCAGTTGTATGACATTTCTTCTTCAGGATGAAAGTCTTCTCCAAAGTTAAAACAAATGTATAATAATAAACAAACTCATTTTTCCACCTGAAGTTGAAGACCAGGGAGCAATAAACTTAGTGGATTTCCCCTGGCACCAAGATTTTTTATTTAACAAATTTATGCTCGAGCCCATTAAAAGAGAGACGCGTAAAAATCAGGAAAACGTAAACGGGAAACTACTTTACTTATTCTATTCCTATTATTTTTTAATTAAACTGAAGTATTTTTTGTTCAGTATTATTTCGGTGATTCGTACTTCGCCTTTGATTACGAAGCAATCACAGTGATTATGTCTGAATTAAATTTATAGCAGATATGAAAAATCGTTTATAAACGAAAATTTAATTTTAGATTAAACTTTCATTTTACATTTAGCTTGTAGCTCATTGACTTTCAATCCTTATACGAACCATATTGAGGATTATTCTTCGTCTAAAGATAAGGTTTATAAAAAGAGCATCATAAGAGTTTTAGATTTTTCTTAGATTTAGGAATCTAGCCTATTGTAAGATGAATATATAAAAACAATTGAATTGCTACAATAAATCATTTGAATCATTTTGAGGTAGGTGCAACATAACTCCACCATCGCTAGATAAATCTTCTTATTCGACGATATGAAAAAAAGTTGTAAATAGAAAGGCTTACCGCTGCCGAGATTCAAATATTAGTGACTTCCCAGATTTCTTCAATCAAATAATGTCCGGCTATTGTTTTTCTAAATATTGGTTTGTTTTCCTTTTCTCTCTCACACGCTTTGAACTAATTAGGTGTTGAAAAACCATTTTGGCTAGGGACTATATTGTTTGACTAAGTTAAATAATAGCTATAGCCTATAGCTATTAAATAATAGCTAAATAATAGCTATTTCCCTATAGGAGAAATTTGTTAAAATTGAACCAAGGCTCTCTCTCCATTTCTTTCTATCTCCCTCTTAGTTGATTCAATGATCTGTATGTATTATCAGTTGATGCCCTCAAACTGTGTTTACTATATATCAATGGTATATTATGTTGGTGTCAATATTTGAAATCCGATAACCAACACTCTGAATGTTAATAATAACCAATTTATGGGCGCATAACGCTCTTCTATCAAGATCAATGCTTTTTTTAACTATAACCATTTAAATTAAAAGTGAGGATGAACTGAGTTTAACTTAACTACATCAGGTTCGTCCAAATCAGCTAGGTTTGTAGCCGGGATTCTAGGCAAAAATACGTCGCAGGTTATTAAATACGTATTGGAGATATCGTTTTCCAATAAATAGGTTCTCCCCTTGAATATGATAAACGTAGTTGCAGCATTGGAAAGCCCGAGGCAATACGTTATAACAATGTTTTGAATTTGTTTGTCTTTGACCGTTTATTTGGGCTTGGCATTGATTGATCTGGATCTCTTATCAGCCCCGAATACATCTGACTGAATTTCATTAAATTCATATCAACTCGCCCTTTAATAAATGCCGCCTAACAGTATATTTCATTATTTTAAGATTATATGTATTTTATACATATTGGATTACATCAATACTTTATGTCAATAAACAACTCAATACGAATCTTTTATTCGTGCTCATTGTGTTTTTATATCACAATAAATTTAATGGTAGGCTGTGCTAGTATTATTTAAGTGCTGTGCTAGTATTTATTATTATTATTTATTTATTACGCTGTCTATGACAAATTGTATCCTCGTCGAAGCTTGTAAAGTACAAATAGTTTACATATTCCAGTTAGTATTGTACATTTTTATTTTATTATGTTAGTAATATAACTCGTTCCGCGCTCGGGCCCACTTGTGGCCCATGTAGTATTATTTTTTTATAACACATGTAGTAGATTATTGTCTGGAATTATGATTGATTTTGATTTAATTTGATTTGCTTGCCAAATGAGTTCTCAAAGTGTTTTAAAACTACATTTTAATATCTCAGATCCATTCTTGACCCTGACATGCTACCCTTGCCCGGTTGCGAATATACTGTAACGAATATTAGCCAGACATGTTTGAGCATGAGTGAAGCTGTGAAGGTGTAAACTACGCATCACTATGCACACTTATTTTAAAAGGAAAAAGTGTGTGCGTTGAGTTGGAGTCTTTTGAAATTTGAACCAGGTATTGTATTTTACTTGACTTATAGAATCATTTTTCATAAAACTCCTTCAACGTATTTTCAATGTTCACAAACTTATAACTGTTGGTATTTGCTCACTATATGACAATATTATTACACTAGTATAGTTTCTTTATTACAAACTATTGTGATCCATCTTCATTCAATAATACGTTAGGTTCTATTTCGGTAACCGTAGGAGTCCGCCAACAGTAAAGCGCTGAGGCATATTGTTTGTATGTTGTATCAGGAGCTGAGGCATATTGTTTGTATGTTGTATCCAACCTCGGATATTGCTGTTCTGCAATTCGACGGTCAGGTTTTATTTAAAATCATATTTATACAATTTCTCGATATTGTGATTCATAACTTCTCAGTTTAAAAATACTGAGAAAACACTTGGTAATACAAATTAAAAACCACCAGATGATTTAACTTTAACCTTTTTCCTTTTTCAAGTAAGTTAAATCACATTAACCGAACTAATCAAACTGATAGTCAAATCAATCTGCACTTTACATACGGTGTCCTCAAGAATATCAGCCAGCGACACTTAAAATCATTTGAGGGTTGGACCAATATCTATAAACAGTGCAATAATTATTTTTATTTTACTTAAAGTTTACTTATCTGCTCTATTGATTTACCCTTGAGCTAAGTGCGTAACAACATCTATCTTACACTGGTTGCCATGTTTGTAGGATAATGTCTTGAAGATGGACAGATGTATATCTTGTAGGTGTACAGTGTGTACCAAATGTCCTGACAATTTACCTTGAATGTTATTATTTAGGGATTTAATGAAAAAATTAATATAAAACATCAAACTTGCACAATGCTTAAAATTTTATTGATAATTACGTCTTTTAATTTCATATAAAAATATTGCCAAGCGTAATTAAAACAAAACTATAAATGTACTATTAAAAGACCTACTAAAAGCTACTAAAGACTTGTTAAACAGACCACACTACTAACAAACCTGGTATTGTTCTGTGGAATTGAATAACACAAAAGAAAAGAATGAGGTTTGTCTAATGTTCCAGAAAATGTCGCACAACGAAGGCCGCAACCACGCTGGCGGATAAATACAAAACAGTTCCCTCCACGGCGACGAGATGCTCTCGCTGGCTTTAATTTGTTTACCACAATTTTGTTCCTTCTATAATCTTACTTACAGAACTTGGAAACACAATAAGATTAAAGCAGTCAAATAGTGTACACCACTATTGGTTTGCATGACAATAATTTCACTACCAATTAAGAATTATTTTAACAGTATCAGATTATATCAATTTATAATTTCTTTAAACCCTAAGGAAAACTAATTAATCCTAAGTAATCTAAAAGCACTGTTCGAACATAAAAATAAATATTTTTGTTGGAATGTGTTTGATCTACTTATTTAAAATTCACATATCAATCAAATTGCCTTCTAGTTTGATTAATAATTGGTATTAAAATTTCAAATATTCCTGTAGCTGAAAAGTGCTATATTACACTGTGTTAAAAAAACACAAATACAAATTATGCAAACGTCTGAACAATCCAGACGTTGCATAAACACAATCATTTAAGCGATGCATAAATCCGAACAATTTTCATTATTCAGCACATAAAGGTTTATAAACAAAATAAAATATCACATTAAACATGTAATTTTCAATAAAATATGGTTTCCCAAATACAAACTTGTTTTATGCTTTTTATATAGATCTCTTTATACTCTTTATGCTTGTTTTATGCTTTTTATACAATTACCTCTTCGTATACGCATTTTATAAGTATATATATTGTTTAAAATAACAAAACTTCAAAAATAAAATAAACAAATAATACATGGTATGTTTTTTCGTTCAAGCCGAAACCCGAAACTACATTAGAGTATATACTCGGAAGTTTTGGGGATTATCCCTGAACCCGTTCTATGTAAGTACCTCCGGAGTTGAAATATAATAAGGGAACAATTAAAATATGAAACAGGTGAGTTTAATTAAATATATTTTTACTTAATTCAAGGGACCAAATATATTTATTGTCAAAAAGCCCAAAATAAATTGTTAAATTTTTAATGTTTTAACATTGATAGTATTGTTATTTTATTTTAATCCATACTAGACTTATAATGACTAGGTGCTAATCAAAAGGATTTATTTTAAAGTAAAATAGATCAAATTAATTTACTGTAAAAAAAGTTAAAAGTTAAAGTTACATGGAGGTCTCTGAAAGGAAATGTTGAGCAATTTGCAACGTCAAAGGCGCCAAAATTAAATGCATCCATCTCTTTAAGACCTCATTGTTGTAATTCTTCGAGGCTTTATGTACTTTACACAAGTGTTTAAAACAACCTCTTTAACTTTTGGGATTACGACTGTGCATTATTATATATAATTCCACTTTTAATATGAGTATATGTATATACACATTTTAACGTAAATTTAAAAATCCTAAGTTTATCCAAACCAAATATTGTTATACTTTTAATGTATAAATTGAATTAATCTTATCATAAATCAATCCTTAGGTTATAATTCTACTCAATGGTTCAGGTTATTGTGAGACGTTAATGGTTACAAGATATTGAAAATTAAGTTGTAAGCTTTATGACAACTTTGTTCTTTTAAAATAGTATTTTTTAACTGGATTAAATTGCATGGCTTCACAATATTCAATACTTTTTCATTACCTAAGTGCTGACCCAGGTGATAAAAGCAATTAACATTTTCGCGCTGCTTGGGGCTAAAAATTACATGGGGCTACTTTGTTTGTTGACAAAACAATGTGATCCATATTGGCTTCTAGCTAAACGTGTAAACAAATTAGGGAAACGTGTAAGGGGAATTAATTAAGGTGTAATGTTGTTTGAGAGCGGTTAGTATCCTATTACCTTTATTGTATGTTTATAATTTAATAAATTGAAAGTGAATTAATTACAATCAGTTTGTGAATAACAATTTATTTGTGATATTACTGGACAAGTAAGGAAATCTGGAGTTGTTAATGCAGTTTCGTAAAGAAATGGATTTTACAACTTCATATGGTGAAGATAACATAGATCTAAACATGTTTCTATGAACATTCTTACTATTACACCACATTACATAATACCGGTTCAGGCTGAACATTTCATACACATATTACATTTGCTACACTCCCGATATTTTTAAGTTACCCAAAACAGTGGCTTTAGTTTTCAAAGAAGATTTTTACAAAATATAATTTTTACTAATACAGTTTCCTTACACTATCTGGTAAACCATTTACCTATTAGGATGGGAATTGGGCAAAGGACATAAGAATCAGACAATGGACAATGTTCGTGGGACATGGCGCACCGTGGAGCTGCCGGTGTCGCTCGCCGCGCAACTACTTGGCTGGGTTCACACGCAATAGCGGCTGTAATTTTAATATAGCAAGAAACATTCAAATAAATAATGACTGACATACTTGTGATAGTAATATGGATAAAAATTGCTATATATTATTGTATCTTTTAAAAAACGCTAATAGACATTTTGTAAATAACTTTATTTAAATGTTTGGTGAGTGAGAGGATTTTTGTTCAAATTTGACATTATCCAAACATATTAAGAACTGAATATCAATACACAATCTACTCAAATGGCTACCAAATATGTATATTTCTGTCACGATAGCTAACTGTTTTAATAAGCACCAAGATGGAGCAGTTTTACTTGGTTTATAACAATATGTACTCTAGTTACAATTTAGTGTTGTATAGTTTATATCCTGATGAACACGATAAACTGCAAATGTTTAATAGACAACAAATGTAAAACAAGAATTTGTATGGTGAGTGTCGCAATTTTTATTATAACATTTCAGGACAAAGCAAGTTTTTTGAGGTTTGATTTTGTTTTTAAAGGTCTGGTTTCAGTTTCAAAACTCGGCAATCATGTGGGAAATTCCGTAAGGGTTATATCTAGGTCACATCTGCTGCAAAACTACAAATTGTTTGCAACTGTTGCTTCACGTTTAAGTTATTGCCAGTTTTTATGACTTTATGTCAGTCTCACTCTTATCAGAAACTAGTAACCTAGCTCTATTTTTAATTTTATCTTAATTTCAACAATTATCCTTGAGAGCTATGAAGTACAGTAATGTTCGTTTGTTATGCGCAAAGTTCCTTATTCTATTGTCTCTAGTGTGTCTGCAATTTATTTATTTATTGGCCAAGCAATAGAGGAGTGTTTCACTGGCATTACAAATTTAAACTTAAACTATAAATTAAAAACATGCTGATAGCTAATTTTTCTATAGGAAATTCGCTATCGTTAAAACATATTTGGTGGATTACCAGGTTTTATTTTCTACATAAAGATTACTTTTTTTACAGTTATTTAGAAGTCGTCACCATTTTTAAATGTAGTTTTGAGTTCAAAAATGAAATTTCACCCTTAACTTTTAAGTATGGTTTAAAATAATTAAATATAAAGTATAGTTATAAGCTTAAGAAACCAGCAGAAATAAAACTACAATGACAATGGCGAATTAAAAGGCTCACCCTTTCCATTAATTTCCTTTGTGATGTTAATTTGTTGGCAAAACATAGCATCTAATTTGTTTTTTATGTTCGATATTCTTTAAAATATTCTCAAGCTGGTGGACATAAAACTAATACTCCTGTTTAACTAATTCAAATAAATTAATATTTTAATATCGCTTTAAGACGCTGACGCAACCTGGGCGTATTTTAAGGCGAATATGAATGAATGATGAGTGTAGAATGGCTGAGATGCCTTGTGTAGCCTTGTTACTAAGACCGACTGATTATTTAACCAGTTCCACAATTATGTAACTTTACATGTTACATTCAGGCGTCATATATATGTTTTTATTTTATATTTTGCTTCTAAAAACTCGTTATAAATTATTGTCGATACTAATACGTAATTGAAAGACATCAATATTATTCTTATTTACAATATTGTTATCGTTATGGTTCCTATTTTACTAAATAACTTTATTTTATAAAAGTTATTATTAAAAGATTTAAGATCGTTATGTTATGCTGTTGTTTTATATTTTATTATTTATAGAATTATTTTAGGAAATAAATTGATCGTAGTACTGTATAAATAACAACGTGGATCACACAGCGCGATGTAATAATTATATAAATTCCATGAAACTGCCTTTACTACAGCTAACAATTACGTTTTACATTAAAACCGTTTCAGTTGGTTATGTCTGGATTGAGGTTATAGTAGCTAGTTTATAAATAACTACGGTTATTAAATATATTTGATTACAATTTATATAAACTGAAAATCCAATTGTAGTTGGTAATAATTTGCAAATATAATGTCCTCAGACCTTACATTATTGTCTGTCTAAAGTTCACTACATAAGACATAGCCGTAATTAAATAACTCTTTAATTTCAATCTGAAGAATCCCTTTTTTGTAATCGTCTCGAAGAAAAGGTACGAGTGTCCACTTAGTCTAAAGCTGTATTTTAAATAAACCGAAGCTGCTAAAATAAAAATAAATTCTTGAATAAAAAAACAGTTATCATTTAAAAGCTAATCGCCAATGTTCCCGAGGCACTAATATGCCCCCTCCACCACCACCGAGTTTTAATTGACGATTTCTCGGAATTCTTCCTTCACAAAATGTTCGGCCGGTGATATTGCTCGCTAAACATGTGCGCGTTTTCGTTTTCCCACTCAACACTTTGTAATAATTAATGAAAGTTAAAATATCAATAAATTGTGTTACCGTGTGCACATAAAAGTTAACTATGTCGTTAAGGAAGTGTATTGCATGACTAAGTAAATAATAGAATCCTTAGCCAAAGCTCTTAGTATATTTTACCTCGACTCTTAATTCATCAGTGATATAGTTGTAATGTCTGTCCATACTGTATAACAAGGTTTTAATGTATGTCATATATTAATGAAATATGTTTTTATGCAAACAACTGATTTACTCTGTAAATTGTATAGATTTTAATAGAGGCTAATCCACTACTTATTTTTCGAGTTTTTAAGCGTTGAGACAAAGCCCCTTCTTTCAATTCCGATGTTATGAAAATAAGAGCGCATACAATTTGAGAATAAGTCTTTTTATCACCTATACCACAAATTATAATACCTGTTAGGACCTATTATTAGACTTCAAGTTTAAAACACAATTATAAAACAGGTATAAACGGATATTTAAAACGTTTATATTTTGTATCCTACGTAATGTTTGGTTTTAATTGAGCTGTGAACGTCCGAGCTTATTTAAGAGCTAGCTATCCATAGCTACAACAACACGTTCAACGAATAACACGTACAACGTTGGTAACAAGTTCTCTGTTTTCGCATCAGGTAAAGATAGTTATAGGTTTGAAACTCCTTGGGATACACGATAAACTGTGACCTCCATCATCAGCCCAGAACAATCCAACTCACCCAGGGCAATAACGTTCCCGGGAGTAGAGTCGCATTTTGACGGTGTATGGGATTTGATTATATGGCTAACTTTAGTGATTTAACGATGTTTACACAAGTAGGGTAGGATCCACATTTGATCCTCACATGCCTTTCATTTGGTCACAATATAAGTATATTAGCCAGACATTTGTTGGTGTATAAAGCATTAGGTACCCACCTACATACGCTGTGTAAACCTACACATACAAATGTAAATTCGTTTTTAAAACGAAAAATTTGTTTTTGTATTATTTAACCTCTTGGAAATAATTAGTTTTTAAACTACACTTTAATGAAAAAGTATTAGTTTTTATTTCGTTTTGCTCAGTTTCTTATCTGTCAGGACATATAAATCCTATCCATACACCTATCTTATCCTATCCATAAACTATCGGTATTATACCTAACTGTATATTATTTTAATTTAAAAATTTATGTTTACTAAACAAAATCAACTTTACAATTACATTTAAATTTCAAATACTGTTCAACAAATCTGTATTTGCTCACAATATAGCATCTTATTATTATTTTAATAAAAACTATTGATGCTGTTGAAGAATAACGCGTGCGGTTATATAGCAAACCAGCGTTCTGTTCCATTTCCAAGTCTGCCGGGAGGGGGGCACGTTGTTTGCATCTCAGTTCGGATATTGCTTTCCTGCAACTCCACGAGCGGGTTTTATTGGGAAACACATTTTAGAGAGTGTCTATATAGAAAAATGTAAGTATTAATGCTAAATGTTACTTCATTCACCTAGACATTCAAAATAACCTTAATAATAAACAATTTAATTTGTTATGAAATAAAATCATATAAACAGAATTTATCAAACTGAAAGTTATTAAATGCTGAAAGTTACTAGACTGGTAATGTCGAGGGGTGTTAATACCCTTCGAGAATAGTAACAAGCAGCACAAATAAATTTGAAATGTTTGGTCCGTTGTCCTCTGACGTATGCAAACCAATTCCCCCTTGGTCTAGGTGTTTGTTTGTCTCTGACGAAGTGTTACACCTACATGATTGTCTGCAGTGTCATGAGTTGGATTGTAGTGGAGGGCGCTCGCCTTATAGTCTGAGGTTCGCCAATCGACGGGACGCATCTGGGTAACCAAACCAGTGACCAATTAATTATGATATTGCCAAAAGAATGACTCGGTCCTTCCTTTGTCTGTGGTCCTAGTCAGTAATAAGGCTACTCAAGGTGTGTCACTAATTATACAATCAATTTATTCACATTCGCCTTATTTGCACCGGTGTCTTACACAGTGATTTACTAATTTATGTATAGCGAGGACTTGTGAAATGTTGCATAAGTAATCAAGTTTGTGTAATCCCTCTTCGTGTATATTTATTGGTGCCGTTTGTAACGTTTCAACCTATAAAAATGTGTTTTTTTTGCAAATTAAAATATCGGTTACATTAAAACAGCTTTGCTTTTACACAGCAGCTGAATATGGCATTTTCGCAACAAAAGTATAACTGCAAGTAAGATAATTAACTATAGTAAAGTAATTAGTTATTATAAATAATAACCACTAAGATTATTAACAATAATGATTACATACATTACACATTAAATATGTTTTCAGTTTGTTTGTATATATGAGATCACACTTTAGTTAATTAAAAGATAAATAATTTACAATACAGTAACATGATCATAAATAAATATCCACTATGCTACTGTTATTCGAGCTTGCAAACTGCTATAAGAATTCTTGAGTGGATACCTGTACACTATTTGCTTTTCAATAAACTCAAGTTTAAATTTATATAAACGAACTAACATTGGCTATAATGTTTAATTTATACTAATGGGGTAATAGTCCGTGTGTGACCAGGTATTTTGTCCAGGCTCATCAAAACTGCTCCCGGACCGTAACTATGTTGTAGGAGAGACCAACAGAATATGGACCCCCTCCCGCCATCCTACCACGGAGCTCCGCCCTACTGGCCTTCAAAGCTGACATGTTTATCTCTTGGAAATAATATGTTATTCTTGGAGCGTCGAAAGGCGTTCAGTCTAGGTACTGGATTTAATACTAGTCGATAATCTTAATAGACCTACGCTACATAAAGGTATTTTTATTTATTTATCTATACTATATTTGTATTATATTTTCCTCCCAACAAAATTTTAACTGTCAAAAACTGTATTTGAAATACCTTGAGGCAAGCCAGGCACACCTGCAAGGGAAGGTCGTCAGCGCTTCCTCTTTTTACAACGTAGCAGCTTTTTGTTATGTTAGTTGCACGAAGCGAAAACCTCCTTTTTATCGCGATGTTGTTGATTAACCTTTGTTTTTTTTATAAACATCAATTAATTAATAAGTGACGGTAAATGTCATCGAGGAATGTGTGGTATATCCATATATATATATATATATATATATATATATATATATATATATATATATATATATATATATATGTATATATATTTGAGTACGATTAAATTGTCTAATCCTATTATACTTTGAGTATATTTTTCATTTGATGAAAATATTAGATTTATATCCCAATACTCTTTTTAACATAAAATGCCAATAATTTACCTTGTATCTTCAATAAAAGTAGTTGTAATTTTCATCTCCAGTGACAATTTACAATTAAAATTCACATGAAACTTGAATATGTGTTTTATATATATATATGTGTTTTTTATATATATATATATATATATATATATATATAAAACACATATTCAAGTTTCATGTGAATTTTAATTGTAAATTGTCACTGGAGATGAAAATTACAACTACTTTTATTGAAGATACAAGGTAAATTATTGGCATTTTATGTTAAAAAGAGTATTGGGATATAAATCTAATATTTTCATCAAATGAAAAATATACTCAAAGTATAATAGGATTAGACAATTTAATCGTACTCAAATATATATACATATATATATATATATATATATATATATATATATATATATTGTTAAAATAAATTAGTTTTATTTAAATAACACAACCTTTTTATTTTATAACAGCAACCTAATGAAGTAAGCACATTATAATATCATTCATTATGTATTTGCTAAACACACGTTTACACGTTTAAAACTTAGCTCGGCAAAACGAACATTACTTGGATAATAATTTCTTTATGAAATTTTCTTAGAGTGGAGGTACTTTTTTGGATAGTTTAAAAAGGTGAGAAATATATGTATAAGTAAGTTGAGTTCTAATAAATTCTCATAATGACCTACTCTTTACGAAGTTCTAACAAATTATTGCTTGGCTAATCATTTAATCTGACCATATGAAAATTCCAGTAATAATCAGCATGAAAAAAGGATTCGCAGACTTAGCAGGAACAAGAGAGTAACTAGGAAAGTTGTGAATCATGGTTAAAATCAACTTAACTTCATAGTTCAAATCTCTTAAATGAGCAAGTTAAACGGTTTCAAAATATAAATAATATAATATAAATTTTACCTTTTAATAGTATCCTACTGATTAACAGGATTTTCAACACTTAAAATTACCTTTAAATTGCGTCATTCTATAAACTATATCGTAGGACTTGTTTTAAGTAGCAATTTTTACGACCTTAAAAAATGACATAACTAGGCACTTGTAAATAATAGGATGGGGTCGGTATATTAAATATAGTGTTAAGTTAATATATCCATCCATAATATTACAAAGAAGATGAGGTTTCTGTCTGTCTGTCTGTCTGTCTGTGTGTCTGTGTGATGTTCCGGGGAAAACGCAAATACTACTGAACCGACTGGGTTGAAACTTTACACAAAGGTAGATCTTGAACCCATACAACAAATAGGCCTATTCACTTCCTTAATATCCCCTCGGGCTACGCCCCGTGAACGTCATAAGTTTAAATTTTTACATTTCAGAAGAAAGCAAACATTCAGAAACTGTAATGCGAACAGCTGTGGATATTTCCATTTGACAACTTAAAGAGCAGAAGCAAGAACAGCTGTTTCAAGATCTCAACCTTTCTAACCCGTGCGAAGAACGGGTACATTCTACTATTATAAAGAAGAGGTGGTTTCTGTCTGTATGTCTGTCTGCTGTCCCGGGTAAACGCAAAAACTACTGAACCGACTGTGCTGAAACTTTACACAAAGGTAGATCTTGAACCCGTGCAACACATAAGTCTATTCACTTCCTTAAAATCCCCTCAGGCTACGCTCCGTGAACGTCCTAAGTTTCAATGTTTACATTTCAGAGGAAAGTAAACATTCAGAAACTTTAATGCGAACAGCTGTGTGTTTTCCATTTGATAGCTTAAAAAGCTTAAGCAAGAACAGCTGTTTCAAGCTAACTTATAACACAGTTATTAGTATTTGTTATTTTGTCCACCCCGTGCGAAGAACGGGTACATCAGCTAGTATTTAATACGACAAACATAAAAATTTCTGTATTATTAACGATATTATTTCTTTATAGAAACTATAATTGCACATGAGAAGTTTGTGCTTTGAAACACCTGTTTTGAGTTACTTTAATTTGTCTCTGCAAAATGGTGCCCCCAGTAAATAAATATAGTAAATAAAACAATAATTGAGAATTAACAATTAAATTAACATTTTTATTGTTTTGAACTGTTTGTTTATTTTTCGGATTTAGCAATAGAAGTAATCATCAAAATGATAGCTTAATTGTTGTTTTTTCATGAAAATTAAGATATAGCCTACCGAAAACAACATCCTTCAGAAATAATACATATATAACGATAACCTAAGATAATTTTATATAGGCTAGATACTTTCTGATCGCCATTACTAATTTTAAATGTTAACTTTAGCGGCCACTGCATAAGATTCATAATTAGCAGTACAACTTTCACTCGTAGATAACTATGGCACAGCACGCGTTAACAGCCTATGGTTATCTATTGTTACAGATAAAGCTTTTGTCTCAAATTGTAAAGTATACTGTTTGTAAACGAGTTACTTTATTTGTTCCTCTCTTTAGGTAGAATACTTAGAAATCGAGCGGTTGAGAATCCTTGTATTTTTCAGCTTCCAGGGCGAATGACTTATACTCTGCTAATTAATTCTAAGATCCTATACATTTATTTGGATCTTATTTTGTTCTTTTTTAATTTTTTCGTTGTTAATTGTAACACCTTTTGTGATATTCAACCGTACTGAGCAGTGGTCGAATTCTTTCAACATCCTGACGTTCGTTTCAATGCCCGTTGTCATCAGATTGATCATATGCTTATTATTGACGATAAAATTACGGTCCAAGCCATACTCTGTGACTTTTTTGTTAAACTCACATTCGTCAGTTCGGCAACTCGTTGTTGAAATAATGTTGAGTTCTTGTCTATCAATTTTGTTCCGATAAGAATGTCTCATCGCATCAAGTTGTTCAAATTCTTTATTTTTTCATATTCCCTCTCCATTACGTCTTCAACTTCTACTGAAGTAGTTCACTACAGGTCACGGACGGGCCGAATATAATTCTGTCTTGAAGTCTAAATACAACAAGTTCCAAGCAAGAGGGCCAAGAGTATCTTCAAATTAGGATAAATGTAATGTGATTGCATGGTTAATTCATCTTCACTGCCATACACTTCATTATCAAACAAAGATATTCTCTATAAAATTAGCCTCGGCTTATTGTTTTGTTTTCCTGGCAGCAAGAGAACTGCATTTCATCTTAACTTTAACATAAAATGGTCTTACTTTATTCATTGTTTGTTGAAACATATAACTGAAATTTTAGTATACAATGATTTCAGGGATATCGCGGTATAAATTGCATATTGTTAAAATTGTTACTAACTGCGACTGTGACTACGTGTTCAACAATTATATTCGCCGTTCAGTTTTTAAAACTGGGGCTGTATCCCCTAAACTAGTCATTTATTAGTCAAATTACATAATTTAATATGCGAAAGAAACATAACCTATTGATTCAATTATCAAATTTAATTATCAACAAAAGAGAATCAACTGCAGTAAATTGAAATAAAGTAGTTCACTAAGTCACGGACGGGCCGAATATAATTCTGTCTTGAAGTCTAAATACAATTTTAACAACTAAACAACATTGTTTAGTTGTTGATTATAATCTCATCCCAATATATCACTTACAAAAACAAACAAATTTCCAGTTAAGCGATTGTAAATTACTTATGTTTTGTTTACTTTTGTTCAGTTTTAGTTGAAGTAGCAGGGCCTAGCCTTGCAAAACAGTCTTTTAGCGAATTTCCCCTATAGGGAAGAAGCTATTACCGTAGGTCTCATGGTAAGACTTAAGCCCGAAACCATGATAACTTTTTTTGAGGTCCCCAGATGCCAAAAACACTATTCGTTCAAATTTATATATATGTATATTTATGTGTGTGCCCGTGAATGCGATAACTTGAGTAAAAAACGTCCGATTTAGATGAGATTTGGCTCAAATGTGTAAAGTGGCATTCATGACTTTAAGTTCGAAAGCCAGAAAAATCAGACAATGGGAAGGAGGATTTATGGGGATTTTAAATTTTCCAAATTTTTTGCCGTTTTAGTTTTAACCCTAAAATTAAAAAAAAACTTGATTTTGGTTTTGACCATGTTATAGAGCTTAAAAAATATAGTATTTTGAATTATTAACCTAGGTTAAGTGGTTGCGGAGAAAATCCTTACTCATAAAATCTCCCATGTTAATCTTATGGGAAAAAGGTTTTTGGCTTTTCCTCAGTTCATTTTAATGTAAACTTCACATTTGCTTTTATCAATCAGTTCAGCTCCACAAAACAATCATTCTGGTGTTTAAATTGTTATTCTACACCCAACCGTTGCAGAGATATTCAAAGTGCTAAACACAGTACGTTGTCCAATGTTATCCTTATGGAGAATAAATAAAATTTTATATCTCGTTTATTTTTGAATGTATATTGATGACACTTGGTATGTGGTGGCTTCATGTAGGAATTTGAATATTTGGAATTTTGATATTTGCAAACAAAATATTTGACTATCCCCGTAGCAGCAAACCTACGTACTCAGCCCCCATGTTATTCTTATGAAGAATAAGTAAAATGTAATGACTCCCTTAATTATGAACATAAATTAATAAAACTTGGCATGTGGCTTCACCTTGTTGGGTTATATTGATATTTGCATAAAAACCCATTTTTCCTTGTTGCAGCAAACCTGCTTACTCAGTTCCCATGTTATTCTTATGGAAAATAATTAAAATGTTATCTTATTTATGATTGAATATTGATTAAACTTGGTATGTGGCTTCGCCTAGTTAAATTATATTTATATTTGCATAAAAACCAATTGTTTGTGTTTCTTGTTTCAGCAAACCTACGTACTCATCACCAATGTTATTCTTATGGAGAATAATTAAAATTGTATATATCGCTTATATGTGAATATATTTTTATGAAACTTGGTATGCGGCTTTATGTGGTATTAAGACATATATTATCCATTGGAAATGCGCTGAGTAAGCAGGTTTGCTGCGATGGAGATATTTAGTGTTCCCCACTTGTGTTTTAAAAAAAAATCCTAAAGATATCATAAGTCTTAATAGCATTAAAACAATACCCTACCTTTTTCATACGACAAGTCGTAACCTTTGAGTTTGTTCGTACAAACCTGTTTTAATGCGTTTTTTCCTTAAGTAATTATACATAAAAAAATAAAATCAAATATACATATGACTAACAACAGAGATTTAAAAACCCCATGTGGTGTATCACTGAAGAATTTTCGAAACAGGAATTATTATGTACATTAAGTGCATTAGCTTCCTTCCTATGAAGTTTCAGAACAATGAGTCTAATAGTGTTAATAGAGTTAATAGTAAATCAACTCGAATAATCTATTGTCATCAGACTCTACAATTAAGGTTTCCAACAGGTCGTAATTATTTGTTACAATATTAATATCTTAAACTTATTGGTAGTTAAAACGGCAATAATAACTATATACATGTAAAACAATTATAATTTAAAAAACTGACTTGTCATTAAAAATAGCTGGAACATTTCAGTATGTTTATTTTAAGAGGAACAGTTTTAACTCAGTTGTAAATTTTCAAACATTTGATTCTTGTTTCAGGTTTTTGGGAAGGAGGTGATATTATATAAAAGAGAGGTTCGATTTTCATAAAGATATGTTTTGTGCTGTGGAAAAAAGCGATGAACAAAGGATTAAATTACAGTACCAACCCAAAAGCTCAGCGCAATATTTACTACAGTGACTTAACCATTGACACTTTACTGTACCACTATTTGGTTGGCGATGTACCAAAACATGCTATCAGGAAACCCCCCGTTTGTATGTAGATGTGTGGCCCACCCGGTAGCTAGTGTCAACCTCAGGCCCTCACATGTACGAAGGTCGGGCCCGCAGCGGTCGGTGTACATGTTGTTTGTTATGTAAGAAGCGAGCTCATAAAGCCTCCTGGGCTGGTGGGGAGAGCCTGTAGCCTGTAGCCTCCAGTTGGAACAATCAATCACCAGTACAACTCCAGCTCCAACACTGCGACCATGGGGACCTTAGTGCTGCTGACGACGGTGTGCTTCGCTCTAGCGGCAGGTCAGACTACACTGTTCAACTATAAACTATTTTGATTTAGTCAGTGAAAACAGTAAAATTTAAAACATGATTCACGGTTTTAAAACATCTTATTGGTTTTAGTACTATACGATAATGGTTGGTTCATGTTTTAAAAGGTTTTTGCATGTTGGTCAATGATTTTGGGATTTAAATAAAAAGGAGGGTTTACATTGTTGTTTAATTAGCTGCAGTTCCTGAGGTAACTTGTTATGACTGTAAACCATGATGATAATACGGCTGTTTATTTAGTTGTGGTAAACCGCTTACCGGCAGCTATAACTGTACCAATAAAACAAACTTTAAACCCTAATAACAAAAATAATTTGGTTTTAACAAACATTACCCTTTATCTGTTACGATAACAGTTCGGTATGTGTTTCGATATCCCGGTTATGTACAAAAAAATTAAGAAATACCATTACTGTACGTTTTACCAGTTATAAATGTTTTTTAAGTTGGTGTTTTAATAACTTTTTTCAAAATATTCATTGTTATACCTTTTTTTGTGGTGGTTTTACCGTTTTATAAGTTAACTGGTCCATCACTTGGGGAGTACTTTGGGGTGATTTACAACTAAAATTTTAAACTAAATTTAATTTCCCCGCATTCACATATTTGTGCATTCATGTTGTTCTACTAAAAATTAGTTTCTTATCATTACCCTCTGTTTACCTGAATATCAGTCTGTAACCACAACATTAAAAAAAAGATACATCAAAAGAGGCAGACAAAATTTGTATTGCGGTTCCTCAAAAATTATCGGCTTTGTTATTCTAAGAGGAAACATTAGACTGGTTGAGAAGACAAGTACTATTGAATACTTACTAAGCTTAAACTCAAATAAACACGAGAAAATTTGAGAAATAAATTAAATTCAAGAGTTATTTTTAAGGAAATATACAGCCAATAAAATGGGAATCGTTTATACGCAGAAAACATATAAGTAAACCAGATGTGTTAGATGTTTTATTTACAGAGCAATAATGAACTGGCATGAGCGGATCGCTTGGACCTATACAAAGTAAAATAATCCGTAAAAACCCAACTCATTCGTAATCAACAACTTTTAGATGTTTCTAAATTGAATGCCTTGGCAAATAACGTTCAATTTGTTAACATATGAAGTATGCGGCCCACAGTTACAGATCGGTCTTTCTCATGTGTAGCGTAAGGATTATTTGAGAATTTGTAGCTTATACAAAACTTTAATATGGCAAAAACAATCAAATACTTGCAAAACACTAGGGTCCTTAGACAATCGCACGCCTTGCAACATTATAATGTAATATTAATGGCGAAACTAAATTCGTTGACTTAATGTTGAAGTGAACTTGGATAGAGTATCAACAATAAATTTGTAATTGAGGAAAATACCTCACTTGTTATTAATTATCATGCTGAATCCATAAAAGATGAAAACCAAACGCATAAATATTAATCTGTAAATAATTATCTAGTTGACCTTCACTGCAACTACCATGTAATCGAGAACATGATTAATGGGTTTGAGTCCTCTCTTACAAACGATCAATTTTAACACGGGTTTCTCGTTGTTTCAACGAGTTTCCATAAAACAAGACTGCTCAAAACGTGTTTGAAAGTGCAAAAAATGTTTTAAAACATGAAAATGTTTTTTAGCATTGTTGTCTCACATGAAACCCGTACTTTAAAAGATTTTCGATACAAGATAAACTCAACAAAATTTTGATCAAAAATGTTTATTTAATCTGTTTACGTGCTTATGTTAATTTATTCATTCTATTTTATCATACAAATTAAAAATATTATTTTAGGATATTCTTAGCGAAGAAACGATATAACACTGCCTTCTTTCACACTGACTGGAGTTTCACAGGTAATTCAAAACCTAAATATTGTTATTTAAAAGTCTCAGTTTGTGTTGTTAGTTTCAGTTTATCGTAATGAATTATCTATCATACTCCTAATACTACTTTTTATCTCCTTATCTATAATACGGACGAGCCAATGTCCCTTTGCAGTTTGAACACCGAAAAATATAATGACTTCACCAATTTGACAATAAACGTGTTAAAGTACAACAGACAGTTTCTGTCAGTTTAAAAACAATGTGTTACAACTGGCAGGATAGCGTAGTGATTAGAGGGATGTTTCGTAACCTGTGGATCACCAGTGGATCCGGAGTAATATCTAATTTGTGAAGGTTTAATAGTGGCCCCAGATGCTGTTTTGTCACTCCAATATTAATAAGGACGTCGACCTGAGTTATTGCAAAGACCAGGGTTTGGACCGTTCCCTACCGTAGTGTTAAAAGAATGCTAATGGCACATCGGAGAAACTAAACAAAACTTGGCCTATCTTTATTTTTAATTAATCTCTTTAAAAGTAAATATTAAAATTTGTCGTAGAAATCGATGTTGTACAAGGAGTTCAGCGACTTTAGGTGTGATGTAACATGTTGAAAGAAACAAATACGTTGGACAATCTTTTCCATCACTTCATTTTCCATCTAGCTATGCTTTTACGTAAATAAATAAATAAAATTATAATATATACTTCATACATTAAACTGTTCAAATATTAAAATCATATTCTGTGTGGTTTCCGGTATATGGATTTACAATTTCATCACTTGAGAATTGTGGTAATATTTTGTATCTAATTATACTAAAATCCAAAATCAGCCGAACACGTTTACACAATGATAAAAGTAAGAACAAGGCCCAATAATGATAATTGTAAACTACGTGTAAACAAGTAATAGCAATATTTACAAAACAATAATTGCTTATTGCTGTATATCAAAACAACATGCATGATGTTTTATTCGTTAATTAATGTTAATAATAGCTGTGTACCTGTCCTTCATACGGGTTGTTTGTCTAAATAATCCATTAATTTAAAAAAATAACAAACCAATTATATTAATTGTTTATGATTTAAACTACTTTTTATTGTATATTAATATAGCAATTAAATATAAGTAACAAAGGATACTGTGGACTATGTGATAACTGCGACACTTAAGGAAAACGGAAAATGTCAAATTATGATGAGTTTTGTTGTATGTTTGTAGCGTATCACACAACTGTGACAAAATTAGTTTTGGTTAACGAGGAGCCTCTTAAGAGGCGCCATTTGAATTACATCCACCTGGGGCATGGATAAATACTTGGTCCTGGTTTCAGGTGGCTCTAGTTATGCTATACTTTGTTATATTTGAAATCAAAACGTCATAGATGTGATTTTTTATCCTACTATTGTTAGGTTTATTTTTTGTTCATGTCAAAGTTGCTTTAACCGCAGAAAATATTTTCTGGAAATTGCAGATAATCAAGAGGAAAATCGCAGCTTGTGGAAAATGCAAAGCAATGAGTTCACTTTAGGTTATCAAAACAAAAAGAATTTGCAAAAAAAATATGGGAATAAAAACTTAAGCTTATTTTAATCATTGCAAACACTATACCAAAACCATAATATAAAGTACTTCAAGCCATAATAGGCCCAGGATTGTGGATGAATTCTTCGAGTATTACGGACAATTAGTAAACTATTTAAGTGTAATTGGTCACAAATAGGAATACATAAAGAAACTCGCCCTATGCTCAGGCTACCAAAGAACTCCTTACTGGGACACAACGGCGATTAAGGCTACCACTATACTAGGTTACCAAGGTCACTAGGTCACAAAATGAAATATTATCTCGTAAAAATAGAGTAATAAATAATTAAATTATTTCCTTGTGATTTATTCTGTATATAAACTCGTACATATTATACCAATTGTCTTGCATTATCTGTAGTGTCGAGATTCGTACCCTGTTTGTAACATCTGTTCTTGCTGTAAAACAACAGTACTGTAAAACCAGTTTTAGTCTAAAAATGACAAACACAACAATTCTGGGTTTTAAACTTATAATGTTAAAATCTGTTAAGAAATAACACAGGTGTTAGATCGGTTTTGGAATGTTTGACCCATTATTGTGATAATGCGTGTTTCAGCTTTAGAAACAGCTTCACTACAAACAAAAAGTCTTTGTTTTAGATTGCTAATTGTGTTACAAACATTTCAATAAGTTCTTCTCCACCCATTTTTCAGAGAATAGAATTAACATTCGATTTCCTCATTATACAGTCAAATTCATGGCTAAAGAAATACACGATTGTAATGAAGCATTTACTGTGCATAAAGTGGTTACAATAGATGTTTTTTCAACCGCGCAAACTGATGAATGTCTTTAATAAACATTGAAATTTTGTATTTAGCCAGTGTCTATCTGTTTGGTTTGAGATAGAGTTATATGAAATCATTGTTTTGGTGTGTAAAAAATAGTTCCAGTCAGGGCCGATGCAAGAGGTTTTGTCGCCGTAGGCAAAACTATTGTTAGGCGCTCTCCTCCCCCAAAAATCATTCAACGCAAAATAGTCTGTGAAGTTAGCACGAAAATGTTTTAATGCTTGCAACCGGCATAAAATATTGCACGTTTTCTTTTCATTAGTTATAGGTGCTCACACACGTACCGGCAGGCCTGTCAGTTCTGCCCGAACAGTCCGCCTGAGACCGACGCCGGCGGCCGGCCGTCTGTGGATTCCGACTGGCCCGTCAGTTCAGACTGAACAGGCGGCCGGTGATCGAACGAAAATACGTTCGTCCATCCGGCTGGCCGGACGTTTGTTCAGTCCAGCCAGTGCGTGTGTGGGGCGCGACGGGAGGCCGCCGGCCACCAGTGACAGTTCAAACTGTTGATGCATTGTTTAAAATGCCACGTGAAAGGAAAATCAATATATCGAGGAGTTAATTATAATTACGAAAGTGAAAAGTGCCTATGGAAAATAAAATCGCCGGAATATGTCGATAGGACGAAGAGGGAAGCGGCTTACTGAAGGTTGATGCAAATTACACGAAAGCTATTGATTTGAACAATAAAAAAATAAATAACAGCTTGAAAAGCAGCTACAGAAAATAACTAGAAAAAGTTAGGGAATCTACAAGGTCCGGTTCTTCTCGAGAAAATGTATATGTATGAACCAAAACGTTGGCACTGCAACCTTCTACAGTTTTTTGATGTCCAGAAGACCTCACGTAATTCAATAAGCACCTTTAGTGACGATGAAATTTAAGGGTCACCCTTAACTCGCTCAGCATATTTGCGTGTGAGTACGTTTCCCTCTCCATAAACCACCTTTTATAAAAGTAAACTCCAGTTTTTCGCAGTATTTTATTTGCCTACCAATAAACCTAAAATAGGGTTCGCATCATCATCATTGGAGGACATTTTAATTACGCATATAAATAAATTAAATGTCAATAACTAACAACTTCAACTGTCACATTGTGCTTGCCAGCCTCGATTCAACTGAACGTGGATGGTGTGATCAGTCCAACAGGCCGCCGCCGGTCGCAGGCGGACTGTTCAGGAAGAACTGACAGGCCTGCCGGTACGTGTGTGGCCACCTTATCAAAATCCACCGAAGACACTCTCCCAGAGGCCCCTTGCCCCCTGTGATGATGTCATCAAAATAAAAGTTGCAGTGTCTGGTTTAAACCTTAATTTTATGTCTGTTGAAAAATTTTGATTTTAATTTGGTAATTTTAAGAAATCAACTTTTCCATTAAAATAAATATTGTAAAGAGGTTTTATGTCTGCCTGTTGAAATGTTAGTGCTACATTCAGTATTCTGGCTTTTTCGAATTACTCTGAAGAAAATACGCTGTTAAAGTGTAGTCGGGATGATGAGACGTGGGCTTGAGACCATAATAATGTACATGTTCACAGTTATTTCCAAACGTTAATTGTACTGATTTAAAATTGTAAAACAACTTATTTCGTCTTAATACTATTGTTCAGACATTAGGTAATATATCCTGAATAGTCGATATGCGTCCGTGATGTGCCCGACCGCACCGCGCCGCGGGCTGGGGCCTACGGTAGCACTGCCGGGCGCTCAAAATCACGATGCGTTATACCGGTTTATCTAATTTTCCCTACAAAATGTTGATTGTATAAGGATATGTTCTGGAAGAAATGTTCTACAACCTAATAACCTTATACATAAAAAAGTATAAATTTAAATATTTTGACGTTTAAATATGTTACAGCACAAAAGATAAAACTCCCCCATGAAAAGTTGTGAAAGTTTGTCAATCGTCCTAAAATTTAAAACATGTAGTGAGTTTATCACTAACATTTACTCGATAATTGTTATATAGAATATAATGAGGAATGAAAAATTAGCAAGTTGAATTCCTTACCAACGGTGAATAGTGACGGAGTTGACGATGAATAGTGAACAATTTCGTAAAAGCTTGTAATTTCTGACATTGAAGGGGGTTAGGGGAAAACCTAAGAAGGAAGCCAGGGTACTGGGTTACGACCAACTACAAACGTCAAAATTCCTGGACATATTACAACTTTGGGTCTATTAAAAACCAAATTCTGTTTATAATAGTAAAGTTAGTATTTTAATTTTCTGTAAAAAAATTTTTTCTAATTTTACACGCACCCCACTCTTAACGGCGCACGGGGGGCCGTCATTGCCTAGGCGCCAGGCGCTCCTCAGTCCCTAGGCTCTAGGCGGTCGCCTAGTTCGTCTATATGGTAGCGCCGGCGAAACTGGACCAGTTTCAGTTAAATAAATTGTCCTGACACTTTTATTTGGTGACTAACTAACAAAATGTATTTCTCTTTGTTTAACAAAATAAATACATGTATCGATTGTAATAAACTGTGCATTACACAACTATTTTAATATCTTGAAGCCGGTACGTCAAAATACGTAGTTAACTTTAAAAAAACTAACGAAACCAAGTGTGGGCGTTTAAATGACTGTATTAGATTAAAGTGCCTTGGGCACGAGTATTGTTTGGAGACATGTTTCTATGTTACATTTCTGAAAATCACATTATAATACTTACTTTATTGCTTAAAAATGTTCACTAGACGTTATTGAATAGCTGTTATAAATACTTTTAATGGGAAATTTTACAAGTCCAGCATTTAATTAAAAAACTCAAAATAATTCGTTTCTAAAATTTGATTTCTTTCTGGAGATTTTACTTATTAAAATAAACTTTAAATCCAGTCAGTCGTTAATTGACACTTACGAAGATTTATGTGATAACTGTACAAGCTATAAACATATCATTTCATACACACAATCAAGCATATCTCACTCATTTTAGAGTATAGGATATTAAAACATTATCGAACTGTTTTGTGAAATGCAAAGTTGTACATTGGTGCTAAGGAAACTCTGTTATTGATCCACAAAAATATTTTGCTTATTCCAATAGCCAAAAATAATTTCATATGGATTCACACTATCACTAATCATATAAATTATTTGTTGGCTTTACTTTCAAACCCCAAAAGCACTTCAGTCTATCTGACTGCAGTATCCCGTGTAAGATTTCTTCAAAGCGTGCGATTTCTGCTGAGCAATCAGAAATGACACACCTTTAGAAAATAGCTCCTGCAGAGTTAGGAACTCGTCACCAGCGGAAGTCACACCGACCTCAGAAGAGGAAAGTGAAAACTCGTGTCCTCGGGCGCCGAGGGAACTGTCAACCGACCTCGACAGCAGTCGTTGATCCATGGAGAAAGTAGCAATAAGACACAGCAGTTAGTGTTCGGTGGGCCGTGTTGTTTATGTGCTCTATGGTTCTGGTGAGGCCATTGCTTTTAGTTCCATACTTACTTTAATTGTGTTACCTTGGAGCTGTTTCCGAAAGTAATTCACCATTGTTGTGATAACAGAATAAAAGTGATAACAGAGCAATGCCAGTGGTAAAACGGGTCTTAGGTAGGCCAGTGAACTCTTTTTTATATATATTTTGTTTGTAATATCAGGTAAGACCAGGATAAAACGAGTGTTACTTGGAAATTTGTAAATGAAACCAGAAACGGTGGGATTAAAAGGTGTTTTGTTTAAAAATAAATTTGTCCAAGATTGAATTGTAGAGGAAATAATTATTAGATTCGTAAAATTTGAGACACATCTCACGTTTAATACATCTATTGCATGTAAGCAATGAATCCGATGAGCATCTTAATTTTATACTAATTATAAGAAGAAGAAACGTAATACTAAATTTAACCATTTTAAAACATCATGCCAAATTTTTATCATGAGCATTTTGGTTATTACTGTATACATTAATAAAACACCTTTAAAATGTTCATATTTGAATCAACATATGTTTTTTGTAAATTCAGTGGTAATTTTTCTCTTAAAAACAATGTTTACATTGAATTTAATAATCAGAATAAGAGTGCAGAAAGATGTCTCAATTTTGTCTACGTATAGGGTATAAAATAAAATGACACCTGGAATTTCCCCCAGCTCTATATTAGGAATTGGCTATATGCTCAAGCTGCTTTGGGCTATCTGGATACGGGTTTGTCTTTTATCCAATTGGAACGAAAGTTCTAACAAAGAAAATACAGCTTCATAACCATACCTCTTCGGTTAAGTACCTCTATTGTTTGCAATTGGTCACGGTTATCAAACTGATATTGTATAATATTAACAAATATTTATCAATAAAGTTACGTTTACAATATATTCCCATATTATGAAATTTTAAAATAGAATATAATTAAAATTGTAAAGTCCGTGTTTGTAAATACGACAAAAAAATACTATTAGTTTAGATTCACTTTTTACTATAGTAACTTCCCTCTTTGTATGTCAAGTGTGTCTTAGTTTTGATATTGTGTATACCATTTTATATATTTTTTTAAAGCTAGCATTATAGTTTAACCACTAAAGCTTATTTTAAATTAGTTTCCAAATATATAGCTGTTCTTTCTAAAACACTTGAATCAATTTAAAGGATGTCACATTGTTTACCGTACAAAGCAGCTTTTCCTAAAGCATACCATACATACGTTATTATACCACATTAACATTCCACACCCATATGAAAGCTACTACTTACCGGACACGGTAGCTCAGAGATACAGTGCCTGACTAGCAAGTCTGACGTGGCTGGTTCGATCCCGGTCCCGGCCGACTCCTGTAGGATCATGAGCGGTCACCTCTGGCTTGCCCATGTGACTAATGCCGTTACGGCACCTCGCTGTCTTTAGTTTACCGCACAGGTACCGGCCTATGGTGACGGGCCTCAATAGTCTCAATAGCCTATGGTGACGGACAGTTGAGGTTAAAAAACATTCTAACTAGTAACTCTTTGTTTATAAAATCTATCATCATTTGTCTCTATTTGTTATCGTAGATATTTTAACGTGTGTTCACTCACGTTGCAGGAGTATGCCAGAACTACGAGAAGGAATACTACGCAGAGCTGGGGTGTACGGAGGGAGAGGTGGGGGACGATGGCTGCCCCAAGAGCTACGACTGTAGTGAGTATTGCCAGCTGATAAGGCCTACTACACATTACAGTAGAAATAAACACAAATAATATAATTCTTTCGTCATATCCCTGTATCATCATTTTAATATAAGGGTTTATTTAATTGAGCCAAATGGCTAGTTGGTTTCTGACAAATTACAGGAAACGAGTACTTGTTAATCTGCATGCGAAAAAGATCACATTGCTTTATTGGAATAATATGAAAACGTATTGCTTAGAATCAGTGTTAAGTCAGACGTCTGATAGATCGACGCAGTAGATACTGTACTGGTATCTGTAATATAAAACAAATAAGTAAACGATTTAATACACACACAATAAATGATTGCTGCTTGCAATTTATTGTTTAGCTCTGTCTGTATAACATTTGTTGTAAGCTCAAATCTGGGTTATAAAATCCATTCTATTTGGTTAAGTGTTTACTAACCCTGGTAAGTCCTTGAGCCATCGCTAAGCCTAATCGTTGTCATCCTGACCCAGTTAAGCCCCCCCAGTGGATAAAACAAATACTTATCTTTTAATAGTCATGAAATACTTCATAATAGAGAAACAATTGTTTAATTTAACAAACTAGTTCCCGCGTGAGAAATTCACATACAGTATGTAGATGTGATGTAATACTCATAACATCAACATCAACTACTGTAACCCATAATTTGATTGAAATTTTTTTTATGGCAACTGATTTATATGATGCATTGTTTTGGATAGCATCTAAGGCCATAGTGTACTGATTACAGTATGATTTTAAATGTATTAATGTTTATGTGAAAATAAATGACCAAATGTCTCCTCCTGCAGGCATGATCGGCAAGCGCGAACAGTCCAAGTGCTACTACCAGGGCCGAGGGTACACCAAGGATCAGGAACTGCAGCAGATGAATGACGTCTGTCTGGTGGGCTGTCGGTGCACAGCGTCCTACCCGGACAACAAGTGAGGGCTAGGGGATGTTGACGGTTATAACCACTAACTACCCTGAATCATTCCACTAAGGCGTCGATGTCCTCCGTTTTATTACCTCGTGTTTCTCATTTTTACATAGCAACTCGCAACGGTTTCCTTTAAAACCTCTGGTGGAGGGTATATGGCAGCAGAGGAGGTGGAGGTGGGGGGTATTTAAAGCGCCCCAAATTCGCCTCTAAAATTATATTCACTTTAGTTTCTGTGATCGAAAACAAGAAACTCATTTCTAAATTGTTTGTCATGGCTATTAGAAATAACCGTATTCGAATATTATCGTAAGAATACGTCTTTCTCGCTACTACTAAACCTTCATGGACTGAAACTGTTTAAATACAATCTATGAAGCTCAATATCTACAAAATGACGATAAATTTTTCCAAGTGTTGTGTAACTTGTGTTTTTAATATTTAATTTCAAGCTTCATCTGTTTTAAAAAAATGTTTGCTAGCTGTACGGAAATGAGTTATTAGCCATTTAGGGAGAGGAGTAAATATTAGTCACTGAATCACTGCGTAAGACTCCGACGCAACTATGGTGTATTTTAAGGCGAACATGAATTACTAAGACTGACTGATTCTTTAAAATGAGCCAAGTTATCTCAACATAGTCCCTCCTTAATTTGCTAATGAACAAAGCGATATGTTCGTTGTTTTTTATTCAAGATTTTACTACAGATGACCTCGTTGAATCTCACATTTAAGTGATAGTTTATTAGTTGACCTCGTCAATACAAAATCAGAGTTCAATCAGTGAAGTTTGTACATTTTACCACAATTACCATCCCCTCACTCACCATCAGATACTCTCAGTGCAGTAGGATTGTTTTAAGATTTTTTTAAAATCCTTTAAACAATCAATTACCTAATTCTTCACCTGCATATTAGATTAATGAGCTGTTTAAAGTTCTTTTTTTTTGTATCAGCTATTAGGTTTGCATTTAACGTTAATTTAAACTCAGGAAATATAATTTATTGTTAATCTCATATAACAAAACTCTTTGTAACCTTGAAAGTTTTTTTTTTTAATTTGCAAGTACGAGGAGGACCGAGCATCGCTCAGGAAATGGCAATTAGCTTAGCCTGAAATTGCATGTTATTAGTCTCTAAGGCCCCTTCCATAATAAACAGATTTTATTCGCTCATATGAATCTTTTCGCATTTTTAAGGTCACTCAATTTGTTACTATAACCCAATGTCACTTCAGGTAGTATTTTCGTAAATACATATTTGATTCATTTTGGATAAGACAACTCTATATGCAATTCAAACGTTCATTCAATGGTTTTAGTCACTGTTCTGAAGAAACCACATGTTAATAACGGTTAGGGTTCATTTACGCTACAGATCGTTGACACAACGACCCTCCTAAACATTAAATAAAATATATCATGGGTTCATTTACACTACAGATCGTTGACACAATGATCCTTCTAAAATAACTAAACAAAAATAGAGGTTCATTTGCTCTACAGCTCGTTGGCACTATGACCCTATCTAAATAATAAAATAATAATTCAAGGTCCATTTACACTACAGATCGTTGAGTCAACGGCCTTAAAATGTAATACTTTAAATAAATATGGAATTAGGTCGTTGATACAACGAACCGTTTAGTTTAACATATTTGTTATTTCAACTTTAGGGCCGTTGGCACAACGAGCCATTTTATATATTTTATAGTGAAAATATAAAGAGTAGGCTCATTTACACTACAGATCATCGTTCTACATGGTGCGCAAAAAGTATCTTTAAACGGAAGGCGCTCATCCATTCGCACTGACCACGCGGCCGACACGACGCGACGGACGAAATTAATTTGAGTATATTATTACTAATAACCATAAGCATATATTTATATAAATTTCTTTTAACAAATAAAAGTCAACTATTTTTAATGCAGTACAAAATAGATTGCAGTAAGACTATGTTAATGCTAGAAGTTAATTTAATAACACTATTTTACTAGATCTATCTTTATATATATATAATTATATATATATATATAATATTATAAAGAAGAGGTGGTTTCTGTCTGTCTGTCTGTCTGTCTGTCTGATGTTCCGGGTGAACGCAAAAACTACTGAACCGACGGGGCTGAAACTTTACACAAAGGTTGATCTTGAACCCATGAAACACATAGGCCTATTCACTTCCTTAAAATCCCCTCGGGCTACGCCCCGTGAACGTCCTAAGTTTCAATGTTTACATTTCAGAAGAAAGTAAACATTCATAAACTGTAATACGAACAGCTGTGGACACTTCCATTTGACAGCTTAAAGAGCAGAAGCAAGAACAACAGGTGTTTCAAGCTAACTAAATTGGAAATTGCATTGACTAAAGAACGGGTAGAGAAAACCCCTGTGCGAAGAACGTGTACATCAAGTATATATATATATTTATTTCAATATACCGTATAGTGAATCTATATAAATAAAATTAGAGTTTTGTCTGTACATTGCTTGGAATTATGAAATTTTTGCATATTTTCACGTTTTACACCCTAGGGAAACCAAAACAAATCTTATCTCAATTTATGTCTGTCTGTCTGTCTATCTGTCTGCCGGTAACGCTCAAGGACGGGTTTTTGTTCGCTTTTCACTGGAAAACGGGTGCACTGACATTAATTACATAATTTGTTTATTTGTTCTATATATGCGTGAGAAGGTTTTAGGGCACTATAAACTGGCATACGCCTTTTAAAAAAATAATGGCGGCCGCTCAAAAATGTGATTTTGTGCGGTTTTGGTCATGTTTTGTTCGCTTTTCACAGGAAAATTGGTGCACCGATTGTCATACAACTTTTGCTCTATGTTCTATATGTGCGTTAGAAGGTTTTAGGCTAATTGGATTGTTTTAAATTACCTTAGGACACTGCCCCATAGGGTTTAAGATCCTATGCTATTCTTACGGACAAAGCATTTATTTATTGAACAAGATGATGGCATAGTTATTCTATAAATAGGTGTTGTAGTTATTTTTTAAAACGTTGAGTGAAGATTGGTAATGAATAGCATAAGTGGATATATGATCTAAATCTATATTTGTCAGACTCATGCACTCACTGACATAGTGATCACTTTATCTAAGAAACGACAATGTCTATTGAGGATAAAATTTTGGATGGTGGTTCCCCTTATGCTGCAGATTCACAATAAGAATACGTTTAAAAAAGTCCTATAGGGTTCTTCGCTAATTTACTTTTATAGCAATTTTATGAGTATTAGTATTCACTGGACCTTTGTAAGTTACATTTCGGTAGGAACATAACTAATTCATCAGAACAAAACGCAAGCCTATTCCTGTTACGAAAATGTTTAAGGGCTTGCAAAATATTTTAACAATCTTGCACCTACTCTTGGACTGATTGATCTGAAATTCGATAGGAATGTAGCTAATAGCTCAGTGTAGACATTTACCTACTCCATTTACCTACTCAAGGACTCTGGCCCAATGGCCTTTAATATAAGCGTGTTAGTCACAACACACCAACTACTCAACCAGTAGAGCTGAAATTTGATGCCTTAAAGGAAATAAGAAACAACATCATGGGGAGTCACTCTGTTGTTCTCTGGAGATTTCACACAGACCCTTTGTCGTAAGTGACACATGAGTGGACGAGTCTACGCCTCTCTAAAAATATATTTTATGTAGCCGACCACTGATCGTCTGAACTTAACAGTAAATATGAAAATGTATTTTTGAGAAGATTAAGGGGTTGAGCAGTTTTCTTATGCGCTTTTATAAGTTGAGATTGGGACATTGAAAAACAAATTAAGTCTCAGAAACATCTATCCTTCAATCGGCACTATCGATGAATCACAGGATTTACTGATTGACAGTTTGTTACACCGAGGTTCATAAACAGTTTAATCTGGAAAGTGCCTGGCTCTGTGATTGTGCCATCCTCACGTCCACCAATGAACAAGCAACGGAGATCAACACAAATGTAGGTCTATTCCAAAGGGAGGAACGAACATATACAATATTTAATACCGTTCATTTAACCATGACCACTGTTGGAACAGTTCGTATATATTGATTTACATTTATTTAAATACAATCAAGTAGTCATATGTTTTTAAAACATATGATTTTTCCAAATTTAAATTGTTTATTTACAATTATAATGAAAACAGGACCTGGCAAGAATGGTGATTTTAAAAGTGGTTTGTCAATGTTTTTAAAGTTTAATGTTTCGTTACATTACTATTAATTTATTGGAATGTAAAGATTAATGTATCAAAGTATTTAAAATGTTAAATTAAACAGGGTTAATATTTTGTTGTACTTGAGTTCTTTTATTTCTAAAATCGAATCCAAAGTGTTACGTGTACCGATTTGGAGTCGCAAAAACCACACCGTTCACACTACCCGACAGAGTTCCTCGACTTGGCAACAGTACCCGAACTATCTGCCATAGTATATTTCGTTAACTTTAATTTAATTCTACTTTAAAAGTGTAAAATGTAATTTTAATATTGTAAAATTATGTGGGTTGTTAACTTTTTTAGTTAATCTACCAATTATATACAACCCGTACGAAGGACGGGTACACAGCTAGTAATATTATAAAGAAGAGGTGGTTTCTGTCTGTCTGTCTGTCTGTCTGTCTGATGTTCCGGGTGAACGCAAAAACTACTGAACCGACTGGGCTGAAACTTTACACATAGGTAGATCTTGAACCCATGCAACACATAGGCCTATTCACTTCCTTAAAATCCCCTCGGGCTACGCCCCGTGAACGTGCTAAGACTCAATGTTTACATTTCAGAAGAAAGTAAACATTCAGAAACTGTAATGCGAACAGCTGTGGACACTTCGATTTGACAGCTTAAAAAGCAGAAGCAATGTTTCAAGCTAACTAAAATGGAAATTGCATTGACTAAAGAACGTGTAGAGAAAACCCCTGTGCGAAGAACGGGTGCATCAGCTAGTTTAATACTATAAATCAGAAGCTTTGACGAATTCTAATCATTATTAAAAGGCCTTTAAAGTGAGAACTAAGACAAATATATAAGGTAGGTAAAATGGAGTAAATTTAACCAAATAAATATATTCAACGGAACTGCTGTATAAAAAAACTACCTTACCACAGTAAAACACCGTGTTTTAATAGACGTAGACCCTGATATTCACACGGTCTTAACCAGTTGACCATTTTAACTTAAAAGACTCCTAAATGTGTTTTAAAAGATGTAAGTGCAGAGTTCTTTTGGCCAATGTACCTCTCTCAATAGAGTTATAGTTTTCTTTGTATATATTAGTTTTTAAAATACGTATTATTGTAGCAATCCGATGGACCTTTGGTTCCATTTAAACTAAAACATTATTTTTGTAATTTGAACTTTGGTTTTACAACGAGCGGTTACATAAATTTTATCATTGTAAGTAACTGATTCTTTCCACGTTTTGTGACTGGACGAATTTGTGGGAGATTTCTTGCAGAACTGGTACAACTTACTTTAATTACCACATCGAATATACATTTTATATCATATGTATATACAATTTACGAGTTTGCTACTCTGCTGTTTTGAATAAAAACAGAGAACAAAATTGATATTATATTATTGTGTTAATTTAGTCTACAGTTTTGTTATATAGTAAAAATTGGAGATTATATAACATACTCTTTAAAATAACAATAAAATAGTAGTTTTCATCACAAGGAGCAAATGTGGTTGTTTTTGGTGCGCAATCGCTCGGAAAAACGGTTCAGTACCAAAAACACACGTTTGCTCCATGTGATGAACAACTTTTTTGTCATACTGCCCAAGTAAGCCTTTGATAGTTGAAAATGTGGATGAACACTTAGGTCATTTGTAACGCCTTGGTAGTTCAGATAGCTTAACTTTACAATATTTACATTTCTTTTATTTACAAATAAATCGACTTACATTTTGTCCACCTGTTGGTTACCTTTGAAATATATAAACGTAAAAAGGAACAATAACAATCTTTTAAGTTAGCGCACCGAAAAAATCCACAGCTGACTTTCGGTGCGCTATTTTAAGGTATCAGAAAAATATGGCTTACTGAGCAGACAAGCGTAGAATTTTCTTAAAAACATTTGCCTCTTATTAAATGCAGAATTCCAAGGATTGTATTTAATGCCTTTGTGGCATTAAGGTAAAACATGGTTTATATTGTTTTTGATTCAGTATTCAGTTTATATAAATATTATAGAAAAAAATTACAATTATGTATCTTTTTTTAATTATGGTATATAAAGACAACAAGTGAAAGTTCTAAGTTTGATTTCTCTAAATGGAGTGGAAAATTAGTTTCTCTTTAATGGCATTTTTTAATCTTATAAGAAGTTATCTAATTTTTAAACGGTATCGGAACTAATAATTCCACATTCAGTTTTGTAATTTTAGCGAATTTCCCCTATAGGTAAGAAGCTATTACCGTAGTCGGCATGGTAAGACCTAGGCCCGGGACCATGATAACTTTTCGTTTTGAGGTCCCCAGACCCCAAAAACCCCATTCGTTTGAAACTGTATATATATATATATATATATATATATATATATATATATATATATATATATATATATGTCCGTGGGTGCAATAAATCTCGTAAAAAAGGTCCGATTTTGATGAAATTTGGTACATAGGTGTAAAGCAGCATTTATGACTTTAAGTTCGAAAACCAGACAGATCGACCTGTCCGCAGGGGTATTTTGGGGGGGTTTTGTATCCCAAAAATGGGTTTTTTGAGTTTGTTACACACAATTTTTGAAAAAGTGAAATTTTATTTTTTCCATTGGAATCAACTTAAAGAGACGCACAATTTGGTGTTTTAATCATTGCTCTACGACAATTAGTTACTGAAATATTGAAAGTGCTAAACACAGTACGTTGTCCAATGCTATTCTTATGGAGGATAAGAAAAATTGTATATCTTGCTTATTTATTAACTTATCCTGACGAAACTTGGCATATTGCTTTATTTCATTGTGGTCTATTGATATTTGCACAAAAACCCTTTTTTTGGCTGATAGTTCCCGTAGCAGCAAACCTGCATACTCAGCCCCATGTTATTCTTATGGAGAATAAGTAACGTGTTATCTCCTTTAATTATGAACATAAATTAATAGAACTTGGTATGTGGCTTTACCTAGTTGAGTTATATTGATATTTGTATAAAAACCCATTTATAGTGTTCCTTATTTCAGCAAACCTGCATACTCAGCCGCCATGTTATTTTTATGGAAAATAATTATGATGTCATAAATCGTTTATTTATGAATGTATATTGATGAAACTTGGTAAGTGGCTTTATGTGGTATTATGATAATATTATATGCATTAGAAATTCGCTAAGTATGCAGGTTTGCTGCTACGGGGTATTTAATTTACCCTGGTTAAATACAGCTTAACTTAGGACTATTTATTAAGTTAGTTCTTTGGATTACGTAACATTTCAAGATGTGTTATAAAGTAATTGTAAATAAAATGCTTATTTGTGGTTTAAAAATATAAAATACTACATTTATAAAAAGGCTAATTAATAAAATCGTATCTCATGCTCTCTTTATACACAGATACAGCCTGAGATAACTGAACACGTAACGAGTTTAATTTAGCAACCTATACCGACTTCGGCTGTGCGATGCGGTCTGGCGCCGCGCCGTGTCATACTTTTGTTCACCAGATGATGTTATTTGTAAATCCTTTTTGTTTATACATTAAAAACAAATGCATACACAACCTATACATTTATATTTATCTCTTTAAATACATCCTCATAATCAAACAAATAACAGTTATTCCCTCCTGCAAATCAAATATAATAGTAGAATCTACTATCCCGCCATAATTTGAATAGTATAAGATAATAAATAATAATAAACATAATCGCGAAATACCGATGTTTGTTTGATTTCCAGAGGGTTGAATAATATGATTATAATATTATTTAATTCAACTTCCAAATAAATCTGAGATTATTTGAAAATTACGCTACTAAGAAAATCTACTCCTGATAAACTGTTAAATTGCATTACCTGTCCCTATTTATTCAGCTGTTTTACCTTATGTTTAGCTTATCTACAGCAGTGAAATAAATCAGCTATTTACATAAACAGATTTATTTTATTGTGACTTTACATGTGTATTCGGTTTTGGTTAACTGATTCAAGGTAATCACAAACTAATGTTACAAATTTGGGGGATTTCAATGAAAGAAATGTTCAGTAGGTGATTTAAATATAATAATGATGGCCTAGTTAGTTCTGGTTTACACAAAGGTATATATTTTAATCTCAAGGTCTTGGTTGATCGAGCTGACAAGCTCTAAAAATCTCCGAGTAATATATAATAAAATACTAGGAAATTAACTAAAACTAGATTAAAAACCAATACGAATAATTTTCAAGTTAAATAAATATCTAATTAAAGATCTCTAGTTAGTTAATTAATGCCACAGTTGTAGTTCTTCACAAGCTCAAAATCAAAGATGGTGAATAATAGACACAATCTCTAAGGCTGTGATTTAAATTTCTTATTTATTCTTAGAATGTGTTATTTATTACTTCTCGTTGTCTATAAAAGTTATAGCCGATTATAAAGTCAAATTTTATAAATAAATAATTTATTAAATCTTGAGTTAACGTTTGCTAATGAAATTCTTGAGGTTTGTCTTATGACCTAAAATACAGAAAGATCTCACCAAGTCTACTTGTGATAATTTCTTCACCTAGATAATGTTATTCTTATGGACATTCACTTTGGTTTGAGCTTATTATAATTAAGACAGCTGATCATTATTCGTAGTAGTTCCACGGGTAACCACATATTGCAGTACACAACACAATGTTTATTCCTAGTCGAAACCGGGTATGATGACAGCTAGTATAAATATTTATGTATTCAATGCTAATAGTGGGATAAGCTATTTCTTTACAAGGAGTGGAAAATTAGTTTCTCTTTAATTGAATTTTTTAATCTTATAAGAAGCTATATAATTTTTAAACGGTATCGGAACTAATAATTACACATTTAGTTTTGTAATTTTCAAAAACTCCTTTAGTTTAATTTTAACTCCATTAGTTTTCTCATCAATTTTATTAAAACTTCTTACCATAGTTTCATCCAATTTAATCAAATAAAGCATACTCTGTAAAATCAAACAAAATGTTCAGATAAAAAACTAAATCGGAATTTTAGACTTAAAGGTTTTAACCAAAATATAGTTTACTGAATTATATAAATTGCCTTAACTTTTATCTTCGCATTTTATTCATCATCAACATAACATAACTCCTCCAATATACGTTTTGTCAGATTGTGTTTGTGTCTTTAATCGTAGTTTTTTTATACTGATACACAAATCGAACTTTAGGAAGGATAGTCACTACTGTATTTTTTCCAATAACTGTTGATTCAGCTTCACACAAAACTACAACAACTGCATAAATTGAAAATCAAACTACAATTCCAGCTGTAAACCACAAGAATACAGTTCTGCTGTCATATTTTTTGAGACCCAGGATCTATCAAAGAAAAATAATCTACTTGTGGTTCCATTATTAAAACTCAATTTTGTCCTTGGGCTAAGGAAACTTTTTTGACACAACCCTGGCCTCTTTACGGTGAATAGTTTGCTCTGAATATACTTCGCCACTACACGCTATTATTATATAAGAACTTTTTCTAATTTTCGAACTTAAAGTCATAAATGTTGCTTTACACGTTTACACCACATTTCATCAAAATCGGATCATATTTACGAGAGTTATCGTGCTCACGGACATACACACACACACACACACACACACACACACACACACACACACACACACACACACACACACACACACACACACACACACACACACACACACACACACACACACACACACACATATATATATATATATATATATATATACAGTTAACATATATATATATATATATGTTAACTGTATATATACATATACAGTTTCGAACTAATGGTGTTTTTGTGGTCTGGGGACCTCAAAACAAAAAGTTATCATGGTCCCGGGCCTAGGTCTTACCATGCCGACTACGGTAATAGCTTCTTCCCTATAGGGTAAATTCGCAAAAAACTAGAAATTTAAAATAAGCCTTATGATTTGGATTTATATTAAAAGAAATGTGGATAGATCACAGATTTTTTTTATTACAAATACATTCAGATTTATTTTAGAAGTTTAATTATGTAACATTATCCAATCCTCTTGAATTAAAATCAACGTGGTTATTTTACAATTAATTTTGTATTATTTATTATCTTATATACCAACCATATTACAGTGAGGAAGAACACTGTATTATATATTATATGTGATGTAGGCCTACTGGAGGGAAACCTTTGATTTTTGTTAGGGTATGAGGATATATTTAAAAATATGAATACACGTAAAAAATTCTTACCAAGTTGTTTTTAAAGTATATTATATAGAAAGGATTTACAAAGAATATTATATTTCAAACAAAAGTATGGTTCGGCGGAACGCCTCGCACAGCCAAAGTCGTTATAGGTTGCTAAACTCGACGTCGCGGGCGTCGGTATCGGCTGCTAAATTAAACTCGGTAAGTGGACAAATTACAGGCTTGGTCTGTTCATAAACAGATTAGGGGATATGGTTTTATGATTTGGACTCATTATAAATATGTTATACATTATTTCTCTAGCCTGTTTTTCTGTCAGTTCGCGAGATCTTCCTTATTCCTTTATTAAACCTTTATTATTAATTTATTATTTTAACAACTGGAGTGACCTCCAGTTTAGATCATACCTTGAGAACCGGAAAAGTGTGGAGATGCCATACTGTGACCAAAGGAAATGGATTAGGAAGCTCTATTCAAATAAATTGGCAGTAGCTATGGGAGTTCTCAAAGGTCGGTATTAGGTCCTGTTCTTTTTCTTCTATTTAACAATATTGACAGTGGTACAAATAATGGTAAATTACGTATCTTCGCTGACGACACATCTCTAGTTGTTACTGGTCATCGGTAACCGATTGACGTAGAGGAATGATAAAAATACAAAATTGTGCGTATTTTAAAGCTGAATCCAATGGTAAAGACTAAAATTTGACTATTTAAAAAAATATATGTAAAAAGTTTAAAAAACCCATTTTTGGGGTACAAAACCCCCCAAAATACCCCTTAAAATAGAGCGATATGGCTGGTTTTCGAACTCAAGTCATAAATGTTGCTTTACACGTTTATAACAAATTTCATCAAAATCGGACCTTTTTTACGAGAATTATCGCACCCACGTACACATACACACACACACACATATATATATATATATATATATATATATATATATATAAATACCACTAGCGCCCGAACCACACAATGAATTGTATAGTGCGTGTCTGCGTTGTGTGTGTATATATACAGTTTCGAACGAATGGTGTTTTTGGGGTTTGGAGACCTCAAAATGAAAAGTTATCATGGTCCCGGGCCTAGATCTTACCATGCCGACTACAGTAACAGCTTCTTCCCTATAGGGGAAATTCGCTAAAAAGAACACAGCTGGCAGAAGTAAATGCGAAAAAAATGGCTGGTGCAATCTTTCGGATAAACTATCAATTCACTCACAATTTAGGAGAACGTTAACTTTATTTGTAAAACCTTTTATTGGTTTATTAGTAAAACAATTTTAAAATCCTTTGATAAATTGAATTAAAACATGTTATTCGGAGAGTACTTTATTGATTTAATCGTAAAACATATGAATAAAACCATTTTTTTGTAGTTTCTTGAAATTACGAAACAGCATTGTATTATTATCTCGTACTTTAAATCCAGTAATTTTTGTACAATGCTTTACCTTTTGGAAATTTTGGATACTACTTAGAAATGATTTGAATAATATAGACTAGCAGCCCGTCGTCGTGGCTTCGCTTGCGATCATAGTTTTATATTATATATTAAATGTTATGCACATTTGTTAAAGCACTTCAGCAACTGGGGAACCAAGCTTTGCTTGAAAAGCCAGTGGTTTTTTCAGATGTCTATCTTCACGGTTCCTCTCCAAGGCGAGCATCATATTTACTTTGTTTATTTGCTCGTTTCGTTTTGGTTTGGACATGTCCGCTTTACAGTCAATTATTCTATCTTTATTTGTAATGGTTCTAGAAATCTATACATAACCTAATAATCTATACATTAAATATATGTGTACATTGGTTCTAATCACTATTAGCTGATACTTTACCAAGTGGGCGTTATTAGTGAATTTCCTATGGAAAGTGAACTATTAGCATGACCCGCACGGTGAAACTTAAGCCCGGGACCACCATAGAAGATCCTAACGTGACCCCCTGAACACGTTTTTGGGGGTCGTTCAAAATTATATATATATTTGTGTGTGTGTGTGTGTGTGTGTGTGTGTGTGTGTGTGTGTGTGTGTGTGTGTGTGTGTGTTTGCACTCTAGCGGTCGCATTTTTTGTCCGATCTACTTAAAATTTGGTAGGGACATTCCTTTATATAATCAGTTCGACAAATTCGTTGGGAAAACTATCAGAAAACTCTAAACCCCCCTTTTTTTGGGGATTTATCTTTCAAATTTCGAGTTTTTGGGAAAAGGGTCAGAAAAGCCCCGGATGAAAAATTAATTCATGTAAAAAGATGGGAATTAGTGAGGCGAAAGTTTTAAGCTCTCTCTCGTTATTCTAGCATGAATATTTACCGAGTTATTAAAGAAAAAGTATATCGACCAAACAAAGTACATTGTCTTATGGGGGTTTTAGCTTTTTACATTAGAAAGGCATGTTAATTTGTTGGTGTACTTTTATTATTCCCAGCAACCTCACACCTACTTTCAAGCCTGACTGGACCTCCTTCTAACCTTATAATGCGCATTGCAGGAAAATGAAACTAGGAGCATCAGAACAGCCAAAATATCAATGTTTTCAGATTACAATAAAAATTAGAATAAATGTATATTTTTACACTGGTTTGGAGTTTTTAAAGTTTGTTATGTGGAAATTCACTTCCCTCACGTCAGCGTGCTGCGTGCGAACTCGTTTTTACAATTGAGTGATTGTTTTCGAACAGCTGTTAAGATTCTTTTGTTTGCATGTACAACTCTTAATCGTAACGCCAATGTTTTTTCAAACAACATTTTATACATAACCATTTTTTCCGGGGATGAGTCCTAATTAGGACTTATTTCTTTATACCCACAAATTTGATAGCACCAACATTTGGAGGGCCATAAAGCACTTTTGGAACAGGGGTAGGCAAAGGTCGTGGATTTATTCTGATTCCTAACTTCCTAACAAATGCATGATCAATCGGTCCAGTTAACTAATAACGGTCTGTGTTGTTTTAATTTAAATGTTAAGGCCAACTGAGAAAAGGACATAAGGGACGGAAAGTATAGGCCTATTTCTGCGTATGGTACATTCCCATTGCCTGCTGTCTTTCTACTAATTATTTGTTCAATTGGTCTAGTAAATATATGATTAACATGGAAATTTTGAAGGTCATTAATAGGAACGAGTGTCATTGGAATGGAAATAAGCCCTTAACTGTTTTTGGGATGGACCTATCTTCTTCCAAATATTTACTCAGTAACTCATGTAGTTTGTGCATGATGGGCTTAAAAACATATAACAAATTCAGCATTACAATAACAATGACTACCTAGATAAATTGAGCTTTAAAAACCATGTTGCAAGGTCTTATGTGCTCCAAATCCAATGTTTCGTTGCCGTGCCGTGAATTTGTTATTGTTTAGTATACCGTTGCGAAGTAGTTAGTAAAGCATGTGTTTCCTCCATTCTGTGGTAAAAGATAAATGATCTGAATAAATGCTCATTAGAACAAACATGGTGCATTGTACGGTAAAATGTTGAGTAATCTGTACCCATAAACCCTTCTATGGAGCAGTGACGGACCAATGGACATAACCCTAATGACGTACGTAATGATTTGCAGAAGCCTAAACGTTTCCTGTCCCACACGAACATGTTTTATTTAATTCGGTTCAGTATTTTTTTGGGAAACACTGAACAAATCTGGTTCATAAACAAACAGACAGGTGAACAAAATTTAAATATCTCCGCTGCATACAACATTTCACTGCTCAAAGCGATGTAGAAAAAAATGTATTTTATTTATATAGATAAAACATTCCTTATATGTAACATCTGATATTGCCTGTCCATAATGTGTGAACAGTTACAATAAAAATTAAATTATTCCCCATGTTATTATTATGGACAAAAAACTAACTATGTGGGCAGCCCGTGCCCTTGAGAATAAAAATATCGAAAATTAAAAACCTTATTGCAAAACTACTAACTGAGACGAATTTTTTTGACACTTCAAACATTAAAATTGGCCTAGAAATAAGGGAGAAGTTGTGTTTACAAAAAACGGCTTCGAGTATTTTATATATATATATATATATATATATATATATATATATATATATATAGATAGATACTGGAAATTTACCGATCATACACATTTGTCATTTGATTTTCGTAATAAGACGGCAAAGGGCAACGCTATGCGCAAGCGTCACAAGATAAAGTGCCTTCAGTTTGACAGATACTATTTCCGCGCAGTGTAGAACGATGATCTGTAGAGTAAATGGACCGTTCAATTCAGTTTAAATTTAGTTCACATGAAATGGGTCGTTGTGTCAACGGTCTTATTTTATAAAATTATAAAAATATATCGATAAAGGTCCGTTGTCGCAACGAGCCTGTAGACGCTTTGGACCGTTTTGCTTATATTAAATGGGTTCATTGGCTCTATGACCCTCTTTAAAAATATAATAATAATATAAGGGGCCGTTGTGTCAACGATCTGTAGAGTAAATGGACCTTTTTTTAAAAAATTAAATATAACGGAGGGTCATTGTATCAACGAGCTGTAGTGTAAATGGACCTCATATTAAATAAAATATTATTAAATAGGTCCGTTGTGCCAATGATCTGTAGAGTAAGTGAGCTGTCCCCTTAATAACTCACAGCATGAATATTACTTTGAAAGTTCACTGGTTGTTTATAAACAATTGTTTTGATTCTTATGTTTTTATTTTAAACTCACTGTTATTTTTTTAGATTTTCAAATTTTTGTTTACAAAATTCGATTATTTCTGGGGATGAGACCTATCTTGAACTTGATGACGAAAAGAAAGCTGGGAGGTCGTTCCCCTTAGATTATAAATTAGACCATCATCGGAAATCAGCCGCATTGAATCACGAGAACAAAACGTGTAGTCCAGTGTAACGTGTGTGGTGGGGTCCTACGTGTGCCCGTTAATCGTTGTAACCCACCCCACTGATAATCTATTGATATAAAAATAGAACATTCTCGTGGCATAAAAGTAACTCCTTGTTGATCATGAAAGGTTAAATGTATTTTGAACCGTGCATATCTGGGTTTCGAGAACAAGTATAATGTTTACATTCAGCATTAAAATCCGAATTCTCGAAGCATCACAATTTTAAGTCCCACAATTTTGACTTAAAATTTAAAAACCTTATCAAATTGCAGGATAATGGGAGGCTGCCCAAATTAAAGGTGTTGATCTCAAGGACTCGGGAAAATAGCAGTATTTCCAAAAATTTACCAGCACACAAGAAATAACTTAAAACATCCCCCATAAGAAAAGCATGGGGATTTAAAAACGTCTGTTATTTACATTAAAACATGTGGTTACATACACAATGTTGTCATACTTATATTGTTTTATTTTACTCAGCATGTAAAGAGTAAACAAATCAGAAGACAGAGTATTGGAGCAAGGGGGTAGGGATGGGTGTTTAAAGTTACCATTCGCCTTCTGAGGGAAGCTGGTAAAAACACGAAGTAAAAATGTAAAAACATACTTGAATGAAAACTTACAATATTTTGTACTGGTTACAGAATGTCGTTCACCTGCGTGAGCATAGAGTGCCCGGAGCTGTTCCACGGGCCCCCGTCCCCCGAGTGCTACCGAACCTACGAGCACGGCAAGTGCTGCAGCGTCGACGAGGTTTGCCGTACGTCACGATTGATTCATTTCAATTTATAATATTAAAGTGACGGTAGTTATTGAAAAACAAAATAAATCATTCTAGCTAAGGACAATGAGTGAACGATATTTATGTGTCATGTTATGATCACACATGTCATCAAAGGTTTTATTGCAAATACTTGATGATTAATTCAAGATTTGTTACAAGCAAAAATATCTGTTAAATAGCTCAAATAACTTATGACTGCCAAAACTGTACAGTTTACAAAGGCGTTCGAGAGTGGTCATGTTGAATTTTGCCTCCATGTGAATACTTTTAAATTAAAGCATGATATTTGTTGTTTATTTACCAGCTCGTGAACTGTTCCTTTCACTAGAAACCTGGGTGCATGGCTAATACAGCCAATAAGCTATGGCTAATACAGCCAATAAGCTATGGCTAATACAGCCAATAAGCTATGGCTAATACAGCCAATAAGCTATGGCTAATACAGCCAATAAGCTATGGCTAATACAGCCAATAAGCTATGGCTAATACAGCCAATAAGCTGCACTTCTTTATTGCCATGTGAAACTTTCTGTGGTCATAGTTGATGGAAAAGGTAGCTTTTTAAAGATAGGGATCCACCCACTTGAAAATCCGTACAGAGCACCAAAATGCCGGCCTTTGAAGACGGCTTGTACTGAAATTGTAAATCCTGCCAAAACTCGATTAATTAGCAGTATACCAATTTCGGTAAACATGTTTTTTTAAGGTATTTTTGAATACACTAATTTTTTAATAAACTACAGGGTCCTATCTAGAGAAAAAAGAACAGGTCTCTAAGCAAAAATAACATTGTCTGCTTTAAAAATCTATTTCCACTACTAGCCAGATATTTATATTTTTCTTTCACAATATAACCACATAAATTTGCACAAACCCATATCCAGTTTCAGGTCAGACCCCCGAGCAGAAGGCGGCCAAAACAGTGTGTCAGTACAAGTCCCAGCAATACCAGATTGGCCAAAAGTTTTACCCGGAGGAAGAACCTTGCTTTCAGTGCATCTGTCAGGCAGGATTCAACGGTAAGAGTTCTTTTTTAAATTTTACTTAAAAAATCATCGTACTAAGGAAATTATTTTCTAAAACATCACCTGTTTCTTCTACATCTAACAAGTAGATGTATATTCATTGATGATAATCTGCCAGCGCAACACACAATTACTCTTTGTAACGTTGTCAATGTTATTCTATGGATCAGACTTGTTTAAGAGGTTGAATAACTTTTTTACTTTCTCCCCTTATACATAGTATATGGAGAAAGTATTGTTTTCGTAAAAATTTTCGAATTTGAGTTGTTAGTGGAAATATTCGTTTTGGTGCTCCCTGAACCCAAAAAAGTGGTTTTTACGTGATGTCTGTCTGTGTGTGTGTATGTGTGTGTGTCCGTGTGTGTGTGTGTGTGTGTGTGTGTCTGTGTGGATGTGTACAGAGCTACAGCCTTAACCAGTGGGCCGATTTTTATGAAATTTGGCATATAGGTACTAATCCACGATATCTCCAGGCGTTTTTTTCATTTTTTTGAATTTTTTTTTAAGGGTAATTATCTCCCCAAATCCGCCAAAAAACATGAAAAATCCAAATTTCTCAAAAACAGCTCTAACGATTTTCATTAAACTTTAGTCGTTTGTAGAACTTTGGTTTTCCAACAAAATAGCACCACCCGCATTCCTGTAAAAATTCGGGTTCAGAAATTACAGGACTTAAAACGCCCAAAATTCAGTTTTTTGGATTTTTCATAGAAAGACATAAATGTAAACAAATATTACTATTCACCATTAAAAAGAGCTCAAAAAACTAAATAGTTTAGTATTTTGAATTACTATTCTTCGATAGCTGGTTTCGGAGAAAATTGAAATTTTCATTCAATTTCGTACTGTACGCAGTACGTTGTCCAATGTTATTCTTATGGGGAATAAAAAATACTATTTCTCTCTTATTTACTGGTCAATTTCATTCAAACTTGATAAGCTTGTCAAGTTAGCATTGACCAACAGAGGAAATTCGAAATATGTTGCCCTTAATAACCCTGGGGGGGGGAATAGGGGGCATTTCCCCTCTTAAAACCACGAGTGTAGCAATGGATTCTGTAGTGCCTCCAAAGCAGGGATTTGGGTGGATGTTTTTTTAAACAACTTGTTTACAAGATTTTCTGTACATTCGACCGTGCTTTGTATTCTATATTTAGTAAATAAAAAGTAATTTATTCATTAAAGTTGGGCTAAAAGGGAGAAAGTATGAGTCAGTTTCCTGATACCGTTTATTCGCTATACGTTGCTCCCCGACTTGGGGACTGAACGTGTAACGAGTCAATCACGAGGGGCGACCGTTACATTACACATCAGACAGCCGGTATCCGTATCAGTTGTATAAACAATTGACATGCCAGGAGTAGCATCAAACCACCGCGCTACCGAGATTCCAAAGTCTATCTTGACCACCGCACCATCGACTCACCAACCACTTGTAAGCTGGGACCCAGCCTACATACATCACGTCTGTAGATGAAACGCTAGTTTTCTCGTGGTAAAATTATTTATCAATATCCTTTACAAATTAAATAGTGACCACTACCCTGATAAACCTTTTTAAAATTTTGTTTAGTGTACTTTCATAAAACGTCGATACTAGTTTCTGTACTGTCCCAGAAGTGTAAAACTGTATTATATACCATATACGTACCGTAAAAGTTTAAATAGCAAACAATTAAATTAATAATTGAGATGCACTCATGAGACATACCTAAGCTAATAAAGTAGTTGGGTATAGGTTGTCCAAGTGATTTGGAAAACGGTCCTTAAAAATGGCCCCGGACTATACGACGTTGTAAGGGACCAGCCCATTGTGGATACGTTTCTCCCCTTTAGATATGAGAGCTCCGCTCCACTGAGTCGTGTGAATTGAGTCGTATGAGTCATTTGATTCGTATGGAGTAAAGATGTTTCTTAGAGCGTCAAAAAGCGCCCGGTAATATTGTGCAAGAGAAAAAATAGTTAAAGAACCCCTATACTATTAGTGGAATCTCTATTGAGGATCTCTTTACTTAATTTATGTTAATTTTTGCTGAAGGATCATTAGTTGAGCCTTTCTGCAAGAAGATCAATTGCAACCTGGAGCTGCACTACGGCCGTCGCATCGCTGACGGTTGTATCCCAGTGTACTATGGCGAGAACGACTGTTGCCCCATAGGCTGGCGCTGCCGTGAGTATATGTAACTTTAAGAGTTTCATACATTACCATTTATATTTTACGATGTTTATTCTTATATAAAAAGTGTAAAAAGTATATACATTAATATATTATATATATTTTATATACATATATATATTTTATATACATATATATATATATATGTATATATATATATTAATTTAAGTTTAATTGGAATAGTTAAAACAAAACTAGGTTGATTCCTCCTTTTCCAAAAAATAAACCTATACACAAACAAACAATAAGTTTTAACCTGACCTAGATATAAGAATTAGAACGAACAAGAATAAAACCTGAGTGTAATAGTTCCTTGAACCGTCTTTGTTATTGGTGAGCCAATGTTGTGTTTTGGTATTACAGAATTACATGGATGGTTCCCTTATCTTTTAATGTTTTCCCGCAGTGAACGTGTTAATATTATACAGGGTGGGTTTTAAATGAGTCCCTCCCCTACTTTTTTCTACATTTCTTATGATATCGACTCCGGACCACCCCTGATCATTTATGACCAACTTATACTTCATTTTGACTTAGTTAATATTTTTGGCCGCCATACTTGATCCGCTATTTTGGATTCAACAATTCATGTTTAAATGTAAAAATGGGGTTGTGACCTAACATATAGAATAACCTTTTTACGGTGAACACAATGCCGCAATCCGCTTTTGAAAATCATTATTCGTTCTCAAGATATTGGCGAATTAAATCAATTCAATTTATTTCTAAAGCGGATTGTGGCACTGTGTTCACCGTAAAAAAGTTCTTCTATATGATGGGTCACAACTTCACCTTTACATTTAAAATGAATAGTTGAATCCAAGATGGCGGCCAAAAATATTAACTAATTATCCATCTTTCACCATCCTTAAAATTCCTTTGAACCTATAGATTACTATCTTTTTACATAATCAGAAACAGAGCTCATTGAAAATCATGAATGTGAAATTTAAATTTACTAACACAACTCATAGCAAAGAACTGTGATACTAATATTATTAACCATCATTCAACAACCATTAATTGTCTAGACTAACAATTGGAAACAACCACTTCGAGGCTGCATAGTTCACAAACCTTACCCTTCCTTTTGCAAATTAGAATAACAAAAATAACTAAGTCAAAATGAAGTGTAAGTTGGTCAACAATGTTCGGGGGTGGTCCGGAGTCGATATCTTAAGAAATTTAGGATAAATTAGGGCGGGGGGGTCTTATTTAAAACTCACCCTGTATACAGATAGGTATTCCCAGTTTATCATGTATAATATTTATTCTACTAATAAACTTTATCCAACTTAAATATTTAATTTAATTTAATTCCAATGGATTAACCATTACAATATTGGTCATATATTACATTTTTTATAAATTAATTTGAAAAAGTTAAGAATAATAAATACTAACAACACCATTCACTTTACCAAACTTTAGTTGTACGTAAGCGTCGACATGATTACATTAGACACCTCTTGCAGGATTTACTTATCATGTCTCTTTTCACGTTTCAGCGGAGAAATCAGACTCATTGGCTCCAGTGGCGGCCAAGAAGGGCTCAAGTAATCCGAATGCTGGTTAGTCAATTGTAACTTTCCCTAACACTTCGTTGTAGGCCACATTTATTCATAGGAAATTAGGATTAATCTTCATGTACATCAATCCTTATATTAAAGCAATCACAAGCATTGCTGTACGATTTTCTCAGCATGTGTGCGTTGTAGAAGAAATTCAAGCATGCCGTTAGAAAGGTGTTGTCATATAGATTTGCAGAAGTCTCTTATAATTTACATCGGTTCTCAGGGCTTCGCCCTTCGGACTTCAAAGTTACAATGCTAATCTTACAGAAAAAAGTAATCAATTGAATCGTATTTTTGACAGCTACTGGTATAAAAAACAACACATGCTGGCACAAAAGCAAGAACAGATAGTCCAGACATAATATAAAAAAATAATATGTACACGAAATTGAGGTTTATGATCATCAACGCAGAATAGGAATTGTGTAGTTATTTTTTCCTATAACCATACAGAATTTTTCTGTGTGATTACCGGTATGTATGTATCAAAGAGAATGTATTTATAGTATTATAATAACATATTTGTGGGAGGCCTTCTCACAGGTAACCTTTGCGACTGGTAACGTTTGTGGCAGGTAACGTTAGGACCGCCCATTACTCTTAGATTAGAGCGTTCCCTCACTTGTACCCCTTGTCTTCCCCCGTCACACTCGGAGAAGTAAGCGTAGTCCCCTGGGAGTGATACATGCCATACGGACCGTTTGGCTGGTAACATCGCCCCTAAAAACCTTACCTGCCAGAAGGGATCCCATAATTATATCAGGAGAACAACAGGACCCACTTGTTTATAAACTAATTGATTTAGTTATTCGTAAAGTTCAACATCATGAAACTGGTTCAAATGTTTTTTACCTAACTGTTCATGCAGGGTGTGATAAAACATTCACGCATTCAACCGTTATTTGTAGAATATTGTTTGGTAGCATTTCGAGCAGGGAGCGTTCGCTAGTTTTAATAAATCTCTAATGCGTGCCTGTGTTTGTGTAGATCTCCAGTGCCAGTTTGGTGATGTGAAGATGCAAGTAGGAGACAAGCTGAGTGCCAGTAGTGAGTGGCCCAACACCGAGTGTACTTGCAGAGTGCCTCCTCACCCCGTCTGTGTACAGAAGAATTAGGGGGGAAGGGAGGGGGTGAACACCACCAGCCGTGACACCGTACCACGTCATCACGACTGACGGTTGAACACTCTTGATATTCATACACTACAACTGAAGTTACAAATGGACTGTGTTTTAAGCATTGCATTGTAACTACTTACTTTTATATTAGAAATTACTGTTTTTTAAATATATGTTTTAGTAGTCTATAATATGTTAAATTTCAATTATTTTAATTGTAGTGACTTTTTGTATATATAATTTGCGAAAAATATTTTATTCTTTTACCTGAGTTATATTTTATAATGATAGGGCTTCCTTCTGTCAAACGCGTATAATTGAATTGCTTTGTCGTCGACTACTACTGGAAAATCCAACCCAATCTTGCAAGTATTAAAGCATTTATTATAAATAAATTTAAATTCAAATTGTCTTTATTTACTAAAGTTAACCCAGATTGATCAACAATTTCAATCACCATGGGCTAAACTAGTAGAACATTTCTAAATACTATTATATATGTTCAGTACAAACAATTACAAATGAATCTCTTTATAATATGTAAGTGAAATAGAAAACATATCCACGATATAAACCAACATAGAAAATACCTAAGGGGAAATATCAGCTTTTAGAAGTCAGAAAACTATTATTTGGTGTGTGAAATTTTAATCGACAGTTAAAAGGTACAATATATTTAAAAATGCAAAATATAATTTAAACTTGTGTTGGATTATAAAAGTAAAATAAAGTTTCTTTTGAGTGATTGACTGTTTCAAGATTGGTATTGTTTTTATAACAACCCACTCACTTAATCTCTGTGTAAGACGCCATCGCAGCTACTCAAACCAAAAACAAATAACAAGAAAAGAACAAGAACAGAAAAACGCAAACAGTGACGACGGGCTTGCAAGCATTGGGATGGAGAGCAAAGGTACAATGGTTGAGTTATGTCGACTTATATTCAGCGTGACAATGGAATCAGATCCAGAGTTTCCTAATGAAGTAGCCAAATTTGTGACACGTGACCCGGTTTTTTAGGAGTGTATAGATAATCTAAATGGGTGGTTTAAGTATCTGGCATTAAATAATGGTATTAAATTCAAGAAATATAAGATGATTTAGTTGCGAAATATTACTTTGTTAACTGATTTGAGGTTATTTCTACATTTTATGTGTAAATTTGATAACATAATTTAACGATTTGTATGCATACAACTTAATAATCTCTATTTTTTAATTACTCTCGCCTTAATCCTGGTATCACCTGGCACCTGGGGTGCAGAGTCAGAAAAAACCAACTGTAGAGACAAATCGAAAACCAATCAATGTTTTGTTTTTTTTAAGAAATGTTAAAGTGAAACGTAAATAGGTTAAACTTGGTATGTCCATTAAATTAAATCATCTACACCGCTTAACGAAATCATTCTGTTCGTGGTTGGTGAATTTACTTTAACCACTTCCTTCTCTAAATGAATAATCAGCAATGGCTAGCAAATCGTCTTACTCAATCCTATTTCAATAAGAGTTAATTCACATTGTTCTGGCTTATATTTCAATGTTGTTGACCAATCAATTCCACGTAATGTATTTTTATTCAAAACTGGAACATTTAGCTTTCCTAACCTGTATTTACTTCTTGGCTATTTTTAAAAACCTGCACATAGTTAAGATTCTCCCATAGATAGTGTATATTTGCTTTTTATGTGAAAAATGAACGATACAATTATAGTTACTATGAATGTACCTATTATACATGTAACAATTCGGATTATTAGTGAACTATAAACATTCCGGTTAGTTATAAGACTAAACATTACTTGTAATTGAAATAATGTTGAGATAAGAATGTTAAACTGGAAGGTGTATTAAGACTTAGTATAACATAAGACGTGTTAATAACATAAGTATTCTCCTTCCTCAATAGACGAAAACGTCGTTCTCTCTTCTATAATGTTTAATTAATGACATAATGATTGAGATGTAGGTAATAGGACACGGAGTGCATGAAACTGCTACGATTTATATTGTTTTGATTAGGAAATGTTTCCAAGTGACCTTTACTCCTTTACATACTCTTACCTTTACCCTTACGAATGCAGCATTCTAAATGGGCAATGACTATGGTAATCACAGAATTTTATGGCCCAACTTAACTGGCAGTTTATAGTTTTATAGTCTTAATGTGTCATTTCCAGCAAAACCATTCAAGATTTGATGGGTAATTTCGGATTGTAATTTTATGAGGAGCTATTACATGTATGTATATTTGCCAGCTTCATGAGGAATATATTTAATCCATAATTCTTGGTTTGATGATGTGATATTCTAGGTAATATCGCTGGTAATATTCCTTTTTAAATGTGCTTAAATAAGCTGGAATCATTCCCCTGACTTTAATTTAATTTTTTCTTAATTAAACATATATTAAAACTTATTATTTTCAAATATGAACCAAGTAATATAAATGTTACCATCAGAATATGGGTAGGCTTGATCCTCTTTTGTTTGAACATTCTCAAAATAATGAAACAAATATAATTAAGAACAACCATTCCAGAGTATTGCTCATGTATTAGAAATTATAGATGAAAAATATTTAAACTGATGTTTGAATGGGCTAGCGTAGTTCAAAACTAATAACATTTCATAAGGTACAACATAAAAACACATACATATAAATAATAACAAAACGAATATCAGTGAACGCATGAACATATTCCTACATTTCACTCCTAAACGCAATAAAAATATGTCGAAACATTATAGTACCTCTTAAATACGTAGCTGTATTAAATAGTTTTAAAACACGCTATTTGTTGAAAGATGTGAAGTCGGTTGTCACAGAGTAAACAAGTCAGATGTCGGCCCCGGTCGCCATGGTGATTAATGATATTTGCACCTTCCAGGTTGATTATTTCTTAAATGGCTAAGACAACTCTTGCGGTAAAGTTGGTTTACGTCTCCAAACACTTGTGTTATATTGATTTAAATCTCAGGATCACCTGTAACGTACGAGTAGCAAATAACTTTCTAGCTTACACTTTAGAGGCTTAGTGCTTCTTAAACTAAAACTTAAAATTAAGAGAAATTAATTTAAGAATCATCCTATTAATTTAACCATTCAAACAATAAAACTTCTGTAAAAGCTTTTACAGAAAACGTTAATGTTTTACACCCCAAAGTCGTCAGATTTAACAAGAGAGTTACGAAAATCGTTTAATAGAGAGTATTATAGTGGATTTATTTAATATGTATTATATAAATTTAAACTATAGATTCTATCTCCCAAATAATTCGTAACGATGTAATTTAAAACCACATGCCGCCAACGTTCATTGCCAACCATTGTCCTAGTTAAAACCAAAATTCGAATTTTATTTCATAAAATAAAAGTTAGGCTTATGAACTTCTAGTGTCCTACTTACAACAATACTATTTTTAACACTCCCAAAGAACTTAAAAACGTAAGAATTTCTGCCGAAGACACCTTTCAGAAAATGATTTATCGTATGTTGTAGGCGAAAGGAAATTTATACACCTTATTACTTTGTTGTTATTTTCGAAATTGTTTATCAAACATTTTAGTTTACATTCTTGTGACACTAAGCACAGGCATAGTTTAGTCGATATACCACAGCCAGCCGTTGAAGATCATTTAATTTAGAGGAATAGAGAGGCAAAATGTCTGCTCTCTCTAATTTGTCTATAAATTAATAAGATAATATTGAATCGAAAGCAAACAATTTTGTATAAAATGTTAGAAAAGCTCATGTTTATCTAGATAATTTGACCACTTAGGTTCTGTTTCTTTTTCTCACAGATAGAAGTTTTAAGAGGTATGGGGTTCCACGCAATTAAAATGTGTAGCTCATTAAGGTTGTTCAACCAGATAACAAATATATGTGATGTTGATGTTACTTAAGCAAATGTTCATTGATAAAAAAGTATAAATTAGAATTATTTTCACTCCAGAATGTAATAACTCTGATAGGAAATGATTGGAGTGCACTCGGTCTCCATAGTGATTGACGAAAAGTTCTCGGGAAAGGTTGGGAACTGTGGTTAGATATAACAGCAAAAAACAACTTTTACTTATAACCATCAGTTGTTTTTTGTTAATTTTATACAGGTCTACAGTTGTTTTTCAATCGCAAACGCAATTAATTTTAATCAACACATTTATAAAAAGGTTTAATTAAATTAGAGTCAAATTAAGATAAAACAATGAATTGTGTTTTCGCTTTTGAGTCAGAATTGTCAACGACATCTCTCAATTAAGATTTCTCGAGCTCCACAAATTGAATCTAAATACTCAACAGATCACATTTCCTGATACAGTAAAGCATGATTACTTATAATGTAATAGATTGATATTTAAAATTAATAAATAATTGATTTAAATTAAAACATAATAATAACAAATTGAAAACTGTTACGAGAACTAGTTCACAACTAAATTCGAATTAAATCTTAACTAGAGGCTTACAGGGGCTAAAGCCCCTAACATATGGTTTTTGTGTGAGTGGATAATCACAGCTGATTATTAGTTCATTTTGCTTATTAATAAAAACACTGTAGTGATTTTCTATAAGAAAATAATTGGATCTTTGAAGTCCAGTGGAGCGTAGCCCACGTAATTTTTGATATTTCTGATATTTTTCCCACTGTCCTTGGCCCTCAATCTTTAAAATGAATCGTCATAACCTAACTTAACTTCTTCCTAGCTCGAGATATTTCGTGGGGACCGATTCGCTTACGGAATAAATATAAAGATACGTAAAACAAAGTGCTGTTAGTTACAAATTTTATAACTCGAGAACGGCTGAACGGATTTAAATTAAATTTTGCACACAGATAGTTTATTACCTGGATTAACACATACGATACTTTTTACCCCAGAAAATGTGAAGGGCTCTACCCCTTTGGCTTTTAAAGTTTACATGTTATTCCTTATGGGAACATGTGTTTATTAGTAGTATATCTAAACATACTTGAAAGGCATAAATATATGTTCATTATGGAAATAAAAAAACTACTTGAATGGCAACTCAAACTCTTTTTTCAATAGGCGAGTGAGCGAAGCGAACGAGCTCATATTGAAAATTAATATTGAAAATGAATTTATGAGTATCTGACATACAACAAATTCAATGACATTAGGACAGGACATCGTCTGTGGGGTCAGCTAGTTAAATATAAATGTATAGCGCAAATATAACATACGGCTATTTGAGTTATAAGAGACCCCCATTCTTATAAATCAAAAGATTTAGTGGACTGTTTATAATTACATAAAGTAGGTGGAATTATTCCATATAAATATTCCATATAATTAATTGCTTAGTCTCAAAATAATTTACTATATCATTATCAATCTGAATTTGTTCCTTCTTACTTATTTAATAGATATTTAAAATCCCGAAAATGTATTTTATAGACATTTAAAACTCCGTAAAATAATATTAACTAATAAAAAATCAATAACTTTTGACGAAGATAATTTATTTAGGAGAGTGGTCAAGTCTAATTGATTCCTCCATAATACTCGATAATCAGAGACTTAATAACGAAGTATAGAAACAAAAAGTAAAATACAAACTTAATTCAACACAATTTTTAAATGGATACAAATAGATCTATAATATTATAAAGAAGAGGTGGTTTCTGTCTGTCTGTCTGTGTGTCTGATGTTCCGGGTAAACGCAAAAACTACTGAACCGACTGGGCTGAAACTTTACACAAAGGTAGATCTTTAAACCCATGCAACACATAGGCCTATTCACTTCCATAAAATCCTCTCGGGCTACATAACGTGAACGTCCTAAGTTTCAATGTTTACATTTCAGAATGCGAACAGCTGAGGACACTTCCATTTGACAGCTTAAAGAGCAGAAGCCAAAACAGCTGTTTCAAGCTAACTAAAATGCAAACTGCCTTGACTATAGAACAGATAAAGAATACCACTGTGCAAAGAACGGGTACATCAGCTAGTATATAATATAATAATAGTTATATAATATAGAAAGTATTTTTACGTTTGGTAAAATCTTTTTAATTGCTAAAGTGTTTACAATTGTCAGTATTCAAACACAATAATTTTAAAATATGTTTATCAGGTAGCATATAAGGTTAAGTAAAGGCATTTCGAGCATATTGTTGGTTCGGCATAGAGGAATAAATATAACATGGCCACTCTATACCGCCTCTTAAACTAATAAAAACCTCATCCTCCGCGATCCTTTGACATTTAGCACCTAAACCATCCTGTAATGGCATAGTCAAAGACGAAATTAAACTTGCTCACGTCGATTAAACAAGTGTAAGTGATTGGTTCTCGCATTGACATTGAGGAATGACGATGGTTTGAGAGTTAATATCAAGTTAAAGATTTAATATCAATGTTTAAACTGCCATAAATCATACACGCATCAGCCAGAAGATTTTTCAATCTGTTTGACGACAAAGTTGATCTGTATGTTGTAATTTGTTAAAGGCTTCGTTCTTCACTACATTTTTACTGCGTCATCGAATTTGTAATGCGTAATTTAGCTTTTAGAGTTTTTTTTAACACGACACAAGCTCTCTAAAATTGTATATAGAATAAACGTATAAATTCCTTGGCTGTTCTAATTTTATTATTTGTATTATTACTCTGTTATTAATACTTACTACTACCTACTTCCTTCACTAACAAACTCTATTAGTATGTACTGTTTTTTACTGCTTTTGATATGTTTCATTAAACGCATACTTGATACTAATGTGCTTTTAATACCCGCCGTACAAATCAGATAGTGTTTGTGTTTTGACTAAATCTGGAAAACTGTTTGGCCTATGTAGCCCAAACATGACTGGGAGGTGGTCAATCGCTACGCTTTAAACATACTCCGGTTAACGTTCGCGAATAATCCGCATCAATATGGTATATTATATATAACTGTTGAATAATTATAGAAATAACTTTCCATCTGGCAAGAAAAATAAACCAGACTCCGAAAACATTTTCCTAAAATATTGTGCTTTAAATTTAAATCGGGAAACTCATTCCCGGACCCCAACTGTTTTAGATGGCTGCCTTATCAATGATGTTTCTACGTATCTAGAAATTTTGACCTAGGCCAGATGGTTGCCCTTACAATGTTGTCACCATATATCAGAAAATATACCTCTAAACTCAAGCCGTGACTGAATGGTTGCCTGTGTAATTAAGTCACTACATGCTATATTTTGGACCGAAGGAAACTCGTTTCCACAACAAATACTGGTAAATCACTTGACAATTTCCATTGGCTCAACGCCTTTAAACTCGAGGTTACCTTTAAGGCGACTACACACAGGGCACCTGGTTGAAAAGCGTTGAGCAGCTGATGGTTGGATGTTTTCTTTTGGCACTTTAAATCAAGCCGGCAGCCAGTGGAGATGTTGCCACCGGCCTTGGTACAAGCTCAGTTGAACCATAGATTAAACATACTCTGAACATTACACTATGTAGTCGTTTCATGTTTACCGTAAAGGAAAAACTAGCATTCGCAGTTATATTTTCGATTAACCATCGTCTATTTGCCTTTATTCCACAGTATCTTGTAATTTCTCATATAGTCCTCAGTGCTAGACGAATTACTCTTTTTGTCACTCATCAAAACTCAAAGAAACACAAAAAATCAAGATTTACTATAGATTCGCAAAGTAACAATCAGCACTATGGTATTTGCTGAGTTTGCTTTGATAAATTTACCTTAAAGCAATGCGCATGCGTAAGCCGTCTGCGGTTGATCAACTTGTTTCTTAACCCACACACTGTATTATTATTATTTCAAAAATCTCTTCGCCTGGGGATCCATTTGTTGATCAGACACTACAACGTCCGTGAAAACGAAGAAACCCAAATATCACCTAGTATCCTGGAGATCCCTTTCAACGCCTACGGTGCGGCGAGACCCGTTCTACCTGATAGCTCATCAACCAGATATCGCCGGTTACAACCCTAGTGTGTAACATGAGGATGGCGCTGGCGTGGTTGAAGTTCCCTCCAATTAGGGTCACATGATTGAAATTTAGAGTCAATGCTAAGAGAATCGACTAGTCCAATATTAGCATTTAATATCCCTCCTCATTATCATCATTAAATACAAAATTCCTTTCACTTATCTCTAGAATGCCATATAATCGATTATCTTAACTATATAATGAATAATGGTGTGTTTATTACTCATTAAATATTTAATATAAATTGTATTACTAACTCTACTAAAGATTCACCTTTACATCCGAGCCATTTAAGACTTTATGGGATATAATTTGGTATTGGAATTTTATATAAGAAACTTCTAAATTTATTAAATATAGTCAGCTTCCCTATTTCTCTATTGATTTATCTAAACGACGATTATTTGAAACTTGGTAAGCGGTTGTATGCGGTATTAAGATATCCGCGTACATATATGCATTATCCAACGTATATATGCATTGGAAATACGCTGAGTACGCAGGTGTGCTGCGACGAGAGTATTTACGTGATATAACTAGGAGTTAATTGAGTAGTACTGCCCATTGAATCAAGAAATACGGTTAAAATAGAACTAAACAAAATTGAAAGACCAAAACGTTAGTTAATTTATAACTTAAATAACTAAATCCCAAAAGATAGTCAGAGTATTTAAAGATTTGGAATCAGATGTCACGGATTAAACAAGTAAAATATCAACCCCCGGTCGCCATGGTGACCAATGATATACGCACCTCCCGGGTTGATTATGACTTATAAGGCTAAGACAACTCTTGTGGTAAATTTGGTTTTCCTTTCCAAACACTTGTGTTATATTCACCCATCAATACGAATGGCTTTATCTCTGCATATTAAAACCAGCGTTCGTGTATTCGTCCTTAATGCGTTCCTAATCCATACATCTGATTGCGATGAAACTTTGCATGGTAATCCAGGGTTGTGCAACTCTTCCTGAACAAACCGTTTTCTTATCGGTTATCAGGCATGTTTTCATCATTACACAAAATGGTATTAGAAGACGACTCGCGGGAATGGTTCATGAAAATCTCACAACACTTCAATTGTATGGTTTACATAAATTGCAGGCACTAAGAGCTGACAGTTGGTAGTTTGTGTCGCATCGTGTGGGATGTTAGACAGAACAAATTTAAGTGGAACAGTACATTTTCATGCGGTGTTTCATTATTTGTTTTAACGAACGAACAAATCAGTAACCCTCTTATACAAGAGTTTTCATAAAAATGTAATCAAACTATCAAGCCCATATTTTTGTTGAGTCGCTGACACGCTGGGTAAAATTCCGTGCTGCGTAACTCTCAGTAACATTACTTACAGATTAAATATAAACAAATATATTTCTAGGAGTTTTGTGGGGAGTGAGGTGGGCAACTAACTATAAATGGCATAAAACCGATCATAACTTAAGAGACTTGCACAGCTTGTTTACTTGACGATATAAAGCAACACTGACAATCCGTTCGAAATTTTTAAACCATCGGCTGCAGTTCCTGAAAATCCTCGTGGGATTATTCAGTTTGCCCGAATGATTTGCTAGTAAAACCAAACCTCTTTAAATAATCATATGTCAAAACCATTTATGTTACTTCACGCGCTATACAAAGGGGTAGATTTTTTTTGTTTTGTATTGGATCGCTTTGATAAGAAACAAACTGTAATGCTCATCCAAACTCGAATGTTTATTACTAAACAACATAACAATAATTCCATCCATGACCGACTAGCACGTTAATAAGCTGAGTACCTCTAATCGCTTTGGGAAACGCCTTATTTTCTAACGATCACGTTATGACGCATTGCAATCCATTTCCCTTTGCCCTTTTGTCATGGTTCGAGTATATCGGTCTCTACAGCTATTGAAGTTTTATTCATTTTTGCAGCATTTAAACTACATATTAAAGCTTTATAAATATGGTGTTATAATGTCTTTACACGTTGTAACAAGACCTCTCAAAGTCATTCGGACGCCCCGGGAATCGAACCGAGGTCGAACCCGTGACGTCATGCACAGAACTCCATGACGCTAACCGTTAGGCCTTCGAGGCACTCAACAAGCACTTAAATTGTGATACAAGAGATATGCTCTGCATAAACCCTTGCTTCCCTATTTTATACACAAGAAATAATTTTATCGTGTATTCAAATAATAGATGCAGTTTTAAATTGTCTCCTGATAAACACTTTATTATGATTGTTATAATGCATAGCAATGGATTTTTTTAAGTTAAACGTATATAACGTTTATTTTACTGTTAATCCCCAATTGTATTTTGTAGTTTTCATGACAATTTACTCTAAATTATAACCAAAACCAAAGTAATTAACAGTCTTTTCATCAATTTTTCTTGAAAAATGTAATATTATTGTAAAATTGTTACTGTTCCTTGGAGAACCTAAGCTCGGATTGTTAAATGAACTCGCTCGGTGTCAAGGGAAATCTGTTCGTAACGTATCGCTCCCCCGAGTCAAGCATTCAGGTAATGCGGAAATGTGGAATATGTTGCGAATCTCTACAATACCGTTTTTAAAACCTTCATTTTTTAAGAAGAATAGCTTCAAACAGCTTACATCTTAATTTCCATTAATTTGTAGTTCTCGCCGTCTCGCAATAATCCGAGCAACTACCTGGATTTATAATTATAGGATTCATCGAAGATAATATTATTTAAAGACCATAACATATAATGTATATTAATATATATATATATATATATATATATATATATATATATACCTCTTAATAACCTCTTAATATACATATTAAGAGGTTCGGGTAAACCAATTTCATTTTATTTATTTATTTAACGTTAAAAACTTAAACATATGATTTAAATTCCTTATAATTCAACACATAGTCTCAGTACTTTTTATGACTTTTGTTAACACTCGTTTGGAATATTTTAAGCCCCGGAAAATGACACCCCCTAAGTGTTAAAGAGACGGATGGGTTCAATTTGGACGCCTTGGACGTTGCAAATGGCCCGACATTTTCGTTACTTCGTCCTGCATGTTACTTCGTCTTATATTTTTTTACAATTCATAGATTTCATTTCTTTAACTTCACATTAGTTTTAATAAATGAAGCACGTTTTGCTAGTGTTTGGTCTAGCATTGATTACAATGTTCAAATTAAATCCTTTCTTGAATGCTAGTGGAACAGTTTTCATGACAAATTAAAAATCAACATCTCTGATTGTTTGAGTTTGAATAAGAAAGTTTACAGGGACTGTAAGTAGGGTTATAGAAGCAACCAATTGTAGTAAATAAATTCAAAGCCAGCGAGAGCATCTCGTCGCCGCGGAGGGAACTGTTTTTTATTTATCCGCCAGCGTGGTTGCGGCCTTCGTTGTGCTCGCTGAGTTAAACAACACTGCTGCATTTTCTGGAACATTAGGCAAACCTCTTTCTTTTCTTTTTTTACCCCTGCGTCTAATAATAATTTTGTTTATAGAGTCCATTTTAAATCTAGTTTTTATTGCGCTTAATATTAAAATGGACAATATTTTAAATTTAAATTTCGGATTTGACTGGTACATTTGTGTACACGTATCATCTAGTCGTATGAGAAGAATTTTTTTTCTTGAGAAAATTGAATCCATTTCTTTACCACTAATGTAATCGGCAAACCCTCATTTTAAAATAAAATGTGTACAGATCCTTACAGTTAATCGTCCTAAAATAAAATCGTCATCTAATAAAATATAAAATATAGAACCAATAAATGCATGAGTCTTCTAAAACTATATAAGTTTATAAGTATATAAATCAATATTAGATAGTATTGTTTTTATCTTAGTTCGGATTAGTATGACCATCCCATACGCATATCCCTGACAGAACGTAAGGATTAGTATGACCATCCCATACGCATATCCCTGACAGAACGTAAGGTTTAGTTCGACAGGCTTATGATTTTGTCTCTTGCAATCTAAAGGTTAATTATTTAACTCAACAATTTCACTATTCATTACACTATTTTTTACAGTAAAAATTATACTTACAATGCAAACTTGATAAGTAATGTAATATTATACGTAACAAAACTATTTTAAAAATAAGGCTATATGCATTTTCTAGTTCAAAACATGTGTCTCTTTTAACGCTCAAACCTGCTGGTAAAATTTTATGTTTCGATGTTAGCGGAGAACACCAAATATTTTACAAGTAAAAATAAACATTACTGTCCTGGAAGTGGTAAATTATGTTTCAGCGATTTGTAGAGGCAGATACATTCCACGGTCAGCGGGACGTCGTCGTGGTTTGGACCCCGACCGAGAGAGTGCGCTGGATGTGTCACTGTAAAATATTGCGGTACTCAGAGAGTCCGCCTACACAATAGGGTTACCAAACGTCCCATAAAAACGGGATTGTCCCGTTTTTTCACGATCGTACCCGGAGCCCCAAAAATGTCTCCCGGGACGATTAAATGTCTCGTATTTACGTTAGGTACTAATAAACACATTTAAAATCACTAAAACTTCCTAATTTATAAGATGACTGCAAGTAATATTTTCCATTTTTGCTAGTTATATAGTCGGCTATTATAGGTAGCCAGCGCCAGGTAGGTAGCCAAGTAGCCAGTAGCCAGAATTATATGCCTCAGAATTTAAATTAAATTACAAAAGCAAAGGTAAATTTAATATTTAAAGTCTCAAAATAGCTAAAAAGAGCATATTTCAATGATTACGTCCCAAGGGAGGCCTCTCGGACCCCCCTTTAGCTGGAGGGCATTGTCCCCAAATCCTCCTTTGGTGGTTCCCGTTTTTTCAAGATTATGATTTGGTCACCCTAGCCTACAACCGTATTAGCGAGTGAGCTATCAAGCAAACAGATGTACTACGTGAAACAAAACTGTACAAATTTGGGTATTTACCCACTTAAATATTCAAGAATTAGAAACTAGGTACAGTACTCAGTTGTGAACTTTTTATACTGTATTTACTGAGGAATACATAATTTGTAAATGGAATATAGTTGTGGAATTTATATTTTTCTAGCAAAGTTGTTTTATAGTTTTAACCAATTAATTAGTTTTGGAATAAAAATTAGTTTGTTACTAAATGTGTCTATGGTTGACGGTTGACGGTAGAGAAATCAAAAGGGGAATTCAAATGTTTGGATCTCAACATAGGTTTTAACTTGACTTGGAATAGTCAAACTGAATTTATTTGCACAAAATTAAACCCATCAAAATGCCTGTTGTGGAAATGATCACAGTTTTGCAGTAAAATGATACTACTATCGGTATATACTACGATTTATGTTACAGGTTTGAGTTAAGAGTTTGATTGGGTTGAGATTTTTACCAATCTATTTCTTAGGTCCAAAAGCTCCTAATTCAAAAGTCTTAGCAAACTTATTCAACCGGATTCCGAGATAAATTTTGCAAACAAACAAACAGGCAGACAGACATTGCTCGTATTAGAGTATAGGATTGCCTTTTGTTTATATCTGAAATCTGACTGTACTTGCTTAGTTTTGTATTATTTTACGTATATTGTTTGACGCAACCACTGCTTATCAATTGAATACTTTTTAGAAATAAAGTAATTTTTTACTTGACATCACTTGAACAGTTTTATCAACAGCACGTGCAAGAGACGTTGTTTATGTTTAGTGTCATATACTATTGTACGATTGTAGCTAGTTGTATGTTCTTCGCTAGTAGTTTTACACGCCATTAACAAAAATATATAAATACGTAGTTTACTTAGTAAACTTAAAAATACACTGACCACTAAATCAGTCCGGACCAAATTGTCCGGAACCACTTCATCTTACCATCCAAATGTAACTTAATGTGTTTTTACCAAGAATATGCATAGGTTTTAATTTAATTAAAATAGTATTAATTATAGGACGGTCTCCAATTAGGTTACATAGAAAAAAAAGAGGAAAAAATAATTCGCCTCTAGGTATTCAGCTATAAAGAGCACTTTAGTTCGGGAAACTTTGTAAAGGTGCGGTCATAAATCTGCGGGTTTCTGAGAATCAGCGCATTTACTTCTTTAGCTGTCCGCATCCACTTTTCAACGAAAACTTAAGAAAAAGTGCTATATAACGCTTTGTTCCAAGTTTATTTTTGAAAGCCGAGAACAATTTTATTCAGCTTACACCCACTGACATTTTCGGGCTTAGAGTAACTACCGTAATTTTATTCCTGTTCCCACAGAAAATCGATTCAGATAAAAAATGAAATGTAAAATGTCACGGTTGTTGTTGTTAACAACTACCGTAACACAGCGGTTATATTATATCCTGAATCCCTACTGTACGTTGTAAACTTAGCAATGTGTTGTAAAAATTTCCTCATCAAGGTTTTCTTCAAAATGTATTTTCCAATCGCAAGTTCATGATTAACTTTAAATAAATAGTTGCCTTACTTAATTCAAATCATATTAAGCAACTTTTTCATTAATATGGTATTTTTTAATTATTATTACGAAATGATAGTTAAAAAATGTTTTTATTCAGCCTAAGTGACCACTGTATTGCATTTGTGTTCTGCCATTCTCTCATTGTTATCGGATTCTGGTCGAAATCGATTACCTTTTGGGATATTTTATGTATTGTACATAAATACAGTCTTGTACATAAATACAGTACAAGTTGAAACAAGTGCTGTACACCTAGCACTTTATGTAAACAGGAGTTATTGTTTAGATCATACAGAGATTTCCGAAACTGCAATATTTTACACAAGAATGGCCACCATTTTGAAACGGATAAAGGTAAATGAATTCTGTATTTGCCAAAATGTTTCTTTTAACGAGACCTTTAAAATGATGTACACTTTGCCTATATTTACATTAAAACATTTGAGATTCGACCACGATTAGAAAATTTTGTAAAATGGCCGCCACGGCCGCCAGATGGTGTTTGGCCGATGGTTCCACATCCAAATTTGTTCATATTATATCGGTCTACCGCGGTACCAAATTTGGTACTTTTATCAAAAAGTGCACAATATGTTGAAATATCCTAGCTAAACCGCCGCACTTCTCTTTTCAGAAATAGCAGTACAAAAACTATGTCACGCTGGAGACGCTAGTTAGAGAAATGTTATTATAAATAGTATAGATAAGCCTTATCATGCTACATTCTCCTTAACAAAGTTACAAGACCCGGACTATCGTCTGAATAGTATAGTAAATATAGGTCTTAATCATTGGAGCCGAGATCTCGTCATCCCAATGACTTATAAAAATCCTACTTACAATATACCTACAATTTTTACATACTTAAAAATCCTACAATAATACCCTTCAATTGAGGAATTCACAGGATTAAAAAATAATTTAACTCGTAAATATAAATTGTATTGTAAAATGTTTTAAATCTGACTTACGCCTACTTTTGGGTAGGCCTACTTTCTGATTAAACGGAGGCCACCCGAATAATAGTTTCTACGATGATTAAATCAAGTTTATTTACTGCCTACGATGTAGAATAAGCTTATCGCATTTTCGGAAATCGAGTCTGGCCAGCGGTGTACACCTTCGACTAGGTCAAGGTCACGGGGTAGGTCAGTGCTCCGCGCGGCAACAATACTTGTCGTTATCGCTATCTGTTGTCGGTGGACGTCTGTCAGTCTGCCACGGTAGTCTTTGCTAATAGTACACCGCCCTCGTCGAGTGTGTAGTTTTTACCTGTCATTTGCTGAGTAACGTTCGTGCTAGTGAAAATGAGTGAGCGCCATCTTAATTTGGGATTTGCCTAAAACAAAAGAAGAAGCTGTGTTTTTTTTTACAGTCGAAAGAGTGTTTGCCGTCAAGTAAATTATGTGCCAAATAGAAGTGCTAAAACTTTGGATACTTTGGTATTATACGGATGCCACTATTTTTGGAGGTTAATTTTTACCGGATACAAAGGATAACTACATAATTCGAAAAAACGTACTTTTATTGACTTACTGTGAAAATCTTACATCATTCTGATGAGCGGTCTTTGTGTTGTGCCTCCCAAAAGGCAGCGATGTCCGCTAGGATCGTATTGAATGCGTCGCCGCCGCTAGCAGCCACACCCGATCGCCACATGTACTACGCAAAATATACAGCGCGCTGCGGCAGTTATGTTAGGATGGGTTATCATAAAAATACGTACGTTTTCCTATTCATTTCGAGGTAAATCCCACACCACAAGAACGTCACTCATTATGAAAACAAATGTAACGTAGTGCACGGCAATAAATCACTCGTGACACTGACCCAGATACAGGCGGTGACAGGTGATGCGCGCGCTCCGGTCAACGACCTGACCTTGGCCTATTTGGAGGGGGTTTGGCGGCCGGAAGTATGACTCATCAGGTATCATTCGATTTGTAACGAAACAAGGAAAGTCCTACAATCATTTTTATGATAACCCATCCTAACATAACTGCCGCAGCGCGCTGTATAAGGGTGGCATCCGTATAATACCAAAGTACCAAACTTTGTTTGAACAGATCCAACAGCACTTTGAACCTGGTTCGACTATTATGTCCGATTATTGGAAGGGTTATTGTCATGACGAACTAGAGAAGGCTGGCTTTACCCACCTGACCGTCAACCATACGTACAATTTTGTGGACCCTAAAACCGGGGCAAATACTCAACAAGTTGAGCGTATGTGGGGGTCGGCCAAATGGCGCAATAAAAGACAGAGGGGCACATCTCGTCACTATTTGGACTCGTATCTGGCCGAGTACATGTGGCGCTCGACAGCCGGTGACAACGCGTTCTACGAGCTGCTCGGCGACATCGTCAAGTTTTGGGGCTCCGTCCGACCACAAAGCTAAGTTTTAATGATTTGTAATTGTCGTGTGATTGAAATAAAAGTCTATTCTGTTTGTAAACGTACTAATTTTTACTTTTAAAGCATCATTTTCCTAATAAAAATAACTGGCCTCCGTTTAATCAGAAAGTACCTATTTTTGTCTATATAATCTATATATATATATATATATGTATATTAATACGCTAGGGGGTTTTTCTTCACAGTCATAACTCGATAACGGCTGGACGGATTTTAACGTTTGAGGTGCCAAATTAAAGGTATTTTTACGTAGGTTTGTCAGTACGTCTGAGAATTTTAAGAAGGGGCATCACTTAAACACAGTAAAAGGCTGAATTATCGGAACAGTGGCGCTATCCGACGGCGGAAGTCTAGACTACGTGTTGATTGAAAGTTAATATCATAAGTTTTGTTATGTTTGTTTGCAAATGAAGAAACATTTCGTTGGGTACAAAATTGCTCGGATTTGAGCAACAGGACTATTGTCCTGGACAGGCTTACTAGTGGTTACAGGTATTTAAGTAGTATTACAGGTGGTTAAGTGGCCCTGTTGCCACTTTTGTCCGATCTTGCATAGCTCTCTCTCTCTCTCTCTCTCTCTCTCGAAGACAACGCTGTAAATGACAACGCTGTGCTTCCGATGTTGCCAGTATATTGTCCAAGTGTTGCATATGTTTTATGATTACATAATCACATGTGTAGGTTTTGTTTGTATTTTGATGTTGTGTAAACACAATTATAATCTTATAATTTTAAAGTACAAATTTCCTGAATTTTTACATTAATTATTGATGTTGAGTTTTATAATATAACCAAACACTATTAAGTGAAGTATTTTCCAATTAGTTTACTGCAGCCCTTTAAAAATGGGAAATTGAATAACGCCGCCGATTTCAGTTATGTACTTTTGAATCTCGCAGGATGTTCAATGCACCTGCGTTTTTCGGAGAAGAGCGTTTTCCTAAACTGCGATATTCAAGTGTGGAGTGTGCCAGTGATTCAGTAGCCTATATAAGGACTTTTGACGGTCATTCATAGTCGCCATGCCTGTGATAAGTAAGTTTAAAAGAAGACAAATTTGTGTGGTTTTGTTGTTTTCATCACTCATCGAAGACTTGGGACGAGGAACCCGATTTTATTATCAGTTCAGCGAGTGTGCCGTGAGGAAAAATCGTCATCTGTGCAGCAGTTCCAGTACAGTCTAACTGACTTACCTAAAACATCCCACCTTTATATTTCTGTTTCTATTGTACAAAGGATATTTGTATTTTTGTTTTGGCTTTGATTTTCACAGGGGACTCTAACCATGGTGATTTTTTTGTAATGTAAGGATTACATTACTTAACTTTATATAAATTGTTACTGGAGTGGCCAATGCAGAACATTTATTAATGCCTTTTTAATGAAGTTATACGTGTCAAGTTATTAACTTCTTTAATCATTATTTATTCTCATAACACTCATATCGCACTTGTAAACCAGTAAGATTCAATAATTGCAAGAATTTGTGTTGTAATCGTAAAATTTCAACTGCCAGTTGCAAATTCATACTACACCTTGTAGAGTTCTTTTAATTTTTTAATTGTGAATATGTTCAATTCACTTTATAAATTTGTCACAATTATGTTGGTAAAAACGATAATTTTCATAGATACGTATTCAAACTCATTTTAAAACAAAAATTCCTTAAAATAAATCCCATGAAAGATTGATTTTAAACGTGAGTGACTTGAATACAAATCATTTCATGTCATATTATACAATACAATAACCTTCATTTTTATTTCATCTTAATATTATTTCATGCAATTGCTTTAAAAATCGATATCTATACTTATTTAATAGGGCGAGCAGGTTTATTGTGACGGTCACTCCTCCTAAACTACTAAACCGATTTTCATGTTTTTGGTGTCATTGGAAAGAGCCTAACGTAAAGTTGTGCAGGAAACTTTTTTTATAGAGAAATAATTTGTGAGTGAGGCCCTAGGGCCTCTCAAAGTTGAGTTTTCCCCATAAGCTTAACATTAGAAAATAACTATAAGTTTTAAGCAATCAGCTGGATAGAATAAACACAGTTAATCAGCAGGCCATGTTGGCTTTGGAACGGTAACACAATATTTATACGGGAATGTCAGTATAATATTGCGTTGTGATCACAAGCGAAGCCGCGACAGGCTACTAGTACTTATTTAATAGGCGAGCAGGTTTTTTGTGACAATCACTCCTCCTAAACTACTGAACCGATTTTAATGTTTTTGGTGTCATTGAAAAGAGCCTAACGTGAAGTTGTGCAGGACACCTTTTTTATAGAGCAATAATTTGTGAGTGAGGCCCTGGAGCCCCTTAAAGTTGAGTTTTTTCCCATAAGCTTAACATTGGGAAATAACTATAAGTTTTAAGCAATCAGCTGGATAGAGTAAACACAGTTAATCAGCAGGCCATGTTGGCTTTGGAACGGTAACACAATATTTATACGGGAATCTCAGTATAATATTACGTTGTGATCGCGAGCGAAGCCGCGACAGGCTACTAGTATTAAATAAATAAAGCAAGCAGACAGAATGTAATCATAGCAGAAGTGGACTGTTTATATTTACATCAAGCAGACACTTTGTACAGTGACATGTTGTTCTGCTAGCACAACAGCCGTCAGTTGATCAGTCCCAAGATATTAAGTGTTGGAGAGGACAAATAGAATGGGCATCAGGGATTGTTGATAAAGTACGCCATAACCGATAATTAATATTAAACATACAAATTCGCAGTAAACTAAAACAATAGGCCACGGTTTGGCAAAGTTGCATTTTATGCCACCAGTCAGTAAGCCTGTCCAGGACGATAGTTGATTTTAATATAGTAACAAAAAATAAAAACGCGGGGCCCCTATTCTGCATATATTAAATAGGTCCGGGATTGAGATCTCTAATGCTATAAGAACCACAGAAGACCACAAAATTAATAATTTTCATTGCTGCGCTTGATTTGTCTTAAACCATTTGCTCTTCTTGCTTTGACATCGTAAACATAAAGTATTCATAAAAAGTAAAACTAGGTATTAAATTGGAAGTAAATTTTACGTTAAAAACTAATTGAACAATCGCAAGCTTTGAATTTAAGGAATTAATTATATATAAACAAATAAATATAAACCGCAACTTCGATCTGCCCCTCACCAGGTCTAAAAGCAGCACAAATTTACCTGGACTACATCATTTTTACTCAGCCAAGGCCTAAATTTTGGCTGCGAAATCGAAGAGTTTACAATTTTAGACGAGGGTTATGCAATCCTCGGCTCCGAAACCCAAGAGTCCAAGTCCGGGATTATCCCTCCCCAATTTAGACTCGGTCTAACGTTAGTCCTGGAATAGCGCTAAACTCGAGCTCCAAAATTCATTTTCCCTGTCCTAGTCTAAAAACCGGTTTTTAGACCGAGACCAGCAGTGTTAAACCAAGCTCCGAAACCCGCCCTTAGTCTTTAAAATAACTGCATTTACTCAATGTTGTGAATAGAGTAAATGGAGTAGTGTTCATGTTGTACTATTGAAAACCGTTCAGTAGGCAATATTTAATATATATGCCCAGTATGTTTTTCAATCACAAACTATTTGTTGTATAATGTTTTAGCGAATTTCCCCTATAGGGAAGAAGCTATTACCGTAGGTCTCATGGTAAGACTTATGCCCGAGACCATGATAACTTTTCATTTTGAGGTCCCCAGATGCCAAAAACACCATTCGTTCAAATTTTTATATATGTATATATATATATATATATATTTATATATATATATATATATATATATTTATATATATATATATGTGTCCGTAAGCACGATAACTCTCGTAAAAAAGGTCCGATCTTAATGAAATTTGGTACAAATGTTTAAAGTACCATTTATTTGAACGAGTTCGAAAACCAGATGAATCGCACTATCCGAAGGGGGGTTTTTGGGGGGTTTTGTACCCCAAAAATGTGTTTTTTGGGGTTTTCACATTTAATTTAATTTAAATCAAATTTTATTTTATACCATTGAATTCAGCTTAAAAAAACAAACAATTTGGTATTTTGATCATTGCTCTACGTCAATTGGTTACCGAGATATTGAAAATACTAAACACAGTACGTTGTCTAATGTTATTCTTATGGAGAAAAAGAAAAATTGCATATCTCGTTTATTTATGAACATAAACTGGCGAAATTTGGTATATGGCTTGATCTGGTTGTGGCTTATTGTTGTTAGCACAAAAAAATTTTTCGCTTATGGCTCCTGTAGTAGCAAACCTAGGTACTTGGTCCCCATGTTATTCTTATGGAAAATGTTTAAAATGTTATATATCGCTTATTTATGAATGTATATGGATGAAACTTGGTATGTGACTTCACTAAGATGAGTTCTATTGATATTTGCATAAAAACCCATTATTTTGTGTGCCTTGTTGCAGCAAACCTGCGTACTCATCCCCAATGTTATTCTTATGGAGAATAATTAATATTTTAAATATCGCTTGTTTGTGAATACATTTCTTATGAATCCTGTTAAGTTTTTTATTGTATTATGTTATATATTCATTGGAAATTCGCTGAGTATGCAGGTTTGCTGCGACGGGGGTATTGTTTATTTTAACATTGTTTCATTTTATCAAAATTCTTTAGCTGTACAAATGTTGTTAATATAGTTTTAATAACTAATCACTCGTGATCTTCAGTTATAGTATCTAACATAAAAAATATAATATTTCAAAAACGTGCACACAATATTTTGGAATGTTCAAGGATTTCATCATGGCATGGATTGGCATGGATTTCAATCATATTTATTAATATTATAAAACACATATTTCTTTTGTTAACTTTAAGCTGTGTCAGACAAGAGAAAATCTAAATTAGAGCGAGGAGGCCATTATAGTTCCAGATAAGAACTAGCACTAAAACTACAGGTTGAAGGTTGTAGGTAGAAGGTAGTGTATAGCGATGTGGACGTCTATACTGTCCGCAGCAGTGCTCGTGGCTCTAGCGGCAGGTAAGTGAACGAACTATGTACTTGTAATCTACCCACCATTGTACTGAAGCACTTCCTGTACAAAGTGATAACAGAATCCTACATATAGCGTTATTGTGTTAAGTGCAAGCGTTACGTAACTTTATGAAAAATGGAAAGAGATTCCTTACAGATTTATTTTTATTTGGGGCCGCACATAAATTGACCATATAAAAAATGCAGAGGGGATGTCTGAATTCTAAAGGACGGTGAGATTATGCTTGTGGGTAGGTAGCTTGAAAATTAATTATTTGTTTAAACATTTATTTTTAACCAATTTCACTTTAAAATTCAAAAGTCTATACATATTACGTAAAACGGCCAACGATGACGTAAATTTTCAAGCGGAGGAGCTGAATTAAGACCGTAAGATGTAGTAAGATGATTGTGGGGAACGGATCTGAAAATTTCTGATAACAACAACAACAATGCTAAGCTTAAGAAGAGATTGTAAGGTTATTGCTTTGCCTTAAATTGGTTATGTCATTAAATGATTTGCCACTAACCTTATGTAAGTCTCTTAAACATATGAAACCTTACATAACAGTAATCCATTTTTATCTTTTAGTTAATGTTGGTCAATTTGCTATTTATATTACAATACATTTTTCTAATAGTTTGTCCATTAATGTTTATTTCTTGGTCGTGATTTGAAAAAATTACTACGTAAAATATATACTCTCTTTGGGATCTACTTGATTTCTCGTAACCAAAAAAAGGGTGCTTACTTATTGATGACATGATGAGTTGATATGGCCCACTCCTACGTTACACAAGTTATAGAAAGCCTGGAGGGTGGTCTAAAAACTTGCATTTTTTAGTTACGTAATTTATGGAAACTTAAAGAAAACTCTCGGAACTTAAAATAACTGAAGAAACGGAAATCATACTCGACTAACATCCAACTGAAACTTGTCATCGGGCTCATTGCAATATTAAATAATTGCTTTCCATTTACTAGGACTCCACAGTACTCCGGTGTGGAGCGTTCCCGAAAGATAGTAGCTTCCTGTTATCCGAGCCGACCCCGGTGTGTGTACAACGTGGCTCGGAATGTTGAAGTATTCCGCCTTGTCTGGTGCGGCGGTAGTTCAGTAATCTTCTTTACAGATTGACTAATTGAGGAAAACTGTACAGTATTATAATACGTTGTTTTGGCGACAGTTTAGGAGTAGATAGTCAAGTTGTAAAACCAGATCATCGTCCCTGCAGTTCAACCGAGACAAATATTACTAAATACGTTTTTTTTAGTTTTTTACAACTGTATAATAATATTGTACATAAATTTGGATTAACGAAACCTCTTTTCTTCCATATCTATAGCTTTGTTGTATCTGAAAATGCCCTAGTGCCCCGTAACTAAATTTAATAAAATATTATTTTCTATGAGCAAATTGGCTACCCTATTGGTATACTACGTTTTTTAATCCCTTTCTCTTTGCGATAACTTACGTTAAGTCCAGTGGGGAGAGTTCCTAACAGGTCACTTACATTTTAGGCAGCCAATTCATAGTCGGTTCTTTGTATGAAATTCATTATTGGTCATGGAGAGAGGCTTTTATATTTAAGAAGTTAATTTACAATTTTTCTCATGTGATTAGATAAATACCCCCGTAGCAGCAAACCTGCATACTTAGCGAATTTCCAATGCATATATATTTATCTTAATGCCACATAAAGCTACATACCAAGTTTCATCAATATACATTCATAAATAAACAATTTATGACATTTTAATTATTCTCCATAAGAATAACATGGCGGCTGAGTATGCAGGTTTGCTGAAGCAAGGAACACAAAAAAATGGCGTTTTATGCTTATATCAATATAACTCAACTAGGTGAAGTCACTTACCAAATTTCATTAATTTATTTTCATAATTAAGGGAGATAACACGTTACTTATTCTCCATAAGGATAACATGGGGCTGAGTACGCAGGTTTGCTGCTATGGGAGCCTTTGTCAAAAAATTGTTTTTTTGAGTAAATATCAATGGTCCACAACCAGATAAAGCCGTATACCAAGTTTCGTCAGTATATGTTCATAAATAAGCGAGATATAAAATTTTTTTTTTCCTCCATAAGAATAACATTAGACAACGTACTGTGTTTAGCACTTTCAATATCTCGGTAACCAATTGACGTAGAGAAATGATCAAAATACCAAATTGTGTGTTTTTTTAAGCTGAATCCAATGGGAAAAAATAAAATCTGACTATTTCCAAAATTATATGTGAAAAATTCAAAAAACCCATTTTTGGGGTACAAAACCCCCCCAAAATACCCCTTTGGATAGAGCGATCTGGCTGGTTTTCGAACTTAAAGTCATAAATGTTGCTTTACACGTTTATACCAAATTTCATCAAAATCGGATAATTTTTACGAGAGTTATCGTGCTCACGGACACATATATATATATATATATATATATATATATATATATATATATATATATATATATATATATATATATATACAGTTTCGAACGAATGGTATTTTTGGGGTCTGGGGACCTCAAAACGAAAAGTTATCATGGTCCCGGGCCTAGGTCTTACCATGCCGACTACGGTAATAGCTTCTTCCCTATAGGGGAAATTCGCTAAAAACAGTTGCATGTGAAAAAATAGGTAAAATACAACAGAGAAATATTACACCGATTTTGCCTGATAACTAGGACATCAGTATGTAACCTACTTTCCACCTTAAAGACATGTACCTACTTCCGATGTTTCCGCTTTTCTGCCATGGCCCTATTCAAACAAAGACGGATGTTGTCACGTCTTCTATTTTAAATTGAAATAGTTAAGATTTGCAGGTTGTCATACTAAAGACATAACTATTTTCCAGGAGCATGCCACAAGCAGGAGGAGAAGTATTACTCGGAGCTCGGGTGTCAGCCGGGGCCGAGGGGAGCGGACGGGTGCCCGACGAGCTACAGCTGCGGTGAGTGGTCCAGTTGTAAATATGCCGGGAAAAGAACAATTTATTACAAACATTTTAGTGAGTGCCGAGTGTTAAATAGCTTTACAATATATGGTAAAACTGTGAATTAAAGTGAGTACAAATGATAGGAACCAGCTAGAACAGGATACAGAGGATAGGATCCAGCTAGAACAGGATACAGAGGATAGGATCCAACTAGAACACGATACAGAGGATAGGATCCAGCTAGAACAGGATACAGAGGATAGGATCCAGCTAGAACAGGATGCAATAAAGAAACTACTCCTACTTTCGAGTCAAATTTATCTGAGCTACTTTATACGAGAGCCCGTTGAGCCACTCATCGGTGGTCACTGCTGGTTTATGTCAAATTTATCTGAGCTACTTTATACGAGAGCCCGTTGAGCCACTCATCGGTGGTCACTGCTGGTTTATGTCAAATTTATCTGAGCTACTTTATACGAGAGCCCGTTGAGCCACTCATCGGTGGTCACTGCTGGTTTATGTCAAATTTATCTGAGCTACTTTATACGAGAGCCCGTTGAGCCACTCATCGGTGGTCACTGCTGGTTTATGTCAAATTTATCTGAGCTACTTTATACGAGAGCCCGTTGAGCCACTCATCGGTGGTCACTGCTGGTTTATGTCAAATTTATCTGAGCTACTTTATACGAGAGCCCGTTGAGCCACTCATCGGTGGTCACTGCTGGTTCATGTCAAATTTATCTGAGCTACTTTATACGAGAGCCCGTTGAGCCACTCATCGGTGGTCACTGCTGGTTTATGTCAAATTTATCTGAGCTACTTTATACGAGAGCCCGTTGAGCCACTCATCGGTGATCACTGCTGGTTTATGTCAAATTTATCTGAGCTACTTTATACGAGAGCCCGTTGAGCCACTCATCGGTGGTCACTGCTGGTTTATGTCAAATTTTGTTAACCATTTATATTTTTTACACATTTCATATAGGTTAGAATCAAGTTTAATATAATATGTAATTAGTTTAGTATTTTTAAGTTTTAGCACTAACAAAGGTCACATGACTAATGAGATTAACTCCTAACACTGAAAACCTAACATCTTACTTTTAAATTTATACTGCATCTAATGATTAAATTATACATTTTTGTTAAGCTCGGTAACTTTTCGCGTATACTTTGTTTACGATGAGTACTTAATATTTAAGAAGATATTGCGGAAATTTTCCATCACTGAATGAGAATAACAAACTGAATGATTTGTTTTTCTTATTCGGTCATGGCAAATGTCTACAGTTATGCAATATCTTCTTAAATAACACTTTCACATATATTAGAAAATGTTTAGTATTTAAATCGTCATAAAAAATGGTTTACAAACTTACTCTTTAGTGGATTTACCAAGTGAAACTCGATTTAGATGTTTAATGATACTACAAATTTATAAACCATTGGCACCTTTACTTGTTATCAGTAACATAACAGTAAACACCACTTATGTTGTAAAGTTATTAAATAAATTTTACACATATTAATTTAATTACTTTAAATAAATACGAAATGTAATATTTATTGTGTTCTGGTCTCAGCTGTGTGCATGAATTATAGATATACCACAATAACCGGCAATTACAATGTATCAACTTACCATTACAATAAAGAACGTAATTGTTGCAAGCTGTATAGTTCCGTTGGACTCAGCGGTTAAAATTATTGTGTTGCGTATTAATCTGGGATAATATCTGGCTTTAAAATCTATTTCGCCATGGTCGACGATATTTAAATTAAGTATTTCCCACAAACTAGCTAACATTGATGATAAAATACTGTATTTTATAAAGTGTTATTTCACATATAGTTTAATTAAAAAATACATGCGTATATACTTTTAACTTTTATGTAATGAAAACAGGTATACCAACCACTTTATATTATGCAGCGGTATTGATCAAAACAAATAAAGCCAAGTTTGATCGTTACAAATATTTGACTCAGACAAATTGGGCTATCCACTTCTTTTACTATCCTATCATCCGATATGAGCAAAGTTTCCCTGAATTATTGTTTGCTCGTATGATGTTCTTAATAATATTTTGTTCGATGTGGAATAAAAATATTGTTTTCAAAAGTATTCTTATTTCAACCCACATATGATGAAAGCTATAGTGTGGGTTTTCAACAAATGCTACCCGATAGAGATTCGAGTTGTAATTTAAGCGCAACTGTGCGAAAAAAGGGAATTGAGCGGAGCTAATGCTCTCATTGGAGAGAGGCCGCGGTGCTAATATAGCATAGCAAAGCCCGGTCTCCCAAGTACTACTTTCTTACAATAAGTACACACTTTAGTCTAGACAATTTCATTCTAATTTTATAGACTGATGAAAGAGATTTCACACGATTAAAAGCATACTACCTATTTTCAGACCTATTTATATGCTTATGCAATTGCTAAAAATTTTCACGTCAGTAAAGTAATGATTATATTACAATTATATAAATTTAAAATCCTATTCTATACTCCAATATAGTAACGTTTGCTTGCTTGCTTGGTTGGTTGGCTGTTGCTTGCTCGCAACTGTAATCTCAAAAACGGCTCCAACAATTTTCCTACAATTTTTGAAATAACTAATTTCTGGGGAAAAAATAAGTTCTAGACAGGAAAAATCAAGTAATATATAAAAAAAATTACGGAAAGTGAAAAAAATTTATATTTGGCTTATGTAGCTTAAAATCAAAACAATAGTCATAACAGCTGTTTATAATCAATCTTCTTATAATATTAACTCTCTTCTCAAATATGGTATTGTGTTATAGGGCAACTCAGTAGATTTTAGTAAAGTTTTCAAAGCCTAAAAAAGCATTATTAGAGTTATGTTAGGGGTAAATTTTAGAGATAGCTGTCGCCCTCTTTTAAGAATTTGAAATAACATTTACATTTATGAAATGTTAGTTTTTGTTCATTTAAATGTCAACTTTTTCACAGTTTAAAGCCCAACACTCTTACAATACCCACAATATTAATCTTTTCAACTACCCGATTCACAATTTGACGGTTTTTGAAAAAGGTCCTATTTATATAGGTATATGTATAATAAAATTCCAGATTCCTTTAAATCGTTTACACCCTATAAATTTAAGAGGTGTATTAAAGATATTTTGATCAGTAAGTCTTACTACACAATTGATGATTTTTTAAATGATAACATAGCTATTTGACCTCTGAACAGAGCTTTCATATGCATGATGTTTTAATCCTGAGCATATTTGAAACCATACATTTTGTATTAAGATAATTTAGTTTAGTATATAGATAATTTTAAGTTGGACGATACAAATGTTTGATATTACTGATTGTAATGTACACAAATGTTTATGTGCAAATAAAGTAATTATGACTTATGACTGTGACAGTGAACTGCCAAACTTTACGAATTAACATGGTTTCCTGAGAGCATTGACTAAAACCATCGAATGAAGATTACATGGTGGAAATGTCAAATGCAAAATGATTCAAAGGGACATTGAGATGTAATAACAATTGGAGTGACGTCAATGATGCAGAAAAGCGGTAAATGAGGCAAATCGGCCAGTCAGTAGGGGGACGTGGTGAAAAATTACTCCCTAGTCATCAAAACAAACTGAATTCTCTTCCACGAGCAAACCCACCCCTTAAGGTGCTAATATTATAATGTTTATTACGACGCAGGGGGCAGCAGCCAGGACCAGTGCCAGTATCTGGGCGTTGTGTACAACGAAGGTCACACGCTGAACCTGACTGCAGACTGCCTGGCCAACTGCTACTGCGCCTCGTCTCCGCTCAACAACAGGTCGGTTGGATGAACTGCACTTATTGTTATGTCATTCCCTTGCAGTTGTCATAGAGCACCTTAGATGACTGTCATACTGATTGGGGACCTTGCATATAGTATATAACCGTAACGCACATTAGAGTAGAAGAGGTGTGACGCTTAGAATTACATTCGGAGTATGGTCTATTATTCGTAACAGTTTTTTTGATTTCCCTAAATTTAATTTTGTTAAATGTTTCAATAATGGTCTAAAACTAATAATCAAAAAACGTCATGCAACCTTTTTCGTTTGGTTGTGTATTAAAAACCAACAAAATCAAGGTATTGAAATTCGTCTTCACACATATTTTGTGGTAAGCCCCCTTAGTGCACGGATTGGGCCCTTAGTAAGGCCACCGTGAGGGCCTGTGAGAAAGTGTGGGGCTGGACGTTTATTGTATTGCTATTGCACTACTTCCGTGGTCCCGTCTGGCTGCGTAAATTTTTTCAATGTGAGACGCAAATTGGCTTTTTCAGAACTTAATCTTAATTCGAGAACAATTTTTACTATGTATGGCAATTTTTGTTATAAAATAAATTTCTTTACTATTAGGAAATACAACGTGAAAATGTTTTATATGACGATGTTTTCATGAGCAACAAAAATATTGAATTATACGACAACTATATTTTTGCCTCTCCTAATTAATAGCTGTTTTGCAGTTTAAAAATCAAACTGTTGGAAGCCTTTTTTGTTGATCCGTCTAAAAAGGCTACAAATCTGTGCGTGGATCGTTTCAAGCAGAGCAAGGGGTTATCCGCTACAGTACGAGTTGTACAGTTCTGATAAAAATGACTAGCCACGGCTGAGTTTTAAACCCAAAACAGGGAGAGTCCATACGCTACCATCGTTTTGGAGTTCGTCGCCTAGACCACTTATAGATAGTTTTTTTATAACTATTTAATACAATAATGACAGAGCCTGTTACTCCAACAGCAAACCATAGTATTAGAGTACAAAGTTACCTAGCTGTAGGACATCGTTAGCGCTGATCAAGTACGACCATAAGGAGTTTGTAGTTAGGTTTTTTTTGTAAAAAGTTTTTTAGGGTAGGCCAAGAGCCGGCTACCCTGTCGGCCATATTGGTTTTATCGCCCATTAGAATAATGTTAAGGTCAGACCCCAATTTTTTGCTTTTCTCTTGAGATAAAATTTTGATTTTGGTGTCAATTGAAAGATATTCTTATCGCAGGTGATTATTGTGGATGATATTTTGAAAATTAATTATAATATTTAATAAAAAATCTAATTTTTTAAAGTATGACAATTTTTTTCTGGTAGTCTGTAACAGTTATACGAATTTTCACTCGCAAAAATCACTCTTTACTTTATTTTGAGTAGTCAACAAAATTACCTAAATCATATTGAACATTAAATAAAAATGTGGGTCTTAAATAGATGTTTAGTTAGCATTGAGCTTATGGAGAATCAATCCAATATGACCGTCGGGGGAGCGTGGCCTTCAGCCTCAGCAGACTCGACCGATAAACTGTACTTAAGAGGACAAAGTATCACAATTTAAAACTTTGGTGCCTCTCTACAGCATTTTATATTGTACTGAATACACGTATAAGTTATAATATACCCCCGTCCTAGCAAACCTGCATACTCAGCAAATTTCCAATGAGTGTATATGTCTTAATAACACATTAGTCCACTTACCAGATTCATAATAAATATATTCACAAATAAGCGATATTTAAAATATTAATTATTCTCTATGTAAGAATAACATTGGGGATTAGTATGCAGGTTGGCTGCAACAAGGAACACAAAATAATGGGTTTTTATGCAAATATCAATAGAGCTTATCTAATTGAAGTCGCATACCAACTTTCATCCTTATACATTCATAAATAAGCGATTTATAAGGTTTTAGTTATTCTCCATAAGAATAATACGGGGACCATGTACCTAGGTTTGCTGCTTTGGGAACCATAGGCAAAAAATTTGTTTTTGTGCAAACAACAATAAACCACAACCAGAAGAAGTCATATACTGTACCAAGTTTCGTCAGTTTATGTTCATAAATAAGCGAGATATAACATTTTTCTTTTTCTCCATAAGAGTAACATTAAACAACGTACTGTGTTTAGCACTTTCAATATCTCAGTAACCAATTGACGTAGAGCAATTATCAAAATACCAAATTGTTTTTTATTTAAGCTGAATTCAATAATAAAATTTAAAATTAGATTAAAATAAAAATTACATGTAAAAACCCAAAAAAAATCGTTGGGGTACAAAACCCCCCAAAATCCCCCTTCGGATGGTACGATTCGTCTAGATTTCGAGCTCGTTCAAATAAATGGTACTTTACACATTTGTATAAAATTTCATTAAGATCGGACCTAATTTACGAGAGTTATCGTGCTTACGCCCGTACACGGGTTTTATACATACATTAACATTTGAACGAATGGTGTTTTTGGCATCTGGGAACCTCAAAACAAAAAGTTATCATGGTCTTTGCCTTAAGTCTTACCATGAGACCTACGGTAATAGCTTCTTCCCTATAAGGGAAATTCGCTAAAAACATTTATAGGGTGTTCAAAAAAAGTGGGTAAATAATATACGTAGTGATTCCTTGGTAAAAATAAGCAAGAAAGTTTATATAAACATATGTCCTGTCTCGTTTCGTTTAGCGTAGTTTTTTTACAAAAACATTCATAACTCCTTAATTGTTTAAGATGCAGCGCTGAGATTCTGCACAAATGTTTATCTTATTAGCCGCTATCTTTTTGCAAAATGTGAATAAAAACTCTTTAGCAGTTTCAAAATGGCGGCTATTTTAAATATTTGACGCCAAATTTCACTAAAACCGTTAATTTTACCAAAACAATTGCAAGCAAGATACATAACGTTTTGTACATTTTATGGAGATTTCAACAAGCTTAGTTTGGACAAAGAATAATGGAGAAATTAATTTTATTAATGATATTTGTTACAGTTTTAACATTGTTTAAATAGAGAAAACTGTAGGTATAGCAAGGGAGAAATTAATTTCTCCGTTATTATTTACCCACTTTTTTCGAACACCCTGTTCATGCTAATTAACATTACTGAATGTGCTAGGACCGCCTTTTCCTGCGTCAACATTGAATGCCCAGAACTCTTCAACCGGCCTCCTCCCCCCAACTGCCATCGGATATATGAGCACGGAAAATGCTGTAACGTTGACACAGTTTGCGGTGAGTGAAAAACATAGATTATATGCATGATTTGCTTATTTTAAATTCAACACCATCATGTCACACACTAAGACTTCTCTCTAGTTCTGGATTTTGTTTGATCTATATGTTGATCAGTTTTACCATGGCAAATTTCGGGCTATGTATATTGATAATATTTCCTTTTTGGGTATTTTATTGCTTTATTACCTAACTAAATTAAGTTGGCAGTATTTTTATTGAATATCTTATTCATATTAGCTCAAATAATAATGTTTTTGGATTAGCATAGCACGAAAAAAACAGGCCTAATTTTGATATCAATTTCAAAGTACAATTTGATAACTGACACCAGGTCAATGACCAAGATAATCAGAGCTGCTGACATAAAATATTCTAGAATAATAAAAATGACAACCTATGAAGAGAGAAGAGAGAGAGGGGGGAGGAAGGTCTTCGATGGGGAAGAAGAGAACGGAGAGAAATTCAGCGAGTGATCGTTAGTCTATTTTAATTGAGGGGATGCATATATACTATACTAGTAAGTTGTTGTATAACTTGTTATTTTAACTCCAATCTCATAGTCACTACATGTGTTAAAATAATATATGAGAGATCTAATTTACAATCAATGACAACACGTAACTACTAGAGTTGCCCATGCACAGCTCGCGCAAAGAAACGCCTGTTCTGAGTTAGTTGAACTCGTCGATTAGTAAACAAATAAATAAGTGAAAAATAAACCATTAAATTATACATTTTTTGTTTTGAATTGTTTGCTTATTTTTTACATTTACGGCTAAGGTTAAATTAAAAAGACTCAATTACTAATTTTGATGAAGTAACAGAGGAGGTCTGGCCTACCTACATAGGTATTGAGAAATAATATACAAGGATTTATCTTTTTTAGTTTTCTAAATTCCAAATTTAGTTTTGTAACATGAGTTTTTGCAGGTTCGTGAAATTGTGGTTCTGTGTCAGTTTAATTTCCCTTAATACAGATTTATTCCTGGTCCTTCTATATTACTCATTTCCCCCAACGTTCGCATCATATTTAGTTTAACCCTTTAAGCTTTAGAACGTGGAAGCATTTAAAAGTTAGTATATTGAAAATGTTCCAGTCGACCCAGGAGACCAGAAGACTAGACCGATGTGTCAATACAGGGACTTGGAGTATGAGATCGGCCAAAGATTCTACGTCGAAGAAGAATGCAAGCAGTGCATTTGCCGACCTGGATTTAATGGTGGGTCTATTTGCTAAATTATTTCGCGTAATGGGATGACCGAACTCAAAAATGGTATATGAAATATACTGCTGTTAACGTAAGTTCTAACCGAAATACCATCAACAAATCTATAATATTATAAAGAAGAGGTGGTTTCTGTCTGTCTGTCTGTCTGATGTTCCGGGTCAACGCAAAAACTACTGAACCGACTGGGCTGAAACTTTACACAAAGGTAGATCTTGACCCCATGCAAAACATAGGCCTATTCACTTCCTTAAAATCCCCTCGGGCTACGGCCCGTGTTTAGGCTCCGTGGCCTAAGTTTCAATGCTTACATTTCAGAAGAAAGTAAATACTCAGAAACTGTAATGCGAACAGCTGTGCATACTTACTTTTGACAGCTTAAAGAGCAAAAGCAAGAACAGCTGTTTCAAGCTTTCTAAAATGCAAATTGCATTGACTAAAGAACGGGTAAAGAAAACACCTGTGCGAAGAACGGGTACTTCAGCTAGTATTAAACTAGGTATACAATGCAGTTGTCTGCTTGCAATATTGAGCGGAGCGAGTATTTATTTAATCAATAAAACAGCTGATAGTAACAGTCTGCATTTAAATTTGATCCTTATAACAGCTGTATAATCAACACACAGTAAACAAACCAAATAAAATATTTCTCCTATTAAAATAACATGGTAACTTTAAAGGGCCGTAGGGCAGAACCCTTATGTCCGATTTGGACCATTTCAGATTTATACCTTCCCATAGATGGTTACTATGACCGAGCAAAATTTCGTGAGGATCACTCCAGCTGTTCAGGAGGAGTACGTGTAAATAAAAAGCCAGAGTGTAGTATACGAGCTCCGCTCAACTAGGTATACAATGTAGTTGTCTGCTTGCAATATTGAGCGGAGCGAGTATTTATTTAATCAATAATTTTCAGAAATGTATGGACAAACAAACCACTAAAATAAACAAAACAACAATTTCACAGAAAACTACTGTGTTTACAAACAGCTGATAGTAACAGTCTGCATTTAAATTTGATCCTTATAACAGCTGTATAATCAACACACAGTAAACAAACCAAATAAAATATTTCTCCTATTAAATAAAAAGCCAGAGTGTAGTATAGGAGCTCCGCTCAATAAATAGTCTTGGGGTCTAAAAGAAATGTCTAATTTTGTTTTTATTAAATTTCAATCATATGATAAATCGTTCTTAATTATATTAAAGAGGGGAAAATTATTCAACAAAAATAACACAGTAACTGCTAATACACAGATTCCTTCACTTCGTTCCGTCATCAATAATACGCTTTGTAAATACAATGTTTTGATTTAAAAAATCTTGTTGAGAAATATTGATATAGAAACTTGTATTACTAGCACCATGTAAATACCATTTTAAGTTTTATCTGTTCTATTAAATAAAAATGGATGTTACATTAACGTTGGAGCTTTAAAGTTCTATCTGACGGAGCCCTAAAAGATTTTCAAAGCGATATTGGCCTTATGTGTGTGTTTATTTAAAATCTTTCAACGTGGTTTGTGTGTGACGAAGCAACGAACAATGAGATTTAACAATAGTTTAATACTGTGTTAAATGGCCAACTTGTGTCTAGGATCTTATGTGGAGCCATACTGTCGCAATATAACCTGCAACCTGGAGCTGCTCTACGGCTTCTACATGTCCGATGGTTGTGTCCCGGTCTTCCACGGGGATAGCGACTGCTGCCCTCTAGGCTGGCGGTGTCGTAAGTAATACCCACTGACAGCGCTGCGGTTCGTCCGTTTCGTCCACCTGGCGCGCCACCGTTTATGCTTTTAGACAGTGCGCACTGCTTGACTTGGGTAACTTATTTACCTGACACTCTGCCATTGAGCTGATAATTAATCATGCTTTTTAAGAGCATCTCGACCTTAGTAACATTACTAGGGTCTAGACCGTTCCCTATCAAAACGTTAAAAACAAAACAAAACTCTGTATTACCTGAGGTAACTACAAACAACAGTGTTCTCAGCGTCCAGTAAAATCTGTAAATAAGCATATTCTTACAGTTGCAAGTACAGTATATCGTACTTGAATATTAAGACGATGGTTTTCAAAAGTTAACTTGGATCTCTTAATCACTGCGTAACAAGTTGTTTTGTAATATGGTATTTATATTTTACATAATTTAGCCTACATCTTTAATCATAATTTATAGAGATAGCTTAATAAATTGAAAAACCGTAAATTCACTGTGCAATGTTAAAAGAATTAAAATTAGTATGAATAGTACTTTTTTATCGAATTTACCCTACAGGGAAGAAGCTATTACCGTAGTCGGCATGGTAAGACCTAGGCCCGGGACCATGACAACTTTTCGTCTTGAAGTCCCCAGATCCCAAACACCATTCGCTCGAAACTGTATATATATAGTTTCGAGCGAATGGTGTTATATATATATATATATATATGTCCGTGGACACGATAACTCTCGTAAAAATTTTCCGATTTTGATAAAACTTGGTATAAACGTGTAAAGCAACATTTATGACTTGAAGTTCGAAGTTTATGAAGTTTATGAAGTTTATGAAGTTTATGAAGTTCGAAAACCAGCCAGATCGCTCTATCCGAAGGGGCATTTTGGGGGGGTTTTGTACCCCAAAAATGGGTTTTTTGAATTTTGTACATCTAATTTTTCAAATAGTCGAATTTTAGTTTTCACAATTCGATTCAGCTTAAAAAAACACACACAATTTTATATTTCGATCATTCCTCTACGTCAATTTGTTACCGAGATATTGAAAGTGCTAAACACAGAACGTTGTCTAATGTTATTCTTATGTAGGAAAAGAAAATTTTTATACCTAGCTTATGAACGAGGTCCATGGATATGAAACCAGAAACTGCCAAAATCTAAATATTAGCAGACCTCGTTTACAAAAATTTTCAAGTTCCCATAAATATTTGCAAATATCAATGTTTAATAAACTACCTATAAATTTTCGTAGAATGCCTTTCAATTCTTTTAAACGCAAACTTAATACTTTCCTCATTAACAATGTTTTTTATGACGTAAAGGCTTTTCTAGATTTTAGAGGTAGTTTTGGTTAAGAACTGTTATTTTCTTGGATAATTATGTTTTTATTGTTATTATGATCACTGTATTTTTATTATTGTTTATAACAATAATTGCTATTATAAGACGATGTCCATTACACAATGTGACTTGTGTTCAAGGACAAATAAAGATATTATTATTATTATTATTATTTATGAACGTATACTGACGAAACTTGGTATACAGCTTCATCTCGTTGTGGTCTATTGATATTTGCTCCAAAAAAATGTTTTGCATAACTATCCCGTAGCAGCAAACCTGCGTACTCAGCCCCCATGTTACTCTAATGGAGAATAATTAAATGCTCTGTCTCCCTTAATTATGAACATAAATGAATAAAAACTGGTATACGGCTTAACCTAGTTGAGTTATATTGATATTAGCATAAAAACCCATTTTTTGTGTTCCTTGTTACAGCAAACCTGCGTACTCAGCCCCAATGTTATTCTTATGGAGAATAATTAAAATTGTATATATCGCTTATTTGTGAATATATTTTTATGAAACTTGGTAAGTGGCTTTATGTAGACATTTATACCTCCACTGGAAATTCGCGAGTATGCAGGTTTGCTGCGATGGGGGTATTTTATTATTTCACTAGGCATTATTCGGATACATACATGTTTTAAAAAGTGCAAACTATTACCAACATTATTAATAATAAACTATTCAAAATTATTTTGTATAACCCCAAATAGTATTTGTCTTGTGTAGAGAGCCAAATAGTTATACTTAAATGTGTCATTAGTAAGTAATATTTTAAAGAATAAATGTTTAAACGTGTTTATTTTTCAGCTGAACCTACGGATATGATTATGCCATCAAGGGGAGATAAAAAGGACCCTTCAGAAAGTGCAGGTAAGGTTATTATAAGTTTTAGCCAGTTATCTTGAAATAGTCTCTAAATAGATTTGTTGTTCTTAATATAGTCTATTAAATTCCTATACCCTTTGAATATAAATTTGTATTACACAGCATTCTATTTCAAATTCTTGTGGAATACAATTTCTTATATATAAGTACATAACCCTCCACTAACACCACTTGTGTGTTGCAGAGTTGACCTGCCAGTTCGGAGGTGAGAGGATGCAGGTGGGCGATGTGCTAAGCCCCAATTCCCAGTGGCCCGGTACCCACTGCGAGTGCCGTGTGCCTCCACATCCTGTTTGCGTAATGAACTCTCCAGCGTGGAAGTAAGAACATTGGCAGTCATTACGTCAAATTTCGAAAAGAGTCACGTCACAAATTATATTTTTATAGGTAAAATAAATTTTATTGTTTCATTCTTGAAGTCTATCTTATATATTATTGCAATTAGTACCTAGACCAAGCACCTACCATCGCTTCAAAAATCATATTTCTCCATTAAAAAATAACATGGCCACTACTGAGGCCAATAGGAGGATCTAAGTTTGGCGTTAGCAAGTATAAAACATTTTTGATACATGAAAACTGACTAAAATCACGCAAAAGATGAAAAAATAAAAGGGTAACTTTGCCAGTGAGGAGGAGCCCAAAGGTTGGTGGGAGGAAGACGTATCCAACGTGTGGGCATCTTGCAATAACCGTCATTCGTCAAAATTGAACTTTGGTAAGTGATAGAAAAAGTCAGTAGTATGGGGCACTGAGGCGAAAATAGTCTCCAGTCTTTTAGTGCCCCAACATCGTGGTTTGGTCTGGGACAAGTTTTGACGAGCCATTTTTGAGCCATTTTAAAATATCTTCTCTACCTAAGAAAAACATTGTAATTTTGAATGCCAGGGGGGTGAAACCCCCCGGAAAACAACAAAAAAGTACCCAAAATGTGTTGGTCCCCTACAATGTGGTAAGGTCCCGGAGCAATTTGAAGATTCGTTTTCCAAATCAACTGGACACCCACGCACTACTTCTTTATCTTTATACTAGCTGCCATCGTTCCCGGTTTCACCCGGGAATACAACAGTTAGGGGTGCTGCATTCTGTGGTTGACCCGTGGAACTACTACGAATAATAATCAGCTGATAGAATTTTCATCATCTCAAACCAAAGTGAATGTCTGTCCATAAGAATAACACAGGGTTGGAGCTTTGAAGCCCGTGGGGCATGCCCTATGGGAATTTCGTAAAATCCCTTCTTAGTGGGTACCTATACTATAAGAGGAGTCTACATGCAAAATTTCGTGCTTCTAGATGCAATGGTTTGTCCTGGGCGTTGATCGAATTTTTTGTATTTGTAGATATAGATTAATCGAAAGGAAATCTAGATTAATCGGAAAGGATATAGATTAATCGGAAAGGAGGGACAAAACTGTCCCTCCTTTTTTCTCAGCGTGTGTGCATCGCAGGAGACATTCACGAATACCGTTACAAAGGTATTGTCGATTAGATGTGCAGAAACCCCTTATAATTTACATCGGTTCTCAGGGCTACGCCCCACATGCCTACAAAGATTCAATATAATCTTGTGGAAGAACAGAAATAAACTGAATTGTATATTTCACAGCTGATATAATAACAAATGCTAGCAGAGCAAGAACATATGTTTCAGGACTAATAACAAATTAAAACTACTGGAATGGTAACGCCATTCTGTTATTCGTTATATATACCTTCACATTAAAAACAAAAGTAAACCTGTTGTTGTTGCGGGACTAATTTATGTCTTAAACTTGCGAAATGATGAGACGGGAGTTACAATTAACAATAAAACTTTTATTTTTACATGAAATGAAATCATGTCAAAACAAACTGTGAATTAAACTTAGAGATATCAAGGGGTAAATCTAGCGTGGATTCTTCATGAGTGTGCTTCGTGGGAGTGTAAAAGTCTATTGTTGAACATATTTTTGAATGTTTACGAAATCTTATAATATAAAATGCAATGCCATCTCGTTCCTGTCTTTATCAAATAAATAACGTACTATAACAAAATATTGAATTATTTAAGAGTTATAATGGTATAAATTGACATATACAGAACATAACCCCACCCGTGAACCACTGAGGGGTTCACTAAATAATAAAAGCATTAGTTAAAAGTTACATTTAAAACTGAACAAAAAAATATTAATAAAGTGAGAAAACAATATAAGCAAATTGAGAGAGAGCAAAATAAACAAGTTGAGAGAAAGTTTATTGTTTAGTCTTCCATGGTCCATGGGGTTGTTTAGTCTTTATCTTGTAGATATAGAGATTTTTGTGTTACTTTACAAAATTATATTTGTAGCTTTCTTTAGTTCTGATGATGTTATAGGTCCATTTTCTTTAAGTTTTCTCCTAATCCATTAAATGCAATATGTAGCACATTAATCTTTGAAGTTTAGTCCATGACGAAAACTTAGCAAGAAAATAAGGCTCTATAGTAGTTGTTAAAACATGGAGGGGTTCAGACTTTAGTTCAGGCAAATCTGTTTTTTTCAGAGGGTGAAATTGTGGTGTAGGCCATAAATCAGAAGTCAGAGAAAGCCATTCAGGACCATTCCACCATAAACTGTTTTCTTTCAATGATAATGGGAGAGTACCTCTACTAGCAATATCGGCTGGATTACAATGAGTCGAGACATGTTTCCAAATGTGAGTGGGTGTCAATTCCTGGATTTCTGTGACCGGCAACGTAAACTTTTAAGCGGTACGGTACAGTTTGTATCCATGAAAGAACTACGGATGAGTCACACCACGCATGAATTTCATTGACTAGGTAGTACTGTGAGAGTAGATAGTTACAATAGTTTAGAATTTTGGACAAAAGATGAGCTCCACCAAGCTCAAGTCTGGGAATAGAAGTTTTCTTGAGTGGAGCGACCCGCGCTTTAGCAATTAGCAGGTGAACATTTATTTCCCCAAGAGAATTTACACATCGTAAATAAACACAAGCACCATAACCTGTTTCCGAACCATCACAAAATCTATGTAAACTGATATGAACAGCATCAGCTAGGGAAAAATACCGTGGTAAGCTAAGTTCGCTTAGAAGTGGAAGTTGTTTAATGAACTTCTGCCATTTTACACTTAGATCTGGGGAGACATTTGCATCCCATGACAAACCTAATACCCACATCAGTTGAATAAGAGCTTTTACCCAGAGGGTGACTGGAGTCAACCACTAGGATCAGATATTTTGCAAACTGTTCCGAGAATACCTCGCTTAGTGGGGGGAGTGTCAGGAATATTTAATTGATACGAGAAGCTGTCGGAGATTGGCGACCATTTAATACCTAACACTTTAAAATAGGGATGATCAGAAGAACTAAAGTACAGTGGAGTTTCTTTATGAGTGTCTGGAAGCGTTTCCATGAGTTCAGGACAGTTGTTAGCCCACTTCTTAAGTTCGAAACCTCCTTTCAAGAGAAGCTGTTCTACCTCATCTTTTAAGACTAATGCCAGTTCAGTGTTTTTTTCACCTAAAATTAGGACATCTACATATACCTGTTTGTTTAGTGCTTCAGCTGCTGGTGGGTAGTTCTTGCCTTCGTCTACAGTGAGCTGGCGGAGAGTCCTTAGAGCTAGGCAGGGTGAACAGCTGAATCCGAAAACAACAGTTGTTAAACGATAAACTGAAAGAGGCATGAATTTATTATCTCTCCAATACAACATCTGGTAATTCCTATCTTCTAGATGGATCATTATTTGTCGAAACATTTGTTTAATATCACATGAAAAAAATGGAGATAATCTAAACTTCAACAGAATATAATTGAGATCGTTTTGTAGTTTGTGGCCTGTATGTAAAATATCGTTAAGCGAGACACCTGAGGAGCTCGAGCACTAGTATCGCACACTACGCGAAGTTTTGTGGTTGAGGATTCTTCTTTGACAACAGCGTGGTGAGGTAAGTAAAATTGTTTACCATCATTCATTGGTGGAGTATTAACTAATTCCATATGTCCTGATAACAAACAGTCATTTATGGCTTTAGTATATTCAGCTTTTATCTCAGGCTGATTTTGGAGTTTACTTTCAAGTTATAAAAACCTATTCCTAGCACAATTTGATGAGTCACCAAGAGGAGGGTGATTTTCTTTGATGGGTAGCCTAACTGAATAACGTCCTTCAGAATTTCTAGAAAAGGTGTTGAGGAAGTGATTATCACAGATTTCTTCTTCTGATGAGACATGGTGTTTTTGTGGGGGTTCCTCTAGTTTCCAACATTTCTGCAGCGAATTATGGAAGTCGATATTTTGGGTAGGTACTCAGCAATGAAACTATACCATTGTAGTAATGGTCTGGGTTATATGGAGCTATAGAAGAAAGAGTTGGGGCAGAGCCTATGATAAGGTATCCAAAAACAGAATTCATGGCGGCAGGGAGGTCTTTATTTACTATGATGCGGTCTCCTGTGACTACTTTAGAGAATAGATCAGCACCTATAAGCATATCTACCTTACTAGGGACATGAAATGTTGGATCAGTTAGGACAACATTTTTAAAGTAGTCTTTTATGTTCGTTGGTACTTCTGAATGTGGAAGATTGGATGTAATTTTGTCCAATATTACAACCGTGTGGTCGTTAGCGACGTTTTCCCCGCTAAGTGATGGGATTGACCTTTGACAAACCTTTAGACTTAACTTACACTGAGGATAATCCGTCTATTTTAGAATTACTGGAGAAGGTTCGCTTCAGCATAAGCAGATTAGCAACATTTTCTGTTAAGCAGCTTATCATGGATGCGGAATCAATTACAGCTCGGGCTACTACTGTGTTACCATTCGGGGTTTTCAAGTGTACTAAAGCAGTGGCTAGCAAGATAGTAGTGCGAGGATTTGAGGAAACCGCTATAAAGGGAGTATCGTGGTGATCAGGATCTACCGAAGTGTTACTTGTTTGAGGGCTCTGAACTTTGGTTTTAAACTTTGAGTTCAGCTTATCATGGTTACAGGATTGTTGCAACAGTGAATGTTTCCCTTTGCAATGAAAATATTTATGATTTGACTTACAGTCTTTAACAGAGTGGTAAATTCCAAAACAGTTCAAACAGAGGTGGCTTTTCCTCACAAAACTGTACCTATCCTGGACAGACTAATTTTTAAAATCTGTGCAGTGATAAATGTTGTGATCACCTTTAATACAAAATATGCATGTGGCTTTCTGATCACGAGAGGATAACAATACTGTACGGTTTTGGTTCGAAGAGAAGTTATGTAGGGCTGTCTGAGTGGGTTTGAGGTTAGGCCTACTATTAGCATGGGTGTGACTTACTTTACTTTGACTAACTTTATGAAACTGAGAGTTTGAAAAGGGTTCTGCTTCTAAACAGACACATTAATTCTCTATAAATATTATTACTTCATCTACAGTGGGGATATTTTGAGAATATAATGAGGATAGGAATATAGTGAGGATAACTCGAGAACTTTCAAACATTTTGCTCATGTATGACTGTAACTTCCTTAATAACATGGCTGAGACCAAGATATTGTCTTTGACAATGTCATGATTTAAAGCAAGGAGAGCTTGGGCATTTTCATTATATTGAGATATAAATGGTCTAATGTTCTTAAGAGAGATGTCAGGCATGTGGGGCAAGTCCATTATGTTATTGAGATGGATGCTGATAATTTTTCTACTATTTTGGTACCTTCTTAGTAAAATATCCCAGGCAACATAATAGTTTTAAGCAGTAATAGGCAAATTCTTAACTAAGTTAAAGGGTTCACCTTGAAGTGTAGATAGTGTCAATACACTACAAGTTCACCTTGTAGTGTATTGAAAGCGTTCAACTTTTTAAATATTTTCATTTTCATGTACTGAGACCTGAAATAGACTAACATATGACAACCATTGTTCTGGCGAACCTTTGAAGGTTTTTAGGGAGAGAAGAGGTAGTTTTAAAGAATGATTATATTTACTTGTTGAATGGGTACTTTCTAATGAGCTACTGGATTGTAGGCCTACTTGTCCATTGGATTGTGTGTCACCTAAGTATTTATTTAAGCTAGGCCTAATTTGGGTTTTGAGATCTTGCGCTAAATTCTTCTTAATTAATATTTGTATGCCTACATACAAATCAGAGATAGTGTCCTGTAACTCAAAAAGGTTGTCTTCATCATAATCTCCGGGTAGGGTTTCACTTTGGAAAAGCTTATCAAGGGACTGTTCAAATTCTGTGTACTTTTTCTGGGTTTCAGAACTAAACAATTCCAACTTATTTATTTGCTCAGGGTATAAAGTGTTACTATCAGATACAGAATCTAATGCTTCTATATTAGTTTTGATTTTACCTAAACGGTTTGAGATTGACTTAAATTGCCTAGACAAGGTTGCAAACTTCATGATTTATAGGTTTGATATTAATAGGGTACACAAAAATAGGCTAGTGAATAACTAAAAGACATTCCCTACTTACAGTAGTTCCATACAAGTTTAACAAACTTTCATAGACATTACTTTCGTCTTTTGTTGAGTATTTTAACAGTACTAAATAGAGTTATAGTGATTGAGGTTATGTTTACTATTCAGACTGGTGTGAGACGTGAGACGTCTGCTTAAATTCCCAGGTTACTCTTTTTTTAACGTAACAGATGGCATTGTTACAACAGCGCTACCAACAGCAATCCTATGAATTACATAAACATATGTTTGTTTGTAACTATTTTTAATTATTAAACAATAATATTAAATTTTTGTAGACTAATAAGTAAGGAAATAATTCAAATGTCTTTTTGAGTTTCAAACTATTTTGATGTCTTCAAACTTCCAATTGGTGAAAAACTGCGTCCATTTTACCTATGTGTGGAGCGTAGACTGTAACCAAGAGCTTCATTCTTGATCCGGCTCGAATGACCATGTTCTTGCGGGACTAATTTATGTCTTAAACTTGCGAAATGATGAGACGGGAGTTAAAATTAACAATAAAACTTTTATTTGTACATGAAATGAAATTATATCAAAACAAACTAGCGAATTAAACTTATAGATATCAAGGAGGTAAATCTAGCGTGGGTTCTTCATAAGTGTACTTCGTGGGAGTGTAAAAGTCTATTGTTGAACATATTTTTGAATGTTTACAAAATCTTATGATATAAAATGCAATGCCATCTGGTTCCTGTCTTTATGAAACAAATAACGTACTATAACAAAATATTGAATTATTTAAGAGTTATAATGGTATAAATTGATATATACAGAACACATGGGAAGTGAGGGAGGGAGAAGAAGAGGGGGGAGTTGGAGGGGGTAAACGAGAAAGAGATTATTCGTGAAGTTCAGCATAATGACACTGGTTCAAATTTTATTTGTTTAACTCCTCAGCTGATGCCAAAATATTCTCGCAAAAAAACATTACTTGTGTGTAGCGCTTTGGGTTTTGTTGAATTTCGACCTCTGGGCGTTCGCTAGTTATGATAAATAGAACCATATCGAAAATATGATCATGCCGTTTATATTGTAATTTGGGTTTATTGAACCTACTACATACACTTTTTTCACTTTCACATCAATAGGAATATTGGTTAAGAAAAATTGTTAAAATTCCTTCCCAGCTCGTCTAAATTCAGTTTATACTGAAGATAATCTTCTATATAAATAAAATTAGAATTTTTTCTGTACATTGGTTGGAATTATGAAATTTTTGCATATTTTTACGTTTCATACCATAGGAAAGCAGAAACGCGTGTTATCTCAATTTCTGTGTGTCTGTCTGTCTATCTGTGTGTCTGTTTATCTGTCTGTCGGTGACGCTCAAGGACGGGTTTTTGTTCGCTTTTCACGGGAAAACGGGTGCACTGACATTGATGAAACTTTGTTTCTTTGTTCTATACATGCGTGAGAAGGTTTTAAGTCACTTTAAAGATCCTATGTTATTCTTATGGACAAAGTATTTATTTATTATTTATATTGAACCAGATGATGACTTAATAGTTATATATATATATAACTTAAAATATTGTAAACAGCTGTTTATCATTATGGAAATAAAAAAACTACTTGAATGGCAACTCTCATAATGGAAATAAAAAAATCTACTTGAATGGCAACTCAAACTCTTTTTTCGATAGGCGAGAGTAGGGGGTATTGGGGAACTGTGCGCGCTCCCCTCCCCCTCCCCCGATCTTATTTACCCCCCCCCCCATATATATTTTTGCCCCCCCCTCTTTAGATTTTTTATTTTTATTTTATGACCCCCCCATTTTATATTTTTGCCCCCCAACTACCCGATATTTTTTGATTTTTTCAATTTGAGACACCACGAATCAGCATTACAGTTCCAGGAATTCTCGCCGACCTGAGCGCACGTGTCACTCCCTCCTAGACCTTCCCCCACCACATTCTCCCACCACCTCTCCATCAACATTCTACCATAACAGCTTATATCTAATACTTGAAAGGCATAAATATATGTTCATAATGGAGATAAAAAAACTGCTTGAATGGCAACTCAAACTCTTTTTTCGATAGGCGAAAGTAGGGGGTATTGGGGAACTCTGTACGCTCCCCCCATCTTAATGACCCCCCCCCGGATTTTATATTTTGACCCCTCTTCGATTTTATATTTTTATTTTATGACCCCCCGATTTTATATTGTTCTCTCCCCCCTCGATTTTATATTTATGCTCCCCCTCCTTCCCCTCCCCGATATATTTTGTTTACTTGAGTTTTAGCGAATTTCCCCTATAGGGAAGAATTAGCGAATTTCCCCTATAGGGAAGAAGCTATTACCGTAGGTCTCATGGTGAAACTTAAGTCCGAGACCTTGATAACTTTTTGTTTTGAGGTCCCCAGAAGCCAAAAAAACTATTCGTTCAAATTTATATATATGTATATATATATATATATATATATATATATGTGTGTGTGTGTCCGTGAATACGATAACTTGAGTAAAAAACGTCCGATTTCGATGAAATTTGGCTCAAATGTGTAAAGAGACATTTATGACTTTAAGTTCGAAAACCAGAAAAATCGGACCATGGGAAGGGGGGTTTATGGGTGTTTTAAATTTTCAAAAAATCTGTTTTTTGCATTTTCACCTTCAAATTTTTAAAACACTTAATTTTGGTTTTGACCATGTTATAGAGCTTAAAAAACAAATAATATAGTATTTTGAATTATTAACCTAGGTTAAGTGGTTGCGTGAAAAATCAAAAAAAAACCTTCTCGTAAAATCTCCCATGTTAATCTTATGGGAAAAAGGTTTTTGGCTTTTCCTCAATTAATTTTACTTTAATCTTAACATTTGCTTTTACCAATCACATCAGCTCCACAAAACAATCATTTTGGTGTTTAAATTATGATTCTACGTTCAATCGTTGCAGAGATGTTCAAAGTGCTATACACAGTACGTTGTCCAATGTTATCCTTATGGAGAATAAATAAAATTTGATATCTCGATTATTTACGGATGTACATTGATGAAACTTGGTATGTGCCTTCATGTTGTACTGGTATATTGATATTTGCACAAACAATTAATTTGTTGTTGATTATCCCCGTAGCAGCTAACCTGCATACTCAGCCCTAATGTTATTCTAATGGAGAATATGTAAAGTTTTATATTTCCCTTAATTATGAACATAAATTAATAAAACTTGGTAATATAGCTTCACCTGGTTCAATTATATTGATAATTGCATAAAAACTCATTTCTTATCTTCCTCGTTGCAGCAAACCTGAGTACTCAGTCCTTATGATTTTTTATGGAGAATAAATAAAATGTTATAAATCACTCATTTATAAATGTATTTTTGTGTTACTTTGTAAGTGGCTTTATGTAGGAGTGAGAAACATATAAATGCATTGGAAATTCGCTGAGTACGCAGGTTTGCTGTGACGGGGGTATTTTTATTTCTAAAGGTGAATCCAAAGTGTTACGTGTACCGATTTTTAGTCGCAAACCACACGCTGTTTACTACCCGACAGAGTTCCCCGACTTAGCAACAGTACCAGAACTATCTGCCAGTATATTTCGTTAACTTTGATTAATTGTACATTAAACGTGTAAAATGTAATTTTAATATTGTAAAATCATGTGGATTGTTATTTGCTTTAGTTAATCTACCATTTATATACAACCCGTACGACGGAGGGTACACAACTAGTTTTAATTAAAATTAATTTTGTTGTGTTTTGAATTTTAAAATACTGTTTCTTATGAATTAGAATTAAAACAATAAGTCTCTCTATAGTAATTATAATTTCAATTTTGTCCTCTTTGAAGACACAATTTTAAATGCTACCGGCCAATAATTGTAATGAGGTACAAGGTAAACCACCATAATGGATGCTTTGTTCAGAACATCGTCTCATTGCCTTTTAACCTCGGGCGGTCACCCAACATCGTTGCTTGAGACACATTATTGTTGGGTTGTTTGTTAATTTCAGTTTTTTGTCTAATAACATTGCGTGTTTTTCATGTTGACAGTTTTAGCGAATTTCCCCTATAGGGAAGAAGCTATTACCGTAGTCGGCATGGTAAGACCTAGGCCCGGGACCATGATAACTTTTCGTTTTGAGGTCCCCAGACCCCAAAAACACCATTCGTTCGATACTGTATATATATATATATATATATATATACATATACAGTATCGAACACAGTACAGTATATATATACAGTATATATATATACTGTATATATATATATACAGTATTGATATATATACAGTATCGAACGAATGGTGTTTTTGGGGTCTGGGGACCTCAAAACGAAAAGTTATCATGGTCCCGGGCCTAGGTCTTACCATGCCGACTACGGTAATAGCTTCTTCCCTATAGGGGAAATTCGCTAAAACTGTCAACATGAAAAACACGCAATGTTATTAGACAAAAAACTGAAATTAAAACTGAATATATATATATATTTGTCCGTGAGCACGATAACTCTCGTAAAAATTATCCGATTTTGACGAAATTTGGTATAAACATGTAAGGAGCATTTATGACTTTAAGTTCGAAAACCAGACAGATCGACCTATCCGAAGGGGTATTTTGGGGGGGTTTTGTACCCCAAAAATGTTTTTTTTTTATTTTTTACACATAATTTTTGAAAAAGTCAAATTTTAGTTTTGACCATTCGATTCAGCTTAAAAAAACACACAATTTGGTATTTCGATCATTCCTCTACGTCAATTGGTTACCGAGATATTGAAAGTGCTAAACACAGTACGTTGTCTAATGTTATTCTTATGGAGGAAAAGAAAATTTGTTTATCTCGCTTATTTATGAACGTATATTGACGAAACTTGGTATACAGCTTCATCTCGTTGAGGTCTATTGATATTTGCTCCAAAAAATTGTTTTTGCATAATTCTCCCGTAGCAGCAAACCTGCGTACTCAGGCCCCATTTTATTCTTATGGATAATAATTAAATGCTCTGTCTCCCTTAATTATGACCATAAATTAATAAAAACTGGTATACGACTTCACCTAGTTGAGTTATATTGATATTAGCATGAAAACCCATTTTTTGTGTTCCTTGTTGCAGCAAACCTGCGTACTCAGCCCCAATGTTATTCTTATGGAGAATAATTAAAATGGTATATATCGCTTATTTGTGAATATATTTTTATGAAACTTGGTAAGTGGCTTTATGTAGTATTAAGACATTTATATCTCCATTGGAAATTCGCTGAGTATGCAGGTTTGCTGCGATGGGGGTATTTCATCTTATATTGTTAATGTTTTACCTATATTAATATGTTTTTATATATCTCCCGTGATGTAAATGTTATGTTACTAAGCTGTTTCAATTAAAATATGTTTAAACTTATATGTGAAAAAATGTCTTAACGTTTGTAAAAAATAAAACCATCTTCAGAATGTGTTCTACTGCTGGACATAAAATGTTTAAGTTCAATAATTAAAACCACAGACAATAGAAAAAAGGCCTATGGCCTGTGTTTAAAACCAACATAAGTTACATATGCATATCGCATACTGCACTACAAGAATATTGTTTTGTTATTATGTTATCTTGCAATTTGTGTATTAAAATAAAGTGCAAAGGGGATTTCAAGGTTACCAAACAAACCAAAATATTTTCCAATTTTTATCAGAATTAATTTTGAAATGATTCCTCTCAAAAGATTAGGGGATAAATTAGAGGTTTTATTTTGATACATTTGGCGATGCTTCACCAAACATTTTTATATTGGATCAGAATTGCTTAGCCATTATTTATAAGATAAACAATATGTTTATAAAACCAAAATGCTCTTATAAAATAAATTACCTCTAGGCGTTTTGTATTTTAAGCATATGATTTAAACTTAATTGTTTATTTAACATCCCTACCGTAGCACAACCATAACAACGTAGAACTTCGATCATTTAAGCAAGATGCAGATATTTTTATCATATTTTTGAATGCAGAGTAAATCATGACAAAAGTGTTTTTCACTCGTCCTCTCTCTAAGGTTTGGTATGAGGTATCGTATCAGTTCTTAAAAAATCAATGTTGGATTTTATTTCAATTAATTTATTCAAGGAATAGGAATTGTTTTTGGAATATAAATTGTCATAAGAAAAATTAGGCAGCTTTTGCATTTGTTTACACTGGCGTGCGCTTGTAATGTATTCAAAGCGCTCCGTTATAACGCCTACTTATATGAACAAAATGGTTAACGTCTTTGCGCAGGTTTCCCAAAATATAATAGGATCTAGAATCTTTGAGCATTGATAGAAATTTAGATGGGGAAGAATCCTACGGAGCCAGACTTTTTTCACCGTTATTTCCCCTTATAATGTGTCCTTAAAGTACAATAAAAAATAATACCCCCGTAGCAGCAAACCTGCTTAGTCAGCGAATTTCCAATGCATAATATGTTTCTCACTACCACATAAAGCCACTCACCAAGCTTCATAAAAATACACGAATAAATAATTGATATATAGCATTTTATTTTTTTCTCCATAAGAATAACATTGAGAGATGAGTAAGCAGGTTTGCTAAAACAAGGAACACAAAATATATGGTTTTGTACAATTATCAATGAATCTTAACCAATTGAAGCTGCATACCAAGATTTATTAATTTATGTTCATAATTAAGGGAGACATTACATTTTACTTATTCTCCATAAGAATAACATGGGGGCTGAGTATGCAGGTTTGCTGCTGCGGGGAGAATCGGAAAAAAATATTTTTTGTGAATATATTAATATACCAGTATTAATTAGGTAAATCCACATGCCAAGTTTTATCAACCTACATTCATAAACAATCGAGATATCATATTGTAATTATTCTCCATAAGGATAACATTGGACAACGTACTGTGTTTAGCACTTTGAATATCTCGCAATGGTTGGACATTGAATCACAATTTAAACACCAAAATTATTGTTTTGTAGAGCTGAACTGATTGGTAAAAGCAAATGTGAGGTTTACATTAAGATGAACTGAGGAAAAGCTAAAATCCTTTTTCCCATATGATTAACATGGGAGTTTTTATGAGCAGGTTTTTTGGATTTTCTCCCAACCACTTAACCTAGGTTAATGATTCAAAACACTATATTATTTGTTTTTTTAACTATATAAAATGGTCGAAACCAAAATTAAGTGTTTTAAACACTTATATATATATATATATATATATATATATATATATATATATATATATACATATATATATATATATATTTATACATATATATATATATTTATACATATATATATATATATATAAATTTGAACGAATAGTGTCTTGGCACCTGGGGATCTTAAAACAAAAAGTTAACATGGTCTCGGGCTTAACTCTTACCATGCCACTACGGTAATATCTTCTTCCCTTTACGGGAAATTCGCTAAAAACAATTTAAAATTAACTAATGATTAGCTGTTATTATTTAAAATGTGATTTAAGTTTTTTCTTTGTGTACGAATTAGCATGAGTTCATACTTTCATACTGATTAATTTTATTCAGCATGTTAACAGTAAATTGAATATCCACATTCACAAAGTCCAAGTATTAGGCCCCCTACAAGCAACTGGTAAGACAATATAAAGTAGTTGAACACTGCGCTGAATAGTATATTAACTATATTCAAGTTAGTAAGTAGAGAATCGTTTATATATTAAACTCGCTTTTTAAAGCATCTATACAATACGGTCATCCCATAACTACTAATATTAGGAACTTTTTTACAAGGCGAGGTTAGGAATATAGAATAGTTTCTACCCCCTATCCTGGCGGGGTAGTTAGGGCTTTGCCTATGTGATGAGAATCCATACAAATCAGTTTAGAAAGTCCAGTCCAGGATATAAACAATCTTTTATAATTTTAGCTTCTAAGTATTGTTGTATTACGTGGTTTTTGATTCGAATTTCATTAAGTTTTATTGGAATTAAAGATAAATAACGGGTTAAACTGGTTCAAGCTATTTTCAGATAATAGTCAGGGGAAAATAGGGAAAAATAGGAAAAAATATGGATGAACCCGGGACAAATTGCAACACAAACGAAATCATCGTAGTTGTGTCAGGCTATGAGTCAGGCTATGACTTGGAACAAAAAGTCTACCAAAATCGGACCATGGGAAATTTGTAAAAAAAAAACATTTTAAAATATAACTATTTTTTGGCAAGTGTCATGTTTCAAGCTAATAAATCATATATTTCTTATCTTCAATGCATGATCTACGTTTTTATGAGCGTCATGTATATCATGGAAAAATTACTCTTACAGCCAAGAACCTCTCATTTTTATGATATGTATGCTCATCATTATAAGTTTCAATATATAATAGAATTAGTGTTTTCAGATTTCAGTGAACTAAAGTCATATATTTTAAAATACTTTAAAATGTAAAAACAGACCTAAAAAATACATATTTTTAAAACCTACCGTTCATTTAAAGTCATAATTAAACTTGATTTAGGTAGTCTTAAAACCAAATATATAATGTAAAATACTGATGAAGACAACGTCCTTAAGTGCTTACAAATATACACTATTTCAATATTATTCACTGTCAGAAATATCATTAAGGGCATTAAGGGTTAATATCGTGGAAGTAGGATTTTCGCAGTCATATTCTTGGCATTTTCCGCAAACTGACGTGCATGGAATGGTCATTGAACGGCATGTAGAACGGCTGCTTGGACATGCTTTTGAGCAATTGCATTTTCTAAGCTTTATTATTATGCGATCTGGAGCAGGAGGCAAATCAGACAGCGTCGCATAATATTCGTCATCTTTAGTGAACCATCCCAAAGTCCATGCAGGGCCATCATCGATCCCCAACCATTCCTGGATTTGAAAGGAGCTTCTGAGATCATGGTATTTCGCTGCTGAAGGGCTTGGGAGAAGGTGATCTGGTTTCACGAACCCTTTTGCTAGGGCAACCTTTTGAAGAAAAACTCTATAAGAGATTATTTTTTTCTTGCTCGAAGCAATCTCAACAAAACCTTTTCTCCTGCACGTTTAATGTCACCCGTGGTCTTGTTGGGTAAACATAAGGTTTCAGCAACTAACTGGGGTTCTTCGCCATTAAAAATAATTTTCAATGGCATTGATTTGATGATGCCGGGGATAAGAGACGTGAAATAACACTCCATGAGTACATGTAAACAAATATTAAACTTGTATATCACACTTCAATGAGTTTTGTTTATGTTACTGATGTCAAATGAAGGTGACTGGGATATCCCTATTTGCACACCAATTCTAAAAAGATTATCATGAGGGCTTTTGGTAGGGAGGTGTAGAAAAAGAACAAGCGGTGCGGAAAAAGAACCAACAACCACATTGTCACAAGCTGATTCTATCTCGTCAAATGCCTGCTGCTATCACCTTTAGTCCAAGGTAGTCGGTGGGGTAACAACCCACCAAATAGAACAAAGTGAAATTTCGTGCCACTTTTGTCTAAAATTCACATCATCAGCATCATCATCATCATAATTTGTTTCTTATTCTTATTATTTTATCTTTGGAGAGATTCGAGTTCGGATACTGAAGGCGCTCCTGCGTCTTTATTTACCGCTGATAATAGTGATTTAGAGAATAGTGATTGGGCACTTTAATTTAATTACGTTTTAGAGTCGTTGAATATGTACGCAAGTTATTTAGTAAAATAAAAAATGTCCCACTTTTTTATATTGAAAGTATTTTTACTTGTAATATTGATGCATGATAGTAAAATAATGAGAATTGTCTTGATACCGATACTTCTCATGTGCAACACTATATTTTTATATTAGAATAATTACACAGTGTGGGAGAAACGTCCAGGGTGTTTAACCGTTGCAACTAATGCAATTACACTTGGTGTATCAACACTAATCATAAAAATCGACTTTTGAGGCAACTATGAGTTGTTTATCACATGAGGGGGACGGCCCATAAGGATTAAGAAGGCAATCTTAAATTACAGCATGGGTCGACATGTACCGTATATCAAACTAAAGTTCTTAATTAGTAGAATACAATGCCGCAAGGTTGATCTCGAACGGACTACTTAGTCGGTTGAAGATCAAATTTGAGTGTCATTAACAAATATTAAAATGGTTATTATTCCCGATGAATTTCAAGGTCGAGTTTGTGGCAATGAAAACAGCTATGTAAGTCCTTTAAAATGTTTATAATATTGTCTATGCTTACCGTACATTGTTCGGGGCTTCCCCTATAAGACGTCCCTCAAGGGAAGTCTGGCACGTGTTATAGTAACAATAGACCATGTTATTATTTTTAAAGGCTTTAGTCCACTGCCACAATCCGGACTTCGGGAATAATAATTATCTTAATATTTGCTATTGCAATTAAATGTGAACTTCGACCGGCTGCCATTTTCGACTCAGTGATCCGTTCGAGATCAAACTCACGCCATTGTTTTGTACTAACTAATATCTCTAATTCGACGTAAATATCGACCTATGCTGTCATTTAAGATTGTCTTTCTACTCCTCATGGGCCGTCCCCCTGGTGTAATAAAAAAACTCATAGTTGCTTCAAAAAGTAGAATTTTATGAGTAGTATACTTTATTGCATTAGCTATAATGGTTTGAAATAAAATAAAACATTCCTATACTTTTCAACCACAATGTATATATCCAAGATGGCAGATTCAATATGCCGGCCGTTGTGTCATGCTTTACTTAAATAATATTATTACTAATTATTACTACTCACTCTTCAAAACCGTAAATTCTTTATTTATTACTGATAAATGCAGGTTTGTAACTGAAATAGAAATGAGAAAACAAGTTACTGTCGACCATTTTTAAAATACTTGAAAATGGCTACTTTCCCATGGCCGAAATTTGGTAGACTTTTTATATGTTATTAAGTTGACTATTCCTTGGATTGTAGCACAAGAATCGTTTGTGTTGCAATTTGTCCCGGGTCAAAGTCTAATATCCCCCTACTATAAATTCTTGTTTTGCTTTATTCAACTGTGGTGTTAAACAAATCAGTATTTTACCAATTTAGATGTAAAATAAAATTCAGTCCACCTAATATTGCCGAAATAACCTGCAATTAAAAAAATAAACATTGTTAAGTGCAAAAAGTAAGTCTAAAGTCTGTTTAACATTAAACATCCACCTTAAATATACAATTGGTACTTTAATTAATTGAGTTATCTAACAAAGCAGTTTAATAGTAGAGAAGAGCACATAATAGAACTAAACGAAACATCAACTCGCAGGAGACTGGACCTGAAGTGGCGGAGCGACAGAATTTCTATATGTAGTACATGTATTATTCAGAATTGGACACCCTATTTTTTCCTTTGATATTTCCTCGCTAGATATACCCTTCCGTTGTATGTATTGAATGTTTTATTGAACTGATTTCCACTTTACAAATACCTATGACTAATTTTGTTTTCCGACGATCTTTGGAATTTTAAATAAATTACAAATGAAAAACCTTTTTCCACTGGCAAATACACTAATCGTTTGTTGAAGCTACACTGCTAACCGTTTTATTGAGTAGTAAATTTTCAAGAATTTTCTAAACTAAACGTCTCGATGAGCATCTTAGTATATTAAATACCGGTTTTATGATAACAAATAGCTGGTTTTGAGGGCCACAATCTTCCCTCTGTACCCTATGTGACCCATGGCAACCAAACTAACCTCAGACTATAAAATAATGAAACATGCAATTTATGTACTACAGTTTTACTTACATAAAACAATAAAATGTTTTCATAAACACAATATATTCTATTTTAGAGTTTGTAAGATTAAATCATTGTAATCTTTCATCAATATTTAACAAAAGGAACAAAAATAAATATCTTATTTTAAAATACAATTTGTATGTCAAACATATTTTTGATCATATGTTTGCTATAAAACTATTGTTCTTTTTGGTTGGTTAAAAAAATATCCCCCAGTGAGGCTTTCAGTTGTTTACCCCGATGATCTCTATAGACGTATTAATCTCGTTGAAATAAATTTGAAAGTATGACCATAAGTTTATACATAAACAAATCGGGCAATCAAATCATATGTGGAAATAAAAACAAAGCAGATATTTTGTAGCCCCCCATGTTTTTCTTATGGGACAATTAGTCCTCATTTCACGCAGTTTTCATTTAACATGCACCTTTAATTTATGCCATCTCCCTTCGTCCTGCGGTTTATCAAAAATCCACAAATTTGTTCGACATTTCTCTTACAGAATTAATATAGAAGATATATGGAAATTAATAGTTTTGATCATGCTACTTATCAAAGTGCAAAGTGATTCACAGCGAATCAATTTTGTTTGTTGTTGGTTTTGTTTCGCCTTCTTTGCAAAACAAGAAATGAAGCCCAGTTTGCTCTAATGATTTCAAAGGAAGCTTTTATTTGAAGTATTGAAGGAAATTAATTGTATTGGCATTAGTTATTTGTTCCTGGAATATTACCACATCTGCAGATCCTTGATCACCTCCTAAAGTAATGTTTCTCACTTCTATATGTCTCACCTCCTAAAGTAATGTTTCTCATCCCTTCTAATGTCTGACCATCTCAAGCCCAATTCCCCCCCACCAACTCTTTCAACCACGCCTAATGATGGGAGGAAGAGGGGAAGCGTTTCCCATTCCACTGTTCATCTGAAACGATTTAGCCACTTATAATAGGTTCTGCTGGTAAAAAACAAGCAGTATGGATATTTTAGAGCTTAGCTAGTTGAGAACAATGACGTAAACTCATTTCTCCTAAAAAGATGGGGTTGAACTCTGGACAAAGTGTTTCTACTGGAGTACGTTGTTCCATCAGTTAATTAATCAGCCAGGAACCCCAGAGAACTAGTAGTAAAAAATAACTGATGGCGATTTGTTTCGGTATGCACATAACATTAATATATGCTCACGAAGGACCAGAATGTAAATACACTGGTGATGTGTTACCACAACAAAATACTAGACTCATTTCCATATATATGAGGCAGGGGAATCTCGCTGCATGTTGGCAGTGACACTATTTTAGCAATTTTCCTTTGTTTAAAAAATGTTTAACAATAAATGTGAAGGTGATGTAACACGTACGTTTCCGTTACCTCACAAGTAACTGGACACCAGACACGCACAGACAAACACACTGACTGTTATTAACAGGGAGACGACATAGTAAGGGTTTTGCGTAATACGATACGATAGAAAAAAACCTTAAGGTGCCATTTTGAAAATCATTTCAGGATATTACAACAAATTAGTATATTGGTAAGAACTCATGTTGTGGCCCTAGCGAGTCGGGAAAATTATTTGTATCCGACAAGTAATCAAATGCAAACAATCCCCTTAAGCAACTCACGGGAAATGCGATATGTCTGCCTTTGTTCACATTAACTACGCTTTCTTTGCAACAATACATGTGTTGTAATATACTTCGAACCAGAAGCCTACTGTCAGGAGCGTCAAAAGTAGGGGATTTCAGTCGGTTTCACGTGAGGCGGGGGTGTGAGGGAGTGACGTCACAGTCCCCCTCATTTGCATAACAATGGAGGTCCCACCCCATGCCACGAACTTACTCACTTACTCACCCCCCCCCCCCCCAGCATCGCAACCACCCACTGAGTGAGCAGGGTCAATGACCGGGTTTAAGGTCACGTTGCTCTTTCTACGCAGTTGTGTGAGCAGGGTCATTGTCCCCCTCATTTTCATATAAACCTAATTAATTATTGATAAATCTAATTAATTGTTCATAATCTAATTAATTATTCATAATCTAATTAATTATTCATAAATCTATTTAATTATTCATAAATCTATTTAATTATTCATAATCTAATTAATTATTCGTAAATCGAATTAATATTCACAATTCAATATTAATTCATGATAACCAGATTATATGATACCGGCGCTTGTAATCATCATCATTTTTGAGAAATTCAGGTCACCGAAGTGTCCGTCACTACTCTCCGCTTGCGGGTTAGTTGGCGACTCTCACTACTATCCGCTTATGATTTAGTTGGCGCTCCCATTACAAATAAAACTTTGTACCTCCGTTATTTATCGGTCGATATCGACGTATCTATATATCTAGACATAATATATAATTTTTTAATTGATGACGTCATCATTATTTACCGGTACATGTTTTCAAGGTCGCTTCACTGGAAGCCGAGACCTAAAAATGGTTGTATATCCGTAATTTCCGGCCCGATTTCAATCAAACTTTGTCTACCCCCAATGACTATTTTCGGGTCTTGTGTAATGCGGGTTGCCTACCGGGTAAATTGAAGGTGCTACAAACTTTAAAAATTCATATCTCGCCAACTAATAGGAATTTTCAACGAGACTCGGTATTTAAGAGTATTAAATTACGCTCTACAAGACTAAACGACTACCATATCCCAAAATGTCTTTTTAAGGCCACTTTACTGGAAGACCGAAATATATATAAATTCGTTAAAAATCGGTTTACTGGCGAATTTCTACGAAACTCGGTATTTACTTTTATTAATGCACAGTCTAACATATAACTTGCATTTAGTATGTCTAACACATGTTTAAAGGTCACTTTACCAAGAGACCGAAATATAAATAAATTCATTAAAAATCGGTTTAGTGACAGATTTTTACGAAACTCGATATTTAACTTTTCTAATGCACATTCTACAATATAAAATGCAAATAGTATGTCTAACACATGTTTGGAGGTCACTTTACTGGAAGACCGAAATATAAATAAATTCGTTAAAAATCTGTTTACTGGCGGATTTGTACAAAACCTGGTATATACGTTTACCAATGCACAGGATAACATTTAACGTGCAAGAGGTATGTCTAAAAAACGTTTAAAGGTCACTTTACTTGAAGACCGAAACATAAATATATTCGTTAAAAATCGATTTACTATCAGATTTTTACGAAACTCGGTATTAAAGTTTGCTAGTGTATAGTCTAACGTATAAAGTGCAAACAGCTGTCTAACATACGTTTTTAGGTCAGTTCACAGGGGAACCGAAGTAAGAAAATAAATTCGTAAAACATCAATTTAATAAGTAATTTTAACGAAACGCAGTTCTCTGGTTTACTAAGATGAATTATAATATATAATATACACGTTGTACGTCTAATGCATGTTTCAGAGGAAACTTTAATAGAAAACCAAAATATGAAAAAATTCGTAAAAAATCTTTTAGCGAATTTCCCCTATAGGGAAGAAGCTATTACCGTAGTCGGCATGGTAAGACCTAGGCCCGGGACCATGATAACTTTTCGTTTTGAGGTCCCCAGACCCCAAAAACACCATTCGTTTGATACTGTATATATATATATATATATATATATATATATATATATATATATATATATATATATATATATATATATGTGTCCGTGAGCACGATAACTCTCGTAAAAATTATCCGATTTTGACGAAATTTGGTATAAACATGTAAAGCAGCATTTATGACTTTAAGTTCGAAAACCAGACAGATCGACCTATCCAAAAGGGTATTTTGGGGGGGTTTTGTACCCCAAAAATGGGTTTTTTGAATTTTTTACATATAATTTTTGAAAAAGTCAAATTTTAGTTTTGACCATTCGATTTAGCTTAAAAAAACACACAATTTGGTATTTCGATCATTCCTCTACGTCAATTGGTTACCGAGATATTGAAAGTGCTAAACACAGTACGTTGTCTAATGTTATTCTTATGGAGGAAAAGAAATTTTTTTTATCTCGCTTATTTATGAACGTATACTGACGAAACTTGGTATACAGCTTCATCTCGTTGAGGTCTATTGATATTTGCTCCAAAAAATTGTTTTTGCATAATTCTCCCATAGCAGCAAATCTGCGTACTCAGGCCCCATGTTATTCTTATGGATAATAATTAAATGCTCTGTCTCCCTTAATTATGACCATAAATTAATAAAAACTGGTATACGACTTCACCTAGTTGAGATATATTGATATTAGCATAAAATTCAATTTTTTGTGTTCCTTGTTGCAGCAAACCTGAGTACTCAGCCCCAATGTTATTCTTATAGAGAATAATTAAAATTGTATATATCGCTTATTTGTGAATATATTTTTATGAAACTTGGTAAGTGGCTTTATGTAGAATTAAGACATTTATATCTCCATTGGAAATTCGCTGAGTATGCAGGTTTGCTGCGACGGGGGTATTATTTTCTTATATTGACGAAACACGATGTTTTTATTTTAGAAGTGTGTATTTGCATATATATCATGAATTTAGTTCGTCTAACTTGTGTTTAGAAGTCATTTTACATAAATAGCAAAGTACAATGAATATGAACGCGGTTGTTTACAAAACTCAGTATTGTATAGTGTAACATATAATACTATCTAATCCCTAATCATAGTTTACGATAGCCGGTAGCATTTACCTCAACTTTTTTCACCTTGAATTTGTTTTTGGTTGTGTGTTTAGAGGAAGTGTCGATAGAAAAAACATGTAAAAAGACTGTAGCTTGTAATGAATAAAAAAACTTTTCTCAGCTAGGTAATAGAAACGAACAGTCAGCAGATACTTACACTTCAACAAGTTTAAATGAAATACAATGCATCATTATTAGAATTATATAGTATGAAACGCACATGTTATAATGCAAATAATAACATTTGTCATAGTCACATGACATCCTTTTACAATTGTTACGCATGTATCACGATTATAAATTAATATATATAAGCTGGCATATATGAAGTAATATCACGTGACAGTGGTTCAAAAATTCAGCTCTTGTATCAAACATGTTGAAACCTGTTAAAATATCGATCTGAGATTGATGGAAACAAACCGCTTTCCGGTTGGTCAAAATTAGGCGTTCTGCTCTCTGACTGGTCGGGAGAGAGACGAAGAGTTGAGAAGTACTGAAGCTAGAGGTTGAGGATCACAGCGTCATTCTTCCCCCTGCTGGCATGTTATTTAGAGGTCCCTGTTCTTCTCGTCTTTGTGAATTGTGTCTTGTATTACGGCATACGTGTTTAATAACCGGCACGTTACTGTACTCTTTTATAATGACAATAATCCGTGGTTTAAAGGTAAGGAGGTAGCTTATATTTTGGAATATAAAGAACCGAAAAAGGCAATAACAGATCATGTAAGAGCAAAAACACAAAATTCATTACAAATACTTCAAGAAAGGCGAATCGCCCTCTTGTCCAACATACATTCTCGAACAATTCTTATAAATAAACCCGGTTTATATTCGTTAGTTATGAGTTATAAAACGGAACTAACAAAAAGATTACAATATGTGGTTACAGAAGAAGTCCTACCGTCCATGCGGAAGCATGGAGCGTACAAACTTATTGATGAAAATCAACTTTTAAGGAACGAAAACGCTCTACACTACAGACCAGACTGGAAAGTCATGTCGATTAGGCACTGTGAATACCATCACGTTAGTGTCTCTGAGTTTATGATGTGTCCTTCAAAGTGAGTGAAGGAGGGGTTTTATTTCATTCTTTGCCACATTATTAGTACCAGCCAGGAACACAGTGACATCATCAAAGCCCAGGTCATCCATCTAAGCGGAGAAGGCAGCCACATCATGGAAATCAGCATTAGGTTTCACAATGCTTGAGAAGTTAAGTTGGGTATTTGCCCTGATACCATGTGCGATATTTCTACCCTGACTGTCCGCATACATCCGGACTTTAACTCTACTGATTCCAGCTATTCTAGGCCTACACGCAACACTTAGTTCATTGTTAGAAGGCTTGTTGACACCACCTTTCACTGTTAAGTCGGACAAAATACCAAAAGAATGACTTAAATATATAGGGGAGTCACCAGTAACTTTGGGGGAGCGTTTTTTGGTTTGTCCTCTAGATACAGTTCTCCAATCACAAACAGGAAGGTTAGGAAATTGACTAGAAGATGTTAGATTAAGTTCTGGATGTACTGATACTGTGGAAATGTTTGCCTTCAGTTCTTCATAGTCATTTTTCAGAATTGAGATATCTTGCTGAAGAAGAGATATTATCTCCATTAGGGTAGATGGCCTGTTAACAAATTCCAAAAGTGTGTTTCCGTCAGTTTCAAATTTATTCTCACAGGAGAGACATCTCTACTCTGAGTTCTCATCTGGTATATCATTTTCTGCCAGGTTACCACAGCGAAAATGGTTCCATCTGTCACAACAGTCACAGAGAATATCATTCCGTACATTTCTATTGCATTTGACAGACTTAATGTTCAATACGATTCTGTTCAAAGCTGGAGCATCATCTGTCAGTTTGTCTGTATGAAGGGTCATAGCGATAAAGTTAATGATTGACTTGACTTAAGCACTCTTGGTTGACGGATTTCAAAGTGTTAGTCATTTAGTATCATAAACAGAAGTCAGTACCTAATCAAAGGCTTCTGCACCTATCTCTAAAAGCCATTCGGACAACCGTCTGTTGTACACACTCCTTGACGGCCGCAGGTATACAACATACATTTTTAACAATCAACCCATAACTGATAAGAGATCATATAAGAGCAAAATATGAATGCCATTACAACAATATACAAGAGGGGTCTTGCAATACAGCGTAAAGGTAATAAGTAAAAAATTGGCGAACGCCAGCGGCGGCGGCGGTGGCTTGAGCTCAAAACACTGCTACCGCCGTCGCCACCACCAGTGTTCAATTTTGTACTTATTGTTTTATTTTTATTTTTATTTTATTATTTTTTCTTTTATTTTATAATTTTTATTTTCATTTTAATTTTTCATTTGATTTTTATTTAAAATTTGATTTTTATTTGATTTAAATATTTTAATTATGTATTTTTAGCGAATTTCCCCTATAGGGAAGAAGCTATTTCCGTAGGTCTCATGGTAAGACTTAAGCCTGAGACCATGATAACTTTTCATTTTGAGGTCCCCAGATGCCAAAAATACCCTTCGTTCAAATTCGTATATATGTATATACGGGGTACATTTTTTACCAGGGTACCGGGGTATATTATATATATATATATATATATATATATATATGTGTGTGTGTGTGTGTGTGTGTGTGTGTCCGTAAGCACGATAACTCTCGTAAAAAAGGTCTGATCTTAATGAAATTTGGTACAATTTATTTGAACGAATTCGAAACCCAGAATAACCGCAACGTGCAAAGGGGGTTTTTTGGGGTTTCCACATGTATTGAAAATTTGGACACATCTTTATTGAAATAAAGTAGTTTTTCTACTGATGAATAGGGCCTACTACGGTGCATAGAGGTATAAATGCTAGTTAGAAGGCAGCACGGGATGGCATGTGTGTTAAAGCTGTGCTTTAAATGCGAACTTTTGAATTGAAAAACAAAGAAATTAGCCTAATTTGTGTTATTTTAACAATAATGTAATCTGATCACGTATCGTCATGTAGGTTTTCCATCGTCTTATTTAAGACGATTTCACAACTAAACAATTATTTTGACTACACTAAACTAAATTATATTTATTACTATAATGCGAAATCCGCGCGTCTATTGAAAGCAAACTTTCAACTGAATGCATAAATGCAGATAAGGAATAATAAAGATAAAAATTTATTTGGAAAACATCCTTTCTTTACCAGGGAACAATATTCAAACGACCTGTAATTCTGTAATAAAAATTAATTTTTTTGGATTTTGCTTATCACCACTGTGCGGCGCAGGCGAAGGTTAGCTCGATCGTTCTCACTTCTGATATTGCAATTTAAAATTAAATATTATGTAAAAACACGGATCATGTATCCAAAAAACACAGTTTAGTAAGCGGAGAGTTTCATTTCACATTTCTGCTGAGCGATTAACCTTCTCTAAACGTACCGCCATTGCATCTGAAACATAAAACAACTCGTTCCTAGTTATTGTTCCGCGAGACGTACCACTGTTATAAGTTGTGTTCCACACGCGGGTGTAGTCCATTGTTCCCGCCACTGTAACGACCTTTTGTTTACTGTGATGTTATTAATGTAGTGTTCTCAACTGCAAATTGTTTTCTTGAGAATTTACCCATGTTCAAATTGGTAACAAATTAGTAAATAACCCGAGTTTTTTTCCTGTTCACTATTTAAACCCAGTCTGAGTGTTCAATATATGCAGTAACCGGAATTTTTGTTTCTATTTTAGACCTAAAGAATCAGTGTACCAAATTTCACCCCTCCACCATACCGGGAAATTGGAATTTTGTAATGAATACTTCTATAAGACTAGTGGACCTGTTGCTCAAAATCTAGTAACTTTGTTCTATGTTAAAATTTATCAAAAAAGGTTAACTAGTATACACATTACATATTTAGCAGTCATTAAAGAAGTTTCTGTTATTTCACAACAGCTCATAACACAATAAATCAATGGGTTTGTTTTTTGATCAGTCCAAAGCCTTTGAATTTGTGGTACATGACATTTTACTATCGAAACCAAAGTTTTATAATATTTCTCAAATTGCTTTAAAATGGATAACATCTTACTTAACTAATAGATTTAATAGAACAGTTATTTTTAAAAACAATACTTTTAATTATTGATGAACGAAGTGAATCACTGGATTGATGAAGAAAGTTCAGTGGCCGTGTGTGTGTGTGTGTGTGTGTGTGTGTGTGTGTGTGTGTGTGTGTGTGTGTGCGTGTGTGTGTGTTTTCGAAATACTCAATAATGGTGAAACATTTCATAATGAAATTTTGAAGGAGATATTTGGGATACCTAAGGGATGTTTCAACACAGCATTTATATTTTATTTTGGGTTATTAATAATTATAAAAACAAATTTTAATGTTTGTTATTCAGTTGTTGAATTGGTTTTCGTATTAAGCTGTTGACTATGGTTGTCTTTAAAATATCAGCTGGGATATATCTTTGTTTATTAAATCATACAAATGTAAACTTTGTTTCTAACGTTGGAGTAGGTTATTTTTTGTTTTATCAATTTATTTATTTTGAAATAGTTTAAAAAGTGAGTGTTATGTGTGGTGTGTATGAATGGTGTCTTGTCGTGTGTTAAACAATACTTATATCTCTATTTCGATTTATTATTAGTTTATTTTTTACCTGAAATCATCGACTTAAAAGCTAAATGTTTAGACTAGTGATGATAAATTAATAGAATAAGTTTTGGAATTATATTACTGGAACGGACAGTATAACTCCGTAACATGGCTAATTGGATTGAGTGAACGAAGTGAATGAAAAACCTTATACATAACTTTACTGCTTAGACTGGTAAGATAATCAACTCGAACTGGCGTGTCTGTGACCAAAATAACTCAAAAACGCCTCTACAGATCCACTTCAGACTTTAGAGATAGATTCTTTAGTACGAAATCTCGGTCGAGTTCGTTATTGGGAATATTTGGTTAAGTAATAATAAAATTATCTTTAAAAAAATCTTTTTTTATCCCATAAGATTAACATTGGGAGCCATTTTAGTGGTACTTGAATCGTTGATATTTAGCCAACGTCTATGTTTCAACTGTAGAGTAACGTAAGTATTGCCATAGATTCACTACAGAACTGTAGTTATCCATGTTCATGTTGACTAGGAAAAAACTTCTTTTCGTAACTTAAAACACAAAAACTAAGGTTTAAATATCATTAGCTTTTCAAAGTTGCTTTGATTAAATTCATCACGTGAGATATGAATTGGCAATGGTTTATCTGTCAAATCAAAAAGCCAAATGTAAACATTGACCAATATACAAATTTATAAACCTTCTGTTGCTTTAGCTAGGTAAATCAATTGGTAAATTTTTAAACTTTTACTTACTTTTTGAGCATTTTAATAATAAATCACACGTTATTCAATTGTATTTACACATTTTGTATTGGAAAGTAAACATAACCTAGTTAGGCAGTTTACTATTGATTCCGTCTGTAATTTCCTTCTAATATGAAGAAGAATAAGAAGAAGGTTATTTCCGGTCAACTCACTCTCACCAGCGTTTTGCCTGGTGGGTTGAAATGGTTGAGTTGGTGACTGATTCAGTAAAAATATCTATCTATAGTAAATCTATCAATGCTAAATATACCATGCATTGACAATACTAATATAAATTTGGTGTGGTTGGTTGTAATAAACCGAACGGTTACCTATATAATATCTGTACTGCTGTTGATCTGAAAATAAAAAATAGTGGTTTGTGTGACTCCCTCACCTACTCACCACTCACCCAATTCAAAACAAAAATATGCCCCCAGATGTTTCTAATATGCTATAAGTTATTGAGAATAGTTGTTTTTTGCATCATGATGAAAAGTGTCTTTCATATCGTTGGTTTCCTCTTGCACATAAAACACGATAGCGCTTCGGGTAATATACTTTTGATACTTTATTCATACAAATTACTATTAATTTTACTTCTAAGCTCAGTAATAATCAACTTTTATTAATAATCATTAGCAGGGGAAAACGTTAAAGTAGTTTTCAGACTTTGACACTTTTCTCGAACTTTAGAGTCTTTGAAAGGTTGTGTAGTTAAACTCCCTTTCCATTAATTAAACAAACTTCCAGTTTCAACTCGGCCTTTGACATCCGTTTCTATAAACGTTGTTTATTCAAATAGAAACTATTATGTTTTATCTTCGTCCCTTTATTATTATTTTATAGAAGTTAACTGATTTATATTCGGTGTTGAACCGTAATTTGTTTGTGGTATATTAAAATGATCTATACTGAAATTCACTAGAGTCAATAATTTTAAGCACAGTAATATATTCTATATGTTAATTCGTAAACTTCTAAAAGTTTTGGATCTCTTATCAAATATTGTAGCTTTTGTATGTAACTCAAAATTAATTACTTCCCATTTTTTTCATTTGTAAGAGCTATTTTTGTAATATCGCCAATTTTTATAAACAGTAAACTAAGCTATGACCGTGTATTTATGCAATTATAAGTTCCAATGAATAACACCACCAGCGAAGGTACGGACCGCTGAGGTGGGCTCGCCGCTGTAGCCACAAGACCTAACACAACAGACAGCTCGTGTTATCGTGTCATACCTAGCTGTTCAATTCAGGGAGGATCCTCTCCTTAACAAAAATTCTCACTCAAACCACCATTTGATTTAAAATATTAAAATTATATTACCACTTATAATAAGTATTAAAAATAACTATCGTTTAGCAAATCTACTTACAATATTTTAGATGTTCTTGAAAGCTGCCACTACAATGATTTATAACACTAAATAAATTATATATCGAGAACTAATGTGTGCCCTAATATTTTCTCACAAAGACCTTCAATTCATGAGGGGAGTCCAGGAATCTAGGTTTTTGAAAACTGTTCAGCTTTATAATATGTGTTATACTTAATTCAAATTATTTTAAATACTTTGATTAAATCCTTTTAATAATATCACATTATGAGATTTTTCAACACCTCTTAATATACCGAGGAAAGGAGATGTGGCTAATCTTCAGGACACCCATGAGGATCAAAACGACAAACAAGAGATGCGATTTCAACATTTCACAAACTTATATAAGTGGAAAGTGCTACAGTCTTATTCAATCGACAGTCAAAATTGTTGTACGACTTTCCTCAACCATTTTTTATATAGGTTAAGTATAAAGTTACACTGCATGTTTGTACACAACTTAATCGGTTCAATCTATCCATAAAAGATTTCAAGCGATAAATAGGATCTTCCTCGCCACCAAAATCATTCGGGTTTAAAACTGCATTTTTAATTGAGCATTAAATGAATTAATCAAGAACGCAAATGCATTAAAGTTAAAGCAACATTCTTTTAGTGCGGAGTTTCTGGAATAAATTCGAAATATGATAATAATAAATACTCAGTACACAGGGTTTGTAAACTACAAAGTAACATAGGCGAAGATATAAAACACCGAACAACCCTCTGGCTGTGAGTTTTATGTTTATGTGAGTAATGAAATCGCGACCTGTTACTTAACCGACTTTATGTTTAACATACCCACAGTAAAACATGGTTCGACAAACCCCTAATTTATTTAAGCTCGTTTACACAGGAGTTGCAATGTTATTTGAACTTGTCTACGATTCAGTTTCGTTTTATCATTGATGCTCTCAGTTTAAGATTATTTTGTTTACTTTTTATTTATTTTGTTTTGCGTTTTAAGGAAATTATCAAGTGGAAAAGTGTAACTAATAATTTAATTGCCTTTTTACTTTATATATGCTTTTTTTAAGGTAAATATATGTATTTACCTTTTTACTTTGTTTAGGATTCAAAAATATCGGCCAGAAAAAATATATAACTTATTGTTAAGTGTCTCAACAATTAGTATATGACTACCAAAAAAAAGTTTCTTAGAGTACTTGATATTGTATTTTTATTTTTTGAATATTTAAAAAATATACTTAATTTTTGTTGCAGTACCAACCACTAAGATCACATCAATTTCCAAAATACACTCTCAGAAAAGGAATGTTGGAAGAGCATGCAGTTTATTTATTGAGTAAAACTAAATTTTCAAAATGAATTGTACTGTGTAGTGCTGTAAGAACTTCGAATTTCTATGTATGATGAAAAGAACACAAGAAACGAGCGTGCACTTGGCCCGGTTTATCCCTCCGCGATGGTTTGCTACCTCCCTGTGTAAAATTCCACTTATCACTTCATCCGAGATAACGAGTCCGACTGAACATTTAATTGCCATTTAATTTATAAGCCAAACCCATATTTTCCACGTGCACAAGGGATTTATTTTGTAAGATATTTGCATTTTATTATTATTAAGGTAGTTAATTTTACCAAGTCTGGCCACTCCATCTTGGCCTAGGTGGTCAACTAATCAACGGTGGTTCTTGGTTTGATTTACTTTCTTTATTTCAATAGATTTTTTGAGACAGTATGTCCTCAGTGATAAGCAGACATATGTTGGCATAGCCTCCATTCCTCCGTTAGGTGAACCTCCCTCAAAACAGATGTGTCCCACTTCGTGGCTAAACGTATACAGGTGGAAGCACGATAGCTAAAACGTAACCTAATAAATATATATTTTACTGTCTTACCTTAGCAATCCGTTTTATTTTTATCCTAATATCGATTTCGGATCCGAAGATCCATCTTCAGTTAGAAATCCAGGAGACCAAGTTTATCTGAAGTATTTATCTAGGGGATTTCGTCGATACATAAAATTGGCATACGTGACATTTAAAACACTTAAAACAGACGTTGTGGTCTGTTGATATTTCCATTAAAACCTAATATTTATTGTTCCTTGTTGCAGCAAACCTGAGTATTCAATCCCCATGTTATTCTTATGGAGAAAAATTAAAATTTTATATACGGCTCATTTGTGAGTATGTGTCTATGAAACTTGGTAAAAGTGGCTGTATATGGTATATAAATATATGCATTGGAAATTCGCTGAGTATGCAGGTTTGCTGCGACGGGGGTATTTATAACTCAGACGACCATTTCGAAACCCTAGTCATCAGTGAATGATGTTAAAGATACAAACTTGTATTTTAATTACAACAAACTAAGCTAGAACATAACAAAATTACACAAAATATTAAAGGCACAATCCAGACAAGGAAACAAATGATTTTACAGTTCTCTGTTTTACCTTTCTGTGTTTTTTCCAGCCTTGTCTAGATTGTGCCTATAATATTTTGTATAATTTTGTTATGTTCTAGGTTTTTCTCACCTGAAGACGGGATCAGATTCCAGATCCCGAAACGTCGTGAAACTTGTTTTTACTAACAAACTAAGGTTGTAACCGTTAACATATTGGTAGAGCTCTGAGTTTAATCCATCCAGTTTTGTTCAGTGTCAATTCCCGAATATGACACAACATAAGCTTTGAACACTTCAGTCGGGACTATAAGGTGGATATCAAACACTCTCGTGTAAAAGTATTATAAATATGCTAGTAGTAAACAAAAGCTATGCTCGAATGTATTTTAACATAGCTCTCCCACTGAGAGAGAACAAAAGCTTATCTACTGCGCAGTTCTTTATTTATTCAATCCCTTATTTCATGCACGTTTTTGCCAGCAAAGCTGTGTGCAACTGTCTTTAATAAATCAAATTTATTTGTAAAACTTCAAACCTTGGTAAACATTTTCGAAGAATCAGACCCAAGCAAACTATAGCTTGATTTATGCCAATACAAATATATTAATGAATGAAATTGTTTGAATTGGTTTATGACTTTATAGAGGCCAGGTTCCATTAAAATCACATAAAAGTAATCAACTCCATAATTTAATTAATTCCATAAAATTGAATTAAACTCTTTTATGCGTTTCTGATATTGTGCAGATAAAAAATAGGAACAAGTACACAAGCGATCAGATCAAGGTACATATTAGGGATCAAGATACACCTCCGGAATATTGCACATATACTGAGTGAAACTCAACATTGATTTATTTAAAATTGTAATGTGAACCGATTGACATACCATTTTTTTAGCTAATTTCCCTATAGGGAAGAAGCTATTACCGTAGGCCTCATGGTAAGACTTAAGCCCAAGACCATGATAACTTTTTGTATATATCTATATATGTGTCCGTGAATGCGATAACTTGAGTAAAAAACGTCCGATTTCGATGAAATTTGGCTCAAATGTGTAAAGTGGCATTCATGACTTTAAGTTTGAAAACCAGAAAAATCGAACCATGGAAAGGGGGTGGTGAATACTACAGGCAAATTAATCCACAAGAGTGAATAAAATAGACAATATCATTTGTATTGGTCATACCAATCATGTCTTGATTGTATTTCCTTTATAATTATATATTTTAATTCAACTTCACACATCATCAATTATTTTTGGTCCTCCGGGCCGGATAGTAATTGAATTTCAGCAATGGAACAACAGTCCGTTCTACTAATAAACTGATATATTATTTATCATTTTTCAATTCTTGATTTCGTTCACAATATTTCTTGATTCACGCATTACAATACCAGCAATTCAAAATGGCACCTCAAAGAACAGGAGACTTCAAACCAGAAACTTACAGAAGGTTGACGGCAATCCTGAAAACAAGACTCATCGCAATCAAAACGGCAGTCGAAACTATACAAGCGCAAGGTGAAGAAATCAGTTCCATTCAGCGGAAAACATTGAAGACCTACACGACAGAAGTTGAGAGGAAACGGGCGGACTTCGAGCAGAACTTCCAACGCGCAATATCACTTGCAGACAGAGATGCCTTGTCCGACGAAATTCTTGCAGCCGACAAAAATGAAGTCGAAGACCTCTGCATTCATATTTCATCAGTGATAGAGCTATTACAACCTACGGACGAGTCACAATCACACATAAGTGGCAGTATGGTAACTCCAGGTACGTTTGTCAATCCTACCAATAGTACAGTACGTTTGCCAAAATTTTAACTTAAAAAATTCAATGGTGATTTATCAAGTTGGACAACGTTCATTAACTTGTTTGATACTTCGATACACCTTAACAACTCACTGTCAAATTTCATCAAGTTTCAGTACTTACTAAGCGTGTTATCTGGCGAGCCTTTCAATTTAATTCGCAACCTAAACTTGTCTGATGAAAATTATGTAATCGTTTACAAATTGCTTCCTGATAGGTACCAAAATGACCGACGATTGCAATTGATGCACTTAAATCAGCTTCTTGACCTTCCGGAAATTTCTCTCAGTTATGTGCCCGGAATCCGACAGTTTGTCAATGCATACAGTGAGAACACTCAAGCGTTACATGCTATTCAATGTGAAATGCCAGATCCCAACCCTTTGTTAATTGCAACCTTATTGCGTAAAATGCATGTAGAACTTCGCAAACGCCTAGAATCATCGCGGAATATGTCCTCATCCATTAATCATACCTTACCTTCAATTAAAGAAATTTTAGATTTTCTCAATCATGAATGCATACAACATGAAGATGCCACTTTTTCACTCGGTACCCGCGGCTTAACGACATGCAGCTTACTAACATCTGTCCCAAATCCACACCTCAACGTTCAACGTTTCAGAAGAAAAATGTGACTTCCATTCATAGACCTCTCCTGATAACAGCACATCTAATTTATGCGCTGCATGCAATCAATCCAACCACAAAACCTACTTATGTCCTATTTTTATCGCAAAAAGCCCACAAGAACGTTTTCAATTGGTGAAAGCTAATCATCATTGCATTTCATGTCTTGGGATGCACGATTTGAAAGCATGTAGGTCTCAATCAACTTGCAAAACGTGTCACAAACTACACATCACTTTGTTACACTTCAACTCTAACAAATCTGATGGCATTTCTCATCCATGCACTTCCAACGTTCATACTATCAACCACAATTCCGTTGATCTCGCAGTCAGCAATCCAAACAATGCGGATACATCCGTTATACTAAGTTCGCAAAATCAGTCTACCAATTCCAACAAACCAACCATGGTTTTACTAGGCACTGTCATGCTTAAAATAAGCATATCAAATGGCGTATCTCATACATTCAGGGCATTGCTTGAATCAGGTAGCATGTGCACATTAATTACTGAACATGCAGTCAGCTTACTAAATGCACGACGTCATCGGTGTGACGTTCAAATCTCGGACATTAATCAACAAATTACTCAAAATAAGGGACAAATATTCGCAACATTGGAAACATTGTCTGTTCTTCAGATCATCGTAGATCACTCTATGGTCATCTTAGACAAACTTACTATCGATCTCCCTCGCATGCCTGTCTCACAAGATATTGTTCAATATACGCAACAGTATAACCTTGCTGATCCTACGTACCACAAACCAAATCGGGTTGATTTCATTTTGGGAGCCGCACTGTTTCTGTACATTTTCACTGGAAAACAGACCTCTCTAGGCCCTAATATGCCACACATCATTGATACTCTTCTCGGTCATGTTATCATGGGCACTATCCCATGCAATCAGCAATCATCATCACAATCATTTTCCACTTCTGCACATACCAGTACACTCAATGTGTGCCTCCATTCAGTTAATGATACTGACATTCATAACTCTATCCAACGGTTTTGGACTCAAGAGGAACCTCCATCATGTTATATCCAATCTCAAGAAGATATTCTCTGTGAACAACACTTCAATGAGTCACACAGTCGTGACGAAACGGGGTGTTATACTGTACGTTTACCATTCAAAAATTCGGACAAAACATTAGGCACGTCTCACAATGCCACCGAATTGAGATGGAACGTAAATCTCAATTTATTGTCCTACTGACAAACGCTTTTAATCACTCTATCATGAATTTATGAACGATTATATCTCCCTCGATCATATGTCAAAATGCGAGGATACTTCCGTATCTGATACACATTATTTTTTACCGCATCATGGTGTTCTGAAGGAAGCTAGCTCCACTACAAAATTACGCTCAGATTTTGACGTTAGCTGCAAGACTAGTTCTGGGTTTTCTTTAAATGATTTGCTTTTCACTGGTCAAAAGTTACAGACTAACATCGCTGACATACTCATACATTTCCGCCGTCATAACGTGGTATTTTGTTGTGACATACGACAAATGTATCGGCAGATTAACATTCATCCTGATGATCGCAATTTTCAGCTAATCTTATGGAGACAAAATACTGATCAACCAGTTAGCATTTATCGCCTTAATACTGTAACTTACGGCATGAACAGCTCACCATTTTTAGCCATTCGTACGTTACACCAACTAGCCGATGACGATGGTCATGATTTTCCAAAAGCAGCTCATGTCATACGCAACCACACATACGTGGACGACATCATCACGGGAGCGGATACCGTGGAAGAAGCCGTTGAACTGCAAAATCAACTCACATCATTATTAAATCGTGGATGTTTTGAGTTACGTAAATGGGTATCTAATTCCCCTCAGCTACTACGTAATGTTCCAGACTCCCATATTGAATCTCCTACATTTTTACCTAACTCTCCAGATCCACATTTCACGGTTTTGGGCCTGAAATGGTCACCGGTTACAGACTCGTTTTCTTATACTTTTTTTTTACCTGAAACAACGAACACTCATACCAAACGGACGGTTCTTAGCTCTATTGCAAAACTCTATGATCCTTGTGGATTCATCGCTCCATTTATTATGCTTGCTAAATGTTTCATACAACTTATCTGGACAAAAGGTAGGTCTAAGCTGGGACGCACCATTACCAAAAGACATTCAATCTCAATGGAATTAACTATTAAGCGACACTAAATATCTATCGCAAGTCACGATATCTCGCTCATTAAACCTTAACGCATCCCATAAACTAGAATTGCACGGTTTCTGTGACGCGTCTGAAAGCAGTTACGCAGCTGTCATCTACTTCAGATGTGTACAACCTAATGGTACCACAACTGTCAATCTTGTTTTATCGAAAAGCCGAGTTTCACCTTTGAAACGTGTTACCATACCACGACTAGAACTTTGCGCTGCTCACCTACTTGCGCAACTTGTAGCTCATTGCATTTCATTGTTTCCCGAACACTTAACACTGAACAAAGTCCATCTTTGGAGTGATTCTATGATCACACTAACTTGGTTACGAACTCCTCCATACCGCTTGAAAACATATGTGGCAAATCGTGTATCTCAAACGCACTAACTTATTCCAACTGATGCCTGGAATCATATTTCATCTGATGATAACCCAGCTGATTGTGCATTACGTGGTTTACTTTTGTCTCATTTAACAAAACATTCTCTTTGATGGAATGGTCCATCCTGGCTTGCATTACCGTCTCGAGAATGGCCTACAACTCAATTCATTCCCGTTACGCTCGACACTTCGTACGAGATTAAACTAAATCCACTAACGGTACTACTGAATAAACAACGAGAAGAATGGTTCAATTTTGTTCAAGTTCTCATCTTGTAATTTGCTACAGCAAGTAATGGCATATGTGTTGAGATTCATTCATAACTGCAGAAATTCTTCATTGCGGCACGGTAATCTCTCACCAGAAGAATTCGACAACGCACGAATTAAAATCTTTTTCTCAGTGCAACAGCCGACAACGAGAAGAGAAAGCGACCTCAAACAAATACGCAACCCACGCACCCTTACCTCACGGTTTGTCTGTGTGCTTTCAACGAGAGAGAGTCGACCTTTCATAAAGAGTTTAACGAATTAGCACAAAATGATTGTCCAAAACACATGCGACAGTTAAATCCTTTTATCGACAGTAACCGCCTGATTCGCGTTGGTGGACGCCTACGAAACACTTCACTACCTCAGGACGTGAAACATCCAATCTTTTTGCCAAAACGACATCACATAGTTAACATAATGATAGATTATTATCATGTTCAACACTTGCATGCTGGCCCACAACTCGTCCAATCGCTATTGTCACAACACGTTTGGATTTTGAACGCAAGAAGCACTATTCGTATACGCATTCATAAATGTGTGACGTGTTTTAAACATTAACACAAACCCACTCATGGCAGACTTACCATCAGTTCTGATGTATATTCATAAAGTTTACTCTTGTTTTAGCTATGAATTAATGTACTCTTGGTTACAATGGTCTCTGTCTTTTTTTGGTATTCATTAAAATGGCTGTCTTTAGAGGAACTTAAAGCTCACGAGTTGTCCTTCTTTTCTCCCTGTTTCCACAGTATTTCAGTGGCGACGAGTAAAACCGAATTAAGTATAATGAAAAACGGTAATTTAAAGTCATTTTTTCTTTTTTCTGAATATTCAGTTTTGTGTCCTAACTATGTCTAAGGCACCGACCTTCGATCCGGCTACGGAAGATTTCTCTCAATATGTCAAGAGGTTGGAATTTTACTTCAACATCGAGAAAGTGGATGATGATTTGAAGAAGAGTCATTTATGTGTAAGCTTAAGTCCTTCAATTTATTCTGACCTAAAGTCGCTTCTGTCACCCGTTGAGTTTACCAAAGCTACCTACAAACAATGTGTGGAAGCTTTGAAAACAAAATATACCAAGGTCAAAAAGGTCATTACCAAGAGGTACACGTTTCACAACCGTAAACGGCAAGTTGGTGAGTCTATTTCTGACTTCATAACTGAGATTAAAACATTAGCAGCTAATTGCAGTTTTGGTTCCTACTATGACCAAGCTCTTAGAGACCATTTGGTGTCTGGTTTAATAAATACTACTATGGTCAGTCGGCTATTGTCAGAGGCTGAAACATTAACATTTGAGGATGCTTGTAAAATAATCAAGAATATGGAGGCCGTTGAACATTCTGCCAATATAATTTCTGGCAATCAAACTAGGCCTAATGAAGTTTTTTTTCTCAAACTACAAGGACGGCAAGAGTCGTTCCCGTGCCTCATCAGTGTCGTCTCAGCGCACGATTTGCGCCGATTTGGTGGAAAGTGTCTATAACAGTTTTGTTAAGAAACCTAATGGAATTTGGCCTAGTCAGTCACTTGATACCGGTATTACAAAAGAGTCAATTATAAAAGCTTTGTCTGAAAGTTTCCCAAGGGTTTTTTCACTGAAAGATAATAATCTTCCTATTAAAGGTTTTGAGGTTAATGTTAATATAAAGGAGGGTGCCACTCCTGTTTTCACAAAGCCTATACTGTACCTTATGCATTGCGAGAAGAAGTGGCTCAAGAACTTTCTAGGTTAGAAAGTGAAGGAATTATCAGTAAAGTAAGTTATTCCTCTTGGTCTAGACCATAACTACTGGACTAGTCCAGTAGTAATAGTGCCTAAATCTAATGGCAAATTGAGACTTTGTGTTGATTTTAAAACAACACTGAATAAGGTGTTGTGTGTTGACCAGTATCCTATGCCATCTCCTGATGATATTTTTAATAAGTTTGCCGGTTGCTCTATATTTACACGCCTAGATTTATCACAGGCGTATCTGCAGTTGCAGGTACATGAGTCTAGCAAAGAGTTTTTAGTAATAAATACTATTAAAGGTTTTTACAGGTATAACCGTCTTCCCTTTGGCCTTGCCTCGGCGTGCGCCTTTTCCCAATCAGTGATTGAGTCAATTTTGTCTAATGTAACTAGTGCAGCCCCTTATTTGGATGATATTTCAATTGGTGGCAAAGATGAGAAAGATTGTTATCATAATTTAGACACTGTGTTAAAACAACTTGGAATTCACAATGTGAAACTAAATGTAAGTAAGTCAGAGTTTTTTCTCACTTCATTAACATTTTTAGGCTTTGATTTGTCATCAAAGGGCAAAGCGCCTTCTGCGTCCAAGGTCCAACAAATTTTGTCAATGCCTCCTCCTACTAATTTGGCACAACTGAAATCATTTGTCTCTATGTTCAATTATTATCGTAATTTTGTCCACATATGTCCAGACTTATTAGAACCATTTCATAGGTTAATGAGAAAAGATGAACCGTGGCACTGGTCGTCTGAATGCGCTTTGGCATTTGTGAAATGTAAGACAGCTTTAAGTAAAGCTACCATGTTACAGTTGTACTATCCTACCAAAGAGTTAGTCTTGTCTATGGATTCAAGTTCCTTTGGGGTAGGGGCAGTTCTCAGTCAAATAACGGATAACCAAGAGCATCCTATTGCTTTTGAGTCAGCTACTCTTACGCCTGCCCAAAGAAACTACTCTCAACTCGAGAAATAAGCTCTAAGTATTATTTTTGGATTCCGGAAGTTTCACAAATACCTATGGGGGAGAAAATTTACAATTTTCAATGATCATTTACCTCTTAAAAGTATTTTTGGTGAGTCTAAGAGAATTCCAACGTTAGCTTCAAATAAGTTAATTAGGTGGGTAACCATACTCTCAGCCTATCAATACAAAATTGAGCACAAAAGAGGTAGTCTAATACCACATGCAGATGCGTTGTCACGTTTACCTTGTACTGATCCAGTAGATGATAAGGATAGCTTCTTTACATACCTGTCCACTCCTATGGTTTCTTTAGAAGAGGTATGTAACGAAACTCTTAAAGATAACACTTTGTGTAATGTAATTAAATATGTACGTGATGGGTTCCCCACTTCTGTAGATAAGGAAATAAAAGTGTATGTACAGAACAAATACTGCCTGACTGTACGTCACGGTTGCTTATTTTTTGGTAACCGCACGTTAATTCCTGTTAGCCTTAGAAACAGAGTGTTGGATATTATTCACTTTAGTCATGCTGGTATAACTAGGTCTAAGTTATTTTCTAGGTCATATGTGTGGTGGCCTTCATTGGACAATGATATTCATAGGAAGGTCGCTTCTTGTGGTGTATGTCAATCAACTCAAAACAAGCGTAATAACCAGTTTCGCTTCTCATGGCCTAAGCCTAAAAGGGCCTGGGAACGAGTCCATATAGACCTATTTGATTTTAATAACAGTAAGTACCTCATCATGTGTGATGCTTATTCAAAGTGGGTTGAATGTTTTTTTATGAAAGGGAAACATGATTATAGTTCAGTATTGTCAAAGTTAGCTGAGGTTTTTGCAAGGTTCTCGTTTCCCGATACTATTGTATCTGATAATGGTCCACCTTTTTGTGCATCACAGTTAAAAGATTTCTGTAAAAGAAAGAACATAAAGCTAATTTTCATTCCACCTTACTCACCACAGTCTAACGGGCAAGCTGAACGGACGGTCCAGACTTTTAAAGTATTACTGTCTAAGTTTTATTTGTCTCAGGGAAAAAACTTAATAACTGAACAAACGTTGTCCGAGTGTCTTTTTGCCTATAGAATGACACCTTCATCTGTCACTGGGAAGTCACCCATGGCTATGTTACATAATTGTGTACCAAGATCTCCTTTGTGTTTGTATAAGAAAGTTAAGTTTGATTTAAGTAGTAGGCCTACTAAGGAAAGTTCAAAATTTGTTAATAAGCTCAAAACTTATCAGATTGTCCAACTTGTATGGGTAAATATCAATAGGGCTATGTTACGGGGAATGAAAGTTAGGTATCAAATTGGTAGAGTTGTTGAAAAAATAAGTCAAACTGTATACTTGGTTAAGTTATCAGAGGGAACAGTGCATAAAGTCCATGTTAATCAATTGTTGTTGAAAATTCAACTTGTAACGCTATTTTAGGTCGTGATTGGCTTAATGTGTTGTCTCCTAACTGGTCTTTAAATCTGATGCCAAATCCAGTCATTGATAGTGCTGATAGGATATGTTATTCTAATGCAAATGCTCTAAAGGGGTTACTCCTCAATGCTCCTTCTCCTACCAGTGTCAGTGGAGCAGATGATTCAACCCAGATACCTTTGTCTCCTGCTAATATTAGTCCTAAACATGTGACTCCACCTCAACCTCGACACTCTCCTCAAACAAGTAACCGAGATAATGAAACTTTAAGAGACAGAAGTCTGTCACCTGTAGACATATCAGTTAGGCAATCTCCAAGATCCCCAAGGCCTAATGTTTCTAGCAAAGGAAGGGTTATTAAGCCTACTAAAAGGTTTACATTTTCGGAGTTTAAATAATTTGTAAAGTTAAACCAAGTAAGCTATTTTATGTTGTATAAGTCATTACAGCGGTTTCTTATGTTTAGTAAGCCTATTTACAAATGTTGATTTATTTTCTGAAAAATTATTGCAGCCTAATTAAAAATGTATTAATCTCTCATTTTCTTGAAAGGTAAAAGATTGATCTTGTTTTAGGTACTTAAGTTGTATTTTAAGTTAATTTAGGGGAGAACAGTGATGTATATTCATAAAGTTTACTCTGTGTTTTAGTTATGAATTAATGTACTCTTGGTTACAATGGTCTCTGTCTTTTTTTGGTATTCATTAAAATGGCTGTCTTTAGAGGAACTTAAAGGTCACGAGTTGTCCTTCTTTTCTCCCTGTTTCCAGAGTATTTCAAGTTCGAGTTAACCCGTCTAAACCCTTCACGTCAACAGGCATAGACTATGGCGGACCATACACCGTTAAAAAAGCGAATCTAAGATTCACTAAACACATCAAAGTGTATCTTTGCGTTTTCATTTGCATGGTTACAAAAGCTGTTCATCTCAAAGTAGTCACAGATTTAACTACTGACGCTTTAATCGCCGCACTCACCAGATTTATTTCTCGGCGTGGAATATGCACGGACATCTACTCAGACTGTGGAACCAACTTTGTAGGTGCTAATGCAGCTCTCCGCAAGATCAAAACAACGCATTCAAAGTTTTTCATCTAATTTGAGCATTCGTTTTCACTTCAATCCACCGGCATCACCACACACCATGGTGGACTTTCGGAAAGCGCAATCAAAAGTGCGAAACATCATCTACACCGAGTTATGGGAGATACTGTACTGAGTTTACCCGAATTTATGACCTTAACAGTTCGCATTGAAGCTATGCTTAACTCGAGACCATTAACACCATTATCCAGTGATCCATCAGACTTAATGGCGCTAACTCCCGGGCATTTCCTAACTGGCGGTCCTCTCGCATCTCTTCCTGAGAAAGATGTATCTCACACTCCTGCAAATCGACTCAAACATTGGCATTTGGTACAACAATTCTACCAACGCATTTGGAACCGCTGGAGTTTAGAGTACCTCCATACGCTCCAACAAAGAACTAAATGGAACATCAAATCATCTAATTTGCAAATCGGAGACTTGGTACTCGTTCAATTAACTTCTAGTTCTCACTCTTGGCCACTGGCTCGCATCATAGAAATATTTCCCGGATCAGATGGTACAGTACGCGTGGTCAAAATCAAGACCAAAGATGGTATCTACGTTCGACCAGCAACAAAGATTTTTCCTCTGCCAATTGGTTGAAAATAAGACGTTATTAAGTTGAAGTCCATGCTACTTCAAGGCGGCCGGTATGGTGAATACTACAGGCAAATTAATCCACAAGAGTGAATAAAATAGACTATATCATATGATATATATATTACAGATGTTTTTAATTTTAACATAACATGTAAATAAACAAATACAATTTTGTGTTGGTCATACCAATCATGTCTTGATTTTATTTCCTTTAGAATTATATATTTTAATTCAACTTCACACATCATCCAGGGGGATTTATGGGGGTTTTAAATTTTCCAAAAATCAGTTTTTTGCATTTTTCACCCTACAATTTTTATAAAACTTAATTTTTGTTTTGACCATGTTATAGAGCTTAAAAAACAAATAATATCGTATTTTTAATTATTAACCTAGGTTAAGTGGTTGCGGAGAAAATCCAAAAAACCTACTCATAAAATCTCCCATGTTAATCTTATGGTAAAAAGGTTTTTGGCTTTTCCTCAGTCCATTTTAATGTAAACTTCACATTTGCTTGTACCAATCAGTTTAGCTCCACAAAACAATCATTTTGGTGTTTAAATTGTGATTCTACGTTCAACCGTTGCAGAGATATTCAAAGTGCTAAACACAGTACGTTGTCCAATGTTATCCTTATGGAGAATAAATAAAATTTGATATCTCGATTATTTATGAATGTATATTGATGAAACTTGGTATGTGGCTTCAGGTAGTACTGGTATGTTGATATTTGCACAAAAAATTGATTTTTTGTTTATTATTCCGGTAGCAGCAAACCTGCGTACTCAGCCCCCATGTTATTCTTATGGAGAATAAGGAAAATGTAATGACTCCCTTAATTATGAACATAAATTAATAAAACTTGGTATATGGCTTCACCTTGTTCAGTTGTATTGATATGTGTTTAAAAACCAATTTTTTTGCTCCTTATTGCAGCAAACCTTCTGACCCAGCCCCCATGTTATTCTTAAGGAGAATAATTAAAATGTTATATAGCGCTTATTTATGATTAAATATTGATGAAACTTGGTATGTGGCTTCGCCTAGTTAAATTCTATTTATATTTGCATAAAAACCAATTGTTTGAGTTCCTTTTTTCAGCAAACCTACGTACTCATCACCAATGTTATTCTTATGGAGAATAATTAATTGTATATATCGCTTATATGTGAATATATTTTTATGAAACCTGGCATTCGGCTTTATGTGGTATTAAGACATATATTATTCATTGGAAATTCACTGAGTATGCAGGTTTGCTGCGAAGGGGGGTATTATTTTTTATTATATATATATCCACAGTCAAACTGTTAACATGTATAGATTTGATGTAAACATTTGTTTTGTTAAAGTTTGTTTTTCAAGGAGCAAGGTCAATAACTGTTTGTTGTCTCACTCCTTGCACGGAAATCTCGTAATCAAAAAAATTTGGTTGTTTTTTTAGTTGCACTTGGGATGATATTTTTTTATGGAAACTTAATATCAATGGATATTAAAATAAAATCATATTAGTAGCGAGGACCCATCGTTGCTTTGAAACGAGAGCAACCAGTGTCAGTCCATGAATTTACCTTCATGCTGAAATTGTGCTTAATCGGTTCAGAAGTTTTGCGTTCAAATGGCAAATGAACCAGATTTCACGACCGATAGACACCGCCTTCCTTTTTTAATGGATTGATAATAACTGAGTAGTTTGTTTACTGCATTAACATTCTTAACATATACTGTGACGTCAAGTGTTAAGGGTTTTGCTGCTCTGATAACCTTGCGTATCGCCTTAGTAATTCTTGGGTGACCACCTCTAGTTGTGTGACCACCAGCACCAGTAAGGCAAAATACATAATAATAGACGGATAAAGCAATTCCCCTTTACGAGGAATATGCATTTCTTTTTATATTTAAGAGATAGTTATAAATGCATTTTGGTAATTATACTAATTGATCTTAATAACTTGTGGCTTGAAGGGGCCATAGCCCCTAACCTTGCTCCAATACTCTGTCTCATTTTGATTTCAACACATGTCAGAGCGTAAACAAAGACAGCACATGGTAATCACATGGTTTAATGTAAACAAAGCAGACGTTTTTAAATCACCATGTTTTTCTTATGGGGGATGTTTTACGTTATTTTTCGTTTTCTGGTGACTTTTTAGATCTGTTGCTATTTTTCCCGAGTCCCTGGGATCAAGACCTTTAATTTGAGCCGTCTCCCATCATTCTGCGTTTTGCCAAACTCCTACAATTTTTACTTAAACATGTTGCTTACAGAATTATATATAAAGATAGTTTCTGGTTGCGCTTTCCCTACGTCACCAAAATATGCTCCAAACTTGAATGTATAAATTTGGAGACAGTAATGTTTTTATGAACTTTTTCGGAATTTGATTATCGAAGGGAATACTCGTCTTGGTGCTCCCTGACTCCAAAAGAGTGGTTTTTGAAGTGATATATCCGTATGTCTATCTGTCTGTATGGAAATGTACGGACCTAGAGGCCTAGAGGCCACACCAAAGGGCCGAGTTTGATCAAATTTGGAATGTATGTACCACTCCACTGTATCTTCAAGCGTTGTTACTAATTTTTTGTGACTTTAGCGAATTTCCCTATAGGGAAGAAGCCTTACCGTAGTCGGCAGGGTAAGATCTAGGCCCGCGACCATTCGTTTTGAGGTCCCCAGATGCCAAAAACACCATTCGTTCAAAATGTATATATGTATATACGTGTGTGTGTGTGTGTGTGTGTGTGTGTTTGTGTGTGTGTGTGTGTGTGTGTGTGTGTGTGTGTGTGTGCGCGCGCGCGCGCGCGCGAAAATAGGTCCGGTTTTTATGAAATTTGGTTCAAATATGTAAAGCAACATTTTTGACTTTTAAGTTCAAAAACCAGCCAGATCGCTCTATGCAAAGGGGTATTATGTACCCCAAAAATGGGTTTTTTGAGTTTTTTTACGTATAATATTTTAGTTAATCAAATTTTTGTTTTCACCATTAAATTCAGCTTAAAAAAATTTGGTATTTTGATCATTGCTCGACGTCAATTTGTTACAGAGATATTGAAAGCGCTTATCACAGTACGTTGTCCAATTTTATCCTTATGGAAAATAAGAAAATTGTATTACTGTACTTGCTTATTTATCAAATTATCCTGACTAAACTTGGTATATTACTTCAAACCGTATTCGTATATTGATATTTGCACAAAACAAAAACAAGTTTTTGCCGATAGTTCCCGTAGCAGCAAACCTCCATGTTATTTTTATGGAGAATAAGTAAAAGGTTATATCTTCCTTAATTATGAACATAAATTAATAAAATTTGGTATGTGGCTTCACCTAGTTGAGTTATAAAAAAATCATAAAAACCTATTTTTGGTGCACCTTGTTTCAGCAAACCTGCATCCTCAGGCGCCATGTTATTCTTATGGAGAATAAGTAAAATGTCATAAATCATTTATTTATGAAAGTATATTGATGAAACTTGGTATGTGGCTTTAAGTGTATTAAGATACGTATATATGCATTGGAAACTCGCTGAGTACGCAGGTTTGCTCCTACGGGGTTTTTTATTTTGAAGGATAATTTTATCCCCCAAAAACCACAAAAAATCATTAAAAATATACAAATTTATCAAAAACGGCTTTAACGATTATTATTAATGTTTAACGGTTTGTACACTTTCAGATCCCCAATAAAATAGCAATACCCGACATTTTTGGAAAAGTTTTAGTTTATAAATTACAGGACTTAAGAGGTTCCAAATTCCGTTTTTTGAGTGGTCATAATACCTTCAACTTTAAATAAAATGTACTTATCACCAATAAAAAAGCTCAAAAAACTAAATAGTATTTTAAATTATAACTATACAATCAGTGGTTGCGAAAAATTTAGATTTGCATTTACAGGTAAATGCAGTACGTTGTCAAATATTATTCTTATGGGGAATATAATAATTAGCATTTTTATTTCTTATTTACTGTTAAATTTAATTAAAACTTTGTAAAGTTAGGTCAAGTTAGCATATCCTAACAGAAAATATTTGGATTATTTTTCCACCTAACCCTGGAGGGAGGGGGCATTTACCCTCTTAAAACAACTGAGGGTAACAAAATGGTTCTATAGTGCCTCCATAAAGGGATTTGGGTAGGCATTTCTAAAAAGAGTTACTACAGTATATATGCTACTGTAGTTTATAATATTCTATATTTAGTACATATAAAGTAATTTATTAGCTAAATTGTGGTAAAAGGGAGAAAGCATGTGTCAGTTTCCTGACACCGTTTAGTTCTCATTATTTCAAGGTGGACATTCTTTTCTCTTAAATAGTGCTTAATGGAATATTGTTAGGGGATTCCGTCAGCAGCCTAGAATATGATACCTCATTTAGAGAAGCTCTTTGGGTAACGGCGACTGGACACCCCTTTGAAACATGACCCAGAGATTAATAGTGGTTATTGATACACTCCACTCACACAAGCACTATTAGTTTCAGGGCTATTTATAGATAGCTTCGTACTTAAATAAGATTGGAGTACTTGAAAATTGTATACTTTACAAAAAACACCAACTATTTTCTATCTTGCTACAAAATCCTTAAGTTTAATCTAGACATAAATCACTTTTCTAGTTATTGCCTATATAATCAAGTTCTCAATTTTGTTTATACACAATCATAAATTTTATTCTGACTGACATAGTACTATGTATTTGTTTCTAATGGTTTGGAAATCCTCGTTATATTTAACTGCATTGGCTATTAACAATACAACTCTTGTGTTATACAACAATACAACTCTGTTATATTTTCTTGCATGGCTAATTTCTAATTGTTTCTCTGTTGTATTTTTTAGCGAATTTCCCCTATAGGGAAGAAGCTATTACCGTAGGTCTCATGGTAAGACTTAAGCCCGAGACCATGACAACTTTTTTTTGAGGTCCCCAGATGACTAAAACAATATTCGTTCAAATTTATGTATCGGACTATGGGAAGGGGGGTTCATGGGGGTTTTAAATTTTCCAGTTGTATACATTTTTACCCTATAATTTTTAAAACACTTAATTTTGGTTTGGACCATGTTATAGAGTTTAAAAAACAAATAATATTGTATTTTGAATTATTAACCTAGTTATTAAGTGGTTGCGGAGAAAATAAAAAACCCTGCTCATAAAATCTTCCATGTTAATCTTATAGGGAAAATGTTTTTGGCTTTTCCTAAGTTAATTTTAATTTAAACTTCAAATTTCCTTTTACCAATCAACTCAGCCCCACAAAACAATCATTTCGGTGTTTAAATTGTGACTATGTCCAACCGTTGCAGAGATATTCAAAGTGCTAAACACAGTACGTTGTCCAATGTTATCCTTATGGAGAATAAATAAAATTTGATATCTCCATTATTAATGAATGTATATTGATGAAACTTGGCATGTGGCGTCACGTACTGGCATATTGATATTTGCACAAAAAATTGATTTTTTGTTGATTATCCCCGCAGCAGCGAACCTGCGCACTCAGCCCCCATGTCATTCTTATAGAGAATAAGTAAAGTGTTATATCTCCCTTAATTACGAACATAATTAATAAAACTTAGTATGTAGCTTCACCTGGTTGAGTTATATTAATAATTGCACAAAAACACATATTTTTTGTTCCTTGTTGCAGCAAACCTGCGTACTCGGCCCTAATGTTATTCTTATGGAGAATAATTAAAATGTTATATAGTGGTTATTTATGATTGAATATTGATGAAACTTGGTATGTGGCTTCACCTAGTTAAATTCTATTTATATTTGCATAAAAACCAATTGTTTGTATTCCTTGTTTCAGCAAACCTACGTACTCATCACCGATGTTATTCTTATGGAGGATAATTAAAATTGTATATATCGCTTATATGTGAATATATTTTAATGAAAATTGGTATGCGGCTTTATATGGTATTAAGAGATACAGTGTGTAAAAAAAGTCAGTCCCCCTCTTTAATTTTTTTGTTTGTTAAAACAAACAAATCAACTTTGGGGAACGATAATAACGTAACCCAAAGTATCTATTGACGTTATCGGAAATTTTGAGTGTCCCCCAAAAATGGGAGATTTTGGGGGCAACTCAAAACTTTTAAATATAAACCCCTTATGAGTTACCCCTCATTTTAAAGAGCTTTACAAAAATAGACGAATGGTGGAGGTTGGAGGTCTGTAACATGTTTCTATCCAAAATGGCAGCTTGTCAAGTTTTTGAATACATTCTTGAAACCTGGTGTCTAAGACTTTTGGAGTTTTAATTTCACCTTTGGTGACTTAAAAACTGAAACGACTCTTGAAGAAATGCTATTAAATGAAGAACTGGTCTCTTTTGGTAATATTTAAAATTTTGAGAACCCGCAAAAATGGGGGATTTTGGGGGCAACTCAAAATTACCTAATGTAAGCCCCTTTTGAAGGGGTTACATTTTACTTTTAACTGTCGCCCAGGTTTAAAACCCCCTTTAAAATGAGGGGTTAAAACTATGAACTTCAAAAATCTTGATCAAAAGAGACTTCTTGAACAAAAAGTCTCAGTTAAAAGGGGTTTACATTTGAAAATTTTGAGTTGCCCCCAAAATCCCCCATTTTTGCGGGACACTCAAAATGAGACATCACCAAAAGAGACCACTTCTTCATTTTAAAGCATTTCTTCATGAGTCGTTCCAGTTTTAAGTCACCAAAGGTGAAATTAAAACTCCAAAAGTCTTAGACACCAGGTTTCAAGAATGATTTGTATTCAAAACTTTGACAAGCTGATATTTTGGATAGAAAAACGTTACAGACCTCCAACCTCCACCATTCGTCTATTTTTGTAAAGTTCTTTAAAATGAGGGGTCACTCAAAAGGGGTTTACATTTGAAAATTTTGAGTTGCCCCCAAAATACCCCATTTTTGGGGGACACTCAAAATTTCCGATAACGTCAAAAGATACTTTGGGTTAAGTTAGTATCGTTCCCCAAAGGTGATTTGTCTGTTTTAACAAACAAATAATTAAAGGGTGGGACGGACTTGTAGCGAATTTCCCCTATAGGGAAGAAGCTATTACCGTAGTCGGCATGGTAAGACCTAGGCCCGGGACCATGATAACTTTTCGTTTTGAGGTCCCCAGACCCCAAAAACACCATTCGTTCGAAACTGTATATATATATATATACAAAATGAGCACGATAACTCTCGTAAAAATTATTCGATTTTGATTAAATTTGGTATAAACGTGTAAAGCAACATTTATGACTTTAAGTTCGAAAACCAGCCAGATCGCTCTATCTGAAGGGGTATTTTGGGGGGGGGTTTTTACCCCATAAATGGGTTTTTCGAATTTTTTACATATAATTTTGGAAATAGTCAAATTTTATTTGTTCCCAATGGATTCAGCTTAAAAAACACACAATTTGGTATTTTGATCATCTCTCTACGTCAATTGGTTACCGAGATATTGAAAGTGCTAAACACAGTACGTTGTCTAATGTTATTCTTATGGAGAAAAGTAAAAATTGTATATCTCGCTTATAGATGAACCTATACTGACGAAACTTGGTATACGGCTTCATCTGGTTGTGGACCATTGATATTTGCTCAAAAAGACACTTTTTTACCCAAGGCTCCCATTGCAGCAAACCTGCGTACTCAGCCCCATGTTATTCTTATGGAGAATAAGTAACGTGTTATCTGCCCTCATTATGAAAATAAATTAATGAAAATTGGTATGTGGCTTTACCTACATGAGTTATATTGATATTTGTATAAAACCCCATTTTTTGTGTTCCTTGCTTCAGCAAACCTGCATACTCAGCTGCCATGTTATTCTTATGGAGAATAATTAAAATGTGATAAATCGTTTATTTATGAATGTATATTGATGAAACTTGGTATGTGGCTTTTTGTGGTATTAAGATACATATATATGCATTGGAAATTCGCTGAGTACGCAGGTTTGCTGCTACGGGGGTATTTTTACACACTGTATATATTATGCATTGGAAATTCGCTGAGTACGCAGGTTTGCTGCGACGGGGGTATTTTATTATTCTCACTTTGCGAGCATATTTACTTTGTTCGTTTGCATTTTGGACATGTCTGCTTCATATTCAGTTATTCTATCTTAATTTGTAATGGTTCCATAAATGTATCACATAACCTAATCATCTATACATTAAATGTATGAATACATTGGTTCTACACTATCCTCACAAAAATCACTTGCTAATACTTTACCAAGTGAATGTTATTTTTACAACTGACCAGTTGTTTTTGAACAGCTGTTAAGATTCTTTTGTTTTTATTCACAAATCTTAACCTGAACCTCAATGTTGTTTTTTTCGAACAACTTTTTATACACAACTATACTTTTCCGTGGATGAGGCCTAATTAGAACTTATTTCTTTACCCACAAATTTGAGAGCTCCAACATTCGGAGGGCCCTAAAGCAGTTTTGGAACAGGGGTAGGCAAAGGTCGTGGTCTTATTTTGTTGTATTAACTATCTTCCTAGCAAATGCATTGTCAATCGGGCCAGTTAACTAATAACGGTCAGAGTTGTTTGCATTAAAATGTTAAAGGCAGCGGAGCAAAGGATATAAGGGACGGAAAGTATAGGCCAATTTCTGCTTATGGTACATTCCCATTACCTGCTGTCTTTCTATCAATTATTTTTTCAATCGGTCTAGTAAGTATATGATTAACATGGACATTTTGAAGGTAATTAATAGGGCCAAACCTCATTGGAACGAGAATAAGCCCATAACTGATTTTTGGGATGGACCTATCTTCTTCCAAATATCTGCTCAATAACTCATGTAGACTGCGCATGACGGGCTTAAAAAACACATAATAAATTCAGCATTATAATCACAATAGCTAAATAGACAAAATTAGCTTTAACTACCATGATGCAAGGGCTTATGTGTTCCTTAACCAATGTTTCGTTGCCGTGCCGTTATTTTATATTGTTTAGTATGCCGTTCTGGAGTATTTAGTAAAGCACGTGTTTCCTCCATTCTGTATTAAAATATAAATTAGCTGACTAAATGTTCATTAGAACAAATATGGTGCATTCTACTGTGAAAGATTGAGTAACCTGTACCCATAAGATCTTCTTTGGAGCAGTGACGGACCAGTGGGCATAACCCTAATGATGTACGTAATGATCTGCCCAAGGCTGAAAGTTTCCTGCCTCACACGAAAATGAGCAAAATGTTGTTTTTTTTCAATTCACTTTCAATTCATAACCTAACAGACAGACAAAAAAATTTTAATATCTCCTCTGCATACAACATTTCACTGCTCAAAGCTATGTAGAAACAAAAATTATTTACAGGATGTAATAAAAGACGTCTTACAACACTTAAGATATATTTACACTTATACTGATTCACATACAGACGGTAAACATATATAAAATATGGTACTAAGCTATCGATTTCGACCAGTCACACCAGTCATTATCAGGCCAATGAGAGAACTCTAATAAATAAATAAAAATTATTTTATTTATATAAATAATTACTTTCCTTACTTGTAACATCTGGTATTGCTAATAACCTGTCCATAATGTGTTAACAGCTGCAATTGAAATACAATTATTCCCCATGTTAATCTTATGGGCAAAAAACGAACTTTGAGGGCAGCCCGTAACCTTGAAAATAAAAGTATTTAAAATTAAAACCCTTATTGCAAAACTACGAACTGAGACGAATTTGTTGACACTTCAAACATTAATACCCCCGTAGCAGCAAACCTGCGTACTCAGCGAACTACCAATGCATATATATCTATCTTAATATCACATAAAGCCACATACCAAGTTTCATAAATATACATTCATAAATAAACATTTCATTTATTCTCCGTAAGAAAAACAGGGCGGCTGAGAATGCAGTTTGCTGAAGAAAGGAACACAAAAAATGGAGTTTTATACAAATATCAAAATAGCTCAAGTATATAAGCCACATACCAAATTTTATTAATTTATGTTCATAATTAAGGGAGATAACACGTTACTTATTCTCCATAAAAAGAATAACATGGGGCTGAGTACGCAGGTTTGCTGCTACGAGAATCGTCGGTAAACATGTTTTGTGGTTGTGCAAATAAGAACGGACCACAACCATATGAAGCCGTATACCAAGTTTCGTTAGTATATGTTCATAAATAAGCGAGATATAAAATTTTCCTTGTTCTCCATAAGAATAACATAGGACAACGTACTGTGTTTAGCACTTTCAATATCTCTGTAACCATTAAACGTAGAGCAATGATCAAAACACCAAATTTTGCGTCTTTTTAATTTGATTCCAATCGAAAAAGCTAAAATTTTATCTTTTTAAAAATGAGATGTAAAAAACTCAGAAACCCCATTTTTGGGGTACAAAACCCCACCAAAATACCCCTTCGGGTAGGTCGGTCGATCTGTCTGGTTTTAAAAACTTAAAGTCATAAATGTTGCTTTACACGCTTATACCAAATTTCGTCAAAATCGGTTCATTTTTACGAGTTATTGTGGTCACGGACAAATATATATATATATATATATATATATATATATATATATATATATATATATATATAAGTATGTATATACAGTTTTGAACGAATGGTATTTATGGCATCTGGGGACCTCAAAATGAAAAGTTATCATGGTCCCGGGCCTAGGTCTTAGCATTCCGGCAATGGTAATAGCTTTTTCCCTATAGGGGAAATTCGCTAAAATTGGTCAAGAAATAAGGAAGGAGTTGCGTTAAAAAAAATGGCTTCACGTATATAAATGTAAGCGTGGTAACATTGACTATAAATACTGAAGTAGACTTCTCATTGTCATTGTAAAATGTGTCCCTAGTTTTGTGTATGCCAGGATTGAAAGAGGTTGTAGTTTACAATAATCACCAACAGAGTATGCTGCTGTCAACTATTACTTATCCTCTCAAGGAGGATAATACAACATACTGTTGTATAATACAACAGTTGGTGTGTCAGGAAGCAAACATAAGTTTATTATCACTTGCTTTCTGGGGTGGAGATGTTTTAAAAGTTAACGTAAGTAACTAAAATAAAAAGTTTACAGCAGCACAATCTGTCGGTGTGACCCAATCAAACTACTTCAATTTTAAATTCTAGCATACACTAAAAGTGGGACAGCTGGACCATATGGATGGGATGTCTCCTTCAGTATCTATAGTCAATGGTGGTAAGCTGTTATCAGATTTTCTATTTAATCGTGTATTCTGCGGGGGATTATTTAGCAAACTGTGTCAAGTGATGTGCTGTCAAATACGATGAGAATATAAGTAGATAGTGGTTCAACAAAAATTAAATCACAACTAGTGGCTAGCAGGGGCTATAGCCCCTAACATATGGTTTGTGTGTAAGGGGATAATCACAGCTGATTAATAGTTCATTTCACTTATTAACGAGTTCGCACGCAGCACGCTGACGTGAGGGAAGTGAATTTCCACATAAAAAACGTTAAAAACTCAAAATCAGTTAAAAACATACATTTATTCCAATTTTTATTCAAATCTGAAAACATTGATTTTTTGGCTGTTCTGATGCTCCTGGTTCTATTTACCTGCAATGCTGTGAATACAATTTTTCGCATTATAAGGTTGGGAGATGGTCCAGTCATGCTTTAAAGTAGGTGTGAGGTTGTTGGGGATGGTAAAAGTACACCAACAAATGAATAACAGGCTTTTCTAATGTAAAACCTCCATAAGACAACGTACTGTGTTTGGTCAATACATATTTTCTTTAATAACTTGGTAAATATTTATGCTAGAATGACGAGAGAGGGCTTAAAACTTTCGCCTCTCTAATTCCCATCTTTTTACATGCACTTATTTTACATCTGGGGCTTTTATGACCCTTTTTGGGCCCAAAAACTCGAAATTTGAAAGATTAATCCCCAAAAAATGTGGTTTAGAGTTTTTCGATTGTTTTGCCCAACGAACTTGTCCAACTGATTATAGAAAGGAACGTCCCTGCCAAATTTGAAGTAAATCGGACAAAAATTGCGACCTCTAGAGTGCAAACACACACATATATATATATATATATATATATATATATATATATATATATATAAATTTTGAACGACCCCCCAATACGTGTTCAGGGGGTCACGTTAGGAACTTCTATGGTGGTCCCGGGCTTAAGTTCCACCGTACGGGTCATGCTAATAGTTCACTTTCCAAAGGAAATTCAAAAATAAAAACACTGTAGTGATATTTCCATAAGAAAATCATTGGATATTCGAAGTCCAGTGTGGCGTAGCTCACGTAATTTTTGACATTACTGATATTTTTCCCATCGTCCTTGGCCCTCAAGCTTTAAAATGAATCGTCATAACCTAACTTAACTTCTTCCTATCTCGAGATATTTCGTGGGGACCGATTCGCTTACGGAATTAAATATATAGATAATGCAGATAAAGTACAATTTAAACTGATACAAACGTCATAAGAACATCATAAGTTTATTGTAACATCTTAATATACTTACAAACAAGTAATTCTTTGAGAATATTTTTCATGAGAAATGTTTGATCTAAAATATCATCCTCGGAATGGTATAATGAAGCTTTAACGTTTTAACTTCTATAGCCTATTGTTGTTGTTAACTAGTTGATAATATGCTCCCTAAATGTATTTACATTCAGTGATATCCAGCATGTTGGGGCGACACCAGCGTAAGTTGTGTTTCAAGAGTCGCGATATTTCATTGTTTTTGTGTAGACACATTCGTCCCAGAGGTCACTATTTTATCCTTTTGGCGTTACACTCGGTGGAGTTTTGAAGCAAAATAAAAATATTGTTTGTGATAATGTTATATCAAATTATAATATATGTTTGCGAAGAGATAAATGTCTCTTTATTTATAAATTGAGTTTTTTCTGCTTATTTCCCTAATATTGTTTTTTCCTGGAACAGTCTACAAATCCTTCATAAAGCAAGGTTAATGTTCATTTAACACAAATTTATAATAGACCATTTAAAAAGTGTATGTTTACATTTTACAATGATTCTTAATTTAGTGCAATTAATTATTGCGGCTGACCAAATTAAGGACAATTAATATGGATCTAATTTTATAATCTTCCTCCACATTACAGCTCCTCAAAAATTATTTTAGATCTATAATGGTTTTGGTAATTTAAATAATTATTATTATTTTAGATCTATAATGGTTTTGGTAATTTAAATAATATTATTATTTAAATTACCAAAACCATCATTATAAATCTAAAATACTTGTTGACTAGTTGTAATTTGGCGGAAGATTATAAAAATTGATCCATAATAATTGTCGTTAATTTGATTAGCTGCAATAATTAATATAGATATATTTATTTCTCTAGCCTGTTTTTCTGTCAGTCCGCTAGATCTTCCTTATACCTTTATCAAATTCCATGATTTAACCCTCATTTTAAAGCTTATCGTGCCGGCTATTGACGAAAAATAGACCCACGGTCTAAAAATGTAGTACCGCTTCTCAGAAATTTGAATGATATGAAAGATAAATAAAGGTAACTAGTTGGTGTCCATCGAAATTCGACGGATACAATACATTAATAAGTTAATAACAACTGGCTAAAATCGGTAACAAATAAAAAAAGCCATATGAACTTCGCCAGGGGGTGGAGCCTTAAAGATGCTGGGCGGGCCACGTTGGGGCTTCATTCAAGAAATGCGGTTTCAAAACTAATCCCAATAACCACACGCCATATGTCACATGTCAAAATCAGAGGTCGGGAAGTGATAAAAGAAGCCAGTGAGGTGGAGCCCTGATGTCTAGAAAAAAATATCCGAAGTTTTTTATCTTCCTAACAACCTGGTATCGTCCGGAAACAGATTTGAGGAGCCTTTTTCGCAATCGCATGGAGTTCTCTGTTCTCCATAAAAATAATATGGAAAAATTATGGCAAATGTTGGTGGGGGGAACGCATCCAACGTTGGAGCATCATTCAAGACATGAATCTTTGTAAAATTAATTCCAAAGAACCATCATAAATCAAAGTTGGATGTTAGGAAGTGATAGAAGATGTCAGTGAGGCGGAGCCCTGAGGTCGGGAACAGATTTTCCAAAGTATTTAAGTCCTCTAATAACCTGGCATGGTCCGAGAGCAGATTTCATGAGCCTTTTTTGCAATAACCTGGAGGACTGTTTTTTTTCTTAAGAATAACCATGACAATGTTATAGCGACTGGGGCAGAGTCCTAAGGTCGCGTTCATAAAAAACCTACGATGCCCTAATGCTATGGATTAATTAAAATTGGCTAAAATCACACAACAAAGCTGAAAGAATAACATGACAATTTTGCCAGGTGGGCGGAGGCCTAAGGTTTGCGGGGGGACGTATCCTGCATCATTCAAAACATACTGTTTTGTAAAACAAATCCGTATCACGTCCAAATTGGACGTCAGAAAGTAATAGAAAAAGCCAGTGTGGCGGAGCCCTAAGGTCGCGAAAAAATATTTTAAGACCTTTAGTCCAATAACAACATATTATGGTCCAGGAGCACTTTTTGCAAAAACCTGGAGTACTCATTTTTCTATAAGAATAACCATTGGCAATTTTTTAGCGACTGGGGTCCTAAGGTTGGGGTCATAAAAAACCTACCCAAATGTTATGGATCTTTGACAATTGGCTAAACTCACGAAAAAAAACGGAAAAAATAACAGGAACATTTTGCCAGGGGGGCGGAGCCCTAAGGTTTGCGGGAATGACGTATCCAACGTTGGGATATATCATTCGAGATATACGGCATTATAAAACAAATCCAAAGATACCATCACACGACCAAATTGAACGTCAGGAAGTGATAAAAGAAGCCAATGGGGCGGAGCCCTAGGCCGCGAAAAAATTATCCAAAGTCCTTTAGTCCCCTAACAACGTAATATCGTCCGGGAGCAGATTTGAAAAGACTTTTTCGAGCCATTAAGGAAAAACCTTTTCTCCATATGATAAACATTACAGCTTTTGATACCACTGGGGCGCAGCCCTGAGGATTAGGGGAAAAACAAAACAAAATACGTAGCTAAAATGTGTTGGTCCCCTACAACGCCGTTTTCGAAATCACTTGGAACACACAGACACACACACTCGCGCACAACTATATTATTAGTATAGATAGGAAATACATGAAAATAAATCAAAAGAGCTTGATGAGCTAATCAGCTGTCTAATAAAAATCACAGAGTCAGGATTATAATACGCTGTTCGTTGTAAAAAAACATACTACAAATCCGACCAAAACGGTGTGTAGACATTTACATTTTGTATCATTTAACAAACTTAAAAATATAAAATTATAATCCTGACAATTTTGGGGAGTATTGGAGTGTTTCAGCTTCAAATTAGTATAAATCCCATGACCACAAGTTCCCTTGTTTTCTCAAACCAAGGCCGAGTTCCTGGTCAAAATTTCTCCCATTTGAATAAGAGGGGAAATTTAAGTACTTTATACTTTATATCATTAAACAAACTTAAAGTGAGAAAATTATAAATCTGACAATTTTCGGGAGTATCGGAATGTTTAAGCTACAAACTGGTACAAATTACATGACGGCACGTTACCTGGTTTTCTCAAACTAAGGTTCCTTCAAAAATGTTCCCATATGAATAACGTGGAGGAATTTGAGGACTTTATACTTTTAGCGAATTTCCCCAATAGGGAATTAGCGAATTTCCCCTATAGGGAATTAGCGAATTTCCCCTATAGGAAAGAAGCTATTACCGTAGTCGGCATGGGAAGACCTAGGCCCGGGACCATGAAAACTTTTCGTTTTGAGGTTCCCAGACCCCAAAAACACCAATCGTTCGAAACTGTATGTGTGTGTGTGTGTGTGTGTGTGTGTGTGTGTGTGTGTGTGTGTGTGTGTGTGTGTGTGTGTGTGTGTGTGTGTGTCCGTGAGCACGATAACTTTCGTAAAAATAATCCGATTTTGACGAAATTTGGTATAAACGTGTAAAGCAGCATTTATGACTTTAAGTTCGAAAACCAGACAGATCGACCTATCCGAAGGGGTATTTTGGGGGGGGTTGTACTCCAAAAATGGTTTTTTTGAGTTTTTTACATATAATTTTTGAGGAAGTGAAATTTTATTTATTTTTTTCATTAGAATCAGCTTAAAAAGACGCGCAATTTGGTGTTTTGATCATTGCTCTACGTCAAATTGTTACAGAGATATTGAAAGTGCTAAACACATTACGTTGTCCAATGTTATTCTTATGGAGAATAAGGAAAATTGTATATCTCGCTTATTTATCAAATTTTCCTGATGAAACTTGGTATATTGCTTCATATCGTTGTGGTCTATTGATATTTGCACTAAACAAAATTTTTTGGCCGATAGTTCCCGTAGCAGCGAACCTGCGTACTCAGCCCCCATGTTATTCTTATGGAGAATAAGTAACGTGTTATCTCCCTTTATTATGAACATAAATTAATAAAATTTGGTATGTGGCTTTACCTCATTGAGTTATATTAATATTTGTATAAAACCCCATTTTTTGTGTTCCTTGCTTCAGCAAACCTGCATACTCAGCCGCCATGTTTTTCTTATGGAGAATAATTAAAATGTCATAAATCGTTTATTTTTGAATGTATATTGATGAAACTTGGAATGTGGCTTTATGTGGTATTAAGATACATATGCATATATATATATATATATATATATATATATATATATATATATATATGCATTGGAAATTCGCTGAGTACGTAGGTTTGCTGCTATGGGGGTATTTATTATTTAACGGACTTAAAATGGGAAAATTACAAATCTTCAAATTCCATTACTGTCGGTTGCCTGGTTCTCTCAAACTAAGACCATTAAACAAACTTAAATGGAGAAAATTATAAATTTTACAATTTTGGGGAGTATCGGGATGTCTAAGCTTCAAATTGGTACAAATTCCATGACCACACGTTCCCTGGTTTTCTCAAACTAAGGCCAAGTTCCTCAAAATCCTAGATAAAAATTCTCCCAAATGAATAACATGGAGAAATTGTAGGCCTTTATACTTTGTATCAGTTAACAAACATAAAGGGGGAAATTTATAAATCTGACATATTTGGGAAATATAGTAATGTTTAAGCTTCAATTTGGTACAAATTCCATGACCACAAGTAAACTGGTATTCTCATTGTGGAATAGCCTCTGGATCACTTAATATTTTCTAAAAGGTTTAAATTACCTGGATTTCTGCCAAGTGATCCTGTTATTTGGTTAAACTACCAATGGTTTCGAGCCACAAAAGGGCTCATTATCAAGTTAAACACCAAGCTTGTAATCTTGTTCACGGTAGTGTGAAGCAGTCGTCATAGTTCGATAAAAAACACTGACACGAAAAACACATACATGAAAACATTAATTTTAAAAACTGGCCAGTTAGACAAACTCGAGTACGGCACATGCAAATCGTCGCCGGCGGGTGATGGGTCATGACTGTTCGTGTGTCGCATGCCGAAGCTTGACGTCACATGCCCCTCCTCTACCTCTATTCCTTATCGTGTCCTTTTCTTTCGTTTCCGCTGTCGCCCAATATTTCTATTGCAGTGTTATATATTATATTTGACTCAAAAGATAACTTGTCATTTAACAGGTTTTGAGGACTTACTTTGGACGCTCGGTAAATTTCGAACTCTTCAATTAATAGTGTTCATATAATGGCCTTTACTGCAAAAATGTAGTATTTCTAAATTATTATCTATGTTTGTATAATTATGCTTGGTATTAATTAAATGGTTGGCGTAGGCGGACTTTGTTGACTTCTTAGGGATGTGTTCTTTAAATCGCTTTTCAAATGACCGGGCTGTCTGACCAATATAAAAGCTCTGGCAATCATCACATTTAAGTTTATAAACACCGGTCTTATCAGTATCATTATTTTTCGGCCTCTCACATTGTTTCAAAAGTAAATTTAATGTTTCTGTGAAGTGAATTGAGATAAGAGCCTAGAATGTTTAACTGTCTCCTGTTCCCGTTCCTGAACAAAATTGAGAATGATTACCTGTGGTCTGATGCGAACAAACACAGGGGCAAAATAGTGTTTTATTATCGTTACGTTGATGACACCATTGTTCTTTTTAACGGGAACAGGAGACAGTTAAACATTCTAGGCTCTTATCTCAATTCACTTCACAGAAACATTAAATTTACTTTAGAAGAGGAGACTGATAATAAATTAAACTTTTTGGATTTAACCATTACCAAAAACCAGGCACAGTTTGATTTTAGCATTTACAGGAAACCAACTACAACCGACCAAACAATCCATTCATCATCTCACCACCCATACAACCAGAAAATAGCAGCCTATAATAGTTTCATCCACCGATTAATATCCCTCCCACTCAGTCAAGATAGTTATAATTCATAGCTTAATACAATAAAGTACATTGCTGTCGCTAACGGATATAATAGCAGAATGATAGATAAGTTGTTAAATAAACATAAAAACAAAACTGACAAAAATCCAACGATTAACGACATAAAATATGTATGTGCTGAGGACGGAATCGCTTTAAATAACACATTGAGGTCTGAGATGACCAAGAACAACGTGATAGTGTAATTCAAAACATCTAATAAGCTGTCATCACTCTTGAAACAATGTGAGAGGCCGAAAAATAATGATACTGATAAGACCGGTGTTTATAAACTTAAATGTGATGATTGCCAGAGCTTTTATATTGGTCAGACAGCCCGGTCATTTGAAAAGCGATTTAAAGAACACATCCCTAAGAAGTCAACAAAGTCCGCCTACGCCAACCATTTAATTAATACCAAGCATAATTATACAAACATAGATAATAATTTAGAAATACTACATTTTTGCAGTAAAGGCCATTATATGAACACTATTAATTGAAGAGTTCGAAATTTACCGAGCGTCCAAAGTAAGTCCTCAAAACCTGTTAAATGACAAGTTATCTTTTGAGTCAAATATAATATATAACACTGCAATAGAAATATTGGGCGACAGCGGAAACGAAAGAAAAGGACACGATAAGGAATAGAGGTAGAGGAGGGGCATGTGACGTCAAGCTTCGGCATGCGACACACGAACAGTCATGACCCATCACCCGCCGGCGACGATTTGCATGTGCCGTACTCGAGTTTGTCTAACTGGCCAGTTTTTAAAATTAATGTTTTCATGTATGTGTTTTTCGTGTCAGTGTTTTTTATCGAACTATGACGACTGCTTTACACTACCGTGAACAGGATTACAAGCTTGGTGTTTAACTTGATAATGAGCCCTTTTGTGGCTCGAAACCATTGGTAGTTTAACCAAATAACAGGATCACTTGGCAGAAATCCAGGTAATTTAAACCTTTTAGATGGTATTCTCAAACTAATTAAAGGCCGAGTTCCTTCAAAAATATTCTCCCATTTAAATAACATGGAGCAATTTTTTTTAATGTCAATATTTTAAAAAGTAAAGCGGAATTTTTGAGTTTTACATTTTTCTGCCGATCTGCAGTGTAAAAGCCTTAAAATGACACATCGATTGGTTGAAATTGTTTGAAAAATAACGACGTAGTGGGCCGAAAACTAAATTCCTTAGGTAATTAATATATAAGATTGCAACCAAAATAATTGAATAATTACAACAATATATCTCACGTGGTTTGGGCAACCCTGCTTAATTTCCTTTATATCTTTCAATTAATGACAGAAGGTAATCAACCGCGTCACCACGTCATACAATACTAACAGATTTGTAGTCTGGTGTAATGTTGATTGCGTGTTGATGTTATTCCTACTGCATAAACCTAGCAGAATCAAGAATATCAATTTTAACCGGTCATACCCACTAGTAATGACTGCTAAGTTAATTACAAACGTTATGATCACACCATATGGTTGTATTGAAACATTATTGTTTTAAAATCGCTGATTAAAGACCTTATTTATTTATTTATCATTTATCTTATTTATTTATTTATCATTTATTATCTTCTATATCTATAAATACGAAATTCCGATCATCGCCCAGACCAAACCATTGCACCTAGAAGCACGAAATTTTGCATGTAGACTCCTCTTATAGCAAAGGCACCCATTATGAAGGGATAAATCCCATAGGGCTATGCCCCACGGGGCTTCAAAATTCCAACCCTGTGTTATTCTTATGGGCATTCACTTTTGTGCAGCTGATGAAAATTATATCAGCTGTTTATGATTCATAGTAGTTCCTCGGGTCATCCACAGAATGCAGCACAAACAACTGTCGTATTCCCGTGTGAAACCGGGAACGATGACAGCTAGTTCAATTATATAACATTCATTTGCTTTCATAAGTTATTTCATCCAATTGAACCAGTTTTAAATCCCAGAGTCAATGTAAATACAAAAATAGTCGTAATTTCTCTTCCCGAGAGAATTAGAGAGAAACGACTGTAACATTGATTTATTATGTATTCATTGATATTCATTTGTTCTCTACTACAATGCCTGCCCGCGGGATTCGTAGCTTTATTAAATAACAGATTGCATAACATATATTATAACCGCTTTTAATTTATTTAGTACCTGATCACAGTTTTACGTTTTACTTATAATACAAACTTATGCACGTACAAGAGTTTCGGCTCTACTACTCGTACTTATGATATTTCATACGTTGTTGTATTAGGATTTGCATAGGCAAAAGAATATAAAATGCATATCTGTGTAGTTTTCAACAAAAACTTACTGTTCAAAGATGTACAATCGACCAATCCGTAATGTATTAATCAATCTGGCAGAACTGCCTTTACGCCTAAAAATGTGTATAACACTTAATATTATCGGGCAAAGCATAAATATTGCTGCGTAGCTGTTCTTATTGTATCATCATTTGAAATTCATGCTCGATATAATGTTGAGTTTAAATTACCGTATGTAAAAAACACTTGTGGACATTTGCCATCACTGATTAGCATAAACAAAATTAACTACGAGTCGGGATGTAGGACCTGACCCCGCTATCAGGTATAGCTGAAGAATGATACCAAGAGAAAACAAAATTAGTGGCACAATCCAGGCAAAGCTGAAAATATCCAACAAAATGTGATATATAGAATTAAAAAAAGCTGAAAAGGAAAAGCCCAAAACACAAAATCCAAACAAGAATCTCTACGAAAGACACTGAAGGCAGTTAATTGCGTTGTACAAAACTGGCAATTGATTCTCAATAAGCTTGCACTAGTGATTCACACAACTTCAGAGTGGAAGACTCGGATGAGACTGATTTGATTTGTTAAGCAAAATAATTTATCTTTATGAAACAAAGATATTAAGTAAATCTGTTTCTTGATATCAACTATATTATGGACTAGAAAGTATACCGTTCGCGTACTTGCAGCAATCATTCTGAACACACGAGTGGTGTTATAGTAAGAGTTATAGTACAATAATGCGATCGATCATATAACACGGAGCGGAGCGCGACGGTAACGATAACCAATGAGTGACGACCTCAGCCGCGTGTATCTCACAGCGGAGTTGTGGCGGCCGCGATCGATCATATAACACGGCGCGGAGCGCGACGGTAACGATAACCAATGAGTGACGACCTCAGCCGCGCGTATCTCACAGCTGAGTTGTGGCGGCCACGATCGATCATATAACACGGCGCGGAGCGCGACGGTAACGATAACCAATGAGTGACGACCTCAGCCGCGCGTATCTCACAGCTGAGTTGTGGCGGCCGCGATCGATCATATAACACGGCGCGGAGCGGAGCGCGACGGTAACGATAACCAATGAGTGACGACCTCAGCCGCGCGTATCTCACAGCTGAGTTGTGGCGGCCGCGATCGATCATATAACACGGCGCGGAGCGCGACGGTAACGATAACCAATGAGTGACGACCTCAGCCGCGCGTATCTCACAGCTGAGTTGTGGCGGCCGCGATCGATCATATAACACGGCGCGGAGCGGAGCGCGACGGTAACGATAACCAATGAGTGACGACCTCAGCCGCGCGTATCTCACAGCTGAGTTGTGGCGGCCGCGATCGATCATATAACACGGCGCGGAGCGGAGCGCGACGGTAACGATAACCAATGAGTGACGACCTCAGCCGCGCGTATCTCACAGCTGAGTTGTGGCGGCCGCGATCGATCATATAACACGGCGCGGAGCGGAGCGCGACGGTAACGATAACCAATGAGTGACGACCTCAGCCGCGCGTATCTCACAGCTGAGTTGTGGCGGCCGCGATCGATCATATAACACGGCGCGGAGCGGAGCGCGACGGTAACGATAACCAATGAGTGACGACCTCAGCCGCGCGTATCTCACAGCTGAGTTGTGGCGGCCGCGATCGATCATATAACACGGCGCGGAGCGGAGCGCGACGGTAACGATAACCAATGAGTGACGACCTCAGCCGCGCGTATCTCACAGCTGAGTTGTGGCGGCCGCGATCGATCATATAACACGGCGCGGAGCGGAGCGCCGACGGTAACGATAACCAATGAGTGACGACCTCAGCCGCGCGTATCTCACAGCTGAGTTGTGGCGGCCACGATCGCGTAGCGGGATGTAGAACTCGTAAAAACAATATATTCCAACTCAGTTACGACCAGTTTCTCTCAGAGTTGTTGTATGTTTGATATGAGAATTGATTATGCATCGGTATAATCATAATCAATGATATAGGGAGTTTAAATTATTAATTCAAACTAATCTTGATTAACTTCTCGTCCTAAGGAAATCCTTCAGTATATTAAATTATAATCAATCAAAGTAACGCTTGAACTTAGTTAACTGATAAGATTTAACTGTACAAAAATTTAATATTTCATTTCAGTTTTTATTATTTTCTTTTGTTAGGTGTTAAACCCAATTTTAACTTCTAATCTTTATATATAATTCTGTAAGCGAAATTTTTAAATTAAAATCATTGGGGTTTGGCAAATTGCAGGATAATGGGATAATTAAGTGTCTACTTTGTTTATGAACTGTCATGTGTTCCCAGGGGCGTCACCCTGAGGGGGGTTGGGGGGGAGCCCCCCCCAATCATCTTGAAAAGTGTAAGAGCTGTTTAAGAAGAGCGGTTTAAGAAAGAATGCTAAAACCAAGATATATACAGGGTGTCTCTGAACTCTCTACCAACCTTTTCAGGTATTATTCCTGGACCATAGACAAGCCAAAATATCATATTCAAAATTTCGAAAACTCAAAAGTTACTCGTATAGCCGCCATTTTGTTTTTTCACATAGGAAATTTTAATTCGAGAACGGATAGTTATAATTAAATGAAATTTGGTATTTAGCTTTATTCCCTAAATACCTAATTACAAAAAAAATGATTTTTTTTTACAATCATTAATTTCAAAATGGCGGCTGCCTAAAAATGTCAAACGTAAAAAAAACGCAAAAATTACATTAATTACGTTTTATTTAGAGAATTTAATTGCAAATCTAATGACACCAAATTTACGGAAGTCGGTTCATAAATAACGGAGAAAATCTATTTTTAAGATATTGCATTCTTGTCATTATCAACTGTTATCATGTGACATCGCTGCTAGTGAGCCACGTCGATCAGCTGTTTCAAGAAGAATGTGGTGTCTCTGAAGGCGAAATGTAGATTGACTGTTGTCTAATAGATTGACTGCAAGGTGGTTAGGATGCACTTCTAGTTTTGTTTGATGTTTTTTGCTGTACCTCGTAATTTCTTCTTTCACAGTTAGAATTTTGGTGTCATTATGGATTACTCTGTTTGTGATAAACCATGGAGCTTGTAGAATCATCCTTAAGGTCTTTGACTGATATCTCTGTATGATCTCAATGTTAGAATTAGATGCAGTTCCCCATAACTGTATTCCATATGTCCACACAGGTTTTAGAATAATTTTATACAAGAGTAATTTGTTTTCACAGGATAATTTTGAACGATTGCCAAGAAGCCAAGCCAATTTTCTAGTTTTTAGATTAAGTTGTAATATTTTATTCCAAACATGTGTGCGCCACGTGAGGCGCCTATCTAAGTGGATTCCAAGATACTTTACTTCGTCCGCTTGAGGCAGTGCAACGTTATTTAACGTTACAGCAGGGCAAGTGGGAGTTCTCATAGTAAAAGTAACATGGAGAGATTTGTTTTCGTTTACTTTTATCTTCCAGTCGGAAAGCCACTGAGATATATCGTCTAATGCTGTTTGTAAGTTTGAGGATGCCTGTACAGGATCAAGATCTGAGGATAAAAGTGCGGTATCATCCGCAAACGTCGCAACAGTGATTCTTGGCGTTTGAGGAAGGTCATATGTAAACAAAATATATAGTACAGGTCCAAGAACGCTGCCTTGGGGTACCCCAGACTCAATTCCATGTAGATCGGTGGTGTAATCTTCATATTTGATTTGAAAATACCTGTTAGAGAGGTAGGATTTTATAACTCCAAAGTAAGTATGAGGCAGTAAAGATTTTATCTTAAATAACAGACCAGCATGCCAAACCTTATCAAAGGCCTGTGCCACATCTAAGAATGCAGCTGAACAGAACCTTTTATTTTCAAGATCTTCTTTAATTACATTAGATATCCTGTGAATTTGCTCTACAGTGGAGTGCCTGCGTTGAAAACCAAATTGATGAGATGGTACAATGTCATTTTCATCTATTAATAATTGAAGCCGTTGTAAAAAGAGTTTCTCAAAAACCTTGGAGATGACTGGCAGGAGACTGATAGGGCGATAAGACGAAACTTGTTGTAAAGGTGTGCCCGGTTTTGGAATTACAACAATCTGAGAGACTTTCCACTGCGATGGAAAATATTCTAATCGCAAAATTGCATTGAAAATTACAGTGAGTAATACCATACCTTTCCTTGGCAATTCTTTCAATACTGTTCCAGTGATTAAATCATATCCTGGGGCTTTTTTGGCATTTAAATCATATTTTATAACTTTATTGACATCAGTTAGAGTAAATGGCCTGATTGGCATATCTAGTTGATTTGGAGAAGCATTGAATTCAAGAATGTCCTCTTCTATGTTGGAGTTCAAATTATGTGGCTTGAACACCTCTTTAAAATATGAAGCAAAGGTTTCAGCCTTATCTTTACAGTCTTTCGCCCAAGTACCATAGTTTTTTAATATCGGAGGAATACATATTTGGGGGCGTTTCAAATACTTTGTCGCTTTCAAAAGAGAGTAATCACTTGCTTCAGTTGGTGAAAGCTTTGATGTATATTCCTGAAACCTCTCGTTTTTAATATTTTTGAGCAATCTTTTTAGTTGTTGTGCGGCCCGATTCAGATTATTTTTGTCCCTTTGCATCCTTGAATTTTGCCATATCCTGCGAAGTCGACGTTTTTCCGCAATTTTTCTATTTATCTCCACCGGATATTTCATTTGAGGAACGATTTCTCTTGTACAGATTGAAGTTGCTCGCCAAGCAGAATTTTGAATCACATTATTTAAGTGTTCAACGGCGGTGTCCAGGTCCTCCGGGGATTTAAGAGGGATTCTTAGGTTGATGTTTTGATCAATAAGCTCACGAAAATGATCCCAATCAGTATCTTTATTGCATAGTAAGGGAGGAGCTGGTCTCAAAATAACAGACGAAGCCAGCGTTAAAATAACAGGCGAGTGGTCAGAAGAAAGATCGAGGGATTGTTCTACATGTAAATTATTCCTGGGTAAACACTTTGTTACAAAGAAGTCTAGAAGATCAGGAATCTTTTGTCGGTCAGAGGGCCAGTAGGTTGGTTCACCTGTTGATAGGTAATCAAGGTTTTTTTCGTGAAGAGAACGTTAAAGCTGGCGACCCCTAGGATTCGTTAGACGGGATCCCCACGTAGGATGCTTGGCATTATAATCACCACCAGAAATAAATCTACAACCTAAGGTGGAAAAGAAATCGTTGAACTGCTGGTGAGTTATGTTGTGCCTGGGTGGACAGTAAACAGCACTAATAGAGAGTGGGCCTGTGGGAAAATCTACTACAACAGAGGTGCCTTGAATATAGTCAAACTGGTATTTTGGTAGTTCGTGATGTTTAATATGACTTTTAATTAAAACGGCACTACCAGCATGAGCTCTATTGTCAGGGTGATTAGTAGTATACAAGGTGAAACAAGAATTTCTGAAAAAACTCAAATCTGTAAAATGCGTTTCAGAAACGAGAACAATATCCAAATTATGTTTAGCAATAAACAGTTTTAATTCTTGGCAATGTTGTGCTAAACCGTTGGCATTCCATAAGGCTATTTTTAGGAATCTATTCATGAATTAGTTGAGCTTTTGGAGAACAGTGGTAAGTAGGTTTAGCAAAGCACCTATCTGTTGAGATTGTTGCATGAAAAGTTTCTCAAACCTATCAAAAAATGATGTTATTGTTTGTGTTAAGTTATAATTTGAGGCTACATCACGGTTTGAGTTATCTGTTGTGTGCATATCAGCAGCACTAGAAGGATTAGATACTTCATTATTACTTACTTCAGCATTACTGGTTGCTGCAGCATAGGACAACCCCGGTCGACGATAACTGGGAGAAGTAGGCCGTTCTTTCGGAATGACGGTTTTTTCCCTCAATGGAGGAAATGTGCGGCTTTGGATATCCTTAAAAACGGCACATCCCTTATAATTCGCCGGGTGATCCCCCTCACACAAGGCACACACTGCAGGACTAGAATTGTCCTTTGTACATTTGGTAGTTTCGTGATCCTTTCCACATTTGACACATCGAAAGGGATGTCTACAGTAGCTTTTCGTATGTCCATACTGCTGACATCGCTTACATTGAACAATATCCTTCTTCTTATAAGGGGCCTTAAAGGTTACCTTAGCATGCAACAAATATTGTACAGCGAAGATATCCTTATTGTTAGAACTTGGCTCCAGATCGATGAAAAACATGGATAATAGTTGTTTAGTTGATTTATGAAGAACATTGGTAATATTCCTTACGGTGTGACCTAGTTGACTTAGAGCCTCCTTCACATCGTCCGTGTCAACGAAGTAGTGCATATGTTTCAAAACTACCCTGTAAGCACGATCCTGTTTGAGTTGATACGTATGAAAACTAATATTAACTTCATTTAGTTTTTTAACAAGTTCCCTATAAATATCAGCAGAATTAGGGAGAACTTTCACTGAGTTTTGATTTATGCATTTATAAGTAAAATCGCCAGTTGCAACAACTGATTCAAATGATCGGATCATGGCTGGAACGTTACCTACATTAGGTATAAATATAGGAGAAGGCTTCGGTTCTCTATTTTGGACGATTTGGACATCGTCCTCCATGTCTTCATTTACTGAGTTTAGGACCTCAAAACTGTTTTGGGTCTCGATAACACTCGATGGACAAGGATCTTGTTTGGACTTTTTTTGTCCTCTAGTGGATAACTCTCCGAGAGTCTTACGTTTAGGAATAGTTTGCCAGTTATAGGTACTGGCTGCGTCGGTCGTTGCTGAGAAGGAAGGCCGGTTGATGTCCTCAGTTCGTCCTTCCAATGCAGAACTGTCTTCAATTGCATAATTATGCTCTTTAAGATGAACAGAGGTACTAAGCTGATTAGCACCTTCTGCTGTGTTTTCGTTTATCATATTATTTACCAGTGTCTATAGGGTAAACACAAACAAACCAAGTAGGTTATGAATGCAATAAATTGTGATTAAATCTTCTACATTTGATCACCACGACACGAAAACTATTGTAAATAACAAAAGAAACTGTTTTCAACAAATTGCAATTAGACTTACACAAAATTAATAGTTTGAGTCAATTATTTTTCCGAAATATCGAAGAGAAAAAAATGTTGAGTTTTAAATAAGAACTACAGCTGATCAGTTTCCTGAGAGCAGAGATTAAAAGATTTGAGTGAAGATTGCATATATAGAGTAGTAAAAAAATCAAAGGGACATTGAGCTACAAATAACAACTGGAGGGACCTTAAAAATGTAGAAAATAGGCAAATGAGTTATACAAATCTGATTATCAGTAGGGGGAAGTGGTGAAATATTACCCCGACTCATCTAAACAAACTGACTGGCCTTCTCCCAAGCAAAGCTCGGCCCCCAGGTACTCCTATACTCTAATATGAGTAAGGTTTGCTTGCTTGCTTGCTTGCGACACGGATCTCAAAAACGGCTCCAACGATTTCCTTCAAATGTTCGAAATTTCTGGGATAAAAATAAGTTCTAGACAGGCCTCATCCCCAGGAAAAATCAAATAATGTAAAAAAAACTAAAATGAAAAGTTAAAAAAATTTACATTGGGCTTATGGAGTTTCAAATCAAAACAAAAGAATTGTAACAACTGTTCATAATCAACCAGGGTACTGTCAAAGTAATACTCATGTTGTATATGATTATTAACGTGTGGTTTCCTGAGAGCAGAGATTAAAATATTGGAGTGAAGATTACATAAATAGAGTAGTAAAATAAATTAAAGGGGCATTGAGATATAAATAACAACTGGAGTGACCTTAAAATGTAGAAAAGAGGCAAATGAGTTATACAAATCTGATTATCAGTAGGGGGAAGTGGTGAAATATTACTCCAAGTCATCTAAACAAACTAACTGGCCTTCTCCCGAGCAAAGCTTGGCCCCACAGGTTACTTTTTAATTAAATCTCGTTGATTACACTGTGTCCCTATGTCCATATTTAATTACTACCATAGATTAAGCATACTCCTTAGGAGATATTGCATGGGCAAGTTGTCAGACGAAGACGGGTGAACAGTGGCGTGCTCCTGCGGGATTTTCTAGTACTAGCATAGAATTAGTGCCGACGGCATCAGTGCAGTGGCGCAGCTCGTGGCCACGTGAGGAACCAACGATCCGTGGGCTAGGAGGGGATACGACATCCGTGTGCGAGAGAGAGCGGGAGTACTTGTGCGATAGAGAGAGAGGGAGTGAGAAAGATAGGCGCCGCCGACGCGACACTGCCGTAGTGCCGTGGCTCGCTCGCACTCGCAGGGCGTCCGCCAGCCACCAGCAGCGTTGCCAATTGGGTGGTAATTACCCCATTTGGTGGTAATTCTAGGCCCTGGTGGTATTGTTGGTGGTAATCACTGATTTGTGGTAATTTGGTGGTAATCTATTAACTTGATTCAAATAACAGTATTTTTACTGTTTTCTTCTATAAATAAGTCTATTTTCTTAAATAAATGTTTAACTAGCATTTAATTTCAATAAAAGTTATTATATAGGCTTGAAACCTTTATTTTCTGTAACTCTAACATAAAACAATATACCTGAGGTTTGCTTCCCTAATCCAAATATATTCTTTTACTTTCTGCTTTAGTTTACAGAATGACGACATGCATATTTTGCAGATACTTTTTTTCAAATTGATTATAGGCCTACTTTATACCTTGTTACTTATTACCTCCCCCTTCGCTTGAAACCAGAGGATTTCTGGATTAGCCTTTTCTAAAATACATGAAAAAACTAATATTTACAACAATTATATTAAACATGGAACTTCCGAGGATGGAAATAACTTCCGTGGATATTCATATATTATCATTAACTGTTGTACATTTTTTACTAACTTCACTAACATAAATAATGTAATAATTATGTGTCAATAACAACAGTATAACATCTATTTATAACCCGATTTGAAAATTACCGCGCTCTTTTCTAGTACTTTTGAAGAAGGGTGGTAAAAGGTGGTAATTTTTGCAGGAGCTGGTGGTAATTTCCATAAATTGGATTGGCAACACTGGCCACCAGCCCCAGTGCCTTCGTGTCTTCCTTTCGTCAAATCGTAAAGCGGCTTCTTCCTTGATAAATGTTCTACGTTCGCTTGTGAAAATACTCTTACAGTTATAATTACAAATCAGTGTAAAAGCAGGTGTATAGTATGTATAACCGATATTTCATTACCAATGATTCAGTGAATTCATAACATACAATATTTCCTTATTAAAATCCCACTTAATTCTTTTTCACAATTTATTATTTTTTTTCCTTTTAATTTCGTCGGGGCGGAGAGTAAATCCTCATGGACACTCAAAAATCCGTATTCGAGAGTAGTGCAGGACTTTTACCGGCTAAAAAAACTCCGCGAAAAATTTAAAATTATTAAAATAAATAAAGTCATTTCTGTGATTTGAGTAATTAAATTTGAAAACCTTTATTAAGTTCAAATAAAATTTATGTTCTTTTTGAAAAAAATTGAGAAACATTAAGAAATTATACATGTTTGAAATTAAAGAATATCAGTAATTATTATGAAACGTGATTTACTCATCAGTTCAAAGCAAGGTTGTTATCTAATATTTATTTACGATATAGCGTATCACATTGATTTTGTGGCTGATTTTAAGATACGTTTACGTTATAACACCTACGAAACGGCCAGTCCGATTTTAACGAGAGACCTGTCAAATGAACGGAAATATTGTCAAATTTTATATTACGGAGTTTCAAATCTTTCCATTGCTTTTTTAAATTTAAATAAGGAAAAACAGTGTAAAATATCGGTGTTTTTTTACAATGTGTGAGTAAATCTCAAATTTAAACGATTATTACAAAATATCAAGTAAACGTATCTGCTTAAAATTGTTATGGCGTATATAGGCCTAAGGGTTATTTAAAAACACTTTTGTCACGTTTCATGAAAGGAATTCATGGCTACCTATATAATAAAAATAAACTTAATTTTAATCAGGTAAATATGTGTAATTAAAAAAATATATACAGGGTGTCACAAAAAAGCGTGGTGTGATTCGCAGAATTTGATTCCACATATGAAAATAAGTCAAAATTATCTACAATTGGTTCAATTTCAGTGCTACGTCTGCCCGGCAGCATCATCTCGACTTGTCGTCTGATTGATGCGTCGTCAGTCAGATTCATATGCCTTCTGTAATACTACTACAGAGAGTTCACAGACCGGGTGATCTCCTAAGGAGTATGCTTAATCTATGTTACTACGTACTACTTTCGTTTTCCCCATGTGGATCCGTTCCGTCTCTGTCGCGTCGCCGTTGTTAAGGCGTCCCATCGATTGAAGTATAACTGTATCGAGCCTTGCATTGCTAAGGAGACAGGGTCGGATTTAAGCAGAGGCTACATAAGCGCGTGCCTAGGAGCCCGCTCCACACAAAATCACATGCAAAAGCCTCAACCAACCAAGCAAAAAAGGTCACTGACCGTTCAACCCGGGTAGTAAGCAAGGTTCGTAGGCTTTCAGACCAGGTGTGCTTATTTACTTAAGAGCAATGTTCGCAGCAAAGATGTCTTACGAGGTCGTCCAGCTGATTCATAAATCAACAACATACCATAAAGTGTAGCCAACCTTAAGGGTATAATAATAGTACAGCTATTTTTAAATTGTCACTGGACATGCACAAAGAACATTTAAACCCTTAATCGATTAATCTAATAATAAAAATAAGTCAAAACAATATATTAGTTTCATAAAAATAACAGCTGATCATATAATGTAAGCAGTTAAACAATGTTAATTATAATTAAACTGATGAGGAAAATATGGTTCTCGTACGATAAATATCGTGTTTCAAGCAACACTGCAGATTGGATTGGTGATCACGTGACCTTCCAGCTATTTTTAGAGGTCTCTTCCGGCAAAGTAGAAAACCTTAAATAGATCGACTCAGCACACCTTGTCTGAAAGCTCTACGAACCTTGGGTAGTAAGGGCCCAAACCACTGACTGCGCCTAGCATAAATCCAGTAAGGAAAGCCGAAAACGGTGCAGTCATAAAACCGGTTGAGTGGCAAAAGGGTTTTCATCCGCGAGTCCAGATGTCAGACAACCAAACAGCGCTTTACTCAAACTGGTGGATTTTCAGCATGGCTGGGGTTAAATGGGGATTTTTTTTATAAATCAGCCTTGGCAGATTATTGGCGGAATTTCGCGACCTGAGGAGTGTAAAATGGGGGATTTTTAGTCCGGCGTTGGAGTAATTTGCTATGATTAGAGTGGCAACACTGCATTTTTCCTATCTCGTGTTCTCGTGACCACTTCAAATGCAATCGCAATCTTTACTCAACACTAAGAGATCCAAGAGTAGCAGCTGGCAGCTGGTGAATCGTCTAAAAAGTATTTTAGGTTATGTTTTATAAAGCTCAGTGGAGGTTGAGGTTATGATTGACATTATATTTAATTCTCAAACAATATCACGTGTTATAATTATTTGTGGCGTTGTTGTACTGCTATAAGGCCTTGATATATTCAAAATGAAAGGACCTAGTTCATCAGGTCACACAAACACTACAAAACTGCAAATTGTACCCTGGTTTAGCAAGTATGTTGTTGTAACTCTAGATCTACACAAGTTTAAGTTAGGCCTAATTGTTTAAGATTTAAAAATCAACAATTTCATTGTTTGAACCAGAAATATGTGCTGCTGTGATTGACATCAGGTTCTGATCCAGACCCACTTTTTAACTTCTTACATTCCCTTTAGAATTGTCAAATACGTTTTTTTCATTTTTTTTCATTTTGGTTTGTACTTTGGATTTTGTTACTGGTACTTTCATTGCGAGTGTAATTTCAGATATTTTTAGCTTTCCGATCTTTGAATTCCGCACAAGTTTGGTCCCACAACACGTGATTTTCGCGATCAGTAGTTTAGTTTGATCACTGCCTTACTCCACTCTGTTTCACTCATCGATATAGCCCAAACAACGCTGTGTAGTAGCCGTGCGGTCCGGCCGCAGACAGCTCCCCCCCCCCCACTTTCCAGGCACTCCTGTCGCTGCGTTATTTAACACAATGTTGTTGTACGATTAAAGAGCACAAACACCTCCTGTGATCGTATTGTTTTACACTCGTTGCATATTTTTAAACAGCATATAGGCTATTTGTAGGTTGAATTAGTTTAGTTGGTGGCGAAACAAAAGACATTTGAATTAAAACCCCTTTCACAAAACAAAAGTTATTTTTCGAACAATTTGGCTATAAGCATGAAAAATGCAGGAAAAAGTATATAACAAGAGTATCTAATGAAACTTTAATTTGCTTACCTTAATTCAGGAAAAATACCTTAATACTACATTAAGCCACTTACCAAGTTTCATAAAAATGTATTCACAAATAAGCAATAGGCCTATATACAATTTTAATTATTCTCCGTAAGAATAACATTGGGGCTGAGTACGCAGGTTTACCGCATCAACGAACATAAAAAATGGGTTTTTATGCTATTATCAATATACCTCTACGAGGTGAAGTCATTTACCCGTTTTTATTCATTTATGTTCATAATTAAGAGAGACATACGGTAGCATTTAATTATTATCCATAATAATAACATGGGGCTGAGGACGCAGGTTTGCTGCTACGGCAGCCTTTGGTAAATAATTTTTTTTAGCAAATATCAATAGACCACAACCAGATGAAGCCATATACCAAGTTTCGTCAGTAAATAAGTTCATAAATAAGCGAGATATACAACTTTTCTTTTCCTCCATATAAGAATAACATTAGACAACGTACTGTGTTTAGCACTTTCAATATCTTGGTAACCAATTGACATAGAGAAATGATCAAAATACCAAATTGTGTGTTTTGTAAAGCTAAATCCAATGGTGAAAACTAAAGTTTGACTATTTCAAAATTATAAGCAAAAAATTCAAAAAAGCCCATTTTTGGGGGACAAAACCCTCTCAAAATACCCCTTCGAATGGAGTGATCTGGCTGGTTTTCGAACTTAAAGTCATAAATGTTGCTTTACACGTTTATACTAAATTTCATCAAACTCGGATAACTTTTCGTTTTAAGGTCCCCAGATCCCAAAACACCACTCGTTGGAAACTGTGTATATATATAGTGTATCACTATATATATATATATATATATACACTATATATATATATATATATACACACAGTTTCCAACGAGTGGTGTTTTTGGGATCTGGGGACCTTAAAACGAAAAGTTATCATGGTCCCGGGCCTAGGTCTTACCATGCCGACTACGGTAATAGCTTATTCCCTATAGGGGAAATTCGCTAAAACAAAAATGCTTAAACATTACTAAACAAAACCAGTTTATAAACTTTTGTCGAATGCCAACTTTTGAATTTACGGCTGCAAATGTTTCTTATTTTGCCCTGCTAAAACAAATAATTAAAAAAAAGACCTATTGATTTTGCTAACTTTATTTTGTGGTTATCTTCCCCAATTAAAGTCCAAGTTAGATATGTGGCCTTTAAAAACATTTCCCACCAATGCTCTACAAGCTTCAACAATGATTTTCTGAGTGTTGAGTTTACTGCCAACATTTTTATTTAAACTAGGTATATTTGTTGTTCATAATCTATACAACATACAACACATCTGAGGAAGCTCAAACTAACTTCCCTCTGGAAACAAAATCAGTAAAATGTGTGTAGCTACTTACATTACATTCATCAGCTGTCAATAACTTAAAAATTCCTCACACTTTATTTCAAGAGCTAATTTCCTTACAATAAAACCGCATGTGTAATATAATTACATTATCTTTGTAGTAAGATCCCGCAATCACCATACTTTGAAAGTTGCTTATTTATTGTTTTTCACTTTCCTCAATATTCAGGTCAACGTTTTCATCTACCTCAGCAAAGCTCATAATAGAATTTTATATAACATTGTCATATTGCAAACACTTTCCCTTTTTTGAGGACTGAGCACTATTCCTAAACATAAGTTTTCTCAAGGCCAGTTGGAATTGTTTTACATTTAGATTGTTGGATTGTCCTCCCCGAGATCTTAAGCAAGAAAATAACAACTCCAAATGGTCTTGAGAAAACTTGTAAGTTTAGATGTACTTAAATTGTAAGTTATCTAATAATCTATTGGTCAAAATTATCATTGAATATATATTTGTCATGAATCCAAGGGGAAAGGTTTTTCTGAGAAACCTTAAAATAGGCACATTTTCAATGGTCAAATTTTTTAGGTACTCTAAGCACTCGTGTAACATTTCTGTGTCGCAATTAATATTTGCTTTCTTAATCGGTTCTTTCAAATGTTTCCCAAAAGGATCCCTGCTATTAAAATAATCAAATAATTTATTAATAACTCTAATGAATTCAACTATTGCTTTAGCCCCAACATTGTGATAGTCATCAAAAAATCTACTGCATCAGCAACACCCGCACTTAGCGTTTGGGCAGCGATCTTGACATTCATCTTATTGTTCTGATAACATATATGCTTATCTGAAAGACTATTGGCCAATTTTAATCCTTCCTTTTTGTGCGAATCGTTTAACCTTTGGATTTATTTAAAATCTACAACACCCTCTTTACTATTTAAGGTACCTGTATCAGCCAAAGTATTGCCAACTTAAGCATATGGCAGGCATCTAGCATTACACACACCTTTAGGTCTTACTTTACATTTGAAGTGCCCCTTTAGTGAGACAATTTAAAGCCTCACTTGCCAGTGTTTCGTGTTCATCCAATTTAAGATCATTACCCAAATTTACATATCCAATATTTTTACCTTCCTTATATCATACAGGACCTGCTTTCTTATGCTCATTGCATCAAACACTAAGGTTACTTCCAACCATGCACTTCTGTCATATGGCTATATGGCAGAGCGTGCGGTTGCCTGGAAAGTGGTGGGGGGTCTGCTTGGAGCCAGACCGCGTCTCGGCTCACTTATCACATACAGCGCGCTATCCATATAGTTGTTTATATTGATGGTTTTACTTAACACCTCCTATGTTGCCGAAGTGTGCAAAACACAAAAACAGTAGACCAAAAACAAAACACTGGATTACAGAGAGACAGTCTCGCCTGACAACTCTTTCAGCTCGTCTGAACTGACAGGACCTGTGATTTTCAACGTTTGAAAAGGTAAAAAAATGTTACCACATTTTACCGACACTCGGTGAATGAACAAATTTGTGTTGCTAACTTTTTGTTGATAACATGAAATGTTACCAACAAATTCAGAGTTATTTTCTAAAATGTTAGCAACACGTGTTGCTAATTCCGGTGTAAGCGGCTTTAAGGTCCAACTTTGTGATTACCAGGAATTAGAATATAGTGGTTGTGCATGCTGTTTTTTCTGATTTCCAGATGATTCACACACACGCACGCACACACCTGACAGCATTTAAAAAAACTCACACGCACGCACGCACACGCACGGATAAGAAAGTAGCAAAACTGGGCAGAAGCAGGCTTAAATGCTCCCTTCTGTTTTTAATATCTTTTGCTGTGAAAAATGTATAGTTCCACCAACCGTACCATACTCCTCACTCTTTGCCTTATTCTATTTTTCAATCGTCATTTGATTTTAAGTGGGCTGCGGCTGTGGGTTAGAGCATGTTCTTGTCATTTATATTTCACTTTAACTATTACAGCACTCAGTATTGAGTCATTTTCAATATTTGAAGGTAATATTTGGAGTATTTGGCATAAGTTATCAAGCTTTAGTCATGACTGCTAATCAGATGTGCAACTCACAAAGAACCCACCCATGCTGACAGGTTGACCTGCTCTGTCCATCATTTGCTTAAGCCTTGGAGTGCCAAGCACCCGATATATTGGCATTTAAATGTGCTATCTAAAATATAGTTAAATAAGGTACAAACAATTGTAGGTAGGTACTATTACAGGCACTATGTGGCCTAGGTTACATGTTGTGTAACATGGCAGACACAAATGGAACTATCTCGTCCAGTGCTTAGGTTGTAGTAGGCCTATCACCTGGTCCAATATAGCTGTTAGTCTGATCAGGGGCTGAGCAGTCTAAGATTCCATTCTCCTGGCACTTGAAACGAGGATTCGAATCCCATCTCAGACGATGGTTTTTATATGCAACTCGTGGGGATTTCCCCTGTCTGTGATAGAGTTGAAGGGCAGAAAAGATAATTATTAGCCTAGAAGAGCCTACATACAAATTTTACTACTCCATTCACAAGCTCGGTGCTCGAAGGTTAAAGTCCCTTTCAATTCTGCCTTAGACAAATATGTATTCTCCATGAGCCTAGCACATAAAATTATGTAGAAATCAAATTAAGCTATAGATCTTAACATGCTTAAATACCTATGTTATTTTATTACCACATATCTTAACTGATTTATTGTAACCAGGCCCTATACCTATACACAGACTATTAATAAGTTAGCCTTAAAACTGGTAACTTTTCAAAGTAGTTCCAGACATGCACAAGTTGTCAACCACAAATGAAGTATGAAGTTTACATTGCAAATTGTGTATCAAATTACAGTGTTTAAAGCTATTTTTTAGTGACATTTTTAGGCCATACAAATCAACTCAGCTCAACCTTTTTTGGACTGTGTGCTGTAGTACAGCACTGTAAGCAGATTAATTAATAATCAATAAAACATTGAGTTGCCTTCGGAATCCCATTCTATTAAATATATTGATTATTTAATGTTAAATCGATCGTAAACGTGTTACAGCAGAAGATAAAATGGGACTGTTGCATAATCAATTATAGAACTAATATATTTAATGGTGTTAGATTCAAAAGTTTTGCCATGAAAAGTATTTTAACGAATTTCCCCAATAGGGAAGAAGCTATTACCGTAGTCGGCATGGTAAGACCTAAACACGGGACCATGATAACTTTTCGTTTTGAGGCCCCCAGTTGTCAAAAACACCATTCGTGCGTGCGTGTGTCCGTCCGTCCGTAGGCAGCGTGATAACGCGCGCGCGCGCGGGTGTGTGTGTGTGTGTGTGTGTGTGTGTGTGTGTGTGTGTGTGTGTGTGTGTGTGACATAACTGCCACAGCACGCTGGTATCCGTATAATACCAAAGTACCGGTTGGGTTTCACTGATATTTTCATAAAAAAAACCTGATTTTGTAGTCCCCATGGCAGCAAACCTGCGTACTCGGCAGCTATAATGTTATTCTTATGGTGAATAAGAAACTTGTGATATCTTGCTTGTTTATGAACATAAATTGTTAAAACTTATGTTACTTTATCTAGTGGCGATCCATTGGTATTTGCATAAAAACCCGATTTTTGTGGTCCTTAATGCAGCAAACCTGCATACTCAGTCATAATGTTTTTCTTATGGAGAATAAATAAAAGTCATATCTCGCTCGTTTATGAATATTCTTTGATGAAAGTTGGTGAGTGGCTTCATGAGGTAGTGAAGTACCATTTGAAATTTGCTGAGTATGCAGGTTTGCTGCAACGGGGGTATTTGTTAATTGCACAGAGTAGATGAAATTAAGGGTACCACAAGATGTATTAGGTATTCATTTTTATTTAAATTAATTGTTATGATACTGGCTAAAGGTTTCGGGCAAGTGTATTTTTTTTATTATGGAACAGTAAAAGTCAGAGCTCTGATATACTACTAATTGTTTAGCTTTAAAGCCTATATTCCTTATTCCGAGTAGAGTGCATCGGAAGTCTTTATTTTAACTCTAAAGTAGGGAAGCGAGCAAACAAAGTAAATACTACCCTACTGAATAACACGCCGAAAACATGCATCTGTTATTATTTTAGTGTTTATCCCTTGTTAACTGATTTTTATAGCTGTTTTTTAACTGTTTTTTATAGCTAAATGGACCAACAGGATCTAAGTAAGTATTACGTATGGGAAAGACCCCCTAACTCTTATACTCTTTTACCTTTCAGAAAAGAGTGGCAAGAAACATATCAACAAGCATATTCTACAGATTTTGAACTTCAAGAAAAAGCCTATACTCAGATGAGTATTTGGAAAGCAAGGTGAGCTGGTAAACCGTTCCTTGTAAATCAAAATCAAAATCAAATCATTTATTGTCATACAAATCACAGATCATTGACAAAGTCACATCACAGCTCCATTGACAGCCAGGTCCAATATCAGGTAAAAATTACAATATATTTTTAGAAAGCTTATCTCTTACATAATTTAGTCATCACACTAATACTACAATAATAATAACATTTTCAAGTGGCAAGATGAATTGGTAATACAAAAATTGTACAGTATATTGGTTTGTATGAGTATTGTACAGTAATAGGAAAATCAAAACACTACGGACCTCATACGGAAAAAATTCATCCAGTGAATAAAAGGGGTTATCCAATAGCCATTGATAATATTATCAATGGCTATGTTATTTCTTAATAACAATGACTATGTTATTAAGAAACATTCTATTGTTATACCTTTGCACCAGATGTACCAAGTGATTGTAGACCCTCAGTGCAATCACAGAATGACTATTAAGAGTCTTGCTTAGTCTATTAAAATTTATACTTGCGGAGGTCTTATTTCTGGTATTGTGGGAGTGGTTTTTACTGCTAGGCATTATTAAGTGTGGATTTTGAAAAATGTACTTTATAAGATCAAACAGATAAGATTTATTATTGTTTGGATTTTTAAACTAATAAAAAGAGGTTTGCAGTGTTCTAGTGGTTGTGAATTAGTAATTACTCTTATGATTTTTTTTTTGGAGGATTAGAATATTGTTTATTTTACTGGCATTGTCCCATACAACAAGCCCATATCTCATTATGGATTGAAAAAAGGCAAAATAAGCAGATTTTACATAACTTTGAGTGACACAGGAAATGAGACGTCTGAGAAGATATATCACTGTTTATAATTTAGTGGAAACGTAATTTATATGGTCATCCCAATTTAAATGCTTGTCAATGAACACTCCCAAACATTTTGCACTATTTACTGAGTTTCCCTGAGCATCATGATTTTCAAATGATCTTAAGGTGAAAAGAATATTTTGAGTTTTATACTCATTTAAGAGGAAGCCATTGCTTTTAAACCAATTAGAAGCTTCCACCAAAGGATTTTGTGTAATAATGTTCAGTTTGTCTAGATTTTTACTCGTATTTAAACAAGTTGAGTCATCTGCATACAGAATTGTTGTGGATGGAACTGAAGATGGCAAGTCATTAACACAGAGCAAGGGCCTAGTATGGATCCCTGCGAGACACCATACTTTACAGTAGTCTCCACAGACCAGTCACCATTGCTATACATTTTTTGTTTCCTGTTGCTCAAGTAAGATTTGAGAAAAGAGAGAGTCTTACTGCCAAACCCATAGTATGATAATTTCAAGATAAGATCATTAATATCTACACAATCAAAAGCCTTGCTCAGGTCACACAAAGTGGCCCGAGCAAAAGCCTTCTCCTCAAAGGTTTGCGAGACATCTCTCACTAGTTTGTCTAAAGCTTGCAGAGTAGATTTATTTTTCCTGAAACCAAATTGCATAAAACTTAAAAGGTTGTTCATCTCAAGGTAGCTATAAATTTGTTTATATACGAGGGCCTGAAATAACTTACATAGAACTGTAATTATAGAAATGGGTCGATAACTCTCAGGTTTGTTTTTTGGACCCCTCTTAAACACTGGACAAACTCTTGAGACTTTAAGTTCCTCAGGGAAATAGCCATCACTCAAACAGTGATTGAAACAAAAGGTAAGAGGGACAACAATTTCAGGAACTATTGTATTTAACATATTATTAGACATACAGTACTGTATATATCATAGCTGTCCGAATTATTTAGATTTTTTATTGATTCAAGAATATCCTTAGCCTTGACACTTGACTGGAGGGTTTAAGATGGTAGATTTAATTTATGGTTATCCAACCAATAACAGGGGGTACGGGATGGATTGCCAAGGCTTTCTTTTATTTTTGAGGCAGATGTTATAAAAAAAATATTGAAAACATCAGGGCTAATATTGGTCTTATTACTTTTAGTGTCAGAAGAACACTTGTTATGGTTAATAATTTTTCAGGCAGCTTTGCATTTCTTCCTACTGTTATTTATGTAATTTTCACTGTGTAAAAGCTTGGCTGAAGCAATAGCTTGCCTGTATTCTTTTTAAGGGTTAGAAAATGTTGCCTTAACCCCACATCTTTTTTCAATATTTTATGAAAGTATTACATATTTTCTTTCATTTTAGCCAATTCTTGATTATACCAGTCATTTTTTATTTTATTAGATGTATGTGAATTTACATCTTTTAAAATTTTAAAGTACGATTACAGACCATTATAAGCATTATTATTATTATTATTATAAGCATTGTTGATTATAGACCAGATTTTTTTGAAGAATATGGGTGCATTACTATTATTATATTGATAGATTATATAATCCAAGTCCTGTGAGGCAAGTGTCATGCTGAGATCATATAGTGACTTCATAGGAAAAACAATTTTAAAGTTACTGGCACTATTGGGCTGACCTTCCCGGGTTCTGTAATTTGAGACCTCCCCCAGATCAACCAGAATACCATCGTGATCCGAGAAATAAAAACTGTATTTTCTTCAAAAGTTTTTGAAAGCAAGAGCAGATCCACTCTCTTTTGTTACATCAAATTTGCAATTTAAGTCTCCACCCATCACTATAGTACAGTTTCTCCATGTAGTAGTAGTAGTAGTAAGGTAATTTAATAACTTGTCTAGTGACTCTAGGAAAATTTTGGGATCACCTGCTTGTTGAGTGATAGATGGACACTACTATAATGCTCAACATGTTTATGAGAGTCGCAGATACTTTAAAACGAAACTCAGAGCAGAAACGAGTAATGTCACAGGCTCTTGTCTCCAGTGAGTTGTGAACAAACACAAGTGAGCCCCCCCAGTGTGATCGGTTCTACTATATGAGCTTGTACAATGATATCCTGATGGGAAGGGAAACATTACACCATCATTACTAAGCCTATGTTCTGTAATACACACTATTTTAGCGTTTTTTTAAATTATAAAGAAAACTTTCCAAAATAGCTATTTTATTATTTGTTTTACTAACAAGGCCTTGAATATTCAGAAAGAAAATTTTTAAGTTGCAATTACTCATTTTATATACAAAATCTGAGCTAGGCATTTGTGAAACTAAGAGATTTGTATTATAATTTTCCTTATGTCTAAAAAATCAGATTTTGCAATGCTCTGGGTTACTGGGTTACAATATTCATGGTTACTGATTTCCAGATTACTTATGTTAGCATGACATTGAGATTCCATACAACTGTCTACAATATAATCTAAGCTGGCCAAATTACTACTATTTACATGTTTATTTTCATTTTCTTTTTCTTTGGGGAGGGAAACTTGATGAATACTATTTACATTATTAGAAATTGAAACAACACTTGTATCACTACCACAAATGTTCTGCTTTAACCCACAACCCCTAAATGTGAGGACACCCGAAACTACTGCAATACCACCATTCATTCTTGATGACGCTGCCTCGGTCATGAGTCGATCACAATCCGGTAACACATCAGTTGTTAATGACGTGACTCCTCTGGTTTCCGAGTCTTCTCGGGCTATCTTCGAATCATCGGTAGTCACAGGAAAACCACCATCATCGGGCAATAGGGGACTCATCCCTGATCTTTTACAGATAAGGTATTTTAACTGTCCCATGAAAGCACAGGGTTGATTGTCAAAGTGGGAAGTACAAAGGAGCATTGACTGCGTCCCTGAGTGTTACCCAAGGGGTGGGGGGTGGTAAACAAATGTGTATTTTACATTTGTGTGGTTTTTAGACAAAATATAAAGGGAATTAGGATAATCTGAAGAATGTTTGCAGATACAGCACCCTTGCTAGTAAAGAATGATTATTGGATATCTTACTTATTATCAAATCAGTCAGTCAAATGTATTTATTTTCCAAAATAACTTTAAGCCTACATTCATATTTAGTTTAACCGCAGAAACATTTCATGGTTTATCTACACTTAATTTAATGTATCTTCATGCTTTTAAACATCTAAATTAACTTGAACAGATCACAATCACAAAAACTATTTTTTTTTTTAGAGAGCTCTTACCAACTTTTCTCCTCACCTGGAAAATAACTAATATATTTTCAAAAATAATTATTTGATTATTACCTAAAGTTATTTTTGTATCACAACCCAAATAAATAAATACAAGTGATATTGTATATACAACACAATACAAAAGTTTGACAATTGAGTACATCTACAGTGAAATGAATAAATAAGTTAATACCACAGATTGATATGGTGAGAAATATTTCAGTTCCAGTAAATATAAAAAATGTGTGGTATCCATTACTGCTACAACATTAATTGTAAACAAATAAATATTGCAATAAATGTCTATTATTTGTCCATTATTTCACACGACTTAGGAACAAGATAAAATTATTGGATTATCTCATTCCAGAGATAATTTACTTACCTTACCCTAAAAATCCCCACCTTAATAATATTTATCTTTATTTCCAGATATCCCAACTTGCCTCTGGGGGTGGAATGCACCATGAATACTCTGCACGTCAAACTGTGTGACAAAGAGAGGAGCAACCTCACCGACAGTGGCAGCTTTTACACAGACAAAGATCTGCAGCTTCTGTACTCCACGGCAGTAATGAGGTATAGGTCATGCCAGGGATGTTTGCTGCTCTAGACATTAAATGACTCTGCCTTTATTTTCTTCTCTGAATTTAATGTTACCACAGGACACTTCTTTGCTTTAATTAGCGAATTTACCTTTGGAAAGTGAACTATTAGCATGACCCGCACGGTGAAACTTTACCCCGGGACCACCATAGAAGTTCCTAACATGACCCCCTGATCACGTTTTGGGGGGTCGTTCAAAATTTTATATATATATATATATATATATGTGTTTGCACTCTAGCGGTCGCATTTTTTGTCCGATCTACTTCAAATTTAGTAGGGACGTTCCTTTCTGTAATCAGTTGGACAAGTTCGTTGGGCAAAAACAATCAAAAAACTCTAAACCCCGTTTTTTGGGGGGATTTATCTTTCAAATTTTGAGTTTTTGGGCCCAAAAAGGGTCATAAAAGCCCCAGATGTAAAATTAATGCATTTAAAAAGATGGGAATTAGAGAGGCGAAAGTTTTAAGCCCTCTCTCGTTATTCTAGCATTAATATTTACCGAGTTATTAAAGAAAATGTGTATCGACTAAACACAGTACGTTGTCTAATGGGGGTTTTACACTAGAAAAGCCTGTTATTCCTTTGTTAGAGTACTTTTATCATGCCCAGCAACCTCACGCCTACTTTCAAGCTTGTCTGGACCTTCTCCTAACCTTATAATGTGCAAAATTGTATTCCCAGCTTTGCAAGTAAATGAAACCTGGAGTATCAGAACAGCCAAAAAATCAATTTTTTCAGATTTCAATAAAAATTGGACAAATGTATGTTTTTACACTTATTTTGAGTTTTACAAGTTTTTATGTGGAAATTCACTTCCCTCACGTCAGCGTGCTGCGTGCGAACTCGTTTTATATTTTGTATAGCCTATTAACGCGTTTAGTGCTGTACACAGGATTTCTGGCGGTTGCTTGACAAGGAAAGAATTTTAATTAATCATGATTAAACATGTTTATGGCAGTGAACGTGTTAAGTGGTTATAGAGATAATCATGCTTTCCAAAAGTTGGATTTTGAATTTTATTTATCAAATTTTGCTAGAAATAAAAAGTTACTATTACAATTAATAATATAACAGGATTTGGTGAGCCAATAACCTGTTGTTGGAAAAGTTATTTTCTGTGTACTGCCATTTATATTTCATTAGCATTGCAAGGTTATGGATATGTATACCGTCAAGTAGGGACCTGCTAATGTAAAAGTGTTTCCAGTGTGAAAACAGCTCCCCAAAACCAAATAAAGACAAAATTGCATATTTAGTTATATCGGTTCAGTTTAAAAAAAATTTCGGATCAAACTATCCAGTAAAATTTAAGCATTTTGACAGGTGGTTGCATATTTCAATCAGTATCCAAACAGATATACAGTAGAACTCCAATTATCCGAATTAATTGGGGATCGGGCCAATTCGGATATGCAGAAATTCGGATAATCAGGTATACCTCGGGAATTAAGCAAAAAACATCACCATGCATAAAAAATCAGAATTTTATCGACAAAGTTATTATAAATGTAGTGAACAGAAAGTGAGCGAACTGTATCAAGAATATACTTCATAAAAATTAAATTACAGGAGTTAAATTGAATACAGTATATACAGTTGCTCTTTTCATTACATACTGTACGTATTTCACTGTTCAATGTTGGTTATTTCACTTGAACATCTCGAGCAAAGTGAGTTTATCACTTAGCGAAAGGACAATACGTTTACGTTTTGTACTCATTTCGAACGATAATCTTGGTGAAAGAACAGTAGCGAGTGATGATGAGCAGGGCGGGAAGGGGGTATGACTCATTGTTCCCTACAAAAATATCGTCCGGAAGGTAACAGCGCGGGCTTTTATTTTAGCGCTCATGGCGCATTATCGCTACACGCGCTCCCGCTGTTATTTTCTTGATTTTTATATTTCTATTATTTCACTCAAAATCGATTCGGATAATTGGATATTCGGATAATTGGGGTTTGGATAATTGGATTTCTACTGTACTCATTTTTAAATTAGAGAAGTGTTATATATGTGTCCAAGGGGAAGTAGCAGTTACATCAGCGCTAGTTTAAATTTCCCGGGTAAATTTTTGAGAAACCTATAATATTTGTCCGGGGTTTTCCAAGCAGCGAACTGAATTTTGGGACCTCAGTTTATCAACTTGCAAATAAAATTAGGTTGATATTTCATCAAGTTAGTTTTAAAATCATTAGTTTTTCACCCTAAACCTATAACTTTGTTATAAAAAGTGCTATTTTTAGTTCTTACTCAATTAATATCATCTGTTACTCGTTGTTTATGTTATGACGTCACGCTGTGTTCATCGTCACTGTCGGCTCCATGTCATCTAGCTGAGTCCTGAGTGAGATTATGCATTTACGCCTGAGAAGTTTGGCATTCTGCAGATAGTTTTATTATTCCCTAACTTTGATGCTAATTAGTTGCAATACCAAAATAAGTTATTTTTATGAAATTGGCAGCTTAAAGCAAACATAGATTAGTTTTATGATATTAATAAAGATCAAACTACATAGTTTTCAATTTAAAATGTTTAATTATTTTAAATATCCAACTTTCATACTTAACTTGGATGAGGGAATCATATTTTTATGACTTATTAATCTGTCTTTCAATGGTTACAGGTGTCCTCTTATTTAACCCAGGGATTAGGGTAACCCTAATTACACTGAACTAAGAGGTGAAACGACACCTCGGATTGTTTCTACTGCAGTCGCTCAGCTTGTTGCAGGTTCCTGAACCAGCTGACGGTGTTGTCAGATCGCAAGGACTCAATGTACAAGATGGCCGAGCAACACCAGCTGCCTGACTGGATCATCAACCTGCGCCACAAGGTGGTTCACGACACCTCGGAGTGTCCCTAATACAGTGGCTTGGCTTGTTGCAGGTTCCTGAACCAGCTGACGGTGTTGTCAGTTCGCAAGGACTCGATGTACAAGATGGCCGAGCAACACCAGCTGCCTGACTGGATCATCAACCTGCGCCACGAGGTGGCTCAAGACACCTCGGAGTGTCCCTAATACAGTGGCTTGGCTTGTTGCAGGTTCCTGAACCAGCTGACGGTGTTGTCAGTTCGCAAGGACTCGATGTACAAGATGGCCGAGCAACACCAGCTGCCTGACTGGATCATCAACCTGTGCCACGAGGTGGCTCAAGACACCTCGGAGTGTCCCTAAAACAGTGGCTTGGCTTGTTGCAGGTTCCTGAACCAGCTGACGGTGTTGTCAGATCGCAAGGACTCAATGTACAAGATGGCCGAGCAACACCAGCTGCCTGACTGGATCATCAACCTGCGCCACAAGGTGGTTCACGACACCTCGGAGTGTCCCTAATACAGTGGCTTGGCTTGTTGCAGGTTCCTGAACCAGCTGACGGTGTTGTCAGTTCGCAAGGACTCGATGTACAAGATGGCCGAGCAACACCAGCTGCCTGACTGGATCATCAACCTGTGCCACGAGGTGGCTCAAGACACCTCGGAGTGTCCCTAAAACAGTGGCTTGGCTTGTTGCAGGTTCCTGAACCAGCTGACGGTGTTGTCAGATCGCAAGGACTCAATGTACAAGATGGCCGAGCAACACCAGCTGCCTGACTGGATCATCAACCTGCGCCACGAGGTGGCTCACGACACCTCGGAGTGTCCCTAATACAGTGGCTTGGCTTGTTGCAGGTTCCTGAACCAGCTGACAGTGTTGTCAGATCGCAAGGACTCGATGTACAAGATGGCCGAGCAACACCAGCTGCCTGACTGGATCATCAACCTGCGCCACGAGGTGGCTCACGACACCTCGGAGTGTCCCTAAAACAGTGGCTTGGCTTGTTGCAGGTTCCTGAACCAGCTGACGGTGTTGTCAGATCGCAAGGACTCAATGTACAAGATGGCCGAGCAACACCAGCTGCCTGACTGGATCATCAACCTGCGCCACGAGGTGGCTCACGACACCTCGGAGTGTCCCTAATACAGTGGCTTGGCTTGTTGCAGGTTCCTGAACCAGCTGACAGTGTTGTCAGATCGCAAGGACTCGATGTACAAGATGGCCGAGCAACACCAGCTGCCTGACTGGATCATCAACCTGCGCCACGAGGTGGCTCACGACACCTCGGAGTGTCCCTAATACAGTGGCTTGGCTTGTTGCAGGTTCCTGAACCAGCTGACGGTGTTGTTGGATCGCAAGGACTCAATGTACAAGATGGCTGAGCAGCACCAGCTGCCTGACTGGATCATCAACCTGCGCCACGAGGAGGCTCATGACACCTCGGAGTGTCCCTACTGCAGTGGTTCGGCTTGTTGCAGGTTCCTGAACCAGCTGACGGTGTTGTCGGATCACAAGGACTCGATGTACAAGATGGCCAAGCGGCACGAGGCGGTTCATGGCAACTTTGGGTGTCCCTAATACAGTGGCTTGGCTGTTGCAGGTTCCTGAACCAGCTAACGGTGTTGTCGGATCGCAAGGACTCGATGTACAAGATGGCCGAGCAACACCAGCTGCCTGACTGGATCATCAACCTGCGCCACGAGGTGGCCCATGGCAACTCAGTGCCGGCGCTGTACCTACTGCGCCAGGCCGCCGACTTCATCCTGCAGTGGCTCAAGGTCTGTCGTCAGTTGCTTGTTGAAATTACATTGTTGATGAGGTTAGTCGATAGAATCTTTAAAAACACTAATCAGGTTTTTTAGTAAATGGAAATAACATGATTAACCTAAAAGGCAATCATATCAGTTTAGTATTTTACAAAGATTTTGAGTTTTTGTTATTGTTTTAGCGAATTTCCCCTACAGGGAAGAAGCTATTATCGTAGGTGGCATGGTAAGACCTAGGCCCGGGACCATGTACAAGATACCCAAACAAAACCCATCACCTGGGTTGTTGGTTGTAGATAGACTGCTTTTCGTTTTGAGGCCCCCAGATGCCAATAAACCATTCGTTCAAATTCATATGTATATATATATATAGAGGTGTATATAAATATATTTATATGTGTGTGTGTCCGTAGGCACGATAACTTTCATAAAAATGGTCAGACCTTGATGAAATTTGGTATAAACGTATAAGGCTGCATCGATTTTCATGAGTTCGAGAACCAAACAGGTCACTCTACTTTAAGGGGGGTTTTGTACCCCAAATTTTTTTTTTACTTTTTACATATAATTCATTTTAAACCCAAATTTTGGTTTGCACCATTAAATTCAACTTAAAAAAACAAACAATTTGGTATTTTGATCATCGCTCTACATTAATTGGTTACGCAGATATTGAGAGTGCTTAACACAGTACGTTGTCCAATGTTAATCTTATGGAGAATAAGTAAAATTGTATATCTCACTTATTAATGAACATATTTTAATGAAACTTGGTATGTGGCTTTATATGGTTGGGTTTTAATGCTATTTGCATACAAAACTCATTTTTTATGGTCCCCAAGGCAGCAAACCTGTGTTCTGAGCCAGCTATAATGTTATTCTTATGGAGAATAATAAACATGTGATATCTTGCTTGTTTATGAATATAAATTGATAAAACTTGGTATGTTGCTTGATCTGGAGGTGATGCATTGGTAATTGCATAAAAACCAGATTTTGTGGTCCTTCATGCAGCAAACCTGCATACTCAGTCCTAATGTTTTCCTTATGGGGAATAAATAAAATGTCATATCACGCTTATTTATTAATATGCTTTGATTAAAGTTGGTAAGTGGTTTCATGACTTATTGAAGTACAATTTGAAATTCGCTGAGTATGCAGGTTTGCTGCAACGGGGGTATTTTCTTTTAGTTGGGCCATTGAAAAGGTTAGAGTTGATATGGCAAGTATTACCGACCCATATCTTAATATCTCTTTAAGACGTCGGCGCAACTGTGAGCGTATTTTAAGGTGAATGATGAGTGTAGAATGGGTGAGATGCCTTGTGTAGCCTTGAGTTTTAAATTTTCTAGACTTATGAGTAGGATATAACCCTAGGTCTACAGGAAAAGAATACTTAACCTGGAAAAGCTAAAAAATTGTGGAAATCTAATGAGTCTGAGAAGTAAAGATATTTGAAAATACCCCGGTCGCAGCCAACCTGCGTACTCAGTGAATTTCCAATGCATAAGATATGTCTTAATACCACATAAAGCCGCATACCAAGTTTCATAAAAATATATTCACAAATAAGCGATATATACAATTTTAATTAGTCTCGATAAGAATAACATTCGGAATGAGTATGTAGGTTTTCTGAACCACGGAACATAAACAAATGGTTTTTATGCAATTATAAATATAATTAAACTAGGTGAAGCCACATTCCAAGTTTCATCAATATTCATTCATAAATAAGCTATGTATATTCTCCATAAGAATAACATGGGGGCTGAGTAATCAGGTTTGCTGCAACAAGAAACACAAAATATGGGTTTTCATGCAAATATCAATATAACTTAAGTAGGAGAAGCCATAAACCAAGTTTCATCAATATACATTCATAAATAAGCGATATATACCATTTTTATCACTCTCCATAAGAATAACATGGGGAATGAGAATGCAGGTTTGCTGTAACAAGGAACACAACAAATGAGTTTTTATGCAAATACCAATATAACTCAACAAGGTGAAGCCTCATACCAAGTTTTATTAATTACCATTACCATTACCATCTTCATCTTCTACCCCAATTGATAGCGTCAATTTTCAAAACATACTTGTCCCTAACAAAATTCATATTTAACCAAATACATTAGACAAGACGAAAAGCCATAAAACCAGGCTGAAACTAGGCTGTGGATAGGCCCTAGGTGGTGACATTGGATCCTGCATGTACTCATCTAGCGAGTACCTAATAGGGCTTGCTTTTGAAGTACTTCATTAGCTTGTTCTTGAATGTGTTTCTGTCAAGAGTCTTTAAAGGTAGAGGGAGCTTATTAAAGTACTTCAATGCCGTGACTGCGTAAGTTCTCTGGGTCCTAGTCAATCTTGCTCTGGGGATATCTAAGAGATCTCGTTGCCTTGTTTGGTGGTCATGGGTTGCACCTCTGGGAGTCAGGTCATCAATGTTGACCTTAATGTGCATTAGGCATGTCAGGATGTCTTGGTTGTAGATAGTCAAGATGCCTAACCTAGCGAAAATTGGCCTACAGTGGGCCAAACGAACACTGAAAGTTATCAGCCTGACAGCAAGTTTCTGAAGTCTCAAAATTTTGTCCCCCCCCCAGTCGCATGACCCCAGAGCAAAAGACCATAGCTCAGATGGCAATGGAACATAGTATGGTAGACATTTACCAAGTACAGTTCAGTAACCATGTGCCGCAGCTTCAGCAGCAAGTAACAGGCGCGAGATAGTCTGCTGCTGACATGTGTTAAGTGATCCCCCAGCAAGCTTTCTATCAAGCTCAAAGCCCAGCAACTTCACCGGTTCACACTGAGGTGCATTCCTCGCCAAGCTAAAGACTAGGGATTGAGTTTTCCCTGGATTTAGCTGTAGACTGTTACACTCAAACCATGATTCTGCATCCACAAGTTGTTGGTTTGCCTTAATCTGTGCCTGGTCTACGGTAGAGCCTCTCGACACAAGGGTAGTATCATCCGCAAACAGAGTTATGGCCCCCTCTCGATCAAGGAAATTTATCATAATCAGGAACAGCAATGGGTCAATGACCGAGCCTTGGGGAACCCCATAGTTCACACTTAGGGGTTTTGAATTTGCCCCCTCGATTGAAACAACCTGCTGCCTCCCAATAAGGTAAGAGCAGATTGTGTTGTGGACTGAACCCTTAATTCCATATTTCTTTAGCTTTCTTGTCAGGATTGAGTGGGCAACACAATCAAATGCACGACTCAGATCACACATGGTCAAAGCCACCGAGTCACCCGCCTCAAATGATAGTCACCACCAAGTCTGTCAAAGCCTGTTGGAGACCTTCCCCTACAGAATCCATACTGTCCATCAGATAAGAGCTGGTTAGACTCCAGGTGCTCACAAAGCTGCTGTTTTATGATAAATTCAATCACCTTGCCAATTACAGGGACAAGGGAGATAGGCCTTAACCCATTGAGGTAGACACACGAGTCTGACTCGATGCGCCCGAACGGGACTGAATGCCGACTCACGAGCTGGACTCGTGGTGTGCAACTAAGCCGTATATCTCCACGTAGTTCCAAGTTTTACCGACTGATTGTGTTGGCATGTCCTTTGTTGGCATTTTCCCTTTCGTAAAATATTTAGTTTTGCTCAGTTTACCAACTTGTTCTTTACTAATGTTTATTATTATTACGCATCATCTGCTAGTTTTGGGAGTGCGGACGACAGCTACTTCGCCCCTTTGTTGTTGTTGATGTTTTATGTGCAATGGATCGTGAAAAATTACGTTCTTCCGAGGTAGATCGGTATTTAGACAGCGATTATGAGTTTGGTTCGGATAATAGTGACAGTGACGACAGTATTGAGGATATTATTGTTCCTCACGGCGATAAAGATGAACAACCTGCCGATTTCCTCGAGTTCAATCATCCTGTAAACAATGATTTTCGGCGTTCACCTGTGTTATTTGAGGACTGCATTGAAGATATTTCGGCTTCAGATCTTACCACAGATGTTACTAGTAAGGTAGATAATAGTGACAATAAGCCTAATGACGAAATAGATTTACTTTCACTTCCAAGTACAAGTTCATGTAGGCCTATGCCTAGCCTGACAGAACTTAGGCCTATGACCTGTAGCTCCACTTGTGAGCCTAACCTCGAGCCTCTTCCTCAACTGTCTGTTGCAATAAAAAGGAAATTAAATGTTACAAAATCAGGTAGGCCTACTAAAATATTAAAACCTGCCAAAAAATCACAAGTTACTAAACAAAAACCCACTAAAAAGTCTGCTAAATCGCCCAAAACCACAAAAGAAGGTCAAAAGAAAAAAATCAAACTTTTGTGACAGTGATTGGCCTTGGTTGGATGTACCTAATGTACCAAAAATAATTGGTTTCCGTGGTGTACCTGGTATAAACGCTCATACACTGCGTAACCTAGGTAACAACCCAACAGAACTAGAGACATTTATGCAATTTGTTGGTGATGAGTTTTGGGAAATGGTATGCATCGAAACCAATGACTATGCCCAAAAACTATTTAGCACCGCAGGCAGGAAGTCATTGAAATCGGATGAGAAGTGGGTGAATGTTACCATTGATGAACTCAAGGTATATTTTGCTCTCTATGTCAATATGGGCCAGTTAAAAAAACCTGATATAAAACAATACTGGTCTCACAGAAAAATCCTTGAAACCCCAATCTTTTCCAACACAATGTCTTACGAGAGATTCTCGTCTATTTCTCGGTATCTACATTTTTATGATGACAGTACAGAAACTGTAGACCAAACTGATAAGCTGAAAAAAATAAGACCTGTTATCAAATATCTTGAAACCAAGTTCCTACACATGTTAGAGCCCGAAAAAGACATCGCCCTAGATGAGACTCTCCTAAAAATGAGAGGCAGGCTGAGTATTATTCAATACAATCCAAAGAAAAGGGCCCGCTTTGGCGTTAAGATTTACAAAGTTTGTGAATCTTCCTCTGGGTATTGCTGTACATTTAAAATTTATGTTGGAGAGGACAAGTGTGACGATTTATTGGCCAGTGAGTCAGTTACCCTCGACTTGCTTCAGCCTTTTTTTGAAATGGGGCATACCGTGTACCTGGATAATTGGTACTCATCCCCCCTCTTGTATACCAAACTGATCGATAGAAATACACATGCTGTAGGAACTGCATTATTGCCAAGGAGGTGTATGCCACAAGCATTTAAACAAGTTCAGCTACAAAAGGGGGAAGCCATAAAAAGGTCTGGTCGAGGGGTACTTGCAGTCAAGTGGAGCGACCGCAAAGATGTCCATATGCTATCAACCCTACATGAAGATATTGACATGGAAGTCTCTAAGGTTATCAAAGAAGGGGACAAGGAAGTTTTAATAAAAAAACCCAAATGTGTGATCGAATACAATCATGGGATGTTAGGTGTTGATAGGCAAGACCAAGTCCTGTCATCTTTCCCTATAATGAGGCGCACAGTGAAGGCATACAAGAAAATATTTTTTTATCTTCTTGATATGACACTCTTTAATGCATTTTGTGTTTTCAAGAAAATAAAGAAGATAAAAAGTATGCACTTCACCGACTTCCGGCTAAATCTTGTTGAGCAAATCCTGACCACTGTGACGATTCCGTCACGCACCTCACCTGGACGGGCACCAATTGCACCTTCACCCTTGCGTCTGCAATCTAAGCAGTGGGCACACTTTCCTGTAAAAATACCACCAACAGCAAGCAAGATGCACCCAACTAGAGCCTGCAAAGTGTGTACTTTCCATAAGAAGAGATCGGAGACACCGTGGATGTGTGAGCGTTGTGAGGTTCCGCTGCACATTGAAAAATGTTTCAAGGACTTCCACTCAAAACTCAACTACTAAGAAGAGTGTAGTTCAACATGTATATAGTGTATAATATAGTGTATATAGTGTTAATTAATTAATTCCAGTGTTTTTTTGTATTACAAATAACATTTTCCATGGCAACCCATTGTTGATGAAATCAGGTCCAAATGGAAAAACGTAAGTTATCACAACATTTGATATAATATATGTATTTATGTAGGTATAAGCATAATTTTTTTTTTCTACGTAGAATATACTATGTAGTTTAAGAAAATATATAGTTTAACAGGTTTCAAATAATAAAAAATATTTATTTTTGTCTTTACTTTTGAAATTTTTTTTTATTATTATTTTTTTTTTTTATAAAGTTAAAAATTAATTTAATAAAAAAATTCCCTTTTTTAATTTATATGTTCATTGCATTGACAAAGCAGTTTTCTACAAAACAAAAAAAATATATTAATTTATCACAAATAGAAATTGTTCTACAACATTTTTATCAAACGTCTGCAAAATAAGCAATTTTAATTGCTACCTGAGGGGCAGTCCATATTTAAAGAAACAACTACCTCAATGGGTTAAGCTTCCTACATCATTTCTGTCTCCCTGCTTAAATATTGGGACCGTGGGGGCGATCTTCAGACATTCCGGGAAGTAACCACCCCTGAGACAGTCATTGATAGCAGTACATAGTGGTTCAACTATTTTACCTGAAATCTTTTTAATCAGTGATGCAGACATCCCATAAAAGTCGAGGCTGGAGGAGTTCTTGAGTCCATTTAAGATTTGTTTCACTTCTGCCGGAGAGTGAGTCGCCATGCAACCAGTGGGGTCAGCTCAGGATTTTCTTTAATATCCACATCTCCATGTACATTCAGGCCACTGACAATTGTGTTGACCGACTCAATAAAAAAAGAGTTGAAACTATCGGGACTATGTATAATAAGTCTGTGTAAGGCTAGGTGTAAGGTTGTAGATTGAATGACTTTCCAAGCAGCTTTGCCTTGATTATTAGCAGAGGTAATGAAGTTAACATTTTACAGTTTTTTTGCCCTTCTATCCTCAGCTTGTATAATCTTTTTAGACCCAAGTATCTATCTCTGTCAGCATTGGAATTCAAAGCCATAAACCTATCCTTAAAAGCCAGCATTTCATCCTTTGTTTTTTAGCTCTCGGGTGTACAGTCCCCCCGGTCAGTTTTACGGTTTTGCTTGTTTCACCCTAAGTTTAATTTACTCTTTGAACTGTTTTGTTTCTTTATTTTGGATGGGAAAAATCTATTAAAAACCGTCAGTATCTCTGAAAAAAAGTCTGCAAAGGAAGGGGAATTTGGATTAGCTGTACCGAACCACGAAGTATTTGTCAGGGCCAGTCTAAAGTCATCCAAGACTACAGATTCCAAATCCACCTTCCTGGAATGAAAACTATAATCAGCATGCCAAGAAACATTTGTGGGACTTACCGAGGTTGCGGTAGTCCATCTCATTACCATGGCCGAGTGGTCGGCGACAAAAGGCTCCACGACTGAGGCACTCCGTTCCCAGTTGTTGATGCAGGAGCGGTCCCTAGTAGGCTCTGTAGTAGTTATGTAGAGGCCCGTATGCTTTGAATAGATTCAGCAAGGCTTGTCTTTCCTGGAGGTCCCCAATGAAATTTATGTTGAAATCACCCATCACAATAGTCTGGCATTTTTTCCCCCCAGAAAGAGAAGACAGTTCTCGAGCTGTTCACTAAATAGTTTAAAATCTCTACTGGGAGAGAAGTAAATACAGACTACAATATCATTTAGACTCTTCACATTAATTGCTACAATCTCACAAGTGAAATCAGAACTGAAACACTCAACATTTAATACATCAAATTCCAACCCGGGATCTATCTAGATAGCAGCTCCCCCACATTAAGCATTTTTCCTGCAGTAAATACTTGCTAAAGTCAGGTTAGCCACATTGCTGTAAAACTCAATTTCCTCTGAAACTAGCCAATGTTAAATAATCCCAGCACATTTATATTTGCATCTTCAACAAATATTGATAGTATTGTCTCTTTACCTCGTATAATTTGGACATTCAACATGGCTGCAACACAAACAATTTCGTCTACACTATTTTGCATAGGCCTATGGTTTAGGCTTAGCCTAGTCACAACTCCTTTTGAGGTTACGCTGTCTTCCTGGGGAGTCTCCTTTTATATTCATAACTAAGGGAGACGTACTTAATCTCTATAAGAAAACATGGGGGCTGAGTACACAGATTTGCTGCTACAGAAATCATCAGTAAAAATTGCTTTTTTTGTGCAAATAGCAATAGACCACAATGAGATGAAGCCGTATACCAATTTTCGTTAGTATACGTTCATAAATAAGCGAGATAAAATTTGTCTTATCCTCCATAAGAATAAAACATTGGACAACGCACTGTGTTTAGCACTTTCAATATCTCTTTAACCAATTGACGTAGATAAATGATCCAAACAACAAAATGTGTGTTTTTTAAAGCTGAATCCATTGGTGAAAACTAAAATTTGACTTTTTTAAATATTACATGTAAAAACAAAAACCATTTTTGGGGTACAAACCCCCCCCCCAAAAAAAAAAAATACCACTTTGGATGGGTCTATCTGTCTGGTTTGCAAACTTAGTCATAAATGTTGCTTTACACGTTTGTACCAAATTTCATCAAAATTGGAGACCGTTTTTACGAGAGTTATCAAACCGGCAGACATATATATATATATATATATATATATATATATATATATATATGTATGTATGTATTAATAATACCCCCGTCGCAGCAAACCTGCATACTCAGCGAATTTCCAATGCATAATATATGTCTTAATACCACATAAAGCCGCATACCAAGTTTCATAAAAATATATTTTCACAAATAAGCGATATATTATACGATTTGAATTATTCTCTATAAGAATAACATTGTGGATGAGTACGCAGGTTTGCTGCAACAAGGAACAACAAATTTGGGTTTTCATGTAAATATCAATATTAAATCAACTTGGTGAAGCCATATACCAAGTTTCATCAATATACATTTATAAATAAGTGATATATAACATTTAGATTATTCTCCATAAGAATAAGATGGGGGATGAGTACTCAGGTTTGCTGCAACAAGGAACACAATAAATAGTTTTTATGCAAGTATAAATATAAATCAGCAACGTTAAACCACATACCAAGTTTTATTAATTTATGTTCATAATTAAGGGAGACATTACATTTGACTTATTCTCCATAAGAATAACATGGGGGCTGAGTACGCAGGTTTGCCGCTACGGTAATTATCTAGAAAAATTGCTTTTTTTGTGCAAATAACAATAGACTACAACCAGATAAAGCCGTATACCAAGTTTTGTTAGTATACGTTCATAAATAAGCGAGAAATAATTTTTTTCTTTTTCTCCGTAAGAATAGCATTGGACAATGTACTGTGTTTAGCACTTTCAATATCTTTGTAACCAATTGACGTAGAGAAATTATCAAAACACCAATGTGTATTTTTTAAAGCTAAATCCAATGGTGAAAACTAAAATTTGACTTTTTCAAATATTACGTGTAAAAACTTCAAAAAACCCATTTTTGGGGTGCAAAAACCCCCCAAAATACCACTTCGGATGGGTCGATCTGTCTGGTTTTTGAACTTAAAGCCATAAATGTTTCTTTAGACGTTTCTACTAAATTTGATCAAAATCGGACCTTTTTTACGAGAGTTGTCGCGCCCACGGACACATTTATATAGGCCCTATATACACTGTATATAGGCCCTATATATATATATACACTGTATATACAGTTTTGAACGAATGGTGTTTTTGGGGTCTGGGGACCTCAAAACGAAAAGTTATCATGGTCTCGGGCCTAGGTCTTACCATGCCGACTACGGGAATAGCTTCTTCCCTATAGAGGAAATTCGCTAATATTAACATTTAAAAAAACAAAACACCCTGTTTTTAAGACCTTTAATATTTTATTATTTTTTGACTGACATATTTCGGCAATTATGCCATTTTCAAAGTCAATATAACCTCACAAAATATTGTATAAGTAAGAAAAACATCTTGCAACACAGAATTCAAGGCCTGGGGCAAAGTGACCCAGTTGGCTCCCCCCTACAGTGGCGGCCCTGGTACAATTCTTCAAAATATAATGTGTACGAGTAAATATATTCCAGAGTGTAGGAAGATAACATCCCGTAACTATAACAACACGTCGCCTACCATGCTAGTAAAAAGTTGTTATAACATTATGATAACATTTCAATTAAATTAAGGGCACTAAATGATTTGTGGAAACTTTATAGGAGAACTATTGGGAGGCAGAAGCGCACATTATGGAAGACATTATCCGGAATCCAGAACAGGAAAAGGGAAGAATTTGCTCCGAAATAACAAAACTATTGGATTTGTGGGTGACGTTGAAAATACATCACTGGTCAGAGCTGAAAACCATTAATAAAATTGAGGACAAAGATATAAGGTATGTTTTTACATTTATATATAACTAATTTGAAAAAAAAATTCTTATATAACTTTTAATAAAAAGAACAGATTTCCACAAAGAGCTGTTATCTTAACAAACACGATGAGTTCCAATGTGTTGGAATATGATATTAAAGAGATACATTTATAATATGTTTATTCTTTATTATAGGGGTGGGCGAGAAGGGGTTTTTTCCATCGAGTCGAGTCCGTCGAGTAGTTCTTGAAAAAGTTCAAAAAATTTTTTTTATCGAAAACAATGTTTTTTTATATATTAAACTTAATTATAAACATATGAAGCTAAAAATGCAACTTTTAAATACTATGGATTACAACTAAAATCTGTTAAAATAAAAATAAAAATATTAAATGAAAATGTAAATCCATCCAAAATAATACAGTACATTTTTTGAAGTATATCATATCAAACTAAAATAGAAATAAAGAACGTAATTAAAATACAGAAATATATATATATATTATAAATTTGAGTTAGTTTGGCTAACTCAAATTTAAAATAATTGAACACTCCCCATGCCCCTCTCTTACCTTACTTCACAGGTAACCGTAATAACTCACCTGATATTGTCTCCTTTCATATAAGGTAAAAATATATTTTAGGATTATTTATCTTTATTTCAGTCACTTATTTTGTTAAACATTGGTTAGTGGTGTGATTTTGGGTAAACGGTAGGAGTATGTTTACAAATACTCGCTCGGCCTTCGAGTATTATAAAATACTCGACAGTTACTTGAGACTTGAGTACTCAGCCATCCCTAATACGTTATTATAATTACAGTGGAACCTCGATAACTCGAACCTCAATAACTCGAATTCCTTGATAACTCAAAGTTTTGTCATTCCCCTTGAACTTGCCTACCTAATGCTATGTTATTTTACCTCTATAAGCCTAAGGGTTAGCAGGGAACACCTTGATAATTCAAAGTTTTGCAGTATTCTTAGCATATATACGCACCTCTTTAACTGGAAGTTTTAACTGGAGAACCTCTATAACTTGAATCTATACAGTCGCTGTACCTCTATAAGTCGAAGTATTGACTGGAGAACCTCTACAACTTGAATCTATACAGTCGCTGTACCTCTATAAGTCAAAGTATTGACTGGAGAACCTCTATAACTTGAATCTATACAGTCGCTGTACCTCTATAAGTCGAAGTATTGACTGGAGAACCTTAAGAAGTCAAAGTTGTTCATTCACCAAACCTCTAGTGACTTTACAACCGGAAATTCCAACTCTCCTTCTCCACTACATGTACTCTTGCCCAGTGTCCAGTGTTGTTTAGTTAGTTTGAGTTTTTTGGGTTCTGGATAAGGGCTTAAAACGTAGTTTTAGGTTGTATTTTTACTGTGATACTAAGTGTTTACAGTTTGGCAAAACGTGCTCGCAAAACTCTACCTTAAGAGGAGAAGTTTAAAATTATTGAGGCTGTTAAAACAGGAAATAAAAAAGTGACATCGCGAAGCAAATTGGAATACCAGTGAATACTCTGTTGACAATTTTTAAACAAAAAGAAGAGCGTTCTGCTTCACCTTAATTCCAACAATTGTTTTCTTTTAGTTTTACAAATTATTTTACTAGCCTACATTGATTTTCAGCTAATTTGAGATTGATGCGTAGTTGGTCAGATCTGATTTGGTTACTAAGGGGGAGGGGTTTGTTTGGGGCAGGCAATAAGAAATGAGCAAATAACTTCTAGAAAATAGACAGGGAGTGGTCAAATGGGAAAAACATCACCAAAACATATTGAACTGTGAGTCATTGTTTGTTTTCTTTCCTACTCTTTTTTTTAGTTCACTGAAGGATGTTTTTCGTCCTCTATTACGTTAACCAAAGTAGCTTTTAAAAATATTTCCGTGCTTATTTTAAACATTTTAAACTTTTAAAATCCTTTTAGCGAATTTCCCCTATAGGGAAGAAGCTATTACCGTAGGTGGCATGGTAAGACTTAAGTCCGAGACCATGATAACTTTTCGTTTTGAGGTCCCCAGATGCCAAAAACACTATTCGTTCAAATTTATATATATGTATATATATATATATATATATATGTGTGTGTGTGTGTGTGTCCATTACCGCGACAACTTTTGAAAGAAACACCCGATTTTGATGAAATTTGGCACAAATGTGGAGACTAGCATTTATGACTTTAAGTTGAAAACCAGATCGATCGCACTATGGGAAGGGGGTTTTATGGGGGTTTACAATTGTCCAAAAATCGGTTTTTTGCAGATTTGACCCCAAAATGTTAAAAACACTCCATTTTGGTTATAGCCATTTTATAGAGCTTAAAAAAACAAATAATTTAGTATTTTGAATCATTAACCCAGGTTAAGTGGTTGCGGAGAAAAACCAAAAAACGTGTCCCATGTTAATCTTATGGGAAAAAGGTTTTAAATTTTTCTCAGATAGTTTTACTAAAAACTTCACATTTCTGTTTATTAATGTGTTTAGCTCAACAAAACAAACATTTTGGTGTTTTAACCGTTGCTCTACGTCCAACCGTTGCAGAGATATTCAAAGTGCTAAACACACAATTAATTAATAGCCCAATGATCAGGGGCAGCTTTTGTAATCAACAGAAAGTTATTTTGATTTAGACCTAGAAATTGTTTAGCGTAAACTTTCAACACTTTGTTCTTCTATTTCCAATGTTAAATCAAAGTCGGCTGGTCAGTTTTAGTTGGGCTGTTAAATAAGTGCCTTTTTTCAGAACTAGAGTAAAATATATGTAACAAATGGTGTGAGTTAGTCAGACATTTACTGGTGCCGCTTCCGCTTGGTGTTTGCTCTTTCAACCAAAGCATAGGGAACAGTTTTACTTGCACCGTTTGTTGCATATATCTTGTTCAGGGAAGCAGCCCAAATATAAGTTTATGTTTAATATGTTCACTTGGTACTTCATAAGACTCTAGGCTTAATGTAGAACGTGATTTTGTATAATATTTTGTGATAACGATAGACTGGTAACAAAACATTATTGTTGATTGTGTTTGCTCATTTTCCGTGGTTGTTCGTTTGAACGGGCAGTTGGTAATAAGCCAGAATTTTAAAAAGCTAGGAATTATTTAAGCTACAACAAATAGAGGTAGCCCCACAGATTTTTCTGATTTTTTGTTTCTTACTATCCAAAACTAATCAAATTGCCTACCACAATCTTTGTCCCATTTTTCACCCCATTCAGGGAACAAGCCATGGATCTAGCAACAGGGGAAGGGTGCGGCATCAAAACGTCCAAAGAATCAGGAAATAAAGACATTGCTGAGAAAGTAAAAACAAAAGGAAACAATGATGCAGATGTTGAAATGATAGAAGAAATCGGTGAAAAACTAAACATTGAGGGAAACCGTGAAGAATACACTCATAGAATCAAAACAGCTTTCGACCCTCTATTGAGAAGACTGTTTGAGCCATTGAAATCAAAGGCGTACAAGAAAATATTGTATCAAAACTGCCTTATTGACTGTCTTGCACATCACAAAGGTTTCTGTCCACCGATAAATGTGGAGCAATTGTGTAAGTACAATTATATTAGAGTAATCAACTTTAGAGGTTTAGTTTTTAATCCACCTTCATCATTTTGCTTTATATTTCTGATAGAGATGTGCGAGTACAGGTTTTTTAAGTCGAGTTGAGTTTGAGTCGAGTAAATGGCAAAAGATTCGAATCTCGAGTTCCGAGTCGAGTATACAAATTAAAAAAAACACATAGGGCAAGTTGAATTGGATCAAAACAGTGTATAGGATCTATTTATAAATTTTGTTATTAAAATATACTTTTCCACTCTTTTTGTTAGGTAAGAAGAGTCACTGGCAAGGTTTACCCCATTTGCAAGGCCAAGAAGAAATTCCAGTGATGAATAATATAAGACTATGGTGAGATCACTCCAACTTACCTTGTAGATTGCAGCAAGCATTATAATTGGTGTCTAATTTTCAAGCCTAATATCGTTTCTAGCATTTTAAAATACTTTAAAGCAAACTAAAAATATCAACCTCAAGACTAATTCTCTGGACTTATATTTTTCTATCAATTAACTTCTCAATAGACTAAAGTTTCAAGGCTTAGCCTACTTATTTCCTCAAGACTGAAAGAAGCCAATAATAGTGCATTACAAACTTTTGATTTCTGAGATCCTCATTGGCAAAACTTACGATGTATCAAAATTAATATTATAACCAAGCATTCAGTTAAAAATAAAAGATATTTTTACTAAGACAAGAACAGACAGTCATTCTTGCCGCACGAGTTCCCCCCCTGCAGATTCCATAAACACTGTGTAAACCCTGAGCATTCTATGTATCAAATAATAAATATCTTAAAGTTAATCCCCTATATTTTTATACAATAATTTGTGAATCCCTATATTATTTTTATCCTGAAATGTCAACCTAATTAATAAATCCAGTCATTGTATTGTAAATCAGTTTTATTATTTGTAGTATAGACAGCCATTAATTATTGTTATAATCATGAAATGGAAGAATTAATTAAGCCAAGAACAGCTGTTAGGTTATCTATGTAGCAAAACCTATAATTGAAATAAAATGCAGTAAAATAGGAAAGTCAAGGTAAAAAGGTAAACAAATAAATATCTCCCTATCTATCTATTGTTTATACATATGTTCATACCCCTATTAAGTAAAGGTGTGTTTTGCAATTGGCGCTTCCAACGTAAGGCTTGAATGAGTGTCTGTTCTTAAATTTGAAGCAGTTAATTTAAGTAGGCATATATGTTTAGAATAAGGAAAAATCAAGTAGGCTACTAAGAATTATTGTAAAGATAAGATTTATTCCCATACTCATTTTCCCCCTCCCCACTACAATTGACTCATAGTGAAATAAGATTATGCCCAAACATTACAACTTAAGGCCTTATGTCAACCCACCCCGTCGTCTAATCGAGTCACCAACAACAACTATGAGTTCCCCAAGTAACGAATCTACGGAATCACAGACGTCCGAAACACTTACTGCTTCTGACATTACGACATTACACGAAGAACACACTCCTACAATAAATGTTCCCATGCAATTTAACTTCAGCGACGACACAAACACGCCATTCCTTGGTTTCGACTTGAGTAATGACACAGACAACGTAAACGATCCAGACACCTTACATGACAGTCCTGCCATGAGCGCCATGACAACCGGTCCAACAGGTGATACCCCCACTCCCGCCGTTCCCATGACAACCACCCCTCCCTACCCCTCCATGTCATCACTACGGCTACGGTCCCAGAATCTGAATCTACCACTCGCGACTACACCAAACCCGGTCATTCCGCAGTCGACAACTAATATAAATCCCGCTGACATGTTGTCCCAAATCAGTATTATGTTTCAACAATTAGACATTAAGCTAAGCACAGTCCAAACTGAAATAAAATCCGAATTAGACATTAAGCTAAACACAGTCCAAACTGAAATAAAATCCGAGTTAGACATTAAGCTAAACACAGTCCAAACTGAAATCAAATCCGAGTTAGACATTAAACTAAACGCCGTTGACGCTAAACTAAACGCCGTTGACGCTAAACTAAACGCCGCTGACGCTAAACTAAACGCCGCTGACGCTAAACTCGACACGAAATTCAATGCTGTTCATGCTGAACTACATAACCTAGGCCGCGCTCAAGCTAAATTTCAAGACGAACTAAACCAAATCCGACAAAAACAGAGTGAACAATCCATTAGAATCGAAAGAATTGAAACAAAATTATCCGCCGAAATCATCAAACAAACATCCGATTTAAAAGAAAATTTCAAAGCCGAATTTGAACGGCAAAGAAACGAGACTAACAATCTAATCTATTCTACTAACAACCAACTCCGTACCGAACTAATCACTAAAATACCTTCAATATACGCTTCTCCAAACTTCAAATTGATAACATTATTGTTTATTTTCAACATAATCGTTTCATGTTCAAAGTTTATTTCCATCTCCCAGTAACTTAACAAATCAATCCCTATAATGAATGGTCTAACTAGGTTGGGAACCAATAAAACTTGTACATTAGTTTATTGCTTCTCTATCTGTATGGATAATAATATTATTTTCGCTATACGTTTCGATCGTTCGCCTGTTGCAGTCTTAATGAATGTATTGGTTACGGGCAGTTCTTCAAATTTGTTAAACTTATGTTTATTCTCTTCAAACCATACCATTTTTCTGACATACACGTGATGTTAGAGCCAGTATCAATTAACGCATTTACATATAGATTGTTAATTTTGACTTTAAGTTCTGGACAGTTAAAATTTTGTTTATCAGTGGATTTATTGTTTACATCAGATTCTTCTCTCATTAAGAATTCTCTGTCGCAGCAGATCGTACTTACAGTGTAATCGTTATTTATGGGATTATGTGTAATATTAGTATCATTAGTATTATTAGGCCTGTTATGTCCGATATGTTGTGTGGGCACTGAAGACATCATCAAACGGGAGGGGAGTGACAAATCCGTAAGACAGCCTTCGATTGCTTCAGTGCTTACCCGTTTAAAGGTAGCGCTGTATCAGTGGAGTTGGGCGATGGGGGTTTTTGGTTAGGGTCAGTCCTCTCTGGGATTGTCGTACAGACGTTGTGTTGTTCACGTGATGGATATTTTCTTTCATTACTTGATATTCCTTGTCAGGGGGATGGGGAATGGTAATTGTGTATGTTGTTGTTGTTGGGGGATTCCTTTCATGTTGTTGAGATTGATAGTAGTGACTGTTGTTGTTGTTGTAGTTGTTGTTTCTGTAACCGTTGTTGTAGGGGTGATATTGTGCACGGTTATCTCTAGGCTGGTAAGCGTGTGGGTTTATGTTGTGATTTCGGTACTGGTTACCATGTTGATGTCCGTTGTTGTTTTGGAAGTTGTTGTTGTTGTTTGGTCTTCTGTTGTTCTGATTGTTTTGATAATTCGGTTGCCGTTGATTTTGGGGTGAAGTCGGTCGGTTGTTATGCGCTGAATAGCTGTGTCTGTCTCTCTTCTGTGCGTCCTTTAGGTCCTCTCTTTGTAATAGTGACTCGAATTCGTGAATAGTGTTAGCGTTTTGGACTCTTCTTGCGTCTTGTACTATTTCGCTAAAGTGTTCAGCGAGACAGGATACGATTTCATCGTCGCTTAATGGTGGTGTTAAAGACCTCAGTGTGATGACACGTTCTATAAAGTACTCGGAGCGTGACAGTTTACCATTCGTCCGGAATTTTTCTACCTCCAATTTTTGGCGGATTCCCCTCTGAACCGAACGATTCCAAAACTTAGCCATGAATGCATTTTCAAACTCATTCCAATCTTTGATGTCGTCTTTTATCGAAGAGAACCAACGCGATGCATGACCTTCAAAGCTGGCCTCAATTATGTCAATTAAATTTTCTCTCAGGTCAGTACAATTGTTTCTATTAGTATTCCGTTCGTAATATGTTTTTAATTTAACTAGATATTCTTGAGGATTGTGTGCACGTCCATAAAATTTAGGTATGGTTTGGTCGACAGCATTGCCATTGTTTCCGCAGACAACATTGATGGTTGAGGGGACGATAGCTGATTTCTGTACGATTTCGCTTTTCAGGAGTTTAATTTCTGTGTTTACAATTTCGTTTAATTGGCTAAATTCGTTTTTGGTCTGCTCGATTTTGATTTGATTTTGTTGGATTAGTGGTAGAAATACGTCTTGAGTAGTTTTGGTGTGACGGTCCATGGTTTCGTCTATTCGTTGTAGTGTCTCATCTTTAAGTTCTTTGATTTGATGGTTTACGTCATCTACGTCTTCGTTAATTTTAGTGATTAGTTCGGTACGGAGTTGGTTGTTAGTAGAATAGATTAGATTGTTAGTCTCGTTTCTTTGCCGTTCAAATTCGGCTTTGAAATTTTCTTTTAAATCGGATGTTTGTTTGATGATTTCGGCGGATAATTTTGTTTCAATTCTTTCGATTCTAATGGATTGTTCACTCTGTTTTTGTCGGATTTGGTTTAGTTCGTCTTGAAATTTAGCTTGAGCGCGGCCTAGGTTATGTAGTTCAGCATGAACAGCATTGAATTTCGTGTCGAGTTTAGCGTCAGCGGCGTTTAGTTTAGCGTCAGCGGCGTTTAGTTTAGCGTCAACGGCGTTTAGTTTAGCGTCAACGGCGTTTAGTTTAATGTCTAACTCGGATTTGATTTCAGTTTGGACTGTGTTTAGCTTAATGTCTAACTCGGATTTTATTTCAGTTTGGACTGTGTTTAGTAGGGGTCTGCGGTACCAACAATTTCAGATCGGTACGGTTCGGTACGGTTCGGTACGGTAAAAGATTTTGTACCTCGGTTCTCGGTACAAATTCGGTACGGTACAATGTACCGTCATATATACTAATTTAGTTATTAATTTGAATGTATCATAAACAAATTATTGAGTAATAATTAAGGTCATATACAATTATTATTATTAATTTGATTAAACAAATAAATAACTATACTAAAGATAAAAATATTTTTAAAACCTGCATCTTCGGAGTATTAAATTTTAACATTGTTATTATTAGGTATTAATGCAAGTTCTTGAAATAATCATGAGAAATAAATTCAAAAATTACTTGAAAATCAATCAATTGCATAAGTTGCTAACTGATTAATTATATTGATTTCAATATAAATAAAAACTATTGTTTTAATTCATACAAACAACAAAAATCAAAGTTTTGTAAATACTATTCTTGTTGCATTGGGAGATTATTGTATCATTAATACAAAGTAAAATCAGATAACTTAAATAAAACTACGTATGATGTGAAACTAAAAGAAATTAGAAATTAGAAAATTAGACCAATAAATACTGAAGATTAAAATCAAAATAATTCTAAAATTACTTAATTACATTACTAAATTCAAAATTGAAGTCCATAACAAATATTACAGTACATTTATTTAAACATATAAGTACCATGGAAAACTGAAAAATAAATAAATAAAGTAATAAAAGTAAGACAGTTTTATATAATGTTAATTTGCCTATATCATATTTGAAATAATTAGCTATTAACCTTATCAAAAAATAAATTTAGGTTATTGTTAATAATAAATTTTAGTTGAATTTGCCAAAACCACACAAGATAATCTAACATATAACAGATATATGTATGTACAAATTTCACAGCACAGTAAAAAATAACAAATTTATGCTACCATTTGAAATTTATCAAGTTAGTGGCTATTTTTGAAATTGTTTTCAACCATTTTTTAAACCTTTTTTAATATAATTTAAAAATTTAACTAGTATACTTCAATAACAATAATAATAATATATAAATAAAAGCAGTTTAATTTGAAATCATAATGGAGAACGAAAGCGATTTAAAAGATAGTATTCCTTTTCTCACTCTAGGAATGATGTTGACAAACAACTGATTTACAGCCACTCACCCTAGGAATATTGTTGACAAACAACTGATTTACAGCTAATTACCTCCCTCCCCCCTTACCCCTCACGCCTTCCTAGTCTAAACCTTTCTTGTCTTCAAGGACATTTTTTGCGACCCTACCCAGCTACTCCCCACTCCCCTTGCACACCTTTCTTATCTCCATTCTCGTTCAGCTATAAATAACACCTGTCAACATCTCTTTTCCTACGAGTTTTGGGGCTTGTTTTCCTTAAAGGAAATGACTAGTTATAAATAGGAGTCGGTCTTATTTAAACCACTTATTTTGTTAAACATTGTTTAGCTTATCTCTGTTTATTGTTTGAAGCAGTAAACTGTACCGTACCGAATCTGTACCGGGGTTATGTTCTGTACCGAACCGATGACGGTAATTAGTTGTGTACCGTACCGGTACCGTTTTTTCGGTGCACCGCAGACCCCTAGTGTTTAGCTTAATGTCTAATTCGGATTTTATTTCAGTTTGGACTGTGCTTAGCTTAATGTCTAATTGTTGAAACATAATACTGATTTGGGACAACATGTCAGCGGGATTTATATTAGTTGTCGACTGCGGAATGACCGGGTTTGGTGTAGTCGCGAGTGGTAGATTCAGATTCTGGGACCGTAGCCGTAGTGATGACATGGAGGGGTAGGGAGGGGTGGTTGTCATGGGAACGGCGGGAGTGAGGGTATCACCTGTTGGACCGGTTGTCATGGCGCTCATGGCAGGACTGTCATGTAAGGTGTCTGGACCGTTTACGTTGTCTGTGTCATTACTCAAGTCGAAACCAAGGAATGGCGTGTTTGTGTCGTCGCTGAAGTTAAATTGCATGGGAACATTTATTGTAGGAGTGTGTTCTTCGTGTAATGTCGTAATGTCAGAAGCAGTAAGTGTTTCGGACGTCTGTGATTCCGTAGATTCGTTACTTGGGGAACTCATAGTTGTTGTTGGTGACTCGATTAGACGACGGGGTGGGTTGACATAAGGCCTTAAGTTGTAATGTTTGGGCATAATCTTATTTCACTATGAGTCAATTGTAGTGGGGAGGGGGAAAATGAGTATGGGAATAAATCTTATCTTTACAATAATTCTTAGTAGCCTACTTGATTTTTCCTTATTCTAAACATATATGCCTACTTAAATTAACTGCTTCAAATTTAAGAACAGACACTCATTCAAGCCTTACGTTGGAAGCGCCAATTGCAAAACACACCTTTACTTAATAGGGGTATGAACATATGTATAAACAATAGATAGATAGGGAGATATTTATTTGTTTACCTTTTTACCTTGACTTTCCTATTTTACTGCATTTTATTTCAATTATAGGTTTTGCTACATAGATAACCTAACAGCTGTTCTTGGCTTAATTAATTCTTCCATTTCATGATTATAACAATAATTAATGGCTGTCTATACTACAAATAATAAAACTGATTTACAATACAATGACTGGATTTATTAATTAGGTTGACATTTCAGGATAAAAAAAAAATATAGGGATTCACAAATTATTGTATAAAAATATAGGGGATTAACTTTAAGATATTTATTATTTGATACATAGAATGCTCAGGGTTTACACAGTGTTTATGGAATCTGCAGGGGGGGAACTCGTGCGGCAAGAATGACTGTTTGTTCTTGTCTTAGTAAAAATATCTTTTATTTTTAACTGAATGCTTGGTTATAATATTAATTTTGATACATCGTAAGTTTTGCCAATGAGGATCTCAGAAATCAAAAGTTTGTAATGCACTATTATTGGCTTCTTTCAGTCTTGAGGAAATAAGTAGGCTAAGCCTTGAAACTTTAGTCTATTGAGAAGTTAATTGATAGAAAAATATAAGTCCAGAGAATTAGTCTTGAGGTTGATATTTTTAGTTTGCTTTAAAGTATTTTAAAATGCTAGAAACGATATTAGGCTTGAAAATTAGACACCAATTATAATGCTTGCTGCAATCTACAAGGTAAGTTGGAGTGATCTCACCATAGTCTTATATTATTCATCACTGGCATTTCTTCTTACTATGCAAAACATGAAACATTGATAGGGGTTTCTTGATGTGGTAGAAAAGATTATACTGGTGTAATTTGTGTAGCAATCATAGTGACTTCTCGTTTTTGATCAAACGATCTTTTAGGAAAAAAGGTTTTGTTACGACCTTGGGAACCACTAGGGACAGGGGATCGATTAACATCACGAAAGGCAGCATCTTCAGCCTGAATACATTCTGAACTTAAGAACCTTATAATGACATTAACTTCCAGTAAAGTGTGTAGGGTTGATTGACCAGTAGATCTAAAAACTTCAAGTTTTGTACGTAATAGTGCTGTAGTAAGTAATGGATTATTACCGGTAACATTACAGTTCAGTGCAGTTAACGCTTGAGAATGTTCAGTGAACAACCTAACAAATTGCCTTAATCCTTTGACATTTGACACAGTAATAGTTGGCAAGTCCAACAATTGATGCAAATAAAAAGATTGCAACCTACGAATGTTATGAAACCTTTCTCTTAATATGATATAAGCAATATTGTAGTGTGCAGAAGTAATTTTCAAACTTGTTATTAGGTTCAGCGGTTCTCTGCTTACTACACTGAAGAGGTTTTGAAATTTCAATACGTTGTCAATGGATGAATTGTTGTGAATTGTAGTGTCAAAAAGGTTTATGAAAGTAGTCCAAGTCGAAATATCTCCTGAAAATTTAGGCAATCGGGTAATCGGACTGGAGAGTTACGATTTTGAGACGAGTCTTGACGAACAATAGATGAATCCGCTGACTTTGGTTCATCAACAGCCAAGAAAGCCTCAATACAACCACAAATATTCACATAGAGTTCATTTATTTCATCCTGATCACAGTTTAATGTGTCATCCGGAACTGATTCAGCTTCAGACAAACTTAAAGCGCGTTGAAAACTTATTTCAAACTCTTTAACCCTAGCAGTGGCCTAATGTTGAAGTGGGAAATGGCCAAGCAGATTTGGCGATTTTGCAGACCTTTTTTTGAAAATTCGTATAAATTCAACCGTACAGGTAAACCTAGCCAACCTCATATTCATTTTTACCGGAAAGAACAGGGGAATCTAGAAATACTAAAATAATAAAGATTCAGGAAAGTAATTTTTCAGTAAAGTGAAAAAAATAAAAAAAATTGAAATTTTTTTTTATAAATTTCAAAAGCAGCCTCGGTGAAATTTTTTCTACGGATTTTTTATGGAAAATCCATTATATACATTTTGTAGACAATCTAATTCCCTACATAGAAATATATAACATGTTGGGAAAAGAATTTTTTTTTGTAAGTATTAGGGGCATAAAATAATAATAAACGGAAAACCGCAAAAAGCGTAAAATGTACAGTGTTATATTGTGTTGTAAATAAGTCATGTAATATATGTATATACTAATATATATATATACATATTTGTAAAGCTAATGAAGTAAGGAATCCAAAAAAGTCATATAGTTGATAGTAACAAATTATTATCACTTATAAATACATGTAAATAAAAGAATGTTTCGCTATTTTTGCGTATTTTGAACACAAATTTTTCACAATATTTAGTATATAACTTTTTTACCAAATTTTTTACCCCTAATCCATTATAAATATCTTGTAGTACATTCAATTCCCTACATATAAATATATAACATATTGGGGGAAAAATTTTTTTTGTAAGTATTAGGGCCATAATATTATAATAAACGGAAAACCGCAAAAAGCGTGAACTGTACAGTGTTATATTGTGTTGTAAATAAGTCATGTAATATATGTATATACTAATATTTATATATACATATTTGTAAAGCTAATGAAGTAAGGAATCCAAAGAAGTCATACAGTTGATAGTAAAAAATTAGTATCAGTTATAAATACATGTAAATAAAAGAATGTTTCGCTATTTTTACGTTTTTTGTAAACAAATATTTCACAATATTTAGTATATAACTCTTTTACCAAATTTTTTACCCCAAAACCATTATAAACATGTTGTAGTACATTCAATTCCCTAATTATAAATGTATAATACCTAGGGTAAATTATTATTTGTATATGTGTTATGTAGCAACAAACAAATAGTCGCGGACTTGGCAAATTTGTGAAAAGTAGTATTTTTCAATGAGATCTTTGTAATTTGTATAAACATAAATATTGTCATATTATATCTATTTATTATTACTACAGGTATTTATAAACAATCAAATATATATATATTTACATATACATAGGTTAGTGGCGTGTTATGTACGAGATAACGTGCGGTCAATAGGCCTATATAGGGGTTTACGAAATAATTGTTCTAAATTATATTAGGCCTACCCAATAATGAAAAAGAGTCAACATTACAATTATAAAAATTTATTATAAATATAAAAATCAAACATTTACTATACATAAAAACACATAAAACAAACATAAAACTCACCCTCCCCCTGAAGTCCTCATGTCAATGACTAGTTGTGGTACACATTATATAACACAAATTTCTCACACTTCAGTAATATTTATGCATAATATAATGCATAAAGATTACTGTTATATACACACAAACACTTCACTAACACTAAAACTCCGAAATAATACCTAATTCATAAACGATTCGCGGATAAAAATCACCTAATGCATAGACAAGCATTTACCAATACCGCAATGGCGAACAACAGATCAAAACAAATGACGAATTGTTGAATATCTGACAGCTGTTATGCTAGGAGCAGTGCTGCCATCGGCAAAACTAAATTACTCTACATTTCTTCCTCTTCAAAATAACATATTATATGAGTAGTAACTATAACATACAATGCATATAAACGCGAATTTAGAATTCAACCAATTTGGTCGAATTGGCCATAATACAAAAAAAACGAAAACACCTGTTTTCAGAAAATCATATAACCTGCCCAATCAATATTTAATTCTAAAAATTAATACCAAAAAAAAGCGCAACTCTTCAGCTGTGCATTGGTACCAACCGCATCTTCCTGCGAGAAAAATTACCCGATCTGGGTAATTTCAAAAGTATCGTGTTTTGCCATTGTCAGAGCGTCGGCTGCAGCAATTGCGTTGTACCAAAACTTCATTCAATTTCTAATCGTCGTAACATTGTTATACAGCTGCTACACGATTCATTTATGTAATAAAATGAAAGTTCAGAATGTGATCTTTCGAATGATATATATATTGATGACTTTTGAGTTTATTATTATTGGTTTATTAACGTTACAAAATTTTCTGTAGAATTCGACCAATTTGGTCGATGGCCACAACAGGCGACATAAAAATTCGACCAAATTGGTCGAATGGCCACTGCTAGGGTTAAGCTTTTTGTTGACTTCAAGGAAATATACCTTTAACATTTTGGTTTGAAGAATAGAAACTGATTGGGATTGTTCAGTTATACCATTTACTGATTCCAAAATCGTAGTAAAACGCTTTATAATCATGTTAGTCGAACGTTCATACGTCGACGTTTTAAATACAATTTGTTTTGTAGGAGCCATGATTACAAATACAAAAAAAGATTAAAATTTGATTATATCGATAAATAACACAATGGGCAGTTGCAAATCTTGCATCATTTACATAAAAGTTCAATAGTTAATAAATAGTATCCATAGTCTTGAGTCCATAATCCGGCACTTCAAGGGCCACTAAATGGAGGGGTAAGGTGAATTTATTAATTATCAAATTCATTTTGATGGAGGACCGTATATTGTCAAAATCAAGAATGATGTTATGATAAAAAATCTATGTTTACAACTCACCATCATTCATATATGTGCTAAAATTAAATATGTTAAAAAAAACAAGTGGAATTATTATGATTACAAGTTATATTTTCGCACATTTTCATGAAAGTTATAAAACATAATTTATAGAATTGCAAAAAGAAATTGTAAGTACACAACAAAAAACAACAAGATAGAATAAAAAATTGAGAAAAAACAAAATAACAACATACAGAAATCATATGTTATTAAAATCAGCTGCAGGTATTTTTATAGCCAAGTTTCATTTGATTGTCTATTTATAATAAATTGTTCATCATGAATATTGACCTGCACTATTTCAAGAAAACCATCAAATAGCAATCCATTCAACAGTAATGATACAACAGGGTTTCTACGGTCAGAGAAAGTCAGGAAACCCTGAGATAAAGCGTATTTTGTTACATCTCGACCCCACGTACTAAAGATATAAAAATAAATTTGTAGCTTGTAGACAACATTGATTACTATTTCATACTATATTTATTTTCTTTTACTAACATTTATGACATACATGATATAGAAAATAATGTTTTAAATATATATTTATATATATATATATATATATAATAATTGTGGACACATGCTTGTTTACAAAGCGAAAATGCTAAGACGTACTTTGAAAGTTGGTCAGGGGAGTTTTACAGAATGGTCAGGGAAATAGAAAATTGAAATTCTGTAGAAACCCTGTACAAGCAATAACAGTAAATCTTTCAACTTTTCAGAAATAACTGATAGTAGTTTATTGGAGACTTTAAAAAAATTGTCTCCTTAAACATCCACAGGCGTAGATGATCTAAACATGAAAGTTTTGAAACACTGTCAAATGGAAATATTAAAAGCAGCTGTTCACCTGATAAATTTTTTACTGAGGAATGGAGTATTCCCTGATGGCTGTAAAAAGGCAAAGATCAAACCAATTTTGAATAAGGGGGATGAGTGGGAGGTGTGTAACTATCGCCCAATCTCACTCCTACCTGTTATTTTTTCTAAATTACTTGAAAAAGTGGCAGCCGAGCAGCTAGCTACCTTCCTGGAGAAGAATTTTCTTCTCCGTGGGAGGCAGTATGGTTTTCGGAAATCAAGATCCACAAAATTGGCTTTAATTGAGTTTCTAAATTTCTGTATCAGCGCGGTCGATGCTGGAGAATCAGTAGTTAGCTGTTTTGCCGACCTGTCCAAGGCATTTGACTCCGTTGATGCGGAGATTTTGCTAGAGAAATTGGCAAATTTGGGTGTCAAGTGTTAATGGACTAGCACTAAATTGGTTCAAATCATTCTTGAAAAAAAGGACCCAAGACACTGAGATTTTTCATGAAACAAAAACAAAAATCACAACAGTAAAGTCATACCCAAAATTGATCACTAGGGGAGTGCCCCAAGGTTTTATCTTTGGGCCTCTCTTATTTTTGGTATACATGAACAACATCTCTGATGTTATACCAGATGAAAATCTTTTCATTTTTGCCGACAACACAACTCTGGTCACAAAAATCAAGACTTAGACTTGCTCGAAGCAGATTCTTTTTTAAAATTAACAAATTGGTTCATTTTTTTAAGAGAACAAGCTGAAATTTAACCCAGACAAAACAAATTACATTTGCTTTCAAACTATCCAAAAGCAGCATTCTAAATTCAATCAAGTGCCTGTCGTTATGATAGGAGACACAGAGTTGCATCAAGAAAAGTCGGCAGACTTTCTGGGGGTGAGACTGGGTGATGGTTTCGACTGAAGTGAACAATTGGCTAAAATCAAGAGCAAATTGGCAAAAGGTGTTTTTCTCCTCAGAAGCCTCAGCAACCTGCAGAACATAGGCTTGCTAAAAAATGTCTACCATTGTTTGCTTGAGTCACACATCTCCTACTCTATTCTACCCTTTGGGGTGTATCAGATTCAAATTTGAATTAAGTTTTTGTTTGGCAAAAGCGGGCTTTGCGAACAATTTTGCAACTCAACCACTGAAATCATTGCAAAGAATTTTTTGTAAATATGGGAACTCTAATGGTACCATGCCTCCACATTTTTTAAATTGCTGTTTATGTTGAGACTGACTTGTTTACCTGAATACATAAATCTGTTCAAAAGTACAATACTAGATTTAAGAAGGTTCTCTGACCAACATAGACTAAAATTGTATGAAAAAACCAGACTACATAGGCAGACAAATTTTTCAGTTTTTACAAATTAAAATTCAGCAAATCAGTAATGTAAAGAAATTCAAGATAGAATTACAAATGTTTTTGATCCTAAAGAGTTTCTACAGTTAAAAGAATTTTTTGAACAAAACTTGAATAACTTAGTAAAGCCTATTTTTGCTAGAAAATTTAATTTCCTTCACATCACATTTTGTATTAGCTTACCAAAACTTTGTCCATTTTTTAACACATATTTCAAACCTAACCTAACAAATACCTCAAACAGCTGCATTGAGATTAACAAAGAAATTTCCTCCCCCAAAATGGAAGTTTGACACTCCCACAACTCACTTTGAGTCTACGGGATGGTGAAGAAGTATCAAGTAAGTAATCAATAGATTCAGATTCTGAAAGGTTGTACAGCCAAGGGGTAATGTGAGAGAACATAAACAAATATTAAATGGTGTGTTTTTATTTCTATTCTTTGTAAATCATAAGTATTTTACCATATTTTTTACCACACAACCTTCAAATTACTAATAAAATATTATCAACACAGTACTCTCTTATTTAACATGTTCACAGCAAAAATTCCCAAAAAATGTCAGTGTTTCACACAAGCCCGTGCCCCGTTCATATTGAAATTTTCGAATTTACCTTCAATTACACTTGGATAGCTAATTAACGTATTTAACTGTTAGTGTTATTAGTCAGTAAATACTATTTTACATCTAAAACACAAAATGAATAGAACTTCAATGATAATTAACTGTATGATTTAAAAGTTGCATTAGAAATCACAAAAATTCATGTTTTGTAAGACATTAACAAAGATTATACAGGGTTTAAATTTAAGTTAGAAGTAGTTTCTTAAAGACTTCACTACTAGACCAGATGCCACTTTGATAGCAAAATAATAAAATTCTAAAATAACAAAAACTACAGATTGACATGCAGTTGGTCTATTACTTGAGCACCTCAACTTAGGCTCCATTCAGTAGGCCTACAGCACCCGCAGTGAATGTTTTATCTGAGTCCTGGTTATGGCCAAGAGGCATGAGGGAAGTTAAAAATTGTCAAAGTTCATTTTTTATTTAATATACAAATCTTATGATAAATTAAGTTTTAAAAAAATGATAGAGTCGCCAGATCAACTGTAGGAATATTTCTATTTCCGTGCTACTAAAAACTAAATTTTACACGTATTACAGAGGGATTAAACTTGTTTGAGTTTGATATTTACTCTGTTCAAAGAAACCCTGTCCTGTTGTGGTATCACATGATAATTTTCACAACTTTAAATAATTGTATACCATGTTGACAACAGTTACTTATCTGATACAGCTGAATCAGAGGTGTTGGAGTTGATGTCACTAATGGAAGATTTGTGGAAGGATGTGGTTGAGGAGTTGCAAAGCCACAACCTGCTGCACTGTCTGCTGAAACAGCTGTTGACACAAGATGATCAGCTGATCTCAGGTCAGCTGTGGTTGAGACTGGTCACCCAGCTGATGGCTGGCCACCCCCCTCCCCAACCCCCTGGCACTTCCAGGCTCTCACAAATGGTGGCCGAGTGTTTACCTTGTGCGGTCAACCCTGAGGTACTTGTTGATTTGATCATTTTAATGTTTGAAATGGGTTTAAGTTTTACAATATCAGTAAAAATATTCTTCTGGCAGTATTTAATGTTTAAACGCGTTCGCACGCAGCACGCTGACGTGAGGGAAGTGAATTTCCCCAATAAAAACTTAAAAAATCAAATAACGGATATAATCAAAGATTTGTGACATTTTTAGCAAAATGTAAAATATTCAGTTTTTTGGCAGTTCTGATGCACCTGGTTCTATTTAAATGCAGTATTAGGATGGCAATGTTGTGCATTGTAAGCTTAGGAGGATGTACCATCAGGATCAAAAATCGGTATCGGGTTATTAGGAGTGATAAAACTACATCAAGATATGAAAACAGCCTTTTCCAATGTAAAATCTCCATAAGACAACGTACTGTGTTTACTCAATTTTCATTTCCTTTAATAACTCGGTAAATATTAGCGTTAGAATGATGAGGGAGGGCTTAAAATTTTCGCCTGTTTATGTTCTATAACCTAGTATCCATTAATCTTACATTTAGGGCTTTTATGACCCTTTTTGGGCCCAAAAACTCAAATTTCTAAATTTAAAATCCCCAAAAAAGGGGGTTAGAGTATTCCAATTGTTTTGCCCAACGAACTTGTCCAACTGATTACAAAAAGGAATGTCCCTACCAAATTTGAAGTAAATCGGACAAAAAATGTGACCGCTAGAGTGCAAACACATATACACATGTGTATATATGTCTATATATATATATATATATATATATATATGTCTATATATATATATATATATATATATATGTCTATATATGTATATAAAATTTTGAACGACCCCCAAAAACGTGTTCAGGGGGTCACGTTAGGAACTTCTATGGTGGTCCCGGGCTTAAGTTTCACCGTGCGGGTCATGCTAATAGTTCACTTTCCAAAGGAAATTCACTAATAAAGTAAGTTGTATATTAAAACCCTGCTCTGAGGAAAGTCAGCAATACATGGTAAAATGAAATTTGTCCTACAATACTACAAAATAAATTCGCTCTTACACTACACTTGTAGTTACATACTAGATGAAAAATGCACCTGAAACATTTGCTCTCACCTCATGCTCAAAATGTCCTTTTATTGCAGAAAAAATTAATTTGCACAATCTGTGAGACAGGCCCTGTGGGCATCTTGCTTTCTTTATTAGGCTTAGGATAGTATTAAATAACTTTGGAGTGAGTTGGTATATTACCATGTTTTATCTTGTACAAAATTTAATTTTCATGAATTCATATTTAAACAAAATATACATAATTATAACACAAGAATTTAATGCAATCTGCAAACTGCAGATAATACTTATAATAAATTAGCTAAAAATGGTAATTATTATAAATATAATTACGTTTTAAATAAACTACCCTTGTTTGCAAAATGTGTGATGTTTAATAGATTAAAAAAACTGAGTAGCTCACTGAATACCCATATTATTGTATAACTGAGTTTTTAGCGTGACATAGTACAGTAATCTCAAAATCCGGCATAATGTAGCAGATATCTAGGCCGGATGGAAAAAATCTGGAGCGAGGCATCACTTTTGTATTTATGATAAGACAAGCAATTATGAAGCGTTTATGCTTAAGTGCTGCCCATGAGCAAACTATCGACTATGCGAACGAACAGTAGTGAGAGCAATGAACTTGAATATCAACAAGTAACTAAAACACATATAAAAATCTAAAAGTAACATCAATTTTAATGCAACATAGAGCATCGGAAAAGTGATAAATGCTATCTAATCGACAATTGTGAACTGCGGCTTAAACACACGATTTAAAAGTGCTAAAACGTAAAAATTTGTTTTTTTTATTTAACAAAATTCTAGATCGTTGGATTGGACAATTCTGAGGCCAAATATGTACGATTCTCAGACTTTTTGATTTTTATTTAGGAGACTTTGTAATTGTAATTATAATCTATTCTGACTTTGCTCTAAGTAAAAATTTCAATGACAACTAAAGTTTGTGATTCTTTATTCTTGGCCAATGATATTTCAGGTACTAAAAAAACGGGCAAATCTCCAGCATATGAAGATTCAGAAACCTCTCGAGTTGAAGCCAGCCTCAGCTCAGGAAACAGAGTTGCTGCAAGAGTTGGGCAGGAAAGTCATGGAAGGCCCTACAAAGTTCACCTCCCAGTATTTACATAGGTGACAAGTTTAATTGAATGATCTGTAATTGATTGTATTTGCTCCTATTCTTGTTCAACAAGAATAGTAATTATCTCTAACCAGTTTTTAACCTTAGGTGTCATGGTACCATGTAATTTGTCCTTTGCGTTTTCATTTAAAGTGTATATCATAATCAAGTATACGTTTGAAAATAGTTTTGCCTTAAAATTTCCTAGGCCTTTCTAGCTTATCTGTAGTTTGAAAATGTTATGGTTTTATCAAAAAAACTCAACCAATCCTATCTTTATTCCTGTGGGAGTAACTAAAAACAGTACTGTATCCAAATATTATAAACAGATCAAATTCCCAAGTCACTAGATACAGATGAAACCTGTGAGAAAATGCCTCCTTTATAATAATAGACCACCTGTTTAATCCTCTTTCCATGATCGATGAGAACCATGTATATATATAAATAAATTTATAATTTGTAAAGTATTTTATTGAAGAAAAAGTACACTACTAACTCACCTTGTAAAAGGAAAGTTTATAATGCACAAAAACACTGTAGGTAAGTGGTTTTTCGAATAGGCTATGTAGCCTTTTACAAACTTGAAGAAAAACTTGTTCTCTTGTAGTTAGAAAAAGGCTACTCTGCATAGCCTAATACTGTTTATAATACAACATAGGTCTAGTGTGAGTTTGTGTACCATCGACTGAGGCGCCTGTATAATACGGTATATTTCTCACACCTGGTTACTCAGCATCTAATCATTTGCCGAGCAGTTTGCTGAGCCTGTGGGAGCCGCGGCTGAGCTGGGAGGCCCGGGAGAAGTTGTGTGCGCTGGCGAGGATATACAATGGCCGACAGGCGATGAGGAACCCTCCCTCACAGGTCTACACCTCCGCCTCCCTCGTCGAGGAGGGGGCGATGGAGGAGGAGGAGGAGAGGCCATCTGCAGAGGAGAGGGGGATCCTCACCACCCCATGGAAAATGTATACTGGTGAGTGCTAGGTTAAAGATTTGGAAGTGAAAATAATTTACTTTAACAATCAGAAGTGAGGGAAAAACTATTTCAAAATTGACTTTTTTACTCCAACAAAAAAAAAGTAGCATTAACTTGTTTAAATAGTTATTTATCAATTAAGAGCATAAATACTGTTATTTTCCGTTATGATATGTGCGTAGGTAATTTTCTGAAAGCGACAAAGACATTTTACATTCAAATTATATACATAATTATTCCTAAAACTGCAATTTTGGATATCACACAACTTGAAAAAATTCACTTTCATCCATTTGGCTGAAATCACAAAGTAGAGGTTATAAACACAAGTCAGTTAGCTTGATCCAAAGCAACAATCAATCAGGTGTTTATTAGTTGTCAACGAGCGGAAAAGAAAGGCGCAGCAAGCGAAAAAGACTTTCACTTGCCAAACAGAAAACAGCTGTTTTGCGATATTTTTTTTAAATCGTAAAGAAGCACTTCAGGCACGGTTTTTGATGATTTTTTTTTTTTAAGCCTATTGCTTTTGTTAGTTAATCAATATGACTAAAATTCTTCCTTATTAGTGAATTTCCTTTGAAAAGTGAACTATTAGCATGACCCGCACGGTGAAACTTAAGCCCGGGACCACCATAGAAGTTCCTAACGTGACCCCCTGAACACGTTTTGGGGGGTCGTTCAACATTATATATATATATATATATATGTCTATATATATATATATATATATATATATATATATAGACATATATATATATATATATAGACATATATATATATATATATGTGTGTGTGTTTGCACTCTAGCGGTCACATTTTTTGTCCGATTAACTTCAAATTTGGTAGGGACGTTTCTTTCTGTAATCAGTTGGACAAGTTCGTTGGGCAGTACAATCGGAGAACTCCAAACTCCTTTTTTCGGGATTAATCTTTCAAATTTTGAGTTTTTGGGCCCAAAAAGGGTCAGAAGAGCCCTGTATGTAAAATTAATGCATTTAATAAGATGGGAATTAGTGAGGCGAAAGTTTTAAGCCCTCTCTCGTATTCTAGCATAAATAATTACCGAGTTATTAAAGACAATGTGTTTCGACCAATCACAGTACGTTGTCTTATTGGGGGTTTTACACTAGAAAATCCTGCTACTCCTTTGTTAGAGTACTTTTATCATCCCCAGCAACCTCATGCCTACTTTCAAGCCTGACTGGACCTTCTCCTAACATTATAATGCGCAAAATTCTATTCCCAGCTTTGCAGGTAAACGAAACCAGGAGCATCAGAACAGCCAAAAAATAAATGTTTTCAGATTTCAGTAAAAATTTGAATAAATGCATGTTTTTACATTGATTTTGAGTTTTAAAAGTTTGTATATGGAAATTCACTTCCCTCGCGTCAGCGTGCTGCGTGCAAACTCGTTATTAATTTTATTTTGCTATTGCATTTATCAGTGAAGCTGAAAGTACTTAAGACTGCCAATGTTTAATTTTAAAAAAAACTGAATCACTCTGAATTATTATAAAATTATGTCTTGGCTTTTATATGGATATATTTATATGGATATTGATTGAGGGAGATCTCTATTCCAGAAATGGTTCTCGCTTCAGAGACCTATCCACTATTTTGTAGATACCAGGTAGTCCACCTACCGGTACACCTTAAAGGTTCTGACCACTAGGCCACGGCATTACCACATAGCTGATAGCCATTAACCCATTGGCTTACCTGAAATTTTCCACCTGACTAACCGTTCAGTTTCCTAAGAAAAATTACATAAATGTAGACTTTTACTAAAACTGTCACTATAGCAACAATTATTGCTCAATTTACTTAATTTTTGCACTAATCTTTAGAGAAATAAATTATCTAAAAGAAGAAAATACTTTTTACAGCATTTATGTATGGTAAATATTTTATATATATATATATATATATTATTTTTAAAAGAAAATTATAATAGTAGCCCTATGCAGTGAACTTAATAATATAATATATATATATATATATATATATATATATATATATATATATAGTTTATAAAAAACATTAATTTTAAAAGGAGTTACATGTAAAAAACAAAAAATAATGTTTCAGCCCAACAACTATTATGTACTAGTAGGTTATTTATTTTTTTATATGAAGATAAAAAATGTTAGTGACATTTATACTTGACCTAGATATAACATATTTTCCACAATCATATTTTTCCGAAATTTTACTAAGTTCCCCAAGTTTGGGCATATGCATAAAAAATACATACAAACAAAAAATGAAAACAAATTAAAACAATAAATAAATTTAAAAAAATAAAAATTAACAAAAATAAAAAAAATATAAAAAAATAAAAAAAGTGCAATCCCGAGTATACTTGAGGTTGCACGTCCGGGCTACTTTCGGCGGCCACGAGTATACTCGGGGTTGTGAGCCAATGGGTTAATGATTGTTGGGGATCAAACCCGGGGCCTTGCAGATCAGTCCTGTACTCTAACCACAACACTAGGCAGCTCCCAGGGGTGATGATCTGCCACCGAAGGTCGAGTGGTAAAACTGGATATGTCGCTGCCTGGATATTCAGTCAAGCACCATTGACGATTATTTGTAAATCATTGAAAACATCCCCATAGCTTGTATTTAGTTATTGAATTTAAACCAATAAAGTTGCAAATGGTCATTAGAGCTAGTATTATTTCCATTAAGAAATTGAAAGTATCTGAAACAGCTTCCCAATATTACAAAAGGTTAAAGGCTCTTTCCATGTATTTGTTAATTTTCTTATTGTTAGACTGATGTGTCTTACTAAATATTTCAAAATTTTATAAAGGAATAAACAAAAATAATATTTTTTCCCGTTTAAAAATTAGTGTTTTACACTGTGGTAGGGTATATTGGCGTTTTACATGATTGGTAATTTTCTGAAAAATTAGTCTTCTCAATCAAGTTGTAAGTGTATATTTTCCTTATTTACGTATGACAGATTATTTAGCTGTGATTTTAATAGTTCAAATTTACTTAAATTACCGGTAAGTGTTGTTTAACTTATGTAGTCTATATTTATTAAGTAAAGAATGACAACTATCTTCCAGGAGATGCAGATTGGAGCCAATGTGCCTTAGGAGTGCTCCCTTGGTGAAAAACAATATTTATACTTTGTTTAAATAAACTCAGTTTAATTATTATTACAGTGCTTTTTATTTTTAGCCCGTTTACTTTTAACTCTAAGACTGATTAACTCTAATGACTGATAAACTCTAAGGAAAAGATTTTTTGTTTGCATACATGGTTTATTAGGCATTTTATGCCTTCAAATCATGGCTTAAGTGTCTTAGGAACAGAATTCCTTCTCTTTATTACTAACCTTTTAAATAGATTTATTGTAATTTATTTAATTCCTAGCTAGTGGCCTGTTTTCCACTTTTGGCTCTTGCAGCCATAGCCATATGTTAAAACAATTTATAGTTTACATTTTATGTTATCATGGTGATCGTAAACTAAAACGCCCCAAATCACATAGTACCACTTTGACTGCAGATTAAAATAACCCCGTAGCAGCAAACCTGCGTACTCAGCGAATTTCCAATGCATATATGTGTATCTTAATACCACATAAAGCCACATACCAAGTTTCATCAATATACATTCATTAATAAACTATGACATTTTAATTATTCTCCATAAGAATAAAATGGCGGCTGAGTATGCAGGTTTACTGAAACAAGGAAACAAAAAATGGGTTTTAATACAAATATCAATATAACTCAACAAGGTAAAGCCACATACCAAGTTTGATTAATTTATGTTCATAATTAACGGGATAACCTTTAACTTATTCTCTATAAGAATAACATGGGGGCTGAGTACACAGGTTTGCTGCTACGGAAACTATCAACCAATAAATAGTTTTTTGTGCAAATATCAATAGACCACAACGATATGAAGCAATGTACCAAGTTTCGTCAGGATAAGTTGATAAATAAGTGAGATATACAATTTTTCTTATTCTCCATAAGAATAACATTGGACAACGTACTGTGTTTAGCACTTTTAATATCTCTGTAACCAGTTTACATAGAGGAATGATCAAAACACAAATTTGTTTTTTTAAGCTGAATTTAATGGTAAAAAGTAAAATTTGATATGTATTAAAAACTCAAAAAACCCATTTTTGGGGTACAAACCCCCCCAAAATACCCGTTAGGATAAAGCGATCTGGCTGGTTTTCGAACTTAAAGTCATAAATGTTGCTTTACATGTTTGTACCTAATTTCATCAAAATCGGACCATTTTTACGAGAGGTATTGCGCCCACGGACACACACATATATATATTTAGTTTTGAATGGATGGTGTTTTTGGCATCTGGGGACCTCAAAACGAAAAGTTATCAAGGTACCGGGCCTAGGTCTTACCATGCCGACTACGGTAATAGCTTCTTCCCTATAGGGGAAATTCGCTATATATAATTAATTCGCATATATATATATATATATGTGTGTCCGTGGGTGCGATAACTCTCGTAAAAAAAGTCCGATTTTGATGAAATTTGGTACAAACGTGTAAAGCAGCATTTATGACTTAAAGTTCAAAAACCAGACAGATCGACCTATCCGAAAGGATATTTTGGGGGGGTTTTGTACCCCAAAAATGGGTTTTTTGAGTTTTTTACACATAATTTTTGAATTAATTTTAGATAAATAATTTTAGATAAATAAATATTATATTATTCCTCTGTAACTTTGTATTTCATTCAAATAGTTAAGACATTTATAGAAATTGTACACCTACCTTCTGTTGATATCCAGATTAAATACAAAACACATTCTACTCACTACAATAAACCAAAGAAGACCACAGGTAGAAATATATTTATTGATAAGTCAAGTAAGAGCATTTGTGAGCTATATTTAAATAGCCTAGTGAATTTTGTAGGTAGTAACACTCATTATTGTGAAGACAAGCTAGGCTTAGCACATGGTAGCCATTGTCACCGACCAGATAGCGTCACTTTTATATCCACATTTCCCGACCACATCCGAGCAAATAATTAATTGAGATTTAGTAAATAGATTCATAAATAAGTAATAAACAAGAAAGTAAATAAGACTTCTGGTTACATTTTTACATCTTATTTAGGGGTAACTTTCTTATTCATTGAAATAATATAAGTACAAATCTAAGGGGGGGGGCGTACACTTGCCCCATGGGAAAAAGTACACTTGCCCCCAACAGCGTTTTAACACAGGGTAAGTGTACGCCCCTCTTAACTCCCCCAAATTGACTTTTTAGGGCAATAACAATGTTATTTTTGAATTCCCCTTCAAAAAATAAGTAAGATCACCAATTTTGAAATAATTATCTAAATATTTAAATTTTTAGTGCATAATATATGTATATATAATATACCACATAAAGCCGCATACCAAGTTTCATAAAAATATATTCACAAAAAGCGATATATTCTATTTGAATTATTCTCTATAAGAACAACATTGGGGATGAGCATGTAGGTTTGCTGTAACAAGGAACGTAAACAATTGATGTTTATGCAAATATAAATAAAATTCAACTAGGTGAAGCCACATACCAAGTTTCATCAATATTCATTCATAAATAAGCGATGTATAACATTTTAATTATTCTCCATAAGAATAAGACAGGGGCTGAGTAAGCAGGTTTGCTGCAACAAGGAACACAACAAATGGCTTTTCATGCAAATATCAATAACTCAACTAGGTGAAGTCACACACCAAGTTTTATTAATTTATGTTCTTAATTAATCCTAGCAGTGGCCAACCATCGGATTCCGATGGTTTGCTGTGTTGCCTTAAGAGTGGCAGCCGTCGGAATCCGATGGTTTGGGACCGAAAATTTTGTAACGTTAAAAACCACTAATAATCAACTCAAAAGTGATCAATAGATATATATCATTCAAAAGATCATATTCTGAACTTTCATTTTATTACATAAATGAACCGTGTAGCAGCTGTATAACATTGTCACGATGATTATACATTGAATGCATTTTTGGCGCTATGCGATTCCTGCAGCCAACGCTCCGACAACGTCAAAACACAACTTTTTTGAAATTACCTAGCTCGGGTAATTTTTGTCACGGGAAGTTGTGGCTGGTACCAATGCACTGCTAAACAGTTGTGCTTCATTTTGGTATTGATTTTTAGAACGAAATATTGATTAGACAGATAATATAATTTTATGAAAACAGGTATTTTTTGTTTGTTTGTGGAAATGCCAACCATAGGAACCAGATGGTTAAGAAAATCGGATTTATATGCAGTGTAAGTTATAGTTACTAGTCAAATAATATGTCATTTTGAAGAGGAAGAAATGTAGAGGAATTTAGTTTTGCCGTTGGCAGCACTGCTTGCAGTATAACGTCAGCCTGCATGAACTTATTTCATCATATTTTTCCAATCGTTTCCGTTTGCGCTAGGCGATCTTAGAATATATCTCGGTTCGTGTTTGCAATTTTTATCCGTGAATTATTACTACATCCTTCATTATTTCGGAGTTTTAGTGTTAGTGATTTAGTATTACATGTCATCCATTCATTATTTAGTGATAATTTTCCCATTATGTGTTATTTTATATTTAAGTTTCCCTATCAATGTGTTAATTAATTAATTTCCCCTAAATGTGTTATTTGTATTAATTGTCCTATGTTCATGCCCAATAATAATCATCATTATCACCACTCCTCAGAAAAATCATTCCCCTCTATGTATTTAATGTTTATTTATCTGTGCAATTGTAAAATAATATGTATTTCATTAGTTAATCACCAATAATTATTCACAGCCTATCCCCATCTAATAGCCTACTCACTTAATTTAATATGTTTACTAATAATAATATTTTAGATATAATTTATGTGAGAGGATTGCAATAGAATTAAAATTTAATATAATATACTTTTCAAAAATAGTCCTTAAGGAATCTAAATTACAGTGACCAGTGTTAACAATTGTGTGTACCATGTGTTTTCAACAATGGACCATGCTTCCAGACCTCATCTCTGCTAGATCTACCTTCTTGTTCCAGATGCCATAGTGTTAAGACCTAAAATCTGTGCAGGACACAGTTCCTATTTAAATTCACCCAGTATGGCCTAAGTTTTGAATTGCTTAGTGCTCATTTATTAGGGACTCACTGCTCAGTATAAACCATTTTAAATTCACTCCCTTTTTCTTTGTTTTATCCCCAAAAATTGGTATTGAGCGAAAAACATTGTAAGCTGATTGGTAAACCATTTCCATTGTGTATTCTATTAGGGACTTGAAAGAATACAGACATTTAATAGAACAAGTCTAATGTTCTGAAAGTTAAATTAACATCAAGAGTATATTATTACATTGAACTATCTTTTCTAAATTTAATTTGAGTATTTTAATCATCAGTAAATTCAGTGAAAACCATTGGACTTTCCTTTTGGACAACACCAAAATTTCTCATTGTTGCAATTTATAAACAACATAAGCCTAATTGGACTAAATATTTTTTCACCTATATTTCAACGTTATTCAAGTCAGCACGATACTTCCCCCCTGAGAAAAAGAGCCCTCATTTATAAAAGGACCCATTTAGAATCAAAATATGAACATTTTAGTCTTAGGCCTACATGTATTATTGCCATCCATCTTCTATCCTAGGCCACTCACTGTAACTTTCCCCCTGAATTGTAGATTATTTGTAAATCCCGTTTGATTGATAACTTTTTAAAACACAATTGTTAATATTAGATAAATAAATATTATATTATTCCTCTGTAACTTTGTATTTCATTCAAATAGTTAAGACATTTATAGAAATTGTACACCTACCTTCTGTTGATATCCAGATTAAATACAAAACACATTCTACTCACTACAATAAACCAAAGAAGACCACAGGTAGAAATATATTTATTGATAAGTCAAGTAAGAGCATTTGTGAGCTATATTTAAATAGCCTAGTGAATTTTGTAGGTAGTAACACTCATTATTGTGAAGACAAGCTAGGCTTAGCACATGGTAGCCATTGTCACCGACCAGATAGCGTCACTTTTATATCCACATTTCCCGACCACATCCGAGCAAATAATTAATTGAGATTTAGTAAATAGATTCATAAATAAGTAATAAACAAGAAAGTAAATAAGACTTCTGGTTACATTTTTACATCTTATTTAGGGGTAACTTTCTTATTCATTGAAATAATATAAGTACAAATCTAAGGGGGGGGGGCGTACACTTGCCCCATGGGAAAAAGTACACTTGCCCCCAACAGCGTTTTAACACAGGGTAAGGGTACGCCCCTCTTAACTCCCCCAAATTGACTTTTTAGGGCAATAACAATGTTATTTTTGAATTCCCCTTCAAAAAATAAGTAAGATCACCAATTTTGAAATAATTATCTAAATATTTAAATTTTTAGTGCATAATATATGTATATATAATATACCACATAAAGCCGCATACCAAGTTTCATAAAAATATATTCACAAAAAGCGATATATTCTATTTGAATTATTCTCTATAAGAACAACATTGGGGATGAGCATGTAGGTTTGCTGTAACAAGGAACGTAAACAATTGATGTTTATGCAAATATAAATAAAATTCAACTAGGTGAAGCCACATACCAAGTTTCATCAATATTCATTCATAAATAAGCGATGTATAACATTTTAATTATTCTCCATAAGAATAAGACAGGGGCTGAGTAAGCAGGTTTGCTGCAACAAGGAACACAACAAATGGCTTTTCATGCAAATATCAATAACTCAACTAGGTGAAGTCACACACCAAGTTTTATTAATTTATGTTCTTAATTAATCCTAGCAGTGGCCAACCATCGGATTCCGATGGTTTGCTGTGTTGCCTTAAGAGTGGCAGCCGTCGGAATCCGATGGTTTGGGACCGAAAATTTTGTAACGTTAAAAACCACTAATAATCAACTCAAAAGTGATCAATAGATATATATCATTCAAAAGATCATATTCTGAACTTTCATTTTATTACATAAATGAACCGTGTAGCAGCTGTATAACATTGTCACGATGATTATACATTGAATGCATTTTTGGCGCTATGCGACTCCTGCAGCCAACGCTCCGACAACGTCAAAACACAACTTTTTTGAAATTACCTAGCTCGGGTAATTTTTGTCAAGGGAAGTTGTGGCTGGTACCAATGCACTGCTTAACAGTTGTGCTTGATTTTGGTATTGATTTTTAGAACGAAATATTGATTAGACAGATAATATAATTTTATGAAAACAGGTGTTTTTTGTTTGTTTGTGGAAATGCCAACCATAGGAACCAGATGGTTAAGAAAATCGGATTTATATGCAGTGTAAGTTATAGTTACTAGTCAAATAATATGTCATTTTGAAGAGGAAGAAATGTAGAGGAATTTAGTTTTGCCGTTGGCAGCACTGCTTGCAGTATAACGTCAGCCTGCATGAACTTATTTCATCATATTTTTCCAATCGTTTCCGTTTGCGCTAGGCGATCTTAGAATATATCTCGGTTCGTGTTTGCAATTTTTATCCGTGAATTATTACTACATCCTTCATTATTTCGGAGTTTTAGTGTTAGTGATTTAGTATTACATGTCATCCATTTATTATTTAGTGATAATTTTCCCATTATGTGTTATTTTATATTTAAGTTTCCCTATCAATGTGTTAATTAATTAATTTCCCCTAAATGTGTTATTTGTATTAATTGTCCTATGTTCATGCCCAATAATAATCATCATTATCACCACTCCTCAGAAAAATCATTCCCCTCTATGTATTTAATGTTTATTTATCTGTGCAATTGTAAAATAATATGTATTTCATTAGTTAATCACCAATAATTATTCACAGCCTATCCCCATCTAATAGCCTACTCACTTAATTTAATATGTTTACTAATAATAATATTTTAGATATAATTTATGTGAGAGGATTGCAATAGAATTAAAATTTAATATAATATACTTTTCAAAAATAGTCCTTAAGGAATCTAAATTACAGTGACCAGTGTTAACAATTGTGTGTACCATGTGTTTTCAACAATGGACCATGCTTCCAGACCTCATCTCTGCTAGATCTACCTTCTTGTTCCAGATGCCATAGTGTTAAGACCTAAAATCTGTGCAGGACACAGTTCCTATTTAAATTCACCCAGTATGGCCTAAGTTTTGAATTGCTTAGTGCTCATTTATTAGGGACTCACTGCTCAGTATAATACCATTTTAAATTCACTCCCTTTTTCTTTGTTTTATCCCCAAAAATTGGTATTGAGCGAAAAACATTGTAAGCTGATTGGTAAACCATTTCCATTGTGTATTCTATTAGGGACTTGAAAGAATAGAAAGAATACAGACATTTAATAGAACAAGTCTAATGTTCTGAAAGTTAAATTAACATCAAGAGTATATTATTACATTGAACTATCTTTTCTAAATTTAATTTGAGTATTTTAATCATCAGTAAATTCAGTGAAAACCATTGGACTTTCCTTTAGGACAACACCAAAATTTCTCATTGTTGCAATTTATAAACAACCAAGAATCAAGAATCAAGAATACTTTATTGTCACACGACTATATAAATACAGCATTGACAATCATCACAAATACAAACTTAAATAGCTAAAATAACAGACTGCTAAAATACATCATTCATTTCCAACTAAACATCCCTTCTTTCAGATATATAATCTTTAACACTGTAGTACTCTTTTTCAATCAAGTATTTTTTTAGTCTATATCTAAATTTTACAACATCCACCTGAGTTTTCAGAATTTGGGGGATAACATTAAAAAGCTTAATGGCAGAATAGTAAGTTTGGTTTTGAAAGGAAGTTGTGTTGTGTCGGGGAATATGGATTAGGTTAGTGTTGCGGAAATTATATCTATTGGCAATGCGTTGAGGAAAAACGTGTTTGTTTTTAACCAGAAATGAAAGGCACTCTAAAATGTAAATCGATGGAAATGTTAGCAAGTTGTTTGCCGAAAACACACCTCTGCATGATGCGTATCGGTCCATACCATAAATCAGTCTTATGGCTTTTTTCTGCAGTGAAAATATTTTCTTAGTTCTAGAAGACTCTGCTCCCCATATTACGACCCCGTATGAAATATGAGGAAATAGGCAACCAAAATAAGCCGTCAGGAGAATTTCTCTGTTGGAGAATTGGGAGAGTCTTCGAAGAAGAAATATGCTACTATTGATTTTGCTTGAAACCTTTTCAATATGTTTGGAAAAGTCTAGTTGGGAGTCGATAATGACCCCTAGAAAATTTGTGACATAACAAGATTCAATGTCGTCCTCACCTATTGTTATTACTGCAGAATCTACTGAATCCCTTAATCTAAAGTCTATAAAATTAGTTTTTCCAGGGTTAAAAACCAGATGATTGTCACTTAGCCACTGTAATAAAATACTACATTGTATAAAAGTTTTAAGCTCTAGATTCTCTCGGGAATCATCAACAACACACAGAGAGGTATCGTCTGCAAACAAGCAAACATTGGCAGGGAACAATTTTTGAGGCATATCGTTTATAAACAAAAGAAAAAGAATTGGACCTAAGACCCAACATAAGCATAATTGGACTAAATATTCTTTCACCTATAATTTCAACGTTATTCAAGTCAGCACGACACTCCCCCCTGAGAAAAAGAGCCCTCATTTATAAAAGAACCCATTTAGAATCAAAATATGAACATTTTAGTCTTAGGCCTACATGTATTATTGCCATCCATCTTCTAGCCTAGGCCACTCACTGTAACTTTCCCCCTGAATTGTAGATTATTTGTAAATCCCCTTTGATTGATAACTTTTAAAACACAATTGTTAATATTAGATAAATAAATAATATATTGTTCCTCTGTAACTTTGTATTTCATTCAAATAGTTAAAGGATATTTTAGAAATTGTACACCTACCTTCTGTTGATATCCAGATTAATTACAAAACACATTCTACTCACTACAATAAACCAAAGAAGACCACAGGTAGAAATATATTTATTGATAAGTCAAGTAAGAGCATTTGTGAGCTATATTTAAATAGCCTAGTGAATTGTGTAGGTAGCAACACTCATAATTGTGAAGACAAGCTAGACTTAGCACATGGTAGCCATTGCCCACAGATCAGATAGCGTCACTTTTATATCCACATTTCCCGATCAGATCCGAGCAGATAATTAATTGAGATTTAGTAATTTAGAATCATAAGTTAAGTAGTAACAAGAGAGTACATAAGAATTTGACGCCCAAAGTATAGGCAAGAAGTAAATAAGAATTTGGCGCCCAACGTGGGGCGAGAAAGAAAATAAGAATTTGGCGACCCAACGTACTGGCTTGAATAACGAGTGATAAACATTGCAATCCTCAACTAGAATAAGCCTAGAATAAGATTGTCATATTTAATATTAATTTCCCGTAATTGTTCCCCTCCCCACCAATAATAACTGTGTATAACATTATCGCATATTTAATAATCTCGCACGTTATAACTAAAACGAACACACAATGGCCGAAAATAAGTACAATTTACGAAAGACACGTAACTACCCGGTACCAGACGCCATGTCGAGTGACGACGAAACGAGCAGCCGCCATGTTGGACAGAATCCACAAGAAGACCCCAAAACCACCGACCGCCAAATGTATACGGACCCCATCAGCCAATTAGAGAGCACCGATCTCACAGCCTCGACGCAAGATTTCTCCCTCAGTCTGCCCGTAGACGATAAAACTATTTATTCGTCATCTGAACGAAGTAATTCCAGTCGACCGACCCGAGCGCTGACGGACATACCCGAAGATTCCCGAACCGTATTCATTGATTCAAATGAACGAGAACGTACCGGCAACCCATTCACTGAATCGGCCCTTATCCATTCTTTGCATCCGATGACAGATACGCACACGGACGATACAACTAGCGAAGTAAATACTGCAAATCCAATCACACCAACACCCGCAATTGACATAAACATGCTAGTTACCCTCATGACCAATTTAAGAAACAAAATTGAGCAATCAATAAATACGAAAATCGAACAAAATAATGCTGAACTAAAATCTGAAATACGAGAAACTAAATCTGAAGTCCAAACAATCAATGCAAGTTTTCAACAGCAGATCAATCAAACAAAAGCTGAACTAACCCGAATCATCAACGATAAAACCAATGAAACCCAGCAAGAAATTCAAGCCTGTAGGAACGCTTTTGAATCACAACTGCAAGAAACTAGGGAAAACCAAATTGAAATTAGATTAGAAATTAACGCTATTAAACTGACACAAAATACACAAGCCGAAGAAACCGCTAAATTAAATGACAAACTCATGCTCAGAATTGAAAACTCCCAGACTCAAATGAGACAGTTTGTAATGGACAGCATTTCACAACAACAAATCGCTTCTGAACTCGAAAACAAACAATGTCAGGACAATATCATCTCTAATGTCAAATCTCAACTTGAAGAACATAAGCAAAATTTCGATCAGAAAATAGAAGAACTAACAACCAAAACACAACTGGATAATGAGCGTAACTCAAAAACAAACTTAACGGCACTACAAAATGAAGTAATACCCAAAATTACACTGCAGACAAAACTAATTGAAGCGCAACAACTCGAAATTCATACCTTGAACCAAAACCTAAATAAGTGTGAAGCCGAAGTAACCAACCTGAAACAATCCAATCAACTAAGCGAAATGACAGGACAAATTAAAATAATCTGCAATGGTAGCGAAGCTAATGACCGACTAATGCCAAAATTTAATGGACGTAGCGGCAACCCAAATGAGTACCTATACAAACTAAGACGATACTATGAACGAGGCATCGAACGAAACCAATGTTGCGATTCGACCGAATATCTAAAAGACCTGTTAGAAACATCATTTGAAGGACCTGCATCACGATGGTTACAGCTAATAAAAACTGAGATTGCCGATTGGGAACGATTTGCGAAAGAATTTGAATTAAAATACTGGAGTCAGGCAGTCCAACGCGGAATCAAAGCTAAGATCGAGTCTGAGAAATATAGAGCCAACGGAACATTGAGCCGGACGGAATACTTAACAGAACGAGTATTGTTACTACAGTCGATGACGCCTAGTCTGAGTGAAGAGGAGATCGTTACCCTCATGGCAGAGCGATTTGACTCAATAATACAAGACAGTATTAGTGTCCAAAACATCACCACGATCCGAGCGATGGAGAGATTACTACAAAAAGAAGACATCAAGGACGGACCAAAGAAAGCTAGGAGCCATAACAACCAACAAAGCAGCAGACCAGCCAGCCCGACTACTCAAAACCAACAAAATTACAACGATAGGTATGCCAACCAACGAGCCTATCAACCAAAAATGAACACACACCATAACTATCAGCAAAACAAATACACTCCGAACAACTCTTCATACCGAAACCAACAAAATTACCAGAATAATGGTAACGACCACCAACAATATCATAGAAGCCATCATGACAACAAACCGTATCAGCGTGAACAGTATCATCACAGAAATTATGATCAAAATTACAAACACGATCGCAACCACCCTACCAGCGAACAGAACCAACTCTGTGCGATATTTAGGCAAAATCCTAATCCGCCTAATGCACCGACTACACCTCCGATGAGTGCACACTCAAGTACTAATAATGCTAGTCCACGTTCCTCATCGTCTCCAACGAGACAGGGAAACGACTCGGCGCTGTAAACCACGGCCGAGGAAGGGTTATGTTGTCTAGTGATCACCCATTGAATACAGCGCCTACTTACAATATCCTCGGTCAAACTATTAACCCTTCTATAAATCTCATGCAGACTACTAATATAATATGTGATAAGAATTTCCTCTTAGAAGATGAATACGAAAATGATGTCAATTCAAACTACACACAAATTAACTGTCCAGAAATCAATATAACATTAAATAATACCAGCACTAGTGCCTTAATTGATTCCGGTTCTTCAGTAACTTGTATAGCGGAAGCTTGGTTCAATGAAAATAAGATAAAACTACAACCATTTGAAGAATTACCAGTGAATAATACCGTTATCAAGACAGCTGTTGGAGAAAAATCTAAACGTGTTTCCCGTACAATATATGTTCCCACCACCATTGATAAACATACGATGTTAACTGAATATTTGATAGTACCACACTTAATAAAACCTATAATTCTCGGAGTCGATGTTCTATCTGCCCTCAAAATGGATTTAAATTTCAACACAAATGAAATAAATATGAAAATCAATAATGATAATGTTACAATGAAGTTTAATATGTGTCATCATGAAGGACAGTTATGTCAAATAATAATAAATAATAGCCATAGGCCAAATAATAATATGAATAATAATTTTGATAATATGGTGTACAATGAGTACAATGATGATTTAATATATGATAAATATGATAGCACAGCATACAACTTCAATGAGTTACAAACAAATCCAATAAACGACAGCACATTGACACAAGAAGAAATTAATACATCTTTAGCATCAAATGATTACATCAAGAAAGAAGAACAAACAATTTTAAGTCAGTTATTAAATAAGTACAAACATGTTTTCCCCGAGCTATTTATGGAGAAACTGCAAAGCTTTTCGAGGTTTACGAAGGACCATTCATCATTAAGCAAATATTAGGAAAATCTACTTTTCATGTAACCAGAGAGAACGAAGACATCTTATTTGGACCATACCACATATCTGCATTAAAAAGATACATAGAACCCATAGTAGAAGAGGATACCGTAAATAGTGAAGAAGACCCTGACAACATAAACTCTTAAAAACAGTGTAAATAGTTCATCATCATATCATCAAGTGTAATAATTTTTAAATGAGGAGATCGTCATGAACCTTAACCGCGAGTGCGTACCCCTTCCCATATTCCCAAGTGTGAACAGTGTGATTATTCCCCAGAAACAGTGTTGAATACCAATTTATTCATTAAATGCGATGATTATAAACAGTGATTTTGCCCTTGTAATAAACAATGTATAAACCGACAGTGTTGTTATGCAAGTGAAGAATTTCATCCCCATACCAATAAACAATTGTTATCTTAAATGTTCCCTTAATCCCAATCCCCCTTGTGTCCGGTCATGAACTATCCTAATCCCTCATTCCATATTTCCCCATTTATGTATTGTTCCTATGTTTATGTAAATTTAGAATAAGAAGTGTATTATCACCAACCAACATCAATCATTTAATGTACCTCATAACTAGTTGTAAATATGTTTCATACTAAATAATTCATGTATTCCATTTCATACTTGATCTAAATCTGTCTTTAATTCCATATCATACAGATTTCTGAGGAGATAATTATAGTATTACATGTCATCCATTCATTATTTAGTGATAATTTTCCCATGATGTGTTATTTTATATTTAAGTTTCCCTATCAATGTGTTAATTAATTAATTTCCCCTAAATGTGTTATTTGTATTAATTGTCCTATGTTCATGCCCAATAATAATCATCATTATCACCACTCCTCAGAAAAATCATTCCCCTCTATGTATTTAATGTTTATTTATCTGTGCAATTGTAAAATAATATGTATTTCATTAGTTAATCACCAATAATTATTCACAGCCTATCCCCATCTAATAGCCTACTCACTTAATTTAATATGTTTACTAATAATAATATTTTAGATATAATTTATGTGAGAGGATTGCAATAGAATTAAAATTTAATATAATATACTTTTCAAAAATAGTCCTTAAGGAATCTAAATTACAGTGACCAGTGTTAACAATTGTGTGTACCATGTGTTTTCAACAATGGACCATGCTTCCAGACCTCATCTCTGCTAGATCTTCCTTCTTGTTCCAGATGCCATAGTGTTAAGACCTAAAATCTGTGCAGGACACAGTTCCTATTTAAATTCACCCAGTATGGCCTAAGTTTTGAATTGCTTAGTGCTCATTTATTAGGGACTCACTGCTCAGTATAATACCATTTTAAATTCACTCCCTTTTTCTTTTTTTTATCCCCAAAAATTGGTATTGAGCGAAAAACATTGTAAGCTGATTGGTAAACCATTTCCATTGTGTATTCTATTAGGGACTTGAAAGAATACAGACATTTAATAGAACAAGTCTAATGTTCTGAAAGTTAAATTAACATCAAGAGTATATTATTACATTGAACTATCTTTTCTAAATTTAATTTGAGTATTTTAATCATCAGTAAATTCAGTGAAAACCATTGGACTTTCCTTTTGGACAACACCAAAATTTCTCATTGTTGCAATTTATAAACAACATAAGCATAATTGGACTAAATATTCTTTCACCTATAATTTCAACGTTATTCAAGTCAGCACGACACTCCCCCCTGAGAAAAAGAGCCCTCATTTATAAAAAAACCCATTTAGAATCAAAATATGAACATTTTAGTCTTAGGCCTACATGTATTATTGCCATCCATCTTCTAGCCTAGGCCACTCACTGTAACTTCCCCCCTGAATTGTAGATTATTTGTAAATCCCCTTTGATTGATAACTTTTAAAACACAATTGTTAATATTAGATAAATAAATAATATATTGTTCCTCTGTAACTTTGTATTTCATTCAAATAGTTAAAGGATATTTTAGAAATTGTACACCTACCTTCTGTTGATATCCAGATTAATTACAAAATACATTCTACTCGGTCTTCACTACAATAAACCAAAGAAGACCACAGGTAGAAATATATTTATTGATAAGTCAAGTAAGAGCATTTGTGAGCTATATTTAAATAGCCTAGTGAATTTTGTAGGTAGCAACACTCATAATTGTGAAGACAAGCTAGACTTAGCACATGGTAGCCATTGCCCACAGATCAGATAGCGTCACTTTTATATCCACATTTCCCGATCAGATCCGAGCAGATAATTAATTGAGATTTAGTAATTTAGAATCATAAGTTAAGTAGTAAAAAGAGAGTACATACGAATTTGACGGCCATCGTATAGGCAAGAAGTAAATAAGAGTGAAGTGTTTGTGTGTATACTGTATAGGGATGAGTCGATACTAAAATTTATCGATTCTCAATTCCGATACCGATACCAGAAAAATCTCTTCTCGGTTCTCGATACCGATACCATCGATACCTACGATTTTTCGGTACCTATAGTTGTTAAAACACTGTATAACAGTAATCTTTATGCATTATACTATGGATAAATATTACTGAAGTGTGAGAAATAGTGTTTATAAAAAGTGTTGTGTTTTGTTTACAAAACAATTTTTACATTGTTACATAACACATATAAAAAAAAATAATTTAGCCAAGGTGTTATACATTGTTATGTAGGTAATTGAATATACAACATGTTTATATTGGTTTGGGGGGAAACATGTGGTGAAAAAGTTATTTACTAAATACTATGAAACTGTTTTTTCCAAATATGCAAAAATATCAAAACATTATTCTATTTAAAATTATTTATAAGTGATAATAATTTGTTACCATCAACTTTATGACTTTTTTAGATTCCTTACTTCATTATTTTTACAAATATGTATCTATCATTATTAGTATATGCATGTATTACATAACTTTTTTATAACACAAACTAACACTGAACAGTTTGTACTTTTTTCGGTCTTCCATTTATTATATTATAACCCTACACTTATAAAAAATTATTTCCCCAACATGTTCTTTATTTCTATGCAGGGAATTGAACAGACTACAAAATGCATATAATGAATTTTCCATAAACAATCAGTAGAACAAATTTTACTGAGGCTGCTTTTAAAATTTCAAAAAAGTTCTAATTTTTTTATTCTTTTCACTTTACTGAAAACATTGCCTGTCTAGATCTTTTTTATTGTACTATACCTCGATTCTCCTGTTCTTTCTGTACAAAATGAATATGAGGTTGGCTATGTTTACTTCTACGGTTGAATTTATACGAATTTTCAAAAAAAGGTCTGCAAATTCGCCAAATCTGCTTGGCCATTTCCCACTTACACCATTGGCCACTACTAGGGTTACGGGAGACAAGGCCGTAGCCAATGGGGGGGTCAGGGGGTCGAAACCCCCCCCCCGAAATTTTGAGATAAATAATAAAAAAACAGACCAACAAAAAATGTGAAGAATTTTATCATAACAAATTGTTTGAAAATTTAATGATGACAAGGAATAAACTTAAAAACAAAGGAAATACAAATTTACTTATTTTTTTAGTTAATTTTGTTTGTTCAAGTCATAACGAAAGTCGTAGCGGTCGTAGTTAGTCAGCTGTGCGGACGCCACGTCGTCGTAGGGATCGCGGGGGAGTGTGAACGAATGAGCGGGAATTTGACATAACCTGTCAATTCACTCATCAGGACGTATTCGGCTGATCGTGTGTGCACTGCGCAGTTTACAGTTTTTCATAGTGACAGTTAGTCTTCCTAAAGCTTTGTGTCGTCTGTTTAATTGACTTTTACGACGATATAAATGCTCAGTATATAAGGTAAGTAAAACCAAACAAAACAGTGAAAATCAACCGATCCCGAAAAGTATTTTAGGATCGCAGTAGCCATTCCTCTTCTTGATGACTTTGTTTGCCAGCTAGATTCAAGATTTCTGGAATACAAAGACGTATTTGCAGGTCTTAATTCTTTGTTGCCATCTGTCTGTTGTACGATCCAGTCTTTAGACCTTGACAGTTTCAAGATTTACCAAAATATATTTGACTTGGAGTTGGAGATGTTACCAGCTGAATTCGATTTATGGAAAATCTACTGGGGGAAGAAAAAGGAAATTGACCAGCCTACGTGTGCCATTGAAAGCTTAGGAGAATGCAACAAAGATTTATACCCCAATATATTTATTATGCTTAATATTTTCTCCACACTTCTAGTGACCACCTGCACTCCCGAACGTAGCTTTTCGACCCTCAGAAGGCTGAAAACTTATTTAAGAAACTCTTGTGGTCAAAGCCGTCTGAGTGGCTTAGCACTGATGTCCGTTCACAGGGAGAGAGAAATTCCGACGGAAGATGTAATTAATAGTTTTTCCAAAAAAAGAACCGGAGGCTTAACTTTGTTTTGTAAATGAAGTATCTTTCTTACAAGAACGTGTTTAGTTTATCTGTAATCATTAAAACTTGATTTTTCAATTTCCATATACCTTAGTTTTTTTCTTGTACCAACCACTTTCTATCATTATAGACTGAGGACTGAGTGAAAATATGCCGACAACGAAACTCTGGTATTTATTGTGTTGAAAAATATCCGTTTTATGTTGTTATATCTTGTTAGTAGTGACATTGAAGGACGTTCAAAAGTATGTTTTTTAAGTTGGCAAGCTTGAAATAAAAAGAAGAAAGAAGAATTTAGTTGATACGATTACTGCTGTGTTTTCTGGGTTATTTAATAATAATAATAATAATATATAATATATAAGTACTATTTAAATATTTAAAACTTCAAAAATCTTACTTTAACATTAGATTATATTAAGAATTGCGTTAAAATGAAAGTTTGGAAGTTACTCCCTGTAACCGCGGAGCCCAAACCCCCCCCAAAAAATTTTCCTGGCTACGGCTTTGACGGGAGACATTACATTTTACTTTTTTCTCCATAAGAATAACATGGGGGCTGAGTATGCAGGTTTGCTGCTAAGGGAATAATCGGTAAATATTGCTTTTTTAGTAAAAATAACAATAGACCACAACCAGACGAAGCTGTATACCAAGTTTCGTTAGTATACGTCCATAAATAAGCGAGATATAAAATTTGTCTTATCCTCCATAAGAATAACATTGGACAACGTACTGTGTTTAGCACTTTCAATATCTCTGTACTTCTCAATTGACGTAGAAAAATGATCAAAACACCAAATTGTGTGTTTTTTAAAGCTGAATCTAATGGTGAAAACTAAAATCTGACTTTTTTAACTGTTACATGTAAAAACTTCAAATACCCCCGTAGCAGTAAACCTGCGTACTCAGTGAATTTCCAATGCATACATATGTATCTTAACACGTCGCGTGCGGGCCCCGCGGAACTTTTTTAGGTGGTTTTTAAAGTTTTGTGTACAACTGAATCAAAAGCTTTTTTTACACGTCAATTATAGCTATTATACTCCCTAAAGTAATATAGTGATTTGTGTATGAGTATATAAAAAATATGACTAAGACACAAATATAGTTAAAAATAGGAGATAAAAATGAGAAGGTAAAATTAACCACATAAGGTTAGAGAAGGTCAAGACGATTGAGATAATCCAGTAAACTATATTTCACTCACATATGTCAAGTTTAAAATTCCGATTCGATTTTGATTTCATGTGCTGTACTGGTTGAAATTGGGTGAAACATAGATGAAACTCTGGTAAGAAATTTAATGCAATGGATAAGAAAACTAAGGACTTTTGACCTATCCTATTAGCATTGAATACAATGTGAAATCTTTTTCATACAGTTTATATATATATATATATATATATATATATATGTGTGTGTGTGTGTGTCCGTGGATGTGATAACTCTCCTAAAAATGGTTTGATTTTGATGAAATTTGGTACAAACATGTAAAGCAACATTTATGACTATTGTTACATTCTATTTAAAAAAATAATAATTATTATAAGTAGTAGTATAGCAGTTCAAGATGTTATTTGCAGTGGATGGGTGGCTGGGCCCAACGAGGTCACCCTTGAATCTTTGTACGATTTAGGATTGAAACTCTGAGGGTTAAATCAAATTAAAGACACTCAATAAACAGGTATTATTTAATTATCAATTCAAAAAAGGTCATATCACATGAGGGTTCAATTAGCATTAATCAGTTTATCACATTTAGTACAATATGCAATTCAAAATTTTAAATAACTGTTATATATAAGGAAAACACGTTTCTTTAAGGAAATACTATGTCATGACAAATTCAGATCTCAGCCTTTGATATTCACTACTATACAATTTACTTATTTATATGCACATTCACCTTTGGTTAGATAGTGCGGAATAATGTCTGGTCTCGTTTAACTTATTATTAATTTACAGTTGATTGTTATTAGTTTTATTTATATTTTATTTAACCCTCTAATTAACCCCAGCAATTTGCACTTTCCAGAGTGGCCTTCTCTCAAGCTGGACACAATATAGGGGACGAAGCGCTTCTTGAGGGAGGTCTTAAGGGGAAATATAATCCTTCCTCCTAACCTTAATAACATATGACCATCCCTCCAACACAATATTAAAATACCTCAAGTCGAGAAGCCTTAGGCCCTAAATCAATTTAACTGTCCATTATGCCTGGAGTAAATTTATATACTGTTAGCCACACTGAATTGAACCTCCTACAGCATCTCACCTAATACAAACCCCCTCCCTTAACTATATAAATATATTTTTTGTATAACAACCAACTGCAATCAATGTTGTAAGGATGAAAACACAATGACCAACTCTAAATTCCCTCACTAATCTCTACCAAGGTATAAATCAAATTTCCAAAAATAATTTAAATAGTTACAAGTTAATTTACTTCCTTTTCATCAACTAATCGTGTTTATAAATTACTATTCAACAATAATATTCAGAATAAAAACTTAATAATTTAATTACTTACATACTTTTCCTGTCGGCACAGAACTTTGACATGATCAAATACACTTTATAATATACTTTGACACACTTAATAAATACACTGTTTAAGCACAATTCCCTAAAAATATTAATAATTCAGTACTGACAATTAATAGAAAATACCTTTATAGCACTCTTAAATAATACACCCTAGTTTGAATTTGAATTGAATGGTCAAGACAAATTTTGATTAGGTTGCAACCTGTTTCCCGAGAGCGTTGCTCTATTCGCGGAAAAAATAATTTAGAATGCCCTTGATTTTAAATTTGAGAAAAATTGCGTAATTACCAGGTTTGCGGACGTATCAAAGGATTCAGAACTAAACGATTGTTGAGGGTTTAATAATAACCACTCCAAAAGTCAATTACTGATTCCGTTAGTCACGCTACTACCGGTGTACGCAAAATTTAAAAGTTGAATTTGGTTGTCGAATAACGCACAACAAATGAAGAAATGGGGCGAGTTTGTTGTCCCGACTCCTACATATAACTTCGGACTGGTCTCTTTGACCAATGAGGTTCCTGCATCTGTCTCACGTGTCCTTGATTCTTATCAGTGCCGTTGGCCGGTGTAAGACAATGTTGTGAGTCGAACAAAATTAAATATTGTTTCGACTCGTAACATATTCCCCCCACGCTTTTTTTAAATTTTTGTCCATTGAGAAGAACAAGCAAAACACTAATATACACCACAAAAATGTAAACAAATTCTACGATACATGCATAAATAATTAATAATGTACACAATTACAAATAATTTACCACAGCATGACAACCATAGAGGAAATCAACAGCAAAGGTGCTCATCAGTGAAGGTGTAAAAGTCCAACAGGTGAATCGCACTACGGCCCCGGAAATGCTCAATGCCGACGATCTCCCCGGCTTATCAGCTGTAACCAAGATAAGAGTCCACTCCAACCAGTTCGTGCACCACAACAAACGTTATCGGATCACTGGGTTGCCTCGTTCAGTCAACAAGTTTATGTTTAATGAAGCAGAAAATCAGTTCATGTGCTTTGTTATTTAAATGAATACCATCGATTTTCTCGTTGTAGTATGACTGTTCAATTAAATCACAAACATCGTGACCACCAAAAATTAATTGCAAGTCCACAATTTCAACATTTGGTTTAGTGTTGAGAGATTTAATAAAAAAATTCAGTTTGTTTATCTTCTTATTTAAAAAAGGTTGAGAAATGTTCGGTGGAATTGTAGATAAAAAAATTGCTTTGTTGGCTGCAGTTAATAAATTCACAATTGTTTTTATATTGCACTGTATACTGTTGTCTGAATGTTGTTGTCGCACGTCATTCGTCCCAACCATGAGGAAGCACACGGGGTGAAGGTCGTTGACCCGCCGCCGGACCAGGTGTTTGATGTTGTCGGTTGTTGCCCCACTGATGGTCAGATGTTGGGGACCGTCCAGTGACTGACATGTGTGGGGTAACCTTTTCATCTGTGAGTCACCAATTCCAGACCATCTGCGGCACATTCATCTCAGAACAGATACAGTAAAGGCTAATTAAGAGGTGTTAGGCATTATGTAACAATTTCATTAGTTATCTGATGTTGCAGGAAAAAATGGTTTAAGCTGATCTACATGAACAATTTGTGAATGAGTTGGATCGCTCTCCAAATAAATTTCAATATTGACCAGTGAAAGTAGGCGGTTTACTATAAAAGGACCTTTCCATTTGTGGTTCAATTTGGCTGTGATTCCTTTCTTTTTACTACTTAATGAATGATTTAACAAAAGAACTCGATCTCCTACTTTAAACTTGGATTCTATTCTACCCTTATTGTATTTAACTTTTGTTCGTTCGTGAACCTTTGTGAGATTTTCAAAAACCCTTGTGAGTGATGGTTGGTTTGTGTTATCTGTGGTTAAATCCCATAAAAGTTGTACCGGATGTGACAATTCTCTCCCTAAAAATATACTTGCAGGTGTGTATTTTGTAGCTTCATGTTTCGCCGAGTTAAATGCCATCATGAGATATGGAAGATAAATATCCCATGATTTCTGATTTTTGTTGTGATAAATCCTAAGTGCTGTAACTAAATTACGATTGACACGTTCTGCAACATTCCCTTGAGGCCTATAAGGTGAAGTTGTTACATGGCGAATTCCTAAACCGAATAAAAAGGAATAAAATTGTTGCGACGTAAAAACTGATGAGTTGTCCATAACACTACTCTGGCTTAATTGGCTTAATTAGGCTTAATTGGCGTGGTATTCCATGTTGAGCAAAAATATAATTTTTAAAAACTTGAATAGCGGAACTGGAAGTCTGGTTTCTTACTGGATATAAAAAACAAAACTTAGAAAAATTGTCTACTACAACCAGAATCGATGTATTTCCCTTTTGAGTTCTTTGTAAGGGACCGACAAAATCGCAAAACCATGAATCACTACAGGACTGTGGAATTTTTGAACTCAAAAGTCCTACTTTTTTGTTTTGGACTGGCTTCGAACGTTGACATTCATCGCAAGATCGAACAAAATTACGAATGTAATTTATCATGTTACTCCAAACAAACTGTTTCTGTACCCTATTCAATGTTTTTGCTATACCCGCATGAGCAAACATGGGATTTTCATGGAAATATTTCGTAATTATAGCATACATGGACTCAGGGATAACGACTTTGGATTTCTTTTTATCTGATTTACTAAAATATAAAGTGTCATTTTTCAAGAGATAATTTTTTACTGGTATTTTCTGTTTTAATTGATGTATAATTCGCTGTAAAACTGGATCCTCCGCCTGTTTTTGTTTGATCGACTGAAAAAGCTCTGGAAAAAAATGTAAGGTGTAGGTTTCTACGTGCTCGATGTTATCCTTGGTGTTATCGGTTTCCTTAAATATCCGACAAAGAGCGTCGGCTACAACATTTAATGTTCCTCGCACATGTTGGATTTCATAATCAAACTCGGATAATTTTAACGCCCATCTCGCTAATTGACCTGTTCCCTTATTCTGCCGTATAATGTACGTAATAGATGAGTTATCTGTTTGCAGAATAAACCTCTTATTTAAGTATGGTCGAAATTTCTCTACTCCAAAAAGACAAGCTAAAAACTCTTTTTTGTGCATTGGATACCTTTTTTCAGTGCTGTTTAATGTTCGTGACGCAAAATGTACCGGAAGTAAACGTCCATCACAGTCCATTTGCAAAATGGCGTTAATACCTTCCTCGCAAGCGTCACAGGTAATTACAAACTGTCTTTCGAAATCTGGCAGCGCAAGTACTGGTGTGTTCGTTAAGGCCTGCTTAAGTTTATCAAAAGTCTCCTGTTGTTCACCTGTCCATTTATATTTAGTGCCTTTTTTCCTGAGTCGATTTAGGGGTGCTGCCATTTGTGAAAATTAGGTAAAAACCTGGAATAAAAATTCACCATTCCTAAAAACCGTTGTAATGATTTTAGGTTCTTGGGCTTGGGATAGTCTAAAACCGGTTGAATGCGATCTCTGTCTAAACTTAGTCTCTCATTCGAAATGATGTGTCCTAAATATTTTATGGATGTCTTCCCCAAATTTATTTTATCTGGATTAATTGTCAAGTTGTACTTCTTCAGTTTATCAAAAACTAGTGCTATATGTCGCTGATGTTCTTCCCATGTGTTACTGTAAATAAGACAATCGTCCAGGAAGTTAAAGACAAATTTAAACTTGTATTCTCCGAGTATTTCATCTAAAATTCTGGTTAGGGCCTGTGAACCAATTTTAATGCCTTGAGGTATGGTGGTAAATTCGTATAGTCCAAATGGTGTACTAAATGCGGTGTATTTTCTTGATTCCTTATCTAGTGGCACTTGGAAATATGCGGAATTCAAATCTATTGTAGTGAAATACTTGGCTTTATGTAAAAACTGAAAGGCCGAATCCAAGGTAGGTAATGGATGCGGATCATACGTGATGTAATTATATATATTTTTATAATTACATACCAATCTATACGCTCCGCGTTCCCTCTTCTCAACCAGGAATGCCGGACTAACAAAATTACTGTACGATTTTGTTATAATACCTTTCTGTAAAAGTTCATCTACTATATTCCTCATGTATCTCATTTTATCAGGTGACAAAGGATAGGGTGATTGGTAAATACCTTTGTCTAAGCAACATTCTATGTGATATGGCGCTACCTTAGCTTTCCCTATCTGCGTTGTTATCACTTCGGGGTATTTCCCTATCAGCTGTTGTAAATAATCGTCCGCCTGTTTACTATGAGTCCGCTTAGCTTCACTTAATTCCAGTAAAAAATTATCTGTGTTACTAAAATCCTTGGTGAAAATTGAATTCATTTCAATAAAAACTGTGGTATTGAATTTAAATCTAATTACTTTATCTGAGAAATCCAAAATCATGTTTGATTTGCCTATGTAGTCCATGCCAAACAAAAATGGGTACAGCAATTTATTTACAACAAAAAAAGTAAAATCCCAAGAAAATACTGCGATTCTGAAATGTAAAACTACTTGTTTACGGATCATCGTTTCCTGCAAATTAATTGTTTTCACCCGAGCTCGTACCTTTCCAACACTCTTAACACATGGAAGATACTGTATTTTATTAAAAAAATCCCTATCGATGAAACTTCTCGTGGAACCTGTGTCAATAAGTGCGTCGTGTTCGTCGTCGTTGTGTAGTTTGACCTTGACTAACGGAAGTGGCTGTGAGACATTCACAGCTTGTGCTACAAGGGAGGTATTTGTTTGACCTTGGGAGACTGCCCTCTCCTTACCATCTACAATCTCCCCAATCCGTTTCCCTGGTTGCAAAATGAAGCTATGTGACCCCAAACACCACACTTAAAACATTGTTTTTCGCTTCTTGAGTGAAAATTGTTCTGAGAATCTCCTGCATTTTGTCGTGTGTCGTTCAAGGATGGGAACGTGCGAAAATAATGCATGTCCGATTGAACAGAAGCATTTATTGATATGGCAAAATCTTTAAGTTCCCATAGGGTTTTAGGTTTCTCCTTAAATTGAAAATGGAACTTCATGTTGGGTGACATGTTAGCAAAAACAATGTTGATCAGCTGTTCGTCTGAAAAGTGACATTTTAAAGCGTCTGCAGATGAAATAATGTCATTTATGAAAAACATTATGTTCTCGGATGGAAATTGCATTCTTTTCACACATTTATTTATTATCCTTTCATGTTCGAACCCCAGGAAAAATGAGCTAATCAGTGTGGAATGTAGTGTTTCCCAATCAAGAACAAGATTGATACCCTGTAACCATATGTGAAAAAGGTGAGACTTTGTTTTCGGCAAAAGAAGTTTAATTACTTCCTTGTGCCCAACTTGAGTAACTTGAAAAACTGAAATTACCTGTTTCAAAAAGGAAATAAACTCGGTTTCATTTTCTCCTGTGCATACATTCAATTGTTTAATTAATTCAATAATCACCAATTTATCTGTGGACGACAGAGTGTCTGTGTGATGGCCAGTGTGATCTAAGGTGAGCATGGAACTCGGAAAGCTAGGTGTCGAAACTCGATGTGGGTCAAAACGTGATTGACTTAATGCCGAAGGTCGACTAGCTAAATGTGGAACCTGCAATGGTTGTTCCCCTGACCTTGAAAAATACGCGATGTTTTGGTGTTCTACATTCGCAGTTTCCCTATCAGTCGGTTTGATCTGAATCCTAACTTCCGGCTGGTCAATATAATTCACTCTTGCTTCGTGCCTACGCGCACGATCTCTCGCCGTAGTTAAATAATGCCTTGCGTACATCATTCTATTATTATATTTATATGTATACTTCTATTACGGTTATAATACAAAACCAGAACAATTTACTTTTACACAGTAAACAAAATCAACCAAAATTATGCATCAAAATTACATCTACAAATTTAATTACACACGATAACAAAAAATCCTCAGTGCTTCAATCGATCGCAAATGTCTGCTACCACTTTGTTACATTCTATTTTAAAAAATAATAATTATTATAAGTAGTAGTATAGCAGTTCAAGATGTTATTTGCAGTGGATGGGTGGCTGGGCCCAACGAGGTCACCCTTGAATCTTTGTACGATTTAGGATTGAAACTCTGAGGGTTAAATCAAATTAAAGACACTCAATAAACAGGTATTATTTAATTATCAATTCAAAAAAGGTCATATCACATGAGGGTTCAATTAGCATTAATCAGTTTATCACATTTAGTACAATATGCAATTCAAAATTTTAAATAACTGTTATATATAAGGAAAAACACGTTTCTTTAAGGAAATACTATGTCATGACAAATTCAGATCTCAGCCTTTGATATTCACTACTATACAATTTACTTATTTAAATGCGCATTCACCTTTGGTTAGATAGTGCGGAATAATGTCTGGTCTCGTTTAACTTATTATTAATTTACAGTTGATTGTTATTAGTTTTATTTATATTTTATTTAACCCTCTAATTAACCCCAGCAATTTGCACTTTCCAGAGTGGCCTTCTCTCAAGCTGGACACAATATAGGGGACGAAGCGCTTCTTGAGGGAGGTCTTAAGGGGAAATATAATCCTTCCTCCTAACCTTAATAACATATGACCATCCCTCCAACACAATCTTAAAATACCTCAAGTCGAGAAGCCTTAGGCCCTAAATCAATTTAACTGTCCATTATGCCTGGAGTAAATTTATATACTGTTAGCCACACTGAATTGAACCTCCTACAGCATCTCACCTAATACAAACCCCCTCCCTTAACTATATAAATATATTTTTTGTATAACAACCAACTGCAATCAATGTTGTAAGGATGAAAACACAATGACCAACTCTAAATTCCCTCACTAATCTCTACCAAGGTATAAATCAAATTTCCAAAAATAATTTAAATAGTTACAAGTTAATTTACTTCCTTTTCATCAACTAATCGTGTTTATAAATTACTATTCAACAATAATATTCAGAATAAAAACTTAATAACTTAATTACTTACATACTTTTCCTGTCGGCACAGAACTTTGACATGATCAAATACACTTTATAATATACTTTGACACACTTAATAAATACACTGTTTAAGCACAATTCCCTAAAAATATTAATAATTCAGTACTGACAATTAATAGAAAATACCTTTATAGCACTCTTAAATAATACACCCTAGTTTGAATTTGATTTGAATGGTCAAGAAAAATTTTGATTAGGTTGCAACCTGTTTCCCGAGAGCGTTGCTCTATTCGCGGAAAAAATAATTTAGAATGCCCTTGATTTTAAATTTGAGAAAAATTGCGTAATTACCAGGTTTGCGGACGTATCAAAGGATTCAGAACTAAACGATTGTTGAGGGTTTAATAATAACCACTCCAAAAGTCAATTACTGATTCCGTTAGTCACGCTACTACCGGTGTACGCAAAATTTAAAAGTTGAATTTGGTTGTTGAATAACGCACGACAAATGAAGAAATGGGGCGAGTTCGTTGTCCCGACTCCTACATATAACTTCGGACTGGTCTCTTTGACTAATGAGGTTCCTGCATCTGTCTCACGTGTCCTTGATTCTTATCAGTGCCGTTGGCCGGTGTAAGACAATGTTGCGAGTCGAACAAAATTAAATATTGTTTCGACTCGTAACACTATAAGTTCGAAAACCAGCCAGATCGCTCAGTGCATGGCATTGTTCCGAAAATGCACAGCTCCGAAAGGCAGTTCTCTGAAATAAATATGTACTTTCGAAGGCATTAGTCCGAAATGCATAACTCCGAAAAGCATTACTCCGAAAATGCACTGCTCCGAGAGCAGTGTTCCGAAAATGTTTTCAGAGTAATGCCTTTCGGAGTAATGTTTTCGGAGTAGTGCATTTCGGAGTACTGCTTTTCAGAGCTTTGCATTTGCGGTACATTTTCATTTGGAGGGGTCAAAAGGGGTCAGGAGGATTTTAAATGGCGACATTGGCCAATGAAAAGAGCCTAACTTGTCCCACCCACGAATGTTGACACGCAGGATCTTTGTCATATCCATGAGGCCTAAATTGGCTTATTGATGTAGGTGCCAATAAATATCTAAATTGTCTTTATTATCCTACACCATTCCTGTACTTACTTGTGTGTGTGTTACTTATTTAAAAAACAAGTAATCTTACATATTAATAGGTTTTTAAAAACAATTCTGAACCGATTGTGACAATTGAGTTATCAAAATATTTGTCTTCATTATTAGTTGTGCATAAAGTTATTTATTTTATTCGGAGTATTGCTTTTCGGAGCACATCATTTCGGAGCGATAAAATCAAGTGTGTGATATAATCCAAAAATGTGTAACTCCGAAAGGCAGTACTCCGAAAAATTACACAGTTTTTAAGGCATTAGTCCGAAATGCGTAACTCCGAAAAGCATTGCTCCGAAAATGCACTACTCCGAAAGCAGTATTCTGAAATGCACTGTTCCGAAAATATTTTCGGAGTAATGCCTATCGGAGCTACGCATTTTCGGAGCAATGCCTGGCTCTCGCCTTCTCATCATTTTTAAAGATTATAAAATTCCCTACAAGGTTCATATAGATATATACAAACTGAATGAATGGGAACTACGACTAATAGGAATAAAGAATCATATGCATTAAATCAGTAAAAAAGTTTTAAAATACATAAAAACTGGACTTCTCATTTTAGCTCAACTAACTAATTGTCCATGAGAAGTAGAGTAAAATGTGTAAGGAGTTAATTTGTACAAAACAAATTTTCCTACAATTTACATATAAAGTAATGTAACATATGTCCAAAAGATATAAAGAAACAAAGGGTCCAAGTTTAAATAAAAAGTTAAAAGATTGTAAAGTATCATTTAAGCCGGGGTTTCTTAAATATACCTTATTGTTGCTTACGTTTAAGGTTGAATAAGCGTTATATATGCTTCTTAGATGACAATATGTTACATGCTGCATTGAAACAAAGTTACTTCTGGCTTGGAAATATAAAGAAAAAGTACGTTAAAGTATGTTAAAAATTAATTTGGATAATGTTATCGGTCCGTACAAGTACGAAATCACTATTATAGTGTAGGGTAAGCTGTTAAAAACATTAAAACACGTAGTCTTGTTCCTTAAGCTTCCTTGAAACTTTGTTAGAATCTAGGCAAGTACCTCGTTGAATTAATTTTATAACTCAAATAATAAGCCTAAATAATCTTTAGTGTGAAGTAAGCGTAACCACTTTGTATGTGTCATAACTTTTTTATTTGTTAAGAACTAAAGGAAATATTGAAGAACTACCGATAACTAACAAAGAACTAACGTTTGGAATGATTGAATGGTTAAAAGTGGATAAGCTAATTTGGGTACGCCAACTTCACAGACCTTTAATAAACAAAGAAATTATTTGTGCAGTTACAGACAGGTCGCAGCGGCGGAAGTACTTCCGGTGATCCGGTTGTACAATATGTACTCAAAATGCTAATTTCCCTCCCAACTAGTTGCGCATTGTAAAATTATTTTCGCTATTCGCAAAAGGTAATAAACTTCGAGCTGACTGGTCCACCAGTTATATACTCGCTTAGCCTGAGAGAGAGACTCTAGGATTGAATATTGAGCAAACACAGATAAAAGATGTACACTGTTTAATTGTACACTTTAAAATCTGAATACATGCTTATAATATAATGGATGCACAGAAAAGCTAAATAAAGTTCATATACATTGCATACAATAGACAAAATATATCATTCCTCCAGCACGTAATTAACTAATAAAGTGGACCCTCATAAAACAAGTCTTCAAGTCTAAAATCTAAATCTAATTTACTACGTTCCCACAAAATCTACTCTACTATATGACACAAAACACACGCACAAAAGGGCAACCCTTCTACTAGGGAATATCCCATAACAAGGACTTGGGTCCGCACTCTTTCTCAAAATAGAGTCCTTACACAAATGTAATTATTTAAACATTCCCAAAATCAAAATTAAATACAACACTTATTTATTGAAAATTCTTTAATTATATTTACATTGGGCCCTAAACCTATTATTCTTGGATTACTTCACGTTTTTAACGCTTATTTTCACTTACAGTCTATTAAGACTCTTTACTTAACGCTTTTCTTCATTTCAGGCAAACCTTAATTGATTAACACAATAAATTTGATTATGTGTTATTACTCAAAAGGGGCTTGTACCGTTATTTTAGCTTTTATTAACTTTGATTAAATTTTCGGGAAATGGAGCCTAACTTTCTGTGCACAAGTCTGACGATGTTCCACATACCGTAAGTCCCAAAGTGGTCCTGCCCCAAGAGGTTCTCTGCCCTGGCTGCGGTGTTGCTCTCTGGGGTTGTCCAGCGGCCGCTGTTTGCCGGGCTCGCTGTTGGGGTTGCCCCTCGCCTCTTCGCACAGGTCCGCGGTGTCCTGGTCCGGGGTAGTGCCGGGGCCCTCGCTCGACCGAAGTTCGGGGTCGCTCGTCCCGCAGGGGTGGCTCCGCTCGAACGTTGCGGGAGGTCTGTGTCGGTGGTCTTCCGTCAACTTCCCGTCCTGGACTCTCTCGGCTGGGATGGTGACTAGTGATGAGGAATCTGTGCTCGTCTGAACTGTGAAACTTGGTGACAGTCGTTGTGGAACTCTAAGGGCGGCTTAATACTCGTCCCCCAGATGTCCCTGCTCCTTTCCTAACTCTCCCAAGAATGACTTCCTTCCCTCGTCTTTCTTCCTCCCTCCTTTTCAGTTCCCTCTCTCTGTTCATATTTTCCCCCAGATTATGTCCATCCCATAATCTATTAACCAATCGGGGTGACGATTAGCCACGCCTCTACTATTTGATTGGCTGATCAACTGTCAGCGGAAATACGCCATTTTTGAATGCTGATACTGCCAGTTGGTAAGTTCTTTGATTTCTAGGCATGCAACTTTCCCACGAAGTGTTTATCCTTCTATTCGATACGTTGTGTTATTGTTTCCCATAGTATATTTGAAACTTTTGCTAGTGCAAGCTCCGTTCTCAGGCTCCCTTGTGTTTCCCACATACGTTCAGCCACGTGCGGCTCTGTATAATTTACTAGTCCCGCAAATCAATTTTTAATTATGTATACATATTTTTTTATATAAGGTTTACACTCCCACACGCAATTTTATTTGTTTCTTCCACCGAAACAAATTATTAATCCTGTCGTAACATATTTGAGAATAATTAATTGTTTAAATAAATTTATTATTTTATACATTATTATTTGTGAGGGTGGACAAAATATGTCTACTTAGTGTTGTGTAGCGAGAGGTGAGTCATCCGCAGCTCCCGTAACGTCGAGGTTTGTTGTACATTGTTGCTAGTTAATCCATGATGGCCGCTGTGTTTAGCTGACGAGTCTTTCTTGGAAATTTCTCGTTGCTGTTCGTCTCGCATCCATTTTCGGTTGCTGAGGTCGTTGTTGAATGTGAACTGCCATTTGTAGTTTTAAATGTTGAATATAAATGCAGCCTGCTAAAATGAAGGTTATCACTGTGATCAATGAAACCCAAGCTATTATAATGTACATTAATATTTTTGTGTCTGTAAAGATGTCGTAGTCGTTGTGTTCTAGCGTGAAATGTTCCATCTTCTTAATATTGGTTACTTGGAAAGTAGGGTGATTGATTGTCCAATTTGTATCTAAAATCTCGGTTAAATTTTGGAATCCGTGCTTGATTCCCGAGTCAATTGGGAATAACTTAATTGTGTGTAGTTTTGACCAAGTTACTGGTATTAAATTAATTACTTTAGGTATCGTATCGTCTCTCGAATCGCATGGTTGTAGTTGTGTTATTAAGATTTTGTTATCCTGTAGCAACTCACAGTTACACGGGATTAAAAGTTGGAGTGTGCCAGTTGAAATTGGTGGTAGAATTTTGTTTGACGACTCGTTGGTACATTTTATTATGATTTTATTCTGAAAATTTTTTATGAGAAATTTGTTCGGCAAAAGTTGAGTTAATATTGGGAAATCTGGTTTTTTCTCGCATATGTAATGACAATTTTCCTGTAGCTTCTCTATGTTTTCTGTGTTTAAAATTTGATGTAAGCAAAGTTGGTCCTTTGTGGGTGCTGTTTGTCGTGGGAGGCGGCACAATGGGTAGGTTTGGTCATTGCAATCAATTGAATCTCGATAAATAATCTTTGTGAACTGCTTTGATGTAAACACATATTTGCTGTTAATTTGTAATTTGCATATCATGTCCTTCCACAACACTGGTGATGTTATTGTTCGGTAATTACTGTACATTAATTTATTTGATATCAGAGGCACGTTCATCCTTACTAGCAGCGTGTCATTGAAGATTGAGCATTTAGTGATTGGTAATTTATAATACATAAATATTTTCCCCGATGGTATGGCTAGTTTTAAGTTATTTCCTTCAGCGGTTAGTGCAATTTCCGACAGGTGTATTGCTAATTGTTTCGGCTTTAAAAGCTTGTCCGATATTTGATTCGTATGACATTTTTCCAAGATTTCCCTAACTGCGTCTTGCTGATAGTTGTACCATATGTATGACCACGTTTTTTGGGTGTATGCATAAATTTCTTTTAGGATACTAGAGTATGAAGTAGCTTGTACGTCCGACAGTTCTTGTTGTACTATGGAAAAGGTTTTGTGTACTTTCATGGCTAATTCCTCTACATTATGTGAGAAATTGTTTAGATTTGCCGCAGTTTGAACTAGATTTTTATACTGTGCTCCAACGGAATCAATAATTTCATTGACATGTTGTTCCAGTTGTTTTTCGTTTTCGTAGACGCCTGAAACCTGATTGATGTTTGCTAGGTCGCAGCACCACGAAAAAAATTCTTGCAAAAATACTAAACCTCGTTTATTTTGGTTGAATTTAGTTGCATTTTGTAATGAGTAGTCCGTAACTTGGTTTTGTATGTGTTCGTCGAGGATATCCTGAAGTGTGTTTAAATTACTTTGCAGATCACAATATAGTTTTGAACTGTTCCCTTTGTTGTAGCATTTAGTTCCAGTTCTGTTGAATGTGAGAAATGTGGGCCTTACGTTTATTTTTGTGGTTAAAAGCAGTGGAATTGCTCCTTCGTACAGTATTATTTCGTTCTGCCTTTCGAAATGATATCCACTGAAAAACTGATAATTATCCTGGTCAGGCTCCCCTAGCCCAATGTAGCATAAGGTAGTTAGCACTGTGAGAATACTTTTTAAATGCATTTTGAAAGATGTATTTCTTCTGTTTGGCGTTATCTTCTAACCTCTTCGAATTTGGCATTCATCTGAACCGCAAAACAGTATATTAGTTATAGGAAACAATTATGCGTAAGGTTTATTAATTTGTGTAAACACGGTGGTTTAATTGTTGTAACATAATGTAGTCATATAGAAGGCATTTGTAAACTGCTAGTAATAAGTTGTAATCTGTTACTCAAGTGCTTGATTTGCCTTATTCCTCATATTTTTATTTGTTCTTAATGAAATTTGTACTTTTTATATGTACTATTGGTATTTATGTAGTTTCATTAAAAATCACAAGAGAGGCGTTATTTGCGCGCTTAATCACGCCTGTCCTATAATAAGTAATGACTACGATTTACAGCTTCATTTTTTAATTATTGATCGGAATTTGTACCCTAAATGTGATAATTGTATCAGTTAACGTGAACTGTCGTGTCGTTCCCATATTTTCGCCCTCTTAGAAGCTACTTGAAGTTCACATGGTGTGTGGTGTATAACGTTGGCCTTGACAGTGTCCTTGGTAACGTGTGGGCGTTAGATGCACGTGCGTAATCTTATCTGGTGTGCTCATTTCTGGATGTGAGGACTGTCTCTCACAAGATTTCTTGTTTACGTAGGATGGGCGTTTCTGTAGAAACTGTAATGCACAAGTTTTCTGTGTCTGAGACTAGCAGTTTATTGTCAGTTGCACTAAGTCTCGCGTCGCGTGTGTTTGGGAAGGGGCCTTGGGTTCTGGGTTCTGGGGTTTGATTTTTAGTGATTGTGTTTTGTTATCCAATGGGATCTCAATTTGGATTTACCTCTGTAAGGTGACCTAAACGATTTTTACTCCTTGTTACAAGTTTTACCGAAACTTGTTCTTCTGTTAATGAGAATTATTTTTCCTTTACGACAAATCGTTGAAACTTTATGAACGTTTAGTGATCGTTGTACTGAGTAACCGTAGTTTATAGTTTGTGATTTATCCTGATCATTTAATTCTTCCGTTTATATGATATACGGTGATGTTTCTGCATTGTTCTACGCTCGGTTTCACTTTCTCAATAAAATCGACGGTTGAAGTTGGATTATTTTCCAGATTTAATCTAAATTTTCTTTCCATGTCGTAAATGTTAATTTTTGTCCATATTGTAGTATATTTATTGACTTCTCAATTATTTTATTTTTATTTTTGTAATATATATAATCGATTTAGCGTTCATGTGTTTGTACATGGTAGTATCGTGGTATCGAGTCTTGTTTGCAGTTTTATACTGAACTTAAATGATTTTGTAATAAATTGCATGCCTTTTATTTATTTTAAAATGTTTATTTATATGCACTAAGGTTCAAATGGGTGCTCGGTTGCGAGTTGAGGCTGTTAAGGGAGCTGTCTTCTTACGTAGGGTATTTCATTATGAAGTTCCTTACCATTTTTTGTTCCTAACACAATGTGGCTGTCAATAGGGTATTTATTTATGCGATTAATAATTTGGTTTTTATCTTCTATGGAATAATTTCAGTCGTGACACATGGACTGGCAAATCCATTAGCTTCCCTCTTGAATACATATTGACCATGTACGTTAAATCGTTTACTTTTCTAACTACATGAAACGGGCCTTTATACATGTTCTGAAATTTATTGTAGGGAGATTTATGATCGTTTTCTTGTGCGACCAAAACTTCATCGCCCGGTTCTAGAATTAAATCACACTTTGTTTTGTCGAAATATTTTTTCTGTCTATTTTGTGCGGCTTCTATAATTTGAGGCATTTTATTCCGTACATTTTGAATAGCTTTTATTTCTTGTAAGATATCGTGATCTTGTTGGTCGTGAACGTAAATGTAGTCCGATGGTAAGTTCGCTTCTCTACCAAACATCAAATAAAATGGGGAATATCCAGTTGACTTATTTATCGTAGTATTGTAAGAGAACGTTACGTATTTTAAGACTTTAGACCATGTATTTGGTTGTTTTTCAGTGTAGTGAGAGATTGATTTTTTTTAAACGAGATTCATTCTTTCAGTTAATCCTTGCACTTGCTGCATGTAAGGAGCACCTGCCCGTTGTGTTATGCCTAAGCTCTGTAAAAGTTGTTTGAGTACCTGTCCCATGAAATGGCTCGCGTTATCGTGTGTAATTATACGTGGGTAACCGTATACACAAAATAGTTCCAACAGTTTATTAGCGACTGTTTTTGTGTCAGCTGTCCTAGTGGGTTCCGTAAATGCCATCCTTGTCGTAGCATCTGTTACTACTAATATATATTTGTAACCGTAACTCGTGCCTAGGGGTCCTAAGAAATCAATAATCAACTAATATATATTTGTAACCGTAACTCGTGCCTAGGGGTCCTAAGAAATCAATAATCAATCTTTCGAAGGGTCTAGTTGGTGGGACTTGCGGCTGCAATTTTCCGTAACCTTTATATGTTGGAGTTCTTTTTAATTGACATTCTTCACATGTTTTTGTGTACTCTGTTATATCCTTGGTCATTGATGGCCAGTGATATCTAACTTTAATTTTTTTTGCTGTTTTAAAATTTGAGTAATGACCGCCCGAGTATTTGTTATCGTGAAACGCTTGTAGGATCTCGGGTACTTTCTCCTGTGGCATAGCTAGCAAATAGTTTGTATCGTTACCATTAAATTGTTTATAAAATAATAGTCCGTCCTTTTCCTCGTATTGTCTTGATAAACGTCTTAGTTTCTTATCTACCCTATCAGGAGCTATTTTTGCTAATTTTATTTGTTTCAGATAGGGGTCTTTCGCCTGTAACTCTTCAAAATTTTCTGTTTTAATCTCCTGCATATGTAATGCTACCTCAAACATGTCCTCTTCTAATTGTTCGTCTAATGGGTTTCTTGATAAGCTATCTGCTAACAAATTACTTGTTCCTTTTTTGTATTTTACTTCTATATCGTAATCGACAAGTGATAGAGCTAGTCTGTTTAATCGTGACGATGTGTTTTTGAAATTTTTATAATGTACCAGTGCTTGGCAATCCGTATATACTGTGGTCTGTCTTCCCAGTGTGAATTCTCGGAAGTAGTTGACTGTGTAAACTAATGCTAACATTTCTCGTTCCGCATTTGAGTACCGTCTTTGAGTTTCCGTGTATTTTTTCGACAGATAACTAATAGGAGATAATTGATTAGTATCTGGGTCCCTTTGAAGAAGACATCCGCCGGCTGCGAATAATGAGCTATCAACATAAATTATCGATTCCCATTGGTCATTCCAATGCCGTAGTAGGGGGGGTTGTGTAAGAATTTCTTTAATTTTATTAAACGCTTGTTCGCATTTTCCACACCAATTAAATTTTTTATTTTCGTTTGATTGTTTTATGAGCTCTGTTAATGGTAGTGTTATCTCGGCATAATTTTTAATGTGTTTTCTGAAGAATGAGGACGATCCGAGAAACTGGCGAACTTTACGAATGCAATCTGGCCTTTTAAAATTTAAAATTGCCTTTACGGTCGATTCTTGTGGTAATATCCCTTCCTTTGATACTGTGTAGCCTAAAATATCTACCTTTTTGTACATAAACTTACATTTTTTTGTGTTTAATTTTAGGTTTGCTTCATGTAATATTTTTAATATAGTCTCTAAATTTTCAAGGTCGGTTTCAAATGACGTTCCATATACAATGACATCATCGATGTAACAAACAACTTTGTTATACAAATGTTTATTTAATAAGGCTAGTAATGCTTTACTAAATAAGGTAGAACTGACTTTTAGTCCCATTGTTAACCTTTTATAGCGCAGTAAGCGATCTTGGCTTTTAATTGCGAGTAAATTTCTGTCACTCTCGCGTACTAGCAGTTGGTGGTAAGCTCCTTTTAAATCTATTTTCGTGAAGCTGTTCGCTTTATTTAAGCAGTTTAAGACCAAATTAACTGAAGGTGTTGGATGGACTGTGTTTTTTAGAATATTGTTAACACGTCTCATGTCCCCAATCAACCTGAAACTTCCGTCGGCGTTTTTTGTAATAAAAACAGGACTGGCGAATTCACAATAGTCGGGACATGGTTCCAAAATGTCTGCTTCCAATAAGCTGTCCAGTAACTGGTTAAGTTTGTCTCTTTCCTTTTGGCCTACTTTGTAGGGAGGCGAATTAACCGGTTTAAAATTTTGTACCGTTTCTAAGGCTACTGGGGGTAGGTTAGCGGGTTCAAGGTCCTCTGTTTTTGTTGTAAACATCATTTTATACTTCTTTAACATATTTACAACCTTTTTATGTTGCTCTGGAGTTAAATGAGGGGATATGTCTAACTCAATATTATCTTTATCCCGTAGGGTTTCTTTTTCCGGGTCCTGATTTTTAATTAATCTTGGTTCTGTAATTACTCTACCTTTTTCCTTATCCTCAATGAGATATCCTATTAAGGTGTTTTTATTTATGTGTTTAGGGAAGTTTGAGGCGTTATACAGATTTATGTAACCCTGTCCTTTTTCTTCACCATCTATTAAATATGCATGACACTTCTTCTTTTCTTTTAGGGATTTCTCTGCTTCAAAGTGTGTGTTGCCATCTGTATGCTGCTCTAATTTCAATCTTCTGTGCTGCCTCGGGCTTAAGGTTAAATCCTCCTTTGTCCTGATGTCTGTTATCTTTTGAGTATTTACGGTTTCGATATTACTAAGCGTTTCAATTTGTAGTAGCCATTTCTTTTTCATCTGGATTTTGTGCTTGTATTGGCCCAGATTGAAAATAATTTCCTTTGATTGGAAATTTAGTTCAACTTTGTTTTTATTTAGAAATTTGTTTCCCAAAATTATCTGGCTGTTTATGTCCGGAGTTACATAAAATTTATCCCTGAGAACAATGTTATCCACTTCTGACATGATTTCGGTTCTCCCCAGAATATTAATTTGCGTGTTGTTTGCAGATACAATTTTTGGTAGTTGTTTTTTATCTAAGCTTGTGCTATTTACTAACGCAGCGTTAATTAAATTAACATTTGATCCAGTGTCTATAATACATTCTAGTGTTTCTTTTGGGTTCATTGCCAGAGCTGCTGATAAGGTTAACACAGGTAGTTTTTGGCCTGGTTTCTCTTCTATCTTAAATAGCATCTGGTGCAAATCTTTATTTCCTAATTTTTCCTTTTTCCTTGGTCTATGCACTCTTCCGTCTGCTATTGTTGTAATTTCACAGCTGTGAATTATCTCCTCGTTTTCTTGGTCCTGTAATGCTCTGTATATTTTCCTCTTCTCCTCTTCCGCTATAAGTGGTTCCTCTTCTAAACTCGTCCTCTTATCTGGCCTCTGTCTGTTCCCTTCTTCCTCTTCCTTCTTTTTATCCTTCCGCTGTGTTGGTCTGGTTTTCCCAGAAATATAACTCGGGTTGTTCCTAGGTTTCCCGGGTCTTGGTGAACCGTATTTATGTACATATTCCTGCATGATGTACACTTCTCTATCCTCCTTAATTTCCTTTTTGAAATAGGGATAATGTTTGTAATTTTTTGTATACACTGTTTCACTCAATGTGGAGAATTCTCTGTCGTAATGGTTTACTTTAAATGGGTTTGAAGTGTTCGTAAGCTGAGGTGCTACGCTATAAGGTTGTGGAGTCCTCTTTGTGCTGTTAGTATAAAGAGGTCTCCTCGTTATTAGTTTTTTTCTTGTGTTGTGCGTTTTTAAGTCTGAAACATTCTTCCCGGTTGTGATTTTTCATGTCGCAATAATTGCAATATTTAGATCGTTGCTGGGAATTCGTTTGGGCTTGTGGTGTCTTGTATCTGCAATCTTGTGTGCGATGATTAGTTTTATGGCAAACATTGCAATATATATCGCCTCCTCTGTAGGTATGTGTAGATGTGTACGGTCTTGTAGCGTAGTTCTGGTACCTCGGGTTCCATTGCGGCCTGAAGTGGGACTGGTAGGCCCCTCGGTGCGGTGTGGTGCGCTCTGGTTTCCACTGCATGGGTGCCGTGCGTTGTTGGTGGCTTGGTCGATATGTCGCTCCCCTGAAGCTGCTGCCTCTGTGTTGGTTGTAGTACGCCCTGTTAGGATCTTGTGTATGCAGTTGCGGCCTTGGTTGTGGTGATGGCTGTTGTATGTTCATGTTGGAGATAACCTGAGTGAGGTTTTTTATCTCTGCTTGTAGGTTGTTGAAATCTTGCCTGTTGTTTTCTACTAGTCCCCTATTGCTTCCTGTTTGTTCCGCCCTGTTATATTTTTCCCTGTTTGCAGCCCTTATTTCCATTTCAATTTCAATTTTTTTAAGGTTTTCCTCTAACTGAGCTAAGGTCTCACACGTTTCCGTGAGGATTCTTTCGCAAAATTCGGGCCTTAGGCCTTGAATTATGTGATGAATAATTGTCTTGTCTGGAGTGTTGGGATCGTGTCGCCTGCACAGTGTTAATATTTCTAAGTAATACGTGAGAACGGGTTGGTCCCTACCTTGCACCTTTTTTTCTAGTACCGCCTGAATTGTTTGCGCCTGTGCTGCGGGGGTGAATGTGCTAATGAAGGTTGTCTTAAGGTTTTCCCAGTTGTTTATTTCTTGCCCTTTACTGTAGTGTTGGTACCAAGCTAATGCGGTGCCTGCTAAATGCGCTGGAAACAAGTTTATTTTGGAGGCGTCTTGCCAATTGTTGGATTTTGCTGCAATTTCATATTTGTCGATGAAATCATTTGGATTTTCGGTTAACAGGCCATGGTATGTTCCCGCGGAAATTAAAGGTAAATTTTCTCTAGCCATTACTACTCTGTTTAATTCGTTCTGATCAGGGGGTGGTTCCGGAGTATTATCCCTTGTTGAGTTATTTCCCGTTTCCCGAGATGAGCTTTGAGATAAATTGTCGCTTGTGTTGTCTGAATTAAATTCTATTTCCTCATAATCTGATCCGGGGTGTTCGTTAGCCGGTGTGTCGTACAAACTTTCCCTGTCTCTAATAAACTGTTCGATTCGAGTTAGCGATGGGTATCTAAATAACTCTACCTCTTCAAGATGTCTTTCTCTTAGTAACTTTCTTAAAATAAGCCTTTTTTCTTCTGTCCAATTAGTTTTGAGATACGCTTTTAAATCGGCTACTATAGGTCTTAAGTCTGCAACTGTGTCCTCCTCTCTATATTTAATGCTGAATTTATTTAAAATGTATTGGAGATGGGCTTTGTTGACTCTGTACACATCCGGGGGTAAGTTTACTCGTCCTTGTCCCAGGGGCATTTCATTTTATGGGAAATAGGATTGTTGTCTAATAGTTTCCTAATTTAATTAAATGTTCCTACTCAATATGCTGTTTAGAAGTTATTGTTGAAATTTTTTAAAAATAATTCCCTAATGGTAGGTAATTTATTATAAATATTTATGTAGTTTTGGATGTTTATTTAAACCTGATATTTGTTTATAAGTTTTCTGAACGGTTGTTTAAACAATAATAAACCTAGGTTTTCACTATTCGGGTAAATTGTTCAGGCAATCGTTTGACTGAGTTGAACGGTTATTTAGTCCTACAAGTTCTCCTATCTGTGGGTTTATATGCTATTTCGCATTTAGTTACCTAACTAGTCAAGAACCGTGTAACACAAACCGTACTACAACTTAAATCCATACCTTTCTTAACTTAACACCTGTCTTTATCTGTGCTGGCTCAATATTTTGGTAACTAAACCAAACCGGACGCTATCACCATGTAAAATTATTTTCGCTATTCGCAAAAGGTAATAAACTTCGAGCTGACTGGTCCACCAGTTATATACTCGCTTAGCCTGAGAGAGAGACTCTAGGATTGAATATTGAGCAAACACAGATAAAAGATATACACTGTTTAATTGCACACTTTAAAATCTGAATACATGCTTATAATATAATGGATGCACAGAAAAGCTAAATAAAGTTCATATACATTGCATACAATAGACAAAATATATCATTCCTCCAGCACGTAATTAACTAATAAAGTGGACCCTCATAAAACAAATCTTCAAGTCTAAAATCTAAATCTAATTTACTACGTTCCCACAAAATCTACTCTACTATATGACACAAAACACACGCACAAAAAGGCAACCCTTCTACTAGGGAATATCCCATAACAAGGACTTGGGTCCGCACTCTTTCTCAAAATAGAGTCCTTACACAAATGTAATTATTTAAACATTCCCAAAATCAAAATTAAATACAACACTTATTTATTGAAAATTCTTTAATTATATTTACATTGGGCCCTAAACCTATTATTCTTGGATTACTTCACGTTTTTAACGCTTATTTTCACTTACAGTCTATTAAGACTCTTTACTTAACGCTTTTCTTCATTTCAGGCAAACCTTAATTGATTACCACAATAAATTTGATTATGTGTTATTACTCAAAAGGGGCTTGTACCGTTATTTTAGCTTTTATTAACTTTGATTAAATTTTCGGGAAATGGAGCCTAACTTTCTGTGCACAAGTCTGACGATGTTCCACATACCGTGAGTCCCAAAGTGGTCCTGCCCCAAGAGGTTCTCTGCCCTGGCTGCGGTGTTGCTCTCTGGGGTTGTCCAGGGGCCGCTGTTTGCCGGGCTCGCTGTTGGGGTTGCCCCTCGCCTCTTCGCACAGGTCCGGGGTAGTGCCGGGGCCCTCGCTCGACCGAAGTTCGGGGTCGCTCGTCCCGCAGGGGTGGCTCCGCTCGAACGTTGCGGGAGGTCTGTGTCGGTGGTCTTCCGTCAACTTCCCGTCCTGGACTCTCTCGGCTGGGATGGTGACTAGTGATGAGGAATCTGTGCTCGTCTGAACTGTGAAACTTGGTGACAGTCGTTGTGGAACTCTAAGGGCGGCTTAATACACGTCCCCCAGATGTCCCTGCTCCTTTCCTAACTCTCCCAAGAATGACTTCCTTCCCTCGTCTTTCTTCCTCCCTCCTTTTCAGTTCCCTCTCTCTGTTCATATTTTTCCCCCAGATTATGTCCATCCCATAATCTATTAACCAATCGGGGTGACGATTAGCCACGCCTCTACTATTTGATTGACTGATCAACTGTCAGCGGAAATACGCCATTTTTGAATGCTGATACTGCCAGTTGGTAAGTTCTTTGATTTCTAGGCATGCAACTTTCCCACGAAGTGTTTATCCTTCTATTCGATACGTTGTGTTATTGTTTCCCATAGTATATTTGAAACTTTTGCTAGTGCAAGCTCCGTTCTCAGGCTCCCTTGTGTTTCCCACGTACGTTCAGCCACTTGCGGCTCTGTATAATTTACTAGTCCCGCAAATCAGTTTTTAATTATGTATACATATTTTTTTATATAAGGTTTACAGCATATATTGGGAAACACAAGATATTTTTCACAAAAATGTGACCACACAACACATAGGGGCCCCAAACACATGTTACATAACACGTTTTTTGTCATTTCACCCCCTCCCCCTCCGACATGCAACACTCCGTAACGCTGATCATACCCCCTCCCCCTCCGACATGCAACACTCCGTAACGCTTGATCATACCCCCTCCCCTTCCGACATGCAACACTCCATAACTTCATACCCCCACCCCCTCCAACAATGGGTTATGTAAACTCCGTAGTAGACTTTAAAACATATTAAACCTTTTCAACATCGTTTTATTAGCGATTTGGAATATGGATTTAAATAAATAATTAAACTTTTAATGACATTAAGCTTTAAAAACATGTTTCATAGTTAATTATTTGGCTTAACAGGCCCAAATTAATATTATATTACAACCTATATACATTGTAAGAAGACTGCGCAAATGGTTTTTTTGAACTTTTTACATATCATTATTTTTAAAGTCAAACTTTAGTTTGCACCATTGAATTTTAGCTTAAAAAACAAACAATTTGATATTTTGATCATCGCTTTACGTCAATTGGTTACCGAGGTATTGAAAGTGCTAAACACAGTACGTTGTCCAATATTAATCTTATGGAGAATAAGTAAAATTGTATATCTCGTTTATTAATGAACATATATTAATGAAACTTGATGTGTGGCTTCATATGGTTAGGATTTATGTTAAATTATATGGTTAAAATGTTAATAATATTAATTTAGATTATTCATATGGTTAAAATTGATGCGTGGTCATTAATCCACAATATCTCCAGGCATGTTTAAAAAATATATTTTACTTTATTATTTTGAAGAGTTACTGTCCCCCAAATATGGTAGAAAGCTTATGTCAGTTTCCTGATACCATTTATTTTAACTATCATTTACTAGCTGTGATTTGAACGAAGTCACGACATGGATACTTCTACACTATAATTTTGTGTGTATACAAGACGTCGCCTTCCTCATGAAGTGACGTACCTCAGTTTTGGTAATTTTTCAGGAGAGCAAAAATCAGAAAAGTGTGTTTAATCTTTTCTTTATGGATGGATAATGTTATTATGTAAGAAAACGAAAATGTACAGAAGATAGGGTACAAATCAACAATTGGAATCGTTGATTGGAAAAAAATATAGACATGTTTACTACTTTAAAAAAAATGAATAAATACAAGAAGTGAGATACGTCAGTTTGTGATAATAAAGTCACGATCTCAGTGAGATACGTCTCTTCCAAAATGAGCTTTTTATTATAAATAAACGGTATCAGGAAACTGACACATACTTTCTCCCTTTTAGCCCAACTTTAACGAATAAATTACTTTTTATTTCCTAAATATAGAATACAAAGCACTGTCGAATGTACAGAAAATCTTGTAAACAAGTTGTTTTAAAAAACATCCACCCAAATTCCTGCTTTGGAGGCACTACAGAATCCATTGCTACACTCGTGGTTTTAAGAGGGGAAATGCCCCCTATTCCCCCCCAGGGTTATTAAGGGGCATCATATTTAGAATTTCCTATGTTGGTCAATGCTAACTTGACAAGCATATCAAGTTTGAATTAAATTTATCAGTAAATAAGAGAGAAATAGTAATTTTTGTATTCCACATAAGAATAACATTGGACAACGTACTGCGTTTACCGCAAAAAGAAAATTTCAATTTTCTCCGAAACCAGAATCATAGAATAGTAATTCAAAATACTAAATTATTTATTTTTTGAGCTCTTTTTAATGGTGAATAGTAATATTTTTTTATATTTATTTCTTTTTATGAAAAATCAAAAACTGAATTTTGATGTTTTAAGTCCTGTAATTTCTGAACCCGAATTTTTACAGGAATGCCGGGTAGTGTCATTTTGTTGGAAAACTAAAGTTCTACAAACGACTAAAGTTTACTCAAAATCGTTAGAGCCGTTTTTGAGAAATTTTGATTTTTCATGTTTTTTGGCGGTTTTTGGGGGCTAATTACCCTTAAAAATAAAAAATTCAAAAAATGAAAAAAACACCTGGAGATATCGTGGATTAGTACCTACATACCAAATTTCATAAAAATCGGCCCATTGGTTAGGGCTCTAGCTCTGTACACATCCACACAGACACACACACAGACACACACACACACACACACACACACACACACACACACACACACACACAGACATCACGTAAAAACCACTTTTTTGGGTTCAGGGAGCACCAAAACGAATATTTCCACTAACAACTCAAATTCGAAAATTTTGACGAAAACAATACTTTCTCCATATACTATGTATAGGGGGAGAAAGTAAAAATATCAAATAATAGTTTGTACATGCATAAATAGGCAACTTAAAGGCTGTCAGGCCTTTATCTTAATTTAAGGTTAGTAAATCACCAAACCAGGATTTTTTGTAGTTTGTATTATTTATATAATGGAAAAAATTTAAATTAACAACTTTACCTCTAAATTAAATTGTCCTTAACAAATAATGAAGTATTATTGTAAAAATATTGTTCGAAAGTCATATTTGTCGAAATTATGATTATAATTATACATTCATAAATAAGCGATATATACCATTTTGATTATTCTCCATAAGAATAAGATTAGGGGATGAGTACGCACGTTCGCTGAAACAAGGAACACAACAATTTTTTATACAAATATCCTTGTACCTCAACTTGGTAAAGCCACATACTTAATTGTATTAATTTGTGTTCATAATTAAGGGAGATAACAATTTACTTATTATCCATAAGAATAACATAGGGGCTGAGTACGCAGGTATGCTGCTACGGGAACCATCAGCAAAAAATTGTTGTTTTGCAAGTATCAATAGACCACAACGAGATAAAGCAATATACAAGTTTCGGCAAGATACATTCATAAATAAACGAGATATTCCATTTTTCTTATCCTCCTTAAGAATAACATAAGATAACATACTGAGTTTAACACTTACGATATATCTGCAACCACTTACTGTAGAACAAAATTTCAAATTACTATAAGCCAATTGTGTTGGTAGCATCAAACATGATGTTTTAACAAAACTCAACTGTGAAATATGCAACAGTTGCCATAAGAATAGCAGGGGAAATTCGTTAAAATATGAGACAATCAACAAAATTGTTGTTTATTTATTTATAGTGGCAGTTAAAACACATTGCTATTCACCTTACAAATGGTATTTACAACAAACTGACCTAAGTTTCATGCAAATCGGTCAAGTATTGCCTGAAGTATGAGAAGTTCTGTGTTAGAGCGGCCGCTATATTTGATGACGTCACAGCTGAAAAATGTACGAGGTGGCGGCTGTCCACCCAACTCCAAAACACTTACTAGGACAGCTACTAAACATTCCTGAAGAAAAATTCTCCCTACTCAAACTTTCCCACAGGACCCTAGTGCAGGTTCAGGACTATTAGGATTTACTGATATTTGAATTCAAACCCCTTTTTTTGGTCCCATGGCATAAAACCTGCGTACTCAACAGCTATAATGTTATTGTTATGGAGCACTAGGTGTTCCCACAAGCTTCGCCCCGCAAATAATAATTTATAAATACTATGACAGTTGTGTGTGCTGCATTCTGTGGTTATCCCGTGGAACTACTACGAATCAAGATCAGCTGTTTGTATTTTCATCAGCTGAAAGTGAATGTCCATAAGAATAATAGAGGATTGGAATTTTGACTCCCTGTGGGGCGGAGTCCTATGGGAGTTTCTTAAAACCCTTTCTTAGTGAGCACCTCAGACACAAGAGGAAGGTATGTTCCAAATTTCATTGCAATACGTTGTGTTTTTTGAGATTTTGTGATGAGTGAGTCAGTCAGTGGTATTTGAGTTTCATATATCAAGAAGATAAGAAACCTGTGATGTCAAACTTATTTATGAAAATATATTGATGAAACAGTATGTTGCGTCATCTGGTGATGATCCCATTAGCATTTGCATAAAACCCCAATTGTTGTGGTCCTTGATGCAGCAAACCTGCATACTCAGTCCTAATGTTTTTTGTTATCTATATAAATAAAATTTGAGTTTTGTTTGTACATTGCTTTGAATTATGAAATTTTTGCATATTTTCACATTTTACACCCTATGGAAACCAAAACAAGTCTTTCTCAATTTCTGTCTGTTTGTCGGTAACGCTCAGACGAGTTTTTGTTCGCGTTTCACAGGAAAACGGGTGCACTGAAATTGATGAAACTTTGTTTCTTTCCTCTATACATGCGTGAGAAGATTTTAGGCCACTTTAAACTGGCATAAGCCTTCTGGAAAAAGAATGGCGGCCGCTCAAAAACGTGATTTCGCGCGATTTTGGTCAAGTTTAGTTTGCTTTTCACAGGGAAACGGGTGCACGGATTTCGATGAAACTTTTTTTCTATGTTCTATAAGTGTGCTAGAAGATTTTAGGTTAATTGGAATTTTGGAAATCACCTTAGGAATCTGCCCCATGGGGTTTTAAAGTTCCTAAGTTATTCTTATGGACAAAGGATTTGTTTATACTGAACCAGATAATTACTTAAGAATTGTTATTCTATGAACAGATGTTGAAGTTCTTATTTAAAACGTTGAGTGAATATTGGTAATAAATGACATAAGTATACAGAGACGATATATAAAAAATTCAAGGTTTTTACATTGCTTGGAATAATGACATGTTTGCATATTTTCGAGTTTTACACCCTAGGGGAGCCAAAACAAGTCTTATCTCAATTTCTGTCCGTCAGTCTGCCCTTCGGTAACGCTCAAGAAAGCGTTTTTGTTCGCTATTCTCGGGAAAACGGGTACACTGATTTTGATGAATTTTTGTTTTATACATTCGTGAGAAGGTTTTAGGCTACTTTAAACTGCCATACGCCTTTTGGAAAAATAATGGCTTCCGCTCAAAAACGTGTTTTCGCGCAGTTTTGATCGTGTTTGTTCGCTTTTCCCAGGGAAACGGGTAAACTGATTTAGATGAAACTTTGTTTCTATGTTCTTTACGTGTGTTAGAAGATTATAAGCTTATTTTTAATTCACCTCAGGGCTACACCCAACGGGATTTTCAAGATACCATCTTATGGCTATGGACAGAGCATTTATTCATACTGAACCAGTTAATCACTTAAGAATATTTATTCCATAATCGGCTGTTGTAGTTCTCATTTTAAACGTTGAGTGAAGATTGTTAATAAATAACATAAGTATACAAAGTGGACGTATTATCTAAATCTATATTTTTCAGACACATTCCAACGCTCACATTGTGATCACTGTAACTAAGAAACGACAATGCTAAGAAGGTGAAATGTTGCATAGTGGTTATGCTAGCTCATAGCTGGCGAATTCTGGTAGGTCAGCGATTCTGGTATGAGTTTTAAACACATGATTAAAACTTATAGTATTCAGGGGTATATAAAATAATACCCTTGTCTCAGGAAACCTGGGAAACATGATGTATTTCAAACCGAACCAGGTGTACAGCACCGGACAGCGCAAGGCTCGACGCGACACGACGTGGAGCGGGTCCCAAGCGCTGTGATGAGACAAATAAATCTTCCACTTCAACCTAAATTATATCGTGAACCGTTAAGTTTAAATTAACCATCAGGTTGGAGCACTGATCATGTTTCACTGTGCAAACTTTCATAAAGTCAAGTAAATTATAAGTGTGTATAATCACAGTAGATTTGAAAATAGAGCATACAATTTTCATATTTTTACTTTAAATACGTAGATTGGCGAATTGGCAATCTATATGTTTTGTGTTTAACGATTTTAAGCTGTAAAAGGGTCATGTACAATTATATTGACACGCATATAATGGTTTAAATTTCACAACTAATAAACCCAATTGAAAGGACAGTTGAATTGTTTGCGAGCTGCTGTCTACTACGGGCCCGCGCGGAGTCGGCAAGCTGTTGGACTGTACCTCGGAATTGTGAGCCCTCGGAGTTATGATATTCTTAATATTTAGTTGATATTAAGAGACCTCGGAATTATGAAACCTCGGAACTATGATCATTTTAATTCTTAGTTGACTTTTCGAGACCTCAGAATTATGAAACCTCGGAGTTATGATATTTTAAACATTTAGTTGATTTTTACAGACCTCGGAATTTGAAATCTCGGAGTTTTGAAACCCACCCCACGTTAGCTGCCGAGCCCAAAATACCACATTCCTTCCATATTGCCACACGGAACTAATGAACTAATTCCCAAAATCTTTTCAAAAACATTTAAAATGTAGTCCATATATACCATTTCAACAGTTTTTATATATAAATAATCATAAAAAAGTCTTATGTCCGTTTGGACCAAAATGCAGATTAACGGTGTTTTTTCCCTTGTATTTTTGCACTTAGGTACGGACCTTCGGTTCGGACCTTAGGTAGTACCTTCGGTCCGTACGGACGGACCGAAGGTACTTTACACCAATTATTGTAAATTTAATTACTTTTTCCTTGGATAAAACAACGGCGTTGCATAAGCGATTTACAATAAAATATAACTCCTTAGTTGTGGTCAAGTCAAATAATAGACCACAGCATATTCTCCAGTTTTAAATATCCAAATAATTTTGATGGTCTCACAGTTACATTAGATAACTAACTGTGTTTGTTTACTTCAAAAGTCAATTGACGAGTGATCCTATTTTTGTTGTCTCATTCTTAATGGCTAGTCTATTGTTTGGCATCCGGTCGAGGGTTGATGTAATTTATGTTGATGTAATTTGTTCAAGAGACGATACGTCCTACTACAAAATGCTAAAACTGAAACTAATGGTCATAACAAGAAATGATGGCTCATTTTTTTCGTCTAACTATCACAAATTAAATAAAATATCAATCAAAATTGTGTGACGTTCCATTCAAGAGATACAAATAATACAATCACTGTCTATCAGTTTTATTAATTTTTCCGACTATTCAAAATTTTAAATATTGATTTCCTCCTTTCCCGACATTTTATTAATTTTTATTCAAATTCTTGACTTTCCCAACTTTTTCGTCTGTTAGAAATCCTGACATTTATTTGCAATCAATTTTGGAAGATTTACACAAGTAACGTTACGAACACATAAGGAATTTTGACTTGTTCATCAATTTTATAAATAAGGCAATATTCCTTACGATTACCTATGTATGATCTTATTTTAATCGTAATTACTCATTTATATTTAAATTCTTCAAGTATAAAATATATTTCTTTCTACCATTTTTTGTACTTTCACCTATTACAAGTATTTTTTAAACTATTCTTAACTCAAAATTTATATTAAGCCAGTAATGTTATACTCTGTTTTTTATAATTTTATAGTTAAAAAAACATTATTAACATTTAAATGCAATGTTTAGTATTTACACACCATTCCTTATATTTTGAAAATTACTCATTAGGTCCGAACGGACCAAATAAATTGTAAATATTTTCTTCTACTTTGAGTCGACTGTTTGCAGCCCTGGTTGAAGCAACGAACCAAATCAATGGACAGCCAGTACGTGCGTGGTCTATCTAGTATGCTGAAAGTTCAATGTTTTGCCGCTAGGTTGCTCTGGTGACTAACTTGAACCAGTTTAGTAAAACCTTGTATTTGCAACTTCTTAGGTCTGGACGGACCTAAGTGTCACTCGAAACGTACCCCACATTTAGGTCCGATCGGACCTACGTGGCAGCTAACGTGTTAAAACCCTGAATTATGACTATTTAAGCTTTATTTTTATTAATCTCCTAAACAGTTTACCTGTGTATAGTAAAATACCCCTAAATACCTTACTGAAGATTTAATCACATTTTGGTTTTAAATAGGAAAGGATGGTATTCAAATAAAAAACATTAATAATGTGAAAAGTATTTAATCTTCTAAAACTTACATGCTAATATGGAATACGCTGAGCTCAAGCAGTGAGCCTGTCCCAGCGCCAAACAGTCCCGTCGTCGCACACCGCAAGCAGCACGGAGCCGTCGCGTGAGAGGCTGGTCTGTCGCACGGCCGAGGTGCATCGCGGGTGAGCCAGCGTCGCAACCCTTGCCTGGCCCGGGTCCCCCACACTCAGATCCCACACAAACAGCCTCCCATTCTGGTTGCCTAGAGCCACATACTGCCAACACAAGTGAATATGTAAATTCCAATTTTTAAGGGTGCTTTGGTTTTTACTTTATATTTTAAAAGAGACCACCCCTCCAAGGGTTGAGAGCCATTTCCTATTTGGGTGACAGAATTTGTTACTGATGGTCTTTTCAAATGACTGAACTACAATATCCAAGGATAGGTACTGGTGGGGCTTATATTATATGCACACTGCATCTACACAAACACCCATGGTGTTCAGGTTTATAGGTATACAATATCAAACAGATAGCAAGTATAGTTAGTTTTACTTATTTTTACTTTCTCCCCCTACATAGTATATGGAGAAAGTATTGTTTTCTTCAAAATTTTCAAAAATTAGTTATTAGTGGAAATATTCATTATAATGGGCCCTGATTCTAAAAAAATGGGTTTTCTGAGTGATGTCTGTCTGTCTTTCTGGATATGTGCTTGGCTGGAGAGCGCACCCGTGGTCTGATTTTGATGAAACTTGGTTTGTAAATACTAATTCATAATATATCCAGGCGTTTTTTAAATTTTTGATTTTCAAGTCTCATTATCCCCCAAAAACCGCTAATAAACATGAACATTCAAAATTTCTCAAAAATGGCTTAACGATTTTTATTAATATTTGGTTTCTACAGCTTTAGGTTTTCAACAAAATGACATCAACCACATTTCTGGAAAAAATCATTATCGGAAATTACAGGACTTAAAATTTTCAAAAATTTTGTTTTTGTTTTTGATAAAATGTATGAATGTTAAACAAATTTACCTACCACCATTACAAAAAGCTCAAACAACTAAACAATGGTATTTTGAGTTATTATTCTACTAATACTAGTTGCGGAGAAAATTAAAATTTTAATTTAGAGGTAAACTCAGTACGTTGTCCAATGTTATATGGGGGATACAAAAATTACCACTTCTCTATTGTAGTTACAGACCAATTTCATTAAAACTTGATATGCAGACCAAGTTAGCATTGACCAACAGAGGATATTCAAAATATGTTGCCCCGTAACCCTGGAGAGGGGATGAGAGGGTATTTCCCCTCTTAAAACCACTGTGTGTAGTAAACGATCCTATAGTGCCTCCATAAGGGATTTGGGTGGACATTTCTGAAAAAAAGTTTTAGAAGAATTTCTGTACATTCTACCATACTTCATATTATATTAGCTGATAACCGTGCTTCACTCAGCTAATTAAAATTCCTGCTGCATTAGATCTGTTTAAGTAATTATCTGATCCATTTAACCCTTTCACCGCCAGCCGGTTGCTGCCTACCTACACTAGAGCGCCAGGCACTGCGAGGGTCTGTGTGACCTTGGCCGCCACCGCTCGGCAGCATCGCAATTCGCTTCACCGCTGGGCAAAAAGGCCCTTTTTGTAAGACTACAAACAAACATTAATAACTCAGTTATTTATTATGCAAAATTAATGATTTTTGTTTTGTTTTGTTTCTTTTTAATTGTGCTTTTAAACGCTGCAAATGATTATATGTTTTATGTAAAAACAATTTTATTTTATTTACTAAAAAAACTTTTAGCTATGTTTTTATTTTTGTAATTTCTACATATTAATATAAGTAAATATGTACAGGTTTTTGTGTATAATCTTTATATATTTTAAAAGTGTTTTTACCATGATCATTATCTAAAATTTGTATTAATTTTCTGTAATAAATAACAGTGCTATGATTGTTTTTATATTTCACAACAAAACTGGAAAAGGCGAATGAGCTAAGCAAACTCACCCATGTAGAAAGGCGGAGTTGAAACATTATTTTAGGGGAACTGATGAAATATGTAGCTAATATGGATAAGAAAATAAATTAAAGAAACATATGGAATAATAATAACATATAATATATGAAATTAAATACATTTTAATGTCTACCACAAATTTGAAAGTGTTGATGTTACTGTCTAAAAATTCAAACTTAGGGCCCAAACTCTTTCTTTTTTATAACATAAAATATAAAGTTACAGATTACTTAAGTATAGGGACAGTGTTATTTTTATTAGTCTGACACATAAACAGACCCAGAGAATTAACAAACAAACGCCTGAGTTACTACCTCAGCTGGAGCCATGGCCATCTAAATATTAGGACATTAGTTTGAAAGAATATACTATATAAAATATTCATCAATAAAAAGGAACATACATATTCTTAAACGTCATTTCATTGAGCATTCAATGGAGCTAATTTTGTTAGAATCGAGTAATAAATAATCATAAAAATTATAAAAATGCTGGACGCCAATATATCGGCTCGCGGCGGCGATCGTTCCACAGCACTCACGCTGATATATCGGCTCATGGCGATTAACGAGTCACACTACTCACGCCGAAATATAGGCTTGCGGCGGTTTATGAAACGTATTGCAAAGCCGATATATCGACTTTTGGTGGTAAAAGGGTTAACTTATTGCCCATAAGAATAACATTTTATCTTTTAAGGGTCACTGGGGCAAAGCCCTAAGGGATTGCCATGATGGGAATACGCCTGTATGTAGCCCAAATAAATTATCTACCTTCATGCAAATTTCAGCTCGATTGGTTCAGTAGTTTTTACATTAAAACAGAAATACAAGTCGACAGACAGGCACCAACTTTCTTACTTTCTTTTATAAATGTATAGGATATTTAGTAAATAAAAATAATTAACTCATTAAATTTTGTCTAAAAGGAAAAAGAATGTGTCAGTTTCCTGATATCGTTTATTAGATTAATAAACTGAGTGTAGAATCACCTGCGTAAGTATACAGTACTTCCTTATTTTTAACAAAATTTGGATGATTTGTATTTTAATCTAAAGTAATTTGATTTATTACTCTGAATAAAGGTAAAATATATTTTAAAAAATACAAAAGGAAAATTAACCCTTTGTGCTATGGCATCGCTGACAGCGACGATGTAGTTTGTGTATAAAGTGCGAGCGTCGCTGTGAGCAACTCCGCGTATTTCATATAGCACTAAAGTTCGACCGTGAGATACTGGCTGGTTAATGCGTCAAAACGATCCAAAGGCTTCACACCAACAAACACGGGTCATTTCGCTCTTTTACTGTCGCTTTCCGTCAACTATTTACGTTTTCAATTCACCGTGAGCAAGTCGTCTGCGCTTTTCAACCCGGTTCGATTGTTGTGCTAGTGGTTTTGAATTGAGATGTTTCGTCATATTATGTAATTACTTTTATTTTATTTGTAAAATAGTTATTTTAAAGTATTATAGTAAACAACACATAAGTAATAAGTGGAGTATTTGCCGTTTGTTTTAGTTTCAAGTCTTTGTTTATTCGTTGTGAGCAAATGGTCTGCTAATTTCTACCCGGTTATGATGCGTAATGTTTTGAAGTGAAACTATTCCTCATATTTTATTTTGTCGTACATTTTAGCTGTAAATATTGTTGTTTGAAGGTAGAAAAACTGAATAATAAATAAGTAGTAATTGACACTGCATGGGTTACATGGTGTTTTCCTGGATTGAATTTTGATTTAGGTTATAAAAGTGGTGAAGTTTTCTTAGGCCTGGGCTTAATGCAAGTATAAATTTAGTTGCATGTTTGAAACAGACTTTCTCTTTACTCATTCTTTTTTCTTGTTTCTCTTTTTTATGAATTAGGCTATGTTGAACTAAAAAACTTAGGCCTATTTCTTGTTTTTCTATTTTATAAAGTAGGCTATGTTGAACTGTGTATTTATTTCCTAATCAATGGCTCATGTAAACTCCTATGAATGATCGTATCTTTACCTTGGAAACATAAATAGGTATTAAGGAAGGAAGCATGTTTTCTGTTTTATTTTATTTTCATGTCTTTTAGTTTTATCAGGCTTTGCTCATTGTGTTCTGTTATAATAATCTACACTGTTTAACAACACTTTATTACTGGTAGTTCTTTTATTTGCATGAATGCCTGAAATTTGTGAAGTACGATTTCACATGTTTTCTTAGATAAAATGTTTAGTTTGGCACGTATGGGGATAATTTTTTTCTCCAAAATGTTCACTACATTATGCTGATAACAGTAATAACAATATAAACTATGTGGAATACATCCTGCCCTTGTTATATTATGCCAAAATAAAAAAATAAAAATTTAAATTTTTTTTATTATTGTAGACAATTTATAGTAACAAAATACTTACCACAGTAAGCATAGCTTTACTCTACAACACATTTATCTATGTGTAAAAGTAAACAAATTTGGTGCAATTATCTTGAAAAATAAAGATACAACATTTTTTATCAGAGCTTACGTTTTTGGACAAAAATGCATAGCATTTTACAGTGTAGCATAGGGAAAAACCAGTAGCACTTAAAGGGTTAAATATACAAAATTTTACCGCGTTGAACCTTCTCCTGCTTAAATTAACTGTCTTGTTACTCATTTTGTTGTAATAGTGCATAACGCTACATAATTTGCTTGATACTTTTAATTTTTTTGCTTGTACCTAGATTAGTTCACATTCACATTATAATTGTTTGTATTACAACCACCCCTTTATAGTGCAAAATCTGAATAATATCCCCAACCTTCAGTAGTTTGCTTCCTTCAAATGTTTAGAGGGCTAGGCCCTATTTGCTATTTTTATACAAAATCGGATGTATTAAAAAATTATGATTCTTTTATTTGTATAAGGCTTACCAGAATACTACTCACTTTTTGCCAGAAATCCATTCCAAAGCGTATGAACCAAATTTCACACTCCTTGAACTCAAAGCGGTGGATGACTTTAATATTTGTTTCATTAAAGCGAAGTTCGTCATCCTCCAGCCTTCCCGGCTTCCAGCACACAATGCAGTTTTCACAGGACTGTAACAAATTATTCTTAGTACTGTTCATCAGGACCACAAATATGGGACCTTTCAGTAGGGAGTGTAGTTATCCATTGAAAAATGCAAATACGCTTAGGTGAGGGTCAGAACTGGAATCTGAGCACTTAGGTGAGTTTTTTAGTTCCACGAATGATATAATTATACTAGAGATTTAATGGATAGCCCTGCCAAAGTGAAGCGAAGGGCAAGATAAACAGGTGATTTTACCAAAGAAGTCACCAAAATGATTGCCCTTGACCACCAGGCTGTTACGATTGAATGACCAAACTACCAATGCCATGCCGATTGCTGATGATTTGGTATTAAATTACTGTGGCTACTGGAGACTCGTCAAGTTTCAGTATCAAGTGAACTAGGGATGGTCAAGATGGGACGGGGCAGGATATTTTCTTTTTCCAAATTGTGAGAAATTTTCATTCGGGATTTTTAACTTGATGTATAACTTGTAGTAAAACAAATATACACGTAGACAGTAGATTCCCTCTAGTCTGGCCACCTCAGCCAGATTACAAAATGGCTGAAATAGCCGTCGTTAATAGTTAATGTAAAATACAGACCTATAGTAACATAACAGTTCATACAAATTCTACTTTTAAGATGGTCCAAGAAATTTTAAAAAAATAAACAAAATTCACAAGTCAGCTGAATTAAGATTTTTTCATATTTTTTTAAATAAACAAACAAATTGACTTTATCGATATCTGCTGAGGGAAACCCTCCCACGGGTAGTTATCTCATTTCTATGAGTCTGGCCGGACTGTACAAAAACATTTAAAGATTTCATTTATTTGTTCAGGAAAAGATTATTTATTAAATGGAAAAGTTGATCAGTTTGACTATGGAACGTAGCACAACTACTTCTTGTTTTCCATTTATGTTCTTGGTTTAATCAACAGGAGCAGTTAGTTAAATTTACAATCCATATTTCACGAGTTCAAAAACTAACAGGAGACTTACCTTAGAAAGTATGAAGTTCCCGTACCACCGAACGCAATCGACGTAGTTTCTGTGGATGTCTCTGGTGGAGAAGTCGGGGAAGTGTTCCTTGAGGGAGTCGAACGGCCGAGTACTGCGGCCGACGTTGAAGTCGTACGAGGCTACAACGGCCTCCTCTATGTGGTCCTTGTCCAGCCGCCACAGCTTGAGCGAGTGATCCATGCCGCACGACATGATGCGCTTCCCCAGCAGGTCAAAGTCCTGAGGACGCAGACACCTTATGAAATGTTACTAACCTCACTGGACCAAAATATGATTAACTGTCGAGTGGTTTAAAAGGTACTGATTTATAAAGTGGATGGAATCATATGAAATAAATTGTACTAGAACAGGGTTCCCACTCAAACTTAATGATCAAATTCACGGGTTTTTCACGGTTTTCAAGGTCTAAAAATTGTCAATTTCACGGTCGAAATATTAAAAAACGTAACCTATACCGGTCGCAAAACAACAACGCAGACGCAGCGCAGCGGTCAAATACTAGTTAAAACTTTCCAACATTCCAATTACGATGTCACAGAACCATAAAACCATACCATACATCCCAAGTGAACTTTTTAAAAAATAAGAACTATTTTAGAGTTTCTTATTGTTTTATTGTCGTCGTGAGTCATGCCATCAGTCTATCGGTTATCGGTTGCTGGTGATTTCTACTTCGCTCAGTGTTGCCAATCACTTTTTCCCGAATTACCCTCGATCCTCGTCAAAATTACCCTCAAAATCTAAATTCCTGTATTTGAGTAAAGAGTGCTAATGAAATAAAGGAAATGTGCTTGAAATTTGATAGGTTTGAGGAGCCGCCTATAGATGTCACTGATGTATAATTCATTTTAAAATTTTGAAAAAAAATATAATAGAAGTAGCATATGCCAGCCAGTTTTTGTCTCAATTTTTTGATGCGAGATATAACGGATTATTTCAGAATTTATTTTACTGCTTAAAAAATCACAGTATATAACAGCTGATGCAATTTTGTTTACAGCCATAAACGTCAATTATAAAACAGCTAACGCTGTTCATCTTTCAGTCTACCAACTGCTCGGATTAGGTAGGCGGAGACAGGTGACAATAATCCCCATTTTCTATTTTTGTTATTTATTGTCTGGTTGACGTTAAAACTTGCAGACATTACTGCAACTTAGCGGACTTCTTGTCTTCCTGGCACTCGTGGCTCTTCCACGTTTTTAACATGAGACAATCACTGTACATGTAATCCTTACTCAAGCTTGATTTCTGTCATGGAGTTCGTGAGTATTTGTCAGAGTCACGAAAATCGGAAGGGTCGATAAAGTAGAGAAATGTAGTAGACCTAATTTAGTCATAAATAAACATCAATGAATGTATAATAAGTATATAACAGAGTATAATATAAATTTGTATATTTTTAAAGGTTTTGGTAAAATTACCCCTTTTTACCCTCGAAGTTCAAAATTATCACCGGCAAGGGTAATTTCTCTCGAAGCAGCAACGCTGACTACGCAGTACGCACCGTGTAAACGGAATGGGCAAGTTACTGACGCGACAGTTGTATAGTTAACAGTCTAGATACAGTAGTTGTCTACTGTCACCGACTAATACAAAACAATAGGCAAATGACATACAGTAAAGAAGACACTTAAACGGTCTTACACAAGTGTCAATCAGCAGTTAGTGTGAAAAAAACACCAGCAACTTAACAACTGTCGCCCGAGTCGGCCCGAATTCCTTTGCACCGTGGAAACCAGAACCAATCTTAAATCATCTGCACAGCTGCAATCTGCAAGTAGGCAGACGACGTGGTATTCACCATATTTACAACGTACTAAATAATTTTGTTGTACATTTCCCTATCTGAAAACAAATGAGATATTTTCTGATAAGATATTTTTTTAATGTTTTCATGTTTGATATATTTTTAAGGTTTGATATCGAAATTCACGGCTTATTCCAGGTTTTTTCACGGTATACGAAATTCACGGCTTATTCAAGGTTTCACGGTTGGGTGGGGACCCTGTAGAATTTCCTAAGCGCAGCTTGCACATCCCGTTTTGAGAAGCGAGAATAGTAAATACTTAAACAGTAAACAAAACAATGACAGTCTGAATGTAGATACAATCTTTATAACAGCTGTTTATTTAATTGAATTAAGAAAAAAAAGTGTGTGACATAGGGTTTAAGCTGCGGTCACATTTGTCGCAAAATGCCATATGCACCACGAAAATGTGACAATATTTGGGCAGGCTGTCGCTTTATTGCCGTACAATGAAAAGTATAGGGGTGTGCGATGCATCAAAAAGCATCAAAATTTCGATTTTATTCGATGCTGTAGTAATCGAAATAGCGATGCATCGAAAGTGTTCGATGAACTCCTATACCCCTGCCGTTTACCCGTGCTACCACGGGCACAGGGAGTGTTTGGGTCTGCGGCAACAAATCTTACCTTGGAGATAAGGAAGGAATAGGGATGGGAGAGGAGGGGTGGGGTCTGGTTGAAAGCAATAAATTAGTCGGCTGACCAACATTATTTCTTTGAGTTACTATCACAAAACTTCATAAAACTATTCCTAGGGTGGGTAAAATAGTCTTTTGTCAAAAATACGGTAGTTTTACTGGCATGGTATGATCGTAGTATTTTACAATCTGGGAAAACTGTCGACATCGTCACTGATACTTAACTTTGGCGCTCATTTGTATTAGTCCGTCCTTTGAAACTTGAGTAAATTCAATTAAGTTATGCCTTTTTATTGCAAAAGTTTTTGAAATGATGGATCAAGATAGGATGGAAGCAAATTAATTGGTCAAATCAGAAAATTGTAACTAGACTTTGGCCAAGATGGTAGATAATCCATGTTGGTCATAAAAATTGGTGTATAGGCTGAGTTTTAATCATTGAAACATATCGCATTGCATCGATTCAAATCAATATTCTTTGAATCACATCGTTGCATCGAATCGAAATAAAATCACTGCATCGCACACCGCTAGAAAAGTAAAGACATTTTTTAACTTAATTGCAGAAAATCTTGTTTTAACAATACAAATGGTATTAAAAGTACATTTGCTTTGGCAACTTATTTTTGTATTACAGTAGAAGCTCTCTTAACCGACCCCTATGGGACCGGGCCATGGTCAAATAACGAAAAAGGACGGTTAAACCGAATAATACCGGAAACAGTCACAATAAGTGTTCAAAACAATCAAACTTGTGAAGTATGGTTTTGAGAGCAACTGAGTGAATTTGACTTTCTACGAAAAAATGTAATCGACCTGTTGCAACCTGAAAGTTATTTGCGGAACAATACATTGGATGCTGCGGCGGAAGTTTGTCTATTCTTGGAAGACGGTCGGTTAATCCGATGAGCGGTTGATCAGAGGAGGGTTAAGAGAGCTTCCACTGTACTTTGAAATAAGAGCTAAATGTTGAATGTAGTCTGCAACGCAACGTGATCACGATCTACAACCAAAAAGAAGACTAGAAGAGCAGTTGGGATGTTGTGGAGGCTTGACAATGTTGCGTTGGTTGCACTACGTCACTTTACCGATCGCCTCTAAGCGAATGGTAGACGAGACTAGCCTACATTACTTAGATAGTGACAGTTGCTGTCGGTTTCAAACAACTGTGTACCGTGTAAATGGTATGCGCGAGTTACTGATATGACAGTTGTTCAGAGTCAGTAGCTAACCCCCTAGCAGACGTCATGCGCTGTGACTTGGCTTGGCACGCACTGTGTAGTAGGCGAGTGTAGCCGAGCGATGGCGAATGCAAGAATGTGGAGGGCTAGTCCGCTACTGCTTGGGCTGATTGTGCTCGCCTTGCCATCGCACCGATTCTTGTCGGTTTTTGTGACAGAGTCAAAGGAGACGAACGGCACGTCCTCCATACTTAGTGCCGCTCGTGGTCTAGACTCACTGCAGTGTGGATGGTCACACGAGCCCGAGTCACTCAGACGAACGTGACCCGCCATTTTGAATCCAATATGGTGGCCATAATGTTTTTATCTGATCACACGACCAACTAAACTTATTATTCAAGCAGGAACAAGTACTAGTTGTAAAAATATTGTATTTAATTGCACAACCACTATTACCAACCACTTGTATTTAGTTGCTAAAGACTATACTGTAAAGAGCTACTATATTTTATACATACACACCATTCTCAAACTACCACTATTAATTGAATATTTTGAGTAGTTCCAATTTTTCTTCGATTTTGGGGTTGTTAAGGAGTACAGTTCGGGTCACGGTGCTTGGTACCTGGGAAAGGCGAGAAACTACTGAAATTTCTTGTAAATAAAAGTAGACATTTACAAAAATAGCCAAAAGTTTTAAAATTAGATAAATGATTTTTGCTTTCTGTTGACAAAATTAGACTGTAACACTAACGGTACTAAGCCAAATAGAGGCGAAAAGTCATTCCAGAGCAAATGCTAACCAGACGCCAAGCACTGTGACCCAAACTGTAACTTCTAATTTAAAAACTCTTCAACAATTTTCTGTTGTGATTGTGCCCATGTTTATGGTATATTTATCTTATTTTGCCTATCTTATGAGGGGCAACTTCCAAAAAGCCTTGTTACTAGTAATTTCTACAGCTTATAAATAATATAACTCTTTAACCATTAGTCCTATGACAAAATTGCAAATGACTTTTTGTAGGTAATTTAATGTGCTTCAATTTCCTAAATAAAACGTTCGGATATAGCTAATAAATAAGTAAATAGTAACAAAAACATGGAATATTCAAATTTCACCATGAAAGTTCCCCATAAGAGGCTCCCACACCACCGGCTCACCACTCACGCACGGGGCCTTTCAGTATGATGTACAGAAGGGAGTAACGAACAATTCCACCAATTTTCAAAACTCCAGAATTTTTTCCCTCGATTTGTGTTTTTTTGTCGAATTTGACTGGCCTATATTGTTTACAAAGTTTGCATGTAGTGTATTAATAATATAGATAAATACTGGAAATAAATAAAATAAATAAGTAATGGTTTATTTTTTTTACAAAAATTGCATTGACAAAGTCAAGATCACATTCAAAAACAGACACAGTCAAATGAAATTACTCAAAACTAATATAACTTGAAACAAATTGCAAAACCTTGACCAGTTGAACACGTACATGGTAAATATAGATAGATAGATATAGAAGATTGATAAAACAATGTAACAAATAAAATATGTAAAGGAAAGCAAATTAGAAATAACTTGTTTTTTTCATTCTTGATTCAAAATCAGTAAGATATTAACTTATACCATTGACTATAAATACTGAAGTACACTTCTCATTGCCATTGTAAAATGTGTCCCTAGTTTTATGTATGCCAGGATTGAAAGAGGTCGTAGTTTACACCAATCACCAACAGAGTATACTGCTGTCAACTATTACTTATCCTCTCAAGGAGGGGATAATACAACAGTTGGTGTGTCAGGAAGCAAACATAAGTTGATTATCACTTGCTTTCTGGGGTGGAGATATTTTAAAAGTTAACGAAAATAACTAAAATAGAAAGTTGACAGCAACACAATCTGTCGGTGACCCAATCAAACTACTTCAATTTTAAATTCTAGCATACACTAAAAGTGGGACAGCTGGGCCATATGGATGGGATGTCTCCTTCAGTATTTATAGTCAATGCTTATACTGTATAATATGTGATATTAACTGGCAGTCCACTAGGTAAAAAAATTAAATGTATCCATTCAGAAAGGCTTAAAAACTGCCAAAACTGGGGTGAATGGAGGGGGTAGGGGCTTTAGTTTAGTTCATATCACAGGTTAAAAATTTTGACATGCATAGGTTGACAATTATCATCTTTGTTTAGGTAAAAATCCATCAAATATGGTGGAACATTTGAACATCAATACTATCTATCGTATCTGGGAAAACAACTTTTGCTTTTAGCACTTTTAACATTTCTCTACAGCAGTCACCCATAATAAAGCTCTTATCTCTTTTATGAATGAATGAAGTAGACCAGTCATTTTTAAGTTGAAATGTTTGAAGGTCTTTTAAAACGCCTTTGTGATATAAAATGAGGTCGGTGATAGTGAAACCTTTGTGACTGAAAAAGTTTTCAGTGACCATGAAATCATTGACTATATATGCTTCAGTAAGTAGAGCCAGTGATGAAATGTTTCAAATACTGTGTATTTTCTTTATGTGTCTGTGGAGTAGAATTGATCTGATTTAAAGTAATCCTGATCCCCCTATCAAACCTAAATCATCAGCACTGGCCTAGGAGCCTTTCTCAAAACACCTATTACAAATTGGTAACTCTTACCGCACTCAAAACCTCATCCCTGTGTCCCTCTACACCTCCGAATATTGCAACACAAACGTCCGTCTTGATGTTCCACAGACGCAGTGTGTGATCCTTGGAGACCGACAGAAGCAGGTTTGGATCTCGAGGGTGGAATTTCAGCTCGTTAATTGCATGACCATGGCCTACAATCAAAGAATAGTACCACTTAATCGTTCAATAATACATTTGTACACTTAAATAGGGCCTACCATTTACTGAGTAAGTAATATATCATTTACCAAGGATAGAAAAATCAGCCACTTCCTGAAGTAACTCACTAAAGTATCTTCATTTACAAGATATACCTCACACTGACTCACATTCATCTCCCAGTAACCTGTCTCAAGAGATTGGCAGCCACGTTTTCTATCTTTGCCCATCTACATTAGGCTACAGATGTGTGCAAGGAATGGACCAAGCAAATGGGTGAACCGTCACAGTACTGGGTTGAACAGAAATCAATACTGATTAAACTGACTTGAGAGGACTGGGATTCGAACCATAACAGAGTATTATTCTCCATAAGAATAACTAACATTAGGGCCTGAGTATACAGGTTTGCCGCTGTGGACTCTAATGACAATTTTGTTGTGTGAAAATATAAATAGATCTTTACCAAATGAAACTACATGCCAAGTTTCATCATTATAAATTAGCGAGATCAAAATTGTATTTAACCACCAAAATAATAACATTGAACGTGGTGCTGTTTTCAGCACTGATAATACCTCAGTAATCAATTTACCAAGTCTGAATTACTCCACAGTGGTTTGTCTTACCGATGTAGTGGCGGATGAAGGTCATGGAGGCAGGGCTCAGGATGCGAATGATGCCCCGCGACCCGGCCACGACCAGCAGAGATTTCCCTGCCACAGTGGTTTGTCTTACCAATGTACTGGCGGATGCAGGTCATGGAGGAAGTGAGGCTCGGGATGCGCATGATGCCCCGCGACCCGGCCACAGCCAGCAGAGGTTTCCCTGCCACAGCACATAGTTACCTCCACAGTGGTTTGTGGCGGATGAAGGTCATGGAGGCAGGGCTCAGGATGCGGATGATGCCCCGCCAACCCGGCCACGACCAGCAGATTTCCCAGCCACAGTACATATTTACCTCCACAGTGGTCCACTACCGATCGATGTGGTGGCGGATGCGGGTTATGGAGGCAGGGCTCAGGAAGTGGATGATGCCCAGCAACCTGACCACGGCTAGCAGAGGTTTCCCTGCCACAGCACATAGTTACCTCCACAGTGGTTTGTGGCGGATGAAGGTCATGGAGGCAGGGTTCAGGATGTGGATGATGCCCCGCGACCCGGCCACAGCCAGCAGAGGTTTCCCTGCCACAGCACATAGTTACCTCCACAGTGGATTGTGGCGGATGAAGGTCATGGAGGCTGGGCTAAGGATGTGGATGATACCCCGCGATCCGGCCACAGCCAGCAGAGGTTTCCCTGCCACAGCACATAGTTACCTCCACAGTGGATTGTGGCGGATGAAGGTCATGGAGGCAGGGCTCAGGAAGTGGATGATGCCCAGCAACCCGACCACGGCCAGCAGAGGTTTCCCTGCCACAGCACATAGTTACCTCCACAGTGGTTTGTGGCGGATGAAGGTCATGGAGGCAGGGCTCAGGATGTGGATGATGCCCGTGACCTGGCCACAGCCAGCAGAGGTTTCCCTGCCACAGCACATAGTTACCTCCACAGTGGTTTGTGGCGGATGCAGGTCATGGAGGCGGGGCTCAGGATGCGGATGATGCCCCGTGAGCCCGCCCAACCAGCAGAGGTTTCCCTGCCACAGTACATAGTTACCTCCACAGTGGTCCACTACCGATCGATGTGGTGGCGGATGCAGGTCATGGAGGCGGGGCTCAGGATGTGGATGATGCCCCGCGAGCCCGCCCAACCAGCAGAGGTTTCCCTGCCACAGTACATAGTTACCTGCACAGTGCTTTGTCTTACCGATGTAGTGGCGGATGCAGGTCATGGAGGCGGGGCTCAGGATGCGGATGATACCCCGTGACCCCGCCACGGCCAGCAGAGGTTTCCCGCTCTCCTCCTCGTACGACCAGGCGCATGTGTAAAAGTTTTCATCTGCCTTCGCTCGTGTTAAAGAAGCTTATCATTTCATTTTTATATTGTTATAGCACTTATAATGGCAAAAATGTGTATTGCTTCTAGGAGTCTGCGGTACCAGAAATTTAAGGTCGGTGTATTCGGTGTATAGCCTAAGTGTATTCGGAAACCAAACAGAACAAATACAGAAAAAATATTGTTAATGAAAAACATACTAGCAGACATAAAAAAGTACTTAGGTAAGCTTTTGATCATAATTTGTAATAGTTCACAAAAATTTATATAGGCCTAATAACAATAATAATGTGTTAAATCATGTAAATAAAGAAAGAAAGCCCAATATATATATATATATATATATGTTAAATATATAATATAATGTTAATATATATATATATATATATATATATATATATATATATATATATATATATATATATATATATACTAACACATTAAAACAGATAGATATAAATGATGAAAAAAAGTTTTTTACGAATTTTCGTTTATAATACAAACGTTTTCAAGCAATAAAGGAGATAGAATGGAATTGAACAGTAAATAAATAAAAATAAACATAAACAAATATTTTACATCTGACTTTTATATATATATGACCCCAACAGTAATAATTCCCTTTATGTTAAATAATTATGTTAATTTAGTTATGTAGGCTTATTTCATCTATAAGATTTTGTTGTTTGTATTTGTAATAATTTCACATAGATACCATTTGTTCAATTTTCCCCGTGTTCACTAGTTATGTTAGGTAATTTCCTTGTTAATTTAAATTTTAAAGCTATCTCAAATACATTTCATGTATATAGATAATCAAAATTGATCTCATACAAGATAATACAAATAACAGTCACATAAAACACAAATAAGACAAATATTCTTTTGTAAACTTTCTTTGTATTCTTTTGTAATTATAAACTTTTATTCACAAGTAAGACGATAAAATAATAATAAAAGAAAGGAAGGTATGTGTGTGTGTGTTTTCAAATTAAATACAGGTTTTATGAATTATAAATTAGAGCCTCCAACAAATTTTAAATCCTATAACCAAGTAACGCAACAGAATAAGAATTTGTATTGCAATCAGATGACACATACTCAGCAGACGTCAAAGTTGTAGCCGTCTCGTTGTAACAGAAGTCGACGGCGATGGCGGTTCATCAAGAATCCATCGCAATCACTCGTTGTTTGTTTTAAATAGTCTAAGGCTATCACAAAACTTTTTATCAAGGCTTGTTCAAAACATTTTATCAACAAAAACGACGCACGTTCAGTGGAAGTGATGATTACGTCCAAACGTCATCGTCACACAAAGAGTATACCTAGAAAGTGAATATCAGAGAAAAAGAAATACGCAGTTTCCAAAATTATGATATACGCCATAAAATTATGAACCAATGTAGGCTAACCTTTTTTATTTGTTACAACAGTAGTGTGTGTACAACTTTTTTATTAATCAACGTTTAGCAATGAAACTAATATTTAACCTAAACACTCTTCTAAACCGTTGACGGCATATTTAATATTGAATTAAAACAGTTTCTTTCGGTTGGTTTAATTTCTATCCACAAAACGTTAGGAAGTGTCATAATGCCTATTAGGACAATTTTATGACAAGCCCGATTTGTGTTTTTGAATTGATGTGCATGTATTACGTTTGCATATAAAAATAAGTGTCAACCTTCTGCATGTTATTACTCTCTGTAACACACTATCAGAATGTATTTGCCAAATGTTTGGTGATTTTAAGTAGTATCAAGCACTCATTTGAGGTTAGGGGGCCGTTATACAATCGGCAATGTACAACACAAAACGATGTTGTAATTTCGTTGATATAAAAAACAAACAGATATTTATGTGTCTATCCCTTAGTTTGATTTAAAAATGATTAAATGTCATACAAATTCGGTTGTAGGTTTTTGTTATCGTTTATACCGCCCCCATACACTGGCCAAGTCTAGGCGAGCAAAGACGAGCGTGATAGTGTAAATGCGTAGTAGTTTGTTATTAACCTCTGTTACTCTCGATGTTTACGTACATTATTTCATTACTCGCCGAGTCGTACGTAACTCGACAAAACATTCGGCCAGTCTGTGGTTGCGGCTTTATCAATGCTGTAAAGACATCTCGTCATCATTTGTGATCCGATTGTGAACCTATGAACTCGCGAATGCCGGTCAAAGTTGAAAGTTGCTGTCGTGAGCAAAGGCTTGTCAATAGAATGCCAACGAACGAAAAATATGTTATGAATAAAACTGAAGGGAAAATGTGGTTGATAAACAGAATACTGATTTTTTGTATTTCTAGGCTGTACCGTACCGACTTAGTACCGGCGCCGTTAGTGGTATTAAACCGAATTCGGTAATTCGTTTTGTACCGAACCAGTCCCGATTTTTCAGTGCACCGCAGACCTCTAATTGCTTCTCATATATTAATTAGAAACCAAGGATGGACTATCAAATCTGGAGTGGTCCCATTACACTATTTTAAACTACCGACAATAATATACTGCTGAATTCAAATATTCGCTTGAAAATATTCAAAACTCTAGAATAATTGGTAATACTCAACTCACACACCCCCAATTTTGAATGGTTTAAAATATTACGTTTCTATTTTTATTGTTTGGGGAAATTCCATTTTTAACTCTTAGTGGTACTAATTAATAATAGGTATGTGATTTAAAATAGCTCTCTATTTCTGAACAGAGATAACTAAGACAGGTGTTAGGGGGTGAGGGGAAGAGTTCAGTGTGCCGGTCCTGATCTCCAGAGTAGTAGCCCAATAAACAACTATCCGTCTGCCTACAGAGAAACTATGTCCTTAGTTCCCTGTTAAATTCTAGGGGTGGGCGAGTACTCGAGTTTTCTAGTACCTGTTCAGTATTTTCTAATACTCGAAGGCCAAACGAGTATTAGAGACTACTCGAAAATTGCAGTCAAGTAGTTGAAAATTACATAATTACTCCAGCCGCGTACCCGCAAAAGAATTTTACCTTGGAGAGAAGGATGGAAGATGGGATGGAGAGGAGGGGTGGGGTCCGGTTGAAAACAATAAATCAGTCAGCTGACCAACATTATTTCATTGAGTCATTATCTTACAACCATGTTCTTCCCCATTATGAATTTATGTTAAACAGTTTTTGTTCTTCTATATTACTATAGCATACTACTGAAACTAACATTAAATATGTAAAAAATTGCATTAAAAAATAGTTTGATAATTAACTACAAAAAGCTATTAATTAATTTTAAAAGATAACATACATTTGTAACTGTTTTATTACGTTGTATAACTGTTAAATATGTTAGTTTATCTTATGTCGTCTTGACAAACTCATTTATTAGTGAATTTCCTATGGAAAAGTGAACTATTAGCATGACCCACACGGTGAAACTTAAGCCCGGGACCACCATAGAAGTTCCTAACGTGACCCCCTGAACACGTTTTGGGGGGTCATTCAAAATTATATATATATATATGTGTGTGTATGCACTCTAGCGGTCACATTTTTTGTCCGATTTAGTTCAAATTTGGTAAGGATGTTCCTTTCTATAATCAGTTGGACAAGTTCGTTGGGCAAAACAATCTGAAAACTCTAACCATTTTTTTGGGGATTATTCTTTAAAATTTTGAGTTTTTGGGCCCAAAAAGGGTCAGAAAAGCCCCGGACGTAAAATTAATGCTTGTATTAAGATAGGAATTAGTAAAGCGAAAGTTTTAAGCCCTCTCTCGTTATTCTAGCACAAATATTTACCGAGTTATTAAAGAAAATGTATATCGGCTAAACACAGTACGTTGTCTTATGAGGTTTTTACATTAGAAAAGCATGTTATTCATTTGTTGGTGTATTTGTATCATCCCCAGCAACCTCGCGCCTACTTTCGAGCTTGACTGGACCTTCTCCTAACTTTATAATGCGCAAAATTGTATTCCTAGCATTGCAGGTAAATGAAACCAGGAGCATCAGAACAGCCAAAAAATCAATGTTTTCAGATTTCGATAAAATTGAAATAAATGTATGTTTTTACACTGGTTTTGAGTTTTAATAGTTTTGTATGTGGAAATTCACTTCCCTCACGTCAGCGTACTGTGTGCGAACTCGTTTTAAATTTTGATGAGGTTTATTAGCTAAATTATTTAAAATTTGAGTTAGGCAAACTAACAAAATATTTCAGTACTTTAATAATTTTTTTTATTTCTATTTTAGTTTTATCTGAAATACGATACTTCAATAAATGTACTGTATTATTTTGTATAGTTTAAAATTTGTATTTAATATTTTTATTTTAACAGATTATTACAGTTGTAGACTATAGTATTTAAATGTTAAATTTTTAATTTTCTGTATCTTCAAATCACATAGATCTTGAAGTTATCTTGTTTGACTTTCTATTATTGATATTGTATCTTCTCAGCAGAACAACAAATGGTTGTTATTTTTTCAACAAATTTTATGTTTTTCATTAATTTTCTACTGTAAAAGCAATATAATCAATTACCTATACAACTTATGACATAATAGTAATTGTATCTGTAATATTTCTTTTGAACTCCTTCGGTATATTTACTATCAATATTTCAAGAACTTGTTTTAATAATATTGTTTAGTAAACCCTCAGAGACAATGACAGGTGTCAAGTGAGTTATTACCCACACAGTGAGCAAAAATTACCTTGAGCCCAAGCTCCCAAAACAATGACAAAGTGTCAAGTGAGTTATTACCCACACAGTGAGCAAAAGATTACCTTGAGCCCAAGCTCCCAAAACAATGACAGGTGTCAAGTGAGTTATTACCCACACAGTGAGCAAAAAATTACCTTGAGCCCAAGCTCCCAAAACAATGACAGGTGTCAAGTGAGTTATTACCCACACAGTGAGCAAAAAATTACCTTGAGCCCAAGCTCCCAAAACAATGACAGGTGTCAAGTGAGTTATTACCCACACAGTGAGCAAAAACTTACCTTGAGCCCAAGCTCCCAAAAACTAACTGTTTGTGTTTTGCTGTCTAGAAGTTAAACATTTCTAGTAACTTTCTTGTTAAAATGTTCTGTTTTGATAAACTAAACTAAAATCTTTGTTTGGATATATTTTTTTATTTAAATCAATATTCATTTATGGTGAAATAAAGGTTAAATTAAAATAAATACAGTCAACTCCCGATTATCCGGGAGCGAGTTAATCGGGTTGCAGTTTAACCGGGGTCACGAAAGGTTTATTTTTATTATTTTTATTTATCCCCTTCTAAACATAAATAGAACAATAATAACTATTTATTTTGCTAAATTATCTCCAGAATCGTACTTAATTTACTTTATTTATCAGAATAAATACTACTAGTGGCTTGAAGGGGCCATAGCCCCAAACCTTGCTCCAACACTCTGATATTTTTACTCTTTAAAAGCTTATTAATAAAAAATTTAAAAAAAGATACAACACAGAGTTTGTAAACAAAGTAGACACTTAATCACATTTTTAATGTAAACAAAGCAGATGTTTTTAAATCCCCATGCTTTTCTTATGGGGAATGTTTCACGTTGTTTCTCGTTTGCTGGTAACATTTTGGAAATACTGCTATTTTTCCCGAGTCCCTGGAATCAAGACCTTTAATTAGAGCTCTCTCCCATTATCCTGCGATTAGCTAAACTCCCACAATTTTGACTTAACAATTTCGCTTACAGAATTATATCAGAATAAATACTATACCATACAAACAATTTAGTCAACGCAACATAATCTCAGAGTTTTTCATCTTGCTAATGAGCCGTGGGCGCGTGATGGGGAGCGATGACCTTGACACTGCTCTAAACACTGCATCTGGCTAGGCAGTGCGACGGATGGACACGGACGTCTAAAAATAGAAACATCTCAAAACAATCACCCTTCCCGCCGCTGTTACCCTCACGGGGTTTCCCCCAGAGCAGAATTAATTAGCATACTGTTTGGAGTAATTTAGAGAGTTCGATCATTTGGCATTTTGGATAGTATTTACTGCTATCAGCCATTGCTAGTATTAACTATTATTATCGTGATTGTTTGTAGATTTTATCACAATTTCAAGATTTTCACAAGTATTTAATTTACATAAATATATCTTAAATGACATTAAAACACAATATTGTAATATAAAAATGTTAATAAACCTTCATTATATTTGTAATATTCAATTTATTGAATCCCTTTGTTTTAACCGTGGTTTTGGGTTATCCGTGACCCTCCAACCGGTCACTACCCCGGATAATCGGGAGTTGACTGTAATAACATTAATAATTCAATGAAATGTTATGTTTATAATTTAAGTTTAATATGTAAATAACAATCGTTCTCAGTAGCATTTTTGTGTAGCTTTTTAAAGAACTACTCAACTCGACCCGACTCGATACTCGAGTAGTTGGTTCAATACTCAACTCGCCTCGATTTTAAAAACCACTACTCGCCCACACCTATTAAATTTTTCTGGTTTTGATAAAACTCACAGACTTACAAAATGTATAACCGCAACCACTCTTGCCGACCTAATGCTTACCATCTTTGGTTACTGAAAAATCACCTCGAATAAAGTAATATTTAAAAAAATTTTTCTTTGGTTATTTTTTACCCCCCATGCACTCAAGAGCATCCAAACATTTCTAACACTCGAGAATAAGTGTGAGACAGGACTTTGCCCCAAAGGATACGTCAGGGTCAGCGTAACATTGCAGCAAGGTGATGCCGCTGTCCTGGGGACACTCGTAGATGGACACTCGGTTGCTGCCGACGCACGCAAAAATGAGCGGTTGGCCCTCCTGCAGCAGGTGGTTGAACTGCACCCCGAACAGTGGTTGGCCGTGGTCCTCCTTCACAAAACACCTGCAAGCAGTTCAAACTGTTTAAATTGTGTCCTTCAATAGTTTAGTTTTTTAATTCCATCAGGATAGATCCACTATCTTCAGTATAGCACATAGTGTTGTAGTGCTGACATAGCTGTCATAAAAATGGCCGCTGTAACAAAGTCAATTATTAGGGGTGGGCGAGTACTACAATTTTCGAGTATCTGTCGAGTATTTTCTAATACTCGAAGGCTGGTGAGTATTAGAGACTACTCAAAAATTCAATCGAGTAGTTGAAAATGTAATAGCTATTCCCGCCGTTTACCCTAATTTCGACGCTTACCAATGTTTAACAAAATAAGTGACTGAAATAAATAAAATTATGTCTAAAATCTATTTTTAGCTCATATGAAAGGAGACAATGACAGGTGAGTTATTTATACATAACTGTGAAGTAAGATAAGTAATAGAGGGGCACGCGGAGTGTTTGGCTCAGGGCAAAAAATCTGACCTTGGAAATAAGGAAGGAAGGTGGAACATGAGAGGGGGTGGGGTCCGGTTGACAGGGGCGGATCCAAGAGGGGGGCGGTAGGGCAGGTTGCCCCCCCCAAACCTTTAAATTATTGTATTTCATTTTTGTTATTTAGGCCTACAATGAAAGTTTGAATACATCTTAACAAAAATTTAATGGCATTAATTCAATTTAATCGTTTTTAAAATTAAGAAAATTAGAACTGATGAGTTTTTTATAAATTAATTATTGGTGGCGGGGGGGGATATTTCGGTGACCCCCCTCCCCAAAACCTGATCTCTGGTTCCGCCCCTGCCGGTTGAAAGCAATAAATCAGTTGGCTGACCAACATTATTTCTTCGAGTCATTATCTTACAACCACGATTTCCCCTATTATGAATTATATTTAACAGTTTTTGTTTTCTATATTACCATAGTAGGCTATACTAGTGAAATTAACAATAAAATATGTAAACAATTGCATTAAAAATTAGGTTGATATTTAACGACAAAAAGCTAATAAATAATTTTAAATGGTAATAATAAATTTGTAACTGTTTTATTACATTGTGTAAGTGTTATATATGTTAGATTATCTTATGTGGTTTTGACAAACTAATCTAAAAACAATTAACTATAAAATAATTTTAAATTTTTATGAAGTTAAGTAGCTCAGTTATTTTAAATTTGAGTAAGCCAAAGTAACAAGATATTTCTGTACTTTAATTACTTACTTCATTTATATTGAATACTTCAAAAAATTTACCGTACTAGTAGCCTGTCGCGGCTTCGCTCGCGATCACAACGTAATATTATACTGATAATCCCGTATAAATATTGTGTTACCGTTCCAAAGCCAACATGGCCTGCTGATTAACTGTGTTTACTCTATCCAGCTGATTGCTTAAAACGTATAGTTGTTTCCCAATGTTAAGCTTATGGGAAAAAACTCAACTTTAAGGGGCCCAGGGCCTCACTCACAAATTATTTCTCTATAAAAAAAGTTTCCTGCACAACTTCACGTTAGGCTCTTTCCAATGACAAGAAAAACATGAAAATCGGGTAGTAGTTTAGGAGGAGTGACTGTCACACAAAAAAACCTGCTCGCCTATTAAATAAGTATATAGATTATTTTGGATGAATTAATATTTTTATTTAATATTGTTATTTGTTATTTCAACAGATTATGGTTGTAATCCTTAGTATTTAAAGGTTACATATTTAATCTATCTATAATACCAGGAGTACGCTCTAATGTCGCGTAAGAGGATGAACCGAAGAGTTAAATTATTACCTTATTTTGATAGTTAAATGACACTTACTGAGCAGTTTAATATTGTGAATAGCATGATTAAAAAATATTGACTTTTTGAATTATTCATAAACATATTATAGTAAAGCAAAAAATACGCTAAATGAGGTGTAATCAAAATGTACATGATGTATTAAATAAATATCATAAAATCATGCAATTGTCTGTAAAGGACAAAAACAGTAATTTCCAAATCTTACAAAACACTTTTGAGGAAGTTGCACTTGTAGGAGTAATTTCAGAAAGCTACATCATATTTTGATATTACAGTAGGGTCATATCTGTATACAGTATTACCCATTAGCGTGCATTTTAATAAAAATGGCACACTAATAGAGTTGAAATATTGTTTTATTGTAATACATTTCAAATCAGGAGTTCAGAGAGTATAACATTTTAAACTATTATATTTTGAAGTGAAAAAATATCTTTATAAACATTTAAATGAAACAAATCTATTCATACTATAAACTGAAGTCTCTCTCCGCGTCTGAATGTTTATCTGTTACCTCCTCCTAAACCACTCACCCGATTTCGAGGCCTATTCAATTCCTTAAAATCCCCTCAGGCTACGCCTCGTGAACGTCCTAAGTTTCAATGTTTACATTTCAGAAGAAAGTAAACATTCAGAAACTGTAATGCGAACAGCTGAGGAAACTTCCTTTTGACAGCTTAAAGAGCAGAAGCAAGAACAGCTGTTTCAAGCTAACTAAAATGCAAATTGCACTGACTAAAGAACGGGTAAAGAAAACACTTGTGCGAAGAACGGGTACATCAGCTATTATACAAGATTTCTTCTAATGCCATTCAATGTCAGTTACCGAAGCTAATTCATCTTAATTGATGACGGGACGAAGTGAAGGAATCTATGTATTAGCAGAGACAATGATTCGGTGTCCGTCAGTCTGTGGTCGTGTGTGTGGTCGTGTGTGGTGTGTTCGCAATGCAATAACGTGACAACGGCTCCACGGATCGTTTTCAGATTTTACACAAATGGTTTCCAGTACATTTCACGCTTCCAGTTCAAAAATAGAACACATTCGTTAATACTTTTTGGTGAATTTCCCCTATAGGGAAGAAACTATTACCGTAGGTCTCATGGTAAGACTTAAGCCCCAAACCATGATAACTTTTTGTTTTGAGGTCCCCAGATGCCAAAAACACTATTCGTTTAAATTTATATATTTATTTTAAAAAATCAAAAACTTACTACATTGTTATATTTCGCTTTAAGCCTCTTCAGACAATCCAAACAACTTTTTATAACCAAACACTTAACAAAATTGACATTTTATAAATAATGTAAATAAAACAATTGAAAAGAAAATTTATAAGGTAGAAATCTGTCATCATGATTGGATAAAAAACACTTTAGTAAAGATTTTGGGTGAAATAGAAGATTTTATCTGAAAATATCTCAAATTAAGACCTTGTGGATATTTCGATTTTGTTAATATCTGGTAGGCTTGCTCCATATCTCTTATTTTTGTAACGTTTGATTTGGTTTGTATCTGTCTTATCGGTTTTACTTTATACAGCTTTTCAAAGTTTTCGCTGTGTTCAATGGCATGCTTGACCAGTAGTTTTGTCATATACCCTTCTGTTTAAAATCATAGCCGATGGCCTGTTAATCGTATTCTTAAGTTATTGGATGTCGAACCAATGTAGTCTTTAGGACATCTTTTACAACTGATTTCGTACACAATATTCCTTGTGTCACAAGATAAATTACCTTTTATCGGATATGTTCTTGTTGTCTTACTACTTTTTATAATTTTACCCTCCTCTAACTGGTTACATACCATGCATCGTGCTTTCTTGCATGGGTGAGCACCGGTAAATCTATGTATATATGTATGTATATATATATATATATATATATATTAGGGGTGTGCGAGTACTCGAAACTTTGAGTTTTCGCTCAAGTATTTTAAAACTCAAACTCGACTCGAAGTTTTGAAAAATACTCGAAAGTTAGAGCGAGTATTTCCCGCCGATTTCCGGACGATCGAAAACGATTGCGACCGACCAAAACGCGTAGTAACGGCCGCAAAAGGCGAGCGCGTCACGTAAAATCAGCCGAAAATGACGATCACTAACGATTGCGACCGACCAAAACGCGTAGTAACGGCCGCAAAAGGCGAGCGTGTCACGTAAAATCAGCCGAAAATGACGATCACTAACGATTGCGACCGAGCAAAACGCGTAGTAAAGGCCGCAAAAGGCGATCGCGTCACGTAAAATCGGCCGAAAATGACGATCACTAACGATCGCGACCGGCCAAAACGCGTATTAACGGCCGCAAAAAGCGATCGCATCATGTAAAATCGGCCGAAAATGACGATCGCTAACGATTGTGACCGGCCAAAACGCGTGGTAACGGCCGCACAAGACGATCGTATCACATGAAATCGGTCAAAAATGAGGGTCGGACCGCGCAATTTCGGCCGTAAATGTTGACGGCATACATAATATCGGCAAAAGTGGCGACCGGGCCACTTGATATCAAATCAAATCAAATCAAAACATCTTTATTTTACAAAATACATGCACAGTTGTACAATAATAAATAGCGTCAAGACTTAGCCTATCTATTTCAAATACAAACATAAATATTATAACTACTTTTCAGAGTCGAAAATTCAAAACCAGAATTCAAAAATACAGTAAGTTGATCCCATTAAAAGATAATCACTTAAAGTATTCCTCAATTGAATATAATGACTTCTATATTAAAACTCTTTTTAATTTGGTTTTAAACAATTTATTATTATTTTCATTCTTTAAGCTTGAAGGCAATTTTCTAAAAAATAAATATCCTGCATAAGTTGGTTTTTTCTTATAAAATTCTAATTTGTGTTGATGGCGTGAGGTTACAATATCTCTTTTGAACCTAGTGTTATAGTTATGAATTTCCAAAGGCTCTTTTCTTATATTTTCTTTTCTCGCAAGACATATTGTTTCATATATGTATGCTCCATAAACTATTAAAATATTCAGGTCTTTAAAATACAATTTTACAGAGTCATCAAACTTTAGGTGTAATATAATTCTTATTGCTTTTTTTTGTACGATTAAAATTTTATTTAAATTAAGATTGGAAGTGGCACCATATAATGCTATACCATAACATATATGTGAATGAATATGGGCAAAATATATTTTTTTGAGTGCATCTAAATTACACAAATATGACATCCGTTTCAATGCATACAATCCTGAACTGAGTTTTTTTAACAAATTTTCAACATGAAAATTCCAATTTAAATGTTCATCTACATGAAGCCCCAAAAACTTTGCCTGGGAAATTTTCCCTATTGGCTCTGAATCCATTTCTAAATTAGGTTGAGGATAATTTTTTCTATTTTTAGCAGAGAATGTCATAAAATTTGTTTTTGATGTATTTAGAAAAAGGTTATTTTGTTGAAGAAATTGTTTTATATTTTCTAGTTCTATGAATGCTGATATTTCCAAGTCATCCACTGTTTTCCCAGACACTTTTAAATTTGAATCATCAGCATACAGGCATAATTTACATTTTTCAGGGTGTACAATAAAATGGTGCATATCTTTTATATAACATAGAAATAAAATTGGGCCTAATATTGAACCTTGAGGTACACCCCACTTAATGTTACGTTTTAATGAATTTATTGTACTAAACAAATTATTATTATTTGATTTTATTTCAACCAATTGACTTCGCTCATATAAATAGGAGTCAAACCATTTTAGACTACTCCCTTTAATACCAAGTGCTTTCAGTTTTTTTAACAAAGTTAAATGGCATACACTGTCAAAAGCCTTTGAGAGATCCACATAAATTCCTAATACATTTTCGTTCTTATCAATGGATTCTATAATAGATTCAAGGAAATCAACTGCTGCTGTTATTACAGACCTACCTTTTCTAAACCCGTGCTGTGAATTATGAAATAAGTTATGTTCCTCTAAAAACTCCACTAATCTAGTGTGCATTGCCTTCTCATATATTTTTGATATACATGGTAGAAGTGAAACAGGTCGGTAATTGGAGATTTCTGTAACCTCACCCTTTTTATGCAATGGGATTACTTTTGAAATTTTCAGTTGGTTTGGAAATAAGCCAGAAACAAAAGAGGAATTTACTAAATGTGCAAGAGGTTTCAACAAGGTGTCACCTACATGCCTTAATACCTTAACTGGAATTTCGTCATACCCACTTGACATTTTGTTTTTGAGTGAATTAAAAATGCTTTGAATTTCTTTTTCCTCTACAGGAGTACATTTAAATGTTTTAATATTAAAATCATTTTCTGAGGCACGATCAAAATCTAGTTCATTATTCAATGACTGTGTTTTGCACATTGTATCTATGACATCGGTGAAATAATCATTAAATAGATTGGCGATATGATTTGGATCAGTTATCATTTTACCACTTAATTCTAAATTAATATCATCAGTTGGTGCCTTGCTTTTGTTTGATACCTCACCATTAATTATGTTCCAAGTGGTTTTATTTACATTACTAGAATTGCTAATTTGTGTGTTGAATAAGTGCTTTTTAGTTTCAATAATCCTTTTATTTAAAACCTTCTTACTCTCTCTTATATTTGAAAAAAGACTTTTATCCCGAGTTTTTCTTGCAGTATGGCTCATCTGAATTTTTTGTTTTTCAGCTTTAATTTCCGCATTCATCCAAGATTTTTGATTATTAATAATTTTTACCTCCTTTTTTTCAAAACATAAATTAAAGTAATGCATTAAAGAATTATTAAAAATTTCATATTTTTTATCCACAGGAGCCATAAATACATCATTCCAGTTTTCTTTCTCTAAAAACTTATAAAATACCCCCGTAGCAGCAAACCTGCATACTCAGCGAATTTCCAATGCATATATATGTATCTTAATACCACATAAAGCCACATACCAAGTTTCATCAATATACATTCATAAATAAACGATTTATGACATTTTAATTATTCTCCATAAGAATAACATGGCGGCTGAGTATGCAGGTTTGCTGAAGCAAGGAGTACAAAAAATGGGGTTTTATACAAATATCAATACAACTCATGTAGGTAAAGCCACATACCAAATTTCATTAATTTATTTTCATAATGAAGGGAGATAACACGTTACTTATTCTCCATAAGAATAACATGGGGCTGAGTACGCAGGTTTGCTGCTACGGGAGCCATTGGTAAAAAATTGTTTTTTTGAGCAAATATCAATGGTCCACAACCAGATGAAGTCGTATACCAAGTTTCGTCAGTATACGTTCATAAATAAGCGAGATATAAAATTTTTATTTTCCTCCATAAGAATAACATTAGACAACGTACTGTGTTTAGCACTTTCAATATCTCGGTAACCAATTGACGTAGAGAAATGATCAAAATACCAAATTGTGTGTTTTTTTAAGCTGAATCCAATGGAAAAAACTAAAATTTGACTATTTCCAAAATTATATATAAAAAATTCGAAAAACCCATTTTTGGGGTACAAAACCCCCCCAAAATACCCCTTAGGATAGAGCGATCTGGCTGGTTTTCGAACTTAAAGTCATAAATGTTGCTTTACACGTTTATACCAAATTTCATCAAAATCGGATAATTTTTACGAGAGTTATCGTGCTCACGGACACATATATATATATATATATATATATATATATATATATATATATATATACAGTTTCGAACGAATGGTGTTTTTGGGGTCTGGGGACCTCAAAACGAAAAGTTATCATGGTCCCGGGCCTAGGTCTTACCATGCCGACTACGGTAATAGCTTCTTCCCTATGGGGAAATTCGCTAATAAGCTTAAGTTTTCTTCTGAAAACTTTCTAGTTTTTTAAAAATTGCTTAATTATTTTGGGAGTTATTCATAAAATTGCAAATTTCCAAAGCTTGCCCATCATGATCTGACAGCTCTGTTATTAATCCCGACACGCTCAAGACATGGGTCGGAATATTTGTTAAAATATTATCAATAGCTGGAGATCCGTGTTATATATATAATATTAGTATCAGCTGTGATCCGTGTTGGGAAATCTACTAAATATTTCAATCCATGAGATCTCAACAAATTTTTCAACTCCTTACTACTTGTTTTATTGTCTAAAACATTTATGTTTAAGTCTCCTGCTACAATTATTTTTTTATTTCTTGATAATACAAAATCACAAACAATGCCCAACCTATCCAGAAATTCATTGACATTACCACTTGGTGATCTATAAATTCCGACCAAAAGCAATTCTTCTTTGTCACAGATATACTTGGAACAAAATTCTAATAATTTATCCTCCTTTAGTTGTTCTAGTTGATAATAATTTACCTGTCTCCACTTTAACCCCAATTTAGATAAAATAAGAACCCCCCCACTTTTTACTTTTTGTCTAGAATAGCTTGAATTTATAACATAACCCTTTACAATGAACCTACTAAGCTCATCTGAAGACATGTTGTGTTCTGTTAACACAAGGATATCAGGTTTAATCTCGTCTAATACAATTTCTAGATTTTCTATTCTTGTCGATAAATTCTGTATATTTTGATGAAAATGTTTTATTTTTTTATTGTTTTTAAACTGTATTTTAAATAGCTTATCCTTCGCACAACTTTTACCTCTAAAATCTAAGTCCCTGAAGGAAGCATCGTCACAGTGGAGTTTAAAGCAGAGGCAGGCATATTTTCATTATTATCACAAAAATTACTACTTAAGCGATTTACATTATGTACATATGTTCTCTGCTGTTGACGACAAACATCATTTTTGCCAGAAATGGGAGTCCTTGGCAATACATAACACTCACTCATATCAGGGGTAACTAACGATTTCGTCATCAAATATTGATTATAAGCGATGTTTGGACCAGGTGATAGTAGCCAAAAGACAACCAGTCCGTGTTTATCGGCCGGAAACAAATGTCAAACCGTGTTTTGTTTGTCAATACGTAATCCAGTTTGATTGTACTGGCCAAAACTTTGTATTGCTACTCATGTATTAGTTAGAAACCATGTTAAGATTATCAAATCTAGGCTGGGATCCAAACCCCATTACACTATTTTAAACTACCAACTAATGGCAAATACTCGCTCGAAAATACTCAAAACTCGAAAATAATTGGCATTACTCGACTCGACTCAAATAAAAATATCACTGCTCGCACACCCCTAAAATATATATATATATATATATATATATATATGTGTGTGTGTGTAAATCTATAACATTATAAAGAATAGGTGGTTTCTGTCTTTCTACCCGTCTGATGTTCCGGGTAAACGCAAAAACTACTGAACCGACTGGACTGAAACTTTACACAAAGGTAGATCTTGAAACTCATGCAACACATAGGCCTATTCACTTCCTTAAAATCACTTCGGGTTTCGCCCCGTGAACGTCCTAAGTTTCAATGTTCATTGCAGAAGAAAGTAAACATTCAAAATACTGTAATGAGAACAGCTGAGGACAGTTCCATTTAGCAGCTTAAAGAGCAGAAGCAAGAACATCTGTTTCAAGCTAACTAAAATGCAAATTACATTGACTATAGAACGGGTAAAGAAAACCCCTGTGCGAAGAATGGGTACATCAGCTAGTAATATTATAAAGAAGGGGCGGTTTCTGTCAGTCTTTCTGTCTGATGTTCCGGGTAAACACAAAAACTACTGAACCGACTGGGCTGAAACTTTACACAAAGGTAGATCTTGAACCCACGCAACAAATAGGCCTATTCATTTCCTTAAAATCCCCTTGGACTACGCCCCGTGAATGTCCTAAGTTTCAATGTTTACATTTCAGAATAAAGTAAACATTCAGAAACTGTAATGCAAACAGCTGTTTCAAGCTAACTAAAATGGAAATTGCATTGACTATAGAACAGGTAAAGAAAACCCCTGTGCGAAGAACGGGTACATCAGCTAGTTTCCTTTATCTTCATATCCTACAGCTCTTGAAGTTATCTTGTTTTACTTTCTACTAGCTGTGTACCCGTCCTTCGTACAGGTTGTATGTATAATAGATTAATTAGATAAAATAACAACCCATATAATTTTACAATATTTAAATTACATTTTACATGATTAATGTACAATTAAATCAAAGTTAACGAAATACACTGGCAGATAGTTTGGGTACTGTTGCTAAGTCGAGGAGCTCTGTCGGGTAGTGAATGGCCTGGTCATGGCTAAAAGGACGGTGTTAAGAATGTATATTTTTGATCCTCGCTTTGGAAGAGATCTACCTTTGTGTTGATCTCCGTTGTTTGTTCATTGGTGGATGTGAGGATGGCACAATCACAGAGCCAGGCAATTGCCAAATTAAACTGCTTATGAACCTCGGTAAAAAAAATGTCGGATCAGTAAATCATATGATTCAACGATTGTGCCGAGTGAAGGAGAGAAGTTTATTACATTTGTTTTTCTATGTTCCGTTCTCAACTTTTAAAAGGGAATAAAGAAAACTCCTCAACCCCTTAATCTTCTTCAAAATACATTTTTGAACTTACTGTTAAGTTCAGACACTCAGTGGTCAGCTACATAAAATATCTTTTTAGAGAAGCGTAGATCTCGTCCACCCATGTCTCACACACGACTAAGAGTCTGTGTGAAATCTCTAGAGAACAACACAGTGACTCTTTATTATGGTCATGATGTTGTTTCTCATATCCTTTAAGGTACTTAATTTCAGCTCTATTGGTTAATTAGTGTGTGATGATTAACGCTTACATTAAAGGCCAGTGGGCCAGAGCCCTCGAGTATATTTGTATCTGGAGTAGGTGTATGTCTGCCTTGAGCTATGAGTTATATTCCTATCGAATTTCAGCTCTATCAGTCCAGTGCAAGATTGTTAAAAGATCGTATTTTGAAATTCCGGAAGGCGAAGCCCTTAAACATTTTCGTAACAGGAATAGGCTTGCATTTTGTTCAGATGTATTACTTATGTCCCTACCAAATTTCAACTTAAAAGGTCCACTATATTTAAATAGTGTATATAAATAAAGTATTTGACTGGATAACGATATCTCGTCAACATAAGTGCTATAAGGGAATAGAAGGATAACAACAACTTACTAATATGCCACCTACACCAATGGAAAGTGAGTGACATATTTAACAACAATAATGTATTTAGTCAATATGTATTTCTCTATTGTGAAGTATTAAGTTTTTTTTTTGTTTTAGCGAATTTCCCCTATAGGGAAGAAGCTATTACCGTAGTTGGCATGGTAAGACCTAGGCCCGGGACCATGATAACTTTTTGTTTTGAGGTCCCCAGACCCCAAAACATATGTGTGTGTGTGTGTCCGTGGGTGCGATAACTCTCGTAAGAAAGGTCCGATTTTGATTAAATTTGGTACAAACTTGTTAAGCAGCACGCATTTATGACTAAGTTTGAAAACCAGACGGAATCGACCTATCCGAAGGGGTATTTTGGGGGGGTTTTGTACCCCAAAAATAGGTTTTTTGAGTTTTTTACATATAATTTTTGAAAAAGTAAAAATTTTATTTTTTTCCATTGGAATCAACTTAAAAAGACGCAAAATTTGGTGTTTTAATCATTGCTCTAAGTCAATTGGTTACTGAGATATTGAAAGTGCTAAACACAGAACGTTGTCCAATGTTATTCTTTTGGAGGATAAGAAAAGTTGTATATCTCGCTTATTTATCATCTTATCCTGACGAAACTTGGTACAGTATATTGCTTCATTTCACTGTGGTCTATTGATATTTACACAAAAACCCATTTTTTAGCCGATAGTTCCCGTAGCAGCAAACCTGCATACTCAGCCCCATGTTATTCTTATGGAGAATAAGTAACGTGTTATCTCCTTTAATTATGAACAGAAATTAATAGAACTTGGTATGTGGCTTTACCTAGTTGAGTTATATTGATATTTGTATAAAAACCCACTTTTAGTGTCCCTTATTTCAGCAAACCTGCATACTCAGCCGCCATGTTATTCTTATGGAGAATAATTAAAATGTCAAAAATTGTTTATTTATGAATGTATATTGATGAAACTTGATATGTGGTATTAAGATAAATTTATATGCATTGGAAATTCGCTGAGTATGCAGGTTTGCTGCTAAGGGGTATTTTTTTCATGATGACTTTTGCTTTAGGTAAAATTATTTTCACATTTAACCGCTAGCATTACTTTAATAAAACAGAAATACTGTTCATCCTTTGCACTGTTTATGAAGAGGACAAATCGTGCGTGAACAGTCTTAACCATGTTTGTTTCATACATTATTGCAAGTACTGAAAACTCAGGGACTCTTTACAAACTATAGATTGTACAAATATTGTTCTATTGCTGTCATGAAGCGTAAACTTTATCAAAAATATTAATTATAATTAAATTGAGTTATATCAAAGTATATATTTGTTAAATTACATATGTATAACAAAACAGTTAGAGATACGACTTTTATGCTAAGGACCGTTTTTGTAGGAAATATAATTAACTATAAATAGACGCTTAAACCATTGCTCTATCTGCTACCGTCTTTGAGTTAAAAGCAATAACGTGAACCGCCCACGCGCACGACTTCCCCAGTGCACTCTCCAGTGCATGCTCAAACCTTTTAGAGCCTGGACCACCCTCCCTTTTCTAATGTTGAGATTTGAGGATATGGAGGTAATGTAATTTTTACATATACGTAGAGCTTCATTTTATGTAAAATATGGCAGAGCATTTATTTAATACCAATAATAAATGTAAAAAAATCAAATCAAATAAACGGTATTTTTGTGTAATTACAGTGTGCCTCAAAAGTCCATTTAAAACAATACTAGATCAAATAAATTATTGTGCACACTTATTTTAAAAGAACAAAATACTTTGAGGACAACTTTTCTTTATCTATATAATATTATAAAGAAGAGGTGGTTTCTGTCTGTGTGTGTGTGTGTGTGTGTGTCTGATGTTCCGGGTGAACACAAAAACTACTGAACTGACTGGGCTGAAACTTTACACAAAGGTAGATCTTGAACCCATGCAACACATAGGCCGATTCACTTCCTTAAAATCCCCTCGGGCTACGCCCCGTGAACGTCTTAAGTTTCAATGTTTACATTTCAGAAGAAAGATAACATTCAGAAACTGTAATGCGAACCACTGTGGATACTTCCATTTGACAGCTAAAAGAGCAGAAGCAAGAACAGCTGTTTCAAGCTAACTAAAATGCAAATTGCATTGATAATAGAACAGGTAAAGAAAACACCAGTGCGAAGAACGGGTACATCACCTAGTACCTAACTAAATTAAATTAGCATAAAAAAGGACACTTACGATACGTAATGGAAATTATTTTAATTCTATCCAAATGTCTTGGTTTTAATAATTTATAACATTTCACCTGATTACTTCTTAGCGAATTTCCCCAATAGGGAAGAAGCTATTACCGTAGTCGGCATGGTAAGACCTAGGCCCGGGACCATGATAACTTTTCGTTTTGAGGTCCCCAGACCCCAAAAACACCATTAGTTCAAAAATGTATATATATCTATAGATATATATATATATATATCTAAAGATATATATCTATATATATATATATATCTATATATCTATATATATATATATATATATATATATATATATATATATATATATATATATGTGTGTCCGTGGGTGCGATAACTCTCGTAAAAAAGGTCCGGTTTTGATGAAATTTGAGACAAACGTGTAAAGCAGCATTTATGACTTAAAGTTCGAAAACCAGACAGATTGACCTATCCAAAGGGGTATTTTGGGGGAATTTTGTACCCCAAATATGGGTTTTTTGAGTTTTTAACATATTATTTTTGAAAAAGTAAAATTTTATTTTTTCCATTGGAATCAGCTTAAAAAGACGGACGATTTGGTGTTTTAATCATTGCTCTACGTCAATTGGTTACTGAGATATTGAAAGTGCTAAACACAGTACATTGTCCAAAGTTATTCTTATGGAGGATAAGAATACCCCCGTCGCAGCAAACCTGCGTACTCAGCAAATTTCCAATGCATAATATTTGTCTGAATTCCACATAAAGCCGCGTACCAAGGTTCATAAAAATATATTCACATATAAGCGATATTAATTATTCTTCATAAGAATAACATTGGTAATAAGTACGTAGGTTTGCTGAAACAAGGAACACAAACAATTGATTTTTATGCTAACATAAATATAATTTAACTAGGCGCAGCCACAAACCAAGTTTCATCAATATTCAATCATAAATAAGCACTATATAACATTTTAGTTATTCTCCATAAGAATAACATGGGGGCTGAGTAAGCAGGTTTGCTGCAACAAGGAACAAAAAAATGGGTTTTTATGCAATTATCAATATAACTCAACCAAGTGAAGCTACATACCTAGTTTTATTAATTTATGTTCATAATTAAGGGAGTCATTACATTTTACGTATTCTCCATAAGTATCAAAGTCTTTCACTATGTAATATTTATTTCTGTAATGAAGGTTTTATCCATTGTAAAAAAACCTCATCGCTTACTAAAAATCTGTTTAAGTTTCGGATTTATATTTAATTTGTTGATTATGTGCATGTATCGAATAGACTATCTTGAATATTATTGTATTCAACATTGTAAAATGGCTGTAGCTGTTAGAAGATTTAAAAAAATACAACAATAGAACTGTTAACTTAGTTAAATACTTATTGTTAAGTTTAAACCTAAGCCTATATTCAGTATTTAAATGTTTATAACACTAATAGAAATATTTGCATGCTTTTTAAATTATATTTTGAAGTAGGCTATATAGTAATTACTGTTAGTATTTCAGATAATAGATTTAGATTTCAGCCAATTTTCATTGATCCATAATATTTGGGTACCGTAGGATTTTTATGACCCTGACTTTAGGACTCCGCTCCAGCCGCTAAAACATTGCCATCGTTATTCTTATGGAAAAATTAGTATTCTGGGTTCTTGCAAAAAGGCTCCTGAAATCTGCTCCCATGCCATACCAGGTTGTTGGGGCGTTGGGGGACTAAAGGACTTCAGATAATCTTTTTCCGACCTCAGGGCTTCTTCTATTAACTCCAAACATAGAATTTTATGTGTGATAGTTCTTTGGAATTGTTTGACAATGATTCATGTCTTGAATGATGTCCCAACGTTAGATATGTCCCACTCAGCAACCTTAACCCATTGGAGTAGACATACGAGCTGGTCTCGTTCCTTACTTGTAATTTTATTAACCTGTGAATTGGAGAATAAAATTGGTGTTTTTAAATGGATTAATGGTGTATTTTAATTAAAATATTGTTTTTTTCAGTTTAGAAAGTCGCATTGGCACAATGTCTTACTCGCAATTGCTTTTCTATTTCTTGTACGCCTATATTTCTTACAAGGCATTGATTGCTACGGTTGCAGTAATAACATAATACTCTGAAAACTGAAAAACGCGGACACGCGGTGCTTGTGTTGTGCGAGTGGCGGGATTCATGGAGGGCGTGGCTGGAGGACGTGTAGGGGCGGCGCGACCTTGGACTACGCGCTCGTGCGTGGGGTGCGCGCGTGGTGGCGCTGTGCGTGTGAGTTTGTGTTAGTGAGGCGTAGTGCGGCTGGCCTACTCTGCCCCGGAAGGCAACTTCCAAAAACCAAAGGAGCAGGTCACAGGCCAAACGAAAAAATACATAAACCTCAAACAAATTCTAACATGTATATCATACTGACCCGCACAGCTAAATCTGTTATTTATACCACAAAATTTGATTAATAACTTTTTAATAGTTTTTTGAAGTGGAAAATTTATTTTTTATTTTTTATTTCGAAATGAAATTATACTAGTAATAATGACCTGAATTTATCTCACACAACTGCAAATTTTCATTGAAAACGGGCCAACGGTTTTCTTTCTGACCTTCTCCCAACATTTGACAAAATTTTTACTTTTAAGACCCAAAACACCCTTAATAGTGATGCGAATTATTTAATAAATATCAATTTTGTTTCCTAAGTTTCATCCTGATATGAATAAATAAAAATAATATATTACAAATTAATTTTTTGACCAAACATCCTTCAGGTTGCTGGGCAGGATGTATCCACGTTGGGGTTAACTAATCGGCAAAGAACTTGAAAAAAATAACATAGAAACTATGGCAGGGGGCGGAGCCTTAACCCATTGAGGTAGTAATTTTATTCTATTTGCAGTAGCCTATAACGGGAATTGATTGGTGCTGCGCTCTAGTAGCAAAATATGTAACTAATGACCGCGGGCGTCTACAGTTCTATCCGCTAGGGGCGCGGACTGAGTGAAAAACCTTAATATCGCCGCCAGGCCTTTGGTCGTGTTAGCTGAGTTGGCTACGTCGTGGAAACACCTTGGCCAGGTGGTGATACGATGTTCGTGGGTTCGATTCCCGCACACGACCAAAACTGACCAGTTGTGCAACTCTCAATGAGTTAACCGGTCTGTGGCAACGTTGGTGGGAGGGCCCAAGTAAAATAAGCGGTGGCAGGCTTGCTTGGAAGTTGACGGGATCGGTTAATTCTTTGAGACTTGCACATGGTCAACACTGATTTTGCTAATTTTTACTTATGTCTACTGTGTGTGTGCCAATGCGACTTTCTAAACTGAAAAAAACAATATTTTAATTAAAATACACCATTAATCCATTTAAAAACACCAATTTTATTCTCCAATTCACAGGTTAATAAAATTACAAGTAAGGAACGAGACCAGCTCGTATGTCTACTCCAATGGGTTAAGGTTGCTGAGTGGGACATATCTAACGTTGGGACATCATTCAAGACATGAATCATTGTCAAACAATTCCAAAGAACTATCACACATAAAATTCTATGTTTGGAGGTAATAGAAGAAGCCCTGAGGTCGGAAAAAGATTATCTGAAGTCCTTTAGTCCCCCAACGCCCCAACAACCTGGTATGGCATGGGAGCAGATTTCAGGAGCCTTTTTGCAAGAACCCAGAATACTAATTTTTCCATAAGAATAACGATGGCAATGTTTTAGCGGCTGGAGCGGAGTCCTAAAGTCAGGGTCATAAAAATCCTACGGTACCCAAATATTATGGATCAATGAAAATTGGCTGAAATCTAAATCTATTATCTGAAATACTAACAGTAATTACTATATAGCCTACTTCAAAATATAATTTAAAAAGCATGCAAATATTTCTATTAGTGTTATAAACATTTAAATACTGAATATAGGCTTAGGTTTAAACTTAACAATAAGTATTTAACTAAGTTAACAGTTCTATTGTTGTATTTTTTTAAATCTTCTAACAGCTACAGCCATTTTACAATGTTGAATACAATAATATTCAAGATAGTCTATTCGATACATGCACATAATCAACAAATTAAATATAAATCCGAAACTTAAACAGATTTTTAGTAAGCGATGAGGTTTTTTTACAATGGATAAAACCTTCATTACAGAAATAAATATTACATAGTGAAAGACTTTGATACTTAAATAAAATATATTTATTAACGTGATACAGAAAAAATATTACTAACCTTGTAATAACGTTATGGCATTATAAAGTAAATTGAATTTATCTATATATACATATAGCATATTGTCATAGAATTTTACTAACAGCTGTTTAAGTTATCATGTTTTATTAGCGAATTTCCCCTATAGGGAAGAAGCTATTACCGTAGTCGGCATGGTAAGACCTAGGCCCGGGACCATGATAACTTTTCGTTTTGAGGTCCCCAGACCCCAAAAACACCATTCGTTCGATACTGTATATATATATATATATATATATATATGTGTCCGTGAGCACGATAACTCTCGTAAAAATGATCCGATTTTTACGAAATTTGGTATAAATATGTAAAGCAGCATTTATGACTTTAAGTTCGAAAACCAGACAGATCGACCTATCCGAAGGGGTATTTTGGGGGGGTTTTGTACCCCAAAAACGGGTTTTTTGAATTTTTTACATATAATTTTTGAAAAAGTCAAATTTTAGTTTAGACCATTCGATTCAGCTTAAAAAAACACACAATTTGGTATTTCGATCATTCCTCTACGTCAAATGGTTACCGAGATATTGAAAGTGCTAAACACAGTACGTTGTCTAATGTTATTCTTATGGAGGAAAAGAAAATTTTTTTATCTCGCTTATTTATGAACGTATACTGACGAAACCTGGTATACAGCTTCATCTCGTTGAGGTCTATTGATATTTGCTCCAAAAAATTGTTTTTGCATAATCCTCCCGTAGCAGCAAACCTGCGTACTCAGCCCCCATGTTATTCTTATGGATAATAATTAAATGCTCTGTCTCCCTTAATTATGAACATAAATGAATAAAAACTGGTATACGACTTCACCTAGTTGAGTTATATTGACATTAGCATAAAAACCCATTTTTTGTGTTCCTTGTTGCAGCAAACCTGCGTACTCAGCCCCAATGTTATTCTTATGGAGAATAATTAAAATTGTATATATCGCTTATTTGTGAATATATTTTTATGAAACTTGGTAAGTGGCTTTATGTAGTATTAAGACATTTATATCTCCATTGGAAATTCGCTTAGTATGCAGGTTTGCTGCGACGGGGGTATTTGTAGTTTTATAATCATCTTGTATTTGTTTATTATGCTTCAGTAATGTCTTGTTCTGCTTAATAAAACCTTGGTTTAAGGTATCATTCTTTTATTTTATTCATATCAATTTATTGGGCAAATTCATGGAGAGATTATTAAGGCCTGAAAGATGAAACATAGATCCAGAATCCACTTCAGCACTTCCAAGATTATCAACAATGGTTTTATGCCTTTCAGAACTTTATTATCACAAGTCAGGCCAATAAGCAAGAAAAGCTATGGTTGCTTATTAATCACACGTCACCATCCATATACATAAGCGAGGCAGAGAACTACAATGATGCAATAACAATACTGAAGAATGTTTTTGTCAAACCTGTCAACGAAGTTTTTGCGAGATATCAACTAGCAACAAGAAAACAGATCCAAGGAGAGTCAGTTAGCAAATACTTAGAATCACTGAAACTTTTGAGCAAGCAATGCAACTTCAAGTCAATTTCAGCAGAAGTTAATCGAAATGATTGCATCCGCGACGCTTTCATTGCCGGTTTACTTGATTCAACTGTCCGACAGCGACTACTAGAAAGTCCAAACCTCAACTTAAATGATGCATTTACTCAAGCAGGATCGTTGGAATTGGCTCAGCCACAGAATAGATTCTTCCAAGATCCGCCAATGATTAACTTCATGAAAGAAAATGCAGCAGAAGTGACAGCAAATCGGTCAAGTGGATCAGATGACATTGCAGTTGCCGTAAAAACTCCATGTTATTTCTACGGGCAAAGTAAGCATTTGAGGATCAACTGTCCAGCAAGAGATGCGGTTTGTCATCAGTGTGGTAAGAAGGGTCACTTTAAAAATGTCTGCCAACAATCGTCATTGAAAGTAAAAGGTATACCATCTTCCACTAATGACTGTATAGCTAGTGTGGCATCTTGTCTATCAAAAGCTCTAGTAACTGTAGAACTTAATGGAGTAAACGTGCAAGCACTCATTGACACTGGCTGTTCATTTAGCTTTATAAGTAGGGCTTTATCACAAAGATTAAATCTTAATGTCAATAAAGCTAGAGGCATTCAAGTCTCAATGGCCAACACATCCTTGCGCTCGTCAACTCAGGGTGAGTGTATTGTCAATATGAAGATAAAAGGACATTCATATGATTCTGTCCAACTCAATTTACTTTCTGATCTCTGTTCAGATATTATTATTGGTCATGATATACTAGGTCGCCACTCCTCTCTTAACATTCAGTTTGGTGGAAACCAGGAACCACTTGAAGTTTGCTCTCTGGCAGTAGCAAACTTGAAACCTGCCATTCTCTTCCCTAACCTCCCTCCAGATATAAAGCCTATAGCTGTTAAGTCCTGTCGTCATTCGTTCTCGGATTTGAAGTTCATTGAAATCAAAATCGATAAACTATTAAGAGAAGGGGTTATTGAAGAAAGCCTCTCGCCCTCGAGAGCACAGGTCTTGGTAGTCGCTGGTGAGAATCACAAAAGACGAATGGTTATTGATTATTCGCAAACGATGAATCGATACACCACTTTGGCTGCCTTCCCATTACCAAGGATTGATATCATTAACAGAGTAGATAATTATCAAGCCTTTAGTAAAGTCAATTTAAAAAGTGCATATCGTCAGGTACCCATCCGCGAGGAAGATCGGCCGTTTACAGCGTTCGAAGCTTGTGGGAAGCTCTTTTATTTTAAGAGAATTTCTTTTGGGGTTACTAATGGCGTCCCTGCGTTCCAAAGGTAGATGGGAAAAATAATCGATGACCAAAAACTAGAAGGTACTGAGGTTTATCTAGATGACATAACAATCGGAGGAAACACTCAAGAAGAACATGACATCAATTTGAAGAAATTTATGACAGCAGCGTCTAAATACAACTTAACTATCAACATGGAAAAATCCAGATTCTCTTTACAAACAATTCACTTACTAAGATATGTCATTCCATTGCGAGATCTTCCGATTCCAAAGGACACATAATCCCTCCGTCGAGCTCTTGGAATGTTTTCTCACTATGCAAATTTTATACCTCGTTTCTCGGAGAAAATCCATGTCTAGACAAACGGTAATCTTCCTCTTAGCCCTGATGCCATATCAGTATTTCAGTCTTTGAAAAAGGACATCGAAGATGCCGTGGTATCATCCATTGATCCTAAATCGCCATTTGTAGTAGAAACTGATGCATCCGATCATGCTATTGCAGCTACATTACGATAAAATCGCCGCCCTGTCGCATTTTTCTCCAAAACGTTGACATCATCTGAGCAACGCCATTCCGCTTTGGAAAAAGAAGCGTACGCTATCATCGAGGCCGTCCGGAAGTGGAGGCATTATTTAATGGGACAGTACTTCAAGCTTATTACTGACCAAAAGTCAGTCTCGTTCATGTTCAATGCTTCAATACTTCTAGTTTTGGTAGAGATAAAAATGAAAAGATCCTACGCTGGAGACTCGAGCTATCTTATACGTTGTTTCAACTACGAGATAATTTATAGACCGGGTAATCAAAATGAAGCAACTGACGCCTTTTCTCGCTATTGTTCTGCCACCTCCGAGATTTCTTTGAAGAAACTCACAGATATACACGAAAGTCTGTGCCATCCAGGCGAGACCCGTCTGTATCATTATGCTCGTAGCAAGAACTTGGCTTATTCGGTCGAGGAAAAATGCAAAGTGGTTTCGTCATGTCGAGTTTGTGCAGAGGTTAAACCTAGATTTTTTAAACACGAAGGCCGTCTTATCAAAGCCGCGGACCTTTGCCTTAAAATACAAGAAACAAGTACCGTAAACCAGGCTAAACCCGGACACTTTTTTACGTTTTTTAGGTTAAAGTGCCTTTCAAACAACGATGTCACCAATAAAAACCATACCATTGTAAAGTGTGTGTATCATTTACTATATCCCTGTACCTTTCTATGTGTTAGATGTAATTATGAAATAAATAAAAAATAAATAAAAGTGTCCGGCTTAACCTCCACAAACGGTCTAAACCCGGACACTGACCTAAATATCATTATAACGCCTAAACTAACCTCTGCTGTCCATAATAGGACGGTATTTTGAGGTTTGCAGATGCCTTTGTACCAGTCAAAGGCTTAAAAATTAAATAACAAAAATTTTAAATGGGTTGGGGATGAATAAAGAGTATTTTTACATCACGTTTTCAGCTGTTTATTCTTTGCAACTAAAATTAAACCAAACAAAGAACCGTAAGGGGAAAAGGCGTTTAAAATACAGTTTGAAACAAAGAGTAATACTACTTATTTATATATATATATATATATATATATATATACAGTATATATATATTTGTTCAACATGACCAGTGATGACATTTTCTTCCTGTGGGCTGAAAATTGTCTGCTTTCCATGGGCCCATTATATTTTCCACAGACATGATCACTTATGGTAGATTTAGGAAAAGAATACTTGACACCCACCTAAATAACGTTATAACGTCTAAACTGACCTCTCCTGTCCATATCGGACGGTGTTTTGAGGTCTGCAAATGCCTTTGTACCAGTCAAAGTCTTAACAATTCAATAAATAAAAATGTTAAGTAAATACAAAATATTCTTACGTCACGTTTTCAGCTGTTTATTTTTTACAATTTTTGTTACAATTAACATGAAACTAAACAAAGAACCAAAATGGGAAAAGGAGTTTAAATGAAACAAAGAATAATACGACATATATATATATATATATATATATATTTGTTCAACATGATCAGCGATGATATTTTCTTCCTGTGGGCTGAAAACTGTCTGCTTTCCATGGGGCCCATTATATTTTCCACAGACATGATGATTGATCGTGATCATTGATCATGAGACATGATCATTGATCACGATCATGACCTTAACTTTCCTCCTTTATTGCCTGCTCTAATATCTTGGCTCTTGAATTTTGTTGTTCATCTTGGAGACTGTACAAATAATTTTTCATAAATTAAAAGCAAAAATTTTAATAACAATCACAGATAGGTACCGTATCAGGGCCAAACACCACAATGCTGTTATTAGTTATGGCAGGAAATCTGCTTTTTACGTCAGTAACGGCAGACGCTAGTCGCAACAGCCGGCCCAACAGTCATATCCACGGTGTATTATTAGTGTCCGGGTTTGTGCTGGAATACTTAAATGTGATATATTTTTTTACATATATGTTGTATATAACTTTAAATAGCATGGCATTATGCGCTCTTAAATTGCGAATAAAAATATGCATTCGCGACGAAAATCGGACAAACTTGACAAAAATTACATGTCTTAGTTAGACATACATTTTTTGTTTTTGAAAAATCGTAAGTTGGTATACCTGCAAAATAAAACAAAATACCGATCTTACGCAGTTCTAACCTATACAGCTGTGTAGAGCGTCTTCTGCTGTATACGTATTGATAACGATCGACTTAATAACTATGCAGGTTAGTTAATAATTATTTATGTTTAAAAACATGTACACCGTGTCCGGGAATAGCCCCCCTGTCCGGGATTAGCCTGTTTTACGGTACCTTTTGATAATAATTTACGAGTTTTCACGCTTTCCCTTTAAATACCCTTGTCAAGACCTTTCGTCGCAATCTGTTATTGTTTCTTTGAAAAATCTATTTTCCATTTTTGGTACACCTGGTTACATTCATTATGACCGTGGCTCGTCGTTTATGTCAAGAGAATTGAAAGAATTTCTTGATTCGTGTGGTGAAGCCTCAAGCCGCATAACACCGGAAACGGAATATTGGCACTATTTTGAAGACGATCAAGTTAGCATTGAAGTCCTTAACCCTAGCATTGGCCAGCCAAAAACTGTAGAATGGCCAACCAATTTTGGCGATTTTGCAGACCTTTTTTTGAAAATTCGTATAAAATTGAAATGAGAACTAAACATAGCCAACCACATATTCTTTTTGTTCAGAAAGAACAGGGGTATCTGAAAATAGTAAAATAGAAAAGATCTAAGAGGTAGTTTTTTCAGCAAAGTAAAAAAAATAAAAAAATATTGAAATTTTTTTTTGAAATTTCAAAAGCAGCCTCGGTAAAACTTTTTTGTCAGATTTTTTATGGAAAATTCATTATATACATTTTGTAGGCAATTTAATCCCCTACATAGAAATGTATAATATGTTGGGGAAAAAATTTTATTTGTAAGTATTATGTAAGTATATATGGAAAACCGCAAAATGTGTAAATTGTACAGTGTTAGTTAGTACGGTACTTTGGTATTATACGGATGCCACTATTTTTGGAGGTTAATTTTTACCGGATACAAAGGATAACTACATAATTCGAAAAAACGTACTTTTATTGACTTACTGTACAAATTTTACATCATTCTGATGAGCGGTCTTTGTGTTGTGCCTCCCAAAAGACAGCGATGTCCGCTAGGATCGTGTTGAATGCGTCGCCGCCGCTAGCAGCCACACCCGATCGCCACATGTACTCCGCCAAATATACAGCGCGCTGCGGCAGTTATGTTAGGATGGGTTATCATAAAAATACGTACGGTTTCCTCTTCATTTCGAGGTAAATATCACACCAAAAGAACGTCACTCATTATGAAAACAAATGTAACGTAGTGGACGGCAATAAATCACTGACACTGGCCCAGATACAGGCGGTGACAGGTGATGCGCGCGCTCCGGTCAACGACCTGACCTTGGCCTATTTGGAGGGGGTTTGGCGGCCTGAAGTATGACTCATCAGGTATCATTCGATTCGTAACAAAACAAGGAAAGTCCTACTATCATTTTTACGATAACCCATCCTAACATAACTGCCGCAGCGCGCTGTATAAGGGTGGCATCCGTATAATACCAAAGTACCGTTAGTACTGTAAATAGGTAATGTAAATATGTATATGCTAATAATAATATGTATATATTTGTAAAGATAATGAAATAAGAAATGTAAAAAAGTCATAAAGTTTATGGTAAAAAATTTTTATCACTTATGATTAGATGAATTTTGGAAATTTTAGGGTATTCGGAAAAAACAAAATTCTACGGTATTTAGTATATAACTTTTTTTAGAAATTTATTTCTCCAAATACTATATATACATTTAGTAGAACATTCAATTCCCTACATAGAAATGTATAATATGTTGGGGAAAGAATTTTATTTGTAAGTATTATGTAAGTATATACGGAAAACCGCAAAATGTGAAAATTGTACAGTGTTAGTTAGTACTGTAAATAGGTAATGTAAATATGTATATGCTAATAATAATATGTATATATTTGTAATGATAATGAAATAAGAAATGTAAAAAAGTCATAAAGTTGAAGGTAAAAAATTGTTATCACTTATGATTAGATGAATTTTGGAAATTTTAGGGTATTCGGAAAAAAAATTCTACGGTATTTAGTATATAACTTTTTTTAGAAATTTATTCCTCCAAATACTATATATACATTTAGTATATTATCTCTATATATTATTCCTGCAGGTATTTAGAAACAATAAATTATATAAATATACATATACACAGGGTAGTGGCATATTATATAAGAGATAACGTGTGATTGTAGGTCCGGTCACCATATAGGAAAAATTACAAAATTGTTATTTTTTATATTAGGCCTACTCAATAATGAAATATATCCTACCTTACAATTGTAAAAGTAATAAAAATAAATATAATTACTCACCCCCGTCCCATTATTATGTTATCCTGTTGGTTTATATAGCACTCGTATATTCGTGACATTGTACGAAAAACAATGTTTTTTTACAAACAATATTTCACACACTTCAGTAATATTTATGCATAATAAAATGCATAAAGATTACTGTTATATACACACACACACTTCACTAACACTAACACTCCGAAATAATACAGGATTTAGCAATAATTCGCGGATAACAAGCGAGCGCGAACTCACATAGCACGGCGAAAGAATCACGTGATGGCGACTTCTACGACGCATTAGATGTCAGAAGAGTGACGCATTTCCTTCGTCTTCCACAGCGCAGGCGGAAAAGATGATGCGCAAGGCTGCCAATGTCAAAAGCTAAATTTCTTCCTCTTCAAAATGAAATATTATATGACTAGTATTTATAACTTGCACTGGATGTAATTCGTATTTTAAAAACTATCGTATTACATCTGTTGGCCAACTGTTAAAAAGTCAGAAAACAGCTGTGTTCATAAAATCGTAACTGTTGTGCAATCAATATTTCGTTCTAAAAATCAATACCACAGTGAAACTAAACTCTTTGGCTTGCAGTGGTACCACCCGCAACATCCTAAGACAAAAATTACCCGAGCAGGGTAATTCCAAAGTAGTCGTGTTTTTACATTTTCCGAGCGTCGACTGCAGGAATGGCGTAGCGGCAAAATTTCATTGTAATTATAATCGTCGTGACATTGTTATACAACTTGTAAACGGTTCATTTATGTAATAAAATGAAAGTTCAGAATGTGATCTTTCGAATGGTATAAATATTGTTCACTTCTGAGTTGACTATTAATGTTTTTTTTACCGTTAACAAAATTTCGACCCGTTCTATCGTATTACGATAGTGGCCATTTTAAGGCATCACGTAAATCTATCGTATTACGACATATGGCCACGGCTAGGGTTAAAAATTGATTCACGAAGTTGGGAACATGTTTTGCCTGAAGCTCTCAATTCAATTCGATCATTGCTATGCACCTCGACCAATACAACTCCTCATGAACGAATGTTTAGTCATGTGCGCTGATCAACCTATGGCACATCAACACCAACATGGTTACTGACACCTGGTCCTGTACTTTTAAAACGGCAAGTACGACACTCAAAGTATGAACCACTCGTGGATGAAGTTACTTTAATGGAAGCTAATTCTAAGTAGGCCCATGTAAAGCTGCCAGACGGAAGAGAGACTAGTGTCTACAAGATACCTGGCACCAGTTGGACAAGAGACGACTGTTTCTTTGCCTGGCGAAAATGAAAACGTTAGGCCTGAAGAAGAAACCATCAGTCGCTACACAGAAACTCCGGTCCAAATCCATCCAAATTCTGAGCCCTCAAAAGATCCCCCAACACCTAACATCAAAGGAAGACCAGAAAACCGTTATCAAATGGAAACTGAAGAACCACAAACTCAGTCATTACGTCGCAGCTAACATACCCATCGCTTTCTTGCTTATCTTCGCGATTACGTTCCCAAACCCTAGAGAGGAAGCATGTCATAGAATTTTACTAACAGCTGTTTAAGTTATCATATTTTATTTTTAGTTTTATAATCATCTTGTATTTGTTTATTATGCTTCAGTAACGTCTTGTTCTGCTCAATAAAACCTTGGTTTAAGGCATCATTCTTTTATTTTATTCATATCACATATACTTATTACGATTTTTTCCTTTAGTATTGATATACAAGTTGGATAAGTTGTGTTACTTCGCCTTCAGATACATAATCACCATTACCTTAATTATTTCCAACGCAATCCGCTTACACAAAGGCCAGTCATATTGCATCACTGCACGCACCAGTGACTTGGCGGAGGTCTATTCCCAACTGTCGTTACTGTACTTTTGGACCCAACGACACAGACCGATATTTGGACCCAACGACAATGTATTTTATTAGTTTTGGACCCAATGAACGGTATAAATGTTTTGGACCCAATGAACAGGTAATTTTAAATAATATTATTAAATACTTCGTCTGTTCATTCGGTCCAATATCGTTCAGTCCAAAATTAAGTTGGATAACTATGTTTTCAATTTTACTTTACTTTTGGACCCAACGACACAACTTCTCTTTAGGGCCGAATGAACCAAATAATTATTTAATTTTGGACCGAACGAACAGGAGAAAATTATTATTTTGGACCCTATGAACAGTTAATTTAGTTTTGGACCCAATGACACTTGAACCGAATGAGACGCCACCAGTATAACCTTATGGACTGGTCCCATTTCGCTGACGTGATCTTCGGGATGACGCAGCAGTAAGTAAGTACTAGTAAGTAAAATCTAATTCAAATATGGTAGGCCTGTGGTAGGACTTACGTAAACTTATAGCCAAATTTTGACGATTTGTTATTGACAACTTTCTGTCTCCCCCTTCGGCCTTTTCTCCCCCTATTGGTTGGGGTCTCACTCCTGGACGAAGTGTTGTCAGTTGTCCCACTTCCGACACTAGAGGTTTCATCCTAAATGCAAGAAAATGAATTAGAATTAATTAAATGAATTAGAATGAATTAGAAAATAGATTAGAATTAGTTATTTCAAAATGATCTTGAATTACACTAAAATGTGTATCAACACAAATCACAATGGAAAAGCCCCTCAAGTCAATTTTATAAGCTATCACTTAATATTAAACTTTTCCATTGAAATTGGCCTAGCTTATCAAGTTTTTTTAATTTGTATCACTTTAGAAACAAAATGGTGGCCTAATTATGTTACATAAGTTAAACTCAAGGAATCTAGACAAAGGTAAGTCTCAGTAAACAAAAGTGATGACGTAAGTTATTTGGTACACTGTTGTTTTTGCTTACCTAGGTACTGCATGTATCTAACTATCAAAATCTTCTTAAATGTTTTGATACTTGGTCACTTTATCACTTTACAAGACACCAATGTGACTATCACGTATTTTAAGGCCAATATAAATGGATAATGAGTGTAGAATGATTGAGATGTCTCATCTAGCCTTGTTACTGACCAAGACCGGCTGATTCTTAAGCCAGAATCATTGATTAAAAGCCCAGTGACAAATATGATTTTGACCTATATCGGCTGTATTTGTAAACTGTGCACGTCTTGTTAATTTTGTTAAATTATATGTTTAACATATTTATTGTAGTTAAGAACACTTTGACTAAGTGACCGACAGATACAACCTAGTGCATGAAGAACTACAGGGGGACTTTAATAAACTCAAGTGAAAATTGTGGTTATGTATGAACACAATCTGACCATATCACATACATTGTAAAAAATGTCAATTGAAAATAAGGTACTTTGGTATTATACGGATGCCACTATTTTTGGAGGTTAATTTTTACCGGATACAAAGGATAACTACATAATTCAAAAAAACGTAATTTTATTGACTTACTGTAAAAATTTTACATCATTCTGATGAGCGGTCTTTGTGTTGTGCCTCCCAAAAGCCAGCGATGTCCGCTAGGATCGTGTTGAATACGTCGCCGCCGCTAGCAGCCACACCCGATCGCCACATGTACTCCGCAAAATATACAGCGCGCTGCGGCAGTTATGTTAGGATGGGTTATCATAAAAATATGTACGGTTTCCTCTTCATTTCGAGGTAAATCCCACACCAAAAGAACGTCACTCATTATGAAAACAAATGTAACGTAGTGTACGGCAATAAATCACTCATGACACTGACCCAGATACAGGCGGTGACAGCTGATGCGCGTGCTCCGGTCAACGACCTGACCTTGGCCTATTTGGAGGGGGTTTGGCGGCCAGAAGTATGACTCATCAGGTATCATTCGATTTGTAACGAAACAAGGAAAGTCCTACAATCATTTTTATGATAACCCATCCTAACATAACTGCCGCAGCGCGCTGTATAAGGGTGGCATCCGTATAATACCAAAGTACCGAAATTAACCTGATTTCTGATTAAATTTGGTGTTTATAGGATACCTTGTAATAATTACATTGCATTGTTTTTGGCATTCCTTTAATACAAGTTAATTTCATTTAATTTTAATTCAACATGCAGGCTTATTTAAAAATCACTGAGCGGTCGGACATTCGAAGAGCAGCAGCTTGTCTACGCACGGATTGATGCGGGCTAATCAGCACACCCTGCCTCACTCCCTCAACATTTTACGGCGTTCCACTGACCTTGGACATTCTTCAGATTTTTTTACTATTGAACTAGTTGACCTGAATTTCTTGACCCACAACTTACTCGTGTTAGGGTTAACTTAGCCATACTCGGTGTTAGGGTTTTCTTAGGGTTACTCGTGTTGGGGTTAGCCATATTTCTCACATGAAAATGTTTGCAAAACTGACTTTGTGTGACAACTACAGAATCACCACTTTTATAATATGTCTCAACGACGAACATGCGAGGCTCACTGGACCACTGCTCCATGGCAACTGAAACTCCCTCGAGTGACCTTGAGAACGCCATGCTCCCCACCACCTCCCTCCATGCAACTGCCATAACGTGCACGAACGAAAACCATCAGGTATTTCTGCCGCTCTGTATAAGCGGTAAGTTATGCATCTCATGATACACAATGTTAGAATTTGTTTAGCTTATGTCAGTATGTTTGTTATCTCGATATAGCTATCAAATAAATATTTTTCTTTGCTTAACCATATTATATTGTTAAAATATTAAGGTTGGTCATAATTTTAGCATTACTCATCACGGAATATCCACAACAGAAAGGAGAGAGAATTTTAAGGTGCAAACAATGGTTTGAAAAAGTGAAAAATAAGAAGAGCAAAATGGAGTTGAGTTGAAAAAGTTGTTGACAACGGAAAGACACCAAATTTCATAATCGGTTTCAAAAATCGCAAAAAAACACCGAAAGACTACTTCCAATTAATCGTTTGATTACAATTACCATATAGAATCATATGGGCCTGAATCCGAAATGATTCGAGTATCGATGTATCGCACAATAACGATGTATGCACCACGAGAATAGGGTCCTAACCGTGACTTTAGCAATATACAAGTAGCGGTATTGGGTCGCGATCGCAACATTTTGCTGTTGGAGGGCTAAGGGATGGCACATTTATAAATTATTTGTTGTTGTTACTTATAAATATTGTCATCTTGCAAGTGATACTACTGTATATGCTGAAGAATTGTAACTGTATTAGTTTTACCTTTAATTAAATAAATCAAAATCCAGTAAACTCCTATTGGACAACCCGACTTTATTTTTATAAATTATTTACCATTTGAGCTGCATTACAACTACTAAAACTTGGTAAACACATTCTTCATAAATATACAAACCACATCGTCACCAGAATCCTCAGTATTTGTAGACACTTCAGAATTTGCTTGGTTAGGTTTCATTGCTGTTAAAGAAACTAGTTTTGATGCCCAAAACTCAGGTTTACCTAACTTATGTACTTAACAATTATATTTTTTACTTCATGAAGCAGCACACCATTTTATGGCTAATAATATTTATAAACCCATAAACTATGATAGTTAAGTTTAGGGGATTAGGTGGCGGAACACAACTTAGAAACAAGAAACAAATGAGTACAACTAAATTTATTATGAATATAAACAATATCGGAATGGAACGGCATAACCCAAAGCTCATATCCCGCCACTATCACCCGTCACCCACTCGGTAATCGGCATAACCAGTGTTGCCACCAAGTAGATGAACTTTTACCCTAAACGTGCGATGAAATTACCCTAAACTTTTTGTAAATTACCCTAAGAGTTGATTTTATTCTCGAAAAGCTCAAAATACACTCAAGATTGGTTTTAAAACAGTAGTAAGGCATAAAAAGTAAGGTAACATAGCATTTAATACTCGTCTTTGGCCCTATATCACACATAAAACGAAGTATGTATTAACGAATTAAAATAAATATTCTGTTGTAATATTTGTATTCAGCCCTAAACTTAATATGCTGGTATCGCTGATAATAGAAACTTGCTGATGCATGTTATTAACAGTTGTTGGGAGTACTTTATTGTTTTATAAACTTATTTCAGTTGTACAAATTTGTTTATGTTATTTTTTCTAAATAATAATGCCCAGAGAATATGTTTTTCATCTTATTACTATTTGATTAGATTAATATTTGTCATTGCAATACACCACATCACACAAAATTACACATGTTATGCCTTGTTGTGAGGTTTTTATGTGCGCTCACCTGGCTCACCATGGGGATTTCACAGGCATAAAATACAATTTAGTTACTTCATACAAATATGTGCCCAAAATAGAGACAATTTACACTAGTAAACAGTAGTAAACATATTTTCTACAACAGCGCTGTAAATGAGTAAATCTAACAACCTATACAGTATTTAGCCAAATTAACCCGATTTATATTTTTACAAGGGGTTTCTATATTATTATGTTGTGCCCAATTTTGGACACACACCATAATGCCATAATTTTATTTGTTCGAAAATTAAACTTTGTGTTCTTTGTGATTACATGCACCTTTAGTCTAATACTGAATAGGATATAGGATGTAAATGCTCGATATATATCTTTTATAATACTTTTAATTTACCCAGCACTTTATGTAAATGTTTTAATTCCTATAAAACCCATTTTACATTGCCAAAACATCAACATTTAAATTATAAAGGGGCTCTAGATTTTACCCTAAAGTTACCCTAAAAACTCCATTACCCTAAAATTACCCTAAGACCGTTAAAATTACCCTAAAAAAGGATAATTACCCTAAAAGTGGCAACACTGGCGGCATAACTGACCACTTCCAGTGTCTCCACCACATCAAAATCATTTTACCCTAAAGGTCCATAAAAATTTCAAATTACCCTAAAGATTACCCTAAATCTTAATAAGCTGAAATGCATATATTTCTCTTGATAATATGGCCAAGCTAAGATCAATAAATGAGTTCTTTAGGTACTAAACTATAATAATAAAAATAATTTAGGTTTTAACCAATTCAAATGTAATAAATGTTAGCAATTTTTCTATTTAAATTTCTTCATCACTTAAGAAAAGCTTGTTTTGTTCTTAAACTTGGGACTTTAGGTTTTTTTTTCATAGGTCTAGTAGTTTAAAGCTGCTCTACAGTGTTGGCTTTGAAACATTTTTTATAACTACGGCCGACTTACAAATTTTCATATTTTGTTACTGATGTATTTTAATTTTTTATTTGAGGTCGCATACTAAGCTAAAGGAATGGCTTACTTACCCGGTTTCTGGCAACACTGCTGACAAACTGACATACAATACCCCCCAAAACCTCAGACCTTCGCGTATTTTAGCTATTTTTCACCGTAAAGGTAATGGTATTTTGACAATTTATATTTTGTCCCCCTTATGACCCCCCCAACCATAAAACGGTAGTCTGTATCCACCCCTGCCAACTGCAAAAATAATGTTTTAGAGCCTCCCAATATTCAAGCACTCTCTTGACACAATTTTCTCTCTCTATAGTCGACTGTGACCAGAATAACTAGGTGTACGCTCATTCTTCCCGTAAGAGGATGAACGAAGACTGAATTTTTAAAGATATGCAGGCAGGTACTGGATTGGTAACACTCTTCTGTTATCCGTTTTAACTCCACAACAGCAAGAACAGATAATTAATAAACCAAACATTTTACTAATGGAATGGTAAACACCATTCCCATATCCGTTTTAACTCCACAACGGCAAGAACAGATAATTTAGGACTAATGTAAATAAAAAATACTACTGACTACTGGAGTGGTAACACCCTTCTCATATCCGTTTTAACACGACAGTACCTGGGGGGCCCAGCTTTGCTCGGGGGAGGGCCAGTAATGACTTAGATGACTTGGAGTAATATTTCATCACTTTCCCCTACTGATAATCAGATTTATATAACTCATTTGCCTCTATTCTACATTTTAAAGGTCCCTCCAGTGTTATTTATAGCTCAATGTCCCTTTGATTTATTTTAATACTCTATATCAAATCTTATCTTCACTCAAATCTTTTAATGTCTGCCCTCAGGAAACCACATGTTAATAATCATAAACAACATGAGTATTACTTTGATAGTTCTCTGGTTGATTATGAACAGCTGATAAAATTCTTTTGTGTTGATTTAAAACTCCATAATAAGCCCAATGTTAATTTTTTTAACATATAATTTTAGTTTTTTTACATTATTTGATATTTCCTGGGAATGAGTCCTGTCTAGAACTTATTTTTATCCCAGAAATTAGTTATTTTGAACATTTGAAGGAAATCTTTGGAGCCGTTTTTGAGATCAGTGTCGCAAGCAAGCAAACATACAAGCAAACCTTACTCATATTAGAGTATATGATATGATACCTGGGGGCCGAGATTTGCTCGGGGGAAGGCCAGTCAGTTTGTTTAGATGACTTGGAGCATATTTCCCCACTTCCCCATACTGATAATCAGATTTGTATAACTCATTTGCCTCTTTTCTACATTTTTAAGGTCACTCCAGTTGTTATTTATAGCTCAGTATCCCTTTGATTTATTTTACTACTCTATATATGTAATCTTCTCTCAAATCTTTTAATCTCTGCTCTCAGGAAACCACATGTTAATAATCATAAACAACATGAGTTCCATGTGGTTCCATAAAATCAGGTAATAAATCCTTTGAATGAAGATTACATGTAGAGTGGTCATATCCAGAATGACTCAAAGGTGCATTATAATAACAACTGTTGTGACCTCAAATATGCTCGTTAGTAGGGTACATGGTGAAAAACAACTCCAAGTCATAAACAAGATTGACCTTTCCCTAGCAAAGCTCAGCCCCAGGTAGTACTTAAACTATATCAGTATAACTTTGAGAGTTCGCTGAAAGATTTTGAACAGCTGTTATGACTCTTTTGCTTTCATTTTAATCTCCAAAAGCCCAATGTAATTTTTCAATTTTCCATAGCGGCTTTTTACATTATTTGATTTTTTTTGGGATGGGACATATCTTGAACTTATTTTTAACCCAGATATCAAGTTTTACAACACAAGTAGTTGGAAGGACACATTAGTTATTTTTCAAGAAAATCGTTGGAGCCGTTTTTGAGATAAGAGTTGCAAGCAATCAACCAAGCAAGCGAGCATGCAAACCTTACTCATATTATAGTGTAGGATAGGATTGAGTCAAAATAATTCAGCATTTGTATTGATTGACTATAACATATTTTTACTCTTAGGCACATATTTTTACTCTTAGAATGTACACGAGACAGGGACAATGATTCTGGATTCTAGCATGTTTGAAGTTCTGCATACAGATGGCCAGGGCTGAATTTAGGGTCTGTACAGGCTAAATGCAAGTGCGGGCCCTTACCAGCCCGGCCAACTTTCCTGTTTGATTTATATAATATAACCTACGCTTATATCAGGCTCTACGGATGACGTTGTGCAATTAATTAAATTTCAAATTGCTAAAATCCGTATTGCTGCCTAGTGTATATTAACGTTGTCATTGCAAGATATTATTAAGTGATTTTCATTATGTAAATACATAAAACAAAGTCGGGATTGTATGTTAGTTATTTAGTTTCATCAAACAAGTGTAAACAACTAGCTTAGTTATCTTCTGTGCTAAAATCCGTTTTAAAATAATTTTCTAAACTGATTAATATTTCAATTAGTGTGTTTGCATCTAAAATTTAATATGTGATTCAATAAATACTAGTTTGTGTTTTAAAAACTTTTATCTTCACAATAACTGCCTAGCCAATTTAAGGCAGTTTTGTTTACCTTTTTTTGTTTGCGTTTTGTTTTGTAAGTTTACGACTAGTTATCATTATGACTTCATCTTTTCAATCGAGTTCGATAAACTTTAAGCCTTCCTTTATACACAGTGACCATGACTACGCTCGGATGAGTGTATCTAAAGATAACATCACGTTAAATGCTAATCCACATGACATTTACACGATACCGTACACACGTGAACCTACTAATATGAACTCTTCTCGTGATAGCAATGAGGAAGAAAAAATATGTACCATTGAAGACAAGGGTGGTTCATGGAAAACAGTACAAAACAAACGGGGGTCAAGTACGCCAAATGCTCCGCTGCTCAAAAAAGCCAAACCAACAAGCGTATCGCTTCACAACAGCTTTGAAGCACTAGATAACAGCGACGAAATGGACGATTATAACCAAGCACCACATATCATCCAAGCCAAAGATTCAAAACCTCCGCCAATCTTTGTACCTAACATTACAGATGTAAAAACTATGGTCAGCTCAATAGAGTCTGTTATAGCCAAGAACGATTGCACTTACAAATGTTCAAATCAGAACAGTATTAAATTGTGTCCTCTGACAATAGAAGCCTATAGGAAGCTTGTGAAACAACTCACTGATTTGAAAGTAAACTTCCACACATTTCAAATTAAACAGGAAAAGTCCTATAGAGTTGTTTTAAAAAATATGCACTATTCAACTGACATTAGTGAAATAAAGGAGGCAATTGAAAGTTATGGGTTCAAAGTAAGGAACGTAACAAACGCTAGAAATTTTAAAACAAAATCCCCTATATCGATGTTTTTTATTGACCTGGAACCCAGCCCAAACAATAAGGAGGTCTTCAACGTCAAGTACCTCCTGAATGCCAAAATAGTGTTCGAACCACCGTACAAAAGGAATGAAGTGGTACAGTGTAAACGATGTCAAAGCTACGGCCACACAAAGTCCTACTGCTGGCACCCACACCGATGTGTCAAATGTGGCAATAACCACGACTCACTCGTTTGTAAAAAACCAAAGGAAGAGCCCCCGAAGTGCGCTTTATGTGGGGGCAATCACCCTGCAAACTACAAGGGTTGTACGGCGTGCAAAGAAATTAAACAAAAGTCTTTCCCGCCTTTGAGACAAAAGAACAACGTAACAGTACAAGAAACAGAAGAAGCAACTAAAACCAACGAACCAAGACCAACTTCAATTGCAGCCTACCTCGACAGCCCAAGCGTTGGACATACTCAAACTTATGCCCAGGACACCTCCTCGGAAAACAAACATCCTAAACCTGCTGATAATAACAACCTCACTCAGGTAATCAATAACTTTTTTGACAAATTTGAAAAACTTATGTTACAACAGGCACAACAGATAGGGACACTTATGAACCTATTGTCCACCGTTGTCAGCAAACTAAAATGAACTATTTCTATAGAGTAGGACTCTGGAACGCCAACGGCTTGGCCAAACATTGCCAAGATATAAAGCTATTCATTTTTCACAACAAATTGGACATAGTCTTAATTTCAGAAACCCATTTCACTAATCTAAGTTATTTTAAATTACCTGATTTTACGACACATTTCACCAACCATCCTGATAACACTGCTCATGGTGGTACTGCGGTATTGATTAAAACGTGTATAAAACATTTTGAGCACCCCAAATTCCAATTAGATTACTTACAAGCTACAAGTGTGACTATAGAAGACTGGCAAGGTCCTTTGACATTGTCATCAGTCTGCTGCCCACCTAGGCACAACATAACTCATCCCCAATTTCATAATTTTTTCACCACTCTTAGACAGATATTTTTATCTGGTGGGGACTATAATGCTAAACATCCAATGTGGGGATCAAGAATAACTAATCCACGTGGTATGCAACTTAGGAGAACTATTGCCGATAACAACCTTAGTCACATATCCACTGGGGAGCCTACATACTGGCCAACGGATCCAAATAAACTTCCGGATCTGTTGGACTTTTTTGTAACAAAAGGAATCTCAAATAACTACCTCCAAATTGAATCAAATCTTGACCTATCATCTGACCATTCACCAGTAATTCTAAGTGTAGGAACGTCCTTAATTATAACAGATAACCCTCCTAATTTGTGTAATAAATTTACCGATTGGGATTACTTCCGTGACATTCTTTCAGAACAAATTAATCTAAAAATTCCTCTAAAAACTCCAGATGAAATAGATATTTCCGTTGAAACCTTCACTCAGTCAGTACAACAATCAGCCTGGATTTCGACACCAAAACCCACAAATTGTAGTGAACATCATAGAATAATTTATCCACTCTTCATCAAAAGAAAAGTAGCCGAAAAGAGACGCTTAAGAAGAATTTGGCAAAACTCTAGAAATCCAGTAGACAAAACCAACCTCAATAGAGCATCACGGCAACTCACCGCTATGTTGAAACAACTCAAAAATGATTGGTTTAGAGATTTTACAGAAAATCTATCTCCAACAGAAGCGACCAACTACTCATTGTGGAAAGCTACTAAACATTTCAAACAGCCCAAAACCCCGATCCCTCCTATTTTGAAGACAGACGGCTCATGGGCAAAAAGTACAAAAGAAAAAACGTGAAGTTTTTTCTAGGCATTTTGAAAACGTTTTTCAGCCAAATGACACTGGCATTGATATCAGTCACGAAATTGATGAGTTACTTGAAGCCCCAACTCAAATGGACCTGCCAATTCAGCCTGTTACCACAAATGAAATAAAATCAATAATTAAGAACGAACTAAACCCGAGAAAATCTCCCGGCTACGATTTAATAACTGGTAAGGTGCTTAAAGAACTTCCTGGTAAAGCGTATTTATTGTTAACTTTTATTTTCAATGCCATTTTAAGATTAGAATACTTCCCGACCCAATGGAACATTTCCCAAATTGTTGTGATACAAAAGCCTGGGAAACCTTCTCACCAAGTCTCGTCTTATAGGCCAATAAGTCTCCTTCCTGTAATATCAAAGGTCTTTGAAAAAATTCTCTTAAAACGATTACTGCCAATAATTTACGAAAGAGACTTAATTCCTAATCACCAATTTGGGTTTCGGAGACAGCATTCTACAGTTGAGCAAGTCCACCGAGTTGCTAATTTGATTAAACAAGACTTGGAGAAGAAGCAATACTGCACAGCTGCGTTCTTGGATGTAAGTCAAGCATTTGACAAGGTGTGGCATAAAGGCTTATTGTATAAAATTAAGAAAATGCTTCCACATACACTTTACAATATTCTTAGGTCGTACTTAAGCAAAAGATTTTTTCAAATAAAACTTAAAGACGTCCTATCAGGTGTCCACGCAGTTGAATCAGGAGTACCTCAAGGTAGTGTGCTAGGTCCTGTCCTGTATGTACTATACACTGCAGATCTCCCAATAAGCGATGGAACGAATACTGCTACTTTTGCAGATGATACAGCCATACTAGTCTCCCATCATAATGCAGGGACTGCCACAACAATCCTTCAAAGAAGCTTAAACTGTATATCAGACTGGCTGAAGAGATGGCGGATAAATGTCAATGAAGGTAAATCAGCTCAAATAACATTTACCCTGAAAACCGATACTTGTCCTCCTGTTTATTTAAACAATGTTGTTCTACCTCAAGTAACCGAAGTAAAATATCTAGGAATGCACTTAGACAGAAGACTAACATGGAAATCTCACATTTGGAATAAACGATTGAATCTAAATTTACAGTACAGAAAATTATCCTGGCTTCTTCACAAAAACTCAAAACTGTCAAATGAAAACAAAATTTTACTCTACAAAGTGATTCTAAAACCAATTTGGACTTATGGTATACAACTGTGGGGAACTACCAGCATCTCTAACATAAACATCATTCAGCGATTTCAATCTAAAGTGATACGAGCAGTACTTCAAGCCCCTTGGTACGTCAGCAACCTCACTCTTCATAAAGACACTTGTATACCTTTTGTAGTGGAAGAAATAGAACGCTTCACTGTAAAATATCTTTCAAAATTAGACAGTCACCCTAATCACCTTGCAGTGAACCTTCTGGACAACAGTAACCACATCTACAGACTAAAACGCCATAGTGTCCTGGATTTGACATTACGGTTCAAGACATAGTTTAAATATATATTTATTTTGTTAGATTTGTTGCTGGACAAATACTAACTCATGCCTTTGTAAATTTATCACATTTGCTTATTGTTTTGTAACTAAACAGATTGTAAATAAAGTATGTATGTTAAAAAAAAAAAGTTTCATCAAACAGCTGTTAAAAGGATGATTGATGAACGAAGTGAATCACTGTATTGATGAAGAAGTTTCAGTGGCCGTGTGTGGGTGTGTGTGTGTGTGTGTGGGTGGGTGTGTTATCGAAATACTAAATAACTGTAAAACATTTCTTAATGAAATTTTGAAGGAGTCATTTGGGATACCAAAGGGATGTTTTAACACAGCATTTGTATTTTATTTTGGATTTGTTTAATAATTATTAAAACTAATTTTAATGTTTGATATTCAGTAGTTGAATTGGTTTTCGTAGTAAGCTATTGACTATGGTTGTCTTTAAAATGTCAGCTGGGATTTGTCTGTGTTTCACTTGAGGGATTTTTATCCCCTATATGGGATATTTTTACTGATTGTGGGATAAAATGGGATTGTGGGATAAAGTGGGATTTTTTTGAAATCGGAATTACGTCTGCTAGTTTGCTAACAACTTACGACCAGAGCACCTTAGCAGTAGCACTTCTAGTGGATTTTCTCGCCGTACTGGCAGTTGCGGGGTTTCCCATTTTTAACCTCGCTGTCCGCACCTATTATGATTTTATAAACGTTACAGAACGAACACTGAATCATGTCAATTTCGCTGGCCGAGCCATGTTGGAATTAACAAGCAAACTATTTGCCATTATTTAGTACCTACTTCGTACTCTTTAGTACTACCATTAAAAATATTAGTACCTCTCACGTAAATAAATTATTTAATTAGGTTAATTCACCGTATCATTTAACCTATGTCGCATTGCTCAAAATCCTTTGAGGTACTAAAATGTAAAATACCTATAGGTAATTAGTAGATCTAAATAAGCTCTATCTAACGGTATAAATATTGTACTAATACATTATTCAATAATCATATAATATTTAGCATTAATTGTGTTGCAATGTTTAACAAATCAGTGGGGAAGTGTGGGATATTACGAGGGATACTATAAGGGAGAGTCTGGGATAAAGTGGGATTTTTTGTATCAGTGCGTGGCATATTTTTACCGTAGAGGGGAAACACTGCATATTTGTTTATAAATTACTCAAATGTAAACATAACCAAAACTATGGATTTGGTTATGTTTTGTTCCAACAATTTTTTTTATTTCGAAATAGTTTAAAATGTGAGTGTTATGTAAATTAATAGTGTTTTGTCGTGTTTAAAACAATGCTTGTATCTATTTAGATTTATTATCAGTTTATTTTTTACTGTAAAACTTCGATGTAAAAGCTAAGTGTTTGGACTAGTGATGATAAATTAATACAATAGGTTTTGGAATTTTTGAATTACTGGGACAGTATAACTCTGTAACACGACTGACTGTGATTGATAATCAAGCGTGTTGTAGACCTATAGTAGTTTATTTACATTGTGAACAAATTACTTGATGGCAGACTTACTAAACTATCATACGTGCAAACTATCTTTATTACATGTAATGTACCAAATAAGCCTCACTGTCACCTAATGACATGGGATTAAAGTTTTGTAATCTACCGGTCAGTAAAATAGTCTGGTTACAGTTTATATTTGTTTGCATTTTCTGTGGTTAATATTGATTTTCATAAACAATCAAGATGTCCAAAACTCCGAAATCCTAACCGTCTACATTGTTCAACTAATTACGATGTAGACAGATTGCCCTCCCGAAAAATTGTCATTAATGTAGATGTTGGATTTTGCTTTTAAATCTCTCGTGCTGCGATTTCAGTAGCTTGTGTATTTAAATTCAAACTAACATATATTAAGGATGTAAACATTTTTAAACTTAAGGTATGAATTTTATAAGATACTGTTATATAAATAAATCATTGAATACCTTTTTTTACATTAAATGGGTTTAAAACAAGTATATTTCTGTATGTTTAACCCCCTGATTTTGGAGCTGGAAATTAATAGGTCTAATAATTATTGGCAACTTTTCTCTCAGGTTATATATTTAAAACTCGTCGAAAACCATCCGGTACCAAAAATATATTAGTCATTGGCCGAGTCTTAAAAAAGAGTGAACAGGAGCTAGGACATGTGACCAAATAAACGCAATCAGTTTAATCTAATTTGCTAGGTACACACAGTGGTTTTAAGAGGTTAATTGCTCCACCTCACCCTCCAGGGTTAGATGGAAACGTATTCCGCATATTCTCTATTCATTGTTGCTAGATTAGGAAACCCCAGCATAGCTGCTATAGGCACGTTTTCCATAAGCGGGAATTTTGCGCAGGTTATCAGAAGGTTAAGATATAGCAGGAAAGGAAAGGATGGGATGGGACAGGCAGCCAAATTGGCCTTTCAGAGTACCAACTCCCGTGCCTTGTGACAGCTGTGATCAGGCTCAATGTGGACCCGCTCTGCCCTCCAACTGGCCAACTCAACGGATGGGGTATCCATGTACAACAGCCAGGGACCATACATTCTCAGGTTGGGGACCAACCCCTGAGTTTCCGCCCCGAGCCGCTGCAAGTGGAGGGACCAAAGGTGAAAGGGAAGTTTGTCATAATGGACATCCAAAAAACTTCATATGTAATGACAATTTCATTTGCTGTACCCAATGTCAGCATCCAAACTGGTATGGACCAGTTTTAAGGTTGTCCTGGGATGAATATTCTCTATTGGTCAATGCTAACACACCAAGTTTTAATAAAATTAATAAGTATACAAGAGATATATGTTTTTTATTTCTTATAAGAATAACATCGGACAATATACTTAGTATACTGCTGAATGGAAATTGAAATATTCTCCACAACCATTAGCCGAATAGCCTACTAACGAAATACTAATTTAACCGTGTGTGGATTGGAGTACTAATTTTTCATCTTTTAGAGCTTTTTATGGCAATGAGATAAAACTGTTGAAACCTGCTAAAAATATTTAAAGTTTATGGTACTAAGAAAGGTAAAAAAACTGAAGTTTGGGATCTCTTAAGCCCTGTAATTTCTGAACCCAAATTTTTCTAAAAAATCAGGTGATATTTTTTATTATAAACCTAATATAAACCACCAAATAAAAAATCCAAAGATCTCGAAAGCGGCTCCTCAAAACTGCACCAGACCTATACACTACGTTGTTGGGTACCAAAATATTATGGATACCTCTTTGTTCTTCCCTCAGGGCTCTGCCTTTACTATCACTCCCAACTTTTAATTTTAACGTATGATTCGTTGGATTTATTTTGTTAAAGCAGTATCTCCTAAAAGATGTCCCCACGTTTGATACGCCGCCCTACTCAACCATAGACCTCCACCGCACAGGAAAATTTTCTTTGTTATTATTTACACCTTTTTTAGTAATTTTAGAAAATTTTCAATTATACAAAAAAATGTTGTTATTTTCTTTTAACCCCGACCTTAGAGCTCCGCCTCGCTGGCTTTAAAAGTTGCCTTGTTAAATTTATGGAGGAAAGATGATCCTTGGGTAAGCGTTCGGGAGTTCGGGTCAGCGTTCGGGTTGAGTACTACTAGCTGGTCAGACAGACATTATTCTGTCCTAATGTCACTGAATTTGTTTTATGTCAAAGATTCTCGTTCTTTTTCAAGATGAGCTCGTTAGCTACGCTCACTTGCCTATGTTTATATAGAGCTTGCTTCGGTATTGAAAATGAGTTGCTATTCAAATAGATTTATTATGTCTATAATAAACATATGTTTATATGCTTTTCAAGTATGTTTAGATATCATCCTTATAACAGCTGTTTGATAAAACTAAATAACTAACATACAATCCCGACTTTGTTTTATGTATTTAGATAATGAAAATCACTTAATAATATCTTGCCATGACAACGTTAATATACACTAGGCAGCAATATGGATTTTAGCAATTTGAAATTTAAGTAACTGCACAACGCCATCTGTAGAGCCTGATATAAGCGTAGGTTATATTATATAAATCAAACAGGAAAGTTGGCCGGGCTGGTAAGGGCCCGCACTTGCATTTAGGGTGTAGACCAGAGCCTGTACAGACCTAAATTCAGCCCTGGCCGTCTGTATGCAGAACTTCAAACATGCTAGAATCCAGAATCATTGTCCCTGTCTCGTGTACATTCTATGTGCCTAAGAGTAAAAATATGTTATAGTCAATCAATACAAATGCTGAATTATTTTGACTCAATCCTATCCTACACTATAATATGAGTAAGGTTTGCATGCTCGCTTGCTTGGTTGATTGCTTGCAACTCTTATCTCAAAAACGGTTTTCCAACGATTTTCTTAAAAAATAACTAATGTGTCCTTCCAACTACTTGTGTTGTAAAACCTGATGTCTGGGTTAAAAATAAGTTCTAGACATGCCCCATCCCCCAAAAAATCAAATAATGTAAAAAGCCGCTATGGAAAATTGAAAAAATCACATTGGGCTTTTGGAGATTAAAATAAAAGCAAAAGAGTCATAACAGCTGTTCAAAATCTTTCAGCGAACTCTCAAAGTTATACTCATATAGTTTAAGTACTACCTGGGACTGAGCTTTGCTAGGGAAAGGTCAATCTTGTTTATGACTTGTAGTTGTTTTTCACCATGTACCCTACTAACGAGCATTTTTGAGGTCACAACAGTTGTTATTATAATGCACCTTTGAGTCATTCTGGATATGACCACTCTACATGTAATCTTCATTCAAAGGATTTATTATCTGATTTTATGGAACCACATGGAACTCATGTTGTTTATGATTATTAACATGTGGTTTCCTGAGAGCAGAGATTAAAAGATTTGAGAGAAGACATACATAGAATAGTAAAATAAATCAAAGGGATATTGAGCTATAAATAACAACTGGAGTGACCTTAAAAATGTAGACAAGAGGCAAATGAGTTATACAAATCTGATTATCAGTAGGGGGAAGTGGTGAAATAAGCTCCAAGTCATCTAAACAAACTGACTGGCCTTCCCCCGAGCAAAGTTCGGCCCCCAGGTATCATCCTATACTCTAATATGAGTAAGGTTTGCTTGCTTGCTTGCTTGCGTGCTTGCTTGCTTGCGACACGGATCTCAAAAACGGCTCCAACGATTTCCTTCAAATGTTCAAAATAACTAATTTCTGGGATAAAAATAAGTTCTAGACAGGCCTCATCCCTAGGAAAAATCAAATAATGTAAAAAAACTAAAATGAAAAGTTAAAAAAATTAACATTGGGCTTATGGAGTTTCAAATCAAAACAAAAGAATTGTAACAGCTGTTCATAATCAACCAGGGAACTGTCAAAGTAATACTCATGTTGTTTATCAAATCAGAGACACCTTGAGACTATTTTGAAAACTAAAATGAACTTAATAAAATGTTTCTTTTGAAAAAAATAAGAAAAGGGTTTAAACTAAAACAAACTAAATAAAAACAAGGTTTACATGTTTGGCAAAATATCTTGGTACAATCTAGGTTTCAGTCTTCTGTTTAATAGTTGCAATCCAAGTCCAAAATGTCTAGCTATAAATAACAACTGGAGGGACCTTAAAAATGTAGAAAAGAGGCAAATGAGTTATAGAAATCAGATTATCAGTAGTGGAAGTGGTGAAATATTACTACAAGTCATCTAAACAAACTGACTGGCCTTCCCCCGAGCAAAGCTCGGCCCCCCAGGTACTATACTCTAATATGAGTAAGGTTTGCTTGTATGTTTGCTTGCTTGCGACACTAATCTCAAAAACGGCTCCAACGATTTCCTTCAAATGTTCAAAATAACTAATTTCTGGAATAAAAATAAGTTCTAGACAGGTCTCTTCCCCAGGAAAAATCAAATAATGTAAAAAAAAAAATAAAATGAAAAGTAAAAAAATTAACATTGGGCTTATGGAGTTTTAAATCAACACAAAAGAATTTTATCAGCTGTTTATAATCAACCAGGGAACTGTCAAAGTAATACTCATGTTTTTTATGATTATTAACATGTGGTTTCCTGAGAACAGAGATTAAAAGATTTGAGTGAAGATTATATATATATAGATTAGTAAAATAAATGAAAAGGACATTGAGCTATAAATAGCAACTGGAGGAACCTTAAAAATATAGAAAAGAGGCAAATGAGTTACACAAATCTGATTATCAGTAGGGGAAAGTGATGAAATATTACTCCAAGTCATCTAAACTGACTGATTGGCCCTCCCCCGAGCAAAGCTGGGCCCCCCAGGTACTGTCGTGTTAAAACGGATATGAGAAGGGTGTTACCACTCCAGAAGTCAGTAGTATTTTTTATTTACATTAGTCCTAAATTATCTGTTCTTGCCGTTGTGGAGTTAAAACGGATATGGGAATGGTGTTACCATTCCATTAGTAAAATGTTTGGTTTATTAATTATCTGTTCTTGCTGTTGTGGAGTTAAAACGGATAACAGAAGAGTGTTACCAATCCAGTACATGCCTACATATCTTTAAAAATTCAGTCTTCGTTCATCCTCTTACGGGAAGAATGAGCGTACACCTAGTATTTAAACATACTTGAAAAGCATATACACATATGTTTATTATAGAAATAATAAATCTATTTGAATAGCAACTCATTTTCAATACCGAAGCAAGCTCTATATAAACATAGGCAAGTGAGCGTAGCTAACGAGCTCATCCTGGAGGCGAGTGAGTGAAGCGAACGAGCTCATCTTGAAAAAGAACGAGAATCTTTGACATAAAACAAATTCAGTGACATTAGGACATAATAATGTCTGTCTGACCAGCTAGTAGTACTCAACCCGAACGCTGACCCGAACTCCCGAACGCTTACCCAAGGATCATCTTTCCTCCATAAATTTAACAAGGCAACTTTTAAAGCCAGCGAGGTGGAGCTCTAAGGTCGGGGTTAAAAAAATAACATCAATTTTTCGTATGATTGAAAATTTTCTAAAATTACTAAAAAAGGCGTAAATAATAACATAGAAAATTTTCCTGTGCGGTGGAGGTCTATGGTTGAGTAGGGCGGCGTATCAAACGTGGGGACATCTTTCAGGAGATGCTGCTTTAACAAAATAAATCCAACGAATCATACGTTAAAATTAAACGTTGGGAGTAATAGTAAAGGCAGAGCCCTGAGGGAAGAACAAAGAGGTATCCATAATATTTTGGTACCCAACAACGTAGTATATAGGTCTGGTGCAGTTTTGAGGAGCCGCTTTCGAAATCTTTGGATTTTTTATTTGGTGGTTTATATTAGGTTTCTAATAAAATATACCACCTGATTTTTTAGAAAAATTTGGGTTCAGAAATTACAGGGCTTAAGAGATCCCAAACTTCAGTTTTTTTACCTTTCTTAGTACCATAAACTTTAAATATTTTTAGCAGGTTTCAACAGTTTTATCTCATTGCCATAAAAAGCTCTAAAAGATGAAAAATTAGTACTCCAATCCACACACGGTTAAATTAGTATTTCGTTAGTAGGCTATTCGGCTAATGGTTGTGGAGAATATTTCAATTTCCATTCAGCAGTAAACTAAGTATATTGTCCGATGTTATTCTTATAAGAAATAAAAAACATCCAACAGATACCAAGTTTTTCAAGAAATGCAATAGGATCTCCATCTGGTGATCTATAGAGATGAGACACTACTGCCAATTTAATATTTTCAATAAGAAACCCTGTTATTCCAAAATGGAGTTCGCTAGAAATATAATCCAAATCTAACATATAGGCCTAGTAGAATACAGAGGAAATGAACTCCTCAGATAAATCGCTACACCTCCATATATGTTTTTCTCTGTAATAACTACTAACTAGTTTATAATCCTGTAGAACTTTAAAAGTAATTTCATTTTTACAACACCAATGTTCACTTATACATAGAATATCAAAATAGTTTACAACAGAAAAATCGTTTAAAATCAAATTTGTATTACCGATACCTTGTACATTAAGATAGCCTACTTTAAAATTAAAATCATTGGTCCTGTTAAGATTAGAATAATCTACTACTGAGTTGTGGTCAGCATTACTTGTACTTAACTTATTAACAGAATAGGATGCGCCTACAGCGAACGATTGACCCAGTAATGCTAGGCCTAACTCATTTCCAAAGGTAGCTTTTTAGTATACCATCCATCGATATCGGAGAACGATTACAAACATTTTGCAACAGGCCTACTTTGCATCTAAAAAAGTTGATTCAGACGGACCCAGTGCAATAGGTTGATGAAAAAGCTCTTTTGGGTTTGATACATGGCTATTAATTCAACCTATAATTCTTTGACCAACATATTTTTTCCCTAGGCCATTCAGGTGTAGCCCATATTTAGTGTGAAATCTTTCACCTAAGTCACTAATGTTGATAAAACTATATTTTCTATAATATTGACATAATTTTTCAATCTTTATATTTGTTTTGCGTACCTACCTCATCGTTCACACAAGACCGCATCACTAGATCATGCCAATGTGGAACGGAACACAGTAAAATATTGGTCCCACGAAGCTCAGCAAGTCTTTTTTGAAGAGCAATGTGCAGGTCTCTAGCTTCACTCCTACTGACTTAATTTGTTCCACCAAAAATAACTGCGAAATCCTCAGGGCCGAGATCTTCATTCTTCTCCGGAACAACATCTTGCAGCTTTTAGCACCCGGTTTTATTACAGCTGTAGAAGAAAGTTCATCATTCTCCATCAAGTTCTTAACATTTCTACCCTGGCTATCAGCAAATAGGCACACTCTGGGTTTCTTCGACTGTGGTTCTTTGTTGGTACACGAATTACTGTTAATTTCTAATTTACAGGTAGCTTTCATAGGCTTATTCTCAGACTTAGGCCTATTAGGCTCGTTATTCAAGGGTACGGGGTCAGGATATATGTCATCAACTAGTGTGCTAAATCTATTTGATAAGTGAATTTCAGGGAGTTGCCTTCTCAAAAGATGTTCTGAGGTTCTTCTATTAAACATGTTTTTAGTTGTTAATTTTTCCCAACCTCTTGTGCACTGACTTTTAGTATACCTAGCTATAGATACAGCAAAATGCTCATAAGTATAGAGGCTAAAAGTTTATTTAATTCATGATCACTATATATGAGTGCTGTTACTTTTTTAACTTTTCTTTTTAGTATTTTAATTGATTTATTTCTTCTTGCAATAAATTTAAGATGGCTAGAAGTGATGAGTCTTTGTCCTCATCATTTGTGCGAGTTTGCCTCATTACCTTGTCCATTTTGCTACATCTATTTTGCACTTCCACTCGGTGTTTTCGTCCGGGATTTAATTCGCATTAATATAACTAAAGTAAGTGTACCATAATCAGAAATAATATTAAGTAAAGCTTAATATTAAAAAAAATTAAAAAGAGGATTGGCGCATTTTAAGAAAGTCACTACCTAAAAGTTAATTTTGTCCATGCAAAAATTGTAAACCTTGTAATCTCTCCTTTACTGCTGAGATGTTCCTCTACAAGCTGATAAATTTGCTCACCCGAGTCAACTTTAGAGTTTCTACAGGGACTAGACGTCAGAGACTGTTCGAGGTGGAGTACACCAGCAGAAATTACCTGCAGTTTAGTCCTATTCATCGGATGCTACGTTACGGTTACGGTAACGATGTCTGCCCCTCGGTCGATTTATTCAACGATGGGTGCCTTCAGCAGTGGCGGATCCAGCCAGGGGGCGCGGGGGGCGCGCGTCCCCCCCTTGGACTCAAGAAAGGTTTAATTAATAGGTAATAAAGTGACGCTATCTGTTGCTGTACTCGATTTTGTTTTAAATATTTGCAATTAAATTATTTGCCGATCGACACATAAAATTATGGAGTCACTGAACTCCTAAAATCCAACAAACAGAACTTACTAGCAGTGTTGCCGTTGTTGGGATAATTACGCCAAATTGGCAGATTTGTTAGGTCTTTGGGGTATTTTTTTGGCGGATTACGTTTTTTGGCGGATTCTTGGCAGATTTTATCGAAAGACTTTTCATCTTTTTGGGGTGTTTTTATAAATTGGTGATCTATGCTGTGTTTTCAACTATATCTGACTGATTTGGGCTCTGTGGGCACTAAACGTGGCATCTCCTTCATTCATGGCGTCTGTACTGAACGAATCAAACAAATATATATTGGCCAGAAATCCTACAAAATATATTTTTGTTCAATTACACTATGTCTATTAGTCACTGTGTACTAAGTTATTTGTTATCCATTGGAATCCGTTCCGTTCATCACGCCGTCGTGGGGTGGCGTTCCACTTATTGCTTGTATTTTTGTTTTGTTTGTTTATGCAATAGTTAGTTCGGTTGCTGTTTTGATTACTTACTCATTTTCTTGGTCTTATGTGATCGTCGTTTCAAGAATAGGGCGTGCTAAAAAGCTAAACAATAATGTTCATGGAAACAATTCAGTAATTTCAAAATTAGCACAATAATACGAAAATTGCTGGCATTGTTGGGTGTTATCCAATGAGGCAAATCTATTTAGAGCTCTCGTCTGGGATGAAAAAGTGAAGCCTTCAAGCTGACCACAATTTTCCTCAGGTAACCAATCAAATACTCTGTTCACAAGCTGTGTGTTAGTCAGCTGACAAACATATAACTAGTGAATGGAGAATTTGATTGGTTACCATGGGAGCAGAGGGACAAGATGGTGTGGTGTCCTCATTTTAGGCTTTACTTTTTTACCCCAGATGAGAGCTCTATATGATTATAGTAGCTTCGTTGGTGTTATCTTTCATTAGTTTTCACTTCATCACACTCAAATTATACCATTTTATGTTCAGTTGTTTATACAGTAAATAATATAGAGTTTAGGCAGACACGCTTGGTGATGCGTTTATGATGATAGAATCCCTAAAACGCTAAAACATTTATTTTGTAAACAATGACAGATAATGTTTGAATAGCACATTTATTTTGCCACCTATAATAAATATACTTTGACTATAATTAGCTCTTAATGGCGCTAGAGGATAAAATAGGTAGTATAAATTAATGAACTTTGGGAGATTTTCAGCAAGTCTGAGGTTAAATGGGGATTTTTTATAAATCTGGCTTTGCGGATTCTTGGTGGATTTTCATGTCTAGATGGATGTAAAATGGGGGATTTTTAGTCCGGCGTTGGAGTAATTTGGTAATATCAGAGTGGCAACATTGCTTACTATATGTAAGGTAAAGGCACCACACCACCGGCCTAGAGACTTGGGCCGAGCATCCCTAAGGTAACGCCCCGCATCACCGGACTATTGCCTTTGGCTGCTCTAGGGGAACACACCGCAGGACCGGCCTAGGGGCTCGGGCTGAGCATCCATCCCTAAGGTAACGCACCACAGCACCAGCCTATTGCCTTAGGCTACATTCTACCCCGCACGATGTCACCCCTTAGGCTGCCCTAGTGGCACACACCGCAGCACCGGCTCTGCAGTCTTCCTAAATAATATTCTTCTTTTCTGAAACCTTTGTGTTCCACCATAGCCTTTTTCTGCGCGTCAGTTTAGAATTGAGTAAATAATTTGGTATAAAATGTTTGTTTTTCGAGGTAGTAGTTGTAAAAATATGCATATTTATGTACCTACTGTTCATTGTATCAGTGGAATACATAAATATTACAAATTTCATTGTGAAATAAGTGTTACAATGTGATGTTTTATTTGTTAGCATCATGAGTGAATTGAATTGAATTTAGCGAGTACTAAAAACTACCTCCCGTTGCTGCGGGACGTTATCGTTTATTGAGAAAACCAAAATTTTCAAGTGCGCCCCCCCCCCCTCAACAAATTCCTAGATCCGCCCCTGGCCTTCAGGTGCCACTGCACCTTCCTAAGGAGTCAATCTCCTTCATACTCCAGTCTGGACTTTAGTATTTCGTTGGTTATTGCTGTTATGTACTTATTTATTGTTTGTGTTATTTTTTACTAGTTTATTGTTGTTATCCATCCATCGGTTTCTCGTTGTTAACTATTTACTGGACAGCTGTTGTGATTTGGCAGCAAAGTTTGTTGTCATTTTTGCTAGTGATATTTTTTTTTAAATATTCGTGTTATTTACTTTGTTTGGTGTGATTAATCAGTTTAAAATGTAGTTTTCGAAATCCAGAACGTTTGGTAAATATTTATTTTGGACTATTCATTTTATTTTTACTTAAGTTTTGACTTTTGTACCGTTGTTAAATCTTGCCTTGCACCGTTGTCATGGCAACAAAGACAACACAAACTACTACTATAGAAAACTCTATACACATGGAACACTTCCACGAGCCAAGTGCCTTGGATACAACTTGGACTAATGTTGTATCCCATAGGAAAAGAAGCAATAGTAATAACTCTTCATCTAGCTCTAGGCCCAATAAGATAGTTAATAACAATGTATTGAAAACAAACTCAGTCCAACCAGTGCTCGTTTCAAACAGGTTCCAACCTCTTTCTAACACCGATAGCGATCAAACAAAAAAACAAAAAGTTCCCCCAATAATACTCAAAACCCATGTAAATTACATGGAGCTTTGTAAACTATTTTCCCAATTAGTTGGCAGTGACCAGTTCAACTGCTCTTCGTCTTTAAAGAGCATTACCATACACCCATTATCTTCTGACGCCTACAGGAAAATTGTTCATTTCCTTCGCGAAAACAAGGCCGAATTCCACACTTTTCAACTTCCAGAAGACAAAGTCTTTCGTGTAGTTATTCGTGGTCTGCATAGCTCCATTGAGCCTGAAACAATCAAAAGTGAATTATCATCCAAAGGATTTAATGCTCAAAATGTAACTAATGTCTGGTCTAAGGACAAAACTCGCCTTCCATTGTTTTTTGTCGATCTTGACCAATCCCAATCAAATGACCACATTTTCGACCTTTCTACTCTCCTTCACTTAAAGATCCAAATCGAAGAACCTAGACCAAAACGACTTGTAGTGCAATGCATGCGCTGCCAACAATTGGGACATTCAAAGAAATATTGCAATCGAACCCCTAAATGTGTCAAGTGCGCTAAGGATCACGAATCCGCAACTTGTACGAAACCCAATAACACACCCGCAACCTGTGCACTTTGTGGCGATAACCACCCTGCTAACTATAGGGGTTGTTCAGTTCACAGGGAACTACAGAACAGACGCTCATCCAAATCTACGTTATCAAAAGAAGAAACCCCTTCTCGCCACCCCCACCCGACTCCTGATCTATCACCCTCATCATTTCCTCAACTTCCGAAACCAAAATCACACGCCTTTCCATCAAACTCAAACGACCAACGAGCACTTACTCCCAATGCTTTACACTCAAATGAAGAACATAACTACGTCAAACGACTTCAAACCACTATTCACAACACTTCCAATCAAACTGACATTGTAACACAATTAACGTCAATACTTACAGAATTCAAAGCCCTTTTTTCACCATTACTAACCATGATGACTCAACTTATGCAAGCTCTTATCACCAAAAATGACAAATAACCTATCAAATATTTTTCTTACAGTCCTGCTGTGGAATGCAAATGGTTTATACCAACACGCACAAGAACTAGAGTTACTTTTACATGAGAAACGTATAGACGTCGCTTTAATAAGTGAAACTCATTTTACTACAAACTCTAGATTTTACATTCCAGGTTACAACATATACAGAGCTGATCGCCCTGACAATCGGGCATATGGCGGTACAGCGGTTCTTGTCCGAAACAGTCTCAAACACTTTGTTCACCCATCCATCAATCCAACAAATTTACTTCAGTCAGCAGCATCAACCGTAGTTTTTAATAACATTGAAATAACCTTTTCGGCTGTTTACTGCCCCCCTAGATTTGCAATAAATTCGAATGATTTTACAGAACTATTTTCAAACCTAGGTTCTCATTTCATCTGTGGGGGAGACTATAACGCCAAACATGTACAATGGGGTTCAAGGTTAAATAACCCGAGAGGCCGCCAACTGCTTCATTCTGTCGTTTCTAACAACCTGAACTATCATTCACCTGGCACACCTACTTATTGGCCAACAGCTGCAAATAAAGCACCTGATCTACTTGATTTTTTCATTTCAAAGGGTGTAAGCCAATTTCATAAATCCCTCAACTGCCTTGACAACTCTCCTTCTGACCACTCTCAAATTCTGTTAACAATTTCATGCGCCCCTCTAGAAAAAATTGAAAAACTATCTCTAACAAATGGGATAATGAAATGGGAGCTATTTCGAAACACACTTATGTCCACAGTAAACATAAACCTCCCACTGAAAACTGGTGGGGATGTGGAAGTAGCAGTAGACCACTTAACCAAGTCCATCCAACAAGCCGCCTGGAGTTCGTCAACTCCGAAACCTCCTAAGAAACGATCTGGTCCTTGCTACCCCCAATATATATGTGAGCTGATAAGACTAAAACGAACAGCTAGAAGGAAATGGCACCAAAGTAGACTTCCATCTGATAAAACCGCCCTCAACCGCTGCACAAATCAATTGAAACAAGCAATTAGGGAATTCAAAACTTCTACATTCGAAAATAAACTAGGTAATCTTTCCCCTTCAGATGGCTCCTTATGGAAGACAACGAAGAAAATTCTACATTACACTTCTACATCTTCCCCAATCAGGCGACCGGACAATTCATGGGCAAAATCAGACAAAGAAAAAGCAGATCTCTTTGCTGAACACCTTTCTGGTGTTTTTAGTCCCCACGAAGAACACAATCGAAGATTCTCCACCGAAGTAGAAACATCTATTGAAATTCCCTTGCCCATGTCCTTACCACCTTCTCGAATTACAGCAAATGATGTCAAACGGGCCATTTTTAAACTACCCCCAAGAAAATCACCTGGATATGATTTAATCACAAGTGAAATTTTACGTGAAATACCCGGTCCCTGTATCATCTTACTGACACAAATATTTAATGCAATATTACGGACAACTCATTACCCCATTCAATGGAAACTATCCCAAATAATTCTAATCCAAAAACCGGAGAAACCAGCAGACCAAGTCTCATCATACAGACCTATTAGCTTACTCCCTGTTGTTTCAAAATTGTTCGAAAGAATCCTCTTAACACGTTTACAATCTGCAATTGAGGATTGTAATGGATTGCCAAATCACCAATTCGGGTTTAGATCTCTGCATTCTACAGTGCAGCAACTTCATAGAGTGGTCGATACAATTGCGTCTGGACTTGAAAGCAAAAAATATACGAGTGCTGTTTTTCTAGACATAAGTGCCGCCTTCGATAAGGTGTGGTATCCTGGTCTACTATCAAAATTAAGAATTCTTCCACCCACTTACTATTTGATTCTCCGTTCTTATTTAGAAGATAGATTTTTTATGGTGAAACAAGGGTCAGATTTCTCAGATTACAAGCCAATATTAGCCGGTGTTCCTCAGGGCTCCTTATTATCTCCTCTTCTTTACAGTATCTACACAGCTGATCTCCCTGAAACTGGAAATACAAAGATCGCCACATTTGCTGATGACACTGCCATTCTAAGTTCATCAGAAGACCCCATTGAAGCTAGTAACAATCTCAAAAATCACATTAACGTCCTAAGTAATTGGTTAAAAAATTGGAGAATAAAAGTTAATGCAACAAAGTCGTCACATGTCACATTCACACTAAGGAAAGGTGTATGCCCTCCTGTACACATTGACAACAACAGAATCCCTCAAAGTAACGAAACACGTTATCTTGGTCTCCATCTAGACAAGCGATTAACATGGAAGACACACGTAACAAAAAAGATAACTGCTCTCAAATCAAGAGCTAAGCAACTTTATCGACTACTCAATTTCAATTCAAAATTACCTACTACATCAAAATTACTATTGTACAAAACTCTTCTAAAACCAATATGGGCTTATGGTATTCAAATTTTTGGTTCAGCAAAATTTTGTCACTTAAAGAAAATTCAAACCTTTCAATCTAAAATGCTTCGCTTAATTTCTGGTGTTCCCTACTATGTAAGTAACAAGACACTTCACACAGACTTTAAATTGAAATTTGTTCACGAAACAGCAAAAGAATGCTATCAACTATTCTTCAACAAACTTGATGGTCACTCAAATCCTTTGATTCAAGAACTCCACACACCGACACTTCCTGGCATCCTTCAGAGAAGATTAAAAAGAAACTGGAGCCGAGATCTTCTAAGATGACTGTAGGCACAGAAGAGCAAAACAAAACAATACGTGTCAGAAGAAACCTTTGAAAACCAGTTCAAAAAAGGAAGACTACTGAGCCTACTTTTTAATATTATTTGTTCATGTTTTTGTTAGAATAATTATTAGCACATTTGCTCGTTGTATGTAATTTTACAGTTGCAAATAAAGAATGAAAGACAAAAAAAAAAAAAACTATTTACTATTGACTATTTTGGTTGTCGTAGCTATGATTATCAGATGATTGTGTTTGTCTTTGTTACCAAATGTTTATTCTTATTATTGGCATTGATATTGTTGCCCACTGCACTTCTTATTACCATATTGTTATTACACTCATTGTTAATGTTTATTTTTTCGTTTTTAATTTATATTAATTTTATTAGCCATCCACTCTTTGCACCTTTTTAAAATGGTTTATTGCCATACAAACAAATTCAATAAAATTAAAATAAATATAATCCTTTTATCTCGAATGTACTAAATTAAACAAAATAATGAAGGCATAATAACAAAATACAGTCAAGCTTACGTAAATTAATATTATATCGTACATTTTTATACATTTAAGTTTTGTTTGTATTATATTTTCTATCAATAATTATTGTTGTGCAATTATAGTATACATAGTCAATGATTCGATGCCATCTTTTCTTTTTCTACTTAGATTTTGAATGTTTAATTTCAAAGACGTATAAATTGTAATTTGAATTTGAGGAGGCAAAAACAAATGGTACAGACGAGACGAGACAGGTACATAGGTACATTATACAAACAAAAACAAATTGGACCTTGTTTTGTCTCCTGTTGTTGTCCTGTTCTGTTCTGTTAGTTGCGAACAATTAAGTTAAACAGACTCAAGAAGCAAGGAACATCACAGAATAAAGAATATAATGCAGTTAAAGTACAGTGAAGGATGAACTTGTTCCGATATAACTTAATTTTATCTGTTTATCTGTTTAAACATAACAAGTGAAATTTAATTATAGTGCTAAAATGGAACAGTGCACCTTTTTAACATTCTACTCGATTTCCTACGATCCGTTCAGCAATTAGGCCTAGTAACATCTGTTTTTTTGCTCTCGTCAAATTCTTCAGCAGGATTGACCAAATAAGTAGTATTTTTAAGGTAACTTAGGTTATTACAACTTTATTTTTAAGGTAACTTAACTTAGGTTATTACAACTTATCTGTTACATTGTTATGGAACAATCGCAAATATTCTAGTCTTTAGCTTTGAAAATCCGGGTACAGTTTTATAAGAAGCCACCAACTAATCCGATGCGATATATCGATCTTAAACTTTCGATATATCGAATCAAAACCCTATATATTTTGAATAATATTTTAACAGTTAAGTTCAGTTGAGAGGAAGGCACTTGGTGTGGCAGTTGAGTGCGGAGGACTTAGTTTATGATTTGTTGTTTTGGTTAATTATTTCGTAAAGGATGGTTGTGATGGTGTATGGGATAGAGATAAAATTATAAATTTAATAGAGCTTTTTCACGAACATTGTGGGACCTAACATGCTAATATCACACCTCAATGAAGGATCATTCGTAACATCATCTGCAACAAGATCTTTCAACAGGTCAGTTCCACTATACTTCACCCTCGCAGCAAGTGAAGGCTTGACCCAAAACCTTTCCCTCCTCTGACAGGCCAATATCACAGTTATCGCAGCCGCGAGCGCTAAATTTCATCTGTGCGACATTTTCTCCAATGGAGAAAAGTTTTGCTACATGTAGCATGTATTTAGCATTAAAAAAATCAGTAATTTTAAATGTTATATAACATTTGCTACATATAACAAATGCTACATGTAGCAAATGAGTGTAAACCCGGCGTAAGAATAGTCTGAAATTGTTGAAAATCTCAGTTTCAAGAAACAAGTGTTAACTGCTGTATCGAGAAATACCACTGTCTTGTCAGGTAGGCTACCGTACAGCTCGGAGTATTTGCTCTTTCTAAAATATCAGTGTGAGAATAGCAATCTGGAAAGGATTGGTGTTTTTATGTCAGTAACTATAATAGCGGACAATTAAGTTGATAGTTGGGCTGTAGCCAACAGCATGGTTGAACGCTGTCACTGTTATCATTTTGCCATAGAAAAATATCACTTGAATGTTATTCCGATCAACTGGTGTGAGGATTTGGCAATTTTTGATTTGTCAACTATTGGCTGATCTTAGTTGAGAGCCTAGCAAATCATGTCCTCAACTGGCAGTTTAACTATCCGCTATGATAGATAATGACACATGCTTCAATGTAGTAGATTATATAAAGATTTCCTAGCCCTCGCGTGACTTACCCACACTACTTTTTTGTCCTTTCTTAATCCCTCTAGTTGGAAACTTTACTATTTTACCTTAACTTATTGTTATCTGGATTGGGCTGCTACCTCAAGGCAGTGCAGTGAAAGTGTTCGGTGTGGCCAATTGTGAATTGCTCAGTGGCAAGGGCAATTTTGCAAAATCTTCTGTAGTAATAACATTGAATTGATTACGCAGGTTTGCTGTAACACATATTTCCTTATGTTTTTTATTTAAGAAATAAGTTCTTTCTTATTCTTATATAGGCTAGGTAGGTAGGTAGGTATATAAGTTATATGTATTATATACAAATTTGAGTGAATGGGATTTTCGCATCTGGGGCTTCAAAATGAAAAGTTATCATGGTCTCAGGCTTAAGTCTTCCAATTCCACCTACGGAATTCCCTATGTAGGGGAAATTCGCTAAAAATGTAAATATTATTTAGGCCCCTTAGTTAAATATTAATAGACCTAACTTATGCATCTTACACCTATATTCATTCTTTGGATCAGAGAAAACAAGAGAATTTGGAAAAAGTAAAATAAATTAAATGGATATCTCACCACTTACCTCAGACACAGATTTAAGATTTTACTGATTCTGATTAGGCCTACACGTTATAGACATCCTCATATGTAGAGCCTAAGTCTTTTTCAATGTAATTATACTAGAATTTAATATAGCAATTTCATTTTACAGGAAACAGGTTTTGCAGCAAAAGGATAAGAACTTATTCATAATGAAAGTCAAAAACACATATTCTCGCAAGAAGAAAGGAAAACCTGTGGGAAATGCCTCATCAAATGTTGTAATAGTAAATTTGTGTTGCAATATTATAAATGTCAACATTACAAATAATAGTTCCACGCAAGGAAAGTCTGAATCAAATAAATCAGAATCAAGTGATTTGTTTGACAAGTTAGTGAAAGGTCCAATATACAATGTGAATAACCAGTCTAAGGTTACATTTAGGTAAGATATTTTTAATCCTTGCTTTTATTGAATGTTTGAAGTTAAAAAAGTTTATTATGTTCTTATTATAAAAAAATTTTCCTATATGATGTAAATGCACTATGAATGAATAAATGAATGAATAATGTTTATTTAAAGAAAAACAAATACATAATTAATGATATCACTAATACAATCTGAAATTATTGATCCCCAAATGGGCAAGCTGCCTGTGGTTTGGGAACGAGTCATTCAGTACACCAGAGTGTCTACATAGCAACAAAATAAAGAAAAGTAAACTCAATTGGCAAGAAGCAAATGTGTAATAAATTTTTAAGTTGTATTAACAAAATAGTTACCGTAATTATTAATACAAATTAGTTAATTGTGCATGCATATATTTTAAAAATTGAAGAGGTTCCTAACATAATAAAAATACCCCCCGTCGCAGCAAACCTACTTACTCAGCAAATTTCTAATGCAGGTATATGTTTCTCACCACTACTAAATGCCACATACCAAGTTTCATAAAAATAAATTTATAAATAAGTGATATGTAGCATTTTATTTATTCTCCATAAGAATAACATTAGGGCTGAATACGCAGGTTTGCTGCAACAAGAAAAATAAGAAATGTGTTTTTAAGCAATTATCAATACAACTCAACCAGGTGAAGCTACATACCAAGTTGTTATCATTAATGTTCAAAATTAAGGGAGATTAAGGGGGATTAAGGGACTTTATTCTGTATAAGAATAACATTATGGCTGAGTATGCAGGTTTGCTGCTACGGGAATAATCAACAAAAAATCAATTTTTTGTGCAAATATCAATATACCAGTACTAGGTGAAGCCACTTACCAAGTTTCATCAATATACATTCGTAAATAATGGAAAGATCAAATTTTATTTATTCTCCATAAGGATAACATTAAACAACGTACTGTGTTTAGCACATTGAATATCTCTGCAACGGTTGGACGTAGAATCACAATTTAAACACCAAAATGATTGTTTTGTTGAGCTGAGTTGATTGGTAAAAGCAAATGTAAAGTTTACATTAAAATTAACTGAGGAAAAGCCAAAAAACTTTTTCCCATAAGATTAACATTGGAGATTTTTTGAGCAAGTTTTTTTGGGATTTTCTCCGCAACCACTTAACCTAGGTTAATAATTCAAAATACTATTTATTTTTTTTTAAGCTCTATAACATGGCCTAAACCAAAATTGAGTGTTTTAACAATTTTAGGGTGAAAAATGCAAAAAAACTGATTTTTGGAAAATTTAAAACCCCCATAAACCCTCTCCTTCCCATAGTCTGATTTTTCTGGTTTTTGAACTTAACTCTTTGACCACTGTAAGCCTGTATATAGGCGTTAGACAAAATCACGTTGACCGCCAAGACCCTATATATAGCCAAGCGCCGTGTTGTTATAAAACGCCAAGAGCCTAAATATAGCCAGGCGCCGAGCATGCGTTGAACGCCGAGAGCCTATATATAGGCTCATGACTATTTTGCATTTTACTCAGTTATTTTCCATTGCATTTTGATAAAACTCATACGGTACCATTGTCTTTGTGATGAATTCGCTGTTATAGTACAACATATTCTTTTGGTTTGTTTAAACTTTTTACATAGTATACACGTTCTGAAAACTCTCTATATTCGTAAGGCAGTGGCGAACACGTAGTGTGACTGCCGGTCTGTTTACTGTTCCCGCCCGTTTATATTTTTAAAATCTTCTTGGAACATATGTTATAGTGCTAAATGTTACGTGCATTAAGTTGTTCTAAATCTAGTGGCACGGTCGTGTCACGTCGCCAAGTCCACCACACGACCGTGCTATACTAACACGAAGCAGAATGAGACGATTTTTCACTTTTCAAATTAGTGTATTACAGCCTTAAGTGAATATGGCAGTGCATTTATATGCTAAACCCTTTCACTAAACACGAAAAATCACAACAATTGGTTTAAGAAAGGTCTGAGAAGCGAGAAATTAACGTATAAAAGTAGCCTAAATCTTGTAGTTTTGGCACTTTTCACAAATTGTCCACTTCATTTTGTTCATTAAGCCTAAGAACTTTATTTCTCATCAAACTTGAACGAAATTTCGCACAGGCTTCTGTTTTTACTCACATATTTCACTTTTGACACTAAATTGTAAGTTTGCAAACGCAATATTTTAAAACAAATGATATTAAATTCCACTTTCAAAATTGTTATTGAATTTGATGTCTGCTTTGTTTACATTTACTACGTAAACAAAAATTCAAGTATCGCATGTGTTCCAAAACAAATCTGTTCAGCTGGCTTGTAAATTCAAATTAAATCATTGAGTGAATTTAACCAAACAAAAGGGTATAGAGGTAATGAAAATATTTTAATTAGTTTAAGCTATACATACTATAATACATCGAACATAACATAATATGAAATAAACATAATATGAAATCTAAAAACAAAGTCGGGTTAGTATGTTATTTAGTTATATAAGTTAGTTACACCAAACAGCTGTTATATGGATTATATCTAACATACTTGAAAGGCATAAACATATGTTCATTATGGAAATACAAAATCTACTTGAATGACATCTCAAGTTCTTTTGTCGATGCCGAAGTTAGTTCTATATACATATATATAAATAGGCGAGTGAGCCAAGCGAACAAGCTCCTCTTCAAAATGAACGAGCATATTCTCACTAAATAAAATTACTCAATAAGCAAATTTGCAATAATTTAAAAGTCCGTTCTAGAGGTTAGCTTTAAAACAGTGTTCTTGCTTCTTTACTGTGTTTTGTCAGTATTAACAGCTGTTATATGTTCAATTTAAATTTATTTTAATTTAGCCATAATTTTAACATTGTAACTTTGAGAGCTTAGGAGGCTAAGACCTGAAGGAGGACATTTTCAAAAACCACAAAAGTCACATCTAGTCGTTAAGGGTTTTCAAATAACACACAAACGACAAACGATACGGTAATATAATACATAATAGTTTCGCCTAAATAGGCTTGTCACCAAAATTGGCTTAATTTTTAATAAATAAGTCAGGGTCTTCTTATTAATGGTTCAGTGGGTGTTGTAAAAGACTTTACTAAAGATGCTCACGATGCAATCGAAAACATTATTATAACTTTTAAAGACAGAGGTATTGAAATTCAAAGATCGTCCACAAAATTTGAAGTAATTCCTGGAGCATTCGTTTTCCGAAAGCAGTTTCCTATTGCAGTAGCATAATATGCAATTACAATTCACAAAAGACAGGGATTAACGCTTAACAGTTGTATTGTTGATGCTGGTTATGCAGTATTTTCATGTGGCCAAACATATGTAGCCTTTATTTCGCGTGACTTCACTCTCTGGTCTATTAATTCTAAACTTTGACCCTCAAAATGTTAAGGCACAAGCATCAGCTATATCCGAAAATAATAGACTAAGGAGTGAGTACCGAACAGAATTAAAACAATTAAAAATTGGAATAAAATCTCAAGAAAAATCCCTGGCCAAATCTGGAAAATTCAGAATACTAAATTAGGAGCAATTCAAGACATTACTAACAATATAGACGAATTGGGATATCTCGGTTTCAAAAAGGTTTATGGCGTGTTATGCTATGCAAATTTAGTTTTGCAATGTATTTTCAACTGCCCACCAGTCGTAACGTTAACAAACAATTACGACACCAATGCTCCACTAAAAAAATGGTAATATCCTACCGAATAAATTACCAGATTTTAAATTCCATAGATATTGTAAATCAACTGGGACCACCATTTAATACAATTGAACAACAAGACTGTGCGGAATTTTTAAATTGCCTTATTTAGAATCATCAACCCCTGGAATTTCAATTCAGGCACTGAATAAAATTAACCACAAATGTTCAAACTGCAACCAAAGCACATCCAGCTACGACAGTAATTTTATATTCCAAATTTTCATCCTAATCATCTTAAAAGAAAAGCCAATTTCGATTAACTACTCCACAGTCAATTTATCACCTGGTTCCCTCTCGCTGACTCTATATGCACAACTTGTGAAAATGATCACTATCCTACACTCTAATATGAGTAAGGTTTGCGTGCGTGCGTCCGTATTTGCTTGCGACACTGATCTCAATAATGGCACCAACAATTTCCTTCTAATGTTGGAAATAACTAATTTCTGGGATAAAAATAAGTACTAGACAGGTCTCATCTCCAGGAAAAATCAAATTATGTAAAAATAAACCCGTTGCAGCAAACCTGCATACTCAGCAAATTTAAAATAGTACTTCACTAAGTCATGAAGCCACTTACCAACTTTCATCAAAGCGTATTCATAAATAAGCGAGATATGACATTGTATTTATTCTCCATAAGAACAAAAATTAGGGCTGAGTATGCAGGTTTGCTGCATCAAGGACCAATAAAATCTGGTTTTTATGCAAATACCAATGGATCACCACTAGATGAAGCAACATACCAAGTTTTACCAATTTATATTCATAAACAAGCAAGATATCACATGTTTCTTATTCTCCATAAGAATAACATTATAGCTGCTGAGTACGCAAGTTTTCTGCTATGGGGTCAAAAAAATGGGTTTTGTATGCAAATATCAGTAAATCCCAACCATATGAAGCCACATACCGAGTTTCATTAATATATGCTAATTAATAAGCGATATATAAAATTTTGCTTATCCTCCATAAGATTAAAATTGGACACAATATTTCGGTACCCAATTGACGTAGAGAAATAATCAAAGTACCAAATTGTATGTTTTTTAAGCTGGATTCAAAAAATTAAAATAAAAAAATTGTAAAAATTAAAATTTGATTAAAATGAAAATTAAATGTGAAAACCCCAAAACCACCCCTTCGGATGGTGCGATTCGTCTAGTTTTCGAACTTATTCAACTAAATGGTACTTTAGACATTTGTGCCAAATTTCATTAAGGTCAGACCTTTTTTACGAGTTATCGTGATTACGGACACACACACACACACACACACACACACACACACACACACACACACACACACACACACATATATACAAATTTTACCGAATGTTGTTTTTGGCATCTGGGGACCTCTAAATGAAAAATTATCATGGGTCTTATCAGGCCACCTACGGTAATAGCTTTCTTCCCTATAGGCTAAATTCACTAAACAAAAATGGAAATTTAAAAAAATTAACATTGGGCTTATGGAGTTTAAAATCAAAACAAAAGAATTGTAACAGCTGTTTATAATCAATCAATGAACTGTCAAAGTAATACTCACGTTGTTTATCATTATTGACATAATTGTCATCTGAAAACAAACTTTATTATATGAAGTAATCTTGAAACCAATCTGGACGTATGGTATTCAATTTTGGGGTCATCCAGTAATTCAAATTTCAGCATAATTCAAAAGTTCCAATCAAAAGTTCTAAGGTACATTCTTCAAGCACGGTGGTACGTAAACAATGAAGTCTTACACAGAGAAAGTCGTATTCCAACTGTAAGAGACGAAATAACAAGGTATAGTTCCAAGTATCTAAATAAATTAGAAAATCATCCGAACTATCTGGATTTAAATCTTTTGGACAATAGCAACTTTGTGTACAGACTGAAAAGATGCCATGTTTTGGATTTGAGTACTCGTTTTGTTAAGTAATTAACTCTTTTTTAGTTTAAATTTGTATTGTATTATACATTGTTTGTGTTGGCTTTTTCAGTGGATGAAGACCGACGAATGTTTTTTTTATTTTATCAAATTTACAATGTTCAATAGTTTTTAGAACAGATTGTAAATAAAATAAAGTTAAAAAAAATATTAACATGTAGTTTATTGAGAGCAGTGATTAAAACTGTTGAGAGAAGATTACATATATAGAGTATTAAAATAAAACAAAGGGACATTGAGCTATAAATAACAACTGGAGGGATCTAAAAAATGTAGAAAAGAGGCAAATGAGTTTAAAAAATACGATTATCAGTAGGGGATAGTGGTGAAATATTATTCCAAGTCATCTAAACAGTCTGACTGGCCTTCCACGAGCAAAGCTCGGCCCCAGGTACTAATCAAAAACATCCATTTCAGTTACAAGTAACTTCATAATTTTTTAACTACAACTTTGGCAATCACATGATAACAAAATTTCAAGTCTAATAATACCCAGTCTACAAATTGCAAAAATCAAAATTAATGGAGTTCTATACAATTAAAAAATGCCGTGTAACATTTAGGAAACAGTTCAGCATCAGGGCATTACATTGCTTACATTACAAAGCTTACATTCAAAACAAAAATAAGTGGATAGATGCAGGTGATAAGAAAGTGAACGTCAATAAATGCCCATATGGTGCAAAAAAAGTATGTTATAATGTTTAAAAAACTGCCAGAAAATTCTAAAAACTATCTAGGTAAAATTAAGGTAAATTAATCTTAATTAATGTTCAATATATTATAATATTTTATCCTTGATATATATTTTGTTTTATTTCAACTTGAAATCTCATTTTATATATTTTGTTTTATTTCAACTTGAAATCTCATTTATAACAATTTTTAATAAACAATTATATAAAAAACATATGATATCATACCCAAAAACACAAAGTGTTGACGGGTTGCCAAGTCCTAAAATTATATGATATCAAAATGTATTCCAAGTCAAAGATAGCACCTTTGATCTGACATTGTTTATCACCACAAATTACTTAAATATGTTGAAATAACAATTCTCGAAAGATTGTTGGTTATTTTCTATCCGTTCTTGGCCAGCAGCTTCACTGATGCAACATATTTATCTTAAAATTTAAAAATCTAAATAAAGTATAGCTAAAAATTATAATTGAATATTATAAAAATGTATTATCTGCTGGCCAAGAACAGATAGAAAATAACCAACAATCTTTCGAGCATTGTTATTTTAACATATTTAAGTAATTTGTGGTGATAAACAATGTCAGATCAAAGGGGCTATCTTTGACTTGGAATACATTTTGATATCATATAATTTTAGGACTTGGCAACCCGTCAACACTTTGTGTTTTTGGGTATGATCTTACTAAGTAGGCTAGTGTGTTTTAGTACAGTAACTAAATTTCACAGCACTTCAAGGAAAAAAAATCAAGGTATGTTTCAGTCAAAACTTTTTTTTTCAATTTCTTATTTTTCATTTGTAATATAGCAATAGCAAAATATATCTTTACTGCCTGCATTTTTTTATTTATTTGTGCATTATATATATATATATATATATATATATATATATATATATATGTATGTATATTTAAAGCATATAAGAATTTCCTTTTTTTAATAATAAATCCTCGGTTTTCTTGATCAGATTCCCAACTTAAGTTTGATCAAGGAACTAATCAAATGAGCAATCGATTAAGCAATTTGATTGTAAACGAGTTCGCACGCAGCACGCTGACGTGAATTTCCATATAAAATAAACGGTATCAGGAAACTGACACATACTTTCTCCCTTTTAGCCCAACTTTAATGATTACTTTTTATTTACTAAATATAAAATACAAAGCACTGTCGAATGTTCAGAAAATCTTGTAAACAAGTTGTTTTAAGAAATATCCACCCAAATCCCTGTTTAAGAGGCATTACAGAATCCATCGCTACACACGTGGTTTTAAGAGGGGAAATTCCCCCTATTCCCCCCGTCAGGGTTATTAAGGGGCAAAATATTTCAAATTTCCTCTGTTGGTCTATGCTAACTTGACAAGCATATCAAGTTTGAACGAAATTGATCAATAAATAAGAGAGAAATAGTAATTTTTATTCCCATAATAATAACATTGGACACTGTACTGCGTTTACCGCAAAATGAAATTCTAAATTTTCCCCGCAACCATTAATCGTAGAATAGTAATTCAAGATACTAAATTATTTAGTTTTTTGAGCTCTTTTTAATAGTGATAGTACTATTTTTTATAATTATTTTTTTTATGAAAAATCCAAAAAACTGAATTTTTGATATTTTATGTCTTGTAATTTCTGAACACGAATTTTTACAGTAATTCGGTTGGTGTCATTTTGTTGGAAAACTAAAGTTCTACAAACGACTAAAGTTTAATAAAAAATCGTGAGAGCCATTTTTGAGAAATCTTGATTTTTCATGTTTTTTGGCAGGTTTTAGGGGATAACTACCCTTTAAAATAAAAAATTCCAAAAATGAAAAAATGCCTAGATACCTACATACCAAATTTCATAAAAATCGGACCATTGGTTAGGGCTCTAGCTCTGTACACATCAATACAGACAGACAGACACACAGACATCACGTAAAAACCACTTTTTTGGGTTCAGGGAGAACCAAAACGAATATTTCCACTAACAACTCAAATTCGGAAATTTTAACGAAAATAATACTTTCTCCATATACTATGTGTAAGGGGAGAAGGTAAAAACTTTAAAACTCAAAATCAGTGTAAAAAATTCATTTATTCAAATTGGTATTGAAATCTGAAAACATTGATTTTTTGGCTGTTCTGATGCTCCTGGTTTAATTTAAACATGCAATGCTGGGAATACAATTTTGTGCATTACAAGGTTAGGAGAAGGTCCAGTCAGACTTGAAAGTAGGGGTGAGGTTGCTGGGGATGATAAAACTATACCAACAAATAAATAACAGGCTTTTATAATGTAAAACCCCCATAAGGCAACGTACCAGTACTGTATTTCGTCGATACACATTTTCTTTAATAACTTAGTAAATATTTATGCTAGAATGACGAGAGAGGGCTTAAAACTTTTGCCTCACTAATTCCCATCTTTTTACGTGCATTAATTTCATATCCGGGGCTTTTCTGACACTTTTTGGGCCCACAAACTCAAAATTTGAAAGATTAATCTCAAAAAAGGGTTTAGAGATTTTCGATTGTTTTGCCCAACGTACTTGCCCAACTGATTATAGAAAGGAACGTCTCTACCAAATTTCAAGTTAATCGGATAACAAATGTGACTGCTAGAGTGCACACACACACACACACACACACACACATATATATATATATCATTTTGAACGACCCCGACCCCCCAAAACGTGTTTCCCGGGCTTAAGTTTCACCGTCATGCTAATAGTTCACTTTCCATAGGAAATTCACTAAAAAGATGCACCCAACATCAACATGCAGTCCTACAATATACATACGACTAAACAAAAGATAATAAGGTAAAATGATATATCCACTTTGTTTTATTTTGTTTATAAATAAATAGGAACTCATATTGAATCTCTCTGATTTGCAGTTCATCAGAGTGTAGCAAAAAGTTCTTCAGTCAGCGGCAAGACTCAGCTACATTTTATAAGAGCGATGCAGAGTTTTCCATTTCTACCGACATCTCAAATCATCTATTCAAAGACTCCAAAGACTCTGATATCTATACACCAACATGGCCTTCCCCTCCAGAGTATTGTAAGTATTATTTTTTTCAGATATTAATAATCTCTACCTTAAGTTAAATTTCTATGTTTTAAGTTTTAAAACTTGTTTTGCCATATGTGGAGTTAAAAATGTAAAAGACTTGAAACTCCTAGACTCCTCACTCCCATAGGAAGGGTGGGTCGAACTATGGTCTGGCCGAGTCCAAGTTCTTTCCTCAAATTTAAGTAAACCGTGGCAGTGTATAACATGAGTGGGATCTAGGTGGATTTAAGTTAGGTGTGCTATTTCGCATCGTAGCGTGCTGCGTGATGTCATCTGGAGGCAGAAGCGTGTCACCAAGGTATTCTGACTATCGTATGTGAAGGAGAGGGGGACATGGGGTAATCAGAATACTTCGGTGACGTGCTTTTTTAGGAACGATTTTGCAACGATAGGAAACTTCAGCGGCGGCTAAAGCCTATCCAAAATACCCCCGTCACAGCAAACCTGCGTACTCAGAAAATTTCCAATGCATGCATATGTTTCTCACTACCACATAAAGCCACTTATCAAGTTTCATAAAAATACCCCAAGGCAGAATGTTTTAATTCTTTCTGCAACGGAATATGTAAAATCCCAAAACTTTCTGCAAGCCTAACGCGATTTTTCATGCGCCTACCGCAACCATTGGAATCATATAAAGCCACTTGTCAAAAACTATTAACTAAGAAAATTATTCAATTAAACCAATCTTATTAGAAAACTCTCCAAATTTTGGCAATCAGAAAGAAAATTAATTAAATTGCAGCAATTACACCAATATACTGTATAGCCTGAACATATTGAACTAATATCTAGTGTTAATAATAATAATATTTATCAGCTAGTACAGAATAAATAATAACCAAAGTCTAAAATAAGGACATACTTCTAAATTAATTTACAGACTGAGATTCAAGGTCTACAGGCATAATTTGCTGTATTAAAACGGGATGTAATAAAAGACGTCTTACAACACTTAAGATATTTTTACACTTATACTGATTCACATACAGATGGTAAACATATTTAAAAGATGGTACTAGGCTATCGATTTTGACCAGTCACACCAGTCATCATCAGGCCAATGAGAAAACTGACAGAATCAAAGTGGCGTCCTTGCTTATATGCTATTGGCTACCGGAAGTTTCGGATACAGGTTCCTAAATGTGCTACCAGAGTCGAAGTTAACTTGTTCGTTAATCAATTTATCTCTATTTTTACATTTTTCTTTAAATATAAACAATTCTTCCCATGCATTCATTTCATTTCCTTTTTTACAATTCTTGAAGATGCTGAGGTTTTCTTCTATTTTCCCTATGGTGTGGCCATTTTCTAAAAGATGTTTCGCTACGTTTGCTCTTTCCGGTTTCCTGTTCTTCCAAGCTGATACATGGTTCTTAAATCTTTTAATACAATTAACAGTTTGACCAATATAAAAGTGATCACAGTTGTTACAATTAATTTTGTAAACGCCGGGCATGTCGAATTTGTTACAATCCTCTAGCTTGGGATTTAGTATCTTGTTCATGGTGTTTTGCGTTCTGTAGGCTATATTAACTCCATATTTCTTGAATCGATTTGCGACCTTTTGTATCTTAGTTCCTGTGAAGCTGAATGTTGCAAAATTACTTGATATTTCTTTACTTCCGTCTAACGTTGTTATTCTACGCAGTTTTTCTTGGTTCTTTATTTTCCTATGTATTTTCGCTCCAATTTCGTCTATTATTGTCGGGTTAAATCCGTTGGCTCGAGCAATCGCCTTTATAGTTGTTATTTCTCTTCTTCTGTTATCTTCATTTAGAGAAATCTTGTAGGCTCTATATAACATCGATCTGAATGCAGCGGTCTTATGGCTGGTGGGATGAAGAGACTTGTTGTTGATTGTAGTATCCATCTGCGTAGGCTTTCTGTATATACCAAACTCTAGCTCATCATTTCTTCTTGATATCGTGAGATCTAGGAAATTTATCTTGCCGTTCTCTTCATACTCTCTAGTAATGGTTTAAGTTTTTATGATGACTGTTAAATAATCTCATCATTTGTTCCGCTTCCTTTTCTTCGGATTCCTTGAAAATAACAAGTATATCATCCACATATCTGACATACATTATAATTTCATGTTCTTTCTTCAACTTTTCCAAAATGATCTCCTCATTATGTTGCAAAAATACTTCTGATAATATTGATGAAAGGGGGCTACCCATGGCTAAACCATCAGTTTGTGTATAAAATCTGTTGTTAAACCTAAAATAGTTTTGTTTCAATACGATCCTGAGCAATTTTACAAGCTGATTTACATAATCATTATCCAACTTATTACGTATAAGTCTAGCCTTGATTAGTTCAATCGTTTCATTCACAGGAATATTTGTATACAAATTTGAAATATCAAATGAAACTAGCCTGCTATTTTCACTAGCATTAATCTCCATAACTTTATCAACAAGATCATAACTATTTTTTACATTGTATTTATATTCTAGTTCTAGATCATTACTAAGTCGACTTGCTATCGTTCTTGATACATTGTATGTAGGAGCACATTTGAAGTTTACTAGAGGTCTAATTGGTACGTTCTTCTTATGGATTTTTGGGATTCCCCTCATTACAGGTGCTTTAGAGTTTAAAATGTTCACTTTCAATCTACAATCTTCAGTAATAACCTTGGTACATTTTTTCACAGCGTCGGTAAGCTCCTTTTGATATTTCTCCGTGGGATCTTTTGGTAATTCCTTGAAGTTATTTTCTTTAATTAATTCTTCCGTTTTCTTAATATACACATCTTTTTCCATAATTACTATGGCGTTGCTTTTGTCGGCTTTAACTGCTATGGCATTATCTTCTATCTTCTTTTAGCGAATTTCCCCTATAGGGAAGAAGCTATTACCGTAGGTCTCATGGTAAGACTTAAGCCTGAGACCATGATAACTTTTCGTTTTGAGGTCCCCAGATGCCAAAAACACCATTCGTTCAAATTTTTATAAATGTATATATATATATATATATATATATATATATATATATAAATCTCATACGGCATTTGGCTGCCTTTCATGGTGAAAACCGCATTGAATATGGCGGCCGGTGCATTTGGCTGCCGTATCCGGCCGCCAAATGCACATCACATGTTATATCAACTGAGGAAGCCGGCAGGAAGAAATTTTGAACATTTGAAGAGGCAGCCAAATAACGTATTTTTGATAGGTGTATGACAAATTGTAGTTCGCCATTCTACCACATGGAACGCTGCTGCTTTTAAAGGATACACCACGAGTATGTTCCTATAAATAATTGCCGTGGACTCGGCAGCCTAAAAGTGGCAACATTGTTAAGATGAATACACATCCCGATTATAAATTTTTGCCGCGCAAGTGGCAGCCAAAACACATCTGGCCTGACTCACTTGCAGATGTTCAAAGATTGTTATCTTCCATCATAATTTTCTGTACTCACTCGAGGCCCGGGATATTTCCGAGCCTGCATACTTCCCGCCCGCTTGACTGTGAATTGGTTAGACCACTCAACGCTTTCCAAATAAATCATACATTTGCATGTTCTTATTGCTCCCACAGTGAGACTCAAACAAATTCGAGCAGTTTGATTATTTTCCTTGACTATGGCCTGTTGAAATCAATATAAGTTGAACGTATTTGCTCCGAATCGTTGGAGTTTCCGACTAAACCTGCTTCATTTGTGTCGGTAATGTTGATTCACAATCACATTTTTAGGTACAATACCGTCTACTTCAATTTGTAACAACTGTATTACTCTAAGCGATTTATACACGAATATTCTACAATAATATAACGATTTATGTTCTTTTGAAATTAATAATAACCTTGGAACAAATTAGATATACAAGGTGTAACTAAAATGTAGCACTGGCTATATATTTTAAGATTCTACACCCAAATATAATAAATGTGGAGGATAATAAAATGTATTTGAAAATATTCTACATGATAATACAGAATTAATAAACGGTATCAGGAAACTGACACATACTTTCTCCCTTTTAGCCCAACTTTAACAAATAAACTACTTTTTATTTACTAAATATAGAATACAAAGCACGGTCGAATGTACAGAAAATCTTGTAAACAAGTTGTTTTAAAAAACATCCACCCAAATCCCTGCTTTGGAGGCACTACAGAATCCATTGCTACACTCGTGGTTTTAATAGGGGAAATGCCCCCTATTCCCCCCCCTAGGGTTATTAAGGGGCGACATATTTCGAATTTCCTCTGTTGGTCAATGCTAAATTGACAATACATATCGAGTTTGAATGAAATTTATCAGTAAATAAGAGAAAAATAGTAATTTTAGCAAATTTCCCCTATAGGGAAGAAGCTATTACTGTAGGTCTCATGGTAAGACTTAAGCCCGAGACCATGATAACTTTTTGTTTTGAGGTCCCCATATGCCAAAAACACTATTCGTTCAAATTTATATATATGTATATATATATATATATATATATATATATATATATATATGTGTGTGTGTCCGTGAATGCAATAACTTGAGTAAAAAACGTCCAATTTCGATGAAATTTGGCTCAAATGTGTAAAATGACATTCATGGCTTTAAGTTCGAAAACCAGAAAAATCGGACCATGGGTAGGGGGGTTTTTAAATTTTCCAAAAATCAGTTTTTTGCATTTTTCACCCTAAAAATTTTAAAAAACTTAATTTTGGTTTTGACCATGTTATAGAGCTTAAAAAACAAATAATACAGTACTTTGAATTATTAACCTAGGTTAAGTGGTTGCGGAGAAAATCCAAAAAAACCTACTCATAAAATCTCCCATGTTAATCTTATGGGAAAAAGGTTTATTGCTTTTCCTCAGTTTATTTTAATGTAAACTTCACATTTTTTGCTTTTACCAATCTGTTCAGTTCAATAAAACAATCATTTTGGTGTTTAAGTTGTGATTCTACGCCCAACTGTTGCAGAAATATTCAAAGTGCTTAATACAGTACGTTGTCCAATGTTATCCTTAATGGAGAATAAATAAAATTTGGTATCTCGATTATTTATGAATGTATGTTGATGAAACTTGGTATGTGGCTTCACGTAGTTCTGGTATATTGATATTTGCACAAAAAATTGATTTTTTGTTGATTATTCCCGTAGCAGCAAACCTGCGTACTCAGCCCTCATTTTATTCTTATGGAGAATAAGTCAAATGTATTGACTCCCTTAATTATGAACATAAATTAATAAAACTTGGTATGTAGCTTCACTTGGTTAAGTTATATTGATAATTGCATAAAAACCAATTTTTTTTGGTTCCTTGTTGCAGCAAACCTGCTTACTCAGCCTCCATGATATTCTTATGGAGGATAACTAAAATGTTATATAGCGCTTATTCATGATTGAATATTGATGAAACTTGGTATGTGACTTCGCCTAGTTAAATTCTATTTATATTTGCATAATAACCAATCTTTGTGTTCCTTGTTTCAGCAAACCTACATACTCATTACCAGTGTTAATCTTATAGAGAATAATTAAAATCGCTTATATGTGAATATATTTTCATGAAACTTGGTATGCGGCTTTATGTGGTATTAAGACATATATTATGCATTGGAAATTCGCTGAGTACGCAGGTTCGCTGCACGGGGTATTTGTATTCCCCATAAGGATAACATTGGACAATGTACTGCGTTTACCCCAATCGTAGAATAGTAATTCAAAATACTAAATTATTTAGTTTTTTGAGCTCTTTTTAATGGTGAATAGTAATATTTTTTATATTTATGTCTTTTTATGAAAAATTCAAAAAACTGAATTTCCGATGTTTAAGTCCTGTAATTTCTGAACCCGAATTTTAACAGGAATGCGGGTAGTGTCATTTTCTTGGAAAACTGAAGTTTTACAAACGACTAAAGTTTAATCAAAATCGTTAGAGTGGTTTTTGAGAAATTTGGATTTTTCATGTTTTTTGGCGGTTTTGGGGGGATAATTACCCTTAAAAATAAAAAATTTGAACAAATTAAAAAATGCCTGGAGATATCGTGGGTTAGTACCTACATACCAAATTTCATAAAAATCTACATATTGGTTAAGGCTCTAGCTCTGTACACATCCACACAGACACACACACACACGGACACACACAGACAGACATCACGTAAAAACCACGTTTTTGGGTTCAGGGAGCACCAAAACGAATATTTCCACTAACAACTCAAATTCGAAAATTTTGCCGAAAACAATACTTTCTCCATATACTATGTATAGAGGGAGAAAGTAAAAAACCTATCAAATAATTGATATGTCGAGGGCCAATCCTTTACTCTGATATGAGCAATGTCTGTCTGTCTGCAAAATTTATCTCGGAATCCAGCGGAACAATTTGTTCAAACTTTGGAATTATGTTCGTTTGGACCTAAAAGTACGATTGGTAAAAACCTCAGCCCCAGGGAAATTCATGTTTGGCTAAAAATCTCATTATAAAATGGAAAATTTTAACATTGGACTTATGGAGTTTCAAATAAAAAGAAAAGAATCATAACAGCTGGGAATAAATTAACCAGTAAACTGTAAAAGTAGCAGTTAAATAAGGTAAAGTATCAACACATGATTTCTTGAAAACAGTGACCAGACCCATTGAGTTAAGATTGTTTATAGACATATGTTTCACCTACGAAACTAATCAAATATCAACGAGCATAGCTCGGTGTCCCTGGTCCTAAATTGTCTCTGTTTATACGTATAATAAGCAGGCCTGTCCAATAGTTAGTGCGTAGAAATACTTACTTCGATATGGGATAACTGATTAAACAAACGTTTTTGTTTGTGAAAATATAAAATCAAACCAAATTTTGAAATAACGGTAATAAAAACTTGATTGTCTAAGGGAAAACTAATTAGTTTAGGTATAACATTTACAGGACATCTTAACTATTCAGTATAGTTTTACTCATGACTCTAAAATGTGTTTGAGTTTTTTTCTTATTTTCCCAATAGGGCTTACGAAGTTGTATAACTAATAGTGGAGACTGATATTCTCAACATTTTCTGCAACCGCTATTCATGTTATGCTTGAGCATCATGTACTGCTACTACGATGTATTATATTTATTTTCTCTTAATTTTTGTTTACATTCCACTAACTAAACAATGATGGTAATAGTTTTTATTCGAGTTAATGGATTTAGTAACCAGCACGTTTTGTATTTACATATCACGGCTGAAAATAGTAAGCAAGTGCAGTAAGAAAAGGCAAATTCCCGTACAAGGCAAATGGCCGAGATGCACACCATAAACTACCTTCGAGTATCAAAGATGAGAAAGATGAGTCCATATAGTTTATGGCCTTAAAAGAAACCACTGAAGTGTCACAAACTCGGCCGACCGGACTCAGGTAGGTGCCCGTTTGTACAAGGAGGGGGCATGTGCCACTAAGACCTGGGACCTGACCGACGCGACGTCCCCGCCTACACTCTACCTTGTGCATACTACATACTACACCTGCACAGGTGGATGGTGTCAATTTGAAGAGGGTCAATTTTTGCTCTTGAGGTGTAAATGGTTAGAACAACTTTTTCAATAGACAATAGACAATAGACAAATCTTTATTGCACATTACGTTCATACATATTACAAGAGTAATACATAGACAGGTACAAAGTCAAATAATAGGCCTATTAAATAAAAACTATGCCATGCAATAGTCTGGTGTTATATTAGTATCAAATACTTTTACCAACTATCATTGAAAAATTCATCCAAGGAATAATAGGATTTTTCTAGCAAATTGCTTTTCACTGATGATATAAATCTTAATGGAGGAAGTTTTTTAAAACTGTCAGGAATTTTATTAAATATTTTCAACCCCATATATAGTGGACTTTTTTGAAATATAGACAAATTATGCAAAGGATACTGAAATGAGTTGCGGTTTCTTGTGTTATAATCATGTTTGAAATTATACCTTCCGAATTGATCGGGGCTTTTAAGTATTGTTTTCAGAATTTCCAGTATAAAGATAGAAGGGACAGTCAGAATTTCCAATTGTCAAAAGAGTGGTTTGCATTTAGTTTTAGGAGAGCTTTGTGTCATAACTCTTATAATTGACTTTTGGCTTTTGAATACCCTGTGTACATCTGTGGCTGTACCCCAGAGTACAATTCCATAGCTTAATAATGAGTAAACATAAGCGTAATAAACAGCCTTGCATACCTCAGCAGATGATATTTTAATAAGTACGCTCAGAGCATATCTTGTTGAATTAAGTTTCTTTGTTATATAATCAATATGTTCCATCCAATTTAGTTTGCTGTCCAAGTGAATACCTAGGAACTTGACTGTTTCTGCCAGATTAATTTCAGAATCAGGGGTAATATTTGTCAGTTTAAAATGTATTATTTTAGTTTTATCCTCATTTAATTTTAAACCATTACTAATAAACCAATTGCTAATTTCTTCTATTGCAATTTGTATGACTTCCTCTAAATTATGAAATGTTTTGCCTTTTATTAGTTCTGTAGTATCATCTGCATATAATGTAAAATCACAAATGTGTTTGGGTATACTGAGGGGTAAATCATTGATATACACTAGAAAAAGGAGAGGTCCCAATATTGAGCCCTGTGGTACGCCTGATTTAATGGTTACCCAAGATGAATAATGTTTTCCTAACTTTGTTGAAATTACCGTTCTTTGCTTTCTATTAGATAAATAAGATTCAAGAAGCTTCAAAGCCACTCCATTGATTCCTATTTGCTTGAATTTAAAAAGTAATAATTTGTGATTAACACAATCAAAAGCATTTGATAAGTCATAAAATACACCTGCAGTGAATTGTGAATCATCCAGAGATTGTAAGACTGAGTTTAAAAATGATGAGAGAGCTAATTGTGTGCCCATCTCTTTCCTGAATCCAAATTGTTCCTTACAAAGCACATTGTTTGAATTAAAATAGTTAGGGCCTAGTTAGTCTAATATGAATTATTTTCTCAAAAGTTTTTGACAAATTATTCAACAAAGATATCGGATGAAAGTTTTTGATTTCACAAAGAGAACCTTTTTTAAAAATCGGTATTACCTGTGACAGTTTCAAAAGGTCGGGGAAAACTCCCTCGTAGAAGCTGAAATTAATTAATTAAACTAATAGGCCTGAAATAATATTGACTGACCATTTTAAAATGTTGACTGGTATTTCATCCCACCCACATGCTCTACTATTGTTGAGACTGAGGATGATTCCTTCAACTTCCTTTTTATTTGTTGCTGAAAATATTATGAGATTCTCAGTTCGAGCCTGGGGAGAAATGATATTCAATGTCGGGTAATCAATTTTTGCTAATTTCAAAGAGTCCACTATATTCACATAATGGTTATTAAACATATTAGCTATTTTCAGAGGGTCAATTATAACATTATTATCTATTTTAAGTTGAACATTCATTTCTTTATTGTTATACTTCATACCTAACTCATTCCTAACAACATCCCACATAGCTTTTGACTTATTCTTAGCACTTAATATATATTTACTATTTGCAGCTTTCTTGGCCTCTGTAACAACTCTTTTAAATATCTTTTTATACTTATTAACATATTTCAAAAACATGGGATCCTTATTAGTTTTTGACAAGACATGTAACTTTCTTTTATTGATAGAAGAGACTCTAATTCCCAATGTAATCCATTTATTTGTTCTCTTAGCTTCCCTTCTTAAAGTGAGTGTTTTAACAGGAAAATTTTCATCCAAACATAATCTAAACTGAGAGAGAAAACTTTTGTAACTGCTATCGACAGACTCCTTAAGTTCAAAACTATTTGTCCAGGCGTTGAGATTATTCAAAAAAGGCATTATTGACTTCACCGGAAATAACCTACAACTAACCATTCTCTGAGACTGTTTAGTACATTTCCTGTTCTCAGGCAGTTTAAGGAACAAAGCTTTGTGGTCAGATATAGCAAAATCTACACTGCTACAAATAACCTTACCATAACTTAAACCAGTTAACATGTTGTCAATGCAGGTTTTTGACCTGTCAGTCACTCTAGTTGGCTCTCGGAAATTAACTCTAAAACCATACCTTTTAATTATGTTTTCAAATTCTTTAACCAAACTTTTATTACAGTGCAAGATATTAATATTGAAATCTGCTGATATTACAATCTTTTTCCTGCTTAGATCCTTTTGTAACAAAATTAAAAGTTTCTCAAATTTACATAAAAATTGCTTAGTAACACAATACCCAGGTATTCTATACAAAGATATTACAATAATATTAAAACATTCGATTTCAGCAAAGGAGCCCTCAAAAATAAACTCTGCATTAAATATTTTTAAGTCAGACCTCACTCTGCATGACAATGAATCATGGACCACGGATACAAGAGCCTCCCTTTGAAACATTCCTAAAGAATCCTTCTATTAAACTATAATTGGGAATCTTATTCAAAATAAGTTGATTTGATTCTTTTACATTGTATTCATTTAAACATATTACTTTAATTTTATTTAAGATACAGCAAAATACGTTAAGATTTTCAAACTTTTTTAATGCCTCTTATATTATAATGAAAAATGCAAGAACCCAGGCCTTTTACAAGGCGTAAAGACTCGTCTGTGGATATCCCTTTTTGTAGTACATCTATAGCTGCTACCCCTTGAAGTATTTTCCTGTCTTGCTCTTAAAAAATCATTTTTCTTACTAACATATTTTTTACTAAGTCTAAACTATGAGCTACAGTTTTGGTGGAGGAGTTATTTGCTCCCTTTACCATCTCTGAAAAAGAGAGGGGGCCAGGAGCAATTTCTGGTGGGATATCATCGGACTTGGTGGCACTGTCACTGGCACTTAGCACAACACTAGACACAGATACACGGTTGCTGTTGTGGGCGAGCTGCTCCCCAGACTGGTCGTAGTTTGAGACGACATCAGAACTGTGGCTGAGTGGGCTGGTCGTTGCAGACTCCGCAGACATCACCTCTATCGCCTCCTGTTTGATTCTTAAAGCCGCCAGTATCCTCTCTGTTATATTGTGTTGAATTGATTTAGCTCTTGTAGAAGGATCAGTGTTAATGTCATCTGTGGCTATAATGATTTTTGCTCCTGTGTCTTTTTGAAATCTTATCAGATTATCAATAAAAAAGTCAGGCGACACTTTGTCATTAACGCAACCCATAGGAGAGCATATTAGTTGCTTTAGATTTTTACTTTTGAAATCTTCAGTTAATCTCAAGAAAGCCTCTTCACAATCATGGTTATAAGGTTTGTGAAAGTACCTAGGCTTAGTGACAAGGCTGTAGACAGTCGCTCCGCCATTGGCTTTCTGATTCGTTAGGTGTTTGTTGATAAAATCTTCTATTTTAGGTTTTCCAAAGTGCTTCTTAAAAACAACAGCTACTCCTTTAGACATGTTCTTTTGATCATCAATATCCCCTGAGATACAATGGGAGAACGCTGTATCTTTTTTACTAGAGTACTTGGATATCATATCTGACATATTAACCTTCATAACACAGATGTTTACAGAACTGTTCTTAGCTATTTTTGTTTGATTCAAAGGGGGAATAACTGAATGGGGGGAGCTTTATTATGTCCTTGTCCACCTCTGGTGTCCAATAATAGCCATCTTGAGATACTTTTACAAACTAATTGTTTTCTATTTCGGTTTAAGTGGAGCCCATCTCTACTGTAATGACATTTATAGTTTAACAGATGACTAAATATTAAATACTTGGTGTTCATTTCCAAAGACAGAGCCAAAAGCCAGTTATTGCATTGTTCAATTTCGAAAAACTGTAATCCATTGTCAGGCTGTTGATATATGTAAGGTAACTCCGTGAGGATAATTTCAGCTTTGCAGGTGGTGATAAGCGTTTTTATCTTAGAAATGACAATTTGAAAATGAGAGGGCTCAGTTATGTTTGTACCGCCAACAAGTACAACACGGTCATTGCGCTTAAAGTTATCCTTGTGTTTCTGCAGCTCTTCAACCACATAAAGCATTGAAGCTCCAGGATAATACACAGATGTGACATCATACTGATCCACAACGGGAGACAACCCTACTGTCAAGTCTCTAGCATGACTATCACCCGTTATGAACAATATTGGCTTGTTCTTGCCATTCTTTAATCCACATTTCGAGATTTTTAACTCTTTATTAGTGCCACTTATACTTGAATTTTTTCCAGGATTATTGTGTGTATCCCCATGTGCTATACTATTCTTGTTTTTGGTCTCAGATACAGTAAACTTGTTTTTCTTATATCTTTTTGGCTTAGCTTCATTTTTGTGACTTTTTTTCCTGTAGCTTGAATTTGTAACTTGTCTGTGTTGTCTGGCGTGTGCAGTCTTACAAGTGGGCTACACCTATTTCCAATTTCCGTTGTACTAATGGAAAGAGTTTTACTAGTTATTTTATTTTTGGTTCCTCTTCGTTGCAGATTAACATGGCTCCAATGAGATCCCTCCTTAATTTGTGGTGGGGATTTAATGAGCACTGTATTCTCACCATCTTCAGAACTAAGACCTGTGTCTCTGTTTACAGTCAAAGTCAATTTATCTTTGGCAACAAAATATTTATCATACCATTCATGTAAATGCACCAATGTACTTAAAGGATGTTTACAAAAACATTCAGTAACCACCTTAGTATTAACTAAGACATTTAACCCACATTCAAATCCATTTTTCTGCTGCGGACAGGGAATATTTACCAAACTACTGTTACTATTATTAAGTTTAGCCATAAGACTAAGTGCACTTTGCTTATTTAAGTTGCCATAAGAGTCAAAGTGAAATACCAACCTCCTGGCATTGTCAAATATCAGAAGACTCCAGTGAGATGCTGAGTCTTCATCTCCATTGATACTGTCATTCAAACAGCAGAATACATAATTATATTTGGTGAAAAATGAATTTTCAATTTCAGTTGATAATTCCTTCTGATCGCTATGTTTAAGAACTTGGGTAGCATTAGGACCAAGGTAGAGTACTGAGCAATTTTCAAGCGTCGAATCATTGCTAAATGTGTCATAATATGACTGCAGTATTGAATCATCGAGCCACCGGGCTTTAGACCATGCCGCTTCATCAGACCTAAGCAGATTAGAAACATACCTAGAATATTCAGCTTCACTTTTTCCCAGTTTATTTTCCAGTTCTTTAAGTTTATTCTCTTGGCTGACTTTAAGGTTTAGTAGTTCACTCACACGGAGTTTTAAAGCTTCGTTTTCTTTTGTGATTGTGTCGTTTTCCTCTTCCAGTACTAGCTCATGTCTTAACTTTTTTTCAGCTTTCAACCTGATTTCTAGAGATTTTATTTCTAAACTCATTTCACTTTCCTTTTCATTATAAGTTCTTATCATTATTTTTACATCCTCTTCTTTTTTTAACAATTTGTCCTCCAACTCAAGTTCATACATAGATTTCTTATTTCTAGTTTCATACAACTCCCGTTTCAAGGTTTCATTTTCCTGCAGAATAGCAGTGCCTATTTCCGTAGCTAGAGTGAGAGGAAGATCAGAGTCGTTATAATTTTCTGTTTCTTCTCCATCATTTAAGTTCGTTGCTTCTAAGATGTTATCCTCACTACATGCCGGACATTTCCAAGCCCTTATCTCATCATCTGACATCATTTTACTGCTGAGTATAATAAATTAATACATTTGAAATGAATCCATTTTTTACACTGGCCTGTACATAGTATAGTTGCACTTTTTGCAGTTTTTTTACAAATTCCACAATTATTTACTCCACTTTCATCCATTAAAATAAAATAAATGTAAATATATATCTGTCAAACCCAGTATTACATAAATCAATAACAATAAAAATTAATAAACAATTGTCAAATAGTTTTCAATAATGTATAATAATGTATAATGTATAATAACAATGTACAATATCTGTTTGGAGCTGGATGTTTTTGGGAAAGATAAGAAAGATAGGCGAAGGACCAATGTGAAGAGCGAAAAATGAATGATAGTAATGGACAAATTATAACATATAACAAACATTTATTTTACATAAAGTAATAAATAAGTAAGGACTGACAGGCTGGTTATTGACATAGAAAAGGGAAACATGTTATGTATTGTAGTTCATAATTTGTACTAATTGTTTTAAGGCACTGATCACCAATATTAGGATATTTATAATTAAACAAAATGAAAATAAAATGTTCAAAAGAAGTTTATATTAATTACTTATCCACTCACCAAATTGGGTGAAAGTTCTGACCTTTAAGTCACTACTTTGGATGAGGCATGTGGAGATCAAATGAGTCAAGAGATGGGATGAGAAGGTCTTGAAGATCTAGACATTCTAGACGTTCCAAAAGTTCTAGAGGATCTAGAAGGTCTAGAAGATCTGAAGGGTCCAGGGTTATAGATGATGTCACTCACTTTATTACAGGTACATATACATAGTTTGGGGTTTTAACCAGCGTGTCGTTGAAAAACAATTAACATGAAGTGAGATATAGAAATACATAAATTATCATGTTGATAATTGACAAAAAAGGGGAAATAAAATGGGAAGAGGATGAAATGTTAACAACAACTAAACTGGGAGTGGTTATTTGCTGGTCTATTAATTGAGAAGAGGGTTTGTTATTATAAAATAGGTAACAATGAAAATGTAAACAAAAGATATCAGGTGAGAATAAAAGTATAGGAAAAGAGAAGTATTTAAAATCAAATTAAAATAAAAACATATGATTTTAATTGGTTGGGTAAAAATATGATGAACCAGGCTCTTGTTGAGTAGTTGGGAATTAATTATTTTTAAAACCACATTATATAAATCCAGAACATATATAAGTCCTGAACATACCGCCGACCTTGAAGTGTCCACACTTCAACAACATTAAGTATTAGGTAGTGGACAAAGATTATGCATTAGAATGATGACTGGATGCACAAATGTATTCGTAGGAGTCTTGACTTGAGTTTCTTGGAGAATGACGTCTGTTGCACAAGGAAAAATATTTTGACTTGAGCTTCGTTTAGTTCTTCAGTTTTGAGATATCCATTTTGATGTTGTGAACTACAGCAATTGCGAATGAAGCGCAATACATAAGCCATAATTCGAGTCAATGTTATCCAGGATGAAAACTTGGACAGAAATGACCATTCTTCTTGTGAAGTAGTTGTTAGTATGGTTAATGAGTTTGGTTTAAGTTCGTGGGTCGAATCTAATGTCACAGATGTAAACTTAGATGTTGGCCAATCATTTGATGGGAGCGATAGCCAGGATGGGCCATTCCACCAAAGTTTGTGATCAATCAAATGAGACATGAGTAGGCCTCTGGAGGCACAATCTGCAGGATTATTTCCGGAAGAGATATGTCTCCATGACTCAGTAGGTACCAATTCTTGGGTTTGTGAAACACGGTTAGCTACATAGGTTTTCAACCTGTATGGAGGGGTTTGCAACCATGTGAGAGCTACATTTGAGTCAGACCATAAATGTATATTATTAGATGTCATTTTATCAGGAAATAGGGATTTGATATGAGACACTAATTGAGCCAATAAATGTGCAGCGCATAATTCAAGGCGAGGTATCGTGACTCGTTTCAAAGGTGCGACACGACTCTTTGCTATTAGTAGTTTTATCGATACGGATTGGTTTAGTTCACATCTTAGATAAGTATCAGCAGCATATCCGACTTCGGATGCATCACAGAACCCATGTAGTTCAATTTTACATGTTGAACATAAGTCTAATGATCGAGGTATTGTAATATTAGATAGCAACTTAATATTATCAGTGAATGAGCACCATTGCATCTGAAGATCTGATGGAAGTGGTGAATCCCATGACAGTCCTTTTGTCCAGATCTGTTGCATAAAGCATTTGGCCAGCATTATAAAAGGGACAAGAAATCCACAGGGATCATAAATCTGTGCTATAGTACTGAGTTCAGAGCGCTTGGTAGGAGTTTTGTGTGAAGTAAGTGTTTGGAAATCATATGAGAAGGCGTCGGTGACTGGAGACCACTTAAGCCCTAATAATGAAAATTGTGGCGTTTCTGAGTTTTGCAAGAACTTTGGTGTTTCAAGATGTGAATCGGGTAAGTTACTTAAAAGTTTAGGTGAGTTCAAAACCCATTTTCTAAGCTCAAAACAACCTTGATTTAACAAAGAAATAAGTTGCGACTGAAGGGTCAGAGCTTCGTTTTCAGTGTCCGCTCCAGAGATAATATCATCCACATAAGTGTGATTACGCAAGAGATGAGCTGCATGTGGAAATTAATCGCCATGGTCATCAGCTAGTTGGTGCAACGTTCTGATAGCTAAATATGGAGAGCTGTTAATTCCATATGTTACAGTATTGAGTTGGAAAATAGATGGGGATTGGTTTGGATGTGATCGCCACAAAATCAATTGAAAAGTTCTATCATCGGGATGAACCGAAATTTGATGGTACATTTGCTTAATATCACAGCAGAATACAACATTGTGTCGACGAAATTGTAAAAGTAGATCACATATATTGTTTTGCAGTTTGGGTCCCGTTAAAAGGATTTCATTAAGCGAGAGTCCAGAACTGGTTTTACAACTTGCATCAAAGACAGTGCGAAGTTTAGTCGTACTACTACTCTCTTTAAGTACTCCATGATGTGGAAGAAAGAAGTGTGGTTGAGATAGGTCAATGTCATTACATTCGGACATGTAGCCTAATGATAAATTTTTGAAAAGTATATTATATTAAGTTTTAATTCTATTGCAATCCTCTCACATAAATTATATCTAAAATATTATTATTGGCAAACATATTAAATTAAGTGAGTAGGCTATTAGATTTGGATAGGCTGTGAATAATTATTGGTGATTAACTAATGAAATACATATTATTTTACAATTGCACAGATAAATAAACATTAAATACATAGAGGGGAATGATTTTCTGAGGAGTGAATAAGAATAAGAATAAGAATAAGAAATTTATTGAGCCAGAAAATGTTTCATACAAATACATTGGCACGTCACACACACATTGGTAAACAGTATTAACAAAAGTCATTCACAGTCCACATTCTTGTTGTATATTCATCTACAGAATAAAATGATTCTTTATACAGGAAATAGTTTAGTTTAGTTTTAAAATCCTTATCACTAAGCAATCTTATATCCAATGGTAACTTGTTGTACAACTTGATAGCCATCAGCAAAGGGCTTTTATCTGTCTTAACCAATCTCACCTTTGGCGTATTTAAATTATTACAAAAACGAGTATTATAACTATGCACATCTCTTCTACAGTTTAGTTGAACAATATTTTTCCTAAGATAAATCAGACATTGTTGCATGTATAAAGAAAACAAAGTTAATATTTTAAACTCTTTGAAAAGATCTCTACAACTATGATACTTATTTACACCTGCAATTACTCTAATAGCCTTTTTTTGCATAATAAACCCTTCCTTTGCATGAGGAGAAGATCCCCAAGCAATTAAACCATAACTCAGATGGCAGTGAAAAAGTCCATAATATGCCTGTACAATAGCACCCTGTTCTAATTCACCACATAACCGTTTTATAGCAAATATACTTGAGCTGAGTTTGCTTTTTACCAAATTAACATGATGGTGCCAGTTTAGAGTAGGATCAAAAGTTAGGCCTAAAAATTTTTGATGCAGGTTTTCATATGGCAATTCAGGAGTTTCTCTAAGGCTAAGTACTACAGTTGCTGTCTTATCTTTGTTCAGAATTAAATTATTTGCTGTGAGCCAGTCTTCTATAAAATTTTGATTCACCTTACAGTTTTCTATAAGTTTACAATAATCTGAGTTCCTAGTGATTACCGTGGTATCATCTGCATATAAAACAACGTCTGATGGGACATTTACATTTAAGTCATTTACCACTATCAAAAACAATAATGGCACAAGTACAGAACCTTGTGGGACTCCACAGGTTACAGGTTTACATTGAGATTCACTTGTTCCTAAAACTACATACTGAGACCTACATTGCAGATAAGACCTGAATAAATCTAGAGCGACACCTTTGATATTATAGTGCTTCAGTTTTTCTAATAGTATTTTATGCGATACTCGATCAAAAGCTTTGCTTAAATCACAGAAAGTTATTGCAGCAAAGTCCTTTTTTTCATAACAATCTAGAACCTTATCAACTAGAGAAATAATTGCTTGAGTTGTAGATAGTCCTTTCCGAAATCCAAATTGTTCTTTGCAAACCAAACCATTGGATTCTAAGTATTGCATTAGTTGGTTACCAATAACTATTTCTATTATTTTAGACAGGACTGGTACAATCGCAACAGGTCTGTAGTTTCCTATCTCCTCTTTTTTACCTTTTTTATATATAGGATGCACTTTAGTAATTTTTAGAACATCAGGAAATATCCCCAGCCCTAAACAACCATTAACGAGTACTGTCAGTGGAGATACAAAACTGGTAATGGTTTCCTTAATCAGAGCATTTGTCAGACTAAAATGATCCTTACTTTTTTTAGGAGCTAGTTACTGAACCACATCTAAAATATCTCTTTCTGTAACAAACTTAAAACAAAATTCATCAATATGTTCAGGTACAGTCATGTTACTTAAATATAGGTTAAAATCACAGTTACTACTTCCATACGAATTCGGAATGATTGAATCCTTGGCAATATTTATAAAAAAGTCATTAAATTCATCTGGCATAAAAACATTATTTACACTACTATTTACATTACCCTTTTTACTTTTATTCACAATACTCCATAAAGCTTTTGTTTTATTATTTTGCATTATCAATAAAGCTAACATTCGCCTGTTTTTTTGCTTCCTTAATTTTACGTCTATACACAATTTTGACTTGCCTATACTCATTTTTATACCATGCAATATTTGTAGATTTTGATAAATCATACAGCATATCTAATCTATCTTTAAGCTTTTGTAGCTCTAAATTGTACCAAATACATTTTGCATGAGCTTTCTTAGGTCTAGTTTTAAAATTATTTACAGTAGTTACAAAACAAATGCTAAAATAATACTTTAAAATATTTACAAAAGTACTAAAGCTAACATGCAGATCATTTGTCATAAATACATCCTTCCAGCATTCTTTCTCTAAATAGAATTTAAATTCTCTAATACCTGCATCAGTTATCTTCGTAATGGTTTTAAAATTTTCCGTAGAACAGTTATCTAGTTTATTGTCAAAAACACACTGAAAAACCTGTGCTAGGTGATCCCTAACATGTCTGTTAACCACATTGATTGTATAATTGCCAACTAAAGAAGTAAATACATTATCTAGGCATCTTAACCCTCGAGTAGGCACAGTAACTGTCATTTCTAATCCATACATATTCAAAAGATTTACAAAGTTTACAGTATCCTTTTCATGGCCAAGAAAATTCATGTTGAAATCACCACATATGATTGAGGGCTTGTTTAACCGATTAAGGTGGCTTAACAATTTCTCCATTACATTTAAAAAACTTTCTACATTACCATTAGAACTGTGATAAATAGTTACTAACAATATATTAACATTTAATATTTCAATACATGAGATTTCACAATCCATTTCAACAGAGAGTCTGTTTATGACATCCATTACTTTAATAAAAGAAGGATCATACCGAGTGAAAATTGCAGATCCCCCATGAATCTTGGTAGTTCGACAATAACTAGTAACATGTTTTAGCTCATTAATAGAATATTTACAAATTTCATTGCTTTCCATCCAGTGTTCTGTAATACACAAAAAATCTAAATCCAACTCACAAGAAACATTTTCTAAAATTCCAGTTTTGTTAAACAAGCTTTGACAATTCTGGTGAAAAATTTTTAAATTTATCTTAGGACTACTACAGCTTTTTCCAGAATTTTTATTACTCCCATTTACATTTTTATTTACAATATCCCCTGTTGGTGAACTGTCAATAATAAAAGTATTTACATTATTTCCTTTATTTGACCTACTCAACTTACATATATCTATGGGTCCATTGGTGTTCGATGATGTCAATGCACAAGACTGGGTTGTCCTGGAAAGGTGGAGTTTTCCGGCAGGGGCTCAGTTCCTGGGGGAGGCGGCTGAACATCTATTCTTTGCAGACAACCTCTTGCAACAGCTGATGATGATGCAACCTTTTCGGCAATTAACATTAAATACATAGAGGGGAATGATTTTCTGAGGAGTGGTGATAAGGATGATTATTATTGGGCATGAACATAGGGCAATTAATACATTTATGGGAAATTAATTAACACATTGATAAGGGAAACTTAAATATAAAATAGCACATAATGGGAAAATTATCACTAAATAATGAATGGATGACATGTAATACTATAATTATTTCCTCAGAAATCTGTATGATATGGAATTAAAGACAGATTTCGATCAAGTATGAAATGGAATACATGAATTATTTAGTATGAAACATATTTACAGCTAGTTATGAGGTACATTAAATGATTGATGTTGGTTGGTGATAGTACACTTCTTATTCTAAATTTACATAAACATAGGAACAATATACATAAATGGGGAAATATGGGATGAGGAATTAGGATAGTTCATGACCGGACCACAAAGGGAATTGGGATTAAGGGAACATTTAATATAACAATTGTTTATTGGTATGGGGATGAAATTCTTCACTTGCATAACAACACTTTCGGTTTATCCATTGTTTATTACAAGGGCAAAATCACTGTTTATAATCATCGCATTTAATAAATAAATCGGTATTCAACACTGTTTTTTGGGAATAATCACACTGTTCACACTTGGGGGAATATGGGAAGGGGTACGCACTCGCGGTTAAGGTTCATGACGATCTCCTCATTTAAAAATTATTACACTTGATGATATGATGATGATGAACTATATACACTGTTTTTAAGAGTTTATGTTGTCAGGGTCTTCGCCACTATTTACAGTATCCTCTTCGACTATCGGTTCTATGTATCTTTTTAATGCAGATATGTGGTATGGTCCAAATAAGATGTCTTCGTTCTCTCTGGTTACATGAAAAGTAGATTTTCCTAATATTTGCTTAATGATGAATGGTCCTTCGTAAACCTCGAAAAGCTTTGCAGTTTCTCCATAAATAGCTCGGGAGAGGGGATGTGATTTGATTAGCACTTTATCATTTATCTTTAATGTTTGTGGCTTTCGATTCTGATTTAATTTTGCTGATCTTTTAATTCGTTTGGCATCTAACCTGCGTTTAGCGATAAGTAACTTCTGTTCTATTGGAGTATCGATTATGAATGGATTTTCAGACTAGTATTTTTCCCAAAAGCGGTGATCTCGAACGCCGAATTGTAGTTCGTTAGGAGTGAATCCGGTCGATTCATGATATAGTTCATTGAGACATGCGTTAATATCAGGAATATATTTCGCCCACTTCTTGTGTTGACGGGAGCAATAGGTGCGTAGACATCTCTTAATTTCTCGAATAGGTCTCTCGGCAAGGTTGTAGCATGGGTGGTACACTGGATTGAAAATTAATTCGATATTATTCTGCTCCATCTTCTGGATGTATTCTCCACTCTTGAATTGTGTTCCATTATCAGACTGGATTCTTTTAGGGTATCCATAATTTGGGAAGTGTTGAGTAAATAGTTTATTTAATATTGTTTTAGTGGTGGCTTTTTGCATAGGGTACAACTTGATGAATTTGGTGAAGATATCGATGACAATAAGTACATATCTAACGTTTGACACACTGGTAGGAAGAGGTCCGATGACATCAACGGCTAGCTATTCGTTCTTTCCTGTACATAGCACTCCTTTCGCTGTGGCCACCAGCGGTCGGTTGCTGATCTTACATTTCTGACAGGTATCGCACGTAGATAAATGTTTCCTTATGGTTCGATTCATGTTTCGAAATATGAAGGTTTCTTGTAATAACTGAAAGCATTTCTTAGCTCCGCAATGTAGGTAGAATAGGTGACATTCCCACATGAGGTCTTGAATCATGCAATGAGGTACAGCAATTAACCATTTATTTTTCAATTTTTGATAAAGGGTATTGTTATGAATGTGGAAATTATTTGATAACTTTTGTGCGATTTCTGAATCTGGTTGTTTTTCTAATGTTTCAATTATGGGTTGGAGTTTGGTGTCTTCTCGCTGGACTTGGGGTAAGTTTCGTAATGCGCTCTTTATATTTTGATCGGGGATATTCTCAATGTAATGAATAGTTAATTCCTTTGGATTGTTGTATGAAATGGCGGATTGATCGATGGAGATGCGGCTTAGCGTGTCTGCAGTGATGTTATCTGTACCTTTACAGTGGACAATTTTAAAGTTATATTCCTGTATGGTGAGTATCCATCTGGCCAATCGATTATTTAATAATCGGCAAGTTTTTAAGAAGGTGAGTGCGTGGTTATCTGTGATGATGGTTGATTTCGTTCCCAGGACAATGTATCGAGACTTTTGTAGACAATAAATGATGGCAAGGAGTTTCTTTTCAGTGGTGGTGTACCTTTGTTCGACTGGTTGTAACGTTCTCGAAATAAACATTATGGCAGCTTTCTCACCATTTTCTCGTAATTGATATAAATGTCCGCCTATTGCATAGTCAGAAGCATCAGTTTGTAAGAAGAATTCTTTAGATGGGTCTGGGTGTTTTAAGACGTTGGTTTCCAGAAATAGTTGTTTAATCTTCAGAAAGGTGACATCATCTTCATTCGTCCAGATAAATTTGTTTTTCTTTGAAGTTAATCGCATCAATGGTTGTGTGGTTGCAGAGAATTTATCTATGTTGAATTTATTTATTTAAGTTGAATTCTGTTTTTTGGTGTAGGGAAATTTAGTATTGGTTCTACTTTGCTCTGGTCCATGTGGAGTCCATCGTTAGTTAATGTGTATCCTAGGAATGGTACAGAATTTTGGCAAAACTTTGATTTATTGAATCGAATGGTCATGTTGGCTTCTTCTAATTTGCTGAATATATACTCTAAATGTTTCATGTGAGACTCGAAATCGGGTGAAATTATGCAGATGTCGTCAACGTAGATTGCGGTAAAATTCTCAGCTTCTGAATCGAATACATTGTCTAGCGCTCGAACTAAAGCAGCTTGTGACGTAGAGATACCAAATGGTGTCACAGTGTACTGGTATATCTTGCCTCTGAATTGGAATGCCGTGTATTGTTTGGAATTTTCGGTTAATGGTATTTGCCAATATGATGCGGTCAGGTCGATACTACTTATAAATTTTGCATTTTTGCATTTTCCGAGGATCTCATTTATGCTTCTATTACATTCAAAATCAGGTATGATAATTTCGTTTGCTTTTCGGGCGTCAAGGCATAATCGTATTTCTCCCGTTTTCTTAATGACTGGAATTATCGGGTTAATAAAAGTGCTTTTACTCCTCTCAATTACACCTAAGGATTCCATTCTGTCGATCTCTTGTTGTACTGCATCTTGATATTGTTGTGGTACAGGATAAGTTGTGCTTTTAAAATGTTGTGGATTGTCTACTCGTAACTCGTGAGAATATTTGTTGCATATGCCTGGTTGTTCGGAGAAAACATGTTTGTATCTATTTAATAGCTGACTTAAAATTGTTTGTTCTTCTTTCTTGATGTAATCATTTGATGTTAAAGATGTATTAATTTCTTCTTGTGTCAATGTGCTGTCGTTTAGTGGATTTGTTTGTAACTCACTGAAGTTGTATCCTGTGCTATCATATTTATCATATATTGAATCATCATTGTACTCATCGTACATCATATTATCAAAATTATTATTCATATTATTATTTGGCCTATGGCTATTATTAACTATTATTTGGCATAATTGTCCTTCATGAATTGTCCTTCATTTGGCATATTAAACTTCATTGTAACATTATCATTATTGATTTTCATATTTATTTCATTTTTGTTGAAATTCAAATTCATTTTGAGGGCAGATAGGACATCGACTCCGAGAATTATAGGTTTTATTCAGTGTGGTACTATCAAATACTCAGTTAACATCGTATGTTTATCAATGGTGGTGGGAACATATATTGTACGGGAAACACGTTTAGACTTTTCTCCAACAGCTGTCTTGATAACGGTATTATTCACTGATAATTCTTCAAATGGTTGTAGTTTTATCTTATTTTCATTGAACCAAGCTTCCGCTATACAAGTTACTGAAGAACCTGAATCGATTAAGGCACTAGTGCTGATATTATTTAATGTTATATTGATTTCTGGGCAGTTAATTTGTGTGTAGTTCGAATTGACATCGTTTTCGTATTCATCTTCTAAGAGGAAATTCTTATCACATATTGTGGCAGTCAAAAAGAATTTTCAAAAAAAACTCAAATAACTAAGTTTATAAATGATTTGGAGAATGAAAACTGGGCTGAACTGTATCAAACACCAATTGAAAATAAGTTTTCATATTTTTACAATGTAATTAAGTTTTATTTTGATGAAAATTTCCCTGTAGTAAATATTCGCTCTAAACCCAATAGTAGGAATTGGATTGATTCAGAGGTAAAAAATGAGAGAATTAAACTAATAGATGATTATAAATATAGAAGGAAAAGTAGTAACCGTTTGGTAAAAATTAACTTAAAGCAGCAAAAAAGAAAATATAAAAGCCTTATTGTTCAAAAGAAAAAGAAATATTTTAATATGAAAATAAGCAAATCCGATAATGTTCCAAAAACTGCATGGCAATTGGTTAGGACTGAACTTGGTAAGAAGAATAATGAACACTTGAATGCTCCAATTGTTTTGAACCATAGTGGAAAGTGTGTCTTTAATCCATATAAAGTTGTTGACATATTAAATAATTTTTATGCGGACACAGTTGAAAACCTAATCATTCCAAAAATAAATCATAGCAAAAGTATTACACCACAATTACCTGACAAAAATAAGCAAACACAAAAGTTTAGATTCAATACTATTTCTGAAAAGCAACTGATAAAAATAATAAATACAGTACAAAGTAAATGGTCCTCAGGATTTGATGAAATTCCAACTAAAATAATTAAAGATGCTAAATGGGCAATACTTAAACCTCTAAATCATGTTATAAATTCTTATCTTATTTCTGGTGTTTTCCTTCACAGTTAAAAGTATCAAAAATTATTCCACTTTATAAAAAAGGAACAAATAAAGATCCAGTAAATTATAGGCCTGTTTCAATTCTACCTTCGTTTTCTAAAATTTGTTGAGAAATGTATGTTAGTTCAGTTGGCTGATTACTTTGAAAATAATAATTTACTAGATAGTGAACAACATGGTTTTAGAAAGAATAGATCCACCATAACTGCCATAGTATCTTTTGTTGAAAACATCATAAATAAATTAGATAGAGGTGACCACACTGTAACTGCATTTTTAGACCTGACCAAGGCATTTGAAAGTGTTTCACATCCTATTTTATTACAAAAACTATCTAGTTTTGGAATAACTGGCAAAGACCTGGCCTTGATACAATCATACTTAACTGACCGACAACAATATGTTGAAATTTCTCATATTGATGAGAACAAAATTCTAAAAATTAGGTCCAAAACTCGAATGGTAAAATATTCAGTCCCACAAGGGTCTGTGCTTGGCCCATTTCTGTTTCTTTGTTATTTAGGTAAACTACCAAATTGTCTTTCTAAATTAACATTAAATAGTAAATTTTGTATATTTGCAGATGATATTAATTTAACAATTTCAAACAGCAATGATAATGCAATTTTTAATGATGCTGATATTGCAATTAAAACAGTCAATGATCAACTTAATAGCCTAAATCTGTTATTCAATGATAATAAAACAACCCTTATGAAATTTTCTTGTAGAAATAAAAAATCTTATAATAAATTGAACAATCAGCAACTTTCTCTTAGTCTTAATGAAAGTACAACTTTTCTTGGATTAGTTTTGGATAATAATCTTAGTTGGACTGGCCATATAGATAAAATTTGTGCTAAAATTAGTTCTAATATTTTTGCTTTAAAAAGATTATCTACTTTATGTGATAAACATACAATAAAAACAACTTATTTTGCATTAATTCATTCTCATATTTCTTATGGGATTGAAGTATATGGGGCTGCATCAATTTGTAACTTATTAAGAATTTTATACCTTCAAAAAAATCTATTAGAATCATGTTAAATCTTAGGCATGATGAACATTGTAGGAATCATTTCTCTGAATTAGGAATTATGACAGAGTATAGCCTCTATATTTATAAAACAGTACTACATATAAATAATATATCAAGCACATTGCTTAAGAATGTTAGCAATCATAATTACAAAACAAGAAACAGATATGATTTTCAAGTTGAAAGACATTTTAAAGAAATATTCCGGAAAAAACCAACTTATATAGGTATACAATTTGTTAATCAGCTGCCAATGACAATAAAGAAACAAATAAATACTACGACATTTAAGAAGAGTCTAAAGTTGTTTCTAATTGAGGGAGCTCTTTACAGTTTTAGTGAGTTTTGGAAAAATGATTTTAAATCAACAGAAGTAAAATGACAAGTTTTGTATCAATCTGTAATTAGTTTTAGATTGTTGTAAATGTTGACGCCATTTATGTATACATTGTATATAAATGAATAAAGGATATTTTGAATTTGAATTTGAATATTATATTATTAGTCTGCATGAGATTTATAGAATGGTTAATAGTTTGACCGAGGATATTGTAAGTAGGCGCTGTATTCAATGGGTGATCACTAGACAACATAACCCTTTCTCGGCCGTGATTTACAGCGCCGAGTCGTTTCCCTGTCTCGTTGGAGACGATGAGGAACGTGAGCTAGCATTATTATTACGTGAGTGTGGACTCATCGGAGGTGCAGTCGGTGCATTAGGTGGGTTAGGATTTTGCCTAAATATCGCACAGAGTTGGTTTTGTTCGCTGGTAGGGTGGTTGCGATCGTGTTTGTAATTTTGATCGTAATTCCTTTGATGATATTGGTCACGCTGGTATGGTTTGTTATCATGGTGGTTTCTATGATATTGTTGGTAATTGTTACTATTATTATTCCGATAATTCTGTTGGTTTCTGTATGAAGAGTTGTTCGGAGTATATTTGTTTTGCTGATAGCTGTAGTGCGTATTCATCTTAGGCTGATAAGCTCGTTGATTGGCATATCTATCGTTGTAATTTTGTTGGTTTTGGGTATTCGGGCTGGCTGGTCTGCTGCTTTGTTGGTTGTTATGGCTCCTAGCTTTCTTTGGTCCGTCTTTGATGTCTTCCTTTTGTAATAATCTCTCCATCGCTCGGGTTGTGGTGATGTTTTGGACACTAATACTATCTTGTATTATTGAGTCAAATCGTTCTGCCATGAGGGTAACAATCTCCTCCTCACTCAAACTAGGCGTCATAGACTGTAGTAATAATACTGGTTCTGTTAAGTATTCTGTCCGGCTCAACGTCCCGTTGGGTCTATATTTCTCAGACTCGATCTTAGCTTTGATTCCCCGCGTTGGACTGCTTGACTCCAATATTTTAATTCAAATTCTTTCGCAAATCGTTCCCAATCGGTGATCTCAGTTTTTATTAGTTCGGGATGCAGGTCCTTCAAATGATGTTTCTAGCAGGTCTTTTAAATATTCGGTCGAATCGCAATATTGGTTTCGTTCGATGCCTCGTTCATAGTATCGTCTTAGTTTGTGTAGGTACTCATTTGGGTTGCCGCTACGTCCATTGAATTTTGGCATCAGTCGGTCATTAGCTTCGCTACCATTGCAGATTACTTTAATTTGTCCTGTCATTCCGCTTAGTTGATTGGATTGTTTAAGGTTGGTCATTTCGGCTTCACATTTATTTAGGTTTTTGTTTAAGGTTTGAATTTTGAGTTGTTGTGCTTCAATTAATTTCGTCTGCAGTGTGATTTTAGGTAGGACTTCGTTTTGTAGTGCCGTTAAATTTGTTTTTGAGTTACGCTCATTGTCAAGTTGTGTTTTGGTTGTTAATTCGTCTATTTTCTGATCGAAATTTTTCTTATGTTCTTCAAGTTGAGATTTGACAGTGGAGATGATATTGTCCTGACATTGTTTGTTTTCGAGTTCAGAAGCGATTTGTTGTTGAGAAATGCTGTCTATTACAAACTGTCTCATTTGGGTCTGGGAGTTTTCGATTCTGAGCATGAGTTTATCATTTAGTTTAGCGGTTTCTTCGGCTTGGGTATTTTGTGTAAGTTTAATAGCGTTGATTTCTAGTCTAATTTCAATTTGATTTTCCCTAGTTTCTTGTATTTGTGACTCAAATGCGTTCCTACAGGCTTGAATTTCTTGCTGGGTTTCATTGGTTTTATCGTTGAAGATTTGGGTTAGTTCAGCTTTTGTTTGATGAATTTGCTGTTGAAAGTCCGCATGGATTATTTGGATTTCAGATTTTAGTTCAATGTTATTTTGTTTGATCTTAGCACTAGTTTGTTCGATTTTATTGCCTAAATTGGTCATGAGGGTGACTAACATGTTCATGTCGATTGCGGGTGTTGGTATAATCGGATTTACAGTATTTAATTCGCTAGTCGTATCGTCCGTGTGCGTGTCTGTCATAGGACGCAATGAATGGATAGGCGTCGACTCAGTGAATGGATTGCCGGTACGCTCTCGTTCATTTAAATCAATGAATACGGTTCGGGAAACTTCGGGCATGTCCGTCAGCGCTCGGGTCGGTCGACTGGGATCGCTTCGCTCAGGTGACGAATGAGTATTTTTATCGTCTACGGGCAGACTGAGGGAGAAACCTTGCGACAAGGCTGCGAGATCGGTGCTCTCTGATTGGTTGGTGGGGTCCGTGTACGTTTGGCGGTCGGTGAGTTTGAAGGCTTCTTCTTGATTTTGCCCAACATGGCGGCTGCTCGATTCGTCGTCGCTCGAGTTGGCGTCTGGTACCGGGTAGTTGTGTGTCTTTCATAAATTATACTTATTTTCGGCCATTGTGAGTTCGTATTAGTTATAACGTGCGAGATTATTAAATATGCGATATTGTTATATACAGTTATTATAGTGGGGAGGGGAACAATTACGGGAAATTAATATTAAATATGACAATCTTATTCTAGGCTTATTCTAGTTGAGGATTGCAATGTTTATCACTCGTTATTCAAGCCAGTACGTTGGGTCGCCAAATTCTTATTTTATTTCCTACTTATCTTTCTATATATTCTTTTCTTACTTATGAGTAATTTATTAACTCTTAATTAATTATTTGTTCGGATGTGATCGGGAAATGTGAATATAAAAGTGATGCTATCTGATCTGTGGGCAATGGCTACCATGTGCTGAGCCTAGCTTGTCTTCACAATAATGAGTGTTATTACCTACAAAATTTACTAGGCTATTTAAATATAGCTCACAAATGCTCTTACTTGACTTATCAATAAATATATTTCTACCTATGGTCTTCTTTGGTTTATTGTAGTGAGTAGAATGTGTTTTGTAATTAATCTGGATATCAACAGAAGGTAGGTGTACAATTTTCTAAAATGTCTTTTAACTATTTAAATGAAATACAAAGTACAGAGGAACAATATAATATTTATTTACCTAATAATAACAATTGTGTTTTAAAAAGTTATCAATCAAATGGGATTTACAAATAATCTACAATTCAGGGGAAAGTTACAGTGAGTGGCCTAGGCTATAAGATGGATGGCAATAATACATGTAGGCTTAAGACTAAAATGTTCATATTTTGATTTTAAATTGGGTTCTTTTATAAATGAGGGCTCTTTTTCTCAGGGGGGAAGTATCGTGCTGACTTGAATAACGTTGAATTTATATGTGAAAGAATATTTAGTCCAATTAGGCTTATGTTGTTTACAAATTGCAACAATGATAAATTTTGGTGTTGTCCAAAAGGAAAGTCCAATGGTTTTCACTGAATTTACTGATGATTAAAATACTCAAATTACATTTAGAAAAGATAGTTCAATGTAATAATATACTCCTGATGTTAATTTAAATTTCAGAACATTAGACTTGTTCTATTAAATGTCTGTATTCTTTCAAGTCCCTAATAGAATACACAATGGAAGTGGTTTACCAATCAGCTTACAAAGTTCTTCGCTCAATACCAATTTTGGGGATAAAACAAAGAAAAGGGAATGAATTTAAAATGGTATTATACTGAGCAGTGAGTCCCTAATAAATGAGCACTAAGCAATTCAAAACTTAGGCCATACTGGGTGAATTTATATAGGAACAATGTCCTGCACACAATTTTAGGTCTTAACACTATGGCATCTGGAACAAGAAGGAAGATCTAGCAGAGATGAGGAAGCATGGTCCATTGTTGAAAAGCACATGGTACACACATATGTTAACACTGGTCACTGTAATTTAGATTCCTTAAGGACTATTTTTGAAAAGTATATTATATTAAATTTTAATTCTATTGCAATCCTCTCACATAAATTATATCTAAAATATTATTATTGGAAAACATATTAAATTAAGTGAGTAGGCTATTAGATGTGGATAGGCTGTAAATAATTATTGGTGATTAACTAATGAAATACTGTACATATTATTTTACAATTGCACAGATAAATAAACATTAAATACATAGAGGGGAATGATTTTCTGAGGAGTGGTGATAAGGATGATTATTATTGGGCATGAACATAGGGCAATTAATACAATTAATACATTTATGGGAAATTAATTAACACGTTGATAAGGGAAACTTAAATATAAAATAGCACATAATGGGAAAATTATCACTAAATAATGAATGGATGACATGTAAAACTATAGTGCCGATACAATTTGAAATATCGAAATGGGCGATATATATATAACTTCCCAAATACACACTCGAAATATTGTATCGCAAATCGCACCAGTGCGAAACGATTGGTATCGGCGCTCAATACCAGCCACTAGCCACAGCTAGTACGAGCTCATTCAGTCTACGTAATTGTCTACATTCGCGGATATCTGTCTAAAGATAGACTGCGCAACTTTGGGGTTACAATATTACGTTTTCATGAATTTATATGGTTCTCAATAGTTTTTGTTTGCAGAATGGAGAATTTTTCTGCAGGAATATCCTTATCGACAAGTTGATTTGGCCTCAGCCATAATTTTATATGGCTGATCTTTCTGCAGCCCTAGCTTCCTTTCTGCGACAATGTCGCACTGTCGCCCGTTGTTCTGCCATGGGGTAAAAATACATAAATAAACAAGTGATCTACAGCATTTCATTTATTCTCCATAAGAATAACATTAGGACTGAGAACGCAGGTTTGCTGCAAAAAGAAAGAGAAGAAATTTGTTTGTGCAGTTACCAATATAACTCAACCAGGGGAAGCTACATTCTAAGTTTTATTAATTTATGTTCATAATTGAGGGAGATATAAAACTTTACTTGATCTCCATAAAAATGACATTAGGGCTGAGTATGCAGGTTTGCTGCTACAGGGATAATCAACAACAAATCAATTTTTTGTGCAAATATCAATATACCAGTACTATGCTGCTCCGTTATTTTCTTTGCTTTTATTCCATAAACATATTTCCGTGAAGCCATATATCAAGTTTTATCAATATAATTCATAAATAATCGAGCTATACAATTTTATTTATTCTCCATAAGGATAACATTGGACAACGTACTGTGTTTAGCACTTTGAATATTTCTGCAACGGTTGGGCGTAGAATCGCAATTTAAACACCGAAATGATTGTTTTGTGGAGCTGAACTGATTGGTAAAAGCAAATGGGAAGTTTACGTTAAAATTAACTGAGGAAAAGCCAAAAACCTTTTTCCCATAAGATTAACATGGGAGATTTTATGAGCAGGTTTTTTGGTTTTTCTCCGCAACCCCTTAACTTAGGTTAATAATTTAAAATACTATATTATTTGTTTTTTAAGCTCTATAACAAGGTCAAAACCAAAAGTAAGTGTTTTAAAAATTTTAGGGTGAAAAATTCAAAAAACTGATTTTTGGAAAATTTAACACGTTCACTGCGTTACAGCATATTTGTATGTGGTTACGGTGGTGCGTTACGAGACCTATGGTTCTCGTTTGGTGTGATTATGGCTGTCCAATACGAGACCTTGAGATCTCATTGCGCAGACGATCTTTTGCGGATCATCAAATTGAAACAAATAGAAACAGAGCACTCTCTGGTGTATTTTGTGAATTAGCACACTGTTGCCAACCTACAGCCTGCTCAGGATTTAAATATGACACAATTGTACGAGACACCGAGATCTGGTTTTGCACATTTACGAGAAAAAACACCATAAGTCAATTTAGGTTATTGCAATAACAACAAACAACTTTTGGCGCAATGTTGTGAACGGAACGTACTCAAGAGCTCCAAGCAGCACTGTGAGCAACTAAGCTTCGTTGCGAGGTCCGGGGGTCTCGTGTCGTATTAAAGTAATAATTTATTACTTCAGTGTGTTACGAGTTCTATAGATCTCGTTTGTCATGGTCATCAAGCTTTAAGGACAATATATATATATATATATATATATATATATATATTATTTCTCTATATTCTCTATGTCAATTTAATAGAGTTATCGACACCAAATCTGAGGGAAGAATATCATATTATGCAAGCGCACCAAATATAGGATATGGTGCGAGACCTCTTAACACGGTCCGATTATTCTGATTTTCAAACTTAAAGTCATGAATGTCATTTTACACATTTGAGCCAAATTTCATCGAAATCGGACGTTTTTTACTCAAGTTATCGCATTCACGGTCACATATATATATATAAATTTGAACGAATAGTGTTTTTGGCATCTGGGGACCTCAAAACAAAAAGTTATCATGGTCTCTGGCTTAAGTCTTACCATGAGACCTACGGTAATAGCTTCTTCTCTATTGGGGAAATTTGCTAAAATCAGGTCGGGATCAGAATGTCTACACTCCCTCCATCCCCAACACAAAGTTATCGTTGAGAGTGACGTCATATAATTTTTATGTAAGTACATTGCTAAAGTCAGCGTCAATAGAACTGGCTGGTCAAGGACAAACACTGTAAAAGACCAGCTGATATTTTTACTGTTATATTATATGGAGAAATGATCAGCTGGCCTAGTTCAACATTTGTCCTTGAACCACCAGTTCTATTGACACCGACTCTAGCGAATTTCCTCTAGGGAAAAGAAGCTATTACCGTGGGTTGAATCGAGAAAGGGTAAAAATGCAGTATAGGGTACCGTTGGAAAACATAATTTTTTGAATTTAACTGATATATTTTTATTTGTAGATTACGGACATAAAACATTTTGTTGTCGGAAACTCATCTGTACCTGCACAAAACACATGATTGTTCCAATTTGTTACTTGTTTTTATATGGAAACAGAAATTCAATTTTCTTCTGTGTTTCCATTAAATTGTTGAATTGTTCTAAAAACACTTTTTTGCATTTTTTACTCTGAAATTTTAAAAATACAAAACCGGTTTGTTTTTGACCATTTTGTAGAGCTTAAGAAAATAAATAATTTAGTATTTTGAATCATTATCCTAGGTTAAGTGGCTGTGGAGAAAATCCACTAAACGTTTTCATGAAATGTACTGTGTTAATCTAATGGGGAAAAGAGTTTTATCTTGTTCTCAGTTAATTTTACTGAAAACTTCATATTCATTGTTATCAATAAGCTTATCTCCAAAAATAATCATTTTGTTGTCTAAATTGTTGTTTTACGTAGAGATATCCAAAGTGCTAAATACAGATCAAATGTTATTCTTATGGGGGAAAACTACAAATTTATTTGTTGATTATTTATTAATGTATATTGATGAAACTTTGTATGTGTTTTCCCCTAGTCTTGGTCTATTGACATTAGCACAAACAAATAATTTTGTATTGTCCCCGTAGCAGCAAACCTGCGTACCGGTACTCAGGCCTTGTTTTTTCTTATGGAGAAAAAATAAAGTTTGATATCTCTCTTAGTTATGAAACTAAATTAACAAAACTTAGTATGTAGTTATGTTGATAATTGCATAAAAACACCATTCTTAGCTTCCTCGTTAGAGCAAACCTGCGTACTCAGCCCTAATGTTATTATTTTAGAGAATAATTTATTCTAATCAGTATAATCTTTACAATCATCATAATTGTAAAAAGCAACGGGTCAAGGACAGAGCCCTGTGGTACGCCGTGCTCAATTAGTTTCATGCTGAAAGAGGCCCCGACCAGGGAAGCAATCTGTTTCCGGTCCGCCAGATAACCAGCAATGGTTTGCAGAACAGTTCCACCAATTCCATATTTGCAAAGTTTGGCTATTACAATGTCGTGGGAGACAACGTCAAACGCTTTACTCAAGTCACACAGACTAAGCATAACCGAGTCTTTATCTTATAAAGATTCTGTGATTTGACTAACTAGACTTGAGAGGGCAGTGGTGGTAGTGTCCACTTCTAAAATCATGCTGAGCATCTGTGAGCAAATTGTTGCCCTCGAAATATTCCATCAGTTGCCTCTTCATGATAGCCTCAATAACTTTTTAGGTAAAATGAAATTGGTCGGAAGTTTGACAGGAGTGATCCTTTCTTAAAAATCAGAATTTTTCAAGCTGTTTTGAGGTTATCTGGAAATATTCCAGTGCTGAGCAGATATTGATGACTTTATTGAGGGGAAGCAATATTATATCAGTCACAGATTTTAAGACACAGTACAAAATCCCATGAATATCTTGGCTTCTAGAATCTTTAAAACCCCTAACAATATTCAAAACTTGACTCGGACTCAGCTATTTTCAGTTGACAAGTGTTACGAGTGGTGAAACATCGGGAAGTGTGGCAACGGGATCGATCTGTAACATAGGCAAGTTAGCCACAGTGTCCTCAACAACCTCTACAAAATAGTTGTTTAATCCATCAGTTGGTGCCGAAATCTTGGTTTTAAGTCCTGATGACCTATGTGCATTCACTAACTCCCTAGCCGCTTTACAGGTATTTGTAGATTGAGTGATCTTAGTTACGTTGAAACTCTTTTTGGCCTCAGTTAACCTATTGTGGTACTCTCTTTTAGACCTGGTGTACATGGAATAGTATTTTTGTTTTTCAGACAGATCATGACTATTTTTATAATAATCATGCAGAAGAATAACGAACGAGCGCATCTTAGCGAATTCGGGAGTGTACCATGTTTTGTCCCTTGAGTTACTGTGCCTACTGTTGCTTTTGGTAGCATTAGGCTTACGTCTAACGACTTTTACTGGGAAAACCGAGTCAAACTTCTCTTTAAGAATTTCAAAAAAGTCATTGAATAAAGCTTCCGGACTCAAGTTTCGGTCAAGAATATCCCAGTCAACCCGTAACAGTTCCCTGCGTAATATCGGTAGGTCATTTCTATTGACAACCCTTTTTAGCGAATTTCCCCTATAGGGAAGTTAGCGAATTTCCCCTATAGGGAAGAAGCTATTACCGTAGTCGGCATGGTAAGACCTAGGCCCGGGACCATGATAACTTTTCGTTTTGAAGTCCCCAGACCCCAAAAACACCATTCGTTTGAAACTGTAGATATATATGTGTGTCCGTGAGCACGATAACTCTCGTAAAAATAATCCGATTTTGACGAAATTTTGTATAAGCGTGTAAAGCAGCATTTATGACTTTAAGTTCGAAAACCAGACAGATCGACCTATCCGAAGGGGTATTTTGGAGAGGTTTTGTACCCCAAAAATGGGTTTTTTGAGTTTTATACATATAATTTTTGAAAAAGTCAAGTTTTAGTTTTAACCATTGGATTCAGCTTAAAAAAACACACAATTTGGTATTTTGATCATTTTTCTACGTCAATTTGTTACCGAGATATTGAAAGTGCTAAACACAGTACGTTGTCCAATGTTATTCTTATGGAGAATAAGAAAAATTGTATATCTCGCTTATTTATCAACTTATCCTGATGAAACTTGGTATATTGCTTCATATCGTTGTGGTCTATTGATATTTGCACTAAAATACATTTTTTGCGAATAGTTCCCGTAGCAGCAAACCTGCGTACTCAGCCCCCATGTTATTCTTATGGGGAATAAGTAACGTGTTATCTCCCTTAATTATGAACATAAATTAATAAAATTTGGCATGTTGGTTTACCTACTTGAGTTATATTTGTATAAAACCCTATTTTTTGTGATCCTTGCTTCAGCAAACCTGCATACTCAGCCGCCATGTTATTCTTATGGAGGATAATTAAAATGTCATAAATCGTTTATTTATGAATGTATATTGATGAAACTTGGTATTTGGTTTTATGTGGTATTAAGATACATATATATATATGCATTGGAAATTCGCTGAGTACGCAGGTTTGCTGCTACGGGGGTATTTTCAATATTAAACTTATCATGCCAAGTAGTAGGCCTTAGGCTTACCTCATCAGTTGTCACGGCCATGACAACAGCTCCATGATCAGCCACCAAAGGCTCAGTCACATTGACCTCTAAGTCCCAAGAGTTGATATTAGTTTGCCGTGGTATCCAAGCAAGCCTCATCATGGGTAGGAAGTCTAGAGGTGACCCGTAGCTACGGAGTAGATCAGTAAAAGTTTCCTCTTTTTTCGAGGGACACTCTAGATGGATGTTGAAGTCGCCACAGTTGATTAATTTCTTTGCTTTAATATTAAGGAGGTAGCCTAAGCAAGAATCAAGTAGGTCCAGAAATATAGGTCATAGTCATAGTCCCCAGCTGTGGAACCTATAGACTGACACAATACTCAGAGATAAGTCTAAAATCCACGCCGTCACCACCTCCAATTGCAGTTTCACGCAGAATTTCTGTAGATTTATTTCTTTGAGTCAAATTTACTTGATGCAATTAGGGCAGCTCTGCCATTTTTTCTATCAGTCCTGCAAAAGATGCTTACAAGGTTCAAACTGTCCAAGGTTACTGTTATGGGTTCCTTCATCTTGTTCCAGCCAGTGCTCAGATAAGTACAAAATATCACAATTAAACTCCTTAACAAAAAGGGACACCAATTCACATTTGTTTCTAAGGCACTGCACATTGAGTGTGCCAATTTTTAATTGATCAGTTTTTGGACTAGGTTCAACCCTGGCCAGCAGACTTACACTTTTGTTTGGTTCCTGATTATGTAGAGGCCTATCACTAATATTTGGGATTGCAGCACGTAAATGTTTGTCACTAGGCCTAGTATCCACCTTCCCTACAAAGTCAGAGGTTTGTGTAGGATTCTTCGGAATAAAACACACTTCACTAGTGTGTTTTTTGGCCAGATAGCAGAATTCATCAGTTCGTCCTTCTTATTGAAATCAGCTGAGAGCCTAAAGCTTGCATTAGTTCCTTTTGTTTCCAGCTTCTCCACTGTTACTTTGATGTTCGGAAATGATTTTTCCACCCAGTCCTTGACTGCTTCCTCGGTTGTGTCACTTTTAAGACGACCCGCAAATCCAAGCTTTCTTTTGCCCCTCAACGATTTAGAAGTAGCATTAGAGGCGGAAAGTTTGTTTCGCTCATGTCAACCAGATTGTTTTTATTGCACTCGTCATTACTTTGATTATCTGATTCAACCTGTTGGTTAAGAATTGATTTACCGGTTGTACAGTCGATCGATTCAATCGATACCTCAGTTTTGTTTTCGATAGATTCGAGGATATTTTTTTAGTTTTGATATAACCTAGTTTGGTTCAGAGTAATTTTATCAATCCTGTTATTTAATAAACTGTTATCCTTAGTAATCCCCTTTAGTTACTTTTCCGACGAGATTTCCTACCAGTTCGTGCAGGTTTGTGTATTCCCATGCTCCAATAACCTGAGCCTTCCATGTTTTCCAGTTTGCCGGTGCACGGCTCACAGATCCATTTCACTAACGATCCTAGGTCCATAATCTTCTTGAAATTTTTAGTGTCAATGTACACACAAGAGTGCACTGAATGCCCTTACCACTGTCTTTTACTTTGATTTTATATCGCGGACACACTAGATTGTCACTACCTGCCGCCATCTTTCAATTACTCCCATATTTGGATCTAAATTTGAATTTATAACAAGTCTATTGCCCTGGCAAACATTGCATGTAAGGATGTATAAAATTATGTAAATAAATAAATAAAAATTAAACTATTGCCAGTATGTCTAGTCTTTTAAATTATCATTATAATTTTTATATCCTATTAGTACTTTTAATCGGTCTTGTATCTGTCTTATCCATCTCTTTTCTGCTGTTGGTGTTGTCGTATGAAACATGTTTCATCTCTCTATCTGCTTTCATAAACATATCATATAACTATTGTGTATTATATGCATACTCAAATTATTAATGCTTAACATGTGTCGATATTTTCCAGGTAAAATAAAAAATAAACTAGTCAAAATCAAGAAAGAACAAACAATATCAATCTCTCAACATAAAATAAAACAGATGAGTCAGAAGAAAACTTATAATCGTATCCAGAAAAAACGCCAAGTGACCAGACCAAATAAAGTTGTGGCCCAGGTGAATCCAGCAGCTTGTACTTCAAGTACTCCGAATCGTTCAGATACCTTGATGAACCGGTATGCTTGGCCAGATAAACATGTCTCCCCCATCATGCCTCTGCAGTACACACCCGAGACGAGTATCGGTCCTGAGCACTTGCATGCAACTGGAGAAAATGAAAAAGTAGGAAACCAAAATGCTGTGCTCGGTGTAACTGCATTGATTGAGGGATTAGGAAATTTAGGAATAGAAACACCACAGCGTAGTAAAAATGTAGATATGGTAAACTCTGCAAATCAGGAACCAGAGCTGTTTGATTATAAGAGTCCCTTAGCAGTTTTCGTAAATCGCCAAAGTGATAAAAAAGACTTTGTAAATTCTGCAAATCAGGAACTAGATCTGTTTGATTACCAGAGTCCCTTATCAGTTTCCGTAAATCACAAAAGTGATGAATTGAAAGGAGATGGTGCACAGCAATCAGGCACTGACATGCCAAGTAAGAAATTTGAAGAGGAAGAAAATCTTGAAGAATCAGAGCCAGGGCAACTTTCTTGTAAGAGTTCATCTCCAGGTTTGTTGAATGGCAATAACATTGATGTTTCAGGATATTCAGCAGCCACCTCTCCTTGCACTAAGTCTTTAAGAAACCCAGATAACTCATTAACAAATAATAAAAACCAATCTCCAAGCAAAATTTTGTCTTCAACCCCAGAAAATGAAATTAGCAATGAATGTACAGAAGAAACAGACTCAAGAAACAGCAGCTTAAGCTCGTGTAAAGAGATAAATTCGGACTCCAGTTCTGATACGAAGCTTAAATCTGGCAATGTAGAGACAGAGAATTCTGAAAAATACAGTGATAACAGTGATTATAACTGTTCATCACCAGATCTTGAAGATAATAGTAGTAAATATATTTCAGAGGAAATAGATGAAAGTAATAACTTAATAAATACTGATATCAGGGAAGGAGATAAGAAGTCAGAGTCGCACAAAGAAGATCCAGAAGTTAGTTGTTTGAATGATCATCAGGAATCGCCTATTGAAGAATTAAAAATAAAAATTGAGAGTTCAGAAACAAAGTCACAGACCTACAATAAAGACCAGGAGGTTAGTGGTTTGATTGAATCAAATTGTAAGACATCTCCTGATAAAGAATTAAAAACATGTGTATCACAACCACTCGTTGATTTGACCAATTTGGCATTAGATACCCATAACTTTGAAAACTCAAGAGAAATATATAAACAATCGATTCCTCTTGGTAAAGAAAACAAAAGGGTAGCACCGTACGGCATGCCCCTGCCCACAGTCAACAAACCTATTCAACAGCCCTTCCCCACTATCAACAAACTTAGTCTACAGCCCTTGCCCACAGACCTGAATGAAACCTTGGTGAAAATAAACCTAGAAGCAGGAAAAAAATGGAGGCGGTCTTTACTACGTCAAAAACAACCAGGTAAGAGCTTTTACCGCATAATTCATTTTTATGGTGTTTCAATCATTAGGATATCCATAGATCAGGCATATTAGAAAAACTGGAAAATTTGAGTGGATAAATTGAGGCAGCATCGTGCTGCCTCGACACGGTAAACCATCATTTGAGTTCAGTTGTTTTGATAGGCTTTAAACTGCATGATTAATGCACAACAATTTTGATTTTGTAGTTTTCTTTCGCTATTAGTCCAAACATTACAGAGTTTATACCATTTTAAAGCTAAAATCTTTATAGGCCTACCTAATTCTGTAAGCAACATTTTTAAGTCAAAATTGTGGGAGTTTGGCAAATCGCAGGATGATGAGGCAGGGTTCAAATTAAAGGTCTTGATCTCAGGGACTTGGGAAAAATAGCAGTATTTCTAAAAAGTTACTAGCAAACGAGAAATAAAGTAAAACGTCCCCCATAAGAAAAGCATGGGGATTTAAAAACGTCTGCTTTGTTTACATTAAAACATGTATCAACTGACATGTTTACAAACTGACATGTGTTCTTATTTATTTAGTTATATTTTCCTCAGCATGTAAAGAGTAAAAAATCAGATGAGGCAGAGTATTTGAGATATGTTAGGGGCTATGGCCCCTTCAAGTTACGAGTATTATACAAATTTATAATGCAATTTTAAAAGTAAATGTTATGATGTTATGTTTAGCCTACATGATGGGCTAAAGGTTTAAAAGCAAATTATAATTTTCTTTAAGATAATGTTGGATTCTTGTAATATGGCATATTAAATTTAACTGGCATTCTGCCTTAATGTTTATCAATCTTAAGTGAAATTTATTTATTCTCAGCAATACAAATGTAGTAGGTCTTTCATAAACTTTCTACTTAAAATTTTATAAGCTCAAGAGTTATGTTGGTAATTTTTATTACCCTAAAGGTTATTTATTTGCTGATTATATTAGACATTATTTTATTTGGTACGATACTTAATTTTATATATAGTTTGAAAGATTATGCAATAATTTATAATGCAGTAATATATTTTTGTTGAATAATACAATTTTAGCCCAAAGTTACCAACAGGTAAACTCTTTCTCTCAATCCTTCTTCACCCCTCAAGGCTAGAAGGCATGGCCTGGGTCTGCCTGTTAGAAGCATAAGAATAATTTACTGACATTAAACATATTACATGTAAAAGACATGGACCAAGGTACAGTAAAAATCACTAGCCTAAATAAAGTTTTGGAACATCACAGTTGCATCTGAGTCTAAACATTCTTTAAAATAATCCATCGATTGATTTATCAATCAACCAGTTAAAATGTATATAAAATGAGACATAGATTCAATATTTCTTAAGCCTGGTAACTTATTAATCATTTGTAAGCCTAGAACTCTGCAGTTATTAGCTACTTTACTTATACTACAATATGGAACATCTATCTTACTTTGATTCCTTAAAATTGTGCATAGCCTAGATGTACATCAGACCTACAAGCCAGACTAGGCACATTTTTCTCAGTTTCTAATATAACATTTTAAACATATAGGCTATGTACAGTTAAAACACGTTCTTGAACAAATAGTAGCTTACAGTGATCTCTTAACTCTGCTCAAGTTAGGATTCTTACTACCTTCCTCTGGATCAGCAAAATATCGCCAATTCCACTAGAACTCACCCACAGACTAATACACTACACCTCGGACTATCTAGAATCGAATCATCCCGGATCCTGGATTAACCGGATGAGGTTCTAATCAAGTCAAATCCTTGATTGCACATAACGTTTCATATTACAATTTGTAAAGCAAACATTTGCACTGTCAAGAGCAAACTATACTATCAACTAAAAATATATATACATAGGTAAAACAATAATAAAAAAGATTACCGAAGGTTATCATTAAAAATGCATCTGTGCTCTAGTACTTTTTGAGTAAAATATACTTAATTTGTTTGAAGAATTTTTCAACAGATAGTCCTTTAAGAGACTGTGGGATTTTATTATAAATTTTGAGGCTCATGTACAAAGGCCATTTTTCAAATTTAGTCAACCAGTGTGGTGGATATTGATACAGATGATAATGTTTAAAGGTGTAATTATTAAAAATGTGGGAATACTGATGCAGGGTTGCCACCGAGCGGGTAAACCTGAAAAACCGGGAATTATGCGGGAACTTTAGTGACCGGGAAAAAATGTGTGGACTATGCGGGAATTTTCGGCTGTTCACCGTTCATTACTAACCACAACTTGTGAGGTTGTGATGCGTTTATAGCTTTACACATTAATGTACAGTCCAAATTTGTAATACAATATGTTACAAGTTAAACGCCTGCGAAATTGAGGATCAGAATCAGAATCAATCTCTTTATTGTCATATTAAACTTTTTTCAGTTCTAGCGAAGCTAGAAAAAACAGGTGACACTGTCAAATAGTTACATAACATACTATAACAACTTACATATTTTTTACAACACTTTGTCAATGTAATAAACTTACTGTATAGCAACAGACAATTGGAGGCCTACACAAGAAATAAAATAACTAATGAGATTGAATTGTCATTTAAATATTCATCAGCTAAGTAGTATACCTTGGCCATTAAAAAAGATTTTGTTTTAATGCTAAATTTTGAAATATCTGTTACTATCTCAAACTTAGAAGGTTATTTATTAAAAAGTGTCATGCCCATATAATGGGGTGTTCCCTCAAAAAGATTAAGCCGATGTCTGGGATACTAAAAATCACTTTTAAACCTAGTATCATAGTCATGGTGATGTTGGTGCACAATTCGCACATCTATTTTGTTTTACAGTTCCACTTAATTTGCATCATCGATATTCAGGATTTCAGAATTGCAGGTAAGGTACAGGATTGCAGAACAGGTATTCAATGGCGCCAATCATAATTACAATACCAGGAACTGAGAAGAATTCATTCCCGGGGTGCCGGGTAGGTGGGGTGAGTCCTTCCTCATCACCTGGCACTGTTTTGTAAGAAGCCATACTTTGCAGGCATTTAGTTTTATGATAAACTTCCTGAATGTATTAAGACAAAACTTCCACCAGTAAATTTAGAATCAAACTTAAGCAGTTAAACGCTTTATTCTCTTTTGAGGTACTTTTACGTATAAGGAATCTAGAACATTATTTTTAGGCATAAGAAGTGAACTGTTATCTTTTATTTTGCCTTATACTTTTATGTGCAATAGAATTATTCCTTAATTGATAAAATTGACACCATTCAATGTATTTTTGTAAATACTACTAAATAAAGAATTTTCTGATATTGCAGGCGCTAGTGTCCCGATCGTTATTTATGTGATGTTACTATAGCTTCAGATGATTCGGATTTTTCGCCATCTGAATCAATATTCTGCCACATTACTCCAGATAATTCGAGGAAATGCCACATACACACAAATTGTCAATGCAGGGCTCCTTTAAACAAAGCCATAAGAACACATTTCAATAGCATATTGCAACAAATAATTAAAAAAATACACAATCAAATTTAGTAACTCTTAATTTAGTCCACTTAATTCTATGTATTTCAAAATTATAATTAAACTATTCGACCTGTGCTGAATTCCGCACTGCGAACCAAATCTTGTCAGCTGATCAGATGTTCTTTTATTTACATTTTCGCTCCTATCAACAAAACAAATTATTCCCTTTATTTATCTTTCATGTTATACAAATTTCCGAGAAGCGGTATATTTTTAGACCGTGGGTCAATTTTTCGTCAATAGCCGGTACGATAAGCTTTAAAATGAGGTGTAAATCACGGAATTTGATAAACTAATAAGGAAGATCTCGCGGACTGGCAGAAAAACAGGCTAGAGAAATAATATATAAGATACCCTGAAACACCTGAAATCCAAATGGTTCTTTAACACATAAGTTACTCTGATGAATACCAAGTTGGGATTTTGTTGGGGATTTAGTTTAATTTTGGAATCCAATTGAGGGATTGGATTCCCAAATGTACCCTATCTCTTAATAATTACAATAAGTTGAATAAAGAATGGTTGATTTTGTAAAATATTGCTTATTAATCTAATAACTATGACATTTAGGCTAGTAATTTGTTTGTGTCTAATTTTGATCTACAGCAAACATACTATTAAAAACAAATTACTGTTAGACAAAAACTTAAAAGAGAATTTTTTCAGAAACAAAGTTTGATAGAAGAGCGTCAATGTCAGCAGATACGTTGGTCAGACTAATCAGAGAGTCGAGTATTTTAAATGGCTTGACCAATGACACAAAAGTATCATGGAACAATACAACCAGAACCATTGATACCTTATTGGAAAATCAAGAAGCCGAAAAGAGCATCCTCCCAGTGCCAGGTGGGAGTCCTGGATTTAATTTAACATTCAGTAAACTTAGTAAGATTCACATGAGGAAAAGAAAACATTACATAAGTGATATGAATGAAATCCCTGAAGAAATCTCTGACCACTCTACTGGTAAATGTAATGAAACAGAATTTTGTGATGAAGAATCAATACTGCAGCAAGGAAATGCTGTGGAATGTGAAAGTGTTGGTGATATCACTGTGAATCAAACTGATGCTTATGAAACACCTCCTATTCTCAAGATGAACCCAGAAGCTCTTAGTGCCATAACGGACAGGAAATCAAGACGTAGATATCCTGCTAGGTCCTGGAGTAAGCTATCCTTTTACTAAGTAAATTTAAATAATTTCTTGAGTAGCATGATATGTGTTATGTTACAACTAAACAGGATAAATAAACAACGTCTCACAACACTACAAAATATATTTACACTTATACTGTACTTACATATAAGATGGTAAATATACAAAAAAGATGGTACACAGCAATCGATACCAACCAGTCACACCGGTCATCATCAGGCCTAATCAGAGAATCTGTACGTGATGACCAGTTTGACTGGTTAAAATCGATTGCATTGTACCATCCTTTTGGTATACTTACCGTCTTGTATGTAAGTACAGTATAAGTGTAAATATATTTTATAGTGTTGTGAGACGTTGTTTATTTATTCTGTTTAAGTAAATTTAGAATGGAATGTTATTTATTGCTACTCTTACTTTCAGTCTTGTTCGAGCAAGATATAATTTTAGTCTGAACATTCAAAATTGTTCACCATTATTTTAATACATTTTATAAATTAGACGCTCGGAATTCTTCAAATTCTGCTTCACAATGATCTAAACTGCGTACTATAAAACTTGACAAATTCATAACAGCAACATCAACAGTAATGTTGAGACAATGTAAGAAATTTTAACTGCTCTAAAAATTTTTTTCTTGCATAGAATCTCTCCTCAAAACTATATAAAGTGCTCAGATATTTAATATCCCTAAACAACAGGAAACTTTTGTTGTGAGTCTGAGTTGTATTCAGGTTTTATAATGTGTAAGGATTAATATATTCAGCAAAACTCCTTCAAAATCAACTTTTTATAAGTTTTTTAAAACTGTTCCATCTGATAACGTTAGTTTGCTAGTTATTATTTTTGGTTGCACATCATTCTGTAAGTCATTTTAAAAAGTTTGTTGTATACTACCTACTTTTGATATTTTTTATCAATTCAATAGCAGAGCCTAGTTTGTTCACAGTCTTAGGAATTCAGTAAAACTCCGTTTATCGGTTCCAGCTGCGTTGCAATATGTTTGCCCTTATTTTCACTGCTATGTTTTGGAGATGGTTAGAGTGGGATCCAGTATAACTACGAAGTACTGACAAAACAAATTTGCATACATAATGTCAGCAGACAACTAGGAGCTCAGAAAGTTAATTAAGCCAGTTCAGTATCATATGGCTGGTCAAGAACACTTAATAACTGTTAAAATGTAAAAATCTTCAATATTTATATTTTGTTTTTTTCTGTGTTATCAGAGGAACTAGTTATTATTCTTCATATTGAAGTGAATTATATGTTTCAAAAATTATTTGAACATGGCCCAAAGAGGTTTAAGCTATATTAATGTATTAAATAACAAAAGAATCAACGACTTAAGAGGGAAAGTAATCCTTTCCAATTTGGCAATAAGACCTAATTTGAGCAACTGGTTCCACTCATACAATATTAATTTTAATGTTTTAATGATAAATTGTTCACAGGTGAATGCAGTATGTTTTCAGATGGTGGTGAACAGAATGAAACATCAGATGAAGAAAATAACTTCTTCACCTCCTGCTGCAGCAAACTGGAACTGAAAGGTATGTAAGCTTGAATCAAGTTCTGTAGAGGGGGAAGGAGCTTGGCATTCACTGCCCAGGTCCGCGCATTTAAAACTATACAGGATATTTTTCATCTAAAAGAAAAATTTCCGAATTAGTTTTATTAAGGTTCTAAAACCAATTAGATTTTTTATCAATAAGCATTGGTTATGTGAAGATGAGGTGGAATTCCAGGTACACAACACTTTATACTTGCTGCCAAATACTGCAGGCAGCTCTCAACTCCTCATGGTGGCTCATCGATCCTGGTCAGAGACACTCTTAGTTTTAATACTCATGATCTATCCCCATTTAGTGTAGATAATGTGTTTGAAATATTAGCCACTAAGCTTTTGTCAAATAATGGAATCATATTGTGTGTTTATAGGACCCCCAAATCAAATATAAAGGATTTTTTTTGTAAATTGGAGGATATTTTATCCTTTATAACAATTACCACACAGTTATTTATTACCTCACAGTTTTATTGCTATTGCAGGTGATTTTAACATAAACATTTTGGATGCTCATAAATCTGAGGTAAACAAATTGTTAAATATCCTTAGATCTTTTAATTTGTATAATGTTCATTTATATCCAGCAAGAGATAAAGCATGCATTGATAATGTTTTTACAGATTTTAATTCTGAGTTACAGGAATGTTCAATCTATAAACAAGGTCTCACCTCAGATCATGCTGGTGTACTGGTGCATCAAAATATAGACACTACAGACCCATCTGAGATGGTTTGTGAAAATAATATAAAATGCTCTAGATTGACCACGCCTGCTAGACTAGATAGTTCGAATGAATCCCATTTTAGATTTGACTGGTCAGTTTTATACAATGTTTGTGATATAAACTCTATGTTGTCCATGTTTTTGAGTGTATTAGCTTATTATTTAAATGTACATTGTCCTATGATATACAAAAAAGGTAGGAGTAAGCTCAAGTCCAAAGCTAGAAATTGAAAAAATGGTTCACACCTGAACTTGAAGGCATGAAGCTTCAATTAACATGTTCACTGTGTTACAGCAAATTGTTATATGATTATGGTGGTGCGTTACGAGACCTATAGTTCTCGTTTGGTGTGATTACGGCTATGCGATACGAGACCTTGAGATCTCGTTGCGCAGACGATCTTTTGCGCATCATAACATTGAAACGAATAGAAACAGAGCACTCTGTGGTACATTTTGTGAACTAGTACACTGTTGCCAACCTAGAGCCTGCTCAGGAATTGAATTTGACGCAATAGTATGAGGCACTGAGATCTCATGCTGCACTGGAACAACTGTACTGTCAATAATTATTTACTCCATTACAGACAGAAAAATATACTTGATTTTTTTTAAATTTTAAAATCAAATCTTCATATATCATTAGTTATTTATATAACTTTTGCATAATAGTAAAATTTAAGTTGTTTTTTACTAGTGCTCTACCAGACACCAGTATTTTTATTTGGTGTTACTATCACATCTCATGTTTGTGACTGTAGTTTTTTAGGTTATTATCAAATATTTTCAGTCAGATAAAGAAATAAATTACTCGTTGTCTTGAATAATTATAATAAAATATTGGGTAAAATAAATAGAATTCAAAATTTTTTACAAATATTGTTTATCATGCTTAAAACGCAAATTATACATATCAAGAAAAATTATTCCCTACAAAAGTACAAAGTAACCTTGAAATGTAAAACTTTATAGCTGTCAAACGATTTAAGAGCCTTGAAATCTACATTAATAAATGTCCAAGAAATAAAAATATACACAAAAATCAATCTAAAATGTTGCTGAGTTGGACTGTAAAACATTACAGGCCAGCTGTGCTATAATAAGAGCAATGAAATCAACTTACTACTAAATGTTCATGAAATAAAAATATACACGTATAATATGTGTAAAAAAGTAGCTGACTAAAATGAAAGTACAAAAGGGTTGAACTGTAAAATTCCATAGCTGTAAAGTGCTATAAGAGCCTTGAGAGTTTACGTACCGAAATGTTTTTCGCTAAAACAGTCAAGACAGTAAAACGGTTAACCAGGGCAGTCTTTGCAAAAGGTGTTGACTGTTTTTGTCTTCTTGTCTGCCTCTCTTGATGATGAAGATTTGAGGATTTTTTCGTAACACCCTTTTGATCGCCTCCGCTTTTTTCCCCTGCACCTTCTGTTTTCCCCAGTGAGTGAGGTTTTTTCTTTGACTGGGGAGTGAGGTTTGGCCTTGGAGGTTCATCAGTACCCATAAGGCTTCCAGCTACCATTTCACAAAACTTTAACATTGGCATTTTCTCATCTGTCATCTTGGTGAAGACTACCCTAGAATTCACCATCGTGGTCCCAGTTAAGAGTTCTAAAGCCACCTTCTTATACCACTTCAGGCTTTTTTGTAATGTCGAATAGTACGAAGACATTTGATCACTTTAGTCTACTCCCTTCATTGTAATCTGTTGTAATCTAGTACACACTTGGGCTTCATGATCGGTTCATTGTGTCTATTTTTTTCCCCAGAATCAACAAGTTTGCTGTCATGGCTCAATGAAGTGACACCATAGTAACAACTCTTTTGTCTTTCCATTTGATGCCATTAGCGCCATGTTGACACTTGAATCCTTTGGACTCCTTTTTTAAAGTACTTTTAACCAGGCTCTTTGGCAATCCTTTCCGATTGACGTTCACAGTGCCACACATCCGCGTTTGGTGCTCCAACAGCTTTTCAACTACAGGTATGCCTGTGTAAAAGTTATCAGTGGTCAAGGTTCTTCCCACGTTAAGGTAACCATCAAAGCGGATATTTTGATCCTCAAATTCCCACATTAATTCCAATACAATATTTTATACGTGTGACCATTGGTGCTTTCAGCAATGGGAAAGTCGTTGGTGTGATTTGAGGCTTTCTCGGAGTTCAAAGTCATGCGCAGAGTATACCCATCGACTGTACACAGTTTGTATAACTTTACTCCATATTTGTGGCTTTTGTTCTTGATAATGTAACTCCGCCCACGAGGTATTTCTCAGAAAATCAAAACTAACACTTTTTCGGTAAATTTACTTTATTCAACACATATGATTTCAATTTACAAGATCGCAGTTTATAAATTAAGTCAAATTACTAAAGGTTAACAGTTAAAATTTGGAAAACGCCAATCAGTAAAATGAAACAGGGAGAGACAGACACGACGCGTCCTAATTACTCAAAAACAACTTGGCAACTGGGGCCGAGCGTCTTCCTTCGTTCCTCGATGATGGAGCCCCTTCAACCAATCAGAGCCGTTCTCAACGCGTGACGTCACGGGAACCATGCTGCAGCTCAACCGTTGGGTGCTGCAGCCAAACGATTCACGTTGTCATTACTCAAACTAAGAGGCACTGAGGATGGGCTCTGGAGCAACCGTTGAGAGATGAAAATGCTGACGCTATCGCATTCCTAGGCCTAGACGGCTCCGCTCCGAGGCGTGGTCGGATTGAAGTTAGCTCGAGACAAAATATTCTGTCTGCTAGAAGTTGGTCTTACATTTTGTTATACCAGCCAACTCTTCGGAAAGGAATAATAAATTAATTATTTGGAATAATTCTGAAAGTACCGTTCCTCTTACTAATTATAGATTTTAGTGACGGTAGAAATTCAATTATTGGAACGGTAAACGGTAATTATTTAATTACAGTTTCGTATTAATGGCTTTTAACAGTCTAGGGATTTTTGGGCCATCACACCCCCCTCACCCTTAGACCATGCTGCCCCCAGCATGAGGTTACAGCAGATTGCCAAGTCCATCTCCTTAAGGGTACGCATTTGCCTACGGTTGGCTGGTCGTTGTTCAATAGAGTGCTGCCCCCGGACAGCCAACCTCAATCCTTCCCGCTAAATTCAATTTTTTTTTCTTTTTTTTATATATAAGGAAAGAAAACTCAAATTGTCACCGGTCCGCGTGTGTCTCTCCCTTTACAAAGACTCCCAAGACGGTTCAAAGCGTCTACAGGCTGTTAATAAGTTACTCAAAACAACAAACACAATTCCTTTCTCTTAATTAAATACAACCCAAGGAATACTGAAGGTAATCACCTTAGGTACACATGCCCTTATGGACAAACAACAAAGCAAAACACACAAAAGGTTTGAAGATAAAATCTACTGTCAATTGGACTACTACCAATACAGGCTATAGGACCTGAACTCTCTTACTCATACTGGCTCTTCAAATAATCTGAGCGAAACATAGATATATCTAACAGTAGGACAAAAGATTGCTGAACCGTTCCACCACCTACAGGTATAGCCTTTACATAGGCTATAGATCACTTAGGAATAACCGAGATATTCCTCTAGGGAAAAAGACAAAATGGCAAGAAAACAAAGAATACCCCCGTCGCAGCAAACCTGCGTACTCAGCGAATTTCAAATGCATAATATATGTCTTAATACCACATAAAGCCACAAACCAAGTTTCATAAAAATATATTCACATATAAGCGATTTTAATTATTCTCCATAAGAATAACATTGGTAATGAGTACGTAGGTTTGCTGAAACAATGAACAGAAACAATTGGTTTTTATGTAAATATAAATAGATTTTAACTAGGCGAAGCCACATACTAAGTTTCATGAATATTCAATCATAAATAAGTGCTATATAACATTCTAGTTATTCTCCATAAGAATAACATGGGGGCTGAGAAAGCAGGTTTGCTGCAACAAGGAACAGAAAAATGGGTTTTTATATAATTATCAATATAACTCAACCAAGTGAAGCTACATACCAAGTTTTATTAATTTATATGTTCATAATTAAGGGAGTCATTACATTTTACCTATTCTCCATAAGAATAACATGGGGGCTGAGTACGCAGGTTTGCTGCTACGGGAATAATCAACAAAAAATCAATTTGTTGTGCAAATATCAATATACCAGTACTACGTGAAGCCACATACCAAGTTTCATCAACATACATTCATAAATAATCGAGATATCAAATTTTATTTATTCTCCATAAGGATAACATTGGACAACGTACTGTGTTTAGCACTTTGAATATCTCTGCAACGGTTGGGTGTAGAATCACAATTTAAACACCAAAATGATTGTTTTGTGGAACTGAACAGTTTGGTAAAAGCAAATGTGAAGTTTACAATAAAATAAACTGAGGAAAAGCCATAAACCTTTTTTCCCATAAGATTAACATGGGAGATTTTATGAGCAGGTTTTTTTTAATTTTCTCCGCAACCACTTAACCTAGGTTAATAATTCAAAAGACTAAATTATTTGTTTTTTTAAGCTCTATAACATGGTCAAAACCAAAATTAAGTTTTTTAAAAATTTTAGGGTGAAAAATGCAAAAAACTGATTTATTGAAAATTTAAAACCCCCATAAACCCCCCTTCCCATGGTCCGATTTTTCTGGTTTTCGAACTTAAAGTCATGAATGTCATTTTACACATTTGAGCCAAATTTCATCAAAATCGGACGTTTTTTACTCAAGTTATCGTGTTAACGGACACATATATATATATAAATTTGAACGAATAGTGTTTTTGGCATCTGGGGACCTCAAAACAAAAAGTTATCATGGTCTCGGGCTTAAGCCTTACCATGAGACCTACGGTAATAGCTTCTTCCCTATAGGGGAAATTCGCTAAAAGGAGGGCAAAGTCCCCTGCCCAGGTTACTGCGGAACATCCTAGGATGTTCCCCCGGTGCCATTTACCTTGGCACCAACGAATCAGATGAAGAATTTAAAAAAAAGAGAACCTGGCAGCGTGCACTGCTGCGACTGCGGGGAAGAAGCTGGGGCCAAATCCAGGTGTTCCCCTTCCCAAGTCGGGGGGGGCTGTTGTCAAAATCCAGTCGTTCCCCCCTTCCACTCGCTCCACCACCGCGAGGGCAAATGTGATGGCCTTCTCCCAAACAATACGAGTTGCCACCCCCGCATTTTATACCCCTTTAGCGTGTCGAGGAGCTGGTGTTCAGCTCCGATACCCCTTTTAGAAGAGACAAAAAAAACAGAATCCCCATGAACATAATTTACACGGTAGTGCGGCTGCCACTGATCTCGGTGGCGGTTCAGCAAGCTTATACAGACTAGTAGACCCGCCGTTGAGTTTATGAGATTGGGTTTTGATTGGTTTAGAATATTATTCGCTACACACCGAACTTTGAATGAGGCCGGAAAAGTACAAAACAATGATTTGCGGTGTAAAGATATTAATTTGGAGCGCTACTCGCTTGCTATGGTGAAGCTGCACAAGCTTTCACTTGGGGCCGGTTATCACTCTGTCACCCCTACGGCGTGGCTGGTCTACCTGTCTCCCACACCACTTTTATATTCACAACAATTGTTTCACCCTTTGGTCGTAAGGTCACAATCTTGCGTTCTTAACTAAACCCACAACTACCTCAATGAAACTCATATTAACTAAATGGAAGAAAACAGTACATGACAATACGTAACATAATTCTACGTTGAGACTGAGGTGCAGCTTACAACCTAAAATATACACTGGTATATCCACAAACACATGTATGATCATATTTTTAAAAAAATAAAAAAAGTTGCTCTGTGTTAGTTAAACATCCATAAATTTTGGGGGTGGATAGCCCGCCCACTACTAGAAGCTCAGACATCATGAGACCCGTGCCCTAGCAATGCTTGGGAGCCGTTATACTGTAAACGCGGTGGCCTCTTCGTCGCATCAATATCCACAAACCGTCCTGAGACTTGCTCAACAGGCACGGGGGATTTCTCTTACATCGTCATACAAAGTAATTGTTTCACCACTGCGGGTGTTTGTCACTTGGACTCAAAATCTTAAACTACTCACAACCTTTGATTAAAACTAATGCTACGGCCACCGCTTGGTTATTAATGGAGCGTGCGTTAAATTCGCCTCGTCTACCTCTTGTTGCGAGGCAGACCCACCGTTCAACAATAAAAAAATAAAAAAAACAGAATTGGCACCTCAGCCCAACCATCTTACAATAAACTCTGTCGTTCAGTAGGCCTGGTAAGGAAACATCACTGTCTTGCTGACGGGGTCCGGAAAATCCCTCAGCAAGGCATTTTGCAGTACTCTCGACTGACTATATACTAACTATACGTCAATTTTTTTTGTTCTTAAATTAAAAAAAAAAAATCATTCAGGCTGGCTCCCAGGTGCCTACAGTCCAGTTAGGGAGTTGAAGGGAATGGGGTTATTAGGGGTGGGGAGTGTGCGCATTACCTTCCTGTGGACACCAAGTTGGGCCAGTGAATCCTTTACCCTTCTTGGGATATACTACTACCGTTAGTTGGATCGCTTCGAATAATAATAAAAAAAGTTGCCATTACCAGCCCACAAATATTACACCATTATTAGAAACACAGAACAAAACATACCGGTATGCAAAGATCATTAACGCTACACATACATATACAAATACATAATACACAAAAAGACAATCGCACGACAATCAGAGGGGGATCCCCAGTCCTTTCGCCATCGCGTCCTCGCGGAGACAAGTCCAGGGTACTCGCTTCTTCACAGCGTAGTACGCGACTTCTTGATCGCAGTCGAAAGTCTGTGTTTCTTAATTATACATCACTTACTCAAAGCGTTCCGGGCCCGTAACTCGCTCCTCGTCACAGTTTACCGCGCAGTCAGCTCGACACTAGATGTGCTCGTGGAATTGGGTCCTGTGTCCTGCGTAGACTCTATTACTGGCTCAGCACGAGGTACTACCTCCCCGTGACTCTGGAGCGGAGACTCTGTCTGCGCAGCCTGCGGGCGCTGATCGTGGCCTCCCAGGGCGGCACGGAGCAGGTCAGCAACTCGAACTCTCCACCTTAACATGAGAACGACAACAATTATCGTCACGACCAAGGACGTACCTCCAATTACTGTATTCCTAATCAATGTGCGCCGATGATAGTGGGACCTAAGTAAGTGGATTGATTCCTCCAAAGAATATTCCTTGACACTTAGGGTGCCCAGCTGATCATCTAGTCCCTGCAGGACCTTCAGGGTTTCATTCATGTCTTGCGCCAACAAGTTTTGCTCGTCACGACTGTATATTCCGTCTACCTCGGGGAAAACTACCTTTCCAAAGTCGCGGGAGTACAAGGAGCTGCCGATAAATCGGGCAGGCACCCTATACCCATCAGCGATCACGTCACATCGATCCCGGTTAGGAATCTCGCCCACTCCCTTCAAAGTGAGTGTGCTAACGTTCAGACCAGATTCAGGCCCGAAGCAATTAAGCACCACTTTAGCCTCTTCGGAAGTAGTGTAAAGCCAGCGGGTTGGGGTTCTGACTAGCACTGAGGATTTTAGACCTGTTATTAATTTTCGAGTGCACAAAGTTATTTCTTCCTTCAACAAAAGCTCAACCGCGCAGTTGGGCCGCTTGTGCACGTTCCACAACACGTCGGACAACGGGCACACCGCTAGTTGGCCAAATTTACATTCCCTAATGTAGTGTTCGGGTTCGTATACTGAGTAAGTTTGTCTGTCTTGGCTAACCATCAATTTCTGCTCCTCTACTTCCCATTTTACCGATCTTTTAAGAGAGATGTCAAAAACGGGATAAGCTACTACATTGTAAATTTCATAGACTTGATTATCACTTTTCAGGGGTAGCTTGATCAGCACCCTCAACTGAGTTGTTGTGGCATAGGATTTAACTATTGCAAATTCATAAAAGCTATGAAGGTTTTCTAATTTTACATCGAGAAACAATTTTGCGGGAGGGGGCACTATACTTTCCACAGATTTCAGAATTTCTATGTATTGGTAGGGAGGTAAAAGGTTACTAGTCATCCTTTTGGCGGCAAGATCTTCTACTGCCTGGTGGAGCCTGGTCATTCTTTGCACGTCCAAATTAATTGCATCCTTAACTTCTGATAGAGCTGAGTTTAGTTTCAAGTATTGAAAAAGAGTTTTAAGTTGATTAGTGTAAATTAATTCTCTTACGTAGTTTCGGGCCATATTTTCGTGCATTACTTGATTGTATTCTTTTAAGGTGGAAATGATTTTATTTATTGTCTTTGAATGATTTGCAATTTCGGTTTGCATGTTCCCTAAAACAGTTAACTGGTCTTGGGTATCATGGAAAATATCCTCCGTCATTCTGGTTACCGTATCTATTTTTTCGTCAATTACCTCTAGATCACTGCTAGTTAAGGTCCCAAAAAGAAACTTCTCAGAACGTGACCAAAAAGAAACTTCTCAGAACGTGACCACCGGCGTCCACCAGACCACGCTTTTGCCTGGTACGAGGCAACAGAGTGATTAAGTCACTCGTCTTACCCACATAGTCAGCCACCATCTGCTGCAACCCAGTGTACTCGTACCGAAAACTCACTTCCAGTCCGTGCACCGGAGAGTATATGCTGATGTTCTGCGTAATGAGATCCTGGAAAAACTCGTTATACTCACCTCTCACCTTCTCTAACAGTATACTTAGGTTCCGATTTTCCTCTTCCACTTCGGTCAGGTTGTACTGGAGCGCCACGGTCCAATAGCTGTCTGTGAGTAGTACTTCTCCCTCTTTCTCAAAGATGACGCCCTGGCGGAAGCTTAGGGCACCACCCAGGATCAATAAAATGCCTAAAGGGCCTATAACAGAGAAATCCATGCATAAATTAACAGAACAGAATTTAATAACTCACTATCCCCAGGCTACATAGCGTCTAACCACTAACCGCTCTCTACGACGAAGCTCTTCAAAAATCGAACAAAATCCCCAAACCTCGCGGGTTCTCATCTATTTCGTTTCGGTCATTCGTAAGCTGAGGGTCCGGTTGCCACCTCTGCGGTATTCGGAGCTCCTCCCGGCTTATCCTCTACAATTTCCCCTGGTACACTTTCCACCACTTCTTTGTCACAGGGGCGCTGTTCGCCCTGTTTCTTTGGCGGCTCGGCTGGAAGTCGCGGACGTTCCCTACATGGTTTGATCCGATTCACGTGCACTACGACTTCGCGTTTCCGAATTCTTAACATTACGTTTTGGGGCGAGATTACCTTCACAATCTGATATGGTCCCTTCCACAACTTAGACAATTTCTTCACGCGGTGACGACCTATACTCGGTACGTGCAGCAGAACATACTGTCCTTCGCGGAATTGTGTAACCTTGGCCTTCTCGTTAAATCGACGTTCGTTTCGGCCTCTGGCCGCGGCTTTCCTCTGTGCGGTTACCTCGTAAGCTTCCGTGAGCTTTTCCCGGAGGGCTTCGATGTGGTTGTCAAAAATGTCCGTCTCCTCCGTGATGGCCAGGTCCGCTTCCATAGGAACCTCCATCTTCCGTCCGAAGACCAGCTCATAAGGAGAGTAGCCCGTACTCTCGTGACTCTGTGAGTTGTAAGCCATCGTAACATAGGGTAAATATTCATCCCAATTGGTTTGATTCCGGTTGACGAAATGGCTCAGCATTCTCACCACGGTAGCATGGACCCTTTCCAGCCTGCCATTGCTCTGAGGGTGAAACCCGGTAGTTTGGATTTTCCTAACGTGCAGGAACTTGCACAAGTGCTAAATTAAGTCAGATGTAATGTTGGCCCCTTGATCGGTTACCAACGACTTAGGCACGCCAAACTTAGTTATCACTCTCTGGACCAACGCTCTCTGCGGTCTGGTCCGGCAAGGGAATGAACTCACAGTATCGCGAAAAATGGTCCATAACGCTCAAGATGTAGATGTTACGGGATTCGCTAAGGGGCAGAGGCCCTACTATATCAGCTGTGATTACCTCAAAGGGCTCTCGGGGTTCATTAAAGATTTCCCCTAAAGGCGCTTTGACTCTTCCGTGATTGGTTCGCTGACTACAACTGCGACACGTCCTAACATAGTCCATCACGTCCTTTTCCATGCCTTTCCACCAGAATTTCTGTTTTACCCGATCTAACGTCTTTGCTACCCCGGCGTGTCCGGTGGTAGGCAAATCGTAATTCAACCTAATTATTTCTGGCACGAGGGAAGTCGGTACTACGATTTTCTTTTCGCCTGAACTTAAACGGTACAAAATCTTTTCAGGGCTCATCCGGCAGCTCTTGACCTGTCTCAAGCCTTGCACAACAGGGTCTTCGCGTTGGCGCGTCCTGAGCACGTCAAGATCGACGATAGGGAGCACGTCCTTCTTAACCGCCTGCACGGCTCGACTCAGCCCATCTGCGTTGGTGTGTCTCTTTCCGGCTTTGTGTTCCACCGTGAAATCAAACTCAGCCAATCGCAGTGACCACCTCATCAGTCTGCTTCTAGGATCATTAAGAGAAAGCATCCATTTCAGAGCAGCGTGATCGGTGATGACTTTGCGTCCCAACAAGTAGCATCTAAAGTACTTAGTGCTCCAGACCAAACTAAGCAGTTCACGCTCAGTTGTCGAGTAATTTTTCTCAGCTGAAAAAAGGGTTCTGGAACAGTACGCTACAGGGTGTTCTTGACCATCTATCTCTTGTGAGAGGACCGCACCAAGGGCAAATGTACTCGCATCAGTGGCAAGGATGAATGGCTTACTGAAGTCAGGATGTACTAACACGGGTGCCGAGATTAATTTCTGTTTCAGTTGGTCGAAAGCTTCTTGACACTCCGGCGTCCATGCAAACTCGCGTCCCTGTTTCGTTGCCTCGAAAAGTGGCTGACCGATGGTGGCGTAGCCATCGATGAAGCGTCGATAGTAGCCTGATAGTCCCAGGAACGACCTGACGTCCGTCACGGTCTGCAGCACCGGAAAATCTCGCACTGCTTTGATCTTTCCTGGGTCAAGTTCCACTCCCTTTTTGTTGATCACGTGGCCGAGATAGTTTACTTCGTCGACCACAAAGTTACACTTACTAAGCTGTACCGTCAAATTTACACCCTTGAGCTTGGTGAATACCTCCCGGATGGCCTCAATGTGAGAGGGTAGGTCTTTAGAAAACAGTACAATGTCGTCGAGATAAACGAGGCACTTTACTCCCTTAAGGGGCCCATCAGGACTGAATCCATCAGTCGTTGAATCGTGGCGGGAGCAGTGCTTAAGCCAAAAGGCATGCGCTGGTATTCGTAGTGCCCACCAGGCACGTTAAAAGCGGTTTTCGACCGACTTCCTTCGTCCACTTGGATCTGATGATATCCCAATCGGAGGTCCAGGGTTGTGAACATCTGGCAACCTCCCAGCGAATCTAGGGTTTCCGTGATATTGGGGAGGGGGTAGATGTCAGGGGTGGTTACGGCGTTCAACTCTCTGTAGTCTACACAAAACCTTAATTTAGGGGTGCCATCAGGGGAATTTTTTGGCACCAGCACCACAGGAGAGGCCCACTCACTCTGACTTGGGACGATGATGCCCTTGTCCAGCTGATCTCGGATCAGACCGTCAAGTACTGCCTTCTGGTGGTACGGCACATGGTAAGCTTTCTTGTAAATGGGTGCGGCATCTCCAGTATGAATAACATGCTTGACTGCTGAAGTGCAGCCTAAGGGTTGATCTTCACTATGAGCGAGCACACTACTGAATTCCATGAGAGTGGCCTTCACAAGGTCTCGCTCTTGGCTTGGAAGATGCTGGAGCTTCTCGTTTAAGCACGCCTCAAGAGTAGCTTCCTCAGATCGACCTACCATCCCCACCCTTGCTTGTGGCTTTCGGTAATTCTGAAGTGCAATTTTGCGTATGATAGAGGCTAATTTTACTTTCCCCTGTTCGTTAAGGTGCAACCCATGACTCGTGTACAATTTCCGGTTTAATTCTCCCTTTAGATCTAGAAATTGGATTTCCCCTTTTCTGCTTTGCCACATTTTCGACGATGGCTTTGAGTAAACCATTCGCGTCGCTCAGTTCGAACTTAAGGTCCTGATCAAACCGATCAAAAATCGACAAAACTGATATCCTTGTCTTCCATTCCCGCGGTAGGGCGACAAAAGCCTGCTGCAAGGTCAATGGGTAGGGCGCGGATTTATCAACGTCATTGGTCCCTCCTATAATAATCACGGAATCGTCCCCGTTCAGGCGGTTGACTACACTCCCCAGTTTCGATGTTACCTGTTTTAACTTTCCATTAGGCATGAAAAAGACTTCTACTTCGATGTTTCCGTGCAATCTTTCCGATAGTATTTCCTGCAAACCACGACCATGGCTACCAGCCAAAATCAACAACTTTTGACGCTCCAGACTCACCTCCTTAAATGAGGCAAGGTCGCTGTCAAGCGTCCCTAGCTTCAGGTTCTTAGGCAAAATTAGCTCTTCAGCACTTACGTTTACGGTCTTAACCCAACAACGATTTTTTCTACCCTTGTCAGTGTCCGAGCAAGATAAACGCCGTGCATGATGAATTTGCATGGTTCGATCACTACTTCGAGGCCCTCTAATTCGTCTGATCCGGTGGTCAAGTGACTAGTCTTGACTTGAATAATCTTTTCACAGCGTGGCGGAATTTTGACTTCACTGCAGCAATAGACATAATGTTGTGTCGTTGTCTGTACAGAGCTAGTAGAAGGGCGGTTTGGGTCCGGCACGGTTTCTCCTTTCCTAATGCGATTTAACCAGATTTCTTTCCCAAATAACCGGAGCACACCCCGTTCTACGCTTATCTCCCCATTGCCTTGTCCGAAAATATCACAGCCTAACACGGCTAGATAACCCTTAGGAAGATTCCCCACTACGAAATTTCCTGGTACTTCAATCTCTGGTTTTAGATTCAAAGAAACCCGCTGTCGACTGTATGTTTTGAGTGTTTTTCCTGAAATGCCTTTTAACACCACGTCTGATTTTACAAGAGGAGAGGAGGAGGCTCCGCGTTTCAATAGGGAAACCTGCGCTCCTGTATCAACTAGGACTTTGCCCTCGGCATTTTCAATCTGGCCTATTGCTACTAATTCGTCGACAAGTTCCCGGACTACTGGTACCGTTCGTATCTCTCGCTGCGCAGTGATGTTCTCTTTTGCATGGTTAGTTCTGATCGTCGCCTGTCTAGGTCGCTGTGGAGCAGCTCCCTCTACTGTCGGGGTGTCGTGGCGGCGGCCCCACTTACCCCGGCCTCGTTTCCCGAACGAGGGCCACTTGGGTTTAGCCTAACCCGACAGTCGCGCTGTATATGCCCTGCTTTACCGCATCGCCAGCATGTTATCCAGCTAGAGGGTGCATCTCTCTTACTCCTGCAATCCCGGGACACATGTCCTTTCGCGTGGCAATTGAAACAAGTGATATCGGGGGTATCGGCTGTCTGGAATACCCTACGTTCCGGTGGTGCTCGGGCATTCCCCTGGTTTGTTGCGCGGCGCGGAGCGGTGTATGCTAAGTCAGGTTCAAGTACTGCCACGTTGGCTGCGGCACCGCGCGTAGCAGCGGACCGAAGGCGTCCCGCTTCCGCCTTTCTGCCCATTGCTCGCAGGTGTTCAATCGATTGTACGTCAAAGATAGCTAACCAGTCTTGCAACTGAGGGTGGATGTTGTGAAGCATTTGTTTCAATTTCACTTCTTCAGATACAACCGATGAGAGGCGACCGTACAGTCTCTCCATGGCGGCAATGAACAGGTCGATGGGTTCTGTTTCGGCTTGGACACGGTTAAAAATCTCTTGCTGCAAGTATATGTCATGGTTGGGATGTTGGAAGACTAGTTCCATATCCTTGCACAGCTGTTCCCAGTTACTGAGACGGCCTATCGTGGATCGATACCACGTTGGGGCAGGCCCAGTGAACAAATCCACTGCCGAATCGTAGAGTTCCGCAGTAGTGACTCCTCGGGCCCTACGTAGCTCTTCTACTCAATGCAAAAACGCTCCTACACTTTGCGATTGGCCGTCGAACTGAAGTCCCCACTTATAGACCGGTACACTCCTACTGTGCGATGGTAAGGCTTGCGACGAATGCGACGTAGGTACGGCGTTGACGTTCAAATGCGGTGCGCGCGGAGCAAGCTGAAACGCGGGTGGCGCTCCTACACTGGCTTGGCTAGCTGCTACAACAGGGGGACCACCAGGTGGCGGTGCCTGCGCTTCTTCCAGATTAACATTGGGCCGGTTAGCCTCCGGAGTTACGGGGTTACTACTTACTGCGGCTAATGCTAAATCTTTTTTTTCTTTGGCCGCTTAACACAAAGCCTTAGCCCTATCCAATAACGCATCGTGACGTCGTGCGACCGAGTCGTCACCTGTCGCTCCTACTGGGATTCTTTGCACCCGCAGATAGTATTGCCAGGATTGCAGTTGAAGGCGCTGGCCTTCGGTATCTGTGTAGTCCCCTTCATATTCATTCGCGGCAGTAGCGAACGCGTCTAGTTTTTCCTCACAGGCTTGCAGTTCCGTTTTGACATTTAGGGAAGCTAGCGCAGTCTGATCGATCGGTGTGTTTAATTTGAAGCATTTTGTCAACCGTTTCCTTAAGTCATCTGCACTACCGGCGGTCGACTGTCCGTGAATTTTCAATTCGTATTGGTTTTCTTCCTTATTCAAGAAGTAGGCACTCATGTTATAGGCCGAAACTAGATTCCAAAGAGAAAACGAACAGTGCATCCACTAAATTATTTTCTTAATTTCGTCAAAATATTTTATAAAATATTTACTGTTTTGTCAATCGCTGATATAAAATTCGCAAAGTCCCACTTATAATGCTCAACAGTTTACCGAAGCAATTACTTGGGACCCACTCGCCCAAGTCCACACGTTGTTTTGTTTCTAAAAAATTTTAGAAAAAAATTTAAAGTCCCAACTTGAAGTTCAATAAAGTACACTAAAGCCCCAGAATGCAGTTACTCTAAGTCCCAACACGGTGAATTCCTCAATTAAAAACACCAATTTGATTTCCAAAAGATCGCAAGTCGTTTGTAGTATTCAGTGAAATTTTGAAAAATCCGGCTAAGTCCTTAGCTCAAATACACAATAAATTTCAAAAATTACTGTCGAACGCCCATTTCCCCACTACTATGATGGTCCACGTCGATTATTTCTAAGTCCCAATTTATTTATTTAAAATGTCACAGAACTCCCATTTCCCCACTACTAACGCTTTGTTTTGTCGAACATCCAAAAATCGTTTTATTGTTGCTTATTACCCCTAAACCATTATTCTATAGTGAAACTATGCGATCCTTCTTCGATTTGAACTCGTAGCTACGGCACAGAGGAAATATCCATTCAGTGGACAGTAAAACAAAAACAATAATCTGAGTTGAAGCTTAATAAATTCTATATAGATATTTTCCAAAAGTTATTACTGTTTCTAAGTTATTTACTTCGTTATTATATTTTAATTTCCTCTTAAGCCACGCAGCAACGGCCCCTCGAATTACCGGTACCTTTAGGATCGCATGTAAGGTTCACAAATGTTAATTTCATGCAAATAAACTTAGGTTAATTTAGAAAGCATTTGTTCTAAGGTTAATGTAATTAATAAATCCTACAAACACTCGTTCTTGAACAAAACAATGTTAAACCACTAAATAAAAATATAACTTGCTTCAGGAATGACTATCTCATCTAATAACAGCAACAAGTGTGGGACTCTGTTTAGATTAATCTATACAGACATCTGTTAACAAACACGGCAAACCCTACTGCCTTATGAATCACGGCGTCACGGCTATCCTGTGACGTCGCCCAGTTTTGATAATTGTTGCCTAAGTTCCGCTGCAGACAATTCGGATTAATTTACAATATAATATTTCTTCAATTTAATTCCCAGATAATTTATAATTTCACTTTAATATCGTCCTCCCCCTGTTTCAGGATGAGTTGCAATTAAACTAACTCATTTATGCTTAAATTAAGCAGAAGCCAAGATGGCGGATTAGTCTACACAAAAGAGACGCTTTGTTAATTGCAAATGGCGGCTCTGAACTCTTTGTAAAAATTAATATTCTGAAAATGAAGTTTTTATAAAATGAAAATTACTTTACTGTGATATTTAACAAGATTATTGGATTGAAAACTACGAAAAAAAGATGCTTGTTATTTTTAAAACTGGATTAGAGTGCTGCAATTTATTCTATGCGTTGAACAAATTCCACTTACCTTGAAAATGCATTTCGGCTGGTCGGTCGATGTTGGCCCGTGGGAGACTAGAAAAAAACGTGGGAAATTTAAACTCAACTGACTTTCGGTATTTTTTGAAACCGAAACCCCGCACCTCGACACCAATTTGTAACTCCGCCCACGAGGTATTTCTCAGAAAATCAAAACTAACACTTTTTCGGTAAATTTACTTTATTCAACACATATGATTTCAATTTACAAGATCGCAGTTTAGAAATTAAGGCAAATTACTAAAGGTTAACAGTTAAAATTTGGAAAACGCCAATCAGTAAAATGAAACAAGGAGAGACAGACACGACGCGTCCTAATTACTCAAAAACAACTCGGCAACTGGGGCCGAGCGTCCTCCTTCGTTCCTCGATGATGGAGCCCCTTCAACCAATCAGAGCCGTTCTCAAAGCGTGACATCACGGGAACCATGCTGCAGCTCAACCGTTCGGTGCTGCAGCCAAACGATTCACGTTGTCATTACTCAAACTAAGAGGCACTGAGGATGGGCTCTGGAGCAACCGTTGAGAGATGAAAATGCTGACGCTATCGCATTCCTAGGCCTAGACGGCTCCGCTCCGAGGCGTGGTCGGATTGAAGTTAGCTCGAGACAAAATATTCTGTCTTCTAGAAGTTGGTCTTATATTTTTTTATACCAGCCAACTCTTCGGAAAGGAATAATAAATTAATTATTGGGAATAATTCTGAAAGTACCGTTCCTCTTACTAATTATAGATTTTAGTGACTGTAGAAATTCAATTATTGGAACGGTAAACGGTAATTATTTAATTACAGTTTCGTATTAATGGCTTTTAACAGTCTAGGGATTTTTGGGCCGTCACAATATATTGCTGAAAAACTAGCCTACCCCGCCATGGGATCATCGTCTCGTCGATAACAAGATCTTTCCCGGGAATCAATGTATCCATGAATGCTGAGTTTAGATACTCAACTACCTTTTTTCTCTTAGCGAAACGATCGTTTTGGACTTGGGTTCTTGGTTATTTACAAAATGCCAAAATTTCTTTAGCAACAAAAATCGGTCTCTGGACATTGTCTGTTTTATCAGAGGATTGCCATACAAAGGATTTTTGGACCAGTACAAATTAATATGTGGTAACTGTACTAGTCCCATACAAACTATAATTCGTACGAACTTTTTCATTTCATTTGCCGAAGTAGGTAGCCAATCCTTAGCTCTAGATTTTGGAGTAGATTCATTGCCTGATAGATGCTGGATGACAAATCTGTTTGTTTCTTGGGCCATATACTCCCACAACTCGTCGTCAATGAAGTGGCAGTAAATGTCTATAGGAGATGGGTTTTCAATATTCAGATTGACCTGCGCATCAATAGAATATTCGGGAGAGTAAACTGTTGATGGTAAAGTAAAGGGCACATCATCTTCAACCCATGAACATCCAACAATGTTAGTGTCATGTTGGTTGTTTACCGATGCACCAGGTTCCTCGGGTGTGCCACCGTTGCCGTTCCCTGCGGGTGTGCCACCGTCGTAATACCCTCCGCGTGTACGTCTGTTGCTGCCTCCGCCTATTGTAGGCCTGTCTCTGCCACCGTCTCTATCAATTGTGTATCAGCATCACCTTGTCCAACTTGGTTATAGTTCTAGGTTCGACCAATCTGACCATCAACGTCATCATCTTTGTTTTGCACAGAATCATCACCAGAAGTGTCATTATCTGATGGTATGTAGTCCGGATCAGCATCGCTGCCGTAAAAGTCACAAAGTTCTTCATCGTCACTATCTGAAATCACACTATTAGGCGCTTCAGAGTCTAACCCTTCAGTAACTAACCCGGAACGAGGTATTATTTGCATTAACAACTATAAGCCTAGGTCTTTTGCGAGTGTTATAAGCACTGGGTGGGTCGTCGGGATCCTTTTCAACTTGATTAGGTCTTTTGCGATTGTTATAAACACTTTGAGGATCATTGGGATCCTCTTCGGCTGGATTCATATTTAATCACACTCAAAAACACAGCATAAAATAAACGAAAACACAGTATAAAACTCATCACAAATCAATGTAGGTTATTGAAATAATAACAAACAACTTTTGGCGCAATTTTTTGAACGGAACGTACTCAAGAGCTCCAAGCGGCACTGTGAGCAACTAACCTCCGTTACGAGGTCCGGGCATCTCTTTATCGTATACAAGTAAGCACTTATTACTTCAGTGCGTTACGAGATCTGTAGATCTCGTTTGTTGACATGGTTACCAAACTATTGAGCAATTAACAAGCTTTATGGACATATATATTGGGGTGTTAATTAAAAAGTTGAGAAGTGGACGAAGGATCAGTCAGAATTTTATTAGGAATCTGACAAAGAACCGTTGAGGAATTAAAAGTCTAAATATGTTGTAAAATTATAATGTGGATCTATAACTTAAGAACAATACAAATAAAGAATAAACAAGAGTCACTAAATGTTCTTTCAATTATAGTTTAAGGAAAGATTCAGATCACCAACCTTCTTAGATCTTCTTGCTTGGCTGGAAATAGGGTGAACTCATAGTTTTTCATTACTTCATTTTGATTGGGTATCCATTGTTGATTTTCATGTTGACTATTATGTTCTGTAGTCTTCTTGTCTTCGTGATTACATTTTTAAAGGTTTGTGATCCACATTATAATGAATTTTGAAAAAAGAAAAACTATTACTTACATAGTTGTATATTTTAATTAATTGAGAGTGAATGTAGAATAAAAATAAAAACAGATGGTAGATAAATTAAGTATTTTTACAACATGTGGTATTAGAAAATAAGTAAGAAAAGTCAGTTGAATAATTGAGGTAGGAAACATAAATGTATATAAGGCAAAAATGGAGTATGGAAAAGAAAACTTAAAAAATAAAAAATAAAAGTGGAATAAATGGGGAAATGAAAGGGGACTAGTGTTGTGCCCAGTCTATTTACTGTTAATATCTTAGTTACTGTTAATATCTTGAACTAAACTGAACATATATCTTATTTCTCTATGACAATTGTACATAGAGTAATGAAACCCGTATCTGAGGGAAGAATGTCATATTATGCAACCACACCAAATAAAGGTTACGGTACGAGACCTCGGGACCTTGTGACGCAGTGAACGTGTTAATGTCTCTGTCTGATATTTGGAAAGTTGGAGGTGTTCACCCTCACCTAAGATTAGTATTTCTCCTGATGTTCTTAGTGATTATTTTGTAAACATGCCTAACACTGTTTCTCAAATAACTCCAAATGGTGCAGAACCAACCTATGCAAACCTATTAAATAATTTTAAATTTTCTGACCCTGGTATTTTACCGGAATTTTCCTGGAAAGAAGTGGATTTAGTTACGGTACGTTCTATTATGAATAGTTTTAGTTCTTCTCGAAGTGAAGATATCTTTGGTCGATCCAATTTTGTTCTAAAAAATATTGCAGATTCTATTTTAGTACCTCTGACATATACCATTAATCTAGGTAACCATTACCGGTAACTTCCCAGACTGTCTGAAGAAATCCTTAGTCACTCCTGTTTTTAAGAAAGGAAACTGTGATTTGCCAGAGAATTTTAGACCAATTGCCATTGTACCAATTATCAGTAAAGTAATTGAGACATGCCTCATATGTCAACTCTATGTTTCTTATTTTACAAATAAAAACACATTGTATGCAAACAAATTTGGGTTTAGGCCAAATTGTTTAACAACAAAGGCAGTTTAAAGTATTATGGCATTAAAAGCAAGGAATTAAATCTAATAACATGTTACCTTAGTAACAGGACTCAATTGGTTAAAGTGAACAATCCTCTCTCCAACAAAGTCATAGCTGGTGTATCGCAAGGCTCGGTCCTTGGGCCTTTTCTGTATATGGTTTTTGTAAATTATTTTTATGTAAATGTACCTTGTTTTTCTGTATTGTATGCTGATATCACTACGTTGCTTACCTCCGAAAGTAATTTAGATAATATCATGTACAAACTCAAAGACTCAATAGATAATTCTAAGTCATAGTACAATGCCAACCAGCTAGCTCTCAATGATAATAAAACTGTAAATGTTATTTTCACTCTAAAAAGTAATTTAAGCTCAGAACTTCTTGACATGTTAAAACCGGCCAAACTTTTAGGTATAATGTTAGATCGTAAGTTATGTTGGAACAATCATGTTGATTTTTTGTGTAAAAAACTTACAAGAATCACCTATCTCTTATGGAAATTAAGCGTATGTGTTAGTATTGATGTTTTGATATTAGCATACTATGGGCTTTTCCACTCACAACTTAATTATGGACTCCGGTTGTGGGTTAACAGTAGTGAAGTCTCTAGAGTTTTTGTCTGGCAAAAAAAGGCCATTCGATGTATAGCAAGTTTAAAAAAATCAGGAATCTTGCAAAGATAGTTTTCTTCATTTCAAAATTATGACATTGCCATCTATGTATGTTTTTTGCAACTTAGTCGACATCAAAGAAAACCTGGTGCATTTCAGTAAACAATTTCAACACCTTGATCATAATACTAGGAATAAGTTCAATCTTGTAACCCCGACTATACACCTGCATAAGTATTTTAAGAGTCATAATTATCAACAATATATTATATATAATAAGTTACCATTAGCTGTTAGAAATTGATCTGTAAATAAAAGTACAAGTGTCTGATTGGCTTAAGCTACAAGCATTCTACAGTGTGGATGGACATTTCAGCTTTGACATGTCAACAGGGCCTTAACTTTTAAGAGATGATCCAAACAAATTGCATTTATGTATTTCATTTGCTTAGGCCTCTCTTCAAAATGTACTACGATAAGTTATAACTCAACTTGACAAAGCCTATTGTACAAAAATATGTAAACCATATTGTATTTAATGGCAGGTAAAGTTCTTGATTCTTAAACTATTAATAGGCCTTTTATTCAAATGAGTTTCAAGTTTATGATCATTAAGTAATAGTTATAATTTGGTAATTAATTTCAGATGGTTTATTTGCTAATGTAGGCCATAATGACTATTTGCAACAATTCCTGAACTAATTATAGAAGGCAAAAATCATTAAAAATCTGTCATTGTATTTATATTAATAGGCAAGCTCAGCAGTTTCGGTACGCTTTTCTCAGTACATGTGTCTTGATATAATAACAAATGCTAGCACAACAGCTAGAACAGATGTTTCAGGTATAATGCAAATAGGTTGTCATTCCAGTAACCCCCCTTATTTTATCTCCTTTAAATCCACATTACAATTTAATCCTGGGATTTTGTTGGGTTTTAAACTCAAATTAAATACAAATTTGTCTTCATGACCGGGAGTAAAGAAGTCAATAATAACAAAATAACTCGAATTTCTATTTAGACGAAAATAATTAAATGTTACGTGTCTCTAACCGTATGTCATAGGGTATTTCTAACTTGTTTAGTTAGCAACCAATGTCTAGGTGGTTGAGTTTATGATCTAGAGATGTGCCAAGCAGTTACATGAGTGAAACAGCTGCAGCTAGTTCCACAGCGGCCGCGGAACTTGTTCCAAAAGTAGTTCCAGCTGCAGCTAGTTTGGCCCCCGTTACTTGAGTCTCAATGTCTCAAAACAGTCAGACGCTGCAGCTGTTTTCGGAACTGAACGCTGCAGCCTTAACTTACTTTCAATTGCTTTAATGTTTGTAGAGAAAACTGATTCTGATTCTTAAAATTAATAACTTTGCTAAAGAGTTGTTTTAATCTTTATAGATAAAAATGACCACTTGTAATGTAAATTTATTTTTAGAGCTAAACACTAAAAAACACAAAACTTGTATGAACAAGTTTGAATAGCTTAGTATTTTAATTAATTGAAAAAATAAAATATTTTAGTAAAATATTTAACACACGATTGTGGTTACTGTTTAAGAAAACATTTTCAAATAATTGTAATGTACACTATAAATACACAATAACATTACAATATGGACACATTAAACTATATACAAGAGGTGGAATGCAGCAGGGAAACAGAACCAATATTTCAAAACACATTAGCGATGTATTCGCGATTAGTATTCTATTGATATTGAGACTGGACAGGAGGGATGAGCAGAAAGAAATCAGATAAATAATATCCTGCCTCAACATGAAAGAGTAGGCCCAGCCCTGGGGTTCCGCTGCAGCTGTTTTGGTTTTTCGGTAACTCCCAGTTTCACTTACAGAAAACGAACTGCAGCTAACATCCAGTTTCAGTTACAGAAAATGGGCTGCAGCTATGGCTGCAGCTGGTTTGAAAAGTAGTTCCGAATTGCTGATCACGTTGGAACGGTTGGAACTCCTTTCATTCTCGGAACGTTGAAACAAAGCAGTTCCAGCTGCAGCGACACATCTCTATTATGATCATAAACATAGGGGATATGTAGCTATTTTTATATTTTTATATAACTGCCCAAAATTATTCCCTGTATATAAATATTGAATACTGGTATATAAATATCGAAGAGAAGAATAAATATTATTATTAAAGGGGACTCAGTTAAACATTTCATTTAATAATTATTGTAGTAATAATATTATTAAATTAAAAATGATTTTTAAAAGTGTTAAGCCAACTACAGAAATGGTAACTAACAAAGTAACTAAACCTTAGTTGAAAGAAAAATTAGAAACAAGTTTAAAGTCAGCTAAAACACAGTTTAGTTAAAACCAAAAAGTTAATGTTTTTATTGCTCAGTAATTAAGAACCCAGTATTATTCTCTGACAGAGATGATTCTGTGCAAGGTTAATGATCTAATATTACAAGGGCTGACGATGCCAGTTAAACCAGAATAGCAATGAAGAGCGAACAAAATTATCCTTTTGTACTGCGTTCCGCAGAGAAACTGATGAAACGTTTGTCTGTATCAAAACCTGATCAAATAAAATCATAGTCTGATAATGATATCTATTAAGTAGTTAACAATGACGATTAACTTGTAATTCTGTTACTTCAGATGACCTTGGAGACTTAAATGACCAAAACTTGGAGCTGATGGGCAAAGTCGGATTTCTCCTCCGTTGTGGTCAACAGGAACCGATGACATTCACAGAGGTTTTTCCAGAGCAGTAAGATTTATTGTTGTATCAAACTTAGTATATTGTCACGACTCATAGTTACAGCTAATGAAACTCAACCCTACAATGATAGCATCACACCCTACCAATGACTAAGCAGCATCATCCAAGCATCATCATCCATGGCAAAATCAAATCACTACATATTTCGTTTATATTTCGTCACATGATTTATCTAGGAAACCCAACCAACTCTTGAATGCAACTACTTAAGGTCTGAGCTTGATTAAAATGCAAATACTAAAATAGCGGACAAATAAATTGACAGTTGGGCTATAGCCAATAGCTTGGCTGTACACTGTCACTGTTGCCATTTTGCAATAGAATAATATCACTCAAATGTTATTCCAATCAGCTGGTGTGGGGTTAGTGTAGCACGTCTACTATTGGCTGATCTCGGTTCATAGCCCAGTAAACCTCAATTGGCAATTTATTTGGCTGCTATTATAATAACAGTAGTATTTTACAATTAAGGTATGAACTAAACTGTTGAGTAGAGATATAGGTAGTTAAACATGGTTTTTAAAGTATGGAAGAGGATTACGGGGGATTTGCCCAAAATTTTTAATTTAATATTAATTTAAAAGGAATATTATATTATACTATTGTAATGTATTAAAAAGAAAATACAATTAAAATTGTTTACACCACAAAAGGTCATTCGTAACAGAAAGTTTTGGGAGTGTTTTCCCTAATAACTCTTGGGTATGCTCAGCCTAATACCGCGTGAAAACAAGTTTCAATTGAATAAATCCAAGAAATAACAAATGCATCATTGCAACAAGTAGAGACCATATTCATTTTGTATTAAGGTACTGAGATATTATATGTACCAAGAAAATGAATCATATATTTAATGAAACCCATAAAATGTTTTGATGAAAATTTAATTTATTTAGTGTTAATGGAAAGTACACATGTATGCGATGGTTTAGTGGAAAATTAAGGGGTCGTAGGGGAATTGATATTTTGCTATATTCAGTTACCTGATTATAATCAATTTCAACAGGGCCCTGAGTAGTGGCCAGAAGATCGGCGAAGGTGTGTTTGGCGAGGTGTTCATGCTGGAGCGGCCGGGGGAGGGAAAGTCCGTCATCAAGATAATCCCGGTAGAAGGGAGTCAGATGGTGAACGGAGCACTCCAGAAACATTTTGATGAGGTTTTGTCTGAACTCATCATAACCGAGTGGGTATTTTATTTTTCCTCTACTATATGTACCTACCTATAATTGCAGCCAAATAAATTGACAGTTGAGTTTCAAATCCATTTTGATTAGCCCCTGGACTATTGAAGGAGGTAAGAAACCTATTTAGTTTTGACAGTTGAGGGCCTAGTTTTCCGGGCTATCAACTGAGATCAGCAATAGTAGACGTGCTGCATTGCCAAAACTCCACATCATCTGATCGGAATAACTTTCAAGTGATATTTTTCTATGGCAAAATGGCAACAGTGACAGCGTACAGCCATGCTATTAGCTACAACCCAACTGTCAATTAATTTGGCCGCTATTATAGTATAAGAAATAATACCCCCGTCGCAGTAAAATAAGTATTTTGTAGAGATGTGCGAGTACAGGTTTTTTAAGTCGAGTCGAGTAAATGGCAAAAGATTTGAATCTCGAGTTCGAGTCGAGTATACAAATAAAAAAAAACATGTAGGTCGAGTTTAATTGGATCAAAACAGTGCATAAGGTTCCATATATAAATGTTGTTATTAAAATATACTTTTCTAGTCACTATGCCCTGAAAATAACAATAGTAAGTAAAATAAATGGATTCCTGCTTCATTGGAAAAAGATAAGTACATTTATCTGAAAAAAATCATACCTAAGTTAGTGTATAACATTTTGCCATGAAGGTCAAATACTTTTAATCTTTTGGTATTAAGGTTGTTATAACCTATATGGTATTAATTAACAGTTTTATTAAAAAATAATCTCAGTTTTAGCGAATTTCCCCTATAGGGAAGAAGCTATTACCGTAGGGAGCATGGTAAGACTTAAGCCCGAGACCATGATAACTTTTTGTTTTGAGGTCCCCAGATGCCAAAAACACTATTCGTTCAAATTTATATATATGTATATATATATATATATATAATACACATATATATATATATATATATATATGTGTGTGTGTGTCCGTTACCGCGATAACTTTTGAAAGAAGCGCCCAATTTTTATGAAATTTGGCTCAAATGTGGAGAGTAATATTTATGACTTTAAGTTCGAAAACCAGATCGATCGGTGTATGGGAAGGGGGTTTTATGGGGGTTTAAAATTTTCCAAAAATCTGTTTTTTGAACTTTTAACCCTAAAATTTTAAAATCACTAGATTTTGGTTATAGCCATTTTATAGAGCTTAAAAAACAAACAATTTAGTATTTTGAATCATTAAGCTAGGTTTAGTGGTTGTGGAGAAAAGTAAAAAAATGTGTCCATAAAATTTCCCATCTTAATCTTATGGGAATATGGTTTTTAGATTTTACTCAGATAATTTCATTAAAAACTCCACATTTCATTCTACCAATCAGTTTAGCTCTACAAAACAATCAACTTGGCGTTTTAATTGTTGTTTTATGTCCAACCGTTGCAGTGATATTCAAAGTGCTAAACACAGTACGTTGTCCAATTTTATCCTTATGGAGAATGAATAAAATGTTATATTTCGATTATTTATGTATGTATATTGATGAAACTTGGTATGTGGCTTTAACTAGTTGTAGAATATTGATATTAGCACAAAAAAATTGTTTTTGTTGATTTTTCCCGGTAGCAGCAAACCTGCATACTCGGCCCCCATGTTATTCATATGGAGAACAAGTAAAGTTTAATATCTCCCTTAGTTATGAACCGAAATTAATAAAACTTGGTATGTAGCTTCACCTGGTTGAGTTATATTGATAATTGCAAAAAAAAAACACATACCTTCCTTGTTGCAGCAAACCCGTATACTCAATTATAATGTTATTCTTAAAGAAAATAAATCAAATGCTATATATCACTTATTAATGAATGTATTTTTGTAAAACTTGGTAAGTGGCTTTAGGTAGTAGTGATACCCATATATATGCATTGGAAATTCGCTGAATACGCAATTTTGCTGCGACAGGGGTATTTATTTATCCTATGTTTTGTATATTATGTTTAGGCCTAAGCTACATCTTTCTACGAATGGAGAAAATAAAATTACATTGAGGCCTATAGTTAAAATAAACTTTATTAGTGAATTTCCTTTGGAAAGTGAACGATTAGCATGACCTGCACGGTGAAACTTAAGCCCGGGACCACCATAGAAGTTCCTAACGTGACCCCCTGGACACGTTTTGGGGGTCGTTCAAAATTTTATATATATATGTTGTAACCGTCCAACTTACCTGCTTACATATAGATTTCAAAAAATTAGGTTATATTATTTTTTTTAATAACATCAACAAATCAAGACGATACAGAAGACATATTAACCAAAAGATCATTTCAGTCAGCTGCCCGAAATAATCAGGTGTTGAGACCATCAATATATGAAAACCTATCTATATAATTAATAAAATAATCATAATTAAATGTCTAAGATATTATTTAAATTAAAACAATTATTCAAACTCTATTCAAATATTAGGGAATAAAAATCTGGAGCAATATTATAAAATAAGCAGATCTTGTTATATAATAAGTCTTAATGCAAGATATTCTATTTTACTTACCTTGTTATACAAGTTCATATTTGAACGTCATATTTATGACAGGGGCATAAATAATTTAAAGTAATTTCAACTAAATCCCGCGAATCTATGTTTATCCGCAAATTTAAATACCAAATATACATAAGTAAAGATACTATTTCATCTTTACCCTGAATGTTTCAATATGTGAAAGTGTAACATATGAATCAATTGTTATATTAAAAATTGGTGGAAAACAAAAACAAAAACACTACAAGTTTGAATACAACTACCAAGAAGACGTAAGTGTAATTTCAGGAAAATTTACAAGAAAGAAGATACCAATAAATCAAAGGACATTGATGAATGGAATATCTAAAAGGAACAAAGAACTTCAACTCCAATTAATGTGGTAAAAACTAATCCAAAATTTCAGCATATTTTCAAGATTTTAAAAAACAAAAAGAACTTTCAAAAATGATGTGATTAAATTTCAATATTCAAATTTGGTATTTCGAAGAAGGTTTAACGAGAGGAAACGTATTATTTTATTTCTGATATTATTATTATTACTATTATTGCAATTTATATGGACTTAAAGGTAATACATCAAATGCTCCCTTAAGGCAAAGGACTATGACCCTGAATAAGATCTTGAATGCAAACCCTGTGTAATGAGTTATCAGCCGAGGAAAATTTTTTAAGGATAAATGGAACTAATGTGAAATATGATTGTATTTAAATATCAATTTTGAAAGGTATATTATTAAAACTTGAAATTCTAACAAAATGTATGTCTGATTTATGATTTATGTGTATATTTATTTTTGTGAGTAAAATATTGTATGACGAAAAAAGTAGGAGGTAATAAAATGGCGCCAACGCCATTTGAAAATAGTATTTGCCTTAAAGATCCATTGATATTAAATAAAATATCATGCATTATAAGTATATATATATATAATTTATAAGATAACTCATGTATTAGTTCATAAAGGGGGAAGAAAAAACAAATCTAAAAATAAAACAATATAATAAATTAATATCGAACTTAGAGAATTAAGACAAATAACGATGAACTCGGAAAATGAAAATAGTTTTGCCTATAATTTACGTGCAACACCTATACGAACCGAAAAAGGAAATTTATACGATGGATTACGAAGTAGGAGTAGAACCGAACACGACAATAACGAAATTAATGATAGTCAAACGGATATAAATCAACCGAGCGAAATGGAGACAAATTACAACCGGGATGAAATAGCAATCGAAACTGAATGGAACAAAATGTTAGGGACGGTTAACGATGACGGAACAGACAACATGAACCTAGGGATTATCGAAATTGAGACGAGTATACTTGCGCGAGGCGATTCCGTGAACAATGAAAATCAAACACAAAATATCAGCAGACAGGACGAAACCATAGCACCAAACAAAACGCAGTTAATATTAAATTTACTAAATCAAATGCAGGACCAAATTAAAAAACAAATCGAAACCCAAACTAATCACATCCAAAACAAACTTGAGGAAAATAGACAGGACCTAACCGAGATCGAACCGATATTAACAAAATCTGGATGGAGCTTGAAGAAGAAATAGACAAACGTATCAATAACAATAACGTCAAAATAGTCGAATTATTCGAGTGTAAAGTAGAAGAACAAAACAAACAATCTAAAGAAACTTTAAAAGAACTCAACAATAAAATAAACGAAAAATATCTAAAGTTAAAACAACAACTTACCTCTGAAAAAACCCAAATCAAATTATTGACCGAAGTTAATAAGAACCAAATAGACGAAATGGAAAGTAGACATCAAACTAAAATAAACGAGATTAACCATCAAGTAAATGAAAACATAAACGAGATCGTCAACTTAAATGAGAAAATCATAAATATACAAGAAAACTCAAAAACCTTAGAAAATCGCGTGGATCAAATGAACTTAACAAATAAACAATTTATAAACGAAAACCTTCGAGAAGTCGTCGTCACATATGCAAACCTTGAACCAAATGAAAAACCTAAATTCACGGGACGAGAAAAGGACCCACTAGATTTCTTAACTCGATTAAAAAGATATACAGGAAGACTTAAGACACGGAGAGGGCAATCAACGGTCGATATAAGTTTAGACGAAGATATCGGTTCGTGTTTAGACGATAGTGCTCTGAAATGGTGGAGAGTCATAAAAACCGACATAACAAACTATGATCAATTCGAGAATGCATTCATTGACAAGTATTGGAATCGAGATATCCAAAGGGGAATAAAAAGGCAAATCGAAATCGAGCGATACCGTGTAGGAGGACGATTATCAGGATCCGAGTATTTTATCGAACGGGCCATCATTCTACAAAACATAACACCGGCGTTAGATGAAAGTGAAATAATAACCATACTTAGCGAGCAGTTTGAGAAACGACTACAGGACGCACAACGTGTGCAGAATATCAGCACGATTCGCCAGTTCGAACAACTATTAGGATGCGAGGATGTCGAAGAACAAAATAACCGAATAAAAGACCAACAGTATCACGAACAATGTAATCAAAGAAATCAAAATTACTATCCTAATTCCAACAAACATAACTATTCGAATGAACCATCAGACCATAAACCTAACCATTCCGAACCTTATCGTAGAAACCAAAACCAAAATCAAAATTATTCAAACCAAATCCAATCTTACAACCAAAACCGACATAACCTAAACAGACCACAACATCAGAATTATTATCAAAACCGATATAATTATACTTCAAATCACAACCAAACACGAGATCAATATCCGATAAATAACCCAGGAACAATGGAAAGTAAAAATCCGATTATTAACCAAATCGAACTTCCAAATTCGGAAAACTAAAAGGCGTCAAAGATTCACGGGTATGTAACAAATACTATGACGGTAATAACATCAATATAAATCAAGAAACTTTGACGATAAATAAACAAAACCATACCCATAATACCATAAATAAAAAACCTACAAATATTAGTGAAAGTAATCAACAAACTATTTCAAATATTTATTGCGACCGAGAATGGATAAACTAAGAGGATGAAGAAAATAAACCAATAATCAAAAACATTGTATGCCCTGAAATAAAAATCAAATTAAATAACATCAGTATTAAAGCCTTAGTGGATACAGGTTGTAATATCAATTGCCTACAAGAACAGTGGTATAATTTAAATAAACATTTATTAGAGCCACACGAAATATTCCCTGTCACTAATCTAAATATTACTACAGCGACCGGACAGAAATCCAAAAGAATACAAAAAATTATTTTAATAAAAATCGAAGTAAATAACAGTCAAATAGACGCTCAATACCTTATAATACCTTCACTAGTACGAGAAGCAATCATCGGACAGGAACTACTAGAAACCCTAGGAGCTATTTTAAACTTTAACGATAATACATTAACCATCCACCAAGATGTAATATATCTCAACAATACTCAAAATAATCCAAATACTAAAAATCAAGAACACATACATAAGTACGCCGACAAAACCTTATTAAAGAAAGATAACTTAAAACGTAAGAGTATTAAATTTAAAAATTCTAATAAAAAAGGTATCACCTGTCAAATCATAAACCAGGTTAAGAATGACGATCGACCGGGGATGAACAAACGAAATGAGGCGAAGAAGATCAAAGATAACGACAATAAGGTAATCATAGATAAGAAGATAGCAGAAATAAATTTATTAAATGAAAACGAAAAAGAAAAATTAAAATCTTTGTTACTCAAATACGATTCAGTTTTTTCCAACGAACCGGGATTATGTAATAAATTTCGATATACAATCAAATTAAAAAACCACGAACCTTTCAAAAGCCACAGTTATCCTATCCCTATTTGTCATCAAAATGCAGTTACTAAAGAAATTAACGAGATGCTAAACCAAAACATAATCGAGCGAAGCAACAGCACTTATATAAATCCAATGTTGGTACTACCAAAAAAGACAGGTGAAATTCGACTATGTTTAGATGTACGAGCTATAAACGAACGTATAATAAACGATTACGATTGTAATCTAGGGATAAACGAGTTATTAGTAAAATGTAAAAACACCCAATTCATAAGCACATTTGATCTTACTGCTTCTTACTGGCAAATCGAGTTAGAACCTGAGTCAAGAAAATACACTGCTTTTCAACATACAGTAGAGCGTCGAAAATCCGAACGTCAAAAATCCGAAACGTCAAAAATCCGAACCTCTCCTGAGGATGTTATTAATACTGTACTGTATTGAATTAGCACGGAAACGACATATGTTTTAAAATTTCGCGCCAAACTGCCGGCGCCCGGCGGGGGAATGAGTGAGCGCGCCGAGCCAGGTAAATGACCTTGGGCGTGTCTATTTTTAACCAACTACAGTAATGTACATAATATACGTAAGTACAAAAAAACTATTGTTTTTGTTTCATTTACTATAGCCTAGAACTGCATATTTAATAGTGTAGGCCTAATTATGTGTCTAGGAGGCATTTCTAGGTTATGTTTGAAAATCCGAACAAATCGGTAATCTGAACCACCTACGGTCCCAATTGGTTCGGATTTTTGACGCTCTACTGTAATGGTAAAACGTACCAGTTTTTACGAGTCCCATTTGGCCTTTCAATTTCTCAAGCAGCCCTTGTTCGTGCATTAGACGCTACCATCGGAAATGAACTCGATGATTTCTGCATGTTTTATGTAGATGACGCATGTATTACTTCAAACCATTTTGAATCCCACATTTACCATTTAGAACTCTTATTTTCAAAACTACAATCCGCAAATATGACTATCAAATTATCAAAATCATCCCTTTGCCAAGAAAAAGTGCATTATCTAGGATTTATCATTACACAAAATGGAATTGAACCGGACATCTCCAAGTTAGAAATAATCCAACATTTTCCTGAACCTAAAAATCGAAAACAATTAAAGGGATTTTTGGGCATGATTAACTTTTATAATCGATTTATAGAAAAATTTTCCGAATATGTACAACCCCTGTTATATTTGACTTCCAAGAAAATCGCTTTTCGTTGGACCGAAAAAGAAAGTTCACAATTTAAAATTATAAAATCCTTATTTCTAGAATCACAAGTCCTACATTATCCTGATTTTTCAAAAGATTTTTACCTACAATGTGATGCGAGCAAACGAAGTATCGGAGGTCATATATACCAAATTTTAGACAATAATCAGAAACACGCTATAATGTTTATTTCACGCACATTAAAAGGGCCCGAATTAAACTACTATACTTCTGAATTGGAATGTTTAGCAATAGTGCACTGCTTACAAAAGGCACGAACCATCCTCATAGGCCAATCTATACATATAGTTACCGACCACAAAGCGCTCACCTTCTTAAAAAGTTGTCGACTACTTAGTCCGAGATTAACACGTTGGGCATTGGCTCTACAGGAATATGATTTCACTATCGAATATTGTCCAGGCAAAGACAATATCGTTGCTGATACCCTAAGTCGGATCGAACATTCCCATAAAGAGAATAACATTTCCAATCATCCTTCAATCATCATTAATTACCTTGAATCTGAAAGTGAACCTTATATAAGACAGCAACTCCAAGATTTACCACAACTCCAACTCAATGACCCTAAATTAGGCGGAATAATTAACCTTCTGCGTAAATACAATCAAGACGAAACTCCAAACGATCTAAAAAATTTCTCGTTATATCAAGACGTGCTGTACAAACGTACAAACTTAGGTTGGAAAATATTAATTCCTAATTCCATGATAGATAATTTAATTTGGGAGTGCCACTACCATATACATCGTATACATTGTAGAGCCGATAAATGCTTAAAACTACTTCAAGAAAATTTTATATTCAAGAATATGGGTAGAAGAATCTGTCAATTAATTGCATGTTGTGACTCCTGTCAAAAGTGTAAACATAATACCCATCCGCCTCACAGAATGGCAAAAGGCATAACTTGTATCGATAAAAATGTCCAAGTCGCATGTGACTGGCCCATTACCCACGAGCACTTTCGGAACAAAATATATATTCATTATGGTAGATTTATTCACGAAGTTCATAAAACTATATCCCGTCAAAAAAGCGAATACCACGACCGCAATCGATAAAATCTTTAAGCAATACATACCTGAGTTCGGAAAACCTCAATATATCCAATCTGATAATGGGACATCTTTTAGAAGTGCCCGGTACTTACGTAAATTATCCGAAAATGACATAATACCAATTTTTAATCCCATACGACATCCTCAATTTAATATTGCCGAACGATATGTTCAGAACGTGAAGAGGGCTATTCGAACTATGTGCTATAACAATCAACAAAATTGGTTCAATCAAATAGAGCGTATTAATAAATGTCTAAATGAAATCCAAAATACCACTACCGGGTATACACCAAATGAGTTACATTTAGGAATAAAAGATATCCGATTTTGGGAAGAATTTATAAATTTACCTAACCAAGAACAAATTCCCCTTGTAGCCAAAATGGAACAAGCGAGACAACGAATACGTAAGCGCCAGAAGAAACAGGCTGATAAATTTAATAATCAACATAAGATTTTGGAATTCAACATCGGAGATTTAGTACTAATCACACATAAACCTCAATCAAGATTAATCGATAATACTACGGCCAAGTTATTTGAATTATTTGTGGGACCATTCATCATATGTGAAAAAATTGGCAGAACCGTATACTCAGTAAAGGATCCAAACGGAAACCAGACACGTGGGCCATACCATATCACCAGTTTGAAACCATACCGTACGATTATGACAAACGAATCATAATAACGAGTGTTAGTGACAATATTGTGAGATATCAAATATCCAAAACAAAAATTTCGAACTATATCACCGTTTCAATTTATTTCATCTATTTGTTCATTTATGTCACCGATATATATATTTTTGAGTAAACGAACTGAAAAATAATCATCGATCAACAGTTTCATCCAATTATTTACTATCATATTTTTTTATTTCTCATTAATATTCTACTTATTTATGTTTCAATCCAAGATATGTTAATCAATTTGCCATAGTTAAATAACCTACCATCAACTTTAGTGATTTTAATTCCTACTGCGAACTCATTAAAATCAGAGAGGGCATTGTAACTGTCCAACTTACCTGCTTACATATAGATTTCAAAAAATTAGGTTATATTATTTTTTTTAATAACATCAACAAATCAAGACGATACAGAAGACATATTAACCAAAAGATCATTTCAATCAGCTGCCCGAAATAATCAGGTGTTGAGACCATCAATATATGAAAACCTATCTATATAATTAATAAAATAATCATAATTAAATGTCTAAGATATTATTTAAATTAAAACAATTATTCAAACTCTATTCAAATATTAGGGAATAAAAATCTGGGGCAATATTATAAAATAAGCAGATCTTGTTATATAATAAGTCTTAATGCAAGATATTCTATTTTACTTACCTTGTTATACAAGTTCATATTTGAAATTCATATTTATGACAGGGGCGTAAATAATTTAAAGTAATTTCAACTAAATCCCGCGAATCTATGTTTATGCGCGAATTTAAATACCAAATATACATAAGTAAAGATACTATTTCATCTTTACCCTGAATGTTTCAATATGTGAAAGTGTAACATATGAATCAATTGTTATATTAAAAATTGGTGGAAAACAAAAACAAAAACAAAAACACTACAAGTTTGAATACAACTACCAAGAAGACGTAAGTGTAATTTCAGGAAAATTTACAAGAAAGAAGATACCAATAAATCAAAGCACATTGATGAATGGAATATCTAAAAGGAACAAAGAACTTCAACTCCAATTAATGTGGTAAAAACTAATCCAAAATTTCAGCATATTTTCAAGATTTTAAAAAACAAAAAGAACTTTCAAAAATTATGTGATTAAATTTCAATATTCAAAATTGGTATTTCGAGGAAGGTTTAACGAGGGGAAACGTATTATTTTATTTCTGATATTATTATTATTACTATTGTTGCAATTTATATGGACTTAAAGGTAATACATCAAATGCACCCTTAAGGCATGTGTAATGAGTTATCAGCCGAGGAAAATGTTTTAACGATAATTGGAACTAATGTGAAATATGATTGTATTTAAATATCAATTTTGAAAGGTATATTATTAAAACTTGAAATTGTAACAAAATGTATGTCTGATTTATGATTTATGTGTATATTTATTTTTGTGAATAAAATATTGTATGACGAAAAAAGTAGGAGGTAATAATGTGTATATATTATGTATATATGTATATAAATAAATATATATATATATATATTTATATGTGTTTGCACTCTAGCGGTCACATTGTTTATCTGATTTACTTCAAATTTGGTAGGGACAATCATATCTGTAATCAGTTGGACAAGTTCGTTGAGCAAAACAATCGGAAAACTCTAAACCTCTCTTTTGGGGATTAATATTTCAAATTTTGAGTTTTTGGGCCCAAAAAGGGACAGAAATGCCCCGTATGTAAAATTAATGCATGTAAAAAGATGGGAATTAGTGAGGCAAAAGTTTTAATCCCTCTCTCGTTATTCTAGCATACATATTTACCGAGTTATTAAAGAAAATGTATATCGACTAAACACAGTACGTTGTCTTATGGGGGTTTTACACTAGAAAAGCCTGTTATTCCTTTGTTATAGTACTTTTATCATCCCCAGCAACCTCGCGCCTACTTTCAAGCCTGTCTGGACCTTCTCCTAACATTATAATGCAAAAAATTGTATTCCCAGCTTTGCAGGTGAACGAAATCAGGAGCATCTGAACAGCCAAAAAATCACTGTTTTCAGATTTCAATAAAAATTGGAATAAATTAATGTTTTTACACTAATTTGGAGTTTAAAAAGTTGTTATGTGGAAATTCACTTCCCTCACATCAGCGTGCTGCGTGCAAACCCGTTTTAATATTTAAAAGGCTTATTACATGGTAAAACAATAACCTACTTACTTACCACACAAAATAAATTTACTAACATATCTTAGCATTAATTTTAACTAGGGGTGTGCGAGTAGTGATTTTTTTTAATCGAGTCGAGTAGTGCCAATTATTTTCGAGTTTCGAGTATTTTCAAGCGAGTAATTGCCATTAGTTGGTAGTTTAAAATAGTGTATTGGGATTTGGATACCATCCTATATTTGATAATCTAAACATGGTTTCTAACGAATACATGAGTAGCAATACAAAGTTTTGGCCAGTACAATCAAACTGGATATTGACAAACAAAACACGGTTTGATATTCGTATCCGGCCGATGAAACAAGGGTCCGGTTGTCATTTGGCCAATTTCACCTGGTCCAAACATCTCTTATAATCAATAATAAATGACGAAATCGTTAGTCACGGCCGAAATTACGCGGTCCAATCTCATTTTCGGCCGATTTTACGTTATGCAATCACCTTTTGCGGTCGTTCCTACGCGTTTTGGCCGGCCGCAATCGATCGCGGTCGTCATTTTCGGCCGATTTTACGTGATGCGATTGCCTTTTGTGGCCATTATTACGCGTTTTGGCCGGTCGCAATCGTTCGCGGTCGTCATTTTCGGCCGATTTTACGTGATGCGATTTCCTTTTGCGGCCGTTACTACGCGTTTTGGCCGGTCGCAATCGTTAGCGATCGTCCGTAAATCGGTGGGAAATACTCGCTCGAACTTTCGAGTAGTTTTCAAAACTTCGAGTCGAGTTCGAGTATTAAAATACTCGGCCGAAAACTCAAAAGTTTCGAGTACTCGCACACCCCTAATTTTAACACTAATAGTCCTAATAAGAACAATCAGTTAGTCATGAAGATACTATCTTTGAAAGTGCCTGGCAAATCAATTGATAAAATTAAAGCCATGTCTTAAATAGAGTTTTAAAATATTACAAACTATTTAAAAAAATCATTAATTAAACAAGGCCAAAACAAATCACTTGCCTTTAAAAAAAGCTCAATGCCAAAGGACAATAGTTGAGCCTAAAATTAAGGATTGACTCAATTTCAATTATTATGGAACAAAAAACAAGCACAAACTTCTTATGCTTACCTATTAGATTTCATTACAAATTTGTTTTAGATAGTTTACTTTAAAAAATTACAAGGTTAGGTTAAGCTAAAAGTGGACTATACAGGCAGTGTTCATTCAACTCAATCTGAAGGTCTTGGTAAATCCTCCATTTTGGTGTAAAGAGTAGGCTAACACAAATTTATAAGCCACAACTTACTTATTTCTTAATAAAACACTAAAATCCACATCACAACTCTTAACATCTCAAATGCGTTGATACTCAATTTGAATTTACAGATGACGCGCGACCGCGGACGACCCGTGGTAGCGTGGGTAAACGGCGGGAGTAAACTCGCTCAAAACCTTTGAGTTTCAGTAAAACCTCGAGTTTCAGAGCCGAACTCAAAATTTCGAGTACTTGCACATCTCTAGTATTTTGCCTACTGGGCCATTCCATGTCAAATCATCCAGCCAAATTACAATTTGACACCCAAAGTTCTCAGATTTGAACAAAAGTGAGAACAAGAAGTGGGTGCAAAAATAAGAAAAATGCAAAGTTTCACCAAATTCCATTAAGTAGTTTCAGAATTACAGTCGTTTAAAGTTTTAGAAAAATGTAATTTCCAAGGGCAGCATGAGCGGTAAATCAGCTTGTACGTTTCCACGTTTTTCTAAATAACATTTATATTTATGTAGTTAGAGGCTTCAAACTTTATGAATTTGTCCTAAATGTAATGGAGAATCAGATTATACTATAAGTGTTGGCATTATAACTTTTGATCATTGTTTAAAAAATCGTAAAAAACAAAAATTATGGTTTTTTTTCAAATTGTGGCGGTTATGTAAAAAACAATCTTTGGCTAAAATCTCTCTCCAGATACCCTAATGCAACCATATATCACTGAAAAGAGCATAACATTTCCTTATAAATGGTGAAATAATATTTTTGGGTTTATGTTTTCTAAAAAAATTATTACAATGTAAAGTTAATAAATAAATTTTTGAATAGCGGAAAAGGTATTTTTGTGGACAAAGAAAGAGTTTGTGGTAAGGATGTTAGAAACTCAATAATATCTTCTAAAATATAGGACTATGGAGCTAAAATCTTATGTAATACAATTTTCATGGCACATTTTGTAATTACATAAGGCTTACTGTTGGATGTAACACGTTTATAACAAATAATGTTGTTCAGTATGATGTCATTTTGAAATTAAATGTATACCCTTGTTAGCCTATGTATTACTGGAGAGCATGCATGATAGTCTCAAATGGTGAAATAATATTTGCAAGTTGGAGCATTACAAGAGTTCCAATACAATATAAAAATATGAAATGACCTGGCTTAATTGCTCCTTTTTTACCTCAATGCTGAGGGTGTACTGAGTTATATTTACATTTCATATTGATAGATTTTAGTTACTGTACTGGTTTACTTACTTCTTATCCAGATTTTTGGGGAAATTCTTCTGTTATACAACATGATAGTATATCTTCATAATGTGTTAAAATCTAAAAATTGTTATATAGTTTTTAAAAGTCTTGTCGTGGTTCGAAAGTAACTTGAAATGTAAGTAAACACAATCACTGAAACTTAAAACTGATGACCGTCTATAGTGATATTTTAAAGTTTTTCCAGGCTTTGTTGGTTTCTTTTCGAGAGTCAGAATCAATCTTATAAATTCGACCCAATTGTGACGTTACCACTGGAGTTTTTACTTTATAAAGGAGATGAGGTGGTGGTACGGGGCGGTTGTCTTCTTTTTGAGGCCAATTCAAGTTTTCAGCTGGACCGTGAGGATGCATAAAGAGGATATCATAATCCCCTTTTTCCACATTAATTTACTGAACCATTCCAATCCACCAGTTGCTTTCATAAACACAGGCAACAAAAGAATGGAGGTTAAGTTCAATCATTGGTCCTGATGGGTTAAACATGTTTTTTCTTTAACAGATAACAGAGTCTGAGCTCACTCTTTTTGTTGTGATTTCTTCTGACGATGCAGGTTGAAAAAAAATGAAAACTTCTTGTTCAAGTTATGCTTTGCCCAGATTCAAAAAGACTACTTTCAATATCTTCTTCGCACAAAAAGAAAAATTTTATTTTTGAAAACATTATTACAAAATGTGAACATTTGCCAAGCATTTACAATCTGTTCACTTGCTTTTGAACTTTGCAGGTTTCTCTTTGTAACAGTTATTTTGACTGTGCCCCTGATTCCATCACATCCAGTTTTTCCATGAATTGTTGCATAAAAAGACTAACTTCCTTTAAGTTGAAAATCTTTTTCATGGCAATACAAATTCATCGTGGTTTTGAAATTGTTATCTGTGCACTGCACTCATTAGTAATGTATTCCACTCTGCCAACTGATGGAAATGTCAACTTAATTAAATCAATCATTTTTTCTTGGACAGAATGGACAAATGAGATCGCGTTTTAGGTCATCAGAATTGAAACACAATGATATTTCTAGTAAGGTACCATCTTCATTTTTAGAATATGAACTATAGGATGAACTGAACAACTTAAATGGCTCCAGTGGTATGACTGTTCTTCATTTTGAAGAACAAAATTATAGTTCTCAGCGAAATCCATTAAGACCAAAACTTCATCAAATCCTAGGTTTTCTTTTCTCTGCTTTACGTATGCATTTTGCGATTTGGTAATAAAGGAGTGAGGGATTAGGGATTCAATTTTATGGATGGTAAAAACCAATAAATTCTTGGCAATGTAGAAGCATAGATTGTAATATCATCCGGCCATCACTAATCCACTGTGAAAATTGTATTTCCTCTTCATCATCAGTCTTCCAAAACCTCTTCCAAATAAAGTTGAAGTGACTCAGGTGTTTTAGGGCATTGATCATAACGTCGAAGCATGCAATCTCTATTCTACCTGTTACATATTCAGTACACCCTCAGCAACGAGGTAAAAAAGGAGCACTTAAGCCAGGTAATTTCATATTTTTATATTGCATTAAAACATTTGTAATGCTACAACTTGCAAATATTATTTCACCATTTGAGACTGCTCTCCAGTAATACACAACAAGGCTAACAAGGGTATACATTTAATTTCAAAATGACATCATACTGTACAAAATTATTTGTTGTAAATGTGTTACATCCAATAGAAAGCCTTTTGTAATTTCAAAATATGCCATGCAAATTGTATTACATATGATTTTAGCTCCATAGTCCTATATTTTAGAATATATTATTGCACTTTCCAACATTCTTACCACAAACTCTGTCTTTGTCAATGAAAACACCTTTTCCGCTGTTCAAAAATGTATTTATTAACTTTACATTGTAATAAAACTTTTAGAACACATAAACCCACAAATATTATTTCACCATTCATAAGGAAATGTTATGCTCTTTTCAGTGATATATGGTTGTATTAGGGTATCTGGAAAGAGATTTTAGCCAAAGATTATTTTTTACATAACCGTCACAATTTGAAAAAACTATAATTTTTGTTTTTTACGATTGTTTAAACAATGATGAAAAGTTATAATGCCAACACTTACAGTGTAATCTGATTCTCCATTACACTGAAGACAAATTCATAAAGTTTGTAGCCTCTAGCTATATAAATATAAATGTTATTTAGAAAAATGTGGAAACATACAAGCTGATATACCGCTCATACTGTCATCAGAAATTACATTTTCCTAAAACTTTAAACGACCATAATTCTGAAACCAATTTTTAGAATTAGGCAAAACTTTGCATTTTATTTATTTTTATAGTCACTTAATATTTAACAATAGCGTATTACGAAAGAATAAAAAATGTGTTTAACTACCGCAGTGTCTCGAGCGAAATGACTTGACCTACTTACTGGGAAGGGCGGGGAAGGGGGTTGATAGGACGGGGTAGGGGGTAGGAAGGATGAGTTATTTATAGAAAAGGCATTAGCGCACGTTCGTGAAAACAATAAGCGGGCTCCCATCATTGACTGGCGAACTCGTCAAGGACACTATCGGTCGCCGCTACTGTCATGTAATGTCTTCACGGGCCGTGTCGAAGTATACAAAATTCAATATGGGTCTACCCTGTCATTAAGAAGTATCATGTTCTGCCGGCTGAATTAGTAAAAAATAATCGATGAACCCTGAGAAAGATTAATTAAATATTATTGACTTTTTTATCATTAAGATAAAAATTATAAAATAAAATAAAAATCAAATAGAAAGTGGATGGTTGCATATTCAAAGTGCTAAACACAGTACGTTGTCCAATGTTATCCTTATGGAGAATAAATAGAATTTGATATCTTGATTATTTATGAATGTACATTGATGAAACTTGGTATGTGGATTCACGTTGTACTGTTATATTGATATTTGCACAGTAAATAAATGTTTTGTTGGTTGTCCCCTTAGCAGCTAACCTGCATACTCAGCCCTAATGTTATTCTTATGGAGAATAAGTCAAGTTTTATATCTCCCTTAATTATGAACATAAATTAATAAAACATGGTAAGTAGCTCCAACTGGTTCAGTTATATTGATAATTGCATAAAAACTCATTTCTTATCTTCCTCGTTGCAGCAAACCTGTGTACTCAGTCCTAATGTTATTCTTATGGGGAATAAATAAAATGTTATAAATCACTTATTTATGAATGTATTTTTGTCAAACTTGGTAAGTGGCTTTATGTAGTAGTGAGAAACATATAAATGCATTGGAAATTCGCTGAGTACGCAGGTTTGCTGCGATGGGGGGCATTTTTTAAATGTTAGAGTAAAAATTGCAAAAAAGATACGTGGAAAATTAAAAAACCCCTTTCCATGGTCCGATTGTACTGGTTTTTGAACTTAAAGTCACAAATGTTACTCTCCAAATGTGTGTCAAATTTAATCGAAACCGGGCCTTTTTTTCAAAATTTATTGTGTTAACGGACATATATATTATTTCTTGTAAATAATATGAAAATTTCTCAACAATCTAAAATTAGAACTGTGAAACATGGGGTACCTCAGGGGTCTGTCTTAGGCCCTCTATTATTTATCTGCTACACAAGCAATCTCCCAAAACTGACCAACAATAGCCGATTATATCTTTATGCAGATGATGCCAATCTTAAAATATCAGCTTCTTCTGAGAATGATGTAGAATTGGTATCAAAAGCTGATTTAATCCTTTTATCAAAATATTTTAATGATAAGCAACTGTTACTTAATCCTGATAACACCAATTGTGTTACATTTAGAACTCACCAAGCAAAATTCCCAATCAAACCATCAATTGGAATTAATAACAGTTCCATCAATGAAGTAGATTGCGTAAAATTCTTAGGATTAGAAATAGACAAAAATCTTTCATGGAATTCACATGCTGGAAAAGTAGCTTCTAGAATCTCTTCCGGATTATTTGCTTCATCAAGATTGAAACAATTTTGTGACTTTGAGTCTTTAAAAGCAGTGTATCATTCTTTCATTCATTCAATTATCTCTTTTGGTATATCTCTATATGGAGCAACATCTACAAATAATTTAAATTATATTCTAAAGTTACAGAAAAAACCAATAAGAATGATTCTTAATCTTAAACCAAGGACATCAGTAAAAGAACACTTTGTTTCATTAAAAATAATGACAGTTTATGGGCTCTATGTCTATGAAACTATTCTGTCAGTAAAAACAAGATCAAATTTGTTAGACTTAGTTGGGGATAAACAATTATTATACCAGAAGTAGAGGAGAAATTGCCCTGAATCTTCACAGATTAGAACTGTACTCCAAGAAGCCAAAATATATAGGGTCAAAATTCTATAACAAACTCCCAAAATATATCAGATCTACAGTTTGTCTTTCAGAATTTAAGAAAAAACTAAAAATATTTCTCATTAACAAAGCTTTATACTCTTTAGAGGAACTGTAGTCTTAATGGCGTCCGATCTTGATGTAACCAAACTTGTATTAGAATAAGTAACTAAATGACATTTATAATTTGACACCATTCTTGTATATTTTTTGAAATGTACATAATTGAATAAAGATGTTTTGAATTGAATTGAATATATATAAACCCGCTTCGATCGCAGGGGCTCGGCCCCCAGACCCATGTGGGGTCTTCGCCCCCAGGTTGATCTTTGGCCTCAGATCGACTATGCCAAATCTTATGTTCCTAGATAAAGTAGAAGTGGTGTCAAATTAAGTGGCCCAGAACCAACATCTAATCATACTAAGAAAACAGACAAATCAGCAGATATTAGATTTTATAAATTAAAAATTGAAATAGTAGGTTTGGGTAATATTTTAGGAGATTTGAGGGTACAAGTCACATGCACGCTAAATCTCAAGTTCTTAGCTCTAGTAGAAATATTCTCATATAAAGTGGTCCATTGGGTATATGAATGCTGATAAATACTTATTTTAATGTAGGAATAATGTAAATAAATCTTAATAAATAGCTGACATTTGAAAAATCTAGCGCTCAGTATAGGCCCAGAACCGTCATTTCCTATCAACAGTCAACTCCTGATTATCCGGGAGCGGATTAATCGGGTTACGGTTTAACTGGGGTCACGAAAGGTTTATTTTTATTATTTTTATTTATTCCCTTCAGAACATAAATAGAGCAGTAATTACAATTTATTTTGCTAAATTGTCTCCAGAATCGTATTTAATTTACTTTATTTATCAGATTAAATACCATACAAACAATGTAGTAAACACAACATAATCTCAGAGCCTGTCAACTCGCTAATGAGCCGTGGGCGCGTTATGGGGAGTGATGATCTTGACACTGCTCTAGACACTGCACCTGGCTAGGCAGTGCGACGGACAGATGGACGGTCGGACGCGGACGTCTATAAATAGAAACATCTCAAAACAATCACCCTTCCCGCTGCTGTTCACCCTCATGGGGTTTTCCCCCAGTGTGGAATTAATTAGCATACTGTTCTGTGTAGTTTAGAGAGTTCGGTATTTAGAGATCTTTAACGTATTAATATCATTCAGCGTTTTGGATAGTATTTACTGCTATCAGCCATTGCTAGTATTAAGCATTATTATCCTGATTGTTTATAGATTTTATCACAATTTCAAGATTTTCAAAAGTATTTAGTTTACACAAATATATCTTAAATGTAGGGGTGTGCGAGTACTCGAAACTTTGAGTTTTTGGCCGAGTATTTTAATACTTGAACTCAATGTTTTGAAAACTACTCGAAAGTTCGAGCGAGTTTTTCCCGCCGATTTCCGGACGATCGCTAACGATTGCGACTGGCCAAAACGCGTATTAACGGCCGCAAAAGGCAATCACATCACGTAAAATCGGGCGAAAATGACGACTGCGACCGGCCAAAACGCCTAGTAACGGCCGCAAAAGGCGATCGCATCACGTAAAATCGGTCGAAAATGACGACCGCGAACGATTGCGACCGGCCAAAACGCGTAGTAACGGCCAAAAGGCAATCGTATCACGTAAAATCGGCCGATAATGACGATCGGACCGCGTAATTTCGGCCTTGACTAACGATTTTGTCATTTAATATTGATTATAAGAGATGTCTGGACCAGGTGAAATTGGCCAAATGACAACCGGGCCCTGTTTCATCGGCCGGAAACGAATGTCAAACTGTGTTTTGTTCGTCAATACGTAATCCAGTTTGATTGTACTGGCCAAAACTTTGTTGCTACTCATGTATTAGTTAGAAACCATATTTAGATGATCAAATATAGGTTGGTATCCAAATCCCATTACACTATTTTAAACTACCAACTGATGGCAAATACTCGCTCGAAAATATTCTAAACTCGAAAATAATTGCCACTACTCAACTCGACTCGACTCAATTAAAAAAATCACTACTCGCACACCATTATTAAAACACAATATTGTAGTATAAAAATGTTAATAAACCTTGATTATATTTGTAATATTAAATTTATTGAATCCCTTTGTTTTAACTGTGGTTTTGGGTTATACGTGACCCTCCAACAGGACATTACCTCGGATAATCGCGAGTTGATTGTACTTACTTTAAGGAAACTAAGTTGCACTAAGTTATTTTTGTATTTCAACGCCAACTTCATTTTTGTTAATAGAGTACACAAACGCTTTTAGGGAAAGTGGTCCAAACCTCTCAAATATTTGTGGACACCCCGGGATTTGAACCCGTGACCCCTTGAACCGAAGACCAAGACGCTAACCGTTAGGCTAGCGAGATGTTTTAGCGAATTTCCCCTATAGGGAAGAAGCTATTACCGTAGGTCTCATGGTAAGACTTAAGCCCGAGACCATGATAACTTTTCATTTTGAGGTCCCCAGATGCCAAAAACACCATTCGTTCAAATTTTTATATATGTATATATATATATATGTGTCCGTAAGCACGATAACTCTCGTAAAAAAGGTCCGATCTTAATGAAATTTGGTACAAATGTGTAAAGTACCATTTATTTGAACGAGTTCGAAAACCAGATGAATCGCACCACCCGAAGGGAGGTTTTTGGGGGGTTTTGTACCCCAAAAATGTGTTTTTTGGGGTTTTCACATGTAATTTTAATTTAAATCAAATTTTAATTTATACCATTGGTTCAGCTTAAAAAAACAAACAATTTGGTATTTTCATCATTGCTCTACGTCAATTGGTTACCGAGATATTGAAAGTGCTAAACACAGTACGTTGTCTAATGTTATTCTTATGGAGAAAATGAAAAATTGTATATCTCGCTTATTTATGAACATAAACTGGCGAAATTTGGTATATGGCTTGATCTGGTTGTGGTTTATTGTTGTTTGCACAAAAAAACAATTTTTCGCCTATGGTTCCTGTAGCAGCAAACCTAGGTACTTGGTCCCCATGTTATTCTTATGGAAAATACTTAAAATGTTATATATCGCTTATTTATGAATGTATATGGATGAAACTTGGTATGTGACTTCACTAAGATGAGTTCTATTGATATTTGCATAAAAACCCATTATTTTGTGTGCCTTGTTGCAGCAAACCTGCATACTCATCCCCAATGTTATTCTTATGGAGAATAATTAATATTTTAAATATTGCTTGTTTGTGAATACATTTCTTATGAATCCTGCTAAGTGTTTTAATGTGTTATGTTATGTTATGTGTTATTCATTGGAAATTCGCTGAGTATGCAGGTTTGCTGCTACGGGGGTATTTGATTTTCCGACAGGTTTAAGTAATCAAAATAGGTCATATGACTGCTGCTATTGACTAAGTGTGATGTAGACATAATGTTTGCCCAATATTAGGCCTCCATCAAGTATATTAACGTGAAAAAAAAAATACAAACCTCCACAAAATTGTTGAAAATATGTCGAAATTTGAAAAATCTAGTCCTACCTAAGGGTGCAGGAGACGTGATACGACAAAACGTCATAAACACCACGTTTAAAGTCTGTGGCATGTGGTGGTTTCAGATTTTTGATAGGATCATCCATTTGGCCACTAGAGCTATTTTAACTAAAAATCACCTTATTTTTTAATAAGATGATTAAAGTTTTTGTTCCTAAAGATTGTGTTTTTTATACATCAAAATTATTGTAACCAAGTCTTTTCTTCTTTAATTGGAATAGTTGTAGTAGATTTTAAGAATGTTTTGATATGTTTATTCATTTCCAGGGAATTAAGTATGCTACGACAAAATGATTTGAATTGCACAACTGGATTTTGTGAGTTGAAAAACAAATTTTACCTGCAAGGACAGTACCCCTCCCAGATGTTGAAACTGTGGCATGAATTTGATCGCAAAAAGGGTGAGTTTCTTTAGTGTGATGGAAAATTAGGCCATTTGTTATTTATATGGAATAATGAGTCATTGTTAATCTGTTTATTTTTTCTTTATTTTTAGACTTTACCTGTCGCTTCTAGTATAGTGTTTAAAAGTGTAGTGTAGTTTTAAAACACCAGAAGCAACGTTAAGTCCAAATAAATCAATAATAAATTCAAATTCATCGCTATTATGAGTTTCAAAAATACAATTGTTAAATCAGTTTTTGCATTGTGGTAATTTCCATCATTGTCTGAAAAATAGTACATGCCATGTTTCTATGATGCTCTCCCCTTGTCCTTAGTCCAAATTCATTACAGTATACCGTAAAACCTGCTAGACCCGGACAAGATGTACATATTTGTAAACATAAATATTTCTAAACTAACCTGCAAAGTTGAGAAGTTGATCGTTATCCATTTGTTTAGAGCAGAAGACACTCTTCACAGCTGTATAGGTTTTTTTTCTTGCTTCATAAAAGCAGGACCTGCATAAAATTTTGCATGGTTTTGTAAGAACAGTGAATTAGGTTTTTCCTCTGTTATTTGGATTAAACGCTTTTTTATTTTCACTTCAACACTTTCACTTGGATATAATATTTCAGAGTTACTTAGATTCTTCAATGTGTTAGGCTACTTTCCACTGTGGCTGACCTTATGGAAGGCGGACTGTTTCTGGAATTAAACAAGCAATAATGGGTTAGTCAATATACATAAATGAGCACAGGAGATTTGTCTGTTAGGCTATGTAGTGTATTTTTGTTTAGAGTCTGTGGTTAATCACGACAAAGATTTAGGATATATCTACAGTAGAGTCTCACAAACTCGACTCCCGATAACTCGACACTCTGGGAAACTCGACACCTCATTTACTATACAGTACATCTATTACAAGACTATATATTTTGGAAATGAGGACAATTAGTTATTAATTCTCAATTTTTAAGTATTTATCTAATTTTTATATTTTTATTTTTGTTTAGAGTCTGTGGTTAATCACGACAAAGATTTAGGATATATCTACAGTAGAGTCTCACAAACTCGACTCCCGATAACTCGACACTCTGGGAAACTCGACACCTCATTTACTATACAGTACATCTATTACAAGACTATATATTTTGGAAATGAGGACAATTAGTTATTAATTCTCAATTTTTAAGTATTTATCTAATTTTTATATTTTTCTTAAGTTTGTAATACACTATCATTATACATTTATACTATAATGTGTTTAAGTAAAATCTAATACAGTATACAATTTACAGCTAAATAATGTGTTTTCCTCCCCTCCCAATGTAATTCTGGATAACTCGACATTCCACAAACTCGACAGGGTCTTAGTCCACATTGTGTCGAGTTTGTGAGACTCTACTGTAGTAGGAAAGGTTTTTGGCATATATAGGATACTATGATAAGGTAGCAGGGTTGCCACCGACCGGAAAAACCGGGAATTATGCAAGAACTTTAGTGACTGGGAAAAAATGCGTGGATTATGCGGGAATTTTCGGCCGAACTGGGAATTTCAGATCGCAATCGTCGGCGACCGCGTAACGCATTCTGAATAGTAGGCGAAGTTAGTGATGCGTTCTCGATTGCCAGCGACATAAGCGATGCGTTCACAATGGTTGGTGACGTTAACGATGCGTTCCCGATGTTCAGCGATGTTAGAAATGCGTTTCCGAAGATCGGCGACATAAATATTTTTTAATTAAATATTCGATTTAAATATTTAATTAAATATTTGACGCAAGAATACTCTTTATTCATCCCCAACCCATTAAAATTTTCTTTATTATTTAATTTTTAAGCCTTTGACTGCAAACGCATCTGCAGACCTTAAAACACCGGCCAAATATGTATAGGAGAGGTTAGTTTATACGTTATGATGTTATTTACATGGGTGTCAAGTATTCTTTGCCTAAATCTTTCATAAGTGATCATGTCTGTGGAAAGTATAATGGGTCCCATGGAAAGCAGACAGTTTTCAGCCCACAGGAAGAAAGTGTCATCGCTGGTCATGTTGATCAAATATATATATATATATATATAATTATATATATATATAATTCGTATTACTTGTTGTTCAAACTGTATTTTAAACTTATTTTCCCCCTTACTGTTCTTTGTTTAGTTTCATTTTAGTAGCAGAGAATAAACAGCTGAAAACGTGATGCAAGAATACTCTTTATTCATCCCCTACCCATTAAAGTTTTCTTTATTATTTAATTTTTAAGCCTTTGACTGGTGCAAAGGCATCTGCAGACCCCAAAACACCGTCCAACTACGGATAGGAGAGGTTAGTTGATGCGTTATAACGATATTTAGGTAAGTGTCCGGATCAAGACCGTTTGTGGAGGTTGAGCCAGACACTTTTATTTATTTTATAATAACATCTACCACATAGAAAGGTACAGGGGTATAGTAAATGATACACACACTTTACAATGGTATGGTTTTTATTGGTGACATCGTTGATGGGGAGGCACTTCAACCTAAAAATACTTTAAAAAAATGTCCGGGTCTAGCCTGGTTTACTGCCCCATGGCAGAACAATGGGCGACAGTGCGACATTGTCGCAGAAAGAAAGCGAGGGTTGCAGAAAGATCGGCTACATCAAATTACTGCTGCTTACAAATCAAGAATGTCTCATTCGAGTTATTGCTGCAGAATAATTATTCATTCTACAAACAAAATCTATCGAGAACCATATGAATTCATGTAAACGTAATAGGCTATTATAACCCCAAAGTTGTGCAGGCTATTTTTAGAGGCAGAATACTATCCGCTAGTGTAGACAACAGTTACTTGTAGAATGAATGAGTTCTTGCTGGCTGGTAGTGAGCGATGTCCAATACCTATCGTATCGTTCCGCAATATTGCCATATGACATGATATTGTGATGCAATATTTCGATGATTTATTTGGGAAGCGATATATACCGTCCATTTGGATATTTCAAATTTCGTCGGCATATAAAAAATATAAATCTTAATTATAATGTTTTTGAGTGCTCGTTTTCGAATCAAGACACATTATATAAGGGAAAACTGTATTATGTGAACGACACAGTACACCAAAAACAACGCAATGTTAGTGATACCGTACACTACACAAGCCTGATACGATTCGGCAATACGATAGTTAATCGATATGACAGTTAAAGAGAATCGGTGTGTTCGTAGTGCCACTGCGCGACGCTCGGATATGCCACGTGATCATGCGGCTCAATCAGTAACGTTAATACATTGCGTTTCTGATTCTACCACTACCAACCAACCAATGATCTTTAGCAAGGTGTAGCGCTATTACCTGTAGTTTGGTTACTATTGTTGTGTAGCATCAATGAGATAGTGGCCTCATCCAGTGAGCGGGTTATTTGATCAGTTCTAGATATTTAAGTTTAAAGATATTCTAGAAATTTCAAAACCATAACGCGAGGCATAACCCGGCATTGTCCGTTAAATATAAGTCTGCTATGGGCGAAAATATCATTACATTACATTATTAGTGAATTTCCTATGGAAAAGTGAACTATTAGCATGACCCGCACGGTGAGACTTAAGCCCGGGACCAACATAAAAGTTCCTAATGTGACCCCCTGAACACGTTTTGAGGGGTCTCTAAAAACTTTATATATATATATATATATATATGTATAGTTATATATATATATATATATATATATATATATATATACTAACTCATTAAAACAGATAGATATAAATGATGAACAAGAAGTTTTGCGAATTTTCATTTATAATACAAACGTTTTCAAGCAATAAAGGAGAAAGAATGGAATTTGAATAGTAAATAAATAAAAATAAACAAATATTTTACATCTGACTTTTAAAAACTAAAACATGTGATTTTAGGTACAGGTAAAAAAATAAAATTTAAATTAAAGTCAGCTGAGTTGAATTATTTTAGACTTAAGAAAAAATACCCAGGGGTTAAATCTCAGGTAATTTTTTCATAAGTCTAAAATAATTCAACTCAGCTGACTTTAATTTAAATTTTATTTTTTTACCTGTACCTAAAATCACATGTTTTAGTTTTTAAAAGTCAGATGTAAAATATTTGTTTATTTTTTATTTATTTACTGTTCAAATTCCATTCTTTCTCCTTTATTGCTTGAAAACGTTTGTATTATAAACGAAAATTCGCAATAACTTCTTGTTCATCATTTATATCTATCTGTTTTAATTTGTTAGTATATATATATATATATATATATATACATTAGAGATGTGCGAGTTCAGGTTTTTTAAGTCGAGTCGAGTAAATGGCAAAAGATTCGAATCTCGAGTTCGAGTCGAGTATACAAATAAAAAAAACACATAGGTCGAGTTAAATTGGATCAAAACAGTGTATAGGGTTCCATTTATAAATTTTGTTATTAAAATATACTTTTCTAGTCACTATGCCCTGAAAATAACAATAGTAAGTCAAATAAATGGATTCCTGCTTCATTGGAAAAAGATAAGTACATTTATCTGAAAATAAATCATACCAAAGTTATTGCCTAACATTTTGCCATGAAGGTCAAATACTTTTAATATTTTGGTATTAAGGTTTTTATAACCTATATGGTATTAATTAACAGTTTCATTAAAAAATTATTTAAGTTTTTTATTTTATTTCATATTTTTAGCGAATTTCCCCTATAGGGAAGAAGCTATTACCGTAGGTCTCATGGTAAGACTTAAGTCCTAGACCATGATAACTTTTTGTTTTGAGGTCCCCAGATGCCAAAAACACTATTCGTTCAAATTTATATATACATATCTATTTATGTGTCCGTGAATGCGATAACTTGAGTAAAAAACATCCGATTTTGATGAAGTTTGGCTCAAATGTGTAAAGTGACATTCATGACTTTAAGTTCGAAAACCAGAAAAATCGGACCACGGGAAAGGGGTTTTATGGGGTTTTTAAATTTTCCAAAAATCAGTTTTTTGCATTTTTCACCCTAAAATTTTTAAAAAACTTTATTTTGGTTTTGACCATGTTATAGAGCTTGAAAAAACAAATAATATAGTTTTTTGAATTATTAATCTAGGTTGAGTGGTTGCGGAGAAAATCCATAAAACCTACTCATAAAATCTCCCATGTTAATCTTATGGGAAAAAGGTTTTTGGTTTTTTCTCAGTTCATTTCAATGTAAACTTCACATTTTCCATTTTGGTGGAAAAACACCACAAAACAATCATTTTGGTGTTTAAATTTTGATTCTACGCCCAACCTTTGCAGAGATATTCAAATTGCTAAACACAGTACGTTGTCCACTGTTATCCTTATGGAGAATAAATAAAATTTGATATCTCGATTATTTATGAATGTATGTTGATGAAACTTGGTATGTGGCTTCACGTATTACTGATTTATTGATATTTGCACAAAAAATTGAGTTTTGTTAATTATTCCCTTAGCAGCAAACCTGCGTACTCAGCCCCCATGTTATTCTTATAGAGAATCACTAAAATGCTATATAGCGTTTATTTATGATTGAATATTGATGAAACTTGTCTTGGTATCTGGCTTCGCCTAGTTAAATTCTATTTATATTTGCATAAAAACCAGTTGTTTGTGTTCCTTATTTCAGTAAACCTACGTACTCATTGCCAATGTTATTCTTATGGAGCATAATTAAAATCGCTTATATGTGAATATATTTTTATGAAACTTGGTATGTGGCTTTATGTGGTATTAAGACAAATATTTTGCATTGGAAATTCGCTGAGTACGCAGGTTTGCTGCGACGGGGTATTTATTTATCCTACGTTTTATTTTATATTATGTTTAGGCTTAAGCTACATCTTTCTACGAATGGAGGAAATAAAATTACATTTAGGCCTAAAAGTTAAAATAAACTTTATGTTAATATTTAAAAGGCCTATTACATGGTAAAGCATTAACCTACTTACTTACCACACAAAATATATTTACTAACATATCTTACCATTAATTTTAACACTAATAGTCCTAATAAGAACAATCAGTTAATAGAAACATGAATATACTATGTTTGAAAGTGCCCGGCAAATCAATTGATAAAATTGAAGCCATGTCTTAAATAGAGTTTCAAAATATTAAGAATGATTTAAAAAAATCATTAATGAAACTTAAACAAAGCCTAAACAAATCACTTGTCTTTAAAATCAGCTCAGTGCCAAAGGACAATAGTTGAGCCTAAAATTAATGGATGGAATTTTGTTGAGTCACTTTTGACTCAATTTCAATTACTATGGAACAAAAAACAAGCACAAACTTCTTATACTTACCTATTAGATTTCATTACAGATTTGTTTTTGATATGTTAATTTTTTTTACAAAGTTAGGTTAACCTAAAAGTGGACTATGACTATACAGGCAGTGTTCATGCAACTCAATCTGAAGGTCCTGGTAAATCTTCCTTTTTGGTGTAAAGAGTAGGCTAACACAAATTTATAAGCCACAACTTACTTATTTATTAATAAAACACTAAAATTCACATCACAACTAACTCTTAATACCTCAAATGCGTTGACACTCAAATTGAATTTACAGACGACGCGCGGCCGCGGACGACTCGTGGTAGCGCGGGTAAACGGCGGGAGTAAACTCGCTCGAAATCTTCGAGTTTCAGTAAAACCTCGAGTTTCAAAGCCGAACTCGGCTCGAACTCGAAATTTTGAGTACTTGCACATCTCTAATATACATATATGTGTTTGCACTCTAGCGGTCACAATTTTTGTCTGATTTACTTCAAATTTGGTAGAGACATTCCTTTTCATAATCAGTTAGACAATTTCATTGGGCAAAACAATCGGAAAACTCTAACCCCCCTATTTGGGGATTTTAAGTTTTCAAATTTTGAGTTTTTTGGCCCAAAAAGGGTCAGAAAAGCCCCAAATGTACACTTATTGCTCATTAACTTATTGTACGTAAAAAGCCAAAGATTTTAAGCCCTCCCTCATCATTCTAGCACAAGTACTTACCGAGTTATTAAAGAAAATGTTAATTGTCAAAATACAGTACGTTGTCTTATGGGACTGGAAAAGGCTGTTTTTCATATCTTATATCGTTTTATCACCCCCCATACCCCTATACCAACTTGTTATCCCGACAATACCTCCTTCTAATTTTATAATGTACAACATTGGCATCCTATTAGTGAATTTAAATATAACAAGGAGCATCAAAACATCCAACAAACTTTTTTTTCCAATTTTCAAAAAAACGTAAACAGTGTTGGTTTAAACCCTTTATTTAATCTTTTTAAGGTTTTAATGCGGAAATTCACTTCCCTCATGTCAGCGTGCTGCGTGCGATCTCGTTTACAATTCAGGGTCCTCGGCGAAAAGACCTAAAGTATATGAAAGTCACAAAAGTAATTAAATATGTAACGTATCACTAGCAAAAACTGGTACTTTGTTAAAAATATGACTTTCCTAGGATACCACAACCTTTTCAAGCCAGTTTCAAAAAGTAAACTAACTTAATGTCTGAAGTGGCAACATCAAAAGTTGTTAGGCGGAAACAAGAAGACCTAAATATTTTATTGCCTTGTTTTAAGTGTTAGGGAATAATCAAGTGCAATACATTTATACAACTTAGAGATGTGACTTGGGTAATTTCTATATTTAAAAAAACCTACTTAAGAACTAAACAAATTTTGATTGGTTGGTTGTAAAGAGCCAACTGTGTTTCCAAATATATTATTTACAAAACATATTTGTTTTAATACAGCACACTAAGCCTATAAACCATTATGCCTTGAATCTAGTCTAAATATGAGTTTATAAGTAGTGCTTATTTTAGACTTCGGTTATTTATACTGTACTGTACAAGCTGATTAATATAATAGGCTATTATTATTAACATTATATAGTCTAAGGCTATACAGTACATTTTTGTAATTGTTGCAATTCAATTAATTTTATTTTGGGTTGCCAAATAGAGAATTAATTGGAGAGTTTTCCAATAACGATGGTTTATTTAAATAATTTGTTTGGTTACTAGTTTTTTTACAAGTGGCTTTATATGAATCCAATGGTTGCGGTAGGCGCATGAAAAATCGCATTAGGCTTGTAGAAAGTTTTGGGATTTTACAAAAGAATACCGTTGCAGAAATAATGAAAACATTTTGTCTTGGGGGTTCACGGTACTAGGGATGTGCAAGTACTTACAAATTAAAGTATTTCGGCCAAGTATTTAATACAGTATTTTTTTGGTATTTAACGCATTCACTGCGTTAATCGTGTATATTCAGGATAATTGCATTTGTTTCCTTGTTAGGCAACCGCCGGAAATCCGGCATGCTGCACTAAACGTGTTAATACTCATATCGACTTGAAGTTTTTAAAAATACTCTAAAGTTGACGACCGAAATGACTGGGTCATTTTGGCTGTAACACACAACATATTACATCAGTCAGAATTATTATCGTACCGCATAAAATCGGCTGTGTATGTCAACGGAAAGTACAATATCAGCCGAAAATGAGTCAGTAAATGTTAGTATAAAATAACTAAAGTCAGGGGATTATTGATAAATGTGCAAAGTTCAAGTGTTTCAGCTCGCATTTTCTATTAGAACATGTTTCCATATTTCAAGCCGAGGTTGTTAATTGGTCAGTAATTACATATGACTTGAGTACCTCAACACCTGCAATTTCTTGAAGTATTGTTTAGAAATCTAATTCAGGTTGGTGGGTACCCTGAAAAAACTTAACTGTTTGTTTTTTATGTACGCCAAACATGAACACTACAATGTTTTATTTGTTGCCAAAAATGTAATTGTTTGAGAACCTTAAGATTGATACATGTTAACTGAAGGGCATCGTTCAAAATGAAAACTTGAAATTATCGATTGATGTATTTTTAGCGATTTCCCCTATAGGGAAGAAGCTATTACTGTAGGTCTCATGGTAAGACTTAAACCCAAAACCATGTTAACTTTTCATTTTGAGGTCCCCAGATGCCAAAAACACCATTCGTTGAAGTTGTTATATACGTATATATATATATATATATATATATATACACGGGGAACCCAAAAAGTGCTCGTAATATATCGATTTCTTCCAGATCACAAAAAGTGCTCGTAGCCGGGAGCGGTTATTGTGCTATAGAAACTAGTGCAACAGCTTGATATATATTGACCCACAGCCCAATAAATGCTCCCAGTGCTGACAATGAACAAAACAAAATATACCGTGTCACACATTTATTATCAAGGTACTTTATTTACCTTTATTTTATCAAAGCAATTCGTGTGCTAAACATTATGTTCTAACATTTTCCTGTCCAATATAATAATTACCGACAGTATGTTGTTTCTATCGCTAAAACTCAGAAAATATTCTTGTTGTCACTTAGTTTTGTTGTAAGATTAAACAATATCATCTCAAAAGATATACACAAAATTTCGGAATCATTTTGTTAGACCTAATATGACATTTAATGCTATCTATCATGCTTATGAACTTCACAAACGGTCATACGGGCTTATACTATCACGTGTGAAGAATAAAGATCTGTTTGGACTTTCTCTATAGTGGGATATACAGAGTGTCCCTAAAAAGCTTCACCAGACTTCATAATTTTGTTCTTTGGGGCAAAATAAGCAAAAAAGTTCCGTAAACATAGGTCCTATCTCGCTTCGTTTACCGTCTGTCGGTCTGTATGGTTTTTTTACATAATTTGTCATAACTTTTGAACCGCTTAAGGTACCAACTTCAAACTTGGTGTGAGTAATAAAACTATTAGTATTTAATTTTTATGCGGATTATCAAATTTAAACTTTGGGCCAATTTAAAATGACGGCCATAATTAGTTTTCATGGCTTAATAACTCAAAAACTATAAATTTTAGAAACATTTGTTACGAGACAAAAAATATGTAAAATTGAATTTACTTTCAAGAAATGTACAAATTATTCAGGGTCATAACACAAATAACGGAGAAAATATAAATTTTCCAAAATTACCATAGCAACTTTTGGTAATTGTTCACATTTTCAACTTTGGACAATTTAAATTTTTTCCGTTATTTGTGTTATAACCCTAAATAAACTGTACATTTCAACAAATTAAATTAAATTTCAGATCTTTTTACTCTCTAGCTAAATTTTTCTAAACTTGATATTTGTTGAGTTATTAAGCTTTGAAAACTGAATATTATCACCATTTTGAATTGGTACAAAGTATAAACTAGATTCTCCGCATGACAATAGGTCCTAATAGATTTAATACTCACACCAAGTTTGAAGTTAAAATCTTAAGCGGTTTAAAAGTTAGGATCAATTATGTAAAAAAAAACATACAGACCGACAGACTGTAAACGAAGCGAGATAGGACCTATATTCACAGGTTTTGCTTTGCTTATTTTGATAAAAGTGAACAAAATTATGAAGTTTAGTGATGCTTTTCAGGGACATTCTGTATAACGCAAATAGCACATTTGAACAAAAGGTTACTAAGTAAATGAAGAGTAACTATAATCCATGAATGAACATATAACTAAAACAATTTTAAGAGATTCCGGCGCTTTTTGGTCACCCGGAATGTACATTTTATTTCACTGCTTGATCTCTTCACTTGTGATCTTTCACTGAGTAAATCTTAGGCTTCTCCAAACCGCCTTGTATGGCACACTGCGCTAGAGTGGCCTTCCCCCTCCCTCGTCTCGGTGTGCACCGGCGCGGCGCCGCCGGCGTCCGGCGGGTGCGGTGGTAAGTGAGTCATCGTTGAGGCTGGGGTAATACGTCCTTGTGGCGTTCTGCCCAAGGTACGAAATACGAACGACGAAAAATATTTTCTAAGTGGTATCAGAATTGGATTTATTTTTAGGATTTACTACGATAGTTTGAAGCCCATAAAATACGTTAAGTTACAAAATAAGGTAATTTTACAGTATAATACGATTTGCATTGTTTCAAATAGTGCGAGGTTATTGGGAAAAAGAAAAACAACTATACCAAATTCCACGATAGGCCATCCTACTCGACAAAAATGTATTAAAGGTGAATTTCATACTTACTTTGGTTTAAAATAACTTTTTCATTATGTAATAAAACAGGCAGACCTTCAGACGGAAAACCGATGATTTTTAAATAAATGTGAATAAAAACTTTTTCGTTGCCACTTCTGTAGAACAACCACTCCCAAAAAATTAACTTAATATCATAATAAACATCAAGTTAAATAAATAATATGTTATTAAGTAGTTAGACAAATTAATGCGAACATTATAGTTACAGATATAATTATTTTATTTCAATTTACGTTACATAACTGAAACATCCTCATTGTAAATTTTAGGCAATATTTAAAATCGCCATCAAAGCAGCACGTTTATCTTTTCCTCGTATTAGGGTACCGTCATTTTTATAACGGACAATACCTTCATAATTTTGTTCCTCTGGTGGGATATCCAATGGATCATAATCAAAATCATCCTTTAAGGTGATTCGCAACATTGTGCAGCACAACACAACTGATAACACCATGTCAGTTTGGGAATCTTGCCCAAAGAGACTCTAACACAATTACCAAGAATCGGGAATCTCATTTTTACCTGGCCGAAACATATTTCAATGATCACCCTCTCTCTGGCATGTATCAGATTACAGCTGATATTCTCCAGAGGCAAAGTTATTTGGCTATACCTTTAATATTGTCTATGGTGTATCGTTCTTGATAAATGAAAGATACTGTAGCACCAGAAAGAAATCACTGCATGCATAGAATAACTGTGTTTTGTAAAATATTTTGCACATTTAAATTATACCGGATAACATACAATAACAATCGATATATCAATGGAAACTCCGAATGAAATCGAACCATGTAGGTACACCTTTTACTACGTACGTACCGAATGATTTAGCACTGTCATGCATCAAATTATGTTACTGCAAAAAAATAGGCCTAAGACAGCACAGCAGTGGACTACAATTGGCAATCAAGAAAAAAGGTGATGAATAATATTGACGCAACTCCTTAGTTAGTATGATGCGTATTTTGCATCCTTATGCAAAATACGCGTCATTCAAGTATAGCGGTATAATCGTGTGGTAAACATATAGTTGAAACAAAATACATAAATAAATAAGTACACATAATATGCTTGCATGATAAACGGATTAAATCAGTTTAAAAAAAAATTTTCATCATAATATAACAACACAACGAGTGATGGACTTCTAAGGTTTTTAGGTAAGGCTTTCAAGGCCATGGGGTGTACTCGACCCAATGACGTATTCAAGCCCACATTCGCACCTCTCCCCCTCCGTCTTCGTCATATGGAACAGAGTGAGTGTTTTTAAAAACCTTAGCGGCAACAACAAACAATAATAAATCGGCGGGATGATCTGGTTCAGGTAGGTCTTCTAGGTCTTCTAGGTCTTCTAATGTCGTTGGGACCATTGGCGGGAATACGGTCTCAGTATTGCAATAGACGGCAGTATTGAATTCAAGAAAGGGTTTTATGACATAAGTAATTTAACAAAAAGTAGTCTAGAGACTATGACTATGAACTTAGCTTGCCCACCTCAATAGAGTTTGATAGGCGAATCAAATTATAAAGCTCATTAAATTGCAATACGTAAACGTGTGATTCAACCATTGAGTTAGTCAATTTTCCCCCTGACCGTCAAAATACTTATAGCAAATCATCTCGCTCCAACTTACGGTTTGCGTATCTTATTGTACCTACATCTGTATTGATGGAGTTGAAGTTCATTGGGGAGATAGCTAATACACTCAAAGACATAGGCCTACATCTAATCAAAATGTCATTAATCCTCTTAGCCATAATTTTTAACACGTATGTTAAGAGGGGGCTCCAGTCCTCTGCGTCTACCTGCTTCTCCCATAAGACCAATTTTAACTTTTAAAGTATGTCTCTCCTCAACGGGTTATCCGAAATACATTATTTATGGTTCATTTTAAAGATCAAAACATATCTAGCGATTTCAGTTAGCAGAATTCCGTTATCATAAATATTTTGTGCATAAAAAATCGTAAATATTTAATATTTTGGAATTTTATTGATCGATTAATTATTTACGATATAGAAATTCTGCTTGCTAAAATCACTAGGTATATTTTTGCTATTTAAAATGAGCCATAAATCAACGATATCGAATAACCCGTTGAGGAGGAACGGGCTTTGAAAGTTAACATTGGCCTTATGGGCGAAGCAGGTAGAAACGCGAAAAGTTTCGTGACTGGAGCGCCCTCTTAGGAGGGATCCCTACTCCCGATCAAAATTCGTTCGCAAACCGCCATTTTATGCGGCTAAACTTCCATTAGTTTTGTATGTTCAAGGAGAAAATAATTATTTCATAATATAATTACGCACTTAACACACAAATATATCGGGCGTTTACACGTGGCCCTGATCTCCCGCAGCGGCGGCACACAGACACTGACATAGCATAAGGTATCTTTAACACATATGCAGAATAACTTCTTAAGTAGCATAATAAATGTTGTTACAATTAACATGGTAAGATGAACTATGCCTCAAAACACTACGAAATATATTTACACTTGTGCTGTACTTTAACACATACGTAAATTTACAAAAGAGATAGTAACTGAATATTTTAGAATACAATATTTATTCATTATAAAATTTAAAATCATAAGCGAAAAGAGATGGTGTAACAAGTTTAAAGATCACTCAACCCACAGCAGAGTAATTGCAATTTTTGGCAAGAAATATGTGGCAATGTAATCAGGATTTGGAAGATTTAACTCGTAAAGATGTTAATTTCTTTTTTATGGGTTAAGGACTCTATAAAATATCACACAATCTCTTTCGGCTTACAAGTTCACATCTTTTAAGATCTTTTTAAGGCCTAGATAAATTTTCACAATTTTGCCGTTTTGAAGGAATTAAACTTTAAATATTATCGGCCGTAATATATCAATATAGAAACGTCAAATTCAATACCAATTGATCACTAAAGTAGTATAATACACGTACCAACTTTGAAGTCAGTACTTAAAGTGGTTCCTAAAAAAACAAAAAGTGGTTGTATTTATAAATAAAAAAATTAAAAAAACTATTTAGACACATTGATATGGAGGGATCCCGTCGTTTAAAAATGCCTTCATAGTATTAAAAGTGAGTTATCCTTACTGTTGATATATATATATATATATGTGGGACGCAGACATATTTGCTACGGACAACGTTTCATGGAAGGTTTCGCTCCACTGAGGTTGACCTGATAATAGCCCTTTCTTATACAAACTGTCCCAAGAATGAAGTGAACCGTTTTCGAGGGACCTTAACTGTTGAAGTAGAATACAGGCCTTCCCGCGTCGGTGTGTCCCCTCCAGTTCCCGCCAGCGATCTTCCCGCGGAAAGTCCGGTAGTAAATTTATAATAACTAGAACGCGACCGCTCCCGCGTCGGTGTGGACGAGGTTTTGGAATCAGAGTAAATAAATATTCGGGATACATCACGTTAGACCTCCGTGATTTAATTTAGTATTCTTTTGGAACAAAAAATGTTTGAATAATGTTACTGAAACAAGTACAGATTCACCAATCACGCCACCCTTCAGCCGTCAAACCAACTTGAAGCCGACACAATATAAAGGCTGAGACTATTGTCGTGGTCGACTAGAGTTGTTTGTAGTTTCTCACCTCGCCCCAAGTTGACGCCACGTATAGTTTACAACAGGAAGTCAAAAATATGGAAGGTATTGACCAGAAAGGCCCAGCAGCTCCCTTTGTTTCAGAAGGCCACGGGTAAACCGGGAAAGCGCCAGTTATGCGAGGGTCGAAAAAGGTCAGCCTGGCACGCACCGGGAAAGTGCCAACGATACCCCAGGTAGCCGGGTAGCCGGGTAATCGGGCGGAAGATGGAATGTAAACAAATAATTAACGCTACGGATTCTTATTTTCATTTGTCTAAACTCATCGGACCTTTGACAGACCATAAACGCCTGTGCAAGTATTCATAGTAATGTTTAAAACACACGCCAGTCTCCCCACCCGAACATTTGCATTTGTCTGGACACCTTGAAGGAGGCCCAGATAGAAACCTACATTGGCATGAATACCACTGAAACCATAGTACCTACGCAACGAAGGATGAAAACCATGTGTATCAAGGCTGTTGATAGGACATTTTTGCAGCTATAAAACGGATAAATTGATATATCAAATTTCTTTAAGTGCGTGTCTGTGAAGGTGAGCTGATTGCAAATACGTAAGTCAAAGCTTTTAAATAACATCTGATTGTATTGCACTGTACTGTAGGTACAGGTAAATTTGCATGATATAAAAGTCAAGATAAACCGATATTGAAGGAAGAAACTAAAGTAAGTCTATTGGTTTGAACTGTAAATGAGATGTGTTGAACATCCAGCAGTACATATGTTGTGTAGGCCTACTGCTGGACACAAACCCCTGCGCAGAGATATGTGTCCGTACGTACACTCATGTAGGGATAAGTGTCTGTAAATATAAATAGAACAATAGACAGACACCATCTCATTTTTATAATAGTAGTGTTGATTAGTTGGAAATGCTTGAAATTTAACGATCTTTTCCATAATCAAGTTATTTTATTATCATTATGTAAACTGAGAGCTTAATATATTATATTAAGCTCTCCGTTTACTAAAGTTATTAATTAATTTTGAGGTTTTTTATTAGTATTGTGTGAATATATAACTACTTAGTAAGTATTTGAAAAACATGCAGATTAGTCAAAACTAGATTTTAAACCCACCGGGGAATTTGAATACCATTTATGGACCGAGAAACCATCCCTCCAATTTTTTATTTCTGGACCCACCACTAGAGGCGAAAGAGAAATCAGCTTTGAAATTCATAAAGGCGTGTTGTGTCGCAATGATCGCGTACAGCGACAGGCGGTACTTGAATACGGCACCAAATCTGACCATCATTAAGAGTTTAATCAGGCGTTATTAATTACAAGCTTAAATACGGCACCAAGGCAATTTACAGGTAGGGTAGAGAGGTTGCCCCTCCACAACCCAATATATATACTCCCTTCATTCTCTTCTCCACTCTCCAAACTATTTCAGACCCATCTGCCTCTAACTCTCTCAGTGTATTATATTTAAGATTTTTCTCCAAAAAGCACGTTAAAGCTTCATTTCCCCCTAGGTTTCCCGCAAAATGTATAAACAATTATTTAACTAATTCTGTAACTCACCAGCCGTTACTGCCGGGGATACGGGGGTACAACTTTATAAGTGAATTAACATACCCAACCTAAAAAAATAGTTGGCTCCTTTACACCCCGTCCTTTCATTGGTTAAGACAAAGAGAAACAATTCTAATTAAACTGTAATGGTAAAAGTATGATAATATAGTCATAATATAGTACTATATGACCGGTAACACAAAATCCTATTTGTTAGTTAGTTATGGATCATTACATCATGGTTTTTAATGTAAATAAACGGTATCAGGAAACTGACACATACTTTCTCCCTTTAGCCCAACTTTAATGAATAAATTACTTTTTATTTACTAAATATAGAATACAAAACACGGTCGAATGTACAGAAAATCTTGTAAACAAGTTGTTTTAAAAAACATCCACCCAAATCCCTGCTTTGGAGGCACTACAGAATCCATTGCTACACTCGTGGTTTTAAGAGGGGAAATGCCCCCTATTCCCCTCCAGGGTTATTAAGGGGCAACATATTTCGAATTTCCTCTGTTGGTCAATACTAACTTGACAAGCATATCAAGTTTGAATGAAATTGATCAGTAAATAAGAGAGAAATAGTAATTTTTTTATTCCCCATAAGAATAACATGGGTACAACGTACTGCGTTTACCGCAAAATGAAAATTTCAATTTTCTCCTAAACCAGCAATCGTAGAATAGTAATTCAAAATACTAAATTATTTAGTTTTTTGAGCTCTTTTTAATGGTGAATAGTAATATTTTTTTATGTTTATGTCTTTTTATGAAAAATCCAAAAAACTGAATTTTTGATGTTTTAAGTCCTGTAATTTGTGAACCCAAATTTTTACAGGAATACGGGTGGTGCCATTTTGTTGGAAAACTGAATTTCTACAAAAGACTAAAGTTTAATCAAAATCGTTAGAGCCGTTTTTGAGAAATTTGGATTTTTCATGTTTTTTGGCGGTTTTGGGGGGATAATTACCCTTAAAAATCAAAAATTAAAAAAAAATTAAAAAACACCTGGAGATATCGTGGAGTAGTACCTACATGCCAAATTTCATAAAAATCGGCCCATTGGTTAAGGCTCTAGCTCTGTACACATCCACACAGACACACACACACACACACACACACACACACACACACACACACACACACACACACACAGACAGACAGACATCACGTAAAAACCACTTTTTTGGGTTCAGGGAGCACCAAAACAAATATTTCCACTAACAACTCAAATTCGAAAATTTTGACGAAAACAATACTTTCTCCATATACTATGTATAAGGGGAGAAAGTAAAAAATGATTGAAGGGCTTTTAGAGTTTTAAATAATAAATTTAATAATAAAAATAAGAGGAAGATAACAATAATTTGTCAAATCAACAGTTCGAGGGGGTGAAGGAGGAGGGGTGTAAGTGGAATGGGTAAGAGGGGTGGCTGGTACCGGGTACATGTGTGTCAAGGCGGCCGGTGAAGGGTTCGGTTTCAAGTTAATGTGTTTTTTATAACATTTAAGGGTTGGTGCCGTATTCATGAACCCCGCAGAGACATTCGGGTACATGACAAGTTGATGAGGGTTAGTCGTGGGGGTCATAACAACTTGCCCAACGACAATAGGTTACGAGATCTGACTGGACCGGATGGCCGATTTCACAGTTTGCGAAGCAAGATGAAAATTAATACTTGTTTATACTTTTACTTTCTCCCCTTATACATAGTATATGGAGAAAGTATTGTTTTCGTCAAAATTTTCGAATTCGAGTTGTTAGTGGAAATATTCGTTTTGGTGCTCCCTGAACCCAAAAAAGTGGTTTTTACGTGATGTCTGTCTGTGTGTGTGTGTGTGTGTGTCTGTGTGGATGTGTACAGAGCTAGAGCCTTAACCAATGGGCCGATTTTTATGAAATTTGGCATGTAGGTGCTAATCCACGATATCTCCAGGTGTTTTTTTCATTTTTTTGAATTTTTGATTTTTAAGGGTTATTATCCCCCCAAAACCGCCAAAAAAACATGAAAAATCCAAATTTCTCAAAAACGGCTCTAACGATTTTGATTAAACTTTAGTCGTTTGTAGAACTTTAGTTTTCCAACAAAATGGCATCACCCGTATTCCTGTAAAAATTCTGGTTCAGAAATTACAGGACTTAAAACATCAAAAATTCAGTTTTTTGGATTTTTCATAAAAATACATAAACATAAAAAAATATTACTATTCACCATTAAAAAGAGCTCAAAAAACTAAATAATTTAGTATTTTGAATTACTATTCTACAATTGCTGGTTTCGGAGAAAATTGAAATTTTCATTTTGCGGTAAACGCAGTACGTTGTACCCATGTTATTCTTATGGGGAATAGAAAAATTACTATTTCTCTCTTATTTACTGATCAATTTCATTCAAACTTGATATGATTGTCAAGTTAGTATTGACCAACAGAGGAAATTCGAAATATGTTGCCCCTTAATAACCCTGGGGGGGAATAGGGGGCATTTCCCCTCTTAAAACCACGAGTGCAGCAATGGATTCTGTAGCGCCTCCAAAGCAGGGATTTGGGTGGATGTTTTTGAAAACAACTTGTTTACAAGATTTTCTGTACATTCGACCGTGCTTTGTATTCTATATTTAGTAAATAAAAAGTAATTTATTCATTAAAGTTGGACTAGAAGGGAGAAAGTATGTGTCAGTTTCCTGATACCGTTTATTTAAATTACAAAGGTCTTTTTAAAATGTCTTTAGGGTAAGAACAAAAATATTCATCTATCTATACTAGAATACGGGAAACGCATAAGTGTGGACAGGACTACAAATTTCGGTGTTAACATATTACTACTTAACAGACTGATTAAGCAAAAGTTTGGTAGAAATACAGCAGACATTGAACCATAATCAGAAACAGACCTATATTTTCCGTCCCTTATGTCCTGTGACTCTTTACAATTTCAATTTAAACGTCACTGATGTTAGTAGTTAACTGGGTCAATTGAGCATAATTTTGTTAGGAAGATAGTTAATACATCAGATTTAAACCTTTGCCTGTTCCTGTTCCGCAAATGCGTTAGGGCTCTCGTAATGTGGGAGCAGCTATTGCATTTATGGTTAAAGAAATATGTTCTAATCAGGCCTCATATCCAGTAAAATATAGTTTTGTATAGAAAATTATTCTTGGTGTTATGGTTAGGATTTGTAAATAAAAACAAACAAATCATAACAGCTGTTCAAAAACAACCAGACAATTGGAAAAATACCACTAAATTGGTAAAGTATCATCATGTGATTTTTGTGTGAAAACTGATTAGAACCAATGTATACACTTTATACATGGTTAGGTTATGTATACATTTATAGAAGAGGAAATGGGTCAAATGGGGTGTTTCTTAATTAGATTAAATAAAATAAACAGCTGTTATAAGGTGTCATTGTTTCGTTTACTATTTAACTATTTACTACTCTTGCTTCTCAAAACGGGATGCGCTTAGGAAATTCTAGTTTGTTATTATATGAACTACTGTCAAATATAAACACATATATTTATTAATGATTTTCCATAAGATTTAAATTGAAACATTGAAAGACTGTGGAATTTAGCCCTGAGGACCAATTTAAATTAGTTTATAATGAATTTCTTCCAATCTACTGGACAATTCCTTGCAAACGGTATGCGTGAATTTCTCAAACGACATACAATAAGCGTACCACAATTTGGTTGCTTGTCTATTAACATATTGATGCTATTACACAAATAAATTAACACCAATCACAAAGAAAGAAGCTGCAATAAGGGTAATAACCAATTATGTTATCATTGTGTAAAGTGTATTTGTAAGTGATTACACGTGATTGTAGTTTTATTCAAGCAGTATTATAATACAAATTATTTTGTAATAAATTACTTTTAAGATAAGACTGTTATTGTATGCCTAAATATTTTTACACAAAATAGTTATTTTTTGTGAAACAACTATTACGTTAGCGACATAGGAAATACCCTGTATATGTAAATCTTAATCATAATGATGTAATTACTTTATGTATCTGAAGCAAAGAAGGAAACTTTATACAGTAATATTGCGTAAGACATCTAGGGAAATAGTATATTTTTTATTGCAAAAAAGTAATTTATGATGACCTAGAAATTTCTTTATATAAAATAAACTAATATAATCACATTCATCGTCTTGGCAATCTGCTATCTGAGCTGTCACCAGTGTATTTAAGCTGGAGAGACACTTTACAGGGGCGAGCTGGACTTATTGTCTCTCCACTGGCATCCTGACTGGTATCAGGATGCCTACGCGTTGCCAGCAGTACCAACACCACGCGGATACAGTGCCCCGTTTTCTGAACTGTCGGTTTTAATAATTAACAATCCTTACTTTTACCTTTGGTTTTAAACTACCTAGTACACTAATATATGTATATCGAGAAATATGTTGTTGAATGTTGTTCTTCTATGTAATTTTAAATATTTTACCACCTTTTTATTACACATTTCAACATGGCCTTCAAATTCTGGAGTTTTAATGTTTTTGATATAATACTGGCTAGAGAACTGACTATATCGAAGACATGTTACTTCAATGTACTTGAAAATATGCCCTGTTATTGTTAAATGTTTTTCTTAGAGTGACGAAAGGTGATCGGCTATAGTTGCTATTTATCTGCGAATGGGTGGAAAATGACCCATCCAAACTGATCCTGGACCATTCCATGCTGTTTGGAAAATTCTTTAGATTCTTTTTTAATATTTATATATTGCCAATAAGTAAGAATTAAAGTGAATTAACATACATTTACCAGGTATGAGTTTATAAAATTGGGATTGTTATAAAAACCATGCTCCCAATTCAGTACAGTACAGGTGTATTTATGGGGACGGAGTTGGGCGTTAAAGTTAGGCTAACAGGGAGTGTGTCAAATTATGCAGTGTGTGTCAGTTTCCTGATACTGTTTATTCATTTAAAGTTCTTACTTTAAACTCTCTCTAAGGTGGCCAGGTCTGTAGAAGCCTAAAGCGGTACAAAGTTTAATTAACTGGAAATATTGTGGTTTGTGGGGAGAACGGAATACCCCCTTACAAAAATGGGGGGGGGGTCCGGTGGCCCTCCCCATTTTGGTTTTAGAAAATTAGATACCGGGATCGACATTGTGAGTTTTGTGCAGTTTTTTCCCAAGTGTTACTTAGGATTGTAACAACAGGTTTTGTAATCATTCTCATAAAATCATTATAAAGAACAGAACCATCTCTATGATATGAAAAACTTAAATAATAAAAGAAAATAAATACGTAATTACTGATAATTGTCAGAGGAGTGAATAGCTTTCATTAACTTGAATCATAATTGAAACTGAACACAGCTTAAATTCATATTACTTTTTAGCAACAACATGCATTTCTTTGTTTCTAGTTTTAACTAGTATGACTTGTTCTCGGTCCGTCAATTTTTCATGGCATTGAAAACTCTCTCCACTGGTGCATAGGTCCCAGGCATAGAGAGTGCACTAGCTCAGTTAAAAGCTTAGAAAAATGTTAGGACAAGGTAATTTTGTTTTGTTTCAAAGTGTTTCTATCAATAATCACGTAAAACAAATTTGTTTAACCATATTTGGCAATTTAAATCTGAGTTTAGAACAAACAACCTACTACTATTTTCAACAATCAGTTTGTGTAGCTATGTATATGGGAGAACCGATTATAAAACGAACTATTATTGTCAATTACATCAATTACTATACTATACTCAAATAATATATTCTGTGTTGCATACAACGCTAAAAGTGTACTTAAATACTCGCCGTTTTTCTTTCGGTATTTTTTACCTGTTGTTAAATTCCTTATGTCATGAAACCCCATGCTTGAATTCAATAATGTTGAAAGCTAAAAACCGTTATGCACAACTACAAATTAGGGCAAATATTGTGATACCTAATCGTAAAAAAACGGTTCATAAATAACGGAATTCTTAAAAAAATGCCTTAAATTAATATATATAAGACTATTATATATAAGACTAGCTAAAACACCTGCTTGGATTCGAGCAGTTTAAATTGTGATGCCACTCCAGATGTTAGATTAAAATAGCTGATCTTACATCTATATTGTGTTTTGTTAAATTCAACAGCTGTCAAATGCTGAAGAATTTACAGCATTTCCAATGCTGTTTACTGTTCCAATGTTTACTGTTCTTCCATAAGATTAATATTGCAACTTTTGAAGGGCTCTGGGGCATAGCCCTAAGAACAAATGTGAATTCTAGGGAAATTGTTCAAATCTACGCATTATCCCCTTTTAGACATATTAATATTGAAAAACCGGTTCAGTAATCACCACGAACGTAGCGTTTCAATCGTGTATTAATACATAGGATGCTCATAGACGTGTCCACCGAGATTGTCATGTCCGAGTTCGTCACATCTACGAAAATCAATGAGCCGTACTAATTAGGGTCGGCCGTCTACCTGCCCCGCCGGGTATGTCATGCCTCCTCCGCCCGAACGGGAACAACTTATCCTAGTCACAGATCACAAGAGAACGGTCAAATACCGTTCTGAATCTTTACGATCAGAGTTTACTGATGTTGGTTCTTCATGTAGCTGAAAATTACAACTAGCCTGTACATTTTGCCGAGCAATATTAAAAGTGTTAAATATAAGTTCAATTAAACTTTTATCCATGATAGGATTTGGTTGTTATATTTATTAAATTCTTAAATTGTAAGAATGTATTTAACATATTTTAAAGTAAGTAATTGCGAAAATATCATATCAAAACTACTACAACTTTGGTCAATTTAAACTGACAGTTGTACTATTGTATTTATTTTATCCGCACGAATACCAAGCCCTTGCTAATGAACAAACATGCACATTTGCATTTTTTTTTAACTAAACTAAACATTTTGCACAAAGTAAACAAAATTAATACTCTATCCAAGAACATTTTTAAAAATCTCTTTTAAAATTTTGAATTATTTGAATGTGTTGTGTGATTTTTACTGGTAACTAATGAAAAATTGGGCTTAAAAATACAAATAAGTTTCTTAAAATAATCTTGTTATCCTAGTATAATATAATGAATGCACCCCTTTCAGTGCGATATCCTTTTTTATGACACTTTTCAATTTTGTAACACGAATCCTTTTGTACTAAGGCTGTTTTTTGGACTCACGAACAAACATCAATCGGCCTAATTCATCCTTTCAGTGCGATATGTAGTCGTATGACTTCAATTTTGTCACGAGTTAGTTTGTATAATTTTTAGCTACATGAAGAACCAACATCAGTCAACTTTGAGCGGCGTAAAGATTCAGAACTGTATTTGACCGTTATCTTGTGATCTGTGACTAGGATAAGTTGTTCCTGTTCGGGCGGAGGAGGCATGACATACCCGGCGGGGCAGGTAGACAGCCGACCCTAATTAGTACGGCTCGTTGATTTTCATAGATGTGACGAACTCGGACATGACGATCTCGGTGGTGACCCTCATAGAAGTGTTTACATCTATATCTGGAAATACAAAATTCCGATCAACGCCCAGGCCAAACATTGCACCTAGAAGCACGAAACTTTGCATGTAGACTCCCCTTATAGCATAGGCACTCACTAGGAAGGGATTTTAAGAAATTTCCATAGGGCTTTGCCCCACGGGGCTTCAAAGTTCTAACCCTGTGTTATTCTCGCTTTGGTTTTGAGCTGATGAAAATTCTATCAGCTCATTAAGATTCGTAGTAGTTCCACGTGTCAACCGCAGAATGCAGCACACACAACTGTCGTATTCCCGGGCAAAACCGGGAACGATGGCAGCTAGTTTAATAATAAACTAGTGGCTTACTGTGGTTTTTAATAAACTCACTGTAGTGATATTTCCATAAGAAAATCATTGGATCTTTGAAGTCCAGTGGGGCGTAGCCCAAGTAATTTTTGACATTACTGATATTTTCCCCCCTTCCTTGGCCCTCAAGCTTTAAAATGAATCGTCATAACCTAACTTAACTACTTCCTAGCTCGAGATATTTCGTGAGGGCCTATTCGCTTACGGAATTAAATATATAGGTACATTTACTAATGTTTATAATCATATTCTGTACACGTACAAAACGGACCTCAGAATCCCAATGAAGGAATTTGCTGATACTGGAAATGGGAGTTTTTTGTTTGTGAATTCGATTGGTTCAATCTCTAATCTCAGGAAGATTTTAATTTTTCTAGACAACTCATTTGAGGTTTGAATAATTTATAATTTTGATCAAAAACAACCATACAGTAAGCTGTCACAGTAACTCTCACGTGGTAATACAGCAGTATGTAATTTTTCTCCAAAAATATCTGCTAGGACGTCACTAAATGAGACTGCGATTTCCCCCGAAATCACTCATCGGATTACAATTTATTTTTTTTAAGGGAATGTACCCTTTGAATACCTTAATATAAAGTACCCATTTTTTATGTGATCCGTTTTTTACAATGAGATCAATTATTTTATTTCTCAGTTATTTTTTAGGGCATTTTGGAGGAGTCATAACAACCCCCCTCCCCCAAATGTAAAGGTTTCACTCTTATTACTCACACAAACCCCTACTTAAAGTGGATCGATGGCCTTTCAAAAATCTGGTCAACAAAACTGCACAGACCAATAAACAACTATTCCATAAAATCAATCCTCCTCCTTGACTATGTAAGACGAAATATTTTACCTACTTTTGTAATTTTACACTTGGATGTCTCCACTCTAAAAGGGGAGGTATACTGCACATTGTGTTCAAATTACAGGTGGTTTTCAGTAAATATTCTCAACTATTTCAAGTCAAGTCAAGTCATCTTTGTTGTCACAACAAACGTTAACAAGTTTTCTGATCAATACAGAAATATAACAGGTGACAGTGTCATTGTTAAATATATCAAAATAAAAATATACATGTAATCTTAACTAACTAAAATGTTAACAATAGAAAACACTACAACAAACTCTCCCAGCTGCTGTCTTCAAAAAAGTCCTCAACTGAATAATAAACTTTGTCAATTAAAATATCTTTAACTTTTTTAAGAAAAACTCTTTTGCTCAGTTGATTTATGGAATTAGGAAGTTTATTAAAAACTTGTATTCCCATATACAGTGGACTCTTTTCAAATAACGTTAAGTTATGTTGAGGAAAGACAAATTTTGAATTTTTTATTGTGTTGTGATTGTGCTTAAATTTGTGCTCCTCTAATAAATCTGGACGTTCTGTGATTAATCTGATTAGTTCTTAAATATATAAGCCTGGTAATGTTAAAAACTGTAATTTTTTGAAAAGTGATTTACAGCTAGTTTGTTTGACAATTATAGATTTAGATAATATATCCACTCTGTATACTTATGTTATTTATTACCAATCTTCCTTCAATGTTTAAAATAAGAAATACAACATCTGTTTCACTGTTTGTGGAATAAATATTCTTAAGTCATCATCTGGTTCAATTTAAATTAATGCGTCGTCCATAAAATAACATAGGATCTTTAAAACCCCATGGAGCAGAGTGCTAAGGTGGATTTCAAAAAACCCAATTAACTTAAAACCTTTAAACGCACATATAGAACATAGAAAAAAGTTTTATCGAAATCAGTGCTCCCGTTTACCTGTGAAAAGCGAACAAAACATGACCAAAATCACACAAAATCACGTTTTTGAGTGTCTTCGTCATAGAACAAATAAAACAAGTTTGATCAGTCAGTTTTTCTGTGAAAAGCGTACAAAAACCTGTCCTTGAGCGTTACCGACAGACAGACAGTGAGTAGTCTATTTAGCATTGTTTTAATTGTACCCTCTGTAATCTATAATATTTGGTAATCCGAAAATAGTAAGGTCCCAATTTGTCAGATTATCAAGAGTATACTGCATTTATACTAAGGATATAAATGTACTTTACCAGAATTACACTAGCAAAATCATTGTTCATGAGTTTTATTTATATTTGTTACTCATGACAATAACAATAAGGGATGACCCAACGAATTTAACAGAATGTTTAACGATAAGCAGGATTCCCAAATTACAAAATGTTCACTGAATTTTATTTTTAATTGGGATAAATTTATAGAAAAGTACTTAGATATTCACATCATTAAGATCATATTTGGTAAATAGATCACTTAAAAATTATAAAATTGTACACAACGGAAACTCAGCTTATACAATTAAACATCTAAAAAGTTGTTAATCGTTTGATTCTTCAGGTTGAAACTTAAAACCCCGCAACATCAGTTTCATTGCTCACAGCAATATACGATATAGACCTAATGCTTATTAAAATAAACTTGAATACCGTAATTCCTTAGTCAAGCACTTATTTCCCGGTTATGTGTTGTGTCTCAGTTTTCTTTATAACTCTTAAAAGGTATTACGCTGGTTTGCTTAAAATATTATTATATTTTTTTAAGCCAGTGGCAGGTAGTAAGTTGGAGATTATGGTCTGGCTCAGGTCAGTTTATATAGGGAGGAAATGGACGCACATCTCATTAATAAATACATGGGTGATTATTGTTGAATATAGACCGCATTTTAATCAAGATAACACGTTGAAACGTTTCAGTTGGTTTGTTGGTAAAATCTGTGATTTTATAAATTATTCATTCATTGTTGTATTATCCGCGTTCAATATTCTATTTAATAAACCTATTACCGTATTTTTACTATGATTGGGTATTGATTAATTTCATTTTAAAGTGTCCCCATTATTGCTAAACGCAATGGTGGTTTCAAATCACGGAGAACACTTGAACAAATTGTGTATATTTGTTAATTAAATAAGATAGTGAATTAAATTATTCTTATATAGTAGTAAAACTGGTTCATTATATATAACGAGACAAATCGCGTAGGTCTATTTTTACATTGCTTGGTTACCTGTTTATTTATGCAGTTTAGTAAAGTGTCAATAATTTATGTACACCCTAAATTACTTAGCAGATCTTTGATCTATGTAATGTGAGAAAGCAATAATTACTCTGTTTTTATGTTATTATTACTCGCATAAGTACCATTCAGAAGCACAATGTCAATTAATTATTTATTTCAACATCAAATTTACAATACGGGACATATAACAGAGTGTTCATAAAAGTTGGTCACAAACTTCGGGAAACGATTCATGTTGCTAAAATGAATAAAAAGGTTCCCATAAACAAAGGTCCTAAAATACTCAGTTTTTCCATCTGACGGTCTGTCAAGATTAAATACATAACTAGTGGACACACGCTGCTCAGCAGCTGTTGATAAAAATCATGTTTATTATAAATAGCTGTACCAGTCCTTTTCTTTAACTTGTGCCCTTAGGGAAGATTTTACTACAAAACTAATATTTTTCTCCCAACTTGTTCACCGAGACCTTTCATTCAAGAATAGGGTTGATGGGTGCCAGACTTATGGTTTTCTCAAAAGTTCCTGGGTAATTAAGGCTTTATATTATATAGATTTCTCATAACTTTAAAACCGCTTGAGGTATCAACTTCAAACTTTGTACGTACATAAACACTTAAAGAACAACATTTCCTATAAAATGTCAAGTTTCTACTTTGTACCATTTAAAAATGTCGATAATTTTCAGTTTTCAAAGCTTAATATATTAGAAACTATAACTGTTAAAAAATTAAGAGACAAAAAAGGTGAGAATTTTAATTTGCTTTAAAATTATGTATCCTTTTATTTTGGTAACAACGTAAAAAACAAAAATAGTTTTAATGTTCTCAAAGAGTTTACAATTTCTCAGTTATTTGTGTTTGCTTGAATAAACCTACCCAATACTGGAAAGCAACTTCAATTTCGCATTTTTTTGTCTCTTGAACTTGTTAAATATAGTTTTTTATGATATTTAGGTTAACTACAATGGCTGCCATTTTGCAATCAAATTACAAACATATATTCCGAAAAAATAGGTCTTGTTGGCCCTTATTTACACACAAAGTTTTAAGTTGATACCTTAAGCGGTTTAAGAGTGGTGAGAATTTATTTATAAAATCTTTACAGACCGACAGACGGGAAACCGAGAATTTTAGGACCTATGTTTATAGGAAATTTTATCTATATTCTAGTTACATGAGTCAGTTTCCCAAGTTTGTTACCATATTACATGAAAACCCTGTCTATTACTTGAAATGTGAAATATAAATTAATCACCATAGTATGGACCATCGGGCTTGTACGCGATAATATGAGTTATATTTGATAAAACGTGCATTGCTTAACAGAAATTACTATAGATGTTGAAAAATACCTAGATATTGAAGACCACCGTGGAAGCCTACACTCTACAAAAAATACTATATGTTGACAAAAATTGAAAACTAAAAACAAAAACTGTAGTTACCGTAAAATAAATGTATATTAATGGCATTTTTTATATGTTTTATAGGCATTTTTTCAATAGAACGGATCAAATTGATATTTTTTTGTAAGTTATTGAGTGCTGTTTTACGTCATAATTTCAGCAATGGAAGAGGCGTTTGAGAAACACCGGCCACTCGCGAGCTAGATGTTTGAGTTATTAACAACTGCAATTGTCCATAACTCAACTGAGGACAATTGTAGTGAGGCTTAACTAACCCTTTGAAGGACGGCGGATTGTCGACATCGGGCATACGAACATTGAGCGCAACACCTTTCGGTTGCAGTTTTTAAAATAAGGAGAAAGTATGGAGGAGTAAGGAGGAAATAAGGAGTCAAGGATGTTGAGAAAGGTTTAGTAAATAACATAAATAATATAAATATCGGGTTTCACTTTTAAATGTACAATGTACAGTTTGGGCGAAATAATTTGGTTGGAGCAAAATAAAATAGGGGTTGTCATGATATAAATAAAGTTACACCCAGCATACTCTGATTGGGGGTCGGGAATTAATTCCAAAATAACACAAAAAGTACTTCACATTACCGTATAACGTATATCGAAGATAGTTTGAAAATTTACAGCCGTTTAATATTAAAGGAAGGGCTCCACTCCTTTATCATCGGACACCTTTTGTTCTTTTAATTAATTACACAAATTTTAAATCTATACTTATTTAATCTATCCATACTTATTTAATAGGCGAGCAGGTTTTTTGTGACAATCACTTCTCCTAAACTACTGAACCGATTTTAATGTTTTTGATGTCATTGGAAAGAGCCTAACGTGAAGTTGTGTAGGGAACCTTTTTTAAAGAGAAATAATTTGGGAGTGAGGTCCTGGGGCCCCTTAAAGTTGAGTTTTTCCCATAAGATTAACATTGGGAAATAACTATAAGTTTTAAGCAATCAGCTAGATAGAGTAAACACAGTTAATTAGCAGGCCATGTTGGCTTTGGAATGGTAACACAATATTTATAAATGATGATCGCGAGCGAAGCCGCGACAGGTTTATTAGTACTTATTTAATAGGCGAGCAAGTTTTTTGTGACACTCACTGTTTACGCTAACGCCTTTTGTATCCGTGAGATTGGGGCAGTAACTTTCATCGAGCTGTTGTCTAAGTCCATTCATAAGCACTCCACCGGATTATTGGTGATGGCATATTTGTGAGCATATACCCTCCTCTTGTAGGTCCACCGCTCGTTACCGGCGTCATTGACGCGCCGCGCCAGGCCGCCGTGTTTCACAAATAAAGGGTCACCATGGAGGTCTGGAGGGTTGACCACCATGAGATAAATTATTAACAGAGTTTACATGAGTCCCACGCTGTAGTTTCTGGACGTACACACACAGGTCCTGTAAGGTTTAGAGTAACGGTCACAGCATTAGGTGGGTGGCAAAAAAGGCAACTTTAGCAGTAAAAATTACATTACGTCAGAGACAGGTGCGCTCCTCTTCATATTGAAGTAGTTCAATAATTTCCAACAGCTAGTAGCACATTCAAATGAGTATGGATTAGTTGCTCAAGTGGTTTGTGTTTGTCATAAACAAAGAGCCGAGCTAAAACGATTAAATTCTAATGTTTTAGAATCGATATATCAGCTGAAAATATAATTAATCAAATGGCTACTTAATTACTATATTATCGATACATCGGTATACAAATACCGAGTAAATACTAGGCAGCAAGAAATTGCGAGCTTTGAAATTACTACAAAAGGTTCTTTTCAATATCAAGGGTGTTCGGAAAAACTTTTCAAGAATCTAAGGTGTTATTTTACACATAAAAATAAGCGAAAAAGTTCATATGAACATATGTCCTAAAACCAATAGTTATCCGTCTATCAGTCTGCATGTGTTTTTTACATAATTTAACATAACTTTAAAACTATTTAGGGTATGAACTTCAAACTCGAATCTTAAACAGTACTACATTCTACCAAATTTCGTGCAAAGTTTCAAGTTTCTACTTTCTACAACTTCAAAACGGCGACCAGTTTAATTTTCAAAGCTTAATATCTCAAAAACCGTATATTTTACAAAAACTCGTTTACAGATGAAAAAATGCAATATTTCTTCCGTTGTATACTGCCATGTGCGCACCGTACACCGCACAACGACAGGGGGGAGAGTGTGTCTCTTCAACTTGTGAAAAATGCATTTTTTTGCTTATTTCAGGCTTTTAAATGAAATATTTGGGTAAAAAAACTTTTTCCTAGATAACATTATTTTTTCCCCGTATTTTAGCTAAATTCAGGCTTCCAGTAACAGATTAGGACCTTATGGGTGTAATTATGGTAAAAAAAAGTATTAGGGTGAACAAAAACAATTTAGGCTATAATCAATCAATATCGATTGACCCAATATCGATTGTCAATACCCAAAATACCCTAGAATCCAAAATTCCGGGTGACTCTTCAGACTCGTTTGGTTATTAATTATCGATATACTGTGTTGTTTGTCTAAACAGATATCGTTTAACGCTTAAATGTGGGAAAAATTACTTTATCGACTTTTTATAAGTTTGATCTTTTGATGATATCTCAAAGCCGAAAAATCGCATCGAGACGCGACTCGCCTGGGCTAAAAGCTATTTTTTACGTCTTTTATCCATGAAAATTCTGTCAAAAATCTATTTTACCCAATCCAGCTTTTGGGGAAAATATAAAAATGACCCCGCAGGCGCTAGAGACGCGTATGCCGTGGGATTGAATTTCCCGAGTTGAAGGCAATTTGTTATAAAAAGTTATCAACTACGGTTATATAGTTTTCCCCTTAGTATTTTGCATTTAAAAGTCTTTATTACTTGTCGAATGATAAAATTTCACTTTAAAAAGTGCTTACTATTTGTCAAATACGTCGAAAAAAATATCTGTAGGAGGAACCTCTTTTTTCGAAATGGACCAAATTTCGCCTAAAAGTGTATTTTACACTAAACGTACGATATTCAACTGATTAAATACTAATAAATTTGTAATAATTGGTTTATCTATATATATTTATATCCTCAATTACCCAGGAACCTTTGAGAAAACCATAAGTCTCACACCCATCAACCATATAATTGAATGAAAGGTCTAGGTGAGAAAATTGGAGGGAAACCAATTTGATAAAATTGGTTTTTATATAAAATGTTTTTTGATAAAATTCTCCCTAAGGGCACAGATATGAAGAAAAGGGTTGGGACAGCTGATTATAATAACAAATGTTTCATCAACAGCTGCTGAGCAGCGCGTGCCCACTAGTATCGATAAAATGAACAATATTTTAACTAGAAAATATGTTTTATTGAAAAACTAAATGTATCACTGACACTCGGTAAGTGGTTTGTCACATTTTATTGCATATAAACAAAGAATATTACACATTTCTAGGTATCGAGCTAAAATTCCAGCTCTTTGGAGTATAGTAAGTAGAATACATGACGATAGTTTAGTCCAATTATCGAAATTATTGAGAAAATTGGCATTAACTTTAGTTTAATTCTGAGACGAGTCCAGTTTACTAGTAAATGTAAAGATAAACTATAGTCAATGATACATTTTTAAACGATTTCTGTAATACTATATATCTAGGCTTTGACATACAACTCGATTTAACGACACTCTAATCATTGTTTAGTCATAATTCGACAAAATTACCCAAATAATCAAAGTTCGATTATCTAAAAACTTTAAACTGCTCTATCTCGGGCAATTTTTTCCGCAAAGACCCGAAAACAGGACCGTCGTTATCGGGAAAACACGCTCCTTCACTTACAATAAAAACATATACATAGTATAACGTGTTCATTTCCTAAGGTACAGTCACGATGCTGCTGCGCGCAGGGCGTAGTGGCGTCAGCGAACCGCCGCCAGATCCAGTCGCGTTTTCAAATCGCTCGGCGCTCGCCGGTTGGTGTCGGCCCATGGTTAACATTGCGCTAGGCTGTTACCTATCGAAATTACCTTTAATCCTAGGTAAATTCGATCCCAATAGGCCTCGTCAGTCCAGTGGTATAGCGGTTTAAACGTGAAATGCCTTTGTGTTCTTTTGTTTCTGACAAGATATCGCTTTATATACTCTTTATAGATAATGTTAACGGTTTGTAGTACTTACAACAGTTTTATCCTTACTCGTAGAGTATATAGAATGCACATTTGTGATAAAAGTACGCAAAATAATTCGGTTTTCCGGTTTTAAAGTCAATTTTGGAATTGCCCGCACGGTCGGGGCGCGGGCTCCCCGCCTTGCTTTCGCAATATGTAAATCGAGTGTACATTGACCCCCTGGGGTAGGAAAACACCTGTTTTTATGAACAAATGTCTTGTTTATTAGTTAAAAAGTGATTTTTGGGTAAAAAAAACGGTTTTGGGGCTCAACAAATTGGTTTTTGGGCTAAGAAAATGGTTGTTATTGCAAAAAAAGCATTTTAAACTGGAAAAAGGGCAAAAAATGAATTTTTTTCACTAATGGAAGAGACACACTCTCTCCCCTGTCGTTGTTCGGTGTATGGTACGCACATAGCAGTACACAACGGAGAAAATTCCTTTTCAAATATGTAAAATTTGTTTAGGGTTACAAAGCAAATAATGGAGACAATTATAATTTTCTGTAGTTTCTACAGCAAATTTGGGGCATTTTTAGCATTTATGCATGTAGTAATTACAGAATATTTTATATTACTCCATTATTTGTGTTGTATCTTGAACAAATTATACATTTGTGAAAAGGAAATTCAATTTTGCATATTTTTTATGTCTTGGCAATGTTTTGTAAAATTTACGGTATTTGAGATATTAAGCTTTGAAAAATAAAATTGGTCGCCATTTAGAAATTGCTGAAAGTAGAAACTTGAAACTTCGCACGAAGATTGGTCTAATTGATAACTATTTATGATCCGAGTTTGAAGTTCATAACTTAAATAGTTTTAAAGTTATATTAAATGATGTAAAAAACACATATAGACGGAAAACTATAGGTTTTAGGACATATGTGAACATGAACATTTTTGCTTATTTTTATGTCTAGAATATAATCATGAATCCTTGAAATGTTTTTTCCAAAAACCCTTTATAGCGAATCAGCTATTTCAGTAATTTTGAAGCTCGCAATTTCATACAGCCTTGTATATTAACTTTAATCAGGTACTGCTTTTACAACGTAAGTATCAAGCGTTCATAGGCCCCCTTTTATGCATGGCGATCTCCGCAAAGCGGAAAATCCAAGCAGATTCTGGTAAACACTTTTTTCAGATTATTTTTAGAAACACTTTTTCCGAAGCAGGCAAAACGCCGTGATTTGCGACTCCTCCACTCTCGTTTAGCGTTCTGCCAAAACGCTGCGCTGGGACGCCGGTGCACTAGTTGGACTCTACATGTGCCCATTTTTAGATATCAGCACAGGTCGGCACCAAGGCTTATTCTGACACCCTTATCGGCCGCGTAGCCGTCATAACATCCGACACCGGAAAATCCGAATTTTTCGGAATCCAGATCGGCCGTCCACCACATTAACCCAAATTTCCGAAGGACAACAGTGTTTCCAAAATAACTATGGATTTTAAAACGTTAAAGGCACCTTCCCTGTGAATTAAAATTCACAAATTATTCATTTTATGTACTAACTTTAAAGTTATAGTAATTAATGTTCTGTACTTCTTAAGCTAAACGGGCAGAAAAGTATTTTGTGAGTATATTATATTTCAAAGATTATCTAAACTGTTTGAAAACAGTAATCAGACATACTTAATGTTTATTAAGACAGTATTATTCACGTGTCATGGGTTCCACTATGTAACAGTCACCAAACCAGCAAAAAAGTTTAAGTATTGTAGATTATATTGTGTTATTCCCGCCAGCAAAAAATGAGGTTCTCTTACGTCACATTTTAATAGGAAATTCGGTTGACTAGGTACATTCATTTCGAAAAAACAATCATTTAAGTATTTTGAATTACTTTCCTATGTCCAAGGGTTGCCGAGATATTCAAAGAGTGAGTCCCGGAAGTGAAAAGGTGCGGTCCCTAACGGTTTTTGTATTAACAACACGTGACGAGTGCGCGAGCGTTGCGTAGTGGCGGGCGGGACGATTTGGCGGCAGTCGCGGGCGTTGGGAGAAATTTCCCTACACTTGCAAACTTGCAGGAGCACCTACTGGGACCACCGGGCGAGGGGTAGCTGAGAGTAGTGGTGGGGAAGAGGAGAGGGAGCACTTTTTGGGTTCTGGAAGCTCCCATTACGTGCTCTTTCTTAAGTGCTCTTTAAGAGCAGTTATTGGGTTCTGGATGCTGAAAAGAGCACTTTTTGGGTTGTGGGTAAATATATATATATATATATATATATATATATATATATATATATATATATATATATATATATATATGTGTGTGTGTGTGTGTGTGTGTGTCTGTAAGCACGATAACTCTCGTAAAAAAAGTCCGATCTTAATGAAATTTGGTAAAAATGTGTAAAGCACCATTTATTTGAACAAGTTCGAAAACCAGATGAATCGCACCATCCGAAGGGGGATTTTTGGGGGGTTTTGTACTCCAAAAATGGTTTTTTTGGTGTTTCCACACGTAATTTTTATTATTTTTACCATTGAATTCAGCATAAAAAACAAACAATTTGGTATATTGATCATTGCTCTATGTCAATTGGTTACTGAGATATTGAAAGTGCTAAACACAGTACGTTGTCTAATGTTATTCTTATGGAGAAAAAGACAAATTGTATATCTCGTTTATTTATGAACATAAACTGACGAAATTTGGTATATGGCTTCATCTGGTTGTGGTCCATTGTTGTTTGCACAAAAACACAATTTTTCGCTTATGGTTCCCGTAGCAGCAAACCAAGGTACTTGGTCCCCATGTTATTCTTATCTATGGAAAATAATTAAAATGTTATATATTAGCGAATTTCCCCTATAGGGAAGAAGCTATTACCGTAGGTCTCATGGTAAGACTTAAGCCCGAGACCATGATAACTTTTTGTTTTGAGGTCCCCAGATGTCCAAAACATTATTCGTTCAAATTTATATATATGTATATATATATCTATATATATATATATATATCTATATATATATATATATATATATATATATCTATATATGTGTCCGTGAATGCGATAACTTGAGTAAAAAACGTCCGATTTCGATGAAATTTGGCTCAAATGTGTAAACTGACATTTATGACTTTAAGTTCGAAAACCAGAAAAATCGGACTATGGGAAGGGGGGTTTATGGGGGTTTTAAATTTTCCAAAAATCAGTTTTTTGCATTTTTTACCCTAACATTTTTAAAACACTTAATTTAGGTTTAGACCATGTTATAGAGCTTAAAAAAACAAATAATATGGTATTTTGAATTATTAACCTAGGTTAAGTGGTTGCGGAAAAAATCCAAAAAACATGCTCATAAAATCTCCCATGTTAATCTTATGGGAAAAAGGTTTTTGGCTTTTCCTCAGTTAATTTTACTTTAAACTTCACATTTTCTTTTACCAATCACTTCAGCTCCACAAAACAATCATTTTGGTGTTTAAATTGTGATTCTACGTCAAACCGTTGCAGAGATATTCAAAGTGCTAAACACAGTACGTTGTCCAATGTTATCCTTATGGAGAATAAATAAAATTTGATATCTTAATTATTTATGAATGTATATTGATGAAATTTGGTATGTGGCTTCATGTTGTACTGGTATATTGATAATTGCACAAAAAATAAATGTTTTGTTGACTGTCCCCGTAGCAGCTAACCTGCATACTCAGCCCTAATGTTATTCTTATGGAGAATAAGTAAAGTTTTATATCTCCCTTAATTATGAACATAAATTAATAAAACATGGTAAGTAGCTTCACCTGGTTCAGTTATATTGATAATTGCATAAAAACTCATTTCTTATCTTCCTCGTTGCAGCAAACCTGCGTACTCAGTCCTAATGTTATTCTTATGGGGAATAAATAAAATGTAATAAATCACTTATTTATGAATGTATTTTTGTCAAACTTGGTGAGTGGCTTTATGTACTAGTGAGAAACATATCAATGCATTGGAAATTCGCTGAGTACGCAGGTTTGCTGCGACGGGGGGTATCGTTTATTTATGAATGTATAAAGGTGAAACTTGGTATGTGACTTCACTAAGATGAGTTATATTTATATTTGCATAAATTATTTTGTGTTCCTTGTTGCAGCAAACCTGCGACAATGTTATCTTATGGAGAATAATTAATATTTTAAATATCGCTTGTTTGTGAATATATTTCTTATGAATCCTGTTAAGTGTTTTAATGTGTAATTTTATACAGGGTGTCCCGTAAGTAAGTACAAAAACTTTGGGAATAGGTTATATGGGTCAAAATAAAAAGAAAATCAAGAATAATGTTTTTTCTAAAAACGCTTTGTTACCGATATATCCGCCATTTTGTATTTTTTCAATAAAAATTTATATCTCAAAAACCATTAAATATTACTTTATGAAACTTGGTATAGTGTTTAAGATAGAAATTAAATAATTGTAAAAAAATTTTGTTAAAAAATATTTTTCCGTTTCAAAATGGCGGCCATTTTAATTTTTCAAACTAAAATTACTAAAAAACAGCTGATTTTATGGAAAAAATACAAGAACACTTTTCTTTAGTATTTTAAATTTTCTATCAAACGACACCATGTTCAGAAGGATCAGGCAACAAATATCTGAGAAATAACAATTTTTAGTTGATTTTTAGCTGATTGTCGCAGACAATGAGGAGAAGTTGCCAGGGTGCGCCTGGCCTGTACAACTAAAAATCGTTATTTCTCAGCTATTTGATGCCCGATCCTTCTGAACTTGGTGTCGTTTGATAGAAAATACAAAATACTAAAGAAAAGTGTTCTTGTATTTTTTCCATAAAATCAGCTGTTTTTTAGTAATTTTAGTTTGAAAAATTAAAATGGCCGCCATTTTGAAACGGATAAATATTTTTTAACAAAATTTTTTTTGCAATTATTTAATTTCTACCTTAAACACTATACCAAGTTTCATAAAGTAATATTTAATGGTTTTTGAGATAAAAATTTTTATTGAAAAAATACAAAATGGCGGATATATCGGTAACAAAGCGTTTTTAGAAAAAACATTATTCATGATTTTCTTTTTATTTTGACCCATATAACATATTCCTAAAGTTTTTGTACTTACTTACGGGACACCCTGTATAGTCATTGGAAATTCGCTGAGTATGCAGGTTTGCTGCAACGGGGGTATATCAATTGATATATTTTTTAATTCTAAATTCTAAATCAATGTGAATAGTTGCAGCAAGTAAGTGGTGTTCCTATTTTCATCTCATTTTTGGGCACCACCCACCTTCAGGTTTATATGGCATTGTCTTAGCGATGACTCATGGGAGTCCTCTTGTCAATTATTATTAAAATCAAAACAACACAACATGAACACGTACATAAAAACAATAAACTTATGTTCTCTGTCACTGATAACCTTTGTTTATCTTCAGTATTAGACAGCTGTTTCTCTTCCTTAAGTTATATACGATTTCCACCGATGGATGTGAAGGTGTTGGTGTTGCAGGCTCGGAAAACCAGTGCCCGGACATGTTCGGGTCAGACCAGCTGTTCCTGGCCCTGGAGCTGGCCCACGCCGGGGAGGCTGTCGAGAGCTTCAGTTTCAGGGCCCCGCTGCAGGCGCTGGCGGTCTTCCTCCAGGTATGGACTCTTGATGATGTAAATTGGTGGAATACGATATACAGGTACAGTAGACTCTCAGAAATCTGGACAATTGTGGCGGATGGTCGGTCCAGATTTTGAAAAATCCGGATTTCCTGGAGGTAGGCATGAATCATCAATTCTGCCAATATAGTAAATAATTATGACAAAATATTAATTTCTGTTTTTGTTAGGGATGGGTCGGTTGCATTTTTTATCGGTTCGGTTTTGGTTCGGTTTTTTACAAAAAACAGTCGTCGGTTTCGTTTTTTTTTTAAGAACTTAACCATAAGTGTCTCATCCATACTTTAAATTTGAGTTAGTTTTTACTTATATTTTGAAATTCTGCCTATCTTACATCTCAGGGTCATTATCAACTCACAAATAAAGATTTTACCAAACTTTAATTGATTATATACCTATAAATACCTATTTCAGACTTTGTTTCACTGGTTTACATAAAAACTGCTGCAGAAACACAACGCAGGAGAGTTGGTTAACATGTCACAAGTAATCAAAGACAAATCAAAGGAATTTAAATTAAATATTATGGGCCATTACAAAACTAGTTGATCACCTAGGCTTAAAATCATTTTTAAGCCTAATGAATAAAGATGATTGACTATTGACTATTTAGTCAAATAATATTTAAGTTAGCGTAGGGATTTTGTATCACTTGTAGTTACCGTAGTCTAAGTAATCTTTAACTTATCGTTAAGATGTTAAGGTTTAAGTTTAGCCTACTGTAGGCCTAATCTTAAATACCCCCGTCCACTCAGCGAATTTCCAATGCATTTATATGTTTCTCACTCCTACATAAAGCCACTTACAAAGTTTCACAAAAATACATTTATAAATAAGTGATTTATAACATTTTATTTATTCTCCATAAGAATAACATTAGGACGGAGTACGCAAGTTTGCTGCGACGAGGAAAATAAAAAATGATTTTTTATACAATTATCAGTATAACTGAACTAGGTGATGCTACATTACCAAGTTTTATTAATTTATGTTCATAATTAAGGGAGATATAAAACTTTAAATATTCTCCATAAGAATAACATTAGGGCTGAGTATGCAGGTTAGCTGCTACAGGGACAATCAACAAAAAAATTATTTTTTGTGCAAATATCAATATACCAGTACAACATGAAGCCATATACCAAGTTTAAGCAATATACATTTATAAATGATCGAGATATCAAATTTTATTTATTCTCCATAAGGATAACATTGGACAACGTACTGTGTAACGTACTGTGCACTTTGAATATCTCTGCAACGGTTGGACGTAGAATCACAATTTAAACGCCAAAATGATTGTTTTCTGGAGCTGAAGTGATTGGTAAAAGCAAATGTTAAGATTAACTGAAAAAAATTTAAAATATAACTGTAAATAAATGTTTTATAAATGTAAAATTAACTGAGGAAAAGCCAAAAACCTTTTTCCCATAAGATTAACATGGGAGATTTTATGAGCAGGTTTTTTGATTTTGTCCGCAACCACTTAACCTAATCAAAATCAAAATTCTTTATTGTCACATAAACGTTTTACAACAGCAAAGCTATTTTAACAGGTGACATTGTCAATATCTTAATATACCTTAATATACATAACCTAAAACTTGTATAAACAATCCAAAAAAAAGACTGCAAAGTATAAAAGGGAAAGTGAGAAGGGAAAGTGAGAAAGTAGAAAGTGAGAAGGGAAAGTATTGCACAGATACAGACCTTAATTTTAAAAAAATAATTAGATTGAAACCTAGAATTTGAGTTCCGGACTTCAATTTAAAAACTATCATTTAAATATTCATTCACAGAATAATAACATCTATTCAGCAAAAAAGATTTCAACTTAGAATTGAAACCAACTGTGTCAAAATCAAATTTTAGGGCTGAGGGAAGTTTGTTGTAAAGCCTTTTCCACATATAACCATGGGTTTTTTCAAACAAAGTTAAATGATGTATTTGATACTGCAAGTCATTTTTGTTTCTAGTGTTATAATTATGATCATACTGTATGGATAAGACAGACGAGAAATTAACTTTAAGAAGAATCAAGGATCTATAAATATACAAAAATTGGTCCCTAGGTTAATAATTCAAAATACTCAAAACCAAAATTAAGTGTTTTAAAATTTTTAGGGTGAAAAATGCAAAAACTGATTTTTGGAAAATTGAAAACCCCATAAACCCCCCTTCCCTTGGTCCGATTTTTCTGGTTTTCGAACTTAAAGTCATAATTGTCACTTTACACATTTGAGCCAAATTTCATCGAAATCGGATGTTTTTTACTCAAGTTATCGCATTCACGGACACATATATATATATATATATATATATATATATATATATATATAAATTTGAACGAATAGTGTTTTTGGCTTCTGGGGACATAAAAACAAAAAATTATCATGGTCTCGGGCTTAAGTCTCACCATGAGACCTACGGTAATAGCTTCTTCCCCATAGGGAAAATTCGCTAAAACGAAATAAGTCTACCTAGTTTTGCTGATATTTTATTTTTGCATACTTTTGGAACCCTAGAATCTTTTCCTACAGGAAGGATATATAATCCTAAATACAGTAAGATATTTACAGAAACAGTAGGACTAGAACTACCTCCGGGGTCGGGGTTATTAGCAATGCCAATTGGGCTGAATGGTAGACCGTCGATTCTGGCTTTCTCAAGGATTTTAACAAACTTTCTTAGTAAAAATGACCGATTTGATTAAATAATAAATACACAGTAAAATTGTCAGTAATCCTGTAGACCCTCTTAGACGTCTCATCTTCGGCTGCTAGTGAGTGATGCGATATGCACAATCTCATATAAACTAATAAACTCGCGAAGGTTATATGTGAGTTGTCGCCCGAAGACACTGACGATTGTGGTGTGTGGAGTCGAAAACCCTAATGATCCTGGCGGTTGGAGGTCGAATCTCGTGCTTCTTGCCGTTCTTGTATTGTTGTTATTTTTTGAATTCTCACCACCAGAGCTAACGAGGCGCTCTTGTTCCGGGTGGTAAATTCATGAATGTAACTTATAGTTGTGATGTGCGTGTTCGATACTTAACGTATTGAAATATCGCGATAGAGATGATACGATACATATGATGCGTCACTGTCACTAGCAGACTAAGTCTGAACTGCAGTCGATTAATATTTAATTTCTCAAATCTGGCGTTCTTTTTAATTTTTTTTAAGGTTAACTCATCACACATGTTCGTCTTTTTAAAGTTTAAACCGTTTGTTAACTTAGAAATCAATAATTTTGAATACGATATTCCAAAGGCGAAACTTTTTAACAACACAGGTACTCGGATACTCTAATTACTGTGAGTATTGTGATTCATTGCCTCAATATGATACGACAATACTTATGGATATATTGAATACAATTACAGGGGATTATTGATAAATTGTGCAAAGTTCAAGAGTTTCAGCTCGCGTTTTCTATTAGAAAATGTTTCGATATTTCAAGCCGAGGTTGTTTATTGGTCATAATTTACAATTTTATTTTAGATTTACAATACAATTTTATTTTACAAAAATTAAAAGTAGCTAAATTAGTTGTCTGTAGTAGCAGCAGACAGTACTGAGAATTATTTTGTTTTATTGTGGCACACGTTAGGAGCTTATGGAGGGTTAGAGGCTAGGAGGTGTGATTAGGAGGATTTTGACTGTATTAAATAATTCCTAACCCTCCTTGAACATGATGAGCGAAGCCGCTTAATTTTGTATCACTTGATTAGAAACTGTTCAGTACATTTCAAGCTGCCATATGCATAATCGCCATATATTTCATTGTTACCTGTGTTTGTAATATATAAAGTAAAATACAGCAAAAATAAGGCCAAAAAGAGATCAATTAAAATAACGAATAGCAGGGAAAACAATCATCGTTAGTGAAATTTAGAGTAGAACATCCAAGTTCCTGTTTCATTGACTCAATTAATAATGTTTGTCTTTGCTCAATAAACTGACAATTACTGCCTCAAACACTCTAATTATTTGCAACCCACACATAATCAGAGATCCCGGAGTGTTACATGGGCCCAGCACACTTCGAATGAATCTCTCACCATAGTTGTAATATATTTAAAATAGAATTTAAAGTTCTAGGGTAACAGAAAATTTATGTATTATATACCATATATGATAATTTGAGTAATTTAAATGTAAGAAAATTGTATTATTAAAATATGTTTTTCTAGTCAGTATGACCTGAAAATAACAATAGTAAGTCAAATAAACAGATTTCTGCTTCATTGGAAAAAGGTAAGTATATTTATCTGAAAATATATCATACCCAAGTTATGACATAACATTTAGCCATGGAGATTGAATACTTTTAATCTTTTGGCATTAAGGTTGTTATAACCTATATGGTATTAATAAACTGTTTCATTAAAAAATAATCTGTTTTTAATTTTATTTCCTCCTTTTAGCGAATTTCCCCTGTAGGGAAGAAGCTATTACCGTAGTTGGCATGGTAAGACCTAGGCCCGGGACCATGATAACTTTTCGTTTTGAGGTCCCCAGATGCCAAAAATACCATTCGTTCTAAACTGTATATATATATATGTGTCCATGGGTGCGATAACTCTCGTAAAAATTGTTGATTTTGATGTAATTTGGTACAAACTTGTAAAGCAGCATTGATGACTTTAAATTTGAAAACCAGCCAGATCGCTCTATCCAAAGGGGTATTTTGGGTTTTTTTTGAGTTTTTTTACATATAATATTTTAGTTCATCCAATTTTAGTTTTCACCATTAAATTCAACTTTAAAAAATAAACAATTTGGTGTTTTGATCATTGCTCTACGTTAATTGGTTACAGAGATATTGGAAGTGCCAAACACAGTACGTTGTCCAATGTGTTCTTAAGTAGAATAAGAAAAGTTGTATATCTTGCTTATTTATTGACTTATCCTGATGAAACATAGTATATTGCTACATACTGTTGTGGACTTAAACGAAAACGATATTTGTTGTTGCTGTTGTGTGTCAATATTTGCACAAAAAACCATTTTTTTTGCCGATAGTTCCCGTAGCAGCAAATCTGCGTACTCAGCCCCCATGTTATTCTTGTGGTGAATAATTAAAATGTAATCTCCCTTAATTATGGACATAAATTAATAACATTTGATATGTGGGTTCACCTAGTTGAGTTATACAAAAATGTTCATAAAATCACATTTTTGGTGTACCTTGTTTCAGTAAACCTGCATCCTCAGACAAAGTTATCCTCCATCCTCATTTTTTGTTATTCTTATGGAGAATAATTAATAGACCATCGGTTTGTTATTCTAGACACTGAATAGTGTTCCTTGTACCCATCGACTGTGTCAACACCCCCTTGCTGCTATTGTAAAACAGAACAATTTCTGGCTTACCAAATGTGGGCGAATCTACATCCATGTCTGTCATATCATCATCATGCATAGAAGAGATCAAAATTACATTCTTCTTCTTTGATCCTTTGTAAGTAACCATGGTACATCCATCTCGAAATCCGAATTTAGAACTTCCCACTGGAATGTCTTTCATATCAATAAAGTCTCGCGGAATCTCTCTCTTGTCCTTTCGAAGAGTTCCTACAAGTGTGAGTCTATTTTCACACAACAGTTCATAGCAGAGAGGAATGGAAGTAAACCAATTGTCTGTGGTTACATTTCTCCCACTACCGGATATAGGCTCTACCATACGTTTGACAACGCTTTTTCCAGAGTTATCTACTTTATGTGGGCCATCAGGTTGCTTTCCGGCATAAATTTCAAGTTTACTTGTATAGAAAGTCGCAAAGTGCAAATATTTTAACCCCATATTTTGCGGGTTTGTTCCGAATGTACTGTCGGAAATTACATCGGCCCCGAAAAGCCTCCAACATCTCATCTACTGTAACATATTCGCTTAGAACATAATTGTTTATGTTTTTCTCAACAATTGTTTCAAATAAATCCCTTATTGGGGCTAGCCTGTCAAGTAACTTTCTCTCTTCCCTTGTGTTTATGTCATCGAATCTGAGAGCACGAAGGAGAAATTGAAATCTCTCCCGTGACATTGCTGCTCTGAAAAACTCTACACCAAATCCAGCATCCGACCACAAGTCCCTTATATTTAGATGGGACGATTTTAGCATACCAGAAGTAAATAGCAGCCCAAGAACAGCTTTTATTTCAGTAGCATCTGTCGATTTGCAGTTTTGATCGTTGCTAAAGTTATCCTTGTTTGCCTGAATCCAAATATTAGTTTTGTCAGCTATGTCATTGATGATTTCGTCGGTGAAAAAAAGTTGCCATGCTTGTACAGGGGTTTTGGCTACTTTTGTTTTATTAGTTGGATGACCCATTCTCATTCTCAAAATATTTCTATTTCGAGCTAAACTTTGTTGAGTAGGTTGAATATCCCAGAGCATTTTAGAATCTTTACTTATATAGGCTAATCTACCATTTATTCGTTCAACAATAATATCCTCTAGTCTACTCTTTAGTGGAATATTTTCTAAATCATCTAAATCTTTCTCTAGTAAATTACCTGGAATTTCATCGACTTGATCATATACTTCCTCCAAGGGAATGTTTTCTCCATCGCCATCGCCACTGTAATGTTCGTCTAAGACTAAAATACCTTCTAAATCCTCGTTGTCGTCATTATCATAGAAGTTTATGTTTTCATTAGTGTCCTCATCGTCGAAAAGTTCCCGACGAAAAGCTCCAAGAGGTCTTGTTATACGTTCGTGGTCCTCTTCTCGTTCTACACTCAGCAGAAGCCTATCAATCCGATTGCGTTCAACGGAGTTCATGTTAAATTTTTCACACAACAATGTTGTTCACACAACTATTATCCTTGGCATAATTTTCACTATTCACACAAGTCACTAATTCGAATGCCGCGAGAACTGACTAACGGTCGAACACACCGGCTACTCCGAGACGCGCTTACTGACTCACGGTCGAAAACACCTGTCCTCTACGGAATCGTTCATTGAACTGACTGTAAGGGTTAGAGAATGACGGGAAGTGGGTCATGCTGTTCCTGGAAAGACGCGCGTGAGGTACGGTGACGGCCAGCACTGCCGACACCCAACAAATATAATTTTTATCTAAAAAACTACTAACCCGGTCTTTTAGACAGTTAAGTCAGTCCTCGCGGGTTAATTAACTGTTTCATTAAAAAATAATCTCAGTTTTAGCGAATTTCCCCTATAGGGAAGAAGCTATTACCGTAGTCGGCATGGTAAGACCTAGGCCCGGGACCATGATAACTTTTCGTTTTGAGGTCCCCAGACCTCAAAAACACCATTCGTTTGAAACTGTATATATATTTATATATATATATATATATATATATATATATATATATACATGTGTCCGTGAGCACGATAACTCTCGTAAATATTATCCGATTTTGATGAAATTTGGTATAAACGTGTAAAGCAAAATTTATGACTTTAAGTTCGAAAACCAGCCAGATCGCTCCATCCAAAGGGCTATTTTGGGGGGGTTTTGTACCCCAAAAATGGGTTTTTCGAATTTTGTACATATAATTTTGGAAATAGTCTAATTTTAGTTTTTTCCATTGGATTCAGCTTAAAAAAACACACAATTTGGTATTTTGATAATTTCTCTACGTCAATTGGTTACCGAGATATTGAAAGTGCTAAACACAGTACGTTGTCTAATGTTATTCTTATGGAGGAAAAGAAAAATTTGATATCTCGCTTATTTATGAACGTATACTGACGAAACTTGGTATACGGCTTCATCTGGTTGTGGACCATTGATATTTGCTCAAAAAAACAATTTTTTTCCAAAGGCTCCCGTAGCAGCAAACCTGCTTACTCAGCCCCATGTTATTCTTATGGAGAATAAGTAACGTTTTATCTCCCTTAATTATGAAAATAAATTAATGAAATTTGGTATGTGGCTTTACCTACATGAGTTATATTGATATTTGTATAAAACCCCATTTTTTTTGTTCCTTGCTTCAGCAAACCTGCATACTCAGCCACCATGTTATTCTTATGGAGAATAATTAAAATGTCATAAATCGTTTGTTTATGAATGTATATTGATGAAACTTGGTATGTGGCTTTATGTGGTATTAAGATACATATATATGCATTGGAAATTCGCTGAGTACTCAGGTTTGCTGCTACGGGGGTATTTTATTTTATTTCCTCCTTTTAGCGAATTTCCCCTATAGGGAAGAAGCTATTACCGTAGTCGGCATGGTAAGACCTAGGCCCGGGACCATGATAACTTTTCGTTTTGAGGTCCCCAGACCCCAAAAACACCATTCGTTCGAAACTGTTATTGGAGTTATTGGTAAAAATTGGGTTTTTTTGTGAAAATAACAATAGACCACAACCAGATGAAACCATATACCAAGTTTTGTTAGAATACGTTCATAAATAAGCGAGCTATAATTTTTTTCTTATTCTCCATAAGAATAGCATTGGACAACGTACTGTGTTTAGCACTTTCAATATCTCTGTAACCATTTGACGTAGAGCAATGGTCAAAACACCAAATTGTGCGTCTTTTTAAGCTGATTCCAATGGAGGAAACTAAAATTTGACTTTTTCAAAAATTATATGTAGAAAACTCAAAAAACCCATTTTTGGGGTACAAAACCCCCCCAAAATACCCCTTCGGATAGTCCGATCTGTCTGGTTTTCGAACTTAAAGTCATAAATGCTGCTTTACACGCTTATACCAAATTTCGTCAAAATCGGATTATTTTTACGAGAGTTATCGCACCCACGGACACACATATATATACACACACATATATATATATATATATATATATGTGTGTCCGTGGGTGCGATAACTCTCGTAAAAATAATCCGATTTTGACGAAATTTGGTATAAGCGTGTAAAGCAGCATTTATGACTTTAAGTTCGAAAACCAGACAGATCGGACTATCCGAAGGGGTATTTTGGGGGGGTTTTGTACCCCAAAAATGGGTTTTTTGAGTTTTCTACATATAATTTTTGAAAAAGTCAAATTTTAGTTTCCTCCATTGGAATCAGCTTAAAAAGACGCACAATTTGGTGTTTTGACCATTGCTCTACATCAAATGGTTACAGAGATATTGAAAGTGCTAAACACAGTACGTTGTCCAATGCTATTCTTATGGAGAATAAGAAAAAAATTATAGCTCGCTTATTTATGAACGTATTCTAACAAAACTTGGTATATGGTTTCATCTGGTTGTGGTCTATTGTTATTTTCACAAAAAAACCCGATTTTTACCAATTACTCCCGTAGCTGCAAACCTGCGTCCTCAGCCCCCATGTTATTCTTATGGAGAATAAGTAAAATGTCATGTATCCCTTAATTATGAACATAAATTAATAAAACTTGAAATGTTGGTTCACCTAGTTGAGTTCTATTGATATTTGCATAAAAACCCATTTTTTGTGTTCCTTATTGCAGCAAACCTGCGTACTCATCTCCCATGTTATTCTTATGGAGAATAATCAAAATGGCATATATCGCTTATTTATGAACTTATATTGATGAAACTTGGTATGTGGCTTCACCTATTTGAGTAATATTGATATTTACAAGAAACCCTATATTTGTTGTTTTTTGTTGCAGCAAACCTGCGTACTCATTCCCAATGTTATTGTTATAGAGAATAATTCAAATTTGATATATCGCTTATTTTTGAATATATTTTTATGAATGAATGAATTTTCTATGGAATGAATTTAGCCCAATAGCCCAGTGGATATGTTGTCAGATGATTCAAGATCAGTGGTCACGGGTTTGAATCCTACTTTTGATGCTTACTTTTTGAGGTCTGCAATTTATGTTTATTTGACTTTATTTTGTTTTTACAAATTCATTTATTTGTAATTATGTTGCTCAACGATCAGCTACCGTACAGCGCTCTGTGGAGTTAGGTTAGGTTAGGTTACTATCATTTTGTCGTGAACTGAAGTCTAATTTGTTGTTATCTTTTACACGTAAATCCATTTGTAGAACTCCAATTTAACATTGTAACCACAACTTTTTATTTATATCCGATTGACTATAATTGAGTGAGTACTTTTTTTTGCTTTTATACACCTCGAAACAACCATCGTAGTCGGGAGTTCATTCGATAAAACGAACAAGCAGCCGGTTGATAAAATGTTTCGATACCGAAACGATACGGGAGCGCCTGTGTAGGTGCTCACCAAAGGTCATTGTTTTGTAGTTTTTCTTTGGTTAATGAACTACGAGTTTGATTTAAACTTGAGTTGACTGAGGAATGCAAGTGAGCGAAGCGAACTCCGAAAGGGGGTTTGGGGGCGAAGCCTCCAACGGCGATAAGCCTAGTTATATATAATTCTGTATGCGAAATATTTCACGTCAAAATTGTGGGAGTTTGGAAAATCGAAGGATGATGGGAGACGGTTCAAATTAAAGGTCTTGATCCCAGGGACTCGGGAAAAACAGCTGTATTTCCAAACATTTAGGAGCAAACGATAAATAACGTAAAACACCCTCCATAAGAAAATTATGGGAATTTAAATCGTCTGCTTTGTTTACAATAACACATGTGATTGAGTGTCTACTTTGTTTACAATCTGACATGTGTTCCTACTTGGAGCAAGGTTAGGGGCTATCGCCCCTTCAAGCCACTAGTTTTAACCTATATAAAGCAAATATTTCATCAGACATTTGTTCCGCTAAAGATATATAATTTCTACATTCAATAATCTATATTATTAAAAGAATATCTTGACTTTTGTTAGGCGATTTTCAACCCTTAAAAATATTATTTCATATACATATTTCGTATTAATCGAAAGCTCTTACTCTCTAGATGTGTCTTGTAGGGTTTCCATACACTCTCGACCACGGGGCTTCGCCCCACGAGCTTTCATAGTTCATTTTTATCCCATAAGATTAACATGAGGAACATTTTGATTTGAATTGCAGCTGTTAGTACGTTATGGACAGGTTATTAGAAAACCCGATTATACAAGTAAGGAATTAATTTATCTATATAAATTAAATAAGTTATTTTTCTAAATCGTTTTGAGCAGTGAAATGTTGTATGCTACGGAGATATTTAATTTGTTTATCCGTCTGTCAGTTTATAAGCCAGATTTTTTCTGCGCTTCACAAAAAAAATTACTCAATGAAATTAAATAATTTGCCTGTTTTCGTGTAGAGGAGGAATCTCTTTTGGCTGTTTTAAATCATGGTAAGTAATTAGGGTTACGCCCCTTTGACCGGCACTGCTACAAAGTCGATCCTAGGGGTACAGGTTACTTAATATTTCACTACAGCTTGCACCGTATTTGTTATAATCAGCATTTAGTCAGCTAATTATATTTTATCACGGAATGAAGAAAACAAGAATGGATATTTTACTACTCTAAATAGGTATACTAAATCATTTAAAATAACGGCATGGTAATAAATCATTGGCTATACAGAACACGTAAGCTTTATATGGTATTTATTAAAGCTCAGTTTGTCTAAGTAGCCATTGTGATTATAATATCGAATATTTTATGTTTTTAAGCCCACTTTCAATAAGTTTAACAAACTACAGGAGTTATTGAGCAGATATTTGGAAGAAGACGGGTTCATCTCAAAAAAGATTGGGCTAATTCCCGTTCCAATGAGGCTAGGCCCTAACACCCTTCAACATTTCCATGTTAATTATGTACTTACTAGACCGATTGAGCGTATATTTTGTAGAAAGACAGCAGGCAATGCACTTTAGTCAGAAACAGGCCTATAATTTCATCCAGTATGCCCTTTGGGACTTATCTGCTCTGTCGGCTTTTAAAATTGTAATTTATTCATCACTAATGTAAGTAGTTAACTAAACCGATTGAACATATATTTGTTAGGAGAATAGTTAATATATCAGAATAAAACCTTTGCCTACTCCTGCTCCAAAATATCTTTACCAAATGTTAAAACTATCAAATTTATGGGTTAATAAATGTGTTCTAATTAGATCTCATCCATAGATAAATATAGTATTGTATAGAAATATATTAAAAAAACTAACATTGGAGTTATGGTTAAGATTTCTAAATAAAAATAAAAGAATCATACCAGCTGTTCAAAATCAACCATTCAATTGTAAAAATAACAATCACTTGGTAAAGTATCATGTGGTTTTTGTGGGAATAGAGATCAGAACCAATGAGTACATAACTTTAAATATACATGATTAGGTTATTTATAAATTGTGAGCACTATTCAAACTGAAGATTTAATATAAAACGGACATGCCCAAAATGAAAAGAAACGAGCAATACGCAATAAGCAAAGCAAATACGAACGCCTTGGAGAGGAATCGTGAATATAAGTACTCTAGGCATTTTTAACAAACTGACTGGCTTTTCGAACAAACCTGGGTCCTCCAGGTGCTTTAACAAATGGAACTGATATCTAAAACATAACACTGTACTGTGATCGCGAGCGAAGCCGCGACGGGCTACTAGTTTATTAAACAATAGTTTTCAAGGCTACAAGATGTGAACTTCTCTATCCATCAGTTATTTTCATTTAAAATTAAGATTATCAAAGAACTAGGCACATGAACAGGTGTATGCTGTGCTGTATTCTATCGTTAACATAATGAAAAACTCCAAAGATGTAATATTTCTTACGCTATTAAGTAGTCAATTAACATGAATGTCCGTAAGAATAACTTTTAAAATTTGACAATCGATAGGATGAAGCACTATGGAAATTTCTTGAAATCATTAGTGCTCATGTATATTGAGTAAAGTACATGTGTGCTACAGTTCAGTCATCCAGACCCACCGTTTTAGGCTCTGCTTTGATTGACAGCCACTGGTAGGAGATAATTATTGATTAGATTCTCACGTTCTCTTTAGTTTAGTTAATGTTATTTTTATTTCACTTTCGAGTTTTATTTGGCTTTCATTTCATGTTAGCTATTTTATTATTGACTAGTGGTAACTGGCGTACGCTGCTGTATTTCTTATGAGATTTACAAAAAATGCTTGTTGTATTATATTTTTTATAAAATTTTTAATAAACTTTCCAGGAACCATCCCGACCCAATGCTATATTAATAATGAAAATGTCATTAAATTCAGTTGAGTGGCTTAATAGTCCATAGGGAACATAGATTCAATTTTATATATTAAGATAGCATGGACATAACAGTATGTGGATTGGGGGACAATTCAAGGACACGAACATAGTCGCGTCTAAACTAAATAAATTGAATCAGGAAACTAACACATACTTAATTTCTAACTCGTTTTTACAGTTCCTAATTTTCATTTACTAGTAAGTGATTGAAAATGTCTGCAATAACTCCTGAAATAACATGACCTCGCCATCACCAACAATGAATTAATTACAATGAATTAGTTTTAGAATGAGTCAGTGTGTATGTATCAGTTCTATCTCCGTCCCAAGTTTCAGCTCAATTGGTTCAGTAATACTTAATTTGATAATTTCCAAAGCTAGTGTGGCGGAGCCCAAAAGGGCACTTAGGTCATGAGCGGATTTGTGTGAGTATGATTATTCTAACACCAATCTCCCTCCAGAATTGCAACCCAATTGGTTCAGTAGTTCCTAATTTGAGAACTTTTAAACCAGTGGGACGGAGCCCTAAAGAGTACTTAAATCGTGAGTAATTATATGTCATTCATAACTGTACTACTTACCTCCCTCCCAATATGTCATCTCAATGGCCTCAGTAATAACTAATCTTCAAAGGCAATGGGAGAAGTCCTAAGAGATTTTTTTTAGATATTTTGAAGGTTTATGTCAGTAATAATAGCAACTACTAATCAACTAACAAATTTTAGCTTAAACAGTTGAGTAAACATTAATATCCATAAGTTTAGCTTGGGGACCATGCTCATCCCATGATCACCCGTGAGGCAGAGCGCCCTAAAGGCGAGAACAAAATCAAAATCCCGTAGTTATCCTGTTTTGTACTGTTTTTTTTTATTGACATCCGTTTACATATCCAATTTAATTGATTTCTATTATACAGTTAGAATAACATGGGGAGTTTAACAATGCCTGGGGTTAGATCCCCTAAGGTTAGATCGGAACACATTTTATCAGGCCTGATCAAGACAGTCGATCAACTTTGATTAAACTGACTTGTTTAGCTTGCTTGATCAGAGTTTCCAAAGTTAATCAAATCTGGTTTAATTTGATATTTTTTAATAGTGTTTGATGTGATGTTTGATGAGGAATTTTTTTTTCCAAATCCGTACCATTCGGTGTTAAAACATTTTGCACCTTTGTTTATTGGCATGAGAATTATAAACTTGTTTTGGTATCTCAAAGCGATCAGATAACCAATCAACAAACTAGTTTTACTATTTACTTACAATTATTGAGTTATATTCAAATTTTACGCTCATTACTCATGATTGAAAATATTTTAGCATTTAAATGCACCTTATGCATATCAAGACATCCATATCATATAAATGGATGTCGTAGTAAACCCCCGTCGTACCAAACCTGGAAACTCAGCGAATTACAAATGCATATATATATGTGTCTTAATACTACATAAAGTCACATAAAAAGTTTCATCAATATGCATTCATAAATAAGCGATTTATAACATTTATACGCAAGTTTGCTGAAACAAGGAACACAAACAAGGGGTTTTTATACAAATATTAATATAGCTCAACTAAGTAAAGTCACACAGCAAGTTTTATTAATTTATGTTAATAATTAAGGGAGAGAAAATTTGACTTATTCTCCATAACAATAACATGGGGGCTGAGTACGTAGATTTGCTGCTACGAGAACTATCGGCAACAAAACTGCTTTTGTGAAAAATTATCAAAATAGTAATTTGTTTTTTTTAAGCTGAATTAAATAGTCAAAACTAAAATGTTATGTATAAAAAACTAAAAAAAACATTTATGGGGTACAAACCCCTCCCTCCCCAAATACCCCTTTGGATGGAGCGATCTTTCTGATTTTCAAACTTAAAGTCATAAATGTTGCTTTAAATGTTCGTACCTAACCAAAGGACCGATTTTTATGAAATTTGGTATGTAGGTACTAATCCACGATATCTCCAGGCTTTTTTTTATTTTTTTTTTCATTTTTGATTTTTAAGGGTTATTATCCCCCCAAAACCGCCAAAAAACATGAAAAATCAAAATTTCTCAAAAACGGTCTAACGATTTTGATTAAACTTTAGTCGTTTGTAGAACATTAGTTTTCCAACAAAATGACACTATCCGCATTCCTGTAAAATTTCGGGTTCAGAAATTACAGGACTTAAAACATCAAAAATTCAGTTTTTTTTGGATTTTTTATAAAAAGTCATCTGTAAATATAAAAAATATTACTATTCACCATTAAAAAGAGCTCATAAAACTAAATAATTTAGTATTTTGAATTACTATTCTACGATTGCTGGTTTCGGAGAAAATTGAAATTTTCATTTTGCGGTAAACGCAGTACGTTGTCCAATTTTATTCTTATGGGGAATACAAAAATTACTATTTATCTCTTATTTACTGATCAATTTCATTCAAACTTGATATGCTTGTCAGTTTAGCATTGACCACCAGAGGAAATTCAAAATATGTTGCCCCTTAATAACCCTGGGGGGGGGGGTGAATAGGGGGTATGTCCCCTCTTAAAACCACGAGTGTAGCAATGGATTCTGTAGTGCCTCCAAAGCAGGGATTTGGTGGATGTTTTTTAAAACAACTTGTTTACAAGATTTTCTGTACATTCGACCGTGCTTTGTATTCTATTTTTAGTCAATAACAAGTAATTTATTCGTTAAAGTTGGGCTAAAAGGGAGAAAGTATGTGTCAGTTTCCTGATACCGTTTATTTACTCAAGTTATCGTGTTAACGGACACATATATATAAATTTGATCGAATAGCGTTTTTGGCATCTGGGGACGTCAAAACAAAAATTTGTCATGGTCTCGGGCTTAACTATTACCATGCCACATACGGTAATAGCTTCTTCCCTAAAGGGAAATTTGCTAACAAGGCCAAAACAAATCACTTGTCTTTAAAAACAGCTCAATGCCAAAGGACGGTTGAGCCTAAAATTAATGGATTTACTCAATTTCAATTATTATGGAACAAAAAAATCACATACTTCTTATGCTTACCTATTAGATTTCATTACAGGCATGGTTTTGATATTACCAAGGTTAGTTTTACCTAAAAGTTGGGCTATACAGACAGTGTTCATACAACTCAATCTGAAGGTCCTGGCAGTGGCGGTTTTAGGGGGGGGGGAGCTATAGGGGCTGTAGACCAGGGCGGCAAATTTACAGAAAATTAATAAGTTGTTTACAAATGAAACGGGGAACATTTTGACAAAAGCGGATGAGAATGACGGTGTGCCGCCCTTTTAAAGGTAAAGGTAGTAATCAGAGACTAATGTATTACGGATGCAGTCCCTCACACTGCATTTCCTCAACCTCAAAACCGTCATAATGCATTTGTCATTCTTCCGTACCAGCGACAAGACGATTACGCTACAGAGAAAGGGTGGCAAGCCACGAACTACAGTTAATTCAACTTCTCCCCTCCGCTCATCAGGCACTGCGCCACTATGACTACGTCCAACTCACGGACTTCCAAGTTTACCTGTACATTTGCATAGCATCAAAATTATTTGTTACACAATATCAATAATGACTAAGGCACATGGCTGAGAAATGTTGCAACAATAGAATTTGAGATGACAATACCAAAATTTAGACTACAATGATATTTTCTAACTCTAGGTAACAAAGAAAGTTATTTCAGCCGTCGTATACTTACCATCAAAGGCTACCACACATATTCGTTCATTCTGGAAGATATTGTTTTATCAAAACATTCGACCAAAGACAAATAAAGATATAATTTGTGAAGATAGGATTTGATTGGTTGTTGCCATGGGAGCATGGTTGTCAAAGGGTCAAAATGGTGGTCAGCATGTAGGCTGCAGTTTTTTACTCCAAGCGAGACCACTATATATATTTTTTGGGTGGGACGGGGTCAAAATCTCCCATTTCATTAAATGAAAAACTGTGATATTCGAAGTCTTTAAATTAATATCTTCTCGCATTTTAGGCGAATCATGATGTTAAACTTAACTTTATAATCTTGAGACATATTTTCGATGTAACATTATTGTTTATCTCTGAGCAAAGTTATGATTTGAGTTAAATGAAAACACCCTTGTAATATGGCTTTGGAAATAGTATTGAAAACAAGCCGCTTTGAATATCAAATGACACTGCCCCATCAACAAGTTGACACCACAACAGGACAAAATACCAAATATGACGGCACACTTTTTGAAGGTTATTTTTCAGAGAGTAGTGCCTCCTAAAGGTATTATATTTTAATTAATTGAATCTACAACATCATGGAGGTGAAACTAGGAAGTGGTTGAAAATGTGTAGAGTTTTATGAAGATTAGGCCTACATTAATTAATTTTATATTTTAATCGTCTAAAACATATAAACAATTCTTTGTATGAAGTATAAACTACAAAATGACTGAAAAACTGTATTGAAAAGCGCTAATTCAGGATTAAAATAGTCAGAATCTTGAATCTAATGGTCCGAATTACGAATTTTAAGGCTACAGTGTCATCATATCTTATTTTTAGGTTATTTATTATAATATTCAGTAGTCAATGCGTTGGAGTAAAAATTAATGTTGAAGTATAAGAAGGGTTTTAGGCCTCTGTCGAAGAATTTTCTTGTTATTAAAAGTAGCACTGCTTCACTGCTTTTAACACCAACATTTGTCTCTAGGGTTGATTGTCATTGAGTAGGCTATATTGTACTGTGTTAATGTGAATCAAGTCAATTATACATTATTTTACTGTTTGTTTTTTTAACTAAGAAATAACAGTAAACTAATTAATTCAGTAAATTAAGTATCAGCAGATACTGTAACAAAATAACCAAACAAGATATATAACATGTGGGTAAACATGGGCGGCGAAAAGGACAAAGATTATGGGTGGGGGGAGGGTGGCAGATTTCCTAATAGCCCTTAGGCGGCAATTGCTTAAATCCGCCACTGGGTCCTCGTAAATCCTCCATTTTTGAGTAAAGATTAACAGAAATTGGTAAGCCACAACTTTTATAAAACACTAAAATTCATATCACAACTCTTAACACCTCAAATGCATTCATACTCAATTTGAATTTACAGACGATGTGCGGCTGTGAACGACCTTGGTAGCGCAGGTAAACGGTGGGAGTAAAGTCGCTTGAATCTTTTGAGTTTCATTAAAACCTCGAGTTTCAGTACCGAACTCAGCTCAAACTCAAAATTTTGAGTATTCGCACATCTCTACTTATTTTGCTGGTGCATAAGAGTTTTCTTCTCCATGACTCATTTATGGATATGTTGCAGGCTTTCAATAATGTTAACCTTGATCATAACATAATACTCTACAAGCTTGAGAGATTATGTGTCAATGGAATTTCTCATAATTGGTTTAGGTCATATTTAGGGAAAAATTATTAAGTTCTAGAACTCTCGTATTATCAACAACAAATATAGATTTAAGAATCAAAGTCAGATTCGACAAAAACTATCCAGAGGTCCCACAGGGTCCCTCTCTTAAATATATAACGTCTAAAAACCTTCCAAATGTTCTATCGTGGTATTCTAAGTAAATTCCCCATTCAATTCCCAGTTTGAACACCCCACCCCATTGAAAATAAAATATTGGCAACACCCAAGAACCTTAATCAAGAGAGTCTCTATAAGTTAAACTCAACATCTCTCAATATTAAAATACAAATCATAACCTTAATTTATTTTTCAGACGACGTTTTCCCTGGCAGTGGCAGAAATGGCAGCTGAGTTTGAGCACAGAGACCTGCACGTAGGCAACATTCTGGTCCAGACAACAACTGATAAATACATTACCTTCGTACTAAATGGCACAAGATTTGAGTGTCCAACAAATGGAACTAAGGTAAATTTTCAACTATTTTTTGTAACAAATCTCAAGGGTCACTTTTTCTTGGAGATTGAACAGATTGCCCTGTGGGTTCTCAAAGTTCCAGTGTTTATTTATTCCACCAGAAAACATTTATTCTACACATATGCACATTGTTATTGTTATGGGCATTCAAAAAGTACAAATACCCCTGTCGCAGCAAACTTGCATCAAGATGTAGAACTACATTTTTATGGTGAACACAATACCGCAATCTGTTTTTGAAATATCGGTTATTTTAAAAAGTGTTTATGAGAATAAAATTTGAAATGTCCCAACCCTAAAACATGCCCATATTCTTGTCATTACATCAAATAATGAGCATAAACTACTAATCTCTGAGTGGCATTTGCTTCATTTTGAAGAAATTAAAATATTTTGCCACCATCTTGGATCTGAAATAATTTTTTCAAACGTTAAGATGGGGACGTGACCCTACATTTTCAACTATTTTTCCGTTTTTAAATATCGACTTTCGTTCTTATGATATTAGCAGATTTTTGTTTAACATTTCAAAAAGTTGCAGAGTACCTATGCAGGTTTGCTGCGACAGGGATGTTTTAATTACTTCATATTTATTATAAATATGAGATTTGACTCGTGTTACGTGGTGATCACCCGCACTGGTTACAGGCCACCATCATCGATTATACCCTGTCACGCATTGCGTTCAAGGGCGATGTGCTGTATCTGGATCTTGAGAAGGACCCAGAGCTGTTCACTGCGGAGGGAGACTATCAGTTTGACATCTACCGCCAGATGAGAGCAGACCTCCAGAGCAGCTGGCGGGACCACCAGCCCAAAACGAACGTTAGGTAATCACTTTTTATTTTCATATTACATTATAAAATTTCCTTCCTTGAATTCCAACTAGTCTTTATGATCACTGTTTCACAGGAAACATTTATTTGAAATTTCTTATTCTTTCCGTGGAGAAACCATAAGAATAAGCATAATTGCGGTATGCTGCAATTGGTAGCGACACAGACTTTTGCAGTCATCAGGTAAACAAATAAAAATAAGAATAACACACCAACACGGCCAGGAACCTTCCATTGCTTTTGTTGTCTGTTTCAGGTTTCTGCCATTGCGTGCCTTAAGCGCTAGTAAGGCGCCTACTCTCGGGGAAAAAAGTTTAGATACTCGAGTTTGAGCTTCAACTGCAACGTAACCAGTTGAGGTATAAAAAAACAAACTACACCATTATTTCAGGAATGTAATTGCGTGTTTATTGATGTGAGTTAATAATTTATTGTTTGATTTTAAGTGAGTCTTAAGGCAGGTTAAATGAAAAAAGTACCAGTTTTTTGGCGTTTTTCACACAGCGGCTCACTTTGAAAATTCATACCATAAAAACTACTGCTCCAATCGTTATGAAACTTTGATTGGTAGTAGAACATACATTTTTATAACATATTTGTAAGTTTCGGAATTTTTTCACTGCTAGGAAAAAAGTTGTTATGATTTTAGTAAAAGCCTTTTATTTTGAGTTTGGATTGTGGTAGAAACGTCAAAGAAAGTTTGATTTGTAGCTTTTAGTGAAAGGAAAAATAATATAAAGCTAATAATTAGATGTGTTGTTTTTGAAAAATTAAACTTAAAAATAAGCAAAGTGTGGTTAGAATGCAGTCGCGCGTGAAATCGCTACCTCGCGCACCGTGCCTTGCAGGGAAAATTCCCTCCTCCAACCAGTTATCGATCTCGTGGCGCGTCGCGTTACGGGTGACGAATCCATTTCCAATATATTTGAGTCATACTTACTCCTCTCTAACGAGGCACGTTTTAACGGAAATGGACCTATTAGTCACTATTATCACATCCTCTAAAATGTACTTCGTTTTACTCATTCTGCCTGTGTTGTTCCTTGAGTTCACGTCGGTCGAGATTTTAGTAAAAGCCTTTTATTAGTGAATTTCCTTTGGAAAGTGAACTATTAGCATGACCCGCACGGTGAAACTTAAGCCCGGGACCACCATAGAAGTTCCTAACGTGACCCCCTGAACACGTTTTGGGGGGTCGTTCAAAATGTTATATATATTTATATGTGTTTGCACTCTAGCGGTCACATTTTTTGTCCGATTAACTTCAAATTTAGTAGGGACGTTTCTTTCTGTAATCAGTTGGACAAGTTCGTTGGGCAAAACAATCGGAAAACTCCAAACCCCTTTTTTGAGGATTAATCTTTCAAATTTTGAGTTTTTGGGCCCAAAAAGGGACAGAAGAGCCCCGTATGTAAAATTAATGCATGTAATAAGATGGGAATTAGTGAGGCGAAAGTTTTAAGCCTTCTATCGTCATTCTAGCATAAATAATTACCGAGTTATTAAAGAAAATGTGTTTCGACCAAACACAGTACGTTGTCTTATGGGCGGTTTACACTAGAAAAGCCTGCTACTCCTTTGTTAGAGTACTTTTATCATCCCCAGCAACCTCACACGTACTTTCAAGCCTGACTGGACCTTCTCCTAACATTATAATGCGCAAAATTGTATTCCCAGCTTTGCAGGTAAATGAAACCAGGAGCATCAGAACAGCCAAAAAATCAGTGTTTTCAGATTTCAATAAAAATTGGAATACATGTATGTTTTTACATTGATTTTGAGTTTTAATAGTTTTTATATGGAAATTCACTTCCCTCACGTCAGCGTGCTGCGTGCGAACTCGTTTTGAGTTTGGATTGTGGTAGAAACGTCAAAGAAAGTTTTATTTGTAGCTTTTAATGAAAGGAAAAATAATATAAAGCTAATAATTAGATGTGTTGTTTTTGAAAAATTAAACTTAAAAATAAGCAAAGTGTGGTTAGAATGCAGTCGCGCGTGAAATCGCTACCTCGCGCACCGTGCCTTGCAGGGAAAATTCCCCGCGCGGCTGCGCCAGTGCAGCGATGGGTTTCGGCCGGGCGCATCGTGGCAATGTTACGAGTTATACACAGCACAGCTACATTGCTAAAATACCATTTCCCATCACCTTTTTTCATGAGGGCTTTGGACCTCCAATGGCAGGTTTAAAAATGGATTGCTCTATAAGAGACTTTTCTTGACTGTTAAAAATATTAACAGTAATTGATTTTTTTTTTAATCATTATTTACAATGATTATTCCTGTTCAGTTTGTGCAAAGGGCTGTTGTCTTTTTCCCAATAATTAGCTTCGATGGTTTTTGAATGATTAATACACTTCTTCCATAGATCTGGAGTGACCGACCGCAGTGCTTCTTTGCAAAGGTTATTCATGACTTCCATGGACCTTCTTTTTTCAGCTTGGTTAGCCATATTTACCTTTGCGATTTTCCCTTTGACATACGCCCAGATCAGCTCAATTGGATTCAGTTCACAGTGAGCCACTGGGAGCCAAACAAGGTTTACATCAGGTCGAACATGTCTCACTATTTTATCAAGGACTTTTTCCAGCGTTTGGAAGTGTGGTCTGGCGTGGACAATCAGCTCAGCTTTTGTAATTTTCTGGTAATCGGATACGTCAGGTGGAAGAGAAATATTTCGGTCAGTAAGGAATTAAATAATTTTGCCTTTTACCCAAGACATTGTTGGGTATTTTGTAGCAGGATCCACCATGGTTGGTAAGGTGCCTGATCAAGAACAATAGCCGCTTTTTCAGGCAGTAAACGCAACACTTTTTCAAACCACTCTGAGTAGTGCTTTGAGTTCATCTCATTGTGATAATCCCCAGTGTTCTTCTTACTAATAAAACATAATTCAGCTCCTGGCAAAAATCCATCTTCGCTACCAATATGCAGTATTATTATTCTCTTGGCTGCTCCCGACGGCGTCTTAAATCCTCCTCTCCAACCGTAGATTTGTTGAATGCAGCCTCTATATTGGTCATAATTGTTAAAATTATCGTTTAAAGCTGTTATCACATTTTCTTGCCAAGTGCAAGACATTGTTTGGTTTTGACCACACCAAGTTTCATCTGTGTAAAATATTTTGAATCCTTTAGTTCTAAGTTCCCGAATCTTCCTTAAATATTTATGTCGTCAAGCAGCAATGGTCGTAGACTCCATCAATATAGGTTTTTTGGCCAGTTTTCTGAATGAAAATCCTAATTCATGCACAATTTTCATGAGTGTTTTTTTCGACATAGTCGGAAAATCTGTAAGGGTTTGATCAAGTTTGTTATGCAAATTACTGATTGTTGGGTATGTCTTATTTAGATAAAAATCATAAATGTTTCTTCTAATTACCCCTAAAGTGAAATCATCCAGCTTGATGCGTGGTTGGCCGGTCCTCACACAGGGTTTCTTGCTTGGTACACCATTCTCATCCTCTTGATTCTCCTTCATGGAAGCGCCGCATCTCTTCACTGTTGCTATGGACTTCCCAACACACTCCAAAACTTTGTGGGGAACCGGGTACCGCTTATCACCACACTTGATACCTTCATTCGTGAAGAAACATATTGCACTTATAATCATAGCGATTTCGCCATCTGATAAGTGACGAGCTTTGGGCATCTTGACCGACGTGAACTCAAGGAACAACACAGGCAGAATGAGTAAAACGAAGTACATTTTAGAGGATGTGATAATAGTGACTAATAGGTCCATTTCCGTTAAAACGTGCCTCGTTAGAAAGGAGTAAGTATGACTCAAATATATTGGAAATGGATTCGTCACCCCTAACGCGACGCGCCACGAGATCAATAACCGGTTGGAGGAGGGAATTTTCCCTGCAAGGCACGGTGCGCGAGGTAGCGATTTCACGCGCGACTGCATTCTAACCACACTTTGCTTATTTATAAGTTTAATTTTTCAAAAACAACACATCTAATTATTAGCTTTATATTATTTTTCCTTTCACTAAAAGCTACAAATCAAACTTTCTTTGACGTTTCTACCACAATCCAAACTCAAAATAAAAGGCTTTTACTAAAATCATAACAACTTTTTTCCTAGCAGTGAAAAAATTCCGAAACTTATAAATATGTTATAAAAATGTATGTTCTACTACCTATCAAAGTTTCATAACGATTGGAGCAGTAGTTTTTATGGTATGAATTTTCAAAGTGAGCCGCTGTATGAAAAACGCCAAAAAACTGGTACTTTTTTCATTTAACCTGCCTTAAGACTCACTTAAAATCAAACAATAAATTATTAACTCATATCAATAAATGCACAATTACATTCCTGAAATAATGGTGTAGTTTGTTTTTTTATACCTCAACTGGTTACGTTGCAGTTGAAGCTCAAACTCGAGTATCTAAACTTTTTTTCCTGAGAGTAGTCACGTGGCCTGGACCCCCCGCCGCGCTACCAGTCTTCCTCTAGTAGTCGCAGTACCGTACCGCACCGCACCGTGTGTTCTGTTTTGTGCCTGGCTTTTGTGTATGGTTTGAATTTTCCTTTATTGACTGCTTTTAAAGTTCTCTGTTAGCTTTAGTGTTTTTTTTTTTCAACTTTGTCCGGATTGTGCCTTTAAGAATATTTTGTGTAATTTTGTTATGCTCTAGGTATTTTTTCACCTAAAGACAAGATCAGATTCCAGATCCTGAAACGTCGTGAATCTTGTTTTTACCAATCAATTATGGAAAATGTCCGCAATAATCCGCAATAAATGGAAAATAACCATCACCAATAGTGAATTTTAAACAAAGAATAATTTTCTTTGTTCGGTTTTCTTAAACGCTGTGGTACAAAATTTTAACTTTAATGAATTAGTTGGATATTGCAATGAATTTGCTTAGAGACTACTTTTAGTCAGTAAAATAAACATTTTTAGCAATCTAATCACATCTGTCTATGTTTCAGATGGCTGCATTATCTGATAGACAAATTAACAAATAAAATAAAATATAGGCAGAAGAAATCAACCAAAATTTACAAAGAATATATGGACATGTTAGTAGGGTTAAGAGAAATAATACAAGATTTCTACAGTGCCACAGACCTGGCTTTCCACCTTATTGACTCCTACAGTCAAACTGTGTCACTGATAAGAAGATAATCTTCCAGAAATCAGCTAGCAAAATGAAACATTTTAACGCTTTTATTTATATTACTAATATTACTATTGTTGGTGTTATTGATTATTTTATACTATGATAATATTATTGAATGTTATAGTTATTGTTGATAGTTATTGAATAATAAGTGGGTTTGCATAATAACACTTGGTTTACAAAATAACTATTATCTAACTTTATTCAATGATTATTACCACAGTCGACTATAAGACACTACAGAAGGCTGAGGAGAATGGTTGCGCTCCTGTTGTGGCGCCACTGGTCGGGTTGCCGAGTGGAGTGAGGAACAAGTCGGGTTGCCGATAGGGTCGCGGGTGTACCCGAAGCAGCTGGTGACTAAACTAACTGTTTAAAACACAGCTACTGATAATGTGGTAGTCGGCCTTTTGTAGCGTTTTATAGTTTTCTGTGCTATTACTAATATTATGATCAAAAAGATAGTAAATAGTTTACAAGATTTCAATAAAAACATATTTCTATCTCAGTGTACAATGAAAATTGTGCGTTCAAGTTGTATCCAGCTGAAAAAGTACAAATTTACGGTAATTCTTGGTAAAGTTCTTCAAAAATTTAAAAAAATCAAAAGGTACAATATTTATGAACATATATATATATTGATTAAATTTGTTATGTGGCTTCATATGGTTGTAATGTATTAATATTTGCATTAAAATCCAATTTTGTTGTGATCTTCATGGCAACTAACCTGCGTTCTCATTTCTAATGTTATTCTTATGTAGAATAAGAACAAGTACCATGCTCGGTGAAATTAGATTAGTTTTCATGGGTTTAAAAAACTCAACAGATAAATGTTGTATTAAGAGCAGATTTGCTTTACTCAATTGCCTCATTTCTGAATCTTAGAGTTTCTGCAGTTGTTATTGTAACTCAGTCTTCCTATTTTTTTTTTGTGTATACAAATTTATTAATTTTCATATAACACTCTAAATGCAATCTTTAGTCAATGGTTCTAAGCACTATTTTCAAGAAATCACTTGTTGATACTTTATCATGTGCAAGTGCTCCATATACACATAACGAAGTAAAATATGGATGAAATATGGATGTCTGTTGTTTTTTTGACTTTTCTTATGAAGAGTAGGCGCTCGGTATATAGAAAGGGGGATTGACGTGCAACGAGGGGGTGCGAGGTCAAAGGTCAAGGCCATCGATGAGAGGTACAAGAGGTACGAGGTCAAAGTCCAAGGCCATTTCAAAGGTCAAAGTCCAAGGCCATTTCAAAGATCAATTCGAACTATGAGGGGCTCAATTTCGAGGATTAAATGCTTAATTTCAAGGATTAAATGCTCATTTTCAAGGATTAAATATTGGGGATTAAATGCTCGATCACGTGACCTGCTCATCGATGAGAGGTATGAGTGGTGCACGAGTGACGTCACGAGAGCCAAGGTCATACTGCGAAAACAACCTTGAAACTGGGTTTTAGTCTTATTTATCCGTTATTTTTATGATTTAAAACTGAATTTTATAACTTTAATCGCTTATATATCGAAAACGGTAAGAGATATCGCAAAAATAACGAAATTTTTAAGAGAAAAGTAAAGAGAACTGTTTACATTTATGGACTGTATGATTACGTAACTTTCATTCCTATGGAGTGCGTTTTCAGCCGGACTTAACTATTGACCTTTGCCCGATGATTTAATATCTCCCTTATTATTTGAGCTATCGATCTGAAATTTGGTATGCGGGTTTACAGTGACTTTTAGTACACGTTAATATTAGAAAATCCCGGATTAGTGGATAAACCTGCGCGCTACATGCGTTAAACTAGACTTGACAAAGTGACCTCGCATTTGGTTATTTGTCGGCGGATCTGTATGAAACTTGGTATGTATGTTAAGGGCACTAAACGCTATCAATCCACGTATAGGGATTTTTGATGTACAATTTTCATGCGACTTTGATTTCTTTTCTCTATTCATCAAAAACGCTTGATTTTCGCTCGAAATTGACCTTTGACCTCTCAGATCGGTTTTAACGATGCTTATTTCTGCGAATATCAATCAAAACTAAGTTTCATTGAATATTACCTTATATTAAAAGGTCAAACTTATATTAAAAGGTAAAACGACCCTGAAAGTGCGTTTTATTCTTATTTAAACTATTTTTTAAAATTAAATTTTATATTTTAAAATTATATTTTGAGATCAAATGTGGCTCACACAGCGCGCTGTTATCATTCGGTCGCGTTCAGAGTTCACTTTCGCAGTGATATCCTTTATTCTTATAGTATCGTTCGATTTTTATAATTTAAAACTGAATTTTACCACCGTAATGCAATAAATATTGGCTGATTCATAGCGCCCGCCCGGAGGCCTGTTATCTCGTGGCATGCGCCGTTATCATTCAGCTCTGACCTTGTGGTTATCCAAACAGACCTCAGACAAACGGACCTGATGAGTAAACAAATATTTATTGAATTATAACGATAAAATACTAAATTGTACCGTCGAAATGACGGGGTTAACATTTTAATTTTTTTTCGTCGTTTTAATGCATTTTAATATAATTCTTATTCACGTCGTAACTGAATCCCGTCTCCGATATCACGACCACGTAAGCCGTTGTACCCTGATCCGCAACCGGGCTAGCTACAGCGTTTGTAAAGTCTAATTGAACCTGAATGGTATTCATTTTCGATTCGGCAGAGAAAGGGTGATGATGCGTATCAAACACCATAAGCGGGTATTTATTAATAAAATCGATATCGTTCAAATATACATCTTCGTCTTTAAAAAGTGCTTCTCTGATGGACGCGTAGTTTCCGTATAAAATACCATACTGCTTATCTAATACACTCAAGTTTTGCGGTTCTTGAGGATACAGTTGTCCGTTGATCTTCACATTATAATTCTTAATATTTATAATATCAAATTGGCTGGGATCCTTAGCGTGATCGTTTTTATGTTTAGTCTGCAAACCGACGATTATAAACATGGGACTGGTAATGTTTCTGTATACGTTTGTAATATCGATACTATACGAAGACCCGGTAACACCAAACTTTTCAATACACTGCCACTGATAATATCTATAGTTTAAATCGCCCTTATCGCCCAATCTTTTTAATCCTTCTATGAGGGGGGCTTTTTTCACCGTGTTATAATCGACGATCGGCACTCTTAGAACAAAGCTTGTAATGTTAATTTTCCCCTCGTCTGCAGTTTTCTCCGCTGCGCCAGTCCCTTCTTTCCAACGATATATGGCGTCCGTATCTTCGGCTCGCGTAAAGACAATTTCAAATCCGCCCTTGTACATGGGATAAACGAGGCTGTCAACAAATCCTAACCCCAAGTGCGACAGTGTGCCGAGAGCTTCGAACTTGTCTCTGCCCTTATCGAATTTTGATTTAAAACCACTGCTGTAGTATGTATTCTCGCCAGACCTGCTGTACGAGGTCACACCTTTAACGGTACTTGTAATGCCTACTTCATCGACCGCGTCTATCAACTGGTTGTGTTTCTTCAACTCTATTCTCTTGAACAAAAACGCCGCGAAATTATTTATTAGTTTAATCGGATAGTCAGCGGCATAAGCGGCACCGTCAGCTTTTTTAACGACCTCACTCTGTATGTGAAATAATATTCGTTTATCGTAAAACGCGTCTCCGTGATCTAATTTGAACACTGTGAATTTATTCGGTGAATTAAATTTAAATCTGATACCGGCAATACGGTATTGTATTCACACCGCTCGATTTTATCACTCGCTTCGCTATAATATTTTTCCATATTTCTATACTATATATATTTTACGGTTTTAAGTTTGCAATAAAAATATAAAACTCGAAGTGGACATTAATAAAAAAATAAAACTTATAAAAAATTATCTTCTGTCGAATAAGTGTATATATTTCTTTCTATCCGACGTCAATCCCAAATTCGTTCTATAAAATTTAACCTCATTTTTCACTCCACCACCTTCGACATTTTTTCCTGACAACACCGTTAAACACTGATTTATATGTTTAATACATTCGGGCTTTGTAATTATTTTTTCCATTCTATCATTTAAAAATTTAACTATTGCCAGTTTTTCGTTGTGGAAATTGTTATTTCCGGCTTCCTCTTCGGCTTGTATGAATTTTATTCTTTCGCTCAGTTTGTCGTAGTCGTCTATATATTTGTATTCCACCGAGTTGTTCGTATCTACGAGTAGACCTTCACCGGACGTTGTCGGAGTTTGTTTTAATTCTTTCCACAAGTCGTCTATCAAATTCGTCCATTTCCAACTGGCGCTCGCCTTCGATCTGCGCGAAGCCGGATTGTTGTTTTGATATATCGCGTGTGTTTTAATCAACATTTTTTTGTAATTGTCAAAATCTTTAGGAGTGAACGCGCCCGAACTTATGAGTCTCATCCTCGGTGTCGTACCGACCGATAGATTGGGAAATTGCATTTTAATTTCCGTCATCGTCAATAGTTTCCACAACCCTTCGGTTCCTTTATACCTGTCCATAGTGTTGTCTAATACGATGTCGTCGTTTTCAATACTTATGGTCTGCGATCCTATCGCGAGTTTGTTGTTGTTAAAGTCGAAATAAATACCGAAAACACGATTGTTACCGGCCGCTAGATATTTCTTAGCGATATAACCGATATTCTCGTTTTCGGTAAACTCGCGAATCGAACGATTTTGCAAAACTTCATCTTGCTCCAATGTAGGCGCGGGTGTCAGCGGTAGAGTAGGCGCATCGAACACGTCCGCTTCCTCGCCTTCGGGTAACGCTGTTTCCCTTACCGTAACTTCTAGTCTGCTTCTACCTGGTGTACTGGAAGCTCTTGGTCTAAACGGCTCTTTTGAGGGTTTTCTCATGATTTGAACGCGTTTAGACTTTTGATCGGACTTTATAGTTTCAGTCTGTTCTTTTATAGCTTTGATAATGGGCTCTTGCCTCTTCTCTCTTTCGCGCGCCTCTTCAAACTGCATACTTTTGACGGCTTCGGATTCGTTAAGCAGTTTGTCTTGCAATCTATCCACTCTCCTAGCCTCCTTAACTGTTAAAGGCGTCTTGTCGGGTTGTGGTAAAAGTATCATTTCATTTTTATGTTTTACGGGAAGCAGGGGTAGGTGTTTCTTATGAAATTCTTCGCGCTCCTCCGCTTGTTTTCTTTGAATTTTAACACTATCGTCGCGCCATTTCTCCTGCATTTTTTCGATCGTTCTAGCCGCTTCGGGCGTCATTTCATCGGGCCACTTTTTAGCAGCCATTTTATGTTTTTTAGTTAACGTATTGACAATTTCCCTATTGTCACTACTTTTCCTTTTCGCCATGTCTATATTAATTTAAAAGTTTATAGTTTTAAATATTTAAAAGGGTGAAAAAATAAAATTCAATAAAAAATAAGAAACGATAGTTATACGTTTATTTTTAAAATATTACGTTTTTATATCGATTATTTAAAAACGTCAGTTAGACGTTCATTTCACAAATTTCACGTTTCTATATCGATTATTGAAAAACGTTAGTTAGACGTTCATTTTACAAATTTCACGTTTCTATATCGATTATTGTAAAACGTTAGTTATACGTTTATTATTCGAAATCATCGTTTATCAGTAAATCTTTCAACTTGAGCATGTATTTACCGCAGTGCGGCTTTTTTGTCATATTTATAGTTAGAAACCCGTAAGGCTCGTTCCAACAAGTTTTGCACATCTTTTCAAATTCATCATACGTCATATCGGAACCTACAAAATCGTCATAAATGCGCTTAGTATAGTGTTTATTCTGTTTAAAAACGCATAATAAATTCACGTTGTTGCGGATGACTTGCATGTCCACTTTACTGTAGCTTTGACTCAGGTAGACGCATGACAGTTTTTTATGTCTACCTCTGATGAAGTAGTTTTTTATAACATCTTGATTCTCCATCAGACAATCGTCAAACACCACTAGAGAGTTTGACTTGCAGTCTTCCAAAGGCGGCAATTCCTCGCAGTTGTTGAAAAAGTACGCGATAGGTCTATTCATATTTTTCTCGGTTTTTGCATAAGTTTCACGCAATGCCGCATACGCCGGTTGATCGATCGACTTACTAAATACGTAGAGGTTTTGATTATAAATTAAATTCAACAGTAAATTCGTCTTACCGCTACCCGATGATCCAACCATCAAACAGCGTAAAGGGTAGGGTAACAGGTTATCCTCAAACTTTTCCTCGAAATAAGGAATAATATCCATGACTATATATAGTAACGAGTTTTCATAGGTTAAGCTTTTAATAAAAAAAAAAATTTAACTAGTTAAAAATTAAAAATATAGAAAACTTGTGAGCTTTTAATAATAAAAACATACTGTATCCCATTTAAAATCATTATTTTCGATTACCTCTTTCACTAAACTTACAAAATCGTATGATGTTTCTACATTGTTTAATTTTGCAGAATATTGTATACCACGGCTTTTCATTTGTTCTTTTACACGATTCAAAATGTTTATGCTATTTGGGACGTTATAGTTAATGTAACAAACCTCATACGTCGTAAAACGCAACGCTTTAGCTAAAGATTGATTGAAATATCTTTTTTCAGTTCTTATACATTTATATACATTATCTTTCTTGAGTACGCAAAATACATGTTTGAGGTAAAGACTTTGTAGCATTACAGCTAATCTTGGTTTCATATTTTCCATAGTTATTTGCAACTGGTTATTTTCGTTTTCTAACCGATTGATTGATTCCATGAGCGCTATGTTTTGATTTTTAAATTTATATTCACCGTGCTTTCGAATTGATGGTAATACATCACTCGTAACCCACCTCTTAACCCATTGAGGTAGTAATTGTATTCTATTTGTAGTAGCCTATAACGGGAATTGATTGGTGCTGCACTCTAGTAGCAAAATATGTAACTAATGACCGCGGGCGTCTACGGTTCTATCCGCTAGGGGTGCGGACTGACTGAAAACCCTTAATATCGCCGTTAGGCCTTTGGTCGTGTTAGCTGAGTTGGCTAAGTCGTGGAAACACCTTGGCCAGGTGGTGATACGATGTTCGTGGGTTCGATTCCCGCATACGACCAAAACTGACCAGTTGTGCAACTCTCAATGAGTTAACCGGTCTGTGGCAACGTTGGTGGGAGGGCCCAAGTAAAATTAACGGTGGCAGGCTTGCTTGGAAGTTGACGGGATCGGTTAAATCTTTGAGACTTGCACATGGTCAACACTGATTTTGCTAATTTTTACTTATGTCTACTGTGTGTGTGCCAATGCGACTCTCTAAACTGAAAGAAAACAATATTTTAATTAAAATATGCCATTAATCCATTTAAAAACACCAATTTTATACTCCAATTCACACGTTAATAAAATTACAAGTAAGGAACGAGACCTGCTCGTATGTCTACGCCAATGGGTTAAAGGCTTTAGCTTCCGGTTTCTTAGATGATAGTATAAGTGAGTATAAACCGGATTCATTAATGTAAACAGTGATTTTTTCGCTATATTTCAACCGCGTCGAATCGACGGGGTTAGAAACCGTATTATAATTTTCTTTATCTTCTATATCAACATGTTTTCTAATCGCTTGATCTGTGTCTGTATAGCCTAATATATTTGCAACATCTATACCCTTAAACCACGGGTTATTTTCACTATCATATAATACTGAGATCGCTTGATTTTGAAAAATGAATTTACTACCTACGTCGTTAGTATTCTCTGTGTAGTCACTGCTATCATCGGAATCCATGTTAATTACACAATTATTATTTAAAAATTCCATATCACAATATTTTGTCTATATAGAAACACTAACATCTTGAGAGCAAGGTTTTTATTAAAGCGAAAAGTTGTTAATGCAATAAAAAAATAAAATCATATAGCGTAATTGTTTTATTTTACCACAATAACTCGCGTTCCATTACTTTTTTCACGACGTCAATAAACTCAAAATCACCACGGATTGTTATACAATTGTTTTTATGGTTGTATTTATAGTCAACACCGTCTTTATTCATTACTTTTAAAATCTTTTTCATCACACCCTCGCCTGACTTTAAGTATTCAACTTCATAACACTCTTTAAAATTCTCGTCAATCGCTTTTTGTTCTAAATATCGTTTTTGCGTATCGATACATTTATATACCTTTTTACGCTCAAGTTCCCATTTTTCTTCATTATCCTTACTTTCGAGTACGCAAAGCACCTGTTGCGTTTTTGTATTATTAATCAACGTTTTCATTGGCTTGACGAGGTATTGATATTTCCTGAGAATGGGTAAAAGTTCTTCAAACATCCAATCTTTGAATTCTTTAATTTTATTTTTACACGCCCCCAGCAAACAACAAACGCCCGATTCGTTAATATAAATTGTATCGGGATGTGTATATTTTAAAGACGATTGTGTACTATACGTTTTCAATTTAAAGTATGAAGAAATATATTTTTCACTAACATGGTCGTAAATACATTTTCTTGGTCTTGCGTATCCTAATATATTTCCAATACTGTTTCCTTCAAACCAAGCTTTTTTATCACCGTCGAATATTATTGGAATGTCGTGATTATTAAAAATGAACTTGTTATTTTCGATATCGATACAGTTGTCCATTTTCACCTATCTAAGAAAACACATATTGTAGCAATGTGTTTTTTATCTAAAAGATATTTAAAAATATATTTAATAGTCCTAAAATGGAACGCTTCAATATTTAATATATTAGTCCTGAAATGGGACGCTTCAATATTTGCACACTAGTCCTGAAATGGGACGCTTCAGTATTTGCACACTAGTCCTGAAATGGGACGCTTCAATATTTGCACACTAGTCCTGAAATGGGACGCTTCAATATTTAATACACTAGTCCTAAAATGGGACGCTTCAGTATTTAATATATTAGTCCTGAAATGGGACGCTTCAATATTTGCACACTAGTCCTGAAATGGGACGCTTCAATATTTAATACACTAGTCCTAAAATGGGACGCTTCAGTATTTAATATATTAGTCCTGAAATGGGACGCTTCAATATTTGCACACTAGTCCTGAAATGGGACGCTTCAGTATTTGCACACTAGTCCTGAAATGGGACGCTTCAATATTTGCACACTAGTCCTGAAATGGGACGCTTCAATATTTAATACACTAGTCCTAAAATGGGACGCTTCAATATTTAATATATTAGTCCTGAAATGGGACGCTTCAATATTTGCACACTAGTCCTGAAATGGGACGCTTCAATATTTAATACACTAGTCCTAAAATGGGACGCTTCAGTATTTAATATATTAGTCCTGAAATGGGACGCTTCAATATTTGCACACTAGTCCTGAAATGGGACGCTTCAATATTTAATACACTAGTCCTTCAATATTTAATATATTAGTCCTGAAATGGGATGCTTCAATATTAATACACTAGTCCTAAAATGGGACGGTCTAGTTAATATTCAAAAATCAGTCTTGTGCAATTCCTTTTCATAAAACCCGCCGATTATTTCTTCACCGTTTTGATCCGCGATTTTATAAGTAACGGGTCTGGTGTTTAATACCTGTGTAATTTTAAAAATCTCCGAAGTCCAGTTCTGTTTGTATTTATTTGCAAAAACATCTTTTTTAACCGTTATACGAACTCTGTCATCGATGTCAAACTTTGCTTTTGTACGAGGAATTTTATTTTCGCGCTCGTACATTTCCAGTAAATCAGCCTCGTTTTCCTTATTGACATCGACGGGTCGTATTTTTATGGTGTGATGATAATCGTGTCTGTTGTACTCGTCTGTGAGTTCCTGTAAAATGTCGTACCATTTGTGCGAGTTTCTGAGTTGAAATTTCACCTTCAGTTTCTCATTCAGCGTTCTATGGTATCTTTCAATTATCGCGGATTTTTCCTCACTTTCCGTGTGGTACAGTTTAATGTTGTGTTTCTTCAAAAGATCATTGAAAGGTTTATTTTTAAACTCTGTACCCTTATCGGTGTGTAATAGCTTGGGCGTATTGTGGCCGTCACTCTTTGCTCTTTTAATTATGTTCTCAAAAGCCGCTGTCGCGTTCGCACCGTCTTTTTTCTTTAAAGGCTCCGACCATACGAATTTGCTAATTGTGTCTATAACGTTTAAAATGTACTTGTAAAACTTGTTTTCTCTAGCGTACTGTTTCATAATGAGCAGATCGGCTGCCCATAAATCATCAATACCTTTTGTAATTATTCTACGCTTTATAAACTTTTTAACGACCGGTTTGTGCAGTTCCTTTGCCTCTAAAACTTCGGGTGAATCTTTAATAAATGAATTTTTCTTACCACCGCAGACTGCGCATTTCGCGGTGGCCAACCATCTCTTATTTTTAGTTTTTACCGTCTTCAAGTCTTGAGACGCTGTATTTGATTTACATGTTTTACAGTATGAATCCATTACTTATATAACAAAACCGTTGTTATCTTTCAAAGGAAAAGTTCGAAATCACAAAGGAAAACGTATAATTTATATAACTCGGAATTTTGTGAATTGTAATATAGTATAGTGATAATGGGTCAACATAAGCGAAAAATAGGCTTTACAAAAAGGCAGCTGAATAAGTTGCGAATCGCGCATAAGAAACTGAAACGTGCTGTTTTAACATTAACCAGGGATCAGTTAAAAAACGGGTAATGTCGAAGTTTTGCTCGACGGTGATCAGAACGAACAGATTGAAAGGGCGATTAAACATAACAAAGGAGTAAGGTTGATTTTGGATCACTCGCAATTGAAGGATATGATTGACGGCGGTTTATTAAAAGAGGTTCTAGAAATGGCAGAAAATAATATTCCATATTTCAAGAAGCTCGCATCACCACTGATTAAGGGCAAGGTCGCGCCCGTATTGAAAAACCAATTTGTACCTTGGCTTAAGAAATTAATTGACGAAGAACTGGATACCATCATTGAGCAAGACCTGAGCGGTGCCGGATTGAGAAGACGAATAAATAGCGAATTAAACAAGACTTTAAGCGAAGTTAAAAAAAAATTAACCCCACTTTCAATGACGGACTTGGAGTTGTGGGCCGATAGTCTCGAGTTAAAGAACTTTCGCGGTGTTTTTATGAGACAAGCCCTGCCCGATAAACCACACAAAAACGAATGCGGAATTATAAATTTAGGCGATATTCACTCTAGCGGCACACATTGGTGTTGTTATATTAAAAAAGGTAAACGTGTTGTTTATTTCAATTCTTTTGGAAACGCACCCCACCCTCTCGAATTGGAAAAATATTTGAAAATGAATAAAGGTATATTTTATAATTATGACAGATTTCAAGAGTATGACGATCCGCCCATATGCGGTCATTTATGCTTAGAAGTTTTAAGACGTTATTCGAACGGACAAGAATATAATGAAATTGAGTACGCGCTACGGAATAATAAATATACATGGTTGTCTTGGTTTAATTGATTTTTTTATTTTTTTATTCAAAATGTAAATAATTAGTTGAACCGCGAATTTTATTTTTTTTATATATAGTCATGGTGCTTTTTAGATTATCCGGTCAAAACCCACGTTTACAATTGAAGTTGGACAACCCGTTACATTTAGAGGACGGTGTACGTTATTATCTCGCGTTAACAGGATTGTATTGTGACAATTATTTTTACAACTTACACGAACCCGCAGCGATATCATTCTTTGAACCTGAGAAGTTTCCAACTTGCATACTTCCTCCAGGATTCTGGAATTTGTATAATATTGAAAAGGCAATTAGGAGGTGGTTAACGAAAGATAAAATTATAGCAGAGGATGAAGCTGATAAGTTTAGGATTTATCAACATTTAAACGGTAAAATAGGTATCGATTCACCGATGAAAAAGTGTCACATAGACAACGGAATGCGAAGGTTTCTAGGTTTTAACGAATTGAAGAATGGTGAAATCAAATATGAAAACAAGTTAGCAGCGGACAATGTGGTTTCTATGTATGTTGATGATGGTGTATCAGAAATAAGAACATTTAAAGTGTTGGAGGTACACTGCGATCTTGTGGAACATTCTTACATAAATCACAGTGTGCACTGGCACAAACACGAAAACAGTTCTTTGTTATACCACTTGAATCCCAAAGAACATAAAGATAGAATATATGAAAAGCCACACATCTTGAATTACATACCTTTGAAGAGCGGATTGCAAAGTATAAGAGAAATAAATATACTTTTAACCGATGAAGATTATAGACCGTTGCAGAACAACTTACCGAATTATATTGTTTATTTAAAACTCGTCGATGAGGATGAGTTTTTTTAAAAGCAATTTTTATTACCTCGGTCGAAGATGCGCTCAATTTTTTATTCAGTGTGCAAAAAGTAGTTTTATATATAGGTGAAATGGAAACGAATATGTACAAAGGTATACTAGACGAAGTGAACGGTAATTCTTTTACGAAAATATATGATTTGGAAATCGATAAAAAATATTTGTTAATAGCATCGAAAGAGTTAATTACTCTTACGGTCTAAGAATTTTGATTAAGTGCGATGACGTTAAGATTCAACTGCCTGAGAGTTGGAATGAAAGAATGTCGTCAAAAAATATAAATGCTCTAATTAACTCAAACAAACCTTTATATGTGGTGTACCATAGAAGAATCCCGTTATTGAATGATAAGTTCAAATATGATATTAAATTTACGAGAGAGTGAATATTCATTATTATTTAATTGACTGAATATTAATTAATTGAATTTTTTATTTGTAATTGTTTTTTTGAAATTTATTTTTTTTTCGCACCCGAAATATATTTTACACATCCGACTTAATAATTAACGTAGTGTGAATCGTAGCGAATGTACTATATAGGTAACAATCAATGGAGTCTGAAAGTTTTAAATATTTCAAATTGTCAGAGTTAGCCTTCCCTCCTGTGAGAGGTTCACCGGACGCGGCCGGTTGTGATTTGAAAAGCGCCTATGACTATGTCATACCCGCACACGGCAAACAGTTGATAAAAACAGACTTGTCTTTTCAATTCCCACGGGGATGTTATGGCAGGGTCGCACCCCGGTCCGGATTAGCGGTCAAGAATTTCATTGATGTAGGTGCTGGTGTAATTGATTACGACTATACAGGCAATGTCGGTGTGTTACTTTTTAACTATTCCGATGTTGATTTTACTGTAAAAAGAGGTGATCGGATCCTGTAAAAAGAGGTGATCGGATCGCTCAAATAATATTAGAAGTTTATCGAAACGATGTGCCTGTAGACGGTGCAAAATATATGCGGAATACGGAGCGGGGAAATAACGGATACGGTTTGACGGGATATTGATGTATTTTTTATTATAAATGAAAAAATAAGGATTGAATTTTTTATTTGTTTGTCTTCATTTAATAGTATTTTTTTTTAAATAAATCTTTTAAAAATACTTTTGAAATATATTTTTGCAAATCTGTTTATTAAAAAATCGGTCGGAATTTATGTGATGAATATTATATAGACGAATATAATGGTGACTCCTAACATGATTATTACTTTGGAAGGAAATATCGGTGCGGGAAAAACTACTTTTGCCCGAGGCCTGTTTGAACAATTTTAAAAACTGGGGTTTAAAACAGTGCACATACAAGAGCCGCTCGGGGCGTGGGTTGATTTTCATGGAACTAATTTATTGGGTCTCTTGTATAAAAACATCGAGAGGTGGGCGTTCACGTTTCAAGTTAACGCATTACTGTATATGACAGAGTGCGATAGGCGAGCCGTGGAATATGCGAAGAAAGGTTATATAGTGATCAAAGAACGTTCTGCGTTCAGTGTGAAGAATATTTTTAATGAGAAGATGAAAAATTTTATGACTCCTGCCGAGATACAAATTTTAAATGATCTAAGTAATTTATATGTCGATCCGCGTAAGGCGGCATTTGATGAGGGCACTTTAAAAGATATTACCTTGTACTTGTGGACGACTCCGAAAATCTGTTATAAACGCAAGTTAAAAAGAAATTGTCTCGAAGAAGAGGCGGGCAAAAGAAGCCTTGTAGATGAGACGTATTTAGCGGAATTACATAGAATTCATGAGCTGGCCATTTCAAAGTCGATTGGTAAATTAATTATAGCCGAAGGTACCAAATTCAACGCTAATGATCCGAAGTCAGTTAGGGTATTAGGGACTGATGATTTTGTGTTTGACGCTTTAATTGATATTGGTGAATTAGATGATTCAAATGAAAATTCAGAGACTAAAGACAATCTTAAAGATGAATGGACTAATGAGGGAGACCTTATTACCTGTGAAAAATAAATTTGAAGAAATATTAAAATGTACTAGATCTTTATCATAAATTGAGTCAAAACCCAACCTAAAAAACACATATCCACATCGATTTTTATTAAACTTCGTTATTCTTACCCTGGTTCATTAATATAAACTGAGTGAGACTGTTGAATTAAAGGGGGAACGAATCGTTCCTCTGTATTTCTAGATATGTTTTGCGATATTTATATGAAAATGAGTTTTTAAAAGGCTGTTTGGTGAAAATAAATAAATAAATGAATATTTTTTTATGAATATTTAGTAATAATAAATAAATTAAGTCGAACTTAGACATTTATAAGGTATGGAACAATAAATGATGGAGATTTTGAAATTAAAATGTGAATGTCGGAACCGGGGCTCGAACCCGGGCCGCTGAGATGAGAAGCCGAGACGCTAGCCGCTGAGCCGCCGAGGCTGATGGTGAATTGGCGCGTTTGGCTCGGAATTGAACCGCGACCTTGAACATTGACCTCGTACCTCTCATAGTCCTGGACATGGCCTTGACCTTTGACCTCGCAACCCTCTCACCCCCTCGTTGCGCGTCAATCCCCCTTTCTATACTACTCTCCATTGACAGTTCTCTGGTCAATTTACTCGCAGCTGTTACGATCCTTTTGTTTTGATTTGATTTGAAACTCCATAAGCCCAATTTTCAATTTTCAATTTTCAAATGAGATTTTGTACAAAGTATAAATGTTCCTGGGTTTGAGGTTTTTACCACTGACCAAAGAATAACATAGACTGGCAATCGCGCGTTGGGTTTGTAGCCGGGCAGCCTCTGAGTGATGGGGATGAATCCACGTGAGTCATCCACTACTGTGAGCGTCGCCGGGCGCTGTCTTTAGCTAAAGATTGTCTCTGTGTAAACAGATTTAAGCTAATTTTTATTATTTATCTCATTACCCTCATATCACATTGAATAACATTTGTTCAATAATTTATAGCCTTTCTATTAGCCTAAACTATTTTTGTGCTGGCATGGATCAATGATACTTTTACCTATAATCATACAAAAGAAATATGTAATCACTTGGGATTACTCTCGTAGCTTAAAATCAATGAACATTGTTTTAATCGTGTTAACCAGCAATATGATTTCAGCTAACTATTGTGACAAACAATTACAGTAGACCCTCTCTTACCTGTTCTCACTTTAACTTTCCAAGAAATGACTTGTTAATTTTAAATGACTGGTTACGTTGCAGTTGTATGTTGTAAGTTGTTGCAGTTAAATGACCCCAGCCGGTGTCCCAATACTGTACCGCAGTAAACGTTCAGGTCACAAGTGTATCATATCTTTCCTTAGCCAAGTATCACATTTTTGTACCTATTTTGTAAATGATGTATAACTTTCATACAGTAGAGTCTCTTTTATCTTACCTAAACCGGCCGCGGCAAGTCGGATAAGCGGGAAGGTTGGATAACAAGGAAAATAATAAAAACAATGTTGAAAATTTTGAAATTTAATTTTTATATTAAAAACATTTAATATAAAAGTGTAATAACTGAATATATCAGAATGCACTTGTGGCAAAGTAATAACATACTTTGTACAGTAGGTTGAGTACATTAAACTACGAACCATATTCAAACTGAGGAAAAAAAGTTTTTGTTTGCCGGCTGTTTTTCATCTTCTGGCCGCCAAATCTCACAGTCTCTTCAGAAGTAAAACCTCGGTTGATGATGTTCCCTCCTGCTGCTCTGCACATTTTAAAGCTATTTCTAGAGCTTTGTGTCCTTCGCTGTGATAAATCTTTTGTACACTTTTCTCCAACACAATATCCACTTCATCATCTTTTTCTCCTTCTTTTTCGTTTACCATGCTCACTACATCTTCATCTGTCACTTCGAACTGTTCATCTTGGACAATCCACTCATTTAATTCCTCTTCTGTTGCGTCAGCACATCCTTGCACTTGTAACAATGACAGTAGGCTGGTATTTTCCGGTTCGGTCTGCTGCTGCAGATTCTCACCATCCTGAGTTTCTTCTTGATTTCCTTTGAGCAAAACATTCAAAGATCTAGCAATGGTGTCCACTCTAAGACTCACCACCCAAGATCCAAGATTGGACCACATAATAAGCTACGTCTTTCAAATTAAGACTACGCAACTTCCCTACTAGTCAAAGTGATAGGACCCAAAAAGGTATAATTTTCTTGCCAGCCTGAAACTTATACAGCTGAATTCACCCAAATTATACACTGAATTATAAACGTCCCAAAGGATGACAAAAATGCATATTATAAACTTGTAAAGTGGAGTTTAACAAGATGGCGGCCATTCAAAAATGGCTGATTTACATTTTTAATAAATTAGTCATATCTCAGTTATTATTTATCCAAATTTGCCTACTCTTTTTTTGTTGTATAGATAATTTTATCTCACAAATAAAGTGTTCTGAAAATATTATCTGTGTATGGCTTGGTTTTCTATTTATTTAATAAAATATATAAGAATTACAGGGCATTAATTGCTTTAAACCTGTATATCTCCTAAACTATACATTTAAATTGAAAAACACTAATTATATAAAAGATAGGAAATATTATAAGCTTTACAATGATATATAACATAAAGAGATTTAAAATACATATGCAAATATAAGAGGTGCAGAAGAGCTGGATGGCAGTGCTCGTGGCGATGTGGTGATGCGGGCCAGCCTCAGCGTAGTCCGTGGCGTTAGGCCGATAATATTTCACAACCGGCTACCGGTACCAAATTTTGCTCGTTGTTTCTTAATCTAATTAACTTTTAAAATCCGCTGGGAGACACTCTCTCAGAGCTGCCTAACCCCCTGTGTTGACGTCATCATGATGGCGGACTGGAAACTATACAGGGTTTGCTTTAAACGTTTGTAATTCCTTTACCTGTTGCTTGATTTTGACATTTAAGATGCAATTTTAAAGAACATAACCTATTTAACATTCACAGTTAATATCAAGATCGTTAAGTATTTTTTGTCTGTTTGTGAAAATCTCTTAATTTGAAGGTTGTCATAACGTTCATCACACAACGAAAACATATACAGACACGGACATTTAAAAAACACTAAACACAAAAGGGGGGCACCATTCACCATTAATTAGATGAAGAAACAACGAGCAAAAATTGGTAGCGATAGCCAGATGTGAAATATTGTCATGACTTCACTTCCGCCCGGTACACGTTGCACCCCCTTTTGTGTTTAGTGTTTTTTAAGTGTCCGTTGTCCGTTCGATGTCCGTATGTGTTTTCGTTTGTGGGATGAATGTCATGAGGACCTTCAAATGAAGAGATTGTTTAATCCTTGTACCGACGGCCTGATGATGACTCCACGGAGTTGAAAGCGGTTGCATGAAGCAACAAATTGGATTACTTAAAAGCAGGTATATAAACCACTTTTAAGTAAGTAAAGTTATTATGGTCATGGGTCCAAGTCTTACCGTGCCAACTACAGTAATAGCTTTTTCTTGCAGAGTAATTCAAAATAATCTGAATTTTGTAGAATTAACACTTGAACAAACAGACAAAAAAATAATCAACGATCTTGATATTAACGGTGAATGTTAAATAGGTTATGATCTTTAAAATGAAACCTTAAACGTCAAAATCAAGCAACAGGTAAAGGAGTTAAAAAGTTTAAAGCAAACCCTGTATAGTTTCCACTCCGCCATCTTGATGACGTCAACACAGGGGGTTAAGCAGCTCTGAGAGTGTCTCCCAGCGGATTTTAAAAGTTAATTAGATGAAGAAACAACGAGCAAAATTTGGTACCGGTAGCCGATTGTGAAATATTATCGGCCTAACGCCACGGACTACGCTGAGGCTGGCCCGCATCACCACATCGCACCGAGCGTTGCCATCCAGCTCTTCTGCACCTCTTATATTTGCATATTTAATTTAAATCCCCTTATGTTATATATCATTGTAAAGCTTATAATATTTCCTATCTTTTAAATAATTAGTGTTTTTCAATTTAAATGTATAGTTTAGGAGATATACAGGTTTAAAGCAATCAATGCCCTGTAATTCTTATATATTTTATTAAATAAATAGAAAACCAAGCCATATACAGATAATATTTTCAGAACACTTTATTTGTGAAATAAAATTATCTATACAACAAAAAAAGAGTTGGCAAATTTGGATAAAGAATAACCGAGATGTGACTAATTTATTAAAAACGTAAATCAGCCATCTTTGAATGGCCGCCATCTTGTTAAACTCCACTTTACAAGTTTATAATATGCATTTTTGTCATCCTTTGGGACATATAATTCAGCTGTATAAGTTTTAGGCCAGCAAGAAAATTATACCTTTTTGGGTCCTATCACTTCGACTATACCATGTCTTCTCCCTGGTCCATAGCATCAATTAAAGAAGAGAGCAGGTTTCTGCGGTAGTTTCTCTTCAGAGTCTCTAAGGTCCCCTGATCCATACGTTGATGTACAGATGTGAAATTTGGAGGCGAAAACATGGCCTTTATTTCTTTATCCTGAAGATCGCCCTCATCAGGATGACAAGTAGTATTGTCAAGAAGCAACACTGCTTTCCGAGGCAAGTTGTTGGCTTTTAAAAACTTATCAGTTTGTGGCACGAATTTGTTAAAAAAATATTCTTTACAAATTTCCAAGCTCACATCCAAGCATTTTTTTATTGTAATATTTCACTGGTAAAGCATTTATAGAAACATTCCGAAATGCTCTCGGATATTTTGCCTTGCCTATCATAGCCAATTTAATTTTCATATTTGCGGTGGCATTACTGCATGCAAGAATGGTCACTCTTTCTTTGCTGCATTTGTAACCTGGCGCTGCAGCTTTGGCCTTGGATGCTTTTACTAACCCTGGAGATACTTTTATTAACCCTTAAGAGCTTGCTAAAGAATCTCTCGGTCTTAGTCAGTAACAAGGCTAATCAACGCATCTCACCCGTTCTATCATTCATATTTGCCTTAAAATAAACCTTAGTTGTGTAGGTGTATTATACAGGGTGTCACAAAAATGCGTAGCGTGCTATGCAGAACCGGATTCTGCACACAAAAAACAAGTAGAAAATGTATAGTAACATATTTTTGATTTCGGCTTAGTTTAGCCGTAATCTGCGTTTTGTATTTTTTATAATTAATAATTCAAAAACCCTTGGAGATATTTTAATGAAACTTGATTTAAACTTTAAGTTTTTTGTTATTAAAATGTTCCAAAAATGTTGTTTATCAAACTTATAAAATTTCAAAATGGCGGCCATTGAAAGATTTCAAAGTCAAATTCCATGAAAACTAGCGGCTAAATAATAATTATACAGGACATCAAATTTAAAATACTTTTTAATCCGAATCCAATGACACTTATTGTTAAAACCGGTTAATAAATCAAAAGTTTTGGTAATTTTTAATAATAAATTTCAAAATGACGGCCATTTAAAAATTTCTAAGTCAAATTCCCCTGTGCATTTGTCCATCTAATTACAAGTGTTTTAAGTTTGATGTCTTGTACAATTTTGTTGTAGTTGCTAGTTTTCATGGAATATTACTTTGCAATTTTTAAATGGCCACCATTTTGAAATTTATTATGAAAAATTAACAACACTTTTTTATTTATTATTATTTATTAACCGGCTTTATTATTGGGCTTCATTTTTATAATCAAGTGTAATTTATTGTAAAAAGTGCTTTAAATTTGATGTCTTGTAAAATGTTGTTTTAGCTGCTAGTTTACATGGAATTTGAAATCTTTAAATGGCCGCCATTATGAAGTTTGATTAAAACTATTTTTGGAACATTTTAATAAAAAAATTACCCCCGTTGCAGCAAACCTGCATACTCAGCAAATTTCAAATGGTACTTTATTACGTCATGAAGCCACTTACCAACTTTCATCAAATTCATAAATAAGCGAGGTATGACATTTTATTTCAGCTCCATAAGAAAAACATTAGGAATGAGTATGCGGGTTTGCTGGATCAAGGACCACAAAAATTGGGTTTTTATTTAAATACCAATGGATCATCACTAGATGAAACAACATTCCAAGTTTTACCAATTTGTATTCACTAGTAGAATGTATACCCGTTCTTCGCATGGGTAACAGCTGTAATCAAAACAAATGTATCAGCTGTTGGAAATTAAATACCTTTAAGTATGGTTAAACTCATCCCTTTTCTTTATATTTGTGCTCTTAGGGAAAATGTTATCAAGAGACAAATTTATTTGTCAATTTGCTCAATTTGCTCACCGAGACCTTACATTCAAGTATAGGGTTGATGGGTGTCAGACTTATGGGTTTCTCGAAAGTTCCTGGGTCAATGAGGCTTTATATATAGATAAACAAGCAAGATATCACATGTTTCTTATTCTCCATAAGAATAACTTTATAGCTGCTGAGTACGCAGGTTTGCTGCCATGGTGACCACAAAAATGGGTTTTGCAAATATCAGTAAACCCCAACCATATAAAACCACATACTAAGTTAGTAGGGGGCATTGGTTCCTTCAAAACCAGCAAAGGCGCAGTGAGGAATGAGGAATCAAGGGCCCCCCCCCCCCCGGTGACCTTGAGGCCAAATCAGCATGCAGGTGAGGAGCCCCCCCCCTCGGTGACGTCATCACCCAGAATCAGCATGTAGGTGAGGAAGAGGTCGCCAGCCCTCTGTGCAGTTCCTCACCCTTGTATTACTAGGCTCAGGTAAACTGACGATCGAGATGAGGAAGAGGTCGCCAGCCCTCTGTGCAGTTCCTCACCCATGTATTTACTAGGCCCAGGTAAACTGGCGATCGAGATGAGGAAGTAAGAGGTCGCCAGCCCTCTGTGCAGTTCCTCACCCATGTATTTACTGGACTCAGGTAAACTGGCGATCGAAATGAGGAAGCAAGAGGTCGCCAGCCCTCTGTGCAGTTCCTCACCCATGTATTTACTGGACTCAGGTAAACTGGCGATCGAAATGAGGAAGTAAGAGGTCGCCCCCCCCCCGTGACGTCATCACCCGGAATCAGCATGCAGGTGAGGAGCCCCCCCCGGACCGGTGGCTGCGGCTGTGACGTCCCCGATGAGACCGGCGGCGTCCGCGAAGGGATAAGGCGGCGGCGGGGGTCGCTGCGGCTCAGCGTCCGTGAAGGCATAAGGCGGCGGCGGGTGTCGCTGCGGCTCGGCGTCCGCGAAGGGATGAGGCGGCGGGGGTCGCTGCGGCTCGGGCGGAGTTGAGGCGGGTGTTGGTAGAATCGCCCGTACCTCAGCCGCCTCGTGTGTCCGAACGTGGCTCCTCGCCTCAGTTAGCCTTTGAAAGGTTGTTCCGCAGACGGAACAGTTGTATAGCGGCGCGTACCAACCGTGGCGCCTCCGCACGTGGCAGAGCAGGTTGTCCGTGCGGCTGCAGCGTTCCAAACAGTAGGGACAGGGTTATATGAGTAGTCGGGCGGTCGCGGAGAGACTGACAATGGCGACGAAGACGATTACACAAGTAAACAGTCGGAACTTTCCATAGAGAAACCACAACAGTCGGAACTTTCCCTAGATAAACAACAGACATTGCTCCGAGCGCACGGCTATGAACACTGTTCAGAGTCCCAAGTCCCTTCAACATCTAGCGGTGGCGAAGATCCGGGAACGCGCTCCGGAAATAATTCCAGAGCTTCCCAAACCACTCAGGGACTTCGTTGCTGACATCATACGGGAGGAAATAGCGGCTTCTCGACTGGATCCCGACGAGAGGCTGTTCAACTTGATGCTGTTGTCCGTGTATCTGGACGCCATGTACCAGTACGTCTCGGAGCGGGAACGAGACGAGATCAGGAACAGGATCTGGGATTGGGATGAACGGGTTAACGCTCACCAACGACTGAAAGAGGAGTGGCATTCCTACGGCTTCGGTCCTGCCCTGGACTAAATAGTAATAAATAAACCTTCTTCCATTCTCTCCCTTCCCTCGATCCCTGTACCTTAAAGAAATAAAAATAGAAAATAAAAAAAAAGAAATAGAAAATAAATGAATTTGTTGAAGACACGCGATTGCGCAACAGGTTGTATCGATCGCGCGCTTTTACCAGAAGGGTCGAGAGGGCGTGCGCATACCTCCGCTACCGCTTTTTCCAGAAGGTTCAAGAGGGCGGGCGTGCGCGCCTCCGGAGAAGTACAAATAGACCCTAGGTCCTGCGGCGCACGGTCTCAGTTTCGTACGAGACGTCTTCACGAGCGGACACAGCAGCGGCATGAGTTCCATGAGCAACACGGCTGAAGTGGATCGAACGATCCGCTGTTTTATGGAGGAGTGGAACGCGATCAACGAAGAGAACGCCAACGCCACCTCCCCCATACCGCCGCAGCAGCAAAAGATGACGGCTAAAAAGAGGAAGTTCAACGGCGGGTGGACCGTGAATAAAGAAGGGCCCGGTGATTCCCCGACATTGAGTTGGACCGCATGATTCTGCATGATTCTCACAGATCTGCTGACTAGGTTGCAGAACCTATGGTTAGTCAACAGCGAGACGGGAGAGCCTAGATTCAATGGAATCGTCAGGACCGTCAGTCCGCTGCCCGCCTGGAGGAAGATCACGGATCGCTGCGTTTCCACCACCGCCACTGTCACCATCCCTGAAAAGCGGAAAAAGACGAAAACATAAATGAAATAAACGAAGTAACTCGATCCTTCCCTTTCCTACCTTTCCTTAATGTACACTGTTGTAAAAAAAAAATAAAATAAAAAAAAAATTAAAATAAAAAATAACGTAATAAGGCGAATGAGCGTGTTTCTCGAGGTGCATGTCCAGCCTCACCACCCCTCCACTCCCTCCACTCCGCCAGTTGGTGTTTTCATCACTACACCTCCTCAGCGGGCACGTGGTTGTTGCCTACAAAAGGTGACTCGGTGGCGAGAGCCGGTCATTCTGCATCCAGCCGCTGCGCCATGCTCAACATGGACCAGAAGATGGACCTCAGGACAGCCCTCAATAGTTGCAAGGCCGCGGGTCACACTCGCATCGCAGACCTACTGGACAATGTGGTGTATCCCGTTCGCTCGTTTGAGCGAGTGGACACACCGTACGGCGAGGCGGTGATGGCCACCTTGGAGGGTCTTATCGGCGATGACCCGATTCGCATCTTCATGCCTCGGCGGTACCTTACGGTCCTGGGCGATAACACCATCATGCAGTACAACGTTGGCGTGAGGCCGAGGATGAGCCTTGTGAAGAGGGGCGGCCCTCCAAGCAGTAAAAGCCCTCTCCTTGAATTTGTATAAATAAATGATATTCCTTATTCCCTTATTTCCCTTCAATATTTAAAAATAAAAAAAAAATAAAATAAAAGTAAAAATCAAGAAAAAAAAAGAATTTAGTTACAAGAGCCGAGGTGGCGGTGCACGGCGGTCAGTAGACGCCATGGACTTGAGGTGGAAACACCCGTTCACCGCTATCGTGGCCGGGCCCTCAGGCAGCGGCAAGTCGCACTTCGTGGCTCGCTTCATAGAGCACGCCGACCACATGTGCGATACGCGGTTCGCCCGTATCACTTGGCACTATGGCAGTGGTGGCGGCGGTGGCAAGAGCCGTGCGGACTCTGTCGTGCGCTACGTAGCCGGTCTGCCAGACCTGGACGACTACGACGGTAGCGAGCCCGCCCTGGTCATCGTCGACGACATGATGCGCGAGGCTGGTCCAGGCGTGGTGGACCTGTTCACCAAGGGCTCGCACCACCGCAACATGAGCGTGTTCTTCATCACGCAAAACCTGTTTCACCAGAGCAGGGGCCAGCGCGACATATCGCTGAACGCCCACTACATCGTGTGTTTCAAGAATCCCAGGGACCGCGCTCAGATCAAACACCTGGCCCGTCAAGTATACCCGGAAAACCCCAAGTTCGAGGAGGAGGCTTACGCGGACGCCACGCGCGACCCTCACGCCTACCTGCTCATAGACTTGAAACAGTCCACGTCTGAAGAGATGCGCATACGTTCGGCCATTTTCCCAGACGACCCGGTAAACTACGTGTACCTGCCCAAGAAAAAGTGATAAATAGGCCGAGCGCGCGCCAGCGTCAGTCATCATGTCACATCGCGTGAAGAAGGACGCGGCGCTGCTGAGGGTCCTAATACACGCTACGCCCAAAGAACGCAAGGCCCTGTTAAAAGCGTGTGACAAGAGTCGCATCAAGTCATTGTGCGAGTGCGCGTATAACGTGCTACGCGGAAACGTACCGCTTTCCCCCTGCCTCAAACGCAAATTGAGCAAGCATAAACAGGCGCTCAGACGGCTGGTGAAACGCGGTGAGGGTTGGGCCAAGAAGCGGCACTACCTCGTCCAACGGGGCGGAGGGATCCTCCTGCCCCTGCTGTTGAACGCCGTTCTGCCCGTTCTAGTGCAGAAGCTAATCGGACATGGAGTACGCTAGGAAAATGGTGGTTGTACCGCAGGAGCTCATCGAGAGATTGCAAGAAGGACCGGGACCAGGACCAAGAGGAGCAGGTAGCGCCAATAAGCCAGCCAGCCTGGACGCTGAGATGCATCGCATATTGAGCGACAAGCAGCTGGATGATACGGAGAAATGGAAACAATATCAGCAGGTGTTACAGCGGTTCCTGCACTTTTCTGCGGCTAAACGTCAACCCATAGGTCTGTCAATCATCGAGAGTGAGGAGAGGGAGGAGGAAGCGGCGGGAGGTCCGAGTCAGATGAAACGCGAGTCTAGCGCCTCGGCGGAAGACATTGTGGAATCGTTCTCAAAAATCTTCAGGCCGGTGGCGCGCAATTTGTTGCGATTCATGACCCGACAAGGCAGCCCCATCGCCTGGGACGCCTTGTATGTAGACAAGGTGAAGATCCCCGATTCCAATATAGTGGACATCGCGCACAGCATAGTGAGAGCGTGAAGGGCGGACCGATTGCCTACCGGCTGGCATCAAGTGATGACCGCCTTGAAGGACATGAACGTGCCCAAAGAATACGTGAACAATCCCACTGCGTTGCGTTACCTAGGCGTGGGGCTGGACTCGGCATCGAGCCCCTGGAGAGACACGACGGCCTCATCAACACCCCTGTCACTGAGGTTGACGCCGATGCTAGACCGTCTGAGACCGCGACCTCCGGCGGCCAGGAGAAGGGTAATAACCGAGGAACCCGACCAGGAATCGTCATTGGACAACTGGGAGCTGTTCTCACCGTAATGGAGAAGTTGTACTATGACCCGAGCCAGCCCGGCTCCCTCGGCGGAGTGGCTGCTCTGACCAGAGCCGCGCGCCTACCGAAACGCCGGGTAGCCGACTGGCTGCGCACCCAGGACACGTACACGCTGCACAAGCCCGCGCGCAAGAAGTTTCCCCGCAACCGCTACGTCGTGTTCGGGCCTCGGGAGCTGTGGCAGGTGGACCTGAACGACATGCGCGGCTTGAGCCGGTACAACGACGGAATCAACTACCTGCTGGCTGTGATCGACGTGTTCAGCAAGCGGCTGTTCGCGGTACCGCTAAGGAGGTAAAGCGGGCCCGAAGTAGCCGCTGCGTTCGAGAGAATACTCTCTGAGGCGACGCCCCGCTGCCTGCAGACCGACAAGGGGACGGAGTTCACCGGGGCCGCTACCAAGCGAGTGTTCAAGAGTCACGGCGTCACGTATGTCACTACGCAGAACCCCGATGTGAAGGCGGCGGTGGTGGAGCGAGTCAACCGCACGCTCAAGACCCGCATGTGGCGCTACCTGACCTACAAGAACACGTATCGCTACGTGGACGTGTTGGACAGGCTTGTGGACGCCTACAACCGCAGCCCGCACAAGAGCCTGGTTGGCGGCCTGCGGCCTGAGGACGTGGACAGCGGCGATGGTCAAACGGTGTACAAGGCGTGGCGTCACATGTACGGAAAGGCGATCCGGCGGCACAAGCCCAGGTTCGAGCCGGGTGACACGGTGCCCATAGCCAAGGAGAAGGGCACGTTCGCCAAAGGCTACGAGACCAATTGGAGTAAGGAGCTGTTCGTGGTGGACCACGTTTACAGGTCGCTTCCCCTGCCCCTGTACGTGTTGCGCGACCTTAACGGCACGCCGCTGGAAGGGCGTTTCTACGAGCACGAGATGCAAAAGGTGACGGTCGCCCCGGACCGCCTGTACCAAATAGATAAAATACTGGACACTAAAGGACGAGGCCGCAGTAAGCGCTACTTGGTCAAGTGGGTCGGGTACGGAGAGGACTTCAACTCGTGGGTACCCACATCCGAAGTGCAACAGCTGCTATGACAACAAAGCGCAGACAGCTGTACCTGACGTTGCCCAGCAACAGCTCCATGGACTATTATCCGAACAACACCGTGGCTAACTACAACACCCATCTACCGTCAGTCGTGCGATTGGGTGGCGATGGCGAATGGGAAGTCGCTTTAGTCGAGGTCCATTACCCGTGCTCGTTTGTCACAGTGGGTGAGGACGCGCGCGTGTATCTCTACACTAAGGATGACACAGGCAAGCCTGCACTGACCGCTGTAAAGGTGGAAGCCGGAAACTATAAAGACATCGATGAACTGATTAGATCCATCAACGCCATTCCAAAACTGGACCTGCACCAATGCCAGTTTGAGTACAACAAGGCGACCGAGAGGGTGGAATTGATCTCGATGGACCAGACTGTGGTGCAGCTGGAATTTAGCCCCACTCTAGCGTTACAGTTGGGATACGACGTGCACAACGTGAATGTGATCAAACATAGAAAAGCTATAAGACCACCCGACTTACTGGCCGGGATCCCTTCGCACATGTACGTGTACGTGACCTGGTGGAACCCCAGCTAGTAGGCGACACGGTAGCGCCCTTGTTGAAGATTGTGAACATTGACGCTAAAAGCTACACCTACGGCGCGGGTACCACCGTGCACTTCACCGACCCTCACTACGTGCCGTTGATGAAGAGCTCTTTCGATAGCGTGGAAATCGATTTAAGGGACAGCGTCGGACACCACCTGCCATTCCCCTTCGGGACTACGTGCATGAAGCTTCACCTGCGCAGAGAGCAGCAATGAACCCGAACGACCCCTACCTGGCGTACTACCGCCAACAGCAGTCGGGGCACGGAGTGTCCACGGTATTCAGAGGAGCCACTTTCCAACGCGGTCACGGTATCGGCAGTTTCCTAGGCGGGCTGATGCGTACAGTGGTCCCGTTAATCAAATCCGGCGCATCGGCGCTGGGCAAGGAGGCGCTGAGGTCTGGTGTGGGCTTCTTGGGCGACGTGGTGGCGGGCACAGCCGACCCCCTTGTCGCGGCCAACGCCCGGCTCAGACAGTTTACCGGGTCGCTGAAACGCAGGGCCGATGATAAATTGGATCGCTTGCTGAGCGGTGGCGGCACCTATAAGAAGAGGCGTGTACAGCGGGTCACTCCTCAGTCTCTGGCTAAACTCCTCGGAGCGAGGAAGAAGAGCGCTGCGCCCAAGAGGAAAAGGAAGCCCGCAAGACGCGTCGCTAAGAAGAGGAGAAGCAAGACCGTTGTGCGACGTAAGAAGAGCAGGAGTACCGCGAAGGACATTTTTGGATAATGTCGTTCATACATCAGAGATCGTGCGAGTGCGTCAAGACCGAGTTGGACCTGTTCTCTCTGCCCCCGACGCAGACCAGTATCGAGAGCAGCAAATGGGTCTGCTACAAGCCGGTCTCGTCGCTGACGGATGATTCGCCTATAGAGTTCGTAGTGCCCGGTCATGGAGACGAATACACCGATCTGTCGCAGACGTTACTGTATGTGAAGGCGACCATCAAAACGGCCGCCGGGGCTGCGGTGACGGGGGAGGATACAATCAAACAGGTCGGCCCGGTGAACAACTGGCTCCACTCGCTGTTCAGTCAAGTGGACCTGTACCTCAACAACAAGCTGGTGTCGCCGCAAAACAACACGTACGCTTATCGCGCCTACCTGGAGAACATGTTGACCTACGGTAAGGACGCCAAGAGCACACATCTCACCGTGGAGCTGTTCATGGAGGACACCACCGCTAGGATGGACGATTGCGAGGAGGGAAACGTGGGGCTCGTAACGCGGCGGACGTGGATCGCGGGCAGCCGCTTGGTGGACATGGTGGGACATCTGCACGTCGATCTGTGCAACCAGGACAAGTTCATGCTGAACGGTGTCGAGATGCGGTTCCGTCTGATCAGATCGCGCGACTCATTCGCCATCATGTCCAAGACCATCACCGACTACAAGGTGGCGATCAGCGATGTCAGCCTGTTCATGCGCCGCTGCAAGATCAATCCCAGCGTGCTGTTGGCGCACAGCAGGACGCTGGAGACCGGCACAGCCAAATACCCAGTCACCCGCGTGGAAGTGAAAACCGTCACGTTGCCGAGCGGTATCCGCGGCAAGACTATGGACAGCGTGTTCCTCGGCCAACTGCCAAAACGAGTCATAGTCGGGTTGGTGAACAACCAGGCATTCAACGGAGGCTACAAGAAGAACCCGTTCAATTTTCATCATTACAAGACGAACTTCTTCGCGCTGTACGTGGACGGTGAGCAAGTGCCTGGCAAACCGCTGCAACCGGATTACTCCGTAGGTCAAGAGTTGTGCGTGCTCGAATATCACACGCTGTTCAGTGGCACCGGCATCCATTACTTGAACTGCGGTAATGATGTGGACCAATCCCAATTCATGTACGGTTGCTCGGTGATGGCGTTCGACTTGACGCCTGACCTGTCGGCTGGTCAAGCGAGCCACTGGAACCTGGTGCGCAACGGCAATCTGCGCATAGAGATCGGATTTGCCGAAGCCTTGACGGAGGCGGTCAACTGCGTAGTGTATGCTGAGTTGGACAATGTAGTGGAAGTGGATCGCAACCGCAATGTGACTGTGGACTTTGGCGGGTAAAGGAGTTGCTGCGCTCAAGGCCACCGTGAGGACCATTAGGTGATGGTGGATTTTGGCGGGTAAACGAGTTGCTGCGCTCAAGGCCACCGGGCGGACCGTTAGGTGATGGTGCGCATGCGCGCGAGTCCAAGGTCGCCTGACAGCAGCGCACCCAGATCAGCGGCGCGCGCTCAGATCAGTTTGGACAACCGTACGAGATGGACGTGCCGCCACCAATCTACAACGAGCCACTGCCAGCGCGCTGTCATCACGGAAGCGTGGTGATGGACATGCAGTGTTTCAAGGACAGCGACAACGACTTTCCACTGAAAGAGGTCTGCGTGGTGGACGTGACTACCGGCATGCTGTTCCTACATCACATCGCCCGACTGCCCTTCAGCAAGGACCTCCTGACTCCAGAGAGACAGCGCGAGAGCGTCTGGCTTACGCGCCACTGCCACGGCCTGGAGTGGGACCAGGGAGACATCGCGTACGTCGCCCTGCTGGACAAGCTGCGCTCCTGCCTCATCCACCGCCCTTTGGTCTACGTCAAGGGATCGCAGAAGAGGGACTTTGTACGACGCCACCTCATAACCGAGCCCGCCGCCACCGCCGCTCAGGACATGGAGGATCTGGGCTGCGGGTCGCTCAACGGTCCGCCCGCCTATCAGACTCTGCGTTGTCGTCACCATAAGAGCTCCCACAACCGTTGCGCCCTTCATAACTGCATCGTCTTGCGGGACTGGCTCGTGGCTAACGACAGGCCAGACCTGTCCGTCTCAAGCTGCCTGTGCTGCTTCCGTCCACGATGAATACCGTCCAAATCAGAGAATGCCTGGCGAGGATCCCCGGACTGAAGAACGTCGCGGTCTACGCCTCTGACCAACTACCGGACGCGCCAGTCAAGCCTCTCACCGCCATCGTGTCCAACACGGTAGCACACACCGAGGGAGGCGAACACTGGGTGGCGTTTTACTGCTCGGAAGAGGACAGACTCGAGTATCTGGACAGCTACGGGAGGCCGCCATTCCAGGCCGACTTTCAAAGGTTCCTGAGGCGCAATCCTCATCACCGCCACTACATCTACAACAGGTATCGGCTCCAGGGCTACGATACTTCTGTTTGCGGCTACTACTGCCTCACTTACCTGTACTGCCGGGCTGTTCTCCACATTTCACTCAGCGACTACGTCCAGCTCTTCGACCCTACCGCTCCCGTCATCAACGACGCTCTGGTCCGCAGGCTCTTCCACTCCATATTCGCTTAAAAAACTATATTGTGAGGTTTTAATAGTATGTGTATGTAACCTTTTCTTACTGTACAATACATGTCTCGTTATGGTAAAGCTTGTGTTTTCATTTTTCTCCTTTATCCTTACTAAATTTTAAAAAAAAGAAATTATCAAAACTGAGGCAGCGGGGCTGGACCTCAGGTTTATATACCAGCGGCGTGTGTCACTGGCTGAGCCCCCGCCAAGCGGCAGTGAAGGCCGCCAAAGAGGGCGCGAGACTCCTCGGACATCAGCAAGCCGCTGACTAACTCGAGGGTGACCCCTCAGACATCAGCAGACCACTGGGCAACTCCTTCAGGGCCGTCCCCGACACGCGCCGCCAACCGCTCCCGGTTGGCGTGGGCTTTTTAAGCTGCACGGCTCGGGCCAAACGGCCCATAACGCCTTTCTCTCACACTCGAGCTTTCTTTTTTTTCTTTTTTTTTATTTTTATTTATTTTTTTTTAATGGCGGGGGCTTTTTAAGCTGCACGGCTCGGACCAAACGGTCCATAACGCCTTTCTCTCACACTCGAGCTTTCTTTCTTTTTTTTTTTCCTGAGCCTGACTTGTGACTGGCTTGTGACTTTTGAGTGGTCAAAGGGAGGAAATAAACAACTCGGGTTCATGCTGTACATAAAACTATTAGAATGTAATTACTTATAATACTATTTACAAGTCGTCTTATAATTACTACTACACAACTACACCGGGAATTCCTCTTCGTCCTCGTCATCGTCCTGGCGCTGTCCTTCCTCCTCCTCCTCGCCGTCCACCTCCATCCGCTGCGGCTGATCTCTCCTCCTGGCTGGCGGTAGCGGCGGGACGTCCTTGTGTCCCCACGGCAGAGTGTGGATGCCGTCGGGGAGGACGCACCGCTTGTCGTCGGCCGGACTGAGGCTCAGCTTGTCCACTTCCACGGTGTAGACCCGGTGCAAGTGGGACTGGAACCGGACGTTGGTGGTGTGCTTCTGGACCCCGTTAAACAAACACTCTCTGTAGTCGTCGGGGGTGAGGACGTTCTTGACAACGCCCTTCGCCACCCCCTTGGCTCGCTTGAGAGCCTTGCTGCCGCCTGTCGCCGCGTCCTCGATGTCCATGAAGTACAGCTTGGACCGCAGGCCGAGGTACTCGAATAAGGACAGGCCGTTGCACTCGTCCTTAAACTTTCCGATGACCTTGGCGTTGACGGGGCTGTAGCAGGGGTGGGACCTCGCGTAGCCGCTGGTGTCAAAGTCGTCCAGGTCCAACGGCGTAGATGGCGTCTTCATCTCGGCGTAGACGTCCTGGGACACGATGTCAAAGACGAAGCTGTCCGTGTCCATGTAGTCCACGGTGAGGCGGTCATCGTAGCGCTCCTTCATCTTGCTCAGGAACTCGTACATGAGCCACTTGCTCAGCTCCAGGACTGACATGCCTACGTAGACGGGCTTGTCCAACACGATGTTGACCTTGGACAGATGCACCAGGGCCACGTCCTCCGTGTAGTACGTCCGGTCCAGGAAGTTGGATCTGGCGACGTACTTGGAAAACCTCTCCGGGGTGCACACCAGCTTCACGTTGAGGCGCTTCCGTACATTCTCGATGGTCTTGCCGAAGACCGCGTTGTTCATGAGCTTGAAGAAGTCCTGTTCGAACTTCGTCCTGGCCCTCTTCCGCAGCTCTGTGTTCATCAGGATGTACGGTTCCAACCACCGCGACTGGCGAAACGAGATCGCCCGATGCACCGCGACCAGCTCCAATCCGTTTTGCAGCGCCTGCTGCAAGACCCTGTAACGACAGATGTAGTGCGTCTTGTCGTCCAGGGTCATCAACAGTTTGGGGAAGTTCCCTGTCGGCGGACGCTTCGTCTCGCAGCAGTAGGGAAGGTCCTTGTGCAGGTCGTGTAGGCGCGCGGGTTGGTGGAGGTCCACCTCCAGGATGTAGCCTCTTTCAGCCTCCGCGTCCAGCGCCGCGACGTCCAACGCCCGGATCTCCTCACGGCTGAGCCACTGGAAGTCTCCGGTCGGCAGGCACTGGGACATGGCCCAGCCGTACAAGTTGTTGGCGTCCAGGTACAGAAGGAAGCGCGTGGTTTCGTCCGGGCGGTGGTCCGGGCACCCGGCGTGGTTGGCCTTGGCGTAGCGGGTGATGGCCTGTGAGATCCCTCCCCGGATCCCCTGCTCCACGAACAGGTACATGTCGAAGTCTTGCAGCGTGTCCAGCTCCACGTCGCAGGTCTTGAGCATGACGTCCCAGGCGTAGGACAGCAGGGTGTAGTAGTGGGCGGGGTCCAGCCCGTACTCGGCCAGCGAGGTGTCGCGGAACTGCTCAAAGACATCGGTGAGCAGGGCGATGTCGCAGCGCAGGTACTTGTCCGCGTAGTCCTTGAGGTGTCGACACTCGAAGGCTCGCCACACGTTGAGGGCGTGCTCGTACTCCTCGTCCTTGATGTCCTCCAGGGTCATGGAGTTCCTGAACGCCTCCTTGGGCGGCAGCTCCCTGGTCCTGTACAACGTGTCGTAGGACGTCACGAAGTCGTAGGGGAACACGCCCTTCCTGTGCACCAGGTCGAACAGCCGGTCGTCGGGGAAGCGCTTTCTCGTCTCGCGCATCCTGTCCGTGGGGAGCCCCGCCGCCAGGCTGGCCAGGCTCATGGACAGGAACCTGTACGTGTCCAGGAAGCGCACCGCGAAGCTGCTCCGTCGCGGGTTATCTCCGGGTCGGCCGAAGTGGAACCGCTTCGTAAAAGCGATGTACCGCTCCTCCGTGTGTGCCAACACGTCCACGTCGCCGGGGTCGATGGCCAGCTCCCGCACTACGAAGTGGGCGTCGTAGTTGGACAGGTTGTGGAAGTAGCAGTTGATGTGTCGCTGCTCCCAGTACCTGAGGTTGCACGAGCGGTGGGCGGCTCCTCGGAACTCGTAGGGCGGAGCGTGGTTGTGGTCCCGCACCTTGACGTCCTGGTCCGTGAACTCCTTCCCGCAGAGGTAGCAGACGGTGGCCGCGATGTGCTGGCGCGTCTCCTGATCGTTCAAGACGGGCTGTAGTAGGACCACGTTGGTCAGGAAGTCCCACAGCGCCAGCACGTCCATCTTCAGCCTTTCCATGAAGACCTTGGATGCGTCAGCCCCGAAGTAGACGCGGGGCTCAAACTCCTCCAGGCCGAGCGAGTCCACGATCTGGTAGGCGAAGGCGTACGGGACGTGCATTTGCAGGGGCCTCGTGCCGGGCGGCGCTTCCGCCGGGTCGGCGGCGACGGGCTGCAGAGCACACTCAAAGTCCGCGTAGACGCAAAAGCGCTCGCGCCGCGTGTACTCGGGGTGGGCGAAGCGGATCCGCTGCTTCTGAGACATGTCCAAGCGTAGGGGGGCCTTGGCGGTGCAGTATCGCATGTGCTCCTCCAGACGCTCGGCACCGGACAGTTCCAGTTTGTTGGGCCGGTTGTCAAAGTAGGCGAAGCATCGCTTACACACGTGGGTAGTGCCACGGTGGGACGTCAACTGAGGACGCACTAGCCTACTCATGTTTGCGATGTAGGCGTAGTGACTGTTCCCGCCGGTGGTCACGTACAACAGGTCCCGGTGATCCTCCAACTCCCGCTTACAGATCTTCAGCGGGAACACGCGGTCCTGGAACTTTGGCGATCCGTCGGGGCGTCTCCCCACCATGGCACGCTCGATCCCGTACACGTTCACGCTAATGGGGTTCCTCCTCTCGAAGACTTTGATGTCCTTCAGCGCCACGGGGAAGCTTAGACCGACCCAATCGTAGCGTGCCATGACGTCCGGTGTATACGCCGCAGGCCTCTCCGGGTGTTGCGCGACGAACTTGGCCAGGATAGCATACGCGAAGCACATGCCATCGTCGTTTTGCACGTTGATGACAACGCGCGTCTCGCAGATGGCCCCGGGAAGTTGGACGAACCGGGCCCCGCGATCTCCCAACGGGGTTTAGAGATTGACGCGGATCTCCAGGTCGCGTATCCGAAGATAGCTCCACCCGCTGCCCACTAGCAGACACTGTTCCTTCTCTTCCGCCAGCTTGTTGAAGGAAGCCGACAGGAAGTCCTCCAAGTTGGACGCGGCGGTGAGAGGCACGTTCTTCGTCTTGAAGGCCCGCAGACAGGTGGCTCCGTGGACGTTGGCGAATTCGCACTCCAGGAACATATTGACCTTGATGTTCGGGTGTCGGGACCTGACGTCGGCCAGCAGTTCCAAGACGCTGTCGAACAGCAGCAACAGCGCGTCCTCCACGGTCAGGAAGTCCTCCATGGGCCTGGACAGACCGAAGGTCAAGAGCCGTCCGCGGAACGCCCGTTTGACGGTGCGGAACGTGGGCAGTCCGCCGCCACCGCCCACCATCCCGTCGGGCGCCGTGCTGGGACCGGGCTGAGGCTCGTGGCTGGGTCCAGGTCGAGGCTCGGAGCTGGGTCCTGGGCGGGGCACGGGCTCGGAGCTGGGTCCTGGACGCGGCTCGGGTGACAGGACGGGCAGGTGTGGCATCTCGTCCACAACGAGGTTCCTCATGACGGGGCAGTTGTGGGCCTCATGCTGGTCCCAGTTGTAGCGCCGGGTGAAGCCTCGGTCGCAGTAGGTACACGCGAACCTCATGCTGCGGTGAGCGCTTGCCACGTGTCGCTGGAGGTACGTGGCCCTGAGGAAAAGGGCGCCGCAATCGGGACAGCGGACCTCGTTGGCGTGCACCAGCTGCACGTGATGCCGGAGCAGGTTCTCGTGGGCGAATCGCCGCCCGCACGCGTCGTACTCGGGCCGTGGGTCTCTGGCGGGTGGCGTTGCGGAGGAGGAGGAGGAGATCGAAGCCGACGGGCTCGCACCGTGGACCGCTTCCATATGGTGGCGAAGATCCTCAGGGCCAGCCAGGGCGACGGGGCACAACGGGCAAGGACAGCCTGCGAACAGTAAAACAAGTCCTATTAGTTACCCCGATAAACACGAGCGTGAGGAACTGGCGACCTCTTCCTCATCTCGATCACCAGTTTACCTGAGCCCGGTAAATACAAGGGTGAGGAACTGCACAGAGGACTGGTGACCTCTTCCTCATCTCGATCGCCAGTTTACCTGAGCCCAGTAATACAAGGGTGAGGAACTGTACAGAGGGCTGGCGACCTCTTCCTCATCTCGATCGCCAGTTTACTTGAACCCAGCAAATACAAGGGTGAGGAACTGCACAGAGGGCTGGCGACCTCTTCCTCATCTCGATCGCCAGTTTACCTGAGCCCAGTAAATACAAGGGTGAGGAACTGCACAGAGGGCTGGCGACTCCTTGTTTACTGCGTGAATCTGTTTACTCTCTCTCGAAAAGGGTGAGGAACTGTACAGAGGACTGGCGACCTCTTCCTCATCTCAATCGCCAGTTTACCTGAGTCCAGTAATACAAGGGTGAAGAACTACACAGAGGGCTGGCAGCCCCTTGTTTACTACTTGAATCTGTTTACTCGGTTAAAGCCGTTTACTCTCTCCCTCGAAAACAGGTCATTACTTACCAAAGTCCACGGACGCACTGTGACGTCATGGGTGAGGATACTGGAGAAGAAGGCATGCTTAACGGAAGGCATGCGGTTTCCTATTTAACCTAAAACCGTACCTGGCACTTGGTCATGAGGAGTAGGAGGATGAACTGCGGCGAGGTGGCGTCGCAGGTTGTCGCTTCGCCCGAAGCGTCTGCCGCAGACGTCGCAGTCGAGATGGCGGTCACTGTGGGCGGCTGCCGTGTGGCGGGTCAGGTTTCCGGCGTTGGCGAAGACGCGACCGCAGACTTCACACATACGGGGACCAGCCATCTACAACACCATCGGGTATCTGTATTCCCCGTCCGCCACAAAGGCACAGTTGTCACAGCAATAGCACTTTGGTAGTGATACCCCTGGGAACGAGGCGAGTCTACCCCTTTTAATAATGTTAGATAGAAATAAATAGCAAGAATCGCTGCTATGACATTCCCAACACTGGTACATGTCTTTGTTACGCTCGTACATAGCGATTTTACCCTCGTCTGTAATTCCACTAGGCACTCGAAATTTCGATTTAAAAGTAAAATCAAATTTTATTTCGCTTAAACAATTTTTTTTTTTTAAAGACCTCTTCCTCATCTCGATCGCCAGTTTACCTGAGCCCAGTAATACAAGGGTGAGGAACTGCACAGGGCTGGCGACCTCTTCCTCATCTCGATCGCCAGTTTACCTGAGCCTAGTAATACAAGGGTGAGGAACTGCACAGAGGGCTGGCGACCTCTTCCTCACCTACATGCTGATTCAGGGTGATGACGTCACGGGGGGGGGCTCCTCACCTGCATGCTGATTCCGGGTGATGACGTCACGGGGGGGGCTGGTGACCTCTTACTTCCTCATTTCGATCGCCAGTTTACCTGAGTCCAGTAAATACATGGGTGAGGAACTGCACAGAGGGCTGGCGACCTCTTGCTTCCTCATTTCGATCGCCAGTTTACCTGAGTCCAGTAAATACATGGGAGTAGGATACGCCCCACTATAGCAAGCCAATCAGAAGCCAGCATTTTGTAGTGACGTCATTCCAAGATGGCGGCGCCCATGGCACTTTATTTCCCGCCAAATTTCCTAACCTCACTTTTTAAATTTTAACTCATTTTGCTCAGTTCTGGCAACCTATGCTCTATGATACATTATTTTACATATACACCATTATATATATATATATATATATTATATACTGTAAATTATATGTATATATGTTCCATGGTTCGACTATTATATACTCTATGCGATTGATACTATCATATGGCAATGTATATACAATATTATACATATACTTTACAGCTACACCATTATATAAATATAATCTAGGATATATTAAAAAGTGACGTCACACGTCACTTGACCGCATGGGCTGAGTGAATATATACGTCATCTGAGGCTGAGCCAGTGACGTAGGCGGTTTCGTGACGTAATGAGGGAAAGTTTAAAGTTCAGGGTCACGGGGAGGTTATTTAAAAAAAAGTACTACCTCACACACGTAAAATTCGATTGTGATTCGATAGGTTAATCGATATAAAAAAATTTAATGAAAACAATCGAATGATACGAGTGCGAGGTAGTACTATTTCAAAAATTACTTTATTTTATTTACAATGTTTGTTCTTAATTACAATACGAATCTTCCGCCGTTGTTGGTTATAATCGAAGTTGATGATCCCGGAGAGTTGCGGTCATCGTGTTTTTTCCTGTTGAAAGAAGGTAGATACTTTGATCCCTGCGCAGACTCCATGTTGTTTTTTTTTTGACATCGATCTGTTCTGATAGGTGTTTCCATTTCATTACCGTCAGGTAGAAATACTACCTGACGGTAATGAAGTAGAAACATCTATCAGATCTTGAGTGACATAATATTATTATTATTTTGTGAAGAGCGTCTCGGAGAGCTCGATGTTCACCGGTCGAGAGCCGGAGGTGAACTGACTATTCGCTAGCTAGCGTTTTGGTATCAAACAAAACGGTGGGGGTAAAAGTGAGGTGGGGCGGAGCAGATGGCGGACGGCAGATGGCAGGCGGCAGGTGGCAAGTGCGCGGCAGATGGAAGTCCCCCCACTACACCAGTCCCCCACTACACCAGTCTCCCCACCAAGTTTTACATCGCACAATAACTAGTTTACATGTGTTAGTTAGGGTTTAGCTCTTAGACTGTCAAGACCTTAGCTCCGTAACTGAAAACTTCAATAATGTTTGCTCAACGCTGTATAAGTATAACAGCTACTATGATCTAAACCGGTGCATGTATTCATATGGTGCTTTTTGCGTAGCAAACAACTGGCTAAAAGTGTTTCAACCTCGATTTTTCTTCGACGAAACCGCTCATTGTCCATTAAAAGCGTAGACCTTCTGTCTTCATTGTCAGGGAAGTAGAATGTAGTGTCAAGGGGACTACTGAAGGTCACCTTCCTCATGTTCCTGTAAAACTGCGACATTTTTCAGACCCTCTAGGTAGATGTTCATCCGTTAAGAGCTGGAAGAATAATGATGTAGCGTTATTGTGTATGATAGCCACCTACCCCCCACCACAACGTTACCTTGTCCTTCAAACCATTGTTTTTACGCTACGGATGCTATACTTTTGGTTAGATTTAAATTTAGATTGCACCTTCTTGTTCATTTTGTCAAGCCGTGTAATTGAAGTACCCACATGTTATACTTTGAACCAAAAACAAAGAAAATATTTAGGTTTGTCCTTGAAAATAGTTGTTTTTTCGCTGTTACTGCTATACCCTTGGTCGGATCTGAATTCTGTTTGCACCAACTTGTTCCTCTGATCAATCTGCGTAATTTGAGTACCCATATGGCATATGTTAAACTAGAAATAAAGAAATTATTTAGATTTGACCTTCAAAATAGTTATTTTTGGCTATTACTGCTATACCCTTGGTCGGATCTGAATTCTGTTTGCACCAACTTGTTCCTCTGATCAATCTGCGTAATTTGAGTACCCACATGGCATATGTTAAACTAGAAATAAAGAAATTATTTAGATTTGACCTTCAAAATAGTTATTTTTGGCTATTACTGCTATACCCTTGGTTGTATCTGAATTATGTTTGCACCAACTTGTTCCTCTGATCAATCTGCGTAATTTGAGTACCCACTTGGCATATGTTAAACTAGAAATAAAGAAATTATTTAGATTTGACCTTCAAAATAGTTATTTTTGGCTATTACTGCTATACCCTTGGTCGTATCTGAATTATGTTTGCACCAACTTGTTCCTCTGATCAATCTGCGTAATTTGAGTACCCAATTGGCATATGTTAAACTAGAAATAAAGAAATTATTTAGATTTGACCTTCAAAATAGTTGTTTTTAACTATTACTGCTATACCCTTGGTCGGATCTGAATTCTGTAATAACTAAACATTAATCTCTCCCGAAAAATCAATACATATCTTCCATTATTTTAAGAAACGAGAATTTTCTGAATTTTCTAAGTCCCTTAGGTCATCTGAACATTTTGCCAAAGCGGGGAATAGAGCAGTAAGTGATTCTCACTTTGACCACAAACTGCTCTATTCCCCGCTCTGTATTAGGAGAAGAGGCCTAGTTTAATGCTCGCAATTATAGGCATAAACCTGATAACGGAACGCTATCCTCTCCCCCGAAAAGTTATCCCCTCCCCTCCCCCCAAAAAATAAATAAATAAATAAAAGCAAAATGGTCAGTTAACAACAGTCGCGCACTCTGAAACCGCAAGGACGTTCATCACTGTGTAGGTGTCAGAGTTTTACGAACCGAAGTACAATAATTACCTGATCAAGATCCCCTTAAATTTAACCAAAAATAAGCAAACTGATTGAATCTGTTTCTCGTGAGTAAGGGCTAAGATGGGCAATGTCAACCGGTTTGCGCGCCGTATTGACATAAGGTCGGTTTTCGCGCCATACCTTTTTTTTTGTAAGGGGCTAGGAAAAGGATGAGAAACATACTGATTAGTTAAAGTTAATTTTACAAAGACCAACCAAGGACGGTTTTGCAAAGGTCAGCAGTATCACTGAAACCCAGTGGGACGTAGACCCAAACACCCGGCGTCAGGCTGCTGCGAACCCAAGTTTTGACCCAAGGCCAGTTTTAAAGCGTGAAAGAAAAGTACATATTTAATTAGTCAATAAAACACTTCAAAGACCAACACCACAAATAATTACAAACAGCAACACTAACTACATCTTATAGCAGCAAACTACAAGCTATAATCTAACAAATAAACTAACATGCATAACAAACTAACATGCTAAAGTAGAATCTTCAGTATACAGGGGTACCACCTCTATACTAAAGATGCTATTACAGACAGCTAAGGCGAACAGCTAGCTAGGCTGCCAGCCTAAAACTGTGAGACTACTGCAGCCAGACCCTCGCTTTTATAGCCGACAGAGGAGCAGGTGCAAAGGCAGATTTCCGTGGGGCAGATGCACTCTACTACATTCGCCGCGTCGCAAAAGTAATTTAATACGGTGTCGACGTAATACTCTTGTATTTTTATTTTGACGGTTCATTTGATATGTTTTACACTTAGATATGCAATAGCTGAAACACACGCACTTACGACAAGCTTTCTTGTAAACTTGATTTCCTGGTATTTTTATAATAACTAGAATGGGTTTCGTTAGGTGTCGCAAAAAAGATCTAGAATAAAGAAACACAATAACTTATACTTTATGTCTGGTATATATGTTACAATTGTTCATAAAAAATAAAAAACTAAAACAAACTTTAAAATGTTTTGAATTTCGGCCAGGTAAATTAATAAATTAATGAAAAAGTACATCACAAATACTGCTGTATAAGTTTGTGTGTTCAAATTAAATGTACATGGCATAAAAAATTATAAAGTATAAATCTTGCGTTATTTTACAAAATCCTTGATCTTAATAAGTATTAACGGTTGGCACGTTAAATGACAGAAACACTATATATAAATTTTCCAACACCTTAACAATACTTTGATTTCAATATTTTCCTTACCCCACAGTAATTTCCCAAGTTATACCGAACTTATATAAACGCTTTTAATATAACTTTCTATCACCAATGAATATAAGCTTGAAAATGACGTCAAGAAGAGTCTTTAGGAGAGAATAGTGACAAATGATATATTAATATATTTCTGGTGTTAAATTTACATGAATAATTAAGTTTAAATATATAGTGGTTATTGTTCGGGTTTAAATACAAATTTTGTGACATATTTATTTGAACTACGTTTTATAACACTTTGCAATGCTCAAACAACCGTCCAAAACACGGTTATAACTTCATAAAAAAAGCTCAATGTTAGTCTGATCTACCTCCGAGTCGGCGTATCGGATAGCTAATTTTGATTACAATATGAATATATAAAAACCTCACAACCCTCCGATACAATTTTTTAATCAGTGTACTGGGCTTTGGATAGCCAAAGGTGCTATGTCCCACGGCGCGCCGCGCCGCCGCGCTGGTGCCGCGCCTGGCATAGTTACTTTAAAAATATATTTCAAATAAAATAAAAAACTAGCCCGGAAGTATGCTTTTCTTCCCAGCCTCTGGAGTTAATTATTGACACAGTAGTAATATAGGGAAACTCTTTTCATGTCTATTTTTAACCATCCAATTTATTTGTTATTGAATTTATAGGTCGTTCAATAAAGACTGTCACTTTAAAATCAATGTAAAGCGCATTTTTTGAGTTAACTTTTTATTACCTATATTTAAATGCATAAGGAACGGAAAGAGTCTAAGTCAAATATAGCAAGATAGCCAGATATAGCATTTAATAAAACTGTAAGTAGAAAAATATTCGCTTCCCCGTATTCATTTGATAAAATGCAGTGTTAATTAATATATCATCATGTGGAAGAAACATATGTCAGTGAACTTAATTTTGAATAAAACTCCAGGATATACTAAATACCCCCGTAGCAGCAAACCTGCATACTCAGAGAATTTCAAATGCATATTAATTTATCTTAATACCACATAAAGCCACATACCAAGTTTCATCAATATACATTCATAAATAAACGATTTATGACATTTTAATTATTCTCCATAAGAATAACATGGCGGCTGAGTATGCAGGTTTGCTGAAATAAGGAACACTAAAAAATGGGCTTTTATACAAATATCATTATAACTCAACTAGGTAAAGCCACATACCAAGTTCTATTAATTTATGTTCATAATTAAAGGAGATAACACGTTAATTATTCTTCATAAGAATAACATGGGGCTGAGTATGCAGGTTTGCTGCTACGGGAACTATCGGGCAAAAAATGGATTTTTGTGCAAATATCAATAGACCACAACCAAATAAAGCCATATACCAAATTTTGCCAGTTTACGTTCATAAATAAGCGAGATATACAATTTTTCTTTTTCTCCATAAAAATAACATTAGACAACGTACTGTGTTTAGCACTTTCAATATCTCGTTAATCAATTGACGTAGAGCAATGATCAAAATACCAAATTGTTTGTTTTTTTTAAGCTGAATTAAATGGTGAAAATTAAAATTTGATTTAAATTATAATTACATGTGAAAACCCCAAAAAACACATTTTTGGGGTACAAAACCCCCCAAAAACCCCCCTTCGGATGGTGCGATTCATCTGGTTTTCGAACTCGTTCAAATAAATGGTACTTTACACATTTGTACCAAATTTCATTAAGATCGGACCTTTTTTTACGAGAGTTCTCGTGCTTACGGACACATATATATATATATAAATATATATATATATATTTATATATATATATATATACATATATAAAAATTTGAACGAATGGTGTTTTTGGCATCTGGGGACCTCAAAATGAAAAGTTATCATGGTCTCGGGCTTAAGTCTTACCATGAGACCTACGGTAATAGCTTCTTCCCTATAGGGGAAATTCGCTAAAATTAAAGATGAAATCACAAGATAAACGACATTCATTTTAAACACTTCTTTGTAAACTCAACAATTAACAAGCAGTTAAGATGTATAACAATTTCCAGCCGTCATTTTCCAAGATTGTTGACAAAATATTATCAATTGATCTATGGCAACGTCTGAATACTTTAACAGTTCAATCAACCTTACTTTTAAATTGACAGGCATATATGTGATATTGATATACAAATATCCAAAAGTAAAATCATTTGTAGCATTTTATATTTCGGGACACTTCTTCGTATAAACGGTCAATAAAGCGTAAGAACATAATCGGTCCCGGCATCGGACCCTGAGTTACTCCTACATTGTAGTCATGAACACAAAAAACACGTGGGCTAGGGGCTAGAGGTTACAGGCACTTTTTACGGCACTTGTCTTGTCGCGAAGAGCTAATTATCTTGTTCAACCGCCGGCGTCCTCCAGTTTCGATAAATAAGTCTCAATATCGCATCCGCTCTTGTTATGATGTAGTTTGCTTTATTAGCAGCTAAACTGCCCAATGGAACCAGTCCGGAGAATGCAAATTGCGCTGTCTGATTACTACTTAAGTGTAATTATGCGTCTAGGACCGCCCGAGGGTGTGGTCGCGTTTGCGCGTGTGAGAACACAGGCATGTGTGTGTGTGTGTGTGTGTGTGTGTGTGTGTGTGTGTGTGTGTGTGTGTGTGTGTTTTGACTTATCGCCCCGTCTGGCCTTGATACCAATATCATCTTAATTGTCGGATATTTTTTGTTGCAAGAGGGTCGACTAATAAATATAAATGCATTATATAGTTTTCCTGTAATTACGGTCAAACAAGTTACACCAAGACCCTAGCTGTTTAAGGCTTCGCTTAAAGTATTTTGATTACGGTTAATTATTGTCGATACAGTTTAGCGGTGCCCTCTTGCGTGTATTGGCTTGCAGTTACAACCTAGTTTTTATTATGAATTTTACTATTTTCTTTGTCGCGGAAATAACAAAATATGATTTGTCGCTTTGCAATTCATCTGAAAGGGTATCAATTTATAATAACTAATAATACGAGAATAATATGTGATTTTACTTGGTTTATATTGTGCGACCATTAAGAATCTATGATCGTCAAAATAGTTTTAATTACAAGTTATAATGAATCAACGAATTGATAAGTAATTAGATACAAATTTTATACCGATCTTATTAAAAAATTGTTCTTCTACATCAATAACTTGAAATATGAAGGAAGAACGTTAGTTATCTCCGTAAAAAGTCTGTAATTGATGTTTTCTCGAAGAAAGTTGCATGATCACCTTCGATCCTGATCAGCGCCGGAAGATGTATTTACGAATGACAGCCCCATCTAGCGGCGAGTGAGAAGCAGTACGAATCGCAACTGCTGAGTGGCATGCACCTGGCGGGGGACGGGGTAATTAAGTCGGACCGGAAGCGGAATACGTGAATGGTGGTAACGATCCTGCAAGTTTGGCAGGGCGAAAATGAAAACGGGGTCAACCCGCGAGCCCTTTCCCCTAAACGAAAGTTCGATCCTCGTTGTGTGTGTTTTGACAACATCGGGTTGACCAAACACTGTCATTACAGGGGACGCGCATTTTGAAAGTGCACTCTATCGGAAATGATTGTAATCACTGATCGATGGCTTTCCCCGCTGCTAACCTCAACCTTGGGAACCTCGCAGTCGCGGTGCAGCGGGGGTCAAGGTAACTCGGGAACCGACCTAATCCACTTCTGGGAAATGGGATTCCCCTTGTCTTCCTTACTGCAACGAGGTCTAGTTAGCTAAACGGTTAATTGCAAGGTCGCCGCTTAATTAACTGTTTTTTAACCCCGTGTCGTTTAATTAGACTATACTAGTAGTTTTGGGATTAGCTACTAACAATGGAAGTACTAAATGTTGTCCTTAATATAATTAACTAATTGAAACTGTTTAGAATAAATGGGAAACGTAAGAAAATTATTAATTTTATTGGCTTTCCCCGAAATCATTGCTTTTTCAGGTGATTTTACATTAATAGTCAAATCAAATTACACATCTGATGAAATACCAACACAAGATTTGTTTAACTTGGCACTTTTATTATCTAATGTATGGCCTTAAGAGAGGTTGTATACAAAAACTAATATTTTTCTCCAATTTTCTCACCAATACCTTGGACTTAAGCAAAGAAAGCTATTAATTTATAGTTTATATTATATTTTTCAACAAAAGCATAATTACATTATAGACCAGTCGGTGTCTCTTTCTCCACACGGGGATTTTGCAGTTTTAATTTCTGACGTTATCACATATCCAATACAAAAATTACGTTTACAATAAATTACGTATATAATATTGAATACGTACAATATCGTGTGATATAGTGTGTAATAACTTGTTTTGTCTAAGACTGATCAGTAAAATAAACATATGAACGAATGCGTCTTAGTGTTCTTTTGGTTAAAATCGCAATCTTCCAATCAAATTTTAGCTCGATCGATCCAGTATGCATAATTTATTTGTAACATATATCTAATTGAGAATGGTCTATTCTCAGTGGTAACGTTTAACAAAAATACATACAGGTTTATTATATATGTAGTAAAAAGTATTGTAAGTTGAAGTTAAAGCAATTTAATAATAAAGAACAATTAGTACTTTCATTTATAACTGTGTGTAGGATTAGTAATTATATCGTATTAATTTAAGGATTAGTAAATGAAAAATAATTTGGGTAATAACAAGTTTTATTCACTTATTTATAGGTTTGTAATATCCTCGAAGTTTCACTCGCTAATAGAGAAGACAAGCAAGGGTATTAAATAACTTAGTCCAAATAGTTTTAAGACATTAGTTAATGTTCATTTACCCAAAGAAATTACAGTATTATTCAGTTTTTGTCTCACCTTATATGTATGCAGACCTTCATTAATAATATTACTGTAATGCCTGTTTGAAATTTGATATAATTGTAAGGTAATGTCTGAAGTTCAGTTTACATTGGGTGTGATATACGATTTCAGCAAACAAGGATTTTGCCCATATCAGAAGGATAATAATAAACAAAATATATATATATATATTTCGAACATATATTTAACATAAGAAACCACATTACAGTATAAAAAAGGTCTAACACTAAAATAAAATAAGTCGAACCACATCACAGCCACAGTAAAATTGTCCCAAGACCTGAACGTAAAAAAAAACACTTAAATCTAAATATAAATAATAATGGAGGACATAAAAAGGCCAAACGAACTATCAAAATACTCAACATTTTGAGTAGTACATAATATTAAAATTTCACATGTTATAGACACTGACATATTCAGCTAGTCCTGTTGCTAAAAGATGTGTTTGCATGTTCTCATTTTAATTTCAGAAAGTTTGCTATCATGTTATTTAAGATATACGGTATTTCGACAAAAACGGTTTACGTACATATTAGATAGTGATAATAATTAAATAATTATGATTTTTTGTACACAGATTAAAAATGAAAAACTTTTTATAACTTACCTTATGTTCTAAACGTGTAAAAACATATACAATTAAATTGAATAAATAATGTAAGGCATAAACCTGCCGAACGACCTATCAAAATACTCAGCGTTTTGAGTAGGATCAATATATTATAACAAAATTGCATCGTGTCTTGACACCAAATTGATTGCCAAAAAACGTCAAAGACCTAGCTGAAAAAATTATGTATGTTATTGTATACATTTTAGTACTATGCTTATCATATTAGGTGTGATATGCAATATTACGGTAAAACAGCATACGTACACATCAAAAGGTTAATAATAAATTTAATTAAATTTTGTTGCATGCAAAGATTTAACATTAGGTTAACAGGATTATTGGTGTAAGAGATAAAGTGGCCAATCTGACCCAATATTCAGTCACCACAACAGTAAAATTGTCGAAGTCCTGAACGTTACGAAATTTTTAAAATGCAATATGATTATACCAGAAGCCATAAGAAGGTCGTTCGACTTATCAAAATAGTCAGCGTTTTATACCAAGTTTTATTAATTTATCTTCATAATTAACGGAGATAACGTTTTACTTATTCTGCATAAGAATAACATGGGACTGAGTACGCAAGTTTGCTGCTACAAAAACAATAAACCAATAAACTGTTTTTTTTGTGCAATAGACCACAACGATATGAAGTAATATACCGTACCAAGTTTTGTCAGGCTAAGTTAATAAATGAGCGTGTGTTAGTTTCTTATTAAACAGTTAAAAAAAAAAAACTTAGATAAATTTAATTAAATCATATTAAAAAAGAGAGTACTTTATTTATTCAAACGTAAAACATGAATAAAACAATTTTTCTTGTATTTTCTTATAATTACAATATTGTAGGCTATTAGCGTTGACTATAGTCAATGCTATTAGTATCTCGTACTTTCGTATCTATTTCGTACGAATCTGTACGAGCAGGTGTGGGTACAGCTGTTCGACTGTCTGAATGTCTGTCTGTCCTTGATTTGTGGTCCACGTGTTGAATGAATCTAAGGTCGACACAACACTTTGTAGAAGTAAAAGTTGTTTTGATTAGTAGTAAAACACTTGTTAATTTAGCCTTAATATATTTTGTATGTAAATTTCTCATTTTATTCAGTCATTATAGAAATTAAACCAACCAATTGCGTTGTCACATCTGTTTCTTCTCAATATAAAAGAATCATTGCACAGTAACTGAGAAATCTGTAAAATTCCCGCAACACGACTCCAATCTATCTATCTCCAATCCATTTTAAGTAATCAACTATAACTGAATTGAATAAATCTGAATTGAAGGTTTTGGCTGAATTTTTTTTACTCGTAGTTCTTGAATACAGTTTGACTCTGCATGTATTGAATAGCACTAATCACTTTTGCAATTATGTTGTTAGTTCATATTAATACATTTCCAAAATGAAACAAAAAGGCAATCAAAAATCTCTAAAGATTCAACCGTTATTGCTCAAACCGCTTCATGAATTTATTTTTCTAGTAATCAAGACAAAAAAAATGTTTTTTACGTGTATTTTTGGTGAAAAATTATTTTCAACTTTTTGCTTCACGAGTAAAATATAATCACTAACCAGATATGTTTATCAATGTAACAAATAAGTCTCTTATTATTTACTGCCTAATTTGCTTTACATATCAAATTATATGATTCCTCATAAGTCTAAATGAATAGAAATGCAACATAACAATTTATTTTATGAAAAATCAAATATGTGATACACTTTTTATGAAAGGATATAAGTGTATTATAGTGAATAACACATTTACAACGAATATATAATAGATTTAATTTATAATGGTCCATTTTAAAATTGTTATTGACATTTAAAAAACAAATCTATGACATGTTACACAATGTATAGTGAAGTTTTACCTTACAAATTCTGAAAAGAATAATAAACACCTTTTATATGCATATTTAAAACCGGATAGCTGTGATTTAAGAACCGGTTAAGACTCCGGAACCTGGATAAGTCCCCGCCAGAGGTGCTACGTTTCGACTTTATTGAAGACCGTTTTGAGCATAGTTGAATACACAGACGGGGCACCGCCGCGCCGGCATCTACCGTGACATCTGCCGTGACATCTGCTCTCCTCTGTCTGGCAGCGTCAACGCTGGCGGCTATAAAACCAAGGAGAGGCTCGCACAGGGCTCGCAGTCGCAGGTCGACAGCCTAGCTAGCTGTTTGCCTGCGCTGTCAGCAATAGTATCTCTAGTATAGAGTTGGTACCACTGTATATTAGAGATGCTACCTTAGCTTAAGGGATGTATGTTTATTATTAAACATGTTAGAGTAACGCTTGTAGTTTTCTGCTAGTAAATGTAGTTAGTTTAACTGATTGTGGTGTTTGATGTTGGTTTTTTTGAAGTGTTTTATTTACTAATGAAATATGTACTTTTCTTTCACGCTTTAAAACTGACCTTGGTCAAAACTTGGGTTCGCAGTAGCCTGGCGCCGAGTGTTTGGATCTAAGTCCCACCGGGTTTCAGCGATACTGTTGACCTTTGTAAAACCGACCTTGGGTGTTCGTTGTAAATTTACTTAATCTTGGAATATAAACTCTCTTTGTAAACTACCTTGGTCAAAACTTGGGTTTGCAGTAGCCTGACGCCGGGTGTTTGGATCTAAGTCCCACACTGATTAACTTTAACTGATCAGTATGTTTCTTATCCTTTTTCCTAACCCCTTACAAAAAGGTATGGCGCGAAAACCGACCTTAAGTCTTTACGGCACGAAAACCGGATGACTACCTATCTTAGCCCTCACTCACGAGAAACTTTTGGTGCAAACATAATTCAGATACGACCAAGGGTGTAGCAGTAATAGCCAAAAACAACGATTTTGAAGGTCAAATCTAAATAATTTCTTTATTTCTGGTTTACACTATGTTAAGTGGGTACTTAAATTACACGGATTGATCAGACGAACAAGTTGGTGCAAACAGAATTCAGATCTGACCAAGGGTATAGCAGTAATAGCCAAAAACAACTATTTTGAAGGTTAAATCTAAATAATTTATTTATTTCTGGTTTAACATATGTCAAGTGGGTACTCAAATTACGTGGATTGATCAGACGAACAAGATGGTACAAACAGAATTCAGATCCGACCAAGGGTATAGCAGTAATAGCCAAGAACAACGATTTTTGAAGGTCAAATCTAAATTATTTTTTTATTTCTGGTTTTCACTATGTTAAGTTTTTCTTTCACGCTTTAAAACTGACCTTGGTCAAAACTTGGGTTCGCAGTAGCCTGGCGCCGAGTGTTTGGATCTAAGTCCCACCGGGTTTCAGCGATACTGTTGACCTTTGTAAAACCGACCTTGGGTGTTCGTTGTAAATTTACTTAATCTTGGAATATAAACTCTCTTTGTAAACTACCTTGGTCAAAACTTGGGTTTGCAGTAGCCTGACGCCGGGTGTTTGGATCTAAGTCCCACACTGATTAACTTTAACTGATCAGTATGTTTCTTATCCTTTTCCTAACCCCTTACAAAAAGGTATGGGGCGAAAACCGACCTTAAGTCTTTACGGAACGAAAACCGGATGACTACCTATCTTAGCCCTCACTCACGAGAAACTTTTGGTGCAAACATAATTCAGATACGACCAAGGGTGTAGCAGTAATAGCCAAAAACAACGTTTTTGAAGGTCAAATCTAAATAATTTCTTTATTTCTGGTTTACACTATGTTAAGTGGGTACTTAAATTACACGGATTGATCAGACGAACAAGTTGGTGCAAACAGAATTCAGATCTGACCAAGGGTATAGCAGTAATAGCCAAAAACAACTATTTTGAAGGTTAAATCTAAATTATTTATTTATTTCTGGTTTAACATATGTCAAGTGGGTACTCAAATTACGTGGATTGATCAGACGAACAAGATGGTACAAACAGAATTCAGATCCGACCAAGGGTATAGCAGTAATAGCCAAGAACAACGATTTTTGAAGGTCAAATCTAAATTATTTTTTTATTTCTGGTTTTCACTATGTTAAGTGGGTACTTAAATTACGCGGATTAATCAGACGAACAAGTTGGTGCAAACAGAATTCAGATCTGACCAAGGGTATAGCAGTAATAGCCAAAAACAACTATTTTGAAGGTCAAATCTAAATGATTTCTTTATTTCTGGTTTAACATATGTCAGATGGGTACTCAAATTACGCGGATTGATCAGACGAACAAGTTGACGCAAACAGAATTCAGATTGACCAAGGGTATAGCAGTAATAGCCAAAAACAACGATTTTTGAAGGTCAAATCTAAATAATTTCTTTATTTCTGGTTTAACATATGCCAAGTGGGTACTCAGAATACACTGGTTTAAATCATAGTAACTGTTATAATTATATAGCGTTGAGAAAACATTATTGAAGTTTTCAGTTACGGAGCTGAGGTCTTGACAGTCTAAGAGCTAAACCCTAACTAACACATGTAAACTAGTTATTGTGCGATGTAGAACTTGGTGGGGGGACTGGTATGGTGGGGGGACTGGTGTGGTGGGGGAAGAGCCGAGTACCTAACCTACACGCAGACGCTATATCACTATGCGCCCAGCTCTTGCGCGGTACACATGGATTCACAAATACAAGACAATAATGTTTCTTACACATCTTCATCTTTTAATATTTACCAAGCTGGCACTAATGAAACGACTGATCAAATACAAGTACAAGAAGTGTCTACCACAACATCCTCTGATGCAGAAGCAATTACGTTATCCTTGGTGGGTTTTAACTAACGGATATTTTATTCGAATTCCCCCACACCAGCTGCCATCTGCCCCGCGCCATCTGCCCCGCGCCAGCTGCTTTGTAACCATCTGCCACGCTCCATCTGCCCCGCATCCTACACTTTTACCCCCACCATTGTATTTGATACCAGAACGCTAGCTATCGAATAGTCAGTACACCTCCGGATCTCGACCGGTGAACATCGAGCTCTCCGAGACGCTCTTCACAAAATAATAATATTATGTCACACGAGATCTGATAGATGTTTCCACTTCATTGCCTATCTGTAGTTGAGTGGTGTTTTGAGGTCTGCTGCTATCTTTAGCGATTAATAATAAATCTGTATGATTTCTGCGCTCATTTCGTAATATGCGTAAGTATACGCATTATGTTGAATGTAATTATCAAATAAAACCTGTGAGAGTTTTTTAAAACATCCTCAGGATGACCCTGAACTTGGCCTATCTCACCGTTATATGGTCTACACTATTATATATGCTACAATAATAAGGGTTTTTCTCCAAACCCTCTTCTTCTTGCTCTATTGTAGCGTTTCTGAATTACTGTAAGTCACCTAAAAAATCCAGTTGTAACAGGTTAAAATACAGCTCTGTGATTGGTCGGAATAAGCTCGCTCCCCATTGGTCGTATTAGGCGTTCTGATCGCTGATTGGTTGTTGGTGCCTATATATACCGGTGCAGACAGCCTTCCACATTCATTCTGTTCCAGACTTTTGTGTTGGTCAGAGGTCCTTGCGCTGCTTCATTCTCTGCTATTGTGGTAAGTGAGTTGTGATAGTATTGTGCAATTATTACAGTAAGTGCTACTATAATTTGTCGTTAGTATTTAACGCGTATTATATTTGGTGTATCAGGTCTAAACTCAGTTTTATTGTATAACATAACCCTACTTTTATATCTTAACCTCACTTTTGAGAGTCAAACATATAGTTCTATTTCATAGTCTCACTCTTTTAGTCAGACATAACCTCACTTTAATATTTTTAATTATTATTTTACCAGGCCTATCGTCGTATTTACTCAAGTTTCTCTTTGGGTTCACATAACCTTACTTTTGCTTAACATAACCTCACTTTATTGTTTTAATTTATATTTAACTTTTAGTTTGATTCAACTAGTAAAATGGCTAAAGTTGTTCAACCCGTTGAAGTACTTAGTGACGAGCAGGTTTATGTTAAAAAGTTTAGATTGTACGGAACGAAAACTATTTTCAAATTTTCTAACCCTCCTCCTGATACTAGTGAGATAGATTGGCTCAGACAAGGTTTTGCCAAGATTGTAAATGAGATGAAAGGACAAGCCCGCGAAAATGATCAGCTCGGGTTCACTTTGCAGAGTCTTAACCTAAAAAGTAGAGATCCGGGGTATGTCGCATTTCGACCCGCTGGTGAAATTGATGAAGACATCCTTTGGCAAATTTTTGGAGAGATCATACAGTCAAATTCTGAATCCGTCAAGTCCACTGACACTTTTAAAGTAGAATGTACTCGAGTTAATCTCCCTGTAGGTTCTGGGAGGGTACGACCTGGTATCTTTAACACGTTTGACGAGGAGTGCAAAGCAAGGAAGGGTATCGTAGTTATTAAAAATAAAGACAACTTGTGTCTCCCCAAGGCCTTGGTTGTAGGTATCGCTCATACAACAAAGGATCCTCAGTACAAGTCAATTAGGCAAGATGATAAAAAAAGGCAAACCGTGAGGGCTCAGGAACTTATTCGACGGGCTAGAGTAGAGATGCCCGAGGATGGTGCGGGAATCCCAGAACTTGAGAAGTTTCAAGACTTGTTGAAAGATTTCAAAATAACCGTGTTCAATTATGATAATAAAGGCCGGGACGTTTATTTCGAGGGCAGTGTTGAAAATGCTAAATTCAAGATCAACCTGTTGTTTTACAACGGGCACTATAACGTAATAACTAGTTTGACTGCTGCTTTCGTTTGTAAATATTTTTGTGAAGTTTGCCATGTTCCCTATGATCACAAAGGTGTGCACAGATGTTCAAACATCTGTTCTCAGTGTCAGACCATCTCGCCTCCCTGCAAAGAGGAGCATGGAGGAATAGTTTGTTCAAAATGTAATATGACTTTGAGAAATCAACAGTGTTTCACTGCTCACCAAGTCGATAAATGTAAAGTTGTCAAAAAGTGTCTTGATTGCGGTAAATTAGTTTGGATTAGAGACAGATCCACGCCCCACAAGTGTGGAGAAGTCTATTGTAAACCTTGCGGATCTTTCCAAGATCCAAATCACAAATGTTTCATACAGCGGAACGATGGTAAGCCTAAACCAAAGGACTACATTTTCATTTTCTTTGATCTGGAGACTCGCCAAGACGAGTCTCTCCCTTCTGATCCCGAACAAAAAGTACATAAAGTAAACTTGTGTGTTTCCCAGCAGTTTTGCTACCAGTGTATCGAAACAGAATTTTGCAGGGTTTGTAAAAACCGTACGAGAGTCTTCAACTCTGACCCTGTTAAAGATTTCATGGAATACGTCATGGAAGTCCGAAAAGGTTTTAAAGATGTCTGTGTAATTGCCCACAACGGTCAGGGCTTTGATTTCCAATTTTTGTTAAAGTATGTTCTTGAAAAAACTAAATTCACACCCGATCTGGTCATGAAGGGTTGCAAAATTATTCTCATGGAAATGGACAACGTTAGATTTGTGGACTCACTTAACTATTTCCCCATGGCCCTCGCTGCGCTCCCTAAGTCATTTGATCTGCCTCCGGAGAGAAAGAAGGGTTACTTTCCTCACTTGTTCAACACTCTGGCGAACCAAAATTATGTAGGCCCTATCCCCGATAAACAGTACTATTGCCCAGAGTCAATGTTTAAAAAGTCCAATAAGGCCTTTAAAATCTGGTACCATGAAAGAGTAGCGGAAAACTATGTATTTGATTTTCAAAAGGAAATGTTGGAGTATTGCATCTCTGATGTGGAGATCTTGGCCCAAGCTTGCCTTAAGTTCAGATCGATATTCCTCCAAGAGTGTAATGTTGATCCTTTCCTAGAGGCTGTAACGATCGCTAGTGCTTGCAACTTGGCCTTCCGCCGCAACTTTTTGAAACCAAACACGATCGGCCTCATCCCAAAGAACGGCTACCGTTTAGTGGATAACCAGTCAGCTATTGCCATTCAGTGGTTGAGCTGGGAAGAAGAGAAACGTGGAGTGAGGATCGAGCATGCGGGGCGGGGTAAAGAAGTAAAGATTAACAAACTGAAAGTAGATGGGTTTGACAGGGAAAACATCTACGAGTTTCATGGATGCTACTGGCATGGATGCCCCAAATGCTTCCCGTTCAATCGAGAGGCTCCTCTGAAGGAGGATCCCTCAGACTCACTTCACTTAAGATACGAGAGAACTAAGGCCAAAATCGCTAAGTTTAGTGACTACGAAGTAGTCGAGATGTGGGAGTGTGAGTTTAGGAAATTAAAAAAAGAAAAAAAACTCAAACACTTGGACTCTCTCCCCATATTGAACACACTCCCACTAGACCCAAGACAGGCTTTCTTTGGGGGCAGAACGGGTAACTCTAAGACTTACCATAAATGCGTCGAAGGAGAAACGATCCAATATGTGGACGTTTGCTCGCTCTACCCGTATGTGTGTAAGTACGGAAAGTATCCCCTAGGTCATCCCACCATTCATGTAGGAGACAGAGAGTGCAGACAGAGAGGTCTCCAAGTAGATGGTTTATTGAAATGCAAAGTCCTACCACCAAGGGATCTCTACCACCCAGTACTCCCAGCAAGGATGAATAATAAATTAATGTTTGCCCTCTGTAAAACATGTGGTGAAAACCAAAACCAAGAAGACTGTGAACACGAAAGCGAAGAAAGAGCCCTGGTAGGAACTTGGACAATGGATGAGGTGCGGAAAGCGGTAGAGAAAGGCTATGTCATCCTCGATATGTATGAATTATGGGAATATGAAATGGCCACATACGAGAAAAGGGGACTCTTTACAGATTTCATCAATAAATTCCTGAAAATGAAACAAGAAGCGTCCGGCTACCCAGAATGGTGTAAGACTCAGAATGATAAAGACCGGTACGTGCGGAACTACTTCACGCATGAAGGAATCAGGCTGGACCCCGCCAAGATTGCTGAAAATGAAGGTTTGAGATCAATGGCTAAACTCATGCTAAATTCATTTTGGGGTAAATTTGGACAGCGGGAGAACCAGACAAAGGCCACGATAGTCAGAGACCCCAAAACACTGTTCGGGATGATGACAAGACCCTATATAATAGTGAATAGAATACAGATAGTAAACGAAGAGGTAGTGGTAGTGAGCTGGGAGTACCTGGAGGAAGTCGGTGAGCCCTTAAGAAACGTGAATGTAGTCATAGCGGCCTATACTACTGCTCAAGCTAGGCTGAAACTGTATGAATATCTGGAGGCCCTGGGTTCACAAGTCTTGTACTACGATACAGACTCAACCCTCTATATTTATAAGGGAGGTTTGTACAGGGTTCCTACGGGGGATTACCTCGGGGAAATGACCGACGAGCTGGTTAAATACGGACCTGGATCTTTCATCGTTGAATTCGTTTCTGGGGGGCCTAAAACGTACGCATATCTTGTCTGGTCAACCAACAAACAAAAACTAAAATCTGTTTGCAAAATCAAGGGCCTCACCCTCAATTCTAAGACCTCCAAAACACTTAACTTTGAAAAACTAAAAGAAATGGTTCTTAGTGAGTCAGCTGAAAGCATAGAAATTAAGGAATCTAGAATCAGGAGGACGAAAGACCGCGATATTGTAACTGTGAATGAATTCAAACTTTTCAAAATTACTGGACCAAAAAGAAAGCTCGAGGGTGAGTACGACACACTACCCTATGGTTATAAAATCCAAAAACTTGAGTAAACACTACTGGTAGTATTGGGAACGATTCGTCCCCTTTGTAAAAAAAACATGGTCACGTGGCCTGATTTCAGGTTTTAACTTGGATGATATAACCTCCAGCTCTGTCTCAGCCACTTTGGTCACTGATCCTGCCCTAAATTGCTCTAATCTGTACTACTGCACAATACTTAAAATAAAATGGCTCACTTGACTTCATGAACAGTTCAATTGTAAATATAGTTGAGCATGTCTTGGACATTGTAAAAGTTCCCACTGTATGTATGTCTGTGTGGTTGTGTTTGTGTGTGTGTGTGAATGAAGGTCAATGGCGTGGGGGACGAAAAGCCCCGTAAACCTGAATGTAAATTGAAGGGTCTTGTACGTTGAGGCGTCTAGGTAAGTCCTTGGCTACTCCTTGGAAGGACCTAGAGTGAATGGTGTACTCAAGTTATTCCTTGAATCCATACGGTGGGACTTGTAAAAGTAAAAAATGAACAGAGGAGACAATTAGCTTGTTTTTTTTTTTTTGAAGGTCTCCACGGGTCATGGCGGTGGAGGGGCTATGGCTTTTTTTCTAAAAATACTCTATCCTTTGTTTGCTAAAAAGGGAGAGGACATTAGTTCGTACTGGGCATCAACCAGGTAATCTGGATGGCCTACGTATGGAATAATGTTTAACCTGGGTGCATATGCACGGGATGGTCTCAAACCCCACCCAAGCAAACAGACACTTAGTATACGGGGTTAACGGCTATGAACACCGGGTTTCTAAGCGATAGCTATGATGGAATGGATGTCTGATAAGCTCTTTAGCGGACAAATTATTTTCTTTGCTATACTGGAACAGTGCGTTGTTCTTGTTTATTCCAACAATAATAGCTGTTAACTGATGTATTTTATTATGTGTTTGAACAATAAAGACTGCTAACAAATGGAACAAGGGGTTTCGCACACCCTGTATAACGAAAATCCTAGTCTGTAAAAGGGCGCTGTCCCACCTTGTTTGCTGAAGTTAGCCCTAGTTGGCCTCGCTGCAACATAGTAACTGTTATAATTATACAACGTTGAGCAAACATTATTGAAGTTTTCAGTTACGGAGCTAAGGTCTTGACAGTCTAAGAGCTAAACCCTAACTAACACATGTAAACTATTATTATTGTGCGATGTAAAACTTGGTGGGGGGACTGGTATGGTGGGGGACTGGTGTGGTGGGGGAAGAGCCGAGTACCTAACCTACGCGCAAACGCTACACCACTATATGTCCAGCTCTTGCGCGGTACACATGGATTCACAAATACAAGACAATAATGTTTCTTCCACATCTGTCTCTTATAATGTTGAACACAATGACACTGATCAAAAATATATCTGGTGAAATACAAGTACATGAAGTTTCTACAACAACACCATCTGATACAGAAGCAATGATGTTATCCTTGATGGACGTTTTATTAAACAATAATGGAATAAGGTGGTAAATGAATTCAAGAATTACCATCTGCCTCGCACCATCTGCCTCGCGCCATCTGCCCCGCACCACCTGCCCCGCGCCATCTGCCTCGTATCCTACACTTTTACCCCCACCATTTTATTTGATATCAGAACGCTAGCTAGCGAATAGTCAGTACACCTCCGGCTCTCGACCGGTGAACATCGAGCTCTCCGAAACGCTCTTCACAAAATAACAATGTCATTTCATTCAAGATCTGATAGATGTTTCCATTTCATTGCCATCAGGTATTATTTCTACATGACGGTAATGAAATGGAAACACCTATCAGAACAGATTGGTGTCGAAAAAACAACAACATCGATGACAACGAACAACGGGGAACTATTGTAAACATGAATTATTGTAAATAAAATAAAGTAATATTTGTAATAGTAATACCTCGCACTCGTATCATTCGATTGTTTCATTCGATTGTTTTCATTTGATATTTTATATCGATTATACTATCGAATCACAATTCGAATTTTACGAGTGCGACGTAGATTTTTTAAAAACACCCTCCCCGTGACTTTGACCTTTAAACTTTCCCTCATTACGTCACGAAACCGCCTACGTCACTGGCTCAGCCTCAGATGACGTATATATTCACTCAGCCCATGCGGTCAAGTGACGTGTGACGTCACTTTTTAATATATCCTAGATTATATTTATATAATGGTGTAGCTGTAAAGTATATGTATAATATTGTATATACATTGCCATATGATAGTATCAATCGCATAGAGTATATAATAGTCGAACCATGGAACATATATACATATAATTTACAGTATATAATATATATATATATATATATATATATAATGGTGTATATGTAAAATAATGTATCATAGAGCATAGGTTGCCAGAACTGAGCAAAATGAGTTAAAATTTAAAAAGTGAGGTTAGGAAATTTGGCGGGAAATAAAGTGCCATGGGCGCCGCCATCTTGGAATGACGTCACTACAAAATGCTGGCTTCTGATTGGCTTGCTATAGTGGGGCGTATCCTACTCATGGGTAAGGAACTCCACAGATGGCTGGCGACCTCTTACTTCCTCATCTCGATCGCCAGTTTACCTGAGCCTAGTAAATACATGGGTGAGGAACTGCACAGAGGGCTGGCGACCTCTTCCTCATCTCGATCGTCAGTTTACCTGAGCCTAGTAATACAAGGGTGAGGAACTGCACAGAGGGCTGGCGACCTCTTCCTCATCTCGATCGTCAGTTTACCTGAGCCTAGTAATACAAGGGTGAGGAACTGCACAGAGGGCTGGCGACCTCTTCCTCATCTCGATCGTCAGTTTACCTGAGCCTAGTAATACAAGGGTGAGGAACTGCACAGAGGGCTGGCGACCTCTTCCTCACCTACATGCTGATTCTGGGTGATGACGTCACCGGGGGGGGGGCTCCTCACCTGCATGCTGATTTGGCCTCAAGGTCACCGGGGGGTGGGGGGGGTGACCTTAATTCCTCATTCCTCACTGCGCCTTTGCTGGTTTTGAAGGAACCAATGCCCCCTACTTAAGTTTCATTTATATATGTTCATTAATAAGCGAGATATAAAATTTTACTTATTCTCCATAAGATTAACACTAGACATCGTACTGTGTTTAGCACTTTCAATATCTCGGTAACCAATTGATATAGAGCGTTGATCAAAATACCAAATTATTTGTTTCTGAAAGCTGAATTCTATAATAAAAATTAAAATTAGATTAAAATAAATTACATGTGAAAAATGTTTTTTTGGGGGGTATAAACACCCCCCAAAATTTGTACCTAGCTGCCATGTCATCCCGATCGGGGTGACAGTCATAATTTGTAAGGTTTTTGTATTTTGCCGCTATTTGACTGTCTTTGACGTTCAGCAGTCAAATATTGTACTTCAGAAATACTTATTCCAAGCTAACAAGATATCGATATTTTAAGACATTGTGATGTTTATAACAAGTTCAAATTTATGTCACAAAGTACTGAAATTTTGTCACCCTGATCGGGGTGACGCTATAATTATTTTCACCAACTTTACGTATTACAAAATCATCATAAAATGTAAAATTAATACAGTTTACCTTATTTAGCATTTTCATTATCTATGTTTTTTTAGCGAATTTCCCCTATAGGGAAGAAGCTATTACCGTAGTCGGCATGGTAAGACCTAGGCCCGTGACCATGATAACTTTTCGTTTTGAGGTCCCCAGATGCCAAAAACATCATTCGTTCGAAACTGTATATATATGTGTGTGTGTGTGTGTGTGTGTGTGTCCGTGAGCACGATAACTCTCGTAAAATTCATCCGATTTTGACAAAATTTGGTATAAACGTGTAAAGCAGCATTTATGACTTTAAGTTTAGATCGACCTATCCGAAGGGGTATTTTGGGGGGGTTTTGTACCCCAAAAATGGGGTTTTTGAGCTTTTTACATGTAATTGTTGAAAGACTCACAATTTGGTGTTTTGATCATTGCTCTACGTCAAATGGTTCCAGAGATATTGAAAGTGCTAAACACAGTACGTTGTCCAATGTTATTCTTATGGAGAATAAGATAAATTGTATATCTCGCTTATTTATGAACTTTTCCTTATAAACTTGGTATATTGCTTCATATCGTTGTGGTCTATTGATATTTGCATTAAAAAACATTTTTCGGCTGATAGTTCCCGTAGCAGCAAACCTGTGTACTCAGCCCCATGTTATTCTTATGGAGAATAAGTAATGTGTTATCTCTCTTAATTATGAACATAAATTAATAATACCCCCGTAGCAGCAAACCTGCGTACTCAGCGAATTTCCAATGCATATATATGTATCTTAATACCACTTAAAGCCACATACCAAGTTTCATTAATATACATCCATTGGGTAAAATAAACGATTTATGACATTTTAATTATTCTCCATAAGAATAACATGGCAGCTGAGTATGCAGGTTTGCTGAAGCAAGGAACACAAAAAATGGGGTTTTATACAAATATCAATATAACTCATGTAGGTAAAGCCACATACCAAATTTCATTAATTTATTTTCATAATGAAGGCAGATAACACGTTACTTATTCTCCATAAGAATAACATGGGGCAGAGTACGCAGGTTTGCTGCTACGGGAGCCTTGGGTAAAAAATTGTCTTTTTGAACAAATATCAATGGTCCACAACCAGATGAAGCCGTATACCAAGTTTCGTCAGTATACGTTCATAAATAAGCGAGATATAAAATTTTTATTTTTCTCCATAAGAATAACAATAGACAACGTACTGTATTTAGCATTTTCAATATCTCGGTAACCAATTGACGTAGAGAAATGATCAAAATACCAAATTGTGTGTTTTTTTAAGCTGAATGCAATGGGAAAAATAAAATATGACTATTTCCAAAATGATATGTAAAAAATTCGAAAAACCCATTTTTGGGGTACAAAACCCCCCCAAAATACCCCTTCGGATAGAGCGATCTGGCTGGTTTTCGAACTTAAAGTCATAAATGTTGCTTTACACGTTTATACCAAATTTCATCAAAATCGGATAATTTTTACGAGAGTTATCGTGCTCACGGACACATATATATATATATATACAGTTTCGAACGAATGGTGTTTTTGGGGTCTGGGGACCTCAAAACGAAAAGTTATCATGGTCCCGGGCCTAGGTCTTACCATGCCGACTACGGTAATAGCTTCTTCCCTATAGGGGAAATTCGCTAAAATTTGGTATGTGGCTTTACCTTCTTGAGTTATATTGATATTTGTATAAAACCCCATTTTTGTGTTCCTTGCTTCAGCAAACCTGCATACTCAGCCGCCATGTTATTCTTCTTATGGAGAATAATTAAAATGTCATAAATCGTTTGATTGATTGATGAAACTTGATATGTGGCTTTATGTGGTATTAAGATAGATATGCATTGGAAATTCGCTGAGTATGCAGGTTTGCTGCTACGGGTGTATTTAAATATATGACTGAAATTATTTCTAAATCATGAATACAATTATATAATTTGAATACAAAAATTCAGGTATGAAAATAAAAAATAACTATGTTTTAGCCAGCAGAGCAGAGCCCCAAGATCGGAGTTATTAAAAACCTATCCAAATGTTATGGATCAATGACAATTGGCTAAAATCACATAACAAATGGAAAGAATAATTTTTTTCCAATTCTCCCAGTTATCATGGTCCAGGCCTAGGTCTTACCACGCCGACTACGGTAATAGCTTCTTTCCTATAGGGAAAATCCGCTAAAACTTAAAAAGTTTATACCAAGTTTCACAAAAATATCCCCAAGAGTTTTTGAACTATTAATTACGTTAAAAAAATACAAAATTGCGGATTATGACTAAACTAAGCTGAAATATAAAAAAATGTTACCGTACATTTTCAACTTGTTTTTGTACGTAGAATCCGGTTTATCGTAGCACGCTACACATTTTTGTGTAACCCTGAATTGTGATTTAGTTTAACCCATTAAGGTAGTCATTTTATTCTATTGCTACAATGGGAATTGGTGCCACACTCTCGTAGCAAAATCTGTAACTAATGACAGCGGACAACTATGGTTCTCTCCTCTAGGGGTACGTTTTGAGTGTAAACCTATCTAATACTGTTATGCCACTGGTCGTGATCGCCTTGTGGACTAAATCGTGGAAACACCTTGGCCAGGTGTTGATACAAAGTTTGTGGGTTCGATACCTGCACACAACCAATACTGACCAGTCCTGCAACTCGCAATGAGTTAACTGGTCCGTTGCAACGTTGGTGGGAGGGCCCAAGTAAAATAAATAGCGACAGGCTTGCTTGGATCGGTTAACTCTTTGTGAGTTGCACATGGTCAACACTGATTTTGCTACTTTTTACTTATGTCTACTGTGTGTGTGTTAATGTGACTCTTTAAACTGAAATGAAACAATCTCCTCTAGGGGTACGGTTTGACTGCAAACCTATCTAATACTGTTATGCCACTGGTCGTGATAGCCTTGTGGACTAAATCGTGGAAACACCTTGGCCAGGTGTTGATACAAAGTTTATGGGTTCGATACCTGCACACAACCAAAACTGACCAGTCCTGCAACTCGCAATGAGTTAACCGGTCTGTTGCAACGTTGGTGGGAGGGCCCAAGTAAAATAAACAGCGACAGGCTTGCTTGGAAGTTGCTTGGATCGGTTAATTCTTTGTGAGTTGCACATGGTCAACACTGATTTTGCTACTTTTTACTTATGTCTACTGTGTGTGTGCTAATGTGACTCTTTAAACTGAAAGAAAACAATATTTTAATTAAAATACGCCATTAATCCATTAAAAAACACAATTTAGTCCGTTCAAATTCATAGGTTTAAAAAGTTAAAAGTTAGGAATAACACTAGCACATAATTCTAAGCCAATGGGTTAAAGATTTAGTGTTTTGATTCTACCTTTACATTACCTGTTTTCGGGGGCGAGTGGAGGTTCGGAGGTTCAGCTGCTTTCGATGCTTCGTGTCAGTGATCAGGATAGGTTCCTATGTCCGTCATCATGATGGATCATCATGTCCATTTGCTCTTTTTTCAGTCAGACACGGTGACTTTTGACGGTCCTCGTACTGTGTCGCAGTAATATTTTATAAAGCTATATAGGTTCCTTCTGAATTTTCATCATTCTTCGAGTGTAGAGTTGATTTGGTTGAATAAAAAATAAAAACAACAGGTATTTTTTTCATATTTCTGTTTTAGCTCAAATGTGTTTTTTCTGTAATGATGTTTATACTAAAATGGGTGTATTGACATCCGCTAGGTATTTACAAAATGGTTCCTGCATGCCAAAATAAAAAGTACCAGGGACCAATCGATTTAAAATATAATATAAACTTAACACCTAATGTATTAGGCTTAGTTTGGATTAACTGAGCATTTACAGCAAGTACATGAAATCGCTTTTACATTTTCATTATTTCATTCTTATTTAGGCTGAGTCATTTATGTACGATATTTACATTCTGATCTCGTTAATTAATTGAGTGTTTATTATGATAACATGTATTTTTGTATGGTTAAAAAACATCCATAGGGAATTAAATACTGTATCATTACGTCTTTGATCTCATGGATATCGTTTAGTTTGTTTATATGTTATATAATGTGTATACTTGTATATTTTATACTTTATAAAATTTGGTGCATTACACAGTTTATATTTTATTTTTATACAAATCTAGATGCATGTATTTTTAAGTCTTTATGGAAATTTCAATGAATATGATCCTAATAATTTTATGTAAGTACCGTACAATTGTAAATATGTTTTGCAGTTCTGTAAGATATAACAATGCACATGATGCTACTGAAGAAATTTGTATATTTAATTCATTATGCATTAGTCATTTAAAAATATACCTACAGACAGCTATGTACTTTCAAAATCCTTTTCTTTTAAAACTTTTCACTTTTTTTAGTTTTAAATTCACAGAGGGTCACATTGACTCTCAATAGTTAATAATAGTCATTTATTTAGCCATTAAGTTCATAACAATACAATAGGCCATGTCATATCGAGTAACAATATGCAAAACAAAATAAACATCAAGTAATATCAGCTGATAATCAAATGAAAATGCTAGGATGGTTCAGACATTGGAATCAAGAGCTGGTTTTATGTTGATTCAGTCACCAAACTTGGCATCAATATTGTCTGGGCAACTCACTAAACCTGCTTCCACCAAGTAATAGACATAGTCGGTATAGAATATAATTAACTTTTTATTTACTGAGGTTGATTTTCTCTCCCTTTTGGGACAACTTTTAACTGTCCCTGAACCATTTCAAAAACTTATTTTAATAATATTATTTAGTAAACTTTCAGGGGCAATGACAGGTGTCAAGTGAGTTGTTGCTCTCTATTCAAACACAAAGTGAGCAAAAAATTACTTTGAGCCCAAGCTCCCCACAACTAACTGTTTGAGTATATCTGTCTAGAAGTTAAACATTTGTAAACACTTTCTTGTTAAAATGTTCTGATTTTGATAAATTAACCCAAAATCGTTGTATGGATATATATTTGTAAATAATAACATTAATAACTCAATAAAATGTTATATTTATGATTAAAGTTTAATATGTGAAACCAAAACCTTGTTTTAAATAAAAAATCAAATAAAATGAGTTTTTTAAACTTTTTAAAGAACTACTTGACTCAATACTCGAGTAGTTGGTTCAATATTCGACTCGATTTAAAAAAACACTTCTCGCCCACCCCTACTTGCAGCCCTTCCTTCACCAGGCTGTACAATGTCTTTAAAGGAGACATGCATACCCGGATAATGCTGAGGCCTCCAAAACCCTCAAATTTAACATCTAACCAATTTAGACCTTCAAAGTTATTACAATCTTGTCTGAAAGATCAGAAAACTTATTAAAAAACAACCACAACTGTCTCTCTCTGGCTCTTTGGATTGTGATACATGTGAGACTGTTTCTATCACGAAGGGGTGGAAGTGGCTGCAGGAAGTGTTCCCCCCCCCACTGCTGTAGTCCTCCTAGCTCCGGCACCTAGGCTGCTGCCTCAAATATAGCGAGGAATAATTTTCAAGTAGTTATCAAAACTTAATTTTCAGTCAAACTATTGAAGAAACCCATTGTGACCTTAAAAATTGTTCAACGTAAAGTATCAAAAAGATATATGAAAAAAATAACCTGAACCGATGAAGTGTGTGAACCTGCAAATGTTGGCTGGGTTAATACTACAAAAGCCGTATCAAATGCGTGATTAATCTAGAGATTCTCCATCCAACGTTATCGCTGGTAACTTCTGATCTGCACAATTTACACACAGTACCTGGGGGGCCGAGCTTTGCTCGGGGAAAGACCAGTCAGATTGTTTAGATGACTTGGAGTAATATTTCACCTCTTCGCCCTGCTGATAATTGGATTTTTATAACTCATTTGCCTCTTTTATACATTTTTAAGGTCACTCCAGTTGTTATTTATAGCTCAATGTCCTTTTGATTTATTTTACTACTCTATATAATATGTAATCTTCACTCAAATCTTTTAATCTCTGCTCTCAGAAAGCACATGTTAATAACCATGAACAACATGTGTATTACTTTGACAGTTCATTGACTGATTATAAACAGCTGTTGCAATTCTTTTGTTTTGATTTTAAACTCCATAAGCCCAATGTTAATTTTTTTAACTTTTCATTTCAGTTTTTTTTACATTATTTGATTTTTCCTGGGGATGAGACCTGTCTATAACTTATTTTTATCCCAGAAATTAGTTATTTCGAACATTTTAAGTAAATCGGAGCCGTTCTTAAGATCCGTGTAGCAAGCAAGCAAACCTTACTCATATTAGAGTATAGGATTAAATCTTCAGCAATATTTTTCAGGTAAAGTTAGGACTCACTTTTTATGTTACAAGTTGTTTATTATCAGGAGCAGGAAAGATGACAGTTGGGGCTCCAGCCAATAATAAATCCCCTCTCAGTCATTGTTGCCTTAGAAAATATTACTCGAGTGTGTCCAGCTGGTATGCGATTTGGCAATGCAGCACGCCTACTACAGTATTGGCTGGTCTTGGTTGATAGCCCGGCAAACCACGCCAGATTAATTGACTGCTCTCCTCCTCATGGGAATAAGCCAGGTCTAAGTATTTCATACACTTAACCTCAGTTTACTACACAAATTTTGCAAAGAACAAAATACATTAAATAATACTAAGTATACTTTAAACCTATTCAATACAGTGAATTTAGAAAACATAACGGTATAAAAGAAGCAACAACATTTTTTTTAATATGTGCAACTATTTGTAAGATTAAATACACCACCAATTATCATTGACTAAATTTAAGCTTCAATACCATACAGAAGGAAAATACAGTAAAATCTGGACTAATGTGGCAGACAGCCGGTCCGGATTTTGAAAAATCCGGATTTCCCGGAGGTGGGCATGAATCATCTATTCCGCCTTTATAGTGAACAATTATAATAATATGTGTTTATGTTTATTTGTTAATACAAGAGTGAGCTTCTAGTAGAAAGTGATGAGTCATCAACAGGAGAAGACTTGAATGGAGTAGCGTACCGGAAACGTAATCAATAACAAACACAAGCAGGGACTCAGACCATCCGAGGTCGAGTTAGAGTGCCTGACGATGCAAACTACATGACATTTGTGTAATGCGGGATAGTAAAGTGAAAAATTAAGGCGCTAAATGGTGTGAAGTTCCGTTGTTTCGTTTTATTTGAAACAAAAGAATTAAAAATAAATCAAGATCATCAGTCTGGATAAGTGTGATCCAGATTTCTAAGAGTCTACTGTAATTGTAATCTGAAAATTTAGTCAGATTAAAAGAACCACTTCAACGATGCCCCAAAACGAGTACAACTTTCTTCATTACAAACTTCATTTGACAAAAATTCCATAATCTAGACACAGTGAAAACAAATATTAGACTGTGCTTATACTAGTTTTAAAGCAGGAGATAAAAAAGTAGATATAATATGAAGCTTTATTTATAAGTTTTTGATGGGTGATTACAATGCAATAACACTTGTTTATAATGTTTTGAGTTATTTGCACGGTACAAGCTACCATAACTGTGCACACCAAACATTAGGGTAACTTCTATTTACAATAACGATTAGTGATATTTGGTAACAATTTTTTTAAACCAGTAACAATCAACCAATATTTGTATGAAAACAAAAGCACAAGGAAGATGTTAAAATAAGTATAACAAACGTGAAATGATAATAATATAAACAAAACCACTGTCCGGCAATGTGGAGAAAGGAATCCCACACTTCCTCACCCCGCCCAAATTGCAGCAGATATCGCGACATCCTAAAAACCATCGAGGCTTCCGGCAGAGGATTTCTATTTATATAAATCTCTTTTATATAGCACAATTTTTCGTTCCCATGTGTGTCAGCTTAAGTTTATTAGTATGAGCGTGATTTTGTTTAAATTGTGAAACTACTACATGCTGCACAGTTTAGCTGATGTTAGTTTTTAGGCTAGTAGATGTCCAACCGATTCCTTTCTCTAGACAGTATATTTATTTATTATTATTGTATACAGTTTACTCAAAAAGGATATTAACATTAGGAATGAACAAGTTATGGGTGATCCACATACCAAGTGTTACAACATGTTTAAATGATAAAAGAATGCAATACTCAGTTAAAAACTAATAATTAAACATAAACTTGGTAATAGTGCTTTATTCTAAAACTATCATGTTCTACGTGAAGTTTACACAAAAAGTTTACAAAATAAAGGTTAGTTCTATATCAATGAAGAGTTATGACATCAAACAGAAATAAAAAAATAAACCGGTTAAAGGTTATTTTTACCAGTCTCATTTTCAAGTCAAAATAATAATATACATCAACTATTAAGGCATATAAAACACACAGCCAAATTGTAGAAAGCATTGCACTTTGCAGGTCAAATGTTTTTTCACTCGGTAAGTCTTAAAAGCATAGTTATAGCATTTTTAATTAAACTTACAGCTACATGATTACGTACAACCTCAACATCGTAACTGTTGGTTATTTGGAATGTATAGTTTAGAAATAAAATTGTACTTATGTTTATTCTAGTGGGCCAAGCACTTTGATGAAGCAAAACTAATAATTTTACACTAGGGAGGGCCGAGAGAAGTCAACTTCATCAGACCAAAAACATGTATATATTAAAAGTTATGTAATAGGTCTAGAATCAACACAGTAAAATATTAGGTCAGACAAATAATATCTTTAGACTGCGCAAACGGCTTAAAGTTTCATGTTTTTAGTGAAAAATTGAATTTTTAGATATTTTACAACAAATATTTAATTTTGTCCGATCAAAAACATGTATGTCTTAAAAGTTGTGTAGTAGGTCTAGAATAAATACTGTAAAATATCAGGTCACTCAGATAATATCTTTAGATTGTGCAAATGGCTTAAAGATTCATATTTTTAATAACAAATTGCGTTTTCACCTATATTTTTTGAAATGCTTAATTTTGTCCGATTAAAATCATGTATGACTTAAAAGCTTCATCATACGTCTATAATGAACCTCGTAAAGTATTAGGCCCCGTGGATAATATTTTTAGACAGCAATTGGTTTAAAAATTTAAGTTTTTAGAAAAGAATCAAATTGTTTCATAGTTATTTGTACAAACATGTTAAAGCTAAGCTAAGCCAGGGACGAGGTTAAAGTTATGTTAAAAGGTCCAACAACCTCCAAACAATTTTGAGGTTGTAAAGGATAGGTTAGTTAAGAGACATAGAATCCTTTACATATGTTGGATGATGTTGGACCGACCATACATGTAGATATGTCAAGAAGGCAAAAACACTGGTGAGAACAAAAAAATATCACTTATACAAGAGTCTGGTTCTAAATATATAGGTCATGTAACACCTTTATTAAGAAAGATTGTAGATATCGCTAACTCAATTATAGAGTACATATCTGAAAAAAGCTCAGTTGGTCTGAATTTGTTTGTGTAAGATGTGATGGTTGCTCAAAAGATACAGGCAAACACAAAGGTGTGATAAACATTCTAAAAGAGAGACTTGGAAAGAAGTTATTACTGCCAACCACATTTTTTGTATATTGCTTCTGATTTGCCATCCGAAATATAACAAAAGTGGCCAAATATGCTGTGAACATGTACACACCAAGTTGGTTCAGAATCCAATGCAACCCAAAACTGCAAGATAGAGCAATCTATTTGTGGAAAATGTACAATTCTAAAGTTACATGAAAGAACCCAAGGACGTGATTCCTACAGAACAATGGCTATTTTGCCCACCCAAAAAAAAAGTTTTAGTTAGAATGTTAACAGCATAAAGCACATCAGCCAGAATTCAGGTGAGTTATTGCAGCTCGAAATAAGTCAAGTAAAGCAGCAACCGTCCGTTTTTATGCAGTCTACGCAGATTTAATAGTGTGTTAGACTGTAAATATAATAGAACCACCGATTGCAATGCATTTATCATAAGCAAATCCAAACCGAGTTCTGGAGATGGAGATTGGTGCTCTAAAACTAATTCTGAATGAGATCTTTTTTAAGTTGCCAACTCACGCCCAAGCTGTAGAAAGGGCAATCAAAGAAGTGACACGACACCTCGACAAGTTTTTTATAAATAAAAACAAGATAGTGTGATAAGAGCCCAACACAGGGCAGAAATATAAGACTAAATTGTGAATCTAAAAAAGATTTTAAGGCACAGACTAGATGTACCCATAGTACTGTGCTCATATGGTTGGGTGGTTGGTTGGAGGGCACTAATGGTACTCCACATGCAAAACCTTCTCCCCGTGGTGAGTCCTATGTAGTTGTTTATGAACTAGCGAAGAGATGTATAGGGACCAATAGCCATAGCACAGAGATAACTGTAAAACCCAGAGTGCCACAACAAATTCAGAATTAATAAAAATAGTAGACATTTACAGTTTTTGCGCCTTCCAGAAGTGTTATTTTACAACCTCGATATTTTCTGGGGGTTATGAAACCTTTTAACATAATTTTAACCTCCTTCCCTGGCTTGGTTTAGCTTTAACACATTTATTAAAGTAATTAAGGGAAAACTATTTGTTTTTGCAGAAACTTTAATTTTTATACCGATTGCGCATTCTAAAAATATTATCCCTCAGGCCTAATATTTTATACCATTCAATATAGACATATAATGTAACTTTTAAGACCTACGTGCTTTTAATCGGATAAAATTAAATTTTTTGGAAAATATCTAAAAATTCAATATTTTACTAAAAACATGAAACTTAAAGCGATTTGTGAAGTCTAAAGATTATATTTGTCTGACCTAATATTTTACTGTGTTTATTCTAGACCTACTACACAACTTTTAAGACATACATGTTTTTGATCGGATGAAGTTCACTTTTTTCGGCCCACCCTATTTTACACACTTTCATATACACTTGTTAGACATTTAATTCCACAGGAGATGAACCTAAATCTATTTTTCAAGTAACTGCCAAAGAGAATTTTAAAAAAGTGTTGATACAGTAGACTCTCATATATCCAGCCCTAATGTGGTAGGCGGCAGGGCCAGATAGCAGGATATGCCGGAAGATGGCACAAGTCATCACTTCTGTCTTTATGCAAAATTGCGAAGAAACAGCCCCAAAGGCGACTGAACCATGTAAAATTGGCAAAAACGACGACGGGAAACATAAATCGGTCATAAACAAACAACAGATTATCGGACTATGAAATATCAGCCAAAAATGGCAACCAGGTCACTTGATATCAGCCGTAATTAATATCAGTCGTGGCACATAATACCAGCCAGAGATGACGGCTAGACCGCGTAATATCAGCTGTAAATGATGACTGAAAACCTAATATCGTCCAAAAATTATGACTGGACCACATAATATTGGCTGTAAATAATGATTTATCAACGTAATATTGATAATAGGTGCAAAAACATAAAGATTAATTTTTTTATTCATGATTACCGGGCCGGATATGTGAAAGTCTACTGAAGTCATAAAACTGTATAAAAATTGTTGGTGGATTATAAATTAGAAGCAAATTTTGTATTGCTGTATTTCACATGTATACTTCTTATACTAAAGTCAGATCGCTGAATAAACAACCTTCATACAGAACTGGGAGTTGAGGCCATATATACTGGCCTCACATTGTTACTAACATGGTTTTGCCACAAACTGGGAGTTGAGACCATTTAAATACTGGCTCCGCATTGTTATGGTTTGTTGCATCACAGTTTGTTTTATATATTTTCCAAAAGTTTTGTAAGAAGGTAGCTTACTCAGCAAATCATCGTTTATTAAATTTGTTTATGATATTGCAGTATTAACATTATAATACTACAAACTTAGTTTCACTTGATTGAAGGCTACAAAAATATTGTTTACTTAATTTAAGAACTGATTCATTAAGAATATGAACTACTCTCTTGTGTTACACTTTGTATATCGAGTTCTTAAGTTGCATTTGTAACGGTGTGAAATAAGTTGTGTGACACTAGTGTCACTGAAATGGTCTAGTAATTAAAAATACAACCTTATAATAGGAAATGAAGTACCTCACGATATGATTTTATACACGGATGGCCAAATAATGACTCAATCAGATCTACTATGGAATAGTAGGATATGAACAGAAACCATTTACACACAAAAAAAGCTCATAGGAAAACACTGACAAATAATATAAAATTTATTTTACTAACAGGTGTACCACTAATCAATCTCTGAATCTAAACTATTTCAATGTTATGTTACAGTCAGTACAACATTCTCAGTTACCTAGTTTGTTGTGGACAAGGCCACCTTTTATATTACTGATGTGAAGGATTTGTTGATGATATTGATAACCAAATATTTTAAGGTGAGCACTTTTTCGCCTCCGCCGAGATGAGATTATCGTTTGTTACGATATCGAACAATTTCATCAACCAATTGTTTTTTTGTTTTATCGAATGACTTTATAATCGTTGCTCACTGCTTAATTAATTGTAACTTTCAGGGTAGTTGACAAGCCTCAGTGGCCCAGTGGATATGGTGGTAGATCCACGTTCGGGCGGTCCCGTGTTCAAATCTCACTTTTGATGTATACTTTTTGAGATGTGAAATTTTCTTTTAAATTTTACTTTAATTTGTTTGGTGTTAAATCTTACTGTTGTTGTTTACTTTTTAAGGTCTGAAATTCCAGTTCAATTTTACTTTTATTTATTTATGCTAATTTATTTATTTGTAACTAGCTGTTCCCGCAGGCTTCGCCCTGCAAATAATTTATAAAAGGTATGACAGTTGTGTGCTGCATTCTGTGGTTAGCCCGTGGAACTACTACGAATCAAGATCAGCTGTTTGTATTTTCATTAGCTCAAACAAAATTGAATGTCCATAAAGAATACCCTACATGGGAACTTTGTCGGGATCTCTGGTGGAGCCCTAAAGTTAGATCAGGATGAAAACCATTTAGTTTTCCTATTTTATGCCTAAAGAGTCGGTGTACAAATTTTCAGCTCTCTGCCTACATGGGAAGGGGAAGAATTAGTGATGAGTGAGTCAGTCAGTCAGTCAGTGAGTCAGTTTGCCAGGGATTTGCCTTTTATAGATATAGATTATGTTGCACACAACAAACAGCCACCATACAGTACTCTGCGGAGTTAGGTTAGGATAGGTTACTATATTTTGTCGTGAACTGTAACCTAGTTGTTTGTTATTTTTTTCACGCAAATCCATTTGTTGATCCAATTTAACATTGTATCCACAACTTTTGATTTAACTTATATCTGCTTGACTTTGAATCAAATCACCATTTATACTTTTCCACTACAAAACAACTATCGTAATCGAAAGTTCGATAACACAAACAAGCAACCGGTTGATGAAATTGTTTGATATCGTAACAAACGATAAACTCATCTCGGCGGAGGTGAAAAAGTGCTCACCATATTTTAAGATGTGTCAATGGTGTTGTTAGCATATTAATCATCTGTATATGTGAGGCGGAAAGCAAAAAGGGATCTCTTGACGGCAATTTCCGATTTTGAGTTATTAATATTTTCAAATCAAGCTTTTAATTACAAACAGTTTCAGTTTGTTAAAAATATTATGTCTCTACCATTTTTTTCGCAATATTACAGACATTTGAGTTTTGTAAAATAAAAATGGGCTTTGTGAGAAAAACACATTTTGAAACTTTAAAACCCTTCAAAATCTTTACTATTTACATTTAAGGAATGCATCTGATATCAAAACAAAGCCTAAAATCAATTCTTTAAAATAATATCAGAAACTTTTCTTAAGTCTTTTTATTTTTTCAAACTGATTGCTTGCGACGCTTGGCAAAGGGCCACTGTCAGATGGCGGGTCGTCAGGCGGGGCCTCATCAGCATGATTGGTTCAGGTTAGATAGCACGTCCTAGTTGTGGGAAAAGAATATCCTTAACTCTTCTTTGCAATACCCTCAGGTGTTTTTGATGAGATATTCTTTTAGTTTCTTATTGTGTAGTCAAACGACTGAGGACACAGTGACTGTGATTCTCTGATTGCGACAACATAAAGTTTTAGATGTGGGGTTCTGTAAATAATTACAGGAATCTAGGTAAGAACCGTAAAACCAGCGTAATTATTGGACAGTATTAGCGGATGGTAAAGTGGTAGTAGATTCTCAGGGAAAAACGGAGAAACAACTGCTGTGATTGGCTGACTGATAACGCACAAACCTTTCTACTTACAAAATTATATTTTCAAACTTACCACGAATGCTGTAATAGTAATTATTAGTGATTATTAATAGTTAAGAAACATACATAATACTACTGTAATAGTAATATCAATAACATTTATTGGCTTGTAAACCTACGAAGAAAAAGGTACCTGATGTCGGAGCAGGCATTTTTTAACCAGACAATGTTCTCCTGCTATTAGAAAACCGTCGTAGTTCCCTCAGTTACCACTAGAGTTCAGGAAAGACTTGTTTTTAAAGTAATGCGAAGTGAAATTATGTGTTTGAGAAATGGGACCTCATGTCAGCCATGTTATTGCTCCATAAGCGACAAGAGGTACCTTTTCCTGGGCAGAAAACAGTCCTTGGTCTCCTTTATCGATTATTATGAGTATTTTATCCGTTCAAAACTGTTTTGTAATCGATTGTGTCTTGTAAATGACATGGATAAAGAGTAGTAATATGCAAAAAACCAAAAATCAATATTTTATACCTGGATGACTTATTACGACTGTACTGAAAAATCTACTTTGCCAATAAGAGGTCCCTTTTTGCTTTCCACCTTACATGTTAAGATAAGTGTGATGCATTTCAACACAACTAACAGGACGCTAAAACCTCATTAGCAGGCCAGTGGAAATATGTATTAAAAATTAAAAAATTGCAAGCAGGAATATTTTTTTTGGAATATGTGCACTATGAGCTTCTGATTCAACTGCGTTTCCTACTTTGATTCACATGAGCTTTCATGCTTTAGGTAACGTGAGCTTTCATGAGCATTAGGTAACGACGGACTAAAATTTGAATGTTTTGTACTATAAAAGTTAACATTTCATCTGATTTTCTAAACTTTTGGATACAAATGAAAAACAACTATATTTGACCAAACACCAAACATTTTACTACCCAATTTGTTTGAGTTTGTTTAACGCTATTTAAAAATATTTTTGATATTTATTCTAAACAACTTTTTGATTAGCATATTACCTATTGTTATTACTTACAGGATGTAATAAAAGACATCTTACAACACTTAAGAATATATTTACACTCATACTTATTCACATACAGACAGTAAACATATATATTAAAGATGGTGCAAGGCTATCGATTTCGACCAGTCACATCGGTCATCATCAGGCCAATGAGATAACTGACAGAATCAAAATTGCGTCCCTGTTTATATCCTATTGGTTACCGGAAGTTCCGGATACAGGTTCCTAAATGTGCCACCAGAGTCGAAGTTAACTTGTTCATTTATCAATTTATCTCTATCTTTACATTTTTCTTGAAATATAAACAATTCTTCCCATGCATTAATTTCATTTCATTTTTTACGATTCTTGGGGATGCTGAGGTTTTCTTCTATTTTCCCTATGGTGTGGCCATTTTCTAACAAACATTTTTCGCTACGTTTGATCTTTCTGGTTTCCTGTTCTTCTAAGCTGATACATGGTTCTTAAATCTTTCAACAAAATTAACAGTTTTACCAATATAAAAGTTATCAGTTGTTATGATTAATTTTTAAACGCTGGACATGTCGAATTTGTTACAATCTTCTATCTTGGGATTTAGTATTTTGTTCATGGTGTTTTGCGTTCCGAAGGCTATAACTCCATACTTCTTGAATCGATTAGCGACCTTTTGTATCTTAGTTCCTGTGAAGCTGAACATTGCAAAATTGCTTGATGTTTCTTTTGTTCCGTCTAACGTTGTTGTTCTACGCAGTTTTACTTAATTCTTTATCTTCCTTTGGATTTTTGCTCCAATTTTGTCTATTATTTTCGGGTTGAATCCGTTGGCTCGAGCAATCGCCTTTACAGTTGTTATTTCTCTTCTTCTGTTATCTTCATTTAGATAAATCTTGAATGCTCTATATAACATTGATCTGAATGCAACAGTCTTGCGGCTGGTGGGAAGAAGAGACTTGTTGTTGATTGTAGTATCCGTCTGCGTAGGCTTCCTGTATATGTCAAACTCTAGCTCATCGTTTCTTCTTAATATCGTTAGATCTTGCAATTCTCTTCGTACTCTCTAGTAAAGTTAAGTTTTTATGATGACCGTTAAATAATCTCATAATTTGTTATGCTTCCTTTTCTTCGGTTTCCTTGAAAATAACAAGTATATCGTCCACATATCTGACATACATGATTATTTCATGTTCTTTCTTCAACTTTTCCAGAATGATCTCCTTGTTATGTTGCAAAAATACTTCTGATAATATTGATGAAAGGGGGATACCCATGGCTAAACCATCAGTTTGTGTATAAAATCTATTGTTAAACCTAAAATAGTTTTGTTTCAATACGATTTGAGCAATTTTACAAGCTGATTTACATGCTTGAAATCTCACGATATCAAGAAGAAACGATGAGCTAGAGTTTGATACATACAGGAAGCCTAAGCAGACGGATACTACAATCACCAACAAGTCTCTTCATCCCACCAGCCACAAGACCGCTGCATTCAGATCGATGTTATATAGAGCATTCAAGATTCCTCTAAATGAAGATAACAGAAGAAAAGAAATAACAACTATAAAGGCGATTGCTCGAGCCAACGGATTCAACCCGAAAATAATAGACGAAATCGGAGCAAAAATCAAAAGGAAGATAAAGAACCAGTAAAACCGCGTAGAGTAACGTTAGACAGAAGAAAAGAAACATCAAGCAATTTTGCGTCGTTCAGCTTCACAGGAACTAAGATACAAAAGGTCGCTAATCGATTCAAGAAGTTAATATAGCAATCGGAACACAAATCACCATGAACAAAATACTAAAATTGTACCAAATTCAACATGCCCGGCGTTTAAAAATTAATTATAACAACTGTGATAACTTTTATATTGGTCAAACTGTTAATTTTGTTAAAAGATTTAAGAACCATGTCAGATTAGAAGAACAGGAAACCGGAAAGATCAAACGTAGCGAAAAATCTGTTAGAAAATGGCCACACCATAGGGAAAATAGAAGAAAACCTCAGCATCCTCAAGAATTGTAAAAAAGTAAATGAAATGAATGCATGGGAAGAATTGTTTATATTTCAAGAAAAATGAAAAGAGAGATAAATTGATAAATGAACAAGTTAATTTCGACTCTGGTTGCACATATAGGAACCTGTATCCAGAACTTCCGGCCTCATTCTCATTGGCCTGATGATGACCGGTGTGACTGGTCGAAATCGATAGCCTTGTACTATCTTTTATATATGTTTACTGTCTTTTATGTGAATCAGTGTAAGTGTAAATCTATTCCTAAGTGTTGTAAGACGTCTTTATTACACCCTGTAAATATTTATTCAAGTATATTTTCTATTACACTTGCCTTTTTATTGAAGAGCTTAAAAACAAATGCTTTTTTATCTTGAGTGGTTCTGGAGAAAAGTGAAGAAAATCTGACGGTGCTAAATTACATTGTCTTCAATTCTATTCTTATGAGGAATTGATACAAACCAGTTAAGCATTTATTACAATTTTGTGTTACAATTTGAGCCCATTGACACTCATATAAAGCAGCTTCAGGAAGGTAAAGTAGATTGAGAGACAATTTACTGTATTTATCAACTACTCTATTTTTTACTTTTCTCTGCAACCAGTTATCGAAGTGAAAAATTATGATTCAAAAAACAAAATTTGTATTTTCTAAAGTTATTTTTGATGAAAATATACATTTAAACATACACTTATATAAGGATAAAATCTAAAAATCAGTGTTAGTTTTGTAATGCATGAAATTGTTATGTTTCAAATCAACTAAATTAATTTTACTTCTATTGATGACAAGTCAATCAAGACCACACCACTATCAAAATTTAATTGAAATTGGATAATAACTGTACAATTTATGACCCATTTCATAAGCTAATAACATTTATTTCTATATAAAAGTGAGTGAAGGTCCTGGCGGCAAAAGCTCACTTCACTCCAAGTAGAAAACTTGGTATTTGAGTCAAAAGGAATTTTAGGTAACATTTTCCAGCAAAAATTTTGCTTCCAATTTTTTAATTTGTATTCAATTGTTACACCAATTTCCCTGGCAGCCCTAGGAGTTTGCATTTCAAATTCATGATTGGAACCTGTAACGTCTATTCTGGCATACCTTGTAGTTTTTAACTTGTTCAAGAAATTATATCAGCAGGGAATATTGTTTATAATCCCTAGGTTTAATCATTTGTTTGCTGTGATATGTTTAACCCATTGGATACTTAGTTTTCTAATGACTGTATGGCCCCAGAACTTCAATTAAATTTCAATATTTTGCAGTGTTTTATTAAATAAACTGTACAAAATGTACTTTTGCTGATAATTGGGCAAAATATTGTTTTTCTTGAAGCTGTATACATTTTATTTTTAGTATGTTAATAGAAAACAAAAAATAAAAATTATATTTAAAATATTTTGTTATAAAAATAAAAAATGTTTTAATTTAAAAAAAAAAAGAATATAGTAAAAATAAAAAATTAAAAAATAAATGTCTAATCAGTTGTCTAGTAAGGTGCAAAAACTATTTCTGTACATAAAACCTTTTCGTTTTTTACTTTATCTAAAAAAACAAATTTGTTACGATTTTTTTTTTACAAAACCACTTTTTTCTTGAATAATTTATATTTTTACCCTTTTGCCAAAAATGGCACAAAAATGGACCACAATGCAATATTACCTAAAAACCTAAAAAAAAAACTAAAAAAGATATTCATGGATATAAGCTTAAAGTTAAAACAATTACAACACAAAAAAATAAAAGATTTAAAAATTTAAAAAATTAAAAATTTCCGATAAAAAACATATGGTATTACATCATCACAGAACCACTCCGTGATAAAGATTTTGGGCCAAAACGGCCATCACGGAACCGTTTTATGAAATGTATTCAATGGGTTACAAGACAACTAACATTGTTAACTCTGCAAAGGAATCTTATAAAGTATGTAAAAGCTAAAAAAAATAGAATTCTAAGGAAATAATGTCAAAAACTTAAAATTAACAATTGTATGATTCCAAAATATAAAAGAAAAAAGTTGTGTGTAAAATGCTTACTTAAGTTATATTTAATTACTTGTAATTTAATACTAAAAAGCTAATACAAAAGCAACAGAAAAGTTCTAAAAATGTTAATATGGTAGCTGAAAATGTGAGGATAATCACGATATATAAAATAAATATTCACATGTCCAAAACCCGTGAATAATGTAATAATAAATTATATCAAATAATTTTTGAGGTGAGTTTTTAAGTACTTGCCTAGTTAAGTAAAGAGATCACATAATACTAGAATATATTAACTTAGTGTCACACTTCAATCGTTAACAGAATTCTTGACACCATCCTGTTATTTATCGTTGCAATGATAATACGTCGACAGCAGAAGGATAGATGATCGACTTAGCCAAGACCGTGGTCATCAAAAAATCCTTGCGGTGTTTCTTCCTGCAACAAAAATATAAATATAAGAAAATGTATTCATTCTTTCGGCGATTAATAAATAGGCCTATGATAGGTCATATTACAAAATGTTAACACTAGAGAATGTTTTCAATAAAATTACCCTGAGTTAATTAAAATATTGAATCCTTCAAAGGTGAAATGATGCTAAAACTTACATTTGCATTTTAAAATGTTTTCAGTTATTTCTCCTTCAATAGCTGCTGGTAATATTTCAGCAGACGAATTATACGTATCCAAGGTAAAACTAAATTTTCAAAGGTTTATTTTAAGATTGATCCAAAATACAGTAGACTCAGAAATCCGGATTAATGTTGAGGACGAACGGTTTGGATTTTGAAAAATCCGGATTGCCCGAAAGTGGGCATGATTCACTCGAGACACCAACAGGGCAAAGTGGCATCTGCACTAACAAAGCGGGTGCAGTTAATGCAGTGAACTGAGCCTCTTGCCCCCTCCCCCCCACTTCCCACTTCAAAATCATAAAAGACATCAATTTTTCTGAAACACAGAGCGCCTGACAATAAAAACTACATGACATTTGTGTAATCACATGAAGCTGAAGGTGCTGAAACGCGCCTTTGTTTTTTCATTTATCTTTATTTTAGGGGTGTGCGAGTAGTGATTTTTTTAATCGAGTCGAGTCGTGCCAATTATTTTCGAGTTTCGAGTATTTTCGAGTGAGTATTTGCCATCAATTGGTAGTTTAAAATAGTGTAATGGGATTTGGATACCACCCTAGATTTGATAATCTAAACATGGTTTCTAATTAATACATAAGTAGCAATACAAAGTTTTGGCCAGTACAATCTAATTGGATTAGGTATTGACAAACAAAACAAGGTTTGATATTCGTTTCCGGCCGATGAAACAGGGCCCTGTTGTCATTTGGCCAATCTCACCTGGTCCAGACATCGCTTATAATCAATATTAAATGACGAAATCGTTAGTCATGGCCGAAATTGCACGATCCGATCGTCATTTTTGGTCGATTTCACGTGGTGCGATCGCCTTTTACAGCCGTTACTACGCGTTTTGGCCGGTCGCAATCGTTCGCGGTCGTCATTTTCGGCCGATTTTACGTGGTACGATTGCCTTTTGCGGCCGTTACTACTCGTTTTGGCCGGTCGCAATCGTTCGCGGTCGTCATTTTCGGCCTATTTTACGTGATGCGATCGCCTTTTATGGCCGTTACTACGCGTTTTGGCCGGTCGCAATCGTTCGCGGTTGTAATTTTCGGCCGATTTTACGTGATACGATTGCCTTTTTCGGCAGTTACTACAGGTTTTGGCTGCTCGCAATCGTTCGGAAATCGGCGGGAAATAATCGCTCGAACTTTCGAGTAGTTTTCAAAACTTCGAGTCGAGTTTGAGTATTAAAATACTTGGCCGAAAACTCGAAGTTTCGAGTACTCACACACCCCTACTTTATATATAATTCTGTAAGCGACATTTTTAAGTAAAAATTGTGGGAGTTTGGCAAATTGCAGGATGATGGGAGACGGCTCAAATTAAAGGTTAATTATCACTTTAACCTTTAATCCCTGTGCCCTGTGGGACTCGGGGAAAATAGCAGTATTTCCAAAAACCAGCAAACGAGCAAAAACGTAAAACAAACCCCATAAGAAAAGCATGAGAGTTTAAAAACGGCTGTTTTGTTTACATTAAAACATGTGATTAAGTGTCTACTTTGTTTACACACTGACTTGTGAACCTTCTTATATTGTTTTATTTTTCTCAACATGTTAATAGTAAAAGAAATCAAATAAGGCAGAGTATCAGAGCCAGGTGAGGGGCCATGGTCCCTTCAAGCCACTAGTTTGCAACAAAATTTTGAACAAAAAATCAAGACATCGGTCCCGACTACCTAGAGTCCCGACTAGGTCAATCCGGATGTCTGAGAGCCTCCTGTAATAAAATTTATCTCAGCTAAAAATTGTTATAAATTTGTTATCAGAGACTTTTAAAGAAAATAACCACGCTAGATCAGGTTAGTTTATACAAAATATGTAGAATTTATAAATTGCTTTAGACACAAAGTGGCATAAATGTAAACCTGAAGCAACTGTTTTAAAATAAAAAATCAGTATTGCAATGGGACAAAATATTTTAAATATTTTGCTAACTAAATCATATTTCAAAGATAAAATTAATAAGAAATGGGAACATTATTTACTCTGTTACTTAACAAATCTTTGAGACGGTTTATTTAAACAAAATTATGCACAAACTACAATACAATTTTATAAAAAAAAGGATTAAAATAGAAAGATAAAAAATGATAAGCAGGCCGCAACATATTGGGACCGTGGGAGGAGAGCCAATATGTTGCAAGCCTGCATGAGCGAAACCTACCTCAGGCTAACTAAGACGATTGGCTCCCCTCCCGAGCTGGTCTTGATAACGGTAAAACAGTCTCAACTGACACAACGCGATAGACAGTATAAGCAAAGCGACTCGCTACAATAGTTCTACTCATAATATTATTCTTTGTTTGGTATTCATCGTTGGTGAGTTTGTTATTTAAAAATGTTGTCAAAAGAGCTAGGGTACATGAGGTTTATCCAAGTGTTGAAAATGTACAAACGTACTTAATACATCCTTATTTATACCATAGAATAATAACGAGTATTATTTATTCAAACGGGTATTATTTATTCAATGTTTATGCTTTGCAAATGAGCTATAGTCTAAAATAACACTTTACTTTGGACGTCAAACACAAATCGTAAAGTACAGATTCAAAGTGTAATTTCCAACAATGGTTTTTATGAAGGATAAGTATCATGTGATAAATTTATATTAGATTATTTGAGAATCAACTAGGTAAACAGTACTAAGTCTGCTGAATTTGCTAGGATTACAAACTTTCTAAGAAAATGCTCATCTTTTATCAAATACTTTTCAAATGTTTCTATCAATCAAACAAAATAAGTTGCTTTAATTTTTAAGCATATGCTTGGATCTAATAACCTCCATCCTTCATCCGAACATCAGAAAAAATTTGCAATAAGTATTTTAATGTGTGAAAGAACTATTTAAATTTAGAACCAAATAATACCAATCTTATTTAGAGATTGTATAATGTATTATGTTACAATGCACTTGTGGAAACAATGAGTAATCTTGTTTAACATACATGACCACAGGGTAAAAAATTATAGCAACAATATTTTAACAAGATAAACGTTAATCACAGAACTGAATGTTATTAATATAACAAATAAATTAAATATTTATATAATTAGAAAGGCATTAAAGTGCAATATATAAGCAACAATTTTGTATTTAAATGTTTCACATTTATGTACTCAGTTTTTTTTTACCTGAGGAGTAAATGATAGATATTTTATTTAGATGGGTAAACTATTCCAATAAAATGTTATTCTTATTAATATATCAAAGGTGGAATAAATCTGTAAATTAAATATTAAAGATTGAACATAATGAATTTGTGGAGAAAGGGTCTAATTTTACATAGCATAACAATTTCTTGCAAGGCGCTAGATATGTGGTTTTAGTGTATGTTCTATTGAGAGGAAAATGAGGAAGAAATAATACAAAAGTCACAAGAAACCCCAAAATTGTTCGTTTATTTTGACACCTATAATATTATATCTCAGAAATAACAACGATAAATGTTTAAATTATAAAACAAACAAAAATATTTTAAACAGTCTACATCTAAGGAATGTTGAGTAGATTTAAAAAACTGTTTTTTAAATTACTCTCTTAAAATTAATAGAAGATCTACTCATTATTCTATTTTCAAAATGTAAATATGTTAGTCTATTAAAAATAAAATAAAAAAGTTTTTATCTGAATTATTAGGCAACATTTACACTTTGATCGAATATAAACAGTTTTATTAAATAAACAAACTATTAAATTTAACTGTTGATTTAAAAAAAGTACTTTTAAGGCAACTTACTTCAATATTTCACATAAAAACATGAAGTAAATACCTGCAACTATCATTTTTTAGGTGTAATGAAGTGCTCAAGAATAAAAATCTTGACTTTTGATTTTTGTGTACAAAATGGTTTTAAAAAATATTTCTTTTATACTGATTACAGTTTATTTGATAAGATTTACAGTCCTAATAGTAAATTGCACTGTTAACAAATAAAACTATGATAAGCACCATATTAATACTCAGTTTTGGCAAATTAAAGATAGCTAATCGGAGTTATATATTTTCGGTAAATTTAAAATCTACAGCATTTATATTACTGTACTCCTTTATATGAACTTACCAACTGTTTTGAACAAAATATAAATTTGATACCAAATACTGCATAATAAAACTGATAGCTACAATGTTTTCCAGGAATTGACTGATTCACAGGTATAACTGGTGTGCTTATGTTAGCAATCCAGATGAATTACAATAAGTTTAACTACAACTTATGATTTATAAAAACTAATTGTTGAAAGAATGTTTTATTTATTAGTTAAACCCGTTTCAATCATTTTGTAATCACAAAATACCATGACATTGTATTCAATATAGATAGACACTTCTTTTTTAACAGTGTCGGAGAAAAAATTAAATAAAATAATAATTTATTGAATGTGGAATAGCAACACTTACAAGTGTACAAACTAAATACAATATAAAAAAATGGCTCTTAAGAACAAAACCTATATTTGATGCAGCCAAAATATTTGTTTACTGAGAGGATAAAGGAATCCAGAGCTGATAGGTCTCTCAGTTGGAAAAGAGTAAATAATATCACAAGTAAGTAAATAATTACAAAATTAAAGTGTAAAAACTAAGCTGTGTACACTACTACTAGTGAGAACCCAATGTAATTTTGTATCAAAATAAGTGTAAGTTATCACAAAAAATGGTTTTCCCCTTTAAAATATAATCAAACAAACATTTCCAAAGAACAATTTGAAAATGACAAATAATCTACCTATACTAAACTAATAACATCTAAAGGAAGATACGGAAGTTTTACAACTTACAGGATTAGTGCGTTCACAACACCACTACATGTTACAAAAAAATTCAAATGTACCTAAATGTAACTTGTATTTAAGGCATGATTTATAACCAGCACTTCTGAACTCAAATGTAATGAAAGATAATCAAACTGAAGGAGATTAGACTTAAGAAATCCGAGTTATAAATTATACCATATATAAAATTTGTGCTTTTTTATTTATTACATCATAAAAATATTCATAACTATTCTCAGTGGTTATTTATTCATTAGAGTTAATACTTTAATTTGAACCACTTCTTTACATATTGTAAAGTAGGCTATAAAAAATGTTCAATAGGCAGAGTAAAAAGTAAACATTAAAAAGTCCAATTAGCACTGATTTTTTTAATTATTCAGGGCTTCATTACTTATTACAATATTGTTTAAGCATTTAAAGTCAAATGAGTTGTAACCCTAAACTATATTAAAGTCACTGAGTCTCAAGAACATAATACCATTGTTAGTATCACAAATACAGTACACAGAAGTTATTTCAACTTAAGCGACAGTGCAGACTAACAAACAGACAAAGGTGGTTGATTGGATGATTCGATTGTTATCAGTTTTAAAAGTCTGTAATTATTAACAACAAGTTTGCAATGAATAAAGGGAAATATTTCATTTGAATGGTCAGTCCTCACCTTCAAGTTATTGGCTTGTAGTTTGGTTAGCTTTAAAAGGGCTGCCTTAAAAATTGCCTGGCCGTCGTGTAGCCAATAGTTGTCTACTATTGGATGACGACTGCTTTGGGAACATAAGTTTTGTGCTTGAGATCTAAAAAATATCAAACTACACTCATGACGAGGTTGTCAAAACATTGAAACAAAACACATAAATATGTTATTTACAACTGGTCTCTGTAGCCATCTACTGAGTAGTTTACACATATAGTCACAGTGTAAAGTTCTAAAGTAAATATTTACCTCGACAGAGTAAGGTTTGATATTTTGTTGATCTGAAGAAGGAATCTTAAGTTTTCGAAACAATCATCGTCCACTAACTGGATAACAGGATCATTTGATGGCTAGCTAAAGTAGCCTTTTGAAAGCTTAATAAAGTGATTCAGGGACCACCAAAAAACTATACAACATCAGTTATTTCCTACTATGGCAGATGAACAATCCTCTTGTTACTAATAAAGAAATAAAAATATAAAAAAATACAACTAACATGCAAACATATTCAATCACTAGTACGCAAAACGAAAATGCCACATTTTAAACATCCGACATCAAGGAACCTTAAAGCCTTGGGAACTTTTACTGTTACCTACATTGGGTGTTTTAAATGTATCATTTTCATTTTTAGCATGTGTCATTTTTTGTATACTGACAAGACAATTTTGGCCACCAATATAGCCACAGAAAAAGATAACGCTGTTACAGGTGGGTATTGCCCATTAAAAATGAATTAATCTTCATAAAAATTCCCATTTAAAACATCTTTTAAAGAACGGACAAAGGGATTCGTGTGACGGTATCGGCCATCTTTGTCAGTTTGTTGGCAGTAGATGGGCTGCGGTAGTGTGGCGGTGAGTGAGAAGCGTTAGTCTACGTGAGGCCATCTACAGCAGGCCGATCTCTCGGAGGGCCCCTTCCACGGCTTCGTCCTGCAAACAGCCATACACTAACACCCCCTTGCACCAAGCTGCTACCAGTGGTCTTCTCACTCAATGTCATCTACTCATCTACTGGTCATTTGGCCCTACCCTATTTCAACCTTTATGTACTTGTTAAGGACTGTCCTCAATCCTGTCAAGTTTTTTAACCGTATTAATTCTTTGTTTGCTGTTATCCAGATATTATTTATGAGCTTTAAGTCTCGATCAGGTTCTGATATTCAATCACTATGGAGATCTCCAAGCGTCACTCAATCCACCATTGCATCTGCAAATTTTCTGATTTCAGGGTGTCTACCGAGTTAAAGGCAACAACAAGGAGGTCTTTTGGAAGATCTTTGGAGGACCTAGCAGAATTTCTCACACTCTAATCCTATAGACAGCCGAGCCCTAACATTTTAGAAACAAATTTATTTACAGCCTATGGTATTTACATTCAAATCAGCTGGTATGTGACTATAAAATGTACATCGGCAACCAAATATTCAGAACTAGTAAAATTAACAAAACGTACTAGCGTCAATATTCAAAATGTTAAGCAGTAAATTTATACCACTGCGGAATTTGTTTTAAAGAATCTAAAGAAAGGACCTTGAGGTCAAAACTACTTATGGAGGATTGGGAGGACCATAAAACCCTGGTGTCCAATCTGGTCAAAAAATCATTAAACAAATTACAGACTTCAAATTTGTTGAAACACTAAACAGACATATTTATAAAAAAAAATCAAAAACAATCTCTAAACCGTTCAACTGTTTTTTTTTTTAAAAAAAAGGTTATTATCATATACCAGGTTAACCAACCTACCAAATAAAATTGTAGTAAAGAAACTGCAGATTGCAACAGAAACAAATGTTTCCCTGGAAAAAACTTCAACCTAGTAAATAACAATAAACAACAAGAAATGACACACGACGGGACAGTACTGTCAAAGCAGTGCACTCAAGGCTTTACAATAATTCTTTGAGAAAATAGGCCAATGGGTTTTTACCAAAAAGTGCTTGTAATTGTTGGCTTTCCACTTCATCACACAAAAATGATTAAAATTTAGTTTTAAAAATTAGCCTGGATACAAAAATACAACACGTAATTGTATTCTTTCAGAAAAATTAACTAAAGATCCAATAACTACCAAGTCACATGACTTTTTTTATCAGTTGCAACTTGTTATGAAATAAGCCTAAATGTAGTTTTCAATAAAGCTCAACACCACTTCTTCATTTAAGGTATGAGTTGCCCGTGTAGTAGTCTATTTTTTTAATGTGGCATCAGAAAAGTTCTGTGTGTGGTTTCCGAAAATATATACTTATTTACCTACAAAGAACGTTCTTAACAATTACCACTCATCTTTCTTTATCGTCTTCAAGCCAAACCTTGAAATTCAGCCAACGGTATGATTGAGAAATGGTTCAGATTCAGAATGCAACTCTCTGTAACTAGATGGCAAGGAGGAGAAAGACACAGCTAGAACCAGTCTTGAATTACCTTTCGCTCCCAAATTTGAAGTGAAGGTACAACCTGTTCAGCCCATTGCACTCACACACATAGCCATAGTATTTCCTAACTCCTGAAGTAATTCATGGATGGCTTCCAAAGACTTTCTCACCATGCGCTTACATTGGGTGATAAATCGTTGAACGTTTATGCCTTCATTTACCAAATAGCCTACATATATTCAGAAGACCAGAAAAAATTAAAATGTAAACCAATTTATAAGCTAATCTACAGATAACCTTAACTAATTTAAACAAATATTTTGCAAACAATTTTTCATTGAAAGAATAATTAAACAACTGGTGCTTATTTAAAATTCATGAAAATTAAGCTTAGTGAAAAATAAATATATCAAGTAAAAAATATTTAAAAAATTACCATATGGCACTTTAATAAAATAAACATATCAAGTAAAAAATATTTAAAAATTACCGTATGGCACTTTAATAACCGAGTCACTTATGCGATGATTCACTTAATTTATGTAGATGTTTAATTGCCCTTAAACTATCTGGTTTGTCTCTCCGTACTGCATTGATGGTTTTTCGTCTCATAACCAAAAGTTCCACAGCAAATTTATTCTATGTATTTATTCCCCTCCTTAAACGAGGCGTGAAAAAAACATTAACTGTCAGCATGTATATTGTGGCGACCCCAAGATAAACCAGGACTATCAAAACATAATTTGTATAGTACCCACAATAAGCATTTTAGATCGTAACACAAGAAGCTATAACAATAATTTGTCTATAAACAACACATACACTAGGGGTGTGCAAGTAGTGATTTTTTGAATCAGCTCGAGTAGTGCCAATTATTTTCGAACGAGTATTTGCCATCAGTTAGTTGTTTCAAATCGTGTATTGGGATTTGGATACCGCTCCAGATTTGATAATCTAAACATGGTTTCTAACATACTTGAGTAGCTGTACAAACGTTTTCGACAGTATCATCAAACTGGATTAGGTACGTATTGAAAAACCAAACACAGTTCGACATTCGTTTCTGGCCGGTAAAACATGGTCCGGTTGTCATTTGGCCAATATCACCTGGTCCAGACATCGCTTATTAGCCCAGTAGAATTATCATAATTTAAAGGGTTGCCATGCAAAAGGTGGAATAATTTTGATTTTCAGGTATGTTATATGTATCGACCCCATGATGAAAAATCCAAGTTTACGACCTCTTAGCCCTTGTGCGTTTTCCGCCATCTTGAAAAAAATCGTCTAAATACTGTACTTTTTTTACTCTTTCCTAAATAGCTCGCTTACAGTGTGTCATAGGAAAAAATACTTTCTTATAATTTTGAAAGATTATAAAATTTTATACATGGTACCGGGAAATATGACTAATAGGAATGGAGAATCACAGGTATTACATCAGTACAAAAATTGAAAAATAGGCAAAAAACTGGACGTCATCTAATTTCAGCTCAACTAACTAATTTTCTATAAGGTGTAGAGTAAAATGTAAAAGGAGTTAATTTGCAGAAAACAAAATTACCTACAAGTTACATATAAAACAAAGTAATGTAACATTATATGTCCAACAGATTCATAGAAACAAAGGGTCCAAATTAAAAATGAAAAGTTAAAAGATTGTAAAGTTTCATTTAAGCCCAGCTTTCTTAAATATACCTTATTGTTGCTTACGTTTAAGGTAGAATACGTGTTATTTATGCTTCTTAGATGACATTATGTTACATACTGCATTGAAACAAAGTAACTTCTGGCTTGGAAATATAAGGAAAAAGTATGTTAAAGTACGTTAAGTATGTTTAGTAATATAGTTAATGTTAAAACTAAGTTAGGATAATATTATCGGTCCATACAACTATGAAATCACTAAATAGTGTAAAGTAACCTGTTAAAAACATTAAAACACGTGGTCTTATTCCTTAAGCTTCCTTCAAACTTTGGCCAAATCTAGCAAGTACCTGGTTGAATTAATTTTACAACTCAAATAAACATCAGTAATAAAATGAGTGGCAGGGAACTACCCATCCACACTATTGCTAATACATCCCTTTCATCTTTGCTCGTCTATATTCAGCAAAGGCAATGTGCTACTTTAGAAGTATGTATAATAAAAATGAAACATTTTAAAACGATCTTACATTTAATTTAAAGAAATAAATGGTGTCTTCAGCGGCAGTCAGTTATTATCGTTTTGGTCCTTGTTTTTATGCCATATCCAATACTACTTTAGAAATATTTTAATTATTAGTTAAACATTCTAAAACAACATTAACAAATAACTATATCAAAGTTTTTAACCTTAACGGCTCGCATAAACTAACGCAAGCTGCGGGACGCGAGAGCGATGTAAAAATTGAGCGTGGAAGCAGGACTTGTTTCATTTACAAATTCTAACTAAATTTATATTTCTATATATGTTGTGTTTACTAGGAATTGCATAACACTGTTACCAAGCAAGAGTTTGAACTTAATCTGTAAAATAATTTAACCATACATTAAGGTATTAAAATTGGGAAACATCAACTGTTTGCATTGAATTCCCGTTGTATTTAATGTGGGAGATGTTTTCACATATTTAATGAGATTAATTTTGTTTACTTTTCATACGATACCATTTGATGTTATTATTGATCTAATAATTATTTTTATACACATAAAAGTTCACAATTAATAAATATATATAAAGTAAAACAAAAGTAAATGTGCCGAAATTTGTGATGTAATAGGTAGTTAATTTGTTTTTAAAGTGAAACGTTTGAACTTGTATTAATGTTTTCCATTAACCTGGCTTCTGTGGTTTATTGCATCACTTAACAATTTTTTACATTATTATATATGGAGTTTGTAGAAAAATTGTTTTCAATGTAACGTTTGTGTTACTATAAGTTAAACACAACCCAGAACTATATTTACTTGAATGATGGGCTAAATGTGATATCAATGAACCAAGGCCAATTCGCTAAATATTATTGACATTAGGGGTGTGCGAGTACTCGAAATTTCGAGTTTTCGGCCGAGTATTTTAATACTCCATCTCGACTCGAAGTTTTGAAAAGTACTTCCGAGCGAGTATTTCCGGACGATCGCTAACGATTGCGACTGGCCAAATCGCGAAGTAACGGCCGCAAAAGGCGATCGCATAACATAAAATCGGCCGAAAATGACAACGGAAAACATAACATCGGCCGAAAATGATCGGACCACGTAATACAGCCGAAAATGACGACGACATACATAATATCGGCAAAGTTGCGACCGGGACACTTAATATCGGCCGTAACTAACAATTTCATCATCTAATATTGAATATAAAAGATGTCTGGACCATGTGATATTGGCCAAATGACAACCGGACTGTATTTTATCGGCCGGAAACGAATGTCAAACTGTGTTTTGTTTGTCAATACAAAATCCAGTTTCATTGTATTGGCCAAAACTTTGTATTGTTACTCATGTATTAGTTAGAAACCATGTTTAGATTATGAAATATGGAGTGATGTGTAAACTCCATTACACTATTTGAAACTACCAACTGATAGCAAATACTCGCTCGAAAATACTCGAAACTCGAAAATAATTGGCACTACTCGACTCGATTCAAAAAATCACTACTCGCCCACCCCTAATTGACACTAACCAAATATTTTTCTTAAATAGATTATCTACATAGCTTTAGCTTCTCCATGTAACAAGGATGTAACACAAATTTCGCTTTCTTCAGTTCGGGATAAAAGTTTTTCACTGCTGTCATGAAGTAACCTACATCCAAGATAATTTTCATATATTCAAAGATCCTGAGGTAGATAAAAAGAACATTATCAAGACTGCTGATTTTTTTGTTTTGGTATTATTTGGGAATGATATCAGTAGCAGTTTTGAAAAATTGAGGTTTATCTTTTTCAAAATCTACGAAAAGCTCAAAATTTGATTTTGCAAGACTATCCGCTACAAGAGAGATGACCTTGTAAAGCATTCAAACAGAACACATTTGTAAGTGTAACTTTAGTTTCGCGTTGCATTTAGCTTGAATACGATACTCTAGACAACATTATCTTTAGTTTATACCAATCAAATCAAATCAAATCAAAAATATCTTTATTTGTCTCTTGCACAAAGGTACAATAAATAGTGTCAAAACATAAATATGATTAGTCTAAATAATACTTAATTACTATTTCTTTACAAAATTGTCCATGCAAAATTATTCTAGTGAGTACAGAGCTTTCTGCATCAGGAACTCCTTTAATGACTTCTTGAATTTACCATTGTCTTTAATATCTTTTATTTCCTTTGGGACATATTTAAAAAGAATTATTCCAGCATAGGAGATTTTTTTGGTTAAACATTCTAGTCTATGCTGTGGTAATATTTTATCATGTTTGTTTCTTGTATTATATGAATGAAAATCATTGTTACTCTTGAATTGGCCAATGTGTGTCTTGCAATGCATAATACACTCAAGTATGTAGAGACTATGAACGGTTAAAATATTTAGTTCAACAAAGTGATGTTTCACGGATACATCAGTTTTAAGATTTAACATTGTTCTTATAGCTTTCTTTTGCAGGACAAGAATTTTGTTCAAATTTTGGCTCGAAGTCCCTCCATATATACTTATTCCATATGCAATATGGGACTGTATGTGAGCATAAAAAATAGTTTTTAAAACTGATAAATTACAAAGAAAGGACATTTTCTTTAAAGCAAAAATACCAGGATTGATCCTTTTAATGATTCTTTCAACATGCATATCCCAACTGAGATTTTTATCTACCGTTAACCCAAGGAATTTAGTATGATTCACTTTATCCAACTCTTTAGCATCAGCCAAAATAAGAGGATTTGGGTGGTTTCTGTTTTGTTTAGTATGAAAAGACATAACATTTGTTTTTTCTGTATTCAGGATCAATTTATTTTCAATAAAAAAGTGTTGTAATTTTGAAAGTTGAATAAAAGCTGCAACTTCTAAATCAGTTTCACTTTTAGCTGATACAATTAAATTTGAATCATCTGCATATAAATAAAGCTGGGTTTTTATGTTTTGAAGGTCACTTAAACATTTAGGCATCTCTTTTACATAACAAATAAACAAAAGTGGGCCTAAATGGAACCTTGTGGTACTCCATTTCTTATTACTTGAGTATTTGATTGATAATTTATGGATTTTATTGTTTTTTATCTGAGAAATCTCAACATATTGCTTCCTTTCAGAAAGGTAAGAGGCAAACCATTTTAAATTAAAATTGTGGATCCCCAAATTTTGCAATTTTTGAAGAAGTATTTCATGAGATATGCTGTCAAAAGCCTTTGATAAATCCATAAAAATTCCAACTGTTTTGTTTTTTTTGTCAATTGATTCCAATAGCAGTTCTGTGAAGTCAACTAAAACAGTGGTGGTAGATTTATTTTTCCGAAAGCCATGTTGTTCATTATCAAAAAGGTTGTTTATTTCCAGATGTGTATAAAGTCGGTTGTACATTGCTTTTTCAAAAATTTTTGAGATTGATGGTAAAACTGAAACTGAGCGGTAATTTTGAACTTCAGTCCTGCTTCCCTTTTTATAAATGGGGATCACTTTGGTTACCTTCAACTTTCCTGGAAATACACCAGTGATAAAAGAGGAATTTATAAGATGTAACAATGGTTTTACAAGCTGATATTTTATAATTTTTATGATTCGAATCGGTACTTCATCATAACCACTTGACCATTTATTTTTTAGTGAATCAATAATTTGGACTATTTCAATTTCATTTACAGGTGGACATTTAAATTTTTGTATGGTTTGATGGTCATGAGTGTTTTTACATTTTGGCTGTATCTGAGGAAGCTGTTTTAGTATTTGATCTATTTCATTAACAAAATAGTCATTAAACAAATTACTGATACTTGATGGATCTTTTACAACTGAGCCACCAACTTCCAAAATAACATTATCTTTACAATTTTTATAATCGTTTTTTGTTTCACTATTTACAATATCCCATGTTGTTTTACATATATTATCAGATTCTCTAATTTTTGTGTCAAAGTATTCTTTCTTGGCTTCTACTAATTTTACATTATACAACTTGTTTTTATTTTTAACTTCTATTCTAAGATCATTACATTTTATTTTTCTGGCTAACTGACTTAATCTTATGATATTTTCTTTTTCCTGTTTCAACTCCTGGGTTATCCAGGTTTGTTTTTTATAGCATTTCTTTTTAATAACGGAAGGGAAACAAAGATCAAAATAATATTTAAATATACTATCAAAACAGTCATACTTATCATTTACTGGCGAACAATACACCGATAGCCAGTCTTCTCTGTCCAACATAATTTTAAAAAGTTCTATATTGTCAGATGAAAAGTTTCTTCCTTTAAATGTCAAATTATTGATATTTGCTAATTTACATTTTAAAAGTTCTAACATTTGTCCGTCATGGTCTGACAACAATGTTATCAAACCAGAAATGTTTAGTTCATTTTTATTGATGTTAGTAAAAAAATTATCAAGGCAGGACTCACAAGTCTGTGTGACACGGGTTGGAAAATCAACCATGGTATTCATTCCATACCTATTAAGTATGTTTTTTAAATCTTTTGAATAAATTGAATCTTCCAATAAATTAATGTTAAAATCGCCAGTAATTATTATAAACTTTGCTTTACTTAAAAGGAATTCTATTAAAAAACTTAACCTATCCAAGAACTCTCTATTTTTAAACTGTGGTTTTCTATACACTCCTGCCAATAAAAAACTAAAATTTTGTATCTTAAATTTTGCTACACAACATTCAAACAATTTATCCTCACACAATGCATCAATATCAGGAGAAACCAGTTGCCTCCCATGTAATCCCTCTCTTACAAGAATTAATACACCTCCTCCCGAAGTGATGGTGCGAGAGAAATTAGAAACACTTGAAAAATTTTTTATTTTTGATTTGTCTAATTCAATTTTGGTCATGTTGTGCTCTGTCAAAACTAAAATATCTGGATGCAGTTCAGACAAAGTTATTTCCAAGGCTTCAATTCGTGTTTTTAAATCCATGATATTTTGATGCAATATTTTCGTACTTTTGAGTGATTTTGTTGGCTTAGTTACTTGGGGGGTGGAGGGAGTGTTAAAGGGTAGTTTAAATGTGAGGCGTCTGGCTGTGCATTAGTGTTAACTTGGGTGCTGATTGGTTCAAGCTGAGATAAACAGTCCTGTAGAGAACTTCGCACATTTCCGTTGGCATGCAATATTCCATTGACAGTTGATATATTGGTTCTGGCAGCCATAGTTCGAGGCAGAAGCAGAGGAGGGTATTCTTCTAAAGAATTAAGTGTAATTTTTTTATCATTTTTATCATTTTGGTCTTGACTATTGCTGCAGTGGTTTGTGACTTGATTGCTATGACGAAGGGTTTCAATATGTAAGAGTTCCTTAATTCTTCGAAGGAAGACTTGGTGTGGCAGTCCCTTTCTTATCACTCGAAAAGATTTTTCATTGTACACTATCATAATAACTTTAACTCCTGTGATACTCTGAAATTTAACTAAATTGGCAGCTAACTGTGATAAGTCAATATTGTCCCTCACACACCCCATTGGAGGACATATTAAACGTTTTAACCCCTCCTTTTTGAAATCTTCGGTGAGGTGTTTAAAGGCTGTGTCATAATCTTGTGGTGTGGGTTTACCATAGAAATTTTGTTTGGTAACTAAACTATAAATTGAGGCTTCGTTCCCTTTTTCTTGGTATGACAGATGTTGACTCAGGCATTCTGAGACTGAGGGTTTACCAAACTCCGCCTTGAACACGACCGCAACACCGGCACTCATGTGTCTGTCATCCTCAAAATCAGCGGAAATGCAATGTGCAAACGCAGTTAGTTTGTCCTTGCGATATTCTTTTATTGCTTTCCACATATTGCCTTCTTCAACCAAAATACTATTGCCCTTGTCATAGCTCGGTGTTTCCAAGGTGGGATTTTTCGCCGGACAAGTTGTTAGGTCACAATTCAAAAATGCCACTTTATTATTATTTGGCTCAAGATGTTTGTACCTTTCCAATTTAGGTGTAAACCATTCTTTGCGAGGCAAGAGTCATCTATGTGTTTACTCAAATAAATAAAAATTGCTCCATTCTGATGACATAACCATCTGATGTTTTTATTTGTTTGTTGAAGGATTTTATGTTGCATATCTCTCCTTAATAATATACTATTTACAAACAGGCGAGATTTTGGAAACAGTATTTTTGTTTGCTTTAATACTTCTTTTACAGATCCCATTACATCATCTGGACTTTGACCATTACCCAAGTCATTGGTTCCAACATGTAAGAAAACCGATTTAGGTTGCTCTCTAGGCTCCTTTTCCTTGATAAGTTTTTCACTCAGTTGCATAGCCGTTACTCCTCTATATGATTTTACGACACAATTAGTTAATGACACATACTTTACCATTGAATCTCCGTACAACAGTCAGGTTTTTATTAACTGCTTTTCCAATGTGTCTGAAATTTGGATTTACCCACCTGTACTTTGACTTAATTTTATTCTGTTTATTTTCATGTTTGCTCTGTTTCTTACTGTCATTCTTCATTTTACCTCTTCTGTAGCTGTACATCAATTCATCTTCATTTTGTATGGAATTATTATAAGAACGCTTTTCTTGAATTTCATCTACAGAATTCAGAGGGCTGAATCTGTTAGTCAGAGTTATATGGTCGCACACCTGGAAATTATTTTTGTTTCCCACTTTTACTTGTTTCCAGTTTGTGTTATCATTCATCTTTCTTTCACAATCTTCTACCCTTTGAGTTGGGGATGGTGGTTTGAGATTGTGGCATGGCCTGCTATTCTGTATAGCTCCATCAGGCAATGAGGGAGACTTTTGAGTGGTTAGTGTACCCTCAAGAGCTCTAGGTTCATTTCCTAGCTGGAGTGAACTCAGAAGCTTTGATACCAGATTACTCATTGTGTGATAACTTTGGTTAACATTATAGATAACTGAGGCTAACTGAGCCCTTTTGGTCCATACTACTAGATCATCAATATTCTTCATTTCACTACACACGTCTTCAGATCTCTGATTTATGATGCATGCTACTATCACTTCTACCATCAGTATCACAAATATACCGCAGTCAGATGTATTGTTCTGCTGTGGGGCTTGGCAGATTTTAAATGGCATTGCCTTTTCTGGAGATATGTAACTCGCCAGCTTATTTGCTACTATTTTTGCTGCAGCAAGGTTGCTCAATCCCATTGAATCAAAATAATGCCATGTGTTTTGATCTCTGTGATATAGAAGTAAACTCCAATGGGATCCACTTCCACCTTTTTGAAAATCTTGAGTACATATAATTGCCTCAGCATCATTTATTGGAATGAGAATAAATGCTTTATCCTTTATGTTCAATGGAGACAATATATTTACAGGGTCTTCAAGGCATTTAACAGCCTGGCCAATCACTGGATTTAGTAGTAGAATAGAGTGTTTACTGTCTATAACTGAACCAAGAAGATCGAGATATACTCGAAGAGTGTCATCTGTCAACCAGTCTCCTTCCAAAAGTGACAAACACAACGTTGAATTATTCATTGTATTAGTTTCAGCATCCGTATAACTAGTATTTCAAATATTCCTTCCATCATTGAAGGTTAAATTTACTATACTATTATCTGCCTCCTGCAGGGTCTGTGTACTTGAAGTGGAGTCCCCAGATTCAGGGGATAAATTTTCAGAATTACAGACAGACAAACCTTTTAACTTATTTTTAGCAGTACTGAAACCAAAATCTTCAATTTGTAATTTAGTGTTATTTTCATTTAAATAGGCTAACAATTCCTTTTTTGAGCGAAAAACCTTCCCTCGAGGAGAAGTAATGTATACCGAAGATGAAATAAAAACTATGACCAAAACGTCAGAAACTGACTGTCGCTGAAGCGACAATCTATTTTTTTAATTAGCATTAAAATTTATGATAATATCACAATGTTTAATTTATAAAATACATATTTCTAAAGTAGCATCATTGCCTTTGCCGAAAATAGACGAGCAAAGATGAACGAGATGTATTAGCGATGGTGTGGATGGGTAGTTCTCTGACGCTTATTTTATTACAAATGATTATTTGAGTTGTAAAATTAATTCAACAAGGTACTTGCTAGACTCGGCCAATTTTTTTTAAGAAAGCTGAAGGAATAAGACCACGTGTTTAATGTTTTTAACAGCTTACTTTACACTATATAGTGATTTCATAGTTGTATGGACCGATAATATTATCCTAACTTAGTTTTAACATTAACTATTTTACTAGACATACTTAACGTACTTTAACATACTTTTTCCTGATATTTCCAAGCCAGAAGTTACTTTGTTTCAATGCAGTATGTAACATAATATCATCTAAGAAGCATAAATAACACGTATTCTACCTTAAATGTAAGCAACAATAAGGTATATTTAAGAAAGCCGGGCTTAAATGAAATTTTACAGTCATTTAACTTTTCATTTTTAAATTGGACCCTTTGTTTCTATGCATCTGTTGGACATATGTTACCTTTAGGGGTGGGCGAGTACTCGAGATTTCGAGTACCTGCCGAGTATTTTATAATACTTGAAGGCCGAGAGAGTATTAGAGACTATTCGAAAATTTGAGTCGAGTAGTTGATTACTCCCGCCGTTTACCCCAAATGGTTGAAAATTCAAAGCTATTCCCGCCGTTTACCCACGTTTACGCCGCTAACCAATATTTAACAAAATAAGTGACTGAAATAAAGAAAACTAAGACTAACATCTATATTTAGCTCACATGAAAGGAGACAATGACAGGTGGGTTATTTATGAATACCTGTGAGTTAAGATAAGTAAGAGAGGGGCACAGGGGATGTTTGGGTCAGGGTCAAAAAATCACTTTCTTGTTAAAATGTTCTGGTTTTGATAAACTAACCCAAAATTGTTGTATGGATATATATATTTGTAATACATGTCTTTTGTTTGTTATGGTTGTTGATTTTTTTAAATTTAAATCATTATTCATTCATGGTAAAATTAAGGTTAAAATAAAATAAATAATAACATTAATAATTCAATAAAATGTTATGTTTATAATTAAAGTTTAATATGTAAAAACTGTTTTCAATAAAGCAAAATTAAAATAAGTTTTTTTTTTTACTTTTTAAATAACTTCTGGACTCGACTCAATACCCGAGTAGTTTGGTTCAATACTCGACTCGATTAAAAAAAACACTACTCGCCCACCCCTAGTTACATTACTTTATTTGATATGTAACTTGTAGGAAATTTTGTTTTCTGCAAATTAACTCCTTATACATTTTACTCTACACCTTATGGAAAATTAGTTAGTTGTGCTGAAATTAGATGACGTCCAGTTTTTTGCCTATTCTTCAATTTTTGTACTGATGTAATACCTGTGATTCTCCGTTCCTATTAGTCGTATTTCCCGGTACCATGTATGAAATTTTATAATCTTTAAAAATTATAAGAAAGTATTTTTTCCTATGACACACTGTATGCGAGCTATTTAGAAAATAGTAAAAAAAGTACAGTATTTAGACGATTTTTTCAAGATGGCGGAAAACACACAAGGGCTAAGAGGTCGAAAACTTGGATTTTTCATCATGGGGTCGATACATATAACATACCTGAAAATCAAAATTACTCCACCTTTTGCATGGCAAGGATACAATTCTACTGGACTATATAATCAATATTACAAGACAAAATCGTTGGTTACGTCCGACATTAAGTGGCCTGATCGCCACTTTTGCCGATATTATATATACCGTCGTCATTTACGGCCTTTATTATGTGATCCAGTCGTCATTTATGGCCAATATTATGATTGCTGTCGTCATTTACAGCCGAAATTACGCAGTCCGGTCTTCATTTTCGGCCGATTTTTTACGTGATGCGATCGCCGTTTGCGGCTGTTACCCCGTGATTTGGCCAGTAGCAATCACTCAAAACTCGCTCAAACTTTCGAGTATTTTTCAAAACTTAGCTTAAGTTTTCGGCAGAGTATTTTAAGCAAAATATAGGTTTATGGTACCTGAGCTACTGTCGAATGATCCTGTTGCATAGTGAAACTACAGCTGTTTCATGCTCATTGGCACATCTTTAGGTTGAGAACAGCAGGTTAAAACTGTTACATATCTACATATCCCTCGTTCCAAAGTTTGTCATGGTTAAAAAACATTGAAAATCACTTGTCACACACAGAAACAACATAAATACGAATTTAAAACTACTTGGCCAAGTAAACGTGGACACGTGGTGCAGCGTCAGTGGATTTTACGTTGCGACTGTCACGTGCCGGGAGTGGTAGCCCCCTCCCCTCTCGTTCCTTATCAGGTCCTTTTCTTGGAATCTTATTGTCCATTATGCGAATAGCAGGACATTATGGACCTGATAAGGAACAAGAGGGGGAGGGGGGCTACCACTCCCGGCACGTGACAGTCGCGACGTAAAATCCACCGGCGCTGTACCACGTGTCCACATTTACTTGGCCAAGTAGTTTTAAATTCGTATTTATGTTGTTTCCGTGTGTGTAAAGTGTTTTTCAATATTTTTTAACCATAACCAACTTTGGAGCGAGGGATATGTAGATATGTAACAGTTTTAACCTGCTGTTCTCAAGCTGAAGATGTGCCAATGAGCATGAAACAGCTGTAGTTTCACTACGCAACAGGATCATTCGACAGTAGCTCAGGTAACATAAACCTATATTTTGCTTAATTTAATGATCCGGAGGCTATCCCACCATAATGAGAGTATTTTAATGCTCGAACTTGACTACTCGAGTACACACACACCCCTAACATACACCCTTATTTCCCTAACACATATTATGTAATCAATTTTCTCAGAACTGCAAAAAACATGACACCCGATATAAATAATCGTTGATTCAAACTCATATAGGCTTACTACAAAAAATATGAATAAGAGTTTTAGCTAGGATAATTAACTGACAATAATTTTAACATAAAGTTAAACATGAAATAATTCACAACCTCTATTGACTTGAGTTTAAAACATTTAACATTGTATTAATAAAATTTGTTGATGGCTAGTATTCAAATGAATACAAATTGTATAATATATATTATAGGCTTACATTAAAAGACTTCTCAATATCGCTGTTTTAAGAAAGTTTGGAAATATAAATGCAGCTCATATCACAAAATGCAACCCAATAAGTCAATAAGGCCAATCATGCATTGGTTTACAAGTATAATATTCCTTGTCTTACAATACTCATGCATCACTTTTACAACATCACATTTTCAAAACATCTACTTAGAGTAGATGTGTAACCAAATGTTGAGACCGACTATAAAAACTGCAAAATGACAATGAGTTGGCTTATTTTAAAGAGTAAAATATGTACTGCCCAAATTTTATAAAAAATAAACAATTTTTGTACAACTATAATTTGTTAATATTGTCTCATGGAGACCTTTTCAACACACTTTTTACTTATTGTCTAAAAAATGCATACAAATGTTTACTTGTCAAAAATATTTTATTCATGAGCCTACCAATTTTTTTCTTGCATCCGCCATATTGGAAATTAAGGAAATAGAAATTGAACTAGTTCCAGTAAACACAAAAGGTTGGTTTGGAAAACTCTCCAATGTGTAGTTGACTAATTGTTGTTATGTTTGAAATAGATTATACAGTGCAATATTTATCATAAATTCTATTCTACTTTATTTAAGATGATTTTACTCAAGGTTAATAAATCAACTTTTGAAACATGCAAATCTTTAATAATAATAAATATGTCTTACAACATTTTCCTTAAATGTCAAAGTATACTGAATGGCAATAATTTTGCTTCTTAACAAAAATACATAAGCAAATAACATAGAACCCTTAAAACCCCAAAATGTTATAATTTAAATTTACTTCAATACAAAACAAATCGTTTTTCCAGGGGAAAAACATTCTTAACAAATGCAAAATTAAAAGTAGGTACCACTACGACTAATGAACACTACTTTATATTATAATTGTTTATACTTTTCTTAACATATTTGGCAAGTCCTTGATTGCCAGTCTTAACGAGTATCACTTCAAATCAACACATGAACTTTGTAGCAAATTAAAATTCCCACAAAGTACAAGTGGATAAAATTATCTGAATACAGTAAAACTGTGATTAAACGTCACTATTTGTAATCCGTCACCGTAAAAAAAGTGCATTTAGCAAATTTTTCAAGGCAATTTTTTTGCAATTTTTTGCCGGCGGTGCTGCATGGAAGCGTCTGTACAATCTACTGAACTATGATGGGGAGCAACTGTACTCCCCAGTCCGCAGCGGCAAGGCTCGTGAACTTGAGTTTACGCACCACTAAATTATCCACTCGTACATGGTTTTATTTTAATTTCACCCACAAACCATTTTAAATTGTGTTACTCACGTTCATCAGTCCCAGTCTCGACAGTGACGGTTTAATGAAGTTTTACTGTACAATACTTAATGAGACAATTCTTGGTAAATTATTGTCACAAACTACTGCTTAAGGGCAAAATCCTTTACTTAAGCTGGGTTTTCCTAGCCGCGGAACTTTTCAGCAGCGGAGAGCGGAACGCGGAGAGCGTAGTACGCTGGCATCTCCTCACAATGTAATCAAATGGCGCTGTTTTCCTAGACAGCGGAATTGTTCCGTGTCACACCTTGGATTTGATTAGATGATGAGAAGAGGCCAGTGTTCTCCGCTCTCCGCGTTCCGCTCTCCGCTGTCGAAAAGTTCCGCGCCTAGGAAAACCCAGCTTTAAGGGAATATTTCTTATGTACATTGTTAAAACTTTAAAACTAATGGTTCGTACTTGGTTATTAATCATACGCATTTAAATTGAATAAACCGTTTTTAAAAGAACAATTGGTAAAGCTGAACAAAAAGTGAAACGTTAATGTGCAGAGTGAAATTTCTATCCATAAAACAACGAACCCCCAGCAATCCAATGTCCGGTAGTCTAAAGTGTCAGTGGCAAGAAAATTATTTCAAATTGAATACTTGTAATTAGCTTATAATCTCAGTAACTAGGAACTCAAGAGATTAGATGATAATTGCAAATGGGCAGAGTCTATATTGTAGGCCTTACACGCATGTTTACCTAACATCGGGCACACACATTGTGTCTTTTGAACATTTCTATCACACCATGTTACCCAACTATTCATTTTGTATCATCTTTAACATTTTATATGCATATGTGCACAAGTATTGTGAGGCAAAACAAGAAGTAAAGCAGCAAAGAATGGATTGTATTGTAATGGAAAATAACTTGTTTTGATGCGCCTACAGTTTCTCAATTATATCATCTAGCTCATATTAAATAAGTACGCATGTGATTTCTCTACTTTTAAATGTGGTATCTTTCTTACAAGTTTTCCGCAAGGATTTTTTGCACATGATTTGTTGCAGTAACTAAATTCAACTGGTTTCCATCAATTTTTGTATATATATTTAGATGGATAGCGTTTCATATCACTGCAATCTGTAAAGCAGTCTCAAACCGATTCAGATTTTAGGTGTATTGAGAAGAGACTCATGAAGTAAACACGTCATTAATACAACTTTCAACATTCCACAGTGATAATTATGAATAAGGATTTGTCTGCCCGAAATGAAAGTGGAAATATATACCTATGTAATAAGAACTAAGCTTTGAGATCATCAAAAAGTGTATGACCCTGATAATGCCTTTATAAACATTAAGTGACAGTAAAAATCTGTTTTGTATGATGTTTTTTACCTAACAAAATAACTTATTTAATTTATTAATGACACATTTGAATTGCAACACTATGGTAGGGAGCGGTTTATTTTACAACTAGGGTAACCAAACTCTTGAGATGATATCTTTACTTCTGTTACTATATTTTTAACCTAATTAAACTATTGAACAAGTTATTATTCAACAAGTGCAGAAGCACATCCCGAATAATAACTATGCTCTGAAGTCAAGAGCAAAACAATTACCTATATAAAATTGTAGAACAATAGTTTAAAGCAAAGGGAATTTTGGTTTGCTGCATATCACAAAGTTGACAGCTCATGTACAGTTTTAAGGCAATAATATTGTTGAAACGTATGAAGGCAAATAGTTTCAGCCCTAAATGCATTCAGTCAATTTTTTTAATATTCCAAATTCAACACTCATCACGTTTTACAGCAATCAACAAGGACCAAATGCATAGTAATATATCAAAAAATACAGTGTGATTAAAACAGCAAAGGCAAAGTAATTTTGTAAAATTATAGTGTGGTTTTTCAAATCAGTATTACTTATAAAGCTTTTAAAAGATACTGAAATAATTTGACTCATTAAATAGCTGTTTAACATTTTAATAAGGTTCCAAACTTACTTGTGCCATTCTGTCCATCATTTAATTAAATGATCCCAAACCTGCTTGAAAAATAACAATCCTAGACGTAACAAAATTGTAAAGAATTTATAATTTAAAATCCATATTTATTTTAAAAGTAAACTATTCTTTACAGACTAACCATCATACATAGCTTATGAACGTTTATGAAGCAACTGCATACTTTATATTAGGCTCAATAGTTCACATTACGGGTATACTTAGAATAATACTGATCGCCTAGTTAGGCTATATTAATTTGAAATGTTGTCATATTGATAATCAAAATTATATTTACAACCTTAACAAAATTACTAATCTCTTTAATGTCATCTTAATTATAGTAGTTTTAAAAATTTAAAAGTCTCAATTCCTTATATTCACCCTTCTAGGTCCCAACCATTACATTTTAAAATTATCCCTTTGGTAAGACTTGGGTTAGGTTAGGTTATTAAGACTAAGGTTTTTAAGATGCTAATCTTTTAAAGTAAGGTTTGCCAGTTCCACGCTTAAAGGAAAGCTCAAAACACTTTGCAAAGGTTCCTCACAGAATTCAGCTGCAAAGTTTCACCAACAATCAACACTAGGCCTATTTATTTACAGTAAACTCACGACTATCCAAGCCCTGGTTAACCGAGACGGATACTAACCGTTTTTTAAGTTTGAAAATAACGTTTTTGTGTTAAATCTGTGTTTAGTTTAAACAAAATATGAACATCTTCAGAATTTTATATCTTGTAATTTTAGCCGCTGGAGAATCTTCTTGTGCAGTTTGTGACCTATCAGGGGCAACTGTGCATGTTTGTCTACATGTTGAACAGATTGTGTCTTGTATACAAAATTTAAAAGAATGTTTTTTTCACTTGAAACACAGACTAGTTGTAGGGGAATCAATTGAAAAAGTAGTTTTGTGTTAGGAGTGGGAAAAATAACGGTTGGGATTGCAAACGTAAATGAAGTACCAAAATATTGTACATAACTCCAACTAAAAATTGTTACTGAAAACTATCTTATTATTACCAAGGAACAAATCTATTAATAAGAAAGATGTTTTACAATAGTATACTTCTTTAACTGTACAGTTAAGTATAAGAGAGTATAGAGTATTAGTGTATATTTATCGAGTAGGCCTATCCTCAATTTAAAAGTTACCTCCATACTATCTGAAGTTTTCGGTATCCGAGATAGCCTAGGCCCCAACGACCTTGGATAATCAGGAACATTCTGTATTTATTTATTATTTATATTTCCTACTTCACAAAACAGACAGTCTCTACTAACTTAGACTAGAGTTTAAACTGCTTCCTCAATTTTTTTTATATGTTGACAGTTGCCATAAAATTACAAAATGAAATAACTTATTTTCTAAATGTTGTTACAGAAACTAATTACACTTTTGTTAAACAATCCAATATGACGTCTGCAAGTAAAAAACAAATTAAGAATATCCCATGATACATATTTTAATGAGACAGAGTTCTCATAACATGTGATGTAAATTGTCTACACCTGAATCAAACTTTTGTCAAGCCCCTAAGAATTTTTAGATTTACTTACAATGATTACATCATCAAAATATTGACTACCTAATGGCAATTCACCTGCCTTAAAACTAAACCTACACTATCACAACGCAACAGGAATAAAGAATAAGTAAGGTAAACTAAAATAGAGATGCTTTAACTCTAAGGACTAGCAAGGCACAACAGTCTACGACAACAACAGAGCTACTAACGAGCTAGGCTGTAAGGAACGTAATTCTAGAGTTCGTACGGACTATCGCCGTCATTTACCTCTTGTTGCAGATCCTGGGCTGCGATTGCCTTCAGGACATTCTTCTTGGAAGTTTCTTGGATTTCCCCACCTAATAGAAGTTCATCCAGGATAAAGTAGGCTTTCTCGAAGTTGAATATGATGTCCAACTCACAAACCTAAAATACATTTGAGGTTTGAAATCAACTGAAATATATGCTTATCTGCTAGATAACGAAAATACATAAAAGAAGCATTTAACAGTAATAATCAAACCAGTTACAGGCAGTGGCGGATCATGAGTAGATCTACAGGGGATTCACAATTGATAATTTAAAAAGTTATGATAACTAAATTATTCCAATTTTCTACTCCATTTTAGCATTATTACTCTAAGACAAACAGTACTTACAGAGAGTATAAACTGTAAAGATATGAAACGATCTGCTTGGTGCCTGCAGTTTTTTGGAGTGCTTTATATTAATTGTGATTCATTACCCTCTCATTTAAACTCATTGGAAATAAGCCATCTAGTACTGCATCAATACAGATGTATTATTTTAATAGTATAATTATTTTGTTTATAGGGGCACCTGCTCTTGTGCTCTTATGGACAAGCTGCCATAGGTTACTGGTATGACTGTTAAAATATAGTATAAATTACCAAATCTACAAAACACTATGTACTTGGTACCAGTATGCAACACAAAGTAACCATTTTAAACTGGCGTACTAAAGAAATTTGTGAAACCTAGACTCAACTTTCAATCTGTAAATCTAAAAGTAATACAGGTGGGTTACATTAATCTGAATATTTGTTCAATTGAGATATTCAGAATATCAAAATATCTGGAGTAATAAGTGAATTCTAATAAAAGGCCAAATATACATAAAAATAATTTTAAATACATAATAAATTAAAAAATTATAGTAGTGTTTGTATAAATGAACAGTACACGATAAAAATATATATTTAATTATTTATTTTACCCTAAATACATCATTTTAAATTCAAGTCATGAAACACAAATATGTACCAATTGTGGTAATTGCGGACGGCTGAAAGCGATTCAGAGAAGCGTAGGCTTTGGACTACCATGGGTTTGGATTCAAGCGATCCGCCTGTATCAGTTCTACCAACAAGATTCCTATGTATGTCTGGTATTGAGTCAAAAACCATAACTTTCTTAAAAAGTGTGAATTTTATAATTTAAGGGCTGAATTAGATATATTTAGAATTATATACTCCTAAAATCTTCGGAATTTAAGATGCTTGAATTTAATTAAATCCTGAGATTACATTGATACATCTGCGTTACAAGGTACAGACATATCTGAATCTTGAGACACTTGATGAAACCTGTTGTTTTGTTACAGATATTTGCTGATCAGAATCAGAATTTTATTTCTCAATTAAAAATATACAATGTTATACATAGAGAATTGTCAAAATAAATTATAACTAAGCCTAACTAGATTTACATGGTGTACAGTACTGTCCCTCAATTTAGACAAACTTAATATTACTGTTAAAGAAATAATGTAGACTATAAAATGCATTATTACACAAATATTCTTTCACCTTTCTTAAAAAACCCCTATTGAAAATAATCTTTCTATCTACTGGCATAAACTTGTTTATGACTTAAAAATCATGTAGTTTGGCGATTTTTCAAATTTTGAGGTTGAGTGAGTGGGCTATAGTATTAAGAAGTTATGTCTTGTATTTTGAATATAAACACGACTTGTTTGTAATGTAAACAAATTTGATAGCGTAACTCATGCATTTCATCTTTACTTTTAGGCAATAAGTTATTACTTTTTAGGCTTGATTTTGTTCATAAGAAAATGTTTTAATAAGTATTAACTAAAGCAAGTTCTGGAAATACCTATTAATCTACTAGGGTTGTTACTGAAAAGTCATACTATTTGAGGGAAATAGGTAGGAAACAGTTTTTTTTTATAGGGGTGTACCAGTACTTGAAACTTCGAGTTTTCGGATGAGAATTTTAATACCCGAACTCGACTCGAAGTTTTGAAAAATACTCAAAAGTTCGAGCGAGTATTTCCCGCTGATTTCCGGATGATCCCTAACAATTGTGACCGGCCAAATCGCGTAGTAACGGCTGCAAAAAAGCAATTGCATCATATAAAATCGGCGGAAAATTACGGTCAGACCGCGTAATTTTGGGCGGTAATGACGACGGAAAACATAATATCGGCAAAAAATTATGACTGGATCACGTAATAAAGGTTTAAAATGACGACGGTATACATAATATTAGCAAAAGTGTCATCCAAGCCACTTAATATCGGCTGTAACCAACGATTTCGTCATCTAATATTGATTATAAGCGATGTCTGGACCTGGAGTAGTACGGGGGACTAACAGCTCAGTCTGTTTGTATGCCGATGATACAAATTTAATAATTTCAGGGAAAAGCAAAGAATCAGTTTAAATTGCTTCATAAATCAACCTAACATTAGTTAAACAGTTCTTTGAATCTAAAAATCTCCTAATAAATGTAATAAAAACAAATTTGTTATCATTCTCTACTAGACAATCAAAAACAAAAATTAATCCAATTATTAAAATAAATGAAGATGAGATAGTACGAGAAAGCAGTACAACATTTTTAAGTATGATCATAGATGGAAATCTAAGTTGGGATAGACATACCGAGAAAATTCTAAATAAAATATCATCTGGAATAAATGCACTTTGAAGAATGTCCAAAATTTGTAATTTAAAAACCAATAAGGTTTTATACTTTGCTCTCATAGACTCATACATATCTTATGGGGTTAGCATTTATGGAGCGACCTCAAAAAAGAACTTCAAATCCATTTTAAAAATGCAAAAAAAGCCATTAGAATTATCCTTGGACTTAGAAATAAAGACTCGGTTATGACAAAATTTAAGGAACTACAGATTCTTACAGTTTTTTCTCAGCATGTGTTTAACACTGTGAAATATGTAAAAGACCACAAAATCGGTACCGGTTCGGTACAAAACGAATTACCAAATTCGGTTCGGTACCACTAACGGCGCCGGTACTAAGTCGGTACGGTACAGCCTAGAACTACAAAAAATCAGTATTCACTATTTATCAGCTACATTTTTCCTTCAGTTTTATTCATACAACATATTTTTTGTCCATTGACATTCTATTGACACGCCTTTGCTCAAGACAGCAACTTTCAACTTTGACCGGCATTCGCGAGTTTATAGGTTGACGATCGGATCACGAATGATGACGAGATGCCTTTACAGCATTGATAAAGCTGCCTCCACAGACTGGCCGAATGTTTCGTCGAGTTACGTACGACTCGGCGAGTAATGTAATAATGTACATAAAAATAAACATCGAGAGTAACAGAGGTTAATAACAACAAACTACTACGCATTTACACTGTCACGCTCGTGTATGCTCACCTAGACTTGGCCAGTGTATGGAGGCGGTATAAATGTAAACAAAAACCTACAACCGAATTTGTATGACATTTAATCATTTTTAAATCAAACTGAGGGATAAACATATAAATATCGGTTTGTTTTTTATAGCAACGAAATTATAACACCGTTTTGTGTTGTACATTGCCAATTGAATAACGGCCCCCTAACCTCAAATGAATACTTGATACTACTTAAAATCGCCAAACATTTGGCAAACACATGCTGATCTACGATCGTGTGTTACAGAGAGTAATAACATGCAGAAGGTTGACACTTATTTTGATATGCAAACGTAATAACATGCACATCAATTCAAAAACACAAATCGGGCTTGTCATAACATTTTCCTAATAGGCATTATGACACTTCCTAACGTTTTATGGATAGAATTTAAACCAACCGAAAGAAACTGTTTGAATTCAATATTAAATATACCGTGAACGGTTTAGAAGAGTGTTTAAGTTAAACATTAGTTTCAATGCTAAAACGTCGATTAATAAAAAAAGTTTTACACACTACTGTTGAACAAATATAAAAGGTTAGCCTACATTGGTTCATAGTTTTATGGCGTATATCATAATTTTGGAAACTGCGTATTTCTTGCTCTCTGATATTCACTTTCTAGGTATACTCTTTGTGTGACGATGACGTTTGGACGTAATCATCACTTCCACTAATGTAGGTCGTCTTTGTTGAAAAAAGGGGAAGAGAATTTAATTGCAAATCTAATGACACCAAATATACGGAAATCGGTTCATAAATAACAGAGAAAATCCATTTTTAAGATATTGCATTCTTGTCAATATCAACTGTTATCATGTGACATCGTTGCTAGTGAGCCACGTCGATCAGCTGTTTCAAGTATAATTCCAATAAACAGCTGATTGATCAATGTATTGTTAAAATTATTACAGTTTCCTGTTACAATGTGTCTTTTTCCTGTATGTTGCTTATTGTTCATCAGTGTGCTGCTTTTTAATAGTAATCTGTGTTAACATATTCAGTATTCATATTTATTGATAAATGGCTAATTATAGTGTTGCAGAGTATTGCGATATGCATTTTTATTATGGAGCTGCATTTGGAAATGCAAATGAAGCGAGAAGGTTGTATAGCGACTATTTCCCCAATAGACAATGTCCTGCTGCCAAAACGTTCACTGCTGTCCACAATTGTCTCCACGCAACTGGTACGTTTCATGTGAGTATGGGAGATACTGGTGCTGCGAAGTCGGTGCGTACAGTTGAATTTGAGGAGAAAGTCCTTCGTAAATTTGAAGAAAACCCTCAAACAAGTACTCGAGCTGTATGTAATGAGATGGGGGCAGGCAAAGACACCATGTGGAGGGTACTCAATGGAGAGAATTTGTACCCATTTCATCTCCAAAAGGTTCATGCCCTTGAACCTCAAGACTATCCAGGTCGGGTAGATTGTTCCAGGTGGTTCCTGCACAAACTGGCGGACGATCCAGATTTCTTGACATCCGTTCTTTTTACAGGCAAATCCAGTTTTAACCAGGATGGTATTTTCAATACCAGGAACATCCATGTTTGGGCTCCTGAAAATCCCCACGAAACTGTTATTTCCAGCAAGCAACACCGTTTCTCAGTTAATGTTTGGGCTGGAGTTTTTGGGGATAATTTAATTGGCTCTACATTCTCCCAAAGAGGTTGAATTCCCCCACCTATCTTGTGTTCCTGAGGGACATACTCCGAGAACTTCTGGAGAACGTCCCCTTGACAGACTTACAGAACATGTGGCTGCAACATGATGGTGCTCCTGCACACTTTGGGCAAATTGTAAGAGATTTCCTCAACCAAAATTACAATCAGCAGTAGATTGGTCGCGGGGGACCGGTGTCGTGGCCTCCGCGATCACCTGATTTTACTCCCCTAGATTTCTACGTTTGGGGGAGAATGAAGGAACTTGTTTATTCAACACCTGTGGAAAATGAACTGGACCTGATCGGTAGAATTGTAGAGGCGGCTGCGGTCATCCAAGAGAAAAATGAACTTGAAGCTGTCCGGCAATCCATGATATCTAGATTCACGATGTGCAATCGACTTGGCGGTGGGCATATTGAACATCGTTTGTAAATACTGTAGAATTGTAGTCCTATCTCATGTAAATAAATCCATTTTTTTTGTAATTTTAACGCATTTTAGCGAATTTCCCCCATAGGGAAGAAGCTATTACCGTAGTCGGCATGGTAAGACCTAGGCCCGGGACCATGATAACTTTTTGTTTTGAGGTCCCCAGACCCCAAAAACACCATTCGTTCAAAACTGTATATATATATATATATATATATATATATGTCCGTGAGCACAATAACTCTCGTAAAAATTATCCGATTTTGATGAAATTTGGTATAAACGTGTAAAGCAACGTTTATGACTAAGTTTGAAAACCAGCCAGATCGCTTCATCCAAAGGGGTATTTTGGGGGGGTTTTGTACCCCAAAAATGGGTTTTTCGAATTTTGTACATATAATTTTGGAAATAGTCAAATTTTAGTTTTTTTCCATTGGATCCAGCTTAAAAAAACACACAATTTGGTATTTTGATCATTTCTCTACGTCAATTGGTTACCGAGATATTGAAAGTGCTAAACACAGTACGTTGTCTAATGTTATTCTAATGGATAAAAATAAAAATTTTATATCTCGCTTATTTATGAACGTATACTGACAAAACTTGGTATACGGCTTCATCTGGTTGTGGACCATTGATATTTGCTCAAAAAAAATTTTTTTCCAAAGGCTCTCGTAGCAGCAAAGCTGCGTACTCAGCCCCATGTTATTCTTATGGAGAATAAGTAACGTGTTATCTCCCTTAATTATGAAAATAAATTAATGAAATTTGGTATGTGGCTTTACCTACATGAGTTATATTGATATTTGTATAAAACCCCATTTTTTGCGTTCCTTGCTTCAGCAAACCTGCATACTCAGCCACCATGTTATTCTTATGGAGAATAATTAAAATGTCATAAATCGTTTATTTATGAATGTATATTGATGAAACTTGGTATGTGGCTTTATGTGGTATTAAGATACATATATATGCATTGGAAATTCGCTGAGTACGCAGGTTTGCTGCTATGGGGATATTTGATATTTTATGTTTTATTTTAAGCATTAGTGAACCCTGGGAATGGTAAGGGTATCAATCAGGTGATTGGTGCAAATGAACTTAATAACAGCTGGTTAATGTTTTAATCAGCTGTTTGGTGGAATTATACTTGAAACAGCTGATCGACGTGGCTCACTAGCAGCGATGTCACATGATAACAGTTGATATTGACAAGAATGCAATATCTTAAAAATGGATTTTCTCCTTTATTTATGAACCGATTTCCATATATTTGGTGTCATTAGATTTGCAATTAAAGTCTCTAAATTAAACGTAATTAATGTATATTTTTTTAATATGAGTGGTTTTTAAGATATTTACGTTTGAAATGTTTAGGCAGCCGCCATTTTGAAATTAATGATTGTAAAAAAATAATTTTGTTTCTGTAATTAGGTCTTTAGGGAATAAAGCAAAATACCAAATTTCACTTAATTATAAATAGCCGTTCTCGAATTAAAATTTCCTATGTGAAAAAAACAAAATGGCGGCTATACGAGTAACTTTTGAGTTTTTGAAATTTTGATATGATATTTTGGCTTGTCTATGGTCCAGGAATAATACCTGAAAAGGTTGGTAGAGAGTTCAGAGACACCCTGTATAAAATATTATATACATACCTACATAATACATACAATAAATACAAGTAAATCAAATTACACGTGAAATTACTTACATGAGCTAATATGAAGGAGCAACATAATCGATATTCTTGCGGTGTAACAAAATAGTTTTAAAAATATACATAAAACACACTTATTATATACGAAAAAAAGTGGATCTCTTTACAATACTTACGAAGTCCCAAATGTCTGCGGGACTTTCACTCATGTACAGCGGTGGCGAGCGTGGCAGTATAAAAAACTTTGTTACTATTGTATTAGTGTAAATATTGAGGTAAATATAAGCAATACCTAATAATAAATAAATAAAAACTATGAAGCCGATCTCATCGGCTCGCGGCATTCTTCGCATAAATTGGCGGGCCGATGAAATCGGCTCTCGGTATTTCTTGCGTTAGACTATGAGCCGATGTTATCGGCTCTCGGCACTCAAAGGGTTAAACACCTATGCGCGCCCAGGAACTCTCTCCTCCGTCGATTCACAGTAAATAAGGTCAATGATCCTTTGTAACACAAGTTGCTGACAAAAGTTCCATAACAAAAAATGTAGAAAACCCAAAGTAAGCTAAAGTGTCATAAAAATTGATAAAAAACTTATAAAAAAGGCATTTAAATTTGTAACTAAAATATACAAATTTATATGCCTTTCGTCAGAGACAACAAACGAAATCCACCAAAATGATGCGTGGTCTGGTCCAAACTGCGACGCCAACACCTGCTAAGGCGATGCGTGGTCTGGTCCAAACTGCGACGCCAACACCTGCTAAGGCGGGTTACACTCTGAGGTGGCGTGGCATGTAGCTCGCTGCATGTGGCTGAATGCCAAGCGAAAACCAATCAATGCTTTGAAATGGGACCTTTCACACTGAAGTAGCAGTGGCGTGGCACATCTTTCGTGCCTCTCGCTGCGCCACGCAACTACCATTTGAACACCAATCGGTCGGTGTTTGGTGATGCATGCCACGTGCATCTTGAGTTAGCGCATGCGCAGATACCACTCTCAGACCTAGGCTACCTGTCAATGCGAAATAGCCTAGAATCAATTAATTGACGTTTTACCCAAGGCAAAAAGTGCTATATTTTTGGTTTAAATTTGTTTTATTCTTTTTTTAATTTTTCTTTTTAGTGAATTTTCTATATAGATTTATCACCCTAATACCCCTATATCTACGTTTGGTCCTGATGAGACCTCCTCCTAACCTTATTATGTACAACATTGCCATCCTAATAGTGAATTTAAGCAGAACTAGAATCATCAGAACAGCCAAAAAATATTTTTCTTCATAAAAAAATCAAGTGTTTAAACCCTTTATTTGATTTTTTTTAAGATTTTAATGTGGAAATTCACTTCCCTCAATTCAGCGTCCTGCGAGCCAACTTGTTTATGCTTAATTAAGTTTTTATGTCCCTATTTTTTTATAATATATCACCCTTACACATTCTTGGTAGCATTCATATACCGGTAGCCAAAGTGTATCGGTAACCTCAATTCATGTAGGGGCTTGAAACTAAACTTTCATATTCATTAGGGTATTTGAAAATTACTGGAGGTAGGAAAATAGGAATTAAAATAACTTGCTAATAGAGTTTATATTACTAAATAAATATGTTTAAAATAATATCAAACTACGTTTATTTAGTTACCTAAGATATAGATAAATGTTAAATCAAGTGTTTGGTTGCAAATGTCAATAGCTTACAGAAGTGTAATAATTTACACTTTTTACCTTTAAACTCCCTCAAAATACGCTATTACCCATTACCCATTTAACAATCCACCAGTATTTAACAATCTACGTGGCTAGCGTGGTATAGTCGCGCGGCGCCATTCCAGTGTGTAAGCTCCTTGCATCTTACTCGCAGATGTACTGGCACGATAAATACAGCGAGGCGCGTGGCAGCCACGCCACCTCAGTGTGTAACCCACCTAAAACTGCACTAGGCACAGTAAGCTCATAACAACTCTGGTGCACAATGGGCGACCGCTGTGGGCGTTTGCACGACCATCCGCAGTCAACGTGTTAACTTAGCAATTATAAATCGTGCTTCTATTAAATAGTTACATTTTGATTGTTTACTTGTATTTGTTTAAAGTTTACTTACACTCCCAAAATATTTGTCCAGTAGCTCCACGTAGCGATGAATTATTTCCAGGGTGAGAAGTTCATTGTCATTCTGCTCAATGGCACAGCAGAAGTACAGACTAGCATACCTACAAAATGTAAATACCCATAAAGTAATCTTGTATCAATATTTATTATTGATTTATTCTGAATTTACCTATCACTTAAAACTAGTGTTTAAAACTGCACTACGTTTCGGGAGGTAAGAAAACTCCTTTCCTTACAGTGCCTCGTGTGTGGTATGGTTGAGAGTGCGTGTTGAGTGTTGTTAGCTTGGAGGTGCCGAAGCAGAACAAGTAGGCCTACTGTATTTTCAGTTTTTCAACTGTTTAATTGATTTGTTAGTGTATTATAGTTGATAGTTATTATGTGTTAATTTTTAATTTGATGTAACTTAAAATGTAAAGTAAAAACAAAAGATGTAGGCTACTTAGGTGTAACTTTTGGTTTTTACAATTTTTAAAAGTAGGGTTCACTCGACAACAGGAGGAATTTCCTTACCTCCCGAAACGTAGTGTACTTTTAAACGCTAGAAGCAATAGGTAAAGTCCAAATAAATCAATAATAAATTAAAATTCATTAATAGGCCTACTAAAAGCTTTAAAAATGTGCTTCAATAGTTTCTCAAATAGCCTAATATGTTAAGCATACACGTACTAAAAGGTCTTACTATGTCAGTATTTGGTGAATTTACCTAAAGCATAGCTACAGTACGTAATATGTAGGGCTTTTTTGGTCTGACAAACAAGGCTTTAAGTATAACTGCAAGGTTCTCTCCCAAATCTTTAACCAGATAATAAAATCATTATGGTGATTACCTCTTTTTACCAACTATGAAAAAACTGTACAGGCTTAATGAGCTCCTTAACTTTTAAACGTCATAAAAAGGCAATTATGATGTTCCACAATACTGTAATTTAAAGATCAAAATATTTTCTACCCAATAAAATGTAGAGCAACCTCATCTATGCATAACTACCTTTATGGGTAGGCGTAACTTTGATAAGTGGTGCACCAAAACTACCAAAAATGCCAATCAAAATGATCAAATTTTTATTTGATACCCTATATAATATAATCACCTATTACAAACATTCTTTTAGCCTACACATCACGGGGAATATTTTGGCCTATGGCTTACTCCCCTGCCGGAGTGACTGAGATAACCAGCTGGGACATATCGAGCTTCAGTTTGACTGAACAGATGATGGAAAAAACAGATGGCAATCTCGCTCTACTCCAAATGTTTGAACTGAAAACAGTTCCCACAAGCAAAGATATTCCGCGTGATGTGTACATAAACCATGTTTTTATTTATGAAATGTGAACACTGATTCGTAAGTTTTTATTTTTGCAATCAAGTTAATTATTTTTATTTCAAAATGCGTGATGTGTACATAAAACATGTTTTTATTTATGAAATGTGAACACTGATTCGTAAGTTTTTATTTTTGCGATCAAGTTAATTATTTTATTTCAAAATGATTACTTTTAGACGCTTTAACTACGACCTAACATTGCATTGCAATTTGACAAACAGTATTTTAATTAGCCTAGTTAGTATTCCATAAGATACATGAATTCTAAAGTGTCCCCATTGCAGCAAACCTACATACTCAGCAAATTTCAAATTGAACATCATGAAGCCCCTTCCTACGTCATGAAGCCACTTACCAAGTTTCTTCAAGGCATATTCATAAATAAGCGAGGTATGACATTTTATTTATGTAATCTCCATTTAAGGAAAACATTACGACTGAGTAAGCAGGTTTGCTGCAACAAGGACCATTACAAATCTGGTTTTATGCAAATACCAATTGATCACCACCACATGAAATCATCAACATACCAAGTTTTATCGATATACCATATGAAGCCACGTATCAAGTTACATTAACATATCATCAACTAGGGAGATAGGTATACAATTTTACTTATTCTCCATAAGGTTAACATTGGACAATATAATGTGTTTAGCACTATCAATATCTCAGTAACCAACTGACGTAGAGCAATAATTCAAAACAATAATTTTGGCTAACACTTACTGTAATTCAATGGTGCAAACTAAAAATTTGGTTTAAAAAGAATTATATGTGAAAAATTTTTTAAAAAATTGTACAAAACGCCCCCTTCAGATGGGTCGATCCGTCTGATTTCCGAACTTGAAAGTATTAAGTGTTGCTTCACATCTTTATGTCAAATTTTATTAAGATCAGACTTTTTAACGAGAGTTATTGCACACCCATATATATATAGTTTCGAACAAAAGGTATTTTAGCATTCTCCCCTATAGGGGAAATTCGCTAAAATGAAACAGTTACTTACCGGTATTTATGAAATAATTTACAAACCTTTTATATACAACTTTGACATCTTTCCATTCTAAAAAGCTGCACATTTTTGGCTTTCTTGCTAGGATGGTGGTTATCAGTTCTCGGGTTATTTTCTTCTTTAGTTTGTCTGGATGAGCGACATACCACTTCTGCAAACGGAGCTTTCCTTGCCTACTGAAAAGGAGCATAAACTGCATCTGCAAAAACAAACATAATAATTTAAAGTTTATAAACTTACGGAGACCTGAAAAAGCTTTGGCTAACTATTTTTATAAAGGATCTAATATGGTTCTAACTTATGTAAGTTACTCCATGACTTAACAGCAGCTGCAAAACCAACCACACAGCGATTAGTGATGTGCGATACATGTCGTATCGTATCGGAATATCGCGATATGTGAGGGACGATACGATATTTTTGAAACTATACGTATCATATCGCCTAAAACGATACTCGATTTTGTTTCGGCACATAGAGACGACATTTAGATATTATTTTCTTGGCTGTAAAAGAGACGACATTAAGATATTATTTTCTTGGCTGTAAAACAATGAGGTTATATTTATATTCGAAAAGAATTCTTTAAAGTGATCTCTCTGTGGCAAGTACTACAATTTAAATAATTGGAAATACCTCGATGGCCGTATTTTTAACTACAGTATACAATACGATATAATATATATCGTTTATGCAATATGTTAACCCTTTGAGCGTTAACATAGCGTCGTTCACAGCGACGCCATGTTTTTAGGCATAAATTGCCGAGCGTCGCTAACAGCGACTCTCGGTATTTTACGTAGTACTTCATATCAAAACAAGGTACTGGCTTTCAAAGTATTTTGTTTTGATCCAGAAGCTTCCAGCTATCAGATCTATAGCATTTTCGTTGCCTTTGGTCTGTTAGCAGACCCTAATTTATTCATCTCTGTCGCAGATGTCGTCTGTATTTGTTGTTGTGTAATGTTATATGTTTGTTGTTGATGTAAATATCACTTATATTATTGTTATTGAAGTTATATTTTAGTGTTTTTTACTTCCTATTTACGTATGAAATAAAAATAAGTAGCAGAATAGATAGAAACAACTTGAGTAACCTTCGGGAATTAGTTTACAATGATCTTGGAAACAGTGTCATTGTCGTAGATACTAAGTTTTTGTGAAAGTAAAAGATACACATACATCTTTTGTTTTCTAGTTTATTGTACATTTAATTTACTTAGGTATGCCTAATGCTTATATACTAGTAATAATAAACATGTTTACCGTACTGACAACAAACTAAAAAATAATATTTGTTTATATTACAAAATTGTACTTCAACGTTGCTTAGTAACCACATAGCCTAGGCCAAGGGGCCTTTTTTGAATCGTAAAATATTTTTATTTTTTTTTGCAAACATTAACTGATATTGATGATTTTATATCAGTTTTGATTAGCATTTTCTGCTCTTTCTGCCTATTGGGTTGAAAAATATCAAATGAAATTTTTTAGCATAATTTATGTAAGTTAAGTCAAAGTTGAAAAAAAAAACAAATTTTTAATTTGTTTTATATAAAAAAATATTTTTTAAGCCCCAATTTATTTTCTGATTATAGTTACTTTATACTATTTCATAGAGAATTTATTCATAAACAAAATAAATAAAAAATTAAATGGATACCTATAAAATTATATTTTATATGATATTTTATGTAAACTACTACATTTTCCATTGAAATTAGCCCGGCAATTTATGCATAAGATATGGCCATGGTGCAGCGGCACTCAAAGGGTTAAGCGATATGATACAATTGTGATATTATATGGAAGCAATACACAGCACCAATAAGGTACGGCCGATACGATATCTGACTCCGATACGTATCGTATCGCGATACACGGCCGTATTGCACATCACTAACAGCGATCCATGAAGGCTTGAAGCTCTGGTAACAACTGATAACAACTCACAGGGGTGCACAATATGTCTGATCCCCGCTTCCACAATCTACAATATGGAAATCTAGAATCTGAATAATCTTGCCTTTCTAAGAAAATGTATCGATGGCTTGTCATTAACATCCAAATTTGTTTAAACCTTGATCAAAATGTTCTTTACCAACTAAGGTATGCATTGCATGTGTGAGAAACATAAGCCCAATGTCCAAATTTAACACTAGCCTTATGGACGGTCTGGTTTTCACTGGTGCACCTCAGTTTCCTGGGTACCAGACCTGAATAACCTTAGAAATGTAATTGGGACTCTTGAATTGTTTATAATCATGAATAGTGCCATGAATAGAATACTGGAAAATTAATATTAAAAGACTGCATTTTAACCTATAAGGCCTAGGTAACGTTACCATTCCGATGAGGTGGTCTAATACAATTGGATGTGTGGTATGATTCACGAACAAGAACAAACTGATGATGCAGCTTGGGCTGAAAACAAAAACTAATACTGATCAAATCTACTCTTTCATAAAATAAAACTGCTTTATTTGAAACTCTTATTCTATTCTAAAACAAGTGATGGACAAAATAACTAAAAGGTTTTATCCTCAAATTCACCAAACTAGTACTAGTAGCCATTTTTGTTTTGACAGTTCGAGTTCAACGTTCAATTACAGTGGAGTTAGAGTTAAGGTTGTTACTCTCTCCCTAAATACATAGTATAATATGGAGAAAGTATTGTTTTCGTCAAAATTTTCGAGTTTGAGTTGTTAGTGGAAATATTCGTTCTGGTGCTCCCTGAACCCAAAAAAGTGGTTTTTACGTTATGTCTGTGTGTGTGTGTGTGTCCGTGTGTTTGTAATCCAGCCCTTATTTGCTCCGATATATGGATACACACCCTAACTATTTGATCCGATTTCACTGTTGGCTGGTTGTCTCCGAAGGCCGGATCAAACAGTGAAAGAGTGAAATAAAGGCGTTTTCGTACGACCGTCTACGCGCAGTCCATGCCGTGGAACAGTTACTGCTATATTTTAAAGTAACCGTTCCTTCCGTGGATGCCGCCAATGCCGAGTAACAGTTACTGCTATAGTTGAAAGTAACCGATTTTACGTACTTGTGAACTTGACAGCCACCATAGACTAACTACAGTAGTTAGTCTATGCAGCCACTGAGCCACTGAGTTTAGTCGTCTAGCCCTTGGTTATTTTTTATATTTGATCATTGGCATCGAATGTTATACAATAAAAATTATTTTATAAATATGTTTATAAAATAGGCTCCAGGTTTTGTTTAGTGTATTACCAGGTGTATTGTGCAGGATTCTCTTGCAACAGCAAACCATAATAGATATTTACAACAGCCTATTTAATAATTGTCAATAGAAAATGTCTACTATGAGTAAAAAACTTAAATATGCCTGCAAAACTTATTTGTTTGAATTGTCTTCATATTTAATTTGAGTAGGACTTCACAGTTTCAAAATGAATAGATACCATAAAGTATTATAGAACAAACAAGCTTTATATTTTAACTTCAAATAAAACACAAAAACTTTATATATAAAACTCAGTTTAGGTAGGCCTATAAATATTGTTGTTTTTTAACAAACCAAGAATCGAGAACTGCTACATTACACACTGTTAATTTATTCAACTGTGGAACGCACAAAGGAACAGGTAAATACTAGATGTAACAGTGACACCTATCCAACGCTGGTGCGCATGCGCAACAGCTTCGGAATGGACTGCGCGTAGACGGTCTTGTTTTACGAGATTCTGGTTGTCGATTTAGTCAAACCCAACTAAAATCTCAATTTTTTATTGGAACCAATAATAGTGATACTGAAACATGTCCTGTGTATTCAGAATGTAAAATCCAGGGCCGCACCACTGTCGCTTTATACATAGTTATACCATAGACTATGGTTATACACTCATCTCATGCAAACCTATACTTATTTGATCCTCATCATACACTGCAATGTTGCTAACAGACCACTAATATTTGATCCGTCTTCCGTATTCCCTCCTAACCTCAAACTAATCTCAATAAGATGTCAGGTGGATATAAATCCTAAGTTCTCTGTTGTCTTGTTTGAATTATGAAGATATGTAGAAAAAGTCTTAAAGGATTATTGAAGTTTTGTTCATAAATCGGTTTTGTGGGAAGTACAAAATCATGTGTGAGGGTTAAAATATATATAAAAAAACACTATCTTACTCATGAGCAGCTGGCATCGTTGGAAATCAAATTAAACCTACATAACATTTAAAAAATATATTAATTTTTAATAGTTGGCTTCCAGACACCCATGCTAATAAATCAGTGTTCACAATAGGTTTGTTTAACTGTTGCTAATCTTATATGTTACAAAATATCGGTTTTATTTCCCGAGTCTGTTCGGCTCTTCTACCCGACCGATTTTCATAACTGAGGTCTTAAATTAAAGGAATGCACGCCCAGATTTGCTATCAAGCATCCGCATTCATTTATCTACCATATAACTCGACTTATGCTCAATCAAAAATTCCTTCCCATGCATTCCTTATAGGAGTTTCAAATTTGCAGCATTTTCTTATGATTGTTTTTCATATATCTCCGGATTTAATCCAGGTACATAGTTAGTTTTGGTCTTGAAATACTCATTGAATTACAGGCTTTATAAGAAATAGAGATCTGTCGAGTTTAAAGCGAGTTATGGACTTCCAAACAACATAAATTTGAATTTGTCCTAAATTCGAATTTATTTAAAGATCTATATCTCCAGTTCAAATTATATTACCCGAAATGTCTTTATATAAGAACCATCAGGAGAGTATATACTAGCTTTCATTTAAGCCAGTACCTGGGGGCCGAGCTTTGCTCGGGGGAAGGCCAGTCAGTTTGTTTAGACGACTTGGAATAATATTTCACCACTTCCCCCTACAGAAAATCAGATTTGTATAACTCATTTCTACATTTTTAAGGTCACTCCAGTTGTTATTTATAGCTCAATGTCCCTTTGATTTATTTTGCTAATCTATTTATGTAATCTACACTCAAATCTTTTAATCTCTGCTCTCAGGAAACCACATGTTAATAATCCTATACTCTAATATGAGTAAGGTATGCTTGCTTGCTTGCTTCATTGATTGCTTGCTTGCTTGCGACACGGATCTCAAAAACGGCTCCAACGATTTCCTTCAAATGTTCGAAATAACTAATTTCTGGGATAAAAATAAGTTCTAGACAGGCCTCATCCCCAGGAAAAATCAAATAATGTAAAAAAAACTCAAATGAAAAGTCACAAAAATTAACATGGGGCTTATGGAGTTTCAAATCAAAACAAAAGAATTTTATCAGCTGTTCATAATCAACCAGGGAACTGTCAAAATAATACTCACGTTGTTTATGATTATTAACATGTGGTTTCCTGAGAGCAGAGATTAAGATTTAAGTGAAGACTACATATTTAGAGTAGTAAAATAAATCAAAGGGACATTGAGCTATAAATAATAACTGGAGGGACCTTAAAAATGTAGAAAAAAGGCAAATGAGTTATACAAATATGATTATAAGCAGGGGGAAGTGGTGAAATATTACTCCGAGTCATCTAAACAAACTGACTGGCTTTCCCCCGAGCAAAGCTCGGCTCCCCAGGTACTCATATACAACATGAGTATTCCTTTGACAGTTCCCTGGTTGATTATGAACAGCTGTTACAATTCTTTTGTTTTGATTTGAAACTCCATAAGCCTAATGTTATTTTTTTAACTTTTCATTTTAGCGAATTTCCCCTATAGGGAAGAAGCTATACCGTAGGTCTCATGGTAAGACTTAAGCCCGAGACCATGATAACTTTTCGTTTTGAGGTCCCCATATGCCAAACACACCATTTGATCAAATTTTGATATATATATATATATATATATATATGTGTGTGTGTGTGTGTGTGTGTGTGTGTGTGTGTGTGTGTGTGTGTGTCCGTAAGCACGATAACTCTCGTAAAAAAAGTCCGATCTTAATAAAATTTGGTACAGATATGTAAAGTACCATTTATTTGAACGAGTTCGAAAATCAGACAAATCGCACCATCCGAAGGGGGGTTTTTGGGAGGTTTTGTACCCCAAAAATGGGTTTTTGGGGTTTTCACATGTAATTGTTATTTAAATCAAATTTTAATTTATACTATTGAATTTAGCTTAAAAAACAAACAATTTGGTATTTTGATCATTGCTTTACGTCAATTGGTTACTGAGATATTACAAGTGCTAAACACAGTACGTTGTCCGATGTTATTCTTATGGAGAAAAAGACAAATTTTATATCTTGATTATTTATGAACATAAACTGACGAAACTTGGTATATCGCTTCATCTGGTTGTGGTTTGTTGTTGTTTGAACAAAAAAAACAATTTTTCGCCTATGGTTCCCGAAGCAGCAAACCTAGGTACTCGGTCCCCATGTTATTCTTATGAAGAATAATAAAAATGTTATATATCGCTTATTTATGAATGTATATGGATGAAACTTGGTATGTGACTTCAATTAGATGAGTTCTATTGATATTTATATAAAAATCCATTATTTTGTGTTCCTTGTTGCAGCAAACCTGCGTACTCATCCCTAATGTTATTCTTATGGAGAATAATGTATATTTTAAATATCGCTTATTTATGGATATATTTCTTATGAATTCTGGTGAGAGGCTTAATGTAACATTAATAAATATATATTCACTGGAAATTCGCTGAGTACGCAGGTTTGCTGCGACGGGGGTAGTAGTTTTTTACATTATTTGATTTTTCCTGGGGATGAGGCCTGTCTAGAACTTATTTTTATCTCAGAAATTAGTTATTTCGAACATTAGCAGGAAATCGTTGCAACAGTTTTTGAGATCCGTGTTGCAAGCAAGCAAACCTTATTCATATTAGAGTATAGGATAGGATTAGTTATAGAGATTGGATGAGTTTCAAGCGAACGCAAGGTGGAAAACAAACTTTAATTTTAATTTTACCAAGATTTGTCGTTAGTTAACGATTGATAGATCTAGTATTTTTTAGCGAATTTCCCCTATAGGGAAGAATAAGCTATTACCGTAGTCGGCATGGTAAGACCTAGGCCCGAGACCATGATAACTTTTCGTTTTGAGGTCCCCAGACCCCAAAAACACCATTCGTTCATATATATATTCATTTGATATTCGCTGAGTACGAAGGTTTGCTGTGACGGGGATATTTTTAAAGTAAGTTACTTTTATTATTTAATTTTCTTGGTCCTCCGTTCTCATATTAATCAAACAAATTAACAAATACATGTTCATTTACTCGTTCGATTTCAGCGAGTTGCTCCTACCCTACCAAAACAAAACATGGCGTTGCGTGACTCGCATTCTGTTGATTAGTGTTGTCTCCAGTATTACCAATTTATACTATTTTACTTGGTTTATACTATTTTACTGTTAAATCTAGTGGCATTACTGCTTGTAGCTTGTAGTGCCCATGCCGCCCCTCCCTTTGCCAAGCATGCCTGTTGCGTTAGTTCAGTTGCGTATGCCCAAGGAGGATAATAGTATGCCTGGAGGTAACACTGCTTCACTATTTTTGTCGAAAAAGCGAGCCGGTGAAATTTTGTCAGGTTGGTACACCGGTTAGGCCAATGCCTAATGCCAATTCCTTAAGGAATCGCTACGCGTTCAATGATGCATCCGAAATATTTCTGTAGTGGGGGTGGTGAATGACGTCATTGTCCAAACTTCTGTCCATAGAATATAGAATGCGCCGCTAGTCGCTAGTCTTCCGGTTTTCCTCACGAAATACATAAATATTCCTATTGTTAATAATAAAGTTAAAGTAAACAGTTTACATTTTAATGTTAACGAAATATAAGAATAGTTAGTTAATAAGTATTTATTTAAAGTAATAATAGCAAGCAAACAATAATTAATATAACGTGAAGCATAAGAAGTTTCGGTTTTGGCTCTTATAGTTTGGAAGAATTCTTTGAGACCAGATTAGCCTAATGTTAGCTCAACAAAACAACCATCTAACCAGCTTAAGGAGGTTTGGTCCGATGGCCGTTCCAAAAGTTAGAGTCAACGGGAAATAGGAAAAAGTAAAGTGTGACTTATGATAGTTGTTTAGCAATATTCGCCAGCTGAAATTTGAAATATAGTAATCCCACAAAAACGAATTTTTAATTATAGAGTAATAATAATAGTATATATATACATCTTAATTCCAGAGCTTAGAAACGTTGTAGTTGAGCTTCATTTTTTAGCTGTGTTTCCATTAGTTTATTGGACTAGGAAAGAAACAAAGTTAGAGAAAATGTAGGCATTCTCATCAGTATTTACTACGATGGAACTTTAAATTTAATTATGCATTTATTATAAGAATTTGTACAGTATAAAGATAGCACTATCTTTTAAATTTGTAATTCCCGCGTTAATGAGTCGTCAGCTGGTAAGACAGACTGACGTCACAAGACTAGGGGAGGGAAGACCGGTGCGGCACACGGGAGACATTTCAGGAGCCGTGTGACGTCACTAAAACGCGTCATCGGTGAGGTTCCCTCATCGCCCGCCGCTAGCGCCAGAACAGTTTTTGCCGACATCTAAGATAATCAAGATCCAGGATCATCATCATCATCCCATAATATGTTCAATATTTGTACTTGTAACCACATTCTTATTATTGCTGTCCTAAGTATTCCCTCACCCGACTGTCAGCGCTCTGCGGGCAGCAGTTAGATACTGTCTTTTCACTGATTTCAATCAAAACAACAGCTACTCATTACTGAAATCAACCCTTTATCATTAACAGATTAACTTGGTAACACTTTTGCTGTTTCCATAGTTAAACACGTTACTTTCATCCTCATCGCTATCCAATCTAATGGGCAATAATCCAACCTGGCCAGCAACCATAAACAACTTATTAATATAGCCCTAGTAAAATTATATTCGGCAGGTTTTCCATAGATATTAACATATTGCGTGATATGTTTCACTATTTATTCGTCTTTTATAATTAAGTCAACCAATCGAGGACAACTTTGGTGTCCATCCAATTAAGGAGAAAGTTTATTGAATCTTCTTAGTAGCAAAATTTAAATTTTCCAAATTGACATCTCTTATTTACAGCTACAAGCAAACAATTAACTTATTAAGAGAATAACCAAATGTTTTGACTCATTACGCCAAACTGAAGAGGAACATGCTTTATTCACATAGGCTATACTATGTTTGGCATATCTACTTAAAATTCTTTACAATTTGTCTAATTACACACAACAAATAAAATGTGTGAACCTACACAACACACACTGAGTAAAAATAGAATTATAATGTTTCCAATTAATTGTAAGTAGAAGAAAAATAACTGTTTCCGAGTAGGTTGAAACATTATGTAAATGTGCGGTAGCTTAAATTTTTTAAATATAGGTAGGCCTATATTAATTTGTTTTCAAAGCCCAAAGAAACAAACACTTTTTGTTTTCATTTATTTGACGGACAAAATTATTATTAGTATGTAAATTTGTATGTAAGGCCAGTTACTGGGATATTGTTCAGGTTAATTTATGATACAATAAATACATAAACAATCCTTTCAGTCGATTTATAGTTGCGTAAAGTTGTTAACATAACAGAGTGGACGACTCTTCAACTGACAGATGAGCAGCAGACTATAGCTACAGTACGTGTGATGTCATAGGGCTTCTGTTTTTGTGTTATCGGTGACGTCATACGGCTCCTGAAATGTCTCCCGTGTGCCGCACCGGAGGACAGACCCCATCCATTTTCCCCACCAGACATATTTCGGAGCGACTCAGGGGAGAAACGATGGACGACTATGACGTCACTGCTCACAAGCATGACATCGTACTTTTCAAGTGGATTCACTTGTTTGCACAATTTATTCACTGACTCAATTGTTTGCAATTGCATTGCATTTGCGATCTGGCGTTTGTTTGGCGTTAGTTAGGGATTTATTTATTTGAGAGTTAGTACAAATGGTTGTGAAGTACCCTACATTAAAATCAATCAGTCAGCAAGTCTAATTTAATTTATTAAAAACTCCTTCCCTAACTGATTTTTACATAGGCCCAGAAAATAAAAAAGCCTATTATAAATTTTTGTTGGACCCACACATGTTGCTGTAATGTTTACCTTACATTGATTTCTAAAATGCACTTCTAGATCTGAATGCTTATGTTAACTGCACAACAGTTTTACTGTTGATGACCAACAGTTAAGCTTGGTCAATTTAACATAATAGGCTAATGAGTTAACTTTATTGTGATGTTTATTTATGTATGTTAACCAAAATGTCGGAAGTTTGACTATTTGGTATTTAAAAATTACTTAGAGTACCATTATTTACAGCACGCAACAGAAGTTAGGCTACCGGTAGGTTAGTTTATCATAAATATTTAAACCACATTTGTGTTCTTGAGTTCCGCTTGTCCCGACACCATCAATTTTTTTTATTAAGATAAACTAACCCAGAGTCCTAACCGTTACAGCAGACATGAAAAAGTGGTACCCTGTACTATCCGTTAAGAACAAATATATTTATGATAGACTGGCAGAGCCTAGAATAAGTGGCACACTGCACCATACAAATTATCTTCAAAACATATTAATTTATCTGGTCACTCATATAATAAAGAATAATTATAATTGAAGGTACCTATGTAATAAAATACATGTATGGACAAAACTGAGCGACTCATGTTTATAGTCAATGCCTAAAACCTATTCTGACAGTCAAGAGACTGTGATCTGTGATGTCAGTTCAAACAGCAGCAGACGGCACATGCATAAAAGAAGAAAACTAGGACGTCATGCTTGTGAGCAGTGACGTCATAGTCGTCCATCGTTTCTCCCCTGAGTCGCTCCGGACATATTTCGAATGCACTGTTGAGCGCAGTGTTGCCACTTTTAGGGTAATTACCCTTTTTAGGGTAATTTTAGGGTAAAGGAGTTTTTAGGGTAATTTTAGGGTAAAATCTAGAGCCCCTTTATAATTTAAATTTTGATGTTTTGGCAATGTAAAATGGGGTTTCTAGGAATTAAAACATTTACATTAAGTGCTGGGTAAATTAAAAGTATTATAAAATAAATATAACTAACATGTACATCCTATGTCCTATTCAGTATTAGACTAAAGATGCATGTAATCACAAAGAACACAATGTTTAATTTTCGAACAGATAAAATTGAGGCACATTATGGTATGTGTCCAAAAATGGGCACAGCATAATAATATACCCTAGTGGCACACATCGTTGGCCCAACGATGGGGAATGGTAGGGATGGTTAGAAGTGGTTGGATAATGGTCGGTTGGCAAATCCAACCATAGCAGACGTTGGGCCATCAAAGCTATGGTTGGCAAATCATACTATATTATATTATTATTATTATTAATAGTAATGTATATATTATAGTATACCGTATTAACATCATATATTTTATTTTTATAATTATATTAAATATATATTAATTTGTTCATAATTTAGTTCATCATATTTCATAGCAAGAATTAATAGACACATAAATCAAAAAAACCAAATTTAATTGTTCCAAATTTTATTCTTTTATTACAGTGATTTGCGAAAGTAGATTAATTTATAGAAGAATTAAAGGAAATATTGTCCATTGTCCTAGTCGTGTAGGTGTATACTATTGGTAATTTGTATATCCTAGTCCTTCCATTCACCTACACGAGTCAGATGAGTGGCCGCGAGGGTTAAGGCGAGTGTACAGTAAGTCAAAGGTCATTGGTTCAAGACTTGACCAGGACACTTTTGCTATTCAAATCGTTTATAAAAATTTATATTATTGGTTTACTAAGCCAATTCAATGTGAATTTGTGTTTTTTTAATTCAAAATAACCATTTATATACAAAATTATAAACGGTTGGCATTTGGTTGGGTGTTGGTTGGCATTGTTGGCATTTGGTTGGCAAATACAACGTTGGCCCAACGGACATTTCTTACCGTTGGCCAACGAACTGTGCCAACCATTTCCCAACGTTGGCTCAACGATTTGTGCTACTAGGGATAGAAAACCCTAAACAGTAAAAATATATATAGGGTTAAATTGGCTAAATATAGGTGGTTGGATTTACAGCGCTGTTGTAGAAAATATGTTTAATGAAGATTGTCTCTATTTTTGACACATATTTGTATGAAGTAACTAAATTGTATTTTATGCCTGTCAAATACCCATGGTGAGCCAGGTGAGCGCACATAAAAACCGCACAACAAGGCATAACATATATAATTTTGCGTGATGTGGTGTATTGCGATGAAAAATATTAATCTAATCAAATAGTAATAAGATGAAAAACATATTCTCTGGGCATTATTATTTAGAAAAAAATTACATTAACAAATTTGTACAACTGAAATAAGTTTATAATACCCCCGTCGCAGCAAACCTGCATACTCAGCGAATTTCCAATGGATATATAACATAACACATTAACACTTAACGGGATTCATAAGAAATATATTCACAAACAAGCGATATTAAAAATATTAATTATTCTCCATAAGAATAACATTGGGGACGAGTACGCAGGTTTGCTGCAACAAGAAACACAAAATAATGGGTCTTTATGCAAATATCATTAGAACTCATCTAAGTAAAGTCACATACCAAGTTTCATCCATATACATTCATAAATAACCGATATATAACATTTTCCATAAGAATAACATGGGGACCAAGTACCTAGGTTTGCTGCTACAGGAACCATAAGCGAAAATTTTTTTTGTGCAAACAACAATAAAACACAACCAGATCAAGCCATATACCAAATTTCGCCAGTTTATGTTCATAAATAAGCGAGATATACAATTTTTCTTTTTCTCCATAAGAATAACATTAGACAACGTACTGTGTTTAGCACTTTCAATATCTCGGTAACCAATTGACGTAGAGCAATGATCAAATACCAAATTGTTTGTTTTTCAAGCTGAATTTAATAGTATAAATTAAAATTTGATTTAGATTAAAATTACATGTGAAACCCCCAAAAAATACATTTTTGGGGTACAAAACCCCCCAAAAACCCCCCTTCGGATGGTGCGATTCATCTGGTTTTCGAACTCGTTCAAATAAATGGTACTTTACACATTTGGACCAAATTTCATTAAGATCGGACCTTTTTTACGAGAGTTGTCGTGCTTACGGACACACACACACACACACACACACACACACACACACACACACACACACACACACACACACACACACACACACACACACACATATATATATATATATATATAAATTTGAACGAATGGTTTTTTTGGCATCTGGGGACCTCAAAATGAAAAGTTATCATGGTCTCGGGATTAAGTCTTACCATGAGACCTACGGTAATAGCTTCTTCCCTATAGGGGAAATTCGCTAAAACGATAAAGTACTCCCATCCCAATAACTGTAAATAACATTTATCAGCAAGTTTCTATAATCAGGGATACCAGCACATTAAGTTTAGTGCTGAATACAAATATTACAACAGAATATTTATTATTATTTTTTAATATATATTTCGTTTTATGTGTGATATAGGGCCAAATACGAGTTTTAAATGTTATTTTACCTTAATTTTTATACCTTAATACTGTTTTAAAACCAATCTCGAGTGTATTTTGAGCTTTTCAAGAAGAAAATCAACTCTTAGGGTAATTTTAGGGTAATTTACAAAAAGTTTAGGGTAATTTCATCACACGTTTAGGGTACAATAATTTCATCTACCTTGTGGCAACACTGGCGTAGCGATTCCTCTATGCCTTATTTACAGTGTTGCCACTTTTAGGATAATTACCCTTTTTAGAGTAATTTTACTGGTCTTAGGGTAATTTTAGGGTAATGGAGTTTTTAGGGTAAAATCTAGAGTCCCTTTATGTTTCAAATTTAGATGTTTTGGCAATATAAAATGGGTTTTTACAGGAATTAAAATATTAACATTAAGTGCTAGGTAAATTAAAAGTATTATAAAATAGATATAACTAGCATTTACATCCTATATCCATCCTATTCTATTAGACTAAGGATGCATGTAATCACAATGAACACAAAGTTTAATTTTCGAACAAATAAAATTGAGGCACATTATGTTATGTGTCCAAAATTGGGCACAGCATAATTTATAGAAAATCCTAAACAGTAAAAATATATCGGGTTAATAAATATAGGTTGTTAGATTTATATAGCTCTTATGTAAAAAATATGTTTACTGAACAGGGGCGGATTTAGGGTGAAATTTGGTGGGGGGTTACCGGGGGGTCTGGGGGAATACCCCCAAGGTCCAGGGGCCCTCCCCCGGAAATTTTAGGTGAATTATAAGACCAAAACGCATATCTGGGCTGACAACTTAATATGAGAAATTATATTGTTACGCAGCCACTTATTTATATTTTTGAGAAAATTTTGGGGGTCATGACCCCTATGACCCCCCCACCCTTAATCCGCCACTGTTACTGAATACTAGCTGTCTCTATTTTGACCATATTTGTATGAAAGAACTAAATTTTATGTATTTTATGCCTGTGAAATCCCCATGGTGAGCCAGGTGAGCGCACATAAAAACATCCCAACAAGGCATAACTTGTGTAAATTTGTGTGATGTGGTGTATTATTGTTATGAAACCTATTGATCTAATCAAATAGTATTAAGATGACAAACATATTCTCTGAGCATTATTATTTAGACAAAATAACATTAACAAATTTGTATAACTGAAATAGGTTTATAAAACAATAAAGTACTTCCAACAACTGACAATGACATGTATCAACAAGTTTCTATTATCAGCGATACCAGCACATAATTCAGTATAGCGCTGAATAAAAATATTACAACAGAATATTTATTTAAATTTTTTAATACATATTTCGTTGTATGTGAAATATATGGCAAAGACGAGTGTTATATGCTATGTTACTTTACTTTTTATGTCTTAATCATGTTTTAAAACCAATCACGAGTGTATTTTGAGCTTTTAGAGATGAAAATCAACTCTTAGGGTAATTTTAGGGTAATTTACAAAAGTTTAGGGTAATTTAGGGTAATTTCATCACACGTTTAGGGTAAAATTTCATTTTCCTGTTGGCAACACTGCTTATTTATCATCATAAATCATATTATCATGAAAATGTAACCTCAATTTGAGCCGTGTTTTGTTTTGTAGTTTTCTGTCTGTTTATTATTATTTTATTGTAATTCAAAGATTTTGTATATATCTGATAATGGCAAAGTTTAGCGCCTGTTATCACCTTTGTCCACTAATAGATCAAAAAAGTTTTCTTGGTGTCACTGATGAATCAGTTAATGGATGTGTAATTATAACCCTTGGAAAGAACATGGTAATTAGGTACAAGGTAATATTTTTCACTTGTAGGCCTATATAGTTTTAGTTATTAAAACAATGTGTATTGCATGGTTAATTTTGAGGAAATTTTACTTAACTCTATCAAAATGTTTTATAGTGTCTGCCCTTAACGCTAGCAGTGGCCAATGGTGTAAGTGGGAAATGGCAGGCTAAATTTGGCGATTTTGCAGACCTTTTTTTGAAAATACGTATAAATTCAACCGTACAAGTAAATCTAGCCAACCTTATATTCATTTTGACCGGAAAGAACAGTAGAATCTGAAAGTAGCAAAATAAAAAAGTTCTAGTAAGGTAAATATTTTTGTAAAATGAAAAGAATAAAATAAATTTGATTTTTTTTTATTTCAAAAACAGCCTCGGTAACATTTTTTCTAAAAATTTTTTATGGAAAATTAATTACCGGTATATACATTTTGTAGACAATTCAATTCCCTACATAAAAATATATAACATGTTGGGGAAAGAATTTTCTTTATAAGTGTTAGGGGCATAATATTATAATAAACGGAAAACCGAAAAAAGTGTAAACTGTACAGTGTTAGTTTGGGGTACAGTTCCGCAGACGTACCTACGATATATTATCGAATAACAATATCGATTGATTATAAATATCTATATAATATCGAATGAAACTATCGATTGATTATAAATATTGATCGGAATTCGGTTGAAATATGATATTTTTAATCGATTGTATACTAATTAAATGGGTAATTCTATCGAACACCGGACCTCACGCGAATTAAAAATTTTTTTTATTCAAAATGACCGAAATTACGCCCTGATTCTGAAAATGATAGTAGTTTTTGTCAGAAAAGTCGGGAAAACCGGGAAAAAACGGGAATTTTTTAAAATTTTTTTCTCTCTGGAATATAGCGATGTGGGTATTCAAATTGTGCGGAATTTTACTCTGAACACGAATATGAAACCCGTTTCACAATGTATTATTTAATAAGTGAACTATAGTCAAAAACGTGTTATGTCCACACAATATAGGGGGAACGGTGGGATTCCGGGAAAAATAGGTGGGGAATTTTCTTCAGACTAGGTTAAATATAATAAAATGGAAAATTCCTATTTTTTAGGAAATTTCCCCTTTAAAGGAAAATTTCCCTTTTTGGGGCGGAAATTTTCCCTTTTTGGGAATTTTTCTCTTCAATAGTAATCGCGCAATACAGCGCTCTGCGGAGTTAGGTTAGGTTAGGTTATGATAGATATACACAAAGGATTTCCGAGGTAAATGGGTGGGGAATTTTCTTCAGACTAGGTTAAATATAATAAAATGGAAAATTCCTATTTCTCAGGAACTTTCCCCTTTTAGGGAAAATTTCCCTTTTTTGGGAACTCCGCAGAGCGCTGTATTGCGCGATTACTGTTGAAGGTAAAAATTCCCAAAAAGGGAAAATTTCACCCCAAAAAATAAAAATTCCCTAAAAAAGGGAAATTTTCCCAAAAAGGGGAAATTTCCCGAAAAATAGGAATTTTACATTTTATTATATTTAACCTAGTCTGAAGAAAATTTCCCATCCATTTACCTCGGAAATCCTTTGTGTATATCTATCATAACCTAACCTAACTCCGTAGAGCGCTGTATTGCGCGATTACTGTTGAAGGGAAAAATTCCCAAGAATGGGAAATTTTCCCAAAAGGGAAATTTCCCCCAATAAAGGGGAAATTTCCCCCAAAAAATGTACATTCCCTAAAAAGGAGAAAATTCTCTAAAAAGGGAAAATTTACCGAAAAGAGGAATTTTCCCTTTTATTAAATTTAACCTAGTCTGAAGAAAATTCCCCACTCATTTACCCCGGAATCCCACCGTTCCCCCTATATTGTGTGGACATAACACGTTTTTTACGATAGTTCACTTATTAAATAATACATTGTGAAACGGGTTTCATATTTGTGTTCAGAGTAAAATTCCGCACAATTTGAATACCCACATCGCTATATTCCAGAAAGAAAACAATTTTTAAAAAATTCCCGTTTTTCCCGGTTTTCCCGGTTTACCCGACTTTTCCGACAAAAACGACTATCATTTCCAGAATCAGGGCGTTTTTTCGGTCATTTTGAATAAAAAAAATTTTAAATTCGCGTGAGGTCTGGTGTTTGATAGAATTACCATTAAATGAGAACAGATTAATCGTAAATAACCAAATATATCAAACAAATTAACAAGGGATAAAACATGTGAAACAAATTTTAAATAACAACACATACCGTACTAACAAAAAATATGTACCGAACAAAACACAACAGATTAACCCATTGAATACTTTTCACGGAACGGTTCCGTGATGGCCGTTTTGGCCCAAAATCTTTATCAACGAGTGGTTCCGTGATGATGTAATACCATGTTTTTTTCTAAAATTTTTAATTTTTAAATTTTTTTACTTTTTTGTTGTAATTGTTTTAACTTTTTAAAGCTTATATCCATGAATGTCTTTTTTAGGTAAAATATTGCATTGCGGTCCATTTTTGGATAACGGGTAAATATATAAATTATTCAAGAAAAAAGTGGTTTTGCAAAAAAAATCGTAAAAATTTATTTTTTTAGATAAAGTAAAAAACTAAAAGGTTTTATATAAAAAAAAAATAATTTTTGCACTTTACTAGACAACTGATTAGACATTTATTTTATTATCTTTATTATTACTATATTCTTTTTTCAAAAAAATTTAAAAATTTTATTTGTATTTTCATAACAAAATAAATATTTTAAATATGATTTTTTATTTTTTGTTTTCTATTACAATACTAAAAAGGAAATTTAGAAATAAATTATTGGGCACTACCCACCTCCAGGATTTTTGGCGTTATGTCAGAAGTTACTGAAAATCTCCGAGTAGAAATCCTCTTGTCAATACACATATACACAAACACATATAAAACACACACGAATAAACGATTACTAACGCCACTAACACTACCCGACGTTTCGGGAAACCAAAAAAACGTTTCCCGTTCTCTAGGGTCCTTGAGACAAATGTTTACTGCATAACCGAGCCGAGCGCTGGACCACGACTACAGGTGGCTCTTCGTTAACGGTGACGGGAGGGGGAGGGGGTGCAGACGTCCTGTCTTGTCTTGCCATTGATAACGATTGTCGTGCGTTATCAGACAGATGTTTTACCTCCCTCCTCACCAGGTCCAAATAAACCGGACTTATCTCCAAAGATGGTCGTGAGATGGGTTGCTGCTCAGTAGCCATAAACAATGATTCCGCCAAATTTCGCTTTTTCCAATTAGATTCTTTATATAAGATTACACTGTCACTGTCAAAAAGCTGTCTCGGTAAAATTTTGTCTACTGATTTTTTATGGAAAATTCATTATATACATTGTGTAAACAGTCTAATTCCCTACATAGAAATATATAACATATTGTGGAAAGAATTTTTTTTGTACGTTTTAGGGGAGTAATATAATAATAAACGGAAACCCGAAATATGTATAAACTGTACAGAGTTAGTTTGTGTTGTAAATAAGTCATGTAATATATGTACACACTAATAATATATACATATTTGTAAAGCTAATGAAGTAAGGAATCCAAAAAAATCATAAAGTTGATAGTAAAAAATCTTTATCACTTATAAATAAATGTAAATAAAAGAATGTTTTGCTATTTTTGCGTATTTGGAAAAAAAAGATTTTACAGTATTTAGTATATAACTTTTTTGCCAAATGTTTTACCCCCAAATCAATATAAACATGTTGCAGTACATTCAATGCCCTACGTAGAAATATATAACATGTTATACATAGAATACATAGAAATATACATATAAATATATAACTCACCACTAGGCCTACCAGATAAATAATCCAATTAGCCTATGACACATCATCAGGAAAGTCGTTCACCTCAATATAACTGCCTATATCACCCTCTAAATTGTCATCAGTGTCACTAATACTTTCTTCAAGAGGACCCCGAATGTCACTACTATCCATTTTTGTGTAAATTTGGTTAAATAAATAACTAAAACACTCTTAGACAACTGGCAGCGGTCAAACAATAACATAGCGTGCCATTTTGGACTGGGACTGGACATTGGATACGCTGTTACAGGATTGGCGGGAGTGAGCTGGATTTGTTTGTGAGCTATCTTCAAAACCAAAGTCAGTCTGTTTATGTTAATGCTGAATGGTCCAGAACTACAGAGATTACGTGTGGCGTCCCTCAGGGGTCGATTCTTGTTCCCTTACTTTTTCTTATTTCTATTAACTAGTTAATCGTTGAAGATGGCAAACCGCCGAAACCATGGTCCCACGACTTTTCAATGGACAGTGCCGCCGTCGACAGACTACAGTCAAATGCAGTTTGATATTTAGATGTAGGTCCTGTGACCCTAAGCAGCGTTCACTTGATAACGGGAGGAGTTTAGTTGCTACCTCCCGAAACGTATTGCAGTTTTAAACATTAGAAGCGATAGGTAAAGTCTGAATAAATCAACAATAAATTAAAATCCATCGCTATTACTTATCAGTGTCACAAATATAATAACAATTGCATACAAAACATATTGGTTGTTTACAAGATTGTATGTAGGTTTAAACACTTATTGTATTAAACAAAAATAACAAGTAAATAAAAATGAGTTTAAACTTGGTGGTTTTCTCCTCGCTAACCGCTATGACTGCTGCCATGAAATGTAAGAAAAACGGGACTTCCCCTGGCTGTTTGAGTCCATGCTAAAATACACATTACAGCCATAAAACTGTAAGGTTCAAAGTACTATCAACTTAAGCTACGTACTTCAAATTTTTATTGTTTTAGAATAAAAACAGACATTGTAGTATTAGAAGATGTAGCGTATGGCGGTGTGGGTATGGTGGTTATTAGGTAACAATTTGCTATTGCTATTGCAGTGTGAGTAACAAGTTTGGCAGCTATAGTTGGTGAACTAAAGGAAGTAATTTGGGGGAATATGAAATAGTTAACTGCTACCAAAACGTTTGTAGGAAGGTGGTATGGTTACCCAAAGGTCGGATAGTACTTAACCCAGAGCTGTAATATACCACGAGCCAGCTTTAAGGAGCTGTACCCTACCCTAACTTGAAAATCATGATTCGACAAACAAATGTTCTGCATTCAACAGGTTGACATTTACAATTAACGGAGATTATACCTGAAACTTAGGTATACATCTTCTAATACTACAATGTCTGTTTTTATTCTAAAACAATAAAAATTTGAAGTACGTAGCTTAAGTTGATAGTACTTTGAACCTTACAGTTTTATGGCTGTAATGTGTATTTTAGCATGGACTCAAACAGCCAGGGGAAGTCCCGTTGTTCTTACATTCATGGCAGCAGTCATAGCGGTTTGCGAGGAGAAAACCACCAAGTTAGCATTTACATTGCAATTTACTAAATGGGAGAGCTGAGCTATTAAAACCAGGAACTAACAATTAATTATTTACTCAAAAATGGTCATATCGTGGAACATAGTCTGACCCACAGAGGGTGTTAGACAAATAACTTTAGCTACATCATAAATTGTGGAACTACTTAAAAAATGATATCTTGGGGCATGAAAAACCCACTCGAGGCTAGTGATGTAAAATTCCCGGGTATTTAAACTAAGGGTGAATACCCTGGTTATTTACCTGGGTAAATACTCATAAGTAACAAATACCCGGGTATTTTGGGTATTTATGATATTTTACATGAAAATGCCAATGTAATTCACATCTACCTTTACTACCCGTGTTATCAATATATAACATTTGAGGATATTTTATTGATTACAATTATTGGACTTTTTCCGTTAATTCACTACCACTAAATTGTTTTCCCCCGTTAATTCACTACCACTTGATAAATATTGTATTGCTCTAAAAACTATTCTCCATTCATTTTTATGTCCACTGTGGTATTCCTTTTCCGCTAGGAATGTTAGCCTTATCTTATCGCATTCGGCGGTCAGTAGGACAGCGCATTCGGCTGTTAATTACCATGAATTTGCTTACTCTAGCTAGTTAATGCGATACAAAGAATAAAGCGGTGAGTTTTTTACAAAGCTGTGGTATTTTCCATAATCCGAGATTTTGTACAAATCAACATGAAATGGTTTTGCAACTGACTGACAAACAAGATGGTTGGTGTTGTTCGAAACGTGAGTGTTGGCAATACGCGCCATTGCGTGCGTATAATTTACAACACATAGCACAGTTCATGCCCCCAGAATCTAAATAATATGTCTGTGTGGGTTATTTTTCTAACCATGTTGTAATCTAGCATAATGTTTGTTAAATATTTGTTTATATTAAAAAATGTTTGAAATCTGCATTATAATTTGTTTCCCCTTATAAAAATATTTTCCACTTAATTACAGGTTCTGGCTATGTATACAACCTTTCATAACTAAATCGGAAATAAAGTTCTGGTAGTGAATAAACGGAATTGCAATAAAAAAAATTAGTGGTAGTGATTTAACGGAAAAGGTCCCAATTATTAATTATTTTACCAATAAATAAATAATCACATGGTAATTTTTGTAAAAATACCTGTCAAATGTCCAAACCACATCACCACAAAACTATAAAGGAACTGTTTAAATACGAGACATGGTATAAAAATGTAAAAATATTTAATTTTATAATTTTACAAATACAGACAAAATTATAATTTAATTGAATTTCAATTCTTTTCCTCCAAAATTTTAAATTTATTAAAAACTCCAAAAGGCCATAAAAGTAGTAAATACCCAGTCCTGGGTATTTATCTTGATCTTGTTCAGAAGTTAAATGCTTTTGGTAACCATGTTATACTCTTCAAAACAGTTTTTATGATCATTACATTACATTTTATTACATTACATATGATCTTTACAGCATGAGAATTTCAATGAACCTAGTAAAAATCTCCTAAATGTTATAAAAATCATAAATACCCATGTTTTGGTTATCTACCCGGGGCTTGGGGTAAGTACCCGGGTAAATACCCATTTTTTATTTACCTACCCGCTGGGTATTTACCTGGCCCACATCACTACTCGAGGCCCCTATATATTAAATTCTATTCCATGGCGGTATACATACATACATATCCTCTTTTTTGCATCCTCCTGGGAAGGTGCTGGAGGCGTCAAAGTGTCCCGTCGATGCAACGAGTCCACAGTTGTAGAGTAGAGCGAGCAAAGCAAGATGTCAGGTTCGCTTGTTTGAAAAGATTGGTTAAGGTTTGGTTAAGCTATTGCGGTTTTAGGTTAAGTTGGGTTAGGTATAGTTGTGCAAGATTTCTATGGATGAAGGTAGGTGCGGAAATCATCAATGTTATAGAAGCATGCAGATATCAAACAAGTTTTTAAAGCTATTTTAAATTTTATGATTTTTGCTTTACTTTTAATGTTTTCGGTAAGAATTTTAATAATTTTATTATATTGTAATTTGGTTTGGTTTCAAAAATTGATAATCTGTGTTGTGCAATATTACTACTTAGTAGGCCTACTTAGTTTGTATTTTACTATTATTACCTAAAATCAAAACTTAACTGTTGACAGACTGAAGAATTCTCAAGAAGTGGGGCACTTCTGAACTCTTAAGTTCGCTGAGGAGAGAGGGAATTGGCACTTGGATTTTAGTGGCCAGTGGAATCAGATAATTCACGCGTATATGTATATAAAAGTGTGCATGGCGGCACAAAGAATACTGCACCCCCAAAAGCATTATAACCTGCTTCTCTAGTGTTGTTTATTTGGGCAGTTCCGATTTTATATTTTAGTCCTGATTTCCTGCCTTTTTACTGTTCTGTCATGGCCACAGTAGATTCCATGGGCTACATGCAGTATAACCTTTCCAAACTTTCATATAAGCTGTGAGAGTCAAATTTCAGGCATACTCTCGTATTTTATTGGCAGTAGTAAATTATATGACTCCCTTCTGCTATAAACATCTGCCAGACAAAATTCATAGTTACCATATACTAACCTTCCACACTGCCACACTCCTTGTCTAAATCCATTATTCAACAATATATTGATTGTCAATTTGCTGCGGCTGTTAGTTTATATACCGGTAAGGTCATTAATGCATCACCATTTTACCATGGGAATTCAGTAGTTCCTTTTATTTGTGTGTGTCAGTAAAGCCAACGGAATTTTAGCATTCTAATAAGGAATGGACCAAAGCCTGGTCTAGTCACTTTTTAACATCAACCTTCTGAAAGAAGTATTCATTTCTTGGTATTATAAGCTTAGTGTAGTTAAATTTAACTTTTTAGAAAATAACCTACCCGGTACAGAAAATGTATAAAAGAGAGGCGTGTGCATGATCAGCTGATGTGACGATAGATAGGCTCGCTCGCTAGTGCAGCCAATGACATGGCTACAAACCTTAGTTAGTCTGTTGAAATGTCAGTTTTGTGTTCTATCATATGATCCCAAAGTTACTGACATGGTTTGTTTACTGTTATTGTGAGCCCATCTATGTCACATCAGCTGATCACGCACACACCTCTCTTTTATTCATCTTGCCTGGTCATCTGGTCATCTGGCCTATCTTCATATATAATTCTGTAAGCAGTTTAAGTCAAAATTGTCGGAGTTTGGTAAATTGCAGGATGATAAGAGAAAATTAAAGGGCCTGATCCCAGGGACTTGGAAAAAATAGCGTAATTTCTAAAAAGTTACCAGCAAACGAGAAACAATGTAAAACACCTCTTATAAGAAAATCATAGAGATTTTAAAATGTCTGCTTTGTTTACATTAAAATGTGTCATTAAGTGTATACTTTGTTTGAGAACTGACATGTGTTCTATTTACATAGTTTTATTTTCTTTAGCATGTAAAGAGTAAAAGAGTCAGATGAGGCAGACTATTGAAGCATGGTTAGGGGCTTTGGCCCTTTCAAGCCACTAGTTTAACTAATGAATTATTTTGTTTTTTAGCTGTCAGATCAAAAACAAGTGAGCAGTTGGAGTAGTAAAGACAAGCTCTCTGCCCCAGTTGTATATGATGCTGTTAGTCAACAATACATTGGAGTGTTCAATGCCAATCAATTGTCAACCTGGGAAGAGAGCTGTGTCCACCTCAATGACCTAAAGAAATCAAAGGTAAGCAAAATTATACATTGTACTTACATATCTGACAGAAAATAATGTATTTACTGAAAATGAGCCTTTGTATTGACTGTACTATGTTCAGTACTGTATAGTACTGTACATGTACTATCCCAGGATTGCCTGGCAGTAATTAATAATTGAATGCCTAAAATGTCTGTTATTTAATAAAGCCGTGTATGTGCAACTAATCTGTTATTTTTGAGATGTTTACATTTAAAAACTGTACCTACATAAAATTGCAAAAATTAATAAAACAAACGTTACTTTGCTACTTAAATCACAGTCCTCACCTATATTGGTTGTGTTTATATTCTTCTCGAGAAACAAATTTGAAAAGATGTAAGTCTGTATCACATAAATGTATGGAGGTGACTTCCCAATAGCAAATCTCAATTTATGCATGAGGCATGTTTTTAAAGTAAGTACCGTTTTTGAATACCACCGTTGTAGCGCTGCAGTTGGCATCCCTACATGCTGCGCTGTGTACCTGCATCTATTGGCAAGCCTAAGACGCAACTATGGCAAAAATCGACCGGATTTTAATTTGTTTGCGAGCATTTAAAATGGCACCGACGATTGAGGTCCCGCCAACTGTGAAGTCACACCATTTTAAATGCTCGCAAACATATGAAAATCCAGTCGATTTTTGCCGTAGTTAAGTCCCAGGCTTGCCAATAGATGCAGGTACACAGTGCAGCATACAGGAATGCCAACCGCAGCGCTAACAGTGGTATTCAAAAACCGTACTTACTTTAAAACATGCCTCGTACCTTGCATATAGACTTGTTGTTTCTTCTTGTTTAGATAAATAAGTCTTAAGTTTTACCGAAAGGAAAATGTCCTATCCTTTTTTACTTTCTCCCCCAGTACATAGTATATGGAGAAAGTATTGTTTTCGTCAAGATTTTAGAATTTGAGTTGTTAGTAGAAATATTTGTTTTGGTGCTCCCTGCACCAAAAAAAGGGATTTTTACGTGATGTCTGTCTGTGTGTGTGTGTGTGTGTGTGTGTGTGTGTGTGTGTGTGTTTGTATTTACTCAATTGTAGCATCATGGACATGCACACAACCACACTGTGGCATCGTGATCCAATTGTGGCATCTTACACACGATGCTACAATTTTTATCGATAATTTTGAGGTTAAAATGTCAAAATAAGTCAAATTAACTCAAGTTGCCACTTTTGAGTTTCCATCATGTGTGTAAGAAACACCGAAATTCGCTGGATTGTGGCATTTCGCCGGCTTATCGTTCACTAGCGATCCTAGCGGAGCAGCGTTTAACTAGTGGCAAGGTCGTGCGGTGTTGCCGCTACGTTATTTCATGTTCGCGGTGTCCATTGCTGGTTGGTTTTTACTGTTAGAAGACTCTGCTTATATTGTTTTTTTTGTCATATTACTTTACTGTTGTATCACCCTAATTATGTATGTCAGGCTACAAAACAGCAAACTGAAAGATTTGTTTTAATAGAACGATATTATTGCAATTAATTGGGGCATAATTATTTACTATCTTTGTTTGCAGGATTTTGCAAACATCACCTGTGTTTTACAAATACAATTATTATACTTTAGTTGTTTTTATTTTACGTATAGGTATATACTATTTCATATATATATATACAAAAGGGAATTGGCTAACTCAAACTTGTCTACTTAAAATTCATTTTTTAATCAATTTTGTTTTCTACTCCCTAAGCATTAAAAGCCAAGTTATAGTTGAGGCATGAATTATTAGAAGTTATTTATCTAAGTACGCTGTTGATCAAAATCTTGATTTTTTCAGTGGAGCATGAGTTATTTATGACACAAGTTGCCATCCGAAGAATAAAGTCCTAACAAATAAATAAATTATTACTCGGAGCGCTCTGACTGAAACCTTTAATTCGCTTCAGCGCACCTAAGGTTGAAATGAGGGTGGTTGAAACTGGAGGTAACACTGATGAACAAACCTGCGAGCCGTTCTTTCAAAATTTTGGTGAAGCAAAGAACTATACTCGCTGAAATCGGACGAGTCGACAAAGTGAATCAAACAAGTACCTATCCCAGATTTTAAACACAATATACTTGTATTTGTTTATTTCCTCATAATACATTATGTTTCACGGAAAGATTAGATACATAAATCAAACGAAAATATGAATTTACTTCAACTCTTATTACTTTTATTCCAATGATTTTCATGAGTAGATTCACTTATTGGAATAAAACAACCAATCAGGATAGTTCAAAGAACGGATACATTTTTACCTCACCAAGTGTACCAACCTGACAATATCACCGGCTCGCGTTTTTGACCAAAATCGTTAAGCAGTGTTACCTCCAGTTATACAATAAACCTCCCTGGTTGAAATTAATAAGTTACGCCACTGAATCACTCTGCACATAGAGTACATATCATCCTCGTCATTAAAATAAACTAGTCTTTATATATAAATATTATAATATATAAAACTAGACGGGTTCACTCATTCACTGACATAAACTATGAGGCACTTCCCGTAATCTAACCTCCCTCAACATCATACTTGAGTTAAAGCTTTTGACGAGAAACTGACAGAAATTTTGCTAAAGGTTAACGTTTTTGAGTTTTTAAGGCATTTATGGGGCGGGGAAAATTCCACTTTTTCAATTTTTCCACTTTGAGCGCGTTTTATACGGAAACGGTAAGAGATGGCAAAAAATGTTAAATACAAAAGTTGTATACAATTTAATTTCCAACTGACGATATTTCGTCAGATTTAAGATCCGATCATCTGTTTAGCCGCAATTTATCGTAGAAGGAGGAATTTTGAGTATTTTGGTCCATTTAAATGTGTACAGTTTTGGAAAGCTGTTTACAAATGAAAGAACACTACCTTTGGCTAATACCACATTTTTGTATCAGCTGATTTAAATAAACAATAGCTGATTTATTTAGTAGTGTAGGCGATACTAATTTGCTCACATGAGGTGTATATAAATCAGCTGTTACAAAATATGGTAAGCACATTACACAGGAGGTTCAGTATCGCGAATATCGTTTGTTGCGAGAATGGAAAATGTAATCAAACCGATTCTACCGGTTCTATGGAATGAATTTAGCCCAATAGCCCAGTGGATATGTTGTCAGATGATTCAAGATCAGTGGTCACGGGTTTGAATCCTACTTTTGATGCTTACTTTTTGAGGTCTGCAATTTATGTTTATTTGACTTTATTTTGTTTTTACAAATTCATTTATTTGTAATTATGTTGCTCAACGATCAGCTACCGTAAAGCGCTCTGTGGAGTTAGGTTAGGTTAGGTTACTATCATTTTGTCGTGAACTGAAGTCTAATTTGTTGTTATCTTTTACACGTAAATCCATTTGTAGAACTCCAATTTAACATTGTAACCACAACTTTTTATTTATATCCGATTGACTATGATTGAGTGAGTACTTTTTTTGCTTTTATACACCTCGAAACAACCATCGTAATCGGGAGTTCATTCGATAAAACGAACAAGCAGCCGGTTGATAAAATGTTTCGATACCGAAACGATACGGGAGCGCCGGTGTAGGTGCTCACCAAAGGTCATTGTTTTGTAGTTTTTCTTTGGTTAATGAACTACGAGTTTGATTTAAACTTGAGTTGACTGAGGAATGCAAGTGAGCGAGCGAACTCCAAAAGGGGGTTTGGGGGCGAAGCCTCCAACGGCGATAAGCCTAGTTATATATAATTCTGTATGCGAAATATTTTACGTCAAAATTGTGGGAATTTGGAAAATCGAAGGATGATGGGAGACGGTTCAAATTAAAGGTCTTGATCCCAGGGACTCGGGAAAGCTGTATTTCCAAACATTTAGGAGCAAACGATAAATAACGTAACACACCCTCCATAAGAAAATTATGGGAATTAAAATCGTCTGCTTTGTTTACAATAACACATGTGATTGAGTGTCTACTTTGTTTACAATCTGACATGTGTTCCTACTTGGAGCAAGGTTAGGGGCTATCGCCCCTTCAAGCCACTAGTTTTAATCTATATAAAGCAAATATTTCATCAGACATGTGTTCCGCTAAAGATATATAATTTCTACATTCAATAATCTATATTATTAAAAGAATATCTTGACTTTTGTTAGGCGATTTTCAACCCTTAAAAATATTATTTCATATACATATTTTGTATTAATCGAAAGCTCTTACTCTCTAGATGTGTCTTGTAGGGTTTCCATACACTCTCGACCACGGGGCTTCGCCCCACGAGCTTTCATAGTTCGTTTTTATCCCATAAGATTAACATGAGGAATATTTTGATTTGAATTGCAGCTGTTAGTAGATTATGGACAGGTTATTAGAAAACCCGATTATACAAGTAAAGAATTAATTTATCTATATAAATTAAATAAGTTATTTTTCTACATCGTTTTGAGCAGTGAAATGTTGTATGCTACGGAGATATTTAATTTGTTTTAAACATTTGTTTATCCGTCTATCAGTTTATAAGCCAGATTTTTTCTGCGCTTCACAAAAAAATTTACTCAATGAAATTAAATAACTTGCCTGTTTTCGTGTAGAGGAGGAATCTCTTTTGGCTGTTTTAAATCATGGTAAGTAATTAGGGTTACGCCCCTTTGACCGGCACTGCTACAAAGTCGATCCTAGGGGTACAGGTTACTTAATATTTCACTACAGCTTGCACCGTATTTGTTATAATCAGCATTTAGTCAGCTAATTATATTTTATCACGGAATGAAGAAAACAAGAATGGATATTTTACTACTCTACATAGGTATACTAAATCATTTAAAATAACGGCATGGTAATAAATCATTGGCTATACAGAACACGTAAGCTTTACATGGTATTTATTAAAGCTCAGTTTGTCTAAGTAGCCATTGTGATTATAATATCGAATATTTTATGTTTTTAAGCCCACTTTCAATAAGTTTAACAAACTACAGGAGTTATTGAGCAGATATTTGGAAGAAGACGGGTTCATCCCAAAAAAGATTGGGCTAATTCCCGTTCCAATGAGGCTAGGCCCTAACACCCTTCAACATTTCCATGTTAATTATGTACTTACTAGACCGATTGAGCGTATATTTTGTAGAAAGACAGCAGGCAATGCACTTTAGTCAGAAACAGGCCTAAAATTTCATCCAGTATGCCCTTTAGGACTTACCTGCTCTGTCGGCTTTTAAAATTGTAATTTATTCATCACTAATGTAAGTAGTTAACTAAACCGATTGAACATATGATTATTTATCCTAACTCTAGTTATGATTATTTTTTTATCCTAACTTCAGAATAGTTAGGAGAATAGTTAATATATCAGAATAAAACCTTTGCCTACTCCTGCTCCAAAATATCTTTACCAAATGTTAAAACTATCAAATTTATGGGTTAATAAATGTGTTCTAATTAGATCTCATCCATAAAAAAATATAGTATTGTATAGAAATACTGTATATTAAAAAACTAACATTGGAGTTATGGTTAAGATTTGTAAATAAAAATAAAAGAATCATACCAGCTGTTCAAAATCAACCATTCAATTGTAAAAATAACAATCACTTGGTAAAGTATCATGTGGTTTTTGTGGGAATAGAGATCAGAACCAATGAGTACATAACTTTAAATATACATGATTAGGTTATTTATATATTGTGAGCACTATTCAAACTGAAGATTTAATATAAAACGGACATGCCCAAAATGAAAAGAAACGAGCAATACGCAATAAGCAAAGCAAATACGCACGCCTTGGAGAGGAATCGTGAATATAAGTACTCTAGGCATTTTTAACAAACTGACTGGCTTTTCGAACAAACCTGGGTCCTCCAGGTGCTTTAACAAATGGAACTGACATCTAAAACATAACACTGTACTGTGATCGCGAGCGAAGCCGCGACGGGCTACAAGTTTATTAAACAATAGTTTTCAAGGCTACAAGATGTGAACTTCTCTATCCATCAGTTATTTTCATTTAAAATTAAGATTATCAAAGAACTAGGCACTCTATCCATCAGTTATTTTCATTTAAAATTAAGATTATCAAAGAACTAGGCACATGAACAGGTGTATGCTGTGCTGTATTCTATCGTTAACATAATGAACAACTCTAAAGATGTAATATTTCTTACGCTATTAAGTAGTCAATTAACATGAATGTCCGTAAGAATAACTTTTAAAATTTGACAATCGATAGGGTGAAGCACTATGGAAATTTCTTGAAATCATTAGTGCTCATGTATATTGAGTAAAGTACATGTGTGCTACAGTTCAGTCATCAAGACCCACCGTTTTAGGCTCTGCTTTGACTGACAGCCACTGGGTAGGAGATAATTATTGATTAGATTCTCACGTTCTCTTTAGTTTAGTTAATGTTATTTTTATTTCACTTTCGAGTTTTATTTGGCTTTCATTTCATGTTAGCTATTTTATTATTGACTAGTGGTAACTGGCGTACGCTGCTGTGTATTTCTTATGAGATTTACAAAAAATGCTTGTTGTATTATATTTTTTATTAAATTTTAAATACACTTTCCAGGAACCATCCCGACCCAATGCTACATTAATAATGAAAATGTCATTAAATTCAGTTGAGTGGCTTAATAGTCCATAGGGAACATAGATTCAATTTTATATATTAAGATAGCATGGACATAACAGTATGTAGATTGGGGGACAATTCAAGGACACGAACATAGTCGCGTCTAAACTAAATAAATTGAATCAGGAAACTAACACATACTTAATTTCTAACTCGTTTTTACAGTTCATAATTTTCATTTACTAGTAAGTGATTGAAAATATCTGCAATAACTCCTGAAATAACATGACCTCGCCATCACCAACAATGAATTAATTACAATGAATTAGTTTTAGAATGAGTCAGTTTGTATGTATCAGTTCTATCTCCGTCCCAAGTTTCAGTTCAATTGGTTCAGTAATCCTTAATTTGATAATTTCCAAAGCTAGTGTGGCGGAGCCCAAAAGGGCACTTAGGTCATGAGCGGATTTGTGTGAGTATGATTATTCTAACACCAATCTCCCTCCAGAATTGCAACCCAATTGGTTCAGTAGTTCCTAATTTGAGAACTTTTAAACCAGTGGGACGGAGCCCTAAAGAGTACTTAAATTGTGAGTAATTATATGTCATTCATAACTGTACTACTTACCTCCCTCCCAATATGTCATCTCAATGGCCTCAGTAATAACTAATCTTCAAAGGCAATGGGAGAAGTCCTAAACGATTTTTTAGATATTTTGAAGGTTTATGTCAGTAATAATAGCAACTACTAATCAACTAACAAATTTTAGCTTAAACAGTTGAGTAAACATTAATATCCATAAGTTTAGCTTGGGGACCATGCTCATCCCATGATCACCCGTGAGGCAGAGCGCCCTAAAGGCGAAAACAAAATCAAAATCCCGTAGTTATCCTGTTTTGTACTGTTTTTTTTATTGACATCCGTTTACATATCCAATTTAATTGATTTCTATTATACAGTTAGAATAACATGGGGAGTTTAACAATGCCTGGGGTTAGATCCCCTAAGGTTAGATCGGGACACATTTTATCAGGCCTGATCCAAGACAGTCGATCAAGTTTGATTAAACTGACTTGTTTAGCTTGCTTGATCAGAGTTTCCAAAGTTAATCAAATCTGTTTTAGTTTGATATTTTTTAATAATGTTTGATCAAGTATGAGGAAATTTTTTTTCCAAACCCGTACCATTCGGTGTTAACACATTTTGCACCATTGTTTATTGGCATGAGAATTATAAACTTGTTTCGGTATCTCAAAGCGATCAGATAACCAATCAACAAACTAGTTTTACTATTTACTTACAATTATTGAGTTATATTCAAATTTTACGCTCATTACTCATGAAAATACTCATTGAAAATATTTTAGCATTTAAATGCACCTTATGCATATCAAGACATCCATATCATATAAATGGATGTCGTAGCAAACCCCCGTCGTACCAAACCTGGAAACTCAGCGAATTACAAATGCATATATATATGTGTCTTAATACTACATAAAGTCACATAAAAAGTTTCATCACTATGCATTCATAAATAAGCGATTTATAACATTTATACGCAAGTTTGCTGAAACAAGGAACACAAACAAGGGGTTTTTATACGAATATTAATATAGCTCAACTAGGTAAAGTCACACAGCAAGTTTTATTAATTTATGTTAATAATTAAGGGAGAGAAAATTTTACTTATTCTCCATAACAATAACATGGGGGCTGAGTACGCAGGTTTTCTGCTACGAGAACTATCGGCAACAAAACTGCTTTTGTGAAAAATTATCAAAATAGCAATTTTTTTGTAAGCTGAATTAAATAGTCAAAACTAAAATGTTATGTATAAAAAACTAAAAAAAACATTTATGGGGTACAAATCCCCTCCCTCCCCAAATACCCCTTTGGATGGAGCGATCTTTCTGGTTTTCAAACTTAAAGTCATAAATGTTGCTTTAAATGTTCGTATAAAATTTCGTAAAAATCGGACAATTTTTTTAGAATTATCGTACTCACGTACACACATAAATATATTTTTGAACAAACGATTTTTTTGGTATCTGGGAACCTCAAAACGAAAAGTTATCATGGTCCCGGGCCTAGATCTTACCATGCCGACTTCGGTAGTAACTTCTTTCCTATAGGGGAAATTCGCTAAAATAAGTACCGAATACTAATAACAATATAAAAGTTCTACAATGATTTTAATTATTAAATAATATAATATATACCGTACTATATTAACTAGTTTTAGGGCCTACTGTTCAATTTACGTAAAAATGGGTTTCTATTTTAAATCAGAGATAATTTAACATACAGTGATTTCAACAATATATTATGATATACAACATGTAGCCCAATTATCAAAAAGCATCAATAGAGCATTAAAAACGAACATCTGAGCCAACAAAGATCACGGAGTGGAGGCAAGTTACCACCAAGCTGGCCGCAGCGCCGCGCGCCGCCGCACCGGCACGAACTGGCAACAGCGCTGGGGTGACGTGGTGGGGAGTACACACGAAAGTTGGAGTTTGCACGATTGTGGCACGTTGCTACAATTGTTTTCTAGTGTGTAAGGGCTAAAATCGGTGTGTATCGGGAAAGTGAGTTGTGGAACATACTGTCCACAGTATTGTCGATAACGCAGTATCTTTCGTCTGAAAGATGCTACAATTGGGTGTTTTCCACAATTGAGCGAATACATGTATGTGTGTGTGTGTGTGTGTGTGTGTGTGTGTGTGTGTATGTGTGTGTGTGTGTGTGTGTGTGTGTGTGTGTGTGTGTGTGTGTGTGTGTGTGTGTGTGTGTGTGTGTGTGTGTGTGTGTGTGTGTCCGTGTGTTCTTGTAAACAGTAGATGTGTGTGTGTGTGTGTGTGTGTGTGTGTGTGTGTGTGTGTGTGTGTGTGTGTGTGTGTGTGTGTGTGTCCGTGTGTTCTTGTAAACAGTAGATTTTGGATTCCTCCGTCGATTATTTTGCTTTGTAGCAACCTCAAATATTTTGTGCTTTATTTGGTCAGTTGTAGCATATTATGAATTTTGAGAGCTACTTTTTTTTGGGTTGCCACTACAGAATAATTTGTATGGTTTGACAAATGCTTGGTTGTGGCACTGATACACTCTCACACGTGAGCCGCAAGCTAGCGCTCGGAGTGGTGAACCTCCCAACTATCTGCGCTGTTGCCAGATCTGGGTAGGTGCGGCTCGACGGGCTGCCTGCCTATGGTTTAGCGTTTCACGCTCTTTTTCACAACGTTGTTCAACCCTTTGGCTCTGGCGCAAAACTAACACAACTGGCCTGGAGTACTGATGCGGACTAACCCCCGGTGGCGGCATCGCGGCGGTGGGATTTCGCGCGTTTTGCCAGCAACCATGCATCTTCTCATGTTTTAGAATACTGTAACTGCTATATTAATTTTATTTTATTTTTTGATTTATTTGGACTTTACCTATCGCTTCTAGTGTTTAAAACTACACTACGTTTCGGGAGGTAAGGAAACTCCTCCCGTTATCAAGTGAACCCTACTTACATCTAAATATCAAATTCTTACACCTAACTAACCTACATTTTTTTGGATTTTTTAAATATTTTTCTTTTACATTTTAATTTACACTAACACAAATATAACAAATATATATACAAAAAATCGAATACAATACACTTAACACAACATTTATATATACACCTAACTAACCTACATTTTTTTGGATTTTTTAATTATTTTTCTTTTATATTTTAATTTACACTAACACAAAGATAACAAATATATATACAATAAATCACAAATAAATAATAAACACAAATAAATCATATATAAATAATACAAATATATATAACAACATTTATATATACGAACAAATGGAAAACTGACAATACATTACCTGTTCTGCATCGTAGCCTCCAAGCTGATGGCAAACACGGGAAACTTGAATCTCACGTCCATCCACAACCAAACCGCGCACTCGACTAGTGGCTAGCGGTAGTGGAGGGGGAGAGCCGTTACCCTCACCTACCGATAGGGGCACGTGACGACACAGCTGTGGCTACCCACACGTCTTTAAACACTAGTTTTAAACCTAGGAGCGATAGGTAAAGTCCAAATAAATCAAAAAATAAATTCAAATCCATCGCTATTATGAGTTTCAAAAATACAATTAATTTTATGTTATGTTTTATATTAAATATATATATATTTTTGGTTACCTTATAACATTTCCTTTATGATAGTAGGCCTTTATATAACAATACTGTTCTTGAACTTATATTTTAATAAATACAATTTTAACTTCGTGTTTACTGTAATAAACTCTAATAATCTGAAATTTTGGGTAAATTTAATATTGAAATAAATTTGCATGATATCAACAATTAAAAATAGCAATTATGTTTAAATATTATGTACATTTTGAAATCAAAAATTTGTCAAGTTATTCAAACTGCACTTTTTTATGGGTTTTTAACACTGCTAACTTAATGTAGATTATGTGGATTATATATTGCGTTTGTAATATATAAATAACTCATGCGGCTATTAATATATTAGATTTTAGCGAATTTCCCCCATAGGGAAGAAGCTATTACCGTAGTTGGCATGGTAAGACCTAGGACCGGGACCATGATAACTTTTCGTTTTGAGGTCCCCAGACCCCATTCGTTCGAAACAGTATATACAGTAGAACCTCGCTACGGCAACCCTCGATAAGACGAAAACCTCGATAATGAGTCTGATTTTCTAATCCCCGCGAATCTCCTATAACACTCAATGTTATAAATACCTCTATAACACGACTCCTTTTCAAATAAATACCTCGATAGCACGTCTTTTTGTAATTTCATATTACTAATAAATAAACCTCTATAGCGCGTCTTTTCAAATAACTGAACCTTTATAGCCTGAGTGGTGGGGGAAGCCCCAAAGTGGATCTAGAAGTGCAAAATGTGCTCGTGAGTTTTATTGATATTTAACAGTTTTTATTAAAGTTTACACGTTTTATTTTATACTGAATTGACCAGCTAGTTACCAGCAATATTTGTGAGTAAGGAGTTTTTATGAACATCAACGGAGTGTGATAAAATTTGCATCTAAAGGGTTAAAATCCTGTGGATAATTTCCAAGAATACAGATAAGACAGGTTAGAGATAAGGAATGGTGCAGATAACACCCTTGACCCTTGACCTACCTCGACACTGCTCCTTATCGGGATCGCTAAACTACTGTCAACAAACTAGATATCTCTGTTGACATCTACCAAACTTCAGACTGGGAATTTAACTGGAGTTATTTTTGTTTCTTTTTAATCAAGAATAAGTATATTATAATTAATCATGAGTAATTATAATAAATATGAAGTTGGTGACAAAGTCTTTGCCAAGGTAAAGGGGCACCCAAACTGGCCTGCTGTAATTACTGACTTTGATGTTAAGAATAAAATAACCAAGTATAATGTTACCTTCTATGGTACAAATGAAGTTGCATGCATTAAGGAGATAGATTTATGTTCGTATGTTGAGAACAAATCAAGGTTTGGAAATACAAAAATGCGTAGTAAAAAACTTGCAATGGCTATCAAAGAAGTCGAACAAAGTTTAAATAAAAGTACTTCTTTTGTTAACAAAGGTAACACATCCTCAATAATTACAATAGATAACACCGGTTCACAGACCTTAAATACCACAATAGCACTTACGGATCTACCCTCAGCTTTCAGTAGTCTTCTAACAACAACCAACACTCATCATCTTATACATACAGTCAAGGGTGGCGAATCTGATTCATCACATTTGCGGGAAAATAAAGAGAACATTCCTCTCTCTTTGTTGGAGTCAAAGTGGGTCACGGATGACACTATCAGAATAGTTTTTGACATTTTAAATGATAATGTTGCACATCAGGATTTGCATTTCCTTAATCCAGTCATTACTCTAGCAATTAAAACAATGGATGATTTTAAGGATATCCTCGAACCCCAAAATCTGAAAAGGAAGAAATTTGTGTTTATTCCAGTCAACGACTCCTCTGATGTCCAAAACATTGGTGGCTCTGGCACACACTGGAGTCTGTTGCTGTGGGATGTGGAAAAGAAGATTTTCTATTATTTTGATTCCCTGAATGACTGTAGTTTTGAGCATGCTAGGGTGATATCCGAAAAGATCAATATATTTTATTTTCCCTATTCAAGTGTCACCCTGCTTAAAGTTAGGACACCCCAACAAACAAATACGGTTGACTGTGGGATTCACATGCTCCTGATTGCAGGACTCATTGCTTCTCAGTTCTCAAATGGGCTTCCATCCATTTCTCTTAGAACGCTTGAGGGAATTCTCCCTGAGAAATATTGTGAATCTGTAATCTTAAGTGAAAGGGCTAAACTGGCATTGATTACACATAATAATCAATTTCTAAAATTAGACAGAAACACGTTGAAACAACTTATGTATAACCAAAACGGGGAAAAAAACAAAATTAGTAAGTTACAAAAGAAAGATGACAGTTCAACAACAGATAAGGAGACAACTCATGATGACTGCAGACCAGTTCCAGAGTGCTCAACCGAATCAGAATGGACGACATGCATAACTGGAAAACCAAACAGTAAAACCAAATTTAAAAACCACCCAATGGAAAAACAAAATAGTTTCACTACCCCAAATAAATTCTGTGCCCTGGCAGATAATATTGAGGAAGAAAACACTTTACCACACAAACCACTATGTTTTAAGAAAACCTAGAATCAGAAAATCAAATAAAGAATCATCTTTGAAGTTGAAGGAATGCTGGGATGGTAAACTGAAACTATCACTATATTCTGACAGTCAAGGTAGAACGGTCGGACCCAAAATCGGACAAAAAAAACCAAATGAACTCCTGGTTATTGGATCAGTGATGCCCAATGCATGTCTCCTGCAAGTTGCTGAAACTGCACAGCAATCAAAAGATGACATTATCATCCTTATTGGCGGAACCAACGACACGTTAAGAAATGATCTATCATCTGTTTACTCATCCCTAGAAGAAAAATTGGTTAAACTTAGTCAAAATAAAACGGTGCTTATAACTACAATACCAAAAAGAAATGACTTGTGTGAGGGAGATGCAATTCATGATGAAATTAGGTTGGTAAATAATTACATACGAGAATTAGTAGCTCGGCTGAAATCTGTGTACATTGTTGATTTGGATGAACTAAAAAGATTCCATTTCACAAATCATGGTCTACATATAAACAATAGAGGCAAAAATAAACTTGTCTATCTTATTACAAACTCAATAACGAAAATATTTATGAACCAAAACAAACAGGATCAAGTGAAGTCGAGGAATATTCAATGTGTACAAAACAAAAATAGGATAATCAATGAAGCTCCGACCTACAAAAGAACTGTAAATCTTAAACCAGTTAAAATTGAAATTGTCAAAACGCACATGCAGCAAATGTTTGATCAACACAAGCACAACAATAAGGTTGCTTTTGCGCACTGCGCCTCTGCTGATTTATCTGATGACAGAAATATGAGTGCTGGGATTGCAACTGTGTTTAGGAGGAACTTTGGTAAACCACTGGCATCTCAATGCCTGAATAAACATCTTGCATGCCAAGAAATTAACAATGAAAATTTTGTATATACACTAATAACAAAGGATAAATATTACAATAAACCAGAGAAGACGGACTATGATTTGGCTTTCAAAGCCTTAGCACACGATTTCTGTAAAAAAAGACTCAAGTATTTAGTTTGCTCCCCTCTAGGCTGTATGCGAGATAAAATCTCTATAGATCACTTCATTGACAACCTAATCTCGTTTCAGGAACATACAGAGGCTCAAATTAATCTAATCGTACACAATGGCAATTCAAATAGGATATTGAAAAATGGCCTCACCGGAAAAATATTCCTTGAACAGCTTGAAAATCTCCTCAAGACAAAAATGTCACAGCGTGAAAATGAAAAGTTCTTCAACCCATTAAAGACATCCACACAATCAACTGAAAATCAGCAGTTGACATCCATCAAGTCGTTAGTCGATTTTCCTCCTCTGGCGGCATCTCCTTCGCCTAAGAACCTCGGGATGGGCACTGACGACTCGCACAACTCTGAGCATCTGACGCAGTCTTCACCACAGCAGCAGCCCTACAGCGCAGTGGACCCAACTGTCAGTGGAAACCCAGCAGTGTCCCTCAGTGCAGTGTACAGTGAAATGAATACAAAAGTCTCTGTTTCTGTGAATACGTCAGTGCTTCAACCTAACAAAATATTTTGTTTAAAAGAGAATACCAATTATGAATCACAGCCTCCTGCTTCTTTAAACTCCACAGCCAGTGCAGCACCTCCAATAAAGTAGCTATAAACAATAATTCAATCAGAATATTTCACCAAAATATCCAACACCTTAATTCAAGAGTAAATTCATTAGAAGCAACGTTAGATGAGTTAAAACCACACATACTTATTCTCTCAGAACATGATATGAAGGAAAATGAAATATCTCGATTTAATTTAAATAGTTACAAAATTGATTCTTATTTTTGTAGAAAAAAGTTTGTTAAAGGGGGAGTTATGTTACTGTCTAGTGAAAACACTATATCGAAGCAGGTGGATGTGCCTATTTTTCTAAGTGATAGTTACCTGGAGGAATTGCAATTTGAATTTTGTGTCTCGAGTTATATTGAGGGTAAATTTAAGTTTTTAGTTATCGGTATTTACAGGTCCCCAAGTTCGGATGTAAAAGTATTTTTGGACAGATTGAGTGTTGTGATTGAGTTTTATAGCAAAAGGTTTACTAACATAATAATTGGAGGAGATATAAACATTGATGTTTTAAAAAATGATAATAAACACAAATTACTTAAAGACACTTTAAAAAGCCACAACATGGAATATCTAGTTGATTTTCCGACAAGAATAACTGAAAGTACTGAAACAGCTATTGACAATTTTCTAATTAACAAGATAGACTCATGTAATATCACAATTGAAGGGATAATTACATGTTTGTCGGACCATGATGGCCAAATATTGATACTAAATCCTGTAAACTTAAACACATTTAAAAAGAAGCCCTTGAAGCAAGAAATACGTAAGTTCTCTAGTGAAAACATCAAATACTTCTCCAGTTTATTATCAAATGAACTTTGGGAAGATGTATATTTTTCACCCATTGAAAAAAATACGATACTTTTCATGAAAAATTTATTTTTTATTTTAATATGGCGTTTCCAAAAACCCTTATAACTAAAAACAACAAAAGAATCATTGGCTAACTAAAGAACTAAAATCTAAGAGGTCTAAACTAATACGTATGACAAGAGAATTTAGAAAATGTAAAGTAAATAAAATAAGGACTATATTAAAAAATGAAAAAAAATCTGTTTAGGAAAGAATTAAATCAAGCTAAAACAAAACACTATGAGGACAAAATCATTAAATCCTCTAATATCCAAAAAACTGTTTGGAAAATTATAAACTCAGAAGTTGGTTCTAAAAATAACAACCAAAATCGGTTCAGGGATATTACTCTGACTATTGGCACAAATACCATTGATGACCCCAAAATTGTTTCAGATTTATTTAACAATTACTTTGTAAATAAGGTGGAAGTTATTGACCCAAATAGAAATATGTATGTACAGTGTATAGAGCCAGACCCTGTCAGTAGTTCAAATGTGTTGGTGACCAAGTTTAGTTTTAATTCAGTGAATGAAAATGAGGTGGAAAACATAATAGGTTCACTGAAAAATAAAAACTCCAGTGGGTACGATGAAATACCTGTTAGTGTCCTGAAAGGTGTGAAATATGAAATAAGTAAGATTTTATGCCACCTGATCAATTCTTCTTTTATTACTGGTTCATTCCCAGATCAATTGAAAAAAGCAAGAATCGTACCTATACATAAGAAAGATGACAGGAAAAGTATCGCTAATTATCGACCTGTATCTCTATTACCAACCTTTTCAAAAATGTATGAAAAAATAGTACAACAACAATTAACTTCATTCCTTGAAAAATTCAATTTAATAGATGACAGCAAGTATTTAGAAATGACAGATACTGAAACACTATATTACAAGAAAACATAAAGTACTATTTATATGCACTGTATATGGTTGTATTTACAAGCTTTATTTGTGCTTGTTTGTGTGAAGCATGGGTTTAGATCTGGAAGGTCAGTCACCTCTGCAGCTGTTTCGTTTTTAGAGGCAGTGATCGAGTCTGTTGACAGAGGTAAAAATACAACAGGAATATTCATGGACTTAACCATGGTTTTTGACAGTGTGAAATATCTTATACTGTTACAAAAATTATCATCTCTAGGGGTCTCCAAAAATTCAGTAAAATGGTTTGATTCTTACCTGACCAATAGAACACAATTTGTTGAAATCAGTTATGTATCAAACAATAAAATTATTAAAGCTGCATCAAAAATTGAAACAATAAAATTTGGCGTTCCGCAAGGGTCTATTTTGGGGCCTTTGTTATTCTTATGCTATTTGAAGGACATAGATAACACACTGACATGTAAACCGAGCAGTAAACTGTGCCTTTATGCTGATGATTCTAGTTTAATGATATCATCCCCAACTCTTGAACAAACGGAATTGACAGCTTTCATAGAACTTGGGAATTTAGGCAATTATTTATTAAATCAAAATTTAATACTAAACCATGAAAAAACAAATTTTGTTACATTTAAAACAGCACAAAATAAAAGTGGTAATGAACCAGTGATAATGTATGACTCTAATTTCATTTTACAGAAAGAAAGTACAAATTTTTTAGGACTAACAATAGATCAACACTTAAATTGGAATGAGCATGTAAGTAAAGTACTGACCAAAATAAATTCTGGAATCTATGCTCTTTCAAAAATGTCCTTTCATTGCAATTTAATAACCTTCAAGAATATTTATTTTGCACATATTCATTCTCATATTTCTTTCGGAATTTGCCTATATGGTGCAACAAAAAAAGAAAATCTCGATTGGATATTAAAATTGCAGAAGAAAGCTATAAGAATAATCCTTAAACTAAAACATAATGATTCGGCTAGAGAATATTTTAAACAGTTAAAAATACTTACTGTATATGGGCAATATATTTTTGACTCAATTTTAGTAGCAAGAAATAAATTGGCAAATAATGTTTCTGTTCATCCCATTCATCAATATAGGCTAATACAAGGAAAAAGAATGAGGCCGTTTGTAGTCACCATAGATTACAATTTTATGAGAAAAGGCCATCGTATGCGGGAGGCAAATTTTCGAAAAAGATACCGCAACATATTTTGAATGAAAAAAATCACACAAAATTTAAAAAACAATTGAAGGAGTATTTGATAAATGCAGCCATTTACACACTGGATGAATTTTTCCACCTCACTCTTCCATGCTAAGAGTAAAAGATATATATCTATGTTTAGAAAGGCTTGAACGTATTGTATCACTTGTAATATATTGACACTGTTCAAATGTTGTACACTGTACTTCTGAATGAATAAAGATATTTTACTATAGCACGACTCCCACCTCAATAACACGCTTCTTTGGGTAAGTAAACCTTTATTTCACGACTCTTAACATCAATAGCGCGCCGTTTTGCGTTACGGAACCTTTATAGCACGACTCAACCTTTCTCACGCATAGTTCCCACGGGTAGAATAGATGTTTTGAAGTAAAATCTTGGGCTCAGGTCTCAACAAGAAAACCCTTTCCCTACCCCCCTTCCTCTTCCGGCCTTTCCTTATCTATCACGGGTCAGATCAGTCGCATCATCATGTTATATGGCAATAATAAAGAAGTTTGTTTTACTTGTACGTGTGTTCTTTTATTTATGACTGATTTTTTCTTTATATTAATTCCGTAAGCAAATTGGTCCCCACGAAATATCTCGAGCTAGGAAGAAGTTAAGTTAGGTTATGACGATTCATTTTAAAGCTTGAGGGCCAAGGACGGTGGGAAAAATATCAGAAGTGTCAAACATTACGTGGACTACGCTCCACTGGACTTCAAGGATCCAATGATTTTCTTAAGGAAATATCACTAGTGTTTTTATTAATTAGCAAAATGAACTAATGATCAGCTGTGATTATCCACTTACACAAACACCATATGTTAGGGGCTATAGCCCCTGTAAGCCACTAGTATACAGTAATGTAGAAAAGTTTCATAAAAAATGTGTTTGGTATAGCAAAAAGTCTGTGACCTCGATAGCACGTCTTGTTGTGAAAACCACCTTGATAGCACGACCCTCAATTACAAGTGCACCTCGATAAGAAGACTATTTTAGAGATCCCCTTGAGAGTCGTGTTATCAAGGTTCTACTGTATATATATATATACAGGGTGAAGTGTGCCAGCTGTTTTTCTTGAAAAGTATAAGAGCTATTTAAAAAAGTTAAAAGTAACTTCCCTGGATTATTGGTTCGGTTTAATTTTATGATTTTGAATTTTTTATTTTATCCGCCATTTTTCCAATATGGCGGCCAACTTTAGTTTTTCTAATGGAATGCCCATAGTTTTATTATTAAATCAGGTAGAAAATACAATTTTAAAACATTTTTATTCTTTGTATTTTTTCACTAAACTTAACCGTTAAGGTGATTTTATTGTTTTTAGCAATGAGTATCTCACCTTACATGTAGCTCTGGAGGCTAAACAGCTATGTTTAGGAAAGAAACATCAAGAATAACACCCCTGTAGCAGCAAACCTGCATACTCACCGAATTTCCAAAGAATATATAACATAACACATCAAGTCACTTGTCAGGATTCATAAGAAATATATTCACAAAACAGCGATATTTAAAATATTAATTATTCTCCGTAAGTATAACATTGGGGACGCTGCAACAAGGAACACAAAATAATGGGTTTTTATGCAAATATCAATAGAACTCAACTAAGTGAAGTCACATACCAAGTTTCATCTATATACATTCACATATATAACATTTTAATTATTTTCCATAAGAATAACATAGGGACCGAGTACCTAGGTTTGCTGCTACGGGAACCATAGGCGAAGGAATTCAGTGGTGAAAATTAAAATTTGATTTGAATAAAAATTACATGTGGAAACACCAAAAAACCCATTTTTGGGGTACAAAATCCCTCAAAATCCCCCTTTCGGATAGTGTGATACGTCTGGTTTTCAAACTCATTCAAATAAATGGTACTTTACACATTTCTACCAAATTTCATTAAGATCGGTCCTTTTTTACGAGAGTTATCGTGCTTACGGACACATATACAGGCTGTCACAAAAATCCGGAACTGGCTATACATAACCATATTCTACATACAAAAATAAATCAAAAATGTTCAGTAAAATTTTTTCGATTTCAACGCGTACGCAAGCACGATAACTTTCGTAAAAAAGTCTGATCTTAATGTTATTTGAACGAGTTCGAAAAAAGTCTGATCTTAATGTTATTTGAACGAGTTCGAAAAAAGTCTGATCTTAATGTTATTTGAATGAGTTCGAAAACCAGACGAATCGCACCATCCGAAGGAGGGTTTTTGGGGGGTTTTGTACCCCAAAAATGGGTCTTTTGGGGTTTCCACATGTAATTTTTATTTACATCAAATTTTAATTTTTACTATTGTATTCAGCATAAAAAAAATTTGGTATTTTTATGATGGCTCAATTGGTTCCTGAGATATTGAAAGTGCTAAACACAGTACGTTGTCTAATGTCATTCTTATGGAGAAAAAGAAAAATTTTATATCTAGCTTATTTATGAACATAAACAGACAAAATTTGGTATATGGCTTCATCTGGTTGTGGTTCATTGTAGTTGTTTGCACAACAACAATTTTCCGCCTTTGGTTCTCGTAGCTGCAAATCTAGGTACTTGGTCCCCATGTTATTCTTATGGAATATAATTAAAATGTTATATATCGCTTAATTGTGAATGTACATGGATGAAACTTGGTATGTGACTTCACTAAGATTAGTTCTTTTGATATTTGCATAAAACCCCATTATTTTGTGTTCCTTGTTGCAGCAAACCTGTGTACTTATCCCCAATGTTATTCTTATAGGGAATAATTAATATTTTAAATATCGCTTGTTTGTGAATATTTCTTATAAATCCTGTTAAGTGTTTTAATGTGTTATGTTAAACTTCATTGGAAATTCGCTGAGTATACAGGTTTGCTGCGACGGGGGTATTTATACTTGGCGTTTCTTTCCTAAACCTTACTGTTTAGCCTCCAGAGCTACATATAAGGTGAGATACTCATTGCTAAACACAATAAAATCATCTTAACGGTTAGGTTTAGTGAAAAAAATACAAAGAATAAAAATGTTTTAAAATGTATTTTCTACCTAATTAAATAATAAAACCATTTGCAGTCCATTATAAAAACTAAAGTTGGCCGCTATATTGGAAAAATGGCAGATAAAATACAAATTTCAAAATCATAAAACTTAGCAGAACCAAAAATTCAGGGAAGTTGCTATTTAACTATTTTAAATAGATCTTATACTTTTAAAGTAAAACAGCTTGCACACTTATATCAATAATCCTGTATATATATGTCCGTGAACACGATAACTCTCGTAAAAGTGATCCGACTTTGATGAAATTTGGTGTGAACGTGTAAAGCAACATTTATGACTTTAGGTTCGAAAACCAGCCAGATCGCTCCATCCAAATGGGTATCTTTTTTGGAGGGGGGGGGGGTTGTACCCCAAAAATTGTTTTTTTGAATTTTTTACATATAATTTTTGGAATAGTCGTATTTTAGTTTTTACCATTAGATTCAGCTTAAAAAAAACCGTATTGCCGCTTGCATGTGCAACTGTGGGGTCATTTTAACACGTTCACTGCATTACAGCATATTTGTATGTGATTACGGTGGTGTGTTACGAAACCTATGGTTCTCGTTTGATGTGATTACGGCTGTCCAATACGAGACCTTGAGATCTCATTGTGCAGACGATCTTTTGCGCATCATAACATTGAAACGAATAGAAACAGAGCACTCTGTTGTGTATTTTGTGAACTAGCACACTGTTGCCAACCTACCGCCTGCTTAGGATTTGAATATGATACAGTAGTACGAGACACCGAGATCTCGTACTGCACATTTACGAGAAAAAACACCAAAACACCCCACAAATCAATTTAGGTTATTGCAATCAAAATCAAAATCTCTTTATTGTCTTTAAGCCAGTGAGCAACGACATTGTCAACAACACATTTTAACTTATTACTAACATTTTGCATATTTTCTTCATGCCGTCCTTTTTCTGTCAAATATTTAGTCTTAATTCTAATATATAAAGTAAATGAGGAAAAAAGTTTACAAAAAAATGTATAAAATCAAATAAAACACAAAAACATTGTTTCTTTGATTTTAGTTTTAAAAATTTATATCAGTAACCTCTAAGGACAAGAAATCATCAACTAAATAAAAGGATTTGGATTTCAACCATGAATCAAGGACAACTTTGAATTTATTAGTTGGAATCGTTGCTGCAGTTGGGGGTAACCTATTAACAAACTGTATACTGAGATATTTATAGCTATTATGTGTAAGCGTAAGTCTTGTTAATGGTAAATTAAGATAATGTCTATTTCTAGTGTAATGAGTGTGTATATTGGATCTTTGATTATATTGAGTTATGTTTTCTTTAACCCATTGGCTCACAACTCCGAGTATACTCGTGGCCGCCGTAAGTAGCCCAGACGTGCAACCCCGAGTTTACTCGGGATTGCACGTTTTTAAATTTAAATTTTTTATTTTTGTATTTTTTATTTTTCATTTGTTTTTATTTTTTGTTTGTATGTATTTTGTATGCATATGCCCATACTTGGGGAAACTTAGTCAAATTTTGTAAAAATATGATTTAGGAAAATATGCTATAACTAGGTCAAATGTAAATGTATCGCTATAATTTTTTATTTTCATGTAAAAAAACCTATAAGTAAATAATAGTTGTTGGGCTGAAACATTATTTTTTGGTATTTTACATGTCAGCTCCTTTTAAAATTAATTTTTTTTATAAACTATATATATATATATATATATAATATTTACCATACATAAATGCCGTCAAAAGTATTTTCTTCTTGTAGATAATTTATTTCTCTAAAGATTAGTACAAAAATCAAGTAAATTGAGCAATAATTGTTGCTATAGTGACAGTTTTAGTAAAAGTCTACATCTATGTAATTTTTCTTAGGAAACTGAACGGTTTGTCAGGTGGCAAATATCAGGTAAGCCAATGGGTTAACGTGTAGTAAGCAATTGAAAATATACATAATCGGAAGGGTTTAAATTTTAGAAATATTCTTTGCAAGAGACCCAGGGCTCTATCCCCACAATACACCTAATAGCTTTCTTCTGCCATTTAAAAATTGTTTTGGCTCTCACTGAGTTACCCCATAAGAGGTTACCGTATTGCAATAACAACAAACAACTTTTGGCGCAGTGTTGTGAATGGAACGTACTCAAGAGCTCCAAGTGGCGCTTTGAGCAACTAAGCTTCATTGCAAGGTCCGGTGGTCTCGTGTCGTACTAAAGTAATAATTTATTACTTCAGTGCGTTACGAGATCTATAGGTCTCGTTTGTTGTCGTGGTTACCAATTGATCCAGCAATCAACAAGCTTTACGGACAGTATATATTTTATTTCTCTAAATTCTCTGTGTCAATTTACATAGAGTTATCGACACCGTATCTGAGGGAAGAATATCATATTACGCAAGCACACCAAATATAGGTTATGGTACGAGACCTCGGGACCTCGTAACGCAGTGAAGGTGTTAATAAGATTACCAAAATTATTTTGCCATGTTAAACATATAATGTTAACTAACATCAAAACTCAGCCATGATGGTTTAACTGAACAATTTGCAACGAAGAAAGCGAGATGTGTCAGATTTGTTTAAAGGGAGCATGAAAATAAGAAAAAGAAGATAGAGTAACAGGAGATCACATTTATTTTAATAAAAAGAGAGTCTATTAGTTTTATTCTTTTTTTTATTGTTTGAGTACCTGGGGGACTGAGCTTTGTTCGAGGGAAGGCCAGTCAGTTTGTTTACATGACGGAGTAATATTTCACCACTTCCCCCTACTGATAATCAGATTTGTATAACTCATTTGCCTCTTTTCTACATTTTTAAGGTCACTCCAGTTGTTAGCCCAATGCACCTTTGATTTATTTTAATACTCTATATGTGTAATCTTCACTCAAATCTTTTAATCTCTGCTATCAGGAAACCACATGTTAGTAATCATAAACAACATGAGTATTACTTTGACAGTTCCCTAGTTGATTATGAACAGCTGTTACAATTCTTTTGTTTTGATTTGAAACTCCATAAGCCAATGTTAATTTTTTAACTTTTCATTTTAGTTTTTTTACATTATTTGATTTTTCCTGGGGATGAGGCCTGTCTAGAACTTATTTTATCCCAGAAATTAGTTATTTCGAACATTTGAAGGAAATCGTTGGAGCCGTTTTTGAGATCAGTGTCACAAGCAAGCAAACCTTACTCATATTAGAGTATAGGATTAGTTGTTAGTGTTCACATTATAAAAACAATTTAACTTAATGTTAATTTAACATAATGGCATTTGAATGACTCTAGCATTGATTTATTACCTAGAGAGGGATACTAGTTATTGATTTCTTGATATACAAATTTTACATAATCTAAGGTGATTTTGCTCTTTTTCTTGCATTATGTATTTTAAAATTGTATAATAAACTTTAATGTTACTGGCCAAATATTTTTTCTGTCTGTTATTTATTACCCTGAACCATACATCTTTTACACATTTGCGGATGTGGATATGATTTACGCTCACCCAACACCAATCATTTGTCGTAGTCATTCTAATATATGAATTATTTATATTACCAGGCCAGTTAAAACATATACTATTTTCTGATAGTAATCATATATAAAATTAACACAAAATATAATATTTGTAATGATTTAACATTGATTTATCATTGGTACGGCACAATGCCGTCCTTCTTGCAGCGAGGCCGTGGGATTAATGGTGATGGAAAGGGGGAAGGAGGGTGCCAGAGTTTGCCTTGAGATCTGTCCCCCGGTCTTTAAAGTTTCAGTGTTATTCTTATGGACATTAATTTTATTTAACATGTTCGCTGCGGTTGACGATAATTCTCGTCATCCGACACTATCGCTTGGTGCACGTGCCAGGAATTCTCGTCACTGGCTCCCTCCCAATACATTACTTCAGTTTGAGCTCAGTTGTTGCCAGGGAAGGTCGCGTCACTGCCCGGGTGTAGTGCCGGTCTTGTTGTTTATTTTGGCGCGCTTCGTTTTTCGGTCAGTCATTTCAGTGATGTTTGCTGTTTGCGGAATTGTTTAGTTGTTACGTGAGTTGTGTTTAGGATTAGTTTATATAGTTTTAGTGAAATGGAGGAAGGTAATGACAATGAACTGATTGAAAATGAATATTCCGATGTATAAGAACTATGTTGGCATATAATATACACTGACAACTTTTACATTCTGATAAATGGGTTGTATATATATTTTTTATACGTAATTAGATAGTTTTAATTTTTTTTTAGTTGAAAAACAATGTCGGGTGCCAGTGTGTTTAAACTACAGTGATCTAATAACTATGTAGTGACATTTTCGACCGAAAAACCGCAACTAATACGGATGATGACGACCGAAACCGGCATCAGACACTGATGACGGTAATTCTCGACACGGAAGAGACGTCACAGCTAGATATCAAAATGGCTGCCATTCCATCTCCTAATGACATTTTGGATATCCAGACACCATTTATTCGAAAAGTCATCAACAATAAATTTTTCCGCAGTTTAGGGGTTACAATGGTAACCATTTTCAGCAGTGAACCTGTTAAACAGATTTTACTTATTCAAAATATATCAAAAGGTTAGCCACAGAATGCATAAATCACAACTGTTGTGGCCCCTGGGTGAAATTGGGTATTATATTGGCTAGTGTAGAATAAAAGCAAAAATTCACTTTTAAGGTACCGGTATGGAACACTTTTAATCTGGTAACAGAGAATTATTTTGTTACAGTTTAGCTCTGCAATAGATCGTGTGCTAACCAGTCCGTGCTCTGCAGACCCAGTGGTAGTCTTCCGCAGTGGTCACATTGCTCCCCTGCAGCAGGCCCTGGACAAGCGGAAACTCGCCCTGCCCAAGGACGCACCTCTGAGCGAGGGGGAGGCTGTCAACGATGCACACCTAATATCACTCATCGGAACGGTGGTTGTGGCACTTTTCACAACAACAGTTCAGGTGAGCGATATAGAAAAGAGAAGGTTAAGTTTGCCTGAATCTGTAGAAAACTAAAATGGTTTGCCTAGTATATACTATTTTAGCGAATTTCCCCTATAGGGAAGAAGCTATTACCGTAGTCGGCATGGTAAGACCTAGGCCCGGGACCATGATAACTTTTCGTTTTGAGGTCCCCAGACCCCAAAAACACCATTCAATCGAAACTGTATATATATATGTGTCCGTGGGTGCGATAACTCTCGTAAAAAAGGTTCGATTTTGATGAAATTTGGTACAAACGTGTAAAGCAGCATTTTTGACGTTCGAAAACCAGACGGATCGACCTATCCGAAGGGGTATTTTGGGGGGGTTTTGTACCCCAAAAATAGGTTTTTTTAGTTTTTTACGTACAATTTTTGAAAAAGTAAAATTTTATTTTTTTCCATTGGAATCATCTTCAAAAGACGCACAATTTGATGTTTTAATCATTGCTCTACGTCAATTGGTTACTGAGATATTGAAAGTGCTAAACACAGTACGTTGTCCAATGTTATTCTTATGGAGGATAATAAAAATTGTATATCTCGCTTATTTATCAAGTTATCCTGACGAAACTTGGTATATTGCTTCATTTCATTGTGGTCTACTGATATTTGCACAAAAACCCATTTTTTGCCCGATAGTTCCCGTAGCAGCAAACCTGCATACTCAGCCCCATGTTATTCTTATGGAGAATAAGTAACGTGTTACCTCCTTTATGAACATAAATTAATAGAACTTGGTATGTGGCTATACCTAGTTGAGTTATATTGATATTTGTATAAAAACCCATTTTTAGTGTTCCTTTTTTCAGCAAACCTGCATACTCAGCCGCCATGTTATTCTTATGGAGAATAATTAAAATGTCATAAATCGTTTATTTATGAATGTATATTGATGAAAAGTGGTATGTGGCTTTATGTGGTATTAAGATAAATTAATATGCATTGGAAATTCGCTGAGTATGCAGGTTTGCTGCTACGGGGGTATTTAATAGTGTAACTGCCTGAAGCAATCTTATGTCGTCAAAAGTGTGACGCGTTTCGCTGATAACAGCATCAACAGATGCACACTACACAAAACTAATTGTCATTTCACGTTGTAATCACTTTGTGGTTTGTCAAACACATAATGTTACATTAGACACATACGGCACATAACTTCATACGACAACATATATTTCAAATTGGGAGCTCTCAATACGGTAAAGGTCTGAGGCCCATGCACAAACTGACTAGAACATACATAATTATGGATTGAAATACAACAAAATCTTAGAAATGCACATTATGGAATGACAGAACGTAACTTTTTTGGAAATTAATTTCCTTGGGTGGGTTGATTAATCATGCTAGGGTTTTTTGATTGAATTTTCAAAAGTTGAATAGGGAAGATTTTTTTAAAGTTAGATACCTGCAATCTGCCTTGTAATCCTTGCTTGCAAACTGCGAACATCTAACCTTTTTTACATTATTCATTGTGATCCAATATGGTTTTCTATTTATTTTTAGAGACGAGTCGAACCAATTGTCCATTCTCGATTCCACCGATTCTCAGGCTTACAATCAGAATCAAAAACCGATGGTCCAAAGTCGATTCCGATTCTATCGCTTCCACGCTGTCGGTACCAAAATAACAACTTAGCGTGGAAAAACAGAGATAATCTAAGCAACAATTAACAAAATAAGTGATTGAACTACGTCTCCTCCCGACAACTAATCACTTCTTTTCCAGTCTCAAAACTGTTCTCATCTAACACGAAAGGAGAATTGACAGGAGTTCTATTTATGGATGTACGTAAGAAAACAGATAAGGAAACAGTGGCTGAGTCTGTCGCTGAGCGACCCTGTATTCTTTGTCCCATTCTTAAGGCTGGTCTCTTGTTCGGCATCCAGTCGAGGGTCTCGGTGATTTACTCGAGAGATAAGAGTTTCTAGTACAAAATGCTAAAACCCAAACTAATTGTTGTACAAAGGCAAATGACAGCACATTTTTTTCGTCCAATTACCACAAATTAAATAAAATGTCAATCAAAGTTGTATGACATTCCGTTCAAGAGATATGGATAATACAATCACTGTTTATCAGTTTTATTATTTTCCCCGACTATTCAAACTTTTTTATATTGATTTCCTTCTTCCTGGACATTTTATTTCTTTCTATTCAAATTCCCCACTTTCACAACTTTTTCGACTGCTTGACATCCTGAAGTTTATTGTTATTCAATTAGTTAAAAGTAGAAATTTAACGTTATAGTATATTTAAAGATGTTGATCTAAAATCATTAAAAATTAATTATTTTAAGGACAAATTTTGCTTTCTAATTTGTATACATAATTTTAAACCCTAAATTTTACATTAGGCTAAATGTATTTTTATTAGTCAAGAATAGCTAACATAAAAAGTGATTTTTTTATAACACAATTAACCAATTTCAAAAAATATCATGGGAGATTTATATAACTTAATGCATAACAATTATATGAAAAATAAACATGCAATTCAACTTATTTTTTTTAAATTATTGATATTTCAGGGTGTCTAGCAGTCGGGAAAGTCGGGGAAGTCGGGAATTTGTATAGAAATTAATAAAATGTCGGGAAAGGCGGGAATTAATATATAAAATTGTTATTAAGTCGGGAAAATGGATAAAACTTATAAGCAGTGATATCAAGGTACTAGTATATATAATCAGTGGCAATTGCAACAAGATGTACGTTGTGGAATAACCCAAGCAAGTGCTTGGCCCATAGTTTTTCGGAGAAATTAAGAAAGCCAGTCAAGTACATGCCGTTACTATGGCAACGCGAAAAGGAAGATGAGTCACAAGGGTGGAGGGGTGGAGAGCGGTGACCTTGAAGGTACCTCTACACTCCCGCCCGCGTCGTTCGTCCGCCATCGCTCGGCTAGTGGACTCTGATAGACAAGTTCCGATACTTCCGATCCGAGTAGGTGTAGAAACTTTGTTTTCGGAACTCTGGGCATCAGTTAACCGATATTATCGAGGTATCGAAAGAAAAGTTGGAGTATCGGTATCGGAAAAATAGTACATTTTTACGTTGTTAAAACATAGATTAGTTTTTGTTTAATATACTTTTTAGCAAAATAAACACAAATAATAACTTCAAATATAGTTCTTGTAACTTATGATAGAGAGATTCGACTCCTAGCTATCTCCCGCGTTCCTCTTACAGTAACGGGTATCAATACTTTAATTTCGATTCGTAGCGATACCAAATATCGGGTCCAAGCCAGTAGCCAGTAGTATCGTATCGGAACGTCCCTAGACTCTGACTCTGATTCTCACACGCACACGTCGCGCCGTCGTAGTACCTGCGCAGTTGCGCGCATTGATGCAAAGTGAAGCATTGAAACCTGTAGGTTAAAGATTATATTGACGAGTGAAGTGAGTTTAAAACCGGGATTTGTCCGTAAATATTGAATAATGTCTGCAAATTATTGGCGGTACAGGTTAACAACTTAACTATGATCTATTATTATTTCCCTTTACATTCCAACAATGCTTCAAATTTTGTTCAACGGTGAGCGTGAGCAATACACACTTAAGTTAATATTTTACGTGTTAAAACTTATAAGTTTACGTTGCAATCTACTTCGAACACGGCCGAATTTCGTCGTCTGCACCGCGGCCTGGTTTCCACGGAACGGGGCGAAGTAAGTCGCCCGACAGTTAGTTGTTAAGTAGTATTAAGTTATACAATTTTATAGTTTTAATTACAGTTGTCAACTATTTCTCAGATCACCAGAAGACCATTAAACAGTGGCTTAGTGACATTTGAACAATGTCGTAAATAATACTACTCACCTAATGCACTAATGCATTAATTAATGCACTACTCACTAAACTAACATGAAGGTGTTTGTAGCAATCGAAGCCCCATAAAATGGGCATTTATATCTTGGAACACTTATATTTTCGTGTATAATAAGTTATGTTTTATCCTCTACTAATATTATTTCAAATTACAACATTTTTTAAATCTGTAAAATAGTTACCCAAGGCTCTATAACTTATTAGGCCTATATTTTAACAAAATTTAGTGAACTTTCCCCAAGTTTGATAATAGGCCTATGCCCATGTTAGGCTGTTAAGCTGGACTAATTAAGTTACTTTACTTTTACCCTTGGAAATATTATACTGTGGTCTGAACATGTTTACTAATTAACTGTTTCTAACATTTAATAAAGTGGTTCTCCATACAGATAGGCTATATAGGCCTACATATAAAATAAGCCTAGTTAGTGTAATGTTTTAACTTACCTTTGAAAACATTTTAACCAGGCCAAAGCTTACAATCGTCTGGGTAATTTTAAACTTTGATTTAATTACCAAATGATGTCAACATGGGAGAAATTGTAAAAATTTCAGTTAGGCCTAGTTTTTTTAAAACTGAACTTAACTTAATTAAAATTAATTTAGGTAGTGATATAAAAAAAATATAAGTTAGGTGACTTCTTAAATATTTTTTTTAGCCAGTGATGAGATCGACAGGCCTAGATTTATGCCTAAATATGTTTTCAAAGTTATGAGTAAAAATCAGTTTTACTTTAGCCTTTTATTTTCATATGCCAACCTATTTGAAATTTTGTATTTGTTGCTGTACATGAACAGGCTACTAACTTACTGGTACTGTATTTTATTTTAATCTTCATTGCTTTCCAGTATATAAAGAGGGTACACTTTTATAAGCGGAACGATGTAAAAAACCAAAAGTAATTGTTCATACGGATTATTTAGGTTACAGTTACGTTCGGTCTAAAGAGGTGGAAGATATCGTCTTGAAATTTGTCCAGATAACAAACTTTGTTAGGAATACGTTCCGAGCACATCGCCAACCATCTCTTTGTGAATACTTATATAGAATTAGGGTGAAAAACTCTGAAAAATATCCTTTTATGTTCTTTTAACATGCTGATATTTTATGCCCTTTTAAATTTGTTGACGTTTTTAGTTTTGTTTTTTAATTAAATTATTTTGTATATAGCTAACCGGTAACGTTTATTTCATTTGTATTTTAAGTTTAATTGAAAAAAATATATATTTTTATATATAAATATTTATGATCATATATTATGCAGTATTTGAGTTTTTAATAAAAATATTATAGGCTTACTGAGTTTTGGATTTTTTAGTGAGTTTTCTTCCAAGTACCATTCTTTTTCACTGTTTAAATTTTGTTCACTATTTTTTTATATATTTTTTCCTCTAAGAATAACATCGTACTGTGTTTACTTAAAAATGGAAATTTAAATTTTCTCCGCAACCAGTAATCGTAGAATAGTAATTCAAGATAACAAATTATTTAGTTTTTTGAGCTCTTTTTAATGGTGAATAGTAATATTTTTCACATTTATGTTTTTTATGAAAAATCAAAAATAACTGAATTTTTGATATTTTAAGTCTTATAATTTCTGAACCCGAATTTTTACAGAAATGCGGGTGGTGTCATTTTGTTAGAAAATTAAAGTTCTACAAACGACTAAAGTTTAATCAAAATCGTTCAAGCTGTTTTTGATAAATCTAGATTTTTCATGTTTTTCGGTGGTTTTTGGGGGATAATTACCCCTAAAAATAAAAATTAAAAAAATTATAAAATACCTGGAGATATCGTGTATTAGTACCTACATACCAAATTTCATAAAAATCGAACCATTGGTTAGGGATCTAGCTCTGTATACATCCATACAGACAGACACACAGACATCACGTAAAAATCAATTTTTTGGGTTCAGGGAGCACCAAAACAAATATTTCCACTAACAACTAAAATTCAAAAATGTTGACGAAAACAATATTTTCTCCTTATACTATGTATAAGGGGGAGAAAGTAAAAATCCAAAAAGTGGTAAAAACATGATATTTTTTACTCTTATGACGTTTGTAGTATATTTTTACTATCTTGCGAAAGTCTGGAAAATTTTGGAAAAAGTCTTAAAAAGTCTGGAAAAAGTCTTGAATTTTGAGATCAAATATCACTAGACACCCTGTATTTGTAAGTTCGTTTTATTTTATTAATGAAAAATAATCACCAACCAACTGATTGTCTTAATTTATCAAATAAAAATCAATTTCCAACAAACTTATTGTCTTTAAATCATTTTAAAAATATTACTTTCCTATTTCACCTGTTATTAGGAATCGATGGAATCGGAATCGAGAATCGATTTGTAAGAATCGGAACCAGAATCGAAAAAAATTGGAATCGACTTATCCCTAATTTATTTGATATGTAATTGTTTAGAATGTTGAGCGATTGCACCTGCTGCCAGTCGCACAGGGGCTGCTGTCGCCGTCCTGCCTGCAGCTGACAAGGAAGGCGGAGGGGGGAGTGACACTCATTGGCCACACCCTAGTAGCTCACGAGACCTGTCACCTGCTCACCCTGTGTAAGTGACTGCTGTTGTAGAACTTGTGCGAGAGAAATGCAACAAACGGTATTTCCTGGTACAGCTTGGATTTGTATATAGACTAGCTGCCATCGTACCCGGTTTCACCCGGGAATGAAGCCTATGGTGTGTGCTGCATTCTGTGGTTAACCCGTGGAACTACTATGAATAATGATCAGCTGTTTGAATTTTTATCAGCTCAAACCAAAGTAAATGACCATAAGAATAACATAGGATTGGAAATTTGACGCCCTGTGGGGCGGAGCCCTATAGGAATTTCTTAAAATCCTTTCTTAGTGGTTACCTAAGTTATGGAAAGAGTACACGTGCCAAATGTCGTGGTTATAGGTGTAGAGGTTTGGCCTGGGGGATGAGCGGTTTATCGTATTTAAATCCATTTTATAACATCAAAGAGTTTTTGCAAGAATCATAAGACAGATTATAAAGAGATAGAAGATATAATATAGATCAAGAAGAATTTCAAAATTATTGTAAATTTATTCCTAATTAAGTACATTTTATAGTCTATAAAAAATTAATTGTATCAATTTAAAAATTACTGCTCTGGTGTGTTGTTGGTAAATAAATAAATATGTATAAATTGTCCCTAAGCATAACATGGGGTAGGAAATTTGAAGCCCCGTGGCTTGGGAGCCCTATGGGAATTTCCTAAAATCCTTTCTTAGTGGTTACCTACGTTGTGGAAAGAGTACACGTGCAGAATTTTGTGGTTCTAGGTGTAGAGGTTTGGCCTGGGGGATGATCAGTTTTTCGTATTTATTAGGGATGTGTCGGTTCTTAAAGACGGTTGTCGGTTTTACCTGTTTTTTTTACAAAAAAAACCGAAACCGAGAACCGATGGTCAAATGATGTCAGTTTTGGTTTTTCACTGTCAGTAAGTGCTCGTATTGAAAATAAGCATTATAATGTTGTACAAATATTGAATGACAAGCTAAACAATGTATAACAAAATAAGTGGTTGGAATAAGACTCCTCCTGACAACTAATCACTTCCTTTCCAGTCCCAAAATAAACTCTCAACAGGAAAGGAGAATTGACAGGAGTTCCATTTATGGATGTACCCGAATGGAGGCAACAGATGAGGAAGCATGGCAAGGGGGATGGGGAGGGTTTGGTTGCGGCAACAAATTTGACCTTGGCAGGTCCCCAATTAATTATCAGTCGCTGTTAAACATCTTTCTCTCTGAATGGATATGTATATTATTTTATAATGACGCTCTTTTCCCATTATAAATTTAAATTAAACTGATTTTGTTTATTTTAGCGAATTTCCCCTATAGGGAAGAAGCTATTACCGTAGTCGGCATGGTAAGACCTAGGCCCGGGACCATAATAACTTTTCGTTTTGAGGTCCCCAGACCCCAAAAACACCATTCGTTCGAAACTGTATATATATATATATATATATATATATATATATGATATGTGTGTGTGTCCGTGGGTGCGATAACTCTCGTAAAAAAGGTCCGATATTGATGAAATTTGGTACAAACGTGTAAAGCAGCATTTATGACTTTAAGTTCGAAAACCAGATGGATCGAGCTATCCGAAGGGGTATTTTGGGGGGGTTTTGTACCCCAAAAATGGGTTTTTTGTGTTTTTTAAACAAAATGTTTGAAAATTGTATTTTTTCTCATTGGAATAAGCTCAAAAAGACGCACAATTTGATATTTTAATCATTGCTCTACGTCAATTGGTTACTGAGATATTGAAAGTGCTTAACACAGTACGTTGTCCAATGTTATTCTTAAGGAGGATAAGAAAAATTGTATATCTCGCTTATTTATCAACTTATCCTGACGAAACTTGGTTTATTGCTTCATTTCATTGTGGTCTATTGATATTTGCACAAAAACCCATTTTTTGGCTGATAGTTCCCGTAGCAGCAAACCTGCATACTCAGCCCCATGTTATTCTTATGGAGAATAATTAACGTGTTATCTCCTTTAATTATGAACATAAATTAATAGAACTTGGTATGTGGCTTTACCTACTTGAGTTATATTGATATTTGCATAAAAGCCCATTTTTAGTGTTAGTAGTGGGGGTTTGTAGGTCCTGGGCCAAGTGATTTATGGCTTCCGGTCACGTGACCGGAAGCGCTGAGTCATTAAACACGTCATCTGAGCCTCAGCCAGTGACGTAGGCGGTTTTGTGACGTAATGAGGGAAAGTTTAAAGGTCAAGGTCACGGGGAGGTTATTTTAAAAAAGTACTACCTCGCACGCGTAAAATCCGATTGTAATTCAATAGTTTTAATTCGATAACAATATCGAATGAAAACAATCGAATGAAGCAATCGAATGATACGAGTGCGAGGTAGTACTATTTCATTTATTACTTTAATGTTTACATTTCTTTTTATTTACAAGAAGTTATGTTTACAATAATTTATGTTTACAATAGTTCCCCGTTGTTTGTCGTCATCGATGTTGTTGATCCGGAGTCGCGACCGTCAGACGTAGTTTTCAAGTGTTGCGCTTGTTTGTCCAATTGGCCCATCCCGACTGTGTGTTCCTTGCCTATTTATGTGACCGCAGGGAACACACAGTCGGGACGAGCAGCTCGATGTTCACCGGTCGAGAGCCGGAGGTGTACTGGCTATTCACAAGCTAGCGTTGTAATCGTACTAAATGGTGGGGGTAAAATTGTGGTGGGGCGGAGCAGATGGCGGACGGCAGATGGCAGGCGGCAGATGGCAGGCGGCAGATGGTAGGCGGCAGGTGGCAAGTGCGCGGCAGATGGTTGCTACTCCATTCGCCGCCAAAGTAATGCAAGCCGTCGCTGTAATTCTTGTATTTTATCTTGACGGTTCATTTGATATGTTTTACATCTACATATGCAATAGCTGAAACACCTGCACTTACGACAAGCTTTCCCGTCAACTTGATCGCCTGGTATTTTAAAACATTGCAACTCGCAACAATATGTCTTCAAATTGTTATCGAAAAATAAATTGTTCATCGGTGGCACCGACATGTTAGCTGCAGCGTGTGTTAGACAAGACTGAGACTAACTTCACTGCTCCCTCTCTTTTATACCCCTTCATAAGTTAACCCTGAATGAAAGTTCAAGGTCATCCATTTGAATTTAAAAAAAAGCAACACAGCAGTATATAAAATAATATACTGCTATGTTGCTGTTTTTTTTTTTTGTTTTTTGTTTTTTCTTTTAATGTTATTCTTTTTTTTATTTTTCTTTCTTTATTAAACAAACATTTTACAATACAATAAGCTTAAGTCTAACATTAATGACTAGAAATACAAACAGAGAAAAACAAATAGAGACATTATGTACAATGATGCATGATGTGCAGCGTGAGTTCCGTCGAGTTGTTGCCGCTTACACCGTGTGATACCAAATACAACGTCCCCGGTTGAATATCTCGCAAGTCTTCATTTTGTAGCAGTTGAACAAATCGTTTTGGAAGAAATACTTGAAACTTCGGCTCATCTCCTGGAGTCATAGGTCCTTCGCACAATGATACTAGAATTGCTTCTCCATGTGTGGTTTCCACTTTCTTGATGCTATGAATAATGTAATGTCTTTGTTCTTTTAGTTCTGAACATTTTTTAGTTAGCAGAAGGTTCGATTTTGAGTGAGTGTTGAATTGATCAACCAATGTTTGTAGATATTGTTGTGATGCCATCTTCGTTAGTGGTGGTGTCGTCTGTGATGTTGCCTCTTCGGAGTCTCGAATAATACTCGTGCTGGAGCGGTGTTGTCTCCTCGTATTTATAGGCCCCGCTACCCCCACCACATTTCTGTTCTCCGCTACCCCCACCACATTCCTGCGTTTGTTTCAAGTAAGCAGCCAAATTATATGCGTTGTACAATGCACAGTTTGTTTGACCGTGTTTAAGATCTTTTGCAGCGACACAAATATTACCGAGATTAATGTTAAAGTCCTTACTGATAGTTATATCGAAAACATTACCGTGCGTGTACTTTTGTATCCAGTTCTTTTTTTCTAATCCTCTTGTGTATATATGTGAATATTGTTTGCAAAAGTTAAACATAATACTGTGCAGATTACTGTAGCTTATAAATCCTTCATACCAATGTATGTGATGAAAGTAGTTTGTTATCCATTTGTTTGTACTTTTCGCTTTGGTGTTAAGTTTGTTAAAAGAAAAAGGAGCTTCAAATGTGAATGGGTAGGCTACAAATGTAAGCAAGTCTAAAATTACTAATTCCTTGATAATAAACCTATCATCATTATTTCGAAATGCTTGAAATTCTATTACACAAGGCTTTACACTCACTTCTTTATCCCCTCCGCTCATCATGGCACCTAGCGATCAACTAAACTGTTTTCCACACCACGGTAGGTTAAATACCAGGCCGTACAGTTGCAGGCGCGTTGGTGTATATTTAACGTGGGCACCGTCCCCAATAGGCCTACCCCACGTGTTTTCTTCTTTACTAAGTCAAACTTTAGTCTTTTTTAACTTCTTCTTCTTGTGTTTCGTTTTCTTCTTCTTCTTGTTTCTCCGTTTCTTCTTCCTGTGTTGTTTCTTCTGTAGCTTCTGTAGCGATTTCTACAAGTGGTTCAAAATCCTTTAACTTTCTCCACATGCAAACTTCATGAGGTATTCTATTAAAAATAGATGTATCCACAGGTCCGTACACGATGGTGCTATCAGGTTGTTTTTCCAAAGTATCGACCAAATATTCTTTAATAATAGCGCTTGCAAATACCAACTGTCTCATGTACCTTGTAATAGGTTCTGTTGCGTAGTTTAAAACGTAGAATTCTTCACGTGACAGTAGAATCTTATTTTCATGTTGAGTCAAGTCTCTAATTCGCACTTGTAGTTGTCCGCGATGTTTAACAATATCGATTTCATTGTCACAATCCAAAAGTCGAATATGTGTTTTCCTTCCACACAAACTGTTAGTTAAATAACATTCTATTAAATGTACATGTTTCAAAAATGACTCCCAAGCATTTTGCGAAAATAAAACCTTTTTTGTTCCATGGTGTAGTATTACTGTAGGGGAATAATCCAATGATTTCATCAATCCAACTGATACACTTTTACCGATGCATGCTGAGATGGGGTAAAAGATTCGCAGAAAAACTTCAGTTAAAATGTGAGGAGGAATATTTTCTTCAACTTTCTTCTTCCTCTTTGGTACTATCTTTGATGGGTCTGCATTAATTTCCTCCTCTCTATCTCTTTTACCAAACTTTAAAAATGCAGTTATTTCCTTGATGATTTCTGCTTCACTAGTATTATCACGTTCCAATAACGGTGCTACCTCTGCATCACCTTGTACAACAGATGGAGAACTCATTTTGTAGAAGATGTTACCCATGCGCCGATAGACGATCAACTGAAGACCTGCATTGCTGCTCCGCTATTTATAGGTTAGCGACAGTGGCGGTGCCGGTGGTGGTACAACGTTTTACAATACTGTCTTTACAATACCGGTCAACGGTGTGTATGTAACAATTTTATCGTGCAAAATTAAACAATACGCAGATGTATTTGCAGGTACGTTTTCTTGAAATTCCATTTCTATTTTTATATCAACACTAGACGATTTTACAGATTCATTTTGTTTGGAACAATCAATTACAACAATCGGAGCTTTCGATTCAAACTGTACGGGAGATAGTAGAGGTGTATTTGTTTTGCCGTAATATGAATTTTGGAACCTAGCGTACATGTCGTATAAAACACTGTATCTTTTTTTATCAAAAGAAATATTAAAGATGTCGTAGGGAAAGAATTGTGAATTCAGGAACACTTTACAGTTTGTTAATTTACAATGGTCAAATTCACCAGCATTTTCAGTTATTATACTTTTCTTCTTCGTTTGTAATCCAAATATTACATATCTTGCTTTTTCCAAATGAGTAGAAGTTTTTACAGTCCATGTATGCCGTTGTGTTGTAGGTAAAACGGGGTATTCATGAAACTCCCAGCTTCTGAATGGCATTACAATGTCTCGATCTGATTTTAACTTTCTTAATAATGTAATCCTGTGTTCATCATTTAGTCGCACATGTGGTACTCTCCAAACAATCTTGTCTAATGTTAATTTCCAGTCTAAATTGGCATCAGTTGTTCCAGGAGTTGCTTTAATAATATCATTATCGTTTGATGATCTTAATAAAACTAGTTCTTGTTTTACATTTATTATTATTCTTCTGTAGTCTTCAGCAAATCCTAGGAGTAATCTTAAAGGTACGTAGAAATCAAAGTTTCCCGAAGAGTCAGGAGCGATTGTACTTTTGTCTGGTGCAACCCATCCTGCAACAGCTAACAGATTCTTCTCATTTGGTGTTAAAGACGCTAATCCTTTCAATGTACTGGAAATTCCAACCTTTTTTGTTGAATCGACTGTAACTCCTGAAATTTCATATCTAATCTCATCAAATAAAAATGCCATAGGATTATTTATGAACGGAACAGTGGTTCCAGCAGTACCATCAGTTTTTGTTACTTTTCCTTCAATATATAAATAACTTTCGCATGGAAGAGTATAAATGTCTTGTTGTTGTATAGGAATCCTAATTTCATCGTTATTGTTTAATTTGGACGAAGCGTAAGGGTTGTGCGTGTGATATTCCTTTTCCCATAAGGTCTCGTCGAATGTTGGACCCTGCGCTATATCCAGTATATCCATTGTTAATGACCTTTAATCCAATTTCTTCTAGAAAACGAATGTTGTCACTTGTTAATCCTTCTACAGCTGATGAGCTACTGACCTCTTTGCTGGTTGGCTCTCTCTTTTTAAATGATAACCCCATTGTCTAAGCGGATGATTTTATATGTATTCTCACAGTAATAGCTTCTCCTCTAAAGTCAATAAGGTTTCCGTCTTGATCCACTATGTTCAGCACGATGTCTGAAATGAAACTGGTGTTTAACGGTAGGTACACAAGGTTTTGAGGCTTTTCTACTATCTTGAAACCCGGTGCAACTGATGGGTAGAATGTGTGTAATATATGACGATTTTCTCCATCTCTGTAGGATCCTTGTATAATGTTACATGTAATGTCTATGCTATTAACTTTGATGATCGTCACAGTTTTATTCCCAGAATGAGTTTTATTAGGTTCTAATACTTTTGTTTCCTTAGAAAACCCCAATAAACTACCAATTGAATGTTCTTGACTAAAATCAATATAATACTTAGAAGTAATTTCGGCTTTCATTGTATTGTTATTGCCTTTTATCGTTATATTTTCTTTTCCCATATGTTTTTGTATAACTTCATTTATATTATCAATTTCATAAGCTCCTGTTGGTAAACTGAATTCTTCCAAAGCTGAATACTTTCCTTTATCATCTTTTGTCTTGTAATAATGTATTTTGTTATTAATTCCTTCACTAACGTTTGGAATAGAGTTATATGTTGTTAAATCCAATAATGCGGCTTCCCATAGTCTTCCTTTTTGCAAACGTAGCGCTGGAAACAGAATACTGCGCAAAGTACATGAGTTACCGGTTAATGACACTGTATACGAGGACATCTTAAAGTTGACTAACACTTTTAGCTAAAAAGTCTAAACATAAATGACCGCAAATGGATGTATCATCAGGTTGTTTTCTTGTATGGTTGTAAAAAACATTTTCTGCCGCACTAAAGTATCGTTGAAGTTCTTTCGGTGGTGGAAGGTCTCCAAAACTGTCGAAATAATAAATGGTTTTACCAAGTTTCTTGTAACACACCCAATGAGTGCCTAATCCGTCACTATTATCCAAATTTACAATACCAGTCTCATTTTTCCACATTTTAACCGGTAATTCATCTTTCATAAATACTCCTCTAAAAAATGGGATTTTCAAACAAGAAGCATATGTAATCAGTTCTTCATTGGTTAATTCTTTGTTTTTAATTATTAATTGCTCTTTCTTATTTAATACACACGATACGGTCTTAGGTATAATCCTCCTCCCTTTTTTATCATTGACCATATTGTTGGTTTCTTTTTAGCTTTACCACTGGTAGATCGACGTTTTCTTCTGATATTACCTCCTTGTTTCTTAGCGGGTTTTTTCCCACGCCTTCTTCTCTTTCCTCCTCCAAACGTAGTTTTTGCTTTCATTGCTGCTGTTACTGCTAAAGACGCTGCTTTTTCACCAATACTCGCGTCACTAGATTTTACTCTTTGCCAAGCTTTCTCAGCAAGTGCTCTATCTGCTATTGATCTATTTTTAGTATCACCAAATTTGGAATACGCTATATCGTGCTGTTTACAAGCCTGATCGAGCTTATTTATTCCAGGATCTCCTCTAGCAAGACGTTTCTCTAATTTGGTTCCAGGACCACAATATTGATATCCTCCAGGTAAATGTAATTCCACAGGTAATAAATCAATCGCCTTGTTAACTATAGCTCCAACCGGTTTACTTAATAGAGAAAATGCTGTTGATGCTATTCCCCTTCCTCTCTGTAATCTCTCTCGATTATGACTGATGCGTTTAACCCTCGACATGACTATTTATAGCAAAACCTACAATCAGTAGGTGCACTCTATAAATGTTTTACAATGAATGTTATATCAGTTTTGGTTTCTTGTATTATATACTGTTTAGAATCCATTTATTATATAGAAATGGATTTATTAATTAAATGTAGACATATTAAATAGAAGTAGTAAAAATTGAAATAAGGTGTAATTGAAGATGTTCCAGATGTTTCTCCGCTGGTGATGGTATTGTTGTCTTCGGTAAAATGAATAAACTTTAAATAGTTGTCATGTTTCCTTAGAAACTTGCCACTAAATCGTTGGTAATTGAATAACACATCCCAGTCTAGTTTATCTTTAAAATTGTCAATGTAATTCTCAGAGAGATTTTGATATTTACTTATTACTTCCCAACAGTTATTAAAATTTGATGTCATCTCTACGAGGAAGTCTTCTGAAAACTGTTGTCTTTGTAAAATATGGATCCAGTTAACTCTGTGAAAATAAATTCTTAACATAGTCATTGTGAAGAGATAATGTATGGAAAGTTGTTCCCAATCCATATATCTATCAAACCGTTGAACAAAACCATCTGTCAACACTCCTTGGGGAAATCTCGGCTCTTGAGATATTAAACTCCACGCAGTAATATTGGATTCCATCATCCTCTCTGTATCGTCTCTCGAATATGACTGAAGCTTTATCCCTTATCATGGGGGTATTTTAAATTCTTTTTTCTCTTATGTAATCTTCATTGTTTTCTGTTGGTTCATTAATCACATTCACTTTATCTCCCTTTCCTAATGTCTTGACTTTAGAAGGCTCAGACGGTTTATCTCGTTGATTAGGTTTCTCTGGATTGTGTATATTTTTCCAGTCTAAATAATTGTGACTATCAACATCTGAAGCTGCATCTCTTCCTGAAGCCCGATGGATATAATGGAATAGAGCTGCACCAAACCTTTCCAAATGTTTTTCATATTCCGTAGTCCATTTCTTGTGTACAATATCAAACATTTTCTTATTTACAGCGTCTCCATCCTGCTCACAATCACCTACATTTGATAATTTTAATTTTTTTACATCATAGCTTGTGTCAGTTTCATTCCTTTTGTAAATCGTTAACAATTTTAGAGTAGCTAAATTTACTGCTTCACCATCATAAACGGGATATTGTATATTGCTTAACCTTTTACCGGAAAACCCCCAATGATCTTCGTGTACAGTTGGGGTTCTTTTTTCCATGTACTGTACCGTAACCGCATCAGACGACATAAGCGGATCACCAACATTTTGAATTACTTTTCCTTCAAAATTATAGTTGCCGTCAGGTGTTAACGGAAACCCAGCTCTTTTTTCACTATATCCAGATTTTACTCCAAACTCGGAGTACCGTCCAAACCTGTCCACACTCATGATGTAACTGAATCGCTATCGTTTAGGTTCTTATTATATATGTACGTCTACTGAACAATTATTCCTTGTTTTCGCAGTTCATCAACCAAAGCTACCCATTCGTTTTCTAAACCAGTGTGCCCGGCTTCCATAGCTTCATGTAATAACCTCATTCGATCAACTAACTTATTTATATCATTGTAATATATTATATTAGTTTTATACAAATTTTTCAATAATCCCCTTCCAGATGTGGTAGGATCAGTTGTTTTTCTCTTTTTATGCAAAACATTTAATTCAGCAGAAGATAAAGCTCTTCTTTTAATTTGAGCTTTTTTTGATTTCGAGGGGAAAAGACTAGATATAATACTTGTATATTTTATTGACCGATTTCTATGAATAGGTAGGTCTTTGGAATACTTCTTTCTATGTGCATTTGTGTACTCTAATATATTTTTAAACAATTGTAAATCCCTTTTAGTATATTTACCAGGATTATTTTTAAAGATGAGTTCAAACAAACCTTTAGTACCTTTATATTTCTTATCTCCAATAACTATATCATCATTTTCGTTTATATCTAACTTGCTATCTCCAATCATTAATCCTTTATCCTCTATTCTAGCTCCATAGGTATGATAATTTCGATTAGCATGTGCGGCGTGTAACATTTTTAACGTATATGTTCTTCCAAGTGTTCCTTTAAACATAATATCAGTGCCTAATTTGCTTAAGTTGGATGGGTTAATATCCTCTTCTTCTGCTCTTGTATCCTCTACACTTGTATCTTCTGTACTTGTATCTTCTGCAATGTCCTTTTCCTTTAAATCCTCTATATCTCCGCTTTCTTCATACTCGTCGCTTTCTTCAGATGTTTGTAACTGACCAAAACTTTCATCATTCTGAAATTCTTCTTCATATTTGGAAATTGGTAGCATTTTGTCTCCTTCGAAGCGAATTAAAGGTTTTTCCATATTTTGTGCTAATCGCTTTAAAGGTTCAGTGACAGGTTTGAATGTTGTTTCTAAAAATTGCTCTCTTTCATTTATACCTGATTTTAAAGCTCGGTTCTTTTGTCTAATAGAATCACTAAGTGATTTTATTTCCTTTAATAGCTTTTCCTGGTTAACCATCTTCACACCTTGACGACTTGTACAGTAATACCGCTAATCAGTGTATTAAAACGAATTTATCAAAACCTATTCTATAACGACCATCTTTTATAGCTTGATCTTTCATAATAACCAAAAATCCATACTTTTCCGCCCATGCTTTTCCGCAAAGCTCTTTAAACTTTTCAAATGGCATATCCGCATTCACATGATCGTTATATATATGTTTTAGGTTAGTATCATCTTGTTTGAATACAATTAGAATATTTGCATTATCTCTGATAAGTTGTTTTGGGATTTTGCTATAAGTTTGTCCTATATATATGCTGTCGATGTTATTATGTCTTCCCATGGCAAAGTAGTTTCTAATAGTATCCTGATTTTCACAAGATACATCGTCAAATATAAATACAGAATACGGTTTCGCTTCGTTTGGTTGCATAATACTATCACTAGCGTTAAATTTGTAAAAATTAACATCAGACACATCAGATAGGATTTTATCCAGCAATTGATACTTTGGTTGATGTAGAGACTTTGAAAAAATATATAGGTTATTAAACCTTAATCCCTGCGGATTAGTGATCAAATTAAAGACAACATTGGTCTTTCCGCAGTTTGAGGGGCCACTTACTATACATCGAACAGTGTTTGGAAGTAAACTACCGTGTTTACCATTGTTGATTTTAACGTTATCCACAGTTAAATCATCTATGTTATTAATATTGAATCGATCTTTATGGTTAATTATCTCCATCCTGCTCAAAGGTTAACGATGAAATGAGTTGCTTGCATTAAACCAAGTCCTTTATAGGTATCCATGAATCCTCAGTTTTGTTAAACCCTAACCACCGCACTTTAACTGCGTCCTTTTTTCTTTGTAACACTTTTTCAACAAGATATACATCACCTACTGTTGACTTTAACATTTCATGTCCATAAAATGCACCTTGCAACAAATCTCCTTTGTTATCTTTTAAGATATACGTTTCAGGTACAGTCGGTTGCACTTTATACACTGTAAAAACTTCATTCGTCCAATTGGGAAGGTATTTCTTGGTAAACACTCCCTTATATTTACTAATCCGTACTTTATCATTTACATTAAATTTTCTTGGCTGCATTTTTTCTACTTTAGGCTTTGTATTTTTCTTAATGCGTTTTAATACATCTTTTGCATTTCTTCTATTTACTTTGTTAGGTTTCATACCGATAGTTCTATGAAACCTGTTGTTATAATCATTTATTAATTGTGGTAAAACATCATACCATACGTAAGAACCTCTTTTTGAAAATTGTTTATACAGTGCTCCTTTTAAGGTTCTATTGAATCTTTCTACAATAGCTGCTTTTTTCTCTGAATTTGTAGAATAATGATTTATTTTATATTTATTCATTAACTGTGCAAAGTTTGTATTAAAGTATTCTGTTCCATCATCAGTTTGTAAATGTTTAATTTTGTTTTTGTCTCTTTTTATGGCTATTTCCATGGCTTCTGTTACGCTTTTACCAGTCTTGTCCTTTAGAGGCAAAGCGTCTGCAACTTTTGTAAAACAATTAATAATTGTGAGTATATATTTAAATCCTTTGTTTATTCTGCTATGCGGTCGCATTTCAATTAAATCCGCTTGATATAGATCATTTATCCCTTTTATAACAGTATTTCTTCTTGGAAACTTTATTCTTGCAGGTTTGTGTAGTTCATTAATAATCTTCTCCTTCAGGTCTGACATGATGGTTTCACGAAGACAGCTGATATTATATTAAATATTCTTTTGTATAAATCTGCTTATATAGGTCAAGGTCATTCTAAACTAATGTATAAAAGGGGGAACACAGCAAAATACTGCTGTGTTCCCCCTTTTATACGGAAAGGAAAAGGAAAAGGGATGTAGGACGATGAAAGGGTTACTCGTCAATAGGGTTGAGGGAATAGTGGCCGAATGGTAGAGTGTGGATGTTGTCTGCAAGGATGTGTCGTTTATCATCATTTGAAGAGAGAGCTTTTTTTACTTCCGTCACGCTGTACAGCTGATGGTTGAAACTTCTGATTGTGTTGAATTTTGCTGTTATATCTTGATCTTCAAATAAACATTTCTTATAGTGATTAAAATGCACATTCTTCTTTAAATACAAACTTTTTACTCCTTTAGCTTTCTTAATGACTTGGTTTTCATTTAGTTGTAAAGAATATAATTTTGACATTAGTGCAACAATTTCTTGAAGTATAACACCATTGGCTTCATCTTTAAATTTGCCAAGCACTTTTTTGTTTCTGTCATTGTCGTAGTTTGGATGATCTTTTGGATAGTCGGAAAAGTCAAAGTCGTTTTTGTAATCAAATGTCCGAAGGTCTTCATACATATCGTTAGTAATTATCCAATATATAAAAGCGTCTGTATCCATGTAGGAGATGCCGATGTTTTCTCGTCCATAAAAGGTGACCATCTTTTTGTAATGAAAATCGTACATATGAGTCTTGGAGATATCCAGGATTGTCATACCTATATACAAAGGACGATCCATCTTCACACTTGTTTTCTTCATAGATACAGCTACAAGATTTTCGTTAATAATTATAGATGATCCAAAGTTTGGCTGTTGTACGAGTTTTTGTAGTTTGTTTGGATCTGTAACAAGTTTAACATTTTTATGTCTTCTTTTGTTTTCCAATGTTTTACCGAATATCGCATTGTTCATCAATTTAAAAAAGTCTTTTTGAAAGGCTGATGTAGCGGCTGCTCTTCTGGTAGTATTCGAGTCTATGTATGGTTTCAACCAGCACGATTGGGAAAATTCTACAGCTCTATTAATTTTAGTAAGACGTAAACCTAATTCGATAGCTTGTTGAACAACCCAATAGTGAGCTACGTATCGTTGTTTATTGTTAAGGGTCATCATTAATTTGGGGTGTTTTCCAGTTGGTGAAATTTCTGTTCTTGCAAGGAGTGGAAGGTCATAATGAAGATCGTGTAAATGTTCTGGATATTCAAAGTCGCAATCCAAAATGTATCCGGTATCTCCTTGTTTTGGAATTTGTGAAATATCGCCAATACAGTCGGGATCAACCCATTTAAAGTTGTCAAATGGAAGTGGGTTCGACATGGCCCATCCATACAGATTATTCGCGTCGAAATATCCCAAGTACGTTGAAGGTTTCTCTTGATCATGGTCAGGTAGATATTTGTTGTTGGCTTTAACATGTCTCGTCACGCTTTGAGTTAATCCACCTCTAACACCCGACTCAACCATTAAAACCATATCTATATCTGTTAACAGCTGGAGTTTGCATTTTGTTTCTTTCAGCATTGCTTGCCAAGCTAGTCCTGGAGATGTATATGAATGTAGAGGGTCTAAACCGTATGCTGCAAAACAGGTTCTTCGGAATTCTTCCATAACATCGCAGAGAAGAGTCACGTCAAGTTTTACATAAAAGTCTGAGTATTCTCCTAAAGTCTTCATATCCAACTCGTTCCATACTCGACATGCGTGTTGATAGTCTTCAAGTGAAATCTCCGAATCATTAAGTTTGTTGTTAAATTGTTCTGGTGGAGGAAGTGATGTTTCATTAAATCTATGAAGTCCATCGATGTAATCGTAGGGGAAGACTCCTTTTCGAAGAACCAGATCCATTTTACTACTGGCTACAATTTTGCTTGTTTCTATCAGATCTTCTCTTTTTAAATTATCAGTTAATTTCATTAAGCTAGAAGGTATAAATCGAAACGAATCAATAAATCTAAGTTTTATTTTGCCAACCTTTTTAGAGAAACTTATAAATTTTTCCATTGTTGTTGCCAAAACATCTATTGCTCCATCATCTCTTCCTAACTCCGGGATTATGAAATGAGAGTCATATCCGCTAAGGTTATGTAGAACAACGGGTATAAAAGATAGTACTTTGTAATTTAAGTTGCAAGCGTTACAGGCTGCACCTCTGTAGGCTCCTGTAAGATGGTCGTGATCACGCACTTTAACGTTATCTGGTGTAAATAGGTTATTACACAGATAACAAGTTGTTGCCAAATTGTGATGTTGAAGTTGGTGTTTATCCATAGGTTGCATCGGTATTTTATTTTTGTAGATTTCTTCCACCTTAGAGGCAATGTAATACAACTCATCTACAAAGTGTTTCGCTGCTTGTTCACCACGGTAAATCTTCGGAGCAGATGATAGTCCAAATTCTTGAAGATGTTCTTCAGACAGCGTGGATTTTGTTAGTATACAATAACTGTTTGGTGAATGTTTTTGATATTTGCTTCTTTTTGTGATATCCTCTTCTTGTTGTTCAATAGGAAGTAAAGATGCTTCGAAGTCCGCGTACACAACAAATGGAACAGGGTATTGTTGATTTACTTTGTCAAATTTTATCTGCGCTCTGCTGGGATGTGGCAATTTAATTCTTACCTCATAGTTTCCACTACATAACCTTTGATGTTCTACTAACCATTCTGAACCTCCTCTTCTTAATTCTTTATTTACATGACAAAAACATCTTTTAAAAATTGTCTTCTTTTCTTCATGTTTAGATAATTGTTTAGAAACAAGAGCTTCAAAATTTTTAATGTAGACATAGTGGGATATATCCCCTTTAGTGATTAATAGCAAATCCGTATGATCTCTGCGCTCAATAGGTGTTACGCGCAAGGGGTATGCATTGTTTGACGAATCTAAGCCGAAAATGTTGACAGAAGCTGACGGATTTTGCTTTTCAAATTTTGATATATGAGTAATTGCAACAGGGTAAGTCATTCCCTGGAAATTATACTTATGTTGTACTTCTTCATATGCTTGACTTGGTCTTTCCGGATGGTTTTTTACATATTTGGCCAACATAACATATTTAAAACATTCATTATTTTCATTTTGCACGTTAATACAGGATTTGGTATTCATAATTTTTTGCGGTAGAGGGATATAGCTACTTCCTCTCATTCCATAACCGTGTTTATGAACTCTAACATCCAGACTTGTTATACTTAATAAAGTCCATCCAGATCCTCTTCCTTCATGCTCTTGTAGTTTCGTCAAAAGTTCCTCAAAACATTCTGTTACGATCTTTTCAATATCTGACGCAGCCATGATGGTTCGGTTTTTTGTCATGAAACCTCTTGGTGATGTTTCGTTTTGAATGTTAGTGAATATGGCATCTAGCAACAGTCCAAATTTGATAAAATTTAATCTTTTTTGTTCATTTTTTAGTGTTTTGGTTACTAATTTTTTGGCGTTATGTAAAAAGTTTTCAAGTTGTAATTTAACATTGTCAATTTTAAAATGTGTTACTACCTTACCAGGTAGTGCTTGAGCGTGTAGTTCCACATCTACTGCTGATGATGTTGAGGGTCGGTGAAGTGTAGTCATAGCAGGCGTTGAGGTTGATGTTGAAGGATTGTGAAGTGTAGACATAGCAGGCGTAGAAGTCGATGGTGTTGATGTTGAAGGATGATGAAGTGTAGACATAGCAGGCGTAGAAGTCGATGTTGATGGCGTTGATTGTGCATAATGAATGACACTCGGTCTTAAAACTTCATTTTGTTCTTTTTGATTTAGGTTTGCAAATTGATGTTGTGCTAATTGATGATCGATTGAAGCTAATTCTTGTTCATTTTGTTCTTCTTTTGTATTTGTGTTGGGATTATGTTTTAGTTCTTTATGAATGGCTAAAAGCCAATCATCTCTAAATGAGGCTTTACAAATATTGCACCGATACATATTATAACTGTGTCTTCCTCAAAGGCTAACCAGCTACTAATAACACTTCAAAATGCACCTCTATTTATACCCGGGGTATACATGCCGGAGTATATGTATTAGTAAAGAAGTACCAAATTTTACGCAGGAAGTACATTTTGCATCAAACCAAGATGTTTTCAAGTCCCCAAAGTGGGTCAAGGTCGTTTGAACATGTTGCCAAAACGGGGAATAGAGCAGTAAGTGATTCTCACTTGGACCACAAACTGATCTATTCCCCGCTTTGTATTATTTAACAGATCTTTAAGTTTTCTTTTAATTATCCTGATCTTCAAAAAGTTGTTTGTATGAGGGTTCTTCAGCAAAGAAATGTTGAACCGCCAAGTCATCTTCAGTCAGAGGACATGATTCCAACAGTTTTTGATCGATTGAGGGAGCTGACAGCGGTTCTTGGAGTTTTTCATCTTCAGTCAGAGGACATGATTCCAACAGTTTTTGATCGATTGAGGGAGCTGACAGCGGTTCTTGGAGTTTTAACTGTAAACTTTTGATATATTCCATGGCCATATACAAAACGGTTATTTTTGCATCTCGAGGATTGGCGAATGGGATTGCTCTTTGTAATCTCTCATATCCAGTGTTAATATTCACTCTCCATTTCTTTGAGTGTTCAGCATTTCTCTGATTGTAGCCAGATCTGGAGTTGGATGTGCTTGCTTGCGAATCCATAGCTGACTAATACGTGTATTCCAAAGTGCATGCTTAAATACCTGCTTACCCCCACCATTAGAGTACCCCCCACTTGGAGCATATGTTTGATTTAGTAATAATTATTGTATCAAAAGAAGTTGTTTCCAAGTCCTGATATAGGTCAAGGTCATCTGAAGATATTTCCAGAACGGGGAATAGAGCAGTAAGTAGTTCTCACTTTGACTACAAACTGATCTATTCTCCGCTCTGTATTTGTAGTTGGAAGGTTAACGAAGAAAACTAATCAGACTCATCTGACAAATCCGACTCATCAAACGGAAATAAGCGACGGGGGAGAAAGCTAGTGACGTAGGTACCCTCAAAAAGGGTCCTACTACCGCTCGGAGTTGCCTCCATGTGTTCCAAACAGAGTGACTGTTGGTAACACTCCGCATCGTCCGAATTCAAGTTTTCCTCCACGTCATCCGCTACACTAGAGATATCCTCATCACTCTCCAATTGTTCCATCCAATTCACGGCTTCCATCTCTACGGAATCAACTTCTTCATCTTCCAACAGCACATCTTCATTTTCATCTTCATCTTCTAACATAATGTTTTTTAACATTAGAATTACCTCTCGTGGATGAGGAAAGATGATGTCTCTTGGTGCCATGACTGGACTGATTCAACCATTGATACAAACTCACCTTTTATACCACAATATTTAGAGGGGGGGGGGTGTTGGGGAGGGGATATTGTTGTTAAATATATATTTAGTATTAAACAAAGTTGTTACCAAGTCCTGAAGTGGGTCAAGGTCGTTTGAACATGTTACCAAAACGGGGAATAGAGCAGTAAGTGATTCTCACTTGGACCACAAACTGATCTATTCCCCGCTTTGTATTCCAGACGTCTTTAATTTTGTCATCCCACTTATTCATCCTGGTCTTCATCCATGAGGAAGATTTGTTTGTAGGCTGACGGTTCTTCCTCAAGAAAATGATGTTTCGTCAACCTATCTTCCACCAGGAACACGCATTCTATCGGTTCAAGAGAGACCGGTTCTTCAGAAGGAACTTCTGCAACTATTGCCTGCAGATGTTTTATGTAGTTTATTGCCCGATATATCATGTCCTTTGTTTTAGTAGTAGATTTAACGCCCGGGACTTTACTTGATAATCTACTGTAGGCTTTTTGCATTGTCAGCTTATATGTTTTTGTTTTTAATGCGTTTTCGGCTCTTCGGTTCCGCAAGCAATTGTTGAACTTCAAAAACTCTGATAGTTCATCTTTATACTCTTTGGATGTGCTTGCTTGGGAATCCATAGCTAACTACTGGGGATATTCCGATGCGGTCGCTTAAATACCAAGTTTACGTGGTGGGGGTAAATGTCAAGGATATTATTGTAGGAAGTACATTTTATATCAAACAACGATGTCGCAGAATGACAAGTCTTGTAAGTGGGTCAAGGTCGTCTGAACATACCACCAGAACGGGGAATAGAGCAGTAAGTGGTTCTCACTTAGACCTCAAACTGATCCATTCCCCGCTCTGTTTTTAATCTCTCTCCTTTTTATTGATTCAACAATGGTTTGGTTTAATATAAAATGTTGTATTGATGATCCATTTCTGCCGGAGTAACCTTTCCATTATACCAATCATTTTAAGTAACTTTACATTGTTTTTATAGCTTGTTTTCCATGCTTCCTGTTCACTATTATACACTGGAGCCGTAGGCTTCCACATATACAAATCACAACCAACCTCCCAATCGAGAAACTTGTGCAGTAATCTTCTTAAGACAATTAACTGATCGTGCTTTTCAACCTTTCTGCTTACTACTAGTGTTGCTGCAGCGATAGGGAGAGCGGGTGTACTCATTTTCAGCAGAATGATTTTACCAGTGATAGGGAACCCCTTTTATACTACGTTTAAATGGTGGGGGTTAGTGGTGGGAGTACAAGGGTTAGGGAAGGGGTATATCGTGTTAAGAAATAAATATATCTTCCATTATTTTACCACACGGAGTGTAAGTCAATACTATACACAAATATTCTAAGTCTTTTTAGTGGGTCAAGGTCGTCTGAACATATTGCCAAAACGGGGAATAGAGCAGTAAGTGATTCTCACTTTGACCACAAACTGATCTATTCCCCGCTTTGTTTTTTTTTTAACCCCTCTCATTGTTTTAACGAGTTTAGTCATCTTCTTTTTTAAGGGTCGGAGGTTCGACAAAAACGTTCCCTAATTCTTTTTGTAAGATTAAGGGGGGCAGCGGTTCCTCAGGCAGTTCAGCTTTTATAGAAGGTTCTTGAAGCTGTGTTTGAAGAAACTTAATATATTGTATTGCCTGTCGAATTTTTGAAATCCTAGAATCACTAGGATTAGCAAATGGTACAGCGACTTGTAATCTTTTGTATCCTTCTTTTACTTTATTTTCGTTTCTTCGCGAACGTTCTCTATGTTGTTTCGCTCTACGTTCCCAGAGTAACTGATATGGAAGTACTTCCATATCAGTAGCTGATGAGTTGGATGAACCTGCTGGAGTCTCCATAGCTGACTAATGAATATGTTCTACGACGCCACGCTTATATACCCGCTTACCCCCACCTAAAAGGTTGGTGAACAGATCAATTTTTTGGTTTGAAAAGGAATTCAAACAGAGCGAAATGTTTCTAAGTCCGTTATCTAGGTCAAGGTCGTTGTAACATTGTAAAAAAAGTGTGGATAACCTATTTACACTCTGCAGCAGATGCTACAAAGTGTAAATAGGTTGTCCACACTTTTTTTTAATTTGGAAGAAAATTTTATTTAATTTGGAATAAACTTTTTGGTCTTTTTGTTTTTATTTATTTTTTTATTTTAATGATTTCCACACAGTGTTACCTGAATCATTTCGAATTAAATAGTCTTTCTGGGAAGGCTTTTTGACGTGGAGGTCCATGCCTCTAGGTAACTCTACATAGTACAGTTTGCCTTCACATTGAACCAACACCTTTGCAAAGTCCTTTATTTTAACAAAGAAGTAGCGTTTGTTTTTACAAAGCCTATTAATTCGAATTTTGGTTGGCACTACTGTTGGACGTGGTGAAGAAGGAGATGCGCTATGGTTTAATTTTAAATGAAGACTGCACGCTCCTTCATTTAAAATACAACGTTTATGACAGCGATCACCTTTTTTAGCACCTTTTTTGAATATATAACTGCATTGTTGTGCAGGAAGTATGCACATCCTTTGTACAGATTTCAGTTGTTTGAATTTCTCTGAAGGAGATGAAGTGTATGTGCAGATTACTGAAGGTCTGGTTGGAGAAGATGATTGTGTGGCTGGTTGGCTTGGCCTCGACCTTGATGATGAGGATGAAGAAGCAGAAGATGTGGAAGACTTTGATGAAGATGTAGAAGACCTTGAAGATGTAGAACAACTTGAAGATGTAGAAGGACTTGGAGAAACAGCACGAGAAGTTGACGGAAGAGGTGAAGGACTTGTGGAAGACGTTGACACAGCAGGTGGTGGTGAACAGTTCTCCGGGACGATGTTAGCTAACATCAGAGCTGTCCGAAGGATGGATGGAACCGCAGAAGACGAAGTGGTAGAGGCGGCTGAAGACGAAGCAGAAGGTTTCAATTTGAGAGGTCGTGTCTGCTTCCTAATGTGTGCCATGGTGTGAGGTATAACAGCACAGGTAGAAGAGTGATTTTACTAGGGCTGGGGGACCCTCTTTTATACACAATGTTAGTGGTGGGGAGTGAAAGTGCTATAGGGTGGGGGTGTTAATGTTGTAACGAATAAATATATATGTATATTTTACAATACGAGAACTTTCTAAGTACCAAAGTGGGTCAAGGTCGTTTGATCATGTTGTCGAAACGGGGAATAGAGCAGTAAGTGGTTTTCACTTGGACCACAAACCAATCTATTCCCCGCTCTGTACGAGAATTTTCTAAGTCCCAAGGTCATCCGAACAAGTTGCCAAAACGGGGAATAGACCGGTAAGTGATTCTCACTTGGACCATAAACCGATCTATTCCCCGCTCTGTATTGGGGAAGGGGACAAAAGACAACAAACAAGAGACTGATTTTAAACAAGAGACTGATTTTAAACAAGAGGCTGATTTTATATTTCACAAACGTTTCTCAGGCTAAGATGGGTAATGTCAACCGGTTTGCACGCCGTAATGACATAAGGTCGGTTTGGGAGCCATACCTTTTTGTAAGGGGTTAGGAAAAGGATGAGAAACAAGTTACATTACTTTTAAAATAAAGACTTTGCCAACAACTATTTAAACAAAATTAATCAGTTAACGTTACTTTTACAAGAACAGCCGAGGTCGGTTTTGCAAAGGTCAACAGTATCACTGAAACCCGGTGGGACGTAGACCCAAACACCCGGCGTCAGGCTGCTGCGAACCCAAGTTTTGACCAAGGTTGTTGAGGGACCTGTAGGGCCGGGAGTACATATGTTATTAGTAAATAAAACACTTCAAACCGATACCACACACTTAACTACATTACCTAGCAGCAAACTACAAGCGTTATCTAACATGCTTAACAAACTAACTAAACATGCAAGGGCGCGGATCTCTTAATTGCGCGTCGGGCCCAACGCACACTTAACAGACCTACGCTGCAGCAGAGTGCAACCCACTGGGACGTATATCCAAACAACGGGCGGCAAGCTACTGCGACGAGACTGCGGACTGCTCCCGCTTATAAAGGCAAAGTGACGTCACCGAGGTGGAAGGGGGGAGGTCGAGGTTTTCACTTGGACCACAAACCAATCTATTCCCCGCTCTGTACGAGAATTTTCTAAGTCCCAAGGTCATCCGAACCAGTTGCCAAAACGGGGAATAGACCGGTAAGTGATTCTCACTTGGACCACAAACCGATCTATTCCCCGCTCTGTATTGGGGAAGGGGACAAAAGACAACAAACAAGAGACTGATTTTAAACAAGAGACTGATTTTAAACAAGAGGCTGATTTTATATTTCACAAACGTTTCTCAGGCTAAGATGGGTAATGTCAACCGGTTTGCGCGCCGTAATGACATAAGGTCGGTTTGGGAGCCATACCTTTTTATAAGGGGTTAGGAAAAGGATGAGAAACAAGTTACATTACTTTTAAAATAAAGACTTTACCAACAACTATTTTAACAAAATTAATCAGTTAACGTTACTTTTACAAGAACAGCCGAGGTCGGTTTTGCAAAGGTCAACAGTATCACTGAAACCCGGTGGGACGTAGACCCAAACACCCGGTGTCAGGCTGCTGCAAACCCAAGTTTTGACCAAGGTTGTTGAGGGACCTGTAGGGCCGGGAGTACATATGTTATTAGTAAATAAAGCACTTCAAACCGATACCACACACTAACATATATATTAGACTAACTACATTACCTAGCAGCAAACTACAAGCGTTATCTAACATGCTTAACAAACTAACTAAACATGCAAGGGCGCGGATCTCTTAATTGCGCGTCGGGCCCAACGCACACTTAACAGACCTACGCTGCAGCAGAGTGCAACCCACTGGGACGTATATCCAAACAACGGGCGGCAAGCTACTGCGACGAGACTGCGGACTGCTCCCGCTTATAAAGGCAAAGTGACGTCACCGAAGCGGAAGGGGGGGAGGTCGAAGGGGGTGGTCAAGGGGGGGGGATCCGCCCCGTGACGTCGGGGGGGGGATCCGCCCCGTGACGTCAGGGGGGGAGGATCCGCCCCGTGACGTCGGGGGGGGGGGGCTCCGCCCCGTGACGTCGGGGGGGGGGGGGGTTGTGTCGTCACGGTGGAAGGGGAACAGGATGTAGACCGGTCTTTAGCTTTCTACCCGTATATGGAAATGTCACGGTTACACTTGGCGACCCGCTTTGCTCCGTCTGGTACCTCATTCCAGCTTTGCCTTGCGAACTGAATACACCTCTGCGCTATGTCTTCTCCCATCACACCCGAGAAACTGCAACGTTTGAAGGAGACTTTGAAGAAGTCTTCGGAGAAAAGGAGCGGCTTCAAAAGACCTAGTTCTTTTAGGTCTTGTATACAAAGACATTTTCGGAACCACCCACTTTACTTTGAACAACGGCCTTCGACGTCTTCTGCATCTCCGCCATCGACACCGCCTCGCCCTTCAGCGCCTCGACCTTCATCGCCACCTCCAACTGTTGAGGAAATAATGAAGAGGACGGCTACGGTGAAACTTACCGAGTTGGTATCGCCGCTGGAGTCTGTCAGGGTCAAGTTTGCCCAGTTGAAGTTGAACGTGGAATATTTATTTGTGGGGAAGATCGGCGATGAATACCTACTCCAACACCTCTTTGGCGGCCGTTACGTCAAGGTCCACCTTCCAAGGTCCACTCTGCCACCTCCTGAGACCGAGTGCGACTTGTTTTTGGTACGGCTGAAGGGTCAAGTAAAGTGGGTTACAAAGAAATAAAGTAAACACCACCATCTGTCCACCGCTCCTTATCCGCCATCTCCTTCGAACACAAACGGTCCTTTTCAGGACCACCCTAAGCATTTCAAGTTAGGGACTTGGCCTGTACATAGGCAGGAGACTGTTAGTCTCATGTTTGTGTGCAGCCCACTTTGTGAAAATTTCTAAGTCCTAAGGTCCTTGACCTTGACCTTGACCTTGAACATGACCCATTTTGGGGGGGGGGGGCAAAGTTTGTGCAAAGTATGTCATGTGGGTACTCAAATTACGCGGATTGATCAGACGAACAAGTTGGCGAAAACAGAATTAAATCCGACCAAGGGTATAGCAGTAATAGCTAAAAACAACTATTTTGGAGGTTAAACCTAAATAACTTCTTTATTTACGGATTAAAGTATATCAAGTGGGTACTCAAATTACGCGGATTGATCAGACGAACAAGGTGGTGCAAACAGAATTCAGATCCGACTAAGGGTATACCAGTTATAGCTAAAAACAACTATTTTGGAGGTCAAACCTACATAACTTCTTTATTTACGGATTAACATATATCAAGTGGGTATTCAAATTACGCGGATTGATCAGACAAACAAGGTGGTGCAAACAAAATTCAGATCCGATCAAGGGCATAGCAGTAATAGCTAAAAAACAGCTATTTTAGAGGTCAAACCTACATAACTTCTTTATTTACGGTTTAAAATATATCAAGTGGGTACTCAAACTACGCGGATTGATCAGACGAACAAGTTAGTGCAAACAGACTTCAGATCCGACCAAAGGTATAGCAACTGTAGCGAAAAACAACTGTTTGAAGGACAAGGTAACGTTGTGGTGGGGATAGGTGTCTATCCTACTCGCTAGCGCTACATCATTATACTTCCAGCTCTTGTCGGATGAACATCTACCTATATAGTTTGTGTTAACGTCTGAACATGTCACAGTTTTACAGGAATATGAGTAAGGTGTCCTTCAGTAGCCCGCTTGCCACCACCTTCTACTTCTCCGACGATGAAGATAGAATGTCTACGCTTTTAGCGGACAATGTGCGGTTCCATCGTAGAATAGCCAAGGTTGAAACACTCTTAGCCAGTTGTCTGCTGCACAAGAAGCAACACATGGAAACATGCACTAGTTTAGATCATAGTGACTGTAATATTTATACACATATAGTGTTGAGACAAATTAATTGAAGTTTTCAGTTAAGGAGCTACGGTCTTGACAGTGTAAGAGTCAGACCCTAACTAATGCGTGTACGCTAGTTAGTGCGCGATGTAAAAACTTGGTGGGGGAAGTGGTGTGGTGGGGGAAGTGATGTGGTGGGGGAAGGAGCAAGTACCTAACCTACACTCAAACGCTGCATTACTATACTATCATTGTAACGGACAACACCATGAACAGCGTCAACGACAATATTTGGGGAGATGCGGTTTGTGAGGAGGAGTTGATAGCAACTCTTGACGCTACCGAGGTTGAGCAAACTACATCTCAGCAGCCAACAAGCAACATCATAAGCCGTGGCAATAACATTATTTGGGGAGGTGCGATTAGTGAGAAGGAGTTGGTGGCAACTCTTGAGACTACCGAGGTTAAGCAAGGAGCGGCGATGCAAACTATATCCCAGCAGCCTAGGACATATGAACAAGTCCTTGAGGACTATAATAACGCGTATGATTATGCTTGCAAGAGGTGGTGTGCGCAGCCGCAATGTCCAGAGCAGGAGGATGAAATGGAAGCGGATTTTCAGCTGGTTACTAAACTAGAGGAGGAACTTCAACGAGCAGACCAACTTTTGCACGGTGCACATGGAACCACAACTATTTTGATGGGTAACTAATGGATATTTTATTCAAGGTCTTCCTCCCCACGTCAGCTGCCATCTGCCGCGCACTTGTCGCCTGTCACCTGCCGCCTGCCATCTGCCGCCTACCATCTGCCGTCCGCCATCTGCTCCGCCATCTGCTCCGCCATCTGCTCCGCCCCACCACACTTTACCCCCACCATTTGGTACGATTGCAACGCTAGCTTGTGAATAGTCAGTACACCTCCAGCTCTCGACTGGTGAACATCATCCTCTCTCCGCGCTCTTCACAAAATAACATTATCATGTCACTCAAGATTCGATGTATTTATTATGACTCTATTTATCTATCAACTTCTACGGACCTGGAGGTTTTTAAAGAGGAGTTACGACTTCTCCTAGCGAATGGGTACAGTTTATCTTTAGAACTGATCGCAACAAACAACATAGACTCTGCGCAGGGGTCAAAGTATCTACCGCCTTTCATCAGAAAACGAAGTGATGGTCGCGACTCCGGATCAACAACATCGATGACGACAAACAACGGGGAACTATTGTAAACATAAATTGTTGTAAACATAACTTATTGTAAATAAAAAGAAAAGTAAAAATAAAGTTAAATGAAATAGTACTATCTCGCACTCGTATCATTCGATTGCTTCATTCGATTGTTTTCATTCGATATTGTTATCGAATTAAAACTATCGAATCACAATCGGATTTTACGCGTGCGAGGTAGTACTTTTTTAAAATAACCTCCCCGTGACCTTGACCTTTAAACTTTCCCTCATTACGTCACAAAACCGCCTACGTCACTGGCTGAGGCTCAGATGACGTGTTTAATGACTCAGCGCTTCCGGTCACGTGACCGGAAGCCATAAATCACTTGGCCCAGGACCTACAAACCCCCACTACTAGTGTTCCTTATTTCAGCAAACCTGCATACTCAGCCGCCATGTTATTCTTATGGAGAATAATTAAAAAGCCATAAATCGTTTATTTATGAATGTATATTGATGAAACTTGGTATGTCGCTTTATGTGGTATTAAGATAAATTAATATGCATTGGAAATTCGCTAAGTATGCAGGTTTGCTGCGACGGGGGTATTATATTATTGTAGGTTACTGGTGAAATCAATATTAAATTGCAATTGATAAGCTTGTAAATTAGGTTAAAAATTAACTATAAAATATCTACTAAATTATTGTAAAATGGCTATACATGATTTAAAATTGTATACATTATTTATAATAAAATCACTTAAAACTGTACACTATTGAGCCAATTAGGAATTTAGTATTCTTCTGCTTCAACAGGATTCATTGTTTTCATAAACACTCAGAGGCATTGAATGACAGGTACAGATAAGTGATTTTTTGCTCTCTATTCATGAAAGGTGCTAATGGAAGATGTCTGAAAGTGAGCAAAAAACTACCTGGAGCCTAGGACACAACAAAATTCTGGTCTGTCTGTCTATGAGTATTATTTGTGATCACTTCCTTGTTTAAAATGTTCTGGTTTGGTTTTTATAAACTAATCTGTGATCTATAAACTGTATTTACAATTATATTCTGTATTTCCAAAGTCTGCAAAACTAAAATATCAGCAAAAACAGGTAAACTTATTTAGTTTTTAAGGTTAGGCCTACAGTAGGCTAGACTTAAACCTTAACATCTTAACAAAGTTTAAGTTAAAGATTATTTAGACTAAGTTACTGCCGTAGGCTAACTTGTTATTATTTGGCTAAACAAGGTTTTAAGCCTAGGTGATATATTAATTTTGTAATGGCCTACAATATTTAATTTAAATTCATTTGATTTGTCTTTGATTGATTATTTGTGACTTTTTAACCAACTCTTCTGTGTATTGTCTCTGCAGCAGTAAGTATTTATGTAAACCAGTGAAACAATGTATGAAATAGGGATGTATAAGTACCGGTATACAGGGTGTTACAAAAAAGTGTGATGGGCTATACAGGACCTAATTCTACATGCAAAAATAAGTCAAAAATGAAGAATAACATTTTTTGGATTTTGGCTTAGTTTAGCCGTAATCCGCCATTTTGTTTTTTTGGGAAAATATTTATTATTTCAAAAACCAATGAGATATTTTTACGAAACTTGGCAAAAGTGTTTACACTAAAGTAAGTAACATTTGTAAAAAAAAAATATTTGTTTACCTTTCCAAATTTCAAAATGGCGGCCATTTGAATTTTGTATGCCAAATTTCATGAAAACCGGTACCTAAATCAAAATTTTTCAGGACACAAAATTTTTTGTATTTATTATAACAAATCCAACAAAACAAAAATGAATAAAATCGGTTCATAAATAAAGAAGCTGTGTTTATTTTAGTAATTTAGACTGAAATTACTTAATTACATTACATAAATTATTACATTACATTTAATAAATTTTAATATTAATAATAATCATTTGTTGTTTAAAACAATGTAATGAAGAGGATACACCACATGTAGGTAGGCACTTGCCCTTCATAGTAGGTGTTCAATGTGACCTCCATTGGCGATCACGCACTGCCGTAATCGTCGTCCCATTGACTCTCGTACCCGCTCCAACACTCCAGGCATTTCTCTTATCCTCCGACATCCATCTTCAATTCTCTCCCTCAGCTGTTCAACATTGTTTACAGGCGTTGCATACACCATTGTTTTCAAATGTCCCCATACAAAGAAATCTATGGGATTCAAGTCGGGCGATCTTGCTGGCCATGCTATCGGGCCACCACGACCGATCCACTTATTTCTGAATCGCTGGTCCAGGTAATTCCTTACTTCATTTCTGAAATGAGGAGGTGCACCGTCGTGCAAAAACCACATGTTTCGACGTGTGTTTAGGGGCACTTCTTCCATCGCATCATCTAAATCATTCTGAAGGAAGTGCAAATAGGTAAGTCCATTCAGCCTTGCTGGTAAAAACACTGGACCAATAAAATTATTCCCAATAATGCCCACCCAAACATTCAATGAAAAGTTTTGCTGGAAGTTATGCTGGATGTCGAGGGACTGCACTATTGTATGAGGATTCTCATCTGCCCATTGGTGGGTGTTATGGAAGTTCAAGATTCCATTTCGGTTAAACCCATCTTCATCTGTAAAAAGTACTGAAGACAGGAACTGCGGACTCCTAGTACATTTATTTTCTATCTGTTGACTAAAATGCAGTCTGTTTGGGTAGTCCTCTTCTAAAAGAGCTTGAACCCGTTGGACATGGTAAGGATAAAGTAGATTGCTTTTCAAAATCCTCCATACCGTTGAGTGGTCAGCTCCCTCGGCAGATGCAATTCTTCTTGTGCTTGATTAAGGATCGTCTTCGACAGCTTGCAACACTCTTTCTTCCAATTCCAACGTTCTTGTTGTTCGAGGTCTACCTCGACCTAAAGGCGGAGTGGTAAATGAACCATACTGTGTGAGGCGGTCGTGCACTGTTAAGAACGTATTTTCACTAGGCAGTCGGCGATTTGGAAAACGTTCAGAGTACAAACGTCGAGCTAGCGCTCGATTACAATCTGACAGTCCATACATTAAGTGGATATCAGCTAGTTCCGCGTTTGTAAACTCTACTGGCATTATGAGCTAGTTACGTAAACGTCTAAGCAGCAATTGGATGTGAACAAAACAGCAATAATGTGTGGCAGGTCAACAATGGATTTGTTATAACAGCTGATTAAATGCATATCAGCTGTTAATGTGGAGTAAAAAGGAGAAATAAAATTAATCAAGATTGATTAGTAGATTGATTGCCTACCTACATGTGGTGTATCTTCTTCATTACATTGTTTTAAACAACAAATGATTATTATTAATATTAAAATTTATTAAATGTAATGTAATAATTTATGTAATGTAATTAAGTAATTTCAGTCTAAATTACTAAAATAAACACAGCTTCTTTATTTATGAACCGATTTTATTCATTTTTGTTTTGTTGGATTTGTTATAATAAATACAAAATATTTTGTGTCTTGAAAAATTTTGATTTAGGTACCGGTTTTCATGAAATTTGGCATAAAAAAATTCAAATGGCCGCCATTTTGAAATTTGGAAAGGTAAAAAATATTTTTTTTTACAAATGTTACTTTAGTGTAAACACTTTTGCCAAGTTTCGTAAAAATATCTCATTGGGTTTTTGAAATAATAAATATTTTCCAAAAAAAAACAAAATGGCGGATTACTAAACTAAGCCGAAATCCAAAAAATGTTATTCTTCATTTTTCACTTATTTTTGCATGTAGAATTAGGTTCTGTATAGCCCATCACACTTTTTTGTGACACCCTGTATAATAAATTAATTTTTTTTTGCAGGATTTCAGAATCTAGATAGAAACTTAAATCTAAAGTATGGACGAGACAATTATTAGGTAAGTTTTTTGAAAAATAACCGAAACTGACAACCGACAACCGTTTTTTGTAAAAAACCAAACCAAAACCGAACTGAAAAAAATGCAACCAACCCTTCCCTAGATTTATAGATATAGATATATTATTTCTCAAGGATTTTTTTTGTTGGTACAGCATATCTCCCCTAATAATTGATCAAAATCAATAATTGAGTCATACTTTGAGGATTACATTCACCGCCAAATGCAAATAAGAAACAAGCAACTTAAATCCATAAAAATTATCATTTAATGGATGATTCTCCTTATTTATTTGTCAATGAACTGTGATACCGTACAGCGACAAGTTCAGGTGTTTCAGTGCGCAAGTTTCACATGGGCAATTCACTATTGTATCAATCAATCAATCAAATTAACTTTATTCCAAAAATGCACATAATAGTACAGAATGGTGTCAACAGTATACAGTAATACATTATAAACAACTACCCAACTAACCAAAACATAATTTTTACCTCAAAACTAACTTACAAACTCATTCCATTTGATCAGTGTTTTAAAGATAAGTAAAAAATGCTTCTGTCTTATACAATGGCCTATTGATAAGGAATGTTTTCAGATGATTTTTAAATAAATTAAAGCCAGCAATATTTTTAATATCCATAGGTAATTTGTTAAAAAATTGAATTCCACTATAAGAGGGTATTTTCTTGTACATTGACAAATTATGCCTATTGTAAACCATCTGATTACCTTTCCTGGTTGAATAGTTATGAAAAGAATTCAATGTTGGCATTGTTTCTAATTTTGATTTAACGTGAAGAATTAATTGAAAAATATATAAACTGTGCCTATATATAAAGTATCCTAACCATGAAGTCATGGCCACATGGAAGTAGTGCGCGCAGGGGGAGGAGGGGGAGTCTTGGTTCACTGCGCCTGCTTTGTTAGTGCAGATACCACTTTGCCTTCTTTGTGTTTCGTATGACTCATCTCCATCTTCAGGAAATCCTGATTTTTAAATCCGGACCAGCCACTCTCCATATTAGTCCGGACTTCTGAGAGTACTGTACACAATTTTTTAATTGAAAAGAGTACTGAAATTATAGGAAATAGAGGTTTGCGGATATCCGAAAAGCCGGTTTGGTTTCAGATCGGATCGGATTCGGATATCCGAATCCGATCCGAAGGCTTTATCGATATCCGATAAGGTCTAGTACATATCCGACTTATTCGGATAGACTGTATATCTGGGGATAAAAAGATAGAAACGAAACAGTAAATATGTTTGGACCATTAATAAACGTTTTGACTCTTGACGTCGTTCAAGATTCAAGATTCAAGATTTTTATTGTCTTTAAGCTCTTACAAAGTGCAATTGACAAGGTCGTTACATAGCATTTATGACAAACTAAAGTAATTCTATAAATAAGTTGTACATGCCAAGTAACTAATATGATAAATTAAAATAAAAATAAAAATAAAAAAAAACAAGTTAAATTACATATAGGACATTCAAATGAATTAAATTACATAAAAGACATAGAACATTAAGTGAACACAAACAATTACAATTTTAAAATGTTAAGCTTGTCTTATCACAGGTCATATAGTCTTCAACAGAATAAAATATTTTTTCTCTAAGCCATCTTTCAGTTACTACCTTAAATCTGTTTAAAGTTACAGTCCATGCCTCTTTAGGCAATTTATTAAACATTTTCAGCTTCATTGCAATATGACTGCTATTTATTTTTTCTAATTTTACTGGAGGTCGCTCTAACAAATGATTCTGTCGTGTAGGGTACCTATATAATTCCTCTCTCACTTTAAAACACTCAAGACATTCTTTGACACTAACCAAACAGCAATAGACATATAAACTAGGCAAGGTCATTATTTGCAGTTCTTTAAAAATTGGCACACATGATTCCCTTACTGGTACATTTTTTATTGTTCTAAGAGCTTTCTTTTGCCACAGAAATGCTCTTTGAGAGTGACAGCTGTTGCCCCACAATGTAACGCCATACCTCAAGTGTGAATGAAAAAATGCATAGTAAGCTTTCACTAACATATCAATTGTAACACAATTTCTTAGTTTTCTTAATAAGTAGATAATCCTTGATAATTTTTTACATAACTCTTCAACATGTTTGTCCCAACTTAACCTACTATCCAGATACATCCCTAATACTTTTACAGGCTTAATATCTTTAAATACTGTGCAATTTAATGAGAAAACAATTTTTTTCAGTTTTTTTATCATTTACCACCAGTTGATTTGTCCTACACCACTCTAGTACATTTTGTATTGCCTGATTTTCTGCCCTAATCAGTTGATCAAGATTGTTGTCAAAATTTAAGATCGTGGTATCATCCGCATACAATACCGACTTATTGTTCAAGGTAACGTGACGCAATTCCTGTTGCTTTGAATGTTTTCGGTACGTAACTTGTATCAATTCATTGATACGATATTTGTGTAATCATGTATTGAATCGCGATACACGGCCAGATCATAGATCATTTTAGCAAACAGAATGAATACGGTTTATAAAGAGAAATGTGTGATAGCGAACGTTTTTGATAGTAAACAACCAAAAATTTATACAATATTGCAACTTGATGTCAATTCACGATTCACGGGATAAACGCTGATAACGAGACAATAGTAGAGGATTACTGGCGAATAAGTCGATAATGTTTTGTCGATAGTCGATTTCCGATAGTATCAACTTCTGACGAGTGCAATGAGCAAGCTCTCATAGATTAAGCTGTAATTCAAAAGTTACATAATGCAAACAGAAATGTTAGTGTATGAAATTTTAAATTGCTGCATCTGATATTTTCCTTCCATTCAATGCAATTAAAAAACGCTGAGTAAAGTATTGCTGACTTGCGCAAAACGAATTGCATAGCTTTCTCTTCGATGAAGTTTCCCGCTATGATCAACGAGCTTAATCTAGCTAGAGCTTTTATACTCCAAGAAAAGACTTCACTTGTTTATCCCCAGACGAGACCTTTCAACGACGCGACGTTAAAGCAGTGGCGACCTGAAGGCATTGCTTAGTTATCTTTATTATTGATTTATACAGATTTTACCGTTTGGATATTATTTGATTTTGTTCAATTCATGTATTTAAAATGGAACCACAAAGGAAGAAAAGCACGATATGTAAATTACTAAAAAAGAACGACGCTGATAGTTTGAAATGCAAGCTGACGCTGATACTTTGTCGTCTGTTTACATTTCGGTGACATACTAGGTTAAACAAAGTTTCTAATTTGTATTAAACAAAATAAATTCAAACTAGGCCTAGTTAGTAAATTTTTAAAATACCCCCGTCGCAGCAAACCTGCGTACTCAGCGAATTTCCAATGCATTTATATGTTTCTCACTCCTACATAAAGCCACTTACAAAGTTTCACAAAAATACATTTATAAATAAGTGATTTATAACATTTTATTTATTCTCTATAAGAATAACATTAGGACTGAATACGCAGGTTTGCTGCAACGAGAAAGAAAGAAATGAGTTTTTATGCATTTATCAATATAACTGAACCAGTTGAAGCTACATTACAAGTATTATTAATTTATGTTCATAATTAAGGGAGATATAAAACTTTACATATTCTCCATAAGAATAACATGAGGGCTGAGTATACAGGTTAGCTGCTACGGGGACAATCAAAACAAATTTATTTTTTGTGCAAATGTCAATATACCAGTACAACATGAAGCCACATACCAAGTTTCATTAATATACATTCATAAATAATCGAGATATAGAATTTTAGCGAATTTCCCCTATAGGGAAGAAGCTATTACCGTAGTCGGCATGGTAAGACCTAGGCCCGGGACCATGATAACTTTTCGTTTTGAGGTCCCCAGACCCCAAAAACACCATTCGTTCGAAACTGTATGTATATATATATATATATATATATATATATATATACAGTATATATATATATATACAGTATACATATATATATATATATATGTGTGTGTCCGTGAGCACGATAACTCTCGTAAAATTTATCCGATTTTGATGAAATTTGGTATAAACGTGTAAAGTAACATTTATGACTTTAGTTCGAAAACCAGCCAGATCGCTTTATCCGAAGGGGTATTTTGGGGGGGTTTTGTACCCCAAAAATTGGTTTTTTGAATTTTTTACATATAATTTTGGAAATAGTCAAATTTTAGTTTTTACCATTGGATTCAGCTTAAAAAACACACAATTTGGTATTTTGATCATTTCTCTACGTCAATTGGTTACCGAGATATTGAAAGTGCTAAACACAGTACGTTGTCTAATGTTATTCTTATGGAGGAAAAGAAAAATTTTATATCTCGCTTAATTATTAACGTATACTGACAAAACTTGGTATACGGCTTCATCTGGTTGTGGACCATTGATATTTGCTCAAAAAAACAATTTTTTGCCAAAGGCTCCCGTAGCAGCAAACCTGCGTACTCAGCCCCATGTTATTCTTATGGAGAATAAGTAACGTGTTATCTCCCTTAATTATGAAAATAAATTAATGAAATTTGGTACGTGGCTTTACCTAAATGAGTTATATTGATATCTGTATAAAACCCCATTTTTTGTTTTCCTTCCTTCAGCAAACCTGCATACTCAGCCGCCATGTTATTCTTATGGAGAATAATTAAAATGTCATAAATCGTTTATTTATGAATGTATATTGATGAAACTTGGTATGTGGCTTTATGTGGTATTAAGATACATATATATGCATTGGAAATTCGCTGAGTACGCAGGTTTGCTGCTACGGGGGTATTATTTATTCTCCATAAGGATAACATTGGACAACGTACTGTGTTTAGCACTTTGAATATCTCAACGGTTGGGCATAGAATCACAATTTAAACACCAAAATGATTGTTTTGTGGAGCTGAAGTGATTGGTAAAAGCAAATGTTAAGATTAAAATAAAATTAACTGAGGAAAAGACAAAAACCTTTTTCCCATAAGATTAACATGGGAGATTTTATGAGCAGTTTTTTTTTGGATTTTTTCCGCAACCACTTAACCTAGGTTAATAATTCAATATACTATATTATTTGTTTTTTTAAGCTCTATAACATGGTCAAAACCAAAATTAAGTGTTTTAAAAATTTTAGGGTGAAAAATGCAAAAAACTGATTTTTGGAAAATTTAAAACCCCCATAAACCCCCCTTCCCATGGTCTGATTTTTCTGGTTTTCGAAATTAAAATCATAAATGTCACTTTACACATTTCAGCCAAATTTCATCGAAATCGGACGTTTTTTACTCAAGTTATCGCATTCACGGACACACACATATATATATATATATATATATATATAAATTTTAACGAATAGTGTTTTTGGCTTCTGGGGACCTCAAAACAAAAAGTTATCATGGTCTCAGGCTTAAGTCTCACCATGAGACCTACGGTAATAGCTTCTTCCCTATAGGGGAAATTGCTAACAGGAAATTCTTTGGTTATGGAAGTGTTTGGTTAGCTCATACAGAGTTGAAACCCTATACTGATTCATTGTTTCAGTAGGGTCTGATTTTTCTGCTAGGCCTTTGGGGTGTTGTGTTGAGATGTCTGCTTTGCTATCAATATCGGTGATTCCGGTCTTTTAAATAGGCTGTAATCATGTTAAAATGTTTCCTTGTTGATTCTCTTGCCTGACCGTATGTTTATGTTTGTTTTTTTACCAGGCCTACACCCAGATAGGCTAAGGTGTTATACCATAATGACAAGGATTAATGATAGTCAAGGTGACATTACATGATTTGAGTAGCCTAACCTAGGCCTACTGTTATTAAATTATCTATACTTTTATCTTATACCTACACAACCAGTAAACATATTTATTGTATTTTCCACTGCAGAGAAGATAATATTTTCAAGCATGCACAAAGGTTGGTATATTGCTCCTCCAATTAGACATGCTGTTTTCTGGTGGGGTTATGTGTAGAATAGTCTTTAATTACTCAGAAATATACATTTGTAAAAATAATGACCAATTTTTGTGTTTTGAATAAATTTCCTTAGCTTAAATATTGCATATTTATATCTTGCAAGAAAAATCAAAATGTTAGGTTCCAACCTGAAAATATGGTAGTTTTAGAGATCGGGGTAAAGTAGGCTAAATATCCGAATCCGAAAATTATCCGATCCGAAACCCTTACTATCCGATCCGAACCGAAACCAATCCGAACTAAAAATTCACTATGCGCACACCTCTAATAGGAAATGAAAGAATAAATGTAAACAAATACTGGTATTCAAGAAATTTGTAAGTCGTATTCTAGTTATGTACCGGAAGCTTGATATTAAAAAAAATTAATAATATTAATATATACAATCTGTTATGCCCAAAATGTAATTTTCCGTTTAATTTTACTTGCATTTAATATTAATATCTCATGGTTGGGGACAATTTATAACTATCTAGATTTATCAATATATGAACAAATATCTTTCAAGCACAACTGATAAACTCGTGATTATGTTTTTTAATGTTGCAAGTATCCTGGAAAATCATGATTTTTTTTTTCCTGGAAATGTGATGGGATATTTGTTTGGAAAACCTGTGGAACCCTGATAATTCTTTGTCACTCCTGCCCTAGGTGGATTTAAATAAGGTGTGCTATTGCGCATCGTAGCGTGACGTCACCTGAAGGCAGAAGCGCGTCACCAATGTATTCTGACTATCCTATGTGAAGGAGTGGGGGACATGGGGTTGTCAGAATACTTCGGTGACATGCTTTTTTAGGTACGAGTTTGCAACAATGGGAAACTTCAGCGGCGGCTACCAAAAAATCAGGTCGGGGTCAGAACGTCTACCTTCCCTCCATTCCCACCACACCGTTATCATTGAGAGGGACGTCAACTATTTTGTATATATGAATATATATTAAATCAGCGTAGTTTGGATTTGTGGCAGTGGGAGCGAAACTCTGCAAGTTTACTTGTGGCCGCGGTGTTGTGGATGGAGGGAGGGTAGACATTCCGAACCTGACCCGGGTTTTTGGATAGGCTCTAGCCGAGAGTTACATCAGCTGTCACTGTATAAACCAGCTGATCAAATAATCACCGTGATGTCACCTGGAGGCTGCGCAGAACATGCTCAAATTCGTCCTTCTGGATAGCACACCTTACTTAAATCCACCTTGCTCCTGCCCAAGTTCACAGAAAAAGCTGCCTTTTAAATGGCTTAGCGTTGGAGTGTATTTTTGAGGGTCAATGTAATTGCTGATTGTGGTTAGTAACTTCATTTCAAGGTTTTTTTTCTTTTTACTATAATGTATCTATTGGCAATGAGGATGATATAAATTTGGAATACAAACAGTTTTTACTTTTCGCAGGCAAACATTGAGGTAAGTTACATTTATTTTGTCATACCTCTTTGGAGAGGACATTCAGCTCAGCAAAATAGCCCTCCTGACTAGGGGAGAAGTAGGAGTAGGAGCTGCATGAAGTGTCATGCTTCTTCATTTATAAAAACTGCATACAATTACCATTTTTCAGCAATAAAACATAAAAAGTGTTTTTTTTTAAGTTGTCAAATGATTGTTGGAATTGCAAAAAGAGGTAATTTAATATTTCAAGTAGTTATATTTGAATGAATTGAAAAGCACACTGTTCAAATAAATCATGATTTACCGACGCACATTGCACGAGAATAGACTTAAATCTGTGCTTAAAATACCCATTTCTGCTTGGGATAGCTCTTCACTTAGGACGAAATCCGTGGATATAACTACCGAGGCAAGCCGCATCAACATAATCAGGCATTGGTTACAAAGTGAGAGAGGGAACCATGAGAGCTTACATTCATGAAAAAGCCCAATATTTAATACAATTCACCATCAGCAGCTCATCTCCTTCCAATACACATACAGTAGAAGTCCGATTATCCGAGCTAAACGGGACCGAGACTACCTCGGATAATCAAAAACTCGGATAACACGGCGGTAAAAATTATAGGTTATAATTAGACAAAAATCGTATTGAAACTGGAGAATACGGTTTATTAATACAGTAATAAGTGATTTATGAGTAAATAAACCTTTTTAATACTCTCCCCTTTATCCAATCTCTTAATTGCATTATATTTTGTTTCCAAAGAAACCACAACTCTTTTACGTTTACCACTCATATTTGTGAAACAACACACTGATTGAAAAAGGGGACTGAAGTTGCCCGGTAATCAGTTCGGCGTAGACTGAGACAATGGCGCGAACTAAAGATGGGTGTTATTTAACATAACAGGATGAATAACAGTGTTGCGGCCGTGGCAACGTTATCGCGGCAACACGTTGCGGAGAACTCCCTGTTAATTCTAATAACGTTTCTACACCCGTTACTAGAGTTGGCAATCGTTATTTAAATAACAGGTTGCCGCAACACGTTATTGGATAGCTGCGTTGTCGTTACAACCGTTAACGGAAAACAACGATAATTCCCATCTCTAGCGCGAACACAGTCGACCGATAAGACTATCGGTCCTAGCAACAACCAATAGGAGTAGCTTGTAATACTCGACCTAGCAACCACAGCCGCTACATTTTTCAATCGATTTACGATTATTTATTTATTTATTTACGATTTATTTCCAAGGCTATATACATTACTGTATTTGCCTCGGTTAACCCGGCGGCTCGGATAATCAGACCTCGGATAATCGGACCTCGGATAATCGGACTTCTACTGTACATGTTATTATTGGGATAAGAAATTTTTTGGGACAGGGTCAGACGGGCAGCTATTCAGTGTAGAGCTGCCAACCCGAGAACCGGAGCAGTTCCCAGGCAGGTTGTTGGCAACACTGACGTCCATCAGTGCGCGCCACTCGGCGGCCATCTTGCCCCTCAGTCCTTCCCATGTGGCTGTGTATGGAGCTGACGCCAGTGAGGAGGGTAAGAGTGATATGTGATGGAATAGTATTTTGTGTATTCTTCCCTAAAAGCGATTAGCATATTACTGATATCGACTTGAGATCTTTTCACATGTTATCTTCTGATCACTTTTTAAAAACAAATAATTTACCTATATGTTAAGGATAAAACTTTTATGTTTCAGAAGTTCATTATAAATCTTGATATTCTTTTGGTGCTCACTTTTTTGCATTTCCTGAGATGATTTTTATGAGAGTTATTGTGCTTATGGACATATATAAATATATATAAACATTTTAACGAATGGTGTTTTTGGCACCTGGGGGTCTCAAACAAAAAGTTAAGATGATCCAGGCTTAAAAGTCTTACCAAGCCACCAACGGTTTAACCTAGGGAAATAAATAACCCTAGGGAAATTCGCTAACACCCTATAAATTCAAACCCAACCAAACAAAAAATACCTGATAGGTTAGACAAAATCATATTTCTGTTTATGACAAATTTGGATACAAATTTCAACTCATTTAATTATAACTTAGATTTGGTTAGCTAAAAATAAAAAAAATTATGAACTTTTGATCATAATCAAATTTTGAACCCATTTAAACCTGCTAGAAAAAAAAATCTTAATGGTTCAGCATTTCTTTAACTTTTTAATAACTTATGGATTGTATAAAGTAACTGATGACGTGGTAAAGAAAACAGTGTGTTGTATTTTTGTTATGATTTTTCTGACATTGTATTGTTGGTTTTTAAAAACCTATGATTTTTATGGATTTTAAAATAGTTTTTCCAAAGAGTCATTGTTTTAACCACTTCAACCTTTTGACTACTATCTAACTTTATCTTGAATTTCACCGACAACACTCCCTCCAGGAGCGCTCCTCTTCATCTTCAACATGCAGCTGTGCGTGACGCAGTGCAAGCAGTACTTCAAGCTTTACACGACGCCAGCTAGACTGTGGAACGTTGGCAGCAGTGCGGTGTTGCTGGCGGCCGGTCAGTACCTGGCAGTGGTGCCGTACCACCTGGGAAAGCAGCGGTTGGCAGCCCTGGTAGGCTCGCAGGAGGGGGATGCGGCGCCCGCTACCATCAGAGAGTGGGGGGACCAGGGTGAAGAGCTGGGGGTGAAGGAGGAGGATGGTCCAGCCCACACCCCCCACCTGCAGAAGCTCTCACAGATGTACATGGAGGAGGGGATGTCTCAGAGGATGTAAGTGGTTGCAGTTTACTGTTTTTGTTTTTCTTTCAAAGCCCGTGGCAATTCAATTCTCTAATGTTTTGATGGGGAAATTTTGATTATCTTCCAAACCGTTACTAGGGTCGACATGTTCTCAAAGCGCATTTTTAACTAAAACTCCAATGGCAAAGAAATGGCCAGAAGCTTCATTATTCTTTTTATTAGAGCAATGCATTTAAAAATCATACTGTTTGGGACAGGTTGCAATAAAATAAATACTTATTTATACAGTCACTCCCGATTATCCAGGGTAATGACCGGTTCGAGAGTCACGGATAACCCAAAACCACGGTTAAAACAAAGGGATTCAATAAATTGAATATTACAAATATAATAAAGTTTATACTACATTTTTATACTACAATATTGTGTTTTAATGTCATTGTGTTTTTGTTATCTATGTAAATAAATACTTTTGAAAATCTTTAAATTGTGATAACATCTACAAACAATCAAGATAAATAATAGTTAATACTAGCATTGGTTGATAGCATTAAATAAAAACCCAAAACACAGAATGATATTTAATAGGTTTACAATCTCTAATCACCAAACAGTATGCTAATTAATTCCGCACTGAGGGAAAAACTCCATGAGGGTGATTGTTTTGAGATGTTTCTATTTTTAGACGTCCGCGTCCGACCGTCCGTCGCTCTGCCCAGCCAGGTGCAGTAACTAGAGCAGTGTCAAGGTCATCGCTCCCCATCACGCGCCCACGGCTCAATAGCGAGATGACAGACTCTCAGATTATGTTATGTTTACTAAATTGTTTACTAGATTATGTTGTTTAATGTAGTATTTATTCTGATAAAGTAAATTAAATACAATTCTGGAGATAATTTAGCAAAATAAATTGTTATTACTGCTCTATTTATTAGAAGGGGATAAATAAAAATAAACCTTTCGTGACCCCGGTTAAACCGCAACCCGATTAACCCGCTCCTGGATAATCGGGAGTTGACTGTACATATTTTTCTTCATTCACATATCAATGAATAACATTACTTTAGTGAAGTACACTATTTATTATGAGAACAATTTTATTTGTTGGCTGTTCTGATGCTCCTGGTAATATTTAAATTCACTATTAGGATGGCAATGTTGTACATTATAAGGTTAGAGGAGGAGGTATAGTCAGGATAACAAGTTGGTATAGGGGTATTTAAATAGTCAGAGTAGTTACCATTGTTATTATTGAAGAAAGTATTATCTATCTTAATGTTGTTTTTTGTAGCATTTTTGTTTTAATGACTTATCCTTCAATATGTTATGATGTCAACACTGATTAAGACTTTGTTTATTTATGTTTTAAAAGTCAGATGTTCTAGTTAGTTGTTGTTTATCTATGAATTTCAAAATACAGTCAACAATTTTCGGGAGCGGGTTAATCGGGTTGCGGTTTAACCAGGGTCACGAAAGGTTTATTTTTATTATTTTTATTTATCCCCTTCTAAACATAAATACTCCGTAGCAGCAAACTTGCGTACTCAGCGAATTTCCAATGCATATATATGTATATTAATACCACAAAAGCCACATACAAAGTTTCATTAATATACTTTCATAAATAAACGATTTATGACATTTTAATTATTCTCTATAAGGATAACATGGCGGCTGAGTATGCAGGCTTGCTGAAGCAAGGAACCCATAAAGTGGGGGTTTATGCAGATATCAATATAACTCAACTAGGTAAAGCCACATACCGAATCTTATTAATTTATGTTCATAATTAAGGGAGATAACACGTTACTTATTCTCCATAAGAATAAAATGGGGGCAGAGTACGCAGGTTTGCTGCTACCTGAACTAACGTCCAAAAAATTTTGTTTGTGCAAATATCAATAGACCACAACGATATGAAGCAATATACCACGTTTCATGAGGATAAGTTGATAAATAAGCGATATATCCAATTTTTCTTATTTTCCATAAAAAGAACATTGGACAACATACTGTGTTTAGCACTTTCAATATCTCTGTAACCATTTGACGTAGAGTAATGAGCAAAACACCAAATTGTGCGTATTTTTAAGCTGATTCCAATGGAAAAAACTAAAATTTGACTTTTCAAAAATTATATGTAAAAAACTCCAAAAACCCCATTTTTGCGGTACAAAACCTCCCCATAATACCCTTTCGGATAGGTCGATCTGTCTGGTTTTCGAACTTTTAGTCATAAATGCTGCTTTACACGTTTATGCCAAATTTCGTCAAAATCGTATCATTTTTACGAGAGTTATCGTGCTCACGGACATATATATATATATATACAGTTTTGAAGGAATGGTTTTTTTAGTATCTGGGGACCTCAAAACAAAAAGTTATCATGGTCCCAGGCCTAGGTCTTACCATGCCGACTACGGTAATGGCTATAGGGGAAATTCGCTAATAGAGCAATAACAACAATTTATTTTGCTAAATTATCTCCATAATCGTATTTAATTTACTTTGTTTATCAGAATAAATACTATACAAACAATTTAGTAACCACAACATAATTTGAGAGTCTGACATTTCGCTAATGATCCGTGGGCGCGTGATGGGGAGCGATGACCTTGACACTGCACGGACGGTTGGACGCGGACGTCTAAAAATAGAAATATCTCAAAATAATCACCCTTCCCGCTGCTTATCACCCTCAGAGACGGACAGACGGACGGTATGACGCGGTTGTCTAAAAATAGAAACATCTCGAAACAATCACCCTTCCCGCCGTTGTTTACCTTCATTGGGGGTTTCCCCCAGTGTGGAATTAATTAGCATACTGTTCGGTGTAGTTTAGAGAGTTCGGTGTTTAGAGATTTTTAATCTATTAAATATGATTCGGCGTTTTAGATAGAATTTATCAACCGTTGCTAGTATTAACTAGTATCTTGATTGTTTGTAGATGTTATCACAATTTAAAGATTTTCAAAAGTATTTAATCTACATAAATATATCTTAAATAACATTAAAACACAATATTGTTGTATAAAAATGTTGATATACCTTTATTATATTCGTAATATTCAATTTATTGAATCCCTTTGTTTTAACCGTGGTTTTGGGTTATCCGTGATCCTCCAACCGGTCGTTACCCCGGATAATGGGGAGTTGACTGTATACATTCTTTCTCAAGTTCTTTCAATGGTATTTCGTAATAACAATATAGATAAAACAAATGGCGACGAGAATAAACTTAACCCTTTGCGCTCGGATAGGTTCTTTGGAAATGGTCCCCTGGGGTCGTCTGTCCACACTCTGTGGCCGCAGCCATTTTCCTGCCAGCCAGGATTTTTTTCTGTCATACGTATGCTCAGCGCTCGTATGTCCACACCCAGTGGACAGAGTTAAATGGCGCATGCGATCGCGAACGCTCGCATGTCCACTGTGTGTGGACAGTGACAATGCAGACTTTTCCAGCATTTAATATTCTTTCTACCGTATTGTGCTGAAATCTGACGGTGGATTTCGAAACTAGATCAATCCCAGAATGCAACGGGCATAAATGTCGGCTGTTGCATTCTAATGTAAACAGTAAACAACAACAGTTAGTCAAGCGCTTTTGTCTTACGCTGTGTAGTCTTCGGCTTATATGCCTGATAATTATTATTATACGTAATATTTCAAGTTTTATTATATTTTAATATGGAGGAAACTTTACGTTCCGACAAAATTCGTAACGAGCTTGAAGGTGAAAGTGAGTGTGGCAGTGATTCGGACCATGAAAGTGACATCGACATCTTGTTCTATTTATGTTATTAGCAGTTTTTTTAAATTATTTCTTAAAATTTTCTTAAATATAATTAACAGTAAGTAAATTGTGATTTTCGATGGTAAATAAATAAGTTTCAAAGTATACAACAAGTTTTCCTTAGACCTTGAATGTACGCTTCAACTTGACGTTTCAGTCTAGAGTGAAGAAAATAATTCCGAGCTGGCAGAAGCAGACGATCGGCAATGGCTGCCGAGCTGGCGACGAAACCTAGTGCGGCCACTGAGTGTGGACATGCGAGCTCTGGGCCCTGAGCGTCGGACAATAATTCCCAGCTGTCGTAGACTCCATACTGTCCACTGAGTGTGGACATACGAGCGCAAAGGGTTAATTGTGAAAAGAACTTTACTGCCAATTTAGTGACTATGTAAGTTTGTGTTTCAACTAGTTTGAGTGTACCTACGTTTTTCAAATCACCTTTCTACTGACTAACTCTGTTTTCAACTTGGATGAAGAACAATTCCAACAATTCTTACAAACATTTTCTCAGTCACTGTAGACGTTCTATCTGAGTTTCCTGATGTGTCAAGGAAAGGGTTGGATGTGTTCCAAATTGTAAAATTTCTCTGACAAGAATAAGAAAGAAGTTTAAGAGAGAATGCTAAGAGAGAATGTTAAGCCAACATACACCAGAGAGCGAGTTGTTCCTCTTGAACTTCGTGAGCGTGTTGAACGTGAGTTGGATTCTCTCGAACAAGCAGGCATCATTACTCCAGTTCCCACAAGTGACTGGGGTTCTACACTTGTGGTATTGCCAAAACCAGATGGAGGAGTCAGACTTTGAGTGGAGTATAAATGTGGAGTTAATGACCGTCTAGTTTCCGCCAACTTTCCCATCGAACGAATTGAAGATGTTCTCAGCAGCCTTTGAAATTCAACATACTTTTGTAAAGTCGACTTGTATAAGGCCTACCTACATCGTGCTGTTGATGAGCAGAGCAGCATAATACAAACAATTATCAACCCACAGTGGAACATACAAAATGAACCGTCTGAGTTTTGGAATTAAAACTTCTCCCAGTGAATTCAACTGGATTATTTCACAAGTTCTGACTGGCTTACCTAAATGCACAGTTTATTTTGACGACATTCTAGTATATGGCTCCACGCTAGAGGAGTGTAAACAAAACCTTTGATTGTGTCTCAAGAGATTATCACAGTACGACCATCTAAACAAAAACACGTGTTCATTCTTCACTACTGAGACTGAGTATCTGGGGCATATTGCATCAAAAAACGCCATCAGAAAAAAACCCAAAAAGATCCAAGCTATCTCTGAAATACCACAACCTCAGAATGTTGATGATGTTTGCAAATTTTTGGGTATGTTAACCTACTATGCACAGATCATCTCTGACTATTAAAGATCTCTTTTCCAGACTTCAAACAAAAGGACATAGGTTTATGTGGACCCGAAAGTGTGAAGAAGCATTTCTAAGACTGAAAGCCAAAATGTGCAGTAATAAGTTTTAGTTCCTTTCGACCCCGCCTTACCAGTTGTACTAACCACAGATGCAAGCCCAGTGGGTGTTGCTGCAATCCTCAGTCATTCGGTGGATGGGGAAGAGAAACCGATTGCTTACGCCTCTCGAGCTCTTTCTCAAGCAGAGATGAACTACAGCCAGTTAGATCGTGAGCACTTGCTGTGGATTTTGGGGTTTCACGTTTCTATAACTATCTATATGGCAGGCAGCTTTTCTTGGTGACTGATAACAGACCACTTACCGAATCTTCGGACTCATCAAAGCTTTGCCTCAGATGACATCTTCCAGACTACTGAGATTCACCTCTTTTTTGTCAGAGTTTGACTATCAAGTCCGATGTAAGAAGGCAAATGAAATACAGCACGCAGACTGTCTCTCCTGTGCACCACTAGCAAGTACCAGGAAGACCATTGACGTATGTATTAATGAAGAAGTTCATCTTGTACACTGGGATTCAATTTTCCACATATCCAGCGCTGCTATAACAGCTGAGTCTATTGCCGTAGCTACATCGTCCGACCCAGAACTCCAGAAAATCATGGCGGACCTACAAACTGGATGGGAGGATTCACCTTTCTCAATTTCTCATGGGATCCTCTTCAGAATCAATCGAATTGTCATCCCGCAGCGTCTTCGAACAGCTATTTTGATGGAACTTCACACCACTCATATCGGAATAACAAAAATGAAACAGCTAGCCAGAAGATATATGTATTAGGAAGGTAGAGACATTGAACGTACGGTTCGGGGATGCACTGAGTGTGCTCTTCTAAGACACAACCCTCCATGGGGCGAGCCAGATAGCAACTGCGCCTTCATATAGATTATGTGGGACCAATGGATGGATACTACGTTTTGCTGTGCATTAATGCAAAATTGAAGTGGTTAGAAGTACGCACCATTCAAAATGCACCAACAACACAAGTTACAACCACTCTATTAGAGTACATATTCTCTACTCATGGTTATCCATTTCAGATTGTCTCAGACAATGCATCAATCTTCACTTGTGACGCTTTTAAACTATATTGTAAAGATCGAGGAATTTTACATCGCTTGATTGCACCTGGTCATCCTGCCACCAATAGGCTTGCTGAACTTAATGTACAAACGTTAAAAATGTGGTTAAAAGCTATACTAACGAATCAGGAACAATCTATGAAAAAGTCAAGAGAGTTCTTTTTCACTACCGATCTACACCCCTTTCATGTGGTTCTTCCCCAGCGGAGCTGTATCTAAATAGAAAACTGAGAATAAGACTAAAAGCAATTTTTCCATCCGTTGAACGTAAATTGAAAACACATTGTAGTTCAGTCTGTTCATATCGTGAAGGATCCAGAGTCCAAGTCCGTCTACACAGTGGCAATACGAATATCTGGGACTTTGGTGAAATTGTTAAGCGCCTAGGCTCTCAGCATTACATGGTCAGGCTGGATAATGGTTGGGTCTTAAAACGCCACATTGATCACTGCTCAGTTGGTTTCATCTGAAGTAACTCCTCCAACTAAAAACGCCCTGAGTCAAGATGTTGGTTCAAACAAACATTGACCAGTCTTTTTCAACGTCCCTTGGAAGCTACATGGTACACCTTCGACGCAAGCTCCAGCTCCCCTCGAGGACACTCAAGCATCTCATGAATCTTGGGGATCAAATCAACCTGAAGGGCAATTACCATCAAGAAATGAACCTCAGGCTACAGCTGTCGAAATCCCTCAGGAACCACAAGAGCGTCATCAAAGGGAGGGACATTCATTGCCTAACAAAGTCCCTCAAGACGAATGGCGATGACTTCTAAGGGAAAAACGCCGCCCAACACATCTAGAGGATTATATTTACAAGTTTTAGCAGTTTCTTTTTTTTAGTGGCGGATAACTGTTACGTCCTTCAATATGTTATGTTGACAACACTGATTAAGACTTTGTTTATTTATGTTTTAAAAGTCAGATGTTCTAGTTAGTTGTTGTTCATCTATGAATTTCGAAATATACATTCTTTCTCAAGTTCTTTCAATGGTATTTCATAATAACAATATAGATAAAACAATGACCATGGTGGCCCGTTCTTTGCAATGGGATTATATTGTGAAACCACATCAGCTGACTACCTACATTGTTTGAGAATAAAATACCTTATAATGAACAATTTGCCTCAAAAATGTTTGTAAGCTGCTTAGTTTCAGTGACTTAGTCACTGTTTTACTTGCCTTTACTTTCAACCAACCACTAAACTTATTATCAGTTTTGAATCAAAAATGTATTCTTAAAAGGAAACTTCTAATTCATGCATGCCCAAAAGTGTCAAGTTACAGAATAGATACTTTCCTTGTTGGGAGATTAGTTTATATATATACAATTCGTCAAATGTTTTTAAGCATTTGGAAGAAAATAATAGATGATTTTGTAAATCTTCAACTTTGAGCCTCAAAGGTTCGTATCCTCTGGAAAATGAATAATTTGTTAATAGAAACCTTTAATCTACTTTAACTTTTAACATTCCAGTCAAATATTAAAAAATATTGCAACAAAGTTGACACCAACTCATACCTTCCCACAATTGTTAACATGCTCTTATCATAAAGCCACTTGATATTTTTATTAGGTAATTCAAAACGTTTTAATATATTCAAGTGTATTGTTCCTTACAAACCTGTTTGTCACTGCAGGATCAGCCAGAGCCTGTTCCTGCCGACGCTGGATGCTTGTGATGTGGAGGGGTTGGCTAGCCTGCTAGAGAACCTCACCGACATTCCAGAGTCTTGTGTTATATCCGTTATCATGTTCTGCCTTAAGGTACAGTTCAGTAATATAAACGTTTTAAGCAGCATAATTTTCTGACACAGAAAACTTAACATTTGTCGAAAAATATAATCTTATAGGAGAGCAAAAATACATAAAGAAGGTACATTTTTTCCACTTTTAGTTCCCAAGTGAATTCTACAAAATACTTTTACTTAAAGAAAAATTCTCTTTCTGGGCCAAAATCAAGCTGAAATTATGTTTAAAAAGGGTTTTGTGAAGTTTTTAAATTTTAGAAAAGGGACCAAAAGTGCAAATTGGAATTAAGAGATATGTTAAGTCAAACATGTTTGTTTTTGCGAATTCCCCTTATAGGGAAGAAGCTATTAACGTAGGTGGCATGGTAAGACTTAAGCCCGAGACCATGATAACTTTTCATTTTGAGGCCCCCAGATTCCAAAAACACCATTCGTTCATAATTTGTTTTTATGTATATATATATTCATATATTTGTATGTTTATATGTCCATAAGCATGATAACTCTCGTAAAAAAGGTCCGATCTTGATTAAATTTGGTATAGACGTGTAAAGTAGCATTTATTTGAACGAATTTGAAATCCAGACGGATCGGACCATCCGAAAGGTTATTTTGGGGGGGTTTTGTACCCCAAAAACGGATTTTTTGGTTTTCACATGTAATTTTGATTGAAATCAAATTTTAATTTACACCATTGAATTTACCTAAAAAAATGTGGTGTTTTTCTCATTGCCCTACGTCAATTGGTTACCAGGATATTGAAAGTGCTAAACACAGTACGTTGTCTAATGTTATTCTTATGGAGAAAAAGACAAATTTTATATCTCGCTTATTTATGAACATACACTGACGAAACTTGGCATATGGCTTCACCTGATTGTGGTCTATTGTAATTAGCACAAAAACATACATTTTTACCGATTATTCCCGTAGCAGCAAACCTGCATACTCAGTCCCCATGTTATTCTTATGGAGAAAAAGTAAAATATCATATCTCCCTTAAGTATGAACATAAATTAATAAAACTTGGTATATGGCTTCACTTAGTTGAGTTCCACTGATATTTGCATAAAACCATTTTTTTGCCGATGAATCTCGTAGCAGCAAACCTGGGCAGCCCCTATGTGATTGTTATGGAGGTTAATTAAAATCTTATATTTCGCTTATTTATGAATGAATATGGATGAAACTTGGTATATGACTTCTCTTAGTTGAGTTCTATTGATATTTGCATAAAAACCCATTATTTTGGGTTCTTTTTTGCAGCAAACCTGCGTACTCATCCCCAATCTTATTCATAAGAAGAAGAATTATTATTATATTGCTTATTTGTGAATATATTTTTTAGGGATCTTTATAAGTGCCTTTAAGCATATGTGCATTGGAAATTCACTGAGTATGCAGGTTTGCTGCGACAGGGGTATTTATAGCTTAAAGTTGTTGTAAAGGACATTTATGATGATATCTCTGAACATATATAGATGGTCTTATATGATTGAAATAAGTAAATACAATTATTTTGGCAAACATAGCCCTTTTCCTCAGAATAGTCCTTACTAATACAATTTAAAAATTATTTGTATGATAATATCATATTTGTGTTCAGAGATTGCCTGGTCTATGATGTGGAAATACTGTAGTGAAGAAAACCTACTTGCCACCTAGTAAGTCTATCTGCTTCTCATAAAAGATCAAAAAAGGTTGCCATCATGATTATCATGGCAAAATTATGTCTTCCACCTCCCTCGTCACTCGTGTGTACGGTGTACTGTGCAGGACATAGAGCGAGTGGGCTACAGAGAGCTGCTGCGTAGCGTACTGCAGCTGACGGTGACCCCGGATCTGAGCACGCTGCGGCTGCTGCGGACGCGCTTGGACCTCAGCTATGTACTACGGTTACTGCGGGAGGTCACAGACGCGTTGCTGCACACTCCTGGTGACCCTCGGCTGGTGGAGTGGGCCACACTGTTGTTAGATGCTCATTACCAGCAGTATCTACTCTCCAGGTAGGGGGTTCATCTCTTGTGATACAATAGGTCACCTCAGAACCAGACCTCGGCTGGTGGAGTGGGCCACACTGTTGCTGGATGCTCACTACCAGTGGTACCTACTCCAGGTTTGGGGCTCATATTTTGTGATACAATAGGTCAACTGAGGACAATACCTCTGCTGGTGGAGTGGACCACACTGTTGTCGGATGCTCACAACCAGCAGTACCTGCTCTCCATATAAGGGGTTTATATCTCGTGGTACAAAAGGTCACCTCAGGACCAGGCCTCAGCTGGTGGAGTGAGCCACACAGTTGTTGGATGCTCACTACCAGCAGTACCCCTGTGCTCCAGGTAGGGGTTTATATATCGTTATACAATAGGTCACCTCAGGACTAGACCTTTGCTGGTGGAGTGGGCCACACTGTTCTTGGATTATCACTACCAGCAGTACCTACTCTCCAGGTAGGGGGTTCATCTCTTGTGATACAATAGGTCACCTCAGGACTAGACCTCAGTTAATGGAGTGGGACACTCTGTTGTTGGATGCCCCCTACCAAGCAGTACCTGCTCTCCAGGTAGGGTTTTGGATCTCTCCTGGTAAAATAGGTCACCTCAGGACCAGACCTCGTCTGGTGTAGTGGGTCACACTGTTGTTGGATGCTCACTACCGGCAGTACCCCTGTGCTCCAGGTAGGGGTTTATATATCGTTATACAATAGGTCACCTCAGGACTAGACCTCGGCTGGTGGAGTGGGCCACACTGTTCTTGGATTATCACTACCAGCAGTACCTACTCTCCAGGTAGGGGGTTCATCTCTTGTGATACAATAGGTCACCTCAGGACCAGACCTCGGCTGGTGTAGTGGGTCACACTGTTGTTGGATGCTCACTACCGGCAGTACCTGCTCTCCAGGTAAGGGGTTCATGTCTCGTGATACAATAGGTCACCTCAGGACCAGACCTCGGCTGGTGGAGAGGGCGACACTGTTTTTGGATGCTCACTACCAGCAGTACCTGCTCTCCAGGTAGGGGGGTTCGTCTCTCGTGATACAATAGGGCACCGCAGGACTAAACCTCGGCTGGTGGAGTGGGCCACACTATTGTCGGATGCGCACAATCAGCAGTACCTGCTCTCCAGGTAGGGGGTTCATCTCCCGTGATACAATAGGTCACCTAAGGACTATACTTCGGCTGGTGGAGTGGGCTACACTGTTGTTGGATGCTTATTCCCAGCAGTACCTGCTCTCCAAGTAGGGGGTTTTTCTCTCTTCATGCAATAGGTCACCTCAGGACTAGACTTTGGCTGGTGGAGTGGGCTACACTGTTGTTGGATGCTCATTCCCAGCAGTACCTGCTCTCCAAGTAGGGGGTTTTTCTCTCTTCATGCAATAGGTCACCTCAGGACTAGACTTTGGCTGGTGGAGTGGGCTACACTGTTGTTGGATGCTCATTACCAGCAGTACCTGCTCTCCAAGTAGGGGGTTTTTCTCACTTCATGCAATAGGTCACCTCAGGACTAGACTTTGGCTGGTGGAGTGGGCTACACTGTTGTTGGATGCTCATTTTCAGCAGTACCTGCTCTCTCCAGGAAAGGGGTTTTTCTCTCTTGATGCAATAGGTCACCTCAGGACTAGACTTTGGCTGGTGGAGTGGGCTACACTGTTGTTGGATGCTCATTTTCAGCAGTACCTGCTCTCCAGGTAGGGGGTTTTTCTCTCTTGATGCAATAGGTCAACTCAGGACTAGACTTTGGCTGGTGGAGTGGGCTACACTGTTGTTGGATGCTCATTTTCAGCAGTACCTGCTCTCCAGGTAGGGGGTTCATCTCCTGTGATACAATAGGTCACCTCAGGACTATACCTCGGCTGGTGGAGTGGGCTACACACTTGTTGGATGCTCATTTTCAGCAGTACCTGCTCTCCAGGTTCATCTCCCGTGATACAATAGGTCACCTCAGGACTATACCTCGGCTGGTGGAGTGGGATACACTATTGTTGGATGCTCATAACCAGCAGTACCTGCTCTCCAGGTAGGAGGTTCATCTCCCGTGATATAATAGGTCACCTCAGGACTAGACCTCGGCTGGTGGAGTGGGCTACACTATTGTTGGATGCTCATTACCAGCAGTACCTGCTCTCCAGGTAGGGGGTTCATCTCCTGTGATACAATAGGTCACCTCAGGACTATACCTCGGCTGGTGGAGTGGGCTACACACTTGTTGGATGCTCATTTTCAGCAGTACCTGCTCTCCAGGTTCATCTCCCGTGATACAATAGGTCACCTCAGGACTATACCTCGGCTGGTGGAGTGGGCAACACTATTGTTGGATGCTCATTACCAGCAGTACCTGCTCTCCAGGTAGGGGGTTCATCTCCTGTGATACAATAGGTCACCTCAGGACTATACCTCGGCTGGTGGAGTGGGCCTCACTGTTGTTGGATGCTCACTACCAGCAGTACCTGCTCTTCAGGTAGGGGGTTCATCTCTCGTGATACAATAGGCCGCCTCAGGACTATACCTCGGCTGGTGGAGTGGGCCATACTTTTGTTGGATGCTCATTACCAGCAGTACCTGCTCTCCAGGTAGGGGGTTCATCTCCTGTGAAACAGTACGTCACCTCAGGACTATACCTTGGCTGGTGGAGTGGACTACACTGTTGTTGGATGCTCATTACCAGCAGTACCTGCTCTCCTGGTAGGGGGTTCATCTCCCGTGATACAATAGGTCACCTGAGGACCAGACCTCGGCTGGTGGAGTGGGCTACACTGTTGTTGGATGCTCATTACCAGCAGTACCTGCTCTCTAGGTAGGGGGTTCATCTCCCGTGATACAATAGGTCACCTCAGGACTATACCTCGGCTGGTGGAGTGGGCTACAGTGTTGTTGGATGCTCATTACCAGCAATACCTGCTCTCCAGGTAGGGGGTTCATCTCCTGTGATACAATAGGTCACCTCAGGACTATACCTCGGCTGGTGGAGTGGGCTACACTGTTGTTGGATGCTCATTACCAGCAGTACCTGCTCTCTAGGTAGGGGGTTCATCTCCTGTGATACAGTACGTCACCTCAGGACTATACCTTGGCTGGTGGAGTGGGCTACACTTTTGTTGGATGCTCATTACCAGCAGTACCTGCTCTCCAGGTGGGGGGTTTCTCTCTCTTTATGCAATAGGTAACCTCAGGACTTGACTTTGGCTGGTGGTGTGGGCTACACACTTTTTGGATGCTCATTTTCAGCAGTATATTCTCTCATGGTAAGGGTTTTTTTTCTCTTGGTGCAATAGGTCACCTCAGGACTAGACTTTGGCTGGTGGAGTGGGCTACACTGTTGTTGGATGTTCATTACCAGCAGTACCTGCTCTCCAGGTAGGGGGTTCATCTCCTGTGATACAATAGGTCACCTCAGGACTATACCTCGGCTGGTGGAGTGGGCTACACTGTTGTTGGATGCTCATTACCAGCAGTACCTGCTCTCCAGGTAGGGGGTTCATCTCCTGTGATACAATAGGTCACCTCAGGACTATACCTCGGCTGGTAGAGTGGGCTACTCTGTTGTTGGATGCTCATTACCAGCAGTACCTGCTCTCCAGGTAAGGGGTTCATCTCCTGTGATACAATAGGTCACCACAGGACTATACCTCGGCTGGTGGAGTTGGCTACACTGTTGTTGGATGCTTATTACCAGCAGTACCTGCTCTCCAGGTAGGGGGTTCATCTCCTGTGATACAATAGGTCACCTCAGGACTATACCTCGGCTGGTGGAGTGGGCTACACTGTTGTTGGATGCTCATTACCAGCAGTACCTGCTCTCTAGGTAGGGGGTTCATCTCCCGTGATACAATAGGTCACCTCAGGACTATACCTCGGCTGGTGGAGTGGGCTACAGTGTTGTTGGATGCTCATTACCAGCAATACCTGCTCTCCAGGTAGGGGGTTCATCTCCCGTGATACAATAGGTCACCTAAGGACTATACCTCGTCTGGTGGAGTGGGCCACACTGTTGTTGGATGCTCATTACCAGCAGTACCTGCTCTCCAGGTAGCGGGTTCATCTCCCGTGATACAATAGCTCAACTCAGGACCAGACCTCGGCTGGTGGAGTGGGCCACACTGTTGTTGGATGCTCATTACCAGCAGTACCTGCTCTCCAGGTAGGGGGTTCATCTCCTGTGATACAATAGGTCACCTGAGCCCCAGACCTCGGCTGGTGGAGTGGGCTACACTGTTGTTGGATGCTCATTACCAACAGTACCTGCTCTCTAGGTAGGGGGTTCATCTCCCGTGATACAATAGGTCACCTCAGGACTATACCTCGGCTGGTGGAGTGGGCTACAGTGTTGTTGGATGCTCATTACCAGGAATACCTGCTCTCCAGGTAGGGGGTTCATCTCCCGTGATACAATAGGTCACCTCAGGACTATACCTCGGCTGGTGGAGTGGTCCACACTGTTGTTGGATGCTTATTACCAGCAGTACCTGCTCTCCAGGTAGAGGGTTCATCTCCCGTGATACAATAGGTCACCTCAGGACCAGACCTCGGCTGGTGGAGTGGGCCACACTGTTGTTGGATGCTCATTACCAGCAGTACCTGCTCTCCAGGTAGGGGGTTCATCTCCCGTGATACAATAGGTCACCTGAGGACCAGACCTCGGCTGGTGGAGTGGGCTACACTGTTGTTGGATGATCATTACCAACAGTACCTGCTCTCCAGGTAGGGGGTTCATCTCCCGTAACACAATAGGTCACCTCAGGACTAGATCTCGGCTGGTGGAGTGGGCCACACTGTTTTTGGATGCTTATTACCAGCAGTACCTGCTCTCCAGGTAGGGGGTTCATCTCCCATGATACAATTGGATCACCTCAGGACTAGACCTCGGCTGGTGGAGTGGGCCACACTGTTGGTGGATGCTCATTACCAGCAGTACCTGCTCTCCAGGTAGGTGGTTCATCTCCCGTGATACAATACCTCACCTCAGGACTATACCTTGGCTGGTGGAGTGGGCTACACTGTTGTTGGATGCTCATTACCAGCAGTATCTGCTCTCCAGGTGGGGGGTTTTTCTCTCTTGATGCAATAGGTCACTTCAGGACTAGACTTTGGTTGGTGTAGTGGGCTACACTGTTGTTGGATGCTCATTTTCAGCAGTACCTGCTCTCCAGGTAGGGGGTTTCTCTCTCTTTATGCAATAGGTCACCTCAGGACTTGATTTTGGCTAGTTGTTTGGGCTACACACTTGTTGGATGCTCATTTTCAGCAGTACCTGCTCTCCAGGTAAGGGTTTTTTTTCTCTTGGTGCAATAGGTCACCTCAGGACTAGACTTTGGGTGGTGGAGTGGGCTACAGTGTTGTTGGATGCTCATTACCAGGAATACCTGCTCTCCAGGTAGGGGGTTCATCTCCCGTGATACAATAGCTCAACTCAGGACCAGACCTCGGCTGGTGGAGTGGGCCACACTGTTGTTGGATGCTCATTACCAGCAGTACCTGCTCTCCAGGTAGGGGGTTCATCTCCTGTGATACAATAGGTCACCTGAGCCCCAGACCTCGGCTGGTGGAGTGGGCTACACTGTTGTTGGATGCTCATTACCAACAGTACCTGCTCTCTAGGTAGGGGGTTCATCTCCCGTGATACTAGGTCACCTCAGGACTATACCTCGGCAGGTGGAGTGGGCTACAGTGTTGTTGGATGCTCATTACCAGGAATACCTGCTCTCCAGGTAGGGGGTTCATCTCCCGTGATACAATAGGTCACCTCAGGACTATACCTCGGCTGGTGGAGTGGTCCACACTGTTGTTGGATGCTCATTACCAGCAGTACCTGCTCTCCAGGTAGGGGGTTCATCTCCCGTGATACAATAGGTCACCTGAGGACCAGACCTCGGCTGGTGGAGTGGGCTACACTGTTGTTGGATGATCATTACCAACAGTACCTTTTCTCCAGGTAGGGGGTTCATCTCCCGTAACACAATAGGTCACCTCAGGACTAGACCTCGGCTGGTGGAGTGGGCCACACTGTTGTTGGATGCTCATTACCAGCAGTACCTGCTCTCCAGGTAGGGGGTTCATCTCCCGTGATACAATAGGTCAACTCAGGACCAGACCTCGGCTGGTGGAGTGGGCCACACTGTTGTTGGATGCTCATTACCAGCAGTACCTGCTCTCCAGGTAGGGGGTTCATCTCCCGTGATACAATAGGTCACCTGAGGACCAGACCTCGGCTGGTGGAGTGGGCTACACTGTTGTTGGATGATCATTACCAACAGTACCTTTTCTCCAGGTAGGGGGTTCATCTCCCGTGATACAATAGGTCACCTGAGGACAAGACCTCGCCTGGTGGAGTGGGCTACACTGTTGTTGGATGCTCATTACCAGTAGTACCTGCTCTCCAGGTAGGGGGTTCATCTCCCGTAATACAATGGGTCACCTCAGGACTAGACCTCGGCTGGTGGAGTGGGCCTCACTGTTGTTGGATGCTCATTACCAGCAGTACCTGCTCTCCAGGTAGGGGGTTCATCTCCTGTGATACAATAGGTCACCTCAGGACTATACCTCGGCTGGTGGAGTGGGCTACACTGTTGTTGGATGCTCATTACCAGCAGTACCTGCTCTCCAGGTAGGGGGTTCATCTCCCGTGATACAATAGGTCAACTCAGGACCAGACCTCGGCTGGTGGAGTGGGCCACACTGTTGTTGGATGCTCATTACCAGCAGTACCTGATCTCCAGGTAGGGGGTTCATCTCCCGTGATACAATAGGTCACCTGAGGACCAGACCTCGGCTGGTGGAGTGGGCTACACTGTTGTTGGATGCTCATTACCAGCAGTACCTGCTCTCTAGGTAGGGGGTTCATCTCCCGTGATACAATAGGTCACCTCAGGACTATACCTCGGCTGGTGGAGTGGGCTACAGTGTTGTTGGATGCTCATTACCAGCAATACCTGCTCTCCAGGTAGGGGGTTCATCTCCCGTGATACAACAGGTCACCTAAGGACTATACCTCGGCTGGTGGAGTGGGCCACACTGTTGTTGGATGCTCATTACCAGCAGTACCTGCTCTCCAGGTAGGGGGTTCATCTCCCGTGATACAATAGGTCACCTCAGGACCAGACCTCGGCTGGTGGAGTGGGCCACACTGTTGTTGGATGCTCATTACCAGCAGTACCTGCTCTCCAGGTAGGGGGTTCATCTTCCGTGATACAATAGGTCACCTGAGGACCAGACCTCGTCTGGTGGAGTGGGCTACACTGTTGGTGGATGCTCATTACCAGCAGTACCTGCTCTCCAGGTAGGTGGTTCATCTCCCGTGATACAATACGTCACCTCAGGACTATACCTTGGCTGGTGGAGTGGGCTACACTGTTGTTGGATACTCATTTTCAGCAGTACCTGCTCTCCAGGTAGGGGGTTTCTCTCTCTTTATGCAATAGGTCACCTCAGGACTTGATTTTGGCTGGTGGTTTGGGCTACACACTTGTTGGATGCTCATTTTCAGCAGTACCTGCTCTCCAGGTAAGGGTTTTTTTTCTCTTGGTGCAATAGGTCACCTCAGGACTAGACTTTGGCTGGTGGAGATGGCTACACTGTTGTTGGATGCTCATTACCAGCAGTACCTGCTCTCCAGGTAGGGGGTTCATCTCCTGTGATACAATAGGTCACCTCAGGACTATACCTCGGCTGGTGGAGTGGGCCACACCGTTGTTGGATGCTCATTACCAGCAGTACCTGCTCTCCAGGTAGGGGGTTCATCTCCTGTGAAACAGTACGTCACCTCAGGACTATACCTTGGCTGGTGGAGTGGACTACACTGTTGTTGGATGCTCATTACCAGCAGTACCTGCTCTCCTGGTAGGGGGTTCATCTCCCGTGATACAATAGGTCACCTGAGGACCAGACCTCGGCTGGTGGAGTGGGCTACACTGTTGTTGGATGCTCATTACCAGCAGTACCTGCTCTCTAGGTAGGGGGTTCATCTCCCGTGATACAATAGGTCACCTCAGGACTATACCTCGGCTGGTGGAGTGGGCTACAGTGTTGTTGGATGCTCATTACCAGCAATACCTGCTCTCCAGGTAGGGGGTTCATCTCCTGTGATACAATAGGTCACCTCAGGACTATACCTCGGCTGGTGGAGTGGGCTACACTGTTGTTGGATGCTCATTACCAGCAGTACCTGCTCTCTAGGTAGGGGGTTCATCTCCTGTGATACAGTACGTCACCTCAGGACTATACCTTGGCTGGTGGAGTGGGCTACACTTTTGTTGGATGCTCATTACCAGCAGTACCTGCTCTCCAGGTGGGGGGTTTCTCTCTCTTTATGCAATAGGTAACCTCAGGACTTGACTTTGGCTGGTGGTGTGGGCTACACACTTTTTGGATGCTCATTTTCAGCAGTATATTCTCTCATGGTAAGGGTTTTTTTTCACTTGGTGCAATAGGTCACCTCAGGACTAGACTTTGGCTGGTGGAGTGGGCTACACTGTTGTTGGATGTTCATTACCAGCAGTACCTGCTCTCCAGGTAGGGGGTTCATCTCCTGTGATACAATAGGTCACCTCAGGACTATACCTCGGCTGGTGGAGTGGGCTACACTGTTGTTGGATGCTCATTACCAGCAGTACCTGCTCTCCAGGTAGGGGGTTCATCTCCTGTGATACAATAGGTCACCTCAGGACTATACCTCGGCTGGTAGAGTGGGCTACTCTGTTGTTGGATGCTCATCACCAGCAGTACCTGCTCTCCAGGTAAGGGGTTCATCTCCTGTGATACAATAGGTCACCACAAGACTATACCTCGGCTGGTGGAGTTGGCTACACTGTTGTTGGATGCTCATTACCAGCAGTACCTGCTCTCCAGGTAGGGGGTTCATCTCCTGTGATACAATAGGTCACCTCAGGACTATACCTCGGCTGGTGGAGTGGGCTACACTGTTGTTGGATGCTCATTACCAGCAGTACCTGCTCTCTAGGTAGGGGGTTCATCTCCCGTGATACAATAGGTCACCTCAGGACTATACCTCGGCTGGTGGAGTGGGCTACAGTGTTGTTGGATGCTCATTACCAGCAATACCTGCTCTCCAGGTAGGGGGTTCATCTCCCGTGATACAATAGGTCACCTAAGGACTATACCTCGTCTGGTGGAGTGGGCCACACTGTTGTTGGATGCTCATTACCAGCAGTACCTGCTCTCCAGGTAGCGGGTTCATCTCCCGTGATACAATAGCTCAACTCAGGACCAGACCTCGGCTGGTGGAGTGGGCCACACTGTTGTTGGATGCTCATTACCAGCAGTACCTGCTCTCCAGGTAGGGGGTTCATCTCCTGTGATACAATAGGTCACCTGAGCCCCAGACCTCGGCTGGTGGAGTGGGCTACACTGTTGTTGGATGCTCATTACCAACAGTACCTGCTCTCTAGGTAGGGGGTTCATCTCCCGTGATACAATAGGTCACCTCAGGACTATACCTCGGCTGGTGGAGTGGGCTACAGTGTTGTTGGATGCTCATTACCAGGAATACCTGCTCTCCAGGTAGGGGGTTCATCTCCCGTGATACAATAGGTCACCTCAGGACTATACCTCGGCTGGTGGAGTGGTCCACACTGTTGTTGGATGCTTATTACCAGCAGTACCTGCTCTCCAGGTAGAGGGTTCATCTCCCGTGATACAATAGGTCACCTCAGGACCAGACCTCGGCTGGTGGAGTGGGCCACACTGTTGTTGGATGCTCATTACCAGCAGTACCTGTTCTCCAGGTAGGGGGTTCATCTCCCGTGATACAATAGGTCACCTGAGGACCAGACCTCGGCTGGTGGAGTGGGCTACACTGTTGTTGGATGATCATTACCAACAGTACCTGCTCTCCAGGTAGGGGGTTCATCTCCCGTAACACAATAGGTCACCTCAGGACTAGACCTCGGCTGGTGGAGTGGGCCACACTGTTTTTGGATGCTTATTACCAGCAGTACCTGCTCTCCAGGTAGGGGGTTCATCTCCCATGATACAATTGGATCACCTCAGGACTAGACCTCGGCTGGTGGAGTGGGCCACACTGTTGGTGGATGCTCATTACCAGCAGTACCTGCTCTCCAGGTAGGTGGTTCATCTCCCGTGATACAATACCTCACCTCAGGACTATACCTTGGCTGGTGGAGTGGGCTACACTGTTGTTGGATGCTCATTACCAGCAGTATCTGCTCTCCAGGTGGGGGGTTTTTCTCTCTTGATGCAATAGGTCACTTCAGGACTAGACTTTGGTTGGTGTAGTGGGCTACACTGTTGTTGGATGCTCATTTTCAGCAGTACCTGCTCTCCAGGTAGGGGGTTTCTCTCTCTTTATGCAATAGGTCACCTCAGGACTTGATTTTGGCTAGTTGTTTGGGCTACACACTTGTTGGATGCTCATTTTCAGCAGTACCTGCTCTCCAGGTAAGGGTTTTTTTTCTCTTGGTGCAATAGGTCACCTCAGGACTAGACTTTGGGTGGTGGAGTGGGCTACAGTGTTGTTGGATGCTCATTACCAGGAATACCTGCTCTCCAGGTAGGGGGTTCATCTCCCGTGATACAATAGCTCAACTCAGGACCAGACCTCGGCTGGTGGAGTGGGCCACACTGTTGTTGGATGCTCATTACCAGCAGTACCTGCTCTCCAGGTAGGGGGTTCATCTCCTGTGATACAATAGGTCACCTGAGCCCCAGACCTCGGCTGGTGGAGTGGGCTACACTGTTGTTGGATGCTCATTACCAACAGTACCTGCTCTCTAGGTAGGGGGTTCATCTCCCGTGATACTAGGTCACCTCAGGACTATACCTCGGCAGGTGGAGTGGGCTACAGTGTTGTTGGATGCTCATTACCAGGAATACCTGCTCTCCAGGTAGGGGGTTCATCTCCCGTGATACAATAGGTCACCTCAGGACTATACCTCGGCTGGTGGAGTGGTCCACACTGTTGTTGGATGCTTATTACCAGCAGTACCTGCTCTCCAGGTAGAGGGTTCATCTCCCGTGATACAATAGGTCACCTCAGGACCAGACCTCGGCTGGTGGAGTGGGCCACACTGTTGTTGGATGCTCATTACCAGCAGTACCTGCTCTCCAGGTAGGGGGTTCATCTCCCGTGATACAATAGGTCACCTGAGGACCAGACCTCGGCTGGTGGAGTGGGCTACACTGTTGTTGGATGATCATTACCAACAGTACCTTTTCTCCAGGTAGGGGGTTCATCTCCCGTAACACAATAGGTCACCTCAGGAATAGACCTCGGCTGGTGGAGCGGGCCACACTGTTGTTGGATGCTCATTACCAGCAGTACCTGCTCTCCAGGTAGGGGGTTCATCTCCCGTGATACAATAGGTCACCTGAGGACCAGACCTCGGCTGGTGGAGTGGGCTACACTGTTGTTGGATGATCATTACCAACAGTACCTTTTCTCCAGGTAGGGGGTTCATCTCCCGTGATACAATAGGTCACCTGAGGACAAGACCTCGCCTGGTGGAGTGGGCTACACTGTTGTTGGATGCTCATTACCAGTAGTACCTGCTCTCCAGGTAGGGGGTTCATCTCCCGTAATACAATGGGTCACCTCAGGACTAGACCTCGGCTGGTGGAGTGGGCCTCACTGTTGTTGGATGCTCATTACCAGCAGTACCTGCTCTCCAGGTAGGGGGTTCATCTCCTGTGATACAATAGGTCACCTCAGGACTATACCTCGGCTGGTGGAGTGGGCTACACTGTTGTTGGATGATCATTACCAACAGTACCTGCTCTCCAGGTAGGGGGTTCATCTCCCGTGATACAATAGGTCACCTGAGGACCAGACCTCGGCTGGTGGAGTGGGCTACACTGTTGTTGGATGATCATTACCAACAGTACCTGCTCTCCAGGTAGGGGGTTCATCTCCCGTAACACAATAGGTCACCTCAGGACTAGACCTCGGCTGGTGGAGTGGGCCACACTGTTTTTGGATGCTTATTACCAGCAGTACCTGCTCTCCAGGTAGGGGGTTCATCTCCCGTAATACAATGGGTCACCTCAGGACTAGACCTCGGCTGGTGGAGTGGGCCTCACTGTTGTTGGATGCTCATTACCAGCAGTACCTGCTCTCCAGGTAGGGGGTTCATCTCCTGTGATACAATAGGTCACCTCAGGACTATACCTCGGCTGGTGGAGTGGGCTACACTGTTGTTGGATGATCATTACCAACAGTACCTTTTCTCCAGGTAGGGGGTTCATCTCCCGTAACACAATAGGTCACCTCAGGACTAGACCTCGGCTGGTGGAGTGGGCCACACTGTTGTTGGATGCTCATTACCAGCAGTACCTGCTCTCCAGGTAGGGGGTTCATCTCCCGTGATACAATAGGTCAACTCAGGACCAGACCTCGGCTGGTGGAGTGGGCCACACTGTTGTTGGATGCTCATTACCAGCAGTACCTGCTCTCCAGGTAGGGGGTTCATCTCCCGTGATACAATAGGTCACCTGAGGACCAGACCTCGGCTGGTGGAGTGGGCTACACTGTTGTTGGATGATCATTACCAACAGTACCTTTTCTCCAGGTAGGGGGTTCATCTCCCGTGATACAATAGGTCACCTGAGGACAAGACCTCGCCTGGTGGAGTGGGCTACACTGTTGTTGGATGCTCATTACCAGTAGTACCTGCTCTCCAGGTAGGGGGTTCATCTCCCGTAATACAATGGGTCACCTCAGGACTAGACCTCGGCTGGTGGAGTGGGCCTCACTGTTGTTGGATGCTCATTACCAGCAGTACCTGCTCTCCAGGTAGGGGGTTCATCTCCTGTGATACAATAGGTCACCTCAGGACTATACCTCGGCTGGTGGAGTGGGCTACACTGTTGTTGGATGCTCATTACCAGCAGTACCTGCTCTCCAGGTAGGGGGTTCATCTCCCGTGATACAATAGGTCAACTCAGGACCAGACCTCGGCTGGTGGAGTGGGCCACACTGTTGTTGGATGCTCATTACCAGCAGTACCTGATCTCCAGGTAGGGGGTTCATCTCCCGTGATACAATAGGTCACCTGAGGACCAGACCTCGGCTGGTGGAGTGGGCTACACTGTTGTTGGATGCTCATTACCAGCAGTACCTGCTCTCTAGGTAGGGGGTTCATCTCCCGTGATACAATAGGTCACCTCAGGACTATACCTCGGCTGGTGGAGTGGGCTACAGTGTTGTTGGATGCTCATTACCAGCAATACCTGCTCTCCAGGTAGGGGGTTCATCTCCCGTGATACAACAGGTCACCTAAGGACTATACCTCGGCTGGTGGAGTGGGCCACACTGTTGTTGGATGCTCATTACCAGCAGTACCTGCTCTCCAGGTAGGGGGTTCATCTCCCGTGATACAATAGGTCACCTCAGGACCAGACCTCGGCTGGTGGAGTGGGCCACACTGTTGTTGGATGCTCATTACCAGCAGTACCTGCTCTCCAGGTAGGGGGTTCATCTTCCGTGATACAATAGGTCACCTGAGGACCAGACCTCGTCTGGTGGAGTGGGCTACACTGTTGGTGGATGCTCATTACCAGCAGTACCTGCTCTCCAGGTAGGTGGTTCATCTCCCGTGATACAATACGTCACCTCAGGACTATACCTTGGCTGGTGGAGTGGGCTACACTGTTGTTGGATACTCATTTTCAGCAGTACCTGCTCTCCAGGTAGGGGGTTTCTCTCTCTTTATGCAATAGGTCACCTCAGGACTTGATTTTGGCTGGTGGTTTGGGCTACACACTTGTTGGATGCTCATTTTCAGCAGTACCTGCTCTCCAGGTAAGGGTTTTTTTTCTCTTGGTGCAATAGGTCACCTCAGGACTAGACTTTGGCTGGTGGAGATGGCTACACTGTTGTTGGATGCTCATTACCAGCAGTACCTGCTCTCCAGGTAGGGGGTTCATCTCCTGTGATACAATAGGTCACCTCAGGACTATACCTCGGCTGGTGGAGTGGGCCACACCGTTGTTGGATGCTCATTACCAGCAGTACCTGCTCTCCAGGTAGGGGGTTCATCTCCTGTGAAACAGTACGTCACCTCAGGACTATACCTTGGCTGGTGGAGTGGACTACACTGTTGTTGGATGCTCATTACCAGCAGTACCTGCTCTCCTGGTAGGGGGTTCATCTCCCGTGATACAATAGGTCACCTGAGGACCAGACCTCGGCTGGTGGAGTGGGCTACACTGTTGTTGGATGCTCATTACCAGCAGTACCTGCTCTCTAGGTAGGGGGTTCATCTCCCGTGATACAATAGGTCACCTCAGGACTATACCTCGGCTGGTGGAGTGGGCTACAGTGTTGTTGGATGCTCATTACCAGCAATACCTGCTCTCCAGGTAGGGGGTTCATCTCCTGTGATACAATAGGTCACCTCAGGACTATACCTCGGCTGGTGGAGTGGGCTACACTGTTGTTGGATGCTCATTACCAGCAGTACCTGCTCTCTAGGTAGGGGGTTCATCTCCTGTGATACAGTACGTCACCTCAGGACTATACCTTGGCTGGTGGAGTGGGCTACACTTTTGTTGGATGCTCATTACCAGCAGTACCTGCTCTCCAGGTGGGGGGTTTCTCTCTCTTTATGCAATAGGTAACCTCAGGACTTGACTTTGGCTGGTGGTGTGGGCTACACACTTTTTGGATGCTCATTTTCAGCAGTATATTCTCTCATGGTAAGGGTTTTTTTTCACTTGGTGCAATAGGTCACCTCAGGACTAGACTTTGGCTGGTGGAGTGGGCTACACTGTTGTTGGATGTTCATTACCAGCAGTACCTGCTCTCCAGGTAGGGGGTTCATCTCCTGTGATACAATAGGTCACCTCAGGACTATACCTCGGCTGGTGGAGTGGGCTACACTGTTGTTGGATGCTCATTACCAGCAGTACCTGCTCTCCAGGTAGGGGGTTCATCTCCTGTGATACAATAGGTCACCTCAGGACTATACCTCGGCTGGTAGAGTGGGCTACTCTGTTGTTGGATGCTCATCACCAGCAGTACCTGCTCTCCAGGTAAGGGGTTCATCTCCTGTGATACAATAGGTCACCACAAGACTATACCTCGGCTGGTGGAGTTGGCTACACTGTTGTTGGATGCTCATTACCAGCAGTACCTGCTCTCCAGGTAGGGGGTTCATCTCCTGTGATACAATAGGTCACCTCAGGACTATACCTCGGCTGGTGGAGTGGGCTACACTGTTGTTGGATGCTCATTACCAGCAGTACCTGCTCTCTAGGTAGGGGGTTCATCTCCCGTGATACAATAGGTCACCTCAGGACTATACCTCGGCTGGTGGAGTGGGCTACAGTGTTGTTGGATGCTCATTACCAGCAATACCTGCTCTCCAGGTAGGGGGTTCATCTCCCGTGATACAATAGGTCACCTAAGGACTATACCTCGTCTGGTGGAGTGGGCCACACTGTTGTTGGATGCTCATTACCAGCAGTACCTGCTCTCCAGGTAGCGGGTTCATCTCCCGTGATACAATAGCTCAACTCAGGACCAGACCTCGGCTGGTGGAGTGGGCCACACTGTTGTTGGATGCTCATTACCAGCAGTACCTGCTCTCCAGGTAGGGGGTTCATCTCCTGTGATACAATAGGTCACCTGAGCCCCAGACCTCGGCTGGTGGAGTGGGCTACACTGTTGTTGGATGCTCATTACCAACAGTACCTGCTCTCTAGGTAGGGGGTTCATCTCCCGTGATACAATAGGTCACCTCAGGACTATACCTCGGCTGGTGGAGTGGGCTACAGTGTTGTTGGATGCTCATTACCAGGAATACCTGCTCTCCAGGTAGGGGGTTCATCTCCCGTGATACAATAGGTCACCTCAGGACTATACCTCGGCTGGTGGAGTGGTCCACACTGTTGTTGGATGCTTATTACCAGCAGTACCTGCTCTCCAGGTAGAGGGTTCATCTCCCGTGATACAATAGGTCACCTCAGGACCAGACCTCGGCTGGTGGAGTGGGCCACACTGTTGTTGGATGCTCATTACCAGCAGTACCTGTTCTCCAGGTAGGGGGTTCATCTCCCGTGATACAATAGGTCACCTGAGGACCAGACCTCGGCTGGTGGAGTGGGCCACACTGTTGGTGGATGCTCATTACCAGCAGTACCTGCTCTCCAGGTAGGTGGTTCATCTCCCGTGATACAATACCTCACCTCAGGACTATACCTTGGCTGGTGGAGTGGGCTACACTGTTGTTGGATGCTCATTACCAGCAGTATCTGCTCTCCAGGTGGGGGGTTCATCTCCCGTAACACAATAGGTCACCTCAGGACTAGACCTCGGCTGGTGGAGTGGGCCACACTGTTTTTGGATGCTTATTACCAGCAGTACCTGCTCTCCAGGTAGGGGGTTCATCTCCCATGATACAATTGGATCACCTCAGGACTAGACCTCGGCTGGTGGAGTGGGCCACACTGTTGGTGGATGCTCATTACCAGCAGTACCTGCTCTCCAGGTAGGTGGTTCATCTCCCGTGATACAATACCTCACCTCAGGACTATACCTTGGCTGGTGGAGTGGGCTACACTGTTGTTGGATGCTCATTACCAGCAGTATCTGCTCTCCAGGTGGGGGGTTTTTCTCTCTTGATGCAATAGGTCACTTCAGGACTAGACTTTGGTTGGTGTAGTGGGCTACACTGTTGTTGGATGCTCATTTTCAGCAGTACCTGCTCTCCAGGTAGGGGGTTTCTCTCTCTTTATGCAATAGGTCACCTCAGGACTTGATTTTGGCTAGTTGTTTGGGCTACACACTTGTTGGATGCTCATTTTCAGCAGTACCTGCTCTCCAGGTAAGGGTTTTTTTTCTCTTGGTGCAATAGGTCACCTCAGGACTAGACTTTGGGTGGTGGAGTGGGCTACAGTGTTGTTGGATGCTCATTACCAGGAATACCTGCTCTCCAGGTAGGGGGTTCATCTCCCGTGATACAATAGCTCAACTCAGGACCAGACCTCGGCTGGTGGAGTGGGCCACACTGTTGTTGGATGCTCATTACCAGCAGTACCTGCTCTCCAGGTAGGGGGTTCATCTCCTGTGATACAATAGGTCACCTGAGCCCCAGACCTCGGCTGGTGGAGTGGGCTACACTGTTGTTGGATGCTCATTACCAACAGTACCTGCTCTCTAGGTAGGGGGTTCATCTCCCGTGATACTAGGTCACCTCAGGACTATACCTCGGCAGGTGGAGTGGGCTACAGTGTTGTTGGATGCTCATTACCAGGAATACCTGCTCTCCAGGTAGGGGGTTCATCTCCCGTGATACAATAGGTCACCTCAGGACTATACCTCGGCTGGTGGAGTGGTCCACACTGTTGTTGGATGCTTATTACCAGCAGTACCTGCTCTCCAGGTAGAGGGTTCATCTCCCGTGATACAATAGGTCACCTCAGGACCAGACCTCGGCTGGTGGAGTGGGCCACACTGTTGTTGGATGCTCATTACCAGCAGTACCTGCTCTCCAGGTAGGGGGTTCATCTCCCGTGATACAATAGGTCACCTGAGGACCAGACCTCGGCTGGTGGAGTGGGCTACACTGTTGTTGGATGATCATTACCAACAGTACCTTTTCTCCAGGTAGGGGGTTCATCTCCCGTAACACAATAGGTCACCTCAGGACTAGACCTCGGCTGGTGGAGCGGGCCACACTGTTGTTGGATGCTCATTACCAGCAGTACCTGCTCTCCAGGTAGGGGGTTCATCTCCCGTGATACAATAGGTCACCTGAGGACCAGACCTCGGCTTGTGGAGTGGGCTACACTGTTGTTGGATGATCATTACCAACAGTACCTTTTCTCCAGGTAGGGGGTTCATCTCCCGTGATACAATAGGTCACCTGAGGACAAGACCTCGCCTGGTGGAGTGGGCTACACTGTTGTTGGATGCTCATTACCAGTAGTACCTGCTCTCCAGGTAGGGGGTTCATCTCCCGTAATACAATGGGTCACCTCAGGACTAGACCTCGGCTGGTGGAGTGGGCCTCACTGTTGTTGGATGCTCATTACCAGCAGTACCTGCTCTCCAGGTAGGGGGTTCATCTCCTGTGATACAATAGGTCACCTCAGGACTATACCTCGGCTGGTGGAGTGGGCTACACTGTTGTTGGATGATCATTACCAACAGTACCTGCTCTCCAGGTAGGGGGTTCATCTCCCGTGATACAATAGGTCACCTGAGGACCAGACCTCGGCTGGTGGAGTGGGCTACACTGTTGTTGGATGATCATTACCAACAGTACCTGCTCTCCAGGTAGGGGGTTCATCTCCCGTAACACAATAGGTCACCTCAGGACTAGACCTCGGCTGGTGGAGTGGGCCACACTGTTTTTGGATGCTTATTACCAGCAGTACCTGCTCTCCAGGTAGGGGGTTCATCTCCCATGATACAATTGGATCACCTCAGGACTAGACCTCGGCTGGTGGAGTGGGCCACACTGTTGGTGGATGCTCATTACCAGCAGTACCTGCTCTCCAGGTAGGTGGTTCATCTCCCGTGATACAATACCTCACCTCAGGACTATACCTTGGCTGGTGGAGTGGGCTACACTGTTGTTGGATGCTCATTACCAGCAGTATCTGCTCTCCAGGTGGGGGGTTTTTCTCTCTTGATGCAATAGGTCACTTCAGGACTAGACTTTGGTTGGTGTAGTGGGCTACACTGTTGTTGGATGCTCATTTTCAGCAGTACCTGCTCTCCAGGTAGGGGGTTTCTCTCTCTTTATGCAATAGGTCACCTCAGGACTTGATTTTGGCTAGTTGTTTGGGCTACACACTTGTTGGATGCTCATTTTCAGCAGTACCTGCTCTCCAGGTAAGGGTTTTTTTTCTCTTGGTGCAATAGGTCACCTCAGGACTAGACTTTGGGTGGTGGAGTGGGCTACAGTGTTGTTGGATGCTCATTACCAGGAATACCTGCTCTCCAGGTAGGGGGTTCATCTCCCGTGATACAATAGCTCAACTCAGGACCAGACCTCGGCTGGTGGAGTGGGCCACACTGTTGTTGGATGCTCATTACCAGCAGTACCTGCTCTCCAGGTAGGGGGTTCATCTCCTGTGATACAATAGGTCACCTGAGCCCCAGACCTCGGCTGGTGGAGTGGGCTACACTGTTGTTGGATGCTCATTACCAACAGTACCTGCTCTCTAGGTAGGGGGTTCATCTCCCGTGATACTAGGTCACCTCAGGACTATACCTCGGCAGGTGGAGTGGGCTACAGTGTTGTTGGATGCTCATTACCAGGAATACCTGCTCTCCAGGTAGGGGGTTCATCTCCCGTGATACAATAGGTCACCTCAGGACTATACCTCGGCTGGTGGAGTGGTCCACACTGTTGTTGGATGCTTATTACCAGCAGTACCTGCTCTCCAGGTAGAGGGTTCATCTCCCGTGATACAATAGGTCACCTCAGGACCAGACCTCGGCTGGTGGAGTGGGCCACACTGTTGTTGGATGCTCATTACCAGCAGTACCTGCTCTCCAGGTAGGGGGTTCATCTCCCGTGATACAATAGGTCACCTGAGGACCAGACCTCGGCTGGTGGAGTGGGCTACACTGTTGTTGGATGATCATTACCAACAGTACCTTTTCTCCAGGTAGGGGGTTCATCTCCCGTAACACAATAGGTCACCTCAGGACTAGACCTCGGCTGGTGGAGTGGGCCACACTGTTGTTGGATGCTCATTACCAGCAGTACCTGCTCTCCAGGTAGGGGGTTCATCTCCCGTGATACAATAGGTCAACTCAGGACCAGACCTCGGCTGGTGGAGTGGGCCACACTGTTGTTGGATGCTCATTACCAGCAGTACCTGCTCTCCAGGTAGGGGGTTCATCTCCCGTGATACAATAGGTCACCTGAGGACCAGACCTCGGCTGGTGGAGTGGGCTACACTGTTGTTGGATGATCATTACCAACAGTACCTTTTCTCCAGGTAGGGGGTTCATCTCCCGTGATACAATAGGTCACCTGAGGACAAGACCTCGCCTGGTGGAGTGGGCTACACTGTTGTTGGATGCTCATTACCAGTAGTACCTGCTCTCCAGGTAGGGGGTTCATCTCCCGTAATACAATGGGTCACCTCAGGACTAGACCTCGGCTGGTGGAGTGGGCCTCACTGTTGTTGGATGCTCATTACCAGCAGTACCTGCTCTCCAGGTAGGGGGTTCATCTCCTGTGATACAATAGGTCACCTCAGGACTATACCTCGGCTGGTGGAGTGGGCTACACTGTTGTTGGATGCTCATTACCAGCAGTACCTGCTCTCTAGGTAGGGGGTTCATCTCCCGTGATACAATAGGTCACCTCAGGACTATACCTCGGCTGGTGGAGTGGGCTACAGTGTTGTTGGATGCTCATTACCAGCAATACCTGCTCTCCAGGTAGGGGGTTCATCTCCCGTGATACAATAGGTCACCTCAGGACTATACCTCGGCTGGTGGAGTGGGCCACACTGTTGTTGGATGCTCATTACCAGCAGTACCTGCTCTCCAGGTAGGGGGTTCATCTCCCGTGATACAATAGGTCAACTCAGGACCAGACCTCGGCTGGTGGAGTGGGCCACACTGTTGTTGGATGCTCATTACCAGCAGTACCTGATCTCCAGGTAGGGGGTTCATCTCCCGTGATACAATAGGTCACCTGAGGACCAGACCTCGGCTGGTGGAGTGGGCTACACTGTTGTTGGATGCTCATTACCAGCAGTACCTGCTCTCTAGGTAGGGGGTTCATCTCCCGTGATACAATAGGTCACCTCAGGACTATACCTCGGCTGGTGGAGTGGGCTACGGTGTTGTTGGATGCTCATTACCAGCAATACCTGCTCTCCAGGTAGGGGGTTCATCTCCCGTGATACAACAGGTCACCTAAGGACTATACCTCGGCTGGTGGAGTGGGCCACACTGTTGTTGGATGCTCATTACCAGCAGTACCTGCTCTCCAGGTAGGGGGTTCATCTCCCGTGATACAATAGGTCACCTCAGGACCAGACCTCGGCTGGTGGAGTGGGCCACACTGTTGTTGGATGCTCATTATCAGCAGTACCTGCTCTCCAGGTAGGGGGTTCATCTTCCGTGATACAATAGGTCACCTGAGGACCAGACCTCGTCTGGTGGAGTGGGCTACACTGTTGGTGGATGCTCATTACCAGCAGTACCTGCTCTCCAGGTAGGTGGTTCATCTCCCGTGATACAATACGTCACCTCAGGACTATACCTTGGCTGGTGGAGTGGGCTACACTGTTGTTGGATACTCATTTTCAGCAGTACCTGCTCTCCAGGTAGGGGGTTTCTCTCTCTTTATGCAATAGGTCACCTCAGGACTTGATTTTGGCTGGTGGTTTGGGCTACACACTTGTTGGATGCTCATTTTCAGCAGTACCTGCTCTCCAGGTAAGGGTTTTTTTTCTCTTGGTGCAATAGGTCACCTCAGGACTAGACTTTGGCTGGTGGAGATGGCTACACTGTTGTTGGATGCTCATTACCAGCAGTACCTGCTCTCCAGGTAGGGGGTTCATCTCCTGTGATACAATAGGTCACCTCAGGACTATACCTCGGCTGGTGGAGTGGGCCACACCGTTGTTGGATGCTCATTACCAGCAGTACCTGCTCTCCAGGTAGGGGGTTCATCTCCCGTAATACAATGGGTCACCTCAGGACTAGACCTCGGCTGGTGGAGTGGGCCACACTGTTGTTGGATGCTCATTACCAGCAGTACCTGCTCTCCAGGTAGGGGGTTCATCTCCCGTGATACAATAGGTCAACTCAGGACCAGACCTCGGCTGGTGGAGTGGGCCACACTGTTGTTGGATGCTCATTACCAGCAGTACCTGCTCTCCAGGTAGGGGGTTCATCTCCCGTGATACAATAGGTCACCTGAGGACCAGACCTCGGCTGGTGGAGTGGGCTACACTGTTGTTGGATGATCATTACCAACAGTACCTTTTCTCCAGGTAGGGGGTTCATCTCCCGTGATACAATAGGTCACCTGAGGACAAGACCTCGCCTGGTGGAGTGGGCTACACTGTTGTTGGATGCTCATTACCAGTAGTACCTGCTCTCCAGGTAGGGGGTTCATCTCCCGTAATACAATGGGTCACCTCAGGACTAGACCTCGGCTGGTGGAGTGGGCCTCACTGTTGTTGGATGCTCATTACCAGCAGTACCTGCTCTCCAGGTAGGGGGTTCATCTCCTGTGATACAATAGGTCACCTCAGGACTATACCTCGGCTGGTGGAGTGGGCTACACTGTTGTTGGATGCTCATTACCAGCAGTACCTGCTCTCTAGGTAGGGGGTTCATCTCCCGTGATACAATAGGTCACCTCAGGACTATACCTCGGCTGGTGGAGTGGGCTACAGTGTTGTTGGATGCTCATTACCAGCAATACCTGCTCTCCAGGTAGGGGGTTCATCTCCCGTGATACAATAGGTCACCTCAGGACTATACCTCGGCTGGTGGAGTGGGCCACACTGTTGTTGGATGCTCATTACCAGCAGTACCTGCTCTCCAGGTAGGGGGTTCATCTCCCGTGATACAATAGGTCAACTCAGGACCAGACCTCGGCTGGTGGAGTGGGCCACACTGTTGTTGGATGCTCATTACCAGCAGTACCTGATCTCCAGGTAGGGGGTTCATCTCCCGTGATACAATAGGTCACCTGAGGACCAGACCTCGGCTGGTGGAGTGGGCTACACTGTTGTTGGATGCTCATTACCAGCAGTACCTGCTCTCTAGGTAGGGGGTTCATCTCCCGTGATACAATAGGTCACCTCAGGACTATACCTCGGCTGGTGGAGTGGGCTACGGTGTTGTTGGATGCTCATTACCAGCAATACCTGCTCTCCAGGTAGGGGGTTCATCTCCCGTGATACAACAGGTCACCTAAGGACTATACCTCGGCTGGTGGAGTGGGCCACACTGTTGTTGGATGCTCATTACCAGCAGTACCTGCTCTCCAGGTAGGGGGTTCATCTCCCGTGATACAATAGGTCACCTCAGGACCAGACCTCGGCTGGTGGAGTGGGCCACACTGTTGTTGGATGCTCATTATCAGCAGTACCTGCTCTCCAGGTAGGGGGTTCATCTTCCGTGATACAATAGGTCACCTGAGGACCAGACCTCGTCTGGTGGAGTGGGCTACACTGTTGGTGGATGCTCATTACCAGCAGTACCTGCTCTCCAGGTAGGTGGTTCATCTCCCGTGATACAATACGTCACCTCAGGACTATACCTTGGCTGGTGGAGTGGGCTACACTGTTGTTGGATACTCATTTTCAGCAGTACCTGCTCTCCAGGTAGGGGGTTTCTCTCTCTTTATGCAATAGGTCACCTCAGGACTTGATTTTGGCTGGTGGTTTGGGCTACACACTTGTTGGATGCTCATTTTCAGCAGTACCTGCTCTCCAGGTAAGGGTTTTTTTTCTCTTGGTGCAATAGGTCACCTCAGGACTAGACTTTGGCTGGTGGAGATGGCTACACTGTTGTTGGATGCTCATTACCAGCAGTACCTGCTCTCCAGGTAGGGGGTTCATCTCCTGTGATACAATAGGTCACCTCAGGACTATACCTCGGCTGGTGGAGTGGGCCACACCGTTGTTGGATGCTCATTACCAGCAGTACCTGCTCTCCAGGTAGGGGGTTCATCTCCCGTGATACAATAGGTCACCTGAGGACCAGACCTCGCCTGGTGGAGTGGGCTACACTGTTGTTGGATGCTCATTACCAGTAGTACCTGCTCTCCAGGTAGGGGGTTCATCTCCCGTAATACAAAGGGTCACATCAGGACTATACCTCGGCTGGTGGAGTGGGCCACACTGTTGTTGGATGCTCATTACCAGCAGTACCTGCTCTCCAGGTAAGGGGGTTCATCTCCCGTAATACAATAGGTCAACTCAGGACCAGACCTCGGCTGGTGGAGTAGGCCACACTGTTGTTGGATGCTCATTACCAGCAGTACCTGCTCTCCAGGTAGGGGGTTCATCTACCGTGATACAATAGGTCACTTGAGGACCAGACCTCGGCTGGTGGAGTGGGCTACACTGTTGTTGGATGCTCATTACTTGCAGTACCTGCTCTCTAGGTAGGGGGTTCATATCCCGTGATACAATAGGTCACCTCAGGACTATACCTCGGCTGGTGGAGTGGGCTACAGTGTTGTTGGATGCTCATTACCAGCAATACCCGCTCTCCAGGTAGGGGGTTCATCTCCCGTGATACAATAGGTCACCTCAGGACTATACCTCGGCTGGTGGAGTGGGCCACACTGTTGTTGGATGCTCATTACCAGCAGTACCTGCTCTCCAGGTAGGGGGTTCATCTCCCGTGATACAATAGGTCACCTCAGGACCAGACCTCGGCAGGTGGAGTGGGCCACACTGTTGTTGGATGCTCATTACCAGCAGTACCTGCTCTCCAGGTAGGGGGTTCATCTCCCGTGATACAATAGGTCACCTGAGGACCAGACCTCGGCTGGTGGAGTGGGCTACACTGTTGTTGGATGATCATTACCAACAGTACCTGCTCTCCAGGTAGGGGGTTCATCTCCCGTAACACAATAGGTCACCTCAGGACTAGACCTCGGCTGGTGGAGTGGGCCACACTGTTTTTGGATGCTCATTACCAGCAGTACCTGCTCTCCAGGTAGGGGGTTCATCTCCCATGATACAATTGGATCACCTCAGGACTAGACCTCAGCTGGTGGAGTGGGCCACACTGTTGGTGGATGCTCATTACCAGCAGTACCTGCTCTCCAGGTAGGTGGTTCATCTCCCGTGATACAATACGTCACCTCAGGACTATACCTTGGCTGGTGGAGTGGGCTACACTGTTGTTTGATGCTCATTACCAGCAGTATCTGCTCTCCAGGTGGGGGGTTTTTCTCTCTTGATGCAATAGGTCACTTCAGGACTAGACTTTGGTTTGTGGAGTGGGCTACACTGTTGTTGGATGCTCATTTTCAGCAGTACCTGCTCTCCAGGTAGGGGGTTTCTCTCTCTTTATGCAATAGGTCACCTCAGGACTTGATTTTGGCTGGTGGTTTGGGCTACACACTTGTTGGATGCTCATTTTCAGCAGTACCTGCTCTCCAGGTAAGGTTTTTTTTCCTCTTGGTGCAATAGGTCACCTCAGGACTAGACTTTGGCTGGTGGAGTGGGCTACACTGTTGTTGGATGCTTAGTACCAGCAGTACCTGCTCTCCAGGTAGGGGGTTCATCTCCTGTGATACAATAGGTCACCTCAGGACTATACCTCGGCTGGTGGAGTGGGCCACACTGATGTTGGATGCTCATTACCAGCAGTACCTGCTCTCCAGGTAGGGGGTTCATCTCCCATGATACAATAGGTCACCTGGGGCCCAGACCTCGCCTGGTGGAGTGGGCTACACTGTTGTTGGATGCTCATTACCAGCAGTACCTGCTCTCTAGGTAGGGGGTTCATCTCCCGTGATACAATAGGTCACCTCAGGACTAGACCTCGGGTGGTGGAGTGGGCCACACTGTTTTTGGATGCTCATTACCAGCAGTACCTGCTCTCCAGGTAGGGGGTTCATCTCCCATGATACAATTGGATCACCTCAGGACTAGACCTCGGCTGGTGGAGTGGGCCACACTGTTGGTGGATGCTCATTACCAGCAGTACCTGCTCTCCAGGTAGGTGGTTCATCTCCCGTGATACAATACGTCACCTCAGGACTATACCTTGGCTGGTGGAGTGGGCTACACTGTTGTTGGATGCTCATTACCAGCAGTATCTGCTCTCCAGGTGGGGGGTTTTTCTCTCTTGATGCAATAGGTCACTTCAGGACTAGACTTTGGTTTGTGGAGTGGGCTACACTGTTGTTTGATGCTCATTTTCAGCAGTACCTGCTCTCCAGGTAGGGGGTTTCTCTCTCTTTATGCAATAGGTCACCTCAGGACTTGATTTTGGCTGGTGGTTTGGGCTACACACTTGTTGGATGCTCATTTTCAGCAGTACCTGCTCTCCAGGTAAGGTTTTTTTTCCTCTTGGTGCAATAGGTCACCTCAGGACTAGACTTTGGCTGGTGGAGTGGGCTACACTGTTGTTGGATGCTCAGTACCAGCAGTACCTGCTCTCCAGGTAGGGGGTTCATCTCCTGTGATACAATAGGTCACCTCAGGACTATACCTCCGCTGGTGGAGTGGGCCACACTGATGTTGGATGCTCATTACCAGCAGTACCTGCTCTCCAGGTAGGGGGTTCATCTCCCGTGATACAATAGGTCACCTGGGGACCAGACCTCGCCTGGTGGAGTGGGCTACACTGTTGTTGGATGCTCATTACCAGTAGTACCTGCTCTCCAGGTAGGGGGTTCATCTCCCGTAATACAATAGGTCACCTCAGGCCTAGACCTCGGCTGGTGGAGTGGGCCTCACTGTTGTTCGATGCTCATTACCAGCAGTACCTGCTCACTAGGTAGGGGGTTCATCTCCCGTGATACAATAGGTCACCTCAGGACTATACCTCGGCTGGTGGAGTGGGCTACAGTGTTGTTGGATGCTCATTACCAGCAATACCTGCTCTCCAGGTAGGGGGTTCATCTCCCGTGATACAATAGGTGACCTCAGGACTATACCTCGGCTGGTGGAGTGGGCCACACTGTTGTTGGATGCTCATTACCAGCAGTACCTGCTCTCCAGGTAGGGGGTTCATCTCCCGTGATACAACAGGTCAACTCAGGACCAGACCTCGGCTGGTGGAGTGGGCCACACTGTTGTTGGATGCTCATTACCAGCAGTACCTGCTCTCCAGGTAGGGGGTTCATCTCCCGTGATACAATAGGTCACCTGAGGACCAGACCTCGGCTGGTGGAGTGGGCTACACTGTTGTTGGATGCTCATTACCAGCAGTACCTGCTCTCTAGGTAGGGGGTTCATCTCCCGTGATACAATAGGTCACCTCAGGACTATACCTCGGCTGGTGGAGTGGGCTACAGTGTTGTTGGATGCTCATTACCAGCAGTACCTGCTCTCCAGGTAGGGGGTTCATCTCCCGTGATACAATAGGTCACCTGAGGACCAGACCTCGGCTGGTGGAGTGGGCTACACTGTTGTTGGATGCTCATTACCAGCAGTACCTGCTCTCCAGGTAGGGGGTTCATCTCCCATGATACAATTGGATCACCTCAGGACTAGACCTCGGCTGGTGGAGTGGGCCACACTGTTGTTGGATGATCATTACCAACAGTACCTGCTCTCCAGGTAGGTGGTTCATCTCCCGTAACACAATAGGTCACCTCAGGACTAGACCTCGGCTGGTGGAGTGGGCCACACTGTTTTTGGATGCTCATTTCCAGCAGTACCTGCTCTCCAGGTAGGGGGTTCATCTCCCATGATACAATTGGATCACCTCAGGACTAGACCTCGGCTGGTGGAGTGGGCCACACTGTTGGTGGATTCTCATTACCAGCAGTACCTGCTCTCCAGGTAGGTGGTTCATCTACCGTGATACAATACGTCACCTCAGGACTATACCTTGGCTGGTGGAGTGGGCTACACTGTTGTTGGATGCTCATTACCAGCAGTATCTGCTCTCCAGGTGGGGGGTTTTTCTCTCTTGATGCAATAGGTCACTTCAGGACTAGACTTTGGTTGGTGGAGTGGGCTACACTGTTGTTGGATGCTCATTTTCAGCAGTACCTGCTCTCCAGGTAGGGGGTTTCTCTCTCTTTATGCAATAGGTCACCTCAGGACTTGATTTTGGCTGGTGGTTTGGGCTACACACTTGTTGGATGCTCATTTTCAGCAGTACCTGTTCTCCAGGTAAGGGTTTTTTTTCTCTTGGTGCAATAGGTCACCTCAGGACTAGACTTTGGCTGGTGGAGTGGGCTACAATGTTGTTGGATGCTCATTACCAGCAGTACCTGCTCTCCAGGTAGGGGGTTCATCTCCTGTGATACAATAGGTCACCTCAGGACTATACCTCGGCTGGTGGAGTGGGCCACACTGTTGTTTGATGCTCATTACCAGCAGTACCTGCTCTCCAGGTAGGGGGTTCATCTCCCGTGATACAATAGGTCACCTGAGGACCAGACCTCGCCTGGTGGAGTGGGCTACACTGTTGTTGGATGCTCATTACCAGTAGTACCTGCTCTCCAGGTAGGGGGTTCATCTCCCGTAATACAATAGGTCACCTCAGGACTAGACCTCGGCTGGTGGAGTGGGCCTCACTGTTGTTGGATGCTCAGTACCAGCAGTACCTGCTCTTTAGGTAGGGGGTTCATCTTTTGTGATACAATAGGTTACCTCAGTACTAGACCTGCTAAAATATATAATTTACCGAAGTATTTCTGTGGAAAGTATTTAGAAGTGCTCTGACTGAAAAATTGAGTGAGGAAAAGTAATCAATCTGTCAATCAATCAATCAATCAAATATCTTTATTCGTTAACTGTACAGTTGTTACAGATGAATAACGTCATTTGTCATAGTGAATAGGGTATCTTTAGTTATATATAAACATGTGAAAGAATATACAAATTTGATAGAACTAGGCCTAGCGACTAGACATTCAAATTTACATTCAACTCCTCAAAGGAGTATAAGGGATGATCTATCATAAACTTTTTAAGTTTTGTTATGAATTCTGACAGGTTTCGTGTTTTTTTATAGAATCTGGGAGTATTTCAAAAAATTTTAAACCTCTATAATTTATGCTTTTCTTAAAAAACTCTAGTCTATGGGATTCGAAAGTTAAAAAAGTCTGGTATTGTATGAAGGACTTTTGGCTTCCGCTCCCATCAGAGGTATATTGTGTTCCTTGACATGTTTTACTGTGTATAACACATGTTGGGAGAAAACGGTTAAAAAGCCTAATTCTGTAAATTTTGTTTTGACTGAGTCTCTATTTCTTAAACCAAGTATTATCCTTATTGTTTTTTCTGTATTTTCAAAATCTTTTTCAAATTGAGGTGGCCCCATAAATGCCTACCCCATATGATATATGGGATTCTATAAGTGCAAAATACAAAACTCTCAATGTTTTGAAACTAAATTTGTTTGACATTCTTCTAAGTGCGAAAATCCCAGACGATATTTTATTCAAAACACGTTCAATGTGGTCATCCCAGGTCAAATTTTCGTCTATAATCAGTCCCAAAAATTTTGTATTACATTCTTGTAGTATTTCATCTTCATCTATTTTAATAATTGGATCAATTTTTGTTCTGCACTGTCTTGTTGAGAATGATACAAAATTTGTTTTACTTAGATTTCTTAGAAGGTTTTTGTTTTCAAAATATTGTTTCACTAGTGTAAGGTTTATATATGAGGCAATTTCAACTGATTCTTGGTTCTCTCTGGAAATTATTAGGTTTGTATCATCTGAGTACATGCAAATTGAGCTGTGAACGCCACATAAGACTTCAGGGAGTCCTTTTAGGTAGCACAGGAACAATAAGGGTCCCAAAATGGACCCCTGAGGAACTCCATATTTCACTGTCCGCAGTGTTGACAATACACTATTTATGTATCTGAAATTTTCGTGTTTTACTTGTGTTATTTCGACACACTGCTTTCTTTCGTGCAGGTATGATTAAACCAGGCCAATTCTTTATTTTTTATATTTTAGGACTTTGTGAAACACTGTCAAAAGCTTTAGTTAAATCCAAGAAAATGTCAATAACTTTCTTCCCCTTATCAATTTTGTAAATGATATTTTGAACAAATTCAATGCCCGCTGTGATAACAGACTTGCCTGGCCTGAAACCATTTTGTTGTGCATCAAACAAATTTTAATTTCTAAAAAATTGTTTAACTGATTATTAACAACTTTTTCATATAATTTAGAAAATGTTGGCAAAATAGAGATTGGTCTATAGTTAGATAAACGTTTTCTGTCCCCTTTTTTGAAAATTGGTTTTATTTTGGCGACCTTAAGCCGCTCGGGAAATATACTACTTATGAGAGAGGAATTTATGACGTGAAACAAAGGTTTCAAGATAGTATTTTTAATTTTTTTTATCACTGTAATAGGGATTTCGTCCATACCAGATGATGAAGTATTTTTAAATGACTGTATTACAATGTTTAATTCTTGTTCAGTTATCTGTTCAAAGCGAAGTGACTCCATCGGGGAGGATTCTCCCCTATACTCCCTTGAATGAGACATTTTTGTAGAATCAATTTTTGGCACTACCTCTTTATCAACCACATCAGCAAAATAGCCATTAAATTTAATTTCTACTTCTACTGGGTTTATAACAATGTTATCATTGACAGATCAATTTTAGTAAATCCGAGATTTGTCTAAGGGTTCTACAAAATTTTGTTGTATACTGTATAAGCCTAACGGGCACAGTCAGCAGAGTTCATGGGAATTTGGCAGCAATAACAGTTAAAATATAATACTGTCGTAAATCTATTTTTCTGGTGGATATATGGTTTTGTTTTTAACATTTTCTATCACTACCGAAATCAGAGAAAGCACAATAAAACACAGAATAATGGCCCACTAACCAATGATTTCCTTTTGACTCTCTATTTTAACCCTTTGAGTGCCGCGGTGTCATGACCATTTCTTATGCATAAATGCCGGGATAATTTCAATGGAAAATGTAGTAGTTTATTTAAAATTGCATATAAAATACAATTTTAGAGTTGTGCATGAATAAATTTTCTGTGAAATAGTACAAGGTAACTCCAATTACAAAATAAATTGGTATTAAAAATATCCTTTTTTTTATATAAAAAACTCAAAAATTTGTTTCTTTCTAAATTTGACAACATTAATTATCCAAACAATTGTATTTTTTTCTAACCCAATAGTCAGAAAGAGCAGAAAATGCTGATGAAAACTGATATAAAAAAATGAAATGAAAATATGTTACAATTTCAAAAAGGCCCTACGCCTAGGCTATGTGGTTACTAAGCAACGTCAATGTAGTATTTTTTAGTATAAACAAATATTATTTTTTAGTTTGTTGTCAGTAAACATGTTTATTATTACTAGTACATAAGCATTAGACCTACCAAAGTAAATGAAATACACAATAAAACTTAAAAAAAAGACGTACGTGTACCTTTTATTTTCACCAAAACTTATGTGTCTTCAACAATGATACTTTTTCTTCAAGTTCATTGTAAACTAATTCCCAAAGGTTCCTCAAGTTGTTTACATCTATTCTGCCACTCATTTTTGTTTCATACGTAAATATGAAGTAAAATACACTAACACACAACTTCAATAACATTAATATCAGTGATATTTACGTTGTTTGCCGATATAACCTTAAACAACAACAAACACAGACGGCATCTACGACAAAGATGACTAAAATAGCGTCTGCTAACAGACCAAATGCAACAGAATTGCTATAGAACTGATATCTGGAAGCTTCTGGATCAAAACAATATACTTTAGAAACCAGTACCTTGTTTTGATATAAAGTACTACGTAGAATACCAAGAGTCGCTGTCAGCAATGCTCGCCACTTTATGTGTAATGCATTGCGTCGCGTGTGCGATGCCGTGGCACTCAAAGGGTTAAGCGGTGTTTCCGTTATACTCGCAATAATGGCTATTTTTACACAGAGCTCAGTAATTGAGCATTTCCTGTAATTTGGTACTACCGAAGTCCCGAACGTGCCGGATTAGCAAGCGACTACTGTAAATTAAATTAATTCTTTTTTCATCACAAAAATGTGTACAATGACTGAAATTCAGCATCAAATATTACATCATATGTCGATGTTGATTAAATTATTAAATAATGCTAAAATACAGTAATAATAATATTTTTTATTGCCATTACAAGAAATATGTGTTATCAGCAATGTTAATACCAAACAAAAATTTTGGATTTAATTAATATTAATTAAAAACTTAGTAATACAAATTATTTAAAATAAAAATTTTACAACCCATTTTAATCTCTCATACACCAAAATAAAACAATTAATCTCAGTTTAATTAATTAACTAATTTGTTGTAGTAAAAATAAGTTTTATTTAAAATGCAATTCGCTATTGATATTCAAATTTGGACCATGGTCTATAAATTCATCAACACTGTAAAATACATTTTTAAATAAATATTATTTTAATTTTGTTTTGAAAGATAACTAATTTGTAATATTTATTAATTCCTTTGGTAAGTTATTAATGAGTCTTACTCCCATTTGTGATGGGAGATGTTTGAAAAAATTAAGCTTGTTTTGATGAATGCGGAACTTACTACTTGATTTTGTATGAACTTAACAGTTATTAATTAGTTTAATAGGCCTAACTAGAGTTATGAGGATAACAATTCTTCAATACTATAAGGACATAGTTGCATTTATAGAGAGTTCCCTCTTAAATAATACATTTACACTTAAATTTTAATTTCTAAGATATAGTGATAATTTGTTGTATATATTGTTTTAATTCAATATTAATTTAACCTATTTTAATGTACACTATTTTAATATGTGTACATTGGTAATAGAGTCCCTTTGGGGGCCCTTATTTTAATGTCTAGAGAGTAAAAAGGGCTTTTGTTTAGCACTTCGATGTTGTTTTTAGGTACATCTACTCTTAGAATATCAATATCACAGCTTAAAAAAAACAACAAGCAATGGCAAACCAGCCATCCACTTATTTGCTTGCTTGCATTCACCTAGTTGCGGCTCAGGTTCATCATGCACCTAGAATCTTTACAGCTAAATATCCTCGGTCAAATGAGCTGTATTAAACCATGTGACATAAATGGTTTAGCATTGTTTCCTATAAAGTAACTATCCAAAAATGATTGATATTTAAATGTTTGATGTTTTATTTGCAGGGATAGAGCTGTTATTGAAACTTTGACTGAGCTCAAAGCAGTTGTGGACAAACAAGTGAGTTTCCTTTTTTATGAATTACAGTTCAAAAAGATAGGAATTTTACATTTTGAATTTGTTATTGTGGGAACCACATTTGGTACTCGTGCACTATAGCGACCTCCTCTGAATGTTTATCTTGAGAAAAAGGTTTTAATGTGGATTACTAACTTATACAGTGTGCACTGTGTAGATTAAGTTAGTTTAGGTTGTTACGTCATTGATAAATAAATAACAAAGCCTATCATAACATATCTGCCACATTGCACTGTTACAGTTAGTAGGTCGCTATTTCAAAGTTATGCACCTCCTGGTTCAAAAAGGCCTATATGCAAAGAAGTTCAAAAGTGCCTTCTCGTTTATCTTAAAAATTGTATTGTTTTAAACAACATTTAAATTACTTTCACTTCACACTTTTAAGTTCAGTAAATGAAAATTAAAAACATGTAAATTAGATACAGCTTTTAAAAGTTGATAACGGTTTTAAAATATATTTTAGTAAACTCAAATAATTTTTTTGTTCATACTCAGTAAATTCACCTTCTGGAATGAAGCTTATTATGGTGTGTGACCTGTATGCAGGAAACACCATTCATTTGAATTTATGATTTTTTTAAAGTTGTGTATTGTGTAAGTATTTTAAATTCAAGTTCTACGAGTTTTTTTTTAATTCGCAACTTGTCTGACTAAAGAAACAACAGAATGCAGCATGTAAATGCTCGTTGCATTCCCTAAGTGAAGCCAAGAGCGGTAGCAAGTCAGTTGTAGAGGCTTAGTGCTTGTGTTTACTGTAGCCTGTAATTTGTGTTTTGCCAACTTGCAACAATTGTTAGACTATTAAAATGTATATTAATGTTTCTATTCTGAAAATAATTGCGGGCGTAGGACCCTCAGACCCTGTGGGCTCGGGGTGTACCCTGCTTGCTCCTGCCTAAGGCCTTCCCTGGTTTATTTATTTATCATTATTCAAGGATGCAGATATTATTCTGTCGGATTCTATCGCGGTCGAGCCATATGTCCAGCTCCTGTTGCCACAGTTGTGCAATAGGGTGCAATGGCCGGGGCACCTACCATCAACTTAATGACACTGAATATACCAGGATGCACAGCAGAATTCCCGTCTTTCTTGAGCCATATTTTGTATTGCATTGAGATTCTTGGCAGCTGATATAGAATTTTTGCTTGTAATTGCTGATGTTTTTCTTTTTTCTGACAAAACTCCCTTATGTAACTGTTTGTTTTATTTTAGCAACATACTATATAACATGTTTTGATTAGTATATTGTGTAAACTAATAAATTAAATAATGGAGATGAAAAGTTTGGAAACCAATAATTACTGCATTAGGCCTAAGCTGCATAAGAAGCCTCAAAACCTGGGTCAGTGGAGGGACCGATGGAAGATAAAACCAGGATCCAACAAGTTGAAGGTTATGTTTCATTAGGAGACATAGAGGTATTCTTAATTTTTCTTTATGCGTTACATATGACAATTACCAGTGTATCAAAATGTTTCATGTATTTGAATATTAGCACAAATAATTGAATATCTATGTCTTTATTTTGATAGATTGAAGACATGGAAGTGTGGCAGGATCTTGAGCCTTTGCTTTTGCAGCTGAAGAACAAGCAAGGACTTTCAGACCATGGACATCTCGTTAACAACACATATTCCATAGAACAAATAAAACTATACTGATGCTAGTTGATACTCTTATTTTATTCCTGACTTTTCATTTAGGATTTTAAAATTACCTTCAGAAGGCACGTCAGCTTAAAATTATAATTTTACCTGTTGTTTGTTGACTTACTGATATGACTTGTACAGAAGAAATGAAATCAGAGGTCCTATTTAATGTTCTTTAAGAAATTATTGCGGGCATTTGCCATAACTGATTAATGAAACAAATCAGTGATTTTGCTTTAACAATCGGTATAAAATGTCCGCAATCATTTCTTAAATAAAAACTCAACATCACTAACAATGAATTTTAAACCAAGAATCATATTTTAATGCTGCTTAGGTGGAGGGGCTTCAGTGAGAGTGAGGAGAGGCTTAATGTAAAAGAGCCCGTGTATTCCTGTTCTAGTACAACTTGCTTGTGGTTGTTTGATTGTTTTTGTTTTGTTTTTTTTCACAGTAGCAGGGGCGGTTTTAGGAATTTTATTTTGGATGTTTGGGCCCTGATCCATTTAATATACAATTCTTGAATAAACTTTGTCTTAAAATTCCTAAAGCAAATTCCTAGCACTCAGAACTGTCTGCTATACTTTCTGCCTGGGGCTACCTTGCTAGAACTGCCCCTGTACTGCAGGTTAATGTACAGATCCTGTCAGGGTCCTCACAGTAGGTTATAATGTACAGATCCTGCCAGGGTCCTCACAGTAGGTTATAATGTACAGATCCTGCCAGGGTCCTCACAGTAGGTTATAATGTACAGATCCTGCCAGGGTCCATATCTAGGTTATAATGTACATATCCTGCCAGGGTCCTCACAGTAGGTTATAATGTACAGATCCTGCCAGGGTCCTCACAGTAGGTTATAATGTACAGATCCTGCCAGGGTTCATATCTAGGTTATAATGTACAGATCCTGCCAGGGTACTTGTAGTAGGGTAATGTACAGATTCTGTCATGATCCTCGCAATAGGGTAATGTACAGATCCTGCCAGGTCCTCGGAGTAGGGTAATGTATTGATCCTGTCAGCGTCCTCACAGTAGGTTATAATGTACAGATCCTGCCAGGGTCCTCACAGTAGGTTATAATGTACAGATCCTGCCAGGGTCCTCACAGTAGGTTATAATGTACAGATCCTGCCAGGGTCCATATCTAGGTTATAATGTACAGATCCTGCCAGGGTCCTCACAGTAGGTTATAATGTACAGATCCTGCCAGGGTCCTCACAGTAGGTTATAATGTACAGATCCTGCCAGGGTCCTCACAGTAGGTTATAATGTACAGATCCTGCCAGGGTCCATATCTAGGTTATAATGTACAGATCCTGCCAGGGTCCTCACAGTAGGTTATAATGTACAGATCCTGCCAGGGTCCTCACAGTAGGTTATAATGTACAGATCCTGCCAGGGTCCATTCTAGGTTATAATGTACAGATCCTGCCAGGGTACTTGTAGTAGGGTAATGTACAGATTCTGTCATGGTCCTCGCAATAGGGTAATGTACAGATCCTGCCAGGGTCCTCATAGTAGGGTAATGTATTGATCCTGTCAGCGTCCTCACAGTAGGTTATAATGTATAGATCCTGCCAGGATCCTAGCAGTAGGGTAATGTACAGATCCTGTCAGGGTCCTCACAGTTACAGATCCTGCTAGGGTCCTCTATAGGGAAGAAGGACTGCGTAGGTAGTACTATGCAGATCCTGGCGCACTTTGGATACCAACAGAAAATCCATGTAAAATCTCTGTTGAACTACCATAAAAGAAAATAACAGATTTAAATAAACATACCACAATTTAAATAAATAATAATAATAATATTTATTTGCCGAAAAACAATTATAAATTGTGTAGGCTTTTACAACAAAATATCTTAAGTCTAAAAAAATATTTCACCTTAAATTTTCTATTTTTTCATGTTATCTTATTTTTTAAATTTTTTGGTTCTTCTTTAAAAAATTCATCCAATGAAAATAAAGGATTGTTCATTAAAATTTCTTTTACTTTTCTTAATTCTGTTCTTCCAATTACTTCAATTTTGTGAATTTTTTTAATTTGATTTATGACTCTTCCCATCATGTATTGGGGTGAATTTTCATATGTAGTGGTTCTGTGGATTTGATGTTGAATGATGAATTGTTTTCTAGTGTGATAATTATGATTATGTTGTAATTCTTTTATTTCACTTCGTTCATTTACATATAATTTCAAAATTTCTATAATATAAAGTCCAAAAATTGTTATAATTTGAGTCTTTTCAAAGAGTTTCCGACTTGGCTCATCGTGTTTGGCATGCATAATAATTCTTATTGCTCGTTTTTGTAATTTAAAAATTTTCTTTTGGTTCTCCTTAGATGTGCCGAACCATACAGGGAGGCAGTATAGTAATATACTTTAAAAATAAGAGTAATAAACAATTTTTAGGTTTTCAAAATTGAAGCAATTTGCTAATACTCTCAGATTAAAGCAGACAGAGTTTAATTTGTTCATGATTTTATTTATTTGAGTATTCCAGTTTAAGTGGTTATCTAAAGTTATTCCTAATAAATTTATTTCAGAGACCTCAGAAATTTTTTCATTTTCTAATTTGATATTTAATAATTTTTCTTTAGATTTTTTTAACTGGAAGTGAAGAATATTTGTCTTGGATTTATTCAATAATAGACCATTTGCAATATACCAAGAATTTAACTCATTTAAAATCAATTTTAATGATAATATTAGAGATTGGGTTGATTATTGGAAACCACCACAGATGTGTCATCTGCAAATTGAGTTGTAATTCCATTTCTAATATTTGAGGGAAGGTCTGCCACATAAATTATAAATATAAGTGGTCCCAGAACAGATCCTTCTGGAATGCCTATATTAATTTTTTTCCAGGATGAAACATCGTTATTTTTTTCAGACTTACATTCAACTCGTTGAAATCTATTTTGAAAATAAGATTCAATAAACTGATTGGCTAATCCTCGCATTCCATAATATTCCATTTTTTCTAGTAATATTTTATGATTCAAGCAATCAAAAGCTTTAGTTAAGTCACATTGTATGGAGGCAATATGGCATTTTTGTTCAATAAAATCATTTACAGTTTTCACTTATCTTGAAATTGCATTTAAAGTTGATTAAAACATGCATAATGTAAAAATTATTCACTTTATCAAATCATGAAACCGTCTACCATAAATTCAATAACTTTTTGAATATTTTCCATTTAATAAATGGAGGTGAAATGTGCTAAATGTTTTACATTTAAAGATTTTAATCAATTTTGTAAAGATAAACTTAATAAAGATGGTTTATATTGATATTGTAAAAAATGTCATAAAATATATGAATAAGAGTTGTATAACATCAGAACAGTAGAAAAAAGTGAAAAAATGTGTAGTAACTGTAAAGAAATTAAAAGAATAGAACATTTTCATGAATATTATTTTAGTAAAGATAAAAAAACTGCAATTTTTATTCAATGTATTAGAGTAATGTTTATGATTACAACAAAATGTGAACGTGGAAGAGGTATTAAATGGATTTATAACTATCCAAAATATTTACATTCAAATATTCACCATAAAAATGTTTTTAAAAAACTATCAATTGACTATCTTGAAAAAATATAAACTACAAATTGATTAGATGTTATTGAAAAAATTGCCTAAAATATAAATTGACTAGTGATTATACTGATTTTATTGAAATTTTTCCCCTGATAAATGGGAACGAAAAATAAAACATTTTGTAATGATTCTAATAAATACCCCCGTCGCAGCAAACCTGCATACTCAGCGAATTTCCAATGAATATATAACATAACACATTAAAAAACTTAACAGGATTCATAAGAAATGTATTCACAAACAGGCGATATTTAAAATATTAATTATTCTCCATAAGAATAACATTGGGGATGAGTACGCAGGTTTGCTGTAACAAGGCACACAAAATAATGGGTTTTTATGCAAATATCAATAGAACTCATCTTAGTGAAGTCACATACCAAGTTTCATCCATATACATTCATAAATAAGCGATATATAACATTTTAAGTATTTTCCATAAGAATAACATGGGGACCAAGTACCTAGGTTTGCTGCTACAGGAACCATAGGCGAAAAATTGTTTTTTGTGCAAACAACAATAAACCACAACCAGATCAAGCCATATACCAAATTTCGCCAGTTTATGTTCATAAATAAGCGAGATATACAATTTTTCTTTTTCTCCATAAGAATAACATTAGACAACGTACTGTGTTTAGCACTTTCAATATCTCGGTAACCAATTGACGTAGAGCAATGATCAAAATACCAAATTGTTTGTTTTTTTAAGCTGAATTCAATGGTATAAATTAAAATTTGATTTAAATTAAAATTACATGTGAAAACCCCAAAAAACACATTTTTGGGGTACAAAACCCCCCTTCAGATGGTGCGATTCATCTGGTTTTCGAACTCGTTCAAATAAATGGTACTTTACACATTTGTACCAAATTTCATTAAGATCGGACCTTTTTTATGAGAGTTATCGTGCTTACGGACACATATATATATATAAATAAACATATATATAGATACATATATAAAAATTTGAACGAATGGTGTTTTTGGCATCTGGGGACCTCAAAATGAAAAGTTATCATGGTCTCGGGCTTAAGTCTTACCATGAGACCTACGGTAATAGCTTCTTCCCTATAGGGGAAATTCGCTAATATATAAGTGATAACATATATTTACAAAACATTTAAATTCAAAACTGCATATACAAAATACAAATATTAAAATTAAATTTGCATTTACAAAATACAAATATTAAAATTAAATTTGCATTTACAAAATACAAATATTAAAATTAAATTTGCATTTACAAAATACAAATATTAAAATTAAAGAGTATGATGAGTTGTTATTATGGGGGACAAATAATCAAATTCATGACTATAAAAGTTTTGGTTCAACAAAATTAAAAGAAATCCAAAAAATCATATGATCCCTTAAATTATTCTTTATTTAATAATAAATACACCCGTCGCAGCAAACCTGCATACTCAGCGAATTTCCAATGAATTATAACATAACACATTAAACCAATTAACAAGATTCATAAGACATATATTCACAAAACAAGCGATAAATATCACTTCTTTTAAAGTATCTTAGCAAAAATATTAATTATTCTCTATAAGAATAACATTTGGGATGAGTACGCAGGTTTGCTGCAAAAAGGAACACAAAATAATGGGTTTTTATGCAAATATCAATAGAACTCATCTAAATGAAGTCACATACCAAGTTTCATTCATATATATTCATAAATAAGGGAAATATAACATTTTAATTATTTTCCATAAGAATAACATGGGGACCGAGTACCTAGGTTTGTTGCTACGGGAACCATAGGCGAAAAATTTTTTTTGTGCTAACAACAATAAAACACAACCAGATGAAGCCATATATCAAATTTTGTCAGTTTATGTTCATAAATAAGCGAGATATACAATTTTTCTTTTTCTCCATAAGAATAACATTAGACAAAGTACTGTGTTTAGCACTTTCAATATCTCAGTAACCAACTAACGTAGAGCAATGATCAAGATAGCAATTTTTTTGTTTTTTTATGCTGAATTCAATGGTGAAAATTAAAATTTTTTAAAATAAAAGTTACATGTCGAAACCCCAAAACACCCATTTTTGGGGTACAAAACCCCCCTTTGGATGGTGCGATTCGTCTGGTTTTCGAACTCGTTCAAATAAATGGTACTTTACACGTTTGTACCAAATTTCATTGAGATCGGACCTTTTTTACGAGAGTTATCGTGCTTACGGACACACATATATACATGTACATGTATATATGTGTGTCCGTAAGCACGATAACTCTCGTAAAAAAGGTCCGATCTCAATGAAATTTGGTATATATATATATATATATATATATATATATATACATATATAAAAATTTGAACGAATGGTGTTTTTGGCATCTGGGAACCTCAAAATGAAAAGTTATAATGGTCTCGGGCTTAAGTCTTACCATGAGACCTACGGTAATAGCTTCTTCCCTATAGGAGAAATTCGCTAAAAAATTAACGAAATAGCTAATAAATTATCTGTTTAAAATTATGAGAATTTATCTAGAGATGAGCTCATTAAAAGATTAAATAAAATTAAAAATATGCCAAATCATCTCAGATATTGATCTTTAAAATTTATTCAAAATTTAGCTGATAAAAACAATATTAAAATTGTAAATAAAACAAAAAACGCTGATAGAATTATTAGCTGATCATTAACAAAATAGACCAATACCTAAAAAAAACTATGTAATTATTCAAGAAGCATCATCACTAAAAGGATATTTTCAAGATTTTATTTTAAGGGGAGTCGGGTGGTGAAAAATTGAAAAAAAATATTTTTTTTGTTTTTTATGATTTTTTATTCCGTATCTTTCCAGGATTATTTTAAGGCCTTATTTATTAAAATCAGATAAGTCAAAATAGTTTTATAACCATTTTTGTAAAGGTGCGCACGAACAGTTTGGACGAAATTTCTCGACTGTGCGGTCGAGCTATCTGTTATACATGTTTGATAACATTAGACACCTTGCTCTATAGTATTTTGTGTTTTGCTGTTGGCTAACCTGTGTTTCAACTCTGCTGCCTAGCAACAGCTGCATTTCTGTTGTTTGTTTATTGATCTCTCTTGTGGCTTGTTGATGGTTATGTTTTGATGGATAATAGTGAATAATAGTGTTTTGAATGTGAATAATAGTTATAATTAGTGAGTGTTTCAGTGTATTTTACGTTGTAATAATGCCTAGAGCTACTAACAAGGTATTTAAAAAACGAAAACGTGTGTGTAATGTTAATTTGAAACATATACAAAACAATAATGATAGGGAATTGTTAGGCCTAGCTGTGGGACAAACAAGCCCTAGAACTCCCCCATCCAAATTGTCTGTCAGAAATGAAAGTTCTTCCAAGAAAAAGGTAGGACCTAAATTGTGCCTTTATGAACAGTATGAAGTAGCAGATGATTCATGTAATGACATAGTAAATCTGCAGAAATTAGAAAATTTGCTGGCTAAAATTGTAGTTTGTGAAAAATGTGGCGGACGAGTAGTATTGAACAGAAGTCACAGACTAGGCCTAAGCCTCAAAATTACTATTAGATGTATTAATTGTGGATTTGAAGTTTCAGAGTATAATAGTAGTAAAATAAGTGAAACTAAAATAAATGAAGTGAACACTAGGTTAGCCTATGGCTTCAGATGCATTGGCAAAGGTGAAGCGAGTGCGAAAAAAGTGTGTGCTGCTCTGAACTTACCTACCCCTCCTGCAATGAAATATTATAATAAGATTATGTGTAAAGCTGCTAAAGAAGTGAGTTGTGAAACAATGAATGAAGCAGTAGAAGAAACAGTAAATGAGAATGAAGGCAATCGTGACATAACAGCAACGTTTGATGGTTCATGGCAGAGACGAGGACATCGATCCCTAAATGGAATAGTGACTGCAATAAGTGGCACAAACGGTAAGGTTTTAGATGTCAGAATTTATACCAAACATTGCCGTTGTGTAAATAGATTGAAAGAAGAACATGAGCCTAATTGTACTGCAAATTTTCAAGGATCTAGTGGTAGTATGGAGGTAAAAGGCGTGACAGATATGTTCAAAAGTTCCGTTACCAAGAATAATATCCGATACAAGTACTATTTAGGAGACGGAGACAGCGCTGCATTTCCTACTGTAGTTGAAAGCAAACCATATGGCCCAAATTTTATAATTGAAAAGCTGGAATGTATTGGCCATGTCCAGAAACGGATGGGGGCCAGATTAAAAAAATTTAAGTCAAAAAAAGGGAAAGATAAACTTTCAGATGACAAAACGATTGGAGGTCGTGGCCGTCTTACGAATTCTGCTATAAAACAAATACAATTGTATTATGGATTAGCCATACGTAGAAACACATCCAGTTTAGAAGAAATGAAAAAAGCTGTTTGGGCAGAATACTTTCATCTTGGTTCGACAAACGAAACGCCCCAGCATGGCCTATGCCCCAAAGACAGCGACACGTGGTGCAAGTTTCATAAAGCGATAACAAATGGTGAAGTATATAACCACAAGCAACATTTTCACCTTCCCTTAGTAATTATGGAAGAAATAAAACCAATTTTTAGGCATTTGGCCAAACCAGAGCTTCTCCAAAAATGTTTGCATGGGGGAACCCAAAATACAAATGAATCGCTAAATGGCCTAGTGTGGTCAAGGCTTCCAAAATCAACATTTGTTATGAAAGATACACTAGAATGTGGTGTCTATGAGGCTGTTGCATGTTTTAATATTGGGAACATTGCAAGGTGTAGGATTTTAGAGAAGATGGGTGTGTCTCCTGGGCAACAGTTTGTAAAACTGATGAAACAACTAGATGAGCTACGGATAAAAAAAGCGGAGAAAGCTATGGATGAACTCGAAAAAACCTGCAGGAAAAAGGCTTCTTTAGCAAAAATGATGTTAGAAGATAAGTATGAAGATGAAGCACACCAGGACCAACCATCCTATGGAGCTGGATTATATTAAAGTAAGTGTAACTAGTAGTTTTGAGTAAGTTAAGAGCTACTCGTAACATTAAACGCGATTTACGAAAAATCAGTTTTTTTCTTACAAAAGGTACATTTTCTCAGGAACCATAAGAGATATCTTCATGATTATTTTTTTATTTTATTTAGCACACTAAGCTGGTTATTTTGAGTGTTGGGTTTTTTGATATATTTTATATATTTATATTTATGCCTTTTTTTATATCCTAAAACACGGTAAATAAACCTCGTAATTTGAATTTAAAAGTAAAAATATTAAATATTAATATTTTTTTTTAACCAACACTCAAAATGACCAGCACAACAGACCAAACAAAACAAAAAAATAATCATAAAGATATCTGTTATAGTTTCTGGGAAAAGTGTACCTAAAGTTGTTAAATCGAACATGGATGAGATAGGACCATCCGACTCCCCTTAACAAATTCTTAAGAAGAATTGGATATAACAGATTATTTACGCCATAGAAATATATATCTATATATATCTATGGTATAAATATACGCTTGTTTTTATTCCCAGATAGAAACGAATACTATATATTCATACTAAACATTAGTTTTTCGTAAAATAAACATTCACACAAATACACATTTTACAGCTATAACGTAAAAATGTTTGTATTGAAAATACGTGGGACTTCTCTTATACACTTAATAATTGGACAATGCATTTAACATTACGTCTCAAAAAGCCATTATGATTTTGTTAAGTACTAAGTAAACATTGCACGACTTCTAAGTTTGTATTAACTTTACAAATATTGCAAATATTTAATCTTAAACAAACTCATAACATTTAAATTAATTTAGATATAATTTAACATGTCGCAATGGGTAGGTTGTTCATGATCATAAACAATTCAACGGTTTACACAAGGACTATACTTGTGGTAGTGTAACAATTATATTTAGCAATTAAGTAAAATGCAATGGCATTACAGCCAAAATTAAATATATATGAATGTGTTTCAACAACTACGTTAGGCACGAGATGTTTTACAATAATTGGTCGTTGCAAGGTTGGCACCATCGTGCGTAACTCGTGTAGTGGTGGGAGTCAGAGGCCGCCATGATGGTTAGCCAGTTCCAGAGTTAGCGAATTCTGTGGCTTGATAATTTTGAGTTAGCGGGTTCCAAAGTTAGCCATCAGTTCCAGACTGACGGTTAGGCAATTCCGTGGTTAGCCAGTTCCAACATAGAACATGGGTTAGCGAGTTCCGCAGTTAGCCAATTCCATCGTCTCGGATCTAATTGTGGTATTCTTAATCTATGGTTTTAGTGACTCGTATCGGTGACATTGCGGCGAATACTGATTTTCAGTGTGACTGCAGAAGTACTAAGAGTAGTAAATACTATAGGCCTACAATGATTATTGTTGGCTTAGGGTGAATATTTAATTAGAATAACTTTTAATGGTTATGATAAATTATTGATTTACATTTTCAAATATTCGGTCTGTTTCAATTAATTATATGCAATCAATAATTTAGGCGGGTAAATTAAGGCAGGCACTTGGAGAAATAAGCCCTGTCACCGATATCGCTGTCACTGGTTTTTTTGAGATTCTTGTCACCGATATGTCAGTGACAGACAGATATCAGTGATTATGTCACCGGTACAAAAATATCGAACATCCCTAGCTGTGGGCCCCTAAGCTGAACCAGTGGTGTGGGTCCTCGTTGCCGTCCAGATCTAAGTTAGTGACCTTTATTTTGCTTGTATGCGGCTTTTGCATGTGATTCTGTGTGGTATGGTCCCATAGGCATGTGGCTATGTAAAATATGCTTAAATTCAGCCTGCAAATATCGATATTAAATATACTTCAAAATATGAAGAGCTACATTTAAAGCACCCTAATGACTTCGCTTCGATGTTCAGAACAAAAAATGTAACAGTTTATGATTAAATACAGTTCTTAAAAGTTTGGATTGTAAAAACATTTGTTATAAAAGCACAGTAGATCATTACAATATTTTAGTGTTCAACTGTTGGCTACGCTAGTAACCATATGATTTTAACTATAAACTAAAACTTTCAACTTCAACCAAGATGGTAGACTGTCAAACAGGTGGTGTTCTGCTTGTGCCCCATATACTTAATAGTTAAAAGTTATTGTAAAAATGTAAAATTCTGAGGAGGAGGTTTGCCTCCTTAAGAAATGGATGAAGTGTATAAAATAAAATCGTTCATTCGGGTGAAGCGTGACAAATTGGCTTTGATTGAAGACAAATTGGCCGAAATTCAGGATACGTTTTCCGTTCGACTTCAGAAATGTTTACCAGAGACTTCTAACCCTCGTGTGATATTTTTTAAATTAGAACAAGATAGGCGAAAAGAAGTAGGCGATATACCTTTATCTGAAATACAGGTATGTGCCTTATTTTTGTTAAATAAAACAGTTTCATTTAAGTTAGTATAGTCTTACTACCTCTGTTTATAAATATTTTTAACCAAATAGGATTCTTCTATTGCCATTGTTCTTGTCAGATTTATTTATTTTAAGGAACATAAGTTTTTTTGTAAGTAGGCCTTAATAATTCATCAAAGTTCATAAGTTGTTAATTTAAATAATAGCCATAACATGTTGATAGACCTAGTTTGTGATCAATCTTAAGTTAAGCCCTAAGCTGTTTTCATTGCATGTATCAATGGTTTTTAATTTGTTTTTTGTACTGAGAGTAGCCTAATATACCTAACTAAGATCATTAACAACATGCTGCGGTTATGCTCTAACCTAGGCCTAAGTTAAGTTGCATATTTTTATAAAAAAATATAAATTATTTTAGGCCTATAGTTTTTTTTGGTATGATTTATCACTCTTTTATCTACCCTCATAATTATTATATATATTTTTTTAAATAGGTATAAAGGAGTGTGCGTCTTGTTACTCAAAAGAGGGCTCAGTTTCATAAAGTGGCCACCAACTAATTGAATGCAATATATCGATCAAACATTCGATGTATCGAATCGGAACACTCGATATTTTGAGTAGTATACATAGAAAATTAGGCCTAATCACTCAATATTTATATCAATGTTTTAGGTACCTAATCTAAAATCAACAAATTATACATCGTCAATAATAATAATATGCGATGCCAGTTACGGAAATATATTTTAATGAAACATTTAACAAATAACAAACAAACGAAAACTGCAATTAAAAAACAACAAATAAAGAAACGTATAACTAAGCTAAGGGTAAACTTTATGGGCTGCTTTCAAGAATTGAATGAACGGAACCCTGGCAAAGATAACTAAGTTTTAGCTTGGTCATACGTTTCTTTATTATTTGTTGTATTTTTAAATTTTAGTTTTTGTGTTTGTTGTTGCTTGTTAAATGTTTCATTAAAATATATTTGTAACTGATATCATCGCTCTTAATCCCAGTTTTCAGAGACTGTTTCAACACACACCATGAGGACTCGAATGTTTAGGTGTTTGTGTTATAACTTAGGTTAAAGATCGATTTAAAATGTGACTCGATATATCGGTTGTTTAAGATCGACATGTCGCATCCGATGAGTTGGTGGCCACTTATGAAACTGTCCCCTCGAAAGGTAAGGGAGTAGAACAGATAACTTAGATGCCTTTAGTTGGAGCAACATGCTCTTAAGTTATATGACATAAAACTTTAATCTTGTAAGGAGGATGGATGGTTTTGATCGTAAATACATATTTACCGTTTGTAAATAAATGAATTAGCTAGATCCCAGCCACTAAGACCTAGCCCTAAGGAGCAAACATGTACAATTTAGTTAGTCCAAATCAGAACACTAGTACGCTACTTATTTCAAATACCGCTGGTAATACTTACCAAAACATAATAGTTTATACAGGCCTAATTTAAAAATGGCCAAGAACTAAGTAGGCCTATTTCCAGTATTATTTTTATTTACACTTTGACAGCCAATCATATTGACGATTCTTGGATGAATTTGAAATTTTATAACTTTTTCCCCCAAATCACAATCTTTACTTTTTAAAACTAAGAAAATAGATATAGCCTAAGTTAATATTATAACAAAATTCAAATGAAAAATTATACTTTTTTGTGATGTCCTAATTTTGGGCCGAAATACCGGCACTTAGTATGGCTAAACGTTTTTCATAAAATGAATAAATAATTTATGGCATAAACCATATAAGGCAAATACCTACTTATTATATCCTACCTTATAGAAGTAAAATATGATATTACTAAACATCTCAAATGCTAAATTAAGTTATATAGCCTAGGTCTACTTTTGTGAAATTATAATTTAATGCCGGAATTCTGGCGCTTAACATGGCTGAAAGGTTTTTCGTGAAAATAACCAACAATTTATGCTACAAACACACACATACCTACCTTTTGTCATGGAGTCTTGAGATATGAACTCCTGACGTGGTAATGAAGATATCCGGGTACGTAATTTAACCTTGACAGAGACACTAAAAATCGTAGGAAATTCCGTGCACATCTCCATGCAGGTGGGGGGGGGGGGCAGGACCGGAAACTGACAACTCACCAGGTTAGTGTAGAACTGGACATGCCTTCCTCATCGTAATGCTGGCCAACAGCTGACTCAGTAAACATGGGTGGGTACAAACGCCGGAATTCCAGCGCACAGCACCCTTGTGACAGCCCCGAGCGCACCAGAAAACCAGTGCGTAGCAATGAACGTGTTAAAAGAATTTTTAAAATTGTTACTAGGCAATATTTTGTTTACATGTTGGGCATCAATACAAATATTTTAAGCATTAAGTATAGATTATCACTTTTTGGTTTTAAACAAATCGACCTTCTTGGCGCTGCCGCATGAGCTTTCAAAGTTGCAAAGTTATCCTGGTGGAGTTATTTTATTTAGCTCATAGTTAGCTGATAATAGCGTAAAATCTTCAGAATAGCTTGTCTGGGATTACAAGATTCCTGTATTGAATGAAAAATGAGATACCAGATTTACCTTTATCTCCGTAGTCTGTCCCAAGGACCTCAGTGACATGGGACCCGTCAAAATAAAATGGCAAGCTAGAATTAGTAAGGTAAAATTTAACACAATGAGTGTTGATACAGTCAGTATTGCATTCCGTTTAGCAGGGCCGCCACAAGGGGGGGGACTGATGGGTACTGTTGCCCCGGGCCCGGACCTTTATATTAATAAAATATTTTAGAATTTGAATATGAAAAAGGGTGTATTAGAATTGACGGGCCCTGTACAGGCTATATTTATTGACAACATCATACCTTTAAACAATGGTGATGTTTTGAAATGACTTGATTTGATTAATTTATTTGATTAATTTTTGCAATTTGTATTAATTTAAAATAACAAACTGGACGTTTTGAAACTTACCCTAAGCAATTACACATCATTTAACGTTGTTTTCAAATGCAGTGAGCCAAAATAATACTCTGACAGTGCCACAGTGAACGCTGTCGTGCGGGCGACTGTACTCTGTGGCTTGCTGATGATTGGCAACCTCTTTTAGACATAATCCATAAGGGTTTGGTATGTAAGTAGCCATATCTGATAGTAATAACTAGCTGACGTTCAAGAAAACAATGCTCAATAACTAAATATTAAGTTGGAGAGTCCAATTATATACAACTATGATAATAGCCGGTTTGTTGAGTGGTGACGTATGGTGTATTTTCAAGAAATTTCTCCAGATCATGTACAGTATGCTAAAGAAGATATCAGTTAGAAACTACTCGATCTGCTCCAAAGCGAGCACCTCCCTTTAAGTTAAAACTATCCATATCAAACTGTAACATCCTATACAGTACGAAAATTCTTGAGACAGATGAGATCAAAAAGGCTGTCAAATCAAATCAAATAATTTTGATTGTCATCAAACACAAAGTAATGCATTGACAAATGTCCAGTACAATAAACAGTCTTATATTCTAAAACGAGTTCGCACACAGCACGGTGACGTGAGGGAAGTGAATTTCCACATAAAAAACTTTTAAAACTTAAAACCAGTGTAAAACATACATTTATTCCAATTTTATTGATATCTAAAAACATTGATTTTTTGGCTGTTCTGATTTTCCTGGTTTCATTTACCTGCAATGCTAGGAATACAATTTTGCGCATTATAAGGTTAGGAGAAGGTCCAGTCAGGCTTGAAAGTAGGCGCGAGGTTGCTGGGGATGATACAAATGCACCAACAAATGAATAACATGCTTTTCTAATGTAAAAACCCCATAAGACAAAGTACTGTGTTTAGCCAATATACATTTTCTTTAATAACTCGGTAAATATTTATGATAGAATGACGAGAGATGGCTTAAAACTTTCGCTTCACTAATTCCTATCTTAATATATGCATTACTTTTATGTCCGGGGCTTGTCTGACCGTTTTTGGGCCCAAAAACTTGAAATTGAGGTTTAGAGGTTTTTAGGAAATTGGCCCCAAAAAGAGGTTTAGAGTTTTCCGATTGTTTTGCCCAACGCATTTGTCCAGCTGTTGATAGAAAGGAATGTCCCTACCAAATTTGAAGTAAGACAAAAAATGCGACCTCTAGATATAATTTAATCTAATTAGATCTAATCTATATCTATTAATCTAATCTATATAATTAGATCTAGATCTAATTATATATACACATATATATAATTTTGAACGACCCCCCAAAACGTGTTCAGGGGGTCACGTTAGGAACTTCTATCGTGGTCCCGGGCTTACGTTTCACCGTCACCGTGCTAATAGGTCATGCTGATAGTTCACTTTCCATAGGAAATTCATTAATAAAAAATGTTTTCCATCATTTAACTTACAACTAAAACAACTCAAATAAGGAAAAAACCTTTTACATTGTACAATTCTTTCTCTATGAGAAATCCCTTAAGCTGCCACTTAAACCCACTGATACTGTCAATCTGCTTTAAGTGAGCCGGTAGATTATTATACATGTTAATACAAGAATATTTCATCTGCTTTTGGAAGAAGGTGGTTTTGTGGCGAGGAAGTGCTAGGGAAGTTGGTTTCCTGATATTATAGTTCAGATTGGCCCGCTCTAGAAAGAGAGTAGGGTTCTATTTTACAAACATCAAAGATTCCAAGATATAAAGACTGGGGAATGTCAGTAAGTTATTTTTTCTAAAGACACCCCAGCAAGATTTTCCTTTTCTCAGTCCAAATATAATTCTCACTGCTTTCTTTTGAACGGTGAATCTTTTTGTTTGTTTTACAACCGTCCAGCCCCCATATCGGTATAGCATAAGTGATGTGAGGGAGAAAGCATTCATAATATACCAACATGAGAACATCCCTATCAACCAATGCAGACAACCTTCTAAGTATAAATATGCAGCCACTAAGTTTCTTTGTGAGTGTATCTATATATGACTTTGAAATTAAAGCTGGAATCAATGACCAGGCCAAGGAAATCAGTAACTACACTGACCTTTGTCTTACTGTAGCTGATATAAAGTTTGTTTCCATGCAGCCAGTGTAACAATGAGCATCCCTGAACAAATAAATCTACTTCAAGTTTATGTCTATCCAGATTTGAAATACTGAAAGAGGTATCATCAGCAAACATACTTAGATTTCATCTACTTACAGAAAATCACATGTCATTAATAAAAAGTAAAAACAGAGTAGGACCCAAAACAGATCCTTGAGGAACTCCCGACAATGTGGCTCCTACATGACTCTTGGCTTCACAAACTCCCAAATTTATCCTTAAGTTTTATTTAAACAGTCTGGCTTCAACCAAGCAAAAATGACGAAATCCAGTCATGAGATTTCTCTCTGACTCCCAGACATTTAATCTTTTCCAAAAGCAAAGAGTGATCCACAACATCAAATGCTTTACTTAAATCTAAAAAAAAGTCCTAAAACATGTTCCCGGTTGTCAAGAGATTAGGTGATATTAGTAATAATGTAATTCTGGACGTTTTCTTTCGTAAACCAAACTTTTTACAAGACAGTATATTAGTAAATTCCAGAAATGAATGAAGGCGATCAAGAAAAATCTTTTTAAAAACCTTTGAGAAAGTAGATTGGATGGAAATTGCTCTATAATTTTCAGTTTCATGACAACTACCATTCATCAACAATGGTCTTAAAACAGAATGCTCTAATGGAGACTGGAATTTACCATAATCAAATGAGACATTTATGAAATAGGCAAGTAGGCTAAATAGGCTAATTCCTGACAACATGCCTTTAAAATGTGTGAAGAAATTCCATCTTTACCAGCAGATTTGCTCACCTTTGAGTGATTTAATTGTTCCCATGACTTAAATTTCATCAGTGGGGGGTATAAACATTGTATTTTGTAAACTTACTTTGCCAGCAGAAAGCCAAATTCCTAGAGAAGAGCTATTTGATTTATCTAAGTGTTCACTAACATCAGTAAAATATTTATTGAGCAGCTCAGAAACCACTACAGGATCGTCCTCCAACATTCCTTTGTCATTACAAACTGATAGCTGATTGAAACGTTTAGGACTTGCATTGGGGGTTATTTCTTTGATGACCTTCTAGACATCTTTGTTGAAATTGTGAGAGTTTTCAAGACGATTACTGATATTTTGGGCCTTAGCAGATCGAACCTCAGTTTTGAACTCTTTTTTTCAACTTCAAGTAGGCTATGCTTTCTTTGCTGGATGGGAACTGTTGGACTAGATCAGTTGTAAAAGAGTATATATGTAACAATCTTTCTCGACTTTTAAACAGGGAAGCATCTAATTTTATTTTTGTAGAAAATTCATTTCTGCTAGAAAATTTCTTTTCCGGAAATGAGATCTCAAAATAGTACGATAAGATATTAAAAGAAAACACTGAAATTTATCCGAAACACCCTCTATACAGATCAAATCCCTCCAATCTTCCTTACCAAGCAAATATTTGAACGTTGCCACTTTAAATTTAGAAAAAAACCTCTTATAAGTGAATATCTGCGGGGAAACGATTGGTGCATCCATCAAAATATCCATAACCTGTGCATGGTGGTCAGAAATGACAGCGATGAGAACCTATGATTGTATTTTGGAAGAATCAATGTTTGTAAAGCAATTGTCAATTAATCTTTGTGATCCATTAAACTCCCTGGTAAATGACACAATTTTAGGGTGAAGTCCGAAAGTGAGCATAACATTTTCCAAAGATTTAGCGTTAGGATCATTGCCCGAAGTCATTGATTGAAGTCGCCCATGACCACCATCAGTGTGCTATGATTTATTGTTTGACCAAGACAATTGTTTATACTGTCCATAAAAACATTAACAACATCAACCTTATTTTTTGGAGGTCTGAATACTAAACCAATGACGTAGGAAAGATTTATTGGACTCTCTAAAACAACTCTAACAGCCGTGAATTCACAAATTTCCTCCAGACAAAAAGCATTTACATCAACGTTTTGAACATTCAAAAAGCTCTTTGATAGAATACAAACACCCCCCTTAGAAATAGAAGAATGAGAATAACCCGATGATAGAGTATATCCAGGTAAGCAAAAGGCGTCAAGTTCAGCTTGACGATGGAAATGCTCAGACACCACATCCGGAGAGTAGAGTTCGATCTTTGCAACGACCCCTTGAACATTTTGGTGAACTACCCTGAAAGTGAAAATATTCTCACTGAAAATGTATCCATCCTGCAGGTTGGTATATGTTATCGACTCAGTCCCTTCGACTGGGACCGGCTTAAAAATGGTAGTTATTTGTGAAGACTCTACTGGTAACATCCAAACATCCATTCTTCGATGGACGGCGGTTGTTTAGAATAGCAGGGATCTTATTCAGGACAGGTGCCGGTGCTGGTGGTGGGGGTTTATTGAATAAGGAAAGGGACGTAATGAGACCTACAATTGCATTTTTTCCAAAGTCATTGAAGTGTAACCCAAATCTTTTGTAAAGGCGGCGTACAAATAGCAGCTAAGGGACACAAACTCAATATGATCAAACTCACTTACAATCTTACGATCTTATCGTTAACATTTGAAATTATCACATTCAAGGAAAGTTTGTCATTTCTATAAGGAATACCAATCAAAGTAATATTTGTATCAACAGTTTTCACCACTAGTGATTTCACAGACTGTAAGTCCTCATCAAAGCCAAATGAAATATCATTGGTACCTGCAAAAATAACTAAACAATAATTTTGGTTCAATCTCTCAGCCGTTTTATCTAAGTCATTTATGACGTCACAAAATCGCGCATGAGGTTTTGCAATTCCAGTAATATTAACTGAGGCCGTTCTCCTCTTCAACAGTTTTGTGGCTATGGAGTGCCTCTGACTGTCAGAGAGAAGTATCAGCTTACTTTCCGCTAGCCCTTTATCCAAAAAAATACATTTTGTCGTGCTGGTAGATTGAACTGATTTTAGCGAATTTCCCCTATAGGGAAGAAGCTATTACCGTAGGTTTCATGGTAAGACTTAAGCCCGAGACCATGATAACTTTTTGTTTTGAGGTCCCCAGATGCCAAAAACACTATTCGTTCAAATTTATATATATGTATATATATGTCTATGTATATGTAAAAAGAGGAGGCTCCAATGCGAACCTACATCCTGACAAGAAAAATCCATGTTGTGACTGATACAAAATAATACAAATCTATAAGTAGAATAAGCTGAGTTTTCAAGGAAAGCCTTACCCTCAGCCTAACTGCTGAATCTAATGATTTGAGTGGCTGAAGGCCCAAAAAGTAAAATCAAATCCTTATTTACTCCACATAACATAGTGTTAACGTAATCACTTAAAATTGAGTCATCAGCCCATTTTCTTTTACACCAATCTGGTTTATTTTTACAACTATCAAGCTGGTTCAGAACAAGTTTTAATTTTTCTTTGTAGAAATTTAAATTTTTCCCCTGATTTCCTTTTTTAGATAGTGATTCATTTACGCATATTTCATTTTTTAAATCACGGTTCAAGATATTATTTTCTAACTCTAAATTCTTGAGGCTAGAAAGAGTGTCTTTACTTTTGAGTTGAAGTTCTTGAAGTCTTCTCTCCAGTTGTAGTTTGTCATCAGCCGCAAAGTCCTGCGCCATGAAGGAGTCATCCAAAACCTTCTGCCGTTGATCCTTCTCCAAGGCCAGTCTGTTCTTCAGCAAAACAACCTCATGGAGGGATTGGTCCAGTTCCAAAAATGTAGTCAGGTTTTCGGTACGGGTAGCATCGAATTTTGTCATCAGTAGAGACAATTGTGAGATTAAATGTGACAAGTCTTCTTGCGGGAAGTTCTTCATTAGTCTCTTAATTTCAAAACATGCCCGCCACTAAGCTCTGTACTTCACTATCGCAACCATCAGCTTCGAAAAACATGTTTTGTTTTAATTCCGTCGGTCAACTCTGTGATTTAAAATTGACATATCTTACGCAAATACAATTGTTGACTAAAGTGTACGGGGTGGCGGGAAAGTGCCCCCAGAAAAGTAACCCCATGAAAAAACTCCTACGTCATTTTGACGTCAGAGGTTTGGGTGTAGTTTTCCGGCCGCGAAATTTAAGACCAGATAAATTAAAATTTCACGGTTGAATTAATTAATTAATTAATTGAATTAACAGATGTATACCCTTCCCCTATGTGTTGTGAGTTGGGGACGGATAAGTCGACTAAGGTCTTTGATGTAGGCGTAGTGACTATCACCGTTCGTTGTCACGTACAAAAGGTCGCAATGGTCTTCGCGCTCATGCCTACAAATCTTCAAGGGGAAGACGGTGTCCTGGTACTTTGGCCATCCGTTAGGTTTCTGACCCACGCGCTTGTGATCGATACCATAGACGTTGATGCTGATGTTGTTAGCCCGCTCAAACGTCTTGATACTCTTCAGAGCAACGGGGAATTGAAGGCCGGTCCAATCGTAGCGTGCGATGATAGTAATTGGTGTATGACGCCGGTCTTTCGGGACGCTCGAACAAACTTTCCCAGGACTGCATACATAAAACACCGCTGATCGGTGTTCAATACGTTGATGACTGCGTGGGTGTTCTCTACAGCCGCCGGCAGTGGGAACCAAGCTCGACCATCTTCACTTAGAGGAGCGTACTCGTTTATACCGACCTCCAAATCACGAACTCGAAGGTATGTCCACCCGGAGCCGATATGCTCACACTCGGCCTTCTCTCTGATAAGCTTCGCAAAAGCTGTTGAGATGTAATGGTTAAGGTCCGAGGTCGCCGTCAGCGGAGTCATCTTCGTCTTGAAGTTGCGCAGGCAGGTGTTTTTGTGAACATTATTTTTGAATTCACACTCCAGCTTCAAGTTGACCTTTATGCTGCGGTGTTTCGCCAAGGTGTTCTCAAGCAACTCCGTAAGGCTCACAATCAACAACGCCATCACTTCTCCGATTGTGACGAGATTCTCCATCGGTCGCTGCAGACGGTAGGTTAGGAGGCGGTTGCGGAAACTCCGTTGAATAAGTGTGAACATGGGGCTTGACTGTCCTGCTCCAGTCATCTCAACATCATCGGATTGCGGGTATGCGCTCGTTCCGGGTTGTGGCTCCGTGCTGGGTCCTGGCTGGGGTTCTTCCTGTACCATAGCTGCTCGGTTATGGATCAGGTCCTTCATGATCGGGCAGGCGAACCGCTCATGTTGGTCCTTGTTGAATAGCCGGTTGAACTCTAGACCGCAGTATGCGCAAGGGAATCTTCGTTCTTGACTGTCACCGTGAAATTGCTTGGTGTGGGCTCGAAGGTTGTCTTCCCTCTTGAACGCGGTGCCGCATGTGTCGCATAGGAACCTGCGGACTCTGCTGTGGGTTGATTCCACATGTCGACGCAGGTTTATTTCGCGCCGGAAACGGCGACCGCATTCATGGCAGGTGTGGTGGCCAGGACCCGGACCTTCATCTGAAAATACAAACAAAAACGAATTAGGATAAATAAAGATACAATTTGCCTTTCTCGAGAATCACATTTCGAAATGGAGTTGTTAATTAAAAATATCAATTTTTAAACAGGGAATGTAATCTTCTGTACTGTTTGTCTACATTGATGATCCATGGTTCAAAGCTAAGGATGTAGCTGCAATATTGAGCTACGTCAACCCTAAAGAAGCCTTATGTATTAGGGGGAATCGAAAATCTCCCCCTAGTAATTACATCAATAGTACACCAGTTGACAAACACCCGAGGTCTCATTTTTGTTCTAGTCTTCAACAATTCCTGAAGTATGGGGAAGCGAAAATCTCCCCCTAGTATTTAATCATTAGAACAGCAGGTGTCAAACACTCGAGGTCTCATTCTTGTTCTAGTCTTCAACAATTCCTGAAGTATGGGGGAGCGAAAATCTCCCCCTAAGCCATTATGTGTTAGGGTGAGCGAAAATCTCCAGTTAAATCAAGCAATTAAATCAGTTGAACACCAGTTGTCACGGTCTCATTCTTCTTCAGGTACCTAGTTCAATAATTATAAAAAGGTAATTAGTTTCAAGGGGAAAAAATTATTTTAATGTAGATTCTCACCTTCATCGGAGTGTTGGTTGTCATCGGCAGTCGTCTGCGGAGCATCAATCGCCTCCCGGGGTGGAACGACGCAGTGATTAGCTTCCATGTGTCGCTCTAAAGCTCCCCGGTCTATGAATATGGCTCGACAAAGCCGACATGCAGCTTCTCCATCTGCAAACGCACAAAACGATTAGATTGAGAAATGTTTAACACCTGCCTTAGTTTAGAGTACTTGAAGGGGGGTGTATCGATACACCCCCCTTCAAGTGCTCTAACCCAAAGGCTCGACAAAGCCGACATGCAGCTTCTCCATCTGCAAACGCACAAAACGAGTTGTGTCAAGTGTTCTAACCCAAAGCATTCACTGGTAGCTCAATTGTCCGCAGGCGCTGATGGGCTGGCTCTGTTGGTTGTAGCGTTACCCTGCTCAACTCTTGTATTAATTATCCAGAGTGTCATGTGGGTGCTCAAAATACTCGGCTTGACGAGAAAATTCTGCAAAAAAAAGATCAAAAGTGCGGTGCGGGCCCCTTTGTAAACATCATCCAAAGTGTACGATGTGGGTACTCAAATGATTTGGCTTGACTAGACGAACAAGAATCTGCAATCAGAATTAAGATCCGACCTATGGTAACCCAGACCCATTACCCCCCCCCCCCCGGTTAGGGTCATTCTCGGAGGGGGGGGGGTAAACATTTTTTGAAGTATGTCATGTGGGTACTCTGGTGAGTCGACTTGACGGGCGAACAATAAAATAAGTTACTGTAATGTAATTTTAAATTTTTTTTAACATATTCCTATGTTACTAACATTTAAGTCTGATTAAAACAATAATGCAACACACAAACACGTAACTTGCTGCGTTGGTGGTGGTGGTGGTGGTGGTTGTGGTCTCGAGCCGTGGAATCTGATGTGGTGGTGCATCAAATTGTGACTACGCACGTACGCACAGCCGCAAATGGTACACTTGTGTGCGGCGTTCACCTTAGATATGGATTAAAACGTTTTGATAACCACAAACAATACAGCACAACACAAACGTTTTAAATAGTTTAAAGATGCTGGACGCAAATCGCAAATGATAACGAGTTCGCACGCAGCACGCTGACGTGAGGGAAGTGAATTTCCAAATAAAAACTTTAAAAACTCAAAATCAGTGTAAAAACATACATTTGTCCAATTTTTATTGAAATCTGAAAACATTGATTTTTTGGCTGTTCTGATACTCCTGGTTTCATTTACCTTCAAAGCTGGGAATACAATTTTGCCGAATATAAGGTTAGGAGAAGGTCCAGACAGGCTTGAAAGTTGCTGGGGATGATAAAAGTACTCTAACAAAGGAATAACAGGCTTTTCTCGTGTAAAACCCCCATAAGACAACGTACTGTGTTTAGTCAATACACATTTTCTTTAATAACTCGGTAAATATTTATGCTAGAATGACGAGAGAGGGCTTAAAACTTTCGCCTCTCTAATTCCCATCTTTTTACATGCATTTATTTTACATCTGGGGCTTTTATGACCATTTTGGGCCCAAAAACTCGAAATTTGAAAGATTAATCCCCCAAAAAATGGGTTTAAAGTTTTCCGATTGTTTTGCCCAACGAACTTGTCCAGCTGATTACAGAAAGGAACGTCCCTACCAAATTTGAAGTAAATCGGACAAAAATTACGACCGCTAGAGTGTAAACACACATATATATATATATGTCTATATATACATATATACATATATATATATATATATATAAAATTTTGAACGACCCCCCAAAACGTGTTCAGGGGGTCACGTTCGGAACTTCTATGGTGGTCCCGGGCTTAAGTTTCACCGTGCGGGTCATGCTAATAGTTCACTTTCCATAGGAAATTCACTAATAATCAGCAACTAACACAAATCGCGTAGAACGGAGCAGGATTGGACCATCACGTCTACGCGCACTGAACTGTCGAACTGAACTGAAGGAGGGCTGGCGATGTGGTGTGACGCCCCCTCTCTCCACTAATGGATTTCGGAGAAGGCCGAGGCAAAAAATCTCAACCGCTGTCTGGGGTAAAGACCACCCTGCTCTAATGGAATTCGATACGGGCGGTCTATAATGGGTTCCTGGAAGGGTCGAGTGCAGCTGCACCCCAGACAGGTCTCGACTCGTCGGTTTTTTTTGTGAACACCTGCGTCGAGCGTCAGCCTGTCGGGGTATCCAGTTACAGCAGCTGCATCCCAGACCCATTAACACCCCCACCACCCCCCCGAGAATGACCCTAACCTTGGCGGGGGGGGGGGGTCAATAATTTTTTCAAGTAGGTCATGTGGGTACTCTAATGACTCGGCTCGACCATGCGAACAAGAATTTGCAATCAGAATTCAGACCCGACCAAGGGTATTCATGATGCTTGTCGAAATGTTTTGGAATTAGGTTAGGTTAGATTAACAAAAAATTGGAAAAAAATTCGCAAAAATAAAATTCGCAAAAACAATCAGGGGGGAGGTCCTGCTGCTCCTGCTGGTACAGAAGTCTCCAAACACCCCTACTGATATGAATTTATTAGTGATTTATTTGGACTACCTATCACATACTTAAATTTGACTTTTTAAAAGATTATCCTATATGTAAAAAAGTAAAAAAGAACATTTTTGGGGTACAAAACCCCAAAGGTAAAATATATTCCTTTGGACATTCGGGGATCCATCTGGTCCTCCAACTTTGTCATAAATGTTCTTTACACTTTGTACCAAATTTCATAAAAATCAGACATTTTTAACCAGATTTATCTATTCATCTATCTATATCTTAATATTATAAAGAAGAGGTGGTTTTTGTCTGTCAGTCTACCTGTTTGTCTGTCTGTCTGTCTGATGTTCCAGGTAAACGCAAAAACTACTGAACCGACTGGGCTGAAACTTTACACAAAGTTAGATCTTGAACACATGCATCACATAGGCCTATTCACTTCCTTAAAATCCCCTCGGGTTACGCCCCGTGAAGTCCTAAGTTTCAATGTTTACATTTCAGGCTGTTCCATTTGACAACTTAAGAGCAGAAGCAAGAACAGCTGTATCAAGCTAACTAAAATGCAAATTGCATTGACTATAGAACGGGTAAAGAAACCCCCTGTGCGAAGAACGGGTACATCAGCTAGTAATATTATAAAGAAGAGGTGGTTTTTGTCTGTCTATCTGCTGTACCCGGGTAAACGCAAAAACTACAGAACCGACTGGGCTGAAACTTTACACAGAGGTAGATCTTGAACCCGTGCAACACATAAGTCTATTCACTTCCTTAAAATCCTCTAGGGTTACGCCACGTGAACGTCCTAAGTTTTAATGTTTACATTTCAGAATAACGTAAACATTCAGAAACTGTAATGCAAACAGCTAGGGATACTTCCATTTGACAGCTTAAAGCTTAAAGAGCAGAAGCAAGAACAGCTGTTTAAGCTAACTTATAACACAGTTATTAGTATTTGTTCTTTTGTACATATCTCAACCGTGCGATGGTGGTTTCTGTCTGTCTGTCTGTCTGTTTTGTCTGCAAAAACTACTGAACCGACTGGGCTGAAACGTTATACAAAGGTAGATCTTGAACCCGTAAAACACATAGGCCTATTTACTTTCCTTAAAATTCCCTCGGGCTCCGCCCCGTGAACGTCTTAAGTTTCAATGTTTACATTTCAGAAGAAATTAAACATTCAGAAACTGTAATGCGAACAGCTGTGGATACTTCCATTTGACAGCTTAAAGAGCAGAAGCAAGAACAGCTGTTTCAAGATCTCAACCTTTCTAACCCATGCGAAGAAAGGTTAGGCCTACATCAGCTAGTAACAGGGAGGTTTATTGTATAACTGGAGGTAACACTGATGAACAAAACTGCGAGCCGTTCTTTCCAAATTTTGGTGAGGAAAAGAACTACTCGCTGAAATCGAACGAGTCGCCAAAGTGAATCAAACAAGTACCTATCCATGATTTGAAACTCAATAAACTTGTATTTGTTTATTTCCTCATAATTAATCATATTTCACAGAAAAATTAGATACATAAATCAAACGAAAAAATGAAATTACTCCAACTTTTTATTACTTTTATTCCAGTGATTTGCATGAGTAGATTCACTTATAGGAATAAAACAGCCAATCAGGATAGTTCAAAGAACGATAAATTTGTCTCACCAGTAGTACCAAGATGAAAAAATCACCGGCTCGCTTTTTTAACCAAAATCGTTAAGCAGTGTTACCTCCAGTTATACAATAAACCTCCCTGGCTAGTAATATTATAAAGAAGAGGTGGTTTCTGTCTGTTTGTCTCACAGCTGTTACGAGTAAACGCAAAACTACTGAACCGAGGGCTGAAACATTATACAAAGGTAGATCTTGAACCCATGCAAGACATATAGGCCTATTCACTTCCTTAAACTCCCCTCGGGCTACGCCCCGTGAACGTCCTAAGTTTCAATGTTTACATTTCAGAAGAAAGTAAACATTCAGAAACTGTAATGCTGTGGATTCTTCCATTTGATAGCTTAAAGAGCAGAAGCAAGAATAGCTGTTTCCAAGATCTCAACCTTTCCAAGATGTGCGAAGAACGGGTACATCAGTTAGTCATATTATATACAAATTTGAAGGAATGGTGTTTTTGGCATCTGTGGACCTCAAAACAATAAGATGTCGTGGTCTTGGAACTTTAGATTGTTTTAGATTATCTGGCAATGTTAGTTAATGCTTAACACATAAACTATAATAATATAAATAATGAATGTGAAAGATTACATGCTGACTACGGTTATAGCTTCTTCCCTAGGGGAAATTTGCAAAAGCACATGTAGTCCTTGCAGTCTTTTGTATTCCTAGCACATAATAAATGGACCAGTTATGTTGAACTACGTTCACGGTGATGCTGACGGTACAAAATTTGTTTTTGGTTTTACGCAAGCCATATTCGTTTTCTCCTCCATATTTTGTTCCTGGAACTAAGTTAAGATATATTTTGATAATTTTCATTTGGTACTGTTCTATTTACTTTGGGTTACTGGTATTGTTTCAAAGAAGGCCAAACAAAACATTATTTAATGTTTAAAGTGAATTATTTACCTACTCAACACAAATAATGATGGATCCACAAGAGCGTAGCACCCTGAAAAAATCTTGCATTTTAATTAAAATATTAACACAAGCAAAAACATCTTCACAAGCAAAACTTGAGTGAAGTTAAAGTTAAATATCATCCGCTGATCGGTTTGAGAGGAAAGGGGTATAGCAAGGGTCAGGTATGATGGATTGTAGGACTGAAGATCCCAGGGTAGCCCAATCAAGGGTCGGTCGTAAAATATTTTGGCGAGGCTTGACTCAGGGTCCCCTCCCTAGCCCTCATTAGTCCTGGGATCTTCTGTCAAGCCTCTAAAAACAGGTATACGGCACTCGGGCCTCCGCCTCTACCTACAAGGGGGGGGGCCGCTGGGACTAGCTTCTCGCCGGTCCTGTCGATCTCCTCCTTTCTAATTATAGTTTCACGCTCACAGTCGTGTTATAGGATTTGTATTGCAAATCTTAGACTAAAACTTTATGTTTTTCTGCTAGTCGTAAAACAGAATTATTAAACTTATCGAACACATGTTAAAACAGACAACAACAAAATAAGAAGGTTATGTATTATTTTTATAGCAACCAGACTATGTTTAAATTTATATAGAGTATAACTTTATACAACCGCACCAAATTAAAACTGAATAAAATGGAACAAAATTTGTTTTCACTCTATTTAGTAAAGTCAAAACTTCATTATTTTATTTTATTTTATTTATAAATGTACTTTTTCCACGAAAATCACTCTTGTAGTTCTCTTTATACTTGTACAATATTTATCTCGTCAAAAACCTGCGTATTCAGTGAACGTATTATTGAAATGTTATTAATATACTACAGTTAATGTGCATTTTGTTTTTTAATAACATCCTCAGTCAACATTGATAAAGACAGGACAAATAATTAACTACAAAATAATAATAAATAATTATTTATTAAGAAATATAAAGATTCAGAAAACTGTTAAAAATTTAAATGGCTAATTTAAAAAGCTATAACTAATGGTTTAAATTGTTTGTTTATTTGCCGCATTTAGCGGTGAAGGTAATCTTCAAAATTATTGTCTAATTATTGGTTTTGATGAAGTTTTAAGGTAGATATGGCGAACCGGAAAGCTTGTATCGAGAAATCTATCTTTATTATTAATACCCTACACGAAAACTTTGTAAAAAATAAGGCTTTTTCGTTACCCCCACATATATACACTAAAACGAGCGTCTAGGTGTGCAGATGTGGAAACTGGCTTTAGATTTTCGAATTAGGCCTCAGGGCTGTGCCCCACGGGACGTCCAAGTCTCCAAGTTCATATGGAGGAAAGTTTTATTTGGTTTATGTCACATGTGCTTTTTCTTCATCCAATAAAATAAAATAAACAGCTGTTACAAGGATTGTATCTAACTACAGGCTGTCATTGTTTTGTTTACTATTTAACTATTTACTATTCTCGCTTCTCAACACGGGATGCGCAAGCTGCGCATAGAACATTCTAGTAATATATAAATGTACTAGATGTTACCTGCGGCTTCACTCGTGAACAATTAAACCACAATAATAAAATATTAACCTTTCCAGCACTATAAAATCTTTGTTACGTTATCAGGTCTTTATGTTCATGTGATATATAAGCTCATGCGCAATGAGTTAATAGGTTCAGTCGTGTTTGGGTGCAATGAATCATCCATCTATACATACATCCAAACTGTCACATTTTGAATATTAGGATGATACATTTTTGATATCTATGAAAATATAAGGGAAAATCTATCATAACTGCAGTCAAAAAGAGCAAACTACCCACATAAGGAAATAATGGAGATTGAATTAGGTTTTTTGTATTGTTTTGTACTGAAATACAGGGTAGGAACTACAACCATTAGTTAATATTTTATTTTAAATTACTGAAAATGTAAGTGACCCATGGTGTGAGGTGTTATTGATGCCCCTTGTCAACCTCATCAAACTTGATGACAATCCCAAGAGCAAGGCTTGACTCAGGATCCCAGCTCGACCCCTCATTAGTGCTGGGACCTTCGGTCAAGCCTCGCCAAAACAGGTAAATAATTCTCAGGTAAATTTTAACCCTGGGATATTCAGTCCGTCTACCGGTATGATGGGGGGATCGTGCAATTGCCTTTGGGGAAGGTGGGCACCCCTCGCTGGTTCAACACTACTGTTGGTCTGATCTGGGGCTGAGTGGTGTAAGGCGTTGTGGAGAAGCTAAGGTCTGTCATCACAACTACTATAAATTTATAAATAGACTTTCTATATTAGAGCCATTATTAATCCGAAAATGTCTAGCATTTCCTATAAACTCGGTCTTCCTAGCCCCCTTCCCCACGGAAACTATTCTCTGCCAATGGCTTTTCCTCACTTGTAGGATTTATCAGTTTTTGGTAAGATAAATGGAATCTTTAGGGCCAAGCCCTACGACTCTCATGGTGCATGACAGCTGGTAGCCTTAAACGGCTTGACCAATCAGACCAAGCTCGCCATCGAGGTGTAAGATTTTGATTCACTTATATATTGATTAAGCATCAGGTGTACCAATATAGTAAAGTGGTAAACTTAATTACTACAAAATCATTTTGTGAATTAATAGGTATCATTGGATAGATTATCTGACACTGTTAGTTAATGCTTAACACATAAACTATAGTAATATAAATAATGAATGTGAAAGATTACTCACTAAAATTAAATTATAATTTACATTTATATTTTTTGAACTAACAGTTTACCCGACATCGAGTTTAGAGATCCCCCTGGTTCCCATCTGTGAGAAATCATCGCCGAAGCGCTCACTGCTTACTGTCTGCGCTTGTTATTTGTAAATCAACCTTCATTCTTGGATATTTTAACTTTTACAATATATGCCCTGGCGAGGTGATATTTTATCGGCGATGAGGTTCTAATACGGCGATACGATTGTGATAAAAGTGATCTTTACGGCAAAAAAACGTTTTTAGTTAATAACAGAATTACTGATGGAAATATAGGCCTACGACGGAATAATGACTCCATTTTTAATGTGTGGTAAAAGTGTTTTTTCAAGTTTTCCCTAAACATCGCAATTACATTTGAGTGGCCTAGTGGTTTTTAAAATATTTTTATTTTCTGAAGTATCCGAATTTGCGAAGTTGGCAGTCGTGTTGTCTGCTCTGTTTTTGCACCCTGCCAGTTTGTTAAAATATCAATTGAACTTGACAGTAGCCAGTGACATTCACATTTTTTCTTCTTGTGTTTTTATTGGCTGAGAAAATTTATTCCAGAGCCGGTCATGCGCGATCACTCCGTTATTTACCCTACCATATCAGACCAGATCAATTAGGATTTTCTTCTTATGTAAATAAGGATCACATAATTGGATAAACATATGGGTTTATTCGTTTATTTTTAAATAGTAAGTAAAATCCATTTCGTGGTCCTGATTTTTTTCAAATAAATAACCAGGATCGAAAAATAATTTTAAATATATTTAACATCATGCTCACCAATATTTCTGTTTTAACTGCTATTGTTCCTATATAAAACAATAGCACGTGGAAATCATTGTTTTATTGGATTATTTATCATATTTAGAGCTGTAAAGTTGATATATTAGAAAAATAGCTAACCACCTGGAGACAAAGTTAGCTTCTGACCTTAAAAGTATTTTTGATTATGAAAGAAGTGGTGGTAAAGAATATATATGTATATATATATATATATATATATATATATATATATATTTTACTTTTTATTGAACTTGTTAATATCTTATACCTATAAAAGGCAAATCCCTCACTGACTCACTCATCAAGAATTCTCCACCTTCCCATGTAGGTAGAGAGCTGAAATTTTGTACACTGATTCTTTAGGTCTTAAATAAGACAACTAAGCTGTTTACACGCCGGTATCTCCATAGGGCTCCGCCCCACAGACCTTCAAAGTTATTTTTATTAAAATATTGTAAACAGCTGTTGCTATTCTACACAAACAGTAAAACCACGGTAGAACGTTGATTTATAATTCTTTTGAACTGGAGTAAGCCAATAATGTTAAAAATGGGCGAGTGTCTTGCAAACTCTACATTACCACCTGTTTCTTAAAAATCTTTTACAAACAGCTGTTATTATTCATTGGTTTGTTTATGTTTATGATCTTTATTAGCGAATTTCCCCTATAGGGAAGAAGCTATTACCGTAGTCGGCATGGTAAGACCTAGGCCCGGGACCATGATAACTTTTCGTTTTGAGGTCCCCAGACCCCAAAAACACCATTCGTTCGAAACTGTATATATATATATATATATATATATATATATATATATATATATGTGTGTGTCCGTGAGCACGATAACTCTCGTAAAAATTATCCGATTTTGATGAAATTTGGTATAAACGTGTAAAGCAACATTTATGACTTTAAGTTCGAAAACCAGCCAGATCGCTCTATCCGAAGGGGTATTTTGGGGGGGTTTTGTACCCCAAAAATGGGTTTTTCGAATTTTTTACATATAATTTTGAAAATAGTCAAATTTTATTTCTTCCCATTGGATTCAGCTTAAAAAAACACACAATTTGGTATTTTGATCATTTCTCTATGTCAATTGGTTACCGAGATATTGAAAGTGCTAAACACAGTACGTTGTCTAATGTTATTCTTATGGAGAAAAATAAAAATTTTATATCTCGCTTATTTATGAACCTATACTGACGAAACTTGGTATACGGCTTCATCTGGTTGTGGACCATTGATATTTGCTCAAAAAGACACTTTTTTACCCAAGGCTCCCGTAGCAGCAAACCTGCGTACTCAGCCCCATGTTATTCTTATGGAGAATAAGTAACGTGTTATCTGCCTTCATTATGAAAATAAATTAATGAAATTTGGTATGTGGCTTTACCTACATGAGTTATATTGATATTTGTATAAAACCCCATTTTTTGTGTTCCTTGCTTCAGCAAACCTGCATACTGAGCTGCCATGTTATTCTTATGGAGAATAATTAAAATGTCATAAATCGTTTATTTATGAATGTATATTGATGAAACTTGGTATGTGGCTTTATGTGGTATTAAGATACATATATATGCTTTGGAAATTCGCTGAGTACGCAGGTTTGCTGCTACGGAGGTATTTTGTGTTGTGGTGTAACAGGTTAAAAGCTAATTTTTGAATTTTATGATATTTTAGTTTTTTTTGTTTTTGTCATGAATACACAATTTTAGTAATATTTTTATTGGTTTCTTATATATATTTTTTTTTTGAATTTTTGATATGGATACAAAATTAACACTATTTGGACAAACAGACTCACAGTAAATTCAAACGGGGTGAAGCCCGCGGGTAACTGCTAGTATTAATATAAATAAGTTTTATATTTGTACAGTAATCAAAGTTTAGTTGTCTTTTTGCCGCCCGGACAAATGTTTTCATCTGGACATGTCCGATCCCGGGATCATTTTAATCCAGTATCCCTAAACGAGTTTCGACCCCAACCCATGGCAGTCATTGGTTCAGTGTTTACTTCCAGGTTAGAAATTAATCCCTGAACAAAGGCTTAAAAGTCCCTCTTATTCCTTCAAAAATTTTTAACCCGTACAATTTTTAAATTTCTCTCTAAAAACATTAGTTTTGGGTAATTTCAGGGACCCCCCCCCCGCCCAAAGGGGCAACAACTCTTGAAATATTTATCTGCTTTAAGTTTGTTTGTAAGAGGTTTTTAATTACATTCAAGACTAAGAATGGTTACACTTAACTCAAAATATTCTCTCCCTCTCTTAATGACTCGTTACAAAGTGATATATGCAATTTAAATAGTTTATAATAATAATCTAATTGTATTTACCCAATACAAACATCCCATAACATTTTATTTTACCCCTAAATTATTTGTTGGTTCCTCGGAGGTCTAAAAAATCTCTAGAAAATTACAAAACCACGGGAGTGCGTTCCTGCCATTTAGGATGTTACTTTTCTGTGAGCGTTGTCCATGAGACCCTTCAAACCTCAACGGATCATCCAAAATCGTTGATTTATATCTAGTTATAAATAACCTAACGATTTTGATTAGCCAAATATGTCAGAAATCACAAGTGTAGTTATTCCCCAAAATCACCAATTTGGTTGAATTGTTATTGAACGATTATTAGTTGTGATATCTGAATTCTATTCCCTGGAATGTGTTTAGTTATGAATGGTCAATCAATGATTTCGGATAATCCTTTGTTGGATTCAACGTTAACATTGATCTTATGGGAGAAGCAGACAGAAAAGCAAACCTTTAGTATAGGACCTTCATCTTAATTTTTTCTCGAAGCTAAAAGCCGAATCTTCCTGTATATTTTACAAAACCGGACGGACAAAGTGTTAAATACCGGACGTAGGTAATCCGGTAGGTAGGCGACGGGTGACGGATGCGCGGGATGTGAGCCAGGAGGTCAGGGCACACGGAAGCGTCCCGAGGGAAAGTCTTTCATCCGCACGTCTTTTGTTTACCCGGCCCCGACCAAGTCCTGAATTTCCCTTTCGTTCCTGTCCTGGACTAGAAGGCTTGTAATGCAGGGTCCATCCTACCACCCAGCGGTCGCCGCGAGATGCTCGATATAGAACCAGTGAGGTCCTCTAGGCTCTAGGTCTTCATCATCAAGCGAATAATTTATCAGATTTTCTGTAATAGCATTGACAATAAAGATACCTATATAAGTCTAATATATATACAACCCGATGTGTAACTGACTCACCCAGAGATACAAATTCTAACCCACTTCTAAACGAGCTAGGGACATGAAATTTGGCATGCATGTAGCATTTGCCATGAAACCCCCGGGAAAATTGCTAAAAGCTACAATTTTAAATTTTAACCTCCTCATAAAAAATAATGCCCCCGTAGCAGCAAACCTGCGTACCCAGCGAATTTACAATGCTTATATATGCAACTTAATACCACACAAAGCCACATACCAAGTTTCATCAATATACATTCATAAATAAACGATTTATGACATTTTAATTATTCTCCATAAGAACAACATTGGGGATAAGTACGCAGGTTTGTTGAAGCAAGGAACACAAAAAATGGGGTTTTATACAAATATCAATACAACTCAATTAGGTAAAGCCACATACCAAATTTTATTAATTTATGTTCATAATTAAGGGAGATAACACGTTACTTATTCTCCATAAGAATAACATGGGGATGAGTACGCAGGTTTGCTGCTACAGGAACTATCGGCCAAAAAATATTATTTAGTGCAAATACCAATAGACCACAATGATATGAAGCAATATATCAAGTTTCATCAGGATAAGTTGATAAATAAGCAAAATATACATTTTTGTTACCCTCCATAAGAATAACATTGGACAACGTACTGTGTTTATCACTTTCAATATCTCTGTAACCATTTGACGTACAGCAGTGATCAAAACACCAAATTGTGCGTCTTTTTAAGCTGATTCTAATGGAAAACCTAAAATTTTACTTTTTCAAAAATTATGTGTAAAAAACTCAAAAAAGCCATTTTGGGGTACAAAACCCCCCCAAAATACCCCTTCGGATAGGTCAATATGTCTGGTTTTCGAACTTGAAGTCATAAATGCTGCTTTACACGTTATACGTTTATACCAAATTTCGTCAAAATCGGATTATTTATACGAGAGTTATCGGACGGACGGATTATTTATGCTGACGGACACACACACACACACACACACACACACACACACACACACACACACACACACACACACACACACACACACACACACACACACACACACACACACACACACACACACAGACACAGACACAGACACAGACACAGACACAGACACAGACACAGACACAGACACAGACACAGACACACACACACACACACACAGATATATATACAGTTTTGAACGAATGGTGTTTTTGGCATCTGGGGACCTCAAAACGAAAAGTTGTCATGGTCCCGGGCCTAGGTCTTACCATGCCGACTACGGTAATAGCTTCTTCCCTATAGGGGAAATTCGCTAAAAATGGCGGAAATGTTTGATTTCTCAAAAATAATACTTTTTATTTGGGCTCTAGCGACCGAGGATGGTCCTATCAAAAAACAGACACCACCATGACACACGGATTTTAGACGATCTACAACTTTGGTCCTATGACTTTTGTCGTATCTCGTCTCGTTCACCCTTATAGGTAGCGTTAGATTTTTCAAATTTCGCCATATTTTCGAGATTTTTTGATGATTTTTAATTTCTTATCACTTTAATATACTTGATGGAGGCCTTATTGGGCACGCAGTATGTCTACATCATACTTAGTAAATAGCCAGTCATATGACCAGTTTTGATTACTTAAACCTGTCGGAAAATCAAAAACTATAAATATATCTTTAGATTTGACCGTTTTTACTTTCTCCCTCTATACATAGTATATGGAGAAAGTATTGTTTTCGAATTTGAGTTGTTAGTGGAAATATTCGTTTTGGTGCTCCCTGAACCCAAAAAAGTGTTTTTTTCGTGATGTCTGTCTGTGTGTCTGTGTGGATGTGTACAGAGCTAGAGCCCTAACCAATGGGCCGATTTTTATGAAATTTGGTTTGTAGGTACTAATCCACGATATCTCCAGGCATTTTTTCATTTTTTTGAATTTTTGATTTTTAAGGGTAATTATCCCCCCAAAACCGTCAAAAAACATGAAAAATCAAAATTTCTCAAAAACGGCTCAAACGATTTTGATTAAACTTTATTCGTTTGTAGAACTTTATTTTCCAACAAAATGACACTACCCGCATTCCTGTAAAAATTCGCGTTCAGAAATTACAGGACTTAAAACATCAAAAATTCAATTTTTTGGATTTTTCATAAAAAATAATAAATATTAAAAACGATTACTATTCACCATTAAAAATAGCTCAAAAAACTAAATAAATTAGTATTTTGAACTACTGTTCTACGATTGCTAGTTGCGGAGAAAATTGAAATTTTCATTTAGTAGTAAACGCAGTACGTTGTCCAATGTTATTCTTATGGGGAATATAAAAATAAATATTTCTCTCTTATTTACTGATCAATTTCATTCAAACTTGATATGCTGGTCAAGTTAGCATTGACCAACAGAGGATGTTCGAAATACATTGTAATTTAACCCTGGGGGCAAGGGGGCATTTCCCCTGTCAAAACAATTGTGTGTAGCAATGGACTCTATAGTGCCCCCCAAAAAGGGATTTGGGTGGATATTTCTGAAAAAAACTATTTTAAACAATTTTCTGTACATTTATCTGTACTTCATATTCTATATTTAGTAAATAAAAAATATTTTTTCATTAAAGTTTGGCTAAAAGGGAGAAAGTATGTGTCAGTTTCCTGATACCGTTTATTAGTGAATTTCCTTTGGAAAGTGAACTATTAGCATGACCCGCACAGTGAAACTTAAGCCCGGGACCACCATAGAAGTTCCTAACGTGACCCCCTGAACACGTTTTGGGGGGTCGTTCAAAATTGTATATATATATATATGTATATATATATATATATATATATATATGTATTATATTATATAGACATATATATATATATATGTGTGTATGCACTCTAGCGGTCGCATTTTTTGTATGATTTACTTCAAATTTGGTAGGGACGTTCCTTTCTATAATCTGTTGGACAAGTTTTATGTCTTATGGGGGTTTTACATTAGAAAAGCCTATTATTCATTTGTTGGTGTACTTTTATCATCCCCAAAAACCTCACGCCTACTTTAAAGCCTGACTGGACCTTCTCCTAACCTAATAATGCGCAAATTTGTATTACCAGCATTGCAGGTAAATAGAACCAGGAGCATCAGAACAGCCAAAAAATGAGGATTTTCAGATTTGAATAAAAATTGGAATAAATTTATTTTTTTAACTGATTTTGAGTTTTTATAGTTTTTTATGTGGAAATTTACTTCCCTCACGTCAGCGTGCTGCGTGCGAACTCGTTTTTAGTATAAGTAGGAAGGAAATTACGGTTCTGGACCAATTGTTAGTGAATTTCCTTTGGAAAGTGAACTATTAGCATGACCTGCACGGTGAAACTTAAGCCTGGGACCACCATAGAAGTTCCTAACATGACCCCCTGAACACGTTTTGGGGGGTCGTTCAAAATGTTATATATATGTATATATGTAAATATATATATATATATATATGTGTGTGTGTGTATGTGTGTGTATGCACTCTAGCAGTCGCATTTTTTGTCCGATTAACTTCAAATTTGGTAGGGATGTTCCTTTCTGTAATCAGTTCGACAAGTTCGTTGGGCAAAATAATCGGAAAACTCCAAACCCCTCTTTTGGGGATTAATCTTTAAAATGTCGATTTTTTGGGCCCAAAAAGGGTCATAAAAGCCCCAGATGTAAAATCAATGCATGTAAAAAGATGGGAATTAGAGAGGCGAAAGTTTTAAGCCCTCTCTCGTCATTCTAGCATAAATATTTACCGAGTTATTAAAGAAAATGTATATCGACTAAACACAGTACGTTGTCTTATGGGGGTTTTACACTAGAAAAGCCTGTTATTCCTTTGTTAGAGTACTTTTATCATCCCCAGCAACCTCACGCCTACTTTCAAGCCTGTATGGACCTTCTCCTAACCTTATAATGCGCAAAATTGTATTCCCAGCTTTGCAAGTAAATGAAACCAGGAGTATCAGAACAGCCAAAAAATCAATGTTTTCAGATTTCAATAAAAATTGGACAAATGTATGTTTTTACACATATTTTGAGTTTTAAACTTTTTTTGTGGAAATTCACTTCCCTCACGTCAGCTTGCTGCGTGCGAATTCGTTATTAATTAGAATGGACATGACACCATTTATACTTGAGATTTGGCATGCATGTGCCTTGCACCTTCAACCCCTGGGAAAATTCCCAAATTCTACTATTTTTAGCGAATTTCCCCTATAGGGAAGAAGCTATTACCGTAGTCGGCATGGTAAGACCTAGGCCCGCGGGACCATGATAACATTTCGTTTTGAGGTCCCCAGATGTCAAAAACGCCACTCGTTGAAAACTGTATACATATATATAGTCTATATATAATTTTAAAAGATAATTACCAGAGGTACCCTTCAAAATTATTATTTTTTCTAAGGGTAGGCCTACTCAGGTAAATTTCTTTTAAAAATAATAATAATAGTAGCCCTATGCAATGAACTAAATAATATTATATATATATAAGGGTGTTTCACGATAACCCTGACAAACTTCAGGAAATTAATCCTTGGGTCAAAACAAGAAAAAAATGTTATATAAACATAGGTCCTAAACTCATTTGTTTCATTGCTACAGCCAAAAATAAAGTTTTTTAGTTTTTACATGTAATTACCTTATATTTGGACTTATAGACAAACTATTAGTGATCATATTTTTATATAACTCACACAAACGGTAAGAGGAGAAACTTCTGAATAAGAATCATTCGTTTTTCAAGCAAAAGTGTTGACTGACATTCGGTAATAGTCCTTCAAAGATCAATTTTTTATTAAAAAAAACTGTGCCTAAAATATTTTGTTCACTTTTAACAGACATCCACAGAAAAACTAACCAACCAATTGAGCTGAAAATTTATCAAAAGTTGTAAAATTTTATTCAGAGTAAGGTAACATCCATCTTTCACTTTTATTAGTATGATTTACTGCATAATACTGCAATACACTTAATGGTACACAAATTACAAAGGAAAGTTAATTGCTGTAAGCTTAGACTTTCCTTTCTTACAATTCTTTTTAAATTAGTTTATTTATTTGATTTTGTTACAACCAACAACCATCTAAAAATGATCTTTCTTATGAAAACGAAGACATTTGTCTACATTATGTAAACTATGTATGCTTTTGTATGTTCACCAAATATTCACTATTTTTAATATCCATCCAATTTAGGGCACATAATTGCCACTTAAAATTAGTTAAAAAAGGATGCTTAGTTTAAAAATGTGTATTATTTAAATTTAAAATTGTACATACAAAACAAATAAAACCTTGAGAAACCTTGAGAGTTAGTTCTTGGACAAAGAGTACAATACTTAAATTAGCTTATGAGATTTTCGAAATGCAACCCATTTTGATCTTGCAAATCCTCGCTCGCTTCATAATGGATGTCGCAGCTCTTACCATGTTAGGATTGTCTTTGATTGTTTGAGCTACATTTAAGATTATTTCTAGAAGCTCCTGTCTGGTTTGGGGTTTTGTTTTATACACTTCCGCTTTCATGTACCCCCACAGGAAGTAGTCCATTTGAGTCAAATATGGTGACCTGGACGGCCAATTCACAGGTCCTTGGTGGGCGATCACTTTGTCTATGACGCTCACTTAGTACCTGAACCACGTTGCCTGTCCTGTGCGGAGGTGCTCCATCATGTTGGTAATACATTGATGTCCTGGTCTGGATGGGTAGTTCCTCAAGAAGTTCTGGTAAACTATCCTGTAGAAACTGTAAATACGTCGTACGGTTAAGTGTCCCATCCAAAATGTAAGGCCCGATTAGTTTATCATTAATGAGTCCGCACCACAAGTTCACTGAAAATCTTCGCTGAAAGTTTGTTTCCAATGTGGCGTGTGGATTTTCTTCAGCCCATATGTGGCAGTTCTTGGAATTATTAATACCATTTCTTGTAAACTGAGACTCGTCTGTGAAGAGTATGTACTCAACCACCCTACGATTTGCTAATATCCACCGACAAAACGCAGATCTCTTAACATTATCGCCGGGGTCAAGAGCCTGTACTTTCTACACATGGTAAGGGTACAAACCTTCTTTCTTTAATATTCTCCATGTCTGTGAAGAAGAAACCAAATGCTGGCGTGAAAGTCTTCTTATACTAGTCCCTGGGTTTTGGTTGAACCGAAGAACTATGGGATTTGTTGAGAACTATGATTTTCTCTTTCCATTAATTGGAGTTTGAATAAACCATCATGTTTACCTTTATGAAATGAACCTGTCCCTATCAAACGATTGAATGAATAGGTCCGTAAATAATTGTCTATTAGGTACAGTCCTGTTGGGGTATCTTCTACCGTACTCATCTACAGCTGCTTGTGAATTTCCATTTCAAAATCCATACACAAAGTGCATATCAGCATATTCACTATTAGTAAACATGCTAAAATGATTGTCGTAACACAAGACCTTATTGTTTCATATTTTTAATAACAATGTCAGTCAACAATGAGTTAAGCCAGCTGTTTGGACACCACAGCTGATCATTGGGCTTCCCACTGTTGCCAACACGATTAAACAGAGTGCACTGTCAAATTATGGTATAATAGGTGTATTTGAACTGGGTGTAATACATAAGGGGATAAATAAAATGTCGGTAAACTATTTTAGAAGATTATTTATTTTCGTCTGTCTGTCTGTGTGATTTACTAAGTTTGTAGCCAGTTGGTCTGGAATCAGAATAGTTATGATAGTGATAGTATTAAATATTCAAATTTAATAAACAAAGTATAAGTATAAATACATAATTTACATAATGTAGACAAATGTCTTCGTTTTCATAAGAAAGATCATCTTTAGATAGTTGTTGGTTTGTAACAAAATCAAATAAATAAACTAATTTAAAAAGTATTGTAAGAAAGCAAAGTCTAAGCTTACAGCAATTTAACTTTCATTTGTAATTTGTGTATCATTAAGTGTATTGCAGTATTATGCAGTAAATTATACTAATAAAAGTGAAAGATATGGATGTTACCTTACCCTGAATAAAATTTTACAACTTTTGATAAATTTTCAGCCCAATTGGTTGGTTAGTTTTTCTGTGGATGCCTGTTAAAAGTGAACAAAATATTTTAGGCACAGTTTTTTTAATAAAAAATTGATCTTTGAAGGACTATTACCGAATGTCAGTCAACACTTTTGCTTGAAAAACGAATGATTCTTAATCAGAAGTTTCTCCTCTTACCGTCTGTGTAGTTTTATAAAAATATGATCACTAATAGTTTGTCTATAAGTCCAAATATAAGGTAATTACATGTAAAAACTAAAAAACTTTATTTTTGGCTGTAGCAATGAAACAAATAAGTTTAGGACCTATGTTTACAAAACATTTTTTTCTTGTTTTTACCCAAGGATCAATTTCCCGAAGTTTGTCAGGGTTATCATGAAACACCCTGTTTATATATATACAGGGTGTTCAAAAAAGTGGGGACATAATTTACGTAGTGATTCCCTGGGTCAAAATAAGCAAAAAAGTTTATATAACATATGTGGTTGAGGGGATCTTATAATTTGCTAAGATGGTATATAGAGGGGGTTTATAGCTTAGACTGTTTGAAGGACCACACAAGGTTAATTTGGTACCTTGTGAAACCAATAGTAATAGTTGAAAAAAAAGAAAAGACTAGAGTTAACAATTATTTGAATATTGCATTTTACAAAGGTATGAAATAATAATTTTACATAAAGGTCTCAATGTCACAAAATGTTTATGGTTGAAAAGTTTGTTAATGGATAATTCAAGTCACTCACGAAAGGATGAAGTTCATTTTTACTCCACACTCAGTAGATCATCAAGGTAGGTCCATGGTTGGTTGTTGCATTTATTTCATACAAGGAAAGTTTCACACACAATAATCACAGATTGTATAAGTTAATAATGCATATTCAAATATTAATATTAAAGGGAGATGATTGAAGGGAAATACTAAATACTTTACTGAGAGAATTATAGGAATTGTTAAAAGAAAATGTAGTTTTTAAATAATGTGGAAAGGTTTTGTGAAAAGATGAAAAACAATAAGTTTTGGGGTTGCTATATGAACAATGAAAACAGAATAAAAACAAAGGAAATTAAAACATATGATATTTAAAAATATGTTATTAACAGATGGTTACTGGAAAATATATAAAATGTTAGGACTGTATGCAGCTAATAAAGTGAGAAACAGAAAAAATAGGGAAAAGGAAAACGTGATGTACCCATGTCTAGTGAGTACAAGGAATATATAATATTTTTGTATCTTGACCTTTCTTCTTGTATTTAAAACTGAACATACTCCCGGCCTTGAAGTATCTTACTTCAACATAAATGTCAATCCAAAGGTAGAACGCACAGTTTGGTTACGGGACGACGAAAACAGCTGTTTGCAGTACGTACTTCAGCTACTCGAACAACACCATCATGACCAGGAAATAAAGCTGTGACTCTGGCAAGAGGCCACTGCAACGATGGGGTTGGAGATTGGATTTTTAAATGCTTGGTTGAGATTGTCCACTTCGATCGTTGTTGTAGCGTGTGAAAGTATTCAGCAGTCCATCTTTTCCAAATATGTTGAAAAAATGCAGATGAAAGTTTCCAAAGTTTCAACCGATTCGTTGGTACAGTAGTCAAATCAGTTTCCGGAATTGAAACAAGAGGAGCTCCGGTTAAAAAATGTCCTGGAGTAAGTGGGAACAAGTCGGAAGGGTCAGATTGAAGTGGTGTTAACGGTCTAGGATTTAGCATCGCTTCAACACGAGTAGTAAGTGTCGTGAATTCTGGATATGTTAGTATTGTTGAACCGATAACTCTGTACAAGTGATGTTTGGCACTCTTGATCGCTGATTCCCATAAGCCACCATGGTGGGGCGCAGCTGGTGGATTATAATGGAAAGTAATTCCATGCTCGGTGGCGAAATGATTGACGATATCACGTGTTTCTTTGACTTTAAGTTCTTTTATGATTTTTCTTAGCTCTGTATTAGCTCCAACAAAATTGGTACCACAATCTGAATAAATGTGCTTACATTGGCCACGTCGTGCTGTAAATCTGACAAGAGCAGCAATGAAGGCAGAGGTAGAAAGATCATGCACGACTTCGATGTGTACGGCTTTGGTTACCATGCAGATGAAAATACAAATATACACCTTTATCTGTTTGATAAATCTTAGGTTTGTGACTTTGATGTTAAACGGTCCTCCATAATCGATTCCCGTAGATAAGAAAGGTTTAGCTGGTGTGATACGGCATGGTGGTAGATCTCCCATAAGAGGTGACATTGTTTTCGGACGAAGTTTGAAACAAGTGATACATTTAAAAATACGCGACCTGATCACGTTCCGAGCACAAATTATCCAAACAAATTTTGACAGCAATGATTGGATCAGTTGAGGTCCAGCGTGTAAATAAAGATTATGATAATAATCTATGAGAACATTGACTATGTGGTGGTGTTTAGGTAACACAATTGGATGCCGAATATCGTGAGGGAGTGGTGCTTGACTGATGCGACCGCCAACTCGTATTAGTTTGTCCGAATCTATAAATGGTTTTAAACGTTGGAGACGTTTAGAGCAAGCCTGTTCTTGAGACAAATGTTTAAATTCATCAGACATGACAGATTGTTGAACAAGATAAAAAATCTTGCTACGTGCGGTGTTCAACTCTTGAGTACTTAAATAGTTAAAATGGCGGTTAGAGTCAGGATTACGACAGTTATGTACAAATCTCAAAACGTATGACATAACACGTACAATGGTAGTCCATGAAGAGAATTTAGTTAAAATGGACCACTCAGGTTTGTTAACAACCATAAAAGAAGGTAGATGATTTGGTTTAATCTCATGAGAAGTATCTAAGGGAATGAGGTTAAACTTAGAAGACGGCCATTGTGAAGCAGGGAGAGAGAGCCAATTCGGGCCGAACCACCAAGAGTTATGATTGATTAGAGATGAGAGTCGTATTCCGCGAGATGCACAATCTGCAGGGTTGTGTTCCGATGATATATGTCTCCAGACTTCTGTTGGTGTTAGTTCTTGAATCAGTGAAACACGATTGGCAACGTAAGTTTTCAATCGATAGGATGGAGTCTGTATCCATGTCAACACTATCGTTGAATCACACCATAAATGAATGTTATGTGTATTAAAAATATCAGAAAATAAAAGTTGAATGTGGTTAATCAGCTGTGACAGTAAATATGCCGCACATAGTTCAAGTCTTGGAATAGTAACCCTTTTCAATGGTGCCACACGACTCTCTGCCATCAACAGTGTCGTACATATAGATTTGTCAGGGAATTCACATCTTACATACGTTGTAGCTGCGTATCCTAATTCAGATGCATCACAAAAACCATGTAATTCAAAGTTGCAATTTGATGATAAGTTTAAAGAACGAGGTATAGAAATTTGTGATAAGTATTGCATGTCATCAGAAAACCATTTCCATCGGGTGTGAAGTTCAGCAGGTAGGGGGGAATCCCATGATAGGCCTTTTGTCCAAAGTAGCTGCATGAAACATTTTGCCATCATGATAAATGGAACTAGAAAACCGCAAGGATCAAATATTTGTGCAATAGTGCTTAGAACTGTCCGCTTGGTCGGTAATTTGTTGGACTGTGAGGTTTGAAAGTTATAGGAAAATGTGTCTGAAGTGGATGACCACTGAAGTCCTAAAACATTAAAGTGAGGGACATCAGAGTTTTGAAGAAACTTAGGAGTTTCAAGATGAGATTGGGGAACAGTAATCAGCACATCTGGACAGTTTGAAACCCATTTTCTTAATTCAAAACAACCTGCTTTAGTAGTTTAATGAGTTCAGATTGAAGTAAGAGCGCTTCTTCTGTAGTTTCCGCACCTGTAATTATGTCGTCAACATAGGTATGATGTAGCAATGCATGAGCGGCAGAAGGGTATTTGTATCCTTCATCAATGGCAAGCTGATGGAGTGTGCGGATAGCTAAGTATGGGGAACTGTTCATACCGTATGTAACGGTATTTAATTGAAATATATCAACAGGTTGCTTGGAATTTTGACGCCAAAGAATTAATTGAAGATGACGGTCGTCAGGGTGAATTGTTATCTGGCGATACATTTGCCTAATGTCGCAGCAAAAGACGACATTGTGACAACGGAACTGTAAGAGTAAATCGCAAATGTTGTTTTGCAACTTGGGACCTGTCAAGAGAATATCATTGAGTGATAAACCAGAGCTTGTTTTACAGCTGGCGTCGAAAACTGTGCGGAGTTTCGTGGTACTGCTATTCTCTTTAATCACTCCATGGTGCGGCAGAAAATAATGTGGTTGAGTGAGATCCACATTTGTTAATTTGGACATATGACCTAGACTCAGGTACTCATCCATGAACTCATGATAAAGTTGTGAGAATTTACCATTGGAACCAAACTTACGTTCCATGGCATATAAACGTGTTTCAGCGGCACGCTTAGATTCACCAAGACAAGTATGAGACTCTTTGAGAGGAAGTCTCACAACATAACGTCCATTTTCATCACGGGCATGTGTATCAGAAAAATGATTGTCACATAATGTTTCTTCATGTGACCGTATGGATTTTGAAGGTAATTCTTCTTGTGTCCAGAACCGCTGGATTGCAGAATGCAAATCAGCCTCACTGGTTGTGTGAAGACATACGTTTAGGGTGGATGTAGAGTTATTTTCGTGAGAATCATCTCTGGGAGGTATGCATGGAGCTGTACCCATGAGTACAAAACCAAAGATTGTTCCTAATGCAGAAGGTAAATTAGGACCAAGTGAAAACTGGGTTTGGGTCAGAAGATGTGGAAAGATGGCACTGCCAATGACTATGTCAATGCGTCCTGGTATATGGAATGAAGGGTCAGCAAGTTCAAGAGATTGTGTGAGACGTAAAACGTCATTAGAAATAGGTGTGCGTGGCAATTCGACTGTTAGTTTATCAAGAACTAAGGTAGGTAATGCTTCAATTACAGTTTTCCCTGACATTGTTTTGAAATCAATAAAAATCTGTCCTTTGTTCCTGGTGACATGTTGATCAATACCTGACAATTGAACTGTTGACTTACAGCGTTTCAAATTCAAAAGCATTGCAGCACGTTCAGTGATTAAGTTACACATACTGCCGGAATCAATGAGAGTACGAAATGTATGGCATTCGCCACATGAAGATGTGATTTGAACTAAAAGTGTAGCGAGTAATACAGTAGTATTCATACTAGGTAACACAGGCTGATTATGTAGTGACACAGCTGTGTTCTGTTTTCCCGAAACAGTGGTTTCGTGTACAGGTTGATGGTTTGGCTGATTTGATGTTTGTACAACCTTACCAGCCTCAATTGGGTCAAAATGTAACAGAGTATGGTGTCGTTTATTGCATTTCTTACATGCCAATAGTGATTTACATGCTTTGGTAGCATGAGAGCCGAGACACGAAACACATTTTTGAGATTTCTTCACTACTTGAAATCGTTCAGAGGGTGATTGAGATAAGAATGAAGGGCATGTATACACCTTATGACTTGATTGGTTACATACAAAACATGAGATGGATGGCGCGGATGTCAGTTTATGCTCTGGGGACTGAGTGACATACATTGCAACATTTTTCTTGAGAGGAACTGGTTGACCAATGAATTTGGATCGGACTTGTGTTGTTTGGATGTCATGGGTTCGCATTTTTTGAGATAGCATTGCGTCCTCTAAATGGGTGCATTCATTATCAAGGAAAGCAATGATTTGTTGTGATGTGGGCAACGTTTGATTACACACATCAGAAGAGTTGCGAACTGATTCCAATTTATGACGAAGATTGAGGTCCATTTTTCGCAATAAAACTACAGACAAAAGTAGATTCATATTCTGGACATCGTATTTCAATGCTAACAGAGCTTGTGTGTTTTCGTTGAATAGGTTAACGAAGTGTCTAACTGCGTTGATGTTGGACGCCGAAATGTTAGGAAGATCTAAGAGTTGGTTGATATGCAACAGTTGAAGACGCCGATCGTTATGATATCTATCACGTAACAACTGATACGCGATGCGATAATTTTCGGGTGTGATATTAAGACTGTGTATGAGACTTAAAGGTTCCTTTTCCAGTAATCCTAACAAATATTGGAAACGCACTACATCAGACAAGGAGCTATTGTTATGTATGGTTGTATCATAGAGGTTTATGAAGGACGACCACGTAGCTAAGTCACCATTGAACTTAGGCAAGTTAATTTTCGGTAACCGTACTTAAGCGCTACTTAACACGGATAAACGACTAGGAGAGGAGATTTCATCCGAACCAGGTTTATCACTTTCGATAGGGTCAGCAATTAGCGTCTCGATACGACTTGAAATGTATACGAACAGTTCGTTGATGTCATTCTGGTCCGAGATTAATACGTTAATATCAATGCTTTGATCAGAAGAATTAAGTACACGGTTAAAGTTGCCGTCAAATTCTTCTTTTTTTGCATTTAATTCAGCACGATACGAAAATAATGATTTTTCTTGAATTTTAGACAAATGATCAAACTGATCGGTTAATTCATCCACGGTTTTCTTAATCACCAAAAATCTTGCTTTTGTAATAGCATTAAGTCGCTCGTAAGTTTCAAACCGCAATTCCGTCCCTCGCGTTGGTGCCATAATCAAGTCTTGATTAATTTATAATACCATTATTCATAGAAAACACTTGATACTAACTCTGGGTTGTTCATAATCTAGACATGGGCCAGACACGTGATATGAGATACATAAAAGCTCAGAATTAGAGAGTGAATGATGGTCCAATGGGCCATTCTCCTAATCCGGTTCGAATCGACCAAATGGTTGAGGGGATCTTATAATTTGCTAAGATGGTATATAGAGGGGGTTTATAGCTTAGACTGTTTGAAGGACCACACAAGGTTAATTTGGTACCTTGTGAAACCAATAGTAATAGTTGAAAAAAAAAAGAAAAGACTAGAGTTAACAATTATTTGAATATTGCATTTTACAAAGGTATGAAATAATAATTTTACATAAAGGTCTCAATGTCACAAAATGTTTATGGTTGAAAAGTTTGTTAATGGATAATTCAAGTCACTCACGAAAGGATGAAGTTCATTTTTACTTCACACTCAGTAGATCATCAAGGTAGGTCCATGGTTGGTTGTTGCATTTATTTCATACAAGGAAAGTTTCACACACAATAATCACAGATTGTATAAGTTAATAATGCATATTCAAATATTAATATTAAAGGGAGATGATTGAAGGGAAATACTAAATACTTTACTGAGAGAATTATAGGAATTGATAAAAGAAAATATAGTTTTTAAATAATGTGGAAAGGTTTTGTGAAAAGATGAAAAAACAATAAGTTTTGGGGTTGCTATATGAACAATGAAAACAGAATAAAAACAAAGGAAATTAAAACATATGATATTTAAAAATATGTTATTAACAGATGGTTACTGGAAAATATATAAAATGTTAGGACTGTATGCAGCTAATAAAGTGAGAAACAGAAAAAATAGGGAAAAGGAAAACGTGATGTACCCATGTCTAGTGAGTACAAGGAATATATAATATTTTTGTATCTTGACCTTTCTTCTTGTATTTAAAACTGAACAATATGTCTATGTCCTATCTCCTTTCGTTTAGAGTCTGTCTGTCTGTATGTGTTTTTTGCAAAAAAAGTCATAACTCCTTAACGGTTTGAGCTACAGCGTTGAGATTTTGCACAAATGTTCATCTTATTGGCCGATTTCTTTGTGCAAAATGTGAATAAAAACTCTTTAACCGTTTCAAAATGGCGGTTATTTTAAATATTTTACGCCAAATTTCCCGAAAACCGTTAATTTTATCAAAAAATTGCAAGATACATAAAATTTAGTACATTTTATGGAGATTTCAACGATATCTTATTAAGCTTAGTTTGGACAAAGAATAACTGAGAAATTAATTTCTTCCTTGCTATACCTACAGTTTTCTCCATTTAAACAATGTTAAAACTATAACAAATATCAATAATAAAATTAATTTCTCCGTTATTCGTATCCAAACTAAGCTTAATAAGATATCGTTGAAATCTCCATAAAATTTACCAAATTTTACGTATCTTGCAATTTTTTGGTAAAATTAACGGTTATCGGGAAATTTGGCGTAAAATATTTAAAATAACCGCCATTTTGAAACGGTTAAAGAGTTTTTACTCACATTTTGCACAAAGGAAGCGGCCAATAAGATGAACATTTGTGCAAAATCTCAACGCTATAGCTCAAACTGTTAAGGAGTTATGAATTTGTGTAAAAAACACATACAGACAGACAGACGCTAAACGAAAGGAGATAGGACATATGTTTATATAAATTTTTTTGCTTATTTTGACCCAAAGAATCACTGCGTAAATTATTTCCCCACCTTTTTTGAACACCGCGCGCGCGCGTGTGTGTGTGTGTGTGTGTGTGTGTGTGTGTGTGTGTGTGTGTGTGTGTGTGTGTGTGTGTGTGTGTGTGTGTGTCCGTCAGCACGATAACTCTCGTTATAATAATCCGATTTGACGAAATTTGGTATGAACGTGTAAAGCAGCATTTATGCCTTTAAGTTCGAAATTCAGACAGATTGACCTGTCCGAAGGGTAATTTTGGGGGGTTTTGTACCCAAAAAATGGGTTTTTGAGTTTTTTACATATAATTTTTGAAAAGGTAAAATTTTAGTTTTTTTCAATTGGAATCAGATTAAAAAGACGCACAATTTGGTGTTTTGATCATTGCTGTACGTCAAATGGTTACAGAGATATTGATAGTGCTAAACACAGTACGTTGTCCAATTTTATTCTTATGGAGGATAAGAAAGATTGTATATCTCGCTTATTTATCAACTTAACCTGATGTAACTTGGTAGATTGCTTCATATAGTTGTGGTCTATTGATATTTGCACTAAAAAACATTTTTTAGCCGATAGTTCCCGTTGCAGCAAACCTGCGAACTCAGCCCCATGTTAATCTTATGGAGAATAAGTAACGTGTTATCTCCCTTAATTATGAACATAAATTAATAAAGTTTGGTATCTGGCTTTACTTGCTTGAGTTATATTAACATTTAACTAACCCCATTTATAAAACCCCATTTTTTGTGTCCCTTGCTTCAGCAACCTGCATACTCAGCCGCCATGTTATTCTTATGGAGAATAATTAAAATGTCATAAATCGTTTATTTATGAATGTATATTGATGAAACTTGGTATGTGGTATTAAGATACACATATATGCATTGGAAATTCGCTGAGTACGCAGGTTTGCTGCTACGGGGATATTTGTTTTAACCATCTCAAAAAAAAAAATTGTGAATACAAAAAAATCAAAATGAAGTGTTTTTTTTTATTTGAGCTCTATAACGGCCAAACAGATTCTTCTATCGAAAAACGGAGATCACCACGTGCCACGGATTTTAGATGGTCTACAACTTTGGCCCTACGATATTTTGCCGTATCTCGCCCCCTTAGGTAGCCCTAGGTTTTTCAAATTGTAACTATTTATCAACATTTATTTGTGGTTTTCAATAGTTTGTCGCTAATGTAGAATTTAGAGGCCTAACATTTGGCACACATTGCAATAAGTATTTAACATCAGTCAAACACCCGAAAAAGTAAAATACTTTACACTTTTGTATATTTTAGCGAATTTCCCCTATAGGAAAGAAGGTATTACCGTAGGTTTCATGGTAAGACTTAAGCCCGAGACCATGATAACTTTTCATCTTGAGGTCCCCAGATGCCAAAACACCATTCGTTCAAATTTATATATATATATATATATATATATATATATATATATATATATATATATATGTATGTCTGTCCGTAAGCACGATAACTCTCGCAAAAAAGGTCCGATCTTAATAAAATTTGGTACAAATGTGTAAAGTACCATTTATTTGATCGAGTTCGAAAACCAGACGAATCGCACCATCCGAAGAGGGGAGTTTTATACCCCAAAAATGGGTTTTTTTGGGTTTCCACATGTAATTTTTATTTAAATCAAATTGTCTTTTGTAGGCCTACCATTGAATTCAGCATAAAAACACAAACAATTTGTTATTTTAATCATTGCTCTACGTAAATTGGTTAGTGAGATATTAAAAGTGCTAAACACAGTACGTTGTCTAATGTTATTCTTATGGGGAAAAATAAAAATTGTATATCTCGCTTATTTATGGACATAAACTGACAAAATTTGGTATATGGCTTCATCTGGTTGTGGTTTATTGTTCTTTGCACAAAAAAACAATTTATCGTCTATGGTTCCCATAGGAGAAAACCTAGGTACTCGGTCCCCATTTTATTCTTATGGAAAATAATTCAAATGTTATATATCGCTTATTTATGCATGTGTATGGATGAGACTTGGTATGTGACTTCACTTAGATGAGCTCTGTTGATATTTGCATAAAAACCCATTATTTTGTATTCCTTGTTGCAGCCAACCTGCGTACTCATCCCCAATGTTGTTCTTATGGAGAATAATTAATATTTTAATATCGCTTGTTTGTGAATATATTTCCTATGTGTCCTCGTAAGTGGCTTAATTTGTTATGTTATATATAGTACCTGGGGGGCCGAGCTTTGCTCGGGGGAAAGCCAGTCAGTTTGTTTAGATGACTCGCAGTAATATTTCACCACTTCCCCCTGCTGATAATCATATTTGTAGAACTCATTTTCCTTTTTTCTACATTTTAAGGTCTCTCCAGTTATTATTTATAGCTCAATGTCCCTTTGATTTATTTTACTACTCTAAATATGTAGTCTTCACTTAAATATATTAATCTCTGCTCTCAGGAAACCAAATGTTAATAATCATAAACAATATGAGTATTATTTTGACAGTTACCTGGTTGATTATGAACAGCTGATAAAATTCTTTTGTTTTGATTTGAAACTCCTTAAGCCCAATGTTAATTTTTGTGACTTTTCATTTGAGTTTTTTTACATTACTTGATTTTTCCTGGGGATGAGGCCTGTCTAGAACTTATTTTTATCCCAAAAATTAGTTATTTCGAACATTTGAAGGAAATCATTGGAGCCGTTTTTGAGATCCGTGTCGCAAGCAAGCAAGCAAGCAAACCTTACTCATATTAGAGTATAGGATTCATTGGAAATTCGCTGAGTATGCAGGTTTGCTGCGACGGGGGTATTTTTTGCGGGTTTTTTGTAAATTTTTACTTTCTCCCCTTATACATAGTATAATGGAGAAAGTATTGTTTTCGTCAAAATTTTCGAATTTGAGTTGTTAGTGGAAATATTCGTTTTGGTGCTCCCTGAACCCAAAAAAGTGGTTTTTACGTGATGTCTGTCTGTGTGTGTGTGTGTGTGTGTCCGTGTGTGTGTGTGTGTGTGTCTGTGTGGATGTGTACAGAGCTACAGCCTTAACCAATGGGCAGATTTTGATGAAATTTGGCATGTAGGTACTAATCCACGATATCTCCAGGCGTTTTTTTCATTTTTTTGAATTTTTGATTTTTAAGGGTAATTATCCCCCCAAAACCGCCAAAAAACATGAAAAATCCAAATTTCTCAAAAACGGCTCTAACGATTTTCATTAAACTTTAGTCGTTTGTAGAACTTTAATTTTCCAACAAAATGGCACCACCCGCATTCCTGTAAAAATTCGGGTTCAGAAATTACAGGACTTAAAACACCCAAAATTCAGTTTTTTGGATTTTTCATAAAAAGACATAAATGTAAACAAATATTACTATTCACCATTAAAAAGAGCTCAAAAAACTAAATAATTAAGTATTTTGAATTACTATTCTACGATAGCTGGTTTCGGAGAAAATTGAAATTTTCATTTTGCGGTAAACGCAGTACGTTGTCCAATGTTATTCTTATGGGGAATAAAAAAAATACAATTTCTCTCTTATTTACTGGTCAATTTCATTCAAACTTGATATGCTTGTCAAGCTAGCATTGACCAACAGAGGAAATTCAAAATATGTTGCCCTTAATAACCCTGGGGGGGGAATAGGGGGCATTTCCCCTCATAAAACCACGAGTGTAGCAATGGATTCTGTAGTGCCTCCAAAGCAGGGATTTGGGTGGATGTTTTTTTAAACAACTTGTTTACAAGATTTTCTGTACATTCGACCATGCTTTGTATTCTATATTTAGTAAATAAAAAGTAATTTATTCATTAAAGTTGGGCTAAAAGGGAGAAAGTATGTGTCAGTTTCCTGATACCGTTTATTTGTGTTGCACTCCGCCGAGGGTAAAAGTCCTTATTAATAATGCTGTATTTGTTGCAGAGGGATTTTAGTTGCCAAGATATATAGCAATTTAGATTTTTAACATTGTTTTTTTCCTTTATAAGTTTTAATAGAAGTATTGTAAAGGCTATATTACAAAATCCAGAGTAGGGTTTTAATTTTTTCCAAGCACTTAGGTAATACATGGAGGCTTAAAATTTAACATACAATACATCTCAATGTCAAGCAGTATTTATCAACAGCCAAATGATCAGTTTTAATGATTTAAACCCCTCAAAATAATCAAAGTCTTTGATTTTTGTAGAATGTAGGTCTTTATTAGCATTTTCCCCAATACAGATCTGTGAGAGACCACATATTTAATTTGTTGAAGATTAAACGTCATTCTTTTTATAATAGAGTTATATACTGGATTTAGGTTGTCATAGGATGAGTAGTAGTAATATGTCGGTTTTGAGCCACTTGATATGCCACCTTTATACTTGAGCTAGGACCGTAAGATTTGGCATCATTAACCTGAGGCTAAACACCAACCTGGGGGCGAATCCCCCAACAGGGGTCTGGGAGGCGGAGCGCCCAGCGAGCGAAGCGAGTTGTAATTTATAAGTTAGCATATTACGAATAGACGTTCAGATAATTTGAGTATGCCCTTATCGAATAGTACATAGATTGTAATGATGTGAGGTAAGAATTAGCCTCTGAAAAATCACGTAACATCGTAAGAAAACCAATGGACTATTAATAAAATTACTACATACAAAATAAACTACTATAGTGGTTTATGCAGTAATTAATATGGAGAAATACAACTAAAATTTTGTGCGTGTTAGACTCATCAGTAATTTTTGGGTTTCAGCTTAAACTTAACACTTTGACGGTTTCCATTTATAATTAGCAAAGACAAAATTTGCAAAAGTGTGAATCATATTAACATTTTGAAAGCCTCTCAGAATAAATCTTTAGTTTAAAATACAGGGTATAAAGGTTGTTAAGATCAGTCTAAAAATTACCGAAGAACCGTTTATTTAGAAAAATGTAAATTCTCTCATTTGTTGCCCGATCCTACAAACCTACCACCTTCTATTGGGCCTTTGTTGTTCCTTTTATATGTCAATGATTTGGCTTACAATGTGAGAAACTCTAGTGTGTTCTATATACTGATGAATATATATATATATATATATAGAGGAGTAGCAATGGAGTTGATCTCGTGCAAATGTTGGACGAGGTTATGGAAGACATGAACTGGTTTTCTTGTAATGGATTTGACTTAATGCTGAATAAGGAAAAAGCGCTATTGTAAATTTTACCCAAATTATAGCAATAGTAGCAGAGCTCGGGCAGAATATTTTAAGTCATCAATCAATCTATCCACTTCTATTAATTTTCTTGGTGTCATGCTTGATAAGTCGCTCACTTGGTCCGAACACATAACCAAGCTTCAGTCAAAACTCAACAAGGCTGTTTATGTTTTGCTAACACTTTTACATTCGATTGACACATCTACTCTTGGCTGTATATTACTCCTATGTTTATTCCCATTTGTCATATGGAATCGTATTCTGGGGTTGTTCCTCTGAAAGCCTAAAAGAGTTCCATCTTCAGAAAAGAATCCCGAGAGTGATGGCTGGTGCTCGTGTAAGGTCTTCAGGCCGTAATATATTTAAAACTTTTGAAATTTTGCCCTTACCTTGTGTCTTTATCCTAAACATTTTCATATTTGTGTGATGGAATGCTTCACACTTTAATTCCAAAATGGAAAGTCTTGGTTATCATACTAGACATAAACACTTACTACAAATACCAGCACACAAGTCATCATCTTTTGAAAAATCAGTTCTTTACACAGGTAGAAAATCTTTTAATAAACTCCCTCAGAGTATCAAAAACATTTTCAATATAACAAAATTCAAAGCAGAAGTGACAAAGTATTTAAAAACAAAGTACTTTTATAGTGTCAATGAATACCTTGACAGCCTGTCATTAGTTATACATTTTATTTTGGTTTTTAGCCTTATTTTTTGACGGGTGACTTTTGTTTAAATTGTACTGTTTATTTACATTTTGATTGATCATCGAATGTATTGTATACATCATTGTATTTTAGTATAAGGACACATTGACAATTTCACCTGTCTAAGGGAAATTCCCTATAACAGATGTTATGTGATGTAATAAATAAATAAATATTGCGAACCATATTTTTTGTGTTTTGTAAATTGTAACTATGATTCTTTACACAGGTAGAAAATCTTTTAATAAACTCCCTCAGAGTATCAAAAACATTTTCAATATAACAAAATTCAAAGCAGAAGTGACAAAGTATTTAAAAACAAAGTACTTTTATAGTGTCAATGAATACCTTGACAGCCTGTCATTAGTTATACATTTTATTTTGGTTTTTAGCCTTATTTTTTGACGGGTGACTTTTGTTTAAATTGTACTGTTTATTTACATTTTGATTGATCATCGAATGTATTGTATACATCATTGTATTTTAGTATAAGGACACATTGACAATTTCACCTGTCTAAGGGAAATTCCCTATAACAGATGTTATGTGATGTAATAAATAAATAAATATTGCGAACCATATTTTTTTTGTTTTGTAAATTGTAACTATGATTCTTGTTAAGATATCTTCACCTATATAAACCATTCACGATAGAAATTTTGAATCGGTAGATCTTAATTTCACATGACAAAAACGTGATGTAGCTAATAAACACGAAAATCAGTACAATCAAGGGTGTTTTTTTTTTTGTTGTTGGGTTTTTGTTTGCTGTCGTACGCGGGTCCACGTACAACGATGATTCCTTCAAAAATAAAGTCTACGTATTTATTTTGTTGGTCCACCACACAAACCGACGTAATTGTACGCTTAACCCCCCTTCCCCCGCTCCCTCTCTTCTGCGCCCGTTTCCCAACAACGGATCAACGCACCTCGAGAGTCGGGACCGCGAGGCCACTTGACGACGTCATTATGATAACAGAAAGGCACTTCTTGGGAACCAGATTAGTAAGTGGAAATTCATGTTGGTTCTTGGATTTTTAAGTCGATCTGTTATTCTTTTAAAGTCCCGGGAAACACACTTTACAACAATACCTTACGTTTTCCGTTCAGTGTAAAATCGTAATCCCGCAGCTGAGGAACGAGGAAAGATAAATATTTATTTTGTTTACGATTTCAGCGAGTTGTTTACAACCGTGTTTGGATGAGTCTGGATTATTTTATAGCTAGATTTAACCTCTGTAAAATTTATATTGAGAAATTTGAACTGTATTGAACGCTAAACACAAATATGGCAAATTAGCTACATTATAAACTCTGATCCATCCGCAGTCGGTTTATTTGGATAATGTTTATGGCTGTATCAATAGTATCTTGACCGTTTACTTTTAATTTATTTCCTGGTTTAAATCGTATTTATGTGATAAATTACTCTTACTAACTATGACGCATTTGAATTGATTTCAGAACAAGCGAATACGATTTTACACGAATACCGCTAGTCATGAAAATGATTTTGCATATGAGTATTCATTATTTCTCCACTTAGAATGAACGCCCTTGAAATGCGCTTAGAATATAGTAAAGTACAAAAATAATTAGACGTTAATTTGCAATAGCGGTATCCTAATCTTTGTGTCTTTGGATTTGTACAAAAATTAAAAACTCAACTAATCATTTATCATTTTAGCGAATTTCCACTATAGGGAAGAAGCTATTACCGTAGTCGGCATGGTAAGACCTAGGCCCGGGACCATGATAACTTTTAGTTTTGAGGTCCCCAGACCCCAAAAACGCCATTCGTTCGAAACTTTATATATATATATATATATCTATCTATCTATCTATATATATATATATATATATATATATATATATATATATATATATATATGTCCGTGAGCACGATAACTCTCGTAAAAATTAACCAATTTCGATGAAATTTGGTATAAACGTGTAAAGCAACATTTATGACTAAGTTCGAAAACCAGCCAGATCGCTCTATCCGAAGGGGTATTTTGGGGGGTTTTGTACCCCAAAAATGGGTTTTTTGAATTTTTTACATATAATTTTGGAAATAGTCAAATTTTATTTTGTCCCATTGGATTCAGCTTAAAAAACACACAATTTGGTATTTTGATCATTTCTCTACGTCAATTGGTTACCTAAATATTGAAAGTGCTAAACACAGTACGTTGTCTAATGTTATTCTTATGGAGGAAAATACAAATTTTATATCTCGCTTATTTATGAACATATACTGACGAAACTTGGTATACGGCTTTATCTGGTTGTGGACCATTGATATTTCCTCAAAAAACAATTTTTTGACAAAGGCTCCCGTAGCAGCAAACCTGCGTACTCAGCCCCATATTATTCTTATGGAGAATAAGTAATGTGTTATCTCCCTTAATTATGAAAATAAATTAATGAAATTTGGTAAGTGACTTCACCTAGTTGAGTTATATTGATATTAGCATAAAACCCCATTTTTTTGTGTTCCTTGCTCCAGCAAACCTGCATACTCAGCCGCCATGTTATTCTTATGGAGAATAATTAAAATGTCATAAATTGTTTATTTATGAATGTATATTGATGAAACTTGGTATGTAGCTTTATGTGGCATTAAGATAAATATATATGCATTGGAAATTCGCTAATTACGCAGGTTTGCTGCTACGGGTGTATTAATTTAAATGTTGGAATAGATTAGAAAGATAATTTTGTTTTAATGAAAGGCTGTAGGGCCTACCTAAAAAAGTTTGTTGAAATCTATTAATTTGTGTAAAACCCGGATCTAAAGCTTTGTTGTTTAAATTTATTGCTTCTTTCTCTAGAGAGTTAATTTATAAACAACAACTATTCCATGACAGTAATTTTGACTTTCAAGACAAAATACAGTGAACCTTTTATACATGATTGTTGAGTAATATACAGTACTGATTTGCTTTAAATAAATCATATTTTTATCTATACTAGAGGTCGAAATTCGACCAAAATAATTCTATGTAAACCCAAAGCGGCGCATACAAATAATGGCTGTTTGTGCGAATGTTTTGCTCCATCCTGCATTTAAATATAAGTTAATGCATTTGGACCAGTGTCCTTATGCTCACCCTCACGAATAACCTCACTTTCTCTTTCTCCCTCCCCCTCCACCACCCTCTCCCCCTCACACGCCGGTTTAATTTTTTAATGTGGAGAAGCGTGTTATCATTCTGGTAGTCAGTAATATTTTTACTTTCTCCCCTTATACATAGTATATGGAGAAGGTATTGTTTTCGTCAAAATTTTCGAATTTGAGTTGATAGTGGAAATATTCGTTTTGTTGCTCCCTGAATCCAAAAAAGTGATTTTTACGTGATGTCTGTCTGTCTGTCTGTCTGTCTGAACCAATGGTCCGATTTTTATGAAATTTTGTATGTAGGTACTAATCCACGATATCTCCAGGTGTTTTTTTCATTTTTTTGAATTTTTGAGTTTCAAGGGTAATTATCCCCCAAAAACCGCCAAAAAACATGAAAAATCAAGATTTCTCAAAAACGGCTCAAACGACTTTGATTAAACTTTAGTAGTTTGTAGAACCTTAATTTTCCAACAAAATGACACCACTCGCATATCTGTAAAAATTCGGGTTCAGAAGTTACAAGACTTAAAATATCAAAAATTAAGTTTTTTATTTTTCATAAAACAAACATAAATATAAAAAATATTACTATTCACCATTAAAAAGAGCTCAAAAAACTAAATAATTTACTATGTTGAATTACTATTCTACAATTACTGGTTGCGGAGAAAATTTAAATTTTCATTTTGCGCTAAAATGCAGTACGTTGTCCAATGGTATTCTTATGGGGAATACAAACATTACTATTTCTCTCTTATTTATGTATCAATTTCGTTCAAACTTCATATGCTTGTCAAGTTAGCATTGACCAACAGGAAATTTGAAATATGTTGCCTCTTAATAACCCTGGGGGGGAATAGGGGGCATTTCCCCTCTTAAAACCACGTGTGTAGCGATGGATTCTGTAGTTCCTCCTAAACAGGGATTTGGGTGGATATTTTTGAAAACAACGTGTTAACAAGATTTTCTGTACATTCGACCGTGCTTTGTATTCTATATTTAGTAAATAAAAAATAATTTATTCATGAAAGTTTGGCTAAAAGGGAGAAAGTATGTGCCAGTTTCCTGATACCGTTTATTTTATTTTCATTAGTCCTGAAACAACTGTTCTTGCTGTTTTGCAAACACTTGTTATTATATCAGTTGTGCAAATATGCAATCTAATTGATTACTGTTCTTCCATAAGATTAACATTGAAATTTTGAAAGCTTGTGGGGCGTAGCCCTGAGGGCCGAAGTAAATTATAATTGGTTTCTGCTCATCTACAGGACAATACCTTTTTAACGGTATGCGTAAATTTCTGTTACGACACACACAAGCTGAGAAAAAAGGAGGACAGTTTTGTGCTTGCCTATTAATATAAAGACTATGTACTATAGGCCGATTATCGGAAGAAAGTGACTGGCGGAGCAGCCGCGTGGCGACCAAACATTCGATTTCATGGCTGTACCACTTTTGTTCCGCGGTTGAAGGCTAATTTCTTCACATCACTTTTGTTCCGGGGGTCAGCAGGTAGATTTCGGGGCCGGCCGAAACATCGCTATTGCTCCGCGGTCATCTCTTTTGTTCCGCGAGAGAGGGGGCTGCACTCTCCCTCCTCCAAATCCTCTCTTTCGCCCTCCTCCTAATTCTTTCTTTCATGCGGGCTTTAAAACTCGTTAAATTATCATTTCTCCTTAGCAAAAATATCAATAATTTAAAGAATTATAAAGTACATCGATTAATTACTGCATTAAGCAGACTTCTACTATTTTTTGTAAATTAAACAGTATACACCAGGTACCTGTGGGCTGTGGTAAACTTGATCTCCTTCGAAAAGCGTCACTTTAGGCCCTAGTGATAAAATACACTATTTCATTGTCGTAAAGGTAATTATGTTTGAAATTTGAACTTTCTGTCAATATCAATATTATCAGCGGTTACTCTGTTTATAGCATTTTTCAATCGATTAACTTTGTAACGATTGCTTGGTTCAACGTTAATCTAGCAGCTAATGTAAAACTTATGTAATACAAGATGCAGTATCCATTCTTCGCACGTTTAAAAGGTTTTAACAAACACACAAATAGACTCATAAACTTTCAGAACTACAGTGTTAGAAGGATTACTAAATCAATTTTGAAATATTCGTTTTAGCAATCAATATTTTTCTTTTTTAAGAAACCATCAATCGGAGTGGTAACAGCTGTATACCTATGTCACGATTGATCGATATTGAAGGATCTTTTACGAGAAACAAAATTATAGGTTGAAATTTGAGTTTCGTAATACTGTGTTATTTGAATAGTGTTTGCAGTCCGACGGCAGTATGCCCTCACGGCTCAAACGTTGCTTTCGGATCATGTAATTTGGAGGAGGGTGGAAGAGGGAATTTGTGGGAGAGAGAGTGCAGCCCCCTCTCTCGCGGAACAAAAGAGATGTCCGCGGGGCAAAGGCGATGTTTCAGCCGGCCCCGAAATCTACCTGCTGACCCCCGGAACAAAAGTGAAGAAATTAGCCGTCAACCGTCAAATAAATCTTCAGTTAAACACGTTTGTGGTGCATGTTTCAAATATGTTTGATCTTATTCCGCTGAGTTTAAATTGATAGTTAGTTATATACAAAAATAATTAAAATGTTGCAATTCGTATTTAAAAAATATATAACTGTCAATATAAATTCACCGAAATAAGATAAAACATATTTGAAACATGCATTAAAAAATTGTTTAACTGAATATTTAAATAACGTTTCTTGGAAATTTCTAACCACGTATTTACGTTTCCACGAGGTTATGAAATAGAATGTTCGGTCGCCGCGCAGCCGCTCCGCCAGTCACTTTCTTTCGGTAATTTCACTATAACCATAACATTTTGGCAAATGTAAAAACAGAAAGACAATGTGGGCATTAATTTATAATACAAATTAAATACTATTATAATAGTGGGGGATGGTAATGGTAATTCTAATTTTGGATTTCACCAGAACATTACGTCAATTTTAGGCATACAATCGGTGTGGTTGAGGCAGCATCATATTATATATTATAATATATATTATATCAATGTAGATATCTTAGAGTTAGAGATGCAACTAGGCTACTCTACATGGGACAGTGACAAAGTACTGTTTATTCTATACCTGGATTGCAGTGTAGTTGTTTTGCTGAGTTTTACTGCGTGCATATTCTATATATTTTTGTAATCTTGATTTTTTTGGCGATTTTATGGCTCTAAAATTATTATTTTGTATATCTGTTTGGTATCAGTGAAAAGCTCTTACTCTCTAGATGTGCCTTTTGGGGGTTTGAAACCCCTACACCTTCAGAGCTCCGCCCTGCAGGCTTTAAAAGTTTCAATGTTAATCTTATGGAGTTATATTTGATTTAGTTAGTCAGCTGATTACAGTGTAAATCCTATACTCTAATATGAGTAAGGTTTGCTTGCTTGCTTGCTTGCGTGCTTGCTTGCTTGCGTGCTTGCTTGCTTGCGACACAGATCTCAAAAACGGCTCCAACGATTTCCTTCAAATGTTTGAAATAACTAATTTCTGGGATAAAAATAAGTTCTAGACAGGCCTCATCCCCAGGAAAAATCAAATAACGTAAAAAAACTAAAATGAAAAGTTAAAAAAATTAACATTGGGCTTATGGAGTTTCAAATCAAAACAAAAGAATTGTAACAGCTGTTCATAATCAACCAGGGAACTGTCAAAGTAATATTCATGTTGTTTATGATTATTAACACGTGGTTTCCTGAGAGCAGAGATTAAAAGATTTGAGTTAAGATTGTGTCCCGGCTCCGGCATACACGTACCCTGAGGCAAACCCTGTAAAATCTCGCCGAATTTTGTATAAGGACAATGCATGAACCCAGGTCTTCTCGAAGAAGGTTTACATTCTGTGATAGAGAGTAGTAAAATAAATCAAAGGGACATTGAGCTATAAATAACAACTGGAGGGACCTTAAAAAGGTAGAAAAGAGGCAAATGAATAATACAAATCTGATTATCAGTAGGGGGAAGTGGTGAAATATTACTCCGAGTCATCTAAACAAACTGACTGGTCTTCCCCGAGCAAAGCTCGGCCCCCTAGGTACTAAACTAATAATACGTCTGGCTCCTAAGCCTGCTAGATCCCCGTGCGGAGAACGGGACATCTGCTAGTGTTCTGTTAGTACTGATTTAGTTGCAATTAAATGTCACACTAATTGTTTCAACTCCAAATAAAAAATCCATTTTATTGTTGTTAGTAAATGATGAAAATATTTAAAATCAACTTGGGAAATGTAGTGAACTGATATATTTGAAATAAACGGTATCAGGAAACTGACACATACTTTCTCCCTTTTAGCCAAACTTTAATGACAAAAATATTTGTTATTTACTAAATATAGAATATGAAGTATAGATAAATGTACAGAAAATTGTCTAAAATAGTTGTTTTCAGAAATATCCATCCAAATTGCTTTTTTGGAGCCACTATAGAGTCCGTTGCTACACACAGTAGTTTTGAGAGGGGAAATGCCCCCTTGCCCCCCCAGGGTTAAATAACAACACATTTCGAACATCATCTGTTGGTCAATGCTAACTTGACCTGCATATCAAATTTTAATGAAATTGATCAGTAAATAAGAGAGAAATAGTTATTTTTGTATTCCCCATAAGAATAACATTGGACAACGTACTGTGTTTACCGCTAAATGAAAATTTCAATTTTCTCCGCAACTAGCAATCGTAGAATAGTAATTTAAAATACTAATTTATTTAGTTTTTTGAGCTCTTTTTAACGGTGAATAGTAATCTTTTTTAACATTTATGATTTTTTATGAAAAATCCAAAAAACTGAATTTTTGATGTTTTAAGTCCTGTAATTTCTGAACCCGAATTTTTACAGAAATGCGGGTGGTGTCATTTTGTTGGAAACCTAAAGTTCTACAAACCACGAAATTTTAATCAAAATCGTTAGAGCCGTTTTTGAGAAATTTGGATTTTTCATGTTTTTTGGCGGTTTTTGGGGGATAATTACCCTTAAAAATTAAAAATTCAAAAAAATGAAAAAACGCCTGGGGATATCGTGGATTAGTACCTACATACCAAATTTCATCAAAATCGGCCCATTGGTTAGGGCTCTAGCTCTGTAAACATCCACACAGACACACACACACACACACACACGGACACACACACACGGACACACACACACACACACACACACACACACACACACACACACACACACACACACACACAGACAGACATCACGTAAAAACCACTTTTTTGGGTTCAGGGAGCACCAAAACGAATATTTCCACTAACAATTCAAATTCGAAAATTCTGACGAAAACAATACTTTCTCCATATACTACGTATAAGGGGGAGAAAGTAAAAAGTGCTTAGGCAACAATGTAACTCAAATGAAAACAAATGTAATTGTACTAAAGATAAATTATTATTATCTTTATTATAATAAAATTCTCAAAAACCACACAGACACACACACACACACACACACACGGACACACACACACGGACACACACACACACACACACACACACACACACACACACACACACACACACACACACACACACAGACAGACATCACGTAAAAACCACTTTTTTGGGTTCAGGGAGCACCAAAACGAATATTTCCACTAACAATTCAAATTCGAAAATTCTGACGAAAACAATACTTTCTCCATATACTACGTATAAGGGGGAGAAAGTAAAAAGTGCTTAGGCAACAATGTAACTCAAATGAAAACAAATGTAATTGTACTAAAGATAAATTATTATTATCTTTATTATAATAAAATTCTCAAAAACATTGCAAAAACACTGGTTTGTAGAAGCTGACTTCAAACTACGCATGACATCAGCTATTCAGTAATTAAATCTATAAGAAAAAATATTTCCAATTAAATCTCCCAAAAACTGTATTGGAAATAGCAGCATTTGTGGTATACAGTATTGACGTAGGATTTAGGATACAGTATTGGAGGTCCTGGACATCTATAGGGATTAAAACTAATGAATACAAGGTTTTTTATTCATTGTTGTAGACCCAGACAACAACGCACAGTGGACAATGGCGGTAGGACGGCGGCGGCAACGCGAAATTAACTGTGTAGTATTGCCGCTATCAAAGATATCTCCCGCTTTAGCGTATTAAGAACCCTCTCTTAAATCCGCCACTGTTTGTTTAACATTAAAGTTTCCGTTTGTTTTTTAGTCGGCTTGCTGTTAAGTTATTGTTTGTTGTGCTATGGATATTTAATCTCGGATCAAGTTCCGATACAGAGCTGCTTAAGGCTCCGGTCTACCCCTTCCGCGCGGCGCTAGGAAAGCGTTTGCAGGATCCCTCTTTACAGCTGCTACATAAACCCTTTAATTAAAGTTAAACTATAATTTTAAAGAGGAAAATATTATCTACAAATGTGCTTTATTATTTTTGTATTACAAGCCCTTTACAAGCCCATTTAAATGTAAAAAAATACCTTTTCCAAACTACAACAACATGATGACAGAAACATGATTTTGAAATTATAAAAAAACGTGAGTATAATTAACCTTCTTCTATCAAATTTCATTTATAGTATGTTGATAACGCAATTATCATAACTGCAAACAGGAATCCTGCGGACTTCCGCACCGCTCCTTTTCCCTATCTTAACAATTATATGCGCGTATTTTTACGCGGCGGCGCAGATTTTTCTCTATATTTAAATTTACCATTAGGATGGTAATGTTGTACATTATAGAGTTAGGAGGAGGTATAGTCAGGATAACAAGTTGTTATAGGGATAAAACCACATCAAGTTGGGGGTGATAAAACCACATCAAGATATGAAAAACAGCCTTTTCCAGTGTAAAATCCCCATAAGACAACGTACTGTGTTAAGACAATTAACTGGGTGGTTACTTGTGCTAGAATGATGAGGGAGGGCTTACAATTTTTGGCATTTTATGTAGAATAATGTAATATACAATAATGTTACATTCGGGGCTTTTATGACCCTTTTTGGGCCCAAAAACCCAAAATTTGAAAAATGAAAATCCCAAAAAAGGGGGTCAGAGTTTTCCGATTGTTTTGCCCAACGAACTTGTCCAACCGTTTATAGAATGGAAGGTTCCTACCAAATTTCAAGTAAATCGAAAAAAATTGCGACCGCTAGAGTGAGAACACACACAAAGACGCACGCACCCCTCTCCCCCCCCCACACACACACATATATATATATATACACACACACACACACACACATTTACACTTTTCCATAGGTAATTCACTTAATGTTAATGTTGCACCAGCTGTTGTATTATTGTGATAGTAAAATGTGATGTACTGTTTGTTTACATTCGTTTGACTCAATTCTATATCGTATTTTTTTTGTTCAAAACCAAAGTTTTAAGAGAATACCCCCCGCCCGCAACCCCTCTCCCCAAGAAACGAAACTCTCTGAAATGTAAACCTTCTTCGAGAAGACCTGGGTTCATGCATTGTCCTTATACAAAATTCGGCGAGATTTTACAGGGTTTGCCTCAGGGTACGTGTATGCCGGAGCCGGGACACAAGCATACTCGCATTAAGGCATACAAGACGGTTTATTTCAGCCAATCAGAAGCTCGGAACTAGGATGGTAACCGGGATAGAAGCAGTGAGCAAGTGTCAGATCTAGGATCAGATCCAGGATTGTTTCTTGATGTAAACAAAGGAGGTTGCTATGACCATTCGTCATCGGATTAAACAAAAAACGAATCATGTGTTTAGAACCATCTAGACTTAAATACTCTTTTTCTATTTACATTGAAGTATTTACTGAACAATGGATTTACAAAAATACTTACAGCCTACACATTAATGAAATGTTGTCAAGATAATTTTACCTGAATAATGTACTTTGGTCGAGAATAGCACAACTTAAAAAGCCTAGATTATTTATATGTTTTGTAACTATAATTTGATGTTTCATGTAGGCTTAAATTGGGGAATGACTTTCGACGAATGTAAAGTTCATGTGAAAATAATCTAAATGTTATTATATGGTTGTACATGTTTGTTATTATTTGACTTTATTTCTTAAAGAAATGCTTATTTGAAAGTTATAGCCTAGGTTATCTTTTAAAACGTGATATTCTTTAGAGTTTAAACATATTTTTCTATGTGAAAACTTCGTATAGGTTATTAGGCCTTTATCAGGCCAATACAATTTACATATTCTCATTATTATGTTATAAATGTATTTTATGGTGAGTAAATCAACGATCAACAGTACGTAAAATCCGTCCAACGTATCTTAACAGAACCCATAACTTTTGTTGACGCCGATTGCGGGGGTGTTGGAGGGGGTTATTGTTTAGGCCCTCGCCCTCAACCCCCAACCTTTCAGTCGTCCGTCTAACGTCAACCTAGTAGTGACACCTCGGAGGCTCACGTTTTGATCCATTTTAGACTAGATTAATTCACTTTGACTAGATTAATTTTATTAAGATTCGGTCCATTTATGTACGTCCAGTTTTAGATATTGTTTCACCTTTTCATTTGCCAAGTGTCAATAAATTCAGTGTTCTACAAACAAGTGTTTAATATACAGAACCTAATTGCGTAAAAAGTGCGTTACATAGTTGCGCCGCCACACGTACTTTTCATGTTTATCAACAAATAGTTCTTAAAATATTTCTGGTCGTCTTCATCACAAGATTCGACAATTTTTATATTTACAAAACAAAATAAGTTTAACATATTACAAAATGGAAAGCTTACAGTAAATTTTACAAATTTTGAAATACATGCAAAATAGATCAAAAGATTTTTTAGGACCAATGAGTTTACTTATTTTGTATTTGATTTGAAACAAATATTCCCACTTAGCTGACTAAAATATAGTAACAGGCGAGTATATCGGCTGCTATCCCCGCTTGTATACCGGCATAGATCTAGGATCAGATCCAAGATCAAAGCTACCATCCCAGGTACCAACCCGGGTCCAGTCCCGGTTCCGGTATGCACGTACCCTCACTTTTGTAAGGATGGGTGATGGGGGTTTAACATCTGGAGTTATACTGTACAGTTAGAGATATTAGAATGTTCTAAACCCAAACAAGGACTCGCGACACGGACAACGTCGCGCGGTGGCCGGGTGTACAAGGAAGCGGTAGAACAATGCTATTGCGTCAGAATCCTTGGCAAAGTGAACGACTCGAGCAGCCTCGCCCGCAGCTCCAAGGCGAACGTCTCTACCGAAATTATTAATTGACCACTATACATTTTAAAACAGACTAAACTGCAATAAATAATTCCACTCGGAGCTGTAATTGTTTTTGTCCGCTGATTTAACGTTGAGTGTTTCAATGACCGCCCGCACCTCCTCGGGGCGGCGGAGTTCGCGTTTGTTTGTGTAACGCCTACACTCCGTGAGTTTTTTTTGTTAACGCCTACTCTCCGTGTGTTTGTTTGTGTAACGCCAACACCGTGCGTTTTTGTGTGTGTAACGCGTACACTCCGTGCGTTTATTTTTGTGTAAGCCTACACGTCGCACAGTGGAGTATTTGACCGATAAAACCGGACAAACGTCAAGAAACGTTCTAACGGCGTGCCGTGAGTTTGTTTTTGTAACGCCTATAACTTTGTATAACTTTTTGCCTTTTCGCATGACACCTTAAGGAATTAAGATACCTTTTACACACACAAGCGTCCCCGCCCGATATGGCAGATGACTTGCGCTGAAGCGTCCTGTGTTTGACTGGTACTTATTATTGTAAAACACAAAATGTTAATTAGGTACTATAACGATATAGTTAGATACTTCGTGATATTTAAAATAAAATTACAACAAACACGACATAATTGTGATAATGCATGGCTGCACATAAATAACGTAGTATTTTAATTTAAATTAATTTTGGTTTTCCAATTAGCAAAACAGCTAGCTCTCTCAGAAATCTTATTTTTAATGTACTTCTTGCAACGACAAATTTTCTTGGAATTTACCAAAGATTTAGAACATTTCAATGTCATTTAGATCAGGATTCAGTTAACTCATTTTGTAGTTTTAACTGTATCTACTTACACCGCGCGGGCGACGTACGTCCAAAACCTCTCTGGTGCCATGCGAAAACGAACGGAGTAGGACCTTCCAATAGGTCGAACGAAAGTCAATAGGGCAGGTGTATGTCACGCCGTGTACACCTTTCGGACCGTATTATCTAGTGCCACCGAACGATCCCTGGGGAGAGAAGACCTTGTGATACTTCCAATAAAGGGATTTGAGCGAACATTTATGAAAAAAGTGGATTGGAAGATTGTCTATGTATACTACTGTATTTTATATTTTGTAAATAGTAAGCATAAAATTATCCATCGATTTTGAGGGTTACAGGGAGAAAGTTAGTGTCAGTTTTCCTATAACGTTTACTCATATTGAGAAGGCCCCTCTACCGCCACCGCCAGCGACTGCCCGACTAATGACGTCGTTATAGCGTCGTCCAAGCCGCCACAAATAAATATGGAATACGGAACTGACCGCCGCCGTCAATAGATATCAGCTGTTTTCAAGTTACAGGGAGGTGGCCTAAAAGGTTCCAATGAAATTTCCTCAGATTCCTAAAAGTCCTATAAAAGAAACTGCAGTTTTTGATCCAAAGATTCTGAGATTCACTTGACGGACTTTCATGATTCCTTTTTTGAAAGAAAGCCGATTTTGAGCTAAAGAGAATGTGGAAGCCAGAACCTCATTTTTCCCAAATTTGATTTTAATTTTGAAAAAAAGTCTGTTAGACTATACTTGAACATTTCAAGCATGTTTTCAAAGAACTTTAAATTGTATGGTGTTAATCATCAGCTATGAAAAATTGTGTCAACGTTATATAAGTAGTGGAGTGAGGATGGTATGTAGGCTTAACGTAAGGATATTGAGTATATAATGCCTGATAATAATCCTATGTTTTAAGTTATCCGGGCAAGGCCGCGACCAGCAGCTAGTTACATTTATTACGTAGACGAGCATGTTACAATTTATTAGAATTTACAGTGTTTAGACACATTTTTTACCAGGTTAGGTCTGATTCCCGTAATTTATTTAACGATATGGTTAGAATGTATTTATTATCCTTCATTCTGGAGATTTGTATGGAGGGGGTGTATACTGCTCCAGACAGTTCTCCTCGCCTCAGATCTAACCATTTATGGGTTCCATGTGCAGCAGTCGAGCTTACAGCATCAAGTGGTTTCCGAACCACCGCACCGGGTCACGGCAATGGCATATCACATAGCTAGTAGCCTACAGTGTAGTGAATCGCAGGGATCGAACCTTGGCCACGCGCTTTTACCACCACACCACGAGACCAAACAAACATGTGCCATTTTTCATGCAATTGTTTAACTAAATAATATATATTTTTGGTAATGCCATCTTGAATAAACGGAAAGCACTGATTAAAATTCAGATAAAACAAGCTGCTCTCCTGCAAACATTTGCGGATATAATCCTTATAACAGCTGTTTATTGAATTAAGAAAAAACACATGTGACAAAAACCAAATAAAACTCTCCTCCATATAAATAACCTGGGGCAGAGCCCTGGGGCCTTAATCGAAATTCTGACTCGACAGTGACTTAGAAGTTGAAATTATCTTTTAAATAAAAAATCAACAAAATCGGTTTAGTATTAATTTAAGGAAGTGAGTGATCAAAAAGCAGGAATTTTTTAGATATGTAGATGTAAAATGTCATTCAGAGGAGTGGTTTGAATATGTTTGCATAAATTATTGGAACAAAAATGTATACATTGAAATTTTGAATTGATTGTATGAATATTTTTTGGGGTGGGAAGTCATACAATTATTATATGTTCATTGCCATACCTGCATTGTAGTATTTGATCTTTAGTTGATCAACACGTAGATTTATCCGACATATCGTATACAGTTGTATAAAAAACATAGAATAAAGAATATTTGATTAGATCAGAAAGCGTAATCGATAACGAAAGCGCATAAGATAGTCGTAGGTTGAGGACTGAACTATAAAACTACTGCTCTGTAGTCAAATGTTATAGCGTTAACACAAATAAATCAATAAAGCGCTGCAAATGTAGGCCGGTTGAGGATGGATCGGCGGTGAAGGTAAGACAAGGCCGTTCGTAGGCAACGGCTACCGGCTACCCGAGCTGCGTACCTCACTGAGCCGATTACTCAGTGCTGTACTCGAAAACAGACACACCCATGCCACACCACACACCACTACTGTCCTGCCAATACCCGACAAGGCCGTTCGTAGGCAACGGCTACCGGCTACCCGAGCTGCGTACCTCACTGAGCCGATTACTCAGTGCTGTACTCGAAAACAGACACACCCATGCCACACCACACACCACTACTGTCCTGCCAATACCCGACAAGGTCGTTCGTAGGCAACGGCTACCGGCTACTCGAGCTACGTACCTCACTGAGCCGATTACTCAGTGCTGTACTCGAAAACAGACACACCAATGTCACACCACACACCACTACTGTCCTGCCAATACCCGACAAGGCCGTTCGTAGGCAACGGCTACCGGCTACCCGAGCTGCGTACCTCACTGAGCCGATTACTCAGTGCTGTACTCGAAAACAGACACACCCATGCCACACCACACACCACTACTGTCCTGCCAATACCCGACAAGGCCGTTCGTAGGCAACGGCTACCGGCTACCCGAGCTGCGTACCTCACTGAGCCGATTACTCAGTGCTGTACTCGAAAACAGACACACCCATGCCACACCACACACCACTACTGTCCTGCCAATACCCGACAAGGCCGTTCGTAGGCAACGGCTACCGGCTACCCGAGCTGCGTACCTCACTGAGCCGATTACTCAGTGCTGTACTCGAAAACAGACACACCCATGCCACACCACACACCACTACTGTCCTGCCAATACCCGACAAGGTCGTTCGTAGGCAACGGCTACCGGCTACTCGAGCTACGTACCTCACTGAGCCGATTACTCAGTGCTGTACTCGAAAACAGACACACCAATGTCACACCACACACCACTACTGTCCTGCCAATACCCGACAAGGCCGTTCGTAGGCAACGGCTACCGGCTACCCGAGCTGCGTACCTCACTGAGCCGATTACTCAGTGCTGTACTCGAAAACAGACACACCCATGCCACACCACACACCACTACTGTCCTGCCAATACCCGACAAGGCCGTTCGTAGGCAACGGCAACCGGCTACTCGAGCTACGTACCTCACTGGGCCGATTAATCAGTGCTGTACTCGAAAACAGACACACCCATGCCACACCACACACCACTACTGTCCTGCCAATACCCGACAAGGCCGTTCGTAGGCAACGGCTACCGGCTACTCGAGCTACGTACCTCACTGAGCCGATTACTCAGTGCTGTACTCGAAAACAGACACACCCTTGCCACACCACACACCACTACTGTCCTGCCAATACCCGACAAGGTCGTTCGTAGGCAACGGCTACCGGCTACTCGAGCTACGTACCTCACTGGGCCGATTACTCAGTGCTGTACTCGAAAACAGACACACCCTTGCCACACCACACACCACTACTGTCCTGCCAATACCCGACAAGGTCGTTCGTAGGCAACGGCTACCGGCTACTCGAGCTACGTACCTCACTGGGCCGATTACTCAGTGCTGTACTCGAAAACAGACACACCCTTGCCACACCACACACCACTACTGTCCTGCCAATACCCGACAAGGTCGTTCGTAGGCAACGGCTACCGGCTACTCGAGCTACGTACCTCACTGGGCCGATTACTCAGTGCTGTACTCGAAAACAGACACACCCTTGCCACACCACACACCACTACTGTCCTGCCAATACCCGACAAGGTCGTTCGTAGGCAACGGCTACCGGCTACTCGAGCTACGTACCTCACTGGGCCGATTACTCAGTGCTGTACTCGAAAACAGACACACCCTTGCCACACCACACACCACTACTGTCCTGCCAATACCCGTCAAGGCCGTTCGTAGGCAACGGCAACCGGCTACTCGAGCTACGGACCTCACTGAGCCGATTAATCAGTGCTGTACTCGAAAACAGACACACCCATGCCACACCACACACCACTACTGTCCTGCCAATACCCGACAAGGTCGTTCGTAGGCAACGGCTACCGGCTACTCGAGCTACGTACCTCACTGGGCCGATTAATCAGTGCTGTACTCGAAAACAGACACACCCATGCCACACCACACACCACTACTGTCCTGCCAATACCCGACAAGGCCGTTCGTAGGCAACGGCTACCGGCTACTCGAGCTACGTACCTCACTGAGCCGATTACTCAGTGCTGTACTCGAAAACAGACACACCCATGCCACACCACACACCACTACTGTCCTGCCAATACCCGACAAGGCCGTTCGTAGGCAACGGCTACCGGCTACCCGAGCTGCGTACCTCACTGAGCCGATTACTCAGTGCTGTACTCGAAAACAGACACACCCATGCCACACCACACACCACTACTGTCCTGCCAATACCCGACAAGGTCGTTCGTAGGCAACGGCTACCGGCTACTCGAGCTACGTACCTCACTGAGCCGATTACTCAGTGCTGTACTCGAAAACAGACACACCCTTGCCACACCACACACCACTACTGTCCTGCCAATACCCGACAAGGTCGTTCGTAGGCAACGGCTACCGGCTACTCGAACTGCGTACCTCACTGAGCCGATTAATCAGTGCTGTACTCGAAAACAGACACACCCATGGCACACCACACACCAGTACTGTCCTGCCAATACCCGGAAAAGCGTTCTCTTGCGTTCTCTTTCGTCGGCGTGCCCTTGCACAACATATGGCGCAAAATTAAGGTTAACTTATTTTCATGATTATAATTCAGAACGCTTCAGACCAATTTACCATCACCGTAAAGAGGGAACCGTCCCGACCCCAAAACATCAGGATACGGCCTGACTAAACGATACCAGAAAACTGATAAATACTTTCCCCTTTTAGTCGTATTTTAAGCAACAAATTCCTTTTATTTAAAGTCACACCGTACCAGGAACTTTTGAGAAAACCATGCACTTTAATGGTCTCGGTGAGAAAATCGGAGTCTGGAGTATTAGTATTTTGAAACAACCTCTCCTATGACCACAAATAAAATAAAGTTATCAAGTTAAAACACATTTTTAAGTATTGAAATTTTTAAAGATTTGACTGTAAAACTGAATTAAAGGCGAACACGCTAATCTAGTAATTAGTTAGTACAGTAGAACCTCACTAATTCGAACCTCAATAATTTGAAAACCTCTAATATTCGAAAAATAATATACCGATAATGCAAAGTGTTTTTAACGCATGATGAAGCCTCTAAAATTCGAATATATATATTTATACTTGGGCCTCTAGTATTCGAATTTTGTTGTTGTAATTCGAAACGTTATCTCTAAAATCCGAAGTCAACCTCGACAGTACTGTTAGTGCATGACTCCGTGAATGCGATAACTTGAGTAAAAAACGTCCGATTTCGATGAAATTTGGCTCAAATGTGTCAAATGACAATCATGACTTTAAGTTCGAAAAACAGAAAACTCGGACCATGGGAAGGGGGGTTTATGGGCGTTTAAAATTTCCAAAAATCAGTTTTTTACATTTTTCACCCAACAATTTTTAAAAAACTTAATTTTGGTTTTGACCATTTTATAGAGCTTAGAAAAACAAATAACATGGAATTTTTAATCATTAACCTAGGTTAAGTGGTTGCGGAGAAAATCCAAAAACGTGTTCATAAAATCTCCCATGTTAATCTTGTGGGAAAGACGTTTTTAGCTTTTCCTCAGTTAATTTTAATGCAAACCTCACATTTGCTTTTACCAATCAGTTCAGCTCTACAAAACAATCATTTTGGTGTTTAAATTGTGATCTAATCCAACCGTTGCAGAGATATTCAAAGTGCTAAACACAGTACGTTGTACAATGTTATCCTTATGGAGAATAATTAAAATATGATATCTCGATTATTTATAAATGAATGTTGATGAAACTTGGCATGTGGCTTCACCTAGTACTCGTATATTGATATTTACACACAACAAAATTTTTGCTGATTTTCCCCGCAGCAGCAAACCTGCATACTCAGTCCCCATGTTATTCTTATGGAGAACAAGTAAAATGTAATGTCTCCCTTAATTATGAACATAAATTAATAAAACTTGGTATGCATCTTCGGCTTGTTAAGTTATATTGATAATTCATAAAAACACATATTTTGTGTTCCTTGTTGCAGCAAACCTGCGTACTCAGCTTTCAATGTTATTCTTATGGAGGGTAAAATAAAATGCTATATATCACTTATTTATTCGTGTTATTTTATGATACTTGGTGAGTGGCTTTATGTGGTAGTAAGAAACATATTCATGCATTGGAAATTCGCTGAGTACGCAGGTTTGCTGCTACGGGGGTATTTTACACATCCCAGACTGACAGACATCACTTCAAAAAACACTTTTTTGGGTTCGGGGAGCACCTAAACAAATCCACTTAAATTCGTAAACTTTGAGGAAACCATTACTTGCTCTATATACTATTTATTTATAGCAGGATAAAGTAAAAAACGAGACTGTCTTGTACAAAAATAGGGGCCGATAGTCACATTTATTTGTGTATATTTTTTGTGGGTAAATGTCTTTGGGTTTTCCTAGAAAATAATCGGAACTAATGAAATTGGCATTCGAGCTTCATTATGTATCGTCTGCTTCGTATTTGATTTGCATATTAGTAGATTGCATGTTGCGGAAACAGTGCTTGGTTGCGGGAAAACTTTAAAGGTAAATCTTAAACCCTGATGAATATCTAATGCGGTTTAAGGAGCAGCCGAGTCTTCATTTTATTTGTACTGGCTTAATCGTATTAAAATAATAACATTATATTTCGTTTTGGTTATAACTTTAATAATTTATTGTTTAACAATCGGGTAAGTATTGTATTATTAATCTAAACCGGTTTTATTCTATAAATTTACTATTTTCCAACCATAACAGTAACATTTCACACCATCGAAAACTTCGTTAAATAGTAATTTTACAGTGACTTTCGTTGAGTTTAACATTCGATGACTGCGTAATTCTACTAAATTAACTCAATTAGTAGCAGTATTTCGTAAGCACACGTTCTCCTCGGAGATTGTTTTGACTGCCCACAGTTTTAATGGCATTTCTGAGAAGCTCTACATACAAACACTTAGTTACACAACGCTGGCTCATGAGTTACTTGTACTTGTTTTCCCCTAATCTGAATATTACTGTTAGTATAACAATTTACGGTTGCGATAGTTATTGTCCACATTTAAAAAAGGAGGAAACAAATGTTCCCTGCTCAATCGTAATTTTAAATAGATAAAGATCGTGTATTCAGATTAAATATAAAATGTAGTAAACTTATTTGCCGGAATTCGGGTAACGATTTCGTTTATTAATTCCGAAAAATCGAACGCCGGTTTTCCAATTGCATTACTGCGAAGGTATTATTGGGCCGGTCATTGTCTCATTGTCCGTCGTATCTCCCAACGTCAGCCACCCCTTGTCGGCGCCCCGCTTTGTTTTGGCCTCCAGTTCGATTATGTCGGGAATAAAACTGGATTTTACTGTACGAGTTTTTCGTTTAACTATATTTTGGTTTTAAGTGTTAATTTACTGTATACTCATTGGAGATTGTAAGTTTAATTTGTTAATGCATCTGTTATACTGCCACATACAATAGTTCTACCTTTTAGCGAATTTTCCCTATAGGGAACAAGCTATTACCGTAGCTTGGTAATACTTGGGCATGGTAAGACTTAAGCCCGAGAGCATGGTAACTTTTCGTTTTGAGGTCCCCAGATGCCAAAAACACTATTCGCTCAAATTTATATGTGTGTGTGTGTGTGTGTGTGTGTGTGTGTGTGTGTGTGTGTGTGTGTGTGTGTGTGTGTGTGTGTGTGTGTGTGTGTGTGTGTGTGGGGCCGTTACCGCGATAACTTTTGAAAGAAACACCCGATTTTGATGAAATTTGGCACAAATGTGGAGAGTAGTATTTATGACTTTAAGTTCGAAAACCAGATCGATCGCACTATGGGAAGGAGGTTTTATGGGGGTTTACAATTTTCCAAAAATCTTTTTTTGCAATTTGACCCCAAATTATTAAAAACACTCAATTTTGGTTATAGCCATTTTATAGAGCTTAAAAAAACAAATAATTTAGTATTTTGAATCATTAACCTAGGTTAAGTGGTTGCTGAGAAAATCCAAAAAACGTGTCCCATGTTAATCTTATGGGAAAAAGGTTTTTAGATTTTTCTCAGATAGTTTTACTAAAAACTTCACATTTCTGTTTATTAATGTGTTTAGCCCAACAAAACAAACATTTTGGTGTTTTAATCGTTATTCTACGTCCAACCGTTGCAGAGATATTCAAAGTGCTAAACACAGTACGTTGTCCAATGTTGTCCTTATGGAGAATAAATAAAATTCTATATCTCGTGTTATTTATGAATGTATATTGATGAAACTTCTATGTGGCTTCACGTAGTACTGGTATATTGATATTTGCACAAAAAACAAGTTTTTTGTTGATAGTCCCCGTAGCAGCAAACTTGCATACTCGACCCCCCCATGTTATTCATATGGAGAATAAGTAAAGTTGTATATCTCCCTTAATTATGAACCTACATTATGAGAACTTGGTATGTAGCTTCACCTGGTTCAGTTGTATTGATAATTGCAAAAAAACACATTACTTATCTTCCTCGTTGCAGCAAATCTGCGTCCTCAACCCTAATGTTATTCTTATGGAGAATAAATAAAATGCTATATATCACTACTTATTTATGGATGTATTTTTGTGAAACTTGGTAAATAGCTCTATGTAGTAGTGAGTCACATATATATGCATTGGAAATTCGCTGAGTACGCAGGTTTGCTGCGACGGGGGTATTATTTTACACTAGCTGTTACCCACAGGCTTCGCCTCGCGAATTATTTATAAATAAACGGTATCAGGAAACTGACACATACTTTCTCTCTTTTAGCGCAACTTTAATGAATATATTACTTTTTATTTACTAAATATAGAATATAGAGCACAGTCGAATGTACAGGAAATCTTGTAAATAAGTTTTTTTCAAAAACATCCACCCAAATCCCTGTTTTGGAGGCACTACAGAAGCCATTGCTACAAACGTGGTTTTAAAAGGGGAAATGCCCTCTATTTCCCCCCCCCCTCCAGGTTATTAAGGGGCAACATGTTTTGAATTTCCTCGGTTGGTCAATGCTAACTTGACAAGTATATCAAGTTTGAACGACATTTATCAATAAATAAGAGAGAAATAGTCATTTTTGTATTCCCCATAAGAATAACATTGGACAAGGTACTGCGTTTACCGCAAAATAAATATTTAAATTTTCTCCGCAAACAGCTATTGTAGAATATTAATTCAAAATACTAAATTATTTAGTTTTTATTTATGTTTTTTATGAAAAGTAAAAAAACGAATTTTTGGTGTTTTAAGCCCTATAATTTTCACCAGCTCAAAAAAAATTAATGTCCATAAGTAATACATGGGAACTTTGAACCCCCGTGGGGCATAGCCCTACAGGATTTTCACAACTTAATATGCCTTTATGTTACTCAGGACTAACAAGTACCTCTCTGCAAAATGTCAGCTCAATCGGTCTAGTAGTTTTCACGTGATGGAACTTTAGAGTTGCGCACAAACTTAAGCACTAACATCCTACATTTATAATATTAGTATGACTAGCTGTTACCCGCAGGCTTCGCCCCGCGAATTATTTATAAAAACTGTGATAGTTTTGTGAGCTGCATTATGTGGTTAGCCTGTGGAACTATTACGAATCAAGATCAGCTGTTTGTATTTTCATCAGCTCAAAAAAAAATAATGTCCATAAGAAATACATGGGAACTTTGAACCCCCGTGGGGCATAGCCCTATAGGATTTTTACAACTTTAATATGCCTATATCTTACTCAGGACTATCAAGTCACTGCAAAATGCCAGCTCAATCGGTCCAGTAGTTTCACGTGATGGATCTTCAGAGTTACGCACAAACATCCATACTTTCACGTTTATAATATTAAGTATGATTAGTCTGATTGTTGTGAATATTTAGATTCTCAGGTGCAAAGTTTAACTAGAAAAAACTCATACATTTGTTGCTAAAACATTAAACGTGCATTTTGCTAGTATATTCCCTGAAATTACTTTTAGAGGTCACGAGTTTCAGTTTTAAATATGGGAAACACTAAACAGATTGTTTTGATTTTCAATAGATTTGTATTGAAGGGTGATACTAGATCAACAACACATTTATATTTTAACCCGAACCCCTTGAAAATTTAACGGAAAGGAAATAAAAGGTGGGAATAGTCTTGCGAGCTACTGTACAGAATAAATACACATTTTTAACTTTTTACCTATCACAGATTATTTTGTATGGGTAAATAGTAATTTAATAACATGAAAAATCTTATGTGTAGGCCTATGTAATCATGAAATGGCTATGGCGTGCATATAAAATATATCTGTCGTAAAACCATGCTGACACTCACATACACTCCTTTCTTGTCAACTGCAAGTACATTAATACATTCATACATTCGACGTTCTATTGGTTTCCCAGGTATTATAGGTTTTCAATTTTAGAGTTCAAATTATTCCACGGTTGGCATCACTGCGGGGTTTCACAAGAACACAAGTTGACTGTCACGACTGTCACGAGACCTCAACATGCTGTTGGCATTTTTGTATTTTTACTGACGCAGATTCTGTAACAGTACGCACATTTTATCTATTTGTGAACATAATAAGCCGATTTGTGCAACAAGGCTTATGACGAAACTGTAATGACTTAAATCTTGATTATTGTGGTTTGAGAGCCCTTAACAATAGATGAAAGCCCTTGAATAGATGCGAGCCTTTAGCGGGTTAAGAAAACATTCTCCTTTAGGGCACCGCACCTGGATTTTAAAAGTTCCGATATGAATCTTAAGGAAGACTAGGAATCAATGTAATTGGATATTTAACTGGTTTTTGTCGTTTTTTAACAAACAAGACACAGTATAGAAGCAAGTGGTTTAAAGCATTGATTATACATCCTACGGATTCCGTAGGATGTATACTCAATTTTTAAATATAGCTTCTGGAATAGCAGCTCAATTTGAAGTAATAGATCCGTATATGGGTAGGGTAATCCCAAAAGGAAAATATTTGCTCGTATTTGAGCTCGTTTTATTTATTTAACAGTTTGTTAGATTTGAGGCCTTACTAAGGGCCGCTTTCCCCAAGTACAGTTTAACTTAAACTTTGGTTTAAACTTAAGTGTATGAGAAATCTCGCTTCCCTAATGTGTTATGGACAGTTTAAACCTGGTTTGTGTTAAACCTAAAGTGGAACCTTTTGAATGATTTTATTCAGTTATAACATAATCTTAAATTGAGTGAAATAAATATTTGATTCTAGTTTAACTTGAGGGTAAACAAACAAACAAAATCACATGAAAAATGTTGCCAACTAGGTATTCTATGGATTAAATTAAACTAGCTCGATCAAGCTTTTAGGAAAAATAATTGCGCCTTAATCTCAAGTTCAAAATAACCCCAGGGACTTAAGTTGGAGAAAGCGGTCCTTAGTGGACTATGCTACTTACCAGTAAAGTCGAATTATTGCATAATCATGGATAATACTGTTACAAGTCTCTTAAAAATGTGGTGTTTGGTATGGAGGGGAAGATTGCAATAATAATAAACGGTATCAGGAAACTGACACATACTTTCTCCCTTTTAGCCAAACTTTAATTAATAAACTAGGTGTACGCTCATTCCTCGCATATAAGGATAATCGAAACATATGATCAAACTTAAATCGAGTCTCATGAAAAATTCAAAATCTGATTTGAATAACATCATCAGAATACATTCCGTTATCACTTAACTGCCGCCATAATCCGGGTTTTATGTCTATATAGTTATAGTTTTAGTCACTTCTCCCCTAAAAGCCACTTACCGCGGTAGCTGAGTGGGTATCGCACTGGCTCTTAAAGCGAAAGGTCGCAGGTTCGGATCCCGTCACCGACCTAACATTTTATCCGTAGAAAAACATTCTTACATTTATCACTTGTTTTTATCAAAGGAAATGTTGTATAAATCCGTAAATTGATTTATTTTTAAAATAAATTGAAGATTTCAGGCATGGTTTGTTGTTAGGATTGGCATGGGTGCGTTATCTTAGAACAAACAAAGTATTTTGGGCTAGGCAGTGACTTAAGTGAGTTTCCTAAATTAACTAATGTTAACAATTTCTAATGGCCTAGTCAAAATACCCTTAAGGATTAACAATAAGTCGTCAGGTCTAGTTATTTAGATGACAAAATGAGATTTCAATATATTGTTTCATTAGCCTAGGCTATCATGAAATTAAATGCTATAAACATGGGTTGGTCCAAGACCGTACATGAAACTTCTAAAATGGCAAGTAGTCTAAGTGTATAGGTCTACATTTTATAGCCATAGGTCCAAGTTTATGATGAAAACAGCTCACTATAATCCAAACCTAGGATATGTCAAATCATTTCAGATAATCTGTACAAAAGGCTTAGTTTGGTTAGAATAGTTTAAAGCTTTTGTTTTAGTTCGCTACAACATTCCTGGTAATGTGTTTAAAGTATTTTACAACAGTTGTATTTTACAACATGATATTTCAACATATCGTTCCAATAGCCTAGGCTATCATGAAATTAAATGCTATAAACATGGGTTGGTCCAAGACAGTACATAAAACTTCTAAAATGGCAAGTAGTCTAAGTGTATAGGTCTACATTTTATAGCCGTAGGTCCAAGTTTATGACGAAAACAGCTCACTATCATCCAAACCTAGGATATGTCAAATAATTTCAGATAACCTGTATAAAAGGCTTAGTTTGGTTAGAATAGTTTAAAGCTTTTGTTTTGGTTCGCTACAACATTCCTGGTAATGTGTTTAAAGTATTTTACAACAGTTGTATTACCAGTTTAATGTCGGCTTACTCTTACTGTAGGCTTACTCTTACAGTAATCCAACCCTAGGCTATGTCAAATCGTTCAAGATAACCTTCCGAAAAAGGCTGTTTGGTTAGAATAGTCTATAGCTTTTTTTGTGGTTACCTACAACATTACTGGTAATGTATTTTAGGTAATGTAGACAATTTTTATTATTAATTTAGTGAAAATATAACCTAGCAAGTAATTGTCCTACAAAATAAATTTTAAGGTTGGTCGCTTACTGTGACTAATTTGATGAAAGCTTTCTAGACAAATTGAGGCTTTGTACTTTTTACACATGACAATCACAATATTACCAATTGTCTAAGTCAGTGTAATAAAACAAACTATTTTATAAGTTAAGTTAATATTTTAGTATCTACAGTCATCTATTTTGAAAAGTTATTTTGAGTTTTTCCATCTGCTACACGCGTCGACTGCCACTGTTACAATCGTCGCCTCCGACGACTGACGATATTTACACAGAGTAGGCATACTAAGGGAATATTAACTGTATGGATATTTTTTAAAAACGTTCACTTAATAATTTTATAAAATAATAAATATGCTCACAACTTAAAAATATACTTCGATTTATCTCTCTTGTGTGTTTTTTGTTGGTAAAAAACCTTTTGTTATCCAATATAACAAAGTATACTCTAGTAAACTAACTATTGTTACTCTGTTGTAGAAACATAGACGTCGGCTAAATTGTAACGATTCAAGTACCACTAAAATGGCTTCCAATGTTATTCTTATGGAGACAAAAATTTGGTTTTAAGATAATTTTATTAATACTGAACGAAATTATCTGAATAACGAACTCGACCTGACCTGTTAAGTTTATCTGGAAAATTTTAAGTTTAACTGTGGAGGCGTTCTCGAGTTATTTTGGTCACAGACACGCCAGTTGAGTTGATTCTCTTACCAGTCTAAGCAGTAAAGTTGTGTATAAGGATAAACTTCACTTCGTTTGATTATCCAAAAATACAAAGCACGGTCGAATGTTCAGAAAATCTTGTTAACAAGTTGTTTTCAAAAATATCCACCCAAATCCCTGTTTAAGAGGCATTACCGAATTCATCGCTACATACGTGGTTTTAAGAGGGGAAATGCCCCCTATTCCCCCCCTCAGGGTTATCAAGGGGCAACATAATTCAAATTTCCTCTGCTGGTCAGTGCTAACTTGACAAGCATACCAAGTTTGAACAAAATTAATCAATAAATAAGAGAGAAATAGTCATTTTTTAATCCCCATATGAATAACATTGAACAACATACTACATTTACCGCAAAATGAAAATCTAAATTTTCTCCGCAACCAGTAATCATAGAATAGTAATTCAAGATACTAAATTATTTAGTTTTTTGAGCTCTTTCTAATGGTGAATAGTAATTTTTTATATTTACCGTATGTTATTCTTATGAAAAATTTAAAAAAATGAACTTTTGATATTTTAAGTCGTGTAATTGCTGAACCCGAATTTTTACAGAAATGCGGGTGGTGTCATTTTGTTGGAAAACTAAAGTTCTACAAACGATTAAAGTTTAATCAAAATCGTTAGAGCCGTTTTTGAGAAATATTGATTTTTCATTATTTGGCGGTTTTGGGGGGATAATTACCCTTAAAAATCAAAAATTCAAAAAATGAAAAACACGCCTGGAGATATTGTGGATTAGTACCTACATGCCAAATTTCATAAAAATCGGACCATTGGTTAGGGCTCTAGCTCTGTACACATCCTTACAGACAGACAGTCGACAGACAGACAGACAGACAGACAGACAGACAGACAGACACACACACACACAGACACACAGACATCACCTAAAATCCACTTTTTTGGATTCAGGGAGCACCAAAACGAATATTTCCACTAACAACTCAAATTCGAAATTTTTTACGAAAACAATACTTTCTCCATAAACTCTGTATAAGGAGAGAAAGTAAAAAAACAGAAATGAGCACAAAAGAAAATAGTGGCCGTAACCAATAGAAAAGAGAACATTTCTAAATACTAACTATAGTTATTTTCACAGTACAAATTTGTCACAATAATAAAACGTACAAAGTTAACATATTTAACAGATTGAATGAACAGTTAAAACAGCCAGAATGAATATCCTACTACCGAATAACATACGTCTCTGTGCATCAGCAATCATTCAAATCCTGCGCTCGGAATTCAAACTTGTCAAGAACTTAATAAAACGTACAAAGTTAACGTATTTAACAGAATGAATGAACAGTTAAAACAGCCAGAATGAATATCCTACTACCGAATAACATACGTCTCTGTGCATCAGCAATCATTCAGATCCTGAGCTCGGAATTCAAACTTGTCAAGAACTTAATAAAACGTACAAAGTTAACATATTTAACAGATTGAATGAACAGTTAAAACAGCCAGAATGAATATCCTACTACCGAATAACATACGTCTCTGTGCATCAGCAATCATTCAAATCCTGCGCTCGGAATTCAAACTTGTCAAGAACTTAATAAAATGTACAAAGTTAACGTATTTAACAGAATGAATGAACAGTTAAAACAGCCAGAATGAATATCCTACTACCGAATAACATACGTCTCTGTGCATCAGCAATCATTCAAATCCTGAGCTCGGAATTCAAACTTGTCAAGAACTATACATCTGCTTCCAAAGCTTCAACGAATTCAATCCCTGAGCAAATGAATCAAAATGAAACTTCATACATTTTTGTCTAATACCCACCGAAACCGTGTACGGCCCAGGGGTCATTTTGGATGACAACCTGCTTGAAGAAGTTTCCTCCACCAAGTTCCTTGGAATTTACCTGGATCGGGGGCTGCCATGGAACGTTCACGTAAAATCTGTCCAAATATTTCCACTCGGGTACTGACGGACGACGGCTTATTATGGACTCAACTATCCCCACCTTTTAATTTGGAGTAACGCTTTGGGGTGCATGCGCAAACTCAGATTTTACGAGATTGTTTAGGCTCCATAAAAAGCCTGAATAATCACCAAATTTAAAAAGAGAGTCGGGCAGGCCCGCGTTAAAGAGTTGCAACTGTTGAAATTGCCCTGACTACATCCACATCCTTGGAACAGTGGCATTTTGTATGTCTAATTTTGCCCTGACTCGGGGCCGAGACATTCATAGAGGCAGGGACGATCTCCGTACTGGCCACCACAGGTCGGCAGTTTACGAACACTTACCCTCACAAGCTGGTGTGCAATTGATGGACAAGTCGCCTAACTCATTAAAAAGTGCTCTATTGCCCAAAGCATTAAAGACTCACCTCAAACGGTTTTTAGTCTCGAAGAATGTATGATGTAGGCGAGTACTTAGCATATGACTGGGAGACCACCGATTTCTAGCAAAATTAGGACCCCAGTGCTGAAAAGGACATACAATTGGCGAATGAATGGGAACGGAGCGAATACATATTTATACATTTGAATGGCTGTCTAAATAAAAAATGTTAGACCTTTGAGTAGATTAATCCCCTTTGCAATACAATTCAATGTAATTGTCATTCTGCAATGAACGATATTATTATTATTATTGTTAGTTTATATTCGATTTTCACCATCTGAGCATGATAAGTTCGTTTGGTTTGCTCGAGTATTTCCGTCAACTATTTACTATAACAATTAAAAATTATCAATAAAGCCCCACTAGCACTGTAGTTTGGTAAGGAATTCATAGTTCTGATTCAAACGTTATACAAGGTGTACATAAAGTCCCGCACGGGTTTAATGTTTTTTGAATGATAAGAGATAAATCAATAAGATTTGGTACATCAACACTGCACCAAAACATCTCCTTTTTGACGGAACTATCAGTTTTCTGTCATACCATGGGGACGTCCCGCAAGGAATCAGAAGGAAATTTTAAATAGGAGCATAGATCAATATGCACATCACTTTAAAGGGCTTACCTAGCAGAGATTAATGCCGCAAATCGCACTAAAAAAGGTTGATCCAGTAAAAATTGGCGGCTGTTCAAAGGTTTTACTTGGTTACATTTTATTAGTAGCCACAACCCCATTAAAGCAAAACTGCAACTAAAATGAATACTGCAGCTAAATACTACATTATGCCTGTCAATACAGAAGTTAATTATGACGTTAGTTATCCTCAAGGGTTACCTAAATTTGGTCCAAATCTATTGATAACGGGGAAAAACTGGTAACAGTAACAATTAGAAAGATCTTATCTTTTGTAATAAAACCTTTGAACAGCCGCCATTTTTTACTGGATCTACCTTTTTTAGTGCTGTTTGCGGCATTCAACTCTGCTAGATAAGCCCTTTAAAGTGATGTGCATATTGACCTATGCTCCTATTTAAGATTTCCTTCTGACTCCTTGCGGGACGTCCCCATGATATGACAGAAAACTGATAGTTCCATCAAAAAGTAGATTTTTAAGTGTAGTGTTGATGTACCATATCTTATTGATTTATCTGTTATCGTTCAGAAAATATTAAACCCGTGCGGGACTTTATGTACACCTTGTATAAGCTGGGCAGCGGGGTCGGGAAGATGTCTTGTCTTCTTCATTGTCGGGTATTTTAATATTTTTGAGAGATCACGGTACATATTCAAGCAGTCCAGAGAAAAGTCTCCGCCTGATTAACTATGACCTAATGAGCCTTATCAGGAGAGGCGGGATGCAATTCAAATGGAGGAATTCACCATTTGCCCCGTCTTGGGAGACTGCAAGTTCCTTTCTTACAAGAGTCTGGGAAAAATCAAAATTTCCGTTGTTGAAGCCATTCCAGTATCTAGTTAATTCACTGATGGTTCCCTACATCTTACATCTACATTACACTGATCACAAAACTACCAGTGACAGTGTTAACACACCTCGCTCTGCTGTATCGCTCGATTCAGGCCAGCCGCAATGTGACAACCGCCGAGAACGCCCTACGATTATAATTAGCCCAGAGATGCAGTGAAGGATTTGGCAACACGGGGAGGAGAGAGTAGACAGTCGTCGTATCCTGTTGCCTTGACACCGGTGTTGTGTGGTGGTCGAGGCCCAGTGCATGATATTACCGTAGACTCACTCAGTGTCCTGACAAAACTACCCACACGAGCAAAGGTGGCGCCTTAATGTGTTAAGATATATCGTATTAAGACGATTAAGGCGAAAATTCACTTAAAAAAATATAATAAAAATATAGTTACAGTAAAAAAACGATGAAGCGATTTTCTGAAACCAACTATTTGGTAATTTGGTGATCATTCGGTGTTATGAAGTTGCGCCTCTCAAGGGGTTCAAACTCGCCAGGCCAAGGTTATTTGTTACGCTCAATCGCTTACAGGACGGACGAATAATTTTACACATTAGTGCAGTAAAAACAATTAATCAATCTTGTGAACCTCGAAACAATCCAAGCGAGTAATTTTGTACACATTTTGGTTGTACCACATACACAGGATTTTAAGTTGTATAGATTCGTTTTTTTGTTGTACCTTCATATTGAATATACTAAAATTTGAAACTTTACTACGGCCGCCATGTTGGAAAATATGTTGTGTGACGTAAAGCCCGTTTACACCGGAGTTGCTAATGCACCAGCAAAAGAGATTTTTATATTTAGGATAAAATTAGGGATTTCTTGCGGGATAAGACGCAAACGCGGATCGTGGGGACGGCTCGCGGTTAGAGCCGCCGCGGTGTAGGTCACATGCGTCCGGGATTATGACCCACATCTGCCTACCTTACGACCTTACAATACCCCGTCCCTGTCCTGTCGGAGCTGTGTTGGTGTTGAGTCATTATACACCCTGGCGTTTACTTAATAGCTCTCAATCCGTATCCGAGACCTTTAAATCGCAAGGAGAAACGGATCCGGGATTTTCTCGGATAGCTTAAGAGGACAACAGAATATATAACAAGGAAGACTGGATATCCCTATTACATCAGCATTGGAGATGGGGTAGCCTGTTTTTTGCAGTACTGCCATCGGTGAGGAAAGGGACAAGTTTATAAAACACTATATTTTGAAGATTTAAAAATGCTCGAATCATTATTATGAGAGAAGAAGTGTAATAAAGTATTATTTTGCAGAGTTGTTAGATGCACAAATATATATTAAGCGAAAATTGTAAGTGTATTTTGGATAATCGTTTTTATTTCCTAGGATTTGTAACAGATTCCTTATTGACGATAACCGATATTGTTACTGTATGCGTACTATCATTGATACAGACAGAACGGTGTCCTTAACTTTCTTGTCATCAGTTGTTATAGTCTCTGGTTACAAATAATACTATTTATTAAAAGAAATTGGTGATTTTTCCGGAATTATTCTGGTATATCACTTGACGGATTTTAATGATTATTTGTTTAGAGAAAGGCAATTTTAAGTAGCGGGAATTTCAATTTAGATTTTAATTTGTACAAATTTTATTTTAATTTGTAAAAAGTCAAGCAGCCAACGCAGATATTTTGAGTTTATTTTCATAGAGCTTTAAAATAATTTGGTGTAAACCATTAGCTGCGAAACATGTTATCCAGGATATAGGATAAAGGATATAGAGGAAACATCACTTTGTTAATCTTATGTCTTATTTATGCGGGCAAGACCGCGGCAAGCAGTAAGTTTTTTTTAATACTACAGTATTACAAAATGGATATATTTATTTAGTTTATGGAGAAAAATGGCTGTAAACGGCAGTGAAACCATCTTTAAGCATTCGCAAAATATTGATTTCAGTTGAAATTAATTTTTAATTTTTGCAGGTATATTAGTTGATTAATATCAGCCATTAACATATGATTAAATATGTGAAAATTTAAACTAGTCACAACAAAAGTGACCACCTACTTACCATCTACACCGTATCTCAGATATGATGTGCCATCATTATTGATACTGTACTGCCATCTTGGTGGTTCAGGGTGCTTCACTTTGCTTTTTTACACTAGATGCCCAGTCAAGTTTTTCCATGGTCTGTACTCAGGACCGATTGCAGCCATGGGGTAGTTACCAGACGTCTTAATTTAGGAGGAGAGTCCTGATTTTTACACGTTTGCCCAGCCAAATTTATATATATATATATATATATATAACTAAAATTAGTTGTGTAACGTTAACGATATGTACCTATATATATATATATATATATATATATATATATATATAGGTACATATCGTTAACGTTACACAACTAATTTTAGTTGACATTTACGAATGGAAAAATTATTCCGTGTGCGCCTTTTGCTCCGCGGTTTATGGTCAATTCAAAAACATCTTTTGATCCGGGGGTAGAGCAGGTAGAAATCGGGGCCGCTGGAAACACCTCTTTTGCTCCGCGAGGGGGAGAATAGCTGACAACTATTGAGCGACCAAATGTGTCCAGTTGAACTCCATAAGTTTATTTATATGCTTTATACAATAGTGACATTTTACATATAGAGAAAGTTAAAATTAGTAGGCCTACACTTAGTCTCAATCAAATTACTCTGCATAGAAAATGTATGTCGCCAATCATGAAATATTCTTTGCAAAATTAAATAAGAAAACATTTCGAGTGGTGAAAATTGTACATTCAGAATCAATTCAATTAGTTTTCGTGGAATGAAGTAATGGTTGTACTGAACCAAGTTATTTGTGGGAATTTAAGGAAGGCAGTGGTAATGGCCGCAGATCTCGGGCAGATAAACGCTCGGGTTCGCAACAATTCCAGTGTTTTGAACACAAAGGATTAGGGCTGGCCAGTATACCCAAACATAATAATTTGTTATAGGTTCTCTACGGTAAGTAAGAGAATCTAGAGTATTTCGCAAGAAAGTTCGGTTTGACTTTTCACCTCCAGTTGGACTTATGGTGAAAGAATTTGTGGAAGAGGGAATATCAGCTACTCTCCACCTCGCGAAGCAAAAGAGTGAGAGGGGCCCCGATTTCTACCTGCTCTTCCCCCGGAGCAAAAGATGTGTTTTGAAATGACCTAAACCGCGGAGCAAAAGACGTGCAGCCAAATTAATAATCTTTTTTATTTCTCAAGGGTGTTTTATTTGTTGGCACCTATCTTAATACTCCATCAAAACCAGTAACTGGCCATTATTTTGAAGATTACCTTCACCGCTTAGTGCGAAAAATTAACAAAAAGTTGGAATTTATTTATTTTTCTGTCAACGTACTGGTGGTGAACCCGTCTTACAGGGACAAGTTAAACTAACTAAAAGCAGGTGTTTCAATGCGCAAGCTTCGCATGAACAAACCTGCTATATATTTTTTGTAAATATATAAATGTTTTAGCAAAATGTAAATAAATTATTGTTGCCGATCCCTGAATAATTAAAATACTTTTTATAGTAGAGTCCGGCTTTTTCCTCAAATGCCCGGCCTTTTTATCGACCATATCAACCATTTAGGATCAGTGCGGCAATCTTTCAAAATGCTCATTTTATCTTATTCTGTCTCATTTATAAAAGTAAACTCAGCTAATATATAAAGCCGTATCACCACATTTTGTCACCTCACAATCTAATCTTATTTTCCCACCGTATAGGAAAACTGAAAGTATATGAGATGTAGAGGAAACAGTTGTTTAACGAAAGTGGCATCGACAGTCATTTGCATGCAAGCATGTTTCTAATTGCACGCATATATTTCCATTTCCTATCGTAGTTATACATTTGTAAAATGTTAATTGCATTCAAGCATGAAACCTTATACAAAAAAACTAGAAGGTCTCTAAATATACCCCCTCGCACTGCACTGTTGGAAATAATTACCACTGCTAGGTTTCTGGAAGGGGTAAAACAGTTGTACGTAGGCTCGGGCTCGGTGAAATGCATGTAGTATAACTAATGTATTCCAGCCATAGAACTCTATTAATACACCTGGGATGCTAGCGCGAAAAACCAGTTTTCGCGATTTGATGCGAAAAACGGTCCTTCCCCCTCCACTTCTTGGGCAACTTCGTCAACTTAGGCTAGGTTCACACGCATCGACCTTACGCCGGGCCGTGCGTCGTGGACGGCGTGGCGCCGTGCATTCCTGAACCGCGCCGTTGACCACACGCCTTGTTGCGCCGTGGACAACACGATTTGCGCCGTTCGTCGGATGACTTTACTGCCACATTGTTTATTCTGTTAAGATGGATAACCAAACAAGGATGCTCCATTTATCCTTGTTACATTGTCAAAGCAAAAGAAGGCGTATTAGGCTTAAATGGGTAGGCTACATCCTTTAAACGTGCATAAGCCAATAACAGGCGCATTCGTTCCCCTTTTCAGTACGGCGGATTTTCAAAATGATTGGCCTAATTTCCACATTACTTATGAGATTGCACACAAAAGTAAATTCTTAACGCTAATATTACATCAAATAATAACTAGCGGAAACAAGAAATAAGGAACACACAAGGGCTATGATGGTTTAACAGTTAGTCCTCATTGCGGTTTTTCAAAATGATATGCCTGTTTCCAAAATTTATATCCGAAAAATCGGATGCAGCTGAAACACTAGATTCATCAGGTAATTCTAAAGTAACTAGTCGACCCGTGCGGAATTCCGCACTGCGAACCAAATCTTGTCAGCTGATCAGATCTTCCTTTTGTTTACATTTTCGCTCCTGTCAAAACAAACTATTCCCTGTATCATTCTTTCATATTATTACAACTTCAGAGAAGAGGTACATTTTTAGACCGTGGGTCTATTTTTCGTCATTAGCCGACACGATAAGCTTTAAAATGAGGCGTAAATCATGGAATTTGATAAAGGAATAAGGGAGATCTCGCGGACTGACAGAAAAACAAGCTAGAGAAATAATATATAAGATAAATTGTTTATTTTTCATATAAAAATCCAAAGGTGAAATTGTAATTGGAGTGCTTAGAGGCAGCAACAATAATATTAGGGAGAAATAATACCCCAAATAATAAAAGGATATTTATATTTTTTTTGCTGTTTATCATAATACTTATAATTTCCTAATCAATGATTCCGCCATTTCAATTTAACGCACAGTTCACAAAACACTAAAAAAAACATACAAAACTTCTCAAATCCAGGAAAACACTGAAATAAATAACTTCTGCGCATGTGCTAGACCGAGTCGGGACGGCCCCGCGTCGACCTGTGTGAACAGTTCTATGATTCCATCCAGCACATCGAATGAAAACATGGAAAAAAGTCTTATACCAAATTGGTTCGTCCTCTTTCAAATCCAGTAACATTTGAATTGGGGGGGTTACTGTGTTTATCTCGCGACCGCGTTTAAACAAATAACATTCAATGAGGAAAATTAAGATCACTTTTTTCATAATTAGTGATAGATTTTGTATATAAGCATTATATCCGAGACGGATCTGTATTTAATCGCCATGATGAGTAGCCTTCGCTTGAATTGGTCAGATGATGTATTTTTTCTGTTATGTTCAATACTAGCTGCCTTCGTACCCGGTTTCTCCCGGGAATGAAATCTATGGTGTGTGCTGAATTCGGTGGTTAACCCGTGGAATTACTACGAAACATGACCAGCGGTTTAAATTCTTACCAGCTCAAACTAAAGTAAATGCCCATAAGAATAACACAGGATAGGAAATTTGACTCCCCGTAGGACGGAGCCCTATGGGAATTTCTAAAATCCTTTCTTAGTGTTTACCTACATTATGGAAAGAGTGCATGTGCCAAATGTCGTAGGTGTAAAGGTTTGGCCTGGGGGGATGATCGGTTTTTCGTATTTATAAATTGTCCAAAATAATAACACAGGATTGGAACTTTGACTCCCCGTGGGATGGAGCCCTATGATCATTTCTTAAAGTCCTTTCTTAGTGGTTACCTACGTTGGAAAGAGTACACGTGTCAACCCTTCGTGGTTGTATGTGTAAAGTAAGGCCTGGCCTGGGGGATGATCGGGTTTTCGTATTTTATTATTCGTAATATTATTGTAGTATATGAAGTCACAATAACCTCGAAGACGATAAGCGATCATTCATTTGCCCCTTTCCCTCCCCAATTAAAATACTAAAATAACACATTTGCGCTTAATCTATAACTAAAGTCGGAGAGTGGAAACAGCAGATGCACTCGTGTCCCCCGATTTCCCGCGATGGGTGGGAGAGTGCAGCTGGGAGGCACTAGGCACTAGGTACTGTGTACAGTGTAGTGTAGCGGCGCGGCGGAGGCAGAGAAAGCCCGTCTGAGGACCTTGGAAGACGGAAGTGGCGGTGGTGAATCAGGTCAGCGGCCGGTCGTCGTCAGTGTGGTCGGAGCCGCGAGTGTGCTGCCACCAGGATATGACGTTCTCCGCGCTGCAACTGCCCGCCAACAATGTGAGTGACAGTGTACCGAGCCAGTGATTCGTATAGTGTGTAGAAGGGAACGGTCCAAACCCTGGTCTTGACGGTATTCGAGGTCGACCATTCCGAAAAGATCGGTGACAACTGGTCCGGTATCGCGTCACTCGATAGATGTTTATATTTTGTGAAGGGTCGATCTGGCGAACGTCATATGCTCGGATTATGAGGCGAGCACTATTACTACGCTAACCAACCAGTGTGAGGCAGGTCGAATTGAATTTGGATTCCCATTACCGAAAACTCGTGTTGTCCGATCAATTAGTATTGCAGTTGAATTGGGATTAGCTGATTATGCTTTATAGGCTCGGTGGTTATAGAAGTGCGCATATATTTTTTCATACGACGTCGCATCTTGGTATGAATATTATAAGCAGTTGATAATTTATTGAATCTCAGGTTATTAATATCTTAGCATTAAATTCTCTAGACCCTAAAAGTGTGTTTGTATGTTTGTATAAACATAATGATTGCAAATTCCAAAAGTGAAATGTTGTAAAACAATCTCAGACTATGATTTACGCAGTGTTAGTAATTTAGTAATATTGTAACTGTAAACCATGATTAAAAATTGGATAGTATACTTTAGTTTGTCATTTGAAAGAGTCATTTTCGTTTTGTAGTTGAATTATACAGTTAGTCGATCTATTGGATCGGTGACATCGGTGATCATGCTTATATTGTTGCTTAGTTTCGTTGGACGACGTTGCTGGTGCCTTGGTAGATAGAAGAAGGATGCGTTGAGGTTTATTGAATTGATTTTATAATATTATTCTGGAGGGAACCAAGTAATAATTTAATCGTAGTCCCATTCTTAGTGGGTCACGTAACAGCAGTGTGCTGCGGGGTTTACGTTACTCCTAGTAGAATAACGAATAACGAGATGGCCTAAGTAGACAAGACATCGTTTAGACCTGGCGAAATTTGAAGCCGATACATGGCCAATAGTATGTGCTTAATTTTAAACCTTATTGTTGAAATTTATTTTAGTTTGATGCAAGTGATGAATTTGGTTTTGAAATTGGATTCATATAAGTTCCAAATTGTTTGGGCTCGTTTTATATCTAGATTATATTTAGATCGATCAGGTTTGTTTATTAGTTTTATATACCTCGAGGTTTTACTAGTTTTCTTGGAATTGTGTCAATGCTCGTAAACGCCGACTGAAATTGATGATGTTCTGTTTTGGAAGAAAATAATGTTTTTTTTAATCGTTGATATAAATACATCCAGTAGGACGCTCAACTAATTTGTATATGAATGGTTTCTGTTAAAACTTTCCAATTTAAACATCGAAAACAGTAATTTTTCTTAAGCTACAAACCATACAAATCTTAAATCGAGTTCGCACGCAGCACGCTGTTGTGAGGGAAGTGAATTTCCACATACAAATCTTTTAAAACTCAAAACCAGTGTAAAAACATTAATTTATCCAATTTTATTGAAATCTGAAAACATTGATTTTTTGGCTGTTCTGATGCTCCTGATTTAATTTACCTGCAAGCTAGGAATACAATTTTGCGCATTATAAGGGTAGGAGAAGGTCCAGTAAGGCTTGAAAGTAGGTGCGAGGTTGCTGGGGATGATACAAATACACTGACAAATAAGTAACATGCTTTTCTAATGTAAAAACCTCACAAGACAACATACTGTGTTTAGCCGATATGCATTTTCTTTAATAACTCGGTAAATATTTATGCTAGAATGGCGAGATAAGGCTTAAAACTTTCGCTTCACTAATTCCCATCTTAATTCATGCATTAATTTTACATCCGGGGCTTTTCTGACCCTTTTTGGGCCCAAAAACTCAAAATTTTAAAGAATAATCCCAAAAAAAAAGGTTCAGAGTTTTCCGATTGTTTTGCCCAACGAACTTGTCGAACTGATTATAGAAAGGAACGTCCCTACCAAATTTGAAGTAATTCAGACAAAAAATGCGACCGCTAGTATATAATATTGAACGACCCCCCAAAACGTGTTCAGGGGCTCATGTTAGGAACTTCTATGGTGGTCCCGGGCTTAAGTTTCACCGTGCGGGTCATGCTAATAGTTCACTTTCCATAGGAAATTCACTAAAAAGAGAATTAGACCTAAATGCCAATGTTTATTTCTCTAGCTAATTAAAAACCCTAAATTTGTATTAAACTGATAACAAATTCCAAGTGGATTTACGATTTACGTCCGTTGCGATCCTCTGCTTAGTGCGATTTCTCAGTTTTCTCCTTCGAGAATTAGTTTGGTCATTAATACAAAATAATTACTTTTGGAAACCCAAGGCATTTCTATATTGAGTCAGATTTTAGGCGCGAAGGATGACAACCATACCTGGACAAGTTAGTGAGTAGTTGTGGGCGGGGAACTTTGATCAAGTGCCAGTGTTACGCCTGTTTGAATTCAAACCAAAATTCAACCACTATGAATATGGTTTGAAAACTGACTCTAAGTGCTAGGGAACTGGTAGTTTCTATGGCATATATGGAGTGTCTTGTTAAAACTACTGGAAAGCTGGGGTGGGTACGGAGATGTTATGTAAGGGTTTAGGAGACATTGTGGTAAGGATATACCAACAAATATTTACATGTCATAAAAATAGAGTAAAATTTAAATAATACTTGTAATTAAAAACGGAACACCATATATATCTTGAAAGTTTTCCTTTTTTAACGTCAATTAATTAAATAAATGCGTAATTTGTTTGTCCTACTTTTATGAAAGTTGTAAAGTTGTTTTTGGTTTTCTTGTCAGGTAAACGTCTTAACTTTAAAATAGCTATACATTTGTCGTGGGGCTTGGTGTTACTGTTAATGTGAACTATTGTTATGTGCACTGGGTGTAAAATTACTCATAAGAGCATGATTACATGGGATGTGATTCACTTTTACTTGTTTATCGTTTACTGTTACTGTATTACTCATTTGACCTTGTTTACGGATGTTGCAAAGATGTGCCTGGCTTACTTGCAAAGTGGTTGAATTAGTTAAACTTGATTCTGAATCCTCAAATCATGCACAATGGAAGGATTAGTATATTTTAATGTTTGCCAAGCTTAGTCCCCTGGTTTTTTCTGTAGGATGTGCATATACCGTACTGTGTATCGCTTTCGCTAGGATTACTTACAACGTACAATCGTGATCCTTGAGCAGTAGAGACTGGTTCAGTTGGAATCTCTAGTCAATTATCAATATTTTTTTCTGTAGGATGTGCATATACAGAATGCCGTGTATCGCTTTCGCTAGGATTACTTACAACGTACAAATCGTGATCCTTGAGCAGTAGAGACTGGTTCAGTTGGAATCTCTAGTCAATTATCAATATTTTTTTCTGTAGGATGTGCATATACCGTACTGTGTATCGCTTTCGCTAGGATTACTTACAACGTACAATCGTGATCCTTGAGCAGTAGAGACTGGTTCAGTTGGAATCTCTAGTCAATTATCAATATTTTTTTCTGTAGGATGTGCATATACCGTACTGTGTATCGCTTTCGCTAGGATTACTTACAACGTACAAATCGTGATCCTTGAGCAGTAGAGACTGGTTCAGTTGGAATCTCTAGTCAATTATCAATATTTTTTTCTGTAGGATGTGCATATACAGAATGCCGTGTATCGCTTTCGCTAGGATTACTTACAACGTACAAATCGTGATCCTTGAGCAGTAGAGACTGGTTCAGTTGGAATCTCTAGTCAATTATCAATATTTTTTTCTGTAGGATGTGCATATACAGAATGCCGTGTATCGCTTTCGCTAGGATTACTTACAACGTACAATCGTGATCCTTGAGCAGTAGAGACTGGTTCAGTTGGAATCTCTAGTCAATTATCAATATTTTTTTCTGTAGGATGTGCATATACTGTACTGTGTATCGCTTTCGCTAGGATTACTTACAACGTACAAATCGTGATCCTTGAGCAGTAGAGACTGGTTCAGTTGGAATCTCTAGTCAATTATCAATATTTTTTTCTGTAGGATGTGCATATACAGAATGCCGTGTATCGCTTTCGCTAGGATTACTTACAACGTACAATCGTGATCCTTGAGCAGTAGAGACTGGTTCAGTTGGAATCTCTAGTCAATTATCAATATTTTTTTCTGTAGGATGTGCATATACAGAATGCCGTGTATCGCTTTCGCTAGGATTACTTACAACGTACAATCGTGATCCTTGAGCAGTAGAGACTGGTTCAGTTGGAATCTCTAGTCAATTATCAATATTTTTTTCTGTAGGATGTGCATATACAGAATGCCGTGTATCGCTTTCGCTAGGATTACTTACAACGTACAAATCGTGATCCTTGAGCAGTAGAGACTGGTTCAGTTGGAATCTCTAGTCAATTATCAATATTTTTTTCTGTAGGATGTGCATATACAGAATGCCGTGTATCGCTTTCGCTAGGATTACTTACAACGTACAATCGTGATCCTTGAGCAGTAGAGACTGGTTCAGTTGGAATCTCTAGTCAATTATCAATATTTTTTTCTGTAGGATGTGCATATACCGTACTGTGTATCGCTTTCGCTAGGATTACTTACAACGTACAATCGTGATCCTTGAGCAGTAGAGACTGGTTCAGTTGGAATCTCTAGTCAATTATCAATATTTTTTTCTGTAGGATGTGCATATACCGTACTGTGTATCGCTTTCGCTAGGATTACTTACAACGTACAATCGTGATCCTTGAGCAGTAGAGACTGGTTCAGTTGGAATCTCTAGTCAATTATCAATATTTTTTTCTGTAGGATGTGCATATACCGTACTGTGTATCGCTTTCGCTAGGATTACTTACAACGTACAATCGTGATCCTTGAGCAGTAGAGACTGGTTCAGTTGGAATCTCTAGTCAATTATCAATATTTTTTTCTGTAGGATGTGCATATACCGTACTGTGTATCGCTTTCGCTAGGATTACTTACAACGTACAATCGTGATCCTTGAGCAGTAGAGACTGGTTCAGTTGGAATCTCTAGTCAATTATCAATATTTTTTTCTGTAGGATGTGCATATACCGTACTGTGTATCGCTTTCGCTAGGATTACTTACAACGTACAATCGTGATCCTTGAGCAGTAGAGACTGGTTCAGTTGGAATCTCTAGTCAATTATCAATATTTTTTTCTGTAGGATGTGCATATACCGTACTGTGTATCGCTTTCGCTAGGATTACTTACAACGTACAATCGTGATCCTTGAGCAGTAGAGACTGGTTCAGTTGGAATCTCTAGTCAATTATCAATATTTTTTTCTGTAGGATGTGCATATACCGTACTGTGTATCGCTTTCGCTAGGATTACTTACAACGTACAATCGTGATCCTTGAGCAGTAGAGACTGGTTCAGTTGGAATCTCTAGTCAATTATCAATATTTTTTTCTGTAGGATGTGCATATACCGTACTGTGTATCGCTTTCGCTTGGATTACTTACAACGTACAATCGTGATCCTTGAGCAGTAGAGACTGGTTCAGTTGGAATCTCTAGTCAATTATCAATATTTTTTTCTGTAGGATGTGCATATACAGAATGCCGTGTATCGCTTTCGCTAGGATTACTTACAACGTACAATCGTGATCCTTGAGCAGTAGAGACTGGTTCAGTTGGAATCTCTAGTCAATTATCAATAATTTTTTCCACGAAATAGATTCTGATGGTACTTACTTATTTTGACTAATTCTATGAAGTCAAATGAATTCATGCGGTGTATAAGTAAAATTCCCAGTATCTCAGTATTGTTATTTCAGGTCGATCTCTTTTTAAATAAATGGCACCAATAATGTTTTGTCACATTTCTGTGCGCAGTAACCTTGCTTGATATTAAGTTAAGCTATTGTTGGTCAGACATCTATTTTCTAAACATTTCCTCAGTTTTCCCCTATAACTGGGAAAACAAGGCATAGATACAGAGACGTTTTAATTGTTTTCGTGTTATTGTTTTGTAATCATGCTTATAACAAGAGCCGTTTTTATATGTCGGCTGTATTTTTTATACTGTATCTATGGTACACTAGTATTTTGTCTACCTAAATGTCCAGGTCCCTATCCTTCAAGGCCGTCTTCCCTCACGTTTTAGTGTCAGTTTTAGTTTTTTCTTTTTATATTTGACCTTTCCGGCTGATGCTCGAGAGCAGGATTGTTAAAGTAGGAAAATATTCCTCGATTGTACATCTCATCACGTTTACAAATTGGGGTTTGCGCTACAAATAGTGGTATTAAAACGAAGAGGTGCGTTAATAAAGTTAGTTTTTAAAGACAATGCGTTTGGTAAAACGACAAACACCAAAGTGGACCGCTCTTTCTAATTTGTTTCTGTCTTCTCGTGTTTGTTCCTATAAAAATAGCATTGCAATTGAAAATAGAAGAACCAAATATGCTGTAAGAAGTACTTCTAGTGGCTCTTGAAAACTTGCAAACAAGATAATGAACAAATATTTCGACTTAGCATTCATAACTTGAAATTCAAATACGGTATCCTATATATTAATTAAAACACAAAATTACAAATTTTCCGGAAGAACGTGTGAGACATCCACTGAACCGATTTACATGCGGGTGGTGTCAAATGAAAGGGAATAACTCCTTCACCTGTGGTATTTTCACATGTTACCTTAAATTTTGACACTTGGTGAATAACTATTTAAAAAATAAAATTGCAAGTTTTCTTATGGCAATTTAACGTGAGGTAAAATTTCAACTTTGCACTCCTTTGGTCAGTTCACTTGAGGTTTCCACTGAACCGTTTTACACGCGGTTTGTTTGAAATGTAAGATCAATCCAACTAATTGTGTGAGATTTGTTTGACAAAGAGTGCCACTTTAACAGTGTTCAATATCAAATCAAATCAGTTGACCACCGATCTGTCAGATCCACCTATCAGCCACCACGTAACGAGGTGCGCCCTCCATATCCGGGACCTCGAGTTAAGTCCATGCTCTCCATTAGTGTCGTTCTATTTTGGTCTGTGACAATTGAATGTATTGACAACTATTGTTTCCCTGTTGTTCACACTAGTTTCTTATTAATTTTCCTGTTTTTTCCGAATGGCATAACCGGTTTAACTACGTTTCGGATGATTTTGTTTATTCCGGTGGTTTTCCTATTCGTACTCTCGTTATTATAACTTTCTCTTGTTTCTAGGGGATTTACCCTTCAAGGAAAAAGCTGTTACCGATTTTAAGTTATTATTTAAGCCCGATACCGTGATCACTTTTTGTTTTGAGGCCCCCAGATATCCACACACCACTCGTTCAAATTGATTATAATGTGTGTCCGTTACCGCGATAAATTTGAAAGAAGCGTCCGATTTTGATGAAATTAAATTTGGCAAAGATGTGTAAACTTAAATGACACTAAGTTTGAAAACCTGATAAATCGGGTAATGGGAAGGGAAGTTTAAAATGTATGAAAGTTATTGTTTTGTTATTTTTACCCTAAAATTGTAACCATATAATTAATTTTGGTTGTTACTACTTTATAGACCTTTTAACAAATACCCAATTTAGTATTTTAATCATTAACCTAGTTAAGTGGTGCAAATAATATTCAAAAAGTGTCCCATGTTAATTTTGAATATAGGAAAAAGGGGTTTTTCCTTTTCACTTGTTAGGGTTAGGCCTCACTCACTTTTGTTTTTGTTTTATCAATGAGGTTAGCTCTAAAAAACAATATTTTTTTGATTTAACTTTAGTTTGGCGAATGAGTAAAATGTTATATACCGCTTAATTATGAACAAACATTAATCAAACTTAGTATGTGGCCTCATATGGTGGTGGTATATTGAAATTCGCATACAAACCAATCACAGTTCTGTCGCAGTGGTATAGGTTGGATAGGTTTAAACGCAAAGTATCTTGGGAGTGTAATCTCGAATGTTTTGTTAGCTGGGGAGATCCTACCTGTTGATCGAACTACGAAGTTCCGGGACGATTAGGCCCTCGGCGATATTTAGTCGATTATTCCAAGTGAATTTTGGATATTTTGTCATCAACGCGGGCTTCCCCAGGCCGCGGTCACGCGCCGGCCGTGGGGCCGTGCTGGAGTGCTGGGAATCCCGCCGCTGACCGTTAAACCGGCCGTCACAACACTGCCTTGGTTTATTGTCGGGAACAGTTTCATTACTTCATCACAGGTTGTGGTCTATTGCCTCTTGGAAGCATTAATATCTATCTGGATAGTTTCCTGATTGAAGTGCTTTGCTTTGTTTATCTCGCGACCGCGTTTACTGAGGAAAATTAAATCTCCCACACTTTCTTTCACAAGTAGTGATAGATTTAGTTAAAAACATTGGATAAGAGACGGATCTGAGTTTAATCGCCATAATGATCAGTCTACGCTTGAGTTGGTCAATTGATGTATTTTTCTGTTAAATTCAATATCTCCTACTTTCTGTCGACCTAGTCATCGCTTTCGAATTTATTTCTATGCCTGTCACATTATTTTAGCTCGCCATCAAACGTTAAGTTGGATTTAGGTATTTGTAAGCAGTTTCCGGCAGATTTATATATCACACATTTTTAACAACGCTCCGAAATCCAGGGTAGCCTAGTATATGTATGCAGGGCAGTACGAGTGCAATTGCGAATGTTATTTTGTAATGTAATAGACCGGACCCTCCGGTACATTTTATTCATTTATTAAAATAAACAAATATCCGTCGGATAGTGACTTTATAGACTTACTATGTAACTTAAGGTATATTATTTGTTGACAGTAAAAATGGAAGATTTTAGGGGCAACTCAAAATTGTTTGTAAGCTCCCTTTGAAAAAGATCTATACTTTTCACCATTCGTCTAGTTTTAGAGCTTTTTAAAGTGAGGGTTCCCTCGAAGCGGGTTTACCTTAAACAATTTTGAGTTGCCCCCTAAATACAGTACTTCAATTTTGGGGCACACCCAAACATGTCAACAATTTAAAAATATACTAAACCTCAAGTTACTATCGGTACCCAATGGAATTTGTTAAAATTTTAACAACTTTTTGATTAATTTTAACGAATAAAATAGTTGAGGGGGTCCGGACTTGTTACACCCGGTGTGTGATGTCGGAAGCGTGTTCCAAAAGTTACCCCTTTTCTCTGGGAATACCCCTTTATTGCACCTCTCCCGAATGACTGTTAATAATTTGACTATCGCGTTTGTTTCCTCTGACTAACTGTTGTCATTTCCCTCCCCCTTCCCCACGGTGGCGCACTTCCCCCATGGTGTGGTTGCGATCAGCTCAGCCTGGGAATCCCGGACGCGTCGACTCGCGAAAGCGCCTTAGTTCTGAAAATCTCAATGCAGTTTGAAAGTCCGGTGAGAGCGCCGGTACTTTCTCCCAATACTTTCTTCTGGCTGGGTCCGGCTCCCGGTGCGGTTGGTACGAATCCTCTCGTTCTTCTGCATATTTTACTATTTAAATACGTTTTGAAAACATACAAACCCTAGACTTGCTAGCCGGACGCCGCTAATCTGTAAATCCCCTTATTCCGACCGCAAGTTTGGGAAATTATAGTTTTAGCTCGAGTTAAAGGTTGAAGGGATTCAAATAAATCCGAAAAACTAAGTAAATAATAATTAGCTTTTAGTGAATTTCCCCTAGGGAAGAAGCTATTACCGTAAATGGTATGGTAAGACTTAAGCCAGAGACCATGATAACTTTTCGTTTTGAGATCCCCAGATGCCAAAAACACTATTCGTTCAAATTTATATATATATATATATATATATGTATAACTATTATATATATATATATATAATAGTTATATATATATATGTCTGTTACCGCGATAACTTTTGAAAGAAACACCCAATTTTGATGAAATTTAGCACAAATGTGGATAATAGCATTTATGATTTTAAGTTCAAAAACCAGGTCGATCGGATTATGGGAAGGGGGTTTTATGGAGGTTTACAATTTTCCAAAAATCGTTTTTTTGCAAATTTTACCCCAAAATGTTAAAAACACTCAATTTTGGTTATAGCCATTTTGTAGAGCTTAAAAAACAAATAATTTAGTGTTTTGAATCATTAACCTTGGAAAAGTGGTTGCGGAGAAAATCCAAAAAAACGTGTCCCATGTTAATCTTGTAGGGTTTTAGATTTTTCTCAGATAAATTTCCTAAAATTTCACATTTCTTTTTACCAATAAGTTTAGCTCAACAAAAAAACATTTTGGTGTTTTAATAATTGTTCTACGTCCAACAGTTGCAGAGATATTCAAAGTGCTAAACACTGTACATTGTCGAATGTTATCCTTACGGAGAATAAATCAAATTCGATATCTGGATTATTTATGAATGTATATTGATGAAACTTGGTATGTGGCTTCAACTAGTTGTGGTATATTGATATTAGCCCAAAAAACAAGTTTTTTGTTGATAGTCCCCGTAGCAGCAAACCTGCAAACTCGCCCCCCATGTTATTCATATGGAGAGTAAGTAAAGTTGTATATCTCCCTTAATTATGAACCTAAATTAAGAAAATTTTGTATGTAGCTTCACCTGGTTCAGTTATATTGATAATTGCAAAAAAACACATTACTTATCTTCCTCGTTGCAGCAAACCTGCGTCCTCAACCCTAATGTTACTCTTATGGAGAATAAATAAAATGATATTTATCACTTGTTTATGAATGTATTTTTGTGAAACTTGGTAATTATCTTTATGTAGTAGTGAGACATATATTCAGCATTGGAAATTCGCTAAGTACCCAGGTTTGCTGTGACGGGGGTATTTGTTACTTTCAAACCCTTAAGGTTTTATTTTAGTATTCGAGTTGTCCTTGTTCGTTTACTAGCCTACAAAGATCATCCAGCCTACAACGTTTCTAGCTGCATCAAGCTGCAACGTTTCTATAACCTGTCATCAGGATTACCATCTGTAGAAATATAATTTCTGCACTTATGAGGTTCAAAAATCTGTCTTTACCCCTCATCCCACAACTTCATTGCCTCCTCGTCGATTTTTTATAGTAACCGTTGCTATCGAAACTGTGTTCAATCATTGATAATAATTGTCCGCACTAATTTATTATAAATATTTACTTGCTGTTTATAAAGTATAAATACTAACCTGAAATTGATGGAAATGAATTTGTACTGAGAAGTGTAACTCTCCCTGGGAAATCCAAAATTGTAATCCGATGAACGGGGTCCAGACCCAATAACTCGTAACTTGTAATTACAACAATAGAACAATTAATACAATAGTAACTCGTAATTGGTATTTAATTCGCCTCTGTAGATCCTCCACATCAACATTGTATGTATCAAACTTAATTCTTACTAATAAACCTAGTCACAAGCTATCGCTTACAACTTGCCATGCGTTTTTATTAAACCGCTACTTGGATCTTTAAGATTCAGATGTGTCGGAAATAGGGATTTAAAAGTAATTTTGAATATGTGAAAATTGTACTAACGAATGATTATTTTGATTTTTCCCTTTGAAATGAGGATAATGACTAAGAGGAGGCCAATCGTGAATATTAAAGTAGACTATGATTAAACTTATTTCGCACAATACCATGTTGTCATCCTTCCATTTAAGCAATGCCGAAACTTTAGTTTCGCCTACTTCCTCACTAACTTGAAAATCTTATTAATGGTCAATTAAGGCTTGAACTTATTATTTTCTCGTTACTTAATCTTTTGCTTAATTAAATTTAAAGTATGATCTTTTTACTATGGTATAAAATTAAGTTTTAAATTTGCTCCATTATTTCATGTAAGAATTTGTTTGATTGTTTGTATATTTTGAATTGTATTGATCTATATTCAGTTTCAGCACAGAGTGAATAGTAATTTTTCAAAGTTAATTAAACTTTTATTTTATTTCTGAGCTGTGCGTCGCTGCTAGCCGAATGACTTTTTTTCTTTTCTTTTATATACATGTGATGGCGATCCCGACTCAGGTTATCCTAGGGGATCCTAATTTATTTTGCCTTTTATTTGGTTCAATGTAGGCCCTATTCCCAACTGTTTTGGTTGTATTTTTATCGTTCTATTCTTTAAGAATAATAATCTGTATTCATATTGGTTTGTGATATTTTGTGTTATAGCTAATGAATGTATAATGTTCTATTTTTATGTATGTTTTTTGTTTTGTGTTTTTTTTTACTGAAAATTGTAAATATTGTACATATGGCAAAATAAAGATTTATTTATTATAATCAGTAATTAAAAAATCTCCCATGGGATAACTACTTGTCATAGTGAATTTTGTTAACCGAGTTTTCATAATAATTTCCTACTCTTGAACAAATTTTAATAATCCGTTTTAGGTTCAACGGGTGTATATTGAACCGGCCTTTGCGGGGAAACTTATTTTCTTTACCTGATTTTTACCGGAACGTCTGCTTGTTTCTAACATAGGGACAAAAATTCTACTTTAAAATTCTAAGTAAATTCTAGTTTTTAAAATGTGTTCCACCTTACGAGAGCAACAATGGGACGGAGGTGTCGGGGTGACGGAGCCGCGCGCCAGCGAGTGGGTTCGATGCAAGTTGGCCGGCCTTGAATTGTTATGTATCCTGCTTATACTGACGTCACGCCCGCTTACTCACGGCCCGTGTAAACACATAGGCTGCTGGACGCTGGACATCTCCCGATATCTCGGTCAGTCTCCGATGACATTAGCTTGATAGGTACCTTGTAACACCTCTGTTATACATCGCCAGCAGTGAACAGTTTTCGGGTATCCAGAATAAATTTGCTTAGTTGAATCTTATATTTAAAAATCCTTAGAGGTGAAATATTTGACAAAATAACTAATTTACGTTGTAGGCCTACTACGCGAGTTTTAAATGATGTGTTAAAAATTGTATTATTTGAAGAGGTAATTAACTACTGCAGTTGAAGAGGCCTAATCAACTGAAATCATTAATTTGCATAGTTTATTTTGTGTATTAATAGAAATTTTTCATTACATTTAGTTGCTCCAAGCAAATCCTAGAGTAAGGTTTGCCTGCGTCGTCCGTGCTTGATTGCTTGCTTGTATCTCTGATCTCAAAAACGGCACCAAAGATTTCCTTCAAATGTTTGAAATAACTAATTTCTGGGATATAAATTAGTTCTAGACAGGTCTCATGCCCAGAAAAAATCAAATAATGGAGAAAACGAAAATGAAAAGTAAAAAAAATAAGATTGGGCTTATGGAGTTTAAAATCAAAACAAAAGAATTGCAACAGCTGTTCATAATCAACCAGGGAACTGTCAAAGTAATACTCGTGTTGTTAATAATTAACAAGTGATTGAGAGCAGTGACTAAAACTGTTGAGTGAACATTGCATAGAGTGATCATAACCGAAATAAATCAAAGGAACATTGAGCTATAAATAACAACTGGAGTGACCTTAAAAATGCAGAAAAGAGGCAAATGAACCATAAAATTCCAATAATCAGTGGGGGGAAGAGGTTAAATATTACTCCAAGTCATCTAAACAAACTGACTAGCCTTCCCCGAGCAAAACTCGACCCCAAGGTACTATGTCCTAATAGGATTACCCAACTCTATTAATGTACTGGATACATTATTTACATTATGATTAAGATGCATGTTCTTGTTGTTGCGCTGTGTTTTTTCTAATTTATCAGCAGGTGTTACATTTCAAATGCAATTTATTGCTATCTTTATCTATATATCTGCAAAGACGACAAACGTATCAACCCTCAATCCAAATCTTTACCTCAAACACGCAATTCGGCATGCATATTCTTTCAATAACGTAGGCAACACTGAGAAGGAATTTAAAGGAATACCGTTATAGGGCAAGGGTCTTCAAGGTTCCAATGTTATTCTTTTGGTAATTCGGCTCAATTCCAATTTATGATAACTTAAACATATTGATTCATAGTTTATGATCTGAAATAGCTCTAAAATATAACCACATATTGCAGCACACACAAGCGGTATTTTGTTTCATTCCCCAGTCCTGCACAAACTTCATATTTCATAAAATGAACAACGGAACATTGAAAGGTTGTGGGGAGGAAACCTGAAGGTTTTTTAACGAAATAAATACAATTTAGAATAACTTTTGATTGATAACAAACATGTTTACAAAATAGTATTTTAAGTGATCGAAAATTTTCGAATAAAAATCCAGAAATTCGGTTGACAATAGGGATATCCCTTGCATGGTTTGTGTTGTTGAATGTCGTTCAAACCTTGGTTAGTAACAATTTTGGCTTAAAAAAAAACACGTAAACGTACGAAAACATCCTTCCATTTGTTTTCCTCGTATTTGTAAAAACAATCTAATAAATAATTTGCCCGGATTTTTACAATAAACGAGTGTATAACCAAAATAATACTGGACTTCATGTTTTTTTGTGATTTTATTCAAGCCAATACCCAACGCACGACCCCTTCAAATAAAATATGTCTCTTGAATACAAATATAAATCATCAAGAATCTCCCTCACTCTCACTTATTTATATAACGCCATCACATCAGCCCTCAAAGGTAAACATCCCAAAATAACACTTCCGCGGAATATTTTCTGTTCTCGAAAGTCCTTTATTACTTATCTTCAAATAAACTCTCATGATCATGACTCTCCTTTCTCTTCTTATACTCTTGAACCCCCATTTTCTAAGACACTCAGTTTACGCTGGTCTAGCACGGAAACCCTGGGATTGTAAATATGGCTATTGTTAATCTTATTCACCTCAATATAACACGTAGTCATCATCTGCCCCGGCCGCACACTTCGATGGAAATAAGGCAATTAAACAATTACATAGGATAATAATTCATGGAATACTTTTCACTCTCTACAATACGGATACAATATTACTACCCGTGACTAATTTTTTTATATGTATGACTGTTCCCCTTATGGTGATTATTTCTCCTTATGTTGATTAAAAAAGGGGAACAGTGATCTCTAAATCACTTTTTAAGTAGATGCCGGCGCAACTAATGCGTATTTTAAGGCGAGCATGAATGCGTTCCCTGGAGAGGACATGCCAATGCCCTCCTACATAGGACATTAGGGCCGATGAAGCCAGGCACGCCCCCTTGCAACTAAGATAAGATGGCAAGGGAGTCAACAAGATTGCAAAAGCGCTTCCGTTTGGCATGGGAAAGATAGGGGAAAACGCGTCTCACGCATAGTTGAATTAGAATTCCCGCCAAGCTAATTAGTTTTTGGGCAAATAGCTTTTTGATTCGTATTCCTTATTAAATTCTCGAGACGTTGATACCAAATATATCATATAAATATTTAGCAAATGGAATAGAAACTTAGAATTATTTAAAACTCTTGACATGCGCTCACTTTAATTACGTTTTTGGACAATATCTTTCTTTTTTATCCAAATAACCTATTTATTCGTATTTTTAATGAGTTTATCGAGTTTTTAATACCAAATTTAAGCATATTAGTTTGGTATTTTCTAAGTAAAAATTATGATAACAAATATATTTTGAAAACTCATAACCCACGGTTACATGAATTAGGTTACTGCCCAAAATAAAGTGATTATAACAAAAGAAACTACTAATTCATATTGCTGACCAACTGCTTAAACTTTTAATACCAATTTTAACCATGTTTGAGTGTTACTTTTATAATAAAAAAAGATGTAACTCAGAATAGTTATATAAATCTTTGGACCCGCACTTCCTTTAAATTAGCTCCTGGCCTATATAATAGATTTTGAACCAAACAAACTAAAGGGTTTCCCCCCTTTTAAGTGCTGAGACCTTTAATACCAAATTTAACGATGTTCGAGCGGTATATGTTTCCTAAATGTTATATTAGACTTAGAACAATTATAGAAATCGAGATCTTTAAACACGCGCTCTCTTTAATTACTTGCCTCCCCAAAAAAGATATGTTTATACACATATAAACAGTTTATTCATGTTCCTAATTTAGTTCTCGATCAGGTAATAACCGATATTAACCATTTCTGAATGGTTTATGTTTAATAGAAGTAATAATTGCCCTGAAGAACTATAGACAACTCTCAACCCAAGCTGACTTTAAATTGGTTCCTGGCCAATTTGGAACCAAATAAAAAATAATCTAACGGACCCCCCATTATAAACTGCTGAACCTTTTAATACAAAATTTAACCATATTCTAGTGGTATGAGTTTGATACAAGTCATAATAAACTAGAAGTATATCATTCTTTCAATCCGCGCTCACTTTATGTACTTTCATTGCCTAAAGAACGTGTTAAAACACAAATAAACTATTTATTTGTTGTGCTCGATCAGGTAATCAGGTATTGAAGCGAACGGCCTCGGTGGCGTGACGGCTGCCTCTCCTCCCTCCGCAACAGTGCAGTCCGGCGCGGCTTCACTCTCCGTCCGCCGAGACCGCTCCATGGTTATAATAACTTGACAAGTCCATGCAACAACAATAACAAGTCCATTGGGCGTATTTAAAAACAATATTTCGAATGTTTCAAGGTAAATGTTTTCTCCTTGTAAACCGGATGTATGCTTTAAAACGTCCATTAATTGTAGTATTTATTCCAACCTTTGATTCGTTTTTGATAAATGAGACTTAAAATAGGTCTAGTAATTTGTAAAATTTCATATACCGCTCATCCATTTTCTTTCTATAGTCTACCATTTGTTATTTTAGGAGTCGGACATAATTTTGTGTGTGTTATGGAACTCGATTTTTCATCCGATTCTCTTGATATTATTAGCACAATAAATTGGAAATAGAATGTGGGATCCATAATGCATATTGTTGTGAACTAAAGATAAACTATGAGAACTATGGGTGTTTCCTTTTTGGGAAATAAAAATTCAGCGGCAAAGGCTGATTCTTCTTGGTTTTCTGTTCTTTAATCGCAGAGTAAAAATTGTGATTTATCTATCTGTTTAAAAACTATTAACAGTAGAATTCACTGAAAAATAGGCCTACTTGGTGGTGACGAATCCCAGAGGTTTGTTGATGGGCCACCGAACTCAACATTTAATCAGGCCATTGGCTTCAAATAAGTTGCTGTAAGTGTCAAATAAGTTGAACTCATGCCGATGTTGAAGGTCTGGAAATTGCGTAATACCTTAGCAGAATTAGAACCATTGGGTGACGTGGTATCCATTGAAATTATAACAGCTATGAGAGGCTCTTTTAATTGCGCCGACAAACTCCCAAAAACAAACTAGGTAACTCAAAAACAAACTAGGTAGCTAAAAAAAAAAAAAAAAAAAAAAAAACAGGATAACTGTAGCAATCGTACCTCTACCATATTAGATTTATAATCACTGTGTTGTTAAAACTTAAAACAAAACTAATAAGAGTCTTGTGTTGGATTCCCGGACGTGTTAGCTAATCAATAAGGTTGAATAGTTAATCGGTCATTTATTAATACATAATGCAAGCGATGTAGTCACTAGTCAGTGTGTTACAAATGTATTGGTGGGAGCGGAAATAAGGGAGGCAAACTGAAGTGACAATTTTGTTTTTCTTCCCGGAGTTAGATAAAGATCGACGATTACTCCCGGCATTACGGTAATTGAGGTCCGGCTCCGGTTGTGTTGTTGTTGACGCTATTGCCGTGGCGAGTGGCGAGTGGCCAGTGCAGGACGGCAGTGGCAGTATCCGGCCCCGAGAGCGACAGACGAGCGGACGCTTCGCTCACCTACTTGCCACTAGCCTGACCCGCCGCAGCCGCTTCCTGTTCTAAAAATAACCGCACTGCAAAATACGTATTGGAACCTGAGAGAACCGTTCGCAACACCCGAAAGGACACCGGGCCGGTCGAGGCTGACACCGAGGGGACCTTGGGATGGACTGAAAATGACGTCGTTATAAAGAATCCGACGTCGACAATTATAGGGCTCTACGATTAGCTAGGATTTAGTTAAATTATCTACACACAGAAAGGAAACAATGCTATTGCAGTTATTGAACTGTGGTTTGCAGTTTACAAAATGTTAGTAGTAATGAAATGTATGTTCTACGCAAAATATATGAAATTGTTGAATGTATGAGTAAAGCTAAGCTTTCAATGTTGACAGAGACTGTTATAATTCGTATAAGTTCTAATTAGTGGGGTGTTTGTTATCGTGTTAGGCAATTATTTGATCTTTGTATAAATTTACAATACCGAATTAGGTAGCACAGTGATAAACTTGTACCTCGCCATTGTTCCGGAGGTCTAGTCCTAATGTCGTCTGGTAAAAACGTGTATCTCCCTCCCCTTCAAATGTTGTACCGTCAGCTTGTACATGTAACCTGCTATCCCCAAAATATCCTTGTACCAAATATATGTTTAGTGGAATTGTGTAATGGATGTATCAAAGGAAAATTCAAATCCGTAGTTAAATTGCGAGACTTTAATGTTACTAACACGGTGTTGTTTTTTTTTGTGGGGTGCTTAAAGCCTGTGGCATTTTTTACATTTTGTTCGGGGAGTATGAAGTGTTCCAAACCCTGTCTTAATAAGTTCTGCTCTATGTTCAACATTACTTAACCCAATCATCAATTAATAATCCAATGACAAATAACCGCTACATTTGCTGGACCCAGTTTCGAGCCTCATCATTCAGGATCAAACTGGCCACAGATTATCAAACAAAATACCACAGCACTAAGCAGTCAATTATTTTCCCACCTGTTAATTTAGTATTTTTACTTAATTTTGTCCTAGAAAATGAGTTGTACAAAAGATTTTTTGTCCTACAGCCTGACCATGACCGGTTGTTGCAGAGCTACGTGGACTCGCTGTGTGACGGATGTGACGGCGGCGACGCTGAGGACGGCGGCGACGAGGACTCCAGCTATGACAGCGACCAGGACAACGAGGCGCCGCGGCACCACGACGTCTCCCGCACGGCGTCGGACACTCTGGGGGCGGAGTTCGCGGAGTACGTGTCGCTGCCGCCACAGGGCTACCTGGCCAAGGTGGAGTTCGGCCTCAAGCTCGGCTACACGGAGCGTCACGTGCAGGCCGCCCTGCAGAAGCTCGGGCCCAACCCGGGACAAAATGATCTCCTCGCTGTGAGTAAACAGTAAACTACATTGATTTTATCCGGTTCGTTAACATTTGTCTTTGACTCTTGACCATAGTAGTTATGATGTGACAGTGGCAGAGCACTTGGGCAACGAGAGAAGAGATTTGGCAGGATTTGCTGTTTGAGTTGAATTATTTTTACTTTATGCCTGGTGCGCCTTCTAACTGCATACTGTCACCAGCAGATACCTAGTGTGTAACCATAAAGTGGTAAGGAATCAACTCTATATTGCTCATTGGTTTGATAACAAATTACTCCAATTTTGTTAGTTTAAATAAAACCTAACAACAAATAAACAGCAAGAATAGCGGGTTGTTATCAAAACTCTAAATTTCTCAGCTTCAGAAATTTAAGTGCTCCTGTTAACCAACCGAGTTCGTGCCTGTCATTTGTAATTTAACCAGCTCAGTACAAGGTTATGGGTGTTATTACCTAAATCCTAACTTTCCGTTTCAAGGAGTTTGAGTGCCAAGGTAAGTTTTATATCGGTTTGTGTACAGTTTGTAACATTGTCACTCCACAACTAAAAATATTGCACTTTAAAACTAAAAAACCCCATGACAAAAAGTATAAAACCCACAGCTAGAAATATGGGAAGGGTTGAGCTCCTATGGCAGCGACACTAGTGTGGTTGTTCTGTGGGGAGGAAGGGTGGAGTGGGAATAAGTCAGATCGCCGAGAGGGATGGCAGCGGGTGGGTCGGTGCATTCGTCTGCAGGAGTGTACCTGAATGCACACCCTCTGAGGGCACCTTGCGCCACTAGCATCCAAAGTGGCCGGTGACCGATCTAACACGGTTAACATGGTTGTCAGCCTTCTGTAGTGTTTCACCATTGAGTATGTGGTGGTGTGGTAGGAACTGATCAAGCTGGGCGCCCAGACCCCGCCGCGGCTCGGCTCTGAGTCGAGCACTGATGGGGCGGAGGAGGAGACGGCCGAGCTGCTGTCACTGTCCCCCCTCGACACCGACCCCCACAGACTGCGGCACGTCATCATCGACGGCAGCAACGTCGCCATGAGGTAACATACCCGACTCGTGACAAACGATATCAGGAAACTGACACATACTTTCTTCCTTTTGGCCTAATTGCAACCAATGAATTACTTTTACTTTATATTTACCAAACATAGAATGCTAGGCGACCCGTTGCAGCTTCGCTTGCATAAACTATGACAGTTAGTTTAGTGTTCTGCATTATGTGGTTAGCCTGTGGAACTACCACAAATCAAGATCAGCTGTTTGCATTTTTGAATATCCATAAGGAATACATGGTAACTTTGAAGGCAAAGCCCTATTTTTGAATTTAAATTAAAACACTTTAACTTTCCTATTTTTAGACCTAAAGAGCAATTTACCGAATTTCACCACTAGGGGGGACTACAGAATCATTTGCTACACACATTGGTTTTAAGAGGGGAAATGCCCTTCATTTCTCCCCAGGGCTAGAGGGGGCAACATATTCCGAATATCCTCTGTTGGTCAATGTAAATTTTATCTGCATACAAGTTCCAATGGAATTTATTAGTAAATCAGAGAGAAAAGGTAATTTTTGTATTACCCGTAAGAATAACATTGGACAACTTACTGCGTTTACCGCTAAATACAAATTTCAATTTTATTCAAAACCTGTAATCATAGAATAATAATTAAAAAATACCAGATCATTTATTTTTTTGAGCTATTTTTATTGGTGATAAGTACTTTTTATTAAAAGTTTATGGTTTTATGAAAAATAAAAAAACTTAATTTTGGAACCCTTTAAGTTTTTAATTTATGAATCTAGATTTTCCCAGAAATGCAGGTGGTGTAATCTTGTTGGAATTCTGAAGCTCTACAAACCACTCAATTTTAGTCAGGATCATCAGAGCCGTTTTGAGAAATTTAGATTTTTCATGTTTTTTTAGCAGTTTTGGAGGGATTATTACCCATAAAAATAAAAATAAAAACTCCTAGATATATAGTGGATTAGTACATACAGTACATACAAGATTTTATCTAGGTCGGCCCATTGGCGCAGGCTCTAATTCTGTACACAGACAGACCAAGTTATCACTTTAAAAACAACTTTTTTGGATTCAGGATAATTATTCATAATCCGTTCAGGAAATTGTTGTCTATAAGCTGTTATCACCAGTTAAATAGCTTCCACCTTCCCAATATTTAATTTTAACACCAAAGTCAAAAGTATAATTTTTAAATGCTATTAAATGGGAAATTTACGGCACCCAATTAGTAGGCGTTATCATATGCAAAGCAGTTGGATTGGTAAGAATTGGACACCAAGAAGGAAATGATTCTTGATAGTTCAGTTACCTACTTATAACAGAGATAAGATAACTTTATTGTGACACAGCATGTGACTGACCTACAAAAATATAAGCGCTACCAGTTTTGGTGCAAGATGACTTATGACAATGGAAGTATTTTCTTAAAACCTTTTAAACAACTTAAATCGCAGCAATGTCTTTTATTACTTTATTGTAAAAAGTATCCCTCAACTAGGCTACTTAATACTACTGTTAACGGAATGTTTCATTTCCAAGTGAATGTTATTCCCTCTTGTTCCATCTTATTATTAGTGAATTTCCTTTGGAAAGTGAACTATTAGCATGACCCGCACGGTGAAACTTAAGCCCGGGACCACCATAGAAGTTCCTAACGTGACCCCCTGAACACGTTTTGGGGGGTCGTTCAAAATTTGATATCTATATATATATATATATGAGAGAGAGAGAGAGAGAGAGAGACATATATATATATGTGTTTGCACTCTAGCGGTTACATTTTTTTGTCCGATTTACTTCAAATTTGGTAGGGACGTTCCTTTCTATGATCAGTTAGACAAGTTCGTTGGGCAAAATAATCGGAAAAAACTAAACCCCTTTTTTGGGGATTATTCTTTTAAATTTCAGGGTTTTGGGCCCAAAAAGGGTCAGAAAAGCCCCAAATGTAAAATTAATGCATGTAAAAAGATGGGAATTAGTGAGGCAAAAGTTTTAAGCCCTTTCTCGTCATTCTAGCATACATATTTACCGAGTTATTAAAGAAAATGTGGTTCGACTAAACACAGTACGTTGTTTTATGGGGGTTTTACACTAAAAAAGCCTGTTATTCCTTTGTTAGAGTACTTTTATCATCCCCAGCAACCTCACATCTACTTTCAAGCCTGTCTGGATCTTCTCCTAACATTATAATGAGCAAAATTGTATTCCCAGCTTTGCAGGTAAATGAAACCAGGAGCATCAGAACAGCCAAAAACTCACTGTTTTCAGATTGTAATAAAAATTTGAATAAACGTATGTTTTTACACTGATTTCAGATTGTAATAAAAATTGGAATAAACGTATGTTTTTACACTGATTTAGAGTTTTAAAAGTTTTTATGTGGAAATTCACTTCCCTCACGTCAGCGTGCTGCGTGCCAACTCAGCACGCTGAGTTGTTTGCAACTATTCGTGGTACAAAGGAACACAAAACACAAATAAAACAAAAATATTAAAGATTTAGAAAATAATCATTTTATTTTTATTTTCTAAATGTTGTCCAAGTGCTACTGGTCAATGAAGCCCTAAAACAGTTAGAGCCCTCTTATGCTGATAAATTTGATGACTATTTTAGCTATATAGATCTTTGCCATTTATTCATGTTAATAGTCTGTAAAGATAAAGACTTTATAATCATTATTATAATTACAATATTATAAATATAAAAATCCTTGTTTACTTGGAAGTAAATATATAGTATATGGTATAGTATATATAAATATAGTATATGGTAATAATAAATATTTATTCAAAGCAAAATATGTCCAATCCCAGGATCTAGGATTAGATGAACTCTAGGCTTCTTAAAAATTTGAGCTAGCACATTATTAGCAATACAATTTTGTTTAACAAAGCTCATGCAAGTTTTTCTTGGAAATTGCTAACAAAAACGAGCTGCTGAACTGAGCGATATCAAACGACTGGTGGTCCGTAGGTCGGTTAGCTGTGTATTGATAATAAATGAGGAAATCATTTAATACCGCCTAAACATTACGATCAAACCAAGAACAATTGGTCATAACGGCGACATGGTCATATTGGGTGGAAATTATGATTTATCCACCGTCAAAAGGCCGTAAACGACAAATGTACTACGGAATAGTTGTAGAAAAAAATAATAATATCAACTTAGTGGTCGCTGTATCATTTTTTCGCTGATGAGGACAATAACCATGTTTGATAGGTTGAAAAGTGAAACCTATTTTATAGATTCTGGCAAATAAATTGTACTCCCAATTGCTTATGGTTGTGGGCATAAACTACAGTACAGCCATGCAATTCTACTTGAAGTGGTTGATCAATCCCTTTAGGTCTATATTATTTAAATCAATCATCATTAAATGTTGTCATTATACATTAAATGTTGTACAAACATTAAGAATCCCCTAATGTTTATACTCTAAACTCAATAATAGTTGTGAAAAATTAGGCAAGTTAAAAAAAATAATAATAAAACAAGACATATGCATGAAATATTTTATGTCAAGTAATCTTTATTCGTCAGTTCTTAGTACAGGCAAAATTAAGTATAGTGTAAGTCTCCCACTAGCCAGCAGTTGCAGTATACCTAATAACATCTTACAGTTTGCAAAAGTACAAATACATAGACTTCGTTGACATATAGCCTTTAACTCAATTTAAATTAAAAATTTTGGAGAATTTTCATGGGTCTGAACATTTCTTACACCTGTGTAATTTAGCAGCTTGGCTTTTCCATAAATAATTTGAAAAATAAATTTGTGATTTTAAACCATTATATTGGTTTTTATGTGTTCCATCAAGGGAAAAAGGTGGTATCTATTATGGAATTTGATTATTTAAGCATGGCTTGTTCCATATATGCATACATTTCAAAGAGCTTGTGTTGTTTTCAACCGTTGTGGGTTTGTGTGTTTCAGTCACGGCAACAAAGTGGTGTTCTCGTGTCGCGGTATCAAGATCTGCGTGGACTGGTTCCGGGCGAGGGGTCACAAGGAGATCACTGTGTTCGTCCCGCTGTGGAGGAAGGAGTCCTCTCGGCCCGACAGCCCGATCACAGGTGTGTATAAAGTATACTCATCTTTCTGCTCTAACAGCATAGGGAAAATTAACAACCTGTTGCCGCAAAAATATGGAAAAAAGTTACCAAAGACCAGTGTCTACTATGGTTGGTGCTGAATCCAGCAGACTGATGTCAACTGTGGTTGTCGAAAAACACAACATAAATAAGGTTCCTCCCAACTTAGGGGAAAAGACAGTTGTTTTTTAAAATGTCAGTCTATGGGTATTTTTAGTTCATCATAAATAATATAATAAATATCTTGGATCATGTCAGTTGTTTTTATTAATTATTAACTAGTAGCCCGTCGCGGCTTCGCTTGCGATCACAGTACAATGTTATGTTTGAGAAGTTAGTTTCATTTGTTAAAGCACTTAGGAGACCGAGGTTTGCTCGAAAAGCCAGTCAGTTTGTTAAAAATGCCTATAGTACTTTTATTCACGATTCCTCTCCAAGGCGAGCACATTTGCTTTGCTTATTGCGTATTACTCGTTTCTTTTTACAGTAGAACCTCGCTAATCCGTCACCAACGGGACCGAGAGCATGGTCGGAACGCAAAAAAGGTCGGATTATCAGAGGAACAAATTTATTCATATAAAAACATAATAAAACTCTAGTTTAAACTAAACTTATTGCCACATGGACTGTTAGGCTTATAAAATTCATAGCATGTGTTGACAAACTACAAACAAATGCTTCTCCGCTAAAGAGAGCGAGACGTGTTTACGTTTTGTAGTTGACATAACATAGTTTGACACGCTTTAAACAACTAAACCATATCACAAACTACAAATCCACGATCTACTGACTTACATCGCCAGTGATGAGTCATCAACAAGCGTCGACATGAACGGAGCGACGACCGGATACATAAACAAAACGCCAATAAGGATATGGTCGGTCTAAGCGAGGAGTCGGTCCATCAGAGGTCGGACTAGCGGGGTCCTTCTGTATTTTGGGCATGTCCGTTTTATATTCAATCTTCAGTTTGTATAGTTCTTACAATTTATATATAACCTAATAATGTATTTTTAAAGTTATGTACACATTGGGTCTAATCACTATTCTCACAAAAATCACATGATACTTTACCAAGTGAGTTTTATTTTTACTCATTTTGAAAATGCCTCCTGAACTGTTGTTTAGAATTTAAAACCAGGTTTACACACCTTTTCCGTCCAAACAGTTCAAAAATATATGCTGCCACATACTATGACGACATGTTTCGGAATCTAGAATTCCATCTTCTGGTCATACCCAAAAACGTCCGTAATTTACACAGATTTTCGTCAAAATTTAAAATTGTTGTTGTTGTTAAACATTAATACAGTTCACATAACACACAACACGACATTAAACACATATTTCGCACAAATTAAGACACGCACAAGCCGGCCGGCGATTAGACTCCGACTGACTGTATTAATGTATGTGGCAGCATATATTTTTGAACTGTTTGGACGGAAAAGGTATGTAAACCTGGTTTTAAATTTTATTTTTACAATTGAATGGTTGCTTTTGAACAGCTGTTATGATTCATTTGTTTTTATTTACAAATCTTAACCATAACCCCAATGTTAGTTGTTTTTAGCGAATTTCCCCTATAGGGAAGAAGCTATTTTAGCGAATTTCCCCTATAGGGAAGAAGCTATTACCGTAGGTCTCATGGTAAGACTTAAGCCCGAGACCATGATAACTTTTCATTTTGAGGTCCCCAGATGCCAAAAACACCATTCGTTCAAATTTTTATATATGTATATATATATATATATATATATATATATATATATTTATATATATATATATATATATGTGTGTCCGTAAGCACGATAACTCTCGTAAAAAAGGTCCGATCTCAATGAAATTTGGTACAAATTTGTAAAGTACCATTTATTTGAACGAGTTCGAAATCCAGATGAATCGCACCATCCGAAGGGGGGTTTTTGGGGGGTTTTGTACCCCAAAAATGTGTTTTTTGGGGTTTTCACATGTAATTTTAATTTAAATCAAATTTTAATTTATACCATTGAATTCAGCTTAAAAAAACAAACAGTTTGGTATTTTGACCATTGCTCTACGTCAATTGGTTACCGAGATATTGAAAGTGCTAAACACAGTACGTTGTCTAATGTTATTCTTATGGAGAAAAAGAAAAATTGTATATCTCGCTTATTTATGAACATAAACTGGCGAAATTTGGTATATGGCTTGATCTGGTTGTGGTTTATTGTTGTTTGCACAAAAAAACAATTTTTCGCCTATGGTTCCTGTAGCAGCAAACCTAGGTAATTGGTCCCCATGTTATTCTTATGGAAAATACTTAAAATGTTATATATCGCTTATTTATGAATTTATATGGATGAAACTTGGTATGTGACTTCACTAAGATGAGTTCTATTGATATTTGCATAAAAACCCATTATTTTGTGTGCCTTGTTGCAGCAAACCTGCGTACTCATCCCCAATGTTATTCTTATGGAGAATAATTAATATTTTAAATATCGCTTGTTTGTGAATACATTTCTTATAAGTCCTGTTAAGTGTTTTAATCTGTTATGTTATATATTCATTGGAAATTCGCTGATTATGCAGGTTTGCTGCGACGGGGGTATTAATACCTTTCTATACAATACTATATTTTTATATGCATGAGGTCTGATTAGAACACATTTATTAACGCATAAATTTGATAGTTCCAACATTTGGTAAAGCATTTTTGGAGCAGGGGTAGGCTATTTTTTATTCTCATGTATTAACTATCCTCCGAACAAATGCATGTTCAATCGGTTCAGTTAACTACGATCAAAAGTGATGAATAAATTAAAATTGTAAAGGCCGACCGAGCAGATAAGTCCCAAAAGGCACACAGGATGGAAAGTATAGGCCTGTTTCTGACTATAGTGGATTGCCTGCTGTCTTTCTACCAAATATATGCTCAATCGGTCTAGTAAGTATATAATTAACATGGCAATGTTAAAAGGCGTTTGGGCCTAGCCTCATTGAAACGGGAATAAGCCCATAACTATATTTTTTTCGGGATGGACCCATCTTCTTCCAAATATCAGTTCAATAACTCCTGTAGTTTGTTGGACTTATTGAAGGTGGACTTAAAAGCATATCAAATATTCGGTATTATAATCACAATGGCTACTTAGACTAACTGAGCATTAAATACCATGTTGCAAGGGCTTACGTGTCTTGTAAAGCCAATGATTTATTACCGTGCCGTTATTTTAAATGGTTTAGTATACCTTTGTAGAGTAGTAAAGCAGTACGTGTTTCCTCAGTTCTGTGATAAAATATAATTAGCTGACTAAATGCTCATTAGAACAAATATGGTGCATGCCGAAGTGAAATATTGAGTAACCTGTACATTTAAGATCGACTTTGTAGCAGTGCCGGACAAAGGGGCATAACCCTAATTACATACCATGATTTAAAATAGCCAAAAGGATTTCTCCTCTACACGAAAATAGGCAACATATTTAATTTAATTTAGTACAGTCTTTTTTTGGGAATCGCAGAACAAATCTGGCTTATAAACGGACAGACGAATATACAAATGTTTACACAAATTTAAATATCTTCGTTGCATACAACATTTCACTAATAACTTATTTGATTTATATAGATAAATAGATTCCTTACCTGTGGAATCTGGTATTGCTATCAACCTTTCCAAAATGTATTAACAGCTGCAATTCAAACCAAATTATTCCCAATGTTAATCTTATGGGCTAAAACGGAACTTTGAGTGCTCAAGGGGCGAAGCCCGTGGTCGAGATTGTATGGAAACCTCAAAAGGCACATCTAGAGAGTCAGAGCTTTTTATTGATACCAAATATGTATATAAAATAATATTTTTAGGGCTCGAAAATCGCTGAACAAAAATCAAGAAGTTCTTTTAATAATATAAATAATAAAAACAATAATACTTGTTTAAGATCTACAAGGCATACCATTAAAATTTAACTACTTATTTATTCATGTTTTTTCTGTGATCAAGTAGAATAAACATATGAACACCACTGGAATTTAAGTAAGTGAAATAAGACAAATTTGTATTAACCCTTATTATTCATTGGAAGTTCTTTGTAAATAAAATTAGGGACAAAAATAATTTTTTTAGTAGCTTTACTACTTACAGTAGAGTTTTACTATTACTTATAGTCCCTCTTAACACCCTCTTTTTGGGACCGAGCCCTGGGTCAAATAACCAAAAGGGGATTAAAACGAATAACCTCTGGATATTGTCATATTAAGCACTAACAATAAAAAAAAAATGTAAACGACAGTTAACAAATAGGTATCAAGATGCAATTCTTGCTAACTAAGGAAACATATGAATGACTTGTGGTGACCTGATCATTTTTTACGGTACAGTATCGGTACGACGGCTGCGGCAGCGGACTTGAGTCGTAAAAAGAGGGCGGTTAATCCGATGGGAGGTTAAGGGTGTCTACTGCCTACATAATTTTATATTTTTAACCAATAAATATTTTTGTTATACATTAATGTAAAGTTCAGAAAGTGCATAAATACTGCATTTACTCATTTATTTTGTTTTATATCTATCTACGCCATTGGAATTTTTAATTTTAAATAATGTCATTATTGGTTATTGAAGGTAAAAACATTTAGTATTATGCCAATATGTTACTAGACATGCTCATGTGCATTCAGATAATATAACAATCATATCTACTTCTGTATGCTTTATGTGATTCAGTGTGTATCACTTTTTGCTGCCAAATTAGCATTAGTTACTTTAAGTAACAGATTTATCAAATGCAAATTTTGCAACTAAGATACCAAGATGGTTATAAATTGCCTGGTGAAATAAAATATTCATGTAATTCAATAATCCTTAATATGAAACATTGTAAATTGTTGTTACAATTTGTTTGTAAATATTGATTTTTGTTATAAGTTGAAGCATAAATGAGAATTGAATACATTAGTTAATTCACATTACCTTTGTTAACTTTATCCATATCTATACCTATAAAAGGCAAAGCTCTCACTCACTCATCACAAATTCTCCTACTTCCCATTTACGTAGAGATTTGAAATTTTGTACACTGATTCTTTAGGCATTAACACGTTCAATGCTGACAAACATGTTTGAACATGAAAATCACATAAGTTTCAATGTTAATTAGAGGGTGGGAATTATCGTCCTCCGCATCCAACGTGTTAAATAGGAAAACTAAATGGTTTTCATCCTGATCTGACCTTAGGGCTCCGCCAGACACTCCGACAAAATTCCAAGGTATTCTTTATAGACATTAATTTTTGTTTGAGCTGATGAAAATACAAAGGGGCCATACACACAATACGTAACACATTTTTTTTCATTTCAGACCCCCCCTCCCCCATGTAACGCACCATAACGCTTGACCATACCCCCAACCCCCTCACCCAATGTGTTACGAAACTCAATCGTAGTAGGCTTTAAAACAGCTTAAACCTTTTAAACATCCCTTTTATTATCAATATGGATTATGGATATTGCATATGGATTTCAATGAATCATTAAGCTTCAAATGACATTCTTTTAAGAACATTTTTTAATAACTTATTTCAAAGCAAAATGTATACAAACAAACAAGACTGTTACTAATAATAGAAACAAAAAATTAAACCATCTCAGCCAAACGTTTCAAATTCAATTTATAACGAATCCAAATGCAAAACAATTTTTAAAAACTTTCATGATTTTACAATCTAAAACAACACAAAACATACCCCTGTAGCAGCAAACCTGCGTACTCAGCAAATTTCCAATGCATATATATGTATCTTAATACCACATAAAGCCACATATTAAGTTTCATCAATATACATTCATAAATAAACGATTTATGACATTTTAATTATTCTCCATAAGAATAACATGGAGGCTGAGTATGCAGGTTTGCTGAAGCAAGGAACACAAAAAATGGTTATACAAATATCAATATAACTCATGTAGGTAAAGCCACATACCAAATGTCATTAATTTATTTTCATAATGAAGGGAGATAACACATTACTTATTCTCCATAAGAATAACATGGGGCTAAGTACGCAGGTTTGCTGCTACGGGAGCCTTTAGTAAAAATTGTTTTTTTGAGCAAATATCAATGGTCCACAACCAGATGAAGCCGTATACCAAGTTTCGTCAGTATACGTTCATAAATAAGCGAGACATAACATTTTTATTTTCCTCCATAAGAATAACAGTAGACAACTTACTGTGTTTAGCACTTTCAATATCTCGGTAACCAATTGACGTAGAGAAATGATCAAAATACTAAATTGTGTGTTTTTTTAAGCTGAATCCTATGGAAAAAACTAAAATTTGACTTTTTCAAAAATGATATGTAAAAAATTCGAACAACCCATTTTTGGGGTACAAAATCCCCCCAAAATACCCCTTCGGATAGAGCGATCTGGCTGGTTTTCGAACTTAAAGTCATAAATGTTACTTTACACGTTTATACCAAATTTCATCACAATCAGATAATTTTTACGAGAGTTATCGTGCTCACGGACACATATATATATATATACGGACGTATATATATATATATATATATATATATATATATATATATATATATATACAGTTTCGAACGAATTGTGTTTTTGGGGTCTGGGGACCTCAAAACAAAAGTTATCATGGTCCCGGGCCTAGGTCTTACCATGCCGACTACGGTAATAGCTTCTTCCTTATAGGGGAAATTCGCTAATAGGTGTAAAGCAATACAGAACTTGCTCAAAACAATTTATATATTTATTTTTAGTTTTAACTATTATTAAAATAGTAATAGTATGATGGAAGTATTTTTTATATAACTAACTGGATCTTTCATTCAGTTATCAGTTTGATTATGTATTAATTTTGAAAGATTTATAATAGTATCAAGAGGTGTTTGTTATAGAGACGGGAGTGCACCAGCTTTTAGGGTTAATGTGTGTGAGTTATGTACCATTGATCATAACCCCCCCCCTCACCCACATAACGCTATGCCATACCCCCTCCCCCCCTTAAGTGCTTTATGTAATATGTGTATGGCCCCTAAGAGCTGATCTTGATTCGTAGTAGTTCCACGGGATAACCACAGAATGTTGCACAAATAACTGTCAGCGTTTTTTTTTTTTAAGCATTTGCAGGGTGAAGTCTGCGGGTAACAGGTAGTATTATATAAAGGACACTCTTATGTGTTTTACCTTATTTTTATGAAACACCTAGACAATATTTCCAAGGTATTTTTATGTTATTAGTAACAAAAACAAGTTGTCCCAATACCTGATAATTTGTACCTAAGCAGAAAATGATAATGATACCTCTGACAGGCTTTGCCTCTGAGGCCCTAAATTTGTCCAAACAATAATATTACTATCTTTGTTTTATTTAATTTTATTTGTTTTATTTTATTGTTAAATGGGAAACTACCAATATCATAAGGTAAATTTATTGGTTTTTATCAAATCAAGTTCTGTTTTGTTTTTCCTTTCATTTGTACACTGTAATTTTACCATATATACCGAATTTAGTTTTTACAAGTTTATTTAATGGAATATTGGTTTATTTTGGAAGGTGATGAAGAGAAGAAGCAATTACTGATGAAATTTTTATCATAGTTATCTGTCGAAACAGTTTGTAATATTTAATTTGATTTCATGTGAAATGTGTTTGGAAAATAAATATTATTCTTTTATTTCAGACCAAGAAATTTTAAACGAATTGGAAAGGGAGAAAATTCTAGTATTCACACCTTCGAGGCATTGCAACGGAAAACGCATCCAATGCTACGACGACCGGTACATTCTGAAGCTGGCGGCCGAGGTGGATGGCATTGTGGTCTCCAACGACAACTACAGAGATCTGATCCCCGAGAACCCGGAGTATCGCAAGGTCATTGAGGAGAGGTTGCTCATGTACTCCTTCGTCAACGACAGGTGAGTTTACTGTATAAAGCCAGTCTGTTTAAAAAAATCTTTATTTGGAGTGTTAAGAAATCTCACCTAGTCCAATAGAATAGAAATCAGTCTTCTACAGTACAAGTTTTAGTACTCTGATGAGAAATTTAAAATGTTTCTTCCATTATAATAACTAGAAGTCATTTTGTCTAAGTAATATAGATGATGATGTCATTTATGACTAATTTATGGATTGTGTCAGAAAATAGGTTTTATTTATAAAAATTAACATTCCATACAATAGGAACAGAGTTAGTGGCAGTGGTTCTTCATAAACTTTTATGGGAGTAGACAGGTACTATTCTATCGATGTATGAATAGTACATTAACATTTAAATTAGTTCCAATATTTTTCTCTGGTAAGTTGTTGTAGAATTTCACCCTAGCAACCCTTAGGCGGCCTATTAAAAAAAGACCATGAGGACTGGGCACAAGACTGAAAAGTAGGATGATTTTCACACACTAATAATATTACGTGGTTCAGTTTCTAAATGAATTTATTCGTTGATTCCATACACATGTCATATCTCACCCAACACAACATTGTGCAGGTTCATGCCCCCAGACGACCCCCTGGGCAGGTCCGGCCCCACGCTAGACAAGTTCCTACGCAAGGAGCTACGCAGAGGCGACCCCCCACCACCGTGCCCGTATGGCAAGAAGTGTACCTACGGCAACAAGTGCAAGTTCTACCACCCAGAGCGAGGCCCGCTGCCCCACAAGTCTGTGACGGAGAGGCTTGCGGAGAATGCCCAGCGGCACCTGCAGGCGCGGGGGAGAGACTCCAGTCCAGGTAGGAGATGGAACTGCTGGGTGGAATAATCTGTGAATAACTGCATGATTTTTCCTAGCAAGTAAACAATTGCCTTTGAAATATATACAGTTGAAATATGATTGTGATGCCCATCACTATAAGAAAATCAATCTAGATGAAAATCTTGTTTCCTTACTTTTGTTTCCTTATTTTTTAACGTATAAAATTGTTTTTGTTAATTTTTACTTAATAGATATTTACGCACTAGTGCGTTAAACGCCCGAAAGTGTTATGGCTCTTACTACTCGAGGCGCATACACTATTTTATCCCTCCCCCCCACCCCACAATATAAGCAACGTAAATGTAAATAAAATAGCAGTTTAGGGAACTGGAACTGCAGTTTAGGTTATATCAGCATACAAAAAAACTATTATTGTATGTTGGGAAAACTTTGATTTAGGTGTGTGCGAGTATTCGAACTTCGAGCTTTTTCGAGCCGAATATTGCAGTATCCGGCTTGGCTCGAGATTTACAAAAAAGCTCAAAGTTCGAGCCGAATATTTGAAACGCCGACTAGTGAAAAGAGTCGGTTGCAAAAGTAAATTTAAAGCAGTAACTTTCCAGAAGCAATGTTAAAATTCTCGTAGTTTGGATCAGTAGAGCTCCATTTCCATAACATATAATAAGTTAGCAATGCTAATGCTTTCTTTCGGTTCTTCATTTAAAAAAATAACGAAATATAAAAGTACTAATAGATTAAACTGTCGACCTGATCAACCAATGCAATGGATCTATTTTCTCTACGCTCATCAATCACATCAAGTGGACACAATTCTGTTTGAAGTACAGTGTTGCCGTAGCCCAGTTAAGTTGTGCAATATTTCACGGTTAATAATAATTAATACTGCTCCAGGAAAAGTACCCCAATAAAAACTGAAATCCATGAAAACACATTAACTGTTGCAGCGGTACAGTCTTTACTGAAACTTACAACTTTTGTACATTACACAATAATAATATTGTGGCGTCTGAAATTACGTCTGGCAACACTGTTAATTGCAAACTTTCTTAATACGTTGAGTGTTGATGGTTATAATGTAATAAATAATGAATTTGCATGACCAACAGCTAGGGTCCAGGGACAAGGTTGTAGATGACGAACGCCAACTTACGGTGTTTTGGTGTGCAGCCGAAATAGTACTCTCCAAAAATTATATTGTCAAAAAATCGTCAGTTGAGTAGAATCTAAATTTATTAAAGGGATAAAGCGAATACTAATACTACTGTAGATGTTAAAGTTAACAATTATTGTCGCTTGCCTGTTGTAATACTTTACAATTCAAAAACACTTAATTGCGAGATTCAAAAGATCTAAGGATTTTATAAAAATTCTAAATGATTACGTCACGCATGTTATAATACTGGTGGTCATATTATTTACAAGGTTATACTTTATTATATTCTATGTACGCCAAACCAAGAGCTAAACACGATCAAGATGGCCCAGTGTTTTGATTCGCTATTAAAATCATATTGTTAACACTGCGGGATTGTTTGAATTTGTGAATAATGTCAGTAGAAAGCATTTCATTTTTCAATTATAGGCTATCAAACTGTTCAGTCAGTGATGGAATATTGTATTGACGATCCTCTCCCAGTAGGAACTTTTTGCTCATGAAACCGTCTGTTTCAGAAGCAGATGTAATAGGTTAGATCTATTAGGTAATAGGTTAGATACAACATAAATCAGGCCTACGATTATTAGATAACTTATTTCTGTGAATACAATAAGATATAATGAAAGTTTATTATAAAACAGTTTATTAATATGGTTAGCTGCTGAGGGTCCTGGTTTAACTAACTTACATTAAAATAATAGCCTAAAATTTTTTTTTTTTACAAACAGTTGAATGAGTTAGGCTTACTGGGTTTTGGCAATTTCCTAGGCTGGGGCATAAATGTTTGGTAACATGGAGCGTACATCTTGACATATAGTCTGTTTAATGGCTGTTAATGAAAATGGTAATAACTGCATTAGTTAACCTGTGATCTTATCAGTCTAGTTTAAAATTTGTAGTTCTCTTCCTTTATGTTATTTTTTCCTATGTACCTACTTTATATTGAAAGAAAACTGTTCATTATTATCTACAATTAGACTCAATTAATGATCATTTTCAGTACTTATTTTGTTATTTTCACACTCTAAGCCTTTATTTACTGAAAGTAGGCCTAATGAATACAGAAAAAGTGAATGAAAGATGACCAATATTGAAAGTATAAAATACACCCCTGGAGAAAATTCGCATAAAAAAAGCTCGGCTCGAGAACTTAGAGAAAGCTCGGCTCGGCTCGAGTCAAGTCACTATTCGCACACCCCTACTTTGATTGTTGTAAACGCAACAGCTTATGTTAATTCTATGTCTATCGTAATTGTCATTACCTCCCTAGTCTGCAATAAGCTCATGATTTCTCAAGATGGGAACATTTAACATGTGGTGGGTGGTCAACATTATTACAACAATATTTTTCTGGCTATGTACTATTCTTGAAGAATGTCTTTTGTCTATTAAAAGGCATTTTTCTTTAACAGGAAACCAACTCAAAGGGAAATCTCTCAGTCTTCCATTACAATCGAGCGAGGGAGCCATGAAGGCAGTCAAGAAAACCCCCCTGTCGAGAACCAAGTCAGCCGTCGTGACCGAACCCGCCACCACTCTGCTGGCCCAGAGCTCGAGTCTGGAGAGTATCGAAGGTACTTGTTTCCGAGGGCCGCCCCCGAGCTATGCCACCCCCCCGCCCTCCTTGTGGGGGCCCAAGCCGTCGTGGGACGAGGGGGAGAACCTCCATCGCAAGCTGCAGCGCCAGTTGACGCTGAACCCCTGCTGTGACCCGCGGCTCTACAACATCCAGCGACACCACCAGGCCGTCACCAGGGTGATGAGTTGCGAGCCTCCCTCGTACCCGTCATCCGCACACCAGCACGTCACTCGTATCGCCTCGGCTCCCCCCTCGCACCCCAGTGTGCAGATATGCCCTCGGCCTCTCTCCTCGGCATCCGACCCTCAACTGAACCTCTCCGCCCCTCCCCCTGTCCTCCCCCCCTCTTGGCCCATCCCTCCCCCTGCCACCCCTCACCCCCAGACATTCCACCAACTGACTCCGAGTTTCGACGAGGCCAGACAAAGACTTGTTTATCATTTGTCGTCTATCTTTCCGGAGGAACAAGTACAGGCGGCTTTACGATATTACCCTAATGAAACGAACCCTCAGAAAATTTGTGCTGCGATATTGTCGATGTTTCCGCCGAAACCATAATGTTTAGATTGGGATAAGATAATCTCATCTTCAATGAATTTACCATAAAAACCCTTATTACCTTATGAGCATGGTAAGACATACTCGTATGCCTGTCACCACAATATCTCATAATGCCCATGTTCTAGTTTGCCAAGAACAATAATTTGTTAACACTTTTATTTATACATATCCATGTGTCTTGTTATGTCAGTAAATTTGAATAATGCTCCAATTTTATGAAAGTAATTGTGAGTAAAAATAATTTCTGTTAAGTCTGATTCAAACGGGAGTTATATGCTTGATAACAGTCTTTCAATTAAATTAAGGAAACTGATTATAAATTGATTAATTTAATGAGCTGAAAAAAGTTCTATCAAGCTTATTTAAATTACTTATGTCAAGTGCTGGTATATAAAATATGCACTATGTCACCCAGGTTTGTTAAATTAAAGGGTCATAATCAAATATGAATGAACATAAAATTGTCTTTATCCATGGTTGAATTTTAACTTTTTTTGTATTTTTTAAAATTTTATCGGCTCTTAGCTAAATGTACAGGTTTGCTGTGACAAAATATTTAAACATTATTCAGTTTTAGACTCACCTGGGTTTAAGAGAAGGAATTACTATACAGCTCGTGGCAGTAGCTCTGTTACTCCCATTGATGCTGTGATTCCTATTCTACAAAATACTTCCTACTTTTGAAGGATTGTTTTTATTGTTCAAACAAATCATATTGCATTCCATTTTTTCAGTAAATACAAGCCTGTAAAATCGAGCAATGTAGATAACAAAGCTTTTACAAGTTTAATAGGCCATAATATGTAGCTGAATGTTTCAATTCTCAAATTATTTTCAGCAATAAAAGTTATTCAGCTTAAACTTATGAGGTAATTTTAAGTATCCCATGTTTATTGTAAAAAAGTCTCATGTTGGGGACATATATTTCAATATTCTCCCCAATGAATTTAAACAACGGTGCAACAAATAACTCACAATTAGGCCTACTAACAAAATGCAGTCATAGGCTAATTTTCTAGTAGATATGATATTAATTATACTGCATAAATAGATCATAATTATCTATATGTTAACCCATATTTATGGATTTTCCAGATGAAAACGGAATTTACTCGTTTATAGATAGATTTTTTTACAGTTATTTCAAGTTATTAAATTACTGTGAATGAAAGAACAATTATATATTTTTAGGTTCCTCATTTAAGAATTATGTTTATTGCTTTGTTATTTTTGTATCTTACATAATGTGAATTTTAACATTTTTATAATATCAATCTTTACTATTATTTGATGTAATAATAATCCCCTTTGAGGTATTTGATCAAATTTTTTTAGTTGAACTGGAATATTAATTTTTAGCTGTATATAATTGTACATTAAAGGTATTCTATATAATAATACCCCAACACTAGTTAATGTATTTTTTTATATATCGTCTGTGTTATTGTTCTGAATTGTGTAAAGTCCATGAAGACAAAGTATGCCAATAATAAAATTATGAAAATGCATTACAAGCATGCAAGTAGTTTTTTTTTGTTCAGTAATTAATAGTTTTGTTTTTAATTATAAATTTTTTAAGTGTTTTCAGTGATTTATCACATACTCAGAGTTTTACAAAGCTAATAGTAATAGTGTTAATTCCAAGTTAGGAGAACTGGATCCATGTCTGTAAGTTATTAGGCCCATTCCAATAACCATTGAGAAATATCAAATTTGGCCTTCAATCCAAGCTTCTCAATTCACTTTTTCGGCCTTATCATTCCAACATTTTTAATAACAAAGACATTACTGGAAAAAACCTAAGATGACTTTGAACCTGTAAATTTTGTGGCAGAATTTCACTAGTAATTTTTTGTCACTTAACAGTGTTTCCACATAAATGTAATCTTGTAAAAAAATTGGCGCTGTGAAATTTGTTTATGTGATTATCTTCTAGAATCTATTTTCAAACATATATTACCTAGTGTTGGAGTCAATGTCTTCATATTGAAGAGAGATATTTTGTTGTGTATTTAAATGTATACTTAATGTTATGATTTGTAAAACAAAATAAACATGTTAATCCTATGGATCTGATACCATGTATCGACGTAAGGTTCCCTCTATACTACCGAGTTTGTGTACATTGTGGTTTATAAAGTCTCAACTCTTCACTTACGAAGCTACTCTAAACAACAGCTGTGGAACAAACTGTTTAGCTCGTATGGCATTGGAGTTAATGCATTTATGAACCATACGATGAACTAAATGTGTATAGTAAATTTAAGGTGTTCGCTTGTAAATAATTTACATATTTTTTAATCCAAAAATTGTAAATTGCACAAGGCTTTTATGTAATACAATAACAAACTAAAATTACTTTTCTGCGGTGGATAGTAATTCAAAGTTTACAGATTTGTTTACTAATTCTTTAAAATTACCCCATCACATGCGTGTTTTTATATATTTTTTATTTTAACCTTAAAGTCTATGGTGTAAGGCTATCATCTTGAGTTGTAAGTGTACAATACTGTGTATTGTTATTGGATTGTAATGTGACGATTTGTCCAAACTAGCTGTGCAATTCTCTTTTTATATTTTCAAAATAACATCTTATAATGTAATCAGTTGTATAGTATCGTAAATGTTATTTTGTTGTTAGTAATTATATATAGTTCAGAGAATTTTTGAATAATAATAAGTTGATCAAATTCGCACGTTACTTCCTGTACTCCCGCCTTTTACCCACGCTACCAAGGGCACAGGAGAGTTACTCCAGCCGTTTACTCGCGCTACCAAAAATCTTAGCTTGGAGATAAGGAAGGAAGAGGGATGGGAAGGGAGGGTGGGGTGGTTGAAAGCAATAAATCAGTCAACTGACCAACATTATTTCTTTAGGTCAATCAATCAATAATACTTTATTCATTAAGCACATAAAATGTACAGAATGGTTCCATTACATACATTGTTTGGGCATATGCTGAAAACAAATAGTAAAACACAATAATTCTTTTAAACAATAAATAATAGTTCAAATTAAATCAAATCTTTTCCTCAGTCATTATCTTACAACCATGTTTTTCTCTACTATGAATTTATAATAAAGAGTGAGTTATTTAAATAACGTTAAACCCTTCACAAAACTATTCCTAGGGTGGGTAAAATAGTAGTCAAATAATTGTCAAAAATACGGTAGTTTAACTGGCATGGTACGATAGTGGTATTTTACAATCTGGCAAAACTGTTTACATCGTCACTCGTTAGTTAACTTTGGCGCTCATTTGTATTCGTCCGTCCTTTGAAACGTAAATAAATACAATTAAGTTGAGGTTATGCGTTTTTAATGCAAAAGTTATTGAAATGATAGATCAAGATAGGATGGAAGAAAAATTAATTGATCAAATTAGAAAATTATGGTAAATCTATCGATCAACGACACCATGCAAATTTAATATTTTTTTCTAAAATGTTGGAAATTTGACGCTGATTATGGAAATGATAGTCTTTTTCTGCGGAAAAGTCGTTATAACCCCTGAAAATCGGAAAATATGTTTTTCTTTATAATACTGTTATGTGGGTATTCAAAATGTGCAGAATTTCACCCTGAATACGTACATGCAATTATTTCCCCGATCGGATTATTACGAAGTGAGCTACGGCCGTTAAAGCTGGAGCGCGGAGGAAAACTTTGAAAAAGTGCTGCCACAGTGACAAAAACAGGTATGCAGACTCTCTGCAGACATAGGTTAGGTTTGATTATGATAGTTAAATTAGTTATTTATCATAAACTAACCTAACCTAACTCCGCAGAGCGCTGTATGTCGAAACAACGTTCTGGCACATTGTAAAATATGGGTTAGGTTAGGTTATGATTATAACCCAACCTCGTTATTAAATGCGGATGAAAACAACCGAAACTAGTGCTGTGGCTGCTGTAAAAATCACGGCGCCGGTCCCGCTGTGTGTTGAATAGATTGTAAACCTTTATTGGCAATTTCTTGCTTTTTAACAGCCCCATCGGCAAAATAATTGCGCGTACGTAATCAGGCTGAAATTCCGCACAATTTGAATACTCACATGACAGAATTATAAGAAAAAGAATATCTTCCGATTTTCCGGGGTTTTAACGACTATTCCGCGGAAAACGTGTAATCGGGAAAGTAATTGCACGTACATATTCAGGGTGAATTTCCGCAAAATTGTGAATAACCACATGAGAGCACATAAGAACAATGTTTTTCCGACATTTTCTCGACTTTTCCGCGGAGAGAAAAGTGTTATTGGGAAAATAATTGAATGTACATTCAGGGTGAAACTACGCACATTTTGAATACCCACATAACAGTACTATAAGAAAACAATTATTTTCCAATTATCCGGGGTTTTAACGACTTTTCCGCGGAAAGCAACTACCATTTCCATAATCTGAGTAAAATTTCCAACATTTTGGAAAAACAAATTAAAATTTGCATGGTGTCGTCCAAAATTTTTACTAGACTTTGGCCAGGATGGTAGATCATCAATGTTGGTCATAAGAATTGGTGTATGGTGTATAGGTTTAATCGCTGAAACATATCCCATTGCATCGATTCAAATCAAAATTCTTAGAATCATATCGTTTCATCGAATCAAAATAAAATCGCTGCATCGCACACCCCTATTCAATATGCAGTTATATTTTACAATATACAGTATACTCTCAGAAATCTGGATTGCACTTATCCGGATATACAGTATACTCTCAGAAATCTGGATTGCACTTATCCGGACCAATGATCTTGAATTTTATTTTTTTCAAATAAAAACAAAAACTGAACTTCACGGTTAGTTTCTTCAGATTCAACCTGATTGTCCCGGGTTACACAAATGTCAAGTAGTTTGAACTGTCAGGTGCTTTGTGTTTCTGTGCTGTTATCAGTGTTTGTTATTGTTTACGTATCAGGTGAGCTGCTCCGTTCAGGTCTTCTCCTGTCGATGACATCATCACTGTCGGATGTAAATAAGTAGACTGGTGAATGTTTTTATCACAATATGTTTTATTTATGATTTACAATGTTATATTAAATCTTTACAAATATTCATACATCATTAAAGTACAGGCATGTTGTCATAATTGTTCACTATAAAGTGGAATTGACGATTCAAGCTCACCTCCGAGAAATCCGGTCCGGCTGTCCGCCACAATAGTATGGATTTCTGAGATTAACTTTTTATGGCCCCAAGCATGAAAGGTAAAATTGTGGATGGTTTCTGGGGGATTAACCTGTCAGTCTGAGCCCATGAGACAGGAGACTAGAACAGAAACAGCACGCACAGCCACTGACTGGATCCTTTACCACGACATCTCATGATGTCCATTAGTTGAATATAACCATTTTTTCATGGTTATATTTATTAGGGTGGCTGAATTAGTCAGTAAACAGCCAAAACAACGAAATGTGCCAAACAACTTCCTAGCCTCAGTGAATTATTCTGTACTACTAGAGTGAGTTTCGCCCCTAACGGCTTAAGACAACCTAAGGTTAATAATACACGGCTTCAGTTCATCTGTTGATGTGAGTGCCAGGTGTTAAGGTATGAGACTTAGGGCAAAAGCACAATTCCTGATTTAAATACTGGAAGTTAATGAATTTTTATCGACAAAAATAAAAGACCAGCTATCTGGAACATGTTGAGGAAAGATTTAAAATATAAAGTTTGTTAGATACTCACTAGCCAACTGTGATCTATAGTTATGTAAGAGATTATTGCGGACATTTTCCATCACTGATTAGTAAAAACAAGTTTCACGAGGTTTCGGGATCAGGAATCTGATTTTTTTTATAACTTAATCAGTACAATAACCAAATGACTTGATCCACAACTGACAGTCATCTGCATGTATGTTGGGAACTGGTTGAAAACCGATACCACTGTCACTGTGAATACAAGCAGCCTTGTGAAGACCAAATGAACCTTAACATTTGTAAAACTAAAACGTTTAGCTTTGGGAGTCTAAGGGTAAAAAACTTTAAATACTATCTACAAATGTCTTTAATATTTTTAGTAGAAGTAATTACGGTACACTTGCTAGATTTTTATTTCTTTTTCCTTCTGATTTTTTTTGGATTGGTCTTGATAGTTTTAACTGTCAAGGGGTTGAATGTTGAAGTGAATTTTTCTTTCCTCTGTGTTTTTGTTAAGTCTTTGGATTTTGGTTTGGAAATCTTTTTCTCTTTGTTTTTCATTTTATTAGGTTCTTCAAAACTTTTTATTTTACCTGAAAAGTATCTCTCACCAATGTTTACAGTTTTCTTTTTTGATGAATTTCTTGTTTCCTTATCTTGTAGTAATTTTATATTTAATCTTTTGATTTCTGCATTAGTTTGGCAATCATTCTCTTCATTATTTGAAGGGTCTGTGTCTAATATCATATGATCAGGTTTTTTATCAACAAAAAATATATTGTCCTCATCCATGCTGTCACTATCACTTTCATCATCTTTGCTGTCGCTTTTTTCGCTAATTTTTGGACTGTTTCTACTTATAAGTTCAAATTCTGAAGAATTAGTTTCACTTTTGCTTAAACATATGAAATCTCCATCCATACCATGTTTAGGTGTATGCTGGACATGGGACTGTGCTTCACTGGTTACTCCCACTCTAGGTCTAAATACCCTTTCATTTTTATTTTCCCTGTAGAGATAAAAATCTTGGCTTTTCACTGAGGATACACAAGAAGGTTCATTTCCAAAAATACTTGTATTAACTTTTTCAGGAACTATGTCTTCATTTTGCTTTGGAACAAATGGAGTTTCAAAAACGGAACGATTCTGTGATGCTATTTCATTAATTGGAAAAAAAGGATTTTCAGTAGAGTCAGCAATTTTCTGAAAAAAAGAACCATTGATTCAATTCAAGCCAGTTTTTCAAAAAGTTGTACAAACATGTTTAATTGGATTATAAAGTACTTTAGGCTACTTCAAACAAAATATACATTACAAATAATATTTTGGAAAGTACCTTTTTGTTTTTCCCCCAAAAGTTTATAACGACATGTAAGAAGGTATATCCCATTGGCATTCAAAGTTTTAATTCTAATCTTATGAACAGAAGTATTAAGACTGGATACTTAACAGGTTCCACACTGCTTTATTTTAATTTAACAATTGAAGAAGTATAAGGTTATAAAGTTATTTTCAAAACTTGTACATGAAATACTCTTTTTTTATCACGTTCACTGCCAAAATGCCAAAACTGGGCTTTCGCTAGGTGCGGCAAGCTGAATGAAAAAATAATGTATTGAAGTATGAGATAGTAGTTTTCACAGAGCTCCAAAGATAGCTGCACCATCACATTAACAAAACTCGACCCTCCGTGTGCTGCCCCTGTCGAATGTTTTAGAAAACTAAGAGAGGGTCAGAGTCTGAACTGAGGACGATTCCGGGCACCAGGCTCCTGTGTATAGCTCGGAGCATGCAAACATTAAGTATAGATTAGTACAGCGCTCCAAGTGAGGTTAGATAATTAAAAATTTGGTAAAACATAACATGGCCTAGTTATCTAAATTAATGTGTTATGCTTGCATCTTACATTGCAGTGTCGAGGTTACAAAACAAGGTCAACAATAATAAAAATGATTCGATAAGAGAAAATCTCCAGAAGATCTGCATGAACAGAAATGTAACAACAAGGTGAAACAGTTAGCCTACATGTGCTGCATTCTGTGAAGAACCTAATGAACTCGTAATGGTTAATGGACACGTTTAGTAATTATCTGATCAAACAAAACCTTCATAACATATAGGTAAAAATTACTTACCTTAAGACCCAGCACCATAGTTGGAAACCCAAGAGCGGACTTTGTAATAATTTTCAGTTCGGGAGCTATCATAAGAGGAATATCGTGTGTATTACAGTAACTGCAGACAACCCTCTGTATCATGGGGGGGCTGATGTCACTGGACATCAGGACACAGCACAGCTCGTTCTTTTCCAACCCTCGAATCACCGACTGAAATCCAGGAGCCAAGTAGGTTCTGAAATGTATATATCTCATCAGTATCAATTTTCATGCAGTACCTTCAAAGCTTGATAATTATTATTACCTGTAAAGTAAACAATTTGAGGGGTTTAAACTGCTTTCCCTAAAAGCGTTTGTGTACTCTATTAACGAAAAACGCCACTGGCGTTGAAATAACAAAAGAAAGTCAATTTTAAGATTTTGTCGAGTAGATCAGTTTTCACCCTTCGACTTTGAACTGCCTCTACAAACAGAAACCGGTAGTAGATCAACCACACAGACTCACAGTTCATTAAATTACTAACTTGCCATCCTCCTTTAGCTGTACATTTGTATAGTACTACTAAAGCCAGAATAAGGATTCAAATCTACATTCTTCTGCTGTAGTCTCGGAGTCCATTACCTTGAGTACTACGCTTAAGACTCACTAATAAAAAACAGGATAAAAAAACATGAGTTAACACTAGTAGCCTGTCGCAGCTTCGCTCGCGATCACAGTACACTTCACGCGGAATATCTTGGCCTGTGGCTTACTCCACTGCTGGAGTGACTGAGATAACCAGCTGGGCCATATCGAGTTTCAGTTTGATTTAACAGATGATGAAAACAACAGTTGAACAGATGAAAATCTCGCTCTGCTCCAACTGTTTGAACTGAAAACAGTTCCCACAGGCCAAGATATTCCGCGTGAAGTGTAAAATGTTACGTTTGACAAGTTGGTTCCATTTGTTAAAGTCCCTGGGGGACCGAGGTTTGCTCGAAAAGCCAGTAAGATTGTTAAAAATGCATAGAATAGTTATATCACGATTCCTCTCCAAGGCGAGCGTATTTCCTTTGCTTATTGCATATTGCTCGTTTCTTTTTATTTTGGGCATGTCCGTTTTATATTTAATATTCAGTTTGAATAGTTCTCGAAATTTATACATAACCCAATTTAATGACTCATCATCACTGTCGATGTAAATAAGTAGACTGGTGAATGTTTTTATCACATTATGTTTTATTTATGATTTACAATGTTATATTAAATATTTACAAATATTCATACATCATTAACGTACACGCATATTGTCATAATTGTTCACTATAAAGTGGAATTGATGATTCAAGCTCACCTCCGAGAAATACGGACTGGCTGTTCGCCACAATAGTATGGATTTCTGAGATTAACTTTTTATGGACCCAAGCATGAAAGGTAAAATTGTGGATGGTTTCTGGGGGATTAACCTGTCAATCTGAGCCCATTTTTCGAGTGGAGACTAGAACAGAAACAGCACGCACAGCCACTGACTGGATCCTCTACCACGACATCTCATGATAGCCACTAGTCGAATATAACCATTTTTTCATGGTTATATTTATTAGGGTGGCTGAATTAGGCAGTAACAGCCAAAACAACGAAATGTGCCAAACAACTTCCTAATCATGTATATTTAAATTTATGTACATTAGTTCTAATCACTATCCTCACAAAATCACATGATACTTTACCAAGTGAGTATTATTTTTACAATTGAACGGTTGCTTTTGAACAGCTGTTATGATTCTTTTCTTTTTATTTAGAAATCTTAACCATAACCCGAATGTTAGTTTTTTCATATATCTTTCTATACCTACACTATATTTTTCTGTGGATGAGGTCTGATTAACCCATAAATTCAATAGTTCCAACATTAATTTGGCAAAACATTTTTGGAGCAGGAGTAGGCAAAGGTTTTTTTTCTGATATATTAACTATCCTCCTAACAAATGTATGAGCAATCGGTTCAGTCAACTAACATCAGTGATGAATAAATTAAAATTGAAAAGGCCGACGGAGCAGATAAGTCCCATAGGGCATACAGGATGGAAAGTATAGGCCTGTTTCTGAGTATAGTGCATTGTCTGCTGTCTTTCTACCAAATATATGCTCAATCGGTCCAGTAAGTATACAATTAACATGGAAATGTTGAAGGGCCTTAAGCCCCCCCACACACTATCGAACATGTTGGTCGAGCATGTCGGGATCTAACGTCTTGTCGAACATATTCGACAGTCTGTGGGTTCTAATCCGACATGCTCGACGGATATGTCAGGTCGGGTGCTCGGTCCGGTAGCACCACCCGACTCGAGCCGTCCGCCTGACATGTTGGAACGTGTGTGGGAAACCGTCGAGCCGCTCGCCCGACTAGGCCACAGTTTCCAGTTGTGCCTTGGATAAGTGAGTTGTGAAGTTAATTGCCCCAAGTGAGTTGTGAACACCTTTGCTTTTCATAATGTCATTTAATGATAATAAACAATTCTGGACAGAGTTCATTGAACTGTACAGAGACCAAAAGGCGTTATGGGACGTAAAAAGTAAATTGTACGGCAATAAAAATGCGCGTAAAGAGGGGTAACGGTATCCTGTTGGAAAAGTGTAAGGAACTGTATCCAGAGTTAGATTGGTATCTTGTTTTTCAATGTATCTGGAAACGCGATTTAATAGCTCTTCAAAGGTATGCTCATTCATCCTCAGATAGTTTTTAAAGTCTTGAGGCTCACTGATGGCGAGTACATCCAGGAGCGTCATGTGGCTAAACTTGTTTCGCTCCAAAAACCACTACTTTGACCAACACCGCCTATTTCTCTTCTTTTTACGTTTCAAACACAAAAATCCAGCACAAACAGCCACAGTCGTCTTGAAATCCATCGCAAAACTGATACTATACCCGACTTGTTTGGTAACATGCTCGGCAGTGTGTGGGAAACACCCGACATGTCAGGTTGGATGTTGGGTCCGTCGTCAGGTCAGGTCCGGCGAGCATGTTCGATAGTGTGTGGGGGGCTTTAGGGCCTCATTGGAATGGGAATAAGTCCATAACTGTTTTTTTTTTTCGGGATGGACCCATCTTCTTCCAAATCTGCACTTCATAAAAAAATACTGAACTGAAAAAATGAAATATGTTGCCTATTTTCGTGTGGAGGAGAAATCCTTTTGGCTGTTTTAAATCATAGTACGTCATTAGGGTTATGCCCTTTTGTCTGGCACTGCTACAAAATTGTTGATTTTAAGGGTACAGGTTACTCAATATTTCACTACAACATGCACCATATTTGTTCTAATGAGCATTTAGTCAGCTAATTATATTTTATCACAGAACCGAGGAAACACGTACTGCTTTAATACTCTACAAAGGTATACTAAACCATTTAAAATAACGGAACGGTAATAAATCATTGAATTTACAAGACACGTAAGCCCTTGCAACATGGTATCTAATGCTCAGTTAGTCTAAGTAGCCATTGTGATTATAATACCGAATATTTGATATGCTTTTAAGTCCACCTTCAATAAGTCCAACAAACTACAGGAGTTTCGTTGCGAGGTCCGGGATCTCATGTCGTATAAAATTAATCATTTATTACTTCAGTGTGTTACGAGATTTACAGATCTCGTTTGTTGTCATGGTTACCAATCGATCCAGCAATCAACAAGCTTTATGGACAATATATATCTTGTTTCTTTATATTCTCTATGTCAATTTACATAGAGTTATCGACACCGTATCTGAGGGAAGAATATCATATTATGCAACCGCACCAAATATAGGTTATGGTATGAGACCTCGGTACGCAGTGAACGTGTTAATCTATATACTCCATAAAAATCTACTTTTTAACACTTTTGGCAGAAGTCGGTCTAATATATCGCGGCAGTTGTCGGTCCACCAGTATATAGTCTAGAAATGCGGCACTAAGCTGTCTGTGGGAAGTGGGGGAAGCTCTGTGCTGATTGGCTGAATAGATGGAGGAGAAATGACCGCCTAGAGCCGTTCGTTTGTAAACATACAGCAAACCAGAGTCTGCTTAGAATGATCGTTCTGAAAAAGGCTGTTTATGAGTATATTTATCTTTTTAGTGAATTTCCTTTGGAAAGTGAACTATTGCATGACCCGCACGGAGAAACTTAAGCCCGGGACCACCATAGAAGTTCCTAACGTGACCCCCTGAACACGTTTTGGGGGGTTGTTCAAAGTTTTATATATATATATATATATATATATATATATATATATATATATATATATACATATATAAAAGGGGTTTTACATTAGAAAAGCCTATTCATTTGTTGGTGTACTTTTAACATCTCCAGCAACCTCACGCCTACTTTAAAGCCTGACTGGACCTTCTCCTAACCTTATAATGCACAACATTTTATTCCCAGCATTGCAGGTAAATGAAACCAGGAGCATCAGAACAGCCAAAAAATCAATGTTTTCAGATTTCAATAAAAATTTGACATATGTATGTTTTTACACTGATTTTGAGTTTTAAAAGTTTTTATGTGGAAATTCACTTCCCTCACATCAGCGTGCTGCGTGCAAACTCGTTTTGTAATAATATGGAATCTTATATTTTTAAACATCCATACATCTTCCCTTGTGCATCTTTCAAACGTTAACCTAGTTATTAATAAAAATAATGATGTTATTACGATTTGATCATGATCTAATCTGCTCAGGTTTGATCAGCCTAGTCATATTTAAGAGCTGGAAAAAAGGAGTTTTGGAAATTGTTTTAAAATTTCTTTCAGGGCTTCCTTTTAAACATACTAAAAAGCCCCAGTGGTGGGAGGTCAGGAACATGCTGCCATCCTGGATTTTAGGCCCCATTTTTTGTTTTTCAAAACTATCTTAAATATCTTAAAAAGTATTATTTTTTGTAAAACATATTGCATTGAAAAATGAAATGAAGCTAATTTACCTATACAATAATCGGTCTTTGCCATTTAATTTTACTTTTAACCGTTACAAGATTGCCATTTTCTTTGACAAATAATAACATTTCAATTTTTAGAGACAAAATCGTATCTATGTCCCGTTTCTTTTCACATGATTAAAAATAATGTTACCATAAAAAATTTAGTAAAATCATTACTCCATATGGATAACATCGATAACTTTAATGTCCAGTGGGGTGAAGCCCTAGGACTTTAGGGCTTCGCCCCACAGGCTTTGAAATTAGTTATCAATGTTAACCTTATGGAGTAATAATTTTATTTAAGTTTCCATGGTAAACATTTTTTTAACAACCTATATTAATAAAATTGTTGTGCGTGTGTTTCCCACGTGATTTAGAAAACGACTGCTCAGATCTGCCCCTGGATCATACCACGTTGTAGATAACAAACAAATTGTATATATGCTTTTTTTTGTTTTCCCTCCAGACCTCAAGATTCCGCCCCAGTGGCATCAAAAGCCGCCATGTTATTCCAATAGAGAAAATACATTATAATAAAGACCCCTTAAACCTGCTCCTGAACCATACCTTGTTAGTAGTATCGATACGTATTTCCAACCTTAGGACTCCACTCCAGTGGCCTTAAAATTTGTTATATTATGGTAAAAATATTGTTGTTGGACTGACAAAAGGCGCTCAGTCTAGGTACTGGAAAAAGGATCGGGAATCAATGGTAGTCAAGAAAAACCACGCGAACGAAGTCACGCCGGGTATGAGCTAGTGTTAAAAAAACTAATTAAATTTTATATAAGTTTCGTAATATTTAGGGAAATCAAAATTATTGCAAACTCTAACATTGAAGTTTCGTGCTTAAAGATACGATTTTTACTCTCAATAGGTAATGCTTATTATTTGTTAAATAAAATGGCAAATCTCGTGAACAGTTAAAGCTAGAATAAAAATGGTGTAGACTAATTGTATAGATAAATTAACTGTCTTTCATTTTGCAATGCAATAGTGTTCACAAAAAGTTGATACTTTTAAAGATATTTTGAAAACTAAAAAATGAAGGTGTACCTATCTTGTTCCCGACCTTTAGCTTCATTAGTCTAGTATGGGAACTTTGAAACCCAGTGGGGCAAAGCCCTATAGGATTTTCAAAACTTCAATATATCTATATGATACTCAGGACTATCAAGTACATCCCTGCCAAATTTTAGGTCGATCAGTCCTGTGGAGTGTGATTAAACCACAAATATGTAAACAAACACACAAACAAACTTATAAACTTTCGCATTTATAATATGAGTAGGACAATGGACCCAGAAGATGTTTTTTCTTCGTTAAATCCTGGGTCCCTTTGATACTACGACAGGGTGGCATTCTGGTAGTTCACAGCTAGAATTGTAGTTTTTTGCAATTAAGGCAATTTTTATAATTTTGTGTTAAGCTGAATCAACAATTTTTTATTTTTTATAAACGATGATAGCGATTTTAATTCCTAAAGTGCCATTTCTATATGAGTATAAAGAAATCATGTTTAAAGACACAAAAACATTTCAAAATACGTAAATAGGAGTAGTTACAGTTGATGGTAAAATACGAAGGCAAAAGCTAAGGCAATTGATATAATTCAGTACACTATATTTTGGTTACAAATTTTAAGTCTAAAATTCCGTTTCAGTTTGTTTACCTGTAAATTTAGTTATTTCACAGAATATATGCTATATTAGATGAAATTGGGTGAAACGTGATGAAACTCTGGTAAGAAATTGTGATCAAAGGATAAGAAAACGAAAGACCTATACCAGTATTAGCACTGAATAAATAAATATTTATGCATAGAGTTTAGCTAAATTATGTGTTTTGTAGATGTTTCAGCAGACGAAATAGAATTAAAGGTTGGATAAATTTGTATAACGTTTATAGTTTTTGATGATCAAAACGATGAGACTAGTAGGTTAACTTTTATCGAATACTAGCTGTTACCCGCAAAAAAATAAAACACATTAAAAATATTAACCGAACCAGCACTATAAAATCTTTGTTTATGTTTTACCATTTTATCTCTTTTATAGTAGCTAACAAACATCTTAACTACAGCTGGTAATTTTATAAATGATATCCTCCCTTAGATGTGCATTGGAACTTACATGACCCTTGGGCCGGAGCCCTAAGGTTGGATGTGAACATTATGATATTAAATAAAATTAAAATGAAATTAAAAACGTTTATCTATCCCAATTGCTTACAATGAAACAAAATTAGTTTCTAACAATGGTTATATTAAATACTAAAATTTAAAGCCATCATATAAGGAATAAGCCTACACGGGCAGATGCCTGTGCGTAAGCCAGAGTGATTATTAATTAAAAGTAAACTAGTAGCTCGTCGCGGCTTCCCTGGCGATCCCAGTATAATATGTTATGTTTGAGGAGTTAGTTAGATTGGTCAAGGCACCTGGGGGACCCAGCTTTGCTCGAAAAGCCAGCCTGTTTGTTAAAAATGCCTACAGTACTTATATTCAAGTTTTCTCTCCTAGGCTTGCATATTTGCTTTGCTTATTTGCTCATTTCTTTTCATTTTGGGGATGTCCGTTTTATTATCAATCTTCAGTGTGAATGGTTCTCGCAATTTATACATAACCTAATCATGTATATTTAAAGGTATGTACACATTGGTTCTAATCACTATTTTCACACCTATCACATGAAACTTTACCAAGCTGATTCTTTTGTTTTTATCAACAAATCTGAACCATAAACCCAATGTTAGTTTTTCGATTATCTTCCTGTACAATACTACATTTTTTCCATGGATGAGGATGGATAAGAGCAAATTTATTAACCCATAAATTCGATAGTCCCAACATTTATTTGGTAAAGCATTTTTGAAGCAGGAGTAGGCAAAGGTTTTATTTAAATGTATTAACTATCCTTCTAACAAATGTATGCTCAATCGGTTCAGATAACTACTAACGTCAGTGATGAATAAATTAAAATTTTATAGGCCGACGAAGCAGAAAAGACCCAAAGAATATCCGGCATGGAAATTATAGGCCTGTTTATGTCTAGAGTGCATTTGCCTGCTGTCTTTCTACCAAATATTTTCTCACGGTCTAATAAGTATATAACTAAACATGGAAATGTTGATGGTCGTTAGGGCTGAGCCTAATAGGAACGGGAAAAAGCCTATAACTTTTCAAAGTATGTGTTCAATAACTCCTGTAGTTTGTTCAACTTAATAACAATTACTACCTAGACAAAGTGAGCTTTAAATACCATGTTGCAAGGGCTTATGTGTTCTGTACCAAATGATTCATTGCCGTGCTGTTATTTTATATGGTTTAGTATACCTTTAGATTAGTAATGCAGACATATTTCCTCCATCCTGTGATCAGATATAATTAGCTGACTAAATGTTCATTAAAACAAATAAGATGCATTCTGTAGTAAAAGGTTGAGTAACTTGTACCCTTAAGATAGATTTTGTAGCAGTGCCGGACAAAGGGGCATAACCCTGAAGACGTACTATGATGAAAACAGCCAAAAGGTTTCCTCCTCCAAAAGAAAATGGGCAGAATATTTTATTTCATTTAGTAGAGTATTTTTGTGAAACGCGGAATAAATCTGGCTGATAAACAGACAGATGTCCATGATGTATCCATGATGTAAGCTGTCCATGATGTATTAACAGCTGCAGTTAAAATTAAATTATTTCCCTTATTAATCTTAAGGACAAAAACTGAGTTTTGAGGGCGGTCTGTGCCCTTCAGATTGAAAATATCAAAAAATGAAAACCGTTATGGGCAACCACGAATAAAAACAAATATTTTGGTACATAAATCGTTAAAATTAGCTCAGAAATAACGGAGGAGTTCTCTTAGCAAAAATCTACTCCTCATATTAATATATAAGATTTAGCTGAGGAAAGACCCAAATACTGAAAATAATTATATCTGCTGTAAATAATGGGAACAGCATCATACTGATGTGTGAAGTATGAGATTTGAGATTAATAGAAATGCGAAAAGCTGAACCTCATTGTAATATAAAAAATAATAATGATTCAAAATAATTAAAAATTAATAATACTAATGATTTAAATTTGACAACAACAACCATAATGACTGTTTATCTGACTTGTCTCAGGAATAAATGTTCATTGGGTGGGGGTGGGAGGTCTAGGGATGCGTCTGGAATAGTTTGGCCTCATAAGAGCCTCGGCCTCTTCAATACAATAGTATGAAACATTTTACTGGAGCAATTTTTAAGGATATTAATTGACGGGGAGTAAAAAAGAATGTTAATTCTGTAATTTTGACATACACTTTGAAAAAGGTTGTTGTAAAACATAAAAAAGAGTTTGTTCATGAAACTGATCTATTTAGCTGTAAAAAGAAATTCCCAAGTTTTGTAAAAATCTTGTGAAATGCTGGAATTGAAAGGATGAAACGAATATTTATTAAATGTCCTCCCTGCTAATCTATTTATAAAGGCCCAAAACAACTTAGGGTTCCGATTGTGTTATTGAATATTTTCCATATAAAAATGTATTTTAGCCCTCTTGAGCAAACGACTTAAATTTTGCCTGTATTCACTATAGTAATTTTGTAAATACATGTTAAATGGTTCCATTTTAATGGTTGTTGTTGTTTTGTGAGGTTCCAGTGGGCGGGAAAGTCCCTGGCCCACTGAGGCTGCTTTAGGGCGCTTGGGCCCTCTTCAGCCGTTTTAATGGTTTTACTTTTTTACTTAATTTGTCAGCAGCCCTTACTGATTTTACTAAGCTGTCAGTTATCCAAGGCTTTACTCTTTAATGTCTAGTATTTTTTGTTAGTAGATTTTATGTTGATATGATATGTAAGTTATGTTCATGCAACATTTTAGCTTATTAGGTCCAGTATTTTATAGGTGATGGACTAAAAACATCCAAACATACAACCCAACCTTTACATTTATAATATTAGTTGGATTTTGGCCTGATTAAAAAACGTTTAAACATTTATTAAATTTAATTCCAGTTTTTAAGAAACAGAATTTGGCTTAAAGTGTCAGAATTCTTAATCTGTTGTAATATCCAAAACTAAAGTAACGGCAAAGTTTAACTAAAACATTGAATCCACTTTTTGAGTTATTTTGTATGGGAGGCATACAAATTATGTCGTAAAAGATTTTTTTTTTTTAATTTTGACTCGATCTAATGAAAATTCAATATGTAATAGGTTGGGGCTTTGTTACAATAACACCTTTATATTTTGCATGGTGGATTTCCTGTTTGATTACATGCTTTTTTAAATTAGCATTTTAAATCAAGATTTCTAAAGAATAATTTTAAAGCTATTCAATTTATTTCATCACTAATAAACGATATTTCTTTAGTTTGTTAAGCCAGTAATCTTTTAAGGTTTAATAACAGCTAGTTATAATTAATGTAGGCAGACTTAAATGACAGAGATTATTAGTGAATCTATACTAATAAAGTAGTTGTGTGTCGTATGTCCTAAAAGCTTTCAAAAACGTCTTCTCAAAACTATCCCGGACCATAAACACGTTGTAGAGGACAAACCAAATTTAAATACTTCTTTTCTCACAGATCTCAGGGCTCCGCCTTACTGGTATCAAAATCTACCATGTTATTCTTATGGAGAAAAGTTTTTTTTCTAAATGGCTCAAGAACAGTTCCTCCAATCTGTCCCGGACCATACCACGTTGTTAGGGGACTAAAAGTCTTCGAATACGTTTTTCCCTGACCTCCGGGCTCTCCCCTGTTGGCTTCTTCTCCCACTTCCTAACGTCCAATTTGGAAGTGCGACGGTTCTTGTTTTACCATAGTTTACGAATTTGTTTTACAAAGCCACATGACTTGAATGATGTCTTGAATGAAAAAATGTTAAGGTTATTCTTATGTTATTTTAGCCGATTGTCATTAATCCATAACATTTGGATAGGTGTTGTATAACCCCAATCTTATTGCTCCACCCCACTGGCTAAGGTGATGCCATGTTATTCTTATGGAGACAAGAGTACTCCAGGTGTTTGCGAAAAGGGTTCTCAAATCTGCTCCTGGACCATACCATACCTGGTTATAGGAGGACTAAAAGACTTAATATACATTTTCCCAACCTCAGGGAAATTTGCATGTTTACAAATTATTTTGGTTCACAGTATCAGACAAGTCGCGCTGCCACTCAATAAAGCTCAACATTTTTTAAAACTAAATAACTATTATGGATTAACGATCTTCCCACATTGTATGTATAAAAGGTAGTCGAGCACGTAAGAATGAAATAACGCATATTAATCTCGACTGAATTGCTATTAATACTAATTTTAAAAACTTATAAAAAGGAGTTGTCCTGATTGATATTAAACACACTGAAAAAAACAGTTAACGCTAAAGGCTTGGAATTTTCAGTGTGCGTTTGATTTGGACTCTAGAGGTGCACTATGAAAGGATATTCCTCTCGGATCTTAAGACTCCACACCACACGTCGTCAAAGTTACTATTTTTATGAGATGAGATTTTTAACTACAGTAGGTTAGTCAGCAAAACGATTTACTCGATATAGTCAAACAGTATTACGATATGGGCTAGTATTTTTTGATTACGTAGTCAACCCTTTACAAATAACTCAGAAGTATTATCACTAAACCGGTACTACAAAAACATGTAATTTTCAAGTGACAATGTATTTTTTTTTTAATCCATTTTGAGCTTTAAAATGTTACATAGCTTTCTAGCAAAATCTTCAATATCGGAATAGTTGCTTCTAGGTTTGAAAAATGTATAAACTCTAAAAGTTGTTTTACCTTGCCAATATAGTTCATACGAATTTACATAATGATATAAAACCATTGCCCAATGTCGCGTATTAGAGAAAAGTAGTCAGTTGGTTATTTCTGATACAACTCTTTCAGTATACGTCACCAGTATACGTCACATTAGCCGAGATACGTCAGTAACACGTTTTATTGAATCTGTAGGTTTCTAATTAAGTTATAAATTGTTTTTCCGAAACAATTTGTTCAGCTTTCAGACCATATGATTCAGCCTTCCTTAAAGTGGGTAGTATAATTTGAATCACTTTTGTATACGACGTGATACACAGTGTGTCTGGCTGTGAGCATGTGCATAGGTGTGCATGTGCGTGTGCGTGTGCGTGTGCGTGTGCGTGTGCGTGTGCGTGTGCGTGTGCGTGTGCGTGTGTGTGTGTGTGTGTGTGTGTGTAAGATGAATATACTGAGAGACGAACATATTTTGTTTTGTTTATGTTTTAATTTAGGAAACATATGTTTAAACAACTGTCAATATGTTCTTTCATTGTAAATTATTTAGTTATGTGCACATTGCAACCATGCTCCGCTGAATTGGTGGGCCAGAGCAGGCCAGAGTCTGCATTCCTAGTATACAAATTGCACTTTAGGAAGGATAACAATGGACGTTTTGTACCAAAACTTTTAAATGAGCTTTACAAAGAACCATGCAAACGTCCTAAATTGAAAGTAACCCTGGCTATATGACATTAACTTTCCAGGAAGTCTGAAATCTGAAATGTGAATTTTTTTATAGCTTAATGCGTTCTACAACTTTGCGATGATCATAGTTTTTAGCTGTTGTTTATAATAACAACATATTTAAAATTAAAAGGACTGCATACATTTTCTTAACGTCTGTTTTTGTCACAACAAAACTTGTGATTAATAAGATTTTTTTGGTTGATGTATCCTATTGTTCAAATACTATTGAATAGCCAAATAAAGAATAATGACTTAAGGATACAAAGTTGTAAATAAAAATTATTGAATACAAATACGAATAAATTTAAAACTTCATAAGATCAAAATATGCGACGGAAATATAAATCAGTAAAAACTATTTAAAGGTAATTTATATATAGATGAGCGTCACTTAACGGTCAGAGTATGGAGGGGGAAATCCCTTCCTACTTCTCCTTTTATTCTCAAGTTTCAATGACGTCCACTGTGGGCGCCACCAACCATATGTAAGAACCATAATTAAAGAGTCTAGAAACTTGGCACAAATCAGTCGACGGTTATATTGATAAGCGGCAGTTGACAGTTAGGATCGGCTAGTGCCAGCTCGCTGACCGGCTTCTGCCAAATAACCGATATGTTCTGCAGGATTAGGGACAAATTGACCGACCACTGCCGAGGTGCAAACTTGGTTATATTGATGAAACTTGGTATGTGGCTTGCTTTATGTGGTGTTAAGATACATATATATGCATTTGAAATTCGCTTAGAACGCAGGTTTGCTGCTATGGGAGTATTTTGTTTTATTACTGATTATGGAATCAGAAGTAGATATTTTCCTTTGTTAAATCCTGGTTCTAGATAAGAGAGAGCTTATCCTTGGTCAACATTTAACAGCTCACAGTGAAAGCTAATATAGTGTGTAGAATAAAATCTCTAATTACTTAAGATTACCTCAAATGTGTGTTTTATTTTTTTTATTCAGATACAGATTTTTTACAAAGTTACTTTTGCATGAATTTTTAACACAAAATAATGTGTACTTTTTACAGAGACTAGACAGTTACCTGAACACATTGTTGTGTTTTTTCGCTGAAGGAGTGCCAGGCTGAGTTTTCTCTACACTTTCACCTTTGGAATTCAGTTTAAGACTTTTCTTCTTTAGTTTTGCCAGGGGAAGGAGCCTATAAACACACGTTATTTTTGTTGGTCATGATTTTTCATAGCAACTCTAGTACTTTGAATAATTTATGAAATTTAAGGTTAAATTTTATAGATTAACTATAACCATAGTCAGCTGAACTTGATTCCACAGATTCCAGTGAACAGAGACAGATTCCTGTGTCTCTAAAGGGGAGGTTCTGAAAGTAGAGTAAGAGGCACGTAAGTTGTCATACGAGGGTACTATTCATATCAACCACTTTGTGTATACTAGTCACATTACAAACATTATTGGATCACATGTGCCGCTTGTTTAAAATTTTCTCAAACTCTCAGAAGGTGTTTGTTTACAAATAAATTTTTGTTGTTGTTTTGTTTGTGAAATTTTGTTAGTTCTTATGAGGTAAAAACTGAATTATTTATAAAGAAAATAACATACAATTCAAGTAAAATCATCATTCCATAAACAAATATATGGCAAAAACAGTTAACACGGATAGTTAATTTATAAGGATGCATTTATTGCAAAACAGATTGCTACAGTTTGAATGCAAGTAATTGCCTTTAAAACTGTCGCAATTAACTTTGCAGGTGCAACTGCATCAACAGCTGGTGCTTGAAAATACGACAAAGAATCAAAACACATGGCAAGTATGTTTTCAAGTCTGAATTTTATGCTTAAGTTCGCAAAAAGGAAATAGTTTGTTTATTTCTGTTTGTGCCAACTTACGTGCCTCTTACTTCTACAAGAAACCTTTGTGAAAGGGCCACACATTTAACAGCTAAGAGGACGTTGAAGGCGATGGCCATGTTTGATTTATACTCCATAAGAACCAATGTTAAACGGAATATGAGATAACTTATCTCATTTATTGAGTACCAAAACAACTATGATCCATATCTCAAATTAAAGGTCTTTTAAATATATTTTTCATCACACTGTGCCGAAAGTAGCTGTTTTCGATAACAGCTGTGAATACCGAAAGTGATACCTTTTTACCCTAGTGCCGTAAAAACAACTGGTGATTTTTGCTGCACTGTTATTAGTTATTCTGACACCAGGAGCGCTAGTAGCTTGCTGTGTCTACCAATAGCAGTGTTGCATTCAAAATCAGCTCTGTGTTTATTAATCTAATTACTAGATTAACGTAAACACAATGTAAACACTATTGTTGTCATTATGTTGCGAGAAATATTACTCAGAAAACCTGATAAAAATGTCTGAAAAAGATATTTCATTATTATTACTTACCGTTCTATGAAAAATATCGTTCATAACTAGTACCTAAAATATTTTTCTGGCACTTATTTTATTTCTGCGCTCGGCTATCACCTCACACGGATATCACAATCGAAAAAGACCACTTTCGGCAATGGTAATGAAATTTACTATTCCTTGTGATCCATTTTTGTCATGAAAAAAAACTTGTTTATAGGCCAATAGTTTTATGTCAAACTTAGAAAAATTTATTTCAAAACATTTGGTAAAATAATACTATTGTTTTTATTAAAGATATGTTGAACGCAAATCAACAGTGAAATTGTCACTGGTTAGCCTGCAGGTAGCTGGCATATTACACAACTTATTCTATTTCAACAGGTGTAACGCTAGTAATAAAAGCAATACTAAGTAGAAAAAGGCACAGTCCCCAAAATCATTTATGATGCCCGGGTATTTAAAACTCGGGGTAAATACCCAAAATTCATTAATACACGGTTATTTATGATATTTTACATAAAAACGCCAATGTAATTCACATCAACCCTTACTACCCTTGTTATAACATTTGAGGATATTTGATTGATTACATTTAATAATTATTTTACCAATATAAATAATAACAAGGCAATTTTTGTAAAAAGACCTGTCAAGCGTACAAACCACATCTCCGCCAAACTATGAAGGAACTAGTTAAATACGAGACATTCTATACAAATTTTAAAAATATTGTTTTATAATTTGACAAATACAGAACAAAATTACAGTGTAATTGAATTTCAATTCTTTCTCTCCAAAATTTTAAATTTATTAACCCTTTCAGTGCTATGGCCCGATATATCGTCTTTTGAATCTGTTATCAATAAACACTGTTACTGCTTCATAAGCAATTGTACCGTTAGGCGCTCAGTCTGCAGTCTGAGTCTGACATGTGGTGAAACCTGGTAGACACGAATTGAACTACCTCGTCCAGCGCCTAGTCTCTATAATACCAACTGATCCACTGCAGCTGCTAGCCTGACCAGTGGCTGTGTGGTCTAAGGCGTTACCTTCCCGGCCGGGGGTAACACTTGGATCGAGGGTTCGAATCCCGTCACAGTCGGTGGTTTTTATGTGCAACTCATGGAGAGTTCACCTGTCTGTGGCAGAGTTGAAGGGGAGGACGGACCTTAAGCAAACGGTGGACGGCTCGGGTCCAAGCTGACGGGATGGGTGGATTCTTTGTGAGTTGCACATCTGATCAGGTGTTTTGCTACTTTTTACCTATCCTTTACTGTGTGTGTCCAGCGGAAGCACCTTTTTATTAATTTTAACTGTTCAGGCGTTCAATATATTAAAAAAATCAACAAAACATCACGGATTCAACTACTCCTTTCAGAAGCTTAGCACTCAAAGGGTTAAACACTCAAAAAAGTCTATCAAAGTAGTAAATACCCAGTCCTGGGTATTTATCTCGAACTTGTTCAGAAGTTAAATGCTTGTGGTAACCATGATATACTCTTCAAAAAAGTTGTTATGATCATATTATAATCCTTACAGCATGAGAATTTCAATGAACCTAGTAAAAACCCCCTAAATGTTATAAAAATCATAAATACCCAAGTTTTGGGTATTTACCCGGGGCTTGGGGTATGTACCCGGGTAAATACCCAATTTTTATTTACCTACCCGCTGGGTATTTACCCGGCCCACATCACTATTTATGAGACTTGTTAGTATGTTTGAAATTTATCAACTAAGTTGGTTAAATAGGTAATTACATAAAAAATGCCAGTCTGAATTTCAAACTTCTAGAATGGTTGTTGGAAAACTGAGTGTAAAAATTAAACATGGGAATAATTTGTTTCTACCTAGCCTATACCGACCTTAGGGGATTGTTGATTACAAAGATAATAATTATTGTCATTCATAATATTAGAATGTGTACCAACATTTTTCAATATTGTCACATCAAAATATAAATGAGTTTAGGACATTAAAAAATGAGGCGTTAACATGATCATACAATGCAATAGGTACATACTCTTCCAAGGCTTTCCGGAGCGATGCCAATCCTTCTGGGTTGCTCTCAGACCTAAAAATAAATTTTAAACAGTTTTAAAAATCAAAATTTACAAAATAAATATTGAAACAAATGTTTGTAGGCTAATTAATTTATTTGTATCAAATATTTATATTATCAATCTAAAAGTTGCCCGTCGCTGGTGATGGGACTATTGACTACTTCTCACAATAGACTAGTGACCAAGTCAATGACTTTCAAACATCGAATAGAATATTGAAATCAAATTTGTATTAGACCATTGAAATCAACTATTAAATACCCCATTACAGGTTGCAGTAAACCTGCATAATCAGCGAATTTCAAATGGTATTTCACTACGTCGTGAAGGCACATACCAACTTTCACCTAAAGGCGGTCCCACACTTCTCGCGAACAGGCCTGAACATTCGGCCGAACATTCAGTCCCGTATGCTCCTGTGTGTATTAAAAAGTTCGTGCAGCTCCCAAACTTCTCGCGAATACTCTGAACATTCGGAGTTTGGCCGAATTTTCGGGCGTGTGTGGGAACCTTAAGCATATTCATAAATAAGCGAGATATGACATTTTATTTATTCTTCATAAGAAAAACATTATGACTGAGTTTGCAGGTTTGCTGCATCAAGGACCACAACAATCGGGATTTTATACAAATACCAATGGATCACCACCAGATGAAGCAACATAACAAGTTTTACCAATTTATGTTCATAAACAAGCAAGATATCACATGTTTCTTATTCTCCATAAGAATAACATTATAGCTGCTGAGTACTCAGGTTTGCTCTCATATACCGAGTTTCATTATATATGTTCATTATAAAGCGAGATATAAAATTTTACTTAACCTCTAAGATTACATTGCACAACGTCCTGTGTTTATCACTTTCAATATCTCGATAACCAATTGACGTAGAGCGATGATCAAAATAACAAATTGTTTTTTTATGCTGAATTCATAGTGTCAACTAAAACTAAAGTTTTGGTTTAGAAAAAAATATATGTAAGAAGTACCAAAAACCCACTTTCGGGATACAAACCCCCCCCCAAAAAAAAACCCTGATAATGGTGCGATCTGTCTGGTTTTCGAACTCATTAAAATAGATGCTGCCTTACACGTTTATACCAAATTTCATCAAGATCGGACCATTTTTCATGCCAAAAGTTATCATGCCAAAGGACATATATATATGTGTGTGTGTGTGTATACATATATATGAATTTGAACGTATGGAGTTTTTGGCACCTGGGGGCCTTACACACGTTTATACAAAATTTTATCATGATAGGACCATTTTTACAAAAGTTACCATGCCTACGGACACACGCACACACGCACGCACGCACGCACGCACGCACGCACGCACACACGCACACACGCACACACACACACACACACACACACACACACACACACACACACACACACACACACACACACACACACAGGGTGGTCTGGACCTAGCGTTAAAAAATTGTTTGGGTGATAGACCTACATAAATGCAACTTAAATACACAATTAACAAAAATTATACCCCACACATCCACTAAAAAAAATAATTTTGTATTATATTTTTTAACCGTACTTTTACCCAAAAATTTAGAATTTGTAGGATATTTCGAAAGATTTGTCAAACTGTAATACTACCATCGTATTCTAAATTAAATTTCAAGTAAGGACAAATAGGTTTTAATGAGCAAGACACTACATAATCACTTATTAAATTCATTAGAAGTGTAAAGTTATCATTTCCTTTAAAATATTAAAAATGAATATTTCATGCATAATTCTTTAAAAAATTTGCTAGACAGTAGCAAATGCTATAAAAACTGCTTCAAAATGTGGGCTTTCAGAAGATATGATACAACACTAGATTCGTTACCATTTTAGTACAGTAATGTGCGTTTTAATGGTGTAACACGTGGTTTGGGAAAATAATAATTAAACTCTGTCATACTAAAAAGACACATATGAAAATTTGCATTATTACAGCTATATCATGAAGTTAAAATTCCTTTTTTACCTGCAAAAGTACAAGATGAAATCGTACATGTTAGCTGGATCACACGAGATTACAGCTTCATTTCAGTTTATTTTCGAAATGTCCTCCGTTCTCTGTTATACAGGCTCTAGCTCTCTTTCGCATTGCACCAACTGTCACTTTATGGCTTAGTTTTTCCCTAACTTTCTGTGTTACATCTTGGATCCTGTTTAGAAGTTCCTCTTCACTATTTACAGGAGTTGCGTACACCTCAGACTTCATAAATCCCCACACAAAAAAGTCCATGGGATTCAGATCAGGAGATATTGCAGGCCAAGGTACAGGACCTCCTCGGCCAATCCAAGTTGGGTAGTTAGCACTCAGCCAATCTCGGACGTCTGTAGTAAAGTGAGGAGGTGCACCATCTTGTTGATAAGTAATATGTTGACGATGCGCAGGGTCAATCATATCCAACATTTGAGGCAAATCGTGTTGCTAAAAGTCAAGATACATAACTCCATTTAAACTTCCCTGAAAAATGTGAGGTCCCAAGAAACGATTGCCAACCACACCAGCCCAAACGTTTATATGAAATCTTCTTCGAAATGACATTTCTCTTGCTGCTCTTGGGTTTTCAGTATCCCACATGTGCATGTTGTGGCAGTTGAATACACCTTGTCTTGTAAAAATAGATTCGTCTGTCCATAAGATTTTTTTGAAAAAGTGGTATTGTTCAATATCAGAATTTAGTAGATAGCGACAGAAATCTCGTCTAGCAGTATAGTCATTACGTTCAAGGCCTTGAACTTTTGTGAAAAGGTAAGGGTAGAATTTATTTTTGTGTAAAACCGTCAAAACTGTAGTTTTACTCAAGCCTGTTTCACCTGCAATTTTTCTGCTACTAATCCCCAGCATTTTTCTAACTCGATCCAGAATTTGCTCTTCAGTGTACACATCCAAAGCTGCTGCACCCACCTCACTCCGCTCCTTGGGCACAGATCCGCGTTCTACCAAACGCTGATGCAACCGCGTAAACACTTGTGTACTGGGAACGTGCCGACCAGGATAGCGGACAGTGTACTCTCTTTGAGCCGCACTCGCGTTTCCATTACAGTAACCATACAAAAAATGCATTTCCGCATATTTTTGATTTGAAAACGACATCTTGACATCACTGCCACTGAGTAAATGGCCAAAATCCACTAGAAATACTTTGTCCAAACAAAACGTAACATTGGTATCTGTGCGTGATAACTTATCTCATGATAAGGTGGGCATTTATTAAATATTGGAATTCTTTCAGATATCCTTGTATAATGATTTGTACATGACAATCACTGTCCCTAAATTATTATTTTTTTATGAGGATTTCATTGTCCTTTTTATCTGACCTTAAATAATGCTATTTAAAATACTGCTGCAAGTTAAATTAGTGGTATTTTAGTTATCTAAAATCCAGACTTTTAACTGGTGTAATTTTGGCCTAACCTCGTTTTACACCACTCAAACTCGCATAACTGTACTAAAATGGTAACGAATCAAATGTTGTATCATATCTTCTGAAAGCCCACATTTTGAAGCAGTTTTTATAGCATTTGATACTCTCTAGCAAATTTTTTTAAAGAATTATGCATGAAATATTCATTTTTAATTTTTTAAAGGAAATGATAACTTTACACTTCTAATGAATTTAATAAGTGATTATCGGGCTCATTAAAACCTATTTGTCCTTACTTGAAATTTAATTTAGAATACGATGGTAGTATTACAGTTTGACAAATGTTTCGAAATATCCCAGAAATTATGAATTTTTAGGTAAAAGTATGGTTAAAACATATAATACAAAATTATTTTTTTTAGGGGATGTGTGGGGTATAATTTTTTTAATTGTGTATTTAAGTTGCATTTATGTAGTTCTATCACCCAAAAAAAATTTTAACGCTAGGTCCAGACCACCCTGTATATACAATTTAAGCATTATTAACAAGTAGGCCCTACCTTTTTTTTAAACAGTTTTATTCAGACTAACTAGTTTCAATTATAATGGCCATCTTCAGAGTCACATACCAACCTTAACAAATTTTCTTTTATATTAATTACAAACATGTGATATAATAAATATATGATTACTACATCTAAAATTGTGTATGTATAAAGGTAGCAATAAAATAAAATATTTATTTTGATATACTATGTAAAGTTAGCTTACATTCTTTTAGTTCTTATTTCATAATTTTTTTTTCGAAGATAGGGTGTTGTTTAACTTGCATAGTATTAAAAATATTTTTTGGATCTTATTTATTATTTAAATATATATGCAGCTCTTCTTTTTCGTTAAGTTGCTCTTGACTCTTTTCATACTCTAAAACTTTATTCTAAATTTGTATATTTATGTCCTGTATTAATTATGTGTTCTGCATAATTAGATTTCATAGTAGTGTCATTTCTTGACTTCAGGGCTTGTAAATGTTCTTTAAATCAAATTCTAAAGTTTCTTCTAGTTTGGCCAATATAATAGCTACCACATTCGCTACAAGTAATCTAAATATATAAAAGAGGAAGTATGTATGTATGTATGTATGTATATATATATGTATGTAGCCTATGGACTCCGAAACCGCTCGACAGATTGTAATGAAACTTTCAGGCATTATTCAAGGATGGTTTGTGTGAAGTTTGGTGCAAATCTGTCCAAAGGGCTCCGACCCAGAGGGCATACAAGGGTGCAGTGTCAGGTTTTAGAAATTAGTATTAACAAAATTAACAGCTGTAATTAGTAAACAACTTAATTTGGGCGCAGCAACGCGCGCCGGGAAACTGCTAGTTCTATATATGCCAGACTTACTGTACTGATCTTGAATATTTTGATTCTTTGGAACTTTAGAGTTAAGGTTAAATGCATTATTTTTGGTTTTATAACTTATTTTTAAGTTGAGTTTTTGAAAGTATGTCTTATTGCTTTTTCCATTTTTGAATTAAATGGAACACACATATATTTGGTGTCATCATTCGTTGCTGCCATATTGTTTTTTTTTTGTTTTCTTATTTTTCGACTTATCATTCTTTCTACTGTATTTTTCTCATAACCATTTTTATAGCTAAATACTGTAATAGCTAAATTTTTTCTTTTTGAGCTATTTAGTGGCAGGTTTTACTAGTCTGTGTATCAAAGAATGAAATACAGCCATTTTTTGGTGCCAGGGATGGTTAGAGTTTGATGGGATTATGATCTCAGTGGTGGTTGATTTAATATATATATATATATATATATATATATATATATATATATATATATATATATCGAAAGAATGTTTGCTCTTTTCATTTGAGATCTTAATGTACAAGATGTTTATGGTATTTTTTTCTATTTCTTCTGTAAATTTTATGGACTTATGTATTGAGTTGTTATACGTTAATAAGGTTTTTGCCTCTTCTTTAGTGCAGTCAAATAGACATATAACATCGTCTACATATCTATACCAATATATTATTTTGTCACGAAGTGGGTTTGAAACATTCATGAATTGTGATATTTCCATGTTGTGCATAAAAATATCAGCAAGGAGTCCTGACAAAAGAGAAGCCATAGGTAAACCATCTTCTTGTAAATAGAAAGAATTATTGTAACTAAAATAGCTCTGTTTTAATGTTGTTTCTGTTAATTTTATAACGCCTTCTGTTTCATTTTTGCGATAATATTACTATTAGTTAAATCTCGTCTTAGTAATTGTTAATGTTTCTTTGTTAAGGATGTTTGAGTACATGTTACTCACGTCAAAAAATATAAGCAATGCATTCGGTGGGATCCCCATATTTTTTATTTTACTCACCAAATCGTATGTGTTCTTAATATTATATCCAGTTTCCCACTTAACACGTTGGCTGCGGGTGACCCGCATGCGAGTCACGCGACCCTAGCGCTAGGAGCGGCTGACCCGCCTAGGAGTCACGGTGCACCTGTCATTGTAATGCTTTGGTGTGAGCTCAGCTCTTGGAGGGAACGAACCTAACGCTGTCCGCTCCTCACATAGATACGACGTCTTAGTTCGGTAGCGTCAGTTTCCCGCGCGTGTGCGTTTTTTTTAGTTTTACTGTGTGATTTATTTACTAATGTGTTTTTTTATCAAATTGTGCTATGTGCTGACCAAGGAAAAACATTCAACCATGATGGATGACAATGAAACATCAAATATTAAGTTCTATAACTATGTGCCATAAAAACTCGCAATTAGAACGATTTTACATATGGTATTATATTTGCATTTTTATACTGTTTTACAGTATAAGTCATTTTGTTCATAATTAAAAGTACCTATATAAATATCTTTTGTCGTTTATTATTGATTATACCTGTCATTTCATAGTGTTAACACTAGTGTATTACGTCAAAAGGATCAGCGACCTACTTCCAGGAGCGGCTGACTCGCATGCGGGTCACAGATGTGACGTCATCGCAACACTGGAAATAGCGTATATGGACACTTTTTTAGCTGTTTTTGGTGTTTTGGAACATTTTAAGGTAAGTTTTGAAAGAGATTAAATCTGCATTTTTGACGACCAATATAATGATTTTTCAGCAGCCAACGTGTTAATGCTATTATTTATTTTGTTATTTATATATACATATATATGAATGGTTTTTTTGGCATCTGGGCCCTCAAAACGAAAAGATATCATGACCCCGGGCCTAGGTCTTACCATGCCGACTACGGTAATAGCTTCTTCCCTATAGGGGAAATTCGCTAAAAAAGATTTGGTGTTTTGATCATCGCTTTAAGTCATCTTAATTCTAACATTTTCATGCCACTGTTGGTTCAAATGGAAAACAAGGTACCGTTCTTTAAGTTATAACTATATATTTTAAATTTTCTAAAATATTTTTTAGGGTAGAATTCATAAATAAGATGAGTTGTCGTCGCAATCTTACTATTCTCCGGTAATTTTAAAGTCTCCTCCACCCTAAATAAGTGAACAGAACTGTCTCTCCATTCTGATATAGAAATTTTGTGATGGGTAAAGTTGACACTTTGACCAACCTTAATATTAACACACTATAGTGTAGCAAATATTCATTCGATAGTAATATCACAATATGGCGATACGATACGTATTGGCATCAAAAATTGTATTGCCTCTGTATGTGTATCACAAGATTTGTATCAGCAAATATACTTAAACAGGTATGGTTGGTTAGTGAGGCTGACATGGGTGCTTAATGAACATTGCGTGCGACAGAGTCAACATAGACCAGCGGCGGGAAACACACAGTGGCGACCACGTCAACGTAGACCCATGGAGCGCTCTACTACTGCTTGTATTATTGTGAGCCAGCCATTGGATGTTTTCTATTGAAAGTTTATAGCTATACGGGTTGATAATGTTGACATCCCCCGGTGATCTTGGTTTCTATTTTTGAATAATTTGGGGCAGACCACGGATGTTGGAATGGCGGGTGGAGTCGGGTCTGCTGTCACGCTTTGAAAAACCCCCCCTAATCACAACCATACAACGGAATGTCAGTCTAGTTGCGTACGTTTGAGTATCGGGAGGGCTACTTGGTGGGTTTTTACTAATTTCTCATTTGTGCGGGCGTCTTTTTTAAAAACCAACAAATAGAGACAGTATAAGTCTATGCGACCTTCATTGATAGGAGTGCAAATAAGTGTTTAGTCGACTGACAGTTTGCAAAACCAGCTAGCCTCCCCAGTTCAGTACGACGACCCGGTTGAAACAGCGCATTGGCGCGGCGCCCGGCACTGCACGTCACCACAGACCGAAACACCTCGTGGTGCCCGGAACTCATGGATTTCGGACTGCCTTTTCATTGCAAAAACACCTGGAAATTCATTTTTTCTTTGAATTTCAACTTTTAGAACAAAAATTTAAGTTTTTATGCGTTATAATTTTTCAGGTAGTCCTAAAGGATAAGTTTAAGTTTATTATTTTTTCCTTAGCATTGAATGTGTAAAGTAGTTTGGGTAAGGTAAGGTTTATAAGACAGTGTGGTCTAATGGATTAATTTAAGTTTGATTGGCCATTTCAATTACAGTTTGCCGAGCCACGAGGCATTGTTTCTAGTCGTTATTTACTGGACCAACTGAGCTGAGAAGATAGCATGAAGATAGTAGCCTACATAGGCCTACACACCATTATAAAAAAATAAAAATTAGAATGGCATTTGCAGTTCCAAAACATTAATGTAGGTCTACCTATATTCAATTAACAAAATTACTTTACATTTTTATTAACATTGTCATCATGCGAGGCCTAGCGGTGGAGTATAACTCGACTAGTCATTTAAACAACTAGTAACCATCCTGGTTAGATTTACTAGTTGAAGCGTACTCAAAGGACTAGTAGGCCTTTAAACAATGCTTTAGAGTAAGTCAACTAGTATTTTTAACACGTTCGCTGCGTAGCACTCACCGGTGAGTGCTCTAGTTCCTTGCCACCACGCTGCACGCTCACCGGAGAGTGCCGACATCGCCTACAATTCATTCTGTTTTTGAAAAGCAGCATACCAGTAAGAATGGGTATTTTATGTCAGCGTTTAGCTAGGAATGCAAGCTTTACTGTGGTGTAGATTGGTAGTAAATTTCCCCAATATCCCAGCCGTCACAAGACTTCCCGCGTTGTTTTTCCTCTAAGTTAGTCCCTTTAGATGGCAACCCTGGTTGACTTCTGCGCTATGGATTGTGCTGTTTGCATTTGTAGAACTATGTCCAGTTATGTTGTAAAGCAGTATAGCACCGTAGTGTTTTTTTGTCATTCAAAATTTGAATTAAAAATGTGACCATGCTAAGCGGAACAGTTGCAGTCATGCTGCTTCCGAATGGCAGCGAACGCACGAACGATTAGAAAGCTAATCAAATGTTCGATTGTTTACACAATTCGAAGAGTAACAATATGATTTTAAATTAAATGGTTTTAGCTGTTTAAATTGTTTGAAATCAAAGTCTTAATTAAATTAGCCTAGCTTAAGTTTATATTCCCTAGTGTTCATTACATACCATTGAATGTTGAAAGGTATCCCTAAAACATTTCTTAAATTCTTTGGTTTGGGTTTCTTCTGAGACATGAAAGCGAATTAAAACACAAAAATTAGAAATAAATGTTTATTCTTGTATACAAAGCTTATAAATAATAACTTGATAATTAGAAAAATTACAAATAACAAAACAAACCACAAATCCCAGGAGAAACCACAAAATTTTAGGTTAGATTCCTTTTTTTCTTGTTCGCTTCCGCAGGCACGAGGCAGTACTAATCGTCATCGTCATGTAGCCTCGGAGTCTCAGATCAATCAGTGCGGCCTTGAATGCCTTGATCAATCAGTTCAGACCTTTTTCGGTCTTCTTGCTTTACGAAAGACCTGCATTAAGTTTTGAATAGGTCCGTAAGTCATGTGATTTTTTTCTTTTATTTAATTTAATTAATTTTTTATGATATTTCAAAGTAACTTAGATTCTTCAATGTCTTAGGCTACTTTCCACTGTGGTGACCTTATGGAAGGAAGCCTGTTTCTAAAATTAGAGAATAATGTGCTAGTCATTCGACAAACACCCCCGTCGCAGCAAACCTGCATACTCAGCGAATTTCCAATGGAGATATAAATGTCTTAATACTTCATAAAGCCACTTCCAAGTTTCATAAAAATATATTCACAAATAAGCGATATATAAAATTTTAATTATTCTCCATTAGAATAACATTGAGGCTGAGTACGCAGGTTTGCTGCATCAAGGAACAAAAAAATGGATTTTTATGCTAATATCAATATAACTCAACTAGGTGAAGTCATGTACCAGTTTTTAGCGAATTTCCCCAATAGGGAAGAAGCAATTACCATAGTTGGCATGATAAGACCTAGATCCGGGACCATGATAGCTTTTAGTTTTGAGGTCCACAGACGCCAAAAACACCATTCGTTCAAAACTTTATACAGTATATATATATATATATATATATATATATATATATATATATATATATATATATATATGTGTGTGTGTGTGTGTGTGTGTGTGTGTGTGTGTGTGTGTCTGTGTGTGTGTGTGTGTGTGTGTCCTTGAGCACGATAACTCGTAAAAATAATCCGATTTTGACGAAATTTGGTATAAAAGTGTAAAGCAGCATTTATGACTTTAGTTCGAAACCCAGACATATCAACCTATCCGAAGGTGTATTTTGGAGGGGTTTTGTAGCCCAAAAATGGGTTTTTTGAGTTTTTTACATGTAATTTTTGAAAAAGTCAAATTTTATTTTTTTCCTTTAGAATCAGCTTAGTACCTATTTAAGATGCCGATGCAACCTGGGCGTATTTTAAGGCGAATATGACTGAATGATGAGTGTTGAATGGGTGAGATGGCTTGTGTAGCCTCTTGTTACTGACTAAGACCGAATGACTCTTTAGCCAGGATCATTAACTAATAGCCCAATGACCATTGGCAGCTAGATCGAAAGTCGAACGTTTACAAAATTTAGAGTATAGGTACGTTAGTTGGCACAAACAGAAATAAACAAACTATTTTACCCTTTTGCGAAATCTATACTTATTTAATAGGCGAGCAGGTTTTTTGTGACAATCACTCCTCCAAAACTACTGAACCAATTTTCATATTTTTTGTGTCATTGGAAAGAGCCAAACGTGAAGTTGTGCATGAAACTTTTTTTATAGAGAAATAATTTCTGAGTGAGGCCCTGGGGCCCCTTAAAGTTGAGTTTTTTCCCATAAGCTTAACATTGGGAAATAACTATAAGTTTTAAGCAATCAGCTGGATGGAGTAAACACAGTTAATCAGCAGGCTATGTTGGCTTTGGAACGGTAACACAATATTTATAAATGATGATTGCGGGCGAAGCCGCGACAAGTTTACTAGTTAAGCATAAAATTCAGTCTTTAAACCATATGTTATGTTCCTTAATCGTGTTTTCAAGGACCAGCTGTTGGTGCAGTTAGACCTGCAAAGTAAATTGTGACAGATCTAAAGGCAATTAATTGTATTTAAACTGTAAAGTCAAAGTCAAAATTCTCTTTATTCACAACTGAATATACACAGGGTACATTTGAATACAGGGGAAAGTGGTGAAATATTACTCCAAGTCATCTAAACAAACTGACTGGCCTTCCCCCGAGCAAAGCTCGGCCCCCAGGTACTTTCCTTTAAATGCCAAAACCATTCCTACTAGATATATCCTAAATCTCTATAGTGATTAACCACAGCCTCTCAACAAATATACACTATATTGCCTATAGTATACAAAACATCTTTGTTCATTTTAGCGAATTTCCCCTATATAGGGAAGAAAGCTATTACCGTAGTCGGCATGGTAATAATACCTAGGCCCGGGACCATTATAATTTTTCGTTTTGAGGTCCCCAGACCCCAAAAACACCATTCGTTCGAAACTGTATATATATGTGTGTGTCTGTGGGCACGATAACTCTCGTAAAAATGATCCGATTTTGATGAAATTCGGTAAAAAATGTGTAAAGCAACATTTATGACTAACTTCGAAAACCAGCCAGATCGCTCCATCCGAAGGGGTATTTTGGGGGGGTTTATTGTATCCCAAAAATGTTTTTTTTAATTTTATACGTATAATTTTTGAAATGGTCAAATTTTAGTTTTCGCCATTGGATTCAGCTTAAAAAAACACACAATTTGGTATTTTGATCATTCCTCTACGTTAATTGGTTCCCAAGATATTGAAAGTGCTAAGCACAATACGTTGTCTACTGTTATTCTTATGGAGTAAAAGACAAATTTTATATCTTGCCTATTTATGGTCGTATACTGACGAAACTTAGTATACGGCTTCATCTGGTTGTGGTCTATGGATATTTGCTCAAAATAATAATTTTTTTGCCAAAGGCTCCCGTAGCAGCAAACCTGCATACTCAGCCCCATGTTATTCTTATGGATAATAATTAAATGCTATGCATGTCTGCCTTAATTATAAACATAAATGAATAATACCCCCGTAGGAGCAAACCTTCGTACTCAGCGTATTTCCAATACATATATATATATATATATATATATATATATATATATATATATATATATATGTATGTATCTTAATACTACATAAGACCACATACCAAGTTTCATCAAAATATACATTCATAAATAAAAGATTTATGACATTTTAATTATTCTCCATAAGAATAACATGGCAGCTGAGTATGCAGGTTTGCTGAAGCAAGGAACACAAAAAATGCGGGTTTATACAAATATCAATATAACTCAACTAGGGAAAGCCACATACCAAATTTTATTAATTGATGTTCATAAGTAAACTAGGTAACACACTTACTTAATCTCCATAAGAATATCATGGGGGCTGAGTACGCAGGTTTGCTGCTACGGGAACCATCGGCAAAAAATGTTTTTTAGTGCAAATAACAACCCACACAGCACACACAACGTCCCCAGAATATCCCATTTGTGTCCCACACATCCCATTGCAATCCCGGGATAAACAGGATATCCCTAGGATATCCTGCTATGTCCCGGGATATTGTGGACGTCCTAGGGATATCCACGATCTCCCGGGATAACGTGGATATCTTGGGGACATCCCACGGATATCCTTTATATCCCAGAACAATTTTAGTATAATTAATTGCAAGTTTTATTTATAGTTTTAGTATTCAAACCAAATTGAATAACAAGTATAATGATCAGATATCAACAATAAAACATGTATAAAGGAAGTATAAATTTACAATTTATATATCGATGAAATATGCATAAAATTCTGACAATTTATAAGAAAAGAAAATACAAATTGCATTACCGGTCCATCAATAAAATTAACGGCCAACCCCATCTACAACTACAATAATCCCCTTTACAAAGAAGGAGAAAAAATCTGGCACGGCGCCTGCACAGCACCCCGACAACCGGTGCGGCACACGGGAGACATTTCAGGAGCCGTATGACTTCACCGATAACACAAAAACAGAAGCCCTATGACATCACACGTACTGTAGCTAGAGTCTGCTGCTCATCTGTCAGTTGAAGAGTCGTCCGCTCTGTTATGTTAACAACTTTACGCGTCTATAAATCGACTGAAAGGAATGTTTATGTATTTATTGTATCATTGTAACATAAATTAACCTGAACAATATCCCAGTAACTGGCCTTACATACGAATTTACATACTAATAATAATTTTGTCTGTCAAATAAATGAGAAAAAAAGTGTTTGTTTCTTTGGGCTTTGAAAACAAATTAATATAGGCCTACCTATATTTAAAAAATGTAAGCTACTGCACATTTAGGTACATAATGTTTCAACCTACTCGGAAACAGTTATTTTTCTTCTACTTACAATTAATTGGAAACATTATAATTCTATTTTTACTCAGTGTGTGTTGTGTAGGTTCACACATTTTATTTGTTGTGTGTAACTACACAAATTGTAAAGAATTTTAAGTATAGATATGCCAAAGTATAGCCTATGTGAATAAAGCATGTTCCTCTTCAGTTTGGCGTAATGAGTCAAAACATTTGGTTATTCTCTTAATAAGTTAATTGTTTGCTTGTAGCTGTAAATAAGAGATATCAATTTGGAAAATTTAAATTTTGCTACTAAGAAGATTCAATAAACTTTCTCCTTAATTGGATGGACACCAAAGTTGTCCTCGATTGGTTGACTTAATGATAAAAGACGAATAAATAGTGAAACATATCACGCAATATGTTAATATCTATGGAAAACCTGCCGAACATAATTTTACTAGGGCTATATTAATAAGTTGTTTATGGTTGCTGGCCAGGTTGGATTATTGCCCATTAAATTGGATAGCGATGAGGATGAAAGTAACGTGGTTAACTATGGAAACAGCAAAAGTGTTACCAAGTTAATCTGTTAATGATAAAGGGTTGATTTCAGTAATGAGTAGCTGTTGTTTTGATTGAAATCAGTGAAAATACAGTATCTAACTGCTGCCCGCAGAGCGCTGACAATCGGGTGAGGGAATACTTAGGACAGCAATAATAAGAATGTGGTTACAAGTACAAATATTGAACATATTATGGGATGATGATGATGATCCTGGATCTTGATTAACTTAGATGTCGGCAAAAACTGTTCTGGCGCTAGCGGCGGGCGATGAGGGAACCTCACCGATGACGCGTTTTAGTGACGTCACACGGCTCCTGAAACATAGACTAACTACAGTACTTAGTTAGTCTATGCCTGAAATGTCTCCCGTGTGCCGCACACGACCGTCTCGCCGCAGTAATGCACCTGCCTTTTTTTGAAACTTTTGGAACATGTTCCATGGAACTGTGACAAAGTGCTTCTCTCACGTTACAGTGAAAAAGAACGGAATGAAGTACTGAATATAGCTTCGTTGTAGGCGTTGTAACTGTTTATAAGCTCAACCTATATTATTTTATTTAGCCACCATAGCATAGTCCTGAGGGTAGTACCGTAGACTAACTACAGTAGTTAGTCTATGGTAGTACCATAGATTAGGAATACTAAGGAGTATGTTTAATCTATGGTAGTACTTACTCCTTAATCTATGGCCTTACTCAATGTTAGTATCCAAAACCATAATTAGTTATATGACACCATATAAAAACAGTGAAATTTGTGTTGTTTAATACAATCTTAGTTAATGGGTGGATTTAAAATGGATAAATAAGTTATCTAGAGTATTCTCCTTACAGTATTACCCAGCAGAGTATAGGTTATACATATCGAATTAAAAGAGAGTGATTTAATGATTTAGTTAAGCCTATTTGTAAAAATATGATTATTTACACCACAATGATCACATGTAATAACGAATCAGACACTTATAGTGTTTTAAATATTAATTTGACTACTTTAAACGACTAATTCAGTCCTTAACTTAGTCACAACAATTTAGTGGAATACTAAACGATGTACCACTAAGTTTAAAAGAAGTTAACTTATAGTCTTACGCCGGAAGCATTTTGTTGAGATCAATTAAATGCTTCTTGGGAAAGCGGTCCAAACCCTTCTGTAACCTCTTCTTAAGGCTCTTTATTGGGTCATCGATTAGATGTGGGTAGCCAGCATGTTGTAGGCTACAGTTTTACATCTAAGTAAGGTTTAGGTAGATTTATATTCTATCAAAATTAACTGCCTATAATTAAGTAGAGCACCAACAGATTTTTGTTTACCAAGAGAATGCAGCTTCTATCTTGAAGTTGATTGATTCTCAATTCCTAGGCCAACCTAACTCAACGGGCTGTACACAGTAGAAGTGATTGTTGTCGTGAGGTTTGTAGAAAAAACGGCCTAAATAATTTTTTTCCATGTGCAGTAACACAAGGTTTGTGCACAATCTTGGTAACTTATTTCGAAAATGATCACTTAGTAGGGACAAATTTTGATTACTGAAATATTAGCTAGTATTAATGTCAGTTGTCAATAGGAACTGTTTTTTGACAACTGCAATATTTTTTTAAAACTTATCAATCATATCAATGTTTCGTATAAACACTTTACCTTTTGCCTCGACATAAATCAAAACTGTGCAAAAAAGTTTGATTTTACTAATTTTTAGTGTGTTGACTGAAACAATTTGTTTTGGATTTTCAATGCTAGTAGTTTTGATTTTACTATTTTTTAGTGTGTTGACTGAAACAATTTGTTTTGAATTTTCAATGCTAGTAGTATTCTGTCAATGGGAACACAAACCCTTTTAGGGAAAGCGGTCCAAGCGGTCTAAGAGAAAGTTTCCACTCACTCCAAACAAAATGGAAAATGGAATGGATTCTCGACTAGAGTCGAGGAACAGCAAGTAGGAACGGAACTCTTTGTAACGTAACGCTTCTACCATGCTTTGTCACTGGAACGAACCGGATCGTGAAAGTAACCGGTTCAATGTCAAAAAAAAGGCAGGTGCATTACTGCGGCGAGACGGTCGTGTGCCGCACCGCCCAACAACCGGTCAACTGTCGACAGGAACAGACGACAGACCAGAGACCAGACGGTCCAGACATGCGTTGTAACGGTCAATCTTATCTTGGTCGGTGGGTGGTTTTTCCACTTACCAATTTTACATTTTGCAGGTTTGTTAGTTGAGAAAAATAACCTAATCTTCATTCAAGAGTAACTACAACTGTTTTGTGTACAACGTACTGTTTCTTGGTAAGTAGCAAACTTTTTTTTAAAATATTTATGGTACAGGTTAAGGTTAACCCTAGTTTATTTCCTTCATAAATGTAATAAAGAGTTATTCCCCTAGGATGGTTTGGTTATGGAATGTTACCGATTGTACAGAACTAACACATTTCAACTGTTTTGAATCAGTTTATTTAGTACTTGATTCACAATGAAACAGTACTGAATAAATTTAGCCAATCTCTTATTCTAAGAACTAGCATTGATTATTCAAAATCAGTGGAACTAGCATAACCTCAATATAACCTATACAGTCTGTTGCAGGAATGTAAAACCATTCCTTCCATAAGCCCAATGTTCCAACTCACGTACAATACACAGTCCTAGATGACAGGATACTGTCATGCGTATTCTTGGGAAAGCGAAGGAATTAGACTATATCCTTTGCATTAGGCTAATTAAGTTTTAATTTTAGCGAATTTCCCCTATAGGGAATTAGCGAATTTCCCCTATAGGGAAGAAGCTATTACCGTAGTCGGCATGGTAAGATCTAGGCCCGGGACCATGATAACTTTTCGTTTTGAGGTCCCCAGACCCCAAAAACAACATTCGTTTGAAACTGTATATATATATATATATATATATATATATATATATATATATATATATATATATATATATATATATATATATATGTCCGTGAGCACGATAACTCTCGTAAAAATTATCCGATTTTGATGAAATTTGGTATAAACGTGTAAAGCAACATTTATGACTTTAAGTTCGAAAACCAGCTAGATCGCTCTATCCGAAGTGGTATTTTGGGGGGGGTTTTGTACCCCAAAAATGGGTTTTTCGAATTTTTTACATATAATTTTGGAAATATTCAAATTTTATTTTTCTTCATTTGATTCAGCTTAAAAAAACACACAATTTGGTATTTTGATCATTTCTCTACGTCAATTGGTTACCGAGATATTGAAAGTGCCAAACACAGTACGTTGTCTAATGTTATTCTTATGGAGGAAAATAAAAATTTTATATCTCGCTTATTTATGAACGTATACTGACGAAACTTGGTATACGGCTTCATCTAGTTGTGGACTAGCCTATTGATATTTGCTCAAAAAAACAAATTTTTACCCAAGGCTCCCGTAGCAGCAAACCTGCATACTCAGCCCCATGTTATTCTTATGGAGAATAAGTAACGTGTTATCTGCCTTCATTATGAAAATAAATTAATGAAATTTGGTATGTGGCTTTACCTACATGAGTTATATTGATATTTGTATAAAACCCAATTTTTTGTCTTCCTTGCTTCAGCAAACCTGCATACTCAGCTGCCATGTTATTCTTATGGAGAATAATTAAAATGTCATAAATCGTTTATTTATGAATGTATACTGATGAAACTTGGTATGTGGCTTTATGTGGTATTAAGATACATATATATGCATTGGAAATTCGCTGAGTACGCAGGTTTGCTGCTACGGGGGTATTTTTATTTTACCTGCTGATTTGTGTAGAAATTCTGTATTTAAAATCCTGACTCTAGGCCTGATGATAATGGCTTTAACCTAGGATTACATAAGTACTCTTTAATATAAGTACTATTTAAAATCTAAATACTACCTTAAGGCAATAAATGTATTTATAACTAGCTGGCCCGACAGACATTGTCCTGTCCTAATGTCATTTGAGTTTGTTTTATGTCAAATACTCGTTCTTTTTCAATATGGCACGTTCGATTTGCTCACTCGCCTCCCGGATGAGCTCGTTTGCTACACTTACTCGCCTATCGAAAAAAGAGTTTGAGTTACCATTCAAGTAGTTTTTTTTATTTCCATTATGAGAGTTGCAATTCAAGTAGGTTTTTTTATTTCCATAATGAACATATATTTATGCATTTCAAGTATGTTCAGATATACTCCTTGTTAACAGCTGTTTGGTGTAACTAACTGAACTTTGATCAAATCAAAGGGAAATTTGAAGGCCAGTGGGACAGAGCCCTTAGATTATGTCCTACTCTCACACCTACTGAATATAGACACAAAATGTCATAAGAATCGGTCAAGCCGTTTCGGAGGAGTTTTGTTAAAAACACTGTGACACGAGAATTTTATATATTATATTGTGGTCAAATAAATTGCCAGTTGAGGGCATGGTTTGCCAGTCTATAAACTAAAATCAGCCAATAGTAGATGTGCTGCATTGCCAAAACTCCACACCAGCTGATCGGAATAACATTCAAGTGATATTTTTCTATGGCAACAGTGACAGCATACAGCCATGCTATTGGCCACAGCCCGACTGTCAATTTATTTGTCCGCTATTATAGTATTATACTTCACACTAAATTTGGTTTAAGAAAAAACAAAATTCATAAACTGCTTAAGCCTAACATTAAACAACAAATTCTAAGTTTTATATTAATAACAGTAATTTAATTTAACATTTCAGGATACTAGAATCACTTGAAATGGGCCTAAATCCTGCATAAAATTTTGTAAATTTAAATGTTGCATAAGTGTAGAGCTTCATAAATCCTACGTACAGTAATGTAATATTTTTAGCGAGTTTCCCCTATAGGGAAGAAGCTATTACCGTAGTCGGCATGGTAAGACCTAGTCCCGGGACCATGATAACTTTTCATTTTGAGGTCCCCAGATCCCAAAAACACCATTCGTTCGAAACTGTATACATATCTATATCTCTATCTCTATATACAGATATATAGGTACACATATATATATATATATATATATGTCCGTGGGTGCGATAACTCTCGTAAAAATGATCTGATTTTGATAAAATTTGGTACAAACGTGTAAAGCATTATTTATGACTATAAGTGCGAAAACCAGACAGATCGACCCATCTGAAGTGGTATTTTGGGGAGGTTTTGTATCCCAAAAATGGGTTTTTTGATCTTTTTACATGTAATATTTTAAAAAGACAAATTTTAGAATTCACAGTTGGATTCAACTTAAAAATCACATAAATTGGTGTTTTGATCATTTCTCTACGTCAATTGGTTACAGAGATATTGAAAGTGCCAAACACAGTACGTTGTCCAATGCTATTCTTATGGAGGATAAGAACAAAATTATAGCTTGCTTATTTATGATCGCATACTAACGAAACTTGGTATACGGCTTCATCTGGTTGTGGTCTATTGTTTATTACAAAAAAACTCAATTTTTACTGATAATTTCCGTAGCAGCAAACCTGCGTCCTCATCCCCCATGTTATTCTCATAGAGAATAATTAAAATGTAATGTATACCTTAATTATAAACATAATAAAACTTGGTATGTTTGTTCACCTAGTTGAATTCTATTGATATTTGCATAAAAACCCATTTTTTGTGTTCCTTGTTGCAGCACACCTGCGTACTCATCCCCCATGTTATTCTTATGGAGAAAAATCAAAATGGTATATATCGCTTATATATGAATTTATATTGATGAAACTTGGTATGTGGCTTTACCTAGTTGAGTAATATTGATATTTACATGAAACCCCATGTTTGTTGTTCCTTGTTGCAGCAAACCTGCGTACTCATCCCCAATGTTATTCTTATGGAGAATAATTCAAATTTGATTTATCACTTATTTGTAGATATATTTTTATGAAACTTGGTACCTATGCGGCTTTATGTGGTATTAAGACATATATTTTGCATGGAAATTCGCTGAGTACGCAGGTTTGCTGCGACGGGGTATTTTCTTAATGATTATTAGCACCTACGCAACTTCTGAAGAGAATATTGAAGAACACATTGCATTTTATCCTTTGGTTAACTTAAGTGTGGTAAATCAACCCTTTATTTTAAGAAACTATAATCATGATGCTAGGTGGAAAGAAAAATCAGTTTCATCGTATAGTTTAGAATGAATGAATACAAAGCGTACGACAAAGTAAAAATATAAAATCTTTTAAAACTGAACCTAAATTGCAATATGATCTTAAAAGGGCCTTATGAGGGATGGGGTAGGCCTACATTAAAAGGAGGCATATGACGTAACTATGTGCTTTCAGGAAATTTTTAGGCCTAGTTTTTTGCTAATCAATTATTTTAATTAGCATGTGTCTCTGTTTAGGAGCTGGTCAGAATCAGTTTGCTGAGGCCAAAATAAATAAAACACAGGGTTCGTGGATTGGATTGGACCCTTAAGGAATCAACTCCTTATATGAAGAGAAATCCAGGTAAAATTATATTAAAAAATTCTGCTTATTAAAGGAGGTAGGTTAGAGTAGGTACAGTACTATGATTAAGTGCAGTAGGCTTCTTCGATTATGCAAGAACTAAGATAGCCTTGACACCTATCAAAGTTATTACAATTTAGTTACTTACACAATTGCCTGAATGTGTCATTAGTTAAAATCACTGGGCCTATAATATAATAACCAATATACATTCAAAGTTGACAGGATCGGTTAATTTTTTGTGAGTTATATGGTCAACACTGATTTTGCTACTTTTTACTTATGTCTATTCTATGTGCGTGCCAATGTGAATCTTTAAACTGAAAGAAAACAATATTTTAACTAAAATACACCATTAATCCATTTAAAAACAAGATTTTTCGATTCCAATTCAAAGGTTTTAAAAAGTAAAGGCTAGGAACAGCACCAGTACGTCATTCTAAGCCGATTGATTAAGAGTTAAGCCTTTATATCTCTATTATATATGATTTTATATTGATGAAAGTAAGTTGCTTAGTTGTGGTCTATCGATATTTACACAAAAAGATTTTTTACCGTCCGCGTAGCCACAAACTTGCTTACTTAGCCCTAATGTTATTCTAATGAAGAATAAGTAAAGTTTGATAGGTATCTCCCTTAAATATAAACTTAAATTATTAAAACTTGGTATATAGCTTCATCTGTTTTAGTTTTACTGATAATTGCATAACAACTCATTTCTTATCCCTGACAGCAAACCTGTGTAAGTTACTCAGCCCTAATGTTATCCTTATGGAGAGTAAATCAAATTTGATATCTCTATTATTTATTAATGTATATTGATGAAACTTGGTATGTGGCTTCACCTAGTACTGGTATATTGATATTTGCACAACAAATTTGTTTTTTTGTTGATCATCCCCATAGCAGCAAACCTGGATACTCAGCTATAATGTTATTTTTATGGAGAATAAGTAAAGTTTTATATCTCCCTTAATTATGAACACAAATTATTAAAACTTGGTATGTAGCTTCACTTGGTTGTGTTATATTGATGATTGCTTAAAAATACACCTCTTATCTTTCTTGTTGCTGCAAACCTGCATACTCAGCCCCAATATATTATTTTTATGGAGAATAAATAAAATGCTATATATCACTTATTTGTAAATGTATTTTTATGAAACTTGGTAAGTTGTGTTATGTGGTAGTGAGAAACATATAGGGCTATATGCATTATAAATTCGCTGAGTACGCAGGTTTGTTGCGATGGGGGTATTATTCATATGGAGAATAAGTAAAAATCCCTTAGTTATGAACTTAAATTAATAAAACTTGGTATGTAGATAGACTTGTAATTTGTAACTTGGTACCTGGTTGAGTTATATTATCACAATAACATACTTCTTATCTTCCTTATGTCAGCAAACCTGCGTACTCATCCCTAACGTTATTCTTATGGAGAATAAATAAAATGCTATATATCACTTATTTATGAATGCATTCATGTGAAACTTGGTAAGTGGCTCTATGTAGTAATGAGACACATATATTGCATTGGAAATTCGCTGAGTACGCAGGTTTGCTGCGACAGGGGTATTTTTGGATAAAATATTACCCAACGCTACATGTAGTATTAGCTTAATGTTTTTATTTTCAGGAAACGAGACCATGATGAAGATGAAAACAGAGAAGGAATTTAATCAACTACCACTACTTACTGTGTTTTTATGTACCCTATAAACAAGGGTAATTTAAATGTATGTAATTAATTAAAGAATTTATAGAATCAAATTTAAAATATAATTACTCCCTTTACTCTAAAATAATAATTATGAAAGCAGAGACAGATCGAATCAAATCATTACGCTCCCACGGGAAGTCACGACTCCTCGGCGAACAACAGGACGTATAGAATTACGATCTCCGATAATGATCAAGCTGAAAATCAAAACCCTTGAGAACAACGTTAAGAAAACCAGACAAACCCATGATCCAAGCATGCTAAGAGAATAAAATAACTTACGGTCAGCGACACGCCCATTTCCTCGAACTAGTAGGCCGATCGGAAGGGGATAGCCAATAATGTGTAGGTATCGGATGCATTAATCACCGATTGGCTAGGAGGCGTAACGATGAGGGATTGGGGGACAAGATGGCGACAGAGGGAGGAAAAGAGAAGGACAGTCTTCGGAGAGGTTTGGAAGAGTAAGGTAGACACTGGGGAGATCTTCTGGGCTGTTCCGGATTGAGTAGGAACAGAGAGTCTTTCAGGAAAGTATAATGCACTGAGGACACCCGGGAGGACGATAACTTTCACCAGTACCTTACGACACTCTACCACTTCACTCGACGGGATTCCATCGCACCTGAGTCCATCTTCTGAGGACATCAGCGAGGACACCGACCGACGTCCACCTACCCACCGTCAACCCCAGAGGGCGCGGGACTCTGAGAAGCCGATCTACGACGCGGCCCGGAGGGACGAGGACAGGACGGACGCATGGGGACGCGAGGTGTTACAGAGAACTCCAAAATATCTGGGTATGTTCCCACTTCATTAAAAAGGTGCACAGTTAGGATATCTCAAATAAAAATAATGAAAGACGAACTTAAATAAAAGAAACAAAGAAATAATAGCTAGCAAGAGTTAAAAATAAACTACTCAAATAATAAGATTAAATGCAGGAGAATTATAAGATATCTCGAAGGGATAAAATAATCTAACTAAAATAAACTAAAAGGGTGATGTTAGAATGCAAGTTAAGAACCCGCCTGCTATGTGGGTTGAATGTACAAAGTATTAGATTAATAATGTGTCAGATATATAAAAGGGTTTTTAGATAATTCTGTTTAGTGTATACTGATCCTTTACTCAGTATATCACATGAACGTTGAATGTACAAAGTATTAGATTAATAATATGTCAGATATATAAAAGGTTTTTTTAGATAATTTTGTTTAGTGTATACTGGTCCTTTACTCAGTATATCACATGAATGTTGAATGTATAAAGTATTAGATTATTAATATGTCAGATATATAAAAGGGTTTATTAGATGATTTTTAGATGATTTTATTTAGTGTGTTTTGATCCTTTGTTCAGTGTATCAGATGAATTATATGTGAATATTGAGAATAAATATACAAGAGAGAGATAGGAAGCTTTTATTTTGTGGGGTTATTCTATCTATGTATTTGAATGAGAAATATCCATGGGGAAATCACAGTAATGGATTTGGAAATCCTAGGGAACTTTTATGTTATGTTTTAATTATATTATAAGTGTATTAGTCATCGTTGTTCAGACGTTTGTTTTGAAGGACCATTATAATACTATAAGAGTAGAGGGTAGTAGAATTAAAGTGCAAAGTGAGGATTTGAAATGTATTAAACGGACATGGAGTGAGTAAGTGGAGAAAAATATATGTGTGTTTATCAGGGGATAAAGGACTCTCTATAAACATAAATTGTTCAGGAGGCATAAGTGCACCTTTTAAAGTATTCTGTTCTATCATTTATTATAGTTGGGTTATCTTTATCATGTATATTAAAGTGTTTTCATTTCCTTGATCTGTGTTCATTCCAATCCACGTTCCTATGAGTTACCTCTAACTAGCTAAGCGAGTACAATCTCAGATTAATTCTATCTCTAAATTTTAGTCCCATTTAAAAGGGTTTACAACCCTGGTTAATATAACTTACATTCTGGTTTTATATAAACTTATTTTTACTGCAATTACTGCCAATTTGTTTGAATTAATTACCGTATTATTTAAAAAATCCTTAGTTGTTTGTATTACATCACCAAACAATTATTAATTGGAATCCATTCTTCAGTTTTTAAAATCTGTATTTTTTAGTTTAACTTTTGTTCTGAGAAATGTTTAGGCCTACATATGCATATATTCATTTTATTATAAACTTGTTAAAACAACTATTTGAGAGGTTAAAACAACTTGTTAATCAAGATTTGTGTAAATTTTAATAAAAAATTGTAAGTTGTATATATATTTTTAGTGTCAATCCAATTAAGTACCTATAATCACGACATTTGTGACACTTTTACAATTAAATCATGTGATATTAATTATAAAAATTAGCATAAAATGTGACAAAGGTAACAATATAAAGTTGTAAAACATGATTTTCAAGTATTTGTTCTTTTGAACTGTGATGACACAATTTAAAGTTTTGCAAGGGTCTGAAGATTACAAAATTACCTTTGACAAAAAGTGTCATTCATTAAAAATATATCCTAGGATCACAAGGCAGATTACAGGTATTTAACGTTTATTCACTAGTCAACCTGATTCAAAAAACAACATCAATATGAAGTCAAAACTTGTGTTTCTATGTGCAAGTTGGGCATGGGCAATTATAGTGTCTATATCTATAAAAGAGGAAGTATGTATGTATATATGTATGTAGCCTATGGACTCCGAAACCGCTCGACAGATTGTAATGAAACTTTCAGGCATTATTAAGCATTATTCAAGGATGGTTTGTGTGAAGTTTGGTGCAAATCTGCCCAAAGGGCTCCGACCCAGAGGGCATACAAGGGTGCTGTGTCAGGTTTTATAAATTTAGTGTTTACAAAATTAACAGCTGTAATTAAAAAATTCAAAGTTTTGGGCGCAACAACGCGCGCCGGGTAACTGCTAGTTATTTATAAAAGGACAATTTAAAGTTGTCTTGTAATTTATTTTAGAACTGTCTTCATATCAGATTGTGTGACCATATTGAAAGGTGTCCCATTATTCTATCAGTATGAATACCCTAACCCCACAGATATCCCTGCCTACCCCATGATAATTCTGCGGTCATCCTTAGGAGGCCATATGGCTTTAGGATACGCATTACCTATTGCTAGGAGCCATAGGGTTTCCTAAGGATGACCGCAGAATTGCCATGGGTAGGCAGGGATATCTATATGTGGGGTTAGGGGATTCATACTAATAGAATAATGTGACACCTTTCAAAGGCATGTCTCCAGTAAATCCTGTGGGACATCCTGGGGATGTCCTTGGGCTTCAGAGTACAATATCCCTTTGTGATCCGAGGGATGTCCCCAGTACATCTTGTGGTACATCCTGGGGATGTCCTCGGGATTAAAAATACAATAACCTTTTGTGGTCCGAGGGATATCCCCAGATAATCCTGGGGATGTCCTAAGGCTTCAAAATACATGTCCTTTTGTGGTCCGAGGGATATCCCATGGTCATCCTGAAGGATGTCGTGGGGAGAGGACATTTTTGTGTCCTGGGGACATCCTGAGGGTATCCTGAGGATATCATGGGATGATCCTGGGATATCATGCATATCCCACTGTGATGTCCTTGGGATGTCCTGGGGACAACCTTGTGCTGTGTGGGAATAGACTACAACGATATGAAGCAATGTACCAAGTTTCATCAGGATAAGTTGATAAATAAGCGAGATGTACAATTTTCCTTATTCTCCATAAGAATAACATTGGGCAACGTACTGTGTGTTTAGCACATTCAATATCTCTTTAACCATTTGACGTAGAGCAATTATCAAAACACCAAATAGTGCGTCTTTTTAAGGTATATATATTTCTGGTGGGATGGTATCTAAATCTCGTACGACGGATGGCACAGATCCACCCAAGGAGGTTTATTAGTATTACTGGAGGTAACATTGCTTAACGATTTTTGTCAAAAAAGCGAGCCAGTGATTTTGTTAGGTTGGCACACTGGTGAAGCAAATTTCTCGGTATTTGAACTATCCTGATTCGTTGTTTTATTCCTATAAGTGAATCTACTCATGCAAATCACTGGAATAAAAGTACCGCGGTAATAAAAGTTAGAACAAATTAATATTTTAATTTGATTTAGGTATCTAATCTTACCGTGAATTATGATTAATTATGAGCAAATAACAAATACAAGTTTATTCATTTTCAGTTCATGAATAGCTGTTTTTTCATTCACTTTGTCGACTCATTTGATCCCATCGAGTAGTTCTTTGCCTCGCCAAAATTAGGGCTAAAAAGTTTCGCCTCACTAATTCACAGAGTTTTACATGCATTAATTTTACATCCGGGGCTTTTCTGACCTTTTTTGGGCCCAAAAATTCGAAATTTGAAAGATTAATCATCAAAAAAGGGGTTTAGAATCTTCCAATGTTTTGCCCAACTAACTTATTGTCTGATTATAGTAAGGAATAGGTATCCTTACCAAATTTTAAGTAAATCGGACACAAAATTAGACCGCTAGAGTGTAAACACACGACACACACGACACACACACACACACACACACACACACACACACACACACACACACACACACACACACACACACACACACACACACACACACACACATATATATATGAACGAATATATATATACCATTTTGAACGACCCCCAAAACGTGTTTAGGGGGTCACGTTAGGAACTTCTATGGTGGTCCCGGGATTAAGTTTCACCGTACTGATAATGCAAATAGTTCACTTTCCATAGGAAATTCACTAACAAATAAAATATATAAATAATGGAGCGATTTCAGTTTTACGTGGTTTCACGTCGTGGGCTTCTGTGTCATGGGACCCCACCAAGGTGGAAAGAAGCTTCCACCATGGGACCCCATGTACAATACAGACCCAGTAGTGATGAGTTTTTATTTAAATGCTGTTGTGTTGGTGAACCTGCTTTTTATGGTTATGCTATTGTACTGTACTGTGCTTGGGTGCTTGCTAGGCCAGTGGCCACGGAGAGGGGAGCGTCTGTCTGTCCCTTATTTCTCGGAAATTAGAAGAAAGTAACAGTTTACAAGATAAATTAAAAGGTTTATTTTATTTGTGATTGGCCTTTGACTATTATTCTCTGCCATCTCATCAGAAGCCAAGATACACGTGAGTTTATTTTCTTTGAGTTAGGAATACATCTTTATTCTCAGTTTTGTTTACTTTCGTTAGTCACGAAGTTCACACGTAAGCCTAGATAGCCTGCGACCACATTTCGTTTGCCTTAAATTATGTGGTCTCAATGAATAACCCTTAGTTAAATTGATATTCCGCTCAGTATACTATTAAAGTAGTGGTTCATAATTTGTAGATATCTTGCTTAAAAGAGCCTATAAAGCGATTCAGTTTCACCACATTTTACATTAGCCTAAGAGAAAGTCCAGACCAGGAGTGAAAGGAACAAGTTTTATCATGAATTGTGTTGGTTTATTTCAGTACCTAGGTTCCTATAAGAACCTACCCTTTCATTAAATAACTAAAAGTACTTAAACGTTGTCAAATTAGTTACATTCTTGTATCTAGGCTACCTAAAGTATGTTGTTCTATACTGGTACCCACAAATGATAGGACCTGGTGATATATGGCCTATTTATGACCTACTTGCACCTAAGTTAGGCTTACATAACAAAATTAGTTTATACTGGCGGGTATAATTTCATAAGCAGAATATTATAAAAAACCGAAGTAGATTTGTTCGTATGAGTTAACTTAGGCTTTAGATTAATTTGATTGTTTTATCAATTGTAAAATTATGTTTTCTTCTGCGTGTTAGTTATGACGTCACATTTGTTTTTAGTTTGTTTTCAATTAGGCCTAAATTTGAAATAAAAATATAATAGTTAAACGTTAATTCATGAATATAAAACTAAAACCGTAACAAACTTATAAGATAAAGGTCTCCAGGATATAGGCCTACCTTCCTGGTAGCATGTCAAAATTACACTTAAGGATCTTTTCCAGGGACTTTCCTCTCCATTAATTAAATACTGATAGGCCTATAGACGGTCGGCAATGTACTCGTAACGTATTTCTGATTTGAGACTTCTTTTACTGCTCTCCAGGAACTTATAGTCTGCTTGTTTTGCACTAGTCAGTTTAAGTGAACATATAACTTAGCCTATATCCTTCATCGGTCAATCCAAAGTAAGGATTCCATAAAATAAGCTACAGTATAGGCTACTCCTTTTGAAGAATTAGCTAGCCTATGATAAATATTGTAGTCAGTTTTTTTTATAAGTTGAGTACGGTAACTTATGGTTTTTTTTTTAAACTAAACGATTCTGACACTACCGTAAGTTATTTATCTGTAACAAAGGTTGTTCCTGGCAATACATGTTAAAGTATTAGCATTGACTAAGTTATAACTTAGATACCTCAGTATCTATAGTCAGTGGTTTTAAATTGGTACGGTAACGGTAGTGGAATCAACGTAGATGCATCATGCTTGTTATTTGGACAAATTTCAAGACATAATTTAGACCTACTTGTTTCTTTTGTTAAATATGATACAATAAAAACTGAACTTATTGAATAGGGTTTAATCTAAATCAACTACCTTACCGGTATAAAATAATCAAATTATTCGATAGAGGCCTATATCAAAAAAACTTCATTCAATATTTGATTTCTTGTTCCGTTTATGAAAGTACCCTTACTGGCTTTCACACTTCATTTTAGCATGGGTTTATTCCAGCACTTGAAAATGGTCTGTTCTTACCACCTGTTATTTCGTAGGTACAGTGGAACCTCTATTAACCGTCACCTTCGGGACTGTGACCGATAACTGAACAGACGGATAATAGAAATATCATTAGCCTACACGAACAGTGAATAGTAACTAAATTTAAAATTTTTTGGAGAGAAATGAAAATAAACCTGTGTACAATGATAATACCTTACAGTACGCAATAAACTGCCCAACATAATAGCTCGTACAGACGCTCAGACACTGGCGTGTGGCGCAAATCCCGACATTAATAAATCGTAAAATTCTCATAGGTAGACGACGGATAACAGAGAGTGACAGTTGATTGAGTTTTTACTGTATACAGGTTTTAAATTATTACAGGTACCAGAATTCCAAAGAAACATTTGTTCAGTTAAGGCTAGGTCTTTCTTAAGGAATTTTAATTTAGATTTTGGGATACTGATTGCTACAAATAGTGCAAAAATGTAGAAACTTAAATTAGCTAAGCTTATAAACCTAGGGTCTAATTGACACTGTTTGGAATGTGCAGAAAAATTTGGCCTAAAGTTAAGTTACGTTTGGCCTAAGTGAGTCAGTATTATTCCATGTTGGTTTTGATATAGGGCCTACAGTCCTCATATTTTAGAAAATAATAATATCATTTGTAAAATACTTAAACTAGTGGCTTGAAGGGGCCATAGCCCCTGATCTTACTCCAATACTCTGTCTAATCTGATTTGAACACATGTCAGTTGGTAAGTAAAATAGATTCTTAATCACATGTTTTAGTGTAAACAAAGCAGACTTTTTAATTACTTTCCTATGTTTTTCTTATGGGGGATGTTTTACGTTATTTCTCGTTTGCTGGTAACTTTATGGAGATATACTGCTATTTTTCCCCGAGTCCCTGGGATGGAGACCTTTAATTTGAGCCATCTCCCATCATTCTGCGTTTTGCCAAACTCCCACAATTTTGACTCAACAATTTCGCTTACAGAATCTATAATATTATAAAGAAGAGATGGTTTCTGTCTGTTTGTCTATCTGATGTTCCGGTGAGCGCAAAAACTACTGAACCGACTGGGCTGAAACTGTACACAAAAGGTAGATCTTGAACCCATGTAACACATGGGCCTCATTCACTTCCTTAAAATCCCCTCGGGCTACGCCCCGTGAACGTCCTAAGTTTCAATGTTTACATTTCAGAAGAAAGTAAACATTCAGAGACTGTAATGCGAAAAGCTGTGGATACTTAAATTTGACAGCTTAAAGATCAAAAGCAAGAACAGTTGTTTCAAGCTAACTTATAACACAGTTATTAGTATTTGTACTTTGATATATGGTATCATTTATCTATATAAATAAAATTAGAGTTTTGTCTGTACATTGCTGGGAATTATGAAATTTTTGCATATTTATACATTTCATACCATATAGGAAAGCAGAAACACGTCTTACCTCAATTTCTGTCTGTCTGTCTGTCTGTCGGTGACGCTCAAAACGGCATTTTACGCAGCCTTCTCCGGGAAAACGGGTGCACCGAAATTGATGAAACTTTGTTTCTTTGTTCTATACATGCGTGAGAAGGTTTTAGGCCACTGTAAACCGGCATTCGCCTTTTGGAAAAATAATGGCGGCCGCTCAAAAACGTGATTTTGTGCGATTTTTGACACGTTTTGTTCGCTTTTCACAGGGAAACGGGTGCACTGATTTTGATGAAACTTGTTTTCTATGTTCTATATGTGCGCTAAAAGGTCCTAGGTTAATTGCATTTTTGGAAGTCACCTTAGGACTCTGCCCTACGGGATTTTAAAGATCCTATGTAATTCTTAAGGACAAAGTATTTATTTATTATATTGAACCAGATGATGACTTAATAGTTATATCCATAACTTAAAATATTGTTTATCATTATGGAAATAAAAAACCTACTGGAATGGCAGCTCTCATAATGGAAATAAACAAACTACTTGAATGGCAACTCAAACTCTTTTTCGACAGGCGAGAGTAGGGTGTATTGAGGAACTCTGCGCCCCCCCAATCTTAATGACCTCTCCCGATTTTATATTTATGCCCCCCTTCGATTTTATATTTTTATTTTATGCCCCCACATTTTATATTTTTGCTCCTCCTCCCTGATTTTATATTTCTCCCCCCCTCCCCCCCTGCCTGATATTTTTTTCTATGCCTCTCTAAATAGACATTTTATGTAGCCAACTACTGACTGTCTCAACTTCACAGTAAATTTAAAAATTATTGAGGGTTAAGGAGTTGTCTTAAGTCCTTTTAAAAATTGGGAACAGAACATTGGGAAACAGGTGGTCTCATAAACATTCCTCATTCACTCTGTTCAATCGATGAATAACAGGAATTACTGATCGACAGTTGTTTTCTCTGAGGTTCATAAACAGATTAATTCGGTTATTATTCTTATCAAATTCATATAATATTTAGAGATACAACCCGTACGAAGGACGGGTACACAGCTAGTTATATATAAAGATATTTAATATTTTATACTTAAATATTTTCTTACACTTACTCTAAACTGTGCCATCGATATGTTCCCGAGCAGGGGACGGAGAGAGAAGAAAAATTACCCCAAAATCGAGGGGGTTGTTGTCAAACACTATTTAGACTCATTTAATATAAGATTAGTCTATTTTAACATTTGGCTTATGAGTTTCAATAAAATCAAAAGAATCAAAACAGCTCTGGGAATAAATAACGAGTGGAATGGCAAATGATAAAGTATCAACAACTGATTTCTTCTTTCGAGTGCAATGGGCACTCGGTCCCACCATTATTTTCAATATAGGATATGGGCATATTAGAAGTTTAGTAGTTACAAAATTATAGCAGCTATGAATTTGGGCCAGTCCATACCAAGTAGTCCAAATTAATAAAGTTGATTTCATTTATATATTATATGTTGTACACCGATTCTTACATGTTTCAAGATGTAACAACAATTGGGGAAGTGTTGTTACCTAATATGTTATACTTACTTCAGGTTAATTTTTATCATATTAGGAGTGAAAATAAATGAGATGCGCTAATAGTTAGTTTTTAGCTTAAAAAATTACCTTTAAAATGACAATTGTTTGTTCTTCCTAAGTCATTTAGTCTTTTAGTTATCGATACAACTGCGAATGTGTGCATTGACTGAAATTGGCCCCCAGGACTGAAGGAAAATGGCTGCCATTTATAAGCAATCTATAAACAAAGATTTTCCCCAGTTGTTTTTTACTTCTAGAAACATGTAGGAATCAGTGTACAAAATTAAAATGGTTAAGCAACCACCCTTGGACCACTTGATATGGAATAACAACATGAAACATTGTTACCGGTATGATTGTTGGTAAAAAGCTTTTAATTAGTGTGGTTGCAAATTTTAGAAGAGTGTGTTTTACAAATTCAAAAGGCATTACCCGTGCAAGGCAATAAACTATGAAACTGCAGCATCTGTGACCCTGTTATGTGTTAGAATCATAATTTTAAGTAAACTTAATATACTGCCTAACTCAACTTTAACGACTTACCATTTGCTTTGCTAGATACATTCTATGGCCTGAGTCTCATGTGGAAGTTTAGCCTATGGATTAAAGATTCAGTAAAATCCTTTAATATATATATGTATATATGAATGGCTCCCTCGAACAACCTCGTAACTGACAAAAATAAAATTTTTCAGGACGTGAAAAAACTGGTTATTTAGAAAAGCTTTGATGAGAATAATAGTTTTTTTACATAAAATTATTTGTTTAACTATAATTTAACCCTCCACAAAGTTTTATCTTTTAATTTAAAGTATAACTGGAGTTACAAGCAATTTTACCCGAAAATTATTGGGAACAACGTAACTGACATCAGTTACAGCGTTGTTCTACGGAGAAATCACTGAGGTGAGTAAAACGACACTAGAGAACATTAAAACATAAGTTTATTGGAATACAATGTTTATATATGAAATGTTATTAAAGGATTTAAAAAAATGAATAGGCCTACTGTTCATTGTTCATGTCAATAAAATGTCCACCTAAAGTCTTAAGGTTTTCTTTAAGTAAAAACTTCTGCATTATTGGTTATTTCACTGCAATATTCTCGTACAATGGTACATACTCTTGAGGGATGTACTTGCACATGTCCAGTAAATCTTTTTTCTTTGCAGCTTTTATTGGTAAGGTACCTTCATACAACCGAGGGAAGCGATCAACTACAACGGGAGGATATCTGTTTACTTCCTTTTTCTTTGCACCTTTTTTTTGGGAGGATTTCTTTGAAGGTCCCTTCTTCTCTGAAGTGCCCGGGTTCAATGTAGATGGGTTTTCTTGTTCCTTGATTATTTTAGCTAATATATGTGCATTTGATGGCTGTAAGACGTGAGATGTCCTGCCGCGCAAAGTATAATGTCGTCTGCTGTCAGTTGATACCAAACATGGTCAGTTATGTTAAACTTGCTAGTGGCTAAGGCGTTAACACAATGTCTGTGTTTTTAAAGTCCTCTGTGTCCATAACACAAACATTGAAGGGATGTTTCGTATTTGCATGGGCTATTATTATTTCGACCCATTGAAAGGGGACATAAACAGTTTTTCCTTTTTTGGCTTTTTCTATCAAAGCGAAATCTCGATCGCACGGGAGAAAACTGTGTCCTGTAGTCATAAATTTTTGTTCAACAGTAGTGAATAACTGGTTTGTTACTAGGTGCTGCATCACAGAGATTAATCTCCAGTTATTATTTTAGCCAATGCAGCGGTCAGACCAAATCTTAAATGTACGGGTTTCGCCGGGTTTGAGCTTTTGAAAGTTGAGCTCAATATACTTTAAGATGCATGATGCTATTTCCGCCGAGCCACGTTTGCCTACTGTTTCATTCCACAGAAGCATATACAGGCTTGATTTTTCCCATGTCATGTATAGCTAGATTATAGCATGAGAGCTGCCGTTGATAAAATACATTGTTGTGAGTGAGATTAGGGCAAAACAAAACCTGCTGAAGATCTACACACAAAACTATATCCTTAGGATTTTGTTCAGCATCTGACTTGTCTTTATCCAAGGCCTTATACCCAGCATCTGCCCTAATATGATGTACTTTACTTTCAATTTCAATTTTATTTCTTTCGTTCTCATTTCTAGAGTCTACAAGTTGAATGAAGAGCCGGTCGCAATAGGCACATGTATCGGATCTTGGTAGCCCAAATCTTAAATTAAAATCACTATTAAATATATCACGATATAAGTGAAGATTCACATCGCTGTCTGGATGCTGGATAAGAAAAAGTTCCCACATTTTCGAAACAGTTAGTGCAGGATCCAAACACTTTGCTTGGCTGACTCTCCGCGAGTAAAGACTCTCTTGGCAAGGAAATGATTCAATATGCTATTTTATAAGCTCTTTTTGTCTCTTCAGCAACTTTTTTATGTTTACCATGTGAACCACGACAATCATTTAGGGGCTTATTGAACTTTATTTTATCTACAAGCATCTGGATTCAACGGGGAGTGATTTTGAAAATGTGGCATATTGTTTTTTGGCAGATGCGGATATTCTCGTTGATTCTTGGAAGATAATATTCCACGGTACAATGTCTCTTAGATATATTTTCACTCACCGTATGTCGTGTAATATCCACTACCTTGATACAGGACTGGGCGAGGAAGGCTGTTTGATTGTTGTAACTCATCTGTTAAAAGTCCATAACGTTTTTAAATATTTCAGCTTGAGTCAGTTTATCACACTTGAACCTGCAGATGCATTGTCTACCCTGTAAAAATATTTTATTTGTAATATAGGCCTAAGTACAATTTCAAATACTGTATTTTTAGGAGGTATTCATTTTAATATTTTGTTTGGCAGAGCAGTGAGCTACTCTGAAAAATTACAAGGTTGTTAAAAGATCGCCTAGGTAGTTTGGATTCTTCGCCCAAAAATAGGATAGTATGATGTATTCATTTAATTAGGATACAGTATATTAGGATAATATTTTACAAAAAAACATGTTATAGTAATAGTGAAAATCTCCTGTAATAGACATGTGAGGTATTGCCAAAAATAGTGCAAATCTAAAATAACATAATTTATTTGGCTCCCGGGAATCAAATTTTAAATATTGTAAGACGTCAAAATAATACTATTCATTGTTCATGTAAATATTATTATTTGTTTAAAAACAAACTTTGTATGTAGTCATGCTTATACAAGGTTATCTGACAGCACTTAATAGGTGTAGATACAACGTTGTTCTACTTACCATTTCAGGTGGCAATTTCCGTGGAACAGGTTTGTTTCTCTTGGAAATATACAGGTTTCCAGCATCCCTTGCCTTCTTGCGAAGCGTGTCTTTCCACTTCGTAAGCTTCATTTTCCCTTTTTTTCCCCTTATTTATGCGATTTTCGGCACCGGGTGAAATGACAATGCCTGGAGCGGCCGACATCGTGCTAGCTGCTAGATACAACGTTGTTCAGCGCCGTGCTAGATACAACGTTGTTCTGAGCGCGGAGACTGGTTTGCCGCCATTTCAGTCAGCTTTCCAGGGCTGCCAACTTGAGTTTTTCCAAAACAAAATATACCACATGGTTTAGAATGCTAGTTACAACATTGTTCTGCTAAAAACTCAATTTTGCTAAAGTTGTCAGTTACACCGTTGTTTGAGGGAGCCATTCATAAATGTCACTGGGTTTGCTGATATGGCTTTGATGTGCTTGACAAATAATGGTGCAGATAGTGCCTAGTACGATAAGTTCAGAAGGTGTAACTTTGAGTCAGAGATTACCATTACCATCATATTTTACCCCAATGGGGATTGATAGTGTCAAGATTTCAGGAACATACTATACACTAACAAAACTTATATTTACAACTAAATATATTAAAACAAGTCAAAAAAATAGGTAGAAAAACTAAAACTAGGCTGCGGATAGGCCTTAGGCGGTGACGAGGCCTGACAACGGAGTGATGCTACCTCCCACTACACTTTCCCTCTATGTATCCAGTCAAACATAACTTGGACAATTTAGACACATCTAGTAGGATAGGCTATAACTTTTGTAACTGAAGGCCTAATCATTCAAATCCATGATAGAATATTTAGTGAGAGATACATTTCAGATTCATCCTCACTCCCCACTGGACTTTATCCTGGTAGGCTTTATTTGTTCAAGGTTCATTGAGGTAAGTTGTAGCAGACTCACTCTACATTAACAATGCTTTGACGGACCAGAGTTTTTTATTTTTTTTATTTAGAGATTATATAAATTAAGTTAGCACCAAGGAAATCATTAAAATTGTATTTTTATTTATACTTTTGACCTACTGTTAAATGTTTCAAGAGAGTACGGTATAATACATGAGTAAGATTTCTTACTGTTAACATCTTTTTTTTTAATAATATAAATTCATGTGACATCAAATATGAAACATGTAGTAATTTAAGTTATTGCTCCAAACAAGGCTGTAGTTGAGGGGTTGTATAAATACCAGTATAAAAATAACTTAGGCTAGTATATAACTTGTTTTGTCTATAGTATCTGCAAAAATCTGTGTGTGAATGTTTTTTTACCATGTTTTATAATTTTTCCAAAATTAGAGAGGAAATCATAGGCGGAAGAACTATTTTCTGTAACTCACACTACATTGACATTCTGTTATATAGGCCTGCATATGAGTGAATTGTGGCTGTAAGGTTGTTAGGTTATAACAAGATTATGCTATTCATCAATAGTATAATTTCACATAACTGCCGCAGCGTGCTATTAAAGTTTACATAGTAAGTTTACCACTTTTTCCCCGAACAAATGAAGCAAGATTGAAGGTATGTTTGAAGGTATGTATGATTGAAGGCATGTAGGGCCTACCAAAATATATTTTCCATGAACAAATATCTCTCAGGCAATAGACATTGATAGAAGCATGTCAGGAACACATTCAAACAGATTTCTGCGGACAGCATAAGAATCATTATCCAACATGCTTTCAGGAATTATTAAGTTTAGATAGGCAAGTTAAATAACATTTATAACGTCAAATACCATAACAAACATTATGACAAAAAACCAAAAATTAGGTGTACGATACTATTATTTCTTCAATATACAGTGTGTAAATTAAGTATTGAAACAAATCTGTATTTTTCCAGCCGAAATAGAAATATTTTGTTTGTGACACTGATTGTTAACAAACGTTCCGGAATTTTTGACATAGAAAATTTTGTTTGCCCCCCTAACAGGGTGGGGGGGTAGGGGGTAACTTATTTTTTTCAAATAGCAACCCCTATTGAGTGATTTTGAAGGGCTTGTCAAAAAAAATACAATGGTGCAAATCCGAGGTCGATATCTCAGCCCTAACCAGAATGGCAGCCATTTGTAATTTTGAGATGGGCACACGAGATTAAGTATGGATACCCCAATTTACCTTTTAAACGGGTTACATTGGGTGAGCCAAACTCTGGATACGATTATTAGATGGAAAAGTGGATTTTTTGTCATATTCCCAATTTTGCCCCAGCCCTAAAATTAGGGTATTTTGGGGGCAGCCCCAAAATTTAAAATGCAAACCCCTATTGAGTGACCCCTCATTTTGAAGGGTTTGTCAAGACATAGGCAATGGTGATAACCTGAAGTCAATATGTCACCCCCAGCCAAAATGGTAGGTATTAAAAAATTTGATTGGGTGAAATAATGTATTAAAATTTGAAAAAGACATTTTATAACAATTATAGGAATTCATAAGTAAAAGAGGTAATAGCTGAAATAAGAAATTTGAATTTTATTAATAAATTAAGTAGCTCTGGTTATATCAGCTCCTTTGGAATGCAGATGCACAATGTAGATGAAGAGGGGTTTGTTGAACAAAGACTACCTAAGTTGGAATTTCCCACTTACCCTTTCTTATCAGTAGTTGTTTGTGTTTCTGAAGCTCATACTTTCGATAATATTTCATCTACTCATTTTGGTTTAGTTAATATTGTAGAGAGGTCGGTATTAAAATGCTTCTGTAGTTTTGTTCACAATGGTTCTTTTAAGTACTCAGCAAAAGATTGACATTCTCCGCATTGTTGGGTATGGGGATAGGACACGTACGTATCAAGAAACTTGTGAGTTATTTAATGAACTGTACCCTGATCATCAAATAAATCGATCTACAGTAAGTAGGATCTGTACTAAGTTCTTGGAAACAGGGGATGTAGCAAATAAACCTAAAACTGGTCGACCTAGATCAGTTGTAACAGAGGACATCGCATTGGATGTGCTTTTGAGTATTCAAGAAAATCCTCACACATCGACTCGTCAGCTCAGTAGTAATCTAGGTATGAGTCACACTTCGGTACATAAAGCTCTGAAAGCTGAAAAATTTCATCCTTATAAGGTACAGCTAATTCATGAATTGAACGAGGATGATTTTGATCGTTGAATTCAATTTTGTGAAGAAATGATGCAGCGGTGTATCCAAGATCCGTTATTTAAAACGAAGATAGTATTTTCCGATGAAGCCTCATTCAGCCTTAATGGACACGTCAATAGACAAAACTCGAGATACTGGTCAGATGAAAATCCACATTGGATTCAAGAATGCCATACACAAAGACCTCAGAAAATTAATGTTTGGGCAGGAATAGTTGGATTTAAGATAGTTGGACCTTTTATAATTGAAGGTAATTTAATTTAAATGGTGATCGTTATCTGGACCTGTTGCGTGAATCTATTGTACCCGCTATTTCTATAGAGTTTCCTCCTGAAGATGAAGAACATGCCGTGCATGAAAGTATTTGGTTTCAGCAAGATGGCGCCCCACCCCACTTCGCTGTAAATGTAAGGGACTATTTGGACCAAACTTTTCCTGATAAGTGGATAGGTAGAAGAGGTTCTATCGAATGGCCCGCAAGATCTCCCGATTTGTCCCCTTTGGCTTATTTTTTATGGGGATATCTCAAGAGTAAAGTGTATGGACCAGAAAACTTACAAGAGCTTTCAGAGAGGAGTCTGACGGAAGCACGGTCAATTGATCAACAAACAATTGGCAGAGTGTTAAATGGATTTTACAATCGTTTAGGACTTTGTCAAGTTGCTCTTGGCCATCAGTTCGAGCATTTATAAATTATCAAGGTATCAAACATTACTTAGTAATACCTGTCCTACTTGTGTGTTTTAGTTTAGTAAATTAGTATTTTGTGTTATTATTTATAGCTTCAAAGTATTTGTTACCTGTTTCAATTGTGCTTCAAACGTAGACGTTTGTGACCGCCATTTTGTTTAGGATCACCGGATTTCAATTTATCGTAAATCATTGTTATTAGTGTGACACGGGCTATAAAATGAGGGGTCACTCAATAAGAGTGGCTTTGTCAGGCATTCAAAATTTTGAATTGGTGAAATGGGGGCTTTTTCACCCAATCAAATTTTTAAATACCTGCCATTTTGGCTAGGGGTGACATATCGACTTCAGGTTTGCACCATTGCCTATGTCTTGACAAACCCTTCAAAATGAGGGGTCACTCAATAGGGGTTTGCATTTGAAATTTTGGTGCTGCCCCCAAAATACCCTGATTTTAGGGCTGGGGCAAAATTGGGAATATGACAAAAAATCCACTTTTCCATCTAATAATCGTATCCAGAGTTTGGCTCACCCAATGTAACCCGTTTAAAAGGTAAATTGGGGTATCCATACTTAATCTCGTGTGCCCATCTCAAAATTACAAATGGCTGCCATTCTGGTTAGGGCTGAGATATCGACCTCGGTAAAAATGTCAAAATTTCAAACTCCTTTCTAAACACTTGGGATTTTGTCTAGATTAAAGCGCACATAATACTATTCAAAATTCAAAATTCTTTAATTGCAGATAACAATTTACAAATTATCCTACACGTGTGGTGTGGGGCTTAAAATATTCCGAATTTAATAGTGTACAGAATTACATACACATCCATTTTTCTTTTGTCTGGTAGGTGAGATATAGGGGCAATGATTAGTGAAGTACAGGTGACGTATGAATGTGTGCCACTGGCCGTGGCGCTGCGGCCACGATGCATTGTGAGCCGCGCTCATGTGACGGGATTGGTTGGTGGGTGGGTGGTTGGTTGGCTATTTTATGTGAAGTAATTATCAAGTTTTTTTTATTAAATTTAATGTAATCTCAGGTTTGTAGGATTGTAAGCTACAACAAAATCAGCTTTAATTTTTTTCACAATTTGTTTTATTAAGATATGTTTTATTTATATTTCCATAACCAAATCAATATGAGTTTACTAATAAAAGTTCGATATTCTATTTTATAATTAATTTAATATATCTAATCACATTTTATTATGAGGTTGAGGTGTGTAATATGTATTCACTTTGATTATTAATACTGATATGAAAACATGCTACTATTAGGTCCAATATTAGTTTATTTGTGATGTACTCCTTATTTTTTATCACACCTCTGCAGTAATTGCATTTTGGTAATGGTGTATTATAAATTTCTGTAAACCTGCTCATAGTACAAGGTAATTCATACTCTTCTTACCTCAACTTTAAGCTTACAACAAACTTTTTATTCTAAATTTATTTTTGGAAATTAGGAAATAAATAATATGATAAAGACAATTGTAAATGGTTAATTTTATCTATTGATTTATAAACCGCCATATACACTATGCAGTAGTTAATGCCTGAACAATTATTTCACGCTTGGGCATCATTGTATATAATATAAATAGTGCACAATCAAGCGGTCTAAAAGAAAGATATGAACATACAATCTGTTGTCCTTTTATATAGTTATTTTTATTCGGTTGTTTTCCCTCGTTAAAATGCTGCAACCATGTAACTTTAAATAACTCTGTTTCCTGTGACTTTGTTTGCGTCTAGTGTTTTGGTCCCAGTAGAACAAATATTATTACCATGACAACTAAAATAAAATATGCACTCCTCAAAATGTAGACTTCTGTTACAGGATTGAAACCATTCTAGCATTAAACTGAATGACCATGCAACGTTTCATCGCAATTGGATGAATAGTATAAGAACTCATAAGTACAATTAAACAAAGAAACAAAAGGGCAAATATTTATTGATACAAAGATAGAGTTTCTTCGTTTATTTGTTTCTTTGTCCATAATGCGATCGTACAACATTCATACAATTAAGATAAAAATTTGCATTCAGGATAACCCAAGGAAGATTTAAAAATATTAACCAAAAACCTAACTCTTAGAGCCCGACCCAACTTGGACTTTGCAATTGTCAATGTTTACCTTACGGATGTACCTTTGATGTAACAAAATATAAAATGCAAAGCCCCCCTGCTGAAAATTGATAACAAAACTAGAGCCAATACAAATAATGGCTACATTTTAAAACAAAAAAATAATACAAAAGCGATGAGACAAATTGTAAAATCTCAACTAGACTTTTAAATCAATAACCGTTAAATGCCACATTTTAAACTTGCGTTTTAAATCAACTATATAATTACTTCCTAAATCTGACAAACTCAACCTTAGACCAAATTAAGATAAAATCTGATAATTGTTTTCAAAATACAATACAAATAATGGCTACATTTTAAAACAAAAAAATAATACAAAAGCGATGAGACAAATTGTAAAATCTCAACTAGACTTTTAAATCAATAACCGTTAAATGCCACATTTTAAACTTGCGTTTTAAATCAACTATATAATTACTTCCTAAATCTGACAAACTCAACCTTAGACCAAATTAAGATAAAATCTGATAATTGTTTTCAAAATATAAAAGATGCATATCAAAATACAGGGTGTTTCTAAATTAATGTTCTAACTTCGTGACATTGTTCCTTAAGTCAAAAGGAACGTAAATTATCATATAAACGGGGGTCTATTTTTTTTTTTCGTTTACTGTTTCGTCTGTTTGTAATTTTTACTAGAACATTTATATTTTTAAAACGGCTTGACCAAATTTAACCAAATTTTGGTTAAATACTCTTCTTGGTAGGTTCTTTTTTATAAAAAATATTTTATCGTAATATCTTTCCGTTTAAAAATGGTGGCCATTGAAAATCTTTAATCTCAAATATCTAAAAAACTAGAAATTTTACAAAAAACCTTTTAGAGTAAAGAAAGAAAGTTAGAAAGTTTAATTATAAATCCATACCTGCTTTAACATTGAAAATCGGGTTAAAATTATCTGAACTAGACTGAAAAACGGAACACATGGCTAAATTTTGCTTTCATAACTAATCAAATGCCCCTGAAGCAGCAAACCTGCATACTCAACGAACTTCCAATGCATATATATGTATCTTAATACCACATAAAACTATATACCAAGTTTCATCAATATACATTCATAAATAAACGATTTATGACATTTTAATTCTTCTCCATAAGAATAACATGGCGGCTAAGTATGCAGGTTTGCTGAAGGAAGGAACACAAAAAATGGGGTTTTATACAAGTATCAATATAACTCAAGTTGGTAAAACCACATACCAAATTTTATTAATTTATGTTCATAATTAAGGGAGATAACACGTTACTTATTCTCCATAAGAATAACATGGGGCTGAGTACGCAGGTTTGCTGCTACGGGAAATATAGGCAAACAAATGTTTTTAGTGCAAATATTAATAGACACAACGATATGAAGCAATACCAGGTTTCATCAGGATAAGTTGATAAATAAGCGAGATATACAATTTTTCTTATTCTCCATAAGAATAACATTGGACAACGTACTGTGTTTAGCACTTTCAATATCTCGGTCACCAATTGATGTAGAGCAATGATCAAAACACCATTTTTTTTTTTTAAGCTGAATTTAATGGTGAAAACTAAAATTGGATTTACTAAAATATTACATGTAAAAAACTCAAAAAACCCATTTTTGGGGTACAAAACCCCCCCAAAATACCCCTTTGGATAGAGCGATCTGCCTGGTTTTCGATGTTAAAGGCATAAAAGATGCTTTACATGTTTATACCAAATTTCATCAAAATCGGATCATTTTTACGAGAGTTATCGCATCCACGGTGATATATATTTATATATATATATATATATATATATATATATATATATATATATACAGTTTTGAACAAATGGTGTTTTTGGCATCTGGGGACCTCAAAACGAAAAGTTATCATGGTCCCGGTCTCTAGGTCTTACCATGCCAACTACGGTAATAGCTTCTTTGCTATAGGGGAAATTCACTAAAATGATAGCAAAATTTAGCCATGTGTTCCGTTTTTCAGTCATAGTTCAGTTAATTTCAACCTGATTTTCAAAGTTAAAGTAGATAATGTAGATAAGGATTTATAATTACATTTTCTAACTTTCTTTACTCTAAAATGTTTTTTGTAAAATCTCTAGTTTTTTAGATATTTGAGGTTAACAACTTTCAATGGCCGCCTTTTTTTAACGGAAAGATATTATGAAAAATATTTTTTCTAAAAATTTGGTTGAATTTGGTCAAGCCGTTTTTAAAATATAAATTTTCTAGTAAGAATCACATACAGACAGACAGACAGTAAATGGAAAGAAATAGACCCCTGGTTATATGATGATCTACGTTCCTTTTGACATGAGGGACAATATCCCGAAGTTAGCAACATTAATTTGGAAACACCCTGTATAAGTAGGCTACATGATCCAGACTACTAATACCGAAGTTTGAAGTGTTGTATGTGCATTCAACAGTACTTGACAGTATTAATTATAGAGTATTATTAGAACAGCTCAAAATCTTAAGAAAGAGGGGAGTGGAAGGAAAACACTTGAAATTTTATTTAGATATCAGAAAACAAAGTCAAAATAAATTGAAACAACAGAAATCCACATGTATGAATGGAAAACAATTAATATAAGGGTGCCTCAAAGTTCAATATTGGTACCACTTAAGTTAATCCTAAATAATTTAAAGCATTTGATAAACCATGAAGAATTAGAGAATTTACTGTTTAAGAATAATGATCAATCAAAATCAGTCAAATGATCAGTCATGATCAATGACTGGTGCTCTGTGAATAAGCTGTCACTTAACTGTGATCAACTTCAAGATATTTGGTTTAAAACTAATTCACAAACAAACTATCTTAATATTAATTCAAAATTCAAATGTTAAAGAATTCTTATTGATGAAAAAATAAGTTGGCATGACCTTATCAATTTGACATCATCAAAAGTATTTAAAGGATTATAGGGGTACTCTCTAAAAAGACTTTCCAGCAATGTAACAACTGAAATACTTAAAATGATATGTTATACAAACATTCACAGCCATCTAAGCTGTGGCAGTCTAATATTGGGAGGTAAGGCATATTCAAAATACCCCCGTTGCAGCAAACCTGCATACTCAGCAAATTTCCAATGAATATATATGTCTTAATAACACATTAAGCCTGTTACCAGAATTCATAAGAAATATATTCATAAATAAGCGATATTTAAAATATTCATTATTCTCCATTAGAATAACATTAGGGATGAGTATGCAGGTTTGCTGCAACAAGGAACACAAAATATTGTTTTTTTTTTGCAAATATCAATAGAACTCGTCTAAGTGAAGTCACATACCAAGTTTCATCCATATACATTCATAAATAAGCGATGTATAACATCTTTATTATTCTCCATTAGAATAACATGGGGACCGACTACCTAGGTTTGCTGCTACGGGAACCGTAGGCGAAAAATTAGTTTTTTGTTCAAACAACAACAAACCACAACCAGATGAAGCGATATACCAAGTTTCGTCAGTTTATGTTCATAAATAACAGAGATATAACATTTTTCTTTTTCTCCATAAGAATAACATTGGACAACGTACTGTGTTTAGCACTTTCAATATCTCAGTAACCAATTGATGTAGAGCAATGATCAAAATACCAAATTGTTTGTTTTTTTAAGCTGAATTCAATGGTATAAATTAAAATTTGATTTAAATGATAATTACATGTGAAAACTCCAAAAAAAACATTTTGGGGTACAAAACCCCCCTTCGGATGGTGCGATTTGTCTGGTTTTGGAACTCGTTCAAATAAATGGTACTTTACATATTTGTACAAAATTTTATTAAGATCGGACCTTTTTTACGAGAGTTATCGTGCTTACGGACACATATATAAAAATTTGAACGAATGGTGTTTTTGGCATCTGGGGACCTCAAAACGAAAAGTTATCATGGTCTCGGGCTTTAAGTCTTACCATGAGACCTACGGTAATAGCTTCTTCCCTATAGGGAAAATTCGCTAAAAATGTTAATATCGCTTATTTATGAATGAATATGGATGAAACTTGGTACGAATCAAATTTTAATTTATACCACTGAATTCAGATTAAAAAAAACAAACAATTTGGTATTTAGATCATTGCTCTACTACAAGTGGTAACAGAGATATTGAAAGTGCTAAACACAGTACGATGTCCAATGTTATTCTTATGGAGGATAAGAAAAATTGTATATATCACTTATTTATCAACTTACCCTGATGAAACTTGGTATATTGCTTCATATAGTTGTGGTATATTGATATTTGAACTAAAAAACAATTTTTGGCCGATAGTTCCCGTAGCAGCAAACCTGCGTACTCAGCCCCCATCTTATTCTTTTGGAGAATAAGTAACGTGTTATCTCCCTTAATTATGAACATAAATTAATAAAATTTGGTATGTGGCTTTACCTACCTGACATTTAATAAGAAAACTTGCCAATTACTGCACATAAAATAGTAACCAACCAATCCCATCTCATGAGCGTGGCTCACGACTCATCGTGGCCACAGCGGCGCCGCGGCCAGTGGCACGCGTTCAAACGTCACCTGTACTTCACTAATCATTGCCTACCAGACATCATCAAAATGGATGTGTACCGTATGTAATTCTCTACACTATTACATTTGGAATATTTTAAGCACCACACCACACGTGCAGGGTAATATTATGTGCGCTTTATCTAGATAAAATCCCAAGTGTTTAAAAAGGAGTTTGAAATTTTTAATTTTTTTAACGTTTTAGCCTAATAAACCCAATTACAAACTAACTAATTATTAAATAAATTATTATTTTCTGAAAGTATATTTAATTACAAAATGAACGAAGCAAGAATTAGCGCTGTAAGTCAACTAGGAGTCACTGTATTACCATTTTACGACAAGCCTACCTAAATCCAACATGGCGGAAGCTTTTTTCCAAAATGGCGGCTTTCTGCCATTCCGGTTTTTGCCGATTTTTAGTATGAAATTGAGGACACCTTTTCTGACATATTGCCATAACTTTAATTTATATTACCGTTAGTTTGAGGTGTGACCTGTTTTACCCCTAAAATGACTGGCCTACTATGTTTGAGATAGGTAACTATGTTTAGAAGAGTTAATTCATAGTGTTTGTAGGCAACATAACTTTAAAAATTGAGTTTAACATTAGATGTTATAATATATATCAATTAGTTATAATCATAATACATTTTGATTGTTTTCTTGTATAATTAGGCCAATGAAAGTTAAGAATTTTTATCTGTATTTTATTTAGACTTAAAATGTGTGTTCTTGATGTAGATACATATAAATTCATAATTTGTATATGTTTTACAATATTTAATGGCTAATCAGTAGTGCTGTAAAGACTTTCTAGAGAGTTTGTAATGAATAATATATCCTATGATTATTGTAAAAAAATACTTCTTTTAATAATAGTAAAATTAATATTATTAGATTATGGGTTTTAGGTTGCTGCTACTAGCTTTTCAATTTACAGTGGACCTAATTAAATTTTGTTAATATTTTTCATTTTGCTATATTTCCACTTATAAAAATATTAATAATAAGTTCTATAAAAATAATTTTATACTTAAAGAAAAAATAATATGTGTTTGTGCATTTCACATGTAAGAATGTCGACCTTCTTTTTCTAGACACAAAAACATGTAAATACTCGACTTATCTTATTATATTATTATTATTATTTTATACTTGAAAAGAAAAATTAATATGTGTTTGTGCATTTCACATGTAAAAATGCCAACCTTCTTTTTCTGGTCACAAAAACATGTTAACACCTAACGTACCTAATTATATTCTTATTCTTATTTTATTATAAATTTGTAAACACTTGTGTACATTATTGCTTGGAAAATCTCCCATTGTTAGGAAACTTTTAGGTAATGTTTAGTTTATTTAAAAATTAAATGAAAAAGTGCTTAATTTAAGCCTACTTTAATTTGTGTTAACATGCTAACAATAATTTATTTTGTCTGCAATAATTCTTTGTATGTCAGTAGCAGTGGTCTACAGTAAATGACCACCACTATCGAGTCTGGGACAGTGACGGTTAATTAAATACACAGATAACAGACATTTTGTACTAGATATGTAAGGTACCCCTAGTAAAATATCAGTGTTGGTTCAGGACAAATTAAAAACATATTAAGTTAAAGTGTACAATAAACATTTTTTTGCAAAATAGTCAATTAGTAGAGTGGTACGAATTCATTGTAATCTGTAGCAGTAGTTGAAAGTTCTTACGTCACACAATAAGATTTATACGTTAATGAATCGTTTTCTTTTGTTTCTTTGAGACTCATGCATTTTGCAATGCAATGTTCCATATTTTATAAAGAAGTACAGTAGGATCTGCTTTTTAATTTTTAATATTGGTAGCAGTAAATGTTAAATAATTTTAATCTGTTGGTAAAATCCTTAACAACATGACTTTCAGCCACCTTTGAAATATGATACACACTAATCACTGCATTACATAGGCCTAAACACTGATCTGTACACATACATTATTTGCTCAGTCACTACTGAGCTATTAAAACAAGAGGCAATAGTGAAAAGTTATGCTGGGGGTGCCGAATTGAAGGTTAAGTACCTTGCCGCTGTTCCATTGGCGAGTATTGCAGTTGCACTTCATTGGCTTGTACAGACACTTTTAACAAGCTAATGAAGGAATTTTGATGTGCACTGCAAGATAAAAAAAATCAGATGAATCAAAAATTATAAATAAAATACAGTAAAAAGATTCATTTAAGGGGTTTTCATGCCGACAAAAAAGGAATCTGTAGACTACCAATGTTTTAACTTCTTTTTTTGCCTATTTAACATGTAAATTTGCAGTGATTAACAAATAATAATACGTAATAACATTATTACAGGTACAGTAGAACCTCAATAAATCAAACTTCTTGATAAGTTGAAGATTTGTCATTCCTCTTGAACTTGCCTATTTAGTACTATGCTTTTTTACCTCTATAAGTCGAAGGGTTGGCAGTGAACACCTCGATAACTCAAAGTTTTGCGGTCTTTTTAGACTACCGCCGCACCTCTATAACTCGGAAGTTTTAACTGGAAACTCTCTATAACTCGATTGTGTAAAGTCTCTATAAGGCGAAGTTCTGCATTATTGGTAACCCCATTTACTGTATTTGAGAATCCATCGTTCATGTTGCAACCCGAGATTCTTACTTCCGTCCCCCCTATATTAATAGTGTCATTAATTAGTCCAAATTTCATGGTTTAGTGCTTGGATGAAATGCGTAAAACGTTTTTTACAACTGACTCAGGTAGCTTCAAAGGTGGGAGGGTTGTGTTGTTAGGCAAGCGATAAGAAAGGAGAAAAACCCGTCTAACAATGGACAGTATGGTCAGACGGGCGAATTTCACCAAATAGCCGAAATGTGAGTCATTGTTTGTTTACTTTCCTATACATGTTCACTGATCACTGATGATTTTAATCCTGTTTTAGGTTCACCAAAAATCTGATCAAATAGTTCCATGTTTATTGTAGGCATTTGCAATTAATTGTTAAAAATATGTTTAACTATAATTACAACGGTATGATTAGTTATCTGTGGAAATAATGTGGATTCTACTCCTCCATGACTCATTGATTTCGTTACCGTGACCCTCAATAAGTCAGAGTCTGTGTAAGATCATCTTGATAAGTCAAATCTCGCTATTTTGAAATATTTGATAACTCTAATTTTTTCTGTATCCCCTCAGGTTCGAGTTCTCGAGGTTCCACTGTATTAAAAAGATTTATCTAGGCCTATTGCTAAAAAATGTAACATTACTGTTTACAACGAGAAAAAACTTGAAATTGCAAAATTCCGTGTTTTAATTTAACTGTTGCATGTTTTAATTTTTTTCTTAACTTACATTCACTATAGGAGACCAATTTGTTTAGGTATTATTTATAAGTGGGTACCACAGTAGTTTTCATTGTATTTGTGAATTTTGTTAAATTGTATTTTTACAATATTTAAACACAGACAGGAATAAAATAAAATAATTCTACGACAATAATCACGGGATTGTGAATAGTTTATACAAGTTTCTCATGATATGTGTGGAAATGATAACTGACTGAACACATGCCACAGTGATAATGTTAGCTAATAAATGTATACATCAAGGTATTTTTGTTCCAGATACTGAGAAATAAATAAAAGTTAGAGAAAAAAGAAGAACAAAATGTTGTATTTAGAAGACTATCTGGAAATGATAGAACATTTACCGCAAGAACTGCGGGACCGGTTTACGAGTATGCGAGAAATGGACTTGCAAGTGCAAAATACTTTAGAAAGTCTTGAGAAACGAGTAAAAGGATTTTTTTCAAAAGCTGAAGAAATGAATCCTCAGGAAAGACAAACAGAGTATGAAGAAATAAAAAAGGATTACAGTAAAGCTTTGGAAGACGCAGATGAAAAAGTTCAACTGGCTAATCATATGCACGAACTAGTCGCGATGTACTTAAGAAGGTTGGAACAGGAATGTCATAAGTTTAAGATGGAGTTAGAAGCGGACCACGCGGGCATCACAGAAATCTTGGAAAAACGTTCAGAGGAAATGGATGTATCTACAAATAACAGTAGTCAAAAAGAGAATCGTTACTCAGTCGTAATGAATCGACCTAGTGGATCCAGTACGAACGAAAAGAAGAGGGACCCATCGATTCCAGAATACAAACGATTACTGTCAGTTGAAAAAATGTTACCCGATATAAGGCCTGTAACTTCTGTTGCTCAGCCTACAATTTCAACTCCTTTAGCGACACCAACAATCAACTACAGTCTGGGACACATGGGGGTGGGGGGCACTGCCATTGCGGCTGCTGCCACACAGGCTATAGCTGCGACACAGCAGATGCAGCAAGGGAGACGCACCGCCAGCCTGAAGGCTTCTTACGAAGCTATCAACTCTGTTGTCAGTGGGCTCTCCGTCAACCACAGCAACGAATTAGGGATCAGTAAAGAACTGGCCGGTGCTGCACAAACAGCTATAGCCGCCATTCAGGACACTAGTAAGAAAAATAAGAAGAAATCTACCGCAAGTGCGAGTGTACAGCCCTCACTTCCAATTAGTTTACAAATGTCATCGCAGAGTTCGACGGAATCATCTTCCTCCAGTCGCAACGATGTTTCTTACGATGCTAACGAACCGCGCTATTGCATTTGTAATGAAGTCGCATATGGCGGAATGGTCGCTTGTGACAACAAAAACTGTCCATATGAATGGTTTCACTACCCTTGTGTTGGGATTACGGATCCCCCGAAAGGAAGTTGGTATTGCCCTCAATGTCTAGCCGCAAAAAAGCGGCGGGGATCTAGGAAGAAGAAGAGTCATACTGGTTCTGAGGATCGGAATTCACAGAACGGATTGAGACAAGTGTTACAGTCCTGATATTTTGCAAATGAATTCAAGAAAAGTTGACTTTTTTAAGTGATCAATTCATAAATTTGTTATTATTTGAAATACGCTGTCAAGCTCTTATGTATTAAGCAGAGAACCAAATGATGTAACATGCAGTGGTGGTCAGGGTTGGTTGGTCTGCTTAGTTTTTGACAACCATAAATAATGCTTTATCATGTCTAAATATTTTGTGATTCTGCTAGCTTAACTTCAGGAATTTTAACATTGAGAGCTTTGGGTTAGATCCAGCACTCCCTAAAATACTTTTTTATTTTAGTTAATATCCCATATTGACACTATTATTTTGTTACCCCAACCAAGCAAACAAGTCACAAGGATTAGGTAGAGGGGCCGGAAATTGCTCGAGAAGTACAAGACGTTTTTACAACATAGAGTAAACAAACAACATAATGGTTACTATAGAATGCTGTATAAATTGGTACTCTGTTTATTATATAAGTACTTAAGTTATTTATGCAAAGATTATCAGATTGAATTTATAATTTATTCTTAAAGACTTGTTAAGTGTTAAAAGTACTTGATACAAAATACTAAGCATATTTATTTAATTCAAAATATAGGCTTTCCTGGTCCAAAGAAATAGATGTTTTTCATCTTAACGTATTGTAAGAATGTTTACTGTTCCATTTAAATGAATTGCTAGTATAAGTGAACTACATGTTGTTATTGTAAAATTGATGTGGAAGGAATAAAATATTCCTTAAAAAGTATTCAGTGTAGTAGTAATAGTAGTAGTAGTACCATTGATTTTGAATACAGAATAGATATACCAAGACTGGTTAATTTTTTAAGCCAGGAAAATGGACCAGCTGGTCCACCAATCAGGCAACTATAACAGCTGCGTCCGAAACTAAAATAACAAACCTGGTTTTTCATTGAAAAAAATCACATTTTATCCCTTTAAATCACATTAAAAAATCCCTTTTTATCCCGCTTTTAATCTGAGATCATTGAATTGTTTCCCGCAAGACTGTAGAATCATATAGTTTCCTGTTTAATTTTAAGTGTATATGTTTATATTCTTAAATACAGTTTATTATTCTAACTTCTGATGTGGGATGAACGAGGAAGGTAATATTAGTATTTTTATCCCGCATACCGTTTCAATCTCGCATAGGGTTCGAAAATCCCGGAAACGGGATCATAATCCCGCAGATTGAAACATTGGCTGCCAGCGCCTCTTTTGAGATGGTGTAGCACTAGTTTCATGGTGTATTTTTCGGGTTACAGATGGGCCATAAGCTCGGTTTATCTATTCTGCATTCAAAACCAATGGTAGTACCTAAGATGTCTTAAAATTCTTCTATATTTTTGATGAGCTATGGTACTGAAATATTATTTTACAGTTAGAAATTACTAATGTTGCCTGCATATCTATTTAAATATTCATTGACATCATCCTCAAACTAAACCCTTTTGTGCTAGGTAATTGTTGGTGAATTTCATATTAGATGTTGGCTATTACCATGTGAGTGACTTTAGTCTATCTAATGCTTGATATAATTGTAATTGTAATTTGTGAGATTTCCTTGTAATCTTTATATATATAAAAGGCAAACCTCTGGCTGACTGACTGACTGACTGACTCACTCATCACTAATCCTCCACCTTCCCATGTAGGTAGAGAGCTGAGATTTTGTACACTGTAGAGAGCTGAAATTTTGTACACTGATTCTTTAGGTATTAAATAGGAAAAATAAATGGTTTTCATCCTGATCTGACCTTAGGGCTCCGCCAGAGACCCCAGCAATGTTCCCATGTATTCCTTATGGAGATTAATTTTTGTTTGAGCTGATGAAAATACAAACAGCTAATCTTTATTTGAAGTAGTTCCACGAGCTAACCACAGATTCCAGCACACACAACTGTCATAGTTTTTATAAATTATTTGGGGGGGGGGCAAAGCCTGCGGGAACCGTTAGTTTTACTATAAAACCAAAAAGCCCAGTTACTTTATAGATGATACATGGGAAAATACCACAACATTCGCTACCACCGTCCACCAGTTACAAAATGTATAGACTAAGACAACTGGTGTTCCATCCACAAACTGGTGGCCCAAGTATTCGTTACATGGTTTTATTAAAATAGACCGATGATGCATATTTTCGGCACTGCCCTCTAAGTGAATTCAGACACTTGTTTCAAAATATTATTTTTTTAAAGGCCTGGTCTCAAAAGTCCGGTCTACAATGATGTCTGCCACACAGGTTAGGTGCTTGGTCTGTGTGTCTGAGACAGTTGGAAATATGTTTACAGTTTTTTTACTGGTACATCTCTGTCTCACAGGTTTAGTAAACCTCAGTGGTTTAATAGTGTTTTTTTTTGCCAACTATACAATGAATAAATGTCAAACTGCTTTAAATAAGGAAAGTTTAGTTAAACATTTATGTGTCACTTGGTCTGTAAAAGAAAAAAACATATGGGTTTTCAAGCTCTAGACTGATTGTCGCAAATATGTGTAAACAAAATGCCAAATTCTCATGAAATATATGCAGAATATGTTATTATAAACACTTGAAGTATTATGAATATTATTATTTTAATTGAATAATTTTGTTCTTAGGGTTTGTGATGAATGTCCGATTTCTCGTTTGATGTAGGATTTCTCGTTTGATTACTAGGGAATAATTAATCTCTGAATTTAAACAAATGGTAATTAAAATAAATAAATAAATAAATATATATATATATATATATATATATATATATATTGGAACTGTAAATTCAGTACTTAAAAAAGTTATACAAATTGTTAACAAATTGGCTCTTCAAAAATATATAATTTGTTAATTTCACAAACATTATAGTTATTTAACAAAAATGTTTGTCTATAGCTAGAAATGTAATAAAGCTATAGGGTTCTTAATAGTGGACTATGAAATGTTTCATTCCTAGTTAGTTGCAGGACAAAACATTAGTTTTCACTATAGGCTAATGTGAAGCTAAAGTTGACATACTACAAATGTATATTTCGAACCCAACTCCCAATTAATTAATTTTTATTATTGACAGTATTTAGTTAATAGATGTATGTGACTGTGATTCTCAGTTTTATTTAATTTATATACTACTAGTTAAAACAGCAACTATTCTTGTACTCTTTTTTCAGTAGATACATATGCTAAATAATTTGTGGAAAATATATATACAAGGTGTACATAAAGTCCCGCACGGGTTTAATATTTATTGAATGATAAGAGATGAATCAATAAGATTTGGTACATCAACACTACACCAACAAATCTCCTTTTTGAAGGAACTATCAGTTTTCTGTCATATCATGGGGACGTCCCGCAAGGAGTCAGAAGGAAATTTTAAATAGGAGCATAGGTCAATATGCACATCACTTTAAAGGGCTTATCTAGCAGAATTTAATGCCGCAAACCGCACTAAAAAAGGTTGATCCAGTAAAAATTGGCGGCTGTTCAAAGGTTTTACTTGGTTACATTTTATTAGTAGCCACAACCCCATTAAAGCAAAACTGCAACTAAAATGAATACTGCAGCTAAATACTACATTATGCCTGTCAATACAGAAGTGAATTATGACGTTAGTTATCCTCAAGGGTTATGAATTTGGTCCAAATCTATTGATAACGGGGAAAAACTGGTAACAGTAACAATTAGAAAGATCTTATCTTTTTTTAATAAAACCTTTGAACAGCCGCCATTTTTTACTGGATCAACCTATTTTAGTGCGGTTTGCGGCATTCAACTCTGCTAGATAAGCCCTTTAAAGTGATGTGCATATTGACCTATGCTCCTATTTAAAATTTCCTTCTGACTCCTTGTGGGACGTCCCCATGATATGACAGAAAACTGATAGTTCCTTCAAAAAGTAGATTTTTAAGTGTAGTGTTGATATACCAAATCTTATTGATTTATCTGTTATCGTTCAGAAAATATTAAACCCGTGCGGGACTTTATGTACACCTTGTATATATTTTTTTTTCTGAACTGCGGAAATCTCTGGCCTAAAATGAACTTTTCTGTTTACTACTTAAATACTTTTTCTGAAAGTTTTGAATTTTTTTAGTTTACAGATATCAGATCTCATGAATAAAATGTTAGTATTTTATATTTTATATAAGTAGTAATTTTGTGATTTATTAGAAATAGTTTGAAAATATTGATTATAGTTTTTTTTATAAGTATTTTGAATACTGTCATGATTGATTATGCAAATTCAATTCAGTATTTAAAACTGCTTGTTAGAAAAATAACTATCAATAAATGTATCATAAATGAAAATAAGACTAATTATTCCAAGCCAATATCGGCACAATATATCTCTCGTCAATATAGTTAAAGATGTGCAAACACTGGACAACTTTGTTTCAGAACTTGCAAGCAATGCTAAGTGTGTCTGTGTAATACATCTATGAAAGTAACTGTGCAAGTGACCACAGAGCAGACTAAAACTCCAAAGTTGCATTTGCAAGCGGCAATGTCACTTTCAAAATTTTAAGTTGCTGAAACTCATTGATTTTCAAGTAGGCAAAGTGTTAAGGAACCTTGAAAAGAACCTGTTGATCGAATCGGATCAGAGTTAGTATTACAATTGTATTTTTAATGTCTATGGGCATTATTTATTGTTATACTTGGCCTTTGTTGTAGGTATGTCTTCAGTAGACTTTGGAAACAGTGTTGAGAGGCTTCAATACTATGTGCCTATCTGCTGCTCCCAAAAGACCATTGTTAACATTCATAGCCCCTCCTCGATGGATTATCCAAAATCTATGATTTATGGATCATTTAATATATATATATATATATATATATATATAGCGATATCAGTGAGCAGAATTTTGATATCGCAAATAGTTCTCCCATAAAAAATTGTGAATATTGAATGTTATATTACTTAAAGGCATGGAAATTTTGTTGTATACTTCAATTGTTGGAATCAGTGCAGTAGTAATGAAAATGTTCTCCCAAAGAATCGCTTAAAAATTTAGTTTAAGAATTCTTGAATTTTGGGCTTAGAAATCTAGGTACAGTAGTACGGAATATAAAATTATATACTTCATCAATCTATTTTTACCAAGGGGCATGTAGAACAAATAGGAAAACAGATTCAACAAAAACCTCTTGAATGAGGTATTTAAGAGAAATACTTATATAAAACTGTATCAAAAATATTATGGATACAGATTTGTATTCTGTTGAAAAGGTTTTAGAAGAATTAAGATTAATTTAAATCGTGGATCTTAGGATTTGAATAACATTATTAAGGTGCTGCTGGTCAGGCATTATTTGTCGCAGAAATCAGAACTAGGCTAACCAAAAGGATGTTGTGCCGCCGATGATGTGACACTAGCCCTATCCTACTGACAGGGTTGTACGTATTTTTGTCATACATAATGTCCTGGGCCGTTTAATTTAAATAGTAGAAATATAATGGTCGCTAGAGTAACAGGTCTGAATTGCCAGTTTGTATTTCTGCACGTCAGAATGGGCGCCAGTTTCTGTAATGGCCAGCAGAGCCCTCGGATGAAATAAAAATGGATAGCACTTTCATTGGACAAAAACCGTGCCAGTCCCCGAGTCCGCTGGGTGACAAAAAGGCCCGAGCTGGCCGCTGCGCCGTGTTAAATTAATTATGTCCCGCTTTGAATAGGAAAATTGTATATTTCGAGGTATCACTGTGAACTTTGGGACCCTTTCAAAAACTTCATTGCTGATTAAATCTTTCAAAAAACACTTGCATGGTTACTGAAGTCCTCACCATTCCATAATGAGTCTCTACAAAATGGTCTACTGGGATATGTACACAAAGTGAATTCAATGAATACAGAGACTTATAAGAAGAACACGTCTTAAAGGTCCAGAGTCTGTCAGTATTTGAAACTTGCCGTGGTAGTTTTGAACCCGGCCACGAGACAGCGCCGCTGTCTTCCCAGCCACTACTCCCCCGCGACCGTCGCTACAGCCAACCCCGCCCTACTACAAGAGCGAATGGACCTAGGCCACAGCAACACCTCGTGTTTTTGGTACCGGTCTGCAGTGCTAAAGGCTCTTCACAGCGGCGAGGTGCAAAACCACGGATTTCCAGCGTGCCAACTTCAAATAAGCGACAATTTTTAACACGGGACCTGTTCTTCCTATAAGACTCTGTATTCATTGGTGAATTACACCTTTGGATGAAAAAAAATTAAACCTATGGGTTTTCTTACTCAATCGTCCATATGTATGTTTGCATGTGTGCAAACACATGTATGTTTAAAAAATATATATTCTATTTCAAGATAGAGAATGTATTGAAATATTGCATTTAAACTTGACATGTGAGGATTATTTGTTTCAGTCTGATTTAGTTTTTAATGCTTGTTTCAGCACTCTAGTACTAATCTCAAACTCCTAAAGTTTATACAATATACCTAAGCCAAGGCCACTTTGACAAGACGTCACGAATTGAGCGTCCAAGCCTAAAGAAAGCTTATTCACATTAATTATATAAGTTTTGTTTTATATGTTATTTTAGAAGTAATAGTTTTTTCTCCATGCAGACCATATTAAATTGAAACTGATTCTAACACATAAATTTAAATGTTGTTTCTCACAGCTTCAGTCTAATCAACTTAATTTTTTTTCTACTTGAAAGTTCGTCAACTATCATGGACATGTGATCTCGGGTATAGGATCATTTTATATCACAAGTGGGGGAAAAAGACAATTGGTTTTAAAAATATCAGTGTACTGGTGAGTTCAGTTTGCTATGCTTGGTCACTGGTCAAAGTGAAATTTATCAAATCTAACACCCAGAAACAAGTTAGCATCAGCTATAGGTGACGATCGGTCGTGAAGCTGTTAAATCCTTAACACAGTGGAATATACACTCTCTTAATAATTTACACCTTCCTTACATAGTTCTTTATTCTGTTTTCATTACTATTTGATTTTTATTTCAGATTTATAATCAAACATGGCAAGAGGTCAACAGAAGGTGCAGTCGCAACAGAAAGCAGCGGAAAAAGCAGCCAAAATGAAGAAGCAGCAGGGGCACAGTGTTAGCGACCAGAAAAAGGCTGCCCAGAAGGCTTTGGTGTTTGTTTGCAAAGTCTGCAAAGTAAGTTTAATGTATAATTTTCATCACTGTAGTTTTGATAAAACTTAACTTATCCCCACTGAATGACGGGGTGACCCTGCCTTGCCGGTAGTGGACGAAAGGTAGGCTTACGGGATGTAATAAAAGACGTTTTACAACACTTAAGAATATATTTACATGTATACTGATTCACATACAGACGGTAAACATATATAAAAGATGGTACATGGGCTGATTTGTTTTCAGGCCAAAATTGGTTTGACCGGTGTGACTGGTCGAAATCGATAGCCTTGTTCCATCTTTTATATATGTTTACTGTCTCTATGTGAACCAGTATAAAAATAAATATATTCTTAAGTTTTGCAAGGTGTCTTTTATTACATCCCGTAAGTAATATCAACACGTAATATGCTAATAAAAAAGTTGGAAAGGTAGGCAGCCATTACCATTTATGCCATCGAGTGGTACAACTGAATTATCCTGATGGTGCAAGGACTTTGATTAGGATAGGCTCCCCTCCAAGTTATGCTGGAGTCCTACCAGCACTATCTCTGTTTCTCTCTATCTCTGTATAATTCGTAGATTTGCCGAATTTCCCCAGAAGTCACGTTTGTTTTTAGGGCTACGCCTCACAGCCCTTCAAAGTTGCAATTTTAATCTTATGGAGCAATATTAATCATTGAAATTGAGCATTTGACAGCTATTAAAGGTAACAAAACTCGGTACTGAATCAAGATCAGCTGTTTTAAGCTAACTTCTGGAATGACATCACAATTTAAACTGCTCAAATTTGCTAGTAACAATTTAATTACTAGGTTACAAGAAACTAGCATTTAATATTCCTACCAAACCTTTATGTATCACATATTGCTAGCATTTAACATTTTTCCATGCAGAGTTGCACTTGATACAGCAGGTCGGATATTTAAGATCAACTGCCAATGTAAGAGAGAGGTTGAGAGAGTGCAAGAAGTGAGTCAGAATGACACATAGTCGCCACCTTTCCTGTTGACACAGCCACTGTTGATAGCTCGTATGAACAACAACCTCTTTATTTTGTAAACATGTTTGTAAATATTTCCACAAACATTTACAATGTTATACTATACAACCAGAACACATGTTTGTGCATTGTCTTTAATGTTGCTGTCAACAAATGATGTTGCAAAAACAGATTCAAATTCTTTACAACTTGCTTAACTTTCATAAGCTGTTTTCTGTTAATCCCTTGAGTGTCAGGGCGGATTATATTGGTTTTGTATCTGCTATATGAATGACAAGAATAGTTTTTAGTTCTTGAACCTTTGTTTGTACGGATTTGAACTTATTTTTGGTTTGTTTTCATGTGCTATTTTTTTTATTTATGTTACTGTGTAATATTTTGGACTTTTGTCAATGCTACTTGTAGTCGAATGACAATAAAGAACAGATTTATGATTTATATCCAAAAGCATTGTTATTAATTATTACTTTATAGACAGTAAGTACCATTATGAGCGGTGTCTGCGTCTAACATGTGGTGTAACCTGGTAGACAAAAACAGAACTAAGTCATTGTAATGCCCCTGCCTTATGAACAGCTGATTATAATTCACTTCTATTGTAAGTATTTACTGTAGTTAGCGTCATATCATGGCAAGCTTGGATTCTACATCTATGTTGCAAATTTGTCCTAATTTGTTACTCTATGTTTGAAGAGCAAATCCCGTAAACAAATAAATTAATACGGCGTGCAGGGATTCACCAAACTGTAGAGATGTACGAGCACTCGAAATTTCGAGTTCGAGCCGAGTTCGGCATTGAAACTCGAAAGTTTCGAGCGAGTTTACTCCCGCCGTTTACCCACGCTATCAGGGTCGTCTGTAAGTTTATGGAGAAAAAGAAAAACATTATAGCTCGCTTATTTATGAACGTAAACTAACGAAACTTGGTATACGGCTTCATCTGGTTGTGGTATATTGTTATTTGCACAAAAATGCAAATTTTTACCGATAATTACCGTAGCAGCAAACCTGCGTCCTCAGCCCCCATGTTATTCTTATGGAGAATAATCAAAATGGTATATATCGCTTATTTATGAATTTATATTGATGCAACTTGGTATGTGGCTTCACCTAGTTGAGTAATATTGATATTTACATGAAACCCCATGTTTGTTGTTCCTTGTTGCAGCAAACCTGCGTACTCATCCCCAATGTTATTCTTATGGAGAATAATTCAAATTTGATATATCACTAATTTGTCAATATATTTTAATGAAACTTGGTATGCGGCTTTATGTGGTATTAAGAAATATATTTTGCATTGGAAATTCGCTGAGTTCGTAGGTTTGCTGCAACGGGGGTATTTTAAGTTTCATTAATGATTTTTTAAATAATTTGTAATATTTTAAAACTATTCAAGACATGGCTTCAATTTCATCAATTGCTTTGCCAGGCACTTCATGTTGTTACTAACTGATTGTTCTTATTAGGGCTATTAGTGCTAAAATTAATGCTAAGATATGTTAATAAATACATTTTGTGTGGTAAGTAAGTAGGCCATGGTGTTTTACCATGTAATAGGCCTTTTAAATATTTAAATAAAGTTTATTTTAAGTTATAGGCCTAAATTTAATTTTACTTTCCCCATTCGTAAAAAGATTTAGCTTAGGCCTAGACATAATATACTAAACATAGATAAATAAATACCCCCGTCGCAGCAAACCTGCATACTCAGCGAATTTCCAATGAATATATAACATAACACATTATAACACTTAACAGGATTCATAAGAAATGTATTCACAAACAAGCGATATTTAAAATATTAATTATTCTCCATAAGAATAACATTGGGGATGAGTACGCAGGTTTGCTGCAACAAGGCACACAAAATAATGGGTTTTTATGCAAATATCAATAGAACTCATCTTAGTGAAGTCACATACCAAGTTTCATCCATATACATTCATAAATAAGCGATATATAACATTTTAAGTATTTTCCATAAGAATAACATGGGGACCAAGTACCTAGGTTTGCTGCTACAGGAACCATAGGCGAACAATTTTTTTGTGCAAACAACAATAAACCATAACCAGATCAAGCCATGTACCAAATTTCGCCAGTTTATGTTCATAAATAAGCGAGATATACAATTTTTCTTTTTCTCCATAAGAATAACATTAGACAACGTACTGTGTTTAGCACTTTCAGTATCTCTGTAACCAATTGACGTAGAGCAATGATCAAAATACCAAATTGTTTGTTTTTTATGCTGAATTCAATGGTAAAATTAAAATTTGATTTAAATAACAATTGCATGTGTATACCCCAAAAACCAATTTTTGGGGTACGAAACCCCCTTTGGATGGTGCGATTCATCTGGTTTTCGAACTCGTTCAAATAAATGGTACTTTACACATTTGTACCAAATTTCATTAAGATCGGACCTTTTTTACGAGAGTTATCGTGCTTACGGACACATATATATAAATATACATATATACAAATTTGAACGAATGGTGTTTTTGGCATCTGGGGACCTCAAAATGAAAAGTTATCATGGTCTCGGGCTTAAGTCTTACCATGAGACCCACTGTAATAGCTTCTTCCCTATATATAGGGGAAATTCGCTAAAAGGAGGAAATAAAAAACTGAGATTATTTTTTAATGAAACTGTAATTAATACCATATAGGCTATAACAACCCTAATACTAACAGATTAAAAGTATTTCATCTTCATGGCAAAATGTTACGCAATTACTTTGGTATGCTTTATTTTCAGATAAATGCACTTACCTTTTTCCAATGAAGCAGGAATCCACTTATTTTACTTATTATTTTTATTTTCAGGTCATAATGACTAGAAAAGTATATTTTAATAACAACATTTATAAATGGAACCCTATACACTGTTTTGATCCCAATTCAACTCACCCTATGTTTTTTTTTGTACTCGACTCAAACTCGAGATTCAAATCTTTTGCCATTTACTTGACTCGACTTAAAAAACCTTTACTCGCACATCTCTACCAAACTGTAACATGCCATGACAAATTTGGTCGCATGGCAAGGGGGCAAGAAGGGAATGGAAAGGTACTCGGCAGCAAAGTTTGCAATGATGTGACGCTGACTATAATGATGATTTCCAATAAGTTTCCTTCTATGTTTTAGTTTTTTTTATGTACTTTTCTGCAATAAATATTCATACTGTCTGCTATTTGTAGGGGTGTGCGAGTATTCGAACTTCGAGCTTTTTCGAGCCGAATATTGTAGTATTCGGCTCGGCTCGAGATTTGCAAAAAAGCTCGAAGTTCGAGCCGAATATTTAAAACGCCGACTAGTGAAAAGAGTCGTTTACAAAAGTAAATTTAAAGCAAAAACTTTCCAGAATCAAATTTGGATTGGTAGAGCTCCATTTCCATAACAGATATAAGTCAGCAATGCTCATGCTTCCGGTCTCTTGTTTAAAAACATAACTAATTTAAAAGTACTAATATTTTAAACTGTCGACCTGATCAACCTATGCAATGGATCTATTTTCGCTACACTCATCAATCACATCAAGTAGACACAATTCTGTTGCAGTACAGTGTTGCCGTTGCCCAGTTGAGTTGTGCAATATTTCACAGTTAATAATAATTAATACAACAATCCTACTGCTCCAGAAAAAGTTCCCCACCAAAAACACTTATTCTAACTGTTGCAGGGGTACAGTCTTTACTGCAACTTTCAATTTTTGTACATTACACAATAATAATTTTGCGGCGTCTGAAATTACGTCTGGCAACGCTGTTAATTGCGAACTCTGAAGACGTTGAGTGAACATGGTTATAATGTAATACCGTAATGATTTTGCGTGATCAATAGCTAGGGTCCCGGGACAAGGTGTAGGTGATGAACGCCAAATCATGACGGCGTTTTGGTGTGCCGCCGAAATAGTACTCTCCAAAAATTGTATTTTGAAAAAATCGTCAATTGACAGTAGAATCTAAAGTTATTAAAGAGATAAAGCGAATTAAAATAAAACTGTAACCATCCTGTTGTTGTTAAATTTAACAATTATTGTCACTTGGCTGTTGTAATACTTTACAATTCAAAATCACTAATTGCAAGATTCACAAGATCTAAGGATTTTATAAAAATTCTAAATGGTTACGTCACGCATGTTATAATACCGGTGATCATATTATTTATAAGGTTATACCATTGACTATCAATGGTTATACTGATTATATTATATGTGCAGCAAGACAAAGATAGCGCAGTGTTTTGTTTCGCTATTAAAATCATATTGTTAACGCCGCTGGATTGTTTTAATTTGTGAATAAACGTCAGTTGAAAGCATTTCATTATTCAATTGTAGCCTGTCAAATTGTTCAATCAGTGATGGAAGAAGAATGTATTATTGTATTGACGATCCTCTTCAAGCAGGAACTTTTGCTCCTGAAACCGTCTGTTTCAGAAGCAGATGTATTAGGTTAGATAAAACATAAGCCAGGCCTACGATTATTAAATAACTGATTTCTGTGAATACAATAAGATATAATGATAATTTATTATAAAACAGTGATTATAATAATGATAATTTATTATAAAACAGTGATTATATTATTACTGGTTAGCTGCTGAGTGTCCTGGTTTAACTAACTTATATTAAAAGGAACTTATATTACTTAAATTTACTTTTTACAAACAGTTGAATGAGAGATAGGCTTACTGGGTTGTGGCAGTTTCCTAGGTAGGGCCTAAATGATTGGTCACATGGAGGTTAAATCTTGACATATAGTCTGTTTATTATGGCTGTTAATGAAAACTGTAATAACTACATTAGTTAACCTGTGGGCTTATCAATCTAGTTTAAAATTTGTAGTTCTCTTTCTTTACCGTATGTTATTTTTTTCCTATGTAGCTACTTTATATTGAAAGAAAACTGTTCATTACTATCAACAATTCGTCTCAATAAATGTTCCTTTTCAGTATTTATTTTGTTATTTTCGTACTGTAGGCCTTTATTTATTGAAAGTAGGCCTAATGAATATAGAAGAAGTGAATGAAAGATGACCAATATTTGAAAAATATAAAATTATTCATAAAAAAGTTTGGCTCGGCTAGGCACGTGCCAGAAAATCACTGCCGGTATATTTCACACCCCTGGAGAAAATTCGCATATAAAAAGCTCGGCTCGAGAAAGCTCAAAGCTCGAGAACTTATAAAAAAGCTTGGCTCAGCTCAAGTTAGAAATCACTATTCACCGCTCACCTCTAGCTATTTGTTAGTACAAATTAAAAATCACAACTCTCATCCAGCATAAAGGCTTCAGTACCATCTGATCTGATCAGTAGCTGAATAGTTAAAGTGCTAGCTTTTCCAGAAGCATTTGATTTTGATAGAGGGTTTGAATCCCTTCTCCCCTCCATGTGCAACTGAAGGAGGGTTCACTAGTCAGAGAAAGCTGGGTTGTAAATTTGATCAGCTTTAGAAAATTACTTAGAATGTGATGAAAGGGAGGAGCTGAAATGGTAAAAAGCTTGTTTTACAATTTATACTCTATAGTATGTTCAAAATAAAATGCTATACTCATTAAAATTTATTTTTGATATATGCAATTGACTAGAATTAGTGATGTGGATGGAACATGTCTTGTGACGTTTCATTAATCAAATTCATTGATTGTATATTTTGATGTTTTTCTTGTATTACACAGGCCCAGATGCCGGACCCCAAGACGTACAGGCAGCACTTTGAGAACAAGCACCCCAAGAACGACCTTCCTGAGGAGCTCAAGGACGTGCAAGCGTGACTCTCAACTCCGACCCTCATCTCCTGTCTACAAGCTTCCAGTTGTTTATACATAAAGAATTTAAGTTTTTCTTGATCTTCATGTGACTGGCAAACATTGAAATTATTATTTATTTGGTGATACTAGTGTAAATTTTGTTGTAAATTTGGAAAAAGATTTTTAGTAATTGTTACTTTACTGGTAAATTTAATAATTTTTGGCGCAAAATTGTGGTTTAATTTTTTAGCATATTCCTATGTTCCTACTTAACAGATTGTCATGCATTTTCAAATGTATAGTTGTATATTACAGAAGCATTTTTGTATAATATTAAGTTGATTTGAGAAATGCCACTTTGCAGTTCAAATGTCAACGGTATCTCGAATAATGAAGTAAACTGGTCTGCACAAATGTTTGTGATTTGTATTATTTGCCGATTTTAATGTGAGATTGTTTTTGTATAAAATATTAGTATTAAGTATAATGGCAAGATTTTACTTTGTGGTACTGTAGCTTTTTGTTCAAAGTGTTCAGGGTTCACATCCTTAAAATTTTTATTTTGATGTACATGAACTTTTTGGTGATTGCCTAGATGCTTGTTAATCAGATTTTGATAGTAAATCTTAAAACCTACTAAATCTTGTTGAGTTTTATTTATGAAACCTTGTAATAACATGCTTCCTAAAGTGATTACCCAAAGGATGGATGTGTTACTGTCCATGACCAATCCTCCAACATTGTTATTCTCTGAATATCCGTATTAGTACATACAGTGGAACCCCTCAAATCCGAACTAATTGGGGCTGAAGCCTGTTCGGATTTCGGGGTGTTCGGATTACCTGGGAAATAATCTTACGTACATATTTCGTCACAGTATTGGCGGTAAACGACGGCTGAGGTTAGACAGGGTGGCCCAGTGGTACCACGAAGGGCAGTGACCTTGACTCGCAGGTGTACGTCCGGTGTACTGTCATTGTTACTAGGCGAGCGTGTGCTAAAAATATATCACTCCACCCCTACCACTTCCTCTAAAGAGATACTGTATTTATTTTATTTCGTCTATCTAGTGAGCGTTCACCTGCTGAATAGTGTGTATCGTTGGCAAATGTACTTGTAATATATGTGTACAAAAAAAAGCGGTAGTTAAGTGTGAAGTGTTAAAGCGTTTGTGTGGTTAATTTAATATTTATTTACTCTAATAAACTGATTTTTGTGCTTTACTTCGTTGATTGAAGTTTTAAAAGTAATGGCTGAGTCGAGTAAGCGGAAACATAGTTCATGTACTGTTGAACAAAAGTTAAAAGCCTTAAAACGTTTAGACGACGGCGAAAGTCTAACAAAGTTAGCGGCGGAGTATGGATTTGGAAAAGCAACAATAAGTGACTGGAAAAAAAACCGTGCCAAAATCGAACAGTTTTTTGCAACCACAAGTGAAAAGGCATTAAAACAACGCCATCACGCTGCAGTGTCTGTCAATGAAAAAATCGATGAAGCAGTTTTTTTATGGTTTTCGCAAGAACGACAGAAAGGCGTGCCAATTAGTGGTCCATTGATTCAAGAAAAAGCGTTGCATCTGAAAAGATTGATGAACAATGATTCGTCCTTCTCAGCAAGCAACGGATGGTTGGATCGATGGAAAAAACGGCATGGCATCAGACAACTATCGATTTGTGGAGAAAAGCTGTCAGCTGACACAGCTTCAGCTGAAAATTACATTACAGAATTTGCTGAAATAGTGTCATCGCAAAATTATTCGCCTCAGCAAATTTATAATGCAGACGAGACAGGCTTAAATTTCAAAGCTCTCCCTACAAAAAGTCTCGCTTCTCAAGAGGAATCCTCTGCACCAGGCTTCAAAATGAACAAACAGCGGCTTATTGTTTTAGGTTGCAGTAATGTCACAGGAACAAACAAGCTGCCATTGATGGTGATAGGAAAAGCTGCCAAACCTAGGGCTTTGAAGAATTTAAATATGAATTCACTTCCTGTATTTTATAGAAATCAGAACAACTCATGGATGTCAAGTACTCTTTTCAAGGAGTGGTTCGATAAGCAATTCGTTCCGTCAGTGAAGAAGTTCAATGAAGAAAATTATCTGCCACAAAGAGCACTTCTTCTCATCGACAATGCCTCTTGCCATCCGTCCGACATGCAGTTGGTGTGCGGGGACATAAAAGCAATTTTCCTGCCTCCGAATGTTACAGCACTTCTGCAGCCAATGGACCAAGGGATTCTCAACCACGTAAAAATTAACTACAGGAAGAAGCTCCTTCGCTTTTTAATTGAAAATGACTCTCTTTCTATTCGTGAAAACTTGAAATAAATAACAATTAAAGACGTTATTTACTGGGTAGCTGAATCATGGGAAGACACAAGCAAGGATTTTCTGCGTAAAAGTTGGAAGAAGCTTTGGTCCGATCTCCAGTTTGAAGACACACCTGACCCTACCCCTGTCACACAACAAGAGCTCCTTAATCTTGTGCAGCAAGTCCCAGGCTGTGAGAATGAAGGAGAAAGTTGCTTACAAGAGTGGGCATCAGCTGATGTGAACGAAGAATATACTGATCAGGATTTAGTAAACATGGTCCAGGGACAGCGTGACGGCGATGCAGGTGGCAGTGACAGTGAGGGAGAGGAAGCTCCTACGGACGTCGTGACGTACACAGAAGCTACTTCTGCTCTTGACGTCGCACTACGCTTTGTGGAACAACACCCGTCTGCCACTCCGAATGACGTGATGTTTATACGACGCTGGCTTGGAATTGCCTCCGCGGGAAGATTTTCTTCTCTTCGACAGTTAAAGATAACTGACTTCAAGTGAAAATGAGTGATTGTTTATTCTTGTTTTGTTATTTTTCGTGGTAATCGTAATCTCACTGTTTTGGATTACAGTATAACCTTTGTAATACGTAAGTAGACGTACTTTTTTCCTATTTGATGTATATTTAACTGAATTTATAACGTTTTAAATATGTAAACACTAAGTCTTAAAGTGTTATAACCTTAAAAAATAAATTTGTGTGATTAAATCTGGTTTTTTCATTTTCCAGATAGTAAATTGAATCTTTTTTGTTCGTTTCCCACCTAGTTTATTTATTTTTTGTTTTCCTGAGAACGTGTTCGGATTTGCTGGGATTTCGGATTTCCGGGGTTCGGATTTGAGAGGTTCCACTGTACTCTATCATTGACTTGGATGGTAGTAACACAAACAGTGTAGTCGGCAGTTGTAGTTTCTACATCTTATTGTACATTCCTAACTGCACAACTCTGGACCAGATTCAGATATGATTTTAATAAGGTTACAAACGGTGTAAATGGTTTTACTTCTCATTTTTGAGTCCATTGCATATTCCTCTTTAGCGTCAACATCCTAATATTGCGCTTTGCATGTATACCACAGTGGAATTAAGAAATTCTTGAATTCATAATCTTCAAAATTAGAACACAAGTCAATTTGCTATTGACAGTATATTTGTGGTTAAGGTATTAGGATACATATAAGAACCGAAATAAGTCATGCCCCTTATCTCCATATTTGAATAAGTAGCTGGATTTTAGTATTACGTCACATATCTCAAGAAGATCTGGTGTTGTCTTATTTACAAAAACTGAAATCTGAGTAAAATATTTTTAAAAATTTGTGAGGAGTTGCAAATTTTAAACAAAAATAAGCTGTTTATCCAAAAATACATTTGTTGCTCGGTTTCAGAAAGCAAATTGGTTTTCCTTATGACTGTAAAAAATTAAAATATTTATAAATAGAATAAGATTTTTGTCTCTACATTGTATAGAATAGTGTACTTTTTACTTGTATTCACGTATCAAAGACCGAAGAAGCTGAAACAAGTCTCATCTTAATTTCTATCTTTCTTTCTGTCTGTCCCTCTATCAGGAACGCTCGGAATGCTGTTTTTCACAGGAAAACGAGGATACCATTTCCAGTGAACCTTTTAGCGAATTTCCCCTATAGGGAAGAAGCTATTACCGTAGGTCTCATGGTAAGACGTAAGCCCGAGACCATGATAACTTCTTGCTTTGTGGTCCCCAGATGCCAAAAACACCATTCGTTCAAATTGTTATATATGTATCCAAGCACATATATGTAGGGTATATGTGTGTCCGTAAGCACGATAACTCGTAAAAAAGTCTGATCTTAATAAAATTTGGTACGAATGTGTAAAGTACCATTTATTTGAACGAGTTCGAAAACCAGACGAATCACACCATCCAAAGGGGATTTGGGGGGGGTTATACCCAAAAATTGTTTTTTTTGGGGTTTTCACAGGTAATTTTTATTTAAATCTAATTTTAATTCATACCATTGAATTCAGCTTTAAAAAATTTGGTATTTTGATCATTGTTCTATGTCAGTTGGTTACTAAGATATTGCAAGTGCTAAACACAGAACGTTGTGTAATGCTATTCTAATGGAGAAAAATACAAATTTTATATCTCGCTTATTTATGAATATAAAATGATGAAACTTGGTATATGCCTTCATCTGGTTGTGGTTTGTTGTTGTTTGCACAAAAACCGAAATTTTCACGTATGGTTCCCGTAGCAGCAAACCTAGGTACTCGGTCCCCATGTTATTCTTATGGAGGATAATTAAAAAGTTATATATCGCTTATTTATAAATGTATATGAATGAAACATGGTATGTGACTTTACTTAGATGAGTTCTACTAATATTTGCATAAAAAACCATTATTTTGTGTTCCTTTTGCAGCAAACCTGCATTCTCATCTCCAATGTTATTCTTATGGAGATTATTTTTTTGTTTAAATGTCGCTTATTTTTAGCGAATTTCCCCTATAGGGAAGAAGCTATTACCGTAGTCGGCATGGTAAGACCTAGGCCCGGGACCATGATAACTTTTCGTTTTGAGGTCCCCAGACCCCAAAAACACCATTCGTTCGAAACTGTATATATATATATATATGTGTCCGTGGGTGCGATAACTCCGTGGGTCGTAAAAAAGGTCCGATTTTATTGAAATTTGGTACAAACGTGTAAAGCAGCATTTATGACTTTAAGTTCGAAAACCAGACGGATCGACCTATCCGAAGGGGTATTTTGGGGGGGTTTTGTATCCCAAAAATGGGTTTTTTGAGTTTTTTACATACAATTTTTGAAAAAGTAAAATTTTATTTTTTCCCATTTGAATAAGCTTAAAAAGACGCACAATTTGATGTTTTAATCATTGCTCTACGTCAATTGGTTACTGAGATATTGAAAGTGCATAACACAGTACGTTGTCCAATGTTATTCTTATGGAGGATAATAAAAATTGTATATCTCGCTTATTTATCAACTTATCCTGACGAAACTTGGTATATTGCTTCATTTCATTGTGGTCTATTGATATTTGCACAAAAACCCATTTTTTGCCCGATAGTTCCCGTAGCAGCAAACTTGCATACTCAGCCCCATGTTATTCTTATAGAGAATAATTAACGTGTTATCTCCTTTAATTATGAACATAAATTAATAGAACTTGGTACGTGGCTTTACCTAATTGAGTTATATTGATATATGTATAAAAGCCCATTTTTAGTGTTCCTTATTTCAGCAAACCTGCATACTCAGCCGCCATGTTATTCTTATGGAGAATAATTAAAATGTCATAAATCGTTTATTTATGAATGTATATTGATGAAACTTGGTATGTGGCTTTATGTGGTATTAAGATAAATTAATATGCATTGGAAATTCGCTGAGTATGCAGGTTTGCTGCTACGGGGGTATTTAATATATTTCTGATGAATCCTGTTATGTGGCTTAATGTGATAAGATATATATTCAATAGAAATTCACTGAGTATGCAGGTTTGCTGTAATGGGGGTATTATTAGAAGGCTATAGGCCACTTTTAACTGTCAGAGGCCTTTTGGAATTAAAGTGGCAGGCACTCCAAAACCTGCTTTGATGCGGATTTTGATATTTTTGCTTTTTTTGTGTAGCCTATCTATGCCAGTGGCATTGTTTAACATTTTGATAGGGAACGGTCCAAACCCTGGTCTTGTTGCCATATAAGTTCGACCTGATCTTAGAAAGCATCATAATAAATAGCCCAATGATAAATGGCAGCTGGGTCCAGTTTTGAACCTAATCAACATTTTATGATTTTTATTCAGGATCGATCTGGCTAACCTCGGATTACGAGGCAGGTACGACAACCACTACGCTAACCAACTCTTTTCCACAGGGAAACGAGTGCACTGATTTCGATGAAACTATTTTTTATTGTTCTATACATGTGTGAGAAGGTTATAGGAGTAGATGTAAAAAGGGGCCATCAGGACCTAAAAATCAAAGTTTTTTTTAAAAAATCAGGACCTAATAACAAATTGAGTGTTTAAACCCCGATTCTGAGTATATTTGGTCTTCTAGTGGCATGCAATATTGCAAATATCCCAGCGCATATGTGGTTTACACTACAAAAAAAAGTTAAATAATGAGATTGTTAAAAGATTACACTAAACGCAACACTTGTTATGCCCCGAGGTTATAAGTTCAACTGTCTCCACCTTCGATGGGAACCATTACATAGTCACGAGAATTTGACTCACATAAATAGGAAAAAATTACTTTTATTCTGTAAATTCCAAGTCAAACCTCTTAATTAGCCAAGATTATGTGATTTCCCATGTAAAAATCAAATTATGTACTGTAAAATTCAAGTTAAACCTTATAATCTGTGGCCTACAACGATCGCGGTTACCAAGCGTTTGATGATGGTGACATGCGTTGTCGATGGTCGGTTTTCCGTGACACTCGGTAACCGCAATCGTTGTACGGTGCGATCCGACCTGACGACGTGCGTGACGTGCGTCAACGATGTCGGTATACTGTGACGCTCGGTAACCGCAATCGCTGTACGGTGCGATCCGACCTGACGACGTCCGTGACGTGCGTTCATGAGGATTAATTATACACTGGTAGGCTAGGTGAGAGACCTTAAACACCCTATGAAAGACCAAGTTAAGCAAGTGATTCAAGCTTCACACTGTGACGATGAAGACTCAAGTAAAGATTCTCCCACCTCTACCTAGGATATATGTTGTGACCTGGACTGGGGCCCGATAAAATCTAACATATACCTCATATAACAATCATCAACATGCACTGGTAAAGCTCAACAATTATATTAAACAACAGGTGGAGCTTTGTGTGAGATAAACAACAGCAGACGGATGAACTTTGTGAGTCAACCAATTAGGATGTTGTAAGGTAGTCCCAGATTAGGACGTTGTAAGGTAGTCCCAGATTAAGACGTTGTTAGGTAGTCCTGGATTAGGACGGGGGAACGAGGTAGTCCCGGATTAGGACGTTGTAAGGTAGTCCTGGATTAGGACGGGGGAACGAGGTAGTCCCGGATTAGGACGTTGTAAGGTAGTCCTGGATTAGGACGGGGGAACGAGGTAGTCCCGGATTAGGACGTTGTAAGGTAGTCCTGGATTACAAACCAGGACTACCTCGTTCCCCCGTCCTAATCCAGGATTACCTTACAACGTCCTAATTGTTGACTACCTCGTTCCCCGGTCCTAATCCAGGACTACCTTAAAACGTCCTAATCCGGGACTACCTCGTTCCCCCTTCCTAATCCAGGACTACCTTACGTCCTAATCCGGGACTACCTCGTTCCCTCGTCCTAATCCAGGACTAACTTACAACGTCCTAATCTGGGACTACCTCGTTCCCCCGTCCTAATCCAGGACTACCTTACGTCCTAATCCAGGACTACCTTACGTCCTAATCCGGGACTACCTCGTTCCCCCGTCCTAATCCAGGACTAACTTACAACGTCCTAATCTGGGACTACCTTACAATGTCCTAACCTGGGACTACCTTACAACATCCTAATTGGTTGACTCACAAAGTCCATCCATCTGCTGTTGTTTATCCCACACAAAGCTCCACCTGTTGTTTAATATAATTGTTGAGCTTTACCAGTGCATGTTGATAGTTGTTATATGAGGAATATGTTAGATTTTATCGGGCCCCAATCCGGGTCACAACATATATCCTATCATGAAGGTAGAGGTGGGAGAACCTTTGCCTGAGTCTTCATCGTCACAGTGTAAAGCTTGAATCACTTGCTTAACTTGGTCTTTCGTAGGGTGTTTAAGGTCTCTCACCTAGCCTACCAGTGTATAATTAATCCTCATGAACACACGTCACGGACGTCGTCAGGTCGGATCGCACCATACAACGATTGCGGTTACCGAGCGTCACGGAATACCGACCATCAACGACGCACGTCACCATCATCAAACGCTTGGTAACCGCGATTTTTGTAGGCCACAGATTATAAGGTTTAACTTGAATTTTACAGTACATAATTTGATTTTGTATATGGGAAATCACATAATCTTGGCTAATTAAGACTTGGAATTTACAGAAAAAAGTAATTTTTTCCTATTTATGTGAGTCAAATTCTCATGACTATGTAATGGTTCCCATCTAAGGTGGAGACAGTTGAACTTATAACCTCGGCGGATAACAAGTGTTGCGTTTAGTGTAATCTTTTAACAAACTCATTATTTAACTTTATTTTTTGTAGTGTTAACCATATATGTGCTGGGATATTTGCAATATTCCATGCCTCTAGAAGACCAAATATACTCAGAATCGTGGTTTAAACACTCAATTTTTTACAAGGTAAACTATAAAATAATCGAGTTTTTTTTTGCTAAATAGCCGCCATAAATGGAGAAAAAAGCCGAGAAAACGCCTTTTACCCTATATTTCCCAGGTAGTTGAAACTGGGTAGTTGAAGTATAGTGGGGTTGGTTTCGTATATATGAAACCCTAACATGCAGGAGGACTACCTACCATGCAATGACCCCAGCTGATGTTTATTGAATAAAACCACAACAAGTTTTACTTTAAACGGAATTTTTAATTAAATATTGCTTTTGTATTTATTTTTTCAAATATAAAGCTTTTATTGTTAATATAGAGGTGTAAACGGTCGTTTAGAAAATAAAACATGGCTTAACTTAGGTTTGAGAATCGTTTTTAGTGATAAAACATCGCTTTAGTATGGTTAGCGAATTTAATCCAGGTCACATGACTCGCCCTTCGACTTTTAGGTCCTGATGACCGCATATTACATCTACTCATAGGCTACTTGGATATTTTGCATTTACCTCAGGGTTACCATAGGGCCCCATGGGTTTTTAAAGTTCCTTTGTTATTCTTTTGAACATAAAATTAATTTTTATTGAAGCAGATGATGACTTAAAAAGGTTTATTCCGTAGTTGTAGTGATTATTTAAAAGATTGCCTGAAGATTGGTAAATAGGCCTTCCGCGCTATCGTTCCAAACTTCATGGATCTCAGGCGATCCACCGCGCGATCCGAAACTTAACAGACTAAAGCGTTCCAGGAGCGTTCCAATACTTAATAGACTAATGCGATGCGTCTCGGGACACTTACAACGTAGCTAACGAATTTCTAAAAAAAAGTTAAAAAATAAATAAATAATAAATTTAACCTTTTGTTGCTTATGTTAAATTAATAATTAATTAGTGTTATTACTTAACAATAAAGAAAATTAAATATTTAATAATGAAAATTAATTATTTAATTATATATTTAAAAATTTGTTTGCTACTTAGGCCCATTACAGGGCCCGTTAGCTACATAAGTGTGCTCGACCCCCTCCACGGTACAGCGCTACAGGCTGTTCGCAGCAGGCAGGGGGGAAGGTTGGCGAAGCCACGGCAACAAAGCAGCGTACAGTTGTTTTGTGGTGGCACAACATGGCGTCAACTGAGCACTTTGCAATTTGCTGGATGATGCCAATAAATATATATATTAAAAATATAGATAATAAATATAAATAAATATTATCTTTATTGTTCTTCATAGGAGAAATTAAATTTTGTAATTTTATACTTAATTTTAAGTTTTTCACAATTATTATTTGTTTATGTACATATGTGACGCTATTCTTGTAACAAACTTACATGAATGAATAAAGAGAATTTTAATTTCGAATATTCTGATGTAATTTTCCACACGGCACCGTAGGTCGAGAACAACACCATATTAGTATATTGGCATTAGATCATTGGCAAATGAAATGTATTTGCCCGGGCGGTCCACTCGTCGACCAGTCAGTCAGTCTTATGTCTCACGACTGAACGAACAGACATACACCACGCATACCAAAGGGTCATCTCTTTATAGATAAAAATCTTCGACTTACTAGTATTGTTCAATCGTGGTACGTGGACGTTATTATGGACACCTCTGATTTCATTAAATGGGTAAAGAAAACGGAATCCGCGACCAACGTATCGCTTTCCCCCGCTGGAGAAGTTGTTGATGAAAACGTACAGGAAACGGAATTAGAAGAACTGTTCGATCCCTCTCAGGCATGTCATGCGGAATTCCTAACTCAACAGGAGGAGGAGACAGTCGGGCAAGAAATTCAAGAAAAAGAAGATGGTTGTGAAGAGGAACAGGAGGAAGACAGTACAAGCAGGGAAGAAGCGAACGTGACTTTGAATCTTCCACCACTACTTCCACCACCATCGATGAAGAGGAAACGGGACCTGTCATCATCCGTCGCGCAACCAAATGAAATATGGGAATGAATATGGGCATGGTATACCATTTTTAACACACTTATATCAGTGCATAAAAATGACATGCTGCGTAAAGCATAAATTCCTGAGTTAATTTTAGAAAGAACTTTTTGCACATGACAATTTCAATTCAAATTCTCATCTATTTCCAACCCCAAAAATCTAGTAAACTTTTCGATTTCTATTACCCTAGAATCGATTGAAATTGTTGGTTCAATCTTTCTACTGCACTGAGCAGTCTTAAAGGAAACAAATTTTGATTTTGATAAATTTAATTTCAATTTATGATTGTTACAAAAGTCTATTATATTTGCCAATTCTAGGAAAGATAAAATTTCAACATCGTCAACAGTTTGTGCTGACACTTTCAGATTTGAATCATCTGCATACAACACCAAGTTGTCTTGTGGTATTTTTTTAAGAGTTTGTGCAATATCTTTTACATAGCAGACAAAGAGGAGTGGCCCTAAAACAGATCCCTGGGGTACTCCATGTGTTATTAATTTTAAATTTGATTTTTCTTTTGAAACTTTATTAAATTCCATATGACTTAATTCGACAAACTGAAATCTTCCCGACAGGTATGACTCGAACCACTTCAAGGCAGTTCTATGTACACCAAGAGTCTTAAGTTTATGTAAGAGTGTAGGATGATGGACGGTGTCAAATGCTTTTGACAAATCCATGAAAATTCCTATACAAACTTCTCCCTTATCAACCGATTCAATAATAGATTCAACAAAGCCTACAGCAGCAGTAGTCACCGAGTTATTAGAACGAAAACCATGTTGAACACTATCTATGAGATTGTAGTTTTCTAAATACTCCATAAGCTGATTATAAACAACCTTTTCAAAAATCTTTGAGACTACCGGCAGTAAAGCTATGGGGCGATAATTTGAAGGATCTTTTGAATCATTATTTTTATGGATGGGTATTACTTTGGAAATTTTTGGCTGATTAGGAAAAATTCCAGTGACAAAAGAAGAATTTATCAGATGTGCTAATACTTTACTAAGTTCCCATTTTGCTGCTTTTATAATTGTAATTGGAATCTCATCATACCCACTTGAAAATTTGTTTGAAAGAGAACTAATAACCTTTTCTACATCTTCTTGAAATATGTGTCTAAATCTAAAACATGGGTTTACATCAAATTTTGGGGGTTCTATTGTTACATTGTTTTCTACATACAAATCATCATAACTATTGCTACTAACTTCCTGAGCAACATTAACAAAATAATTATTAAGTATATTACATACCTCTTTTGGGTTAGTGTATTCCTGACCTTCAATATCTAATGACAAGTTTTCCATTGTTTTGGGCTTTTTACTACCTACTTCAGAATTTATTATTTCCCATACAGTTTTTTGAATGTTGGTGGATTTTTATATTTTTTCTTTATAGTAAGCAATTTTTGAATTTGTCAGACCTTTTTTATACCTAAACAATTTTTCTTTTAAGAATTTTGATAAATGAGGATCCTTTGATCTTCTGACACATGTATTAAGATTAATAATCTCTTGTCTTTCTTCTTTAAACTCATTAGTAATCCAACAGTTTTTCATTTTTTTAATTGTAATAGTTTTTTGGAGAAAAGCATGATCAAAATAATATTTGAAAGTCATAAAAAAACAGTCATACATTTTATCTGATGAGGCCAAAAATACATCCAACCATGTTTCTTTCTTTACTAGGTTTTTAAATAGTGTAATATTGTCGTTTGTAAAAATTCTACGTTCATATGTAAAACTAGGGTTATTATTGTGGTCTATATTTTCACTTGTTAATTCCAAAATTTGACCATCATGGTCCGAGAGCATTGTAATTATTCCTTGTACAAACACACAATTTCTTAAACAGTTTTTAACAAAAAAGTTATCTATTGCAGTTTTATTTCTGGCTGTGACTCTTCTAGGAAATGTAACCATATAACTCATATTTTGACTTTTCAACAGGTTTTTTAAAAGCCTATGATCATTGTTATCCACCAAAACATTAATATTTATATCCCCAGCCACTATAATAGAATTACACTTAGATGAAAGATATTCCAAAAGTAGCGATAGCCTGTCCAAAAACTCTTTTGTGTTGGAGGAGGGTGATCTGTATATTGCTATTAAAATAAATTTGACTTTGTTATGATTATACATACTGGCACAAAACTCGAACTGCTTATCATCTAAAATTTTATTTTGAAAAGATTGAGGGATGTTACACTTTAGAGGTTTTATTTCAGTTTTACTAAGAATCATTACTCCACCTTTGTTAAATAGCTTTCTCGAATAATAGTTATCTATCTTATAGTTTTTTATATTTAGTCTGCTAACTTCATCTTCTTTCATATTATGTTCAGTCAAGATCAACAAATCAGGATTTATTTAATTTAAAGTTATTTCCAACATCAATTTTTGAACTCAAATGTTCAATATTCTGGTGGAAAAAATTAATTTTAGCCTCCTTAGATGAGTTTGATTTGCAATTGTTTAAGTTATTTCTTTTTTTTCCTGATCTGTCAGTAAAAAATTGTAATCTAAACTGGTCTTAATGCTATGGTTTACAATGGTATTATTTACATTACTAGAAAAAGTGTCATTCACAGTAGTTGTACTGCTACCTGATATCACGGGCGATGTTTGTAGAGGGGGAAAATCCACCATTGAGCCCATTGTGATGTTGCAATCAGCACCGACACGAGACAAAGAGGACACAGCACCACTGGACGATGAGGTGGCAGCAGCAGCAGCAAGGGGTGATGGGCGATCAGTAGTTTCTTGACTTACTTTTGATTGCAAAGATATTTTTCCTTCCACATGTGACTGTTGTAGACAAGTTGTTGAAGAAATCAGCTGGTGCAGTTGTTTTACAAATGCGGCATGCGATTGTCCGTTAAGTCCAGAGCTCCAGTCTATTCGCAGCAGGGAGGGGGGAAGATTGGTGAAGCCACGGCAAGTAAGTAGCGGACAGTTGTTGTGTGACGTCACAACATGGCGTCACATTACCCACAATTCCCCAGTAATGCTGTTACCCGGCCACCATTACATGGGTCCCGGTAATCCAATCTCGAATGGAATCCAGGTTGATCAGGACGATCGAATTGCCCTCCTACACGACCTCTGGTACGAACACGCCAGTACAGCCGCTGATATACGTAGTGTTGATCTACAGGCATTCAACTATTTTATGGTGATTTTGCAAGCACTCATAATTGGCATTCTCTTATCGGTGCCGTGGGCATTGGTGATAAATACACTTTTGAAAGTTTATTCAGTGTTCAATATCCTCGGAATTTTACTGGAAATCCAAACGATACCGGAAGTGTACACAACGAGTTTAGTACCACTGACAAACTAAATAAACAATCAAACACGGACAGTGGATATTTCACGCAATCGCAATACCCGCCATCGCAAGGTCAAGAGGAAGGTCTAGAGAATTCAAAAGCAGAAGGTGACATCGAGATGGCTGATGAACAACCTCCGGCGAAACGAGCTAAAAAGGCAGATGAAAAAAGACTACAGGTGGTGGGGCAAGTGAACCAAGTGCAAGTGTAATACATAAGCCAATTAGTGACTTTAAAACTGGAAAACTGATTATTTCTCTTACAAGATTTATGTATTCCTATGGTTATCAATTCAAATGTTTAAACTCTAAATATAAAGTAGAAAGTAATTGATTTCAATATTTAGTATGTACACCTTTAGCTCGTGTACCATGTCATAGGTTGCCATTTTATTTGACAAAGACAGAATTTGATAACTTACCAGTCGGAAGTCAAGGAGCTAGATTTTCGTGTTCTGTACAATCAGTCGGATTCAGAACACCATTTATCACTAATTCGGCTAACATTAGTAGTGTCAATTCTAATTTATTTGTGTATGACATTCACGCACATGGACTGAATAATAAGTTCAATGGTACTAACTTTAAATACACTACTACTGCTTCTGCACCTATGATAATTACAGAAGCAAAAGCCAGAAAAGATGACGGTGTTTGTATTGCAGATTATTGGGGTGATATTCAAGAAGAAAATGAATCATCAATTAAATTTACTCAAATACCGGCATGTTTTGGGAATAAAAAGCCTTTTAGAATTTATTTCATACAAAATTTAGATAAAGCGGATGGTCTTCCTACACTGCCAGATATAATGAATGATCTACATGTATATAATTTAGTTAATGGTGATGAAAATCCAACTATAAACTGGGAGTATCGACCAAAAGTTTGTGTTTTAAAATCGTCAGAACCGTACCCACATTACAGAAATATAACTAATGACAAATCGACAATATTCTTATATGGTACAAAGGTTCCATTTTCATAATTAGGAAAAATTAATGTTGATAGTGACCATTACGGTCAAAAAATGAATAATACAGTAAGTCATCTTATAAAAACATCAGTTTTGATTCCATATAATTCCTCTATTGAACAGTGTGGTGCTATTATTCACTGCTTTAATGAATACGCTGGCGGTTTACAACCACCGTCATTACATGTCGGAGTATTACCTGTAAACGCTTATAGTACAGATATGGAAGAATCAGCAGTTCAAGAAGTGATTGTAATAACCACATCTTGTGAGGTACAATACAGTTACGACTTTACTTACCCTACTGGAACGTATGTACATCCTGTAATGAAAATAATGGGAACTTCAGTGTTGTTGATACAGCACATGATGACTATTGTGGTGAATTCACCTTTGGCTACCGTTCGAAACACCCTGGATAGGAATTCGGCAGTCCATCACAGTATACAGAGTGCAGAAGATTATATATTTGCATCACAGCTTTTTGACGACACAGAGGTCGATGTGATGGACGAAGCCAAGAAACCCCGGACCCAATTACAAATTGAATTAGGCTACAAGATACTTCAATAGATACCAAATTGAGGATTAAAGAATTATCTTTAAAGATTTATAAATTATTAAAGCATATGACTCCATCAAAGTATCTTGGAGAACATCAATTTGAAGCATGTGAAAATATTTAAAAAAATAGTATGTCAGATCCACATAAACGTTTCTTTTTGATTGAACTATTAGAAAGAGAAGCCTCATCATTCTCTGCATTATACTTCAAGAAAGAAGCTGACAACACATATACAAATATTTGTGAAGATTAGAAAAGGATGTAAATAAAACAATATGTTAAGCAATTGGTGTTTTAGCAAATTTCCCCTAGGCCCCCTATAGGGAAGAAGAGCTATTACCGTAGTCGGCATGGTAAGACCTAGGCCCGGGACCATGATAACTTTTCGTTTTGAGGTCCCCAGACCCCAAAAACACCATTCGTTTGAAACTGTATATATATATATATATATATATATATATATATATATATATATATATATATATATATATATATATATGTGTGTGTCCGTGGGTGTGATAACTCTCGTAAAAATGGTCCGATTTTGATAAAATTTTGTACAAACGTGTAATGCTTAGTTCGAAAACCAGACAGATCGACCCATCCGAAGTGATATTTTGGGGGGGTTTTGTACACCAAAAATGGGTTTTTTGAAGTTTTTACATATAATATTTTAAAAGTCAAATTTTAGTTTCCACCATTGGATTCAGCTTAAAAAAACACACAATTTGGTGTTTTGATAATTTCTCTACATCAGTTGGTTACAGAGATATTGAAAGTACTAAACACAGTACGTTGTCCAATGCTATTCTTATGGAGAATAAGAACAAAATTATAGATCGCTTATTTATGAACGTAAACTAACGAAACTTGGTATACGGCTTCATCTGGTTGTGGTCTATTGCTATTTGCACAAAAACACAATTTTTACCGATAATTACCGTAGCAGCAAACCTGCGTCCTCAGCCCCCATTTTATTCTTATGGAGAATAAGTAAAATGTAATGTATCCCTTAATTATGAACATAAATTAATAAAACTTGGTGTGTTGGTTCACCTAGTTGAGTTCTATTGATATTTGCATAAAAACCCATTTTTTGTGTTCCTTGTTGCAGCAAACCTACGTACTCATCCCCCATGTTATTCTTATAGAGAATAATCAAAATGGTATTTATCGCTTATATTTATGAATTTATGTTGATGCAACTTGCTATGTGGCTTCGCCTAGTTGAGTAATATTGATATTTACATGAAACCCCATGTTTGTTGTTCCTTGTTGCAGCAAACCTGCGTACTCATCCCCAATGTTATTCTTATGGAGAATAATTCAAATTTGATATATCACTTATTTGTCAATAAATTTTAATGAAACTTGGTATGCGGCTTTATGTGGTATTAAGACATATATTTTGCATTGGAAATTCGCTGAGTACGCAGGTTTGCTGCGACGGGAGTATTTATTAATTCCTTTACAATACAATCAACATTTACATAATCATAATCTTTATAATTTCTGGCCCACAATAATAAATAACCTAATGCTAATGGATAAGGTTGTTTATGTCTATAATTGAATAGCAAATCTACTGTTCTCCATTCATATTGAATATGCCTAATATTAAAACGTTCTTGATTTGGAAAAACATTGTTGTTGGACATTACAAATAAAGGTGTTTTTAATAATGGTTGAGGAGCTTCATATTTAATATTACATGAAATCTTTTTCCTTGCATAATGTCTAATTCATTCTCTTCAAAATAAGGATCAATTTTAGCTTCATTCCATCTGTTAAATCTCCTTCTGAACCCATCCATCTATGGAAAAGAATTTTGTCTATCTTTCCACTGTTTAACATTAGCAATGCCAGGCAATCCACAAAGAAATTCTTACCTGAATTTGGTGGGCCAACTATTAAGATTGTATTAATTTTGCCTTCATCTAAATCCTTTTCTAAAAATTTAAATACCGTACACAAGAAATTCTTTACTCTTGATATATAATCGTAAAATTGAAATAATTACAATTTCAAAAGAGCAACTGTGCTTACATGCAAATTGTAATAATTAGCAAAAACCTCATCTCTATTTTTACATTCATATAACAGAGGATTTTCTAGTTGATACTCAAATAATTCTTTTAAACTTAAACTATTTATCCAATTTTTGTGGACATTTAAACAGTTACTTATCCATACCCCAGAAATATTGAAACTATAATATCTAAGATCACTGAACCAAACATCACTGTGAAAAATAGACTCAATAGGAGAACAAGGGTTGGCTTTAAACTTCTCTATAATCTCAACTGCAAATAGTCGCCCTTGTGGTCTGGATCTTTCTCCAACTCGCGTTTCAGTTGATTTTTGAGTTGAACTGCCACCGAGATGGCTTCCGACCTGCGGTCGCACATCACAAAGGCCCGGGTTTCCGCATGCTTCCAACAGTCCATCAAAGGCAGACCCATCACTTCGTGAGCGTTTTAAATCTCTAATTTCACAATTCAGTCTCCAGAATTCCCTCTTGACCTCAGGGAATATCGGTAGGCAGTGTCTTGCCAACACATACTCTGTAATATTCCTGATTTCTAGGGCCGATAGTTCCCCGTGATTTCGAGACCTCCGCCTGAATCCTGGAGACCGGGGTATGGAAGCGATGGACTGGCATCGGCAGGCGGAACCCGCCCATCGGCAGTCGTGAACGACGTGGAGATGGTCTGGGAGGGACGTGTCCGTGACGTGGTATCCGACGAGTAGCATTCCGATGTTCTGGAAGCGGATGTTGCGGTACCTATGGTTGTCGGCATTGTAAATTCGTGCAGCCACTCTGAGAGCCTCCGCTGAATCGCTGACAGGGAAACAATCGTGTATAATTCGCTTTCTAAGTCGTCCTTCAGTGATTGCTGTAGCGATGCTGCACAATTCTTCGTCTGTAAAATATCTCCCCAGTAATACAGGATCGAGTGGAGGTCCAGGAGTAGTCGCTGGTTCCCTTTGTTCTTGGGAATCTTCTGATATTTGCGGTATGCCAGTCCGTAGTTGTCTGGGCAAATCGGCAACAGCATAAACAGAAGACTCGCTAGAGTCATTGCCGGATTTCATTGTTGCTTCTTCTTCGACAGTTGCACGACGGATGATGACAGGTCCCGTTTCCTCTTCATCGATGGTGGTGGAAGTAGTGGTGGAAGATTCGAAGTCACGTTCGCTTCTACCCCGCTTGTACTGTCTTCCTCCTGTTCCTCTTCCCAGCCATCTTCTTTTTCTTGAATTTCTTGCTCGACTGTCTCCTCCTGTTTAGTTAGGAATTCCGCATGACATGCCTCAGAGGGATCGAACAGTTCTTCTAATTCCGTTTCCTGTACGTTTTCATCAACAACTTCTCCAGCGGGGGAAAGCGATATGTTGGACACGGATTCAGTTTTCTTTACCTGTTTAATGAAATCGGAGGTGTCCATAATAACGTCCGCGAACCACGATTGAATAATACTAGTAAGTCAAAGATTTTTATCTATAAAGAGCTGACCCTTTGGTATGTGTGGTGTATGTCTGTTCGTTCAGTCGCGAGACATAAGACTGACTGACTGGTCGACGAGTGGACCGCCCGGGCAAATGGATTTCAGTTGCCAATGATCTAATGCCAATATACTAATATGATGTTGTTCTCGCTACGTTGCTGTGTGCAAAATTACATCAGAATATTGGCATCATCCAGCAAATCGCACAGTTCTCAGTTGACGCCATGTTGTGCCGTCACACAACAACTGTCTGCTGCTTACTTGCCGTGGCTTCGCCAACCTTCCCCCCTGCCTGTTGCGAACAGGCTGTAGCGCTGGACCGTGGAGGGGGTCAAGCACACTTACGTAGCTACCGGCCAGTACTGGGCCGGAACCGGCCAGTACCTATTGTCGCTTATGTTAAATTAATAATTAATTAGTGTTTATTTGTTGTACCAAGGTTGTTTGTATAAATTATACTAACACTATATTATATTCATACTAGCTGGCCCGACAGACGTCCTGTCCTAATGTCGTTGAATTTGTTTTATGTCAGATACTCATTCATTTTCAATATGAGCTTGTTCGCTTCGCTCACTCGCCTATTGAAAAAAAAAAAAAAGTTTACGTCCTATTCTCAGACCTACCCAATATATACACAAAATTTCATAAGAATCCGTCCAGCCGTTTCGGAGGAGTTTTGTTTCAAACACTGTGACACGAGAATTTTAAATATTAGAAGATTATTATCTTAATACAAAGATTTTAAAGGGTACACGTGCAGTTATAATTATTTTGATATTAATTATCTGAATTATATAGCCTATTAATATATACATATATTATACTAAGATTATTTTTTTGATTATTATTTAAAATAAATTAAATAGGCCTATATACTATTCTGCTTGCAGTTTAACATATATTTATGTGTCCGTAAGCACGATAACTCTCGTAAAAAAGGTCCAATCTTAATGAAATTTGGCAAAAATGTGTAAATTACCATTTATTCAGACGAGTTTGAAAACCAGACGAATCGCACCATCCTAAGGGGGATTTTTGGGGGGCTTTGTACCCCAAAAATGGGTTAAGTTTGTTTTTCAAATGTAATTTATATTTAAGTCAAATTTTAGTTTTCACCATTAAATTTAGCTTAAAAAATATCTGTGTTTTGATCATTGCTCTACGTCATTTGGTTACTGAGATATCGAAAGTGCTAAACACAGTATTTTGTCTAATGTTATTCTTATATAGAAAAATAAATATTTTATATCTCGCTTATTTACGAACATACACTGACGAAACTTGGTATGTGGCTTCATCTGGTTGTGTTTTATTGTTGATTGCACAAAAAACAAATTTTTTGCCCATGGTTCCCGTAGCAGCAAACCTGGGTACTCGGTCCCCATGTTATTCTTATGGAGATTAATTAAAATGTTCTATATCGCTTATTTAAGAATGTATATGGATGAAACTTTTGTATGTGATTTCACCCTGATGAGTTCTACTGATATTAGCATAAATCCCCATTATTGTGTTCCTTGTTGCAGCTAACCTGCGTACTCATCCCCAGTGTTATTCTTATGAAGAATAATTAATATTTTATACATCCCTTATTTGTGAATATACTTCTCCCGTCAGTGGCTTAATGTGATATTAAGACAAATTCATTGGAAATTCGCTGAGTACGCAGGTTTGCTGTGACGGGGGTATTTGTAATTAACAAAAAAGTTCATTATTTATTTTAGCTATTACAATTTTTCTTTTGAATAAAATTTGTGATAAACTTAAATGTATGGTGTCTATACACCAGTATATGGTGTCTGTGTAACCAGTTGTGTTAGTAGTAGTGACGTCGTTGTTGAAACAAGGTTGTAACAAAGAGATGTTGGGTTAGGTAGGAATTATGAAGTGAATGAGGAAAACCATTTGTTTAGTTTTTAGCTTTTCCACCCTCTAAATATGTCTTAAATCTCTCTAAATTAAAATGCCTTATAGATAAACTCAAAACCAAGCTACGCCACTCCTTCGAATACTTATCTTAATTAGAATTATATTAATTTTTAATGGTTTACACGGATCAATTATTATTTAAAGTTAAATAGAGATTAACCAGATAAATTATAAGTTACTATATATCTATAAAGGTGTCCGTCAACACGATAACTTGAGTAAAAAACGTCTGATTTCGAAATTTGAAATTTGGCTCAGGTGTGTAAAGTGACATAGGTGACTTTAAGTTGGAAAACCAGAAACATCTGACCATGGGAATGGGGTTTTATGGGGTTTACAATTTTCCAAAAATCAGTTTTTTGCATTTTTCACCATACAATTTTTAAAACACTTAATTTTGGTTACCATTTTATAGAGCTTAAAAAAACAAATAATATACCGTAGGTTTTAAATCATTAACCTAGGTTAGGAGAAAATCCAAAAAACGTGCTCCCATGTTAATCTTATGGGAAAAAGGTTTTTAGCTTTTCCTCAGTTCATTTTAAAGTAAACCTCACATTTGCTTTTACCAATCAGTTCAGCTCTACACAAAACAATCATTTTAGTGTTTAAATTGTGATTCTACGTCCAACCGTTGCAGAGATATTCAAAGTGCTAAACACATTACGTTGTTCAATGTTATCCTTAAGGAGAATAATTACAATTTGTTAACTAGCTTATATAAGAGTGAATGTGATGAAACTTGGCATGTGGCTTCACCTAGTACTGGTATATTGATATTTTCACAAAAAAATGATTTTTTGCCGATTTTCCTCTCAGTCTCCATGTTATTCTTATGGAGAATAAGTAAAATGTAATGTCTCCCTTAATTATGAAAATAAATTAATAAAATTTGGTGATGCAGCTTCGACTAGTTATGTTGTATTGATAATTGCATAAAAACACATATTTTGTGTTCCTTGTTGCAACATACTCAGCTTTCAATGTTATTCTTATGGAGAATAAATAAAATGCTATATATCTCTTATTTATTTGTGTATTTTTATGAAACTTGGGGAGTGGCTTTATGTGGTGGTGAGAAACATATAAATGCATTGGAAATTTTCTGAGTACGCAGGTTTGCTGCTACGGGGGTATTATTACTTTTATTCCAGTGGTGTGCATAGGTATAGATTCACTTAGAAAAATAAAACTTAAGTATTGTCAGTCATGTAGGTGTAGACTATTGGTAATTTGAATATCCCACTCCATTCCAGAGTTCTCATGAGTCAGAATGGCCGCGGGGGTTTAGGCATGTGGACAGTAAGTCAAAGATCGAGGGTTCGAGACCCGATCAGATCATGATATTTTTGCATCTAAAATCCTTAAAAAAATATATTTTTGGTTTATTAAACAATTCAATTGGAAATATCATATTTTAAAACAATTAAAATAACTATTTAAATAAAAAAATCATAGTTCTGGCCCGGTACTGGCCCGGAACTGGCCCATTACTGGCCAGTTTTCGCCAATTTTGGAAGTATCCCAGAATCTGGGCCAGTGCTGGCCCAGTAAAAATTGTTTTCACATGGTATGTAGCCTGTTCAAGAGTCAGATCTTCACAAAGCTTATTTATTCATGACCCAGGTGGGTAACATTCAAATTTTGTGCATCAAGAGCCTCTTCCGTAAATAAAACTATTTTTTCACAGAAGTGTGATACACTACAATCCCACGACTAGACCTACAACTCATCATAATTTGACATTTTTCGGTTTTATCTGTTTTAGCGAATTTCCCCTATAGGGAAGAAGCTATTACCGTAGGTCTCATGGTAAGACTTAAGCCCGAAACTATGATAACTTTTTGTTTTGAGGTCTCCAGATGCCAAAAACACTATTCATTCATATTTATATTTATGTATATATAGTAGTGGGGGAAGCCCCTGTTGTATGAAGACCTGCTACACTTGTGCTCCAACATTTTTAGTAATATTTATTGTTTTTTTTGAAGTTTTGGTGCTAAATTTTATATAGTTTTGTAAAGTTTGTTACAGTATAGAAGTGAGTGTGTTTAGAAATTTATTTTGGTTAACTTGGTGCTTAAAATTGCCTTTTTAAAGAATTAATTTCTGGAAAATCCAGGAATGGCTTTGCAAGATAACTGATTAGAGTGTAGATAAGCAGAGCTGGGTCGACCTGACCTTTAGACTGTCTGATAACAGTACAGGCACCTTCGCAGGCCTGTGTCCTTCGCTGATTGTGGTTGGAACTTTGTTTACATTACACTCTGGACTGATTACTGATAAACAATATTCTTCTGAGAAATATGTTTGATATCTACCTTTCTTTTACGTCAATCTGTGAGTAATTCCAACTGCGTTGACAAGCAATTAAGTTTATTAATTGGATCAGCTATAATATTTATTCTAATTATACAATTATGAAAAATAAAAATCAGTACCCTTGTGGAAATTGTTCTAAAAATGTTGGGAGATGTAAAGCCATCCTTTGTAAGGGTTTGTGTGGGAAATGGTTTCATTTAAACTGCACATATTTATCCAGTATTGAATTCAACAATGTATATAAGAGTCGGGTAATGTGGATTTGTGACTCGTGCAAATCTTCTAATGTTCAAAAAAATATTAATGAGGAAACTACAGAAATATATACTGACGTAACCCAGGAAATTGAAACACAAAATGAAATAATACAAACATTAAATGAAGATCTAAATCAAGCTCTTGAAGAAATAAGACAGTTGAAGATTCAAAAAGTAAATCTTGAAACATTAGTCTTAGAAAAAGAAGAAACAATAATCGTGCTAGAAAGAAAAGTCAGTGAATTAAATACAATTGTTAAAAAGCCGGTTTGGCCGGTGATAAAAAGCAAAAATAAAGAAACAATATTAAGCCAGAGTTTTCCTACTTTACACTCGACTCCAATTCACCACAATAAGGAATTGGAGAAACGACCAATTCAGTTAAGTGTATCTAGAAATAAAATTAAACTTAATAAGATTGAAACCTCGAATCGTTATGATGTACTTGCAATTACTGATGAGGACGACTCTACTGCTGAAGGAGAAAAGGAAGTCAAAACTAATACCACAAACCCTGAAAATAAAAACAATACTACAAATCCGGAAGCTAAAAGTTATAATACAAACTTACCTGCTTTTGATGTTGATAAAGGAAAAAATAGGAAAATACTTATTTGTGCTGATAGCCATGGCTGCGATTTGGCTTGGTATGTGAATTCAGTGCAGGGGTCTCATGAAGCTGTGGGGTTTGTTAAGCCCGGAGGATGCTCTAAAGAAGTTTTATGTAAAAAAAATATTGTTCAAGAAGATCTAGGTACAAATGATGCATTAGTTGTGATCTGTGGAAGTAATGATGTGGCAAAAAATAATGCTGATAATATATTTGATAGTTTTAATGACTCTTTGGAAAGTCTGAGAAATACAAATGTTGTACTAGTTGACCTACCAATGAGGCATGATTTGCCTCATTGGTCTTGTGTAAACAGGGAGATTACAAGAACCAACGTGCGTCTAACGGAACTGTGTGAACGACTTCACAATGTAACCATGGTTAAAGTAAGTGGAGCCGACCGGCGGCTACATACTCGTCATGGACAACATCTGAACCAGAGTGGCAAGAGATGGCTTGCCCATCTGATAGCTGAAAAGCTGGCTTCAACCCTATCTGGCGTCCCAGTAACATCAAAGTGCCTCCAGATACTGGGTGATTTGAATCAACCTACTCCTCCTGGAACCGAGCCGCCTCTGCTACTGTCGGAAAACTGCACGACACCGAGATCAACTGTTCACCAATAACTATTGTACACTCGGACATACCCATAGATGTTTATCATTTAGTTAGCAGTCATGTAAATAGTTTAGGTAAGTCTATAGAATGTAAGAATTTGTTTCCATTTAGTTGTGGTGAAAATTTATATTATGGACACAAAAATAAAACGATAACAATTTATCACCAAAACTGTCAGGGCCTTCTCAATAAATTTAACATTTTGGATAACATTGCACAAGAAATGAATTTAGATTTTCTCTGTCTTACGGAACATTGGTTGAGGGGTAATGAAATCGGGACATGTTCCATTAACAACCTTTATCATGCGACTATTTATTGTAGAACTTATAGGATGCGTGGAGGTGCAGCAGTTTTTACTCGTTATGATCAATCATTTATAAAAGTAAGGGATGATATGAATAAACTATCTGTAGATTTAGACTGTGAAATTGCTTGTGTTGAAATATTGAATGTAAATTTATGCATAGTGACCATATATCGTAGCCCAAATGGTAATGTCAAAAATTTGTTTAGTATATTAGAGAAATTACTATGCCAACTCAATCGACAGAATAAACAATCAATTGTGTGTGGCGACTTCAATGTTAATTTTCTTGGTGATGATAGTGATACTGTTGATCTTGTTAATCTATTTAGTATGTATGGGTTGAATATGACAATCTTTGAACCTACCCGGGGTGACAGGTGCCTTGACAATATATTTACTTCTTCAGAAAATGGTAGCTATACAGCCTCAGTTGTTAATAAGCATGTTAGCGATTACCTTGGTCAAGTTTTTATATATAATAATAGTGTGGAAGAGAGTTGTTACTTCCCGTTAAATAAAAATAAAATAGTCATAAAAATATCTGAACCGGGCATGAGAGAATTCAAATATTATTTGAGAAAGGAAAATTGGGAAGAGGTATATTTTATGAATGATGCCAATTGTGCATTTGTTACTTTTATGAATGTTCTTCTTTATTATTTTAATCTAAGTTTCGTTAAGAATGTGAATGTTTTTAAAACTTGTTATCGGAAGTCCGCCAATAAGTGCTCATGGTACGATGCAGAGTTACAAGAACTTAAAGAAAGATTGGATTGTCTCTATTATTTATTTAAAGATACTAATATTGTTTGGTATAGTAGTGAATACAGAAGACTTAAGAAAGTGTATAGATGTAAGATTAAACAAGCTAAAAAAAAGAAAATTCTAGATTGATTGAACATGCCAAAAATAAATCAAAAGCATTATGGAACATTGTAAATAAGAGTAAAAATGAAGCAGCAGATTGTAGAGTAAATGACCATTTTAAGCCAGACGATTTTAATGAATTCTTTGTAAACATTGCCTGTGATAGTGTAAATTCTAGTCGTAGTGTAGGTTTAGCTAAGGATTGTAATTTTGAAGTTTTTTTAAGTAAAAAAGTAGTACCTGATAGTATTAGAGATTTTGTTTTTAATTGTGTGACTGAAAATGACATTGTAGAAGTTATTAGACAGTTGGCTTCAAAAAAGAGCAAAGACCACTTTGGACTGACAAATGCTCTTATTAAGGAAACCATAGCTTATTTTGTTACTCCTTTAACAATTTTAATTAATAATTGTTTGACACAAGGTGCGTTTCCTGATATCTTAAAAATTACCAAAGTTCACCCTATCTTTAAAAAAGGTAAAAGGGATGAAATAGGTAACTATAGGCCTGTAGCCATTGTACCTGTACTGTCTAAAGTGTTGGAAATTGTGGTTGGCAAACAGTTAATGCTTTATTTTGAATCAAATCAATTACTATGTATAGAACAGTTTGGTTTTCGTAAAGGGCTATCTACAACACATGCCATTACTTCTTTGGTCGATAAGATACTTGATTGTTATGAAAATAAGGATTTTGCTGCAATTACATTCTGTGATCTTAGTAAAGCATTCGATCGAGTATCCCATGATATTTTGTTAAAAAAATTAGAATTTTACAACATAAAAGGTGTGGCTTTTGAATTATTTAGATCATATCTGGTAAACAGAACTCAATATGTAGTTTTAGGAGAAGAAGTATCCTCATGTAAACCTGTCAATTGTGGAGTCCCTCAAGGCTCCGTACTTGGGCCTCTGTTGTTTTTAGTTATAATTAATGATTTAAGTGTAAACATTCCTGCAGATTGTGTACTATACGCAGATGATACAACCATCATTACTAGACATGCCGATTGTGAACAACTTTTAGTAAACTCTAAACATAATATTAAGATAGTTGAAGACTGGTTAACTTCAAATAACCTGGTTCTAAATAATGATAAGACAAATACTGTTCTGTTTAATCTTCGTGAAGTTCATGGTAGCCAAAATAAAGATAAAAATCCAAAATTTTTGGGACTAACTTTTGATCCCACTTTGAACTGGCATCAACAAGTAATTGTACTTAAAAGTAAACTTAGTTCAAGTATATTTGCATTGAAGAGGTTGTGTGGTGAATTTGAACTGGCCTCTCTCATACAGGCATATTATGGTCTTTTTCATTGTAATTTAAGTTATGGACTTCTCGTTTGGGGGTCCTCTGCACATGCCAAAGACATATTAATAATGCAGAAAAAGGCTATTAGAGTCATGGCTGGAGTAGATAGATATCATAGTTGCAGGGACCTTTTTAAAGAATACAAAATATTGACTTTGTTCTCCTTATTTATTAAGCAATGCCTGTTATATTTAAGAACTCAATTAAGTATTTTAGAATATAGGAGTGATATACACAGTCATGACACACGTTTTAGATGTAACATAAATTTGCCTCAAGTTAGAATAGCTAAGACTGATAAAAGTCCGTTAATCTTAAGTAGTAAATTATTCAACAAGTTACCAGTAGCAATAAGATTACTTAATGATAAGGATTTTAAGTTTAAAATACATTATTTTCTTTGTATGCACCCATTTTATTCTGTGGAAGAGTTTATGTCAAGTTCTTGGACTTCATTGGACTTTGATTAATACAACTTAGATTGTGTATTTGTATTTGACGTGCCATTGTATTTGTTTGAAATATTGACTGGCTGAATAAATTCTTATTCTTATTCTTATTCTTATATATATATATATGTGTGTGTCTGTGAATGCGATAACTTGAGTAAAAAGCGTTCGATTTTGATGAAATTTGGTTCAAATGTGTAAAGTGTCATTCATGACTAAGTTCGAAAACCAGAAAAATCAGCCCATGGGAAGGGGGGTTTATGGGGGTTTTAAATTGTCCAAAAATCAGTTTTTTGCACTTTTCACCCTAAATGTTTTTTATTTAATTTTGATTTTGACCATGTTATAGAGCTTAAAAAAACAAATAATATAGTATTTTGAATTATTAACCTAGGTCAAGTGGTTGAAAATAAAAAAAAACGTGTTCATAAAATCTCCCATGTTAATCTATTGGGACAAAGGTCCCCAGATGACAAAAACACTATTAGTTCAAATTTATATATATATACACACACATATATATATACATATATATATACATACATATATATATATATATATATATATATATATATTCGTGAATGTGATAACTTGGGGAAAAAACATCCGATTTCGATGAAATTTGGCTCAAATGTGTAAAGTGACATTTATGACTAAGTTCGAAAACCAGAAAAATCGGACAATGAAAAGAGGGATTTATGGGTGTTTTAAATTTTCCAAAAATCAGTTTTTTGCATTTTTTACTCTAAAATTTTTAAAACACTTATTTTTGGTTTGGAACAGGTTATAGAACTTAAAAATACAAATAATATAGTATTTTAAATTATTAACCTAGGTTAAGTGGTTGTGGTGAAAATCCAAAAAACCTGCTCATAAAATCTCCCATGTTAATCTTATGGGAAAAAGGTTTGTTGCTTTTCCTCAGTTCATTTTAATGTAAACTTCATATTTGCTTTTACCAATCAGTTTAGCTCCACAAAACAATCATTTTGGTGTTTAAATTGCGATTCTACGTCCAACTGTTGCAGAGATATTCAAAGTGCGAAACACAGTACGTTGTCCAATGTTATACTTTGGAGAATAAATAAAATTTGATATCTCAATTATTTATGAATGTATATTGATGAAACTTGGTATGTGGCTTCATCTAGTATTAGTATATTGATATTTGCACAACAAATTTATTTTTTGCTGATTATCCTCGTAGCCGTAGCAGCAAACCTGCATACTCAGCCCTAATGTTATTCTTGTGGAGGATAAGTAAAGTTTCATATCTCCCTTAATTATGAACATAAATTAATACAACTTAGTATGTAGCTTCACCTGGTTGAGTTATATTGATAATTGCAAAAAAATATTTTTATCTTCCTCGTTGCAGCAAACCTGCGCACTCAGCCCTAAAAAAATAAAATACTATAGATCACTTATTTATTTATGTAACTTGGTAAGTGGCTTTATGTGGTAGTTAGAAACATATGCATGCATTGGAAATTCGCTGAGTACGCAGATTTGTTGCGACGGGGGCATTTGTTCCTTGTTTCAGAAAATCTACGTACTCATCACCAATGTTATTCTTATGAAGAATAATTAAAATTGTATATATCGCTTATATGTGAATATATTTTTATGAAACTTGGTATGCGGCTTTATGTGGTATTAAGACATATATTATGCATTGGAAATTCGCTGAGTACGCAGTTTTGCTGCGACAGGGGGTATTTTTTATTTTTGGCACATTATTTTTTTTTTGTTAGAGTTTTGAAATGTGCACACAAATTTGGCTTGCCCTCATTTATGCGAAGGAGGCACAGATTGAAGTTTGTTATTAAGTACACGATAATGTAATAAATAATATATTTAACAAAATGAGCCTAACCACAGGATAACTAAACACATTTATAGCCTCTTTCCACAGTTCATATTTGTGTTGTATTAGGTTAAAAGTTCTTCAAAAATTCTGTGTATAATAAATCAATGTTTGGAAGATTAAATAATTCTGTCACGCGAGACAAGAAATAAGATTTTCTGTGCCTTATGAAAAGAATAATACTTTGCAGATTTGTGCACATTCACAAATATAAACGATCTGAATTTGCTGGTCGTATCAAAACCATCCACCAGTTCCTGCTAGTGAAACACTGAACATCGCCCAACTTGGCTACCCAGCATCTCGACCCATTCGCCTCTTTTGACAAGTCCTTCTCACTGTGGATATTGGGCACTACAAAATCCTTTTGACAAAACCATCTCGCCTCCTAGCAGTTTGTTGTTTCCTCAGCAAATAGCACCACTACGTGGATAAAACTGTATACCAGCGTGTTCTTTGCAAATCCACTAGCTTGAATAATTATTACTAGTAATTATTATTACTAGTTTGACTTATTGTATCTTAGTAAATAATGGACGTATTATTACTCCATTTGGAAGTCATTTCTGCCTCAAACTTTAGCAAATGTTATCCAGTTTAAGAAAGGATTGGGCAAAATATTCTGTCAGCGGCATACTTTCGGAGATATTTAGCAAAATCTGAAAAATGTGCAAAGATTTTACTGTTTTTTTTTTGGCTACTACGGCAGTAGAACAAGTCTTTCGAAGCTGCAAACTTGGTTTCTTACTTGCGGTATTGGTCCAAACAACATACTAAAAAATTATAACTACACGACCTTTTGCACGCACAAATTTTTTTTGACTGGACTATAAGTTATTCTTAGTATTTTTGTTGTAATTGTAAATTTGTCCATTTGTTTCAGGAATACTTATTGTCTAAACATGATTTATCGGTAGGGGGAATTTTCATATAGCTACTCAGATGCTTTGAGGTGTAACATAGCTCGGGTTGAGAACGATCCGACTTTTGGGTAGTTCCACCACCCATATTAGGCCTACCCACTCCAATACCCATCACTATACACAAGTCCCTCAGGGGTTTACAATACCAAAAGTGCCTTTAATATGTCTTAAGTAGTGCATATTCTTTGGTTGAAATTTGAATGGAACAGACAATTTTAAAGATTGTTGTAGAATAATGCAGGTTAAATTTAAATTACTAACACCAAATTTTTGATAAAGCGTAATTCCTGGAGTCATATGAAAGTTGCCAATTGAATACGTCTATTACCTGTATAAAAAAGGTCAGTGACAATCAGGGCCGTAGAAAGACCGGTTTTCTCGGCTTATTTGTCTGGGGCCCGCAACGGGTCCTAAATTACTTGAGGCTCAGTATTCAACAGCAGTTTGTGGTGTCGCTTTGAGAGGCAATTTTTTGGCAGCATGGCAGTTTGTGGCACTGCCAATGTCATACCATCTTGTTAGGGATGGGCAAGCACTCTTAAACAGTTTTGATTATCTGAGGAGTTTTCTTTCAGTTTATCATACTTAAACTTTACTTAAATTTCAAAAATCTCAATGAAAATAGAGTAATTTTCTGCTGCCAATAAGAATTTGTAAACCACGTAATAAACAGAGTTGGCCTTTATAATGATGAATCGGGCATTTAGTAATGGCTGTAAATGACAATAGAACTTCTTTATATGCCGGCGAAATGGTTATTTAACCGCATGATCAGGGTCTGATTAACCATTAGGCTGACTAGGCTGCAGCCTAGGGCGCCAGTCAGCCAAGGGGCGCCGGAGAGGCTTAAATTTGTTTAGTAATCTTCAAAGTGTGGTGATCAATTGGCGAGAGAATACTAGACCTGCGCGCCCTTTGCCGTCGCCACACCTGCTTTATTGTCAGTTTGACAGGTAAGTTTAATTGTTCCTTGGATTGTGATTAGGGATGGACGGGTCCCAAAATTCTGGAAAATTTGCGAGGAAAAAATAGTCCCATTTATCGGGTGGGATTTATTTTACCTCGGGATTATTTCGGGACGGGATTATATCCTCGAAACAGTCATCTGCGGAGCGATCGTCTTTTACGGGCATGATTACGCGGTACGATCGTCATTTACGGCCAATATAACGTAGTGCGGTCATCATTTACGGCTCATATCACGTGGTCCGATTGTCTGTTCTGGCGGATAGCGGGCGTGATCGTCATTATTTGTTATAAGGTGCGGTGCGATCGTCATTTATGGCCAAAGACACATGTTGCGATCATTAATTACGGCAACCATCACGTGGTTCAGTCATATATTACGTTAATGGTGCATCGTCCGGTCGTCTTTTACGGCCGATATTACGTGGCGCGAACGTCAATTACGGGCGATGTTACACGATCCGGCCATCATTTATGGTGGGAAATGAAACCGAGAAATAAAGGCCTAGGATCCTTTAGATCAGGCCCGCCTAGAGGGTGGGGCAAGGGGGGGCAATTGCCAGGGGCCCAGGGCGGGTGGTTGATTTTTAAAAACTACAATTATTTTTGGTTATTTATATATTGTAAATTTAGTTGTTTAGGAAAGCTTTTTATAAGTTATTCTGATGTAAATTTGTGCATATACTACCATAATAAATATATAAACATACCCCCGTCGCAGCAAACCTGCATACTCAGCGAATTTCCAATGGAGATATAAATGTCTTAATACTACATAAAGCCACTTACCAAGTTTCATAAAAATATATTCACAAATAAGTGATATATACAATTTTAATTATTCTCCATAAGAATAACATTGGGGCTGAGTACGCAGGTTTGCTGCAACAAGGAACACAAAAAATTGGTTTTTATGCTAATATCAATATAACTCAACTAGGAGAGGTCGTATACCAGTTTTTATTAATTTGTGGTCATAATTAAGGGAAACAGAGCATTTAATTATTATCCATAAGAATAACATGGGGCCTGAGTACACAGGTTTGCTGCTACGGGATGATTATGCAAAAAAGATTTTTTGGAGCAAATATCAATAGACCTCAACGGGATGAAGCTGTATACCAAGTTTCGTCAGTATACGTTCATAAATAAGCGAGATAAAAAATTTTTCTTTTCCTCCATAAGAATAACATTAGACAACGTACTGTGTTTAGCACTTTCAATATCTCGGTAACCAATTGACGTAGAGGAATGATCGAAATACCAAATTGTGTGTTTTTTTTAAGCTGAATCGAATGGTCAAAACTAAAATTTGACTTTTTCAAAAATTATGTGTAAAAAATTCAAAAAACCCATTTTTGGGGTACAAAACCCCCCCAAAATACCCCTTCGGATAGGTCGATCTGTCTGGTTTTCGAACTTAAAGTCATAAATGCTGCTTTACATGTTTATACCAAATTTCGTCAAAATCGGATAATTTTTACGAGAGTTATCGTGCTCACGGACACATATATATATATATATATATATATATATATAGATATATATATATATATACAGTATCGAACGAATGGTGTTTTTGGGGTCTGGGGACCTCAAAACGAAAAGTTATCATGGTCCCGGGCCTAGGTCTTACCATGCCGACTACGGTAATAGCTTCTTCCCTATAGGGGAAATTCGCTAATACATACGCACATATAATGTATAATTCTAACATACATACGTATGCTTGAACTGTATACATTGGAATGGGTAAAGGAGGCCCATACTATCATTTGCCCAGGGGCCCGAAACTTCTCTGGGCGGGCCTGCTTTAGATCAGTTAATGTGCTATAAGGAGATAACAGTGGTGCCCCTGAGTTTAGGCAACCACTCAAGGTCGGAAAGAGATGGAGCTCTACGTTGAAGAGAAACAATGATACCTGATGCTGGTACCCCCTTAATGCTTATCGCATACTCAAAATGAAGCTACGTTGGGCCGAGTTCAGGCACTCATTCATCAAGTCTTTACGACACACATCCCCCATCAATAGTGTGTGGGGGGGGTACCAAATCAACTTAAGCCTATGGGTGCCGCACATCTTCATCAGGCCCTGCGCGTAATAACGACCTAAATGAGTAAATGACGAAAGGACCAAAATAACGGTCGAATATAACTTCTGAGACCGGATCACAGATACTTGGTCAAGTATTTGAAGCTGAGTAACAATAAGTAGAGGTGGGAAGGAAGGGAAGCTCGACCATGTAATTTTCCCCGGGGCCCGCCAAAGTTTTCTAGCTACAGCCCTGATGACAAAAACATTCTTAATTCTTGTTGATAATGTAATGTGAGGTGTCTTATTTGATGTAAAATGGTTATCACGGATATTTTCAAAGTGTATGGCGCCTGGTTTGCACTTGCTCAGTAATGAATTCTCCCCTTCACACATCTTCAGACAGTCACCTTATCAATCTACATATGTTTTGTACTGTTGTGAATATGTAAATTAAGTCTGCTTATTTATGACTCCTTTTATGTTTATAAATAAATAACATTAAAGTCCATGCCAAGATTTTAGTTGACCGTGCTGGAGGGGAATCTGGGTGAAGGGGATTATTAATTTCACTATATCTCTTGCACTACCTCCCTCACATGCCACAACTGTGACATGATCTGTAACTTATATTACTTGCCAAGGGAGTACAAATATTATCAAAACTACAGTTATGAAATAAAATTATTTGTTTTATTTCTAGAAATGGCTTGTACATATACAGCTTACTTCTATATAGCTACCACGATCAACTCATTTGAAGATTTGTACATAAAAAAAGTTATCACATTTCACAAAAGTTGATTATTTTAAGTTTTAGTTTACAGTGGTCATTATATTTTTATATCAAAAGGTTTTACGTAAACGAGAGTATGAATGATCGATTCATCACAGCTATGCATGGTAGTTTACATGCTATATAAAACTAAATAAAGCTAAGGATTGTTGAGTGGTCGCTAAGATAAAAAAGATTTACAAAATTATCAATAAATATAAAATATATCGTACATCGATCACATAAATTAAAATATTTTCTGGCTCGAAGCCTCACAGTGCAAATATTTACAATTCTCGACACCGGTACGCATACGGCAAGATACACCCGTTCTTTTATCATCCGATCGTGTTTATAACCAATCACTATCAGCAATCAAAGGCCCAGTTTTCAGACAAATGTCACAACACGTTTTGGCTTTGGGTTCCAAAATGATTAGTCGGTAAGAGGGAATTTTACTTAAACTTTCATGTAACCAGTCCTTCAATTTTTTGGATAACCCCTTTGACTTTAGAGGTTTGAGCAGAAAATGAAGAAGTGGTCACATAGTGATATGCTTGATTTGAGCGGTTCTCTAGACTATTCCGTGATGACCTCGTTGTCCACTCTGCTGTTCCTCACTCCTGTCTTGCCAGTCCAAGGGTAGATGTCAGGACACGGTTGGCACGTCCTCATGTATCTCACGCCTGACTTGTGCCACAGGTTACAGACCTTGGGGTTCATACATTTCCTTGGCCTCTCCTGTAACAGCGGGTTTATTGTAAAACTTGGAATGTTAAAACAAATCTATAAATTGATGTTTGAAATGATACTATGAAAGATAACTTACACTGAATTACAACACAATATTATGTTCCCAATAATTACTTGAATAATTGTAGAGGCAATAGTTATGTCTTAAGCAAAGAAAATCTAGAGTACACAGAACTGACTGACTTGATTTCAGATCACATTATTTGACAACTTATAAATTTGCCATGATACTGCAACAGGATAAACAAAAAAATTCAGAGTATCTACATGAACCAATTTAGCGAATTAAATTACTAATTTAGGGTGGCTGTAAATGTAATGGTCCAAAATGGTACGATGATACGATTCACATGCCTGTAGGCTGTGTGGGCTCCTGCCGTTCCAGTTGACAACTTTTTTTAGTGATATAACCTGTAATCGTGGGGAGAATTCCATTTTGTCAATTTTTTATTTGTTACCAACTATGGGCCGTTTTGGAAATCTTTAAACCTTGAAATAACAGGACTGTATCGTTCAAAACTTGACCATATAAATCACCTCACTACTATCTGCCTACTAAATCACCACAGTGACCATCACAACAAACCCAAATACAAAACAAATCTTGCAGTGATAGCAATTGACAATTATAAAAAAAACTCACAGGGTAGTTGCAGCCGAAGGGTGCGAAGCCATTGAGCCTGGAGATGGGCGTTGGATCCCTGACCCACTGTAGCGCCTGCCAATTGGTGACCACCCAGACCTCGGGCATCTTGGTGATGGTGTCGAGGAATGCGATAAAGCCCTCCTTGTGGTGGGGCTGAGTGAACCAGGCCGCATGGTAGAACAGACCGAACGGCGATCTGGAATGAAGGGCAGAGTGCAAACAGTGTGCAATGGCAGTCAAACAGCACGCCTTTGATGTGGTACTGTATTATTTACAACTAGGCAAGGTAAATACTCAAAAGATACTAAAACCCACATTTTACGATGGTACAAGGCAATCGATTTTGATCAGTTACACCAACCATCAGGTCCAATGATGAAGAGGTCTCTGAGCCTTACTGTAATCCTTGCTCACTGCTTCTATCCAGTTTACCTAGTTCCTTGATTCTGATTGGCTGATATTTACCGCCTCATATGCCTTTATTATGGCTTCAGTATCCATGTACCTTTATCCCTTATTATGACAGTGTAAATTCCCTTTTACAGTGACAATGAATTGTATGTTAAAACTACAGAGGACTGAATAATAAAAATATGCTTTTTTGCAGTTTTCTTCCTTTAAAGTTTCTTCCAGGATAAGTTCAAGTGAATGCTAGAAGTCTTCAAAATGTTCAAAAAGATTTACAAGTAAAGAAATTGGTGTTCCATTTGAACAGTTGAAAATATTGAAAAGGACTTTAAATCATAACTAAGAATGATGTTAAAAATAACTGTGAAACAAAATTAAGAGATGATATTTTTGGTGTCTTTTTAATAATAAACTAGGTGAAAAGTACAATATATCTCTTCAAATTGAGTAGATCATAATGTAACTATCATTACACTAGGTGTACGCTCATTCCTCGCGTATAAGGATAATTGAAACACATGATCAAACTTAAATCGAGTCTCATAAAAAATTCAATATCTGATTTGAGTAACATTATCAGATTACATTACTTTATCATTTAACTGCCACCAGAATCCGGGTTTTATGTCTATATAGCTATAGTTTTAGTCAATTCTCCCTTAACAATCAATTATCGCGGTAGCTGAGAGGGTATCGCACTGGCTCTTGGAGCGTAAGGGCGCAGGTTCGGGTCCCGCCGCCGACCTAACATTTTATCCGTAGAAAAACATACATACATTTATCACTTGTTTTTATCAAAGTAAATATTGTATAAACACGTAAATTTATTTATTTTTTAAATAAATTGAGGATTTCAGGCATGGTTTGTTGTTAGGATTGGCATGGGTGCGTTTTCTTAGAACAAACAGAGTATTTTGGGCTAAGCAGTGACTTTAGCAGTGTGGTTAATTTAACTTTTAAGAGAACAGCGAGTTTCCTATATGAACTAATGTTAACAATTTCTATAGGCCAAGTCAAATTATCCTTAAGGATTAACAATAAGTCGTCAGGTCCAGTTATTTAGATGAAAAAATGAGATTTCAATATATAGTTTCAATAACCTAGGCTATCATGAAATTAAATGAAATTAAATTAAACATGGGTTGGCCCAAGTCCGTACATGAAACTTCTAAAATGACAAGTAGCCTAAGTGTATATGCCTACATTGTATAGTCATAGGTCCAAGTTTATGATGAAAACAGCTCACTATAATCCAAACCTAGGATATGTCAAATCATTCCAGATAATCTGTACAAAAGGCTTAGTTTGGTTAGAATAGCTTAAAGCTTTTTTTTTTTGGTTTGCTACAACATTCCTGATAATGTGTTTAAAGTATTTTACAACAGTTGTATTTTACAAAATGATATTTCAATATATTGTTTCAATAGCCTAGGCTATCACGAAATTAAATTCTATAAACATGGGTTGGTCCAAGACCGTAAATGAAACTTCTAAAATGGCAAGTAGCCTAAATGTATAGGCATACATTTTATAGCCATAGGTCCAAGTTTATTATGAAAACAGCTCACTATAACCCAAACCTAGAATATGTCAAATAATTTCAGATAATCTGTATAAAAGGCTTAGTTTGGTTAGAATAGTTTAAAGCTTTTATTTTGGTTCGCTACAACATTCCTGGTAATGTGTTTAAAGTATTTTACAACATTGTATTGCCAGTTTAATGTCGGCTTACTCTTACTGTAATCCAACCCTAGGCTATGTCAAATCATTCAAGATAACCTTCCGAAAAAGGCTGTTTGGTTAGAATAATCTATAGCTTTTATTGTGGTTACCTACTACATTACTGGTAATGTATTTTAGGTAATGTAGACAATTTTTATTATTAATTTAGTGAAAATATAACCTAGCAAATAATTGTCCTACAAAATAAATTTTAAGGTTGTTCGCTTACTGTGACTAGCTTCATCAACGCTTTATAGACAAATTGAGGCTTTGTATACTTTTTACACATGACAGTCACAATATTACCAATTGTCTAAGAAAATGTAATAAAACTAACTATTTTTTAAGTTAAGTTCTTAGGATCTAGTCATCAAAAAGTTATTTTTAGTTTTTCGATCTGCCACACGCATCGTCTGTTGTCTGCCACTGTTACAATCGTCGCCTCCGACGACTGACAATATTTACACAGAGTAGGCGTACTAAGGGAATATTAACTGTATGGATATTTTTTTTTAAACGTACACTTAATAATTTATAAAATGATAAATATGCTCACAACTTAAAAATATACTTAGATTTATCTCGCTTGTGTGTTTTTTGTTGGGAAAAACCTATTGTTATCCAATATAACAAAGTATACTCTAGTAAACTAACTATTGTTACTCTGCTGTTGAAACATAGACATCGGCTAAATTTTAACGATTCAAGTACCACTAAAATGGCTTCCAGTGTTATTCTTATGGAGAAAAAAATCAATTTGGTTTTAAGATAATTTTATTAATACTGAACAAAATTATCTGAATAACGAATTTGACCGAGATTTTGACCTGGAAAATTTTAAGTTTAACTGTGAAGGCGTTCTCGAGTTATTGTGGTCACAGACACGCCAGTTGAGTTGATTCTCTTACCAGTCTAAGCAGTAAAGTTGTGTATAAGGATAACTTCACTTCGTTCAATTATCCAATTATTATTACTTTACCGGCACATTACAAAGTACAAATATTCATTTAAAGTATCAATACACAAAGAGATTCAGCAAACCTGTTGCTGGTGAAGTGGCGCTCGAAGTTCTTGATGAGCATCTTGTAGACTCCATCGGCGGCGGGAGGGTTGCTGCAGGCATCACCCATCGAGCACCGGCCTCCGTTCAGGTCCTGCCACATCACCATGGGCACCTCCCATACTCCTACATACACCATTATCAGTCACCATTACCACTACGCTTGTACTAGTGCAAAGGTAACAAATAGGTACAATACAAAATTGTCACAAACAAGTCGTTTTTACCAGTTTTTAATCAGTGTGACCAGTTTCCCTTTCCTCTTGGCACCAACTAGTTTCTATGAGGGCTGGAATCTTGAAATCCAAAACTACTTGCTTGGATACCTAGTCAAATAGAAAAAGATATCTCCACCTGTGTCTAAAGCCAACTGGAAAGAATGGGCTGGAGAGTGAACCAACGTGGGAGACCCTCCAGCCTGAGTCTAGAAATCAGGTAAGTCAGAAGGCTCCCTTCGAGAAAAAGCGCTTAAAGTTACCCGGATAACTGGGCAATCCGAAAGATTTCTCACTCATATAAGCCAGAGGGTAGATACGTTGAAAATAGATTCTCTCTCCCCTTTTGGCATGACTTGCTGTCCCTCTCCCCTACAGATCGTCCTTTCAGTGGCTGTACAATATTCTAAAAAGAAAATGTGCCTAGCCTAATCCTATATGTCAATCATCTAACATCTATACCCCATGTCGCTACTATAGGGTTAAGTGGGGGAAACAATCCCCTTGCCACTATCTCTATTTCCCACAATATTTTTAAAAATGGTGACCGTCTTCTCCAAATTATTTTTGAAAGTTTATTACACCCAATTGGAAAATTGTGAGTGAAATTCATTTTAGATCTTCCACGTTTAAATGGAAACATTGTTTAAATAAAGTTTTTTTTGGTAGAAGTGATTTAGTCATTATTAACATTATGCTGAATCGTTTACCAGGGTATGAACGGGTGGGGCACGGGGGAATCATGCAGTCGTGGAATATCTTGTAGTCCAGGGTGTAAGGCCAACTTGGTGGTTTGTTCTCGTACACTGGCATCGAGGAATCGTAAGTGAAGTTGGAATCGTACAGCATTTTAAACATCTTGTTGCCACCAATCTGTAATCATTCATCAAATGAGATACAAGTAAAAGGTATTCACTCTAATTAATTATATACCAACACACCTTGTTTGACACACCTTTGGTAATCTGTTATCAAATTATGTCTTTATTAATTAATTCAACGGGTAATTGTTTAATGTGAATTATCAACAGTATTATTTAACACCGCGTATTTATTAAACATTCCTTCATTAATTTACACACACATCTCCATGTATAATCCAGGATATAAATTAAGTATTAAATCATGAAATAATTTAATTTCATCACAGCTTATATCACTGTTATTTGTTTACTTTGGTTCAATGAAAAGTGTTTAAATAATACTCTGTACAACCTAATTTCCCTTATATAATGAAAATAAAATCAAGTGGAACTATATGGGTTACTTTATGAGATCACTCACTAAATAATGCAGAGGTTTACAAGATGATTTAGATAACTTTGTCTTTATCATTTGGTAAATTATCTAAAATGTGTGGAAAACTCACAGCAAGGAACGGAGCCCTCATGCCGCGGATGTCCTCCTGCCGCACTCCTCCGTACGCTGACAGGATCTCCCGTTGACCGGCGATCTCCTTAGTCCACTTCTTGACTGAGAACTGCTCTCCGAAACTGTGGCTGCAGTATCAAACCAAGTTGAATTTTGATTGTAAAATAATAGAACATTGACTCTATGATTTATGACGTATGGTAAAGCTAAATACAAAATTGTTAAAGTTGTTATTTATCTTGCAGTTTCCTAAAATGTTACAGCTTATTATTTCATGATCTTATAGAAAGTGGTAAAACATATCAGCTTATCCATATATATGGAATCTTACCAAAGATCCAAACTGTGATAACTTTAATTAATTTTCTAAAATATTCACTGTGTTAAATTTACTTTCATTTCTTATATTCTTTGGGGGTTCAAAATCCAATTAATACATTCAAGTATTCCACTTACAACCTACAAACAAAAGAAGAAGGCAAAAACCTACCAAACAAATTCGGTTACTATACTAACAGTTTGTGTATTATAATTAAAGACTGGCCAATTGGTAGATGTCTGAACAGGTATAATGTGCCAGTGTACGTAATAAGAATCATGAAAGAAGAGATTAAATAGAGTTTCTGTCTGGTAACAATTAGGTGTTTGTGGTTATTAATATATTTCCTTCCCTCCACATCTTACTTCAAATTGTCCAAAATCTTTATGAATGAAGTCAGGTCTTTCCTTTGTGAGTGCTTGATTTTTATGTGTATCAAAAATATATTTAAAATGCATTTGGGGTATTTATGTTTTGTCAAGGGCGTGGCAGGCCTTGAGTAGGGTGGCACAAAGTTAAATAGGGTCCTGCGCCCAACGCTGCTAGTGGACATGCATGCAACTAAAAACCAGCTTTGGTAAATCAGCTGATTGCTTTTCCCAAGCACAAGAAGCTAAGTGGAAACATTAACAATTGTATCTATAAGTTTTCATAAAAATAACTTCTTTCCAAAGGTAACATGTGCAAATTTTGGTTACTTACGATACAGAGTGTGATGCGATTTCATGTCCACCTGCGTAGAGGTTCTGAACTTGGCTGTAGTCGGTCCACTCGTGGGATACATAGAAGGTTGCTGATATCGGACAGCCATTGGGGTTGGTTCTTCCCTTCTCAAACAAATCACTGTAAAGTCCTTTGTTCAGGTCGTTGACTGAATCATCGAAAGTCAGAAGAACTATTTGAGGTGTATCTTCGACTGGTAGATCACCTGGTAACATATTAAACTTGTAAATGAGAGTTTCTCCAAAGTTGTTTTCTGGTACTGTAACTTTTAAATAAGCGTTCTGAAGGGTAGTAATATGAGATTCAAATAGTGGATTACAATTTAATTATTTTTCAAAGCCTTGACACCTTAAATTTTAAACCTCACTTAATTTTTCGGCCCATAGTGTCGCAATTTATTCTTTTAGTGGAACCGGTCTCAACGCAATTACGAGTCAGCCACTTGTTGTTGACAAATACAACAGTCATGTGATGCCGCAGCACCCACGGTAGCTACAAATAGGGCTTGAGGAGGTGCCAAAATAGATGATTAAATAAATGTTTAGATGTTAAAAAAATAAAGTTTAATGTAAGAAGTAAGTACAAAATAATATGTAAGCAGGAGTGCCCAAAAGGGGGGGGGGAGATGGCGCTCAGAGCGCTATCAAAACAAATTTGGGGGGGATTAACAGTTTTGTGGGGGATTTCTGAAACTATAAATAAATGTTACAATTCGTGAATCACAATTTGTATGGGATGGTGACAAAAATAAATAATATTATTTGCATAGAATTGTTATAGTAGAAAATGTGCAAAATAACCTTTCGTTTGAGAGATGGATAGTGTTCCTGAACTATAATAACTCTAGACATCTATGCTTCAGATTATAGGACCGGATTGGATTGAAACATTAACCTAAAAAATCACTTGAAATTGTTTTCTCTTTATGCTTGCAACCTAACCACACTTTCTGAGCTCTAAGAGGACTTTTATTTAAATTATGCTTGCAACCTAACCACACTTTCTGAGCTCTAAGAGGACTTTTATTTAAAAAAAATTGTTGTGAACAAAACGGATTGATATAAATGTAGTCGCTTATATTATGTTTTTACCTTATTAAAAACTAGGCCTTCTGAATGCAGTTCATAAGCACTTTGTTTATTCATAACCAAACTGAAAATTAACGGTTTTATTTCTAGATAATGTAAAAGATGGGCAGTAGTGTATTATTCAACTAAATAATTTGTGATTTATAAGATTTATGTATTTTTGTATTTTGGCCCATAATAATAAGTGTGCTGATAACCTGCTCATTTCCAAATCATTTATCTTAAGTAATGATCAAAATAAGTGCAATAAAGATAAGTAAAATATAACCCAAACCTAAAAAAAATAGCACAACCTAGGTCTTTTGTCCAGATGTTGTCTCTACCTTCCTGTTTAACATACTAAAAGTCCCCTATACCTGGGGCCACGAGAGAATACCGTTGAGGGAGGGGCTTGTGTACGCCGTGACCTTGGACACGCCAATCGCCGTTGTGCGATGTTGTCACGTTATCCTCCCACTTCTAACTCAATGCGACTGACCTAACGCACTTGAAATTATTTAATCTCTACGCTCGAAGGCAATACCACAACTGCGGTGAAGTAGTTATTTGTATTAAAAAGTAGAGAAGAATGCGAAACTTTTAAAAAAATTGCTTATTCGTACGTGCTTTACTTCCTGAGATAGCTGTAGTTAATAAAAAGCTTCCATGGTTTTTGGATACTGTTATGTATAGTTCATAATAATTATATTTATTTTACTTTCCATTTTGCGCAAAGGTTAGACGAAAAACCGGATCCGTATATTGATCAATTGTAATCAATTTTGTAAATTTTAACTGTTATTTAACTAAGGCGACCGAGCGCAGCGAGTGCTATTTTTTCACGGGCGGAGCCGTGACAGTTATATATAAAATACACCCAGCCTTTCTCTATACATCGGTATAATAAGTATATACCACACAAAAATTGTTAAGATGCTGAATGATTGCCTGGATGTATTAAAGAGTAATACATAATAATTCATAACAGATTTAAAGTGTATTTCATTATATAAATGTTTCCAGAGTTCGTCATGCCGAAAAGCTCCAGGAAGATGATTTTGCCAAAGAGTGTAGCAGATCAGTCACGGTGGAAAGAATAATCGTGAATTTAGCTGAGGATAGTGAAACTGATAGCGATGGGTCCGAAAGTGAAATTGACAATGACAATGACGATGATGAAGTTTTGGCAACAGTTCTGGGTGGTAATGATGATTAGATTTTCACGTACGTTTGATACAATGTGTAAATATATGTATATAGTGTGTATTCTTGAAAGTTAGTATGTATATTTTGTTTTTAATTGCTAATATAAAGTGTTCATATAATTTGTGACCTCATCATGCGATCACAAGCGGGGATTTCTGGTTTTAAGGTAAGAAAATCATGCATTATGTATTAAAATTGTGTTATACAGAGTATACAAAGTGTTTAACAAATAAAAATAACATAAAATGTAAGAAATTTCTACGGCTGCCATTTTGAAAATACGTTAAATATTCATTTTGAAAATAAATTAAATATTTGTCAATATTTCTTGTAAAACATTAATTTGACAACTTTAACATTGTATGAAATTTCATTGCTGTAAACAGATACTTAGGAGTAATATAGTTTGAATTTAACAACTCTTACAGACAGACAGAAAACTAAACATTTGTTATTTTATTTTGTAAATTTGCACTGACTAAACTCTAAGCTTAATTAGTTAACAAATATGTTTTGTCCGCTTACAATTATTTAGATTAAAAAGGTCACTTACTGCGTTTAGTAAAAATATTTATGCAGCAAGAATTTTGTTAAAAATTACAGAATGATTTGATTTAATGTTTACACATTCGTATGTACCACCTCAAACAAAATTTTACATAATTTACTAATAAATCGGTTCATTATTAACATTATAGGCCTATTTCTTTTTTCAAGAACGCTCCCAATTTACCAATTACAATGGTTTTTGTAAATAATGTGTTTATGGAACAGGGCGGCAAGAGTAAAATGTTTAATAAGATCACCGTCCTCCGTAGTTACACCCCTTACTAGACAGGGCTTCGTAGCCTCGAACGGCTTTTAGCAGGGTGCCAAGGACGAGTGTGAGGCTAGTGAAATTCGGCAACTGCTCGCAGCTGCTCTATTGGTCGGCTGCCAACGGCAAACTCTCATGGTCCCTAGTATAAAATTAAAGCTGTGCTACGGCAGCCATATTGGAAAATGGCGGCCAATTTTCACTATTTTGCTTATAACTCTTTTGTTATTGATGATAGAGAGAAATGTTTAAAATTTGAAATGTTTTAAATTACAATATGCACATTTTTGATTATTATCGTTTTTGTTCTAAATCTAATGGTTTACGAGTTATCAATGATTTAAAGTTATAAATATATACAGGGTGAATCTGACCACACTTCCACCATGTATAAGGGGAGAACGGTTTAGTATAAAGACATCAAACAAAATTATCTGTACTAAATCGCATATGGGAAAACTATTAACAATATTTTTATCAAAATCTATATACAGAGTGCTCGAAAACGAAGGTCATGAGTTTGAATCTCAAAATGATATTATATGAACCTAAGGCAAATTCCGCAAATTATACATAATTTTAATTTTTTATAATATGGGTGCCTCGGTTCTGAGTTCCGAGGTTAGTTATTACGCATTGCGATTACTTAACCAAAATTGACAGCGATTGTGAATGTGAATACTTATTGATACTTGTGGATTTTGGGGTGTAGGAAAAATGTTGTGTATATTACGGGAGTAAGGTACATTGTCTCCCTTGGGAAAATTGTCGTCCTCCCCTACGGCGTCGGGCGCCAACAATTTCCCTCAGGGAGACAAAGTTGCACTTTACTCCCTTAATACACAAATAACTATAGCCAGCTGTAAGATTACCTTACGATTTTGTCACACGAAGATATAAATACAAATATACAACAATTTTTTATTAAATCTTTATAGATTTTGAACTAGCTGTTGGATAAATATATTAATTGTCTTACCAGGTCTAGTAATTACAGTCCTGATTGCTCTTCCAGAGAAAAGTAAGTAATTTGTTTTGATTATTATTATTACTATTATTTTAACGGTGTCCCTAATGGACATGCGCAGAGATGTCCGGATGAACATTAGAGCACTGAGTCACCTGAACCTGAATCACAGATGTCAGTGGTCAGTCAGCAAACGGTGACAGAATCCAATCCCCTAGTAAGACATAAAGGGAGTTTCTTATTGATTTTTATTTTCTTACTTCACAATGCAAATGCAGTCTAGTTTGGTTTTAAGTGTTATTTTGACAGGCAACTTGTTCATTTCCAATTATTTGTTATTTTAATGTATGAAAGTTTATGTCACAATAAATGCATTGTATCTTGCACAAAATACCTTATTTATGTAAAAGCCGTCCTAACAACCAAACTCGATTCGTATCCCAACCAGCCACTTACCAGGAATCTCCTTTCCTCCGCAGCTGCAGTCGGGTAGCAGACACACGTCCTTGCGACACTTGGCTGCAGTCTTGTCCACCTGTGGCGTGGGGTAGATGGGCTCAGGCCTGCCAACACAACCACCATGTACAGGATGTATAGTATGAAAACTGCATAGTGCACCTAAAGGTGAAATTTGTTGTATGACCTGAATTCAGGTCAGACAGGTCATTCTGAAGTCTTTCCTGAATGTTCGACTAAAAATAAGAAATCGGTTACAAAATCGGGACAGTTGAGCAACTGATTTTTTAGACGGGGATAATAGTTGTAGAACTTTCTGGAATCTGTTGTCAAAATGTGAGTGTTAAGATTAGGCCTTTTAGTTACCAATCCAAAAAGTGATTTCATTACCAAACAATTAAATTACAGCCATACAGCACAATTAATCATTTACTCTTGATATTTCTGTATTTGGGCTTTACTTGTACATTCCTAATACTTCACTTTACCAAGCCCCAAAAGACACACTGTGCAAGTCTTCCCACTTAAGGCTGTACTGCCTGTTTTTCTCTGCTGATCATACATATTTGTATACCTATGAAAGGGTTTTAACGATCAAAAAAAAAGGAAAAGAAAGAAAAAACGTGAGCAGGCAGAGCAAGAATGAAAGAATGGAAATCCATTTAACAGTAGCTGTTTATATAATAACAAAACATAGTAAAGAAGCAAGACAGCTGTTTCAAGTTCACTTCTAGAATAGCATCACAATTTTAACTAATAGAACTGCATATGAGCTGAAAATTTAAGAGGCAGGAAAATATTTGTTTGAAATTGAGCAACTGGATTTGCTAGTTTTTATTATTCACCATACTTTTTAAAAGTTGCACCAATACAACTCAACTCCATAATCTAAGCAGGGTGGCAGTTGTCATTACATGTTAATGGTATATTATAAATTGTTACCAGTATGGATCTCAAATTACATTACAGTATTGTTATTAAAATAGTATTTACACCCCATCAAATAAATTCATATTTTTTTAATAACTTTATATAAAATTCCCATACCTGTTCAAAAAATAATAGATGTACATGTAGTATCATTCTGCTTGTATTTACAAGTAAATAAATGAAAAGTACAATTCATGATAAGATTTGTATGACATCGATCTATGAAAATCAAAAAATACAATCCCCCTAGATTAAAGATCACATTTTTCCCCTCCGAGGAAATAATTTGTATCTTCATTTCATAATGTGAAAGTATTATAATTCTCTGATCAATAATATTTCAAGTGATTGCCTCACCTCGAAGGCGGGTATCTGTAGATGTCCACAAACTCCACAGCCTTCGACACGATGGAGGTCGATGGCTTCAGTGTTGGTCGGTTCCTGCTGTAAAAACAATCTAAATTCATTTTGAGGCTGTATAGAGTGGCTTTGAAAAACATGAGTTTTAGCTAGTAAACTATGTAAAATACAAATGCCATATCCATCAAATATATCAAAATCATACATTAAGCCAGTAAGAAAACATTACTACACTACTGATTTTTAACAGGTTAGTCCATCAGTATAGATAGAAAAAACCAAGCTTCATGTCATATCCTATTCCTATTATTATTCTTTATTAAAACAATGTGTCTTAACCCTTTCCGCTCGAATGTCGGGGTAGCCCCGCCCACCGCATTTTGCTATGTTGTCGCATGTCGGGCCTGACCCCTATATGCGTTTTTTATTTTCTTTTATTTATTTATTATTTTTTTTTTTTGGTCCCCAATCAAAATAAAAACACAAAATTCAGCTTTTTTAACAAAAACAAATACCCCCGTCGCAGCAAACCTGCGGACTCAGCGAATTTCCAATGCATAATATTTTCCTGAATTCCACATAAAGCCGCAAACCAAGTTTCATAAAAATATATTCACATACAAGCGATTTTAATTATTCTCCATAAGAATAACATTGGTAATGAGTATGTAGGTTTGCTGAAACAAGGAACAGAAACAATTGGTTTTATGCAAATATAAATAGAATTTAACTAGGCGAAGCCACATACTAAGTTTCATCGATATTCAATCATAAATAAGCGATATATGACATTCTAGTTATTCTCCATAAGAATAACATGGGGGCTGAGAAAGCAGGTTTGCTGCAACAAGGAACAGAAAAATGGGTTTTTATATAATTATCAATATAACTCAACCAAGTGAAGCTACATACCAAGTTTTATTAATTTATGTTCATAATTAAGGGAGTCAGTACATTTTACTTATTCTCCATAAGAATAACATGGGGGCTGAGTACGCAGGTTTGCTGCTACGGGAATAATCAACAAATAATCAATTTTTTGTGCAAATATTAATATACCAGTACTACTTGAAGCCACATACCAAGTTTCATCAACAAACATTAATAAATAATCGAGATATCAAATTTTATTTATTCTCCATAAGGATAACATTGGACAACGTACTGTGTTTAGCACTTCGAATATCTCTGCAACGGTTGGGCGTAGAATCACAATTTAAACACCAACATGATTGTTTTGTGGAACTGAACAGATTGGTAAAAGCAAATGTGAAGTTTACTTTAAAATAAACTGAGGAAAAGCCAAAAACCTTTTTCCCATAAGATTAACATGGGAGATTTTATGAGCAGGTTTTTTTGGATTTTCTCCGCAACCACTTAATCTAGGTTAATAATTCAAAATAATGAATTATTTGTTTTTTTAAGCTCTATAACATGGTTAAAACCAAAATTAAGTTTTTTAAAAATTTTAGGGTGAAAAATGCAAAAAACGGATTTTTGGAAAATTTAAAACCCCCATAAACCCTCCTTCCCATGGTCCGATTTTTCTGGTTTTCGAACTTAAAGTCATGAATGTCATTTTACACATTTGAGCCAAATTTAATCAAAATCGGACGTTTTTTACTTAAGTTATTGTGTTAACGGATACACACACACACACACACACATATATATATATATATATATATATATATATATATATAGATATATATATACATATATATATAAATTTGAACGAATAGTGTTTTTGGCATCTGGGGACCTCAAAACAAAAAGTTATCATGGTCTCGGGCTTAAGTCTTACCATGAGACCTACGGTAATAGCTTCTTCCCTAAAGGGGAAATTCGCTAAAAAAAAATTAAGTGACCAGCTGTGATTTTAAATGCAGCTGGATAGGAATAGGCAAGTAAAAAAATGAGAGTGGAAAGGTTAAAATATATAAGTAGTGTTGTTTAATAAAGTTAGTAAACAAAGTTATTTAATACTTTGCTGGAAGCCCTTTCATCCATTTGGTCACTAAAGACCCAATCAAAGAATGGCTCTCTCATCTTAATTAAATTAACTAAACAAATATTGAACATCACAGAACTACGACTTGATCATACAGTTGTGACGTTTACGGCATGGTAAGACCTTATAAGTGATTACAAAGAGAAAATTTATGAAATTATTAGCTTCTACATGCAAGGGTAAAAATTCTTTTAATTATAGGGCTGAAATGGTTCTTCTGAAGCTGAACTGGTTAAACACACTTGAGGTTATTTGGTAAAAAAAGCGATTGGAACACCTCGAAAAATTTCCTAACTTTGTCTGGTAGCGTATATATTTTGGCTGTAATAAATTAAACCGTAAAAGTGTATTTGGGAAATTCATATTACTACTAAAAATTTAGAAAGTTCAAGCAATCTTTTAGGAAGACAAACATTTTTCATATGCAAAGATCCTATCAGAATCATTAAGGTGTGTTTAGACTCGGCAATTTAGTAGTCCACATTCAAATGCAACCAATGCTAAGTATCTATAACAAAAATCAAATGAATTAACCATGTAAGCAACCAAAGAGAAAACTGGTACTCCAAAGTTGGATATTCAAGTAGAAATATCACTTTCTGAAATTTACCATTGCTGAAACTCATATGTTTATTATATTCAATATCATTAATTAAATATTGAAAAAATACTGCAAAAATTATAGTGCAACTCAAAAGCGAGATCTAGAATACGAGTTACTTTGGATATTGCTATCTTGTTATTTCTGTCCAACACGAATAAAACGCCCATGTACAAACATGTATAAAACGCCCTTAAAAAAAAAACACATTTCATTATCCTAAAATTCTCGAGTCAGTACCTGAGGGAGGAAGGGGTGCCTCGCTGGGGAGGGTCCGCCTCGTTGGGGGACACTGTGTAAGTGGCACTGCCTCGGTTGCGGCTGCTTCCCCTGTACACAACATATGGTGAGGTCATCGTGCCTCGTGTGACTAACAATAGCTGTGTCTCATTTTGCTATTATATGCCTTTCAAAATGAACTACTGTGAATCTATTTTATTGGGAAATTTTTTTAAATATAAGTAATTGTGAATAACTATCTACAAGTTGGGATTAAAACTGGAGTGACAATATTGAGGAGAGGTAGATTTTGAAAAAGAGTAACCTATAAAATGTATAAAAATAATATTTGTTCTAAATAATTCTTTAAAATTAAGAATTTTTTAAAATATTGAGAACATTTAATACCAAAATACACAAAACTAATATAAAGAGTAACACATTTAAACATCAGCTCTATTAAAATGTTCACTTAGAAATTGCATGTGTAATAACTGTCTTACTTTGACTTAATTATCTTTGTAATGTATAATACAAATGAAAATGGCAGTATTAAAAATTTAACATTTGATAAAATTATGCTAACAAAATTCCCTTTATTAATGAGTATTGAATATTAAAGTAGTATAAATAAAGCAATGCAAGAAAGTGTTAAATTGTTGGATTAGTGAATCCTGGTATCATCTGATACCAGTAAAAATTGTCAAGTATGGATGTCCATTTGTCTGAAATGGCGAGTGAAAAGAAAATATATCAGTGTTCTTTACATGCAGCAATCTATTTTCACTTGCAAATACCAATGTAACATAAGCACTAGTACAATGCTAACAATTGTGTCTAAAATAAAAAAATATATATATATTTTAGTATACCCGATACCACCTCTTTAAAAACTAAAGCAAAAGCGATGCAAACATGAAAAACGTGCAAGTTAAGCGAATAACAGATGTGTTAAGTGCAATGCTGATGTCTACAGTCAGACACTTTACGAGTCATTGGTATACACAGCCAGTATCCTAAGTTGACAAAGTTACGTGTTACCAACACAATTCACACCACTTTAATACACATATAGAACAAACATTTAAATACTATCTCAACAACCAAATGGGTTTTACAGATATAATTTATTCCTGTCAAGGCACAAGTACACATGACATTAAAAACATCCTTACAAAGATTTAGCCCCATTCCCACAATACTGATGGATTGCAAAAAAATTAAAATACTGTATGGGTTTACACTAATAGTTGAGACTAAAATTTATTGAAACTTTCTTTTTTAAGATGTTATAATTATCAGTTGATAAGAATCTATATTAAATACGTTATTTTTGTGCAATATTAGTATTCTATCCAATGAGTTTTTTAAAGTGAAAATCTTTAAAATATTACTTAAAACTCATTTTGAAGAACACTTTTTTTATTTTCAGGGCAAACAGATTTCCAGCTGTTGGTGTAGTGTTTAAATTAGTTTAATTATTTCAATTATGCACCCACATTGTATCAATAAATTCAAAACATAATTTAAACATATTAAAACCACCTCTTAAATCTTGCGTTTTCATCTATTCCTAACTTCTACTCTACCTGAATCCTTGTTATCCAAGGAGCACCAAAAACAGCTTTATGACATGTACTGTCACTAACTAGCTCATTAAAAGGTGCATTCTAAAAAAATATAAAAACTTGGTTGGGAAAAATACTAAGAATGAACATTGATGGCACTTAATGTATATTGTGTAGAAAGCTAGACATACTGTGTGAGTTGTTAATTTTGCGTTATAATATTTTAATAAGTGTTTGTAATGGTGATGGAGATTGCTGTAACTGCCAGACACATAACAGGAAATGATTACAATCACTCTGAAAAAGATAAATAAATTACATGTCCTCAATTCTTTGTTTGATATTCATTTGTTTGTTTGTGGATGGTGAATTACAGTTGGACAAACATTTTCTGTCAGTAGTAATACAGTAAAATTCAATGCGGCAGTTGTCTGCACTAATTTCTTAAACAGCACATCTTCAATGTCCATTCTTACATCATCAAATTATATTTCCAATTCTATAATTTGAAAACTAATAGAAAACTCAAATATCTCTAAAAGTTATGTGAAGTTCTAGTATTTATTTTACATTAGTAAAAATAGCTGTGAGAATGCATGTTTTACATTTGAAAAGTAGTGTTGACTTGGAAGAAACATCTTTTACTGAGTAACATTTAGTAGAAATATTTAAACCAAATTGTTATAAACAAATACTACATTGACATAATCTATTGAAGTGGTACAACTTCCTAGATCATCTCTAATGCAGATTTCTTCTCATTAAATTACAGAAATCCATCAGTTTTAAAAATCTTATTTTACCTCACCAACAGAACTCAGCCCATCCACCTGGCTCGCCATCTTCAACGTCCGCTACCTATGGGCTAGTTGGAACAGAAAGGCAGGGTTTAGTCAATTTAAAGAACTAAGAATGTTTCTTATAACCAACACATTAACGTGCAAAATAATGAATGTGTATTAACCCATTGAGGTAGTAATTTTATTCTATTTGTAGTAGCCTATAACGGGAATTGATTGGTGCTGCACTCTAGTTGCAAAATATGTAACTAATGACCGCGGGCGTCTACGGTTCTATCCGCTAGGGGCGCGGACTGACTGAAAACACTTAATATCGCCGCCAGGCCTTTGGTCGTGTTAGCTGAGTTGGCTACGTCGTGGAAACACCTTGGCCAGGTGGCGATACGATGTTCGTGGGTTCGATTCCCGCACACGACCAAAACTGACCAGTTGTGCAACTCTCAATGAGTTAACCAGTCTGTGGCAACGTTGGTGGGAGGGCCCAAGTAAAATAAACGGTGGCAGGCTTGCTTGGAAGTTGACGGGATAGGTTAATTCTTTGAGACTTGCACATGGTAAACACTGATTTTGCTAATTTTTACTTATGTCTACTGTGTGTGTGCCAATGTGACTCTCTAAACTGAAAGAAAACAACATTTTAATTAAAATATGCCATTAATCCATTTAAAAACACCAATTTTATACTCCAATTCACACGTTAATAAAATTACAAGTAAGGAACGAGACCTGCTCGTATGTCTACGCCAATGGGTTAAGGTGTGTTATTTGATCTACAAAAAATATTCACCCCAATGCCACATAATTTGCAATTTAGCCATGGTGCTGAAAACGTATTAATTTATTTTTAAAACTCTCTTGATTTTGAGAGACATGATAGATAACTATTTAATAAATAAATTACACTGAAGTTTAGGATAGTTCAGTAATTTATTTCCAATGTGTTGTGTTCTTTGTTAAAATCTAACTATTTTAAATCACAATTATGAAAAATATAAATTAAATTTTAAGTAATACCTCCAAAAGAATAAAATTGACAGCTTACAGAGGAAAGCCCTAAAGGTAATTTTTTCAAACAGTAAGTCAATGTTTATGTAGCTGCAGTAAAAAGAACAACCTGTTGATGTACACGGTCGCTGCAGCAAACGAAGTTGCGGTAAAGGAGAGGGGGGAAAAGGCTTGCAAACACTGTACATAATCAGGGCCTCCACATAAAGGATCCTGTTAGTTTGTATTGTGCTTACCAACTGATTAAAAAACAAGAAAAAGGCGATGGAATGTACATCTGATTAAATTGCTTGAGCCTTAGACACTAATTGTGAACGCACGTGGTCAGAGGTAATAGTTCAGTGTTGGCAGCACTGCTGTGGGAGCTGTGCCGCGCCACAATAGATAAGCAGTTCCATTTGACTCAATGTAGTTTGAAAGCGCTGCGGCGAGGCAAACCGTTGCGGTTTCTAATACATACGGGAGGGCTCCCGTACCGGCGTACGACCGGATTCATAAACACCCATTTAACTCAATGGTTTTAGAAACCGGCCGGCTGCCCGACCGCAGTCGCAACAGCATGCATGAATGGGCTTAATGATCTCTCAATTGAAAAAATTTTATAAACTAAATATATATGTACAAAATTCTAATTTTCAGTGCTTAGGAAGTATATATATAGTAGTGCTTGTTTCTCCCAAGAGGTGGAAATGATTGAAAAAAACTACTTACCATGGCAAGGGACATTTTGAATAGGCAAAATAATAAAATGGTACATATGTAAGAAATGGAAGGTATAGCCAGCTTTTCATGACTTTACAAACCAGAAAGAACAACATTGGATTAAGTTTTGGGGTGGTGTCACTCTTCCATAAATGGAAAAAATGTCTACTAAATATTCTAAGTTTCTACTAAACAAATACAAACAATATCAATGTTCAATAATTCACAAAATTCATTACAATGTACAGTAAAACCCTGCTTAACCCTTTCAGTGCTAAGTTTCTGAAAGGAGTAGTTGAATCTGTGATGTTTTGTTAATTTTTTAAATGTCTTGAACGCCTGAACTGTTTAAATTAATAAAAACGTGCTTCTGCTGGACACACACACAGTAAAGGCAGTAAAACACCTGATCAGATGTGCAACTCACAAAGAATCCACCCATCCCGTCAGCTTGGACCCGAGCCGTCCACCGTTTGCTTAAGGTCCGCCCTCCCCTTCAACTCTGCCACAGACAGGTGAACTCTCCATGAGTTGCACATAAAAACCACCGACTGTGATGGGATTCGAACCCTCGATCCAAGTGTTACCCCCGGCCGGGAAGGGAACGCCTTAGACCGCACAGCCACTGATCAGACCAGCAGCTGTAGTGGATCAGGCGGTATTAAAGCCTAAGCACTGGACGATGTAGTTCAGTTTGTGTATACCAGGTTTCACTACATGTCAGACTTAGACTGCAGATTGAGCGCCTAACGGTACAATCGCTTATAAAGCCATAACAGTGTTTACTGATAACAGATTCAAAAGCCGATATATCGGTCTATAGCACTGAAAGGGTTAACCGGGCCTCGCTAAACCGAAACCCGGGTTAAACGGAACGGTCTACAAGAAATAGATAATCAATAATATAGAAGATAAGTCATACTCATGGCGTATTACTCATGGCGGACCGAGAGACCGTCCGCCGCGGTTTTCACTGAACTTGGAGGTTGTTTTGACGGGGTTTGACACATACCTGATCCGTACGCGAGGGGGTGGGCGGTTGACCTATACTACGTTTTCCGCATTCCTATTCACACTAAAGGATCAGTGTACCGTGATCTCTCACACCTGCTGCAAACTCCAAGATGTTACTGTATTTTTCCGAAATTAACCATGAAAGACCTTGAAGTTGATTATCCGAAAAATTAGGTTATCCGGAACAGTTATTTTCCCCATTATTTCGGTTAAGCGGGGTTTTACTGTACTACACATTTGCTAATTACCAACGATATAGAAAAAAAAACAGTAAGGTTTGCAAAGGAAAAGGGCCCTGGTTAAGAATTGAAATGTGTGTAAGAGCTTAACGCTCAATATCTTAAAAGTCTATCTTTGTCTTGTAAAAATTTGAAGTTTAATGAACCTTGAGAAAATCTTACCTAACATAAATATAAATTATAATGCTAGACAAAATCCTGAAAAAGGTGAAAATGTGCTTTTTAATCTCTGAATTTCAATATACATTGGAAGATTTGTAACGCTTTAGGTTAAAAATGCTTTTAAGTTGGTACCTTATTTGATAGACTCTTAAAAAGTAAAGTGGTGTGATTCACAATGGTTATGGTATGTAATTAGTATGTCACTATTTACCAAAGTAGTCTGTATAGACAGTTTGTGTTTGTGTACACTGTGTTCTGTGTTCCAGTAGTTAATGATGTGTTGTGTTTTATTGTTGTTGCTACCATAGCACTCAAAGCAAAGTTGTGTGGTTTATAAGTTTTGTAGCCTTTGGCATGTCAGAATAAAACAGTAGACTGTACAAATATGTATAACTGTCTCAGTACAATAAAATCACAATGGTATGTAACGTCAAGTAAATGATGAGCAGCAAGCATGCATGGCACTCTCCCGTGCTAAAATTATGCACTTAATTAGCATTAAAAAAATAGTTAAAGATAGATGCTCAAGGATGATGGAAATGTTTAAAATGAAAGCATGACCAGAAGAACACTCCATATAAAATTTGTTCCCTACCTGGTCAAACCAGGAGTAGACTGGCTTTCTGGGGAAGCAGAAGGTCTGACTCTGTTATAAACACAATCAGGTAATTAATCCTTCTTGGTCTATCTAGTTTTATAAATCCTTAAAACATGTTAAAAGTGTTTATACAAAATGTGTTTGATAACGTAACCTAAATTGTGAGTAGTATAGTGAGTATTAATCCAACAGAGTAAAATTAATAGTAAAGGAATATGTAATAACGAAATCGTACCTTGAAACCGGTTTTTCGCCACATTCAGGGTCACTGTCCAGTTCTTGTGAACATTTGTCTGAGAGTAGAGGTGGTGGAGTGTTATCTTCGATACTAGGTTTCCGATTGTAAGTGTTCGAGGAGGGAGCTGGTTTCGGGAAAGTACCCAATCTGAATTTGTCTCGTATTCTTTCTACCGTTGTCATAGAGTAAGGAGTTGTGCTTTCAACTGTTGTTGAGGTATTTGTTACATTCTGAGCTGCTCCTCTAAAATATGAATTTATTTCTGCAGCTATCGGTGGAAATGATTCTGTTACATTGCTAGGTTTTGTTTCAAATCTATTCGATCTCAATATATTGTTTCTAGATGTTGAGTTCTGCTGGTACAATGTGGTTCTGTTGGTGGCTTTATTATCATTGGATAATGAAGATGATATTAATGTGTATGGATCAACTACTAATGGAACATTATTTGCTGTCATTGGAGAGCTTTCTCTTTGCTCAAAGTGAAGACGCCCACGTGTAATTTGGTAGTTATCTCTGTTATTACTACTTCTATCATCAGTTGTTTCTTTTTTGTGAGACTTGGTAAATTCACTTTGGTCTCTTGGTTGAGTCAAACTTGTTCCTTGTCTATTTACTTGACTTATGTCATCTCCTGATGTTTCAGATTCAGCTGGCGACTTTTTGGGGTATTTTACTTGTGGTTGTTCAGTTTGAAATCTCACAGGCCTACTAGTTGTTGAAGTGTTTTCAGTCACATCAGGACTTGACACTTCAGGCTGAACAGTTGTTATTCTGATTTTCTTTCTTATTTGCATCCTTCTCATGCTCTGTGTTCTTTTTATAGCTTCTTGAGTATCCTCTGTATCATCATCTGTAGTGGTTTCATCTTCATTTGTACTTAACGTGGTTTTCCAGAATTGCCTTGCATTGGTAAACTGATACTCATCATAATTAGGCGATAGCCTTGGTTGGTTACTTTCTCTTTCTTCTTCCTGTCGAATTCTATTTTCAGTTTTCTTCTGAGTAAAATCGGCAGATCCTTCATCAGAACTTAATTTATCTACATTTAATTTATCGTTTTCCTCATCTTCTGACACAGGTTCCAGTCGATTTCTATACCTCAACCGTTTGCTAGGCTGATTGTCATTTCTGTATATATTAACATTATCAAAGTCAGTGCTTGGATAAATCTCAGTGATTCGATTTTCTTGTTTTACAGTTGCCTCTGTGACCTGTTTTTCTTCAGTTGTTTGTGGTGTCTCAGGACTGATTGGTGATTCGGTTCTGGCTGGAGTTCTATGAGTATTTGGTATCCTGAATGGAACAAAAACAAATTCTTCATTTTCATAGGTCTCAGTACTGGAATAATCGTGTGGTGAATATTGATATTCTCTGGCATTTTGACCGTTTTGCTGTGAATAAATTTTACTCTGGCTCTTCATTCTAATCTGATTACTTCTTGAGAATCCAGGGTTATTATTATTGTTCAATAATTTGTTTCTGTTCTGTTTGTGATCTTTTTCTTCATTTAAGGTCGATTCAGATGTGCTGGTAAGAGTCCTAATGTTATTTCTAGAAGTTTTGTCTGAATTTTCAGGAGAAACAGTGATAGCTTCCAAGGTAGCTAATAGAAGTCCACCAACTTCTCCTTTTAAGTTTTCACCATTATTATCGATTCTCAATGAGTACAGTGACTTTTTGGTAGGTTTTTCTGTAGTATAAGGGAACCTTGGTAAAGGCCTAATTGACAGATTTTCATTCCCTGTCTGTGAGTTTACCTGAGAAATAATCTCCTTTGGATATGAAGAATTTACATTTTCTTCTGCTTCTGATTCTGTTTTCTTTTGCTGATATTGTCGACTCAGTGAAGGTGTATAATTTTCAAGATCTAAGTTTTCTTCAGTCACTTGATAGCTATTTTGAAAGTTTCTCACAGGTGAACTCAAGGGGACTTCTTGGGTCTCCTTTTTATAAGTGTCATCTTCACTCAATTTGCCTTCATACTGAAACCTGCTTCTTACTGGTTTAATAGGAATAAGTTTAACAACACTTTCCTCAATTGAAGGGGTAGTTATTAAGCGGTTTGAATACCTACTTCCAATCGAGGAACTAGTATCAGATGACAAAGGAGTTTGTTCTTTCACTGACAAGTTCTCTTTTGATTTTTCATTGGTTTTATTTTCATTATTTCTAGCAGGAGAATATCTCTCAGGCAACTGGATGTTAGGCAATTGTTGAGAGTGATTAATGTTGTTGTTTCTCAGTTGTGAAGATCCTCTGTCATTGGTACTTGATCCTGAGGGATTTTCACCGAGAGATTTTTCAGGCTGGTTGTTATATACAAGATTTCTTCTTCTGAATGTTTCCTGGGTTTCTTTCAAATTTAGTTGCTCATCAGATTTTTGTTCAAAAGCTTGCATAGCTTTCAAACGAGACTGCTGAAGAGAAATGTCAACTGTTTTTCGTGAAAGAGGTGGCAGTTTATAAGGCTTCACAGTTTCAACAATATTATTAGTCGTTGTTGACAGTTCTGTATCCTCATAATGTTTGTTGCCTCTCCTTATATGGTACCTCGACCTTGAAGTAATTTCTTCATTGGCAGTAGAGTCAGTTGGTTTCTTTGTGGTACTTGGCACAACTATCCTGAAAGGCCTTGCATTTTGCTCATCATTAATTGTGGACTCAGTTGCCAGGGGAGATATTGTAGATGATATTTCACTTGTTTCAAGATCATGTAAATAATACTTGTAACGTTTTGGATCAGTATTTGGTGGGAATTCTCTTTGTAGAGTTTGGGTGTTTAGAGAATATGTTTTCGGTCTTGTTTCTGTCCCTCTCGGTTCAATTTTGGATTGATTGTTTGCTGCAGAATTCTCTTGCCTTAAGTAACTCAGCACTAACTCATGAGTGTCTCTTTGAGGTCCACTGCTTGGTGGGTCTTCTACTTGAAAAGAGTTTAAGCTCGATCTTTGTCTTGAGTTAGTATCAAGTTTTCTTGATGAGGTAACGGGTGTCTTGTCATTGTCAAAGGAGAATGAAGCCGTGAGAGTTAAACGCCTGTTAAGAGGAACATTGGTTTGACCCTGTTTTTCAGTTATATTTTCTACCCCGGTTGATGATTTTGTTGGATCCTGATGCTTTGCTGTTCTGGATCTGAAGCAATACGATTAAAACAACAAATTAAATATAAATTCATTTATTCAATAGTTTCTTTTGTCAGTTAACGTGAAGAAAAGATTAATTTGTATATACTTTGGAAGAAAGTTGAGATAATTTATGGTTATTAGAACAAAGATATTGTAAAATATATTTATAAAAGCAGATAAAAAAACTATAACTGATACAATGTGGTTGCAATCAAATAAAAAATCAATATGGACTATTAAAATACTACACCATGCAAATAATATCTGTTCCTAACTGTATAAAAGTATTTAAGTCTGCATATTATTGCCTACATTTCCAGTTCTTTAGTTAAATACTAATTTAACTTTGGACCTATTATCTGAGTTATGAATAGATGTGAGACCTCAAATTTAACCTAGATTTACTGTCGATAACTGAAACATAAAATATAATTGTGATTGAATTTTTTAAGCAACATACTGTTAGCAATTAGAGATTTTGCAGATTTTTTAGAAATCATACTTAAAAACATAATTTATTTACCAAAACTTTGAGTGCCAGTTAAAAGTTCAGATTTTTTAACAAATATCTATTAGTCTAAATTATATAATATCAGTGAATTATATAATATGAAATTCACACTTAATTGAATTCTTAAACTACCTGTTTTTTATTTTTAACGTTGATTAGCTGTTTACCATTTAAATAGGACGCGGCACCTGTTTTTACCATTTAAATAGGGCGCGGCTACCTACACTGTAACTTTCTAATCTGTAGATTATCCTACAATCATGACTCAAGCTATAATAATTACTCATAATGTGCTGACAATTTTATACTCATCTACAAATTCGCGTTTTATTCTCGTCTACAGTAATACAAGGTAGTTTCTTGCACAGCTAAGATCAAACATACATACAAACATGATCAACTGTCTACGCAACCACCAAGCGAGGGTAGGATTACAAGATGTGTTGGTTAATACAAGCGAGACTGCTAATGAGGCATTCCGAGGTACTCATGCGCTTACCTGTTCGCCTTCACATCGATATCGGCTTGCTTGTAGTCAATGTCTTCATCCTAAAAGTACGAGTACATGAAAGGCTTGTTTTAAGTTAATATGCAATTAAATATTAACAATAATACTTCAAAGGTCTATCCAGAACAATAAAGTCCATCCAGAAGTTCTAGCTAACGACAGCTACATAGTAGTAAATATAGTAAATGCATAGTAAATTATATTTTAAAATATTTTGATCGTAAAGGTGATAATTTAATGCAAATTAAAGGTAATAAAAAATCATGTGTGGAACACTCTGCTGAAGGAAATAAATCTATTGTTTTGATATTTTATAAATAAAAAATAAGACTAAATGGTCTTTTTATGAATATTTTTCTATGTGTTTACAACTGTTAAAACAGAAACTAATTAAATTTAAGGATTTTGTATCTTATGATTTAGTAATAAATTATACAGTGATCAATTTTAATTTCCAACGCAATCATTTTTGTTTAAAGGCAAATAAATAGTGTTTATTTTTGTTCCAGGACTTAATTGCTTGTATGTATTTATTTGATTTGAATTACCTGAAGGTTGTAGTTGTCACTGTAGTCCTGAGCTTGGTTGTAGACGTCTTGTTGCACAGCATTGTACGACTGAGGAGGGGGTGGGGAGGGGGTGTACTGGTGGCTGGGTTTGCGAGAGGGGGCAGGGGCGGGGGTGGGGGCGGGGGGAGCTTGCACTTGCTGTTGCACAGGGGGCTTAGGCTGTGACTGATACTGCTGACCTTGGTATTGGCTGTAATCTGGACAAAAACATATGTATTAGGTCAGTCTGATTCATGGATATATTAGGTTATTTTTAATTCTAGGTAAGATACCTAAACACACATATCACACAACACACAGAAACTAAAGTAAAACACAGATCTGGGACCATTGGTCTTAGCACCATTAATTGGTATACAATACATAAAAAATTTATATAAAGGAAATTTATCAAAATGTATATCTTCTTGATCAATTCAAGTTGCTAAAAACAAGGACTACTAAATTTCACATATTTGATTTTGGTCGAGTAAATGGTTTCTTAAAATATAAATTTAATGTTTTACACTTGTAAAATTTATTGAATAAAGTTTCTCTTGATTTAAATTAAATTTCATCCAAAAGTCAACAAAACATTTTGATAATGTTCCTCGGGCTCCAATAAACAAACCAATAACTTCAAAACTGTCTATGTCATAATAATCTTTAAAATATGTCGTCGTTAGTAAATAAATTTTGATCTTTTCTTGATTCACATCTGTTGGCTTGGTTTGATTTGTTTCAAACCGGACTGTTGGGTCGATAATAAATCCTTTATTTTCAATTCTGTTTATGGCAATTATGTCCACCTTCTGATTGAATCATTTTCTGTTATGCCATTTACTTCTTCATAAACTTCAAAGCCTTTTGATTTTAGCTCTTCTGCAATCAATGATCTTATTTTGTGGAGATGGGCATTCCTCATGAGCTCTCTAAAAGCGCACTGTCCAAGGACATTGGGCAAACTTTCAATTATGTAATCTAGAACATCGTCTACACCGGTGCCCGTCCCTGGACCTGCCTTGGATGCCTCTCAAAGGAGCCACATCACCAACCATCTTCACATAATCTCTGAACTCTCTCTCCGTTCATGAATCCATTTGATATAATAGTTTATTGGTTTTCTGGCAATTTTGAAACAGAATTACTCCTCTGAATGAGTCATTGGCAGTTGCTTGGAGAGGACGGTCGCAAAAACTCCCACTCTAGTTGTTCATGCCGCGCTCGCCTCACGGAACAAGGGCCCGTACTCACCGCCGCCCTATTAGTTCCACCCCCCGCGCGCCCGTTCTCCACACGCTCTTCGAAACTCCGGTGTCACCTCCGGTCCATTTTCATCACCAGCTGATTTGACCTCTCTCCGCGTCACCGCCGTCTTCGATGCCTTCCACTTCTCGCTCCAGATGGCAAGCGTCCCCCCATGCTTGGAGGAGGCGCTTACTCAGCAACTAACTACGCAGACGCAGGCTCAGCTGCAGCAGTTAACCACAGCCGTCACTCGCTTGGCTGCGGGACCCGCTCCTCTGCCACTGGCCAGGTCCAGCGCTTGGCAGCGGCACTTCTCGCCAAGCTGCCGTCCCTCTCGGGCCGGGACCATCACGAGGTGTCTTTCCTCCTCTCCGTCACCTCCATATATCCGGATATGGATGATTTCATGACTAACAAGGTCTACCAGTGGCTCAATCTTCTGTACCTGGCTACTCACCACGGCTGGGGCGCCGCCATCGCCGCTTCCTCAGCTACGTCTGCATCCATTGCTATCCTTCTGGCAGGTTACAGCTGCCTCCACAGCCCTCGGGTTGGCGTTATCGCACCGGGGCAACAATCGCCGCAGAGGCCGCGGCCGGGGTCGTGGCAACACTGGATAGTTTGTTCTTCCTGGTGCTCAAGGATGTGTATGTTGTGCCGTACCCCACATTCCTCTTGTGCAGTGAAAGTTTATTTTCCATCTTTACTGTGGTAAGCACCCTTTCGCATTGTCTTCCTTTCTTTCTCGTTCTCGTTTGCTTGACCCGGACTTTGGTCGTGTCTACCCAGTGGTTCATATCTATAACCTTGATTAGTTTTCAAGATGTCATATTATGGCCCTTCTGACGCTAATCCACGATTCCAGACCCACAGGTCATTGTCTCTCTGCAAATTGGCCCTTCTGGCATTGTTCGATGGGGCACTTTGGTTGGTCCTGCACGGCCAATCATTTGTAACCTTCTCAATAAAACATTCTGTCCATGGCACGCCCCTTCAGGATGGTCTCGAACGCGAACCGGTTTTGCCTCTCGCCTCGCCATGGCCAGTGCTCCGCGCGGTACTTCCACCTTCACCACGCCCCTGGCGAGGTCGAGGTGGATGTGCTGTGCCAGCAGTCATCGGCAGTTGCTTGGAGAGGACGTTTGCAATAACTGCCGTGCTGGACTGGAGTCGCGAATGACAGTGAGGTAGTGAATACCATTTCTTAAATTTTTATTGTTTCTAGGTTGTCTTCATTTTAGCGAATTTCCCCTATAGGGAAGAAGCTATTACCGTAGTCGGCATGGTAAGACCTAGGCCCGGGACCATGATAACTTTTCGTTTTGAGGTCCCCAGACCCCAAAAACACCATTCGTTCGATACTGTATATATATATATATATATATATATATATGTGTCCGTGAGCACGATAACTCTCGTAAAAATGATCCGATTTTTACGAAATTTGGTATAAACATGTAAAGCAGCATTTATGACTTTAAGTTCGAAAACCAGACAGATCGACCTATCCGAAGGGGTATTTTGGGGGGGTTTTGTACCCCAAAAATGGGTTTTTTGAATTTTTTACATATAATTTTTGAAAAAGTCAAATTTTAGTTTTGACCATTCGATTCAGCTTAAAAAAACACACAATTTGGTATTTCGATCATTCCTCTACGTCAATTGGTTACCGAGATATTGAAAGTGCTAAACACAGTACGTTGTCTAATGTTATTCTTATGGAGGAAAAGAAAATTTTTTTATCTCGCTTATTTATGAACGTATACTGACGGAACTTGGTATACAGCTTCATCTCATTGAGGTCTATTGATATTTGCTCCAAAAAATTGTTTTTGCATAATTCTCCCGTAGCAGCAAACCTGCGTACTCAGCCCCCATGTTATTCTTATGGATAATAATTAAATGCTCTGTCTCCCTTAATTATGATCATAAATTAATAAAAACTGGTATACGACTTCACCTAGTTGAGTTATATTGATATTAGCATAAAAACCAATTTTTGTGTTCCTTGTTGCAGCAAACCTGCGTACTCAGCCCCAATGTTATTCTTATGGAGAATAATTAAAATTGTATATATCGCTTATTTGTGAATATATTTTTATGAAACTTGGTAAGTGGCTTTATGTAGTATTAAGACATTTATATCTCCATTGGAAATTCGCTGAGTATGCAGGTTTGCTGCGACGGGGGTATATTTAATTTCAAGTATTTTAAGGCATTCCCTTATTTCGTCGTAAAAACTTTTAAATTTATTTATATACGGATCATTCATCTTTTCTAAAACATGACACATATTTATTGAAGGAAAGCTTCCTGTCTTGCCCTGAAAATTTACATAAATTAAAATAGTGTCCTATATGTAGCCTGAAACTCTATGGAATCATGAGCAACTTAGTTTAGGATTCTCCACCTCAAAATTTAATATTATTAAAAAAATAATTTGATACTCATGTATAAACAACTTTTGGGTTCCTATAACGTTGATACACTATTTGTAAATAATAATTTATAGACAAAATATAAAATTCTTAACAATTAAAATTTAGAGTTTAGAAGGAAGTTTGGTCCTTAGTTAAGATTTTTGTTGTTATGTGATTTTAAATTAACATTGGTCATACTGCCTGCCAATATTCCATGTGTCCAGCATTAAATTTCATGCAATTTGTATTTACAACTATACAAATTTAATGAGATTTTATAAATTTGATTTTTAAATATTATCTGTAGCCATAATAACTGCTTAGGCCCCTATGTAAAGGCATGTAAGTTCGCTCTTGCAATTGAGCTTGAAGTGCATGCAGTACTACAGGGTATAAAATTAGTGAAGGGATAATAAAATGAAGTACCTCAATTACTTCATACCATAATCCTAATATCCTAAGTAATCAATAGCCTCCAATTTTATTACTGTGTTTCTGCAGTCATTTGACAGTCATTTTACTCCCAATAGCCTTACCGATATCCTTGTACAGGTCGGAGTCGTCTTCGTATATGTTGTAGTACGGGTCGTAGGGTGATGGTGTGTACTGCTGCTGCTGGGTCGTGTTGTAGCCTCGCCCCGCCACCCGAGCGGTCGTCTGCTCCACGTACTGGGGCGGTGCAATGCTTTGGCGGCTGCAACAACCATTAGAACGATCAGTTAGTTATAATATTCCTTTATATTATATAATATTTTATACTAAAGTATTAAAATAATACCCCGTAGCAGCAAACCTGCGTACTCAGCAAATTTCCAATGCATATATATGTATCTTAAAACCACATAAAGCCATATGCCAAGTTTCAACAATATACATTTATAAATAAACGACTTATGACATTTTAATGATTCTCCATAAGAATAACGTGGCGGCTGAGTATGCAGGTTTGCTGAAACAAGGAACACAAAAAATGGGGTTTTATACAAATATCAATATAACTCAACTAAGTAAAGCCACATACCTAGTTTTATCCATTTATGTTCATAATTAACGGAGATAACATTTTACTTATTTTCCATATGAATAACCTTGGGCTGAGTACGCAGGTTTGCTGCTACGGGAACTATCGGCAAACAAATTGTTTTTTGTGCAAATATCAATAGACCACAAATATATGAAGCAATATACCAAATTTTGTCAGGATAAGTTGATAAATAAGCAAGATATACAATTTTTCTTATCTTCCTTAAGAATAACATTGGACAATGTACTGTGCTTAGCACTTTCAATATCTCTGTAACCAATTGACGTAGAACAATGATCAAAACACAACATTTTTATTTTTTAAGCTAAATTAAATGGTAAAAAGAAAAATTTGATTTACTAAAATATTATATGTAAAAAACTAAAAAAAATTATCAGGGTACAAAACCCCCTCAAAAACACCCCTTTTTGATGAAGCGATCTGGCTGGTTTTATACTTAAAGTTATAAATGTTGCTTTACATGTTTCTACCAAATTTCATCAAAATCGGACCACTTTTATGAGTTATCGCATCCACGGACATATATATATATATATATATATATATATATACACAATATATATATATATATATATATATATATATATATAGTGTTTTTGGCATCTGGGGACCTCAAAACAAAAAGTTACCATGGTCCCGGCCCTCGGTCTTACCATGCCGATTACGGTAATAGCTTCTTCCATATAGGGGAAATTCGCTAAAATGTTTGGATTTATTTCACCTTTTTGATAAACTGATTGAGACATTATTAAAATGTGGAAAGTAATTTATGTTTTAAAATAATTTAACACATAGTATAAATAAAAGTTAATATTCACAAGAAGGGTTAAAAATACTGTTAATAATGACATAATACATATTATGCTGTGAGGCCTTTCTACAGCACTGGCAGCAATTTTGTTCATCAACAGACAAACTCACAAACTGATGCTTCTGCATTTCCATCACCTCTCATTATGAGCTATTACTACTATTGGTGTATTACTATTATTGTGCTTACTGCGTCGTTATTCCGGTAGTCACTACTTATATAGTGTCAGTATCATCTGTTTTTACTGCTGTTCTGTGTTTTGTTAATGTCTCAACAGCTTTAAAATATACAACCTGTATTATTAAAAGAATTTCTTGATTTTTGTACGGCCATTTTTGGCCTCTGAAACTATTATTTTCATTATTATATATGTATAAATATATGGTATCAATCAAAAGCTAATTGTCTTGAGTGTCAAGCAGTTAAGAGGGGACTCGAGTCCTCAGCGTCTATCTGCTTCCGCCATAAGTCCAGTAATAGCTTTCAAAGCCCGTCCCTCGTCAATGAGTTATCCGAAATTGATAATTTATGGTTCGTTTCAAAGATTAAAAAATAATATCTAGCGATATTAGGGAACAGAAATTTGACAACATAAATAGTTCATCCAAAAGAAAATTGTAAATTGAATATTTTGGTTTTTTTATTGCTCATTATTTGTGATATCAAAATTTTGCTCAGTGAAATCACTAGTTTTTTTTGTTACTTACCCATTGAGGTAGTAATTTTATTCTATTTTCAGAAGCCTATAACGGGAATTGATTGGTGCTGCACTCTAGTAGCAAAATATGTAACTAATGACCGCGGGCATCTATGGTTCTATTCGCTAGGGGCGCGGACTGACTGAAAAACCTTAATATCGCCGCCAGGCCTTTGGTCGTGTTAGCTGAGTTGGCAACCGTGGAACACCTTGGCCAGGTGGTGATACGATGTTCGTGGGTTCGATTCCCGCACACGACCAAAACTGACCAGTTGTGCAACTCTCAATGCGTTAACTGGTCTGTGGCATCGTTGGTGGGAGGGCCCAAGTAAAATAAACGGTGGCAGGCTTGCTTGGAAGTTGACAGGATTGGTTAATTCTTTGAGACTTGCACATGGTAAACACTGATTTTGCTAATTGTTACTTATGTCTACTGTGTGTGTGCCAATGCGACTCTCTAAACTGAAAGAAAACAATATTTTAATTAAAATACGCCATTAATCCATTTACAAACACCAATTACTCCAATTCACAGGTTAATAAAATTACAAGTAAGGAACGAGAGCAGGTCGTATGTCTTCGCCAATGGGTTAAAATAAAAAAAATAATATAAATAAATCAACAATATTGGTTAATTCCTTGAGGTGGGAAAAGCTTTAAAAGTTAACATCGGCCTTATGGGTGAAGCAGATAGAAACGTGAAATGATTCATAACTGGAGCCTACCATTAATGTGATATTGTGAATTGTGTAATCTAAGTATGTTTTCGTTTGGAGATTCCACTTTCTGTCTATAGTAAAGTGTCTTGAATCAAAGAAACTTTAGATAGAAAACCAATAACTAATTTAGTATAAACTATTTCCATTTACAATTGAGGCAAATGAAATGTAGTTCTGGACAATGAGACTGAAATAATAATATCACTAACATGTAACGAAAAATAATAATTAGTTTTTATGCTATTATCATTGTGATGACCAGTGATTCCTGAAAGTCCTGACTAACCTACATGTCAAGACTACAATTATTTTATTATTTTTATTTGTATGTTTGTTATTATATATTTAGAAAATCTTATCGTTTTTAGCACTATATATATTGATATAAATTTGTCGTGGAAATTTCTGTGCAGCTTTATATTGTATTGTAGAGAACTTGCTTGGTACTATAAGTTAAACATGCCAGATGTCTTTAAGCCTGCTGTCACACAATTAATTGCCGGAGTAAACTTAACTTTACTCATACTTGATTGTGCAAATCAACAACAGTGTTGTTGTGTTGACTACAACAGTGTTATTATTTTGGTTTCCAATGATTCCATTATATACCTAAACTTAAATATTACTACTTAAATATTATTAATTAAATATTACTACTGGTAACCTCTTTTGAAAATTGTAAGATGATCAGTTGAAAAACTGTTAGAACTACTACTATAAATTCACTATACTACTACTATAATACATTTATAAAACCTCTTGCCTTTTTTTCTGTGTATTCACTGAATAAACCATATCAATTATCCGCAAACCTTAAAATGAGACTTCCGGACAAATAAATTGTATGTTTCTCTAAAACTACTATTTTGATTTTACCACAGGCTGTCTCCTCAATGGATGCATTGTTTTTTAAACATATCCTTAGGGAGAAGGAAATCTGTCGAGAAAAATGTTTAGTAAAACAATCAAATAAATAGTTCACTGTAATTTCAAATTGCATTACTAAACACTCAAAACTAATTCAAATACTATTATTACAAGGTTTTTAACCTGTGAGATTTTTCAACATTATTCTTAAAAGTGATAAGTATCAATCCATGGAACCCTTGGATACATAACATTTGTTATTTGAAGTACGCAAAAAATTAAAAGTCTCCAGTCATCTGTGAGTTGATGAAAACATTTGAAATCAATATTGGTAACAGCCATTTAGCATTAAGAAATGTCATTGGTTGCAGCCTCCAACTCAAAATTTCAATTCACTCAAACACTCGTTTAGAATGCGAGATGTGAGAGTAACATTTCTAGTTGACTTACCCAGCAAATGTGAGAGAGTTAGTCAGATGACTGTTGGCTGTAAGCGTCATGGGCCGATCAAGAGTGCCACTTGTCTCAATGTCACCAGTGGTCGTCAAGTTTGTAGGTTTTGTCAAAGGTCTCTGCCGGAAGTCTTTCAGTGATTTGGGATTTTGGGGTGAGGTGGATGAAAAGTAAAGTTTGGTGTTGTCAGGGGTCATTTGTGAACTGTTTGGTTTTTCTGTTTGATCTCGTAACTGCTTGACTGTGGTGTCAGTAATTTTGGAGAAAGGTTTAAACTTGTTACTTTTATTTGGATTTCGGGTAACCGATCGGTTAGTTGTACCTTTATCAGCTGATAAAGCTTTAAGTAATATCTCTTGGGGTATTTGGTTACGTTGTAGTTTTTGAGAAAAGTTATTTCGTACAATCTGTGGTTGAATGTTGTTAAAAGTAGATTGGTTTTTAGAATTTAAAGACACACTATTTGTTTCAAAAGAAGGATATTTGTTTAAGGGAATAGTACTGCTAGAGACAGTATTATTAAATGTTGAAATGTTTTTGGGAGAAACATTTCTCGGGGGTGGATAGATTTTTGAATTATTTTTCAAATTTGATTTAATGATAGATTGTTGACTTTCCGCAATATCTTCCACCACTTCATACTGACTAGGGTTTGGAGATTTGATATTTTCTTCTATCTTTCTTTCTTCGTCATAATCATAATCCTCATCGACATTTTTTGGAGCATCTTCATCATATTTTTTGTTGGTACCGCTCTCACTGCATTTGTGATTTTTATATTTCCTATTACAATCACTGTCTTCATCATGAGAGTATGGGGAATTAGGACCATTCTCATCCTCCTTTTCATCAGATGTGTCCTCATATTCTTCATGATGTTTTGGTTTTTCAAATGTCATTGAATCTATGTTTTTTATTTTATTCGGAATGTCTGGAGGTTTTATTTGCTTGATATTTGGAGAATGCAGGTTTTCAAGGGACAGCTCTTCATCGAAGTAATCATACTCCTCATTGCTGTCATAGTATTCTTCATCATCATATCCTTGATCATCATCTTTGTATTTTGAATGAGTATCATGGGGTGGATCACTTAGTGAGTTTTGCCTGTGAACTGTGTACAAAGATGGTTCTTCATTTGACGAACCATACTTTGGATCTTTATGAGAGTTGGAATCTTTCATTCTAGGATCACCCAAGAAACTATTGAAGTGATTTGTGATGTTTAAGGTAAATGGTGTTGGTGACTCATGGTTTTTATAATTTTTAGGGACAGTGTGAGCACTTCCATTATAATTTTTCTTCGATAAAAATCCACTAATCTTTGCACTTTTGGTTCCAATAGGAGCTGTGGGTTTTAGAGTAGGGTAACTGATGTCATCGTCCTCTGAGTTCTGAGAATATGCTATTGAGTCCTCATTTTGTGGTCTGATATTTGTGTGTCTTGAAGGGTTATTTTTTAGGGCCAATTTTTTTAGACTTGGTCCCGCTCTGATTTGCTGAGGGGCCTCTGTTACATATTTAAATTCATAGTCCACGTTGTGTTTTGGCTTATTCGTTCTGTAAACACTTTTTGGGGTCTGTGATGGACCTGAAAATGGTTGATGACGGTCAAAACCAAACTGATAAGGAACTTGAGTCAAGTCTTGATTTTGCTGATACTTTGGTTTTCCATGTTTGTCAAAACTATTTATTTTATCTTGGCTGGTTTCTTGGGATTGCTGATAATATTGTCTTGGTGGGTGTTTATTTCGTTGGTTTGTGTCTTCATTTAAACCATCAAAAAACTTATCAAAATCAAAATCAGGATCTGAAAAAGGGTTTTTATTATTTTTATATTTCTTGCTTGGATCTTGGAAGAATTCCTTAGGTGGTAGGGGAAAGGTTGGTGATTCAAAGTCGATTGTAGAATCATTCTCATCTTCAGCGGATGATTGTTGTTTATCATTTGTTTCTGCTTCCCCTCCGTCATAATCCTCTTGTGTTTCCTCTCCTTTTGGATCATCTTCTTCGTCATCATCACTGTGATCTGGTTCTTTTTGTGAACTTTCGTAAGCATTATCTGAATCACTAATGTTGTGTGCATTCTTTTTATTACTCTTTGTTGAATCTGTGTTGAAGTGTAATTTATTTTTCAAATTTCGCTTAGCACTGTTAGGTCTGCTGTACCTATGCTGGTTAATTTCCTCATTCTCATCATCATGATACATAGTAGGAGGAGCAAGTTGGGATTCTTCACTGTGGCTTGCAGAAGCAAACAGATTCAATGATGATTTATTGCTAGGTTTTTTTAATGTAAGAGGATCATTCTTTATATCATAGATACCTTGATGTTTTCCTCCGTGGTGGAATGTGTTATTGATAACTCGAGTCTGGTTTATAACAGAACTAGAGGTTAGTTGGGTACTATCCTTATTCGTTCCAGCACTGGGAATAGAGAAAAAATTAGGTATTATGGGAGCGGTATTGTTGGATGATAAAACGATTACATGATGAACTGTCCCATTGAAGACATTATTTCTTGGCAAAGTTTCGAGATTGAAATAAGCATAGTTGTCCGGTTGTTTGTCAAGTGGCAAGAACGGGTTTAAAACTGTAGAACTTGTGATGGAATTCGGTTTATCAACAGAACTCGGGGTTATGAGTAGTTCAGGAGAAGGTTTTGGAAGTTTCACACCTTTACCGACAACAGGCACAAACTCTTCCTCGTTATCTTTTATAGGAAATCGGAATGGCCTTGAAAATTGTGAGGTGGTGGCATGAAGCCTCGGAGGCGGAATGTTTAGTTTGTTATTGATGTACTGACCACTGTCTTGGCTGTAGTGCTGTGGAGGGGGTGACCAGGAGGGAGAGGGAGAAGGGTAGGGGAGGGGAAACGGAGGGGATGCTGCCCAGGAGCCGAGGTTCGATGAAGCACTCGGATGGTAACCCCTCCTGTCTCCTGGGAAACTTGAATCACGACACAACATTTTACTATTTTACTAACAAATACGCAGTACACAATTGTGTTATTGTGCATGCAGATGTGAAAATATATTGTTGCAGGGTGCAATATTAAAAAAAATGTTACAGTGTGTCAATACAAATTATAAATTGACCACTGGGAGTGAAAAATAAAATTCAAAACATGAATAGGACATTTTTGTTAAAAATTTTCATGTAAAAATTTTAAAATACTTTAACTATTTTAAATTATTTAAAAACCGGTTAATATAACACACTTAAGGTTATAATTACACTTTGCACTAAGTAAATAAAAATAATTATAACAAATACCTAACAAATTATTTTAAAATAGTAATACCTTATAAACCATTAACACATTGTGTAATTGTGTGCAATTTGTATTTTGACGCTATTGTTTGTGTAAATGTTCATTTCTCATCACATATAAAGCTTAAATAAAAATATTACGTTTTTGTTTAAAGAAATATAGCTTCTAAGATAAAATAAATCATGTTTTAGGATTTCAAGGCAGTTGTTAGTAATATTAAAAGAAGACCACCTTTCTGAGTGCTACCCTGAGTAAAGTTGGTTAATCTCTGATATTTTAACCATGGTGTATTATTATTAATATTAAATTACAATGGTCTTTCCAAAGGAAAATATTAGGAAGTTCTTGCTTTTGCCAAAAGCTTGAGTGGAATTCCACCAGTTATGACGGATGATCCCAAAAACATAATTTGAGGAATTTAATAAAGTATCACAGTCAGCGTGATACGTTTTTGAATATAAGATTATTCATAAAAAGACTTTCTGCCAATTACTTACGAACTGACTATATACATTTTGAAAAGGGATTATTATATAATTTTTCACCACACTACGCTGTAATCACCTGTTTTCGGAACGTCATTTGAGTACCGAAAGTAGAGGTTTTCCGCCCTAGGGCCGAAAATCAGCTGATCTATTTAGCCAGTGTTGCCATCTTGTTTTCAAACATACATGACATTACCTGGTTAATACGAGCATACTATTTTGTGTTCTTTGGTTGAAATACTGGAACAGATAACAATAAAATTCAAAACATTGTACTATTGATTTGTTTATTGGTTAACTGTTTTTAGTCCGAGATTGCATGAGGCCGCTCGTGTTTTATGACCGATCACATTTAACCCGTTAATAATCGTAGTATGGTGAAAAATAGCGTTCACACCTCTGCAGAAAGGGTTTTGCATAGCCCTCGAATGATTTATGACCTCGACTTCGTCTCGGTCATAAAACACGATCTCGGGCCAGCAAAACCCCACTTTCGGCCCTTGGTGCGAAATATACTATTAAGGATGTAAAAGATAATATTAATATAAAAAAATATGTTCAGTTCACTAAGTATTGATTTATTCTTGTACTTTTTATGCATTTTATATATGTAGAATGTTATGTGTTGTTACAGCTATAGGATGCTATAAAACACGTCATGTAACAAATTAGAAATGTTGTAAGGTACTACTAATTACACTATTAGTAGGTTACTAATGTAGTCTACTAATTACACTATTACAGTAACAGTTTGTCAGTTGGTTTATTTATTTTTACATTATCTGAAAGGACATGGTCTTCAGCACCCCATTCCAATCTGTAAATATGTGGAATTTTAAAATAGTATATTTGACTTCTACTAAGACTAAGTAAAAAACTCTAATTGCTTTCTACATTTTCAAATTAATTTGTGCCAAAATCAATGTGTATATAATTGATTCACTTGGGTGTCTACTGCAAATGAATAAACAATTGTTTATAATAATAATAATAATAATAATAATAATAATAAAGACCAAAAAATGTACAAGTAAAATTAGAAAATGTGAAAAAATATCTATTACTTTTATACTATCAACGCTATTGCTATTTTTGTTGAATCAAAGTTACAACATATATTTACAAGTGGTGGTTAGTAAGTACGGGACCAATTACAAACTACATTACTCTACATTGAAATATTGATTTTAAAACTTCGGTAAAGTGAAATAAGAGATTGGTATTATTTGTAAGGAAACTGTATTATGTTCATGTAATCTATTGTAAAATAAAATTAACAACTGTTCTCTATATACTAACCAATAAAGCCAATCTTGAAAAAAAAATTAGTGTATACATGCAAAAGAGCAACCAGGGCCAGGGGTTATGCCCCCCACTAGCTCTTATAGAAAGTCACTCAGTTGTTTTAATCTTGTATATTTTACTGTCGCAAACATATTTAAATATATCATAATGTAACTTGTTGATGACCCCGCAACTGGAAAGTCAAAGTTAGTGTTTATTTACCATAAGTTAGTTGCAAATCTAAAAGGAATAACATAACAAATACAAATACAATCACTGTACAAACCGTTATAGTCAGAAAGAGTGAAGTGTTAGTTTTAGTGACAATGAGTGTGAGTTACCTGAACTTGACTTGTCGCTTTAGTCGTGGTTTGGCTTCAGTGGAGGATCGCTTAGTCTCTGAGTCTGTTCTGTTTATAGTCAGTCAACACAGTATCCAGTAAATGACAAATATTTTCAACACACATTTGTTTGGGTTTTGTAAGAATTGTTCTCTAGTATCTACGATCTTTATAAATCAAAATATTTGTAAAATTGATAGCAAACAAGAATATTTTGATCTGAAGACGAATTAATTAAATATGTTTATTGGGAGACTAATCTACAACTACTGTAATTTAAAAGGTGCAACAATAAGTTAAGAACTTAAAATTATTGCAGTTTCAACAAAAACTTTACTTTTACTTAAAACCATGTTTTTAAATAATTGTTTTGTCATGTTGTGTACCGTACAGTTTTCAATGTAATAAAGAAGCAATGAAAATAACTCCTTGAATGTTTTAATAACAAATATTCAAAGTAATAGTTTCTATTAAGGGGGAAGCAAAGTGTTGATTTTCATACTATCTTACATTTTATTCTATATAAAATAATATGTTAACTTATTTCCTCCTAATTGTAGTGTGATGGTTGCTGAAACTTTAAAAAAAGGGTGATCGGAAACCCTTGTATAACATCTTACAATCACCGATGTATAGAGTCACTAACTATAGTCATAACAATATTTTCAACAGATAATATAGAATTCAAAATTCTATCCCTTCCTGTGTTGAAATCTAGTTGAGGGGCAAAACTTGCTATGTATTTTGTCTTCATCAAGTTTAAACATATATGCGACTTTGTGTTTTAATGCCAAGATTATGGCATTCTTTCGCAGTTGTAATGATTTGTCAAAACTTACGTGTACTGCTGCTGGGTGCCAAAGGAGATCACTGATAGCTTCTCTCTGCCGTTCGATGGGGTGATCTGCAACAATTAATGTTGTTTACCGTCTTATTGTGTCCTACAATAATTAATATCTTTTCAAGGACTGCTCTATATAATAACACTTTCATTAGAATGGAATTAAATTGTTCAGTAAATTACCAATAAATAATAAACACGACGACTTAAAATACGAAAAGAAATTATGCTTGATAATGGATTATTCTATGGTGCCCCATTTAAATTGATCATTATTATACAATTGACATTTTAAATAGTTATTTACTTATTAAGAGGGTAAATTCGGTCTTTTCGCTTGAGGAAAACTGTTATTACACGACGCAGAGCGGAAACAGTTTTCCTGAAGCAAGGAAGACACTTTACACACAAATTGCATACACAATATTTCCTACAACTGCAATTTTGGATATCACACAACATAACCGATTCACTTTGATCCATTTTTATTGAATTCACGAGATTGACGTTATAAACTCCGTGTTAGTTAGCTTGGTCCAAAGCAACAATCAATCAGATGTTACTACTACTTCAGCAAGCGGTAAAGTAAGGCACAGTAAGTATATTTTTCGCTCGCTAAACAGAAAACAGCTGTTTTACGATGTGTTTCTAGATCGTAAAGAAGCCCTATATAGAAAACATTCTATACTAATGCAACTAACTTATATTTCACAATAATATTATACTGTGATCGCAAGTGAAGCCGTATAATCTAATACAGATTGTTTTCTATTTATCGTCAATTATTAGCGATCCAGTGAACCTGATATTAGTGTGAGGGCCACTGACCTGGATGGCGTTGGAGTGTCGGCTGAGGCCGTCCCTGTCGCGAGCCACCTGGCCCAGAGTGGCGGGCTGGCCGCGGTACACTCGCTGCTGCCGGTCGCTCTCCACCTCCTCCGCTGGCCCCAGCTCCTCCTCCGGGTACAGATGATGCTGCAACGTACAACAAATAATATGAAGCTCTGTTGTGTATAACAACATATTACAGTGTGAATGGCACAAACTCGAGGACTTTGAAGAAAATGAGGTCCACCCTTGCCTATTCCAGTGGGCAAGAGAGTTGACAGTTAAGGGGCGTGGTTTACAGGCCTATCAACCAAGACCAGCCAATAGTAGACGTGCTGCATTGCCAATTGCACACCGGCTGATCAAAATAACACTCTAGTGGTATTTTTATATGGCAAAATGGCAACAGTGACAACTACAGTGGTGAATATAGATGATATCTTTGGGGGCCAAGACCAATAATAAGTTATTAGTAAAGTAATAACTAATGTTTTACATTACCCCTACCCTACGGAACCTATAATACTGATTTGTTCAAAGGTTATGTGCAGCTCACTATTGGCGTTGTATTGCTATTTTCTCTCGGACATTATGTTTATAATAATTCAGATTAGTTAATTTATTCCTAATTTTTTCAATTCGGGGGGGGGGGGGCTGGGCCCCCTGTCATATACGCCCCTGAGTGACAGCGGAGAGCCATTTTGTTGGCTGGAGCCTAATAGTCAACTCTCTTGCCTGCTGGTAAAACAGCTTCCAACAAAATATATAAAATTCATTGTTGGTGATGGTGAGTTTATTCATTATATTAAAAGAATAAGGCAATTTTTGTGCAGAAGATTATGGCCAAACTACTGGGTCAATTTTGATGATTTACGTGTGGTTTGAAAGCCCTTAACGTCTAGATGTGCCTTTTGGGGGTCCCAAGTCAGTGCATGGAACCAGCAACTCTTTGGAAGCCCTCAAAGTAGGGTTTTGGCCCATTTAAATAACATTGGACAGCAAATCAAAACAAAAGAAGGAGAACAGCTGGGATTAAAGATACAAATATATGGTTTGCTAGTCTATATTATTGAAAGAATTCCTTGATTTTTGTTCGGCGATTTCCAACCCCTAAAACTATTATTTAATATACATATTTAGTATCAATCGACAGCTCTTAACCTCTAGATGTGCCTTTTGGGGTTTCCATAAACCCTCGACGACGGGTTGTTGCCCCACGAGGTCTCAAAGGTTCAATGTTAATCTTATGGAGTTATATTTGATTTAGTTACCCAGCTGATAGTATTGTAAATCTGATATATTAATACCCTAAGGCAATTTTTGTTAAGAGAACTACTCCACTATTTCTGAACCGATTTTGACGATTGAGGTACCAAAATATTGGTCCTAACTTTTAGTTGTGCATAATGATTTTCATTTATCGATATTTCCAATCTGAAGGGCACGGGCCGCCCTCAAAGTTAGTTTTTTGCCCTTAAGATTACCATGGGGAACAATTTTACTTGAATTGCAGCTGCAATGCATTACGGACAGGTTATTAGTAACAGCTAGGAATTTAACTATCTATTTAAAAAAAATTGTTTTTTCTTCATCGGGAATGCAGCAGAGATATTTAAATTGTCGGAGTGTAAAATTTGTGTATCTGTCTGTCTTTTTATATGCCATGTTTGTTCTGCGTTTCGCAAAAAAACTGTGAATTAAATACAACATTTTGCTCATTTTCGTGTGGATAAGGAAACGTTTAGGCTGTTTGATATCTTATTTCGTCCTTAGTGTTTTGCCCCTTTGTCCGGCACTGCTACAAAGTAAATCTTAAGGGTCCAGGTTACTCAACCTTTCACTACAGAATGCACCATATTTGTTCCAATGAGCATTAATTAGCTAATTTTTCTATCACAGAACAGAGAAATTGTCAGCTACAAAGGTGTACTCTACGAAGGTGTACTCTACAAAGGTATATTAAACCATATCAAATAACAGCACGGCAGTGAAACATTGGTTGCACAACACATAATCCCTTGCAAAATGGTATTTAAAGCTCAATTTGTCTCGGAAGTCATTGTGATTATAATACTGAATATTTGATGTGTCCACCATCTATAAATCCAATAAACTACAATTGGGGGGGGGGGGGTTGAGCAACTATTAGGAAGAAGCTGGGTCCATAAAAAAAAGTTGTATGCTTATTCCCGTTCCAATGAGGCTCGGCTCTAATAACCTTCAGCATTTACATGTTAATCATATACTTCCTAGACCGATTGAGCAAATATTTGACAACAGACAATGCACTATAATCAGAAACATGCCTATAATTTCCATCCCGTATGTCCTTTGGGACTTATCTCCTCTGTCGGTCTTTAATACTTTAATTTAATCATCACTGATGTTAGTAGTTAACTGGACCGATTGAGCATGCATTTGTTAGGAGGATAGTTTACTTTAGGGCTCTCCAAATGTTAGAGCCATCAAATTGATGGTTTATTTAATGTGGCTAATCAAGCCTCACACATTGAAAAATATTGTTTTGTATAGAAAATTATTCTAAAATCTAACATTGAGGTTATAGTTAGGATTTGTAAATAAAACAAAAGAATCGTAACAGCTGTTTGAAATCAATCATTCAATTGTAAAATAATAGTTACTTGGTAAAGTGCATGTGATTTTTGTAAGAATAGTGATTAGAACCAATATGTACATTTAACTTGAAATATTAGCTTATTTGTATATCGAGAGAACCATTTCATCTGAAGATTGAATAAAGCGACATATCCAAAATGAAAATAATCGATCAAGTAAGCAAAACCAATATGCTCGCCTTGGAGACAAACCAAGAATATATGAACTCTAGGCATGATTTTAACAGACCCTAGGTTTGTTTTCAACAAACTGACAGGCTTCTCGAGGAAAGCTCTGTACCTTAGGTGCTTTTAACAAATAAATGATAACTAACTTCTCAAACATAAAATTATGATCGCGAGCAAAGCCGCAACGTGCTACTAGTATTATTCAAGACATTACTTTGGACATTTTTCATCACTGATTAGTAAAATCAAAATTTCCGCAGTAATTTCTTAAATAACAACAAAATGACCTTTTGATGGTTCCACTGAATTCAAATTATCTAGCTCTTCTTAAAAAGAACCAAGAAAATGTAGGTATTCAATATGAACAATAATTATGTGTTTTCTTGTGTAGTTCTTTTGTTACACTAGCCCTACAGGTACAGCCACCTAGGTTAAAGCTTGGTAAGGGGAGTGGTGAGCACTCGGTCACCACCTACTCCCCCTCGTGTGTCCCACGCTCACCTTGGGAATGGCCTCCTCGCGCTGGAGTGGTCTCTGTGGCACGTACTGCTGCTGTTGCCGTTGCTGCTGCTGTTGTTGTTGCTGCTGCTGCTGTTGCTGTTGTTGTTGCTGCTGGTGCTGTTGTTGCCGTGACACGTGCTGCTGCGGCCGCTGCCTGGGCGGGGGCTCCTGAGTCTTGGCGGTGCTCACAACCTGGACTTCTGGCGCCCCGTCGCTTCCGCATCCCACATTTCGTGGCCAGTCACATGTCTGCAGCTCGTGGCTGTGCCAAATCAGTGATGACATTTAAATTTTGCTTCTTTGATTGTATTGCTAAAGCTTTAAGTTTTATATGACAATTGTAAGCACTACTACTAAAGTACTTTGGATAGAGACTCAATCTATTATTTATCTCTATTATTCAGATTGAAGTGTTTACGGATGAAGTTAACTGTTGAAATCTAACAGCTGGCTGGAATATGTTGACGGACATCTGATACCTTTTAGTTTGTTTGTTTGTTTTTGGGGGGATTAGGAGGCCCCGGCATAGCTGGCTAGGCATGTCTTCCTTTGGGATATCATGCAGCCACCGGAAAGAGGGAAAAGAGGGATGGGAAAGGTGGTAAGACAGGGTCAGTCTGCCTCGCTCCAGAAAGGCAGAGAGAAGCTTACCTATAGCTCCCGGTCTCTGTGGGTGACATAACCCCAGGACAATTCGCCATCCAACCCGACGTCCCCCTAAGTCCAACAGACAGGGAGCACCATCACAAAGAGCCTCCCACCTCTCAGGGGTCGGGTGGCCCCAGGACGGTTCGTCCCCCAGCCCGGCAGACCGGAGACCGTCGTGTAAGGGGCCTTCCTCTCAGGCACCCGTCCCAGGCTGCAAGGAAGATCCACTACTCCCTCCAAGGAATTGAACTAGACTGGGTATTCAGGCTCAATTGGGAGTCAAGCCCCCAGAAGAGACAAGGAGGAACCAAGGAAGGGAATTTGGTCACACTGGATAGCCAAAAGACTTACCAATACTGTGACAGCTTAATTTTGCTGTACTCAATGTCGACCTCTGTACTAGTATAGACCAGTCAGAGAGCCGTCGAGGGCCTTTTTGTTTGTTTACATACAAACATACAAACCTATTGATTTTGACTTGTTATAGGGGAACAAATGTTGCACGCACAGTATCCGTGATAGTGTTATTTTCCTCAACTGAATGTAGGGGCGAAAGTCAAATTAAATTGCATGAGATGTCCCTACTACATTCATGGAAGAGTGGGCTCCAGAAACCTTCTTCTACCTGAACCCCTAAGACCAATATTAACTTTTAAATACCGATCCTCCTCAATAGATCAACTGAAGTTGTTATTTTATAGAGCAATAAATACCTAGTGATTTCAGTGAGCGGAATTTTCATATAAAAAATAATAATCGTTCAAAAATAGTCAATTTTTTAATTTGCTCCTTGGGTTAAATAGTTGCCATGTAACAATTTTGCTCACTGAAATCACTAGGAACTCTTTAAAATGAACCACAATCGACCAGTCTGAATAATCAGTAGAGGTGGGACGGGGTTTGAAAGTTAACACTAACCTTATGGGAGAAGCAGAAGCCGGAGATTGGAACCCCCTCTTGTGTGTATGGGAGTAAATAAGAGATTCCCTCACCTGTACATCAGCCCGCCCGTGCAGGACTCCAGTAGCGCGCCGCCGAACACGCAGACGTAGTACTGGGTGCAGTCGTTGGGGTGGGGGTAGTAACCGAACTCCTCGGGGCAGTCGAAGTCGACCACCTGGGAGGCCGATGTCCCAGAGACGGAGGCCGAGTTGCCGCCGCGCCGCTGCTGGCCGAGGGCGCTGCCTGCAACACGGGAGATAGGGGTCAGTCAGGTGATAAGCTGGTGCGCCCAGAACATCAGTTTATAAACAATATTGACATTTTATGTAGCTGCAGATAATGAAAAAGGAAATTGAGAGGCCCTTGGCGATGTTGCAAGTCAAGAAAGTATTTCAAAATGGTAGCAGGAGAAACATGATTAATTGAGGTAGTAGATAAATGTTGTTTATTCGTTAATATTTCATCATATTATACAGTAAGAATAGTTACGAACTAAATCAATCTACATCTATAAATACGAAAAACCGATCATCCTCCAGACCAAACCCTTACATCTACAATCACTAAATTTAGCACGTATTCTCTTCATAACGTATGTTACTACTAAGAAATGATTTTAAGAAATTCCCAAAGGGCTCTTCCCCACGGGGAGTCAAAGTTCCAATCCAGTGTTATTCTTATGGACATTGGCTAAATACGAAAAACCGATCATCCCCCTGGTCAAACCTCTCCATATACAACCAAAAAATTTGGCAAGTACACTCTTTCTATTACGTAGGTACCCACTAAGAAAGGATTTAAGGAAATCCCAAAAAGGCTCTTCCCCACGGAGAGTCAAAGTTTCAATCCAGCGTTTTCTTATGGACATTCACTTTGGTTTGAGCTGATGAAAATTTAAAACAGCTGATCATGATTTGTAGCAGCTCCACGGGATAACCACAGAATGCAGCACACCCTTCGGGTTTTATTCCCGGGTAAAATCGGGTATGATGGCAGCTAGTTGGTTTATATTTCTATAATTGTATGGAAGTAATTCGATTAAATCAGTCCGTCTGAAAGATCAATGAACAGCTCTGTGTTTCGATACCATCCAAATTTTGGGTAAACCCATTTGAAAATTAACTAGTTGCTTTTATATATTTCTTTTTTGAAATTTTTCAAACCTCATAAACTCGATGTTAATCTTCATGGATTTTCGAATTAGAATAAATTAAATTTCGCCTAAAGGTTACACCAGAATAATGTTTGTTTTCCTTATAAGTTACTTCTAATATTTGAGAAAAATCGGTTAAGTCGATTTTGAGGTTATCATGTAGGCATACGTTATTCATTATTTAGGACCAGGAGCTCACCATCTCGACTTAGAATCTTCTCTCCTCCCTATGCTAATAGTGATGATTGATATTTCCATAAAATTTCACAATAACAAAGATAAATCTGAGTAAAAAATACATGCACCCGACGCAACAGTTTTTAAACTTACATAAAACGACAGAACAAATTTCTTTAGAAGTTGTTTCAAGTAGACGTTGGAGATTTGTGCAAGAGCCAATACAGGTTTGGTAGGACCTCAAGGCGGACCAGTTCTAGTTGTAAATTACAACACCGGCGGCGGCGGGCGAATCCGTCAGCGACCTGGCCTGGGCCGGCGACTTGTCGTGTACTTGGCTACTGGCACTGTGACGTGGGTCCGCGTTGGCATGACGAGAAACATACGTTTTGATGGTTTATTTCAAGATTTGAGAGCCCATTTATGAATCGATCTCAAATGCTTGTGAATAACTCTCAAGCCAAATATTTGTTGTAGAAGGACATTCAGATAATAAAAAATACGGACAAAAAATACTATCCACCAATCAACGAACAACGATACATTAGCCTTTGGCTGTTTGGTGACTTTAGTATTGTTGTTGGCTAGGATTGATTTTTTTACATTTCACAGTTTCTTTTAGTGTCAAAGTCATGACTTAAGTTATACAAACAATAAGAAAGTCATAATAATTAGATATGTATAACATTAGACTACGCCTAGGCCTAACCACATTTTTCATAAACAATAATCAACTTGTAACGGGGGGAATATCCCCCTGAAATTTCAAAAATACATGTGAAAACGGGAGAAAGAGTGGGATGTAGGTAAGGCATCTCTATCCACCGCAAAAAATCCTAACTAATAAGAATGACAAGTAATAGAGCTAATGAAAACTTACCGTTCTACTTACTGAAAATTATATCTTAAAAATCAACCCATTCTATTGTAAAAGGAGACAGTTTGGAATTTTTGTGTGATAGGCTATCAGAATTTTTCCAAGCTGTAGACTATTGAACCATAGTTTACATCGTACCGTACCTTACATAGGTTAAAGTCGTAACCGAGTAGACACAGATTGTGTAGGCTTTTCATATGGCCTACAACTTCCATTACATCGTATAGGTACTTTCACTATAATACTGAATACATAATTTTGATTGTTTTAAAAACGAATAATTGTGGAATGATTCTATTAAAAATTCTTGATTCAAAACTCATTTATTCGCAAACGCCATTAACTGAACTACTGAACTGACCGGCCACTGCCGGCCAGGAGACCATAGACTACAGACGACATAATCTGTTGTTTTGGTTAGCTGCGATTGTCAACATCCGGCCGTAGTCTGTTTGCAAAATCAGTTGAGCGACTGTTTGCTTACCACCTACTACCCAACCCAAATCACATCTGAATATTTCCGGAAAATGAAAAAATATAAATATACCACAGTAATAATCCAATTATAGTTTATTACCACCCTTTTTACAATTGAAAGCTACCATGAAAATTTAAAAGCAATTCATTAAACCGTTAAAAAGGAGTTAGCGTAACAAGAGAGTGACTAAAAATGAGTATGAAGGATTCAACTCGCTTCGCTCGCTTCATCCAATTAGGGGCTATGGCCCCTGTAAGCCACTAGTATTGTTTTAATTTCCTCAGCATGAAAAGAGTTAAAACAATCAGATGACATAGTATTGGAGCAAGGTTGGGGATAAAGCCCCTTCAAGCCACTGTTGTTTTATACTAATGATGAAAATACAGTACCTTGTTTCAACCACCTTTAAATAAAAAAATGGCTACTGTAAAAAAACACTACATTCAGTTTTATTATTGGCTGATTATTATTGTACTTGCCAAAACTTAAGGATCACCAATCTGAGATAGCCTAGATCCTGATCAAAATCTTGACACTTTTGTGAAGGTTCGAATTTAGATCCTGCTGTTATATTTCATTGGCTCTAACCAGTTAATATATATATATATATATATATATATATATATATATATATATATATATATACTTTTAATAACAAGACCTGGTTTGGGAACTTTCGCTACGAAATCGTAAATCAATTTCACTGTTGTAAATAGACACAAAAACCAAATTCGTAAAAAACTGACATATCTCCGGAATCCTCAAAGAGACTAACCCTGACCACCTTGCATCTACAAGTCGTGTAAGGAGTGCACAGTCCATAGCGACAGCGCTCATGTAACTGCAGTGTCACGATATGCGCGGAATTGGTACAGTTCATGTCAACCCAGGGGGACGGTAAAAGCAAAGAGAAGGGAGGGCGTGGTCGGGGCTACCTTCACCGATACTTATCCCTGTGCGACCGTCTCCCGCACGCGCGCGCGCCCGCACAGTGCGAATCTCCCAGATCTCTCCCATTCACTGGGACCAAAAATCATGAAATGGGAAGTGTTATTATTCGTGTGGCTTTTAGTGGAAATTTCTCTAATCTAGAGAAAGTTTTCCTACAATCAGAGCCGAATCCATTTTTCTGTTCTAGATAAGTGAATTTATAGATTAAGTTTCGTGTAATTCAGCGGATAGCAGTGCCTCCGATAGCATAGACGAAGACTAGTAGAAAAAAGTGATTGATGAGCTGTAATATGCTACCTCACGGAAAAAGGCATGCTCTCTAACTTCTTAACCGGAGCAGGTATTTGTATGTATATATCAGTTTGATAATTTTCCACTTCACAGTTTTACTAATAGATTCGTAATACATACTGTATTTCCGTTAAGAAGTCATGGAAGTTTATGTGGTTTATGGAATATTTTTCAATCACTAAAATTCAAACAAAAGAAGTGCTTCCTTATATGCGGCTTCTCATTGAAAAATAGAAATATCGAAACAATTAGGCCTCGTGGGCTAGAAATAAATTAAAATTAATAGTAAACATTAACATGTTTTAAAAATGATGCCACATTTTAGCACCATGGAGGCAATTATAATAAAAGGCATTGTACAAATATCACTACATGTCACGAACACAAAACAGATGGAGCATCATTCTCGGCTGAAATCAATTTGGCGATTCAAGTTTCATTCGTATAATTTACACTCGTAATTTTTAGGGTTTGTGTAAAAGTGTTGCACGATGTCAAATGTTCTACATAGTAGGAAATTTCTGCTTCCCATCCCTAAAATAGACCGGGAAGTTTATTTCTCCAGCAGACATTTTTGATAATTTAGAAATACCCAAAAGAAAACAAACTCACTGTGCCTTTCCAAAAATATATTTTTATTCAAACCTTTTGCTAGGTTACAGACGTAGACCAATCAGCATTTTTCATAACACTTTACCATAACACTTTGAAATGAAAAAAGTGCTTTGTTGAAAACAATATCAGTTATTACAGTTATTATGTTCCACACAGGGAACTGAAATCCATAACAATTTACAGCAATGGCTAATGTAGCCGTCTGCCGGGTTGGTATCTTAATATGTATTTCTGAAACTACTTTTGAATTTAACAACAACGCAGGTAAAAACGAAACAAAAACTGTGTTCTTTATAAAATATTAAAACATTATTATAGCCTCTTTATTATTATAACAGGAAGGATAAAATACGTCTTACAACACTATAAAGTATATTTACACTTATACGTACTTACATACAAGACGGTAAAATATTCACAAAAGATGGTACAAGGCCCATCTGTGTGTTGTAAGACGTATTTTATTTATCCTGTTTAGTTGTAACAACAAGTATCATGCTAATAAAGAAATATTATTATAAACAAAAAGAGAAGAAAACAAATACTTTAACACGCTTATAACTATAAATACAAATATAAAAGAAACCCGTCATTGGCAAGACCATCAAACATTCATATAAATATATATGAAGAAAAACAAACAGAATTTAGTAGTTATTTTAATTATATGACACAAATTTTAAATGCTGTTTTGTTTACTGTATATTAGGTTAGGTAAATGAAGCTTGACAGTGGCCTTAGGTTGAAACTTGTCGCTAATAAATCATTTAAAAAAAAGGTACTCAGTTACTTATTTACCACCTATATATATATATATATATATATATATATATATATATATATATATATATATTATTGATTTTTTTATTTCGAATCTTCATTTTCGATAGTTAAATTCTGAAACTAAAATCTATCTGCAAAACCAAGCTTAGTTGAGATACCAAGGCCAATTAGCATTTCCATGTCTTTCTCAACCTCTATAATTAAAGTTCAGGAATCAGGAGCTTCGATCATATCTTGCAGCTGATATGTAATTTCCAATCGAACTGAAGCAATTTGAAACCACAAAACGATACGATTCTAGTTGAATGTGACCTTAGAAGTGTTTTGCCGCCCGAGACCTCCTACTGGAGCCAGGGGGAAGGACCGGCAAAGGTCAGCGACGTGGGGGTTACCGGGAGTGTCCGGACGTATTTGGAGTGCGGGGGTGAAATGTATCATCAGCGGGCGGGACAGCCTCTCGCTATATAGGGAGCGGCGCGGGCCGCGGACATGGGCTGGGCGGACGATAACTCTCCTTATCTGATATGATTACTCCAGCCAAATGTTATAAAATTGCGCATTAAAAATTAACAAAGAACACCTGTTGCTTGGGAATATATAAATTACTATTATTACAAATTTAATTAATTAGTAGGTGAGTTTCGCTCGTTCGCCTGATTTCAGTTTGGAGTTTAAATGAAATCGGACAGCAGAACGGAAATATCGAGTGGGTTGAAATTTTACAACTGTATCCATAAGAAATGTTTAATTTAATAAATATTTGATCCTTTGATTTCATTGCCAAAAACTTTTATTCGAGTGTGTGGTTAAAGGGTTTCAGACAAAAGGGTTGGTCGAAGGCTGCTTAATATAAACCTTAAGCTGTTCGTTCAATATTCTAAAGCTTTACCTATATTCAAATAAATTGTTAATAACAAAACGAACTTTTGTTATATATATAAAGATAATGTATTTATAATAACGTATCAGCCTTCCTTCTCCATCGATAAAGCTGTATAAAATACAAAGGATGCAGTACAAACATTAACAAACAGAATAAAGTGTTGAAGTTAATTTTGATTTTCAATGATGAGCATACAAATTCTTTAGAATCGCGACAGAATGTTTTAACAGAAATATGTGTTACCGGGAGTGTCCGGACGTATTTGGAGTGCGGGGGTGAAATGAACAAAAATATTTTTAAAACTTTTCAGGCAGAATCTTTTCCAAAATAGGCACAACAAATTTGATATGGTTTCTCTTGACCCGATTAATAGTCCAATTACTTTATATTTTGTAATTCCATATTTTTCTTTTAGAAATGATATTGTGGGTTCGTAAATTTTATATTTTTTTTCGTTGTCCACTTCATCCGGTTGAGTTGTTTTAATTATATTAAGTAACAACCCCTATAATCAGCTGTGTTGGCCTTAGAAACCCACCCGTTAAATCATCCCATTGGTGTTTTTCCCTGTTTGGTGTTTTATGTGTCATGCTACATATGTCAAGATGTTATTAATATATAAATTGCAATATTAAATCCTTAACAACCAGTTTTTGTACTTTAATCCAAGTGCAATTACAACATTTATCAGCATATATTTCTTTTTTTATATATATTCAGTTTTATTTCCATTTATGGGGCTTTTATATAAATTCGTACACTTTTGTATAACAATGCACAACAACTCGTTCAATCGCTTTAAAGATTGGGTTATACGCTCTAAATTTTCAACTTCATGGTCATTCATCGCCCTCTCACGTTCCCATTGTGTGATTCAATGACCCTAAATCGCTAACCTTGGGCGGCTAATCTCAAGAAGAAAATCGACCATGTATCACTACCACAGAGACATCAATATAACTGTACCACTACCATAGAGACATCAATATCACTGTATCACTACCTCAGAGACATCAATATCACTGTACCACTACCATAGAGACATCAATATCACTGTATCACTACCACAGAGACATCAATATCACTGTACCACTACCATAGAGACATCAATATCACTGTACCACTACCATAGAGACATCAATATCACTGTATCACTACCACAGAGACATCAATATCACTGTACCACTACCATAGAGACATCAATATCACTGTACCACTACCACAGAGACATCAATATCACTGTATCACTACCACAGAGACATCAATGTCACTGTATCACTACCACAGATACGCATATCATATCATAATATCACCACTACATGACATCCAAATCTGCACAGGATTACATAACAACCTTTACCACTACCACAGAGACATCTATCTCGCTAATACATCAATACTAGGGAGACATCTATACCACCATCACAGAGACATCTAAGATACAAAACCCAATTGTAGACATATTTCACAACGATGGTAAGTAAGCAAAGTAAGATAAATCACAATAAATGCCATTTAATGTACTTTTAAGCAATTAGACTAAACAAATTCCGTTTGGCAACTGTTGTTTCCTTCGCCAAATGATAAGGCTAATTATAGAGGATGAAATAAGAAAGGAAGACAAATACTAAGAGTTTGTATTAAGAAGGCAATCTGCTCAAGAATTGATCCATTAGACATGCCATCATCGTTATTCGAGGAAAACAGAAAATTCATCATTAACGTAAAGTGACAGTTTGAAAACAAAAGTAGTCTTACAATCTGAAGTAAACATCCAGAAAAAGAAGATTAAGAACAAATTAATAACAATCAAGATCTTATCGTGCCATACGAGTCTATATAAATACAATTTGAGTTGTGCCTGTACATTCCTTAGAATATAGAGGTTGATCCAATGTTATTCTTATGGGATGATCTAGTTTATGATCAATAATAAAACACGAAGTAAAATCTGAATTGTTTAAACATCTACATAACTGCAAGGATTCCGTGTGAAGAACGGGTTGTCGGAAACTAAAGAATAATTATAGCCTAAGAACACTTCAATTCTAAGTGCCTTTGTTTATTCTATTCATTAGAACCCAAGGCCAGAAAAGTTACGTACACTGCTTACAAACTTGAGTACTTTACCAGACTAGAAAAGTAGATTAGTGTGGCACTACTTTACGCGATAAGTGAGCAACTCACAGAGCGTCCTTGGGCAAGGGTGGGCTGTTATCATTGCATAACTTCCGCGCCTCCTGGTCGGACCTTGTCCCATTGTGTTCACCCTGATCAAGTCGCATTGTCACCTCCGGTAGAATGGGGGTCTGGGTTGTAACACTTAGTGCAGGTTTGTAGCCCTAGGCTAATTGATTAAGATTGAGGCATTGTCATGAGAACACTGTTTGGTCAGGAAGGTCTCGCCGTTATGAAAAGTGGCCCTGTAATGGAAATGTAGGTTAATCTGGTGTGTGCAGTGGTCTATTCTATGTCGAGTAGGCCTTGGTGTACTGCATTGGCTGAGGTAAGTTCTAAGGTGGGAAATGGGTAGATTGTTGTGCGCTCGGTAGTGTGGCCTACAATAAGCAGGAGGACTCCGAGCGAGGGAGATCATACAGGTTTTTCATTTGTTTTAACCAGATCCTCAACACAGTCCATATTTTGTGCTGTACTTATGAGACATGTTTTTGAAGGTTTCTAGGTTAATTAAAGCAAATTTAAGTAAATTATTGTTGCTCTGGTTGTATGGTTGCAAAGGATTAATAATAAAAAAGCATTAACCAAAAACTACGAGGAAAACAGTACGGACTGTTTGCAATCCGCTACCCAAAAGAACATTTATTTAGACCTCAGTACAGCCGGTCAAACCCACATCAGCAACACTTACGGGCCTACCATACTAAAAATCAGAACCAATGAGTTCAAATTTTCTATGATACTGCTATGTGTAAGATGAAATCAAAAGGCGTAAACATTTTGAGAAGGGAATATCGATGTCAACATCAGGATTACACCAGTTGAAAATCCTTGACTCATATTACTTTTGGTCTGATTGATTTTGACCACCCAAAATTAGAGATGAACTAGTTCTATGATTTATTTTATAATACTACAGCTCACAAGGACGGGTTGGTGAATTAACCATACCATCAACCGCAGACAATAATAGGTCTCCTTCTTTCTATAGCAAGAAAATAACACCGAAACAAAAAGGCAATTTAAACCAGGGCGTCAGGTTGGTGCCATTATATCTATGTGGCTATTATGTCGCAATAATGCCTCGGATATCCTTGAGGTGAGTGGGAGAATACAAGTGACATCGCTCGCGCGTGCACACGCACACTCACACATTTACACTCTCACGCGCGCACACGTACTTGCCCGTGCGTACAATAAAGTGACGGCCGTAGCCAAACGTATTTACACGCGTCCTTTTCGCCGTTGACCTCATAAAAACTCCGTTTTGGCCTTTTGTTGTACAATCTGCCGAGTCATAGCGTACGAGAGATGCGTCGATTGTGTAACGTGATTGCATACAAAATGACAACATCATTTTTTGACGTATTGCACAAGAATTGCCGCTGTTGTGGTCATGCTTGTACACATGTCGGATGATTCATAAAAGGCGAATATTTAGAAAAATGTTCAAGTATGACACCTACAATAAATACATACAGACTGCATTGATCATTGGTTTGGGTCGCAATCAACTTTAAAACAAATTTGAACACAAATTAATATATTTTATATTCAAGTAATTTATTACCATCGTTTTAAAAGTTCGACGAAGATAAACGTTCAAACTTAAAGTTGTACCACTCTTCAAGAGTGTAATGAGGTGGTTCCTCATTACAGAGCTGAGCCTTAGTGCCTAGGATATATAACTCCATTAGGCGGCCTTCAGCTACTTACACAGTGACGAAACGGTTACAAACATTGACCTATTGAACAATGGAACCCGTGTAATCCAAGTGACCTTTCTACTCCCCCGCAAATCACGAGACTTCGCCGGCAGAAATCTCAGAGGAACACGCCAACTTGTAAAAACCTCGCTAATGCTGAGTGGGTCTGTCTGACAAACTAGTTAGAATTAGTCCACTGTCGCAAGAGTCTGGACCGCTACCGCTGCCAGTGTCACAACCGCTACCGCTCCGGCTCCCCGCGTGAAGCGGTTGTATTATGTAACGTGTTAATTGATGGAGTTGCGACCAGCGAGCAGCATTTCACTGTTACACTTGCCTTAAACATCTGGGGAATCAGACTCTAACGAGCATTCCTCTAACGAGAGTTTCCGATATTCCTTTAAAAAATGTCTGAGGGATTATAAAGATTCTCATAACTTTTAAAAAATGTTTAGGACTTGTATATTTTTCAATAAAACCATCCTCCAAGACCCTGAGATAATTTGGGTTTGTTCTTGTTAAAAACTTGCGTTTGGAGTGGAATTCAGAGCAGAAATTACCAAAACTCGAATTATTTTGTCCTTTATTTTGTGGGCTCCGGCACACGAATAATACTCAATGCTAATTATCGCTCATTTATGCTAATTCTCGGATGCGTTGTAGTACATTTACCTGCTTAGAAACCCTGTTCATGTGGATGCTCAAATAGACAACGTAGCATGTAATTAAAAAATATTAACTTTATAACAGATTTAAAAGCAGGCTTATTTTTATTTTGTCTTCACGGCTTGAGAATTAACTTGAATTGGAAATCGGGTTGGCTGTGGAATCTGAGAGCTTGTTTTTTGTCTTGGAGAAGTTAATAAAAAATATTGTGCACTGAAATCTGTTACAAAAGGGCCGAAGATATCTCCTTCTCAAAGCGAGTGTTTTGATAGACACCAACAGTACGTTAGTTTTAATAGACTGGGTGGGACACAAACCCTGATTTTGCTCGGGTCGAACTCTTTACACTATAAATATCGAGTGTTAGAGGGTGGAAGCAAATCTTTGTTTGACAATGCACACAGGGAATGGATAAGGAGCTGATTGTTGGGCGAATTCACTTTAATTATCTCGCTTGAAAAGAAGGGTTAATACGCTTTGCTCAATCACTTTCCATTCAACAAGAGCTCGGGGAGAACGACAATATATATTTAAACGGCGAACAGTTTAACATCTCTGAGTTTAATTACTGTCATTTATATTTTTCAAGGGTATCAAGTTTTTCACTGGAACATTTGAAGGCCATTAGTATCGGAGGTAGGTTGTCATATTTCAGGCTACTTTCAGTAAAGTTCAAGGTGGCGAGACCTACTGGAATGGTTTCCGAGGAATAATGTGCAGGACTTCCGTGTTCGGACAGTCTACGTAAAAAACCTCAAGGCGTGGCGGTACATTTACAATAATCATACTTTAATTAATTTTATTTGCCACAGAATGCAGCAAAAAAGAAAAATACAGAATGGTTGTTAAGAGAAAAATTGATATTGTCATGCAGATTTTCATTGCGTAGATTCTAGTGTAGCTAATTTAGCTTAAGTAGGCTAGTATCACTAGATGATGCTAAGTATTCTTCAGTCCAGTTAGCGTTGCTTGTAAAGTCTTCTCAGCGAAGTAAATACATTTCTAGAAGACGGATAATTCAGAAATACTGTTGTAGAAGACAGGTCATTCAGAGAGGGTGTACAGATCAGTTACACGCGCTAACGTAGCTACACGCGTTCTCGAATGACAAGTGATGCTCTACGTACAAGTGTATGTGTTTGTGTCTCAGCGTGTTAGTTCCCAGCTTTCTTGGATCAGTTACACGCGCTAACGTAGCTAACACGCGTTCTCGAATGACACGTGATGCTCTACGTACAAGTGTATGTGTTTGTGTCTCAGCGAGTTAGTTCCCAGCTTTCTTGGATCAGTTACACGCGCTAACGTAGCTAACACGCGTTCTCGAATGACACGTGATGCTCTACGTACAAGTGTATGTGTTTGTGTCTCAGCGAGTTAGTTCCCAGCTTTCTTGGATCAGTTACACGCGCTAACGTAACTACACGCGTTCTCGAATGACACGTGATGCTCTACGTACAAGTGTATGTGTTTGTGTCTCAGCGAGTTAGTTCCCAGCTTTCTTGGATCAGTTACACGCGCTAACGTAGCTACACGCGTTCTCGAATGACACGTGATGCTCTACGTACAAGTGTATGTGTTTGTGTCTCAGCGTGTTAGTTCCCAGCTTTCTTCTCGGGTCACATGCACACCTCCAGACGAGAACAGTTTCGCTCTCAATGGCTCAAGGAAAGCGGTCCAACACTTCATCTGCCCCTCATAAATTGGGAAGAGATACAACAGATGAGAGAGAAACCTGATTATACTTTCTTCTGATCCAGATCCTGGTTGGATCTTTAAATTGTTAGGAGAATGTTTGTTGAATGTAACAGCAATAATATAAAAGGACACCAAAGCACAGTTGTTGTTGATTAATGTAATAGTGAGTTAGTAAAGCAAGTTTTAGAAGAATTTCAGTTTTATTACCTGTTGCAACACAGAACTGTTGCCTAAAGAAACTAATCGAAAAAAAAATTATGGATATTAATAGTATTTGATAAATAAAATAGTTACACCTTTACCTTAACCGCATTTAATACGTCAAACCTACGACCTAGCCTGAATAGGTCGAATTACCGCAATTTTAGTTATAAGTTACGTTAAATTAAGTGAGGTTAGCGTGCCAGAAAACCTTTAAGACTCGGGGGAAATTTCAGGTACTAAGATTCAGGTTAGATTAGCAATATTTTATTCACAATTTATTCATCCCCAGAAGGTAGCGTTTAGGAAATGCATGACATTTCTATTTTTAAGATAAACTAAACAATATATTGTACTATTTCCATTGACAACGTACTAGCATTCACATTCTACTCCCCTGTTTATTTAATACTAGCGTAATACCCGTTGAAAAATCAACGGCAATTATTATGACTATCGATCATTCTGAAAAAGATATCGGGTGTTGCCTATGTAAACATATGAATATTTGTTTTAATTTAACCATGACTGTTAATTTCCAGTTGAACACAGTTAAAACAAAGTCGCGGATATTTACATTACGTTGAATAAACTTTAACACTGTCATGTTCGATAATATAATTCATACAAACACAATTAGCATACTTTTATGAAGCATCATCATGAGTATTATATCTATTCATACTTTGAACAGGGTTTGCGCAAGAAAGCTCGATATGGCAATTTGCATGAGGAAATGCTTTGTAAAGACTGTGGAAAGGCGGCGGGACGGCGGGGCGGCACACACTCAACAATTACTCAACACATTCACGATCCTGACATTTTCAACGGGTCTCTAGTCTCAGTAATTCACGCTGCTCAATAGTTGTAATTAGGAGGGACCGAGTCTTCGTCGCTCATCAGGATCGTTCATCGTTCATCGTTCAACGTCGATCGTTCGCTCGTCAAACCCACGTTCGCGTCGTTCGCCCCATTGTCTGTGGCGGTTGACCCCTTTTACTTCACGATCGTGAACCTCGAGTTTTCCCAGATGAGGTTCACCCGAGCCGTTACTTTGTAAATAGCTCATGAAATATTTCGAAAGAGGTCGGCATTGGATATGTGCAATGTGTATTGCTAGAATAAATAACTAAGCAATTGGATTTCGTTTACCGAGAAATATGATATTGCGTGGTGGCTCATAAAACATCATCTCGTAGCAGAACATTGAGTTAGTATATGGAACGACGGATAACATTTCAAAGCTGGGATAATGTAATTAGTATCTCACAGGTCAACGGATTACCTAGTGGCTGTTATATCTGTACGTAATATCTATTAGGAAAAGATTTGTCTTTTGCAACAGAACATACCTAAAGAGTTGGTGTCTAGAATCTCATTAGCATTTGGTTCAAGCAAGCCCTAAATCTGAATTCAAAATAGGTCTTCGATTAATATTCGTTAGTGTGTGGCAATGATGTTGCCTAAAGTAGTGAGGCAAGTTTGTTTCATGAACAAAATTATAAACAATCCAAGAGAACCCCAAGTTATATAAAACCAAGCTTTTGTACACAATGTGAATCAATCCCATCCCTCAAAGCCTTTAAATTTAAGTTATCACACTATATCTTTTTCCAATCTACCTGCTGTCCTCCATAAATTTTTAATTAGATGTTAAAGTCTCTACTCCAGGTAGTAAATACAAGTGTGTTTCAAAAATCAGTCAGTCCAATATGTGATTTTGACTTTCAGGACCGTTACACATTGACTGAACACATGTAAATGGTAGGAGGAGGTAGTGGCGTGGTAGTATCGTGGTAGAAACAGCGGCAGGCCTATGCAATCTAGGTGAAGGCCGCTCGAAGGAGAGAGTCGTCCACCACAACACCTGACTTGACCAACACTTTCTTGTAATTTCACTCCAAATGTTCCCTCTCGGGATTCACTTTCGATGACCCACTCTGCGAATTTACTGCCGATATTTATAGGCCTGCAGTTCCAAGGCGGATCTTATGGTAGATTGTTCCTTAGGTTGTTGCGATAGTTAAAGCAAGGATTAAAAAAATAACTTATTATTGATATTTTGGTTGACATGTACTTTATCATAAGGTTGGTTTCTTTAAAAAAACAGTTCGCTTCTTCCAAAATGTAGGTTGTAAAGAAAAGGGTTATTATCGGGTCTCCATCGGCCCTCTTCATCCAGCGGAACGCCCCGTGCCTCTCCTGTACCGGCGAGCTGTAACTGTGGTGCTTGTCATATAAACTAATCACTTAATATCTACGTTTAAAACTCTACTTTTGAAATGTATGTAATCAAATTTAAAATAGATTTGGAGGCTTTGTCGTGATAAAACCCTTACATGTTGCTTTATTGCTGTCGTAAACATTTTTAATATGGGAATTTTATAATAATATAAGATTTTAGAAGAAAATCTGTAAAATATAACTTTATAGATCTGCATATTTCAAAATAAAATCAACACGATTATTTCATTAGAACGCGAAAGTGTTGGCAGGAAATCTGCGTAGACAACATTTGTGTTAACGCACGGATGTAAATGAAACTTGAACTTTTTACATGGTTTACCGTTACCATTTAAATGCTTATGCAAGGAGTTTTGAAAGCCGACGGGGTGGGGAAAAGATAAGTTAAACGATAAAGTGCGGTTGGCATATTGTGTTATCTGTATGAACACCTATCGTTACAAAAGTATTGAGCAAATTCGTATTGATACAAAGACTCCGTTAACATAACAGTTAAAACAAACCTAAACGTAATGACTCCTAAACGTAAAGCCTAAAATTTAAACCGGTTAAAGCCCGATTTAAAAGCTCCGTTTTAAAATTAAGCTCCGTTGGATGAAAAGGAATGTTTTTTAAATCATAGATGTAGACCTGAAAATGAAATGTTCTGTATAATCTACACGTTGGGTCAAATAAACTATTTCCGAGAAACCATTGGACGAAGTGAAATATAGCCGATATTTCGTAACACGTGCGAAATGTAATTTAAACATTACCACATGGTGTGTTAGTTACAATTAGCTCTATCTGGAATCTTTGCAATGGCAAGTTATACCTGATACAAAATAAGGTGGTATATGAGACCCAGAAAAAATAAAATACCTTAACCCAGAAAGGTATAAAAATACCCGAAACAAAAATTTCGAACAGTTTCAAAATAGTAAAGTTGATTGCGATGTCTCAGCACTCCTCGTGTAGCCGTGAGACGCGAGACGGGTCGTTCCGTTATAAACATGTAATCTGAAAATTATTATGTCCAGAGCGAATGCGCCCTCAGTTTAGCATACGTGGGTGAGTAGTGTAGGAGGAACCGCTAGGTCTGGACAGGACGATGACCCTATGACAACATCGCGCATCTCAAAACAACTAGGAAATGTCAAACAAACCAACAGCAAACAATACGGTATATCTTGTACTCGCCTCCTGAGCTCACAACACTAGAACAACAGAAGGCGCAGTGAAGAGACGAAGACGTGCGAACACCTCGCAAGAGACTCGTTGGCTGCTGTGGATGTGATGAAGAAAAATTGTAGAAATAAATTGTATGACACAATCATTTTATATTTTTATTTGGGATCCACCAAATTCCACAAAAAGCCCCCCTAATTCCTTTATCAGCTTATCAGCAGACTCATAACTGATTAAAGTGCATTCAATAAGAATTATTTATATTTTTATAACCACTACGTTTAGTGAAAACGATTAAGATTACACGCCTGTTTAAACACCATAGATGTTTTAAGATGAAAACCAATACTACTGAACAGTTTAACAATACCACAAATTATCTCTGAGAAAAGCAATAAATAATAAGGGGAAAACAACCTTAAATTGGCTGGTGTAAGAATTCATAGGTAATTAGCCACAAAGTACCCTACAGAACAATACTTGAGATTCAGGATTATAAAGATTCAAGATTCAAGGTACAAGATTCAAGATTTGTATTTGCCATAAACAAATACATTACATTGCATGGGCATTGTCAACATACAATTCAGGTTTTATTTAAAGCTCTGTTTAAAGCATAGTAGCTTTGGTGTTTACGGTGTGACGCTTAGCGTCACCCTATTTTATATAGTGCGCGCAAACTCCGTCGCGCAGCCACTGCCTGGAGCACTTCGCCTGTCGCGCCGTTGACAGAGCGAACAACTTTTTTCCGTCTTGTCAACGAAATCTGGCTTAGCGGCGTCCTCTCCCCCTTCCTACTGCCGGCGTCAGAAAGGACGGACGTGTTGAACCTCATCTCTGCAACCAATTCGCACAACCGATAAGTTTTCATTTAAGTATAGGGTAATTTAGAGACAGAATGGCTGGCTAAACAGCTTATTAAGGGGAAACCCATAAGGTTCGCCCCGATACAGGAATGTAGGAACAAATAGTAGTGTTCGGGCCTGGCCCGAACACTTTGCAACAGGTTGAATTTTCAGCACGTTTAGACCAAATTAATCAGACTCCCAAAAGATTATCCATAGTTTTTGATTAGCTTGCAGTATTTCTATACATTCATTTACCTTAAGGATTAGTTACCATGCTTAGATCAATATTGCAATAACCTCAGATGCAGATTTAGTATATATCAGTTTTTGGAAGGATCTTAGTTAGTTCATTACAGTTATTTAGATTAAATCAAAGCTGGCTAAGTAGGCTTTCTGGTCTCGGGTAAAAGATCTCACGTTCCTCTGGCCCCCCAATACAACCTAAGCTACAACGGGCTAAGTATTTGGCTAATACTTAACAGACATTAAAAGATTAATAATTAACAGACATTAATAATTTTAAAGATACATTTTACTCTACCTACAATTTTTAAACCCTTCTATACGTCCTCACATGAACCGAGTGGGGTAATAAGAACAATACATACTATAGAAAACAAACAAAATAAGATCCAAACAATTTGCGGGTTGGATTATATATCAAAACAAATACATTCTCTAATTCTCATTCTAAAACAATAAAAAAGGGTAATGCCCGTAGTGGTAAAATAGGGTGGAATATGATTCCTTTTGACATAAAACCGACGTAGTATTTAGAACAATTATTGAAAGAAGATACAGTTCGGGTCATAGTGCTTGACATCTGGTTAGTGTGTGCTCTGGAATGACTTTTTGCCTCTATTTGGCTTGGTACCTTTAGTGTTACAATCTACTTTTGTCAACAGAAATAAAAAATCACTTATTTAATTTTAAAACATTTGTTTTGATTGTTTTGGTTAATGTCTACTTTTATTTACGAGAAATTTAAGTAGTTTCTCGCCTTTCCCAGGTGCCAAGCAACGTGAACAGACCTGTACTAAGCTATTTAAACGTACATATAATCTGCTCACTGCTAATTGATACAACCAAGGTCGAGAACACCTGCTATAACAGTTACTCAACAACAATTACATCGTTGTCACCGGGTCAAAGTCAGAGGTAAAAGTGTGAAACGGTGGGACGAGGTTATTGTTGGGAACCAGGACAACAGTGTAGCAGTGCTGCAATGGCTAGGGATGGACTACCTCAGCCTAGGCGTCAAGGAAGCTAAAAATGAAGACTCTCTGTATAAAGGGTGCAACAAATAAAAATAAAAATATAAATAATTCTTATTGAATGCACTTTAATCAGTTATGAGTCTGCTGATAAGCTGATAAAGGAATTAGGGGGGCTTTTTGTGGAATCTGGTGGATCCCAAATAAAAATATAAAATGATTGTGCCATACAATTTATTTCTACAATTTTTCTTCATCACATCCACAGCAGCCAACGAGTCTCTTGCGAGGTGTTCACACGTCTTCGTCTCTTCACTGCGCCTTCTGTTGTTCTAGTGTTGTGAGCTCAGGAGGCGAGTACAAGATATACCGTATTGTTTGCTGTTGGTTTGTTTGACATTTCCTAGTTGTTTTGAGATGCGCGATGTTGTCATAGGGTCATCGTCCTGTCCGGACCTAGCGGTTCCTCCTACACTACTCACCCACGTATGCTAAACTGTGGGCGCATTCGCTCTGGTTTCGTCGACCTTAGCTTCGATAAAATATAACTTTACAGTATGGATGGAGTAAGGGGTTTTTCAATGAGAATATTTTCTTTTAATATGGTTTTTACAGAGAATAAATAATACTTCTCTGTGGTTTCTTCCGAGTTTGTAAGCATGTCCGCGGTAGCGGAGAATGTGGTTATCTAGTGAAGTGGCCTAGGGGAAAGAACCCCCCCCCCATTAACGACTGTTTGGGTTATCTTTTCAGAAGAAAATAAAGGTGCTCATCCAAGTGCTGAATTAAATGTGGCATTCCGTTTTACCACATATAAGATGTACATAATGCTTCTCAGTGGTTTTACCCAATATCTCTGCAAGTTCTACTTCTCATATAACACTCCAAGTCCCTTATTGAATCTAGTGGGGATGATCATTATGAAATATTTAAGCAATGACATGAAATAACTAGCAAATTCAAAGGTGTGTATTATACTTTAATTATAATTTTTACAGAAAAAATAACCACCAAAAGTAACTTTTTACTGGAAATTATACACAAAATACGCTGTTCAAATATGCCTTCACTCTGTTCAACACCCTGAGCCTAGACCATTATATATTTCGAGACGAAATTTCGATTAGGACTTTTGTGGCAGTAACTTTTATCTGATAGTTTTGAATTTGCTCATCCTATTACGCCAATATCTGAGCGTAACCTTAGTTTCTAATGAAAAGCTTTGTTTGAGATTAGATACTAATACTAATTTTGTTACTCTATTATAACACATCTTGTAATCGATAGTAGAACATAGTATGAATATACACTTTGATTTATAATTCTTCAGAGTTATATTAATATAGCAATGTTTCCTGTTCAATTCCAGACCATTCTCCTTAAACGTACTTTAAGTTCGCTTTCCTGTTTTCGTTCTATCGATTTGTAATTATAATATTGATATATGTATAATGTGTATGGCTTATACTTATCCACTCGAAGAGTTTCATTCAGCAGACACTCACCTGTGAACAAAAACACGATTTAGTTAGTAAGAGGAAAAGTCAGCTTCACTTTTCGAAGCAGTAAACTGTTAACGATGTGAAGCTGCATTATAATAGTTCAAGTTCACTCTGTTTGTGATATATTATTTGCTAGACTAGCCAAAGTCCTCTACACAAACAGGATAGCTAGAGGCCGCTGATCAGGAAGTCCCAGCCAACCTTGGACCACACCCATTGATTGGTCTGATCGGGAACTTTGGAATCTCGCACGACGAAATGTGTGGAAGCCTGCCAGGTTACTCACGCTTGGCTACTCGCGAACTGTTTCGGTTCGGCCACATCAAAATAACTCACGTAATGCCGTATTTGTTCAATTCTTAATTTTATTCTTTACTTTTTGAGTCATTGCTGAATTTATTCCAGAGATGATCGGAAGAATTTCCGATCTCCAAACCCACATTTGAATAGCATTTTGGGAGGAAAATTAAATAGGCACATTCAACAAACATACAAAGTTGGTTAGATGAAACATTTTCAGTTTAATATTTTATGCGTGTTGCTTATGACTATATTTGAAATATAATCAATTATTAACATCAAATTAGATCACATTTGTATGCGTGGATGTCAAGTAATGAATGAGACAACAATGTGTACAGTTCTTACATCGAGGATGTAATATTTTACATACATATAAATAAAAATAAAATTAGAAAGAATATAAGAATACTAGCTGCTAATCCCATGCTTCGCAACGGGGAAAGAAATTCAGAGTAGAACAACCAAGCAGTTATGTATGCTGCATTCTATGGTTAGCCGTGGAACTTACTACGAATCAAGATCCGCTGTTTTGTATTTTCATCAGCTCAAAACAAATGAATGTCCACAAGAATAACATGGGAACTTGGAAGTCCCGTGGGGCAGAGCCCTGAGGACTTTTCAAAACGAAAATAGTCTTATGTGTTAATTTGGTATATAAGGAAAATTCCTGTAAATTGTCATGCCAAACGGTTCTGTAGTTTTTGAGTGGTTGAAAAACAAAAAACAGACAGTCACACACTATCCCATTTTTACTTTCTCCCCCTTATACGTAGTATATGGAGAAAGTATTGTTTTCGTCAAAATTTTCGAATTTGAGTTGTTAGTGGAAATATTCGTTTTGGTACTCCCTGAACCCAAAAAAATAATTTGTTCGTGATGTCTGTGTGTCCATCTGTCTGTCTGTCTTCCTGTCTGTTTGGATGTGTACAGAGCTAACAAATGGTCCCTAACCAATGGTCCGATTTTTATGAAATTTGGTATGTAGGTACTAATCCATGATATCCCCAGGCATTTTTCATTTTTTTGAATTTTTGATTTTTAAGGAATTATCCCCCAAAAACCACCAAAAAACATGAAAAATCAAGATTTCTCAAAAACAGCTATAACGATTTTGATTACACTTTAGTCGTTTGTAGAACTTTAGTTTTCCAATAAAATGACACCACCCGCATTTCTGTAAAAATTTGGGTTCAGAAATTACAAGACTTAAAATATCAAAAATTCAGTTTTTCGGATTTTTTATAAAAAAAAAATAAAAATGTTACTATTTACCATTAAATAGAGCTCAAAAAACTAAATAATTTAGTATTTTGAATTAATATTCTACGATTACCGGTTGCGGAGAAAATTTAAATTTTCATTTTGCGGTAAACACAGTACGTCGTCCAATGTTTTTCTTATGGGGAATACAAAAATTACTATTTGTCCCTTATTCATTGATAAATTTCGTTCAAACTTGATATACTTGTCAAGTTAGCATCGACCAACAGAGGAAATTAGAAATATTTTGCCCCTTAATAATCCTGAGGGGGAAAAAGGGGGCATTTCCCCTCTTAAAACCACATGTGTAGCGATGGATTCTGTAGTGCCTCCAAATTAGGGATTTGGGTGGATATTTTTGAAAACAACTTGTTTACAAGATTTTCTCTACATTAGACCGTGCTTTGTATTCTATATTTAGTAAATAAAAAGTAATTTATTAATTAAAGTTGGGCTAAAAGGGAGAAAGTATGTCAGTTTCCTGATACCGTTTATTATATATTAGTATGATAAAGTATAAAGAGTATAAGAATAAAAGAACAAAAGTTATGACTGGATTGAATAATGGATGAAAATATACCGTAATTCGATACAGAGACTGCTAAAAATAGATAAACATCGATGTATGCATAAGGATTGCAGGTTATAATGTAATGCACAATTATATAAGAAAATATTCATACTGAATATTAAAACGTAGGAGTGTGGTAAGATGTAATCGTCTGTAATTAATTTGTATAGCAATTAAACCCCAAAGTTATTGAAAATAATAAAATACTCGGTGTCTGACAGTTTCGCGTTGTCCTAATGACTACCATTTTTGCATTCTTGTTTCTTGTCCGCTTGGCTGGAATGTTAACGAGGTCGTCAAACCAATCGTCCGAAGACAGAGACTCAGCAGACGCGACTCTGTACTACACCTTTCCTCGTTGGTAAGTTGTGCCGTATCATTTATCATATCTCACGTCTAATTACAGACCACCAACAGTTGATTATGGTTTACAAATTTCGGAAACTAAAGGTTGTCCGATCCTGGTGTCTCTAAGTTGGTGGTATTGAAACTGTCGAGCAGGTTCAAAACTGATCGAACTACTACTGGTTGTTGGGCTATTAACAAATCGCCCTCTCTAAAGAATCAGTCGGTCTCAGTAACAAGGCTGCACAAGTCACCTAAATCATTCTACACTCATAATTAATAGATATTTGTATAACAAATCATATGAGTATGTATGTAACATACTCACATACTAATATGTTGACGCACATAAATAATGTTATGATAAACATCTTCCAGCATCAACCAGTGAGAGCGGAGACAGTAAGCTTCCTATAGAAATAATTATCAAAACTGAACAGCAACCTAATTTAAAAAAAATTCACCTTCTATGAATGAAGGATTCTAGTTGTATGTAATTGAGCGAAGCTCTCTTTCCCTCACTTTGTCACTTCTTTGTAACGGCATCACAGTGTAATGGCTTTACCGATTGCTATGACATTTGGCCAGTAGCTAGATGATACCGAGGAGAAGGTTTTTCTTTAGAGAGATTTGCAAAATTCCTCCTAGGTTACGCCCCACTGGGTCTTAAAGTTCACATGTAATTGTAATGGAAGAAATATTTTATTGGGTTTATGTCACATGTTTTTAACTGACTTAATTTAAATTAAATAAACATCTTTAAAAACTGTCACTGTTTTTTGAAATTATTTTAAGTTTGTTTAATAAGTGTAGCGTTCTTATTCGTAGATCTTCTTTGTTCGCGATTTAACGTTGTAACTGTTGCTTCGCTCATTTATGCGTCTAAAGTGTAACGGCAGATTATCCTAGTAAAATAAACATCGATAAAATTAATCCTAAAGAAATGTGTGGTTTTACCAGCTAAGTATTTAAAGTTATAGGATAACTGTTACTTTTCAACTCGATCACAAAGAGCTGTCCAGTGCCCGTTGTGTGGAGGGGGGAGTGTCCAGTGTAGGGTTACCAAGGACGCCGCGGTTGCGGTGGGTTACCCAACTACGATCAGCTGTTCGATCATATATGTTCAGATAGCATCTCTCACTTACACGTGTTAGTTGCTTCATCAGCTGATTTACAAAGTCCTCGGGCCAAGCAATCAGCAGTCGTGCAACCCTACAACCTGTTACCGCATTACGCGCAATGTGATTTATTCTTTCCCACGAAAACTTGATAGGGCAATCGATCGGGAAATATTGTATTTTTACCGTCATGTTAGAAAAAATACTCTTAATATTTTAGTGTTTATTTTTATGACAAATTTTCTAGTTAAACATAAGTTGGATCTAGATTTGTAATGTTAATTGTAAGATAGTGTGATCTAAAAATTGAATTAAATCACTTCCTTAAAATATTTTGTTGCCAAAATAACGTAATGATATAAGTTCAAAAAATAAGAGTTAATTAGTTGTATCGTGCAAGCAGGTGTTATCAGGCGATAGTTAATTTATCTCTTTAGATCAACCATTTTTTAATGTTTTAAAATATCATGTAAAATTGTTGTATAGACTACATATTTTAATGTTGAAATACATAATGTTAACATTGGTTGTTAATTATTATTGCAAGTAAGTGTATACCACTTGGTATAGGTTTTTATGTTGTTTTTTTAAACCTTGACGTAACATTCTCTTAATGCATTCTGAGTTTGTTTGTTCCTACGTTTAACTTTCACTGTTTCGCCGGAGGAAAAGTGGAAATGTCATTGTCTCTGCCTTTTTACACATTTTATTATATTATGTTATGGATTTACAAAGTAAATACAATACATAAATTAAAATTATATCTTTTCAAAGAGTAGGATTGAAAGAATTCGAGCAGAATATGAGAAAATTGTGAAAGATTATAATGAATTCTTAATTTACCAAGCACACAAAGTAAAATGCCATACTCGGCCCAAGACTGGTTATCCAAACATCTCGCGAATCTGTTTCACTCAAATACGGATCCAAGGAAACATTAGTTAAGATATTAGCTGATTTGTGATTAGTATAAACTTTTTCCTTAGATCCAACCAAATGTTCGCCTAACAGTTAAACGAAGATTTCTAACTCAAAATCAATACAGTGCCTAAGTAAGATCGCAAGAAGCAGTAATTTAATTAAACCAATAAGGTTGCCGAGGGGGCCTTGGGACCGGCAGAAGGAGAATGCAGTGTGCAGAGTGCGTTAGGTAACAGAGAGTGCCAGAACGGTGGGGTTTTATAACCGGTGTCCAGCTCACATATATAGACCACTTCCTACAGTTGTGCAACACTCGACACACTCGCTGGACCATTTACAAGAGGACGAGGTTGCCTCACCGGCCGGCGCGGCGTGGGCGGGGGTCGCTCTGGGGAGGAACCGGGAGTTTGATAAGTCTTAAGAGTGGGCTCCACTCACCAAACATTCTACCTGCATTCTACATGTCTACCTGCTTCGTAATAAGGCTGTGGGAAGCAGGTTAGCTACAATAAGCCCGTCCCTCCTCATTCCTCAACAGATTATCCGTTGTCGTCGATTCATGGTTCATTTTACTGAGCATATCAATGTCTAGTGATTTCAGTAGCAAAATTCGATATCACAAGTAATAATCGTTTAGGAAAATTCCAAATACTGTATTCGGTTTTCATTTTTGTTTTTGTTTTCTACAGGTGAACTATTTTTGATATCGGAATTCTGATCACTGAAATCGTTAGGTATTTTTATTCTTTGAAACGAACCATAAATAAAAGAGTTCTGTTAATCCGTTCAGAAGGAACGGGATTTGAAAATTAACATTAATCCTAACGGGAGAGCAGGCAGAAGCCGGTGACTTGAGCCCCCTCTTGTAGTATGTCGACTATATTTCCATATTCCTTAGTATGGATATAATATATCAATCAGGAGATCAAAACGATGGTCTTAAACTACAGCTCAGTTGAAATAATTGATAATTGATTATGATGATCAAAATCATAGATTTTGTAAAACCGTGCTGTGTTTACTTATACAAAATTACTAGAGTATGAAATATCAGATCATTTTTGTTTAAGTTTAATGTGGTTATTTGCATTTGATGAAAAGTTTCGTTCACTACTGGTCACAAAAGTCCTATTTCGTGACTAGTAGTGAAATATACTATACAATTATTACACAATCACATTTTAACGTGGTTCCAGTCACGAAATATTTGGCGTTTCAACTTGCTTCCCCAATATTGTAATGTTTCTGACCGTCCCTCCTCAACAGGTTATCCGATATCGTTGATTTAAGAGCATTTTAATCAGAAAATCGTATCTAGTGATTTCTGTTTGCAATAGTTCAATATCACAAATAATAATCGTTCAATTAAATCCCACGTGTTCAATATTTTTTTACGAAAAAACTATCTGTAATATAAAATTCTGTTCATTGAAATCTCTAGGTATTTTTTGATCTTTAATATGAACGATAAATCAACGACTTATGGGAAAATAAGGTATAAACGCGAATTTTTGCGTGACTGGAGCCCCCTCTTAACCTAACGACCTACAGACACGCTCGGTCAGCACCCGGCCACAGGTGTGGACGTCCTTGCTCCTGGCGTTGGCTGCTGCTACTGATACTGGTCTGTGTCCTTCTGCTCTGATAGACTACCGGTGCAGTCGTCATGCAACTGTCAATACCGACAAAACTAAGATTATACGACTTTTTGCAATGATAATCTTTTACAGCTATTATTAATTCCTCATTTTACAGTATCAAAGAACGTATTCAACATAAAATATATTTGGATTCAGAAATTTTTAATTCTTAACTATTGTCACTTTATATAACGTTCTACTTTAATAATGAATGAACTGCACAAACAACAACATAAATCCTTTGGGTGTACTTTAGGTGAATGTTTAGTTCATTTTTAACCTCAGCCTTCAAGTAGTTGGAGTGGCGCGTGTAAGTCAATTAACGCACTTTCGTAATTAGTTTGTTTACTGTAGACGTATATGTTAAGTATATCCAAATGTTAATATTTCCAAAATAGTTCCAAAAATTTATTGTCAGTTCAATTTAAACCGTTTATTTAAAAAAAATAAAATCAAACACAGCCGGACCAGGACTGAAAATACAATTTATCGTATCGATATTGTTGGTTATTTAAATAATTAAATTGGCTAGTTAATTAATTATTTCTAAGCCATTCTTAAAATAAATTTATTTGTTTGCGTTTCTATCATTTTGTAAACGACGAATATAACCTGTTTATATGTATACGTGAGACAATATGCCAAATTATGTTCAAGCACAGTGATAATTATGGAAAATTGCCATCTTCACTCAGCTTCTTCTGTCCGACCAAGGACGCGGTGAGAGTGGAAGTCGTCTACCGCGGAGGAGAGGAGGTAAACGACCACGGGGTAAAAAGTGTCTGCAAGGCCGACGAAGAGTGTACAGCGAAGTGTCTCTGTCACCATGGATAAAGATAATAGCGACGGTTCACGGATGGGAGGACGTCCAATCAGTTCTTATGCAAAGTTCACTCCACTGTCACCGTCCCTTCTTTGTCTGCCGCTCGACAGTGGGCTCTCCTTGAACCGAAGTATTCAGCATTCTTCTATTCCAGATTCCTGACTTCTTCCTTTTGGGTAGCTCCTTATTTGCTGCCCGTCCCGACTTACGACTCGCAATTGGCAAGCGAACTTGTTGGTTTAGTTACTTGCTTTTCTCTTCGGATTTGTTTGCGCTGGTAGACGTGAATACATATGCTGGATGACTCGCCGATGAGAAAAAATGCCTTTTTCTGTACTCTTTTTCCGTTTATATTTTACCACTGATATTTTCTTTCCAAATGGGTTTCATTTGTATAAAACTCAACACGATCTTAAATAATTGTTATTCCAATGTCCGGCAATTTTTAGCTTATGGTATAAAATGTAACTTTTTATGGCTTGAATCTAATCTGAATATTTTTCCATGCAAGTCTTTAATTACCATAAACAATTATTCAGAGCCTAACGAACATGAAGAAAGACGATTTTGTCTTGAAAAATCTTTACGGGACTATAGTTAAATTTGATTAATTGATTTAAACAAATCCCATGTTAAAAGTAAATACCCCCATAGCAGCAAACCTTCGTACTCAGCTAATTTACAATGAATATATATATATATGTATCTTAGTACCACATAAAGCCACTTACCAAGTTTCATCAATATACATTCATAAATAAACGATTTATGACATTTTAATTATTCTCTATAAGAATAACATGACGGCTGAGTATGCAGGTTTGCTGAAGCAAGGAACACAAAAAATGGGGTTTTATACAAAGTAGGTATAGCCACATACCAAATTTTATTCATTTATGTTCATAATTAAGGGAGATAACACGTTACTTATTCTCCATAAGAATAACATGGGAGCTGAGTACGCAGGTTTGCTACTACGGGAACCATTGGCCAAAAAATGTTTTTTTTAGTGCAAATATCAATAGACTACAACGATATGAAGCAATATACCAAGTTTCATCAAGATAAGTTGATAAATAAGCGAGATATACAATTGTTCTTACTCTCCATAAGAATAACATTGGACAACGTACTGTGTTTAGCACTTTCAATATTTCTGTAACCATTTCACGTAGAGAAATGATCAAAACACCAAATTGTGCGTATTTTTAAGCTGATTCCAATCGAAAAAACTTTTTTTTTAGTTTTTCAAAAATTATACGTGGAAAACTTAAAAAACCCATTTTTGGGGTACAAAACCCCCAAAATACTCCTTCGGTTAGGTCACGGACACACATATATATAACGTTTTGAACGAATGAGTTTTTGGGTTCTGGGGACCTCAAAACGAAAAGTTATCATGGTTCCGGGCCTAGGTCTTACCATGCCGACTACGGTAATAGCTTCTTGCGGGAAATTCGCTAAAAAAGTTCTCTTTAATAATAGCAATCTCTTAAGATAAGCAATCCAAAACACATATTTATATAATTATTTTCTTAGTTCCTTAATCTTTTACGACCTCTAAATATTTCATACTCCGAAGATAATCTGAAGATAAATAGCTCGATAACAAATAATTGCAGCACTTCCTGGACACACGAACGGCCACTAATTACTCGCGATTCCGCGGTTAATCGCCGCACGGACCGGCGGGTGTCACGCGGCGGGGGAGATTGGCCAACAGACTATTAGAAGGGGCAATTTACCGTTATCGGTTAAATAAGAAACAGGATAAGGACATGCGGAGTGGAGTGGGTCGCCTTGAGAGGAGGGCGTAGCCGACAAGGCCGGGGGCCACGCCCTAGTGGGTATCCGCGTGGAGGAGAGTGGCGAAGGTTCGGGTACAGGACGTCCTGGGCAGCAAGGTTCAAGGTCGGAGGAGGGTGGAGGTCAGGGGGAGGGTGTTTAAAATTTTGAAATAGGTCGTGTCCTGGACCAGTTTAAAAGAATCGTAAACTAAACGTGTGGAGTGATTATCATCTTCACGTAGCTCGGAAATAAACCTCTAAACGCACTTAACTCTTAAGAAGTATAATGAGTTGTTTTTATGAGAAAGCGTGCTTAAGGGTGCGCCGTACCTCCCTTCCGCATGCTCAAGTAAGGGGTTTGCATCTCCCTCATTGTAGGCTAAATTTTTAACCAATTAAAAATAATTTGATGTTATTTAATTCAATAAATGTTCAGCTAGAGATCATACGATTTAAAAATCGTGATTTTAATTCAAAATAAGTGTTAGGCCATTAGTAATGTTCTCAAATTAAGCGTTTTTCTAAAGATTCCTAACGTATGGAGAACAATTATTTTGGAGAAAAGGAACCGTATGATCCCTAGATTGGAATCTCAAAAGTGTGAAACTGCAAATAGTTTGGTAGAAATCTGTAAAATAACAGTGCGATTGAGGAGAACAAAATGGTCTTCAAGCGTAAATATGCATGGCCCTGCTTGTTGGCGGCGCCGGCGCGGCGCTAAACAACAATGAATTCAATCTGGGTAGGGCGCACCCTTAAGACTTGTCCTTTAAATTACAGTCCGTATCAATCTTCAATACTTGTTGTATAAAAGAGTGATTAATATCTTAATATTTGGACAAATAAAGTGGATTCATACTGCTTTAATTTGTTTATGGATTCAACTTAATTCTAGTACATAGGATTACACAAATAGATAATATATCCTGGAAAATCTTTTTAATGTATGTTTTTTAAACAGTGTTTAAAGATAGATTAACCAAAGGATAAATATTTTAAGGATAAAGGAATTTTTAAAACGTTGCCGATCTTTTAAAAATAACTTTGAGGATAGAAATCCCCTCGAACTTAGAGGAAAGATTAGGTTGAGGATTTACCATCGAAACGCTTCGTACGCCTAAAGGAGACAGCGGATCACTCAGACAGAATCAGGTAAAATTGCACCTGCAATTAATAATCATCATATGTGACTTAGAGACAACTTATCATCTATATAAAGTAAAGATTATTTCTTAAATATGTACAATCTGCGTGCTCCAATTCCATGGAATCTAAATAATGAATATTTGTAAAGGTGATATGCCATCAAACAAGTTTTATCTCGACTTTATTAAGGGTTCAGTTCAATATTCAGTAGTAGATCACCCCGAATCACACCAGAGAAATGTAACCCTAGGAGACGCCGAGAGGAGAGTGAAGGCCATTGGCGGTGACGGTCAGACCGCTGCCACTGACTGATAACGCTATTATCTCCAGAGGTCACCGAGCATGATGACAGCATTACTGAGAGAAAGTCCCCTAGGAAGTAATCGGCAACAATCCATTAGGTTTAACAAGCCAATACTGTACTTTCTATTGTGAGATTTATAAGTCGCAATTTGTTTTATCTCCGGAGTAATGCAGCGCTACCGCATTGTCGCAGGATTGCTGTTATCAAGTTGTGATCTGCGAAGCTGTTGATTAAGCAGAATAACATATTGGCAATGTCCTTTCCGGGTGTTGATCAAGTTGGAAATTAGAATTACTGTCGTAAATTACATTACTTGACGATAATTGCAAACAAGATCATGTCGTGTTGTCAATTGGATGTCTTATACATTCATTGTTTGTTAACTTTCTTTCTTAGCAGATGTGTGTTTCAAAATAACAGTAAATATAAATATCAAATTGAAGTATCTTTCCATATAGATACAGGCCCATAGTTTTTGTAAAATAAAAAACTAAATAAGCCATTGCCATTTTTAGGAACGCTTGTCGGTCAAAAATTAAGCAAAATATAAAAGGTAATTTTTAAAACTTGGACCCAACGTGTATTTTACCTATAAGTAGAAAATAAATCAAGATTATTTTATTTTTTTGTAACTCTTTTATCACTCGGGGGTTTTGTTAAGGATTGGCTGTTTCGTATAACCTCAGATATAAAGTATAACTGAAAATTTGAACCATCAAATGTGATTATTTCTAAAACCATATTTCCCTTCAACCATTTTACCTCATTTTTATTTCCAGTAAGTATCTTTACGCTTTAAGTTATTACATTTAAGTCAGAAATTCAATTATACTGTACAAACAAAACAAAAGTAATGTTTTAACATCTGAGGTTAAAGGTGAAATGCTACCAGAATCTCACCACGTAAATACTTATAAACAAACCCGGTATTTTCCGCTCTATTGAACCGATCGTCTTACAATGACCTTTCAAATTACTGGAGACTCTAAAACACTGAGAAAACAATGGGTAATTCTCCTTCATGGAAAGTGTAGCGGATGACTGGTCAAATGAATCAATTCCCCTGATGGACTTGATGGTGGATGAAAGTTGCATGACTGTCTCACGGGGATGACGAACTGGCCTACTGACTTCCTTCCAGTAATGCCATCATGAGTGCGAAAGTCATACTGCACGATTGGTAGTTGATCATATACAAATATGCGTAACTTTGTTTAATATACTTTGCTCACTATTTTCATGAATATTTAACCTTTAACCTTTTTATTTTATTCAGTACTAGTAGAATGTACTCTTCTTCACACGGGTTAGAAAGGTATGGTTGAAGACATCTCAGTTGACGGAAGATATAAACCAACAAACTACTACCCTTTTGCGTACTTTGGGTTATAATTAAGTTCTGAAAACCTGTTAAACACATGTTTGAAGAGCTTGATATACCAATCTGTTTATATTTACAAACATGCTAAATGATAATTTGTACTGGATTTATTTAGTTGTTATTACTGAGTTAACAGAGAAATCTGTATCGATAAACCCCCCCGAAATTTAAATGAGTTATGTAAATAAATTGTCAAAGAATACAAATACAATTTTATCCTGGATAGCATTAAACAACTGAAAATTCACAGAATCTGAATGTTGCCCAAAGTATAATTGACCCTATTTACATTTGTAGGGTAAGAATGATCAACATGACATCAGAGTGACAATTTGAGCACGTTTTAGGCGATAAGCAAGGCAATTAGTGTATCTTGAAAAAAATGACATGAATTATATCGATTCTATCAGCACAAAATTAGGACAGGTTACCTATTTCCTTGATATTATAGACCACTTAAAACAATGGAATAAACAGAACTTATACCAAATTTTGATCCCTAACCTTTACTTTACTTTTCCAACGAAAATATTTCAACAATTCATCAGTTTATTACTATTAAACTAAAATAATGTGCATTGGTGTAAGTTTGCGGTTTTTTAAGTTTTTAGATCCCTAAACATAAAGGGGTTAAGCAGCCAGCCAGAAACCCACGAAATAAACCCAAATTAAGAACCAACCCTCCAAAAGGATAGATAAATTGTACAGAATGTTATTACAAAATAAAAGAGTTACTAAGTATGACGCCATATTATTTAATTGTTTTCACAGTAAAAGAATATTTATAGTTATGATGCAGGCCTTGTATTTTTCTTAGCAATAAATCGTTGTCTTCTGAGCCTTCCGAGTGGCTAGAGTCTGTCATGGAGTCAGTGATAGTCTCCCTACTTTGGCTATTTAAAACACTACCTTTACGACCGTGTTTGGACATTATGCACGACAAAGGTTGCAGCTGAAATATAAAATTGAAATCTCAAACACTTTTTAAGAGGAAAACAACTCAAAAAAGCACTTAATTTGAAACTTTGAAACACAACGAATGAAGCACTTATAAGAAAACAAAAACACTATAAAAAATTACAAATAAAATACTGGCCATGCAAATTACAGGCAGGTAGAATACAAATTAAAATCTAAAGGAAAGGAAACAAAAGTAAGTAACACAAACAGTTATTGTAAGTAACAGTATTAGTAAGGTCTTACTGGACCTTTGTAAGTTGAAATTCTGTAGGAACATAATCAACACATCAGAACAAAACGCAATCCTATTCCCGTTACAAAAATGTTTAAGGGCTTCGCCCCCCGGAATTTAAAAATTCAATCTTTTAACAATCTTGCACATACTACTGGACTGATGGATCTGAAATTCGGTAGGAATATAGCTGATAGCTGTGTCAGTGCAGACATTTACCTACTCCAGATACAAACATACGCAAGGGCTCTGGACCACTGGTATTTAATAAAAGCGTGTTAATCATCACACACCAACTACTCAACCAGTTGAGCTGAATTTGATACCTTAAAAGAAATAAGAAACAACATCATGGGGAGTCATGGTGTTGTTCCCTGGAGATTTCACACAGACACATTGTCGTGCGTGATACATGGGTGGACGAGATCTGCGCCTCTCTAAAAAGATATTTTATATAGCCGACCACTGAGCGCCTGAACTTAACAGTAAATATGAAAATGTATTTTGGAGAAGATTAAGGGGTTGAGGAGTTTTCTTACGCCCTTTTAAAAGTTGAGATTGGGACATTGAAAAACAAATGTAGTCTCATAATCATCTATCCTTCTCTAAGCACAATCGATGAATCACAGGATTTACTGATTGACAGTTTTTTACCGAGGTTCATAAACAGTTTAATTAGGAAAGTGCCTGGCTATGTGATTGTGCCATCCTCACGTCCATACCAATGAATAATCAACTGAGATCAACACATAGGTAGGTCTCTTCCAAGCGAGGAATGAACATATACATTTTTTAACACCGTTTTTTTAACCATGACCACTGTTGAGAACATTTTCATACATATTTATTTATATTTGTTTAAATATAATCAAGTAGTCATGTATTCTTAAAACATATGATTTTTTTCTAATTTTAAATTGTTTATTTACAATTATAATGCAAACAGGATCTGGCAAAAATGGTGATTTTAAAAGTGGTTTGTCAATGTTGTTAAAGTTTAATGTTTCTTTACATTACTATTAATTTATTGGAATGTAAAGATTAAATGTATCAACATTTTAAACTAAACAGGGTTGACAGTTTTTTGTACTTGAGTTTTTTTATTTCTAAAAGCGAATTCAAAGTTTTACGTGTATACTGAATTGGAGTCTCAAAAACCATTCCGTTCACTACCCGACAGAGTTCCTCGACTAAAGCAACAGTACCCGAACTATCTGCCGGTATATTTCGTTAACTTTTATTTAATTGTACATTAAACATTAAAATGTAATTTTAATCATGTAAAAATATGTGGGTTGTTATTTTCTTTAGTTAATCTACTATTTATACATAAAACCCGTACGAAGGGCGAGTACACCTAGTAGTAACTACTTATGATTAAATAATTTTCTATTTTTAATCCTGTTGATAATATATTTCCAACCACATTCTTTTTCCTGTCCTGTTCGTAAACTTTACACTATTTTTTTACATTAAACCTTACATTTAACCTACCGAATCGCAACCAAAACGTACACAACCGACAATAACACCATCATGGTCTACTAGTTGTTTTTGATGCGTAACTTTTAGTGCATTCGATAGGTTTAATATTTCTATAATATAATTGTTAAAATGTTTACGGGAAACACAACTAGTGACAAGTTTATGAACACTGTAGGCATGTAGTGTTGTTGGCAATATATTATGAACAATATTGTAAATAGAAAGATATTTCATCGTATTCGCATTTGTTTACGATAGTTCCTGTCCACTTTTATGGTTTTTAGAAAATACTCAATAGAAAGGAAATTGCATCCCCACTCTAGCCTTGTAACGTCATAAAAACAGCTGTTGGTTTACGGTCAGTGCTATCACTTTATTTGTAACAAATTTAATACCATCCAACATCAAGGTTCGTAGAGATTTCAGACCAGGAGTGCTGAGTCGATATATTTAAGGTGTTCTACTTTACCGGAAAAGACCTCGTAAAAACAGCTGTAAGGTCACATGATCACCAATCCAATCTGCAGTGTTGCTGGAAACACGATATTTATCGTACGAGTACCATATTTTCCTCATCAGTGTAATTAGAATTAACATTGTTTAACTGCTTACATTCTATGATAAGCTGTTATTTTATGAAACTAATATATTGTTTTGATTTATTTGTATTATTAGATTAATCGATTAAGGGTTTAAATGTTCTTTCTGCATGTTCAGTGACAATTCAAAAATAGCTGTACCATTATTATACCCTTAAGGTTGGCAACACTTTATGGTATGTTGTTGATTTATGAATCAGCTGGACGCCCTCTTAAGACATCTTTGCTGCGAATAGTAAGCACACCTCGTCTGAAAGCTCTACGAACCTTGATCCGACATGGCGAAATGACTCAGTATTTAAGGTGAGAATTTGGTACGGTGAAGGTTCGCAGTTCGAAACTGTACATCATGGTTATCTTTTTGAAGACGTTAAATTGTTAACTGTAGTTTCAACTGTTTGAATCAAAACAGTAACATGTTTATTTATTTTATTGTTTTTAAGTCTAACATTGTGTTGCGAAATTACTTTTTTAAACTAAAACGCCGTAAAAACGTCAAAACATATGCAAATATGAGGGCTCTTCGTTCGGGTGTCATCGTCTATATTCGTGAATTTGGTTACGACGGAGTGGGGGGGGGGGGGGGTGATATTTACTCTCTGTAGTCTTGTTAGTGAATTTACTATGGAAAATTGAACTATTAGCATGACCCGCACGGTGAAACTTAAGCCCGGGACCACCATAGAAGTTCCTAACGAGACCCCCTGAACACGTTTTGGGGGGTCGTTCAAAATTATATATATATGTGTGTGTGTGTGTGTGTGTGTGTGTGTGTGTGTGTGTGTGTGTGTGTGTGTGTGTGTGTGTGTGTGTGTGTGTGTGTGTGTGTGTGTGTGTGTGTGTGTGTGTGTGTGTGTGTGTGTGCACTCTAGCGGTCGCATTTTTTGGCCGATTTACTTCAAATTTGGTGGGGACGTTCCTTTCTATAATCAGTTGGACAAGTTCGTTGGGCAAAACAATCGGAAAACTCTAAACCTCTTTTTTGGGGATTATTCTTTAAAATTTCGAGTATTTGGGCCCAAAAAGTGTCAGATAAGCCCCGAACGTAAAAGTAATGCATGTATTAAGATGGGAATTAGTGAAGCGAAAGTTTTAAGCCCTCTCTCGTCACTCTAGCATAAATATTTACCGAGTTATTAAAGAAAATGTATATCGACTAAACACAGTACGTTATCTTAAGGGTTTTTTACATTAGAAAGCATGTTATTTATTTGTTGGTGTATTTTTATCATCCCCAGCAACCTGGCGCCTACTTTAAAGCCTGATTGGACCTTCTCTTAACCTTATAATGCGCAAAATTGTATTCCTAGCATTGCAGGTGATTGAAACCAGGAGCATCAGAACAGCCAAAAAATCAATGTTTTCAGATTTCAATAAAATTGGAATAAATGTATGTTTTTAAACTGGTTTTGAGTTTTAAAAGTTTCGTATATGGAAATTCACTTCCCTCATGTCAGCGTGCTGCGTGCGAACTCGTTTATTATAGTATCACTTACGTCTGTTTGAACTCAACATTGTTTACTACGGTTCCAAAGTTGCCGATGTAGGCCCCTTTACCTATCGGCAACTCTCTCAATCGCGACGGGCAGCCATCGTCACTCTTCTGTTTACTTTATTTTAATTAGCCAGAAACGAAAGCGCGCGTTTCACAAGCATGTGGCAACACCGTCGCTAATTAGATGCTTATGAATGATGTATTGTCAAAATAGCAACAAGATTACGGGCGTAGGCCCGCATTATCTAACCCTTATATAATTTTATGGTTCATTCAACTTACTTGAGGTTGTACAATAGATCACCAATCACCAATGTGTTTTATGGGACCAAGATGAATTTGTTTGCAGATAAATATAGTTTATTAAATCATGGAGATAAACATGGGTTTCATAAAGTTGACAATGTGTTCCACCTCAACTAATTACGATGTTGTCAGCCAGCCATTAGGGAATCCCAATGTGCCCCACGAACAGGAGAGGACTGACGATATGAAAAGGGCGGTGGAATAGCTCCTGAGGGCGCCAGTATACTGGAAGAAATGTTTGTTTGTGGGGGGGGGGGGCAAACACGCTACTGCAACTTTGTGGTGATTCTCACTTCACTGGTTATTTTGAATAAAAGTAATTTATTCATTAAAGTTGGGCTAAAAGGGAGAAAGTATGTGTCAGTTTCCTGATACCGTTTATTTTTGTACATATTTGATATCAGTCGAAAGCTCTGACCCTCTAAATGTGCCTTTTGGGGATTTTAAAAACATCCACCTTCAGAGCTTCGCCCCACAGACCTTCAAAGTTCCAATGTTAATCTTATGGAATCCTATATATATATAAAACCCCTATATAACCCCTATATATAAGAAAAAACCCCTGGCGTATATATATCTCACTCCGCAGGTTTCCCTGCCCACGAAACAACTGAATGAGGCCACTCAAACTTAACAACACGTGAAGTTTAGTCTATTACCACACTTAGCAATCATATAATACAACTACGGATTCACGTCTCTCATCTAATTGTGTTTGAAGTTTTGAAATACATCGTTCACCAGGCCGTGTCCATATATGTCATATCATCAAATAGCGTAGAACAAATATTTATTACAATTTTCTACGGGTTAGAACATACCTTTGGCTATTCCCGGATGACTGTTTAGAATACTTGTTTTGTATACTCCTCGTTGCATATAAATCAATGATCCTGGCTAAAGAATCAATCGGTATTAGTCAGTAAAAAGGCTACACAAGGCCACCCATTCTGCACTCACTAGTCATTCACATTCGCCTTAAAATATGCCCTAGTTGCGTAGGCGTCTTAGAGAGATATTAAGATATTAAGCTTCACATAAAACTCAAAGGGTTTCTCAAAATGTTGGTTTCCAGTGGGTTGCCTTCTCGCGAGACGGCACTCCTCCTACAACATCAAGGGCGACATCTGATTCCGACTCTGAACCGCACCCCAGGCCTCGGGAGAGACCCAGCGAAAGTGCTGGGAGCCTACTCAGATTCTCAGCTGCAATTCCCTCTCATTGTTCCCTAACCTGTCTATACCTGTTATTAAGTATTGCTTCAATATGTTGGTCATACACTTCCCTGAGAGCCGACGGTTACACGGTGTCTAGTCAGCGTATTGTACCAATATGTATACTGCACTACAGTGTTAAAAAATTGAAAATGTCCTATATTTAATACGCCTAAACACATCCGTATTTTATTGCGTGAAAAATATGTGAGGTGGCCAGTTGAAACCTTGTTACTAAGATCCACTGTTTCTTGAGCCAAAAGAATTTATTAGTATTCCGATGTCCAGCAATGACAAATTGAGGGACTAAAAGCTAACGTGGAATCTGAACACACGAATTTCTGATTTAGACCTGATTCTATTTAGGCTCTGAGCATCAAATTTGATCACTCAAACAATGTATTGTTTCTATATACTTCTCTGACAGGGCCTATCTAATGTGAGGTTGAGTAGTGCACATTAATGAACCATAGTCATAGTTAATTTGAGGAAAACGAAATAGCGCCCTAGATTACTTTAACTGGTTATAGAAATTCACTTACTTGCATCACATCCATTAACCATGAACAGCCTACCCTTATCTTGATTTTATTTTAATACTCGATATGAGAACTGTGAATTTAAGGTAAGATTTGTATTCAGGATAAAATGTAATACACTTACAACCTCATACAACCTGTTAACTCATATATGCTTATTTAAACATACGAAAAAATGCAATTAATAAAGTAGAAAATAAACTTGCATGTCAAGTTTAATGTATAATTTTGAAATAAAAATGTATATTTATTGTATTATAAATCCTGTATGATAAGCATTATGAGAAATATATTTAAGAAAATGGAATACAATTACTTTCATAACAGTACAAAACTTACTTCACCCTCGCCACTCGTATCCGATAAGAAACGCGATTGTAATATAAATGTCTCCGCCTCGACGCCGTGGCCCTGAGACAATTGGCGCTCGTGACGGTCGCCGCAACGCGGGGCGGAACGGACTTTCTCCGACTGCGGACAGAAGAGGTTATGCAACTGCAGACATGTGTTACTGTAACTGTAACAGTGGCAGCGGCTACCGCACACCGCACCTACCACACTATATCGCACCGCTGCACCTCACGGCCCCGCGGCGACGTGTACACGTTGAGAAACTGGGTAGCCAGGTGCTTACAAATACTCGGTGCGATGATTAGAGATGAAGTAGGGTGTTTGGTAACGGGAGACCCTCGATGAAAAGGGAGTTCTCCTCTGCTCAGAATTTGACCAAACTGGTAAACCACCATTGCAACCAGTCAGTATCGATAGGATACCGGTTGGAGTTTAGTTGAAACTCCGCGCCCTAACCGACTGTCACCGTGGTAGGGAGGGTATAGGGCCCAAACGTCGTTTTGCTTGGCTACATTTGAAATTTAAAAAACACATTCGGTAGTTTACACCTTACCCTCTGTAAAGTTTTATCATTACAAATATGCATAAGCTGAAAAGGCTAATAGTATAAAAAGTAACACTTCAACTAAATCTTGCAAAAAGAGTACATGAATTAGTCTTTATTCCAATTATTTTATTTTACTCTGGATCATTTCAGGAACGCATGAAATCAGTCCATAGAACATTGAAAACGAGCCAAATTTAGTACATCCTTGTAAGCCACCGGTTGTAGTTTCATACTCGAAGTCATATTCTCCAGATTTTAAGATAAATTTTTTATCTGGTAGATTACAAATTGCAAGTGAAAATGTAGATTGTATCGGGTGGAATTCCACTGTGGTGGCTAGGAATGGGAGTTCTGAGCTGTAACTGCCTTTCTTCGATCGCTACTCAACTTTCATTATTACTGTTCTGTGGGGCTGCAATCGAACATGCGATGGCAATTTAGTCGAGCAAGTGGGAGCTGGGTTACTCAGAAGCTAAACTATCAAAATAAAAACTGTTTAAGACAGGATGACTAAAAAAGTTCATTTCAAATTCATTTTCAGAAGTAAAAAATATTAGAATAAATGGAGTTTTAACATCAGCTCCTCTTTGCCCAATCCCAATAGCGTAGCCAATAGACCACCGCTTCTTTGAATCCGACAAAGTTGTCATAACTAATTTAACCTTATTTAATTTAAGCCTCCTAGTTTGATCTTATAACTTCAAACACCTGTTTTTGAATTTATGACCCCTGGATTGCTTAATATTCTCTATCTATAATCTGGTACTTTATACCTAATCTACTTTCCAAAACAAACTTCTAGGTTACAGAAAGAATTAAACACGAGCTGGCCCATAAAAGGTAAAACCGATGTTATAATTTCAGACGCGTCGTGGACATGAATCAACCGCTCATCCTCGGACCGCATAAGGTATGGGAGGATGAGCCAGTGATAACAAGGAGACCTTGGGGAAACCGGGGGAATTGGCGATTACATGTAGGGCCGGAGCGGCTATCATCAGCGTTTTGAGACCAAGGATGTCGAGTGTCATGCAGCCAGGACAAGGTCAGACGACAGGTACAAATATGCCCTCAGCACCGTGTTTCCTCTCCATAACCGTTATTAAATCTTACAGGCTATAAGATATGCATTATGTTCCTAATGCTAATGTTGTTAGTTCTGCTTTAAATAGTCATGTAAACTCTTTAAATCTGCCTTCTACTGGAGTCCTTACCATGCATAACCCTACCTTAAATCGTCCTACTCTAGAAGTAAGTGAAACTAATAGGCCTGTGAATATTGTTAGCCCTAGAGGGCCTGAAAGTAAAGTGTTGGTGCTCAGTGGTAGTCATGGCAGGGACTTGGGTGTTAAACTGCAAAATGGACTTAGCGTGGGTTATGATGTTATGTCGATATGTAAACCAGGGGCCAAAATGTCAGATGTCCTAAATGATATAGATAAATAAATAAATAAGTAAGCTAGCCTCTAACCTAACTAAAAAGGACGCTGCTGTTATAAATGCTGGTAGCAATGAAATCAGGCCTAACTTCAAGTCAGTCCTCTTCGAGAAAGTTAAGGCTTGAATGCTTTGAAAGTGAGAGAACCAATGTAATTTTAGTTACACTCCCTCGTAGATTTGATAGGCCTGTTTTGAATGAAGTAGTTTATTAGTGTAACAAGGACTTGTATAAGAATGCAACAACTATTGACTGTTCTTTCACTAGTGACTGCTTTTGAGCGTTTAACTCGTTTCATAGAAAATGGTTCACACTACATGGGCAACACTTGAATAAACTTGGGAAAGTAAAGTTAGGTAGTGAAATTAGTAGTTGTATTTTAGATTTAAAGTGCAACTCAAGACCTTTTTTTAGAAATAAGTTAAATAGTCCTTGGAACTTCTCTGTGAAAGATAAAGTCTTAAATATATTAAAAGTGAACAGCCAGTGTATACGTAATAAATCTTGTGTGTTTCTTGAGCATCTTTGCTCTTTAGAAAATATTGATGTGATCTGTATGTCTGAGCACTGGTTGACATCTGAACAGGCTGAAATCTTTGTGAAATCTTTTGTGCTGAAAACTTTTCACTGCAAGTATAATGTGTAGGTCAAAAATTAAAAATGGTGGGTCAGCCATATTTGTTAAAGAAGGATTGGATTTTGAATTGGTTGACCTTGATAGGTTTTTATCTCAATACAATTTTGAGTTATGTGGTATTAGGCTAACCAAGGAAAATATTATCCCGGTTAGTGTCAACAAACCATCACCAAGTGGTGATGCAAATTTTTTTGGAACAATCTGAAAATGCAATAAAGAGTAGGGGTGGGGCAAAAGTAATTATTTGCGGGGATTTTAATACTGAGATGCTTAATATTGAAGAAAATATTTCAATAAATTTTATGAACTTATTAAGGACACTGAATCTGGTCTGTACCAATAAACTTCCTACCAGAAATAAGGTCTGTATTAATAATGTGATTGTAAACTTTTCTAAAGAATTCTACGAAGTGTCACTTTTGGAAGGCTGTTTTGCTGATCATGATCCTTTGCGTTTTGTTTCGGTCACATATGAATAAATGAGACAGTGGTAGGAAAAGATCAAACATTTGTATGGGAACAAAATGAACAAAGAATTTCACTCTTTTAAAATGTTTTACTTAGTGAGTCTTGGGATTGTCTTAACCACTGTAATGGAAATGTAGATAACTTAGTTTATATTTTTTTCAATAGATATCTTAACTTATGGTATCAATGTTTACCACTTGTTAAAAAAGAATCACCTTAGGACAAATGTAAAGCCCAAGGTAAGATGAAGAGATTAAATTGGTATAGTGAAAACCTAAAGAAAAGTAGAGAAATAATGTTATTGTATCATACTTTAAAAGAACTGTATAAGAACTTTAAAAACTCTGATTCTGTAAAGGCTCAGGCAACATTTATATTGCAATAAAGAAGCAATATAAAAAGGAATTGACCACATCAAAGAAAATTGCTTGTGAAAACTACATTGAAAAATCAAATAATAAATGTAAAGCCGCCAGGGACATTATAACACAGGAAAACACTACAACACGAACACCTGATGTAGCTTTAGATCCAGATTCACTCAACAGATATTTTACAGATTCTGTGGAGGAGCTTTCCAAAATGGTCAGCCAATCCTGGACCTCAGCTGGAGGACTTACTGGGCACTACTCCTCACAGTAAAGACACACAATTCTGCTGGGCATATATCAATCCCGATGAGGTAATCAATACGGTTTCCAAATTTTCAAATTGTAAATCCATGGATAATTATTGGCTATCTAATTACATTATCAAGAAGACCATTCATCTGATCAGTTGAATCACTTGCTTTTATTTTCAATATCAGGTAGGCTACTTTCCCGACCATCTCAAGGTCTCAAAAATAATTCCTGTATTTAAAAAAGGAGATAAGTCATTGTGAAAGAATTATCGTCTAATTTCTAGAGTTCCCATATTTTCTTAAGTTTTTGAGTCACTGATTTTAAAACAACTCAATGTTTTTTTTAATAAAATCATTTGTTGACTGATTACAAATTTGGATTCAGACCTGGTAGATCTTCCACAATGAGTCTCCAAAATAACTGATACAGTAATTCAGGCTTTTGAAAGTAAATAATTTCCATGCTGATTTTTGATCCCACTAAAGCTTTTGATTGTATCCCTTTTGATATTTTTCTAAAGAAACTACAGTTTTATGGAATAAAAGATTCTTCACTTGACATCCTCAAATCATATTTAACTAATAGATTGCAGTTTGTTAGTGTTAAAGTTAAGAATTCTTAGATGACAACCATCAAAGCAGGCGTTCCGCAGGGCTCAGTCCTTGGCCCTTTTCTTTTTACTGTGGCAATGAATGATCTCCCTTGTAATATACCAGTAGAATGTGTGATTTATGCAGACGACACTACCATTTTCGCAGCTAATAAAGATCTTGATCTCCTCTCACATGGCATCCAGGATGCTCAAAATCTTGTCTTAAACTGGTTTTCTGCTAACAAACTAATATGCAATGCAAAGACCCAAAGCATTACTTTCTCTCTTATACAAAAGCAACCTGAAAAATCAGACAAACTGCTGGACATTTATCTTGATAGTAAGCTAAATTGGAAATCACATACAGTATTAACAATCTTAGTAAAAAACTCTCAAGATTTATATATATATATTTTTTGTAAATTAAAACCTCTTGTTAGTGCTGAATATTATAATTAAACTAGCCTACTTTGGCTTATTTCAATCTCATTTGCAGTATGGTAGTATTGCTCGGGGTCATTCATCTCACATTCATAGCATTCTTCTGCTACAAAAAAAGATTATCCGCACAATGACGGGGGCTGGTCCTGTGGAGCATTGCAAACCACTTTTTATCAATTTGCACATTTTTACAGTCATTAATCTTTACATTTACACTGTCTTAATTTACACCACAACTCATTTTCATTAATTCCACACTAGGCAGGACATGCACAAACATAATACAAGAAGCAAAGGGACACTGGACATTCCTCAGCACAGGGTGGCCCTTACAGGCAATTCCTTTAAGAATAATTGTGTGAAATTTTACAAAAAGCTGCCTGAATCTATTAGAGTAGATTTATAAATTTAAGTCCAATATTTACTCTTGGCTTGTAGAAAATCCGTTTGACTCAATAATGAGTTTTTGGACTCAACTGTTATGATTGAGTTAAACTAAGTCACAGTTAAACTAAGTTAGTTTTGATTTAAAATGTTGACAATGAATATTTCAATGTAAGACTTGATCAATGGCAGTAAAAGATTCTGATTTCTGATTTAATTGGTATAATTCGTAAAACAAATAAATAAAACTTATAAATAGCAGAGGCTGCACAAATTAGTGGTCGCGCAAATTATACATTGTCCCACAATCCCATTTACCTTCAAAATACGTTAAAGTATCCGCAAAACAGGATAGGAACCCTGAAGTGGAAGCAGCGCAGGTATCTCGGGGACGACGAGATGATTTCTATGATTTCTCGCAGCCCGCGAGACACTCCACGGGGGGTCTGGGTAGCATTCTCATCCAAACAATGACAAGTGAAAGCCTTGGAGAAACATCAGATACCTTCATTCCCACTGGAAATGTATTTTCACAGCCTTCAAATTAATAAAGAACGATTTACAAGGTCATCAACGGAATGGGACTGGCATTGTCTCGAGCCGAGTGTGGATTGTGGCGGCTTTAATGAACTTTGTTTGGAATCGTTGTGTTTTTACTCTCTGAGAATTGATTTATGAATTTGTTTTCGGAATGTCGCTGATTTAGAAAATGTGATTTCGCTTAAACTTGTAATTTAATTTTTGTGGCTACGAGGGTAATGGAATTAAAATGACTTTGGTCTTGTAGATGATAAAATTTAGCAGTATACGTAAAGCGAAAGAATTGATGGACAACTAAAGATGTTGCAGTTAATTGGAAAACAATTATAGTAAAATGCATTTGGTTTATGAACAAACTAGATGTTACCCACAGGCTTCGCCCCGCGAACAATTTATAAAAACTATGACAGTTGTGTGTGCTGCATTCTGTGGTTAGCCCATGGAACTACTACAAATCAAGATCAGCTGTTTGTATTTTCATCAGCTCAAACAAAAATGAATATCTATAAGGAATACCTGGAAACTTAGAACCCCCGTGGGGCAAAGACCTATAGGAGTTTTGCAACTTTAATATGCCTATATGTTACTCAGGGCTATCAAGTACCTCTCTGCCAAATTTTAGCTTAATCAATCTAGTGGTTAGAGCGTCATTAAGACACAAATATCTAAACAAACATACAAACTGTCACATTTAGTAGGATAATGTGATTTACATTCTTTTTGTTTATTTAGTAAATTACATTATTTTATTTTTATAGATGTAATTGATTTAATTATAGAACAAATAATTGGTTTTACAATTAAATCAATACATCTATAAAATAAAATATAAATTACTAAATGAACAAAATTAATATAAAACACATTATTAAACATAACTCTAATAATATAGTAAAACGCATTTTTAAATAGAGCCTATAACTGTAAACTGATAAAAGTTAATTTCAATGATTAAGACTAAGACCCAAAATAAAGACTGTAGGTAGATATGTCAGTAACTCTAATAATATAGAGGTTTTACATGGTTTACACCAATTCAAATTAATAAACTACACAATACATGTTCTATTTTGAATTTAATAGCGACCCCAGCTTTCTTTGTTATGTATGCAAACAAACACATTTTACTCAGCGAAATATATCTAAAATTTATATTACATTTTCCTTTATTTTAGTAATAGCTTGGGACAATTTCTCACATGTAATTAGCAATGGCGATAAGCAAATGAAGGAAAACCATAATTTTCAGGTTATATAAATAGTAAATAGTTTTTAATAATTTATGTTAATATTTCAGTAATTTGATAATAAACCCCACTTTTTAATTCTATGCATAAGTCATTTTCATTACCATAGTCAAAGAAGTTATAAGAAAGAAGCGATATATGTATCCACCAATAACATTAAAATATTTACATTTAAAAAAGTACAAATGTACATAGTACATGGCATAAATTAGATACTAAAGTGCAAACTAATTGACATTTCTTGTTCTAGTTAACATAGTTGTCACCCCTGGTCTATCTCAGTTAGCTTGTATTAGCGAAAGCCGGGGCACTTAGAACGGAGTGCTTCCATATTTGGCTTTTGCAATTCTGTTGCAAGTGCAATCTTACACGCGCATCAATTACAGTCCGAGGTTAATGTAAACCTTAGTATCTCGTCGTAACACGAAGGATCAACTACTGCAAATCGCATCCTGCAAATTTCACAAGAATGATTACAACTTTGCAATATGTACTTTTATGTCAAAGTTGCATATCTAGATACGTTTTCCAAAAGTAAAACAACATTCTAATTGAAATGTCAAAGATACTGGAAAAATAAAATGTTATTGTCATTAAATTTTCAGTGATTTCCTAACTAGGATTAACATGAAGTTTAGTATGTGTTAATAGTATATAGCTAAGAAAGTTTATTCTACTTTAAATCGTAGGACTATTAGTTTTATCACGTAACACATAACTCATAAAATTAACAAATTCACGAAGTCAAATCAAAAATAACAACAAAATATATTTTTGTTTTTGATGGGTCTTTTTATTTTTAGAGCTCATATTTACATCATGTCTTCTTGAGAATACAATCAAAATATTTATAAATGTTTGTCCTGATTGATAATAAATGCACATAAAAATGTCTCTAATTAAAATATAACCATAGTAACTGTTTCAAAATGTACTTTTAAAACCTAGGAAACGCCAGTTGAATTATATTTTAAAAGTGTTACGTTTGAATTTAATTTAGCCTAAGCATGAAATCTTTCACTAGAATCTGGTAAGTAATCACAGATATTACAATTAATTATTAAATAGAAAGACTGATATATCGAAAACTTGTGAAGTTAAGCGAGAAGTAAACAAAGAAACTTATAACATTAAACAACCACATACATTTTATTTTTAGTAATTTTAATTCTGTTGAAAACTTCAGCAAACTAATATTAACTGTGATTTGTTCACCTTTTGTTTAAACGGCCATAGTGTTTTAATCGCAGATAAAACACTACATAATGTATGTAATAATTTTTTTATGAAATAATATTGTAAAATATAAATTCAGATCAAAAAGGCGAGCAGGAAAAGTCAAAATTGCTGGTGCAAATTGGTTTTGCAAATGGAAGCAAAATCGCAAATTTCAAAAGAAGGAATCATTCTGTAAACGATTATTTCTTTTCCAAGGATTCCAATCAATTTCTTAACCAGTGGCGGAGAAAAGCTAGACTGAAGAATAAACTAGAAGCAGACTAATATATCGCCAAGTATTGAAGTTGTTTAAGTATTAAGTAGTTTAATTTAAGTAGTTGGTTTAAGTTCAAGTTTATTTTGAAAAGGGAATACACAGTTTTGTTCTAGTAAAATAAATAAAGGCAAGCAAAACCAACGATTATTTTTAAATTATATTTTGGAAGAAGTGAGATCTATTTGATTTAAATTTGATTATAAGAATTATTTTATTTTGTGTTTAATAAAACAGGATAAATAAAATACGTCTTACAACACTATAAAGTATATTTACACTTATACTATACTTACATACAAGACGGTAAAATATACACAAAAGATGGTACAAAGCGATCGATTTCAACCAGTTACACCGGTCATCATCAGGCCCAATCAGAGAATGACAGAAACAAGATGGCGAACCAAAGTTAACCTATTCATTGATCAATTTATCCCTATCCTTACATTTTTCCTTAAGGATACTCTGGTGGTACTTATCGCAACTTGTTTCCGGAACTTCCGGTAGCCAATAGTATATATATAAGCTGTTCGCCATCTTATTTCTGTCATTCTCTGATTGGGCCTGATGATGACCGGTTTAACTGGTTGAAATCGATCGCCTTGTACCATCTGTTGTGTATATTTTACCGTCTTGTAAGTACAGTATAAGTGTAAATATACTTTATAGTGTTGTAAGACTATTTTATTTATCCTGTTTAGTTATAACAACACGTATCATGCTAATAAAGAAATTATTTGTTTAATAAAACCCAAGAAAGTTCATTTACTTTTTTCATAAAAGAAAGTTTCTTCAGCCCCACGTAAAATTTTTGTATCCTGAATTAAATAGTGCTATACCATTTACAGCTGTTTAATGGCGGTATTAAGTGGTGTCCTGGGGGTTTAAGGTGTTCAATTAGTCGATTCTGTAGGTTATATTATCAATCCTATCCTATACATTTATAAAAGAAAGGTGGTGTCTTTCCGTCAACATTTATAAAAGAAAGGTGGTGCCTTTCCGTCAGTCTGTCGACTTGCATGTTCCGTTTTATTGTAAAAACTACTGAACCAATCGAGCTGAGAATTTGCATGTAGGTAGATAATTTAGCTGGGCTACATATAGGCTTATTCCCATATTGACAATTCCTTAGGGCTCCAGTCGCCCTTAAAGTTGCAATGTTATTCTTATGGGCAATAGGTTTAATGGATCAGATACTTAAACAGATGCAGTTGCAGCAGGAATTGTAATCAGCTGTGCGAAGTACGGGTATCAGCTAGTATATTATAAACTAGCTGATAGCCGCAGGCTTCGCCCCGCAAATGATTTATAAAAACTATTACAGTTGTGTGTACGTCATTCTGTGGTTAGCCCGTGGAACTACTACGAATCAAGATCAGCTGTTTGTATTTTCATTAGCTCAAACAAAAATGAATGTCCATAAGGAATATATGGGTACTTGGTCGGGATCTCTGGCGGAGCCCTGAGGTCAGATCAGGATGAAAACCATTTAGTTTTCTTATTTTATGCCTAAAGAATCAGTGTACAAAATTTCAGCTCTACCTACATGGGAAGGTGGAGAATTAGTGATGAGACAGTCAGTCAGCCAGGGCTTTGCCTTTTATAGATATAGATAATACCTCCATCTATTTATATTTTTACCAAAAGAATTTCTTGATTTTTTTCGGCGATTGTAGTTCCCTAAAACTATTATTTTGTATTAATAAAAATCTCTTACTTTCTAGATGTGCCTCTTGGGTATTTGAAAAATCTACACCTTCAGAGCTTCGCCCCGCAGGCTTTCAAAGCTTCAATGTTAATCTTATGGAGTTATATTTTATTTGGTTAGTCAGCTCATTATAATGTGAATACACTTTTAAAATGTCTGGTTCTATGCCTGCTATATCCCCGTGCGGATAACGAAACATCTGATAGTTAATGTTTAATATATTTTTCTCAGGGAACCGCCCTAGCTTGCTGGACATGGTGGAGGAGGGGGGAGATCAGCCTCCACCGTAGAGGAGCCAGCAGCCCCAGCACCACGCCGTTTACCAAACTTATATTCCTGATGGTAGCAAGCCAGAGAAAATTTTAGTTGTAATACCCAGCAACTCAAAAGTGTATACTACGTGTAGTAAAAAAGAACCATACAAAATCAGGAGAAACCCCCAAAAAGCCCGGTAAGGCGAAACTAAATATACAACTAAATAAACTAAACAACAACTAAATCTCGGCAGGGCTTGGTAAATGTAAGGCACAGAAAAAAGCATAGGGTATAAGAACCTCTATTCTTCGGAGGACGAAGTAGAGGAGGCCCCCTACTGAAGAATGGCTATTCGGCGTAGCAATGGTTACGATAAAATCTGAGACAGCGTTACGGAGGTTGTAGAGTGAAAGGGAGAAGTTGGTGGGCCTTCTTCAGTAGCAAGCCCACTACTGAATATCATCTCCCCCGTATAAGTACAGAGAGGAACTCTGAAATGTCAAAAGTCTCCACTATCCATGGCAATTTATTACTAAGCTCCTAGTGGAAATTGACCACGAAATGTGAAATATAATTAATTTTGTGACATGCTAATATTAAAATAAATACGTTTAAGGAAGTTATTAAAGTATTTAATTGATGGCGGAACGAAGTGAAGGAATCTATGTATTAGCAGAGACAATGATTAGGTGACCGTCAGTGCGTCCTTGTGTCCCTGTGTCCTCGTGTTCGTAATGCAATAACGTGAAAACGGCTGCACGGATCGTTTTCAGATTTTACACAAGTATTTAACAGTACTCCTCACGCTTCCAGTTCAAAAATGGAACACATTTATTTAACAGTTTTTTATTCATTAACATTTAAAAGTTATAACATTTCCACAAGGTAAAGCATTGCATAAAAATTCCTGGTTTTAAAGTACGAGATACTAATGCAATATTGTTTCGTAATTTCAAGAAAATACTAAAAAATGGTTTTATTCATATGTTTTATGATAAATAAATAAAGGACTCTCCGTTTAACATGATGTAATTCAATGTTTCCAACGTTTTTGTAATTTTCAGATTAAAAACTAACTAGCAGATTTAGATTCTCCGCACGGGGATCTAGCAGGCGTAGAGCCAGACATTTTAAAAGTTTATTTACATTACAATCAGCTGAACAATTACATAAAATATAACTCCATAAGATTAACATTAAAACTTTGATAGCTTGTGGTGGGTCGAAGCCCCATGGTTGAGAGTTTATGAAAACCCCAAAAGGCATATCGAGAGGTAGAGAGAGCTTTAGATTGATACCAAATATGTATATAGAATAATAGTTTTAGGGGTCAAAAATTTCCTAACAAAACTCAAATTCTTTTAATAATATAGACTAGCAAACCATATGTTAGTATATTTAATCCCAGCTGTTCTGTTTCTTTGGTTTTGATTTGCTGTCCAAAGTTATTTAAATGGGCCAACACCGTACTTTGAGGGCTTCCCAAGGGTTTCTGGTTCCACGCACTACTTGAGACCCCCAAAAGGCACATCTAGACGTTAAGGGCTTTCAAACTACACGTAAATCATCAAAATCGACCCAGTAGTTTGGCTATAATCTTCTGCACAGAAATCGCCTTATTCTTTTAATATAATGATACCAGTTTTTACAAATAAAGATAACGTTCTCCTATAATGTGAGTGAGTTATTATGTTTATCCGCTAGATTGCAGGAGCCATTTATTTCGTATTTACTTCTGCCAGCAGCTGTGTTCTTTTGTCAGTTTATGATATAAAATACCCCCGTCATAACCAACCTGCGTACCCAGCTAATTTCTTATGTACCTCACTGCATGTAATTCTTATGTACCTCAGGCAACTTCCCATGTTATTTTTATTGAAGAATTTGCACCTCTAATATATAATTTAATTTGTTATAATTAAGAACGATTTATCCTATGGCCTAAAATTAACCATAAGAAAAGTAAATATTTTCCTACAGCGTCCCTAGGGCTACTTATTTAATATTTTGTGAAGAAATTTTGGTTAGAACTTTCGTTAACAGCAGAAAATTCTGTCTACCATTTCTGAGTTCGGTCATCCCATTAAGCGAATATTTGAGCGTACTCCTAGTTATAAGTCTTATCCTATAGAAAAAAACCGTTTCTTTTAATCCTATACTCTAATATGAGTAATGGTTGATTGCTTGCTTGTTTGATTGCAACTCTGATCAACCTACCAACCAACACTGAGGTATCATGGTATATATGATGGCCGGTAGTCAAAGTGTTTAAGTAAATATCATTTAGAAACCGACACTAATCCCTTATGAAATTTTAACTCAAATAGGTTTTCACTTTTAAGGAAACGATTGGAGATCAGCGAATTAATCCATGATGATGCGGAAACCGGTTGTGACATCGATGTTCACTTTCGATACATCGAAGTTCACTTTCGATACAGCGATGGTCACTTTCGATCATCTCAATCCAGTTCTTCTGGTTATTGCAATTAAGTCTCTCCCTGCTTGAGGCTAGGCGATCTTCCAGATATCGCTCGCTTTTTGGGCTCAGCTGTCGTACAGCAGTTTCGTTTTACACAAGCGTGTTTAACGTTTTCGTAAGGCCAAATTATTAAAATCTACTTACGAACTTGGTTGGAAGATTTCTTTGACTCACCTGAAAATAAAAAAGATAATCGTTAAGCATACATTTTGGAAGTGAAATATTTTACATTTTTGGAGATCCATATCAATTATGTAATACAAAAAATTTAAATCGAATTCATGTTGTTAAATAATAACTTCTTTCCCGTCATTATCATTCAAAGCGTTGGGTGACTCCTCCGAACCAATGATTATATAAAGGTTTTTTATCTGTAAACAGTCAAGAGATTTGTTATTATCATCCAATGCCTCCCGCAGATTCGGCCTCCGGCCATCTTCAGGCACAGAATGTCAAATTTCTCAATTAATTTGTTCGGCCGAATGTTGTATTTCAATGTATTTGCTTTTGTGTCGTACGTGTGATTCCGTCGATGTTTATAAGTGTTTGTAGTTGCATCTGTGACAACCTCATAAGTGCATCAACCAACTGCATAAAATGTGAAACTGCAGTAATCAGTTGGATGCATAATAAATCTTTTTACTGAGTGCAGGATTTGTTTACGACCTATTTACACAAGCCTATATTAACTTTAACAAGTCTGAAAATTAAAAGTCAAAAGTTAAAAAATCTTTTAGAAAAAGATTAAAAAGAACTTGGAAGATTTACAACAAATTATAAAAACGTGTTTTTGAGTGCAAATTAACAAAATATTTCAATTAATTAAAACTGTCTTAGTGGGTATTGTTGTTATTCAAATAATTTTTGTCGAAGAAACTGTTAATCTATATTCCAGTCTATTCAAGAAAAACATTTTGTGAAAAGAAGTCAAATAAAACTACTAACTAACTACAAAAGTTTACATAAACAACATAATAATATGTTGTTTATGTAATCTTCTTATTTTAAATATTAAAGTGTATACAAATTTAATGTATAAATGTAAAAAAAATGCAACCGAGTGAGGTAGCGATTATTGCACCTCACATTCGGGAGGTCTTGGGTTTCATCCCAGGCCGGCCATTCTGAGAAGAGTTTGTACGGTTTCTCATCTCATTTAGGCAAATGCCGGAATGGTTCCCAGAAAAGGGCCGTACCCCGCCAGGAAGGGAAAGATAGGACTCAGGCCTACCTTACCTGGTTTAACGATTTCCCCATAAATTAATATTTTGTTTTGTAAATTCCAACACATTGTTAAACATTGTCACGGAATAAATATTATTATTATTAAAAAAATATATAGGTTCCGAAATACTACATTTTTATGAGAGCAAATGTTTTACAATTTTCTTGCTGGTATAAGCACAGAAAACTAAAACACTAGTTTTCTGTGTTATAAGTATGCTTAGGATAGGAGAATAATAATGTAAGAAGACTTTAATGTATTTCCATAGATATAAATCGATAAATGAAAAATAAACATTTTGAGTCTAATTTATAAATAATCGGCAATGACACCTTTTTAAAGGAAATAAATATGTAATATATTCATGGACAAACTTGGTTTATCCAAAGTCAAAAGAAGACTTTATGTTGTACCTAACTGATAAAAATAGTATAACAAGGAAAGATAATCTTCAGTGGTCTCTGCAGTTTTTGTAAGCTTACCTGTAGCCTCTTGAGATGGAACTTTAGATAACACACAATCTAGATACTGGGTGAAGGGAAATATTTTACCCGCCCGTTACATAAGTGCTTTGCATAACTGAAATATCATATACGCGCACGAGATTAAGACGTTGTACATGACAGAAATATGTGTAAGTCGCGGCAATCTCACCACCAGGTGTGAGCTAGACCATCTGTCAGTGAAAGGTTGACTAAAGTCCGGCGAGTCGTGGTCGTGGTGGAGCCCCGGTATCGCTGAACGGTCGGTAAACAAGGCGACGCGAAGGTTGACCGGGTGACCTGCGGGACAATCGGCAGTGCTGCGGCAGCAACGGCACGCGCAACATTCACTTTTCCTAGTCACGCCGATTTGTGTAACAGCGATAATAAGACTCTTTCACTTTCTGAGAGCCTGGTTGATCCTGAAGGTGCCGATTGTAGCACCTGCGCGACCTTTAGCGATGGTCTCATTAGAGATCGTAACTGACGCTTGTGCTGATAAAATATGATGCAGCGTATGTTGGTCAAGCTGCGTGTACAAAGTGAATAAAGTGAGGGACCTTTAGACAGTACAGACGAAATAGTTGTATTCGGTGTTCTCTAATTACTATAAATCCTATAATTTACAAATGATTGCTCCAACAACCTGAGCTTTTATGGAAACTGTGATTTCTCAACTTTACAACCACAGAAGTACAAGAATAATCCAAATCAGATAGTATATGATCATCTAGTGTGGTATAAACAAGAAAAGTTTAAATGGGACGGATTATACACAATACATTCTGGAGATAAAGTTTGTAATGAGTGTTGTGTCAAAGTAGTTGTTATAGAATACAATTATTTACAGTGGAATATTGTTTTTTGAAATGTAGTACCTTATTTTAAAAACAATATCTTGTTCAGATTCTAATAAGTTTAAAAAAGACGGTACCTAATAATGACCAACCAAAGAATTGCTTATATAATGTAAATATTTGACTTACATTAACAATCCGGTTAACAGATTTACTGTGAACGCGTTTCGCAGCAACTACCGCGAGGATCCTGTCATGAGGTTAAAAATATTCTAAACGTGTTTTGGACACATACGAATGAAAAACACTGACGGCAATAGCCATTTTCGTAAGTGTTTTTCGTACGTGTGTTGTATGTGTGTGTCCAAAAGACGTTAAGAATATTTGTAACCTCATGACGGGATCCCTCGCGGATCGACCTTCATTTGTAGCTTAACCTCATCTGCTGATGTTGCAGCCTAGTTGCTGCAAAACGCGTTCAGAGTAAATCTGTTAACCGGACGGTAAGTCACATATTTACAATACAAATTAAAATATTCCCAACTGACTTAATCGCAGTTGCTGCTTCAACTAACCGTTCCACAGAGTCGTGAATGAAGAAGATAATATTCTCGTTATTTAACCTCAAACACACTCCGATCGACATTCCAGTTGGTCACTGACGACGGTTGGTGGCGGGGAGGGTGGGACCTGTAACCTGCCAGGACCTGGAGGTCCTTCGGTCCTTATTACAGGACCAGTCGACCTCGAGGTTACCACATGCACCGCAGGTGGCACTACAGTCGCACGCTCGTGTGGCTACTGTCAAACCCTACTTCTACTGGATCTGGTATCAATTTCGTACTTCACTATGAACTGCGGTTTGAAGTCGTGCACTTGGTTGTCGGTTGTACCGTGTAGCAAGACTGAAATTGATGTTCAAACAGTCTTCAAAAACGAATGATGTTTTTCAAGAAAAGTTCGACAGTCAGAACTTGGGTAGGATGAAGACCAGGTATGGACGGATACCTATCAAAATATAGCAAATGACACAACCAAAAAACCCCAAACAAAATAAACCGTGGCACTGATCTTTTGAACGGTAAATTTTGAATGTTTTTTTCATTTAAATTCGCTAGTCGATAATTGTAGTAAAGTTTATATTTAGACATATTAATCCAAATATAATTCAATTTAATCAATCCTTAACTTTAATCAATCCGTTTTTAACTCCAAAATGTTAAATGGAATTCCTTAATCTATTACAGATTCTAAACTCACGTCTATTACTTTGTCTCTTAACATGTTAAAAAAGTATAGATCACCGCTCTTCCGGATTACCCATAGTCTGTTACTGTCACTGCTATTATCATTTGCTTTATTATGAATGAGGATTGATTGATTGCATGCTTGCTTGCTTTCTTGCACAATCATTTAAACAACTGCAAGATTAGTTTAGAAAATTACAATTATCATATAACAAATAACTATTATAGTTTAAAAATAATTTGATTTCTGGATGGAAAATATCTTCTATAGTTTCTTCCGAATAAAAAATATAATCAGGTAAAAAATAAATTAAAAATGTTTAGAAACACAAGGGTTTTTATGTATCAAATCAAAGCAAAACAAACATAAAAGATGTTCCGTCCAGTGCAAGATGATTAATTGTGATTAATATGTGTGATTAATCATGATTAATATGTGATTTTGCTGATGGGAGCTATAGCGTAAGACTTCCCCATCAAAGTTTAGCCTCCAGGCACTTCTTATAAATCAAGTAGAAAATAACCTTCTAAATAAATCTTGGTTAACACGAAAGTTGAACATCCCTTGAAAACAAAGCTGACTGGCTTGTAATAAAGATACATTTAATTTGCTTTTGTTTTGCAGATCTAAGTAACAATGATAGACACATTTACCCCGTGGGGAGAGCTGGCGGGAAAGCGGCCGAGATGTGCTGCCGCATGACTCGGCGCACTTTGCATTAATGGCCTATCATTTGATGGTCACTGAGACCGGAGAGAAGCTGGAATACCACTGGGCTAAACTAGAGTGCAGAGACGAAAGGCTAAGCGCTTCCCATGTTGCCATGAGAAGCTGGAATACCACTGGGCTAAACTAGACCAGATGGCAGAGATGAAAGGCTAAGCGCTTCCCATGTTGCTATGAGAAGCTGGAATACCACTGGGCTAAACTAGAGTGCAGAGACGAAAGGCTAAGCGCTTCCCATGTTGCCATGAGAAGCTGGAATACCACTGGGCTAAACTAGAGTGCAGAGACGAAAGGCTAAGCGCTTCCCATGTTGCCATGAGAAGCTGGAATACCACTGGGCTAAACTAGAGTGCAGAGACGAAAGGCTAAGCGCTTCCCATGTTGCCATGAGAAGCTGGAATACCACTGGGCTAAACTAGACCAGATGGCAGAGATGAAAGGCTAAGCGCTTCCCATGTTGCCATGAGAAGCTGGAATACCACTGGGCTAAACTAGAGTACAGAGACGAAAGGCTAAGCGCTTCCCATGTTGCCATGAGAAGCTGGAATACCACTGGGCTAAACTAGACCAGATGGCAGAGATGAAAGCTAAGCGCTTCCCATGTTGCTATGAGAAGCTGGAATACCACTGGACTAAACTAGAGCGCAGACACGAAAGGCCAAGCGCTTCCCATGTTGCCATGAGAAGCTGGAATACCACTGGACTAAAAGGCAGAGATGAAATGCTAAGAGTTTTCCATTTTAGCAAAATGGGTGATAAGCTGGAATACGGTTCCACTGGATTAAACTGGAATAGAGTGCAGAGATAGAGCTCAGAGTTCCCATGCTGCCTGGAATAGGTGTCTAACTTGACCGTTGTGAAGGCGGGGGAAGAGCTGGGTCGGGCGTCTATTGTAAACCCACTTCTCTACTTTCGCGGTGTCTAGCACTTACCTGTAACGTTCCACCGTTTGTAACCTCTTATAATTGGTAGCCTTATATCTTGTTTTTTGATGACAGATAGGGACCAGTTTCTTTTATGTAATTCACGTTTGTCCCATACAAATTCTCACTACCATCATTACAAAGTTAGTACAAACAATAAGATTTTACAATTTTTGAAAGAACAAAATGTTACATTAGCTGGATATGTTGCCTGGTAACAGACAATTTTAAATTATAATGTCTAATTGACTGAAGTTTTTGTTTTGATTACGCATCCTAGTCAGACTGGTTACCCTATATCATGTTTGATTGAGCTAACGAAAATGAGCAATGTGTGTCGATTTTAAAGTTTTTAGTAGTTTAAACTGGTTTTATTTAACACTTTATTTTTAAAAAACTTAACGAATTAGTTTTATTTTTACTGATTTGGCCCATCAAAAGTAAAACATCTTTAGTATCCTTTTTGATTTACGTGTTGAGTCTCGCGTGAACTGAAAAATAACATCCCTGTTTAGTTTACTCCAATGGTAATTTAAATATTGCTAACTGTCGAGTAAAAACATTTAATTTGGACTCATTTGGTCATTTGGATCATTAGCATTTAATTCACTCACAACAAATATTTTATGTATGAGTAAGCCTTTATAAGAGTGATTGTTAGAAAATCAGTTTCATACTGTCATGTCGCCCACAAACAAGTTTTAATATGTCAACGTCACGCCTGTTTTCACGTACACAATGATTAGCAAACAACTTTCACCCTAGAAACTGGATGGTGAGTTAATTCATAACGCAACTCCTCATTAAACCTCATTTTAGAGCCTGCCATTTTATATAGAGCGTGTTGTAACTTAAGAATAAACTGATTTTAGACGCTCGCTCAAACTCAGCTGCAGTTTTAAAATTGAAAATATTCAAAGATTTCATTTTCGTACCATCGATATTTATTCAAGTCTCACATGATGTACTGTGTAATAGTGTATTTCTCCTACGATAATCTACTGAACTATTTCTCACACTTTTCTACTGATCATAGATGACAATAAAAGGACAATATCATATAACGGTCCACTATGGATATTGGCATGCATTCGATTCCTATCTTCTTACATTCTATTAGTTATATTTTTGTCTCTCCAAGAATAAGGGAAAAGTAACTTCGATTTTACTTTTTTCAATGTAATTGTTTACTTTCTATATTTGAAATGTTGTTATTCCTATGGTACAGATCTGTACTGTATTTCAAGATATTTACAGTCTGAAAGAGGTTTACATCGGAAAACAGTTTGATCGTGATATTGATTGATTTGATTTACCAAGTATATAATATACCCTTTTCACTCACACAAAACGCAACCTGGATTAAATCTTAAATAATTAACAGAGTTTTTAATATCGTAAACAAATTCCTCCCTGAAAAATATATTTTTTTTAAGAGAATGAAGCTGTTCAAGTGATCTGGCTAATTGGCATTGTCACTTCGTTATCGTCAGTTTGAGATGATTTTTTTTTACCGTCGATGTGGTTACTAAAGCTTCATCTCTTCTGAACCTTTCTCAACGCTCGCATCACTTGCTTCATTATTGTTGAATTCCTCTCACTTAGTGTCTGTTGCGTCATATTATCACGTACAGTCAGCAGGTGCACTAGGAACAAAGTCAGAAGAAACTGTACAGGTCTGTCGTCATCGCCTCTGCTCGTTTCTTTGGCTAACTGAGCGGTTTACTTTTCTCTATTCACTTGTAGATTCAGACCAAACTACCAACACGTTACGACGTTTGTTTGCGTAACTTGCTCGGTTATATCATCGGTTTTGGTTCACTGGTGACTTTCCGAATGTAGCACAACTTTGCAGAATAACTTAAAAATGTTATATTAAATTACCCTCTATATTTAAGGACTACAGTTCAGATATTTGTTCTCATCTTCCTTTTGGGAAATGAGCTTCGCGTCTCTAGCAAATCAAAATAGATATCACCAGCTATCGTAAAAACGATTATAGTCAACTAGTAAAACATTTGAATATAAACATAATGGACACATTGATCGAAGATACAATCCTATGCAATATGAGAAAAACGTTGTCAAATGAGCTTTGATTAACGTTTATTATTTCGAAAATCATGTCAGAAACGGACGAACCTTGATCCGTGATGATATCTTAACAGATATTAAGAATGTCAATTCATTTTTAAAGATTAACTGATTTCCAAGAAAATTATCATAGTCTGACTTGAAGCTGACAGATATAAACAAGATAAGTAAAAGATCTTGGATAATTAGCTCAAGCAATTTTGAGTAGAGATCAAGTACAATTTTAACGTTAATCTAATTATATATGAAAACGGGAACACCTAAGATAAAAGCCTAAATTATCTGTTACGCGGTAATATGTTGAAAAGGTTGCTTATAATTGGCAGAGTATCGTAATTGTTAGAGTACTCATTATTACATAACCGAAAACCGCCAGGCAGAATCTGAGATAAATATACAAAATGTTAGGATGTGAAACTAGTATAAGCTGCCATTTGGCATTGGGCTATTAAAATAATCTTATGAGTATTGATCACTAATAGTAAGCATACTATGGTTTGGGCCTTCCATATACGGTCACCACCGAGATCGTCATGTCCGAGTTCGTCACATCTATGAAAATCAATGAGCTGTACTAATTAGGGTCGGCTGTCTACCTGTCCCGCCGGGTATGTCATGCCTCCTCCGCCCGAACAGGAACAACTTATCCTAGTCACAGATCACAAGAGAACGGTCAAGTACAGTTCTGAATCTTTACGCTGAAAGTTTACTGATGTTGGTTCTTCATGTAGCTAAAAATTATACAAACTAACTCGTGACAAAATTGATGACAAAATTGAAGTCATACGACTACATATCGCACTAAAAGGATGAATTAGGCCGATTGATGTTTGTTCGTGAGTCCGAAAAACAGCCTTATTACAAAAGGATTCGTGTTACAAAATTGAAAAGTGTCATACAAAAGGATATCGCACTGAAAGGGGTGCATTCATTATATTATACTAGGATAACAAGATTATTTTAAGAAACTTATTCGTATTTTTAAGCCAAGGGCTTGGTATTCGTGCGGATAAAATAAATACAATAGTACAGCTGTCAGTTTAAATTTACCAAAGTTGTAGTAGTTTTGATATGATATTTTCGCAATTACTTACTTAAAAATATGTTAAAACATTATTACAATTTAAGAATTTAATAAATATAACAACCAAAATCCTATCATGGATAAAAGTTTAATTGAACACTTAATATTGCTTAATGGTGTTTAGTTTAACACTTTTAATATTGCTCGGCGAAATGTACAGGCTAGTTGTAATTTTCAGCTACATGAAGAACCAACATCAGTAAACTCTGAGCGTAAAGATTCAGAACGGTATTTGACCGTTCTCTTGTGATCTGTGACTAGGATAAGTTGTTCCCGTTCGGGCGGAGGAGGCATGACATACCCGGCGGGGCAGGTAGACGGCCGACCCTAATTAGTACGGCTCATTGATTTTCGTAGATGTGACGAACTCGGACATGACGATCTCGGTGGACACGCCATATACAAACTAATATCAATAAACAACAAAATAAACAAACTGAGACAAAGACATCTCGTTTTCACGAATTCTCAGTTTTCTTCCCCACTTTGTTCCACGTTGTGCCCAGACAGCATCGGCACAAAGCCGCACCCGCACACAAAGCAGGGTTTAAGTAGATAAAACTGCGGAAATGAAAGCTCCGTGATGCTCCATCGGTGCCACAAAACATCTCGTCCACGTTTCGCAACGTTTGCCGCTGCGAGATGCCGCGGATTGGAGCTTTCACCTCATTTGCATGGCGAGCACGCCGCAGCCGCTCAGTGTCTACTAGTACTGTCGGGCCTGCTGCACTGTCAACGACGACTGACCTGCGTCAACACGGACTGGGGGAACGGAGGAGGAAGTGATGGGAGGGTCTGGTGAGTGACACACCTTGGCCAACTGTAGACGGCCTGTAAGAGTGGAAAAACCAGAACTCAGACACGCTCTGATCCTGCTGAGATATCCTGGACTAGGAATAATGTTCACGAGAGGTGATACAAAATTCTAATGATAAAGCTATTGCGTCAGCTGCATTCTGGTGATATAAAGTTGCACTTGGACTCGAAAAGTCCGTCAGCTCTTGGATGAAACAATATAAAACAATTGACTACTTAGGAAAGGACTTCACCGAGGATAAATGTGTATAATTATTTGATCGTACAACATACTCTCCCAGAGAAGGAATAATCAGAAGTATGGTTCTGGCGGGAGAATGTCACGTGCTTGGCAACGCCGCCGTGACGCGTGCACACACGCCGCCGGCGCCGCCGTGTATGACAACTGAACACTAAGGAGGAGTTCAGTAGAGACATAGAGACACAATAGGCATCCTGATATGCTCTTTACCTTCACCTTTCCTGCGGTTTGTGTAGATGCGGACTTACTGGAAAAACCTTTTAAAGGGTAGTTACTAAAAACAGCCCCTGGTCCACGTTATGTTTTCTGGTTTCATATAAGTTAGAAGTGACCCACCGCATTCTCAGATTTCGTGGCCTTCAATCTACATAGCTTTCAAGAACAGTCACACATTGCTTGCTGATGACAATTCGCTAACTTTTAACCCACACAGGTTTGTTGGCTTATTACAAGATAAACGGTAGCTAAAGCTTAAGACAAATTGGATTAAAATGAAATATCGCGTTGTATCATCGCAGCCTGCAGTATATAACAGCGTTACTCAACAGTTGTATCGAGTGTTAGGCCAACGTGGGGGAGGTGGCCCACATCGTGACTGGTGGAGACCACAGCTCAACCTCAGCTGAGCCGATTCACTCAGTCACTCGGGTAATAGCTTCCAAGTAATGGTGTTTATGAAATTACAGCATCAATGTAACGTTTAAACTTCCCATGCAGACTGCTACATTCGGTCCCGGCCCTGGTAGTTTTGCCGGTCCAGCAATATTTTCAGCGCAGCCCTTTCCCACTTCTCTTTGATAATTAATTAAATTAGATGGAATTCCAGGCCAACTCACTATCCAGGATGAAAGTAACATTACATAAAAACTGCTAAACAAGAGCAGTGGACCTCATATAGTCGCTCCAGTTGGGACTTTCACCCACTTCCGGGCGCGAAGACTATCATTCGGAAATGTTTCCGGACGTACCTCAACGTTTAATTAGGGATTGACTGCACTTGCAATGAAAACTGCTTCACTAGAGTACCTTAGCGTGAAAGTATGACCTAAATGGTGATGGTAGGTTGTATACAAAAGGATTTTCAAAAACTAAATTCGGTTTAATATTTTGAATTATTATTTAGACATTTTATCGCTTGTAGTGTTTTAATTAGGCTAAACCGTAGTAATGTTTAAAACAATGGTAACTCGAACATATATAAACTACACGAAACTTACATGTTATATGTTGTGCGAGTTGGAACTTCATTCATGAACAAATTATGTTTTAAGTATTACATTTTTGTAAGTAGTTTGTTTGGTATTTGAAATATTATTTTATTTGATTCGAGTTAATGTTTGGTCTACGGAACTAATAGAACCACTAGCATGCTTGGTAAATGCTGCCCGATAAGGAAAGAAAATAATCCATCATATTACATAAAAATCATGTATTTTAAGAGTAGAATAACATAACCACATATTATATGTGTTTCTAATAAAATTAAATACATATTATTATATTAATTTAAATGTATACAATTTCCTTTCAAAGCAGATTCAACTATAAACTTTATCTAGATATGCATTGTTACTATTTTAGTTGTAAAAGAAATAAATAACATGTTCCTATGATTTGAGATTTTAACATGAAAATATCGACTGTAAACATGGAAACTCAACTTGTAACTTTCAGAAGGTTTCGGTAAGGTTTCGGTAGTAACGTAACACAAGAAAAACTCCTTAGAATACCTTGAAAACTTCCATACCAGTAAAAACGTCTTTCCTAGGGCAAGCGGAAAGATAAGGTAACTTGTCATTTGAGACTTTAGAGGCAGCAGGCTCTATGCAGTGAAATAGGATACCGAGGGACAGGCTTCCCCGTGACCTTCCAGAGGGTAAGAAGTTGAGGTCGCAACACAACAGGTTGTGTCACCAGGCGTGACTGTGGCGCAAGGAGGAATATGTGATCAGCACAACTGCTATGAAGGCTCCAGAGCTAGTATGCACATACACTTATGATGCAGTATGTAGTTGCTAAGTGTGTCAGTAATTAAGAGTTGGGTATGATTCATAAAGGGATATACCAAAGTAATCCTATTAAAAAAAGCTAAATGTATGGCTAATCATTACTGGGGTACTCCACTTGATTGTTTAGATGATTGACAAACAAATCGATTCATAAAAATTAAAATCTTACAAGAGATTTATTTGGTCACCAAATAAGGCTGGTATTTTTTAAATCCATTCATTAGTGGAGTCAACCACCTCATAATTTACCACTTTTCAGCCTGATTTATAGCCGTTTGGAAACCTACGCGGATTGGCATGCTATTAGTCGCATCAAGATCCCCACCTTGAGTTGGTCTATAAAGTACACCAATGCTTCTTCCTTCTACTTCAAACTCTTTATAGGGTTTCAGCTAATTATGACTATATCTTCACTTTAATTGCGAACTCAGTGAAAATGTGCTTTGGTGATGAGCGTTTGAAGCGTTGAAGACCTGCTAAGGTATTGTTTTCCAAAACGCTGAATGATAAAAGTCGTGTTTGCAAGGCAGGTAGCTTCAAGTTACGTTAGATAATAAAAATAATAATAATAATATTTATTTCATAACAATGATATACAATGTATCGGAATTTACAAAAAAAACAAAAAAAACATGTTATGGGGAAATATTTAAACCAGGTATGGTAGGTCTGACTCCTTTCTTCCCCTTCCTGGCAGGATTTTTGGGAACCATTCGGAAAGTAAGGCTAATACAACATTGATGAACATTACTCACAATATATAATAACTTGATTATTTACTACGGAATAAGTTTAAAACTGTTTGATACTAATAAAAATTTAGTAAATTATCTCTTAAAATAAACCCATGGTTTTTTTCTCATTCAAAGGTTTGAGTTCCCATTCTACTCGCTATAAGACTGCAATTTACTGACCTCGACATTATCAATTGACCAATCCAACAAGCTATTACAAAGCTTCATTAATTTCCTGGGAACACGTACAACCATTTGTGCGTTTTGAAATATGAATCCAACAAAGCGTTTTCTGAGACCAGTCACAGTCGCACGGTCCAGCGAACAAAACACTGCGCCGGCGCTGGGAATACGGCTGCGCAACACGGCCACACATTGTCCGGCGCTGCGCCCACACCGCCACCGCGCCTGCGCGGTAAATGCCAAGGACTCTGCGCGCGCGTTGCAGTAACCGAAACCGATAGGAACCGGATAACAATATGGCAATAGGTTCTTTTCATTCGATGGATTATAATTGATTGTTTTCAATCAAATAAATCCACCGAGGGTGGAACAGGATTCTAAATCATTGATATATTACTTATTTGAAAGAAGAAATATATGCCTAACTAGCAGCTCCAATGGACAGAACTTTGATATCGTACATAGTTATCATATACAAATCGTAAATATTAATTATTTTGGATTTTTGTTCTATGTATTATCATTAGTAATATCCGTATTCAGCTCATTGGACTCTTTAGGTATTCTTTATTTAGATCATTTATTTTGGGCAATAGATTGAGGAGGTACAACGGAAACCAACAAACGGAACAGTGGTTAATCGTTAACAATAGTCTTTTGGGAGAAGTAGACATAAACTTTCACGACCGAAGTCCTTTTGGCTAGGATCATTAATAGCCTACTAATCGAAGACAATTGAGGTGGAAATTATCTAGTTTAGAGAATAACCAGAAAATTAGGAAACTCTGAAAATTAGGAAACTCTTCTAACACATGGTGACAGAAACAAGATTCAAGTGGATAAGATGTTGAATAATGCACAATGAATGAATAAATAGTTTTAAAACAAATTTGTTTGGTGAACCCAAAAGGGAAGCTTTAATGATTGATTGTAATATAGATTTAACAACCGAGCAACAGGTAGGTTGTTGCGCTTGGGAGTTGCGAGAGTTCCGCGTGTGTACACACCGGCCTGAGGCCGACCACTAACAGCTGGGCGGAGGAGGAGGTGGAACCGGCAAATAAACGAACACCCGTCACCACCTCCTGGCTGTGCCGGTGGCGAAAACCCTGCAAATTGAAATCTCTTTCACCCGGTTTGTAAATGTAAATTGTGAAGGTAGGGAATTACGTGGGAAATCTTGCTGCAACGAACATTGGATTGATTGTTGGTTGTTGTGGTCAGGATAGTGTGGTAGTGTGGTGAGGACATAAACTGTCTGGTGCGGGATGCGGCAAGTTGAGGAGAACTGTTGCACGTTGTTTAGATATCATCAAGTTCGTTGGAATACAGGGTTGGTAAATTTACAGCACACAAATTAATTTATCATACAAATTGGGGGCGTAAACATGTACAAGTACTTTTAAATTAGGAAGTTAACACAACGACTCAAAAACTTATAGAGTTCGAAACAATCTACTTTAGATTGATCAAAATTCTTTATTTTGCACAAAAAGATAAAAAAACTTACCGAATATATTTGCGCTATTATAACCATTACCTATGGTCAACAGAAATTGAACAACAAAAAACAATTATAATATACAAAAACAAAACCAACGGGTTAGTATTTTCGGAGTTTAGTTCCAAAGGTGTAAGGATGTTTGCGCTATTATACACACAATGGTCAACGGAAACATAAATAGTGCCGAATTTAAAAACAATGAGCGTGTACAAGGATATATACAAGCGATGTTGGTGTTTTCGGCGTCTGTGGGTTTGTTTGTGCCAGCTTATAGCTGGGAGGCCCATTCACAACCTTCCCGTCAGCTGATTACACAACGACAACCTGGCGGACTGGCCAACTTACACCGTTACAGGCAACATATGACACTCCGGCGTTAAGAAAACCAATCAGTTATTTGTGGCAGACCATTACATTATTTAATTGTGTAAAAACCACATTCTTTAAATATCGTGATTACTTGGAAGAAGTTACTCAATTTAAAACCCGATTAAACCGCATGTACTACTTCACTACTGTAAGTGAATACTGGAATCAAGTCTGCTTCCGAAATTAATTATCGCTTTGTTAGAAGCCACCAGAAGGATGTTCGTATTTTAAAGCGACTATTGAGTGTAGAATGAGTGAGATGCTTTGTGTAGCCTTGTTACTGATTATAAGACTCACTATTTAGCCAGGATCAGTAGTTAATAGCCCAATGACCAATGACAGTTGGGCAGAAGTTCGAACATTCACAATTGTTTTCGATTCTGGTCAGGATAGATCTGACGGACCTCAGATTGTGACGCCAGCGCGGTTTACCCACTACGCTAACTATCAGCATGATTAATCACACCATTATGAAAACAGAAATAAAATTATTTATTAATTTTATTAAATATTTGCTTACAATATGGAAAATATACATTAGGGTTTAACTTTTCTGCTTGTTTTAATTTAAAATCCAAATTTATAAGCCTATAGGATTAAAAAAATAAGTTGTTACTTAAGTGTAACGTGCAGTCATACAGTAAGTGGTACAGTTAGCACTATTTTAATATGCGTACCTCCTTTACAAAACTCTTGCACTCAGAAGATAGACAATTTCTCCGCCCCAACATTGACAGCTGACAAGAGTGTCAGCTGCGATTTCTTCAGTTAGTTAACTAAATACGTTGTTCAAAGTAACTTGGGGGCTAAATCAAAACTGCAAGTAACCACATTAAACTGGGAGGAGGAAACTCGATTGTCCCATTAGACGTGTTCTTATGAATAACTCGATTTCTATTGAAATCCAAGGACAATCAGATAACATAAATGTTCGATCCTGTTTAGTTATTTACACTGGCTGGCTCAACTGAAGATGGCCTCAATTTTTGAAGTGTTGACAGTGGCGGAGTGGCGAGGTAGGCTATGCGTCACCTGCCTCTTGATCCTTCTACAATATCAGGCCCACTCGCATTGTCAGATCTATGGTGCAACTCTCCCGGACGAAGCTGTAGGATGTTGGTCGTATCCCCTCCAGTTGCAGCCAAACAGGACATCTTGTGCGGCGTGTCACGAGCACGGCTCATAATCCTTTATACGAGTCCTCGATCGTATCCTTGGTGTGAATGGGCCATTCAGATCAGACCTGGGTACCACCTTTGTAGCGATACAAGTACGGTAATATCAGCAAAGTGGTCGAGCGAATCCTTGTAGCTTGTCCAACGGGTTCACTCTTTACATTCATAGTTCCTATTTGCGTTTTTGGCTGATTAATTCGTCAACTTGGTAATTTTTTATGTTTTATGGAACAATGTTACAATGTTTATATTTGTTTGTCGACAGCACAATTTACGACGATTGAACCCATTTCGAATACAGTGTGAGAGGTTCAGGGATAGGGCTAGTTTGAATGTTTACTGAATGCACTACTAATATGGTGGAGGTATAATTTCCTAAAATGACTCCATCCCATAACCTAATCGTATAATTCCCTTGACAGATACTAAACATTTAAAAATCGACTAATTGTTAACATCAGGAATTTGAAGATGATTGTGAATGAATGTGGAAGAAGTAGAAGAAATAAGTTTAGTTTTTTTCAGCTGGCAACTCTGATTTGCCAAACTGATTTGTATTCAGCGAGTTGCCACTGGGAGGCGTAACTAGGCTAAGCACAATTACGTTGGCTAACCTGACAGCACCTAATTGTGACCGAAGTGTTGACCAACCTGACAGCACCGGAAGGAAGTGACCGCTCAGGGCTACAATGGTCCACTTTCTTCTTTCTTGTCTTCATTCAGTTGGCGTCGCGCCATGGACGAATTTTTGTTACGTGAGCGAGGATTGAGAAGGCGCGACTGCATGTAAAACGTGATAGTGACGAATATCAATTCAATATTACATAAACCTTGCTAACTGCCTCTAAAGATGAACAACATAAACGTAGAACGAGAAGGTTCCAATAACAGACAGAAATACAAGAACAGAGGGGAAAAAGTTTAAGGAGATAGAAGTTGTAACGCTGGAAGCAAATTGTGATGTTCAGAAGCTGGCTTCGCAAAACATGAATGATATAAATGTATATTATACATTACTCCTTATTGGAAGTTCATAATTAGTTTTAGTACAAAAAGTTGATGCAATAATGTTGATGCAGTCTACTTTCTGCACTAACAAGAAAAGTTGTTGCAGATGTTGAGTGTTATGTAAGCGGACCAGTTCCCGCCGTCTGGGAACCTCTAGTTGCCTCAGAGTCACCGCCTGCTGTTTATTGTCATCAGTTATCTCATACCGATTTAGTGAGCCACTTAGTTTGATTAATTGTTTTTTTATTACATTCTGGTTTGATAAATTTAATAACTTCATGTAGGCTAACATTTTTAACTATGAATTTGGATACTTTTGGATACCCAAAAATTGCTGCACCAAAGAGTTTTAAACCAGTTACCATGGGAGTTTTGATTGGTGATTTGGTGGTTGGTTGGTGATTATAATAACCTTTACGATATTTTCAGGAAGCTGATAAGTGCCTTCGATAAGAAACTCTAAGACAAGTTTGCTTCAATCAATAGTTTAACATATTTTCATGAATTTACCCATCGAAACCAACATGATGCTTCAATAGTTAAAAGGAAATTACATTATAAACGGAATTATGACCCCACCAATGACCATACTGCTGCTGTCTTGCTACTGGGGGTAAGAGTTTATCGAGTTTTAGCGAATTTCCCCTATAGGGAAGAAGCTATTACCGTTGGTCTCATGGTAAGACTTAAGCCCAAGACCATGACAAAATTTTTTTTAGGTCCCCAGATGACTAAAACACTATTCGTCCAAATTTATATATATGTATATATATATCTATGTATGTATATATATATATATATATATATGTGTGTGTGTGTGTGTGTGTGTGTGTGTCCGTGAATGCGATAACTTGAGTAAAAAACGTCTGATTTCTATGAAATTTGGCTCAAATGAGTAAAGTGACATTTATGACTTTAAGATCGAAAACCAGAAAAATCGGGCCATGGGAAGGGGGGTTTATGGGGGTTTTAAATTTTCCAAAAATCAGTTTTTTGCATTTTTTACCCTAAAATTTTTAAAACACATAATTTTGGTTTAGACCATGTTATAGAGCTTAAAAAACAAATAATATGGTATTTTTAATTATTAAGCTAGGTTAAGGGGTTGCGGAGAAAATCCAAAAAAGCCTGCTCATAAAATCTCCTATGTTAATCTTATGGGAAAAAGGTTTTTGGCTTTTCCTAAGTTAATTTTAATATAAACTTCACATTTGCTTTTACCAATCAGTTCAGCTCCACAAAACAATCATTTTGGTGTTTAAATTGTGATTCTAAGTCCAACCGTTGCAGAGATATTCAAAGTGCTAAACACAGTACGTTGTCCAATGTTATCCTTAAGGAGAATAAATAAAATTTGATATCTCCATTATTAATAATGGAGATAGTGAATCACTATCTCATGCTTGGTATAGTGATGAAACTTGGCACGTGGGGTCACGTAGTACTGGTATATTGATATTTGCACAAAAAATTGATTTTTTGTTGATTATCCCCGTAGCAGCGAATCTGCGTACTCAGCCCCCATGTTATTCTTATGGAGGATAAGTAAAATGTAATGACTCCCTTAATTATGAACATAAATTAATAAAACTTGCTATGTGGCTTCACCTTGTTGAGTTATATTGATACTTGCATAAAAACCCATTTTTTAGTTCCTTGTTGCAGCAAACCTGCTTACTCAGCTCCCATGTTATTCTTAGAGAATAATTAAAATGTTATATAGTGCTTACTTATGATCGAATATTGATTAAACTTGGTATGTGGCTTCACCTAGATAAATTATTTTTATATTTGCATAAAAACCAATTGTTTGTGTTCCTTGTTTCAGCTAACCTATGTACTCATCACCAATGCTATTCTTATGGAGAATAATTAAAATTGTATATATCGCTTATATGTGAATATATTTTTTTGAAAATTGGTACGCGGCTTTATGTGGTATTAAGACATATATTATGCATTGGAAATTCGCTGAGTACGCAGGTTTGCTGCAACGGGGGTATTTGATATTTATATTTAAGAATTGACGTATACTTTTTGCGGTCACGCCAAAGTTCAAGAAACGTTATGGCATAAAAAACCCCAATTTATCCCTTCCAGTAATCCAACCTTCATCAACAGGCGAAGATCTCTTCATTTATTTTCTTTAAACCACCCCTTCAGAGAAGCTGGTAGACTCAGGGGTTAAAGAAAGCTTGTAATACTGGATAGCAAACTTAAAACTGCAAATTATTCTCAGTCCGGTCTATGACTAGAGGGCCTAAACGATAACAACCAACTGGAAAGCCATCTAGAGGTGTAGAAAACCCGATGCAACTTATTGCAGAGGACAGAATTCCAAATTATCCACCCTTATTAAATAAATCCTGACCTCTCTAAAAGGTCTATGATAGTTAATAATTACGTGTTGGGCTCGGCCCAGACGTGGGAGCAGAGGCCACAACGTAACCGTCAATCATTCTTATCCTGCAGATCCAAGGACCAGGACCAGTTAACTGTTCTGATGACCTTTGCTCTCCTAATCTCCGTCGCGATCACGCTATAGAGGTCCCCGGGAGGTCGCCTTGTTCAAACACTGATTAACTTCGTCTTTAGCCCTCTAGACCGTTAATGAGCTACCTGCATTATTTTAAATGGTTGTACCTTGGGGAATATAATGAAGTTTACTGTGTGACTACCTTATTGATTGAACAAAAAGTCTGATTACTAAGAAAATTATTTAAGTGAATTATAAACAATTTTAATTTATTCAAGTATTTGTGGGCTTCCAGCTTACGCTGCAAGGTACAAGATCCTTTGACAGATCCTGGTGTGACAATAAAATATGCAATTTAAATAATAACTGCATTGCAAATAAAAACTGTATTTGTTCGTGTTAGTAACTCTGGTTCACAACGTATTTATTTATTAAAAACACTCGGTCACTATTAGCCATGAAGTAATGGTATATTAACATAATATGTTCATGTATTATTACGATTGAAATTATCCAGCAATTACTAGTGGCCATCTTAGGGTTTTTGCACCGACAGAGAATTGTTGACTTTCAGCAATTATATCTCTTTACTCAATCACCCAAGGAGTTTTGTTTTAGTGTTGATTTGAAAATTTAGTTTAATTTCATGTCTTACCAATGTCCATTTCCATGTCTTACCACGTCTTATTTTGCATTTATAAAAAATATTAGTTAACTGAAACTTAACATTGCTTCTATGAGCACAACTCCAATATGACAACCGATGATGCAAAACTCTTATGGCTACGATCGTCAAACCACATTAGGTAACCCTAGCAAGCTAAATGTCCGGACATTTTTACCAAGTATCGACGGCACATCAGTAGTAGTTATTTTCTCAGTAAATTTCACCGGCATCTCCGGAGCCTCGTATGCTAATCCTGTGCCAGTTTGGTAACCGCTGCAGACGCTCTGTTGCAACTGTGACCACCGTTTATATTAATGACGGCCGTATTTACATGTAACCAGCAGGTTTTTTGGCCTTGTAGGCAAGTAAGTATGGACAACTAAAGTTTATGACATGGAGACGATCAAAGAAGCCTTCAAAAATGTTTGTATAATTCTTATAGAATATAATATTATAAAATCTCACATTTGTGCAGACATTTTACACTTCTGAGCATTAAAAACTACATCTGAAGTACTATATCTCTTCCATTTATATTTTTAATTTAAATTTGACACACCGTATAAACATTGTGTTTTTGTTCTCGGGTAAAGTTGATTTTTAATTGAAGAGATAGACGCCCCATAACCATAAGGTCAGATTGGCTAAACAAGTAACTAGACCCATAGATAAACAAGGAAGTCGTCAATATTTATATGTAACCGATTTTTACGAAATGTCATTATCTCCTTGGCATTTCAACCCATTCGTTAGATTTACCAAAATTCCACTGAGCAAAAATAATACGTACACAATATAATTATAATTAAGGCAACTAAGAGGTAATTTAGTTAGATAAGAGGTTCAAATGAGATGATTGATGAATGATTTCAAAGGGCAGAGGCATTTACATATATAAAATCAAATTTAATAGAAAATACTTTTGTGTAATTAATACATCATTGGATCAAACTTAATTCAGACAAAAGTTAATCCCTTAATTGGGTAAAAATGTTCCTGCATGTCACCATGTGAGAGTTTTGCCATCGGGGAAAACTAGTTTCACGAGGTTTTGAGAACTGCAATCTGATGATGATCTCCAATTAAAAAAAATACCAAAACCATATCAACAAGTTAGTGGTAACAGTCCTGGCCTAACTGGATAGCTGCAGGTAGATATTCTAGTTTTCTGTGTTAGCTCTCCTAACTGATTTGTACCCAACCTCGCTTGAATTAGTGTAATTATTCTTTTGTTATATTTTAGATATAGTTTTTACCTGAATACTGGATCAAATTCCAACCCTGAAACGTCAAGCAACTTGTGTTGCCTTTTTATCATTGATCGAAAATATCCGCACTAACTTTTAAAATCACATAAACTCACCATCACCTCAGTTAATTTCCTTCAAAGTAGTAGATCCAAATTATAAACATATTTTACACGACCACCTGCTATGCCTGCAGTGTATATCAAACGCTAGCATCTCATTAGGGATTATTTGCACGTGTAATTGTTAAATTAAAGCGGCTTTCCACTTTTACTCGCAGAACACACACATATAACATGCAAACCTCGCACGCAAGCGGATTATTATTTTAATCCAGGAATACTCGTTAGCTGTGGTTTGTTCCTTAAATAAACATTGGTTTGTTGAGGAAGTCCCGATAGTATTAACAAAGCGTAGGTTTAAACCACGTTTAACGAACTGTTAGAATACGTGGCAGTAGACATTGAGGGCTCGCATTGATCAAATATTTAACAACATGTAGTGAAACGAGTCAAATGTATTACTTATTTTAACTTGTTGTAACAACGCACGATTTGAGGCTTTTCAAGAAATAAAATAAAACATTTAATCAATTAGCAGGATAGCGTATTGGTTAGAGTGCACTTCTTACAATCTCAGGTTCGTCAAATCGATCCTTTACAAAATCGAAAAGTTTTGCAAAGGTCGAAAAGTGGACCCAGCACCCACTGGTCGGATATTGGGCTATGAATGATCGTGGTTGGCTAATGAATCAGTCAATCCTGGCCGACAACAACGTGACAGTAGATAACCTACTCAGGTATACCCTCATAATTAAAGTAGACCCTCTCAACCGTCCTCGCTTCAACCGCCCATCGGATTAACCGCCCTCTTTCCGAAAATAGCTCACGTCCATCGCTGCAGCCGTCGTACCGATACTGCACCGTAAAAAACGTTCAGGTCACAACAAGGCAATCGTATGTTTCCTTAGTTAGTCAAGTATTTAATCTTAGCACATTATTTGGTACCTATTTTGTAACTGTAGTTTAAGTTTAATTATTAGTGCTTAAAATATGACAACACCCAGGCGTTATTTGTTTCAATCGCCCTTTTAGTCCGGCGGCGGCGTCCGGAGGGCGGTTAAAACAAATTGTAATGTTATGAATACAAAAATATAACTATTTAAGGGTCTACAATTAGCAGAATACTTCGCAAAGTTAGTAAGGACTTAGGTATAAATAATAGCAGCAACATAATCCAAAATTGGTATATGTTAGATGATTGAATACCCTCGATGGTGGTTAAAAATAAGTAATTCTAGAGTTACCATTAACTTATGTTTATGTTATTTGTTGAATAAATCCTTACTAATATATAAAAATGGGATGGTGTGTGTCTGTCTGCTTTTTGTTCCTCAAACACTCAAAAACCTCTAAACCGATTGGCATGAAAATTTACAGGAATTTTTCTTATATAGCAAATAAACACATAGGCTCTGCCCCACGGGAGTTCAAAGTGCCCATGTATTCCTTATGGACATTCATTTTTGTTTGAGCTGATGAAAATACAAACAGCTGATCTTGATTTGAAGTAGTTCCACGGGCTAACCACAGAATGCAGCACACATTAACTGTTGTATTCTCGGGTGAAACCGGGTACGATGGCAGCTAGTATTTAATATTAATACGAAGACTGATGACGGAGCTTTCCCACAAATTGTGCACTGGTGACGAATATACCATTTCAAGTTTAGCTAATTTCAAACCAGTATCCGAAGGATATTGTAACAAAAATGTTTCCACAACAAGATCCCCTATAATAAATATTTTCATTGTCACCCAAAATAACCAAAAGTGTTTTTAACATTCAATAACAACTACAGAACTTGTAAAATCATAAATTTACCCCATAATCTTTAAAGAGGGAGGGATGGTTCAACAGCTGTCATTATTTTTTAGAAACATGTTAATTATGAATACCAAATATAAATTTAAAATCAATGAAATATTCGCATGGCCGGTGCGGTCGGCACCGTCTTCGCTAGGCCCGGTAAACGACTGGTTGGCCCGATGACCTATTGCTGCTCTCACACCTCTGACCTCTACCTGACCTCACTGACGTCACCACCAGCTGATTTTAAGCTGTTTGGTCCCAGTTAGCTGTTCGTTAAAGTGAATCTCTACCCGGCAAGTACCGGTACATAACATGCTCGCGGTATGCGGTGTGTTTTAGGCGGGAAAGCAATCACGATTACATTATAATATCAAACCAGTTGTGTAATATAATATATGTGAGAATGTGTTATACACCCTACTGACCTCACTTCTATCCAGCAGTCAGGTAATAAAATAACTTATGCTAATTTTATGTTTGAAAAATGCGAGCTTTTGCTTCTTTAAAAAGTGAGCGAGCTTGTGAAAGGGAAGTGGGAATTGTTACACAAAAATATTAGCCGTATAAAAAAATTACTGATTTTGTAAAGTGGCTTATAATTTGTTCTTCAAATAGATGACAATTGATTTGCCTTTTGGTTTCGACTCGTTTTCGTTTCTACGTACACTCAACTCATATGAAATATATGTATAGCTCTATATTATAATAAGCTAAATGCAAACTTTGTAAACAATATAATAAGGCTTTTTAGCGAATTTACCCTATAGGGAAGAAGCTATTACCGTAGGTCTCATGGTAAGACTTAAGCCCGATACCATGATAACATTTTGTTTTGAGGTCCCCAGTTGTCAAAAACACTATTCGTTCAAATTGATATAAATAAATAATTGATATAAATTGATATTGTGTGTGTGTGTGTGTGTGTGTGTGTGTGTGTGTGTGTGTGTGTGTGTGTGTCCGTGAATGCGATAACTTGAGTAAAAAACGTCCGATTTCGATAGAATTTGGCTCAAATGTGTAAAGTGATATTCATGACTTAAGTTCGAAAACCAGAAAAATGGGACCATGGGAAGGGGGGTTTTAAATTGTCCAAAAATCAGTTTTTTACCATTTTTCACCCTAAAACTTTTTAAAAAACTTAATTTTGTTTAACCATGTTATAGAGCTTGGAAAAAAATTGTTTTTTGAATTATTAACCTAGGTTGAGTGGTTGCAGAGAAAATCCAAAAAAACCTACTGGTAAAATCTCCCATGTTAATATTACGGGAAAAAGGTTTTTGGTTTTTCCTCAGTTCATTTCAATGTAAAGTTCACATTTGCTTTTACCAATCAGTTCAGCTCCACAAAAAATCATTTTGGTGTTTAAATTGTGATTCTATGTCCAACCGTTGCAGAGATATTCAAAGTGCTAAACACAGTACGTTGTCCAATGTTATCCTTATGGAGAATAAATAAAATTTGATATATCGATTATTTATGAATGTACATTGATGAAACTTGGTATGTGGCTTCACGTAGTTCTGGTATATTGATAATTGCACAAAAAATGATTTTTTTGTTGATTATCCCCGTAGCAGCAAACCTGCGTACTCAGCCCCCATGTTATTCTTTTGGAGAATAAGTAAAATGTTATGACTCCCTTAATTAACATAAATTAATAAAACTTCCTATGTGGCTTCACCTTGTTGAGTTATATTGATATGTGCATAAACACCCATGTTTTTGTTCCTTGTTGCAGCAAACCTGCTTTCTCAACCGCCATGTTTTCTTATGGAGGATAATTCAAATGTTATGTAGCGCTTATTTATGATTTAATATTGATGAAACTTGGTGTCTGGCTTTGCCTGGTTAAATCCTATTTATATTTGCATAAAAATAAATTGTTTGTGTTCCTTGTTTTAGCAAACCTACGTACTCATCACCAATGTTATTCTTATGGAGAATAATTAAAATTGTATATATCGCTTATATGTGAATATTTTTTTGAAACTTGGTACGCGGCTTTATGTTGTATTAAGACATAACATTATGCATTGGAAATTCGCTGAGTACGCAGGTTTGCTGTGACGGGGTATTTGTTTTTAGATTTACCTCCACATATTATACACTAAAACGCGCGTCTAGGTGTGCAGATGTGTAAGCTGGTTTTAGATTTTCGATTTAAGCCTCGGGGCTCTGCCCTACAGGACTTCCAAGTACCCATGCTATTCATATGGAGGATGGTTTTATTTGGTTTATGTCTCATTTGTGTTTTCTTAATTCAGTTAAATTAAATAAACAGTTGTTATAAGGATTATATCCAACCGCATCCTGTCATTGTTTTGTTTAATATTTATATACTGTTCTCGGTTCTCAACACGGGATGCGCAAGCTGTGCACAGGAAATTCTAGTAAATATTTAACCATACAAATTAAATCAAATGTTTTGTATACTTGGTCAATTTAAAAATTTAAACGAATGGTGTCTTTGGTATATGAGACGAAAAGTTGGGTAAATTATTCCACATAAGGAAAATTCGCTAAAAGTACATGTACAATCTGTTTTTATTGTTGAAACATTTTTTGAATAGTTTTATATACCTTTAAAATATCCCCTTTCCCTAGTTAAAGTAGAAAATTCGCCTTAAAATATGCCTAGTTGCGTCGGTGACTTAAAAGAGATATTAAGGGATTTAAATTAATTGTTACGTTTCTGTGGTAAACGTAATATAACAATTATTTATCTAATATATATATAAGGTATATGAAAAACATTTCGATATTTTAGGACATTATTCTTCATGCAAATATGAAGAATGAAGTTTCTACAAATGTAAAAAAAACTTTCCTTTGTAGTATTTCTTTAAATGCATATTTTTAGATGCAAAATGCAAAAACAACGAAAAGTAATTACTCGTATACCTTTGTGAAGTTTTAATGTAATTTAATTTTTATGGTTTTTAATGTCTGCCATTTAAAAAAATGTAAAATGCATTAAAATAATAAGAGGGTGTCAGCAGCAGCAGGCCGCGTCTTTAAATCAACTGCATTTGCACTTCATCTCGGTCAGGGCCAGCGCAATGAGGTAGTGTCGCTTCCGCCTGCGTAATTGAACTATTAAATTAAGTGGCTTTATTCCTTGACTCTAGAGAAAGACTACCCCACAGAGACATCTTTGTTTGGACAGCCATCAGCCAATATATTCTCAAATTGTAAGCTACTCTTAATGATGATAAATTTAAATACTTTTCATAAAGTTAAAGGCAATTATCTAACATGTTATATGATAAAATAAGTAGGTGGGTTGCACGAGTGAAAAATCAGGCCGTCCATAAGGCTAGTGTTAATTTTAACATTGGGCTTATGGACGGCACAGTTTTTCGCTCGTGCAACGCTCTTTTTGTGTATTTTTCCGTCTAAAGGATAGCCTGCATAATTGGGGGAGGAGTTTAATTTTTGTATAAATCAGCAACGTCTTCTTTTTACTAGGTTGGGTTTATGAAAAGTTTGCGTTTTGTGTTTGTGTTTGTTTGTGTTTGTGTTAGTGTTGTTCGGTAGTGCGGTTTGTAGAGACCCAACGAAAATCAGTTAGTAAGGTAACCTTCACAGCAATCTTTCGCTCAGTGCACTTTAATAACAATATTTGACTTCATTTTAACAAGGTGAACTTGTGATTAATTGATTATGATTTTATAACCAATGAACATATATTACAGTAATATTTTAATACTGTTAGCTTCCATTGCAATATTGTTTTCTTCGTAAACATGAAACTAAATGTAGGAAGTAAGTACAGTTTACTTGAAAGTTGTTTTAGTTACTTCACAAACAATAAGTAATGAGTCCTTTACGATTTTCCATGTTATTTAGAATTCGTAAAAACAAAAGTAATACTTAAATTAGTCAGCAGGTTTGCGTTCGTGACTATTGTTTATCATCTCTCAATTGTTGAGGTTCGACTGGACCCAGCTGTCATTTATCAATGGGCTGATAATGATGTTTTAGCGAATTTCCCCTATGGGGAAGAAGCTATTACCGTAGGTCTCATGGTAAGACTTAAGCCCGAGACCATGATAACTTTTCATTTTGAGGTCCCCAGATTCCAAAAACATTCATTCAAATTTATATATATATGTATTCAAATGTATATATATATATGTGTGTGTGTGTGTGTGTGTGTGTGTGTGTGTGTGTGTGTGTGTGTGTGTGTGTGTGTGTGTGTGTGTGTCCGTAAGCACGATAACTCTCGTCAAAAAGGTCCGATCTTAATGAAATTTGGTACTAATGTGTAAAGACCCATTTATTTGAACGAGTTTGAAAACCAGACAAATCGCACGATCCGAAGGGGGTTTTTTGGGGGGTTTTGTACCCCAAAAATGGGTTTTTTGGGGGTTCCACATGTAATTTTTATTTAAATCAAATTTTAATTTTTACCATTGAATTCAGCATAAAAAAACAAACAATTTGGTATTTTGATCATTGCTCTACGTCAATTGCTTACTGAGATATTGAAAGTGCTAAACACAGTACGTTGTCTAATGTTATTCATATGGAGAAAAATAAAAATTGTAAATCTCGCTTATTTATGAACATAAACTGACAAAATTTGGTATATGGCTTCATCTGGTTGTGGTTCATTGTTGTTCGCACAAAAAAACAATTTTCGCCTATGGTTCCCGTAGCAGCAAACCTAGGTACTTGGTCCCCATGTTATTCTTATGGAAAATAATTCAAATGTTATATATCGCTTATTTATGAATGTATATGGATGAAACTTAGTATGTGACTTCACTAAGATAAGCTCTATTGATATTTGCATCAAAACCCATTATTTTGTGTTCCTTGTTGCAGCAAACCTGCGTACTCATCACCAATGTTATTCTTATAGAGAATAATTAATATTTTAAATATTGCTTGTTTGTGAATATATTTCTTATGAATCCTGTTAAGTGTTTTAATGTGTTATTTTATATATTCATTGGAAATTCGCTGAGTATGCAGGTTTGCTGCGACGGGGGTATTTTAATAAAAGGTCGACCAAAATAAAAGGTTAGATAATAGCAAGACCAGGATTTAGACCGTTTCCTATCAAAGCGTAAAAATGTCATTGGTATATAAAGTCACAAAGACAAAATAAAAACAAAAATCCAGACCACAAAACAGTGAATTAAAATACTATGTATTCTGAAATAAAAACTAATGTGGATTTAGTATAGCCTGTTTGTAAGAAGCAGCCATTTCGTTTGTAATGTTATGTTTGTTATATTTTTACCAGTTAAACTTAAAATTCTAAAAATATTGAGGTAATCTTTGTAGTGAAATTAGTCAAATTATTACACAAAAATGTGAACGTGTCTTCATTACGGAATTGACACATGAATCAGGTCAGTGAAACCTAATGTTACAGACCTTGTTGGGAGATCAAGTATAATCAAATCGAATATTTCTTAGGTGTTAAGCATGTCGACCCAACCTAACAACGGTTAACCAGCATATGTACCAATCATGAGTGAGCCACACCGCGCAAGCCCCGCGAATCGCAGCAGGGCGCAGGCGCGCACCGTCGTTCACTTTCACTCTAATTGTAATTAACACTTTATTCAGAGCTTATACCGGCAGTAATTAATGTCTTGATTGGTGCAACTCCTCGCTACTGGCATGTTAGTTACCGCTATTGCCGGTAAATCCAAACATTGAAAATTCTTTCATTGACTAAAATATTTGTTTGTTAATTTTAATTTTATCTGTACTAGTTTTCACTGTGTTTGACTCCCTATATTAAATTCTCTATAACATAATACTTAATTTAGATTTACTTGCTTTATATTTTATTTTTTAAATTGGAACAGTCAGCTTTAAACGTGGAGTTGCTATTTTTGATATTTTTCATTATGGATTTTTTCAGATGTTTTTTACCTTCGATTTAAAGTTGTTACGTACACTGTGGGGTTCATTCAAAAAGTAGAATATTGTAGTTTTCTTTTAGGAAATATGCACTGCTAGGAGACTTTTACGAGTGGATATAATGAGTTGACCAGATCACACCCCAACACATCCAACATAAATTATAACTTATAACTTTATTATTTTAAATAAGTCATAAAGTGTTACCGGTAATTTTATAATTTAAACTGTAAACAATTAAACTAATGTAATTATTTTGATTAATCGGGACACCAAAAATAGTCTTTTGTTTACGAATTAAGTGCATGAAAGACGTTTGTGGTGGCACTGAACAAATTTACTTCAGAATTAATTAAAATGCATCTAATTGTTTTAATGATACTTTTAAGACATAAACTAAATAAAAGCCTTAACAAAAAATTCCTAAAAAAACACATTTTAAATTTTGTATAAACTAATTTAATTTAAAATTCCATATGGTATTTGTGAGGAACTAAAGGTCTTCGATTAGGATAAGATAATAATATATATTAACCCTTACGTTTCAGTAATATACTTAAAAAATCCAACTCACCAGGATAACACAGTAGGGCACATATAAAGAATCCATAGAACGACATGGTGGCGGCGGTATCAGCTGGAGTGGTCACATAAACTGTTTATCACCATGCGCGCAGGTATCACAGGGCACACGCGCACTTCTACAAGACCGTCCGCCGACCGCGCAGACACTGACTGGGCAGAGGTGCAGGTCTGCGGCGCCGCGGTGCCTTTCACCCTCCCCCCCCACAGGACTGGGTGGCCTTAGGCCCGCGGGGGTGTCAATGCGGATAGAACTGTAACTGTCTGAGCCGCTAATTAACAGGATTTTGAAATTATACTTCAAAATATTGAACATTCGCTTATAGATTTTGTTTTTAAATAAATTGGCAATAGTTTCGTTCTTTCTCAACATTACGCAGTGGTACGAGCAGGCGGTTTTTGGTAATAATTAATGTAAACCATATCATAATTCAACAAATTTGTTGCATAGTCTATCAACCTCGTTAGATATTACTGTTAGGGTAAAATTAACTTACCATTCATTATTGTTTGATAACATTTGTTTTTATGCACTAATCGTGAACTTACCATAAAATAACATAATTATGTGTAACAATTACTTTCATTTTATATATTTGTTGAGACCTGTTTAACTGTGGAGGTGCAATCACCAGTCATATTTCTCTAGAGGTTAAATACAAATTCAGTATCAGATTTTAAAACTTAGTGATGGATAACTTTCCATTACAACTTAATATTGTTTGAATGTTCAAAATATCATGTCTCCTGAGACTACCGTCCAACCCACCACTCGAGTCTCCAGAGAACACGCTCCACTCACGGAGTTATGTAGCTCGTAACACTATTTTATTTATCGAATGGTTTTTAGTGTTGAGGGATATATCTATTACAGAGGTAGTTCTCCTCTCCTCAGAGACCTAAACATTTTGGTATTCTAGGTAGGTGAACTACATACAGCTAAAGGGCTCCTAACAGCCGGGATACGACCTCATCACGTAGCTAATAGCTATTGGTCATTGGTGGGGATCATATACGGGACCTTTCGGACCAGTAACGCGCTCTACCACTGCCCCAGGCCGCTGACCAGACCAATGTACGGCAGTTGTCATAGTTTATATGTTTTAATGTACGCTGAAGATTTTTTTAATACGATTCAGGAAACGAATTTAGTCAAGAATAATTTTCTTACTATAAACCGCTTTTGGTGCTAGATATGTAGTGGTTTTTTATATATAAATTTAAATCCAATTCACAGTTTAATGTATTTAAATTACAACATTCGGTTGAAATAGGTTTTGAACTCTTCGATATTTACATATCTTACAAGTTTCTGACAATTATAAATTGATTTGGAATGTTCTCATTCAAACTTTATGATTGTTACTGTGGAAGCTTGTGAATGATGGTGACTCACAGTGGTGATTAAGACATATGAGCACAGAAAAAAAATTGTAATATAACAATGATTGATTTAGAATTATTTTATTTTCCAGCGTTTTAATTTACTGTATGTCTTAATATAAATATTTCTAACAGGTATTGAAACATTTGGTTTGTTTCTTCTTCATAGGGTTCAAATAAATACATATACAAAAAGCACATTTATTAACTACTTTATTTAATAACACAGTTTAAACATAACTGAATGGTTTCTCTATTATTTACATCCGTGTTTTCATGTCCTAATATATCATGTTGACAAACTGGCCTTATAAATAGATTAGAAGTCACCCAAATGCCCCAGGATGGGGAAAGTAAAGATCGTTTCCTCTTTGCTGACCATTCGGCTAGTACTTCACAAACTAAACAATTCGTGGTATATTACTGCATATCCTGGCTTTGCCCGGAGACAGGGCAATTTGCAATGATAAGAAATTTAATTTTCTGTTTTAAGCCCTAAATACATTTAAATATTGATTTCTTAGTTTTTTTTGGGGGGGAAGTGATAATCTCGAGACGAAATGGAACAGTGGAAGTGTTACAGTAACTTTGACCGTGTAAAATCCTTACACTTAAATCTCAAAAATGATCTTTAGATAGTTTTGTCTGAGTCTTCCACTGATTGGTATTAGATGCGGTTTAGACCAAATGAAAGATAACTGTTCCAATACTTGCAGGTTTTATTTATATTTTGAATATTTGGTCATTAAATAGTTTAAAAACAAGAATTACATTCTCTTATATTTAACATGGGGTGAATTTCGCACTTTTCCAGACCTTTGGACAATTCGTCTGACACCTCTACAAGACCGATTTGAATTAGGTTTGTTATAAATGAGAGCTATTTGTTCCTATAAATTCAGGTTGTATTTGTTTTTGGGGCATTGTGTTGTTAAACAGTAAAAAAAATCTTACGGTATTTAACATGGGGTATGAAAATTCACAGTTTACGGCAGTTGGTATGAGACTTCTATCAGACCAATTTACATGCGGACTGTACGCAATGAAAGATTTATTTTACTATATTTTTAGGGTTTACTTACTCTTATGATTTTTTCCTCTTGTAAATTGTAGAACATTACATTTCAAAATCTATTTCAGCATATTTTATTAGTTGCCTCAGTCAGCTGATTAAGAGAACACATGTTTATCAAAAACTGTTAAAAGACATTCTTCAACATTTCCTCCACAGTTTTAGTGAATATTTATTGGCCAATAGTGAACATTACTCAAGATGTATCAAAGAGAGATGTGTGCATGATCGCTGGTGTGACGTAGCTAGCGCAGCCAATGACATGGCTGCAAACCTTACTTATTTTAGTCTGCTGAAATGTCAGTTTTGTGTTAAAGCCATTGTTTGTTTACTATTATTGCGAGCCCATCTGCGTCACACCAGCTGATCATGCACACACCTCTCTTTTATATATCTTGAACATTACTATCTTTATATTAATAGGCAAGCACAAAACTGTCCCTCCTTTGTTCTCAGCGAGTGTGTATCGTAAGAGAAATTCACGAATACTGTTAGAAAGGAATTGTCGACTAGATGTGCAGAAATCCCTTATAATTTACATCGGCTCTCAGAGCTACGCCCCACAAGCTTTCAAAATTTCAATTTTAATCTTATGGAAGAACAGTAATTGATTGAATTCTATTTTTGACAGCGGTTTATATAATAACAACAGCAAGAGCTGGAATGATAACGCCCTTCTGTTATCCGTTTTCACTCCACAATAAAAATAGATAAACCTGGGCTGAGGGAAAGGGAGGGGGAAGGGATAAGAAAGAGAGAGAGATAGCGCAATAGGACCCTCTATTATGTTAATTTTTTTAGTTATTCCTGATGTTAAGCACCATGGAACATAAAAAATGATTTTCAAATGATTTTGTTTCACTGTTAATGCAGGATAATGTAAAACATTCCCGCAAACAGCCCTTATTCGTCAAATAACATGTGGTCGAATTTCGAGTAATAGGTGGCATGCAAATAAATTAGTTTGTACTAGATTTTATACGGAAATAGTTGTGATGATTAAACGTAATTTAGTCCAAACAATCCGATGGACATATTTTGAATAACAGTTATATGGAAAGGGTTATTTTACAAATTTCTGTGCAAAGGGTTATAATGTTTGCTTTCTGTGAAACTTGGACTTAATAGCAAAATCTAATTGGCTAAAAACATATCCTTGTATAACCAGGAGGTTCCCGTTTGTAGGCGTGCCTACAGCCTTCGGGGACTGGAGTTCAATTAGCGGTGACCTTGCCAGGCGCGGATCATATAACAGCAATCCAGACCGCGACCGATTGTCCGGAACATGTTTGGGGACAAATTCTTAAACTTATTCTAGCTTGTTAGTGAATTTCCTATGGAAAGTGAACTATTAGCATGGTGAAACTTAGCCCGGGACCACCACAGAAGTTCCTAACGTGACCCACTGAACACGTTTTGCGGAGTCGTTCAAAATTATATATATATATATATATATGTCTTAATAAATAAGATATATGTAAATATATATATAAATAATAAATAAAATAAATTATATATATATATATTTGTGTATGCACTCTAGCGGTCACATTTTTTATCCGATTTACTTCAAATTTGGTAGGGATGTTCCTTTCTATAACCAGTCGGACAAGTTCGTTGGGAAAACAATCGGAAAACCTTAAACCCCGGGGGGATTTTGGGATTAATCTTTCAAATTTTGAGTTTTTGGGCCCAAAAAGGGTCAGAAAAGCCCCGGATGTAACGTTTATGCATTTCAAAAGATGAGAATTAGTGAGCCTAAAGTTTTAAGCCATCTCTCGTAATTTTAGCATAAACATTTAACGAGTTATTAAAGAAAGTGTGTATCGACTAAACACAGTACGTTGTCTTACGGGGGCTTTACATTGTAAAATCCTGTTATTAATTTGTTGGTGTACTTTTATCATTCCCAGCAACCTAACGCCTACTTTCAAGCCTGACTGTACCCTCTCCTAACCTTATAACGCGCAACATTTTATTCTCAGCATTGCAGGTAAATGAAACCAGGAGAATCAGAACAGCTAAAAATCGATGTTTTCTGATTTCAATAAAATTGGAATAAATGTATGTTTTTACACGGGTTTTGAGTTTTAAGAGTTTTGAATGTGGAAATTCACTTCCCTCACGTCAGCGTGCTGCGTGCGAACTCGTTTACTGTTGAATTCCACCAGCAGTATCCGGGAATAGGGTTTTCCCAAATGGGTTTGATTTATACATCATATAATGTTAACAAACAACTCGATTTTAATTTACTATTGAAATTTTGTCTAACCTGAGTTTATAAGTTTGAATTTTACCAGGAATATTACTTCTCTGGGGTTTGACACAGAAATTTACAATGTTTGAAGTGTTTTTATTTTCAAGGAAATAATGGTTTATGTTTACATGTACATAAGCGCATCTTTAATACAAGTTATGAGCTGAATGATCGTTTAATGTAATCATGTACCGGTGAGACCAATCCATACTCGGTGATTTTTTATTCTTTTCGTGGGTGAAAAAATGGCTATTTTATATGCAATATTTATTCAATGGTTCTATAAGAGATCATTTGTTGACTTTTTCTTTGGTAATGCTACTTTGACAGTTCAGTGGTTATTTATTCACAACTGTCATGATTATTTTGTTTTTATATGAAACTCCATAAGCTCAATGTTAAAATTTCCAATTTTCCAATAAAATTGTTATCAAAATATAAATTTACCACTGGTTGAGATTTTTACCAATAGATTTTTTGGGCCCAAAATCCCCTAATTCCGAAATTTTAACAAACAAACATATACATTGTTCGTATAATTAGAGTATAAGATTTAAAATTAAGGGATATTAAAGAAAATGTGTAATATACTTAAGCCGTAACAAGCATATTTGTTTACATTAGTTGAAATCTAAATGGGACATACTTGGTACTTAATTTGCAGCCCTTATTGTGGAAACCCCCAAGACGAGGCATATAAATAAGTTCGTTATTATTCCAACGCGTATTAAGATTCAGATAATATTAGAATCTCCCTCAGGGTTTCACCTCATTGTTCTTTAAAGTTTCAAGATTTACCCATCGTTGATGAGAATTTGATTTCATAGTTGATTATTGAAAAACTGGTGTTACCCACATTGAAAAAAAAAAAACTACAAAAAAACAAAAAATATATTAGTGTCGAGTAACTCCTGTAAACTTACTAGGCTGAGTCCACCACGTTTCTTGTGAATCCAAGTCCAAAATCTATATGTTTTAGTAATAAGAAAATACACTTCTGAGCCAAATTTCACGCCTTCACCACAAAATGCACAGTTATATAGCATGTCTGCCCCACTACTAGTGTTTTATTATTATTTGTTTGATTAGCTATCAATTTACTTTCTTACCTTTAACCATTAAGTTGGTTAAGTTTTATTAATTTCGGTGTTCTTAGATTGTACAGCGTGAACATGATGTACTCCTTTAACACTCAACTGCCGAGTACAACTGTTTGCATGCTCCGGTTCAGTGACCAATCCGTTGCAATGATCAACGGCCACTGGAGGCACGTGGAGGTTCTGTACCTCGGCCTGCGAGACCTTGACGTCACGAGAGATTTATACCTACGGGATTTCTCAAGAATTCGGTGATTAAATAAAAGCGGACATCATTTCTGAACTTGAGAAAAAAAACAACAGGAGCAGATTGACGCAGATATGTTTCAAGTATTATCTGACTGATTAAACTGCTCAGAAGCTCAAATGAAATTTATCATTTATTTCATAAACATATTTTACATGTTTTACAGTTTCGAAGTTACTCATATTTTCCTATCAATTACCATAACCATAACAGGTCTTAATAAATAAAATTATTACAGCGAGAAAGTAATAAATTTTTCCTTTGAATTATTTTGCTTCCTTAACAGCCATTTTGTACATGTTTTCCTCCAAAATATCAAGTTAGTACTATTAATTACTATTAATAAGGGTGAGTCCATCACGTTGTTTCAGTGAAACCCCATGAGCTTTGGTGGTCCAAAACGATACATTTTACAATGTAAAAAGTCACATCTATGCCAAATTGTATGCCTTAAAAATATTGAGGTTATCTGCCCCACGGAGAAAAATCTGTTGTGCGACCAGCTAACTAAGGAGACGTTACAAAAACATGCTTTTCTTGTAATTCTTAATGACAAATTTCACAACTTTAATCAAATCTTTGGTTTACGGAGCCTTTGATTATACTCACCCGAAAATAGCGAATAGGTGCCCACTTAGGGTACACGACCTGAAAACTATTTATGTTTTCATTTTTTTTTAATTTACCCTCTCGTGTCTAGGAAATATTCAATGGACACAGGACATGTTTCAAGCTGGTGATGAAATAATAACAATATCATTTAGCCTCAAACTTCATCACCGCACAAATGAAATGCACAGTAAATGTTTTCCGCTCGAAAATCAAATGAGTTTATCCGGTATAATCGGGATTGTTAAATGTAGTGATTTACAACTGAGCTAATTAATAGGCTTTGCATTCGTCTATAGTTAAAGTCACAGTGCTATAGTTAGTCACTAAACGAGATTGATAATCATTTCACTGATTGTATGACTTATCATCCAATCCAACCTAAGATCAACACACGATATGCATCCACTCTCCCGGTTGCCAAGCCCGGCATTTGCGCCAGTTACCGCGGTCCGTACATGGTCTCGCTGATAGTTGCAATTGTATTTCATTCCCTCCACCTCCATTGCAGGCCGCGCCCCCGCTCTCGCTCATTGCTGATCTGGCCTTTCCTTGGCTCAGTTGCGACATACAGCCACGTTTCCGACCGTTCTATGCACTTCCATTCCATTCCTTTATGTTGTCATTGAAGCCTGCTCGACAGTTGGCCCACTTCCGAAAAAATGACCTAATGTTGTGAATAGCGAAATATCGCTAGTAGTCCACGCAGTCGTTGAGTCTTAACATGGGTTTCTTATGAGAAAACGTGTAGCCAACCTAAATGAATTGCAAAACAAAAAACATGACCTACATACCAGTGGTACCAACCGTAGTTATATATATATATAAAGATGTATAATAAGGTAGTTATATATATATAATGATGTATAATAAGGTTTTATATATATATATATATATATATAAAGATGTAGTAACGTAGTTATGTCACGCTTGTAACGTAAGACACAAAATACCTGCAGTATTATAATGTAAGAGAGATATATATATATATATATATATATATATATATATATATAAAGATGTATATCACCGTAAACCCGCCACCGTCTATCCATACCTTTGCCAGCCACTGCCTCCTCCTCCCGACCTGTCCCCAGCCGCGCTGCCACTGCCCTGTCGCTACCTCCTGTAACAAATAAACATATTGCATCAGCCACCTCCCCACCACTTTCTATTATCCCGCGCGCTTTCTCTCTCTCTCTTTGCTCCCTGCTCCCGTTGCGATCGGACGTGTTTTTGCGCTGCTCCGTTCGTTGCGTTTTGCAAAGATTAAACTTGAGCGTTTGCTCCCCATAGCGGCTTCACTTTTTCTAACCTCACTTTTTGCTTTGTATTTTACATAACCTCACTTTTAATTTGTTTTATTCTGCGTAACATAACCTCACTTTTGATTTGAAAAATGGCTGTAAATCCTGTCGAGGTTCTCAGTTCGGACGAAACCTATGTTAGACACTTTCGAATTTATGGAACACGAACCATTTTTAAATTTACTAATCCTCCTCCTGAAACTACTGAAATTGATTGGCTAAGACAAGGTTTTGCCAAAATTGTTAATGAAATGAAAGAGCGGGCCCATGAAAATGATCAGCTTGGTTTCACCTTGCACAGCTTAAACTTAAAAAGTAAAGAACCCGGTTTTGTAGCTTTCCGGCCTGTTGGTGAAATTGATGAGGACATCCTTTGGCAAATTTTCGGGGGTATTGTTCAATCAAATTCTGAATCAATTAAATCTACTGACACATTTAAAGTTGAATGTACCCGAGTTAATCTCCCTGTGGGTTCCGGGAAGGTAAGACCTGGCTTTTATAATACCTTTGATGAAGAATGTAAATCGAGACGGGGTATTGTAGTAATTAACAACAAAGACAACTTGTGTCTCCCCCGGGCTTTGGTGGTGGCCATAGCAAACGTGATTAAAGACCCCCAGTACAAAGCAATCCGAAAAGACCTGGGTAAAAGACAATCGTTTAGGGCCAAGGAACTTATTCGGCGGGCTAGGGTAGAGATCTCTGAGGAAGGTGCCGGTATCCCCGAATTGGAAAAGTTTCAGGACTTGCTAAAAGACTACAAAATCACAGTCTACAACTTTGACAGAAAAGGTCGTGATGTTTACTTTGAAGGGGCTGTTGAAAATCCTAAATTCAAAATTAACTTGCTCTTTCACAACGGTCATTATAATGTAATCAACAGTTTGACCGCTGCTTTCGCCTGTAACTATTTTTGTGAAGGTTGCCATGTTCCCTATGACCACAAAGCACATCACAGATGCTCAAACATCTGCCCTTACTGCCAAACCATCTCGCCTCCCTGTAAAGAGGAGCATGGGGGAATAGTTTGCACAGACTGCAACATGAATATGAGGAACCAGCTCTGTTTTATCGCCCATAAGGTTGATAGATGCAAAACAGTAAAAAAGTGTCTTGACTGTGGGAAACTGATTAATTTAAAAGAGAGATCCGGACCTCACATGTGCGGGGAAGTTTTCTGTAAACCCTGCAAATCATTCAAAGATCCGAATCACAAATGCTACATGCAACCCAATGATGGAAAACCTAAAACTAAAGACTATCTTTTCATTTTCTTTGACTTGGAAACAAGGCAAGACGAGTCTCTCCCCTCTGACCCTGATAAAAAAGTACATCAAGTTAACCTGTGCGTCTCACAACAGTTTTGCTTTAATTGTATCGAGTCTAGATTTTGCACGGCATGTAGAAACAGAACTAAAGTTTTTCAGGAAGAACCAGTAAAACACTTCATGGAGTATGTGATGCAAGCTCGTAAACAGTTCAAAAATGTCTGTGTAATTGCTCACAACGGGCAAGGCTTTGATTTTCAGTTCTTACTAAAACATATAATGGAAGAAACTAAATTCACTCCGGAACTGGTTATGAGGGGGACCAAAATTATTTTAATGGAAATGGACAATGTGAGATTCATTGACTCACTGAGCTATTTCCCCATGGCTCTCGCTGCGCTCCCTAACGCCTTTGAACTGCCTCCCGAGAAAAAGAAGGGCTACTTTCCCCACCTCTTCAACACTCTGGCGAACCAAAATTATGTAGGCCCTATGCCTGACAAAAAATACTACTGTCCGGAATCAATGTTTGAAAAGAAACACGAAGCCTTTGAAGAATGGTACGAGGAACAGGTGGCGAGTAACTATGTCTTTGACTTTCAAAAAGAAATCTTGGAGTATTGCATCTCTGACGTAGAGATTTTAGCTCAGGCCTCATTAAAGTTTAGACGTATTTTCTTGAAAGAATGTAACGTAGATCCTTTCCTCGAGTCCGTAACTATTGCTAGCGCTTGTAACCTGGCCTTCCGCCGTAACTTCTTGAAACCAAACACAATCGGCCTAATCCCTAAAAACGGGTACAGACTGACTGACAATCAATCAGCCGTTGCTTTACAGTGGTTAACGTGGGAAGAGGAGGAACGAGGGTTGAGGATTGAGCACGCTGGCCGGGGTAAAGAAGTTAAAATTAACGGGCTAAAAGTTGACGGGTTTGACGGGGAACGAATTTACGAGTTCCACGGGTGTTACTGGCACGGGTGCCCGAAATGTTTTCCTTACGACAGAGAGGCTCCTCTGAAGGAGGATCCCTCAGATTCACTTAATTTAAGATATGAAAGGACTCTGAAGAAAATGTCTAAAATCAGTGACTACGAAGTTGTAGTAATGTGGGAGTGTGAATTTAGAGCTTTGAAAAAGGACAATAAACTAAATCACTTGAACAACCTGCCGATCCTCAATAATCTTCCCCTCGACCCACGGCAAGCGTTCTTTGGAGGCAGAACGGGCAATTCGAAAACATACCACAAATGCGAAGAGGGAGAAACGATACAGTATGTCGATGTTTGCTCCCTCTACCCCTATGTAAATAAATATGGGAAATATCCTTTGGGCCACCCTACCATTTATGTGGGAGATAGGGAGTGCAGACAGCGAGGATTAAATGTAGATGGTTTGCTAAAATGTAAAATCCTGCCACCTCGAGATCTCTACCACCCCGTACTCCCTGTTAAAATGAATAATAAATTAATGTTTGTGTTGTGTATGACTTGCGGGGAAACTCAAAACCAGCGAGACTGTGAACATGAGAGTGATAAAAGAGCGTTAGTCGGGACTTGGACTATGGATGAAATTAGGAAGGCGATTGAGAAGGGTTACGCTGTACTGGACATGTACGAGTTGTGGGAGTACGAGGTAGCCACATACGAGAAAGGGGGATTGTTTACAGACTTTATTAATAAGTTTTTGAAAATGAAGCAGGAAGCCTCAGGCTATCCTAGCTGGTGTAATACCGAAGAGGACAAAGACAAGTACATCACAGACTATTTCCAACATGAGGGAATTCAACTGGACAAGGCAAAAATTTGTAAGAACGGGGGACTTAGGTCGTTGGCTAAATTAATGCTTAACAGTTTCTGGGGAAAGTTCGGACAGAGGGAGAACCAAACTAAAGCAACAATTGTAAGGGAATCTAAAGTCTTGTTTAAAATGTTAATCAGTCCAGAAGTACAAGTCAATAGGATTCAAACTGTTAACGAGGAAGTTGTTGTTGTTAACTGGGAATATATTGAGGAAGTGGGGGAACCTTTGACAAATGTAAATGTTGTTATTGCGGCCTACACCACAGCCCAGGCGAGGCTTAAACTGTATGAACATCTAGATGCCCTTGGAGGTCAAGTCCTTTACTATGACACGGACTCGTGTATTTATCTATACAGGGGAGGATTGTACAAGGTCTCTACGGGAGATTACCTCGGGGAAATGACGGACGAATTGGCAAGTGAGTACGGGCCCGGCTCTTATATCTTAGAGTTTGTTTCTGGGGGACCAAAGACCTATGCATACCTTGTCTGGTCAACCAAAAAGCAAAAGCTACAAACTGTGTGTAAAATCAAGGGCCTCACCCTCAATATGAAGACTTCCGAAACATTAAATTTTGAACAGTTAAAAAAGATGGTCCTTAGTGAAGCAGCTGAAATTTTAGAAATTGAAGAAAACAGAATCAGGAGGACTAAAGACAGAGATATTGTAACGGTAAGTGAAATTAAAAAGTTTAAAATCACAGGACCTAAAAGGAGGCTCGAGAGTGAGTACGACACCTTGCCATTTGGCTACCAAAAAGTTCAAAGACTTGAGTAACCCCGACAGGTTGCGTCACTCTTCCCCCTCCCCCGCTTTCTATTATCTCGCGCGCTTTCTCTCTCTTTGCTCCCTGCCGCCATAGCGATCTGACGTGTCCCTGCTCTTTACTATGAATCAACCAAAATCACTTTTTCAACTTTGTGAAAAACAAATCTGGGATCGCACCCGATGTATTAACGAACTAATTTGCCTAAACATGCCCCCAGTAATTTTCGAAAAGTTTGTAGAAACCCATTGGCGTAACCATTACGCCATAAGTCAAGAGTATATTAAAAGATTCTATGTAGGTCGCTCAGCATACTGTAATTGTTTATATTGGGATACATTCTTACGTAGACCACTTAATTATTTTATAGAAATTATCTATAGTCAATGTCCTTATGTTACATTATGCTCTAAAAACAACATTGACTTTAAAGAGTTGGTACCTCTTAGAGTACCGGACTATGTAAAAAAACCCTTGTATATAAAATATAAATGTAAATGCTATAATCCCCACTGCATGAATGTACATGAACGAATGGAGGTCTATGGCGCGGGTGACGAAAAGCCCCGTAAACCTGAAAGGGGGTCTAGTAGATCGAGGCGTCTGGCTAACACCCAGACTACTCCTTCGAAAGACCCATGTGTGAATGAGGGGTCCAGTAGATTGAGGCGCCGGGCTAACACCCCGGCTACTCCATCGAAAAGACCTCGGGTGAAAGAAGGACCCTGTACATTGAGGAGCCTGGCCAACACCTAGGCTACTCCTTGGAACGGTTCGGTGGGTAAAAAAAAAGTATAAAAAGTAAAAATACAAAAAAAAATAAACGGAGGAGACAACTAGTTTGTTTTGGAAGGTCTCCACGAGTCATGGCGGTGGAGGGGCCATGACTTTACTAAAAAAATATATAAGTAGAAGATTTGGATAATTTTAATCATTATCAAAATGGACGGTAAAACAGCTATAGCTAATGAACTACACCGACCTGCCAGGAGAAATTATACCAGGCGTAAAGTCACCCTTAAGGGGCTAACAGACCTTTATCAGGCTGATCTCGTTGAAATGAAGCCATATTCCCAAGTTAATAAAGGGTACAAGTACATATTGACGATGATTAACTGTTTGTCCAAAGTGGCTTTTGCCGTACCGTTAAAAGACAAGTCAGGGCCAGAAGTGGCAAAGGCACTCGCTCCTATCTTAGCTAAATATAAAATGAAAAACTTTCAAACAGACTAAGGAACCGACTTTTTTAATAAACATGTAAATGCTCTAATGAAAAAATATAAAGTCAATCACTATTTTACATTTTCTGAAC